>OX422208.1:576240813-578740813 GCA_949130495.1 Sambucus nigra | reverse complement strand
ACATGTATTTTGCATTCATTATTTTAATGTCATTAAAACACTTGCTATTTTTAAAATACTCTCCACATGAATGCCACTGAAGTTGCCGCCATTGTAGCTTAGGCAGTAAATACGGCATTGGCAGTTGTGCGGCAGGCACCACCTCAGGCACCGGTGGTGAGTCCAGTTCAGGCCCAGGCCTTGGTGTTCTTGGTAACGTGTTAGGGATGCATTCTACAAGGTGCATCCTCCAGAGTTTACAGGGAGTTCCAATGTGATAGTAGCGAGCCATTGGAAGAAGGATATCCAAAGGTATTTGAGGATGCATGAGTGCACGGAGGTGCAGAGTTAGATACTGGCAACGTTCAAATTAGTGGGAGCAGCGTTGCAATGGTGGGAGTCTATTACCACCGCTGAGGATAGAGACACACTCACTATTCGAGACTTTTGGGTGAGGTTCGACCGCAAATATTTTTCCTCGACCTTCTAGACATAAATGAGACGAAAATTGGTGAACTTGAAGAAGGAGGGAAAGACAGTGGCAAAATATGAGGCGGAGTTTATAAATCTTCTAAATATTGTACCGGATGAAATCTCGACTGAGGAGAAGAAGATTTAGCATTTTATGGATGGGTTGACATGGAGAATCCGCCAGCATTTGATAGGCAATCTTTCTTTGGCCACTTATTCAGACGTGGTTAATGCAGCACTACTCCACTGCGAGGACCAACATTTTCATATGACAGAGATTAAGTGAGTAGGAGAGTCCAGCCAGCAGGGAAGGACAAGAGGGAATGGTGCCAGTGGGGGAACATGCAGTTTAGGGTCAGCATAGGCACAGTGGCCAGGATTCCCAACAGGGGGATCCTAAGAGGTCCATATCAGGAGGTTTTAGACATGGGCAGGGAGGCTTTCAACATGGACAAAAGGGTCAACACGGCCATCAGGGCCAGTAGCAGGTTCAACAAGGACAGAATGGCCAAGGGAGGAGTGGTAACAACCATCAGGGCTGGGGACAATAGGGACATAGGGGAGGACCCTTCCTACGGAGATGCTTCATGTGTGGCAACACTGTCCACAAATGCCAGGACTGTCCTCAGAAGGGTAAAAGCAGCAATAGGGTGCTCGTCAGGAGCCCCCAAGACCTTTATTTCCTACAAATCTTCCAGCACCTCCACAGATGGAATCACTGCCACCCATTCCAGCCTCCCCAGTTCAGCAAGGGCAACCTCAGTATGAACGAGTCTATAATCTTCACTAGGCCGCAGTCACACAGGAGCCGCCAGCGAATGAGGGTATGTTTTCTATCCAGGGGACTTTTGGGGCGCATTTTATTTGACACGAGAGCCACACATTATTTTATTACCACGGGGTTGGCACGTACTACGGGGTTATCTGATATAGCAGAGGGTACGGTCACTTGTGTGAATTCGCCATTAAGTAGCGGTTTCGTTACTTCTTTTATTTATTGGGGAGTGGGTTGAGAGGTTTATCTTACCTGATGTAATGCTCGTATTAGATATGTCTAAGTATGATGTGATTGTGGGTATGGATTGCCTTTTTAGGTATAGGGCGATGATTGATTGTTTTAGTAAGAGTATAGTTTTTGCCATACCTGGGCAGAAGATGTTCCTGGTGGCGATGCCTCGCTCTGAGGGAGGATCGTCCACTCATTTATACTATATAGAGGAGGAGACCTCTACGGAGGTTGTGGTATCTCTTGATTCGATTCCTGTAGTTTGAGAGTTTGCCGATGTGTTTCAGGAGATTCCAGGGTTACCACCGAGTAGAGAGATAGACTTCGTCATTGATTTAGTGCCAGATACTTGACCGATAGCTTGCACCCCTTATCGTATGGCTCCAGCAGAGATGAGGGAGTTACGTGACCAGATTGAGAAGTTGTTGGGGAAGGGGTTTATCTGTAGGAGTACTTCTCCGTGGGGTGCTCCCGTACTATTCGTTAAGAAGAGGGATGGATCGTTGAGGCTATATGTTGATTATCGAGAGTTGAATAAAATCAGGATACGGAACAAATATCTGTTACCTCGAATCGATGTCTTATTCGACTAGTTGAGAGGAGCGGCTTTCTTCTCAAAGATTGATTTGAGATCGAAATACCATCCATTACGTATCAGGGAATAAGACGTGTCGAAGACTGCCTTCTTGACGAGATATGGTTCCTATGAATTCAGGGTTATGCCTTTTGGGCTAACCAATGCCCCAATCGTGTTCACTGACTTGATGAATAGGGTGTTCAGAGAGTTCCTGGACCAGTTCATCATCGTCTTCATAGATGACATTCTGGTTTACTCGCAAATCGAGGAAGAGCATGTCGATCACTTGACGCAGGTTTTGCAAACTTTGCATCAGCATGAGTTGTACGCAAAATATGAGAAATGCGAGTTTTGGCTAAAAGAGGTTCAGTTTTTGGGGCATATCATCTCTGACATAAGGATATCAGTGGATCCGGGGAAGGTGTCAGTGGTGAGGTAGTGGGGATAGCCCACAACACCGACCAAGATACACAGTTTCTTGGGTTTAGCCGGATACTACAGGAGGTTCATTCGAGGGTTTTCAAAGATAGAGGGTCCATTGACGCATTTGACTCGTAAAGGGGTGTCGTTTATATGGAGTGATGCCTGTCAGTTAGCCTTTAATGAGCTGAAACATAATTTAACCTCAGCACCAGTGTTAGCATTACTCAAGTCGGGAGTGGAGTATCTAGTCTACACTGATGCATCCTTGTTAGGACTTGGAGGTGTACTGCTGTAGGAGGATCATGCTATAACTTATGCTTCCTGTAAGCTTAAACCTCATGAGAGGAATTACCCCACCCACGATTTAGAGTTGGCGGCGGTGGTGTTTGCATTTCGGATTTGGAGACACTACCTCCTAGGGGAGAACTTTCGTTTATTCACGGACCACAAGTCATTACAGTACCTCTTCATGCAGATGGAGTTAAATATGCGTCAACGTTGGTGGATTGAGTTTATGAAGGATTATCTATTTGATATCCAATACCACCCGAGGAAGGCTAACGTGGCAGTAGACGTGTTGAGCCGTAGGCCAGTCGATGAGGTGGCTGAGGTGTGGAAAGCGAAATGGAAGGAGTTAGGGAACCAGGATGCGGTGGCTTGATCGTTTATGTCTGTGATGACGGTTACGCCCCAGATTATTACGAGAGTAGTACAAGTTCAAGCACCTGATCCATTCTGCCAAAGTCAGATAGTGAAGCTTCTAGTCGAGGGGGCTGAGTCTTATACTGTGGGTTCAGACGGGGGTCTACATTTCAACGGGAGATTGGTTATTCCCGAGGGTGAAGATTTACGACATAAGGTGATGATATAGTCGCACGGTTCTCGATTTACGGTACATCCCGGTGGGGATAAGATGTACCAGGATATGCGTAGACAGTATTGGTGGAGTGGGATGAAGAAGGATATTGTCGAGTTCCTTTCGAAATGTGCCACTTGTCAGCTAGTAAAGGTGGATCATCAGAGACCGGTGGGACTTTTGCAACCATTAGATATTCCTATGTGGAAATGGGAGACCATTTCCATGGACTTCATCACGGGATTACCCACATCGCAGAGGGGTCACAATTCGATATGGGTGATAGTGGATCGGCTGACCAAGGTAGCCCACTTTCTGCCAGCCAGGACAGACTACACCACCGGACAGTACGCCCAGATATTCGTAGCAGAAATAGTGAGACTCCACGAAGTGCCTCTCAATATCGTGTCTGACAGAGATAAGGTGTTTGTGTATCGATTTTGGGAGAGTTTTCAGGAGGCGTTGGGTACAAAATTACGACTGAGCACAGCCTATCACCTGCAGACGGATGGTCAGACCGAGCGGATGAATCAGATGTTGGAGGACATGTTACGTATGTTCATAATTTATTTTGGTGGAGGCTGGGAGTAGTACCTTCCATTGGTGGAGTTTGCCTATAACAACTCCTACCAGTTTACAATCGGTATGGCTCCATTAGAGGCACTATATGGCAGACCTTGTCGTTCCCCAGCGTGTTAGCTAGAGGTGGGGGACAACAAGTTGCTTGGTCCAGAGGTGATTCGGTATACTTCGACGAGGATAGAGTTGATACTGAGACGTATTCGGATTGCTCAGGATCGACATAAGAGCTACACTGACACCAAACAGAATTTTCGAGAGTTCAACATTGGAGATCAGGTGTTACTTCGGGTGTCTCCTATGACGAGAGTTATGCATTTTGGGAAGAAGGGAAGTTTGGCGCCTAGGTATGTAGGGCCATTCCCCATTATCGAGAGGATTTGGCCAGTTGCTTATAGACTTGGGTTACCGGAGCACTTGCATAGAGTCCATAACGTGTTCCATATCTCTTCGTTGAGGATATTTCTTTGAGATGATTTGGCCTACACACACATTGCATTGGAGGAGATAGACTTATAGCCTGATATCTCCTACGAGGAGGGGCTGGTCGCTATCCTAGACCGTAGAGAGAGGAAGTTGAGTTAAAAAATGGTACCACTAGTCCGCGTTCAGTGGTGGCATCATAAGGTTGAGGAATCAACCTGGGCGCGCGAGGATGACATGCGTGAACGTTATCCAAAGTTATTCTTTCTAGGTATATATTCTTTTTCGAATTTCGGGACGAAATTCTGTTATTAGGGGGCAAGTATGTAATACCCCGTATTTTTACGCATATTTATTTTTATTGCATTATGAAAAATGGGGATTAATTAAATTAAAGGGAGAAAATTTAAATTGTAATTAATCCGATTTTATGGTAATAATTACTAGCATGATGAGAGTTGGTAGTTATTGAAACAATATTATGACCGGGGATGAGATATACGACAGTTATGTTATAAATATTTGTGACACGTATGAGTCGGATCACTAGTATATATTTGGGGGTTAAAAAGGTAAATTATTTTTATATAACTTGGATGACTATTTTGAGTGCGCCAGAGTGTTCACAAGGGTCGAAATAGTCAGAAAATACTACTCGAGTAATTTATTTGGAGTCCGGGACATTTTAGCCCAAAATGACACCCTAGAGGGTATTTTGGTCTTTGGGGATTTTTGGGCAATTAAATGGATGAAAATTGAATTTAATTAAAAGCATTGAGGGTTAGTGGTCTGTCAGTTTCAACTTACGTGATAAAAAGAGAAAAGAGAGAGAATCAAGGAAGAAGAAGACTCCACTGGAGCCTTACGCCAAGAACTCTAGCTTACACTCCAAAAATTACACTGACGCATAAATCGTGTCAAGAGGATCGTTCCCATACCAATTTTAGTTCGAGAATCAGAAGTTCCTTTCGAGGCAACTTCTTATCTTCCTTCCCTTTTTAGCATATATTGTTCTTGTTAATTTAGGTTTGATGATATGAATTGATGTAATGAAAATATAGGTTTAATTAGACTAAATGATGAAGAAAACTTATGAATTGGAGATGGGTAGGCATGTAGAAGTCTTGCCCTTGATTAGACTAATAAAATATGGGAATTTTATGTCTTATTCACGAATTACAATAAGAGTTTTGGATAATTAAAATTCTGGGTCCATATTCAAGAAAATTAATGGAAGTTTAAGAGATTGTTTAATTTCGATTGATTTTATAAAGATTTGACCTTTACTTCGTGTTAAAAAGTGTCTTAAAGTGATTTGGACTAGTGTAGGAACATTTGATTTGGATTGGGTTGAGTATTCATATGTTTTTTATGATTAAATATTGAGAAAAATCGAAGTTGGGGAAGAATTGGGTCTGTCCGGAATTTTTGTTAGAAGACCTGGCCAGGTCGTTCGAACGACCTCATTCGAACGAGACTTCTAACGAGATCTCCAATGACCTTTCTATCGAGTTGATGAATTTGTTAGAAGTGGGAACTTCGTTCGAATGATCTCGTTCGAACGAGAATCCTGGAACTTCTAACGAAATTCCAGAATGTTTTTTTTTAGGGTTTGTTTGGGTTGGAAATCTTCCTAGGGTTATCTATATAAGTGTATTAACCATTGTGAGTAATAGGTGGACTAAATTTACAAAGTGTTAAGGAATTAAGGGGTAATAGTAGTTAGGGTATTGAATTTATGAGGAAATCTAGGAGGGGATGTAAGTCCTAAAGAGGCTATATAGATACAGGTATCGAGGAAAGTAATGGCGTTAATAGTACTTACAAATTATAGTATTTGAGTTATCTGATTACCTATTAATGTATATAAGTTGTGTGCATGCTTATTACTTGGAATATCATGTGTGACATACCTAGCTACTGACTATCGAACGGGAGTTAACACGTTGTGGACGACCATATCGTGTGCGCCTTCGGGGGATTTTTATTCGTACCACTAGAGCATGGAACCTAGGTATGGGCTATCTGTGAGAATGATAGTGATGAAGGTCGCCCATCGGCTTAAAATTATGTTCGCCCCCGATATGTGTATATGTTTCATTGGTTCTTGAGAGATCGAACCTATTGTCCTTTATGCGTGAGCGTTGCAATGGGACTAGATAGCCGAGTATGCCTAGCTCCAGGGGTTTAACCATGGGTGCTGTATATATATGTTTGTATGTATACATAGTGAGATTTTATATATGTATACTAAGTTCCATTCTTTGTTTCTTGTTGGATACTTTATTAAAGTATGTACTTATTGGGTCACCTATTGGGAATATAATGCTGTAAGAATGAGTTATAACATCCTTAAACCTATTCCTAAATAACAATAATATATTGGTTTCAAATTATTAGTTATTGTATCAGGCATATCGATTATCCTACATAAAGTCAGGTAAAGTGACGAGACTAGTATGGGTAGTTAGACTCGCTAGGTGTGCACATTAGATGAGAGGTGAGCATCTCAAGTGAGTACGCTAGGTTAACATGAATAATATATGTGCTAATTAAATCAATTTAAGCACTTGCTATATTTAAATTGTTTTCTACTCGGGCTCTGACCCGTTTTTCTGCAAATCTCTTATCTTGTTTTATTATTTTAGGTGCTCAGCCACAGGGACACCAGACTTAGAAGTTTCCATTCATTTGTTGAGCTGTAACTGCTGTGGAAGCTACAGGATATTGCTAGTAGACGTTTCTGAGTCTATTGGTTCTTATCTATCAATCTTCTATTTCAGTTGGACATATCGTCCATCCTATTTACTTTCAGAGATTTAGAGTTGTTTTATTTCATCATTAGACTTAAATTTCATGTTAATGGATTATTGCATGGGATTTGACTGGATGTGTTTGCTCCAGTTCCTTATTTATATTCAATTAGTTTTCTTTATGCTATTGTCATATATGATGACGACTTTATATATTCAGTTTGATTTTGATGGTTAATAACAAGATAAAATTTTGACACCAAGCTTTTTAAATATTAGATGGTTAGTTTTATTAAATTAATATTTGAGTTTTTCGACAGTGATGCATTATTTGAACCTACTTGATATTCTAAAATTAATTAATTAAGGACTGATCACCTGGTAATTAATTCGGCGGGGTGTCACATGTAATATTAGGTATGTTTTCTCAACTTCAATTTAACCCTTCTTTGTCACCCAATTTCATCTCTCTCTCTCTCTCTCTCTCTCTCTCTCTCTCTATATATATATATATATATATATATATATATATATATATATATATATTTGTGTGTGTGTGTGTGTGTGTGTGTGTGTGTGTGTGTCTGTATCTTTTGATTTGGGGCTATATAATATACCATAATTTTTTGTTGCCCCTAATTAAGTTGAGCTCTGTGCACATTATCACTTTTTTCAAGTTAAAATTTTTAAGATAATTTCATGGAGCTTCACTTAAATATTTCATTTTTTTAATCCCAATTTTTTTGTTTATCGTTAATGGAGGATGGGAATTGTTGTTGTTTTGGTTTGTTGGTGTTGTTTGGCGGTTTGGTTGGAATATTTTTGGGTAGGTTCTAGTTTAGTCCTTTTAGAATGCCTCCTCGTAGTTGTCGTACCCATCGCATAAGCGACTCTCCTGAGGCACATTCTTCCTCCTCATCCGATGAGGACACAAATGTTAATTCATCTATTCCCAACCTTAAATTATGTTAGAGGTCTCTCACCAGTCATACCCAATACCATACTCAAGGATTTTCCACTCGATCCTATGTTCGTGAAAAAATTATCAATCTCCCCTCTCTAGCTGGCACTACTGTTCACTCTTGGATTTTCAATTTGGGTTGGGACTCGCTGTTCAATCTCACTGACTCCATTTATCCCGATCTTATTAGAGAATTTTTCTTTTGGAGTGTTCGTGATGATCATATTTTAGTTAAAGCGTGACATCATCGTCTCTCCTGAATCCATTGCTCGTCTTATTCCATTACCCCGTGTCATAAATTCCTCGTATCCTTAGCCTCCCAAATCTCGTCTTGCATCTGGTCTAATCATGAACACCGTGAGTCGCATTATTTAATTCGGTACGGTTACCATTTATCATAAAAATTTAAATCTCGATTTTATGGTACGTAATTGAATTTTTTGTGCTTGTCTCATTCCTCGTACAAACTCCACTCAGATTACCAAGTTGCATGTGTAACTTATGTTTGTTATCACCATTAGAGATACCATTGACTTCCCCGCCTTCATTTTTATGGTTATTAAATCTGTCAAAGTAAACCCATCCGGTTCGGTTACGCAAGCACTTCCTGTTGCGGTTCTCATCACTCGCCATTATCTTGATGCGGGATTCCCTCGTCTTCCCTCAGATGTCCCTGTGAGCCGATTCCAAGCAATTGATATGTCCTTCGTTGGTCTCTCTCGTGGTCATTTACCCCTTGATACTCCACAAATCACTATTTCTCAATCTGCATCCTCACAATACACCATTGTCTCAACCCCTGCTCCCTCTAGACCATCATCTTCTCGTGCTCACCCACCCCTTGAATCAGAGGATCTTAGGTTTGTTTGTTCACAGGTGGAGCAGATTCAGGAAGAAAGGTTCCAGGACAGGGCTATATTGCAGGAATTTTTGCTTGCCATGCAGCTGGATCATGATGCGCAGGCTCGTCGGGAGGAGGCTCAAGCTCGTTGAGATGAATCCCAGGCTCATCGTGATTCCATCCTACTTGAGTATCTTGAGGAGATTCATCCCATGGAGATGCATCGTGGTGCAGGCTCATCTGGTTCAGGATCCCTTCTAGATGACTCCCCAAATGACGCCCCAGCTCCCTGATTTCCTTTATGTTTAAGTTTATTTCATCTTTTGTACTTATGAGGGATAGCAGATCACCTTTATTTACATTTCCTCACTTTTACCTATTTATATAGTTTGGTTAGATTCTCTTTATTGATGTATGGATATTTGGTTTTTCCCTCTATAGTTAATGATATCTCTCTCCTGTTTATTCAATTGTTGCATATATGGATCTTGGATTGTGTTGCATATTTTTTTATTGTATTTATTCCTCGTATCATCTTCTCCAACCACGCAGGCTAATTCTATCCCTTTGTCTTTTTCGAACAAAAGGGGGAGAAACATTGATAGGGGGAGTTCTTATTTGTTGGGAGTTAATTTTAATTTATCTAGTTCTTATTTAGGGGGAGTTAATTTTAATTTAACATATGTCATACTCATGATTACTTAACTTGCTTTATATTCTCATGATTAGTTAACACTTGATTTATATTCTCTATTTCCCCATGTGTTTTATGTATTTGGTTCTTCATGTCTGTAGGATATATCGCCTACTTATCTACAGCACATTGTCAGCCGCGTACATAAGTCTGTCTTTTTATTTGAGTTTTTGGGACGGGCTTTAGAATCGTCTTGACGACTGTCTTAACAAATTCAATCTTTTTGTTTATATTTTTTTATTTTTGTTTTGTCCCTGAATAGCCAAAGGGGGAGATTTGTGAGGACAAATTTCCAATCGAGTCATTTGTAGTATTGGCTACATTCCGTTGGACAAAACACTTTTGGGTCATATCAAGTCTATCATCTTACAACCTTGGAGAATTGGGCATTCAAAGTTCACGCTACATCAAAACGCATTCCAATTCCATTTTCCTAAAAACATATTTGACCAAAACTCTTTTTTAAGTCTTGGAGTAATTTTAATTTACTTAAAATATTTATGTAATATTTTGAAATCAATTTTAAATCTTTTTTAGGGAAAAATAAATTTTCGTTCAAAGTTTTCCTAGGTCGTTCGAACAACCTGGGTCTAACGAACCAGTTCAATATACACTAGGAACTCGTTAGAAGGATCGTTCGAAATGTCATTCGAACGAATTCGTTCTAACGAGATTTATAACGACTTCATTTATTTATACACTGAACTATCGTTAGAAACTCGTTCGAACGAGATTTGTCAGTTTTGAATTTTTTGTCCTGCAGTTATTTTAAATAACTAGCCTTGTCCACCTCTTTTCCAGTTTTCATAAAATGGATGAAAATCAGTTTTTCTCTAGGAACTTGCACATTTCAAAAGAAAAATTCTTGTCTTCCTTTTTATGAAAAAATCTCCAACACAATTTTGAGTTTTGAATGAACCAAAACCCCAAGCTTTCAATTGAAATTTCATCATGGACATATGCGGTGGATTTCTGCGTCTTAGTTAATTGGAGAAGGTTCTTTCGCCTTCAGTGGATACCGAGACACGAGCAGTGTTGTGCAACATGTTGGAGCTTTGCGTATTACAAACGAAGGTAGATGAGACATCATCAGCATATCTTAGTGAGTCAAGTTTCTAAGTCTTTTGAGTCCCTTGTAAAACCTTTATTTATGGTGGTTTTATCAAGTCCCAACCATCTAAGGTTTTTCCCATTGGGGTTTTCCTCGTACATCGGCTCGTTGTGGTTGTGATTTCTTATTTTATTGCATATAATCACCTAGTTGCATGCGTAGGATAAAAAGGATAAAATTTGTCTAATTTGTATCTCTTAATCAAGTTAAATATCCCATCACTTTAATTGATAATTAGTCATGCTAACTTACTAATTTACAAAGGATATTTAAATTAGAATATTTCTCTATTTGGAAATTTTTTATTAGTGTAGTGTGTGTCTTATACTAAATAACCTTAGTTCACATAACCTTACAACTTCAATAACCATGTGGCAGAGATAGTGAATAAGCTTATCAGGTAGAGGAGTATGAGGTAGATCCAAGACTGAAGAATCAAGCTATGTCGAAATCACTAAAATCTTCGTAGTTCTTTGATTTTGTTAGGATGCCACCAGAAATCTGGTTGGAAATTACTTAGACCATTTTGGACATCTCCAAGAAGAATGTTATTCCATCGTTAAGGTGGAGGGAACCTATAGGCAGGTTGATACAGAAGTTTATGTATGAGATCACTTTCTAAGAAGCAAATAGATCAATAAGGTTCCCTCATAATAGACCTTTTATGTGATAACATGCATTGATAGAACACGATTCTCTAGAGCTTTATTAGATGAAGGTGCTTTCATGAATATCATGCCTATTAGCTCATTTTATGATCCTAATATCACAGAGACAAGGCTAGTTACAATACCACTTTCCATCTCAGAATATGACCACCAAACTTCCAAGTCTATTGACTATGTGAATGTTGGAATAACAATGGACAATCTCACATCACACATTAAATTCCATGTGTTTGAGTTAACCACTTCATGCCATCTGTTGATTGGAAGAGTTTCGATGCACAATTATGGTTTGGTTCCTTCAATATACCATTTATGTGCAAAAGACAATGTCAAAGGAATAGAGATTGTGATGCTAGCTACCAAAAAGCCTTTTGAAAAAGGGGAAGCACCCTTTTTGGATGTTGTTTTTTACAATGATTTAAACGAGGAAGCATGGATCCTAATAATGCATATCAAAGTGGTACGAGTGCCCTCTACTAAAGATAGGTTAGGACCTATGAGGGATCTAAGGGAAGAGTATGGAGAATTTATGAAAGTTGAACTAGGATGGAAATCTATTCCTAAATTTCATTATATTTTCCAACGGATTGGAGATAGAATGAAGTCAATGATAGACCCGATGGAGATAGTGCATTGAGTAGAGCTAATATACCAGGGATTGAGAAATTAGGGAACTGAAAGAAAAGAAAAGAACCATCAACTTCTTGAAATAATGTAATAATGTGGTGCTCAATAATAGAAGGGTAATATATTGCCTTTGAAAGTGTGAGTGGGAAGATGAAGACCCTGAAGAAGCTGACCCTGAATATGAATATTTTTTTATTGATGATCAAGGACAATATCTTGTCATTGATAATTCAAACATTAAAGTGCTTACGTAAGAGGTTGAATATGAGCCTGAATGCATGGAAGATCATTTAAAACCAAAAGTTCAAGAGTCGGAAAAAGGGTGGAGATGAACCAAGGTCAGTCTTCATTTCAAAAGATCTAGAAGAGGTAAAGAAGTTGCAGATGATCAAGATGATTCGGGAAATTAAAGATGTCTTTACGTGAAAGTACACTGGAATGCCTGAGTTGGATAAAGAAGTGAGTTAACACAAGTTGAATTCCCTATCTTAAATAATACTGATTAAAAAGTCAACTAGAAGCCTAAATTGGACCTTAAAATTAAGGCTGGGGTGGAATGGTTGCTGGAAGATGGATTATTAAGCCAATTCAACATCTAATTTAGCTTTCCATCATTGTGCTAGTGAGAAAGAAAGATAAAACATAACTTTGCATTTATGTTACCTTTAGAGATCTTATTAGAGATTTCCCCAAAGTTGATTTCTTTTTAACTTCAATTAATAGTTTGATTGATCCAACTGTTGGAGATGAGATGTATAGATTTATGGATGGCTATGTGGGTTACAACCAGATAAATATGGACCTAGATGATACAAAGAAGAAAATTTTCAGGAATCCTTTAGGTAATTTTATGTTTAATGTAATGCCTTTTGGCCTGAAAAATATGGGGGCAACTTACCATAGGATAATGATGACTATTTTTCAGGACTTTTCCCATGATATCTTGGAATCCTTAGTCATCAAATCAAAGATTGAGGATTCTCATTTATCTTACTTGAGAAAATCTTTCAATAGATACAGAAAGTACAAGCTAATAATGAACCCACTCAAGTGTGCTTTTGGTTTAACTAGTGAAAAATTCTTAGGTTTTTTTGTTGATCAATAAGGAGTATATATGGACCAAAGTTTGCTAAAATCCATTCTTGACATGCTTTTTCCAAAGAGACAGAAAAAATTGAAGTGTGTTCTAGGAAACATTTCTTACTTGAGGAGATTTATGCCATATTTGTTTGAGAAAACTCACCTGCTGATGGAGCTATTGCGAAAGAATAAGAAGTTCAAATGGGAGTAACCACAACTGGAAGCTATTGAATAGCTCAAGAGATTGATCAGCTCTCCACGTACGATGATTCCACCTAACTCAGGAGCGCCTTTTTCTTCTTTATCTAACCTCGACTACAAGGTCCCTCGATGCTTTGTTAGCATAGGAGGTCGATGGACAAGAGAGACTTGTATTCTACTTGATTAAGATTATCCATGGCCTTGAGATAAGATATACAAGCATGGAGAGACATGGTTTGCCCTTCGTCTTTGTGGCTAAATTTTTTTGGCATTGTATTGTATTTTTCACTATAAACATAGTGACAAGATGTGATCCAATTAAGTTTTTGCTCGCACGAACCATCTTGGCTGGGAACATCAAGGTTGTTCCTTATTCTTTCAGAATATGATTTGAAGTGTGTGGTTCCTCACGCAATCAAAAGTCAAACTGTTGTTGACTTATTGGCTATATTTCCTTCAGGTTATTTAAACCTACTCATGAAGATAAACCTAGTGATGATTTATAATCCAACATTTGTGAGGCAAACTTGGAGGAATTGTTCATAGAGTTTGATGGTTCATCGGCAAAATGAAAAGGGGTAGATGGAGTAATTTTATTTAGAGGAAAGGAGGATATCTATTTGTCCTTTAAGTTAGATTTTATTTGTTTAAACAACGAAGAAAAGTATGAAACTTTAATTCTAAGGTTGCTTGACGCCCTTCGAAGAGGCATTCGTTCACTTTGCATCAAGGGAGATTCCAATTTAGTGGTCAAGAAAGTGAATGGTGAATAGAATTGAAGTAAATCAGCCTAGATCCTTATCAAACAATCATACAAAGGTTGATCGATTGGTTTTATGAAGACAAATTATAGAGACATCCAAGAACGATGTAATCTAGCCAGATGATGCCTCAGATTGGAGAGGAGAAATAAGGAAGCATCTGAAAATAAGTGATGATTCGATAAAGCTCACCGAACTAGCACAATTCTTCCTTCTTCAAGGAAGCTTATATTATAAAAATCATGGTGGTTGGTAGGCCAGCTGCCTTGGCCCCAAAGAAGCTCAAAGACGGTTAAAGAAAACTCATAAAACCATTGTGATACCACTGCGATTTCTCTCTATAGGTTAATCCAAAGTTTAACGCCCCAGTTCGAATTTATGGGTTACTCGTAGTCAACCCGGTCGGACCCGAGTTTTGGGTGTGAAGTGGAATGAAATATGTAGCACCAAGTGATTTTTAAATCGTTAGTAGTTTAATTTAATTCGAAATTGGAAAAAATATTTTTTTTGGATTTAATAATTTTTAGTAATTAAATATGTTGGTTTTCATTTATGGAAAGTAGGATTTTTAATTGGAATTGAAATTGGGGGAGAAATCAAGATTTTATTTAACCTATATAAAAAATGGGCGAACTGCCAACCTGAGCCAGACCGAATCGATTTGCCTTGGAGGGCGAATTGATTCAAACACAATCAGATATGTATTGTTTTCTTTCTCTTAGAGTTCTAATTTCACTTAAACTCTTAATTTTTTTCCATATTTTTATAACTCGGGGTTAGACTTTTCTAAACCTTTTTTCACAAACTTTTCAACCAGAAGACTTCTACAATTTTACACCATTCATCTAAAAACCCTACTCCAAATTTTATCAAATTTCAATTTACGTTTTGAAGGCTAAATTGGTGTTTTCTCAAGATTGTTCAAGAGCGAGTCTTTCTTAATTTTTCAAGAGGATTAGAACCGTCCAATCACAATTTCAATCGAATTTTCAGCAAGCATGAATACTTTTATGCTTTCTCCTTAGTATTATGCATTTTAGATGTCCTCTAAACATTAATTTACATGTTTTTCTTAAAATAAATTAGCAACCTTAATTAGGGAGGGTGAAATCTAATTTGGGACTGTTTTTGTAAAAAAAAATCTTAATCTGAATTGAGCCTCATAACCCTTGTGTGCTTAAGATAGAGATTTGTTGTTTTGCTATTATGGGGCTAGGTTTGCACGCAGAAAGCCATAGTCACATCATTTAAATTAGAAAAAGGGACTTGTGCAATCATATGCTATTATGTAGGTATGATCAAAGTGAATTATTATTGTGTGCTTCATAAATTTGTATGATGTTGAAATTATAATTGTTGGATAAAACAAATTGTATTAACTACGACGACGGATTGAACGAATTAAATTGGGTTTAATTGTGATTATATGAGAAATTGTATATTTGTTGAAAAATTAGATTGTGCGACTTATTGTTTCAATTATATTTGACGTCACGAGAACGACCATATTTTTAGGTAGCTATGCTCTCACCTTAATTTTAGGAATACTTGCTAGGTATGGGACTAGTGGGTATGCCTTAATTGTGGTTAACACTTTCTAGGTATGGGAATGTTTAGTGTCGATTTTCACGGATAGGATATTCCGGGGTGGGGTTGATTTTGGTGTCGTTCCGTTGATTTGGATAGCCTAGGCGTGAGACTGGGAAGAGATAAATAATATAAATCCATCCTACAAAATAGGATATGACTTATTCGTGTTTATGAGACCTCTATGTATGGGACTAAAGGTGGAATTGAGGTATTATGCTTTATAATAGGGTGGGGCTAATATAAAATAATGAGGTAATGAGATAGTAATAACTTGAGTAATTAAGAATTAATATCTAAGATAATAAACGAGTATTAAACTGAATTTGTTGCGCGAGTATGTGCAGGGCTGATAGTTAAAGACATGTGTGTGTGTTGGCGACACGAGTATGTGCGGGCTAACTAGTAAAAGGGCTGACTTGCTATAGTGACGTGTCCTGCATGGAACCTCACGAGTATGTGGAGAACTGACAACGTATGGGTTGATTAGCTATAGTGAGGGGAATGGGTGTGATGTGTAGAACTTTAAGCGTTCCAAGAGTGTGTGCATGACCAAAAAGGGGTCGACTGACCATATTGGTGTCGCATGAATTAAAATAATTGGGTAATTAAATGAAGGATAATAATGAAATTGTAAATAACTAACATGTAACCCGCGCGATGCGCGGTCTCATTATAAAATTTCTTAAAAATACATTTACTCTTTTGTAAACTAATTTAATAAAGAACCAACTATGAAAAAACATTGCAAACCTTAAGGGTGAATAATTTATAAATTTAAATCCATAGTGAACAATCTTAATTCTTAAATAATTTACTAAAAAAATCAAATGAATATAATAAAATAAATTGTATACTTTATAAAATTAGTTGTATATTTATACCATAAATGAAGAGAGTGAGGGTGTGAAAAATTGACACAAGACTCTTGAGGTTAAAATACATTGTATCAAAGATAAATTTGAATCAACGATTTCATCCACCTCCGTTCTATGATGTTCAAGAATTGTTTTACAAAATTGATCGATTGAGTTCCCTCTTTTAGACATAGAATCCATTTGAAGTCAGAATCAAAAAGTCATCGTTGATAATGTGGAAATATATAGTCCCTTGATTATTTGCATATTTATGGTAGCTTATTTTTTCTTTTTATTTTATTGAATCCGAAATTCCAATTTAACATAAACATCAAACGGTATTATCTGTAATAGATAGTTTTTGTCCATTTGAACATAATTTTTTTAAGCCAAATAATCTTTCCTAAAAAACATAATGGTTTATCCGCCAATATAAGTATTTGCAATTATAATTGTCATTCTGATATTAGATTACACCGCCAATGTTATCACAAAAAATGCAGATATATAGTAATGTTTTTTTAAGATTCGACAACTCTGCAAGAGAACACATTATGAACGGAGAATTACACGTTTATAAATTTTTTGGGAATTCGGCTCAAGGACCAGATAAATATTTCTAAGTTGACGGTTGCATGCACTAATAAAAAATAAACCACTCATTAATGTAATTTTAACAAACCCATCACCAGTACACGAATTCTACATACAATCTTAACTTCATTACTGCCAAAATAAAATAAAAATATTGATAAACGATAGTTCTCGAAAAATATCATATTCTGAAAATTTTCTAAAACTAAATCATAGTTCGTTATATTAAATAAAAATGATAAATAACTTCATGATAGATTAAATAAAAAATATTAATTAACCATACATTAGAATGGAGAAAGAGGCCAGCGCGGTTGAAAAATATATATATATTTTTTTTTTGCCACACTCGCATCCTATTTTTTTTAGAATCTTCGGATCATCATACATGCAGTGTAACACACCCGCACTCCGCTCCGCACCCACATTTGTGCTTCTTAGCACTCTCGTAAACTATATTGATTATAGTAGTGTATTTTGCGCATAACTTTCATAAAGAATCATAATTAGAGATACCCTTTATCTCTTTATTCTCTTAAGGGATTATATATATCAAGTGTTCAAATCACATTTATGCGGTAGAGTTCTTCAATAAGCTATTAAGAGAATTCAAATTTCTCATTAGATTTAATGATGTATAAACATAATGAACAACGACATTGTCATTTAAAAATCCTCTTAAAATATCTATAAGGTAAAAAGTACAATAATAATCCTCATCCCCATGCCACCGCATCAACTTACTCGTATTAGAATAAAGGTAAGAGAACATATATATATGATTCGTACAAAAGCATACAACTTTGGAACAGTGGAAGGAAACCCATAGAAGTCTTCATCATATGACGCCAAATTCTCATCCTTAAATTGTTGAGGAAGCTCGTACTCAAAGTTATCAAATGCCATCACATGATGAAGAATTCAATTTATTGTCTTCCTCTTTGGTTTGGTTGTTATCGTGTCTAGTTTTTCTCTTCTTCTCCGTCATATTTGTGTGGTGGAAATATGAGGTTTTTGTTACTGGAAACTACAGGCCAACGATCAGATAACAAAAGCCTCAAGAAAAAACCTTCGCTGTCTCCCCAAATTAACCTACAACTCAACCGCAAATGCCTTGCAATTTGTTTAATGGGGTACGCCGACGGTGATGAAATCCGTGTTTTCCCACAGTGCGGCCATGGATTTTACTATGGCTGTATGACACGTGACTCGGTTTTCATTCTTCGTGTCCCTCCTACCATCAGATTCTTTGATGGAGTAGGGCTTAGGTATAAGCGGGTTGGTTGTTGGGAGAGGTCTAAGCAGGTGGTGTATGGGATTAGAGAAATGATATTGTAACCGAAATTTTGATCGATCAGTGAGATCAAATAACCCACCAATAATATGGGATTCTGTCAAAATTTCTGTCAAAATTTTAATTACAATAGAAGCACTCATGGGATTAAGGGCAGGTGGTATCGCAACGGGGTATGAGTATGAGCAGTTAGTTTGTCTAGGCGTGGGGTAGAAAGTTAGGACAACATGGTTGGTGAATGGGTTATGCAACATGTAGCAGGTTTGTTTAGATGCGTATCCTTTGCTAATACATATATAGATATTAGTAGAGAGTGGCGTGAGCAGTAGTGGTAGAGAGAGAGAGAGAGAGAGAGAGAGAGAGAGAGGAGCAATTGTATCTGTATAGTCACGTGGCTAGGAAGAGTTTTTTGAGATTTTTTATGTGTTGAAGAATTAAAATAAAATAAATAAATAGCACAATGGTGTATTTATTATATTTCATTAACCTCTAATAATATTATATTAGAGGTATAATATAGATGATAATGCTAATGCAATATTTGGGATTTACACTTTAGGGTGTATAAGCTGTAGGGTAGATAGCTGAAGTTTACGTTTATTCGCACGTTAATAATTATCTCATTTAAATTAAAATATTCTATTGTGGTGTTTATTATGTATAATGCTACTGTTTAGATTCACGGATCCTAATTGGGTAGAGTAGCTTATATTCATGAGGTGCGCTTTGACCCATTACGTTGACTAACATTTCAGGTATAACGCTTGAGTATCTGGATAGGAGTGATTGAAGATATTGGAGGTGCAATTAGAGATTTATTTATTTTAGATTCTTTAGTTGTTTAGGAATTTACTTTCTATTCTGCTACATTATTATGAGATTTTTATTATGGATTTGGTGGACAAATTGGTTCCACAGTTATTTACGGGTTATTTAGTTATTTACAGTTGGGACATTTTACTTGAGTTTATATTTATTTGGAGTTTGATTATTTTGGACATTAGGATGGTGATGGATTTATTATTGCACAAATCGTTAATTATTTATTGGATCAATTTGATTATTATCTTATGGAGTGAATTTTATATATCTTATAGCTGTCAAATGCTAAGAATGATTACTTATTAGTGGTGCCCGGTGTAGTTTGGTGGCGGTGGCTGGCCACCTCGCTTGCCCAATTGCATGGGGTGTTGCAGATGGTATCAAAGTATGGTCTTAGGTCTCGTAGGTTGTGAGTCATTTTTAGATTTTATGTTGCTTTTCTTTGATTCCTTTTGATGATTTGTACTCTTAGTTATTTCGAGTCTGATGTTGTTTTGTTCTTATCTATTCAGATAGCTAAGAAGGACTAGAGATAGGAGAGAGGGATCGGTTTTGGTCTTCACAAGACAGGGGGGATGAGGCAAATTGTTTTTGATGCCGATGAGTTAGCGACTATTGTGCGTGAGGTCACGAAAATCGCTTATGAGGTATGGATACAAAGATGTTTGACTTTAGAGGTGCAGTAGCAGGGTACATCCGCTTCAATTTAGGATAGGGTGAGAACCAGCTTCCATAAGGGCAATCCTACCACCTCTTCAGGAGGATCTGACCCAGCGGTTTCTCACTAGTGGACAAGGGACATAAAGAGGCATTTGAGGATGGTGGAATGCACTTATGTGCAGAAGCATATGTTAGCGACGTTCAAGATGATTGGAGATACGTTATAGTGGTGGGAGAGTGTCATCACCTCGGAGGATAGGGATCCCTTGAACTATGGTGATTTTGTGATAAATTTTAATGATAATAATTTTTCGTATGCGATTAGGAGCGCGCAGAAGAGGGAATTTCTGGACTTAGAGTAAAGTTCGAAATTCGTTGCAGAGTATGAACAGGAAATCATAAATTTATCGATGTTTGTACCAGAGGTGGTAAACACCACTACAAGAAAAAGTACTTTTCACGACATATGTTTTACGACACTTTGTAAAAATGTGTCGTGAAAAGTAGATAAAGACGACACCTTATAAAAATGTGTCGTGAAAAATAGATAAAGACAACATAATTTTGAAAAGTGTCGTAAATAATTCAATTATAATAAAGATCACGACATCTAAAATAAATATGTCGTCCTTTTTTAAAGACGACACATTGTTAGGTGTTGTCAATTTCTTTCCATGACTTTTTGAGAGACGTGTCGTGATTGTTAGAAAAATATTTTTTGCCGCCACTTTTGGCACTAAAAGTTTTAGTCTTCCAATTAAAAGAAAAGAAAAAAAAACTTTGGCGCTAGAAAGAGAATGAGAAGTTGCAGTCGCATATGAAAAAAAAAAGAAAAAAAATTAGGGATAATATCCCAACGACTTCACCGCACGATCCGATTCAACAAACTCCCCCTAATCCCATTCAACAAACTCTCCACCTCGTATACAAAACCTCCATCGTTTGTATTCCGTCCTCCATTGACAGCGGTATGAACTCCATTGACATACCTCTCCTCCATTGAAACAGAGCTGGTGCATTAATATTAGGTAATCTTTCTCTCTTGCAAGAAATATTCAAGAAAAATATCTGAGTGTTTATATGAATCAAGATTTCACCTGTTTTTTTCTTTTTTATATCTTCAAATCCAACTCTCTTCAAATCCAATTCTCTTCACCTGACAGTGTGCGTGAGACGAAACTACATGGGGGCCACGGCCCCCACCAAAGATTTTGAAATTTTTTGTTGTCGTCTGTAATTTAGACCCAGTTAAGACGTTATAAGTGGTGGCCACTAACCCAAATTCTATTTGGAGTAAACAGTTTTCCTATAAGGCTTTGACTATTACCTAATACTTAATTTAATTCTTACTATTACCAAATTTAATTCGTGCAGCAAATTTAATTCTAAAGAGTAATCCTAAATTTAATTCTTACTATTACCTAATACAAATTTAATTTTATATCTACTTATTTATTATAATTAAATACAAACATTGAATCTTAATTAATTGTAATTGCAGAGTTTTGATTTTCACATTGTTTTTACTTTTTTGTGGATGAATATATATATATATATATATATATATATATATATATGAACATACTCATTTAAAAAAAATAGTAAAAAATATTTTTCAATAAAATTTGGTATACATGATCTATATAATAAGGAGATCATCTACAAAAAAAATCATCCGAAAATTCAACCCGGAAGTGAGTGAAATAAAACGTGAGTATATATGTGTTTTTTTTACTGTTCAAATTTTTTTCATCATCTCACCCTCTTTCAGGTCGAATTTTTTGATGATTTTTTTCATAGATGATCTCCTTACTATGTAGATCATGTATACCAAATTTTGTTGAAAAATATATTTTTTACTATTTTTTTAAAAAGGAATGTTCATATATATATATATATATATATATATATATATATATATTATTGATTTTTGTATATAAAATTTGGCTCCCCTTAAGGTAAAATCCTCGTTTCGTCCCATGCAGCGTGAGTATTCACCTGCACCAGGTCGCACAGGGTAAGTGGTCTCGAATTGGGTT
The DNA here is from genome assembly GCA_949130495.1 of Sambucus nigra. NCBI lineage: Eukaryota > Viridiplantae > Streptophyta > Magnoliopsida > Dipsacales > Adoxaceae > Sambucus > Sambucus nigra. The sequence goes on along the minus strand of OX422208.1, from coordinate 578,718,949 downwards.
TGGAGGGATTAACCTGGTTGTGTGCGTGAGTATTTTGATGGGTGGGTGGCGTGGTGAGGGTAGCTATGATTTTTAGGTGTCGAATGTGTTGGGTGTTGCAAGGTTGTGTGGGTTTTGGATTTGGGAGAGGAGCAGGGGATAAGGGATTTTAGGGAGGTCAAGTAATGGGCGAACTGGGTTTGGTCCGGGTAAGCCCGTTTATTTTTTCAAACTATAAAATGTTCTCTGTTTCTCTAAAAGAAAAAAAAAGTTAGCAATCTTTACATGCCAAGAACTCACTTGGAATTAAATGAAAGAGTGTAGTTTTATTCCATATTATTGTCAGATTATCAAATCAATGAAGAAAGAAGCGAGTAAAATCCTTAAGAACTTGTGTAGATTTTTTTCTTTTCAAATCAAGGTCAAAATTTACTTTTACGAAAAAGATCACATCAATTTTTAATCCTTTATTTACTGAGTTTCTATAAGTTGAAAACCATAAATTTCATATTTTTTCCCTTTTATTATTAGGTTGTTTGAATCATTAAAAACATTAAGCCCACACATAATGTTTGAAAGCCTATAACATTTAAGATGAAAGATGATAAAGAGTGGAGGGGAAGATAAGTTCAATATTTTAATTGTTGGTTAATGGTTCATTACTTTAATTTTGTCGCTAGAAGTGACTTCTTTAATTAAGCAAGTAAATTTCAACAATCTTTATCTTTTGATTAAATTATTGGAGACGCTATGCAGCAATAAAAAAAGAACTTAGGACAATTGAAAAGCTTGGGAAAAGATAATTTATTTTTAAGTTATTATCATCATATTCTCCAAATTAATATTCATTTTTTCCTATGTAGTCATCCCAAATTAATAACTGTGTTTCAAGTAAGCTAGAGTTGGATTCGCAATTTAGGAGCTTTAAAAATATTAAGGGGTAAATTTTCTAATCGTGGATAATTAGTTTAACACACCTTTATGGAAATCAAATTTTCTAATCGTGGATATTAAATTACCCATTGCTACCCACATTTGGGAGATGGAAATCAAACTTGGTTAGAGAACATCAATGCTTGCGATGGGCATGGGTGAAAGCAAATTGGGTGGGAATGGGTAATTTAATTATTGGTGTTGATTATTCGGGATGGGTAATTTGATTTCTTTGTTGCTTTGGACTAAATTATTACTGGTTTAATTGTTGTTGTTGATTATTTGGGATCAAATAAACAAATGCATCTAACATATGCACTTAAGAACAAGGTTGGATGCTAATATATATGGCATTGTTATTGGTTTAATTGTTGTTGTTGATCATTGTTCTATTTTGCAGGTGATTATTTTGGGCAGTATTCAGACACTACAAATCAGATTTAATATAGGTATCTTTATCTTGCTTCATTTATGTATCTCCTACTTTGAAATTATTAAGTGAATATACCCACATTGATATTTTTGAACATATGTATATTACAATAGGTCAACTTGATTTAGGTGTATGAATATGTATTGTTGAGTGTGGGTGTTTATATTACTTCTATACTCAAGGAAACCATAAATAAGACACAAATCTCTATAGTCCATTCGTGTTAATTTGTATCCTCGATGATCTAACTACATAGCTATTTCAATCTACCTTTGTAGATAGTGACTAATCTAACGTTCTTTAGTAGAATGTGACTAAATTTGAGATTATGTAGAATGTAAATATATTTGAAAAGAACATGACATTTTATCCGTTAATTGTTGACATTTTACCTCTTTTTCAATATTAATGTTTGATGGTGTAAACAGACTGGAAAATAGCAAGTGGCCAACCCAAGATGGAAAAAGATTGGTTGAGATTTCCGAGGTTTTTTTTATTATTATTACACGCATGCATATACGTTTACATATATTAGAAAAACCTAAAGTATTTTTTTGAATGAACACTGTTCAAAAATTGAGATGTGATTATGATTTCATGCTTTTTTTTGTTATTTGTAGACATACCGAGGAGTACCAAAATGGCGTACAAATTTATTGAATCTGCCAAGAAAACTGCTAGAAATCCTAATATGATAATATATTCTTGTCTAAAATTTAAAAACCTTTGCCAACAAGATCGGGAAGAACTATTTGAACACCTAGTCATTCATGGCTTTGATCCTACGTACAAGAAGTGGGTATTTCATGGAGAACATTCGACTTCTTCATACTAAAATGATATTGATATTGAATTACCATATTTACATAGGATGTATAGAGATGCTTATGTTCAAGATGCCGTTTTTGCTGATGATAGTTTTGAAAGAGGAGATGAAAGTTTTAAACCAAAGTTAAAAGATGCCGAGACTCCTTTATATCCAGGGTGTACAAAGTATACAAAGATGTCAGCAATTACATCTTTATACAAGCATAAAGCTACACACGGACTTTCTGATAAAGGATTTAATGAACTTCTTGAGTCTCTACATGAAATGTTGCCTGGGGATAATGTTCTTCCTAAGTCTTTATATGAAACGAAGAAGTTTCTAAAGGAATTTGATCTTGGCTATGAAAAGATAGATGCATGCATTAATGATTGTTGTTTATTTAGAAAAGAGTATGAACATTTGGACAAATGCCCTAAATGTGGTTCCTCGCGGTGGAAAGTCGACGAACGCACAAAGAAGGTTAAGAAGGGAGTATCTGCAAAAGTATTGCGGTACTTTCTAATAATCCCAAGATTTCTAAGGATGTTTTTATCATCAGATAGAGCAGAGCAGTTGCAGTGGCACTTAACTCACATAAGCAAAGATGGCAAGATGCGACATCCAGTTGATTCATTAGCATGGGACACGATTGATAAAAAATGGCCTCATTTCGCATCTGATCCAAGAAATCTTAGGCTTGGACTTGCAGCGGATGGATTTAATCCCTTTAATAATCTTAGCTCGAGCTATAGTTGTTGGCCCGTAATTTTAACTGTGTACAATCTTCCCCCATGGTTATGCATGCTACAAGAAAATTTGATGTTGACTTTGCTTATACTGGGGCCAAAACAACCGGGAAATGACATAGATGTATATCTGCAACCACTTATAGATGACTTAATCGAGTTGTGGAATAATGGGGTGGAGATGTACGATGCATCTAGCCAATCTACTTTTAATTTGAGATGTGGACAATAAATGACTTTCCCGCATATGGTAATTTAGCCGGATATACCACAAAAGCGAAACTTGCATGTCCAGTTTGTGGTCCTAACACATCCTCACTACGGTTATCAAAAAGTATGAAATCGGTGTATATAGGCCATAGACGTTTTCTTCCAATGAACCATCCATGGAGGGTTACCAAAAAGAGTTGGTTTGACGGATATGAAGAATTGAGTAGTCCACCAAAACCTTTGAATGCAGAAGAAATTTTAGATGCTCTGAAGGGTGTTGAAAATGATTTTGGTAAAGGGAAGAAGCGTAAGAGGAAGAAGGCGTTCTTGAAAAAGAAGTCAATATTTTTTGATTTACCGTATTGGCATGTACGTATATTTTAACTCATAATCTAAGACACTAACTTAATGAAATTCTACTAAAAGTTTTAGGATATTTATTTTTCATATTAATCCTCCCTCATTTTTTTTTCTCTAGGCATTAGCTTTGCTTCATAATTTGGACGTGATGCACATCGAGAAGAATATAAGTGATAGCCTCATTTCCACATTGTTAGATGTGAAGGGAAAATTAAAAGATGGCCTCGAGTCTCGTGAAGATTTGCAAGAATTGGGCATTAGAAAGGAATTGCATCCTCAACTAAAAGGGAATAAATTTTACCTGCCGGCAGCACCTTACACACTCTCAAAGAAAGAAAAGAAAGTTTTTTGTCAAAGACTATATGATTTAAAGTTACCTGATGGTTATAGCTCCAACATCAGTCATTGTGTTTCAATGGAAGAATATAAGTTATTGGGATTGAAATCCCATGATCATCATGTTTTAATGCAACAATTGTTGTTAGTTGTTATACGGGGATTGCTACCAAAGGGGCCAAGACAAGTGATTTTTCGCTTATCTTCATTTTTTAACGAGTTATGTCAAAGAGTGATCGATAAAAGAAGAATGGAGAAATTAGAGGAAGATATCGTAGAGATTATATGCATGTTGGAGAGGTACTTCCCTCCCTTTTTTTTGACATTATGATTCACTTGCCAATTCACTTAGCTCGAGAAGCTCGATTATGTGGGCCCATACAATTTCGATGGATGTACCCATTTGAGTGGTAATTTAGAATGTATTTAACTTTTTTCTTATTAACAAGTTAAATATGTAGTAAATAGATGTTATATTCCTATTCTTTTGCTATGGTTTGTCACTAGGTTTATGAAGGTACTTAAGGGTTATGTTAGGAACCGTGCGCGACCTGAAGGACGCATAGCATAAAATTATTTGGCTGATGAGTGTGTAAGGTTTTGTAGCATGTATCTAAAAAAATAGCAGAAATAGGTGTCCCTCAATCTCGAAATGAAGAGTTCGAAGATGAGACAATACTGGGAGGTCGACCTATCTCTAAGGGGAAACCAATAACATTGTCCGCTGACATATTAAAAATTGCCCATCGTTATGTGTTGTTTAACAATCTTGAAGTTGAGCCATATATAGAGTGAGTAAAATGATACTCGTCATATAAAATTTATAACTTTTGTTATCGTTAATATTGTTATTAAAATTCCTCTACGTTCATATTAGAATGCATTTGAGAGAGCTAAATCATTCCAATCGATGGTTATCCCAAGATGAGACTATGCTACAAAAAAAACATATCGAGACATTCGCTTCGTGGTTTATGAACAAGGTAGGCCAATTTTTACATTGTGCATTGTAAGAGTCTAATGCTGTTATGTATATAAAAATTCATATAATTTCATTTATGATCTTTTAAACAGATTAAGGTTCAAGCAAACACAACTGAAGTATCAACAATCCTAAAGTGTCTAGCGGTTGAGCCACGACGTTATGCTATGTCATATTCAGGCTACATAATAAATGGCAAACGATTTCACACATCGATGGTTGAAAAGTCCACCCAAGATAGTGGAGTTTTTTTCGAGGCAGAGACTATATGTAGATCTAGTGCAAGGGATACCACACACATTGTTGCTAATGTTTCATATTATGGCATTATACGGGATATAATTTTGTTGGACTTTCACAAATTTCGAATGCCTATCTTTCAATGTGATTGGGCCAACATTTCGAATGGTGTTAAATTTGATGATGGATTCACTTTAGATAACCTCCACCAAGGACAAAATCAGCTAAAAAAAGATCCTTTTGTTCTAGCATCACAAGCAAGACAAGTATTTTATTGGAGAGAAAGTGGAATATCAAATTGGTATGTGGTTCTCAAGGCACCGCCACGAGGCTTTCATGAGCTGGAGACATATGATGAGAGTGCTTACACATCATATTTGCCAATTGATGTTTCAAAACTTGACAATAACGAGAGAAATGATGATGAGCCTCTTATGAGGATAGATTGTGAGGGTGTTATTGTGTGATTGTTATTTAATTTTAGCATGTAGACATTAAGTTTGTTTGATGAATATATATATTAGCATACTTATGGTAAATTCATTTTTATTTACAAAGTTTGTGCATGGTGATGTAAACTTAGATGAATGAACTGTTATTTTTTTTATAGCAAATGGAACAATCTCTACAGGTGTACTTTATGTCAATAACCACAGTAGTAGATACCCGTGCTTATGGCACCCAGTGAGTCAATAGTATGCCCGTGCTTATTGCTAATGTTAGCTATGCCCCCCTTTAAATTTAATTCATGTACAAAGATCAACTATATTTGTCTCTTCAATTATCAGTTCTTGAAGTGCCATAACACCAATATCATGAATTTTGACAATTCGTTTAAGTCTGCGAATTAATGGGGCATTACCAATACCCCGCACATTCCAAAATAATAGACCAATCACTGAGAATATATTTTGATCCCAACTTGAGTTAATTTCATTCCACTCTTACCTGTTTCAGGTAATTACTTGTATTGATAACTGTGATATGTTGAACCTTGTACACGTCTTTTTCAATTTTTTTTATTATATAAATATTATACATTTTCGGATACAAACTAAATGCAAAAGCGTAAAACTGTGTATGAAATCTTGATCAATCCTTTTTTTTTCAGATTGAGGATATGAATCTTGTGCAATGGGAGGCTAAGTTAAACTCGCTGGTATTGGGCCTCCAGTCGCAATGCCTTGTATGTTGGCTACTTGGCTTTTTTTTTCTATTTATTTATCTCAGTGATTCGAATGTGAAAACCATTTGGAAACTGTAAGCCAGGGGTTCGGACAATGTCTCCTCTTATTGGTTGCCACTCCAAACTTTGGCCCCGGTTGACCAAAAATCCTGGATTCGCCACTGACTATAAGAGAGCCTTGCCACCATAGCACAGCTGGTGACAGATATTGAACATGTCACCAGATGAATTTCTCAAAATCCCACAGTATCCACTAAGCCCTAACTATGTATATTGTGTTTTAAATCAACACCATGGGGACTTGACCATGGAATGAATTTTGGAAACTTGAGTTTAAAAACATCTTGAGTGTGAGAATTAGCAAAGGAAATGAGGCTCAGATAAAGAGAGAGAGAGAGAGAGAGAAAGAGAGAGAGATAGTTTTGAGTTAATTCAATAAATTTCTTGATAATAAGAGTATCTGATAGTGGAAGAATGTTTAAGATGTCTCTGCCACTCCTTATTAGAATATATCAGGGTGAGATATTCCCATTTGAAAATATGCCCTCCTTTTGTTCCCATTGTTCAACCATTGGACATCACATTGGAGTATGTAATACTCTCAAAAGAATGCAACATGCTGCTGAGAAACTGGATCCCAAAACCAAAACCAACCCTCAAAAATAGCCCACTGCAAAATCTAATCCAAATGCTCCCCAAAACCAGCCTACAACAGTTGTTCATGATACTGTCATCACAGCTGTTACAACACAGGGGATTAGTCCCCCACCTCCTGCAGCTATTAAAGATCCATCATCTGCTTCTGGATCTAAAGCCTCACCTGATGATGGCTCCCCTTCCTTCAGTACCCCACCTAAAAGCCCCAATGATAGTCCTAATGATAGTCCTAAAGCCAACATCAACACCTCTAATTCAGCTGACTCCATCACACATGTGAGCAACACTTTTGATGCCCTGAAATGGGATGATATGGTTGAGGAAGAAGGGAATAATACTACTCCCATGGAAAATGAAGTAGAAGCAGACAGTTCTGCCTATATGGTGGCCAATGACACCTTTGACCAGATCCCCAGTGCTGAAATGCAAATTCCAAATCCACAACATGAAGAGTGCATTCAACTTATGCAGGAAGGAGGCACATCTTCACTCCTTGAGCAATCCATGTTCTCATTAAACACAACCTCCAGCCCTAACACTACTGTCAGAGGCACCCACAATCCTAATCCTCAAGGCATCTATGCCTCTTCCACACAAGACTCCAGCTCTTATGGTACATATACTCCAGTCCTCTCCAAGAAACAAAAAAAGAAGCTCAAATCCAAAACCCACTCCATCACTCAACAAAATGAACAAGACTTCTCCTGGACTCAGTCCATCATGAAGGAACTTGAATTGGAAAGAACTCTGGCAGCTACACAAGGTAGATCATCTTCTAGTCTACAGACCCACTCTCCATCCTTTTAATGAACATTTTGTATTGGAATTGTAGGGGTGTTGCTAATAGAAACACTCAAAAAGTCCTATATGATATCTATACAAATAATTTCATTAACATTCTCTGCCTTGCTGAACCAAAATGTGTCATTTCTTCCATATCTCCCTCCCTATGGAAAACCTCAATCTCAAGTTCCTATGCCAAGTCAATAATGATTTTATCACTCAACTCATCCCAAATATTATTGATGAGAATGACTGTAACATTTTGGATGCCATTCCTTCTGACCTTGAAATTAAAACTGCAGTGTTTTCTCTTAGTAGCAAATCCTCTCCAGGGCCTGATGGCTTCACTGGTTCCTTTTACGAGCACTACTGGGACATCATTGCTGATGATATCTGCAAAGCCATCAAAGCCTTCTTTGTACAAAATTGGATACTCCCCACTTTCAATTCCAACTTTATCACTCTCCTTCCCAAGACCAATGAAGCCATATCTCTGAACCAATTCGGACCCATAGCTCTTGCCAATTTTTCTTTCAAAATCATTCGCAAAATTCTTGCTGAAAGACTGAACCTTTTTGTTCATAAACTCACCTCTCCCCTTCAATTTGGATTCACTAAAGGCAGATAAATCCATAGTGCCATTGGCATTACCTCTGAGTGTTTCAACTTGCTGGATTACAAAAGCTTGGGGGGGGGGGACATTGGTATCAAATTTGATATCATTAAAGCATTTGACACTATGGATTGGCATTTTATTTTACTCACATTAAAAGCTTTTGGTTTTAGTACGACTTTCATTGGATGGATCCATACCATCCTGCAATCCGCCAAACTCTCTATTTTAATCAATGGCACCCCTCATGGATACTTCACTTGTTCTTCTGGTGTTAGACAGGGTGATCCTCTCTCCTCTATTCTATTTTGCATTGTTGAAGAGGTTCTAAATACATGTCTTTCTGCCCTTAGCCAGAGCAATCACATCAAACACATATCTTCCCCTAAAGGATTCCATGCTCCCACTCATATCTTGTATGCTGATGACCTAATGATCTTCTGCAGAGAGGATCATGACTCTGTCTCTAATCTCTCCTCCTTCCTTTCAAAGTATGCTGAATCTTCTGGTCAGTATATAAGCAAAACTAAATCCTTGGTGTACCTTGGTAAAGGAGCTCTCACATATAAAAATAACATCCTTAGAACTCTTGGCATTTGAGAGGGATCCAACACTCTTCACTATTTTGGACTTCCCCTCTTCAGAGATCAACCCAAAGTAAAGCATCTCCAGGGGTATGCTGATAAAGTTATATCCAAACTTGGTTGCTGGCAGGGAAAATTGCTATCCATTGCTGGAAGATGTGAACTAATCAAGGCCATTATACATCATATTCTTAACTACAGTTTTATGTTATATAAATAGCCTATGTGTCTTCTGAAAAAGATACAAACTTGCATTTTGAATTTCCTCTGGACTGGCTGTGTCACTCAGCAATCCTCCATTACTGTTGCATGGAAAACTATTTGTACCCCCAAGGCTAATGGTGGATTGGGTCTTGGAAATGTAATATCTCTTAACAAAGCTGCTTGTCTTAAGCAAGCTTGGAATATTCTCTGCTCCTCTAACCCTTGGAGCTCCTACAAGATTTCATCTATTTGGCCCAGTCTCAAAGAGTCCCTACACATCATTCAGCTTCATTGTAGGTGGACTATGGGAAATGGAAATATTATTGACCTTTGGAATGACAACTGGCTTGGAGAACCTCTCAGTTGCACTACTGGACTGAATCTTTCTTCTTTTAAAGTCAGCACTCTCATTTCCAATAATCAATGGCAAATCCCCCATATCTTTACCCAACACTTTCCTGAGATTTCTGCTAATATCTCCTCAGTGACTCTCCCTTACTCTCCCTCGGAGGACAAAAGAATTTGGCCATATAACACCACTGGAGAACTCCTATTCAAGGATGCATACAACTTCTTCGCAAATTCTAACACTAGCACTTCATGGTCCAAGCATCTCTGGAAATTTTTTATCCCACCCAGAATCTCAGTGTTAGCCTGATATGTTGTAGGACTTGGTGACTAAGTATTACAAGATTTAATGACCAAGTATACGCTTATCAGGATAGTTCCATCTATTGTATTAGTCGTTACAATCAATCTATTAGTTAGGTAGTATGAGACAACTGTCCCAATCGGATTAGCTGGTTAGTTAGTAGTTAGGATCTGATAAGTTGATTAGTTAGTAGTTAGAAACTATGGAAAGTGTATAAATAACGATGTTTAGCTGTTATAATATTCGTTTTCCGAAATTAGTAGAAAATTTTCAATTCTCTCTCTTAAATCTTTCTTAATTCTCTTCTTGTTCTGTTCTTCCCCAATTCTATCTCAACTCCAAATTTAATTGGACATTGGTCAGCCAAATCACTATTGTCATGACAAAAGTGGTATCGGATGATCCTGCAACAAATTTAACTGCAGAGGTAGCGAAGGTCTTCAATCAGGACCTATACTTCAAAAAGACTGTCAAATATGTTGGAGAACCAATGATTCACTTAGAATCAATTTCTTCTTATGCGGTACGTGCTTCCATTAAGGTGAAGGCATCTATAATAATTTGCTTAACTTCGTCTGGCAGGGCTACAAGATTGATTGCAAAGTACAGGCCAATGATGCCAGTTTTTTCACTATCGATTCTAAGTACTCATTGAGGTATTGTTCCCCTTTTAAGGCATTTGTAAGGCAGCTTTAAGATTGTAAAAACATATTGTTAATTATTTCCAGATATTCTCAAAGGCTTTACTTGTTGATTTAGTCAAGTAAACTATTGATTTCACGCAATCAGTGATTGGCGCCATAATAGTGATGAAATTATGAACATAACACTTATAGGGCTCGTTGGGTTCGAGGTTTGAAAAAAGGAATTTAGGATTCCTGGAATTTATAATTCCCCTCATTTAGAATTACAATGTTTGGTTGGAGATTTAAGGGAGAACTTAGAATTTCTGGAATTTAGAATTCCCACGAAATTTGAATTCTTCTTTCCCCTATAAAATGGGGGTAATCCTATATTCCCGATCATATTACCTTACTTTATGGTGAGACAAAAATACCATCTCACATAAACTCATACGTACACACTCTCTCTCTCTCACACACACACACATACACTCTCTCACACATACACACACACTCTCTCACACACATACATATACACACTCTCTTTCTCTCTCACTCACACACATGCTCTCTCTATCTCTCTCACACACATACACATACACACTCTCTCTCTATCCTTCTCTCTCTCTTACACACAGACACACACACGTACACTCTCTCTCTCTCTCTCTCTCTCTCTCTCTCTCTCTCACACACACACACACACACACACACACATGCACACACTATCACACATATAAATACACACATACACACACACTCTATCTCTCTCTCACGCACATACACTCACCCATATAACCCATGGAATGATTGGCGCCACTTTAAAGTTGCTCTTATAATGTGTTATGAATAGAACACATATAATGTGTTGTTAAATCACACATGTATATTAGAAAAAATATGTATACAATATAATATTATAATCGTACATTACAAGTGAATATATATCTTACTAGTAATGTTACTGTGTTTGTACCGAGTTGTACTAACTTTTCTAATTTTCTGCCTGTCAAGTGGAGTGAATAGAAAAAAATATACTATTTGAGAATATGGCGGATATGTTTAAAGAGGTGAGTTATGAGTCAATTATCTCTTCAATTTAAACTTTGTAATATGTGTTATTGAAGTCCATATAATTTACACTACATTCCATGTATATTGTGTGTATCCAAAACAGGTTGTTAGGGGTAAGAGATCGAGACGAACTACAAGTAATGAGAATGAGGATGCAAGAATATCATGCGAAATCTATAACTCACATGCGGAGGAAGAAATTTATGCGGATGAAGTTCCCAACATTGATTCTGTCGATAAGGGCAAAAAAAAGAAGCGGGGGGCATCAAAATTGAATGTAATTGCAACTGGGATAAAAGACCGTAAAGAGGTAGAATTCAATGAGTTTGGGCAACCAATTGGACTCAATTCCATCCAACTTAGTTCTATGATTGGGATTTTAGCACGAGAATGCGTACCAGTAACACATGAAGGTTGGGATAAGGTGACAAGTGACACCAAGGATCAAATATGGGAGTTTATTACTGTGAGTGTTTTATTTCTCTACCCTTTGCACAATTATGTAATATTTTGAATGTAACTTTGTACATGTTGAATTGTAACTAATATAGTGTATTTGTTCTTTATGATGCAGCAAAAATATAACCTTGAAGAATGTCGAAAGGCCATTGTTTTGGGTCAGACGGGCACAGCGTGAAAAGATTATAAGAAGAAGCTAAAGGACCAAATTATCAACACATATACAAGAAGAAGCTAAAGGACCAAATTCCACTCGCCATCTTACATTACTCAAGCCCCCTGGAATGAAGTCAAATGAATGGGATGCATTTGTTAAATCTCGTTTGTCACCTGAATTTGATGCAAGTGAATTTGATTATTTATTTTTTATTGTTATTAATAGACTAAAGGCCAATTTTAGTATTCTTGTATTTATCGCAATTATATATGATTTCTCTTATTTTAATAGGAAATAAGTGAAAAACATAAGGAGGCTAGAGGAAAGCAAATCCATCCACACACAACTAGTCGTAGAGGCTATGCAAGACTTAAGGAAAACATGGTATGTTTCCCCTTTAAAGTTGTATACTTCATAAGTAGCTTACATTATTTCGTGATTCCATCTTTTAAAATTTTGTAGAAAGCTGAAGACCTAAATAAAACTATACGCCGTGTTGATGTTTGGATAAGGGAACATAGGAGAGAAAATGGCAATCCGGTTAATCAAGTTGTTGGTGAAGCGATAGTAACGACTTAAACACTTGCACAACACTTTACAATTTTTTTAAAAGCTACAATGTGTTTATTATATTTTTTAAATATGTTGAATTCTTGTATTTATTTTAGGAAAAGATGGAAAAAATTCCATCTCATGATTCAACATCGTTGAGAGATGATGCAGTAGTAAAGGTGCTTGGTCCTGAACGTCCGGATCATGCCCGAGGTCTTGGATTTGGGGTGATGCCTACGAAGGTAGATGCATCGTTACATAGTAATGCAAGGGTAACGACTCTTGAAACTCAAATTCAACAACTTTTGGAATGGAAGATGCACATGGAAAATCGAATGACACAAGGAAATGAAAGAAATGTGGTAATTTTTTAAAATTAAATATGATTCAATACATATAGTTTTTCCCTTGTTTTGTTTTTATATACTTCACTTGCATTTTCTATAGGGTCAACATGAGGGTGGTGGGGATGACATGCATAATCACGCACATACTCTACAGGTTATTGTTAATGAATTATCTAAGTCTAAATTGTTTTACTAATTGCATTAATAATTTTTTTTAATTGTTTTCTTCGTACTATTTATTAGTGTAATTGTGAAAGTTCATGCGCACAAATTTCTCCACAAAGAAATTCTCCTTGCAAATTTTTACATTGGTTGGGGACCGGAGAAGAAGTGGCAAGCGCAGAACTTGATTCTACAGACCCAAACTCACTAGTGCACCACCAAATCCTTGGGCCTGATTGCTATAAAGTATGGGTTGTTGAAATTTTAGTGCCCAAAGTGCCAGTTTTTCGATACTCGGATGCATTTTCCATACTTGATGATGCAAAAGGAAGTACCATAGCATGGCCACATCGATACATTCGTTTTGACTAATAATGTGAGTGGAATAGTTACAGTTCTTGGATTTTACTCTAAGAATTTTTCTTTGACATTCTCTCGTATCGATTTCAGAAAAATATAAGGAATCAAGTGGGTATGGAGTTTCTTCGTTGCTTTTTGGATTGAAGGTATACTTTGATTTTTTATTTTTTATTACAAGTGTGTTGTTAATTTACGAGACTATTTAATAAAATTGTTTTCTGAACAGATACCTATTTTTGGATGATGTTGAAGGCATTTTAGGAGGAATGTTTTTGAAGAATGCTATTAGTTATTTTTTTAAGGAAGATTGCATGTTAACTTGTTAGGCTAATGCTCATTTCATTATAATCCCATGTTTTTATGTGGCTTGTAACACCCAAATATATATTCATTCAACTATTTTGGGCATGACTTCGATATTATGGTTATGAGTACATACTATGAGTTCCTCTTAATTATATAAGTTTAGTTTAAATTTTATGAATTATGGAATTGCTAATTGTGATGCTATCATATATGTGGAAGCAACATGCATTTGAGAAGCTGGTTTTTATAAAAAAAAAATTATACCCTTTTAACGACATATTTTATCCATCGTAAAATGATAATAAAGGCGCTCATATTTAGTCATGTACAATATGAACGACACGTACGTTCAGTCATAAAATAACATTCATGACACAATAAATAGTCGTGGAAGGTTTTTTTGGGTAATGACTTTTGCGACAAATATCAGGTGTCATGGATATTATTTTCAACAACAATTGGCAGGTGTCGTGAAATAGTTTTACGACACCACAAAGGTGTCGTGGCTATTTACGAATAGTTACTAGGTGTCGTGGATAATTGTTTCAACAACAATTGGCAGGTGTCGTGAAATAGTTTTACGACACCACAAAGGTGTGGTGGCTATTTACGACTAGAAACTAGGTGTCGTGGATATTTGTTTCAATGACACTTGGCAGGTGTCGTGAAATAGTTTTACGACACCACAAATGTGTCGTTATAGAAGGTAACTTTCTACGACACCCCTCTTCAACGGCTACATAAAATGTGTCATGAAAATAGTTTCACGAAAAATATCAGGTGTCGTGGAAAAGACTTTTTCTTGTAGTGCACAGAGGCAAAGAATATGGAGTGCTTCATTAAGGGCTTGTCTTTATCTATTAGGTATATGGTGTTGGGGAATCCAATATACACTACTTACAACCAGATGGTGGACGTCACAATGTTGATGATTCAGGAAAAATTAAACTACCAAAAGAAGTTGGGGAAGCGGCAGGAGCCTAATGGTCAAGTAGGAGATAATAAGGGTCGCAATGACCAGACGTGGAAGAGACAATGGATAGGTCAGTATCAAAAAGGAAATAGTGTCCCGTAGGAACCTCAGGGACAGTGGCAAGGAAAATCAGGTGAGCGAGCTTCAAACAGACAGCATGGACCTTTTAGGGGCGCGTGTTTCAGTTGTGGAGATATAGGGCATAGAGCTTTTAGGTTTCCAAAGGCGCAAGACTAGTAGGTTTAGGGCGCACAGGGCCAAGGGCCTCCAGCAATGGTAGCACCAGTTGTTCAATGTTCCCTAACAACACCAGCACTGACCACAGTGGCTAGGTATTATATGCTTCTGACTCGGGACTCTCAGGCATGGTAGTCATCACAGGAGCAACAATGTGGATAGTAGAGTAGGACGATACGCATTATTTTCTTAGATACTTATATATATAGGTGATATATATATATTGTATTTTGATCATGGGGTAGATGAGTGTAGGATTTAGTGTATGGGAGCCTAATTGGGGTATTCTAAGGGTAGGCATATATGAGCCTTATTTTATATTTGCGCATTTACGCTTAGTAAAATTTCTAGGACGAAATTCCTATGCTAGTGGGGAAGTATGTGACACCCCGTGATTTTAAAACTATTAGTAATCTAATTTAATTAAAAATTGGGAAAAATAAAATTTTTGGATTTATTTATTTCAAGTATAATTAAATATGTTAGTTGTCACTTATGGAAAGTATGTTTTTTTAATCAGAATTGAAATCGGGGGAGAAAGAAATCGGGATTTTATTTAACCTATATAAAAAAATGGGTGAACTGCCAACCTGAGCTAGACGAAATCGATTCGGCCTGGAGGGTGAATCGATTTGGAATGGATCAGATCTGCATTGTTTTATTTTTCTTAGATTTTTAATACCACGTAAACTCTTAATCTTTTTCCCATATTAAAATAACTCGGGGTTAGACTTTTTAAACACTTTTTTCACAAAATTTTCAACCATAAAATTTCTACAATTTTATCACCATTCATATACAAACCCTAGCCCTAAATTTTATCAAATTTTAACTCAAGTTTTGAAGGTTAAATTGGTGTTTTCTCAAGATTATTCAAGAACACGTATTTCTTAATTTTTCGAGATGATTTCAACCATCCAATCAAAATTTTCAATCAACATTCCAGCAGACATGGATACTTCAATTCTCTCTCTTTAGTATTATGCATTTTAAATGTCGCCTAAACATTAATTTAAATGTTTTTCTTGAAACAAATTAGTAATCTTAATTACAGAAAGTGAAATATAATTTGGGACTGTTTTTGTGAAAAATCTTATTCAGAATTAAGCCTCATAACCCTTATGTGCTTAGGGTAGAGATTTGGTTTTTTGCTATTATGGGGGTAGGTTTGCATGTAGAAAACCATAGTGGTGTTATTTAATTTAAAAAAGGGACTTGTGCAATCATTTAAAATTATGTCGATATGATCAAAGTGAAATATTATCGTGTTCTTCATAAATTCGCATGATGTTGAAATTATATTGTTGGATAAAATAAATTGTGTTAATTACGGTGATGGATTGAATGAATTAAATTGAGTTTAATTATGATTATATTAGAAATTATATATGTGTTGATAAATTGGATTGTGCGACTTATTGTTTCAATTATATTCGACATCGCGGGAATGAGGTAATTTTTGAGTAGTTTTGATCTCACCTTAATTTTAGGAATACTTACTAGGTATGGGACTAGTGGGTATGCCTTAGTTGCGGTTAACACTTTCTAGGTGTGATTTAATTAGTGTAGATTTTCACGGATAGGATATTTGGGGATGTGGATGATTTTAGTGTCATTCCATTGATTTGGATAGCCTCGGTGTGAGACTAGGAAGAGATAAATAATAGAAATTCATCCTACAAAATAGGATAATATGTGTTCGTGTTTTGGAGACCTCTAGGTATGAGACTAGGGGTGGACTTGAGGTATTATGTTCTATAATAGGGTGGGGCTAATACAAATGAGGTAATGAGATAATAAGAACTCGAGTAATTGCGAATTAATATCTAAGATAATAAGCTGGTATTAAAATGAATTTTCGATGTGAGTATGTACAATGTTGATCGTTAAACGGGACGATTGGCTATAGCGATGTGAGTGTGTTGGCGTCACGAGTATGTGTGGGGTGAAAGTTAATCGGGACGACTGGCTATAGTGATATGTTGTGCTTGGAACCTCACGAGTATGTGCATAACTGACAAAATGCAGGTTGACTGGCTATAGGGAGGGGAAGGGGTGTGATGTAAATAACTTTAAGCGTGCCAAGAGTGTGTGCAGGATCAAAAAGGGGTCGAATCGCAGATTGGTGTCGCATGAATTAAAATAGTTGGGTAATTAAATTAAGTAACGATAAGGATGTAATTGTGAATAATAATAATGATAATGGAATATTTGGTACTTACACTTTAGGATGGATCAGCTATAGGGTAGATAGTATTGGTTTACGTTTATTCGCATGTCAATAATTATCTTGTTTAAATTAAAATATTCTATTGTGATGTTTATTATGTATAATGTTACTGTATGGGTTCACGAACCTTAATTGGGGAGAGTAGCTTGTATTCATGTGGTGGGCTCTCACCCATTGCGTTGACTAATGTTTTAGGTATAGCACTGGAGTAGCTGCAAAGGAGTTATTGAAGATATTTGAGGTGCAGCTGGAGACTTATTTATTTTAGATGCTTTAGTTGTTTATGAATTCAATTTATATTCCGTCGCATTATTTCGATACTTTTATTATGAATTTGGTGGGCCAATTGGTTCCACAGTTGTTTACAGTTTATTCAGATATTTACAGTTAGATCATTTTAATCGAGTTTATACTTATTTGGAGTTGGATTATTTTGAAGATTAACATGGTGATTGATTTATTATTGCATGAATGGTTAATTATTTATTGGATCAATTTGATTATTATCTTGTGGAATGAATTTTAAATGTCTCGTATTTGTCACATTCTAAGAATGATTACTGATTTTGTGACGCCTAGCGCAGTTTGGCGGCGGTTGGCCACCTCGTTTTCCTGATTACGCGGGATGTTACATAAAATATATAATTTTTCTAGTCCAGTTTTATTTTAGTTAACGTTTCGCTTGTTCAGCGTGCGATTCTAGTTTCAAATAAACTACATGCTGGACCCGTGGGGACCCGAAGTCCAAGCATACAGTTCTACTAGCGTAAAAATAGAGAAAGTACTTACCTGTATAATGCTCTCAAAATACAAAACCACTCACAACCTGTCATAACAAAGAGAGGGTGTGAGTCATTGGTTAGTGAGAATATATAAATGAACTATAAAATCATACAACATAAAGAAGACTCTAACACATTATGCATACATGCACATTAAACTACCTTGTATATTTATATACGCATATATCTACATATACTTAATGTATGAAACAATTTTACTTTCGAGAATTTATTTGTTGAGATTAATTTACCTTAATTTTATAAAAGACTTTCTTTTGTTCATTTGATCTTTTCTCGCTTTATTTCACACACAGAGTTCAATACTTGAAACCACTATACTTGATTTGATGAAAGCCATTTCTTTACTGAAATTACACTTTTAATTTTGACCAATCTGCAATAGTATTTTCATTGAAAATCACCCTTTCAACACATGCGTTCTCCCTGTTAGAAATTACTCATTTAGTCTTTGAAAATATTTTACAAGAAATTCTTGTGTTACTTACGGGTTCAACTACTTAGGTTGCTTAAGGAGCCATTTACCCACTTACTTTACCTTTTCCTTACCTTACGACACTAATCAATTACACATTCACTTATTCATCTTTAACTGTTACTGGAACATTAATTCATTCATTCAAGTTAGGTTGTCTTAACACATTTTACCACATAGCCCACTTCTTGAAATAATTCCTTATTCCTTTATCTTTTCTCGGAATCTTCCAAATACTTCATACTTCAACGGGCACCACAACATTCGCTGTGCGCACCATATGCTCTAGCCAATTATTTTGGGTCTTTGGGCCCAAGGTTCTGGGCCTTCCTTAATTTTTTCAGTGTCATCCGAGTTCCTTTACATGGGTTGCGTTATTTTACAAATGTCCACACTATTCCACTTTCCTTTTACCCGACCAAAGCCAAAACTTCGAGTTTCACCCGAAGTTGTGCTACACTTTGAAATTTTACCATTTCTTATCCTTTACACTTTAACTTCAATTTCAATCCAAAAATCATATTCATTTAGGACCAATATGTGTAACACCTTTTTCAACATTTTTCAATATTCCACTTTGAGTAAAATTACCATTTTACCCATTTGTTTCCAAATTCATCTTTTCCTCCATTTTCGTAAGTGTTAACTTTACCAAGACACTATTAAGTTACCCACACTAATTTCTTAAGTGTTTTAACACCTTATTACCCTTTTAACCTTGGAGTAATATTCTTCTTAATTGGAAACATCTTTATTCCAATATTTCCTTTTCAATTTTATAAGTGTTAATTCATTACAACATTATTTAGTCATACACACTAACTTTCCAATGTTTAAACATTAACACTTATTCAACCCCTTTATTGACCATTTTTTTCAATCTAGATATTTCTATACTTTCTCTATTCAAGAAATCTAATTATGCCTAAAGACAACTTTTATAAGAAAATACCATTTCTTTTTATCAACACATATATTCTTACACTGTTATGTTCATTGCACCTTTAATCCTATTTTCATATACTTTAAAGACTATAACTTTTACTTTTTTTATCCCATGTTTAAACCGATCAGAATCTTCTTTAGACTTTTTTATACATTCATTATCCAAATACTACAAGTTTATATCCATGAAAAGATGGATATTAAACCTTAAAACCCTATTAAATGGGTTGAAAATATTTTTCATTCTAAAAATTCATCATACTTGCAAAAAATACACTTTTAAAGAATAAAAGACATTTAATTCCTTCAAACTCAACAAATGTCTATTTTTCATAAATCTTCATGTTTGCAAGAACTTTTAAAATGTTATTTCACCAATTTTAATAAAATAAACCTTCACTTTCAAACATTTTATTTCATAAAATGTTTAATCATTAATCTTTCTAGAACATATACCATTTTCACAAAATACTAACTTTTAATATTTCAAGACTTTGAAATATTTACTCACTATTCATTTTCAATAAAATCATATTTTACCAACATTTTTATTCCATAAAAATATTTATTATTTGCTACACATGATTTCATCGTTTAATCAAATTTACCCTAATCATGTAATTTAACTACCAGACTACAAATAATGAAAAATAGAGTCT
Organism: Sambucus nigra; assembly: GCA_949130495.1. Classification (NCBI taxonomy): domain Eukaryota; kingdom Viridiplantae; phylum Streptophyta; class Magnoliopsida; order Dipsacales; family Adoxaceae; genus Sambucus; species Sambucus nigra. Next base: position 578,698,884 of record OX422208.1, on the reverse strand, counting down.
TAATACTAAGAATAAGATTTTCCCACCTCTAAAGACTCCGATGGAGGTAGTAATGATAGTGTAGGGGGAGCAACCTCCACCTCCAAAGGTGGCCTCAAGATATTACCAAATGCATCCTCCAAAATGCTTCATTAAAGCTTACAAGAAAAATCACTTCAAAACGGCACGAAAGTTCCATCTGTATCTCCAAAACACCTTAATACTTTTACAAAACATCATAGCTCTCCTTATTCATGGTGGAAATGGGTGTTCTAGTATTGAACATGGTTAAATACTGCATAAAATGGTGGTAGAATGGTAGTGGAGGATATCTCCACTTTCTCTCTCCTTCTTCCATCTTCATCTCTCTTTAAAATGACCCAACTGAGCAAAGCAAACCCTTAAAAAATACTCCAAGACCTTAAATTTCCCTTTTTCCCAATCTGGGCTCACCATAGCTTAAAACCTCAACAATCCAATGGCCAAAATTGTGAAAGCACATAATGGCAAACTGATATAACATTTTCAATCCACATTGTTTGAATGATAAGCCCATGTTGCCTAAAGTACATATTCACCTCGTTCGAAGCTTGCTTCATGCGACATGCCACTCTAAAGAAGTAGCATCTCATTTGAAGCCCTGCTTCGCGTGAATTTCACGTGACATCCTACCTCGCTTCTAACGACCCTCCAATGTCATCTGAACAACCATCATATTTTTCCATTCTTTTATTTATTCAATTTTTGACCGACAATTCTCGTCTAATAATCATTGACACCTCTTAAGAATAATTTATATATAACTTAATTGGATTATTGGGATGGGCTATTACACAAAGAGGGGTATTTTTGGCCTACGATGAAGCAAGATGCTGCAGTACAACTATGAGATTGTGATAAATGTTAAATCTTCTTTCAACTAGGTGAGTGCAATTTATTGGAAGATCAAATGGACTATATACATCCTTACATTGATTTTATCAAGGATGGATTTTTTCTTGCAGAAATAGCACTAAAAAAAGATCCCTAAGGTTCTAATTATGAGTGGAGAAGCTCTATCGGCGAAAATATTGCAACAAGCCTTTACAATGCATCACTATAGATGAAGCATAAGAGGTTCTCAAACAACGTCACAATCCATCTCATATTGGAGGAATCAAGTTATATGATTAACTTATGATGCTTGGATATTATTGGCCAATAATGGAGAAAGATTCAAGTGAGTTTGTTCGAAAGTGCAAAGCTTGCCAACTACATCTAATCCATACTCCGTAGATTAATTTGCACTCCTTGGCAACACATCATCCTTCCCGTACCTTGGAGTAACCTTGCGGGGACAATAAAGCCTCCATCTAGGGGAAAAATATGGATTCTCGTGGAAATTGAGTGATTTACAAAGTGGACAGAAGCATTACTTTGAAAAGAGAAACAATAAGAGTGGTGGCATAATTCATTAGTGAATAAATCACTTATCATTGCCAAGGTCATTCTTTAGGATAAGGGAACTCCATTTATCAACAAAGAAGTGAGAATGTTGATTGATAAATATTCAATTATTCACCACACTTCAATGATTGCTTATCCTAAAGTCAATGGTCAAGAAAAGAAATAAAAAAATTGGTCAATATTTTAGCCAAAATGATGGAAGAATTTATTGGTACATAGGATAATAAACTACCTATGGTACTTTGGGCACATCAAATTAAAAATAAGACAATAAGTTACACTCCTTTATCCTTAGTCTCTAGAGCTGAAGCAATCTTACAAGTGGAATTATAAGTGTCATATGCCAGATATATCTTGAGAAGCAATATGCTTCCTGAAAGTAGGCATGTTCAAATGGAAGAACTAGATGAACATAGATATAATGCTAGGAAGCATTTTCAAGTTTACATGAAGCAACTCTCCAAAGCTTATAAGAACCTCATGAAACTAAGGATGTTTGTAGAAGGCAATTTGGTGTTAAAGGTTATTATTAATCATATCCGACCAGTTCGTTAGCAATTTTTACTTTGGAGCAAAACCAGGGAAATAATTCACCCATTTTAATTGCATTTGATAAAGAGCAGTTGAGAGCACACGTGATTATATCACCCGATTCAACACTGAGAAGCTAGAAGTGGTGGATTACAATGAGCCTACTTTTATAATAACTCTGATGAGTGGATAGAGACCAGGGAAGTTATTTTAGGCATTAGATAAGGAGCCACCCGAAATCATAATAGAGCAACTGGCCAATACGGGGAAGATTATGAATGCCAAAGAAGTAATGGTGGCCAAAGAATCCGATAGCCCTAAGACAGCGTCTGGTAAAACCACAAGAAAACAAGACCAAAAGGATAGAAAAGTTGATAAACCAAGGTAGTACGAAGAATACACGTCTCTCACTATTGGCCTCCACAACATCCTGGAGGAAATTAGGGATAGAAAAGACCTTAAGTGACTAGGAAAATTAAAGATTCCAGAAAACAAAAGGGACAAAAGCAAGTAATGCGGACAACATAAATAATTTTATGGCTTTTAAGAATGAGATTGAGGGCCTAATCAGAAAGGGAAAGCTTTCCAAGTATGTTGATGGAAACAACCGACCACATCTCGAAGAAAGTAAAGTTAGGAGACGTTCACAGTCGCCCTACTAAAGGATGAACAAAAATAAGATAGAGAAGGATGATGACTCAAACAATGACCCAGATCTTCCTAAAAACCCAAAGAGCCCACGCAATGTGGGAATGATCTCCTTTGATTGTAATTTGATTGCGAGAGATGAAACTAGTGGGGGAGAAGACCTTGCAGAAATGAAGGCCTACCTGAATGAGGCCCAAGCTTTTATACATACGCAGGCTAACCTAAGGACCAATTCAAAAAAATGGCCCCATGAGGTGAACAAAGATAAACTGATCATCAACTTCTCAAAAAATGACTTGTTTGGGGTGTTATACCCCCACGGTGATCCTCTGGTCATCACCGCGGTCATCCAGAAGGTTTGTGTGGTGAGGATTCTGGTGGATAATGGTAGCTTCGTAGATCTAATGTTCTGTAACTGTTACAAGAAGACGAATCTTCGAATATAGAGCTAATGCCTTATCACTGGACTTTGATTGGATTTTCAGGCAAAAATGTGTACCCATTGGGGATAGTGGAGTTGTAATTCATGGTGGGCACTTGGTCGATTATCCGAAAAATAAAAATTTGCTTCTTCATCCTTGATAAAAATATACTTTCTACCAACAACATGATATTCAGACGGATCAACCTGAAATAATTCAAAGCTATCCCATCTACAGTACATCAATGCCTGAAGTTACTGACCCATTTCGAAGTAGGGGTTATCGAAGGTAATCAAAAGGTAATGCATAAATGTTATTTTATCTCAGCCGACCAGGACGAGCAGAAGAAGTTGATGACTACATATCATATAGAAACTATTGACTCTTGAGATGAAGCAAATTTAATCAATGGGTAGCCTACCGAAGAGATATAAATAGTCATACTCAACGCCGATCATCAAGAATGAATGGTTTAGATCGATTCGTCCCTAGACCCACTCCTGAAGCAATAAATGCTAGAGTTTCTGCAGTAGAGCAAGAGTGTATTTTCGTGGATCCATAAAGATATGCCCGACATAGATCTTGATTTCATGTGCCATGAGTTAAATGTGATGGAAGGGGTCAATATATTTAAACAGAAATGAAGAGTTTTTTATGCCCACAAGAATCTTGTCGTTTAAGAAGAGGTCCACAAGATACAAAAATCTAACTTGATCGAGGAAGTCAAATATCGAGAATTATTGGCTAACGTGTTCGTGGTGCATAAGAAGAAAAATAAATGGAGTATGTGTGTTAATTTTATAGATCTGAGCAAGTCATGCCCAAGAGATTATTTCCTGTTGTCACGGATTGACCAACTGGTCGATGCCACTGTGAACCACAAACTCCCCAGCTTTATGGATACTTACTTTGGTAATAAATAGATAAAGATGAAGCCTTCCAATAGATAAAACACGTCTTTTATAACCTGTAGAGGTACTTACTATTATAATATTATGCCATTTGATCTCAAAAATGTAGGAGCGACCTACCAGAGACTTGTAAACAAATCTGCGGAGACCAAATCGGGGTCAACATGGATGTTTACGTTGATAACATTCTCACTAAGAGAAAGGTGGTCGCTGACCACATTAGAGACCTGGGCCAAACCTCTAAAAAGCCAGAGAAGTACCAAATAAAGATAAACCCCGCCAAACAGGTTTTTAGGGTAAGGGAAGGCATCTTCCTAGGTTTTATCGTCAATCAATGGGGAATCAAAACTAACCCATAAAAATTTAGGCTTTGCACAACATGAAGTCCCCCACGATAAAGAAGGATGTGAAGAGGTTTACAGGTTGAGTGGAAGCACTTAACAGGTTCATCTCTAGAGCCACTGGTAAATGTTTCACTTTATTTAAGTTGTTACAAAAGTCATTCGAATGGAATGAAGAATGCAAAAACGTGTTCATAGAACTGAAGAGTTACATGGGTTCCCCACATCTCTTATCACGACCAGTTATTGGCGAAAAACTCTACTTATATCTTGCAGTGTCCAAATTAGCTGTTAGTTCGACACTAGTGAGGCAAAAGGAAGGAGTCTAGAAACCAGTTTATTATACCAGCGTAGCGTATCAAGGGGCTAACGTTTAATACCCCCCAAATGGAAAAATTGGCACTGACATTAAGAGAATCTTCATGGAGAATGAAGTCGTGCTTATAGGCCCACACTATTGTGATCTACACGGATCTGCCTCTATGGCAAGTCCTGTATAAACCATAGAAATCTGGTCAGGTCATGGCATGGGCGGTTGATTTGGGTGCGTATAATATACAGTACGAACCAAGGACTATAATAAAAGGGTAGATTTTGGGGAATTTATTATTGAGTTCACCTAGGAGGAGAAATCATTCGAACAGACTCTCACGGGAGGAAGTTCGATCCTCAATGATGAACATTCCTCCCCAAAGAAAACTATAGATCCCGATAAAAATGAGCAGACTCCTAATGGAAAGAACACCCTCAAAGAGGCTAAGGAACAGTGTGACGTGTCTCATTATAATTTTTTCACATTCAACAAAATGAAATAAGTAGACTTTGACGAAGACAGTGCCATTTGGAAGTTATATGTTGATGGATTATCTTGTTTAGTAAGAAGCGGCATAGGTATTATCATCGACACACTAGACGAGATACATGTGGAATATGCTCTGCATTTTTAATTTGAAGCCTCCAATAACGAAGAAGAATATGAGGTAGTTATTTTTGTGCTAAGCCTAGCTTCATCATGGGAGCCGACCATATTTCAGCGCATAGCGACTCTCAGCTAGTTCTCAACCAGTTCTTCGGGGTTTATGAAGCTAGGGAGGAGTCTATGGAAAAATATTTTGCGCTTGTACCATAAATATTAGAAAAGGTTCGCAGAGGTAAAAATAGTAAGGACTCCCACACTGGAGAACATCTAAGAAGATGCCCTAGCTTGGCTAGCCTCGATAACTATAAAGTCTTTACGAAGGATGATATCGATCGAAGTATTGGCTCATAGGAGAACTGAAGAGGATAGTTTGAGAATAATGGAGTTAAATCTAAGACCATCGAGAATGGAACCCATAAGAGCATACATTGAGGATGGAAATCTCCCTGCAGATTCGAATGAATCCAGAAAGTTACGCTAAGGTAGCTCAGTATGTTATGGAAATGGGAGTACTATACAGGCAAGTGTACACCGTCTCACTATTGAAGTGTGTTCACCCGACGGAAGTCAATAAACTTTTTGAGGAGTTGCATGAAGAATGTTGTGGAACCTATTATGTCGAAAGATCATTGGTCAAGCGCATAGAAACTCAAGGGTATTACTGGCTAACCATGAAGGCTGACTCTGCAGATTATGCGAGGAAATGTGACAAGTGCTAGAGGTTCGCAAAGATCCGTCGTTCATCGAGGGCCCCATTAACCCCAATTGTATCCCCATGGACTTTCACTATGTAGAGAATAAATCTGGTCGGCCCATTGCCAAGGATAGAAGTGCAGTACAAATACCTAGTGGTGGCAGTGGACTACTTCATGAAGTGGGTGGAGGTCGAGCGCTTGGTGGAAATGCCTTATAAAAGGGTATTTCAGTTTATCTGTAAGATGATCATACAATGCTACTGTATGCACTTCTCATTCATCACAGACCACGATGCATAATTTGATAACCAGGACTTTAAAGACTACTACACTAGGTCCAACATATGAAAACTACACTATGCATTGGGGCATCCATAATGCAATGGCCAAACTGAGGTCATCAATAGGACAATCTTGGACAGGAACAAGAATAGGCTTGATAATGTAACTAGGAATTGGGTCAATGAAATCCATAGTGTTCTCTAGGCATGTAGGGCCATCCCACGAATGGCTACCAGAGAAAGGTGGTACATGCTCACCTTTAGCATAGAAGAGTTCATCCTTAATAAAATAGGTCTCCCCTGCAACATAGTCCTTAATTTTGATTCTCCAAGAAGTAAACTAGCAAGAAGACTAGATTTGGATCTTTTGGAAGAAGTCAGAGAGAATTCAGTATTACGAATGGCCACTTACCAGCAAAGTGTTGTGCGTTACTACAACCGTCGGGTGAAGCCAAAAAACTTGAAGGAGGGGAACTATTTTCATAAGAAAGTGATACAGAAAAGAAACAAGCTCGAACCCAATTAGCATGGGTCATACTGGGTAACTAACATCATGAGGCCTGGGACTTATTGCATTGAAATCCTTGGGGGAGAACAGTTCAAGAACCCCTGGAATTTAGAACATCTAAGGAAATATTATTAGTAGTTTGTTAGTCATTTCATTTATGTAGCTCACCCTGTTGCAATTTAAAAAATGATGTTTTCATCTCTTATTTTATTGACTTATTTCTGGCATGAGATATGGTGAACATATCTAAATTGCTTTTCAAAAGAATGATAACATCAGAACAAAAATACTTGATCCTTCAACAGACTTATTCCCACAGCTTTAAAAAAAAGATTAACTGGCCCCTTGTATGACCTCATAGGTCGCAAACGAGGTGGTAAAAGACTGTACGACCTCATAGGTGGAGAATAGTTAGACTTGTATAAACTTGTTCTCATAAGTTTACCAAACCCTTGTACGACCTCATTGGTAGCGAACGAGGTGGTCGGCTAAAAGACCGTACAACCTCAAAGGTTGTGAATAGTTAGACTTGTATAAACTTATTCTCAAAAGTTTACCAAACCCTTATACGAACTCATAGGTCGCGAACGAGGTGGTCGGCTAAAATACTAAACGACCTCATAGGTCGCGAACAGGTAGACTTGAATAAACTTGTACTCACAAGTTTACTAAACCCTTGTACGACCTTATAGGTCACGAATGAGGTCGTCGTCTAAAAGACTAAATGACCCCATAAGTAACAAACAGGTCAACTTGTACAAACTCATTATCATAAGTTTTTGAACAATGCGGTCAACCTAAACACTATGTTCGACCTCACGGGTTTTGAACAAAAACATCAAATATTATTTGAAGGAATACAAGTTATATCATTTTCAACAAGCATTCAATAACAAGATATAAGCAAGAAGATTGGCAAGCCACATTTAAATAAAGGGGAAATAATGCAACTAGAACAGTTTCATATACGATATGCCCCAAAATACAAAGCCATTATTCGACAGAAAGAACATAACATAAGAAAAAGATTGGCAGAAGTTAATTAAATATGGCTGGGTGTAGAACCATCAGCTAGAGGTTGATCACCTTCTTCACCAGCTAAGGTTGTAGCCTCCTCATAGTCTCCTTACCACTCGTTCACCGTCTCGATAATACCGGGGTAATGAGTCTCCACCCTATTCTTCAACTCCTCATACCCATCCAAAAAAAAACAAGTCACTCACTACTGAATTCGACCAAGGACTTATAGGCCTCAACGACGGCTGATCCATCAAAGGCAAGGGCATCTCAGGCAGCTTACAACTCTGTAGTAAGGGTAGATTTTTCTCGTTCAAACTTCTCTCGATCAGTAGCAAGGGCTTCATTCAAACTCCTAATCTTAGCATCGTCAGTGTCAAGACCTTTACTTAAGAGCGTTTTTCTCACCTTCACCTTGCTCAAGTCTTTCGTCTTTGCCATTAATTTCTCATCTATCTCCTTCAGTTGATCATAGATCTTATTGTACCCAACCTTCAATGTTTTTTTCTCCTTGGCAAGCTCGTTGTAAACTATATAGTTCACAAAGGACTTCTCTCGCAAAATAGTATAGTCCATAATTACTTGGAAAATAACTAGGAGGATGCAGTTAGGACACAACATCAACACTAAGTTGTAATAAAAAGTTAAAAAGGATTCATACCACTAACAATCGATGTTGTGCTAAAGTCCACACGGAATATAGGTCAGAACACCTCAAGAACTCAAAAACCTTCACATGTCCCAGATAACCAAACAAATCGATGACATTTTTGGCATGGTAGAAAACAGAGTTTGGGTTTTCCTTTCGGTCTTCATTAGTAACCTTTTGTTTAGGATCAAAGTCAAACTCAGGAACCTTGCGATAATGAGAAGTATGGCATGAACCAAAAGCACGACCAGGTTTGGAGGAATGATAACATCCCTTTAATAACTTGTCCTATCTTCCTCTTCCTCCCAGGATCTCTTATCTCCAGCAGAAGGATGCATGGGGGATTAACCCTTGACCTTGGTGGCAGATGCATCTTTATACTGGCCACTAGGTTGATTGACTGTCTTGGAAGCAGTAGTCTGCTCGGTCCCACTCTGCTTTTGGCCCGTACCAAGTCTTTTTTGCCTAGCCTCAGCCAAGTCCTTATGATTTATGTGATGAGGGGAAATTCCCAATGTTTATTCAAATGGGTGCTCCTCTACAACTGATAGGATGAAAAATATAGACATCATTATATAGTATTAAAGCATAGAAAGATAAAAAGTGGGAAGACAATATAACTTAATTTCTTCAAAATTTTGTTCCCCACCTACAAGCTGATCACCTGTGTCAGGATGAGTCTCCTGCGCCACGTAACCCTCCAAAGGCACATCAAAATTTAATGGGTGCCAACCACTAGGGGAGTATGATACCCAATAGAAATAAATTTCTCAATAATAAACAAGTCTTCAAACTGTAGAGACTTTTTCTCGTAGTAAGACATGACAAGGTCAACCAAAGACTTAGGCAACTTAGGGGCTCATTTTTTCTAAAATGAGCAAGATGAAATAATAATATCAGAACGGTAAGATGACCAAAAAAAAGAAAAGAGATATCAAATGATAGGAAAAGTTTTACCTATATCGTTGGGTCCGTTCCATTCCCTGGGAACCCTACACAACCTACTCGTGGGACCTAAATTCCTAGTCTACTTTAATGAACACGTATTGGCCCTTCTAGCTATGGTTGCTAGTCTGGACCATGGTAACCATCCTATATTGGGGCTTTTGAGCAAAAAAATGATAATACTCGGGGGGATTTGGCCTTGTCTTTAAACCATGAACATATGTGAAGGTGTCTCACATCAAATCAAAGTCTGTTTTAAGTTCCGACACATCATAACCCCCAATATGGTCCTATAGGCATTGGGGGGAAGCTGGGTCAGAGTCATACCATAACCCCTAAGAATGGAATGAATGGTGGGATAAAAAGTTACAATCAAGCCTACTTGGAGAGCCCAAAGGGGGAGGGAAATCACCTTAGCATCTTTTACGGAGTAACACCTCTCTGATACACTGGGCTTTTTAGTTTGGTTGGCTATAGGAATGGAGAATTTATCTCTCATCACCTCAAGCTCCTCCTCAGTTATAGTACACTGATACCACCGAGCATCAATTTCAGTGGGATTAAAAGTATTAAAAGACCCAACAGGGCCCTCTTCCTCATTATCTGTAGCCTCAGTGTGGGACCTATCGACAGGAGAAGCGAACAGATGGGGACCCACAATTTTCGGTCTAATATCCTCATCCCTATAAGTAGAGGGATACTTATAAAGGGAATCAAGATTGATGGGGTGCATAGAGACAGTGTTCACACAATCACTCTCAACAAAAGGGGATATGATGGGGAGAGTACATGAAGTTTCTAAAGAACAGGAAGATATGTAAGGGACCCTAGGGTCAATAGAAGAGCAACAACTAGAGGGAGTCTTAGGTGTATAAAGAGGGTGACCAGGCTATTCTTCAGGTCTAATCACTTACGAAGGACGGGGGAACCTCCACTTAGTAATACCAGGACGCTCTAACTCAAGTTTGCGAATAAAATTATAAACTCTTTGGACGTGTGGGGGAAAACTCATAAGAACTCCTATTTCTATCTACTAAATTAAGAACAACCAACACAATGGTCCGTCTAACACCATAATCTCCAATAATAATAAAAAAAGGCAAAAAATTAAAGTGCGAAGAAACCCTAGCTAAAACATGGAAGGCTTACCTACTAAAATGAATTAATGGCGGAGTAAGTAAGCAATGAAAAATAGAGAAGGAACCACATAAATACTTTTGGCAAAAACCCTGATCAAGATGCTTGGAGAAACTCTCTCTCTCTCTCTCTCTCTCTCTCTCTCTCTCTCTCTCTCTAGCTCAGTACAAATACAAAAGTGACAAAAATGAGATATGTGGCGCGAATTTATACTTTTTGAAAAGACGCAGAGGACTAAACATCAGTAAATCTGTAGAAATGAGACGGTGGTTTAGATTACCAGTGCACATATCCAGTCACAATTATTACAAAGAAAATGCTCAAGCTATTGGACAGGAGTCCTTCAAAAATTCTAAAGAAACCCTAAAGGCAATCTGCTCAGCCTAGGTTGACCAACGTGAACTGACCATAAATGCCCTAATATTAGCAGCATGTAACACCTCATCCACTCACCCTGCATCAAGTTGTAGAGTTCGTATAAGAGGTATTTATGGATTTTTGTTATGACCATGTAAACCCAAAGGTAAATAAAATCCAAGTGGCAAAGTAATTGATAAATGTGTTCGGATCTACTCGAGGATGAGGTCATCTATGTATTAACCTGCTCGACCTAACTGCTTGACAATTGTCAGATCCATTTAAATAAGGTTGGATGAATCATATGCTCCCCTGGGAACCTACAGATTAGATGTCCCACATTAATCACGTGGAAATATAGTAACATGTTTGTTGCAAAGTGATTATCCACGCACTTATTCATAAATCAACCCCATGATCCCAGGTGCTTTAGTTTCTTATTATGATAAACATGTATCTTCAAGTGTAACTTCCCGATTTATAAGGCAAGTCCACTTGTCCTCCTATAAATATCCATAATCAACTATAAATAAGGCATTAATCCACAAAAGAAGGTGACTTCTTCTGGTATCTTCTCAAAGCAATGAGTGATACCAGCAACCCTAATTGTAACGTTGACAATAGTACAATAAAAACCTAGCAACACCATGGATGTAGGTTTCCTCAAGGGACCGAACCACGTAAAATTCAATGTGTTTTCTTTGTCTCTCATCCCTATTCTCTATCATCATTATATCTCTCTTGATTGATCTATCAATTATTTGTTATCTCCACTTTTGGACGTCAACACAGATGAACCTAGTTCATTCATCAAGTATAAAGAGAGTTATATCAGAACTGATCGTACAAATAAATATAATAATCATCATACAAAAGCAACATCATATGTTCCATGCATACTAGAGAATTTATCAAACTCCAAAAGACCTTCCAAAAGATTTTAATATCTTTAGGAATATTTATAAAAATGTAATGAACTTTTATTATCATGTATATTCTCAATCCAATCCTCCTAAACCTTCCCAAAAGTTGAACTATGGCAGAACAACATGAACAACCAAAAATGGAGTTATAGATACCTTAGAGTCGACTTTAACATGACTTATAGTCGACTATAGCTTGAGTTATAGATGACTATAATAGGCTATTTCGGGAAAAACTTTAAATGCTTGAAAAAAGATTTTAGAGAGAGGAGTTTGAGTCGACTATTATGAGGAAAATTTTCATAATATGTCAAGTTTATAATATATATATATTTAAATTTGTTATATTTATTCCACTGGGATAAAACTGCATGAGTCATATCTTAGGATTGCGTTTAGCTTGTCCTTCAAGCCTATGCATGTTTAAGACCGTAACGACGGAGTATTATCTCTATTATGAGTTTTCTCTTCAACTTTGGGATATATTAAAAGGTATAACAACTATATTATGTTGATCCTTGATATTCATGATTGGGTGCTCAAGTTTTATTGAGGCAATTTTTTTAAAAGGAATTTTTAGAGAAATATTCTTATTTTTAACAATCTTTTGAACGAAGTTTAAGTGTCATTCAAACGAGTTTCACATTTGCATCAAGCAAGCTGTATATTTCGTTTAAACGAAGTGTGTGTTTTCATTCAAATGAACTTCGAGCAAAACATTTGGCCTAAACATAAAGTCTTCGTAGAAAGGTCATTTAAACTCATTTTAACGAGAGTTGGAGTCTCATTCGAACGACTTTGAGTTTAATTTTAACAACATGAGTCGAGTTTCACATCACTAATTTCTCTATGTTTTTTATAAATTCAAGGCAAAACAAGTAATCTTTATGTTTTAAAGGTTCTGAAAACTAATTTGCAAAGAGAAAACCTAAGCCTCTTTTAACCATGTTTACACGTATGTTTTTAGATCCAATAATAAAGATAATATGCATGTTTGAGGTCTCAATTTTTTTGCACCAGGAACATTTACTCGTCATCGTATGATGATTTGTTTTGCGTGGTGGATTCAATGTTATTATGGAGATATTTTTCCAGCCATGATTTGTAGTCACTGAGACATGTGAGGTGCATTCGTTGTGGTGATCATGGGTATATTCCTATGGTGTTGTTGTGAAGAAAGTTCAAGTAGTGAAGATTGATCCAATGTTTTAAATCCTCGAGTCAATTGGAGTAAGTCTATATATCACTATTTTATAAATCCTATATTATAATGAATTTGCGTAAGCTACGCCGTGTGAGATTTTTTCATTTGTGGGTTTTCTTCGTACAACATAACACTGTTGATTTATCCTTATTTTATTTTTGAAAATCACCTAGATGCATGCTTATGGAAGGATAAAATTGGTTAATAGTTTACACAATGTATGATTAATTCGTGCATAATTAAAATTGGATTAATTTCTCATTCGGTTAATTGAATTTAAAATTAAAATTTTGTGTTTGGCAATCCATATCCTTACTAGTACTTGGTAACTTCAGAGGTACTTGGTTTGGAGGATTAAGAAGTTAGGTAACATTAAGGCTTTGACCATCATAGATAGACCTGGTAAAACACCGAGAGATCTTTCATCATGGAAGCTTGTGTAGAGTAACCTTGAGTTCCCTCATATATTGAGCTTTGAGCCAAACAGTCCCCTACCAAATGTCACGTCTACTTTACGTGATGTCACGGCCATCTGAACATGGTCCAATCCAAACTCGAGTAAACCATGGTGGTATTGGGGTTGTCAAAGAGTTTGGTGAGCCACCTTTGTGGTGACAATCCTCTGATGCACAGTGGTTAGGCAAAAGGCATGTCCTGTCATTTAATGATCATGACATATGGTGTGCAGACCCATAAGGAATTTAATGCTTATGACATAAAGTGTGATTAGGAGGTCTTTCATGTGCAGGTTGACTGTGACGTCTTAGAAAGGGTGTGGGACTATTTGTGGGACTCAACCACTTCTAAGAATAGAGAGTTCTTTCTAGAGATTTTATTGCTAGACAGAATATATTATAGAGGACTTCTTGCAAACCATAAAGTTTTACTCACCCATCATTGTCATTTATTGTGAAGATTTTAATAACTAACCAGAGATCTATCAGAGGTTGTTGATGTGTTACTACCTTCCAAAGTGTATATATGGTGCTTACTTTTCTCTGCCTTTGAATAAGTTATTTCCGAGTTTACTTTATTATTATTTGAGTTATACACGTGGGATTTGTGAGTTCAATGTGAGGGTTGATTATATGCAATATTGTGAGTTCATTTGTCTTTGTTAAAGAGTACTTGGTTTATTGTTTATCACTATACCTATAGGGTTTATGCCTTTACTGATATTAATATACTCCCAAGCTTCAAGGGAACTACCCTCTTAGAGGTGGAATATTATTTTAATTTCTACCTACTTTACCAAATATCTTGCAAGAGTACTACCGTAGGTTCGAAAGGGGTGGAGATATCATAGAGTTACTGGGAACTGATCCCGACATATCACGTGTCATCATATCCTAGGATTGAGGTCTAGATGACCTAGGAGGTCATTATCCTTCAGTTTTAGGTTGGCTGAAGGCACAGATTATAGCGAGACATAGATATTCAGGTCTGTAAGCTTGATGGATGGATTATACTAGGATAAATAACCTTATTTGGAAAGATGGTGCATGATTGGGGACCATCATAGTGCCATAACTTACCTGTGAGGGTATTGGAGGTCTTATCAGATTAGTAGTGATACGTATGAGGTCCTTATCTAGACTTAGGATCTCTTCCCTACCTCGGGGGACGTTATGGATGTTTAGAAGCTTTTAAACATCAAGTGTGAAAAAAGGTATCATCAGTAGCCTCGTGTTATTTCTTACAAAGTTTTCAAGGAGAATACGTATCCTTTGTGTAAGTTATGGGAAGAGTCATAACTGACCAACGAGATTTCCCTCATCATTAAATCTTTTTGGGAAAGATATTGCACGTGAATGAGGACAAGAGTTTGCTAATGAGCTCTTTGATGTGATTGAAGCATCTAACTTCGGTAGATAGTAGTCATTAGAAACGTAGGCCTTAGAGGCTATAAAAGAGCCCCTTGGGCTGAGCAGAACTCTTCACTGCTAATGTCCTATCTTATTTATTTCTCCTTAACGCTTTTATGAGAAACCAAGCCTTAAGCGAATAATTTCATATGAGAATATTCCCTATTGGAATGTTTTGAACCCTAAACCTTTTTCCTAATGTAGGGCCCTAGGGTTCTATTCCTACGTTAGTGAAGGCAAAAACTGAGTCCATGGCTCATCTCCTTAGTGGGTCAATTCCACCGGGCTCGAGAGTGATGAATTATGAGGGGGTCTTTAATCTTGAATTTATCGATGGGGCTCAATGCATATCACGGGTTACTGAATAAGATTGAGCAAAGTTCCAAAAAAACTTACCAAATTTTAAAAATTGTTACTCTATGGGTCGCGAAACGCAATGAAAGATACTTTTCTATATTAGCTAACCATATATGCATCCATGAGTGCTTCTTGTAATATGGGGCTCGATTACCCTTTCCTTTAGCTATGGTTAGAGTTTAGAAGGCTATCGAAATAACCCTTTCTCATCTGGTGGCCAATTCGTGGAGGACACCTCGATGGCTACAGTCTTGGCCTTCAAGGAGTCTAGTGGTAGGAAATGTGATGTCTCCATAACCCGATCCTTCAAACAATCTAAGGTTCAAGCATAACAAGTCTACTTAGAGAGGTCTTAAGTACCTAGTCTTTAGGCCTAATTTGGGAGGCTTTGGGAGTAATTACAACACCTTTTGCCACCCCAGATCCTACAAAGCCCATTGGCTGCCCCACTATCGAGTGCACTCCTCTATTAGTGGGTAAGTTGATGCTATATTTTTCATTTTATTTTTTGAACTGAACTTTTCTTTGAGATTTGAACCTTTTTCTGTCCTTTTGTATTGGTTCTTGAACTTACCATTTAGGAGTTTAGTAGGATTGTTATGGTTCAGAAGTTGTCCTCCACCCCTTTCGAGACCCCTGTTACTATTAAATGCCTCTTTAACTACGAATTGAGACCTGAGCATTAGCCTCTAGCATATGTGGTAATCCTCGAGGAATCTAAGATCACTGTAGGGGCAACACTAGAGGTTGGGCCTTCTACTTCAGTTCACCAAAAAAGGAAGGTTGTATCTATGGTCCTGGTCGAGGTTCCTGAGGCCTCTGAGGGTGAGGATGACTAGGTCAAATGTGGGGATAACCTCTCAAAGATCGTAGGGGCCTTTGCCTCAGCTAAGGAGCACATTTTTCTTTCGAATTCTTCTCCTTGAAAGTAGCTTCTACCTCTCATATTTTCTTTTATTGTCTTTATTACTTCTTTACTGGTTGACTGTGACCCTTATTCGATTCAGTAGGTGAGTGATGATCCTAGATATGAAAATTCCTCATAATTATGAAGATTTTACCCCTCGGCCTTTACAAATCATCCTCTTAGGGTTGGCTTAATAGGGTTAGCCTCACATGGAGGGTCGCCTCGCAGGGGTCGGCCAAAATAAATAAATAAAATGTATGAACCTCTAGAATTCACTAGAAAGGGTAATTTTTCCATTCTAAGACCAAGAAAGCGGCTACACGTAGCATCATTTCAACTGGGGAGAATAATCACATTCCCCATGGACATTCCACAAGAATAAGTGGCGTGCATCCAATGGTAGAAATAAATTGGACATTCTCCATTTGACTTGGGTTGCACACTACATCCCAAGTCACCTATAGACAGAGATATATTGTTATTTGCAAACTAAGTCATTTATTTTGTACTAAAGCTCGTTAGAAATCACTCTGGAGAGAAAAATTACTTGCGCTCTTGTAACTCATTTAGATTATGTAGTGGAAAATGAACTATCCCATAATGGGTGTAGGGCCAGTTTTGCCAAACCACCATAAAATTCATTGTGTTTGATCTTACTATTGTGCTTACATGTTAAATTTAATGTTTGTCACTCTTTCCCAAAATGAGTTCTTAACATGAATAAATAAGTTACCTTCATACTATTAGAGATGCCACTTTTGTGTATCATTAATCTAATGCCATCTGTAGAAATCGAATGATTAACTCGATTGATTTCCCTAGGTGAGCTCTTTCACAACGTGGTTATAGGCAAAAATCTTACTCATTTCAGATTTGGATTTATCATTGAAGGTTTAATTTGAGGGTTTATCCTTCCCCATCTTCAACATAAGTCTCTGGGCATTTTATGACTTTCGTGATAGTTTGATTACAAATTTTGGTAAAAAAAACTATTCACCTTTTTAATTTCTGGAATTTGATATCATCCAATTCATCTTCATTTTTGTTTGTTCATCAGATTTGAGAGTTTTCTGGGTCAAATACCAATTTAGAAAATTGGATTTAAAAATGTAATATTCACCTTCTTACCAAAAATGTCATCAGAGTTACCTTCTACACCACCTTTCGGTGGAACGAATGCCCCACGCACCGCACCGCTGTCAGAGATGGTAGAGCTCATCACAGCTTTAAAGATGATTTTTTAAAAGTAGGAAAAAATATAGTAGCAAATGATGGCTCTAACACAAATGGTTGTGGGAATAACCTCATAGGGAGCAATAAACCCTCATATTTTGATGGGGAGGGGAAGAAGAAACCCACGAGAGGAATATCTGCATACACCAAGAAAGTCTATACTATCGAGGTTCAGACATAAGAATGTGATCAAGTTTGGACATCTGGAAATGTGATATGAAGGAGAAGATCTTGGTGGATAAGAATAGTGGGATGAAGAGGAGGCTAAATCTCAATCAAGAAGCCCAGATCAATCCAATCGACTAGGTAGAACTTATTCTATTCCAATTACTGAAAGGAGAACTTAAACTGAACACCCCTCCCGCTAGAAATCGAGTGCATTCACTAGTCTCACAAATCCTTCGGCCTTAAGTAGGTTAGGACCTAAACACAGAGGACATCCTACGACTCAAAGTCAATGTAACATGAGGCAAATCTTAGAGGGGCATAGAGGAACGTCGACCCTAAAGGGTTGGACCTCAAGATTTGTCTCATACACTGATGAATAGGAATAAAGGAGACCTTAGGAGAGAAGTCTCAGGGGATAATCACATAGAAAGAGAACGACTTTGGAAAATATCTATTCATATACTGGAGAACAAATTAGGGGACTTGATAAAGAGAAAAATCCCTTTGATATGGGATATATGGAAGGATCTCTTGTCATCCCATATATTTTAAGTTATCTTACTCCTGCTAAGATTAAACCCCAGAGGTAACACCAAGATATGATGGAGGTGAAAACCCAAATCACCATGCATAGATGTATCAATCAGTTGCTGACATCTATTCGACACTAGATGAAATGAGGTGTCGAGCTTTGTCAGGCACGCTCACAGGGGCAAATCATGTGTGGTATAATAATCTACCTAAAGGTCACATAAAAGGCTTCAAAGACCTTGCTGATAGGTTCATACATAACATTACCTTTGGGTTGAAACTAGTAAGGAGGGTCACACACCTCTTCAAAGTACGATAGAAGAATCAGGAAACTCTTAGAGATTTCATTTCATGATTTAATAAAGAAAAACTCAAAGTTATTTACTATGACAAAAATATCTTCATAACATCTCTTATCAATGGCCTTTAACCTCGAAAACTTTATTAAGTTCCCTTTAAAGACCCTCTTGCAACCATGAATGGAATTTTAGCAGAGGTTGGAATGATTATGGCAGCCAAGAAAGGAGAGTTTAAAGAAAATGGATCTGGGAAGTCTTCGTACGGAAAAGACAAAGAAAAGGGTGTAAAAATCAAAAGGCAAAGGTTAGACAAGGTTAATCTAGAAATATTAAACTTAAAAACCCAAAGACTAGATATGAATTCATAAATCTTAGTCAAACTTAATAATTGTACTAAAACTTTATACAATAGAAAAGTTGGCACAAACATGCCCTAGCAAAACTTAGACATCATAAATCAAAAAGTGATTAGCCTAGGCTCAAATCAAAACTCATTTTTAAATCAATCGCATCTTAAATGTGAAACTTGGATAAGACCCAAAATAAACATGAGGGGGAGATATTAACTAGTTGGGATGATTAGAACAAATTATTTTAAGGACATGTGCTGATTAAATCTACTTGCTCGAATGATTTAAGACAAATTTGTTCAAGGACTAAAATTTTTGAAATAATAGAAAAATTACCTCATCCTAAATGAAAAACTTAGGTAAGACCCAGTATAAGAGGGAAGAGGGAAAAGGGAAGAGGGAAGTGTTAACAAGTTTGTAAATTAGTTAGGTGTAAGTATTGACTAAAAACTTTTTCAACTGATATGAAATAGGTTGGTCAAAGTACTAAAATCGTCACATTGATACAATTAATATAACACAACAATCTGAGATTCGGTAGCTACTGCGACCCCTTCTTCTTTAAGTGGAACTCCGGGTTGAAGAATTACTTGGGATGCTACCAAGATATAAGTATCTTTGATTCCATAGTCAATAGTATGAATGTCAATATGTAATTTTTAACACCAGCTTTGAATCTAGCATAGAAAAGTAACAACTATATTTACCGTCTCATTAAAAGATTATTTGAAGGAAGATTTGATATAACATTAATTTTTTTGGATAATCTAAGAAGAGATGGTTGGAAGATCAATTAATCATGGGTCAACCTTCACGGGTTCGGCATCAACATATTAAAGCACCACTCATGGCTCAACCCTCATAACTTCGGCCTGAATAATTTAAGGGTCTTATGATATTATCAACCAATTAAGGTTCGGTTTTAGGTTTATAAACTGGCATGAGTAAAAATAGTGAAGCATACGGGGCCACTAAAAGGAAAACATGTTAAGACTCACATACTTAACTAAAATACTCCTAATCAATCACATCAAAGTAAATTAGAATGGAATATAAAAGGGCCTGAGGCATAGAAAAGGATGACTCCAAAGGAGCTAAATGTAGCATCCCTCGAAAGAGGAGTTTAAAAAACTACACACTACATATAAGTACTTTAAAAAAATAAGAGCAATGCCATGTAGGGCCAAATAAAGTGTTATAGTAAAATGAGAGACAAGATAAAGAAGATGGAAACTAAAACATAACATTTTAGCAATTCCATTGTCATATGTGGGGACATTCCCATCATCATCATCATCATCTCCCTCATCTGGAGTGTCCATAATCTAGTGTGAAGTTGCAGCCTGTACAACTTCATTCTCAACTTCTTTAGCATAAAAATCCAAAGAAAGGGATCTACCC
The DNA here is from genome assembly GCA_949130495.1 of Sambucus nigra. Lineage (NCBI taxonomy): Eukaryota > Viridiplantae > Streptophyta > Magnoliopsida > Dipsacales > Adoxaceae > Sambucus > Sambucus nigra. Next base: position 578,678,860 of record OX422208.1, on the reverse strand, counting down.
ACATCATGATTAACAAGCCAAGTGTCAACTTCTTTTGCGATCTCGAGAAATTCATTGTTGAGCCATATTTTCATCTCTTCATAATCGCCTCTGATGTTTTATAATGTTAATTCCTAGAAGTATGTGTAACTGTTATACTCACTGACAACATCTTCCTTGGCCTTCTTCATGGACTCATCGTGTCTCTTAACAAAGTCGAATTCGGCTAAATCAAGTGCAAACTTAACTTCTTCCTTCGTGTCAGTGAATTTAACATCGTTGGATTTCTTATAATCTTCAAGATCCTTATTTTTTTCCCCATTAGTCTCTCTTACTTCCCCATTTTACTTGTTCAATTCTTTTTTGTTGGCACTAACATTCTTTAGAGCTTTATTATTTTTTTGAACCCACTTCTCAAGGTCAGTTACCATCATTAGAACTTGTAAATATCAAATGAAGGAAAAAAATGAACACAATTTATAATCAAATAATACAAAAGATAAGAAAAGGAAGAAAGTGGGCAGCGATGAACTTAAAAGATCTGGGTAATGGAAAAACGCACCTCCTTACCTTGGATACGTTTTGCAAACTATCCCTTGTCATAATTAGTCATGCGGTTGCGAAGAAACTCATGTGATCATAGGGAATTACCATTAAGGGTATGAGGATCACTTTTAATATCCTGATATAGCTCACGAGACCATGGTTGGTCTTGTTGGATAACTAACCGATTGAGGCTCAAAGCACCATCAATTTCTTTAGTGGGGGCAACAAATTTCTTAAATTTCTTATAAACCTTATCAACAACATGATCTTTCCCTTTCCTCATAAGAAAGACATTCTCTTTTGTATCACCCAATATTGTCTTGGTTTTAGTTACTCTGTTATGAACTAACTTGGGGACCAACATGTTCCATTCATCCAATTGTAAATCAAAAGGTTAGACTACAATTGTAAAAGTGGCATAACATGAGTATATAATTTGAGAATGGGAAAATAATATTGATGCAATAATATGAAGGATAATAACTGATATCTTTTAAAGGAATAGGGTTGATAATGATGCCAAACTCCTTAAGATTATTTAGCGGCTAAAGATCTTTGAAACATTTAATTCATGTCCCTGTAACCTGGTCTAGAAGTGACCAGTTGGAAGAAATCAAATCTGGATTAAATCTATCTGCATATGCAAAAAATAGCAAAAATATACAAGTATATATTAATAATAATAATAATAATATAGGAACCAAAGATTAAAATACAAGTAGAAGAAATAGTATTTCTCATAGAAGGTTGCCCCCTGTCAATTTCACCCTTTTGACTCTTGTCCTAAAAGAACTCCCAATCACCGCCAATATAGAAATAACCCTTATTCTAGTTGAATTGGAATCTTGGGAGACATGCATGAACCTTCGTTGTGGATTACGAGGATTCGAATAATAATAATAATAATAATAATAATAATAATAATAATAATAATAATAATAATAATAATAATAATAATAATAATAATAATAATAATAATAATAATAATAACTGGTGTACTTTTTGCCAAAAGTGACAGACTAAACACTTAATAATACCTCATTAGTTATGTTATCATTATGAATGGTTCTCCAAGCCACAATGGAACTGAGTATGATCCTCCAAGATCCGGTCATAAGATAAGTGGGGACAAATCCAAGGCACGAAAGCATCTCTCAAAGATAGGGATAAAAGGGGAGATGAAATCCTAAGAGTAATATGAGGTCATAGAGTGATATTAGGTTAGTAGTTAACCAAACACAAGTAAGTAGTTCTCTAGTACTTCCTATGATGCGTCTTGTTCATTATTCTTCATTTCATCATGTTTTTTGTGTTGTTATGCGGCTCTACCACACCTCCTTCTCAACTCGGATGATAGATGTTCCTCTATTTTTTACTAATGACTGAATAAAATTGAAACTTAAGACCTCCAAAGGGGCATGAAATCTTTGAACATAGGATATTGTGAATTTTAAAATCCTTATAAGGTTCCTAATACCTTTGGATTTAGAAAGAGTGTAACCTAAAGTCCCACAAAGGGTCATATGACCTCTGAACTTAGGAGATTTTGACTTATAAAATCCTTATATCGATCATTGGACCTTCGAATTTAGAAATAGTGTAACCTAAAGTTTAATAAAGGGTCACAAGACCTCTAAACTTAGGAGATTTACAGTTATGAAATCCTTATAAGGTTCCTAAGACCTTCGAATTTAGAAAGAGTGCACCCTGAAGTCCAAGGAAGGTTTATAAGACCCTGGCTATGGAAGAGATCTCCCCACTGATAATTCCTCCAAAGATACAATGGACATCAAGCAAATTGACATAATATTTATTGGTGGTGGTTGTTGTTGTGCTAAGCTTTGCCAACATTTTTTATTATAAATTCTTTGAGGTAGACCCTCTTAATCACCCTTTTGATGGCCTCCTTCAGTCTACAGCAGTCGTTGGTATTCTGGCCATGATCTCTATGGAACCAATAATACTATATTAAATCGAGGAAAGAAGTGATCACCCTAGCCTTCTATTTAAAATGGAGGAAGGAAGTGATAGGCTTCCTCATATGCAAAGCTCCAATAAAATAGATGAGTAGTGACCTTGATAGCACTATAAATCTTGTAATGGTTCCTGGTTTGATATTGATAGACCAAACCTAGTCATCCCCATTAGGCTAGCAGGAAAGACCTCATAAGGGGTATCCTGGGAGAGCATTAGTGACATGTAAGTTTCTAGGTGATCGATGGGGTCCTTGGACCCATCAAAAGGCTCAATATTAGGCATCTTACCCTTTTGGGGAAGATCTTAATGTTGGACATCATTATAGAACATATGCAATGTCTTTTAAAGGGATAACTCTTTGTTTTTAGGTGTTTGAGTCTTATATTGGTTGAAGGACTTTCCCAATCTATCTTGCATCATCTTTTTCTCTCCATCCCAAGGTCTAGCTGCCCTAGAACCTCCCTAAGACTGGTCTTCGAGTGTTCAATCATTGAGGGCCCTGGGCACACCCTCTAGATCATTTTCTACCAATAACTAGGGATCGTTATTTTCCCTAATGTTATGCTCCGGTACCATGGGTTCTTCTATTACTGGGGGTAAGGGAAACCTACTAAGGTTAGTGGCCAGTTGTTTCTAGAATATTTTTTACTAGGCCTCCAATTCCATGAAAGAACTATCCCAGGCATTATTAGCCACCATTTCAAATGGATATAAGTTGTGTGTTTAAAAGGAACAAAAATTTTTGTTTCCAAAAATGGTTCCAAACTGATCAATGTTATAATCATAAGTGACTTTAGACCCAAAGGTGATCCTCTGTGGAGCTCAGATGGGTAAGATAAGAGAAGTCTCAAATGTAAGACAAAGGTTTAAAGTGGTTTGAACCTCAGTAGATGGTCCTACATAAGCCTGAATTCTTTTAGAATTCCTGAATTCGTACATAAACCTCAGTAGATGAACCTCCAGTTCTAAACGAAGTCAGGGTTTAAAAGCAAATATCATAAGCCTCAATTTTAATCTTACACACAGCTTAAATATTCTATTTTCAATAGTAAGTCCAAAAGTTGTTTTTCAACTAAGAAAATGTGCCTGAGTGTGAAAAGCCTCTTATTGTCAATAAAACATAAAAAGGATATTATATTCACAACCGCATCATAAGCTTGGTACATTTGATGAATCTACTTGATTCTGAAAGATGTGCATGGATGAATATCAATATTTGTTCTTGACAATGCAAGACTGAGATGTTTTTACATAAGAATGTTCCAACTTTATATAAATGGAATACATTACATTTTAAATATCTCCCTTTTTATATTTTGTGAAAAAAAAACCAAAACCCAAAAACATCTTAATAATTACAATCTTGAAAATCTAACATTATCTGATAATGTAAGTATAATGTCAAAATACCATTGAGAATCCAAAAACCGACAAACATGAACGAAATTAAAGTTTAAATTTGGTATGAGTTAGTAATATAAGTCAATACCTACATAATGTGAACAACCCGAAAAGATCATGTAGGTGGGACAATATAAGAAGTTACTCCCCTTGATCTTGTATATTTAAAAAATATAAACACTAGTAAAAGGTGGGAAATAAGAAATAATAAATAGGAACAATATAAGATCCCCCTAAATCATATCAATATAGCATGAACATATGATGAATTAACCCTTTAAATATAAAATCGCTCCAAAAAATGTATCATAAATACCAACACATAGCTCCATAAATCTCCCTCTATTTTAGAAGTCACCCCCCCTTTTGACATAGTATAGTTAAACAAAGATTGAAATACAACATAGATAACGGACACATCATAGATCTCATGGAAAATAATATCACAATAATCACAAGACAAAAGATATATCCTAACACAAAAACTTATATATGGTCTTTATAAATCTAAAAAAGGCTTATAATAGAGTACCTTGGGATATAATTTAGTGGGCTTTAAGGAGGAAAATAATCCATATGAGTTCTTTTAAAATTGCTGAAGATATGTATGATAACACAAAGACTAGAGTAAGGACTATATGTAGAGAAACTAATGACTTTATGATTAAAGTGGGTTTACTTCAAGGATCGGCCTTAAGTCCTTATTTATTTGTCGTAGTCTTGGATGAGATTACTAAGGACATACAAGAAGATATCCCATATTGTATGTTCTTTGAAGATTATTTAGTTTTAGTAGACACTTCAGAGGAAATCTTAGCGATGAGAGTAGATACTTGGAGAAAAGCCTTACAATCTAAGTGTCTGAGAATCAGTAGAAATAAAATGGAATTTATGGAATGTAAATTTAAAAATGAAACGACGAGTAATATAATGTTAATTATTAAAGAAAAAATGATAAACCCAACTGATAAATTTTGTTATCTAGGTTCAATGTTACAAAGAAATGAGGATATTGATGAGGATGTTACGATTAAAATATCTACTGGTTGGATGAAATGGAGACAAGTGAGTTGGGTGATATGCGATAAGAGGATAACTAATAAATTAAAAGGAAAATTTTATAGAACAGTTGTTAGGCCAATGATCTTATATGGAGCGGAGTGTTGGGCGTTAACAAAAAACATGAACAAAGTATCCATGTTAGTGAGATGAGGATGCTTCGGTGGATGATAGGAATTACTAGAAAGGAAAAAATAAAAAATCAATACGTGAGAGCAAAGTTAGGAGTTTCTCCAGCAAAGTTAGGAGTATACTTAGGTGGTACGGTATGTGTTACGTAGTCCAGTAAATACCCATATAACAAGAGGAAGATTATTGGAAATATAAGGTAAAAGAAAAATTGGTCGCCCTAAGCTATCAAGGGAGGAAATTATTACGAAAGACCTTTTGGAATTAAACTTGAATGATAATAATGCATATAATAGATTATAATGGAAAAACACAATCCTTGTGGCCGACCCATATGATGGGACTAAGGCACAGATGATGATGATGATGATGATGATGATGATGATGATGATGATGATGATGATGACAAAATATATATGCTAGCAGAGAGGTTAGTTGAGAAAAAGTATATAATCAACAATAATATATGATAACCAATACTAAATCAAGGAACATCTGGTAACATGGGAAAAATAATGGATAATAACCAACAAAAGATGATATATGTCATAAGAATTAAAAAAAAAAATAATCAAAATATTTAATAAGATGAAGAGGATGTGAAGTAAATGAAAGAATAAAATATATATCATTATCATTAGTGTATTAAAACCTCTATAATCAATAGTATCCACAAAAATGACGACTCTCAAACATAAAGGGAATACTTAGAGTCACTAAAAATACAATAAGTATGTTAATATGCTCCTACACTAAAAAAATAAACAGGAAATTATCATCATAAATCTCACCAGATAAAGACTCGTATGTCTGAGTCACATCATTATAATTATCATCATAACCAACCACATAACAATTATTTGTGGAATTATAATCTTCAAATTCATTAACATGTATAGGGTCAGTAGGAAGGGTAGTTATATTAGCTAGGGCTGGAAGAACATTTATTATGGTAAATAACTATAACGTGCGAGTGTAGAAAGAATTTGAAGCTCAAATATATTATTGAGGATTTGGTGTGTTTAATATTAGTATTCTATTAAAAAAAAACCTAGAGGGTTGAATTGGTATACTTACAAACTTTGCCCATTTTTTTCCAACCTCATTATAATTATCATCATAACCAACCACATAACAATTATTTGTGGAATTATAATCTTCAAATTCATTAACATGTATAGGGTCAGTAGGAAGGGTAGTTAGATTAGCTAGGGCTGGAAGAACAATTATTATGGTAAATCACTATAACGTGCGAGTGTAGAAAGAATTTGAAGCTCAAATATATTATTCAGGATTTGGTGTGTTTAATATTAGTATTCTATTAAAAAAAACCTAGAGGGTTGAATTGGTATACTTACAAACTTTTCCCATTTTTTTCCAATTTTAAATTCCTTATCAATTTTAACCACTCCAGCACAAAGGTCAACTAGGTGAGTTAATGAAAAACATGCGTATTTGCAATTTTAAGCATCAATTAGGAAATGTAGGTAAATTTTGATAAACTAACGTTGAATGAAAGATCCTAAAGTCAAATTAAAGGATTAGACTATATCTAAGTGAGATATAAGTCATGTGTGTGACGGAGATGAAGTAAGAAGTAGACACAACACATAAACAACCCACAAGATAGATTTTATAAGGAAAAAAACCCCACCAAGGGGGAAAAAAAATTGACACACTCTAATCTCTCATTCAAATTGAAAATATTTTATATAATGCAAGAAAGTACCTCCCTCTTGTGAAATCATGAAAACTTACCTATGAACAATAAAATTTTCCCCATTGATGATGAGTGATCCATCCTAATATCCATAGGACGAACTAAGGAAGTACATTATCCTCCTTAGAATTTCATCATGCTTTGAACTCTGTAGTAGCTCAAAGCACCTCCTCTTTAGATATTACAATGTGGATCTTCAATTCTGATGAAGAATGGTTTAGATTGAATATAGGCTAAGTGGATCTTATTCAAAACACCATCAATTCCTCATATATCATAGATCTAGTGTAATTATAGGTTTTTTATCAATTTAGAAGGAAAAGGTGAATTTGAACATAGAGAAGTAATTGAAATTCTATCAAACTCGAAAATAATATCTTATTGTTAGAGAAGTAAAGAGGAACTCGAAGATTTTAAAATGGAGAGAAAAATAACCTATCTATAGGAATTTTTTAAATATGGACCTATTGTGTGCACGAGGGTTAATTGGTACCACGTGCATGGTTTCAAATAACAAGTTAAAACATGACTAAAATGTGTAGTTATGCGCATGAGGTCAATTTGTATCCGTGTACAAACTTTTAGGCAGAGAATATATAAAGCCTAAAAGTTTAATGGCCGTGTGAATGGGGCCAATTAGGTCCTTGCATATGGATCAAGGAAGAAAATCACATTTCCTTAATCAAAGCACAATTTAAAAAACATAGGTCTCCCCCAGGATTATAAACACCACTTCTCAAACTTTAAAACAACTTTTTCAATTTAAAAACATATTTTTATAAAAAAAAACATATGTGTGTGCATAGCCATATAATTTCAATTATAAACTAAAGTCAAAAGGATACATCTTCAAAGTTTTGCAACGCAAGTCTTTTTGTTGTATAAAAGCCAATTAGATATTCAAAGTTCAATCTTCATGAAGACTAAACAATAAAACTCTCTCTTACACAAAGTTTATAAGGATTCAAGCTTTTTCACTCAAAAAATGTGAGATTTAAATTCTTTGACACAAAATATAAATAACTAATATATATATATATATATATATATATATATATATATATATATATATCATTTTCAATCTCCCCGTGGAAAAACCCCAAAGCCTAAAAAATATTTATACATGTACCAAGCTCACTCGATAGTAGCCATATAATGATAGTAATAGGATCTAATACACATGAAATCCATAGACCAATGACAAGTCAAAATTCGAGTTTGAAACTTGGGATTAAGCCGCATAAACAAGACTATATTTAAAATACATGAATCAAAGGCACATGATCATGGAGGTAAAAAATGCATATAGAGAAACTCTACGTTCTTTGGGAATCCTAAAAAAAATGAATATGAAATATAACGGTGGTAAAAAGAATGAAATCATATTCAAAGAGATAAACCCTTCTAATACATGTATATGCTCCCCCTTCATGAAACATCTCTCCTAAGTGAATATTTCTCCTCCTAAAAAGAAAAATGGGATCTTCCATTTCTTAGACATTTCTCCCCCCTTTTGTCACGACAAGCCAAAGAGAAGTAGAAAGACATAAATAAGAGGTATAACATGGTAAAGATAGAAAGATCACAACGTAGAGGCAACATTAGAAAAGAAAATTCTAGATTATATGTGATACAACAAATGCTATAAAAAAAGGTACTCGAATGGAAATCATCATGAGTATGACAAATATACAAAACGAATAAATCTATAGCATCATCCAAACATGTGATATGATATAAAGCTATGTATAGAAAGTGAATTTCCAAAAAAGAACTAGAAGATAAGATATATCAAGCATAAAATCATTTACAGCATGATAAGTGATATAAATGTATCTAACTAGTTGAGATCACAAGAGCAATATATATGGCAGTTATGAAGCTCAAATATATGGATAACAAAAAGAATCCATATAACCATCAAATGTATCATCATCTAAGAAGAAAATAAAATATGCTCCAACACAAAAATGAGTAATACAAGCCAAATATCAAACAATCCAAATGTACCAAATAAAAAATACATCAAAGTCATAACAAAAAAATAATAGAGATAGTAAAAAAATCTCTAATACTCATGTGTATACTCATCCACAGTCTCATCATACTTATCATAATCCTCCTCCTCTTCACCATCATCATCATCATTTGCAGGTACAGGACAAGTGTATGTGCAGTAGGAGGAATAGGTGTAGGTCCAGTACCTTTCATATAATGCTCAATAATGGTCATCTTGTTCATTAGATTAGTCGAATTCCTATCCACCTAACTGAGACAAAAGTCAATATGATTTATACATGCCCATAATCCAATATTCCACCCTATAGAAAATATCTCTCATAAATGAAAAATGAGTACTAAAGTACTATCGAGGCGACTAATCAACACGTCGACCTGGGGTTGGTGCTAGTATTGGTGCTGGTGTTCAATCCATTCCCTCTTGATTAATGGGTTGTGTTGGGGGTCTCCTAGAAGTCTAACCTATAGATCATGAAGTGTTGACACTAGAAATCAGTCCTAAAATAGTAGTGATCACACCAGTTTAAATCCTAGGAATACATAAAGAATATAACTATCTTACGATCATACGACCATAAGGCAAGGCCTCCTGAAACATATCTGAATAAGAACAACATATAAAGTACAAAATCAAATAAGGATAATGTATATAATGATGATGGACCATAACCTGTATCAATATACCAATGACATTGGGGAAATAATCTGAACGATGTCGAGGCATGAAGTAATAGATAACCACAAAATGAAGTATGGAATACTTCTTTATCAAGAAATCTGAAGAAACAAACTCCCTACCAATGTCATCTCCAAACTGGATAAGAGTGCACTACACCACATTAGGCGAATGGTCACGACCAAATTCACTGACCAGGACTGTGGGTTATGGCCAAGGGCCATGACCATTTCGAGCATGACCTTTTTTGTGGGTTATGGCCCAAATCCATAACCAACCGAAGGGTCACGAACCTGGGGGGTCACGAAAGATGGTCATGGACTTTAGTCGTGACCCATACATACATCTGGTCACGTCCATTGGTCGTGACCCATCCTTTAATATATGAGAATGGTTACGAATATGGTCACGACTCATGTCCGTGACCCTTCCTTTAATATATGATAATGGTCACGGATATAGTCATGGCTCATGTCCGTGACCCGTATTTTAATATATGAGAATCGTCACGGCTTAGATCCGTGATAACAAATAGAGATTTTCATGGCTTAAATCTGTGACCATTTTTAACTATATTAAAAAGAAATTGGGAAGAATTTCCTATATTTTTTGGACAGTCTAAAACCTGCGTGATGTAAACCCCGCACGATAATAATGCTAAACAATAAATTATAAAATCCTGTGTGGTCATGAGATCCTCGGTATGATAGAACGACGATATTATCAAATTATCGTCATGCTCTTACACACCCCTCATGCTATTCAAGACAAACACTACACTAGCTTTGACACTTTCCCAAGTTTCCAACGCCATATCTATGATGGGGAATCCCGACTATGAGGTGGAGTACAAATCCACTGCCGACGATGCTTGGGACACCTCTCTACTAATTTTCCATGATCAATATATGATTGTGAAGATCTTAAACTTCCTATAGTCTTGCGACTGATTATCCACGTTTGGGGGTTGTTTCGGGGTTTCGCCCCCTAACGGCATGTTTTTAAGCCTAAGTTTTGATATTTTGGAATTAATGTCGTGTTCTCAAATCGGGGGTCCCGTGATTATCCAATAGCCAAAAACCAATAACAAGATAACAACTAATAATTATCCCGTACTCCTTCTAACATATTGTCCAACAACAAGCCAACAACCAATAATTATCCAACAGCCAAACTAAACAAAATCAATACTATTCCCGTACTCCTTCTAACATACTATCCGACAACCAATAATTATCCAATAGCCAAACCAAACAAAGCTAATAATTATCCTGTGCTCCTTCTATCATCTAAAATATTTAAAAGATAATGCATATCAATTATATAACTACTTCAGTTAAAGAAAGAGTACATAATTCCTGCGATCCAAGAAGGCCATTAAATAGAGTCTTTTGAATGTCTGACTAGACCAAATTGATCCTAGAGCCCCTAACGTATTCTTTTACATGTACATTTGTGATTAGTTTCTTCAATACAATCTTCATAAAATCAAGTTAATTTAACTTCATTTTATGAACACTGCATCAATGAAACTAATCATCAAATGTATATGTATATGAACACATGGAAATTGAGCTGGGTCATTTTGATCCAATCACATACTCAAATAACTCTATTCTCAAACCGAGCGTCCTGTGAAAGTAACTAAACATTAAACTGAACAAAGCATATTATCGAAAGTTAACTTACATATATCATATTAAACATTTGTAAAAGTAACTTAATATACGTACACAAAAATACACACATATACACATATACACACACATATACACACACACATACACATACATATACACACACATACATAGAAATACACACATATTCACACATATATACAAACATATACATTAGGGTTTAAATAAAAAATACAGAAAATAAGGTTTACCTTTGAGATTGAGAGAGAGAGTTAGGCCAAAATTAAGGTTTGAGAGAGAGAGAATGCAAATCACCAAAATTGAATAGAGAAAGAGAAAGAGAAAGAGAAAGAGAAAGAGAAAGAGAAAGAGAAAGAGAAAGATTAGCGTGGGAAGAAATGAAATGTAGGCAGAATGTTTTTAGTATAAGAACACTAGTCACGGCTTAGAGTCGTGACCTATTACCATAACCCTTAAATTGTTTCCGCATTAGCATGTAGGCAACCATGTGTTCACGGACCTTGTCCATCACCCTACTGTGACTAATATTAGAGGGAATTTTGGCACAAATATGGCACCATAATGGTCACGATTTGGTCACGGCCTAAGTTTGTGACCCATACTGGTCAGGGATTTAGTTCGTGGCCACTTCCAAGAGAATTCATGGCCACACTAGGTCATGGATATGGTCACACCTAAATTTTATGTGGTCATAGCTCTGGGTCGTGACCAGGTGGTCAGGGCTTTGGGCCGTGACCCTCTGGGGGTGACCATTCGTAGGATTTCGCGTAGTGGTGTAGCAATCTGATCATGTGTAGAGACACTATAGTGAAAGGAGTATATCGAGGATCATCAACACATGGAAGAATGTAAGAACATCCTCAATAAGCATAATCCCAATCCCATAAAAAGGAGGTAAGGATCAGTTTGATGACCATGTTTTCATATAACTCGCGAACAAAAGTAACATCAGCTGATGAGTGTGGTCATACAAATTATGATGTATATTAAGTTTAAATGGGGGATAACTAAATAAAAAACCTTTCTCACAATGCTTAAAATTATCCAAATCAATGTCTCCCTTTGTCCTAATGGTTCTAGACTCAAACTTATAATGCAATGGGGGCACCGTGTCTACTGAATCGTATCTTACAGGCATTCAGTATCCTCTAAACGATAGGATTAAAGGCACTGGAGTTTGACTACGTGCATTGAAGTGTGTGAAGGTTATGGTGGTGATGATCTTTGAAAGTGATGTCTCGCCTAGACCACTCGGGGTCTCCGAGTCACTCTTTTGCATGCATTTATTTTTTCACAAACCATGATGGCATAAATAGAGTGAAAAATATGCACAAATAGAAAATGGGATGAATACCAAAGAGTGAATGGAACAGAAAATGTATGGAAACTAAAAATCCTCAAATATCAACCTTAAAGCGCAAATCAATGCCTAATATGATAGATACAACCTAGATAAACTACAATCAGAAGTAAATAAACAAGAAAATATAAAAATGTTGATTTTCTAGAGTTTGAAGAAGATGAAATCTAATTAAAGAAGAAAAGTATGGTTTTCGCAACAAAAAACTCCAAGATGCCCAAAATACCTCAAAGATTTCACATGCAAGTGAAAAACCCTGACTTTCATTCAAAATCTCCTAGGGTTTTGCTCTAGTAGTGTAGGATTCAAAATGGATATGAAATGAGACCTATTTTACTTTAAATGGCCAAACTTCTAAGAAGTCTGTGCGCATGGATTGAATTCTGCGGTGTGAACGGTACTTATCTCACACCGTGCAAATGGTTTTGGCCTAAATAAATTAGCTAGAGAAATATCTTAAAAAAGACCAAGTGTTACATTCTAAAAAAAAATCTCCAAATATTATATGAATGTATGATGATTCATGAGAAATCATTAATGTATTGCAGGCCCTTTTTTTAATTCGAATGCGTTTCAAGGATGACGGAAAACAACTTTCTTTTTATGAAAACCCTTTTTTCAATTTTAAACTGCACTAAGTTGTGAACCAATTTTAACTGAACCAAATTTTATCTTGATTAATCCTAAACATACTTCTAGTGATTAAGAAAGTAAAGTAAATAAAAGAATGCTCATAACGTCGGATGTATGAGGAAACCACTAACGAAAAAAAACCTCGAACGGCCTAAGCCGGACAATCATTATGATGTAGAATTACAAGGAACAAACACAAGTCTTACTCAATAACTCGATCCCCCATGAGACTTGATGCCCTTTTGATCTTCAACCACTCCTCCATAGTGCTCACGCGAATCCTTCTGTGATAACTTTCCACAACAATCGCCTCCATGAATTCCTTGGTGTCCACCTATGTAGCTTGGAAAATCCTTGGAATTCACACACAAACTCTTAGCTTATTCTCCGCAAAACCCAACTATGTTTTCAAAGAGTAGAACAAACACCAACATGGTGAAAACAAACATCACTATTTCATATGATAATGAAATCAAGGATCTTTGAAACTCTAAGTATGTTTTAGTCTTAGAAAACTTTACGCATAAAATGTACTATTTGTATAATGTTTTCTTTGACTGCACACTTACAAAATTCTGAGGAAAACACTCCTTAAATAATTTTCTTGAGGCGGCGCATCATTCGAACGATTTAGCATGTCACTCGAACGAGATATCCATGTCGTTCGTATAATAGTGGAATCTCCTTTGAATGATAGTTGATGTCGTTTGAACCGGAAATAGTAGAGTTTGGGTTTTATACAACTCTAATATATCTTTGTCTCATAATAAAATGAAATGTAATCCTTTTAAAACTCTTGAAAAACAGTTTAAATACATTTCTTTAATAAAATAGCATCCTTAAACAATTTTAAAAAAATTTCGAGTCCCATTAAAATTACACATTCATACCTGAGTGATCTCATAATGTAATTTGATTTGAAGACGAAATATGCACCATAAAACCATCATGATAAATCTTTGAATCTTTGAATCTTTGCCGCAATGTCTTCAGTAAATTTCAATACGGCATAGTCTGTGTGGGACCGTGACAATAAAAATCTGCCTATTACTCAAACGTGTTTTTTTCCGAGAATAAGTCAATTAAACAAACAACAGACTCAATTCGAAATTTTTTTCTTCCAAATCTCCCCCTTTGACTATTTCGGGACAAAACCAACAGTGAAATGACTAAGTCATGCCGTCAATCCCTTTAATGCTAAAATCCCATCCGATAAACCCAAAATATAAAAAGTTATAGGACAAGACTAGTAAGTGATGGTTCGGCAAACATGAACTGTCTGAATGTGATGTAGTCTTGAAATCCCGAATATCTTAAGCATACCTACACACATGAAATAGAAAAATACCGAGTGAAGTATGGAGGAACAATTGATATAAAACATGTGACCAAACATATGGATACCAATTTGTAAGAAGCATCTAAATCGGGATACCAATTTGTGTAATCTACTCAAGTTAATGATGAAGGCATATGATCACAAATATGATACCAATAAGTAATGCAACAACTGTATTTTCTCATAAAATAAACTCTCCCCCTATATCACATACATCTCTCCCCCTTGTTTTCTCGAATATACAATCCGGTGAAAAGATAAACATATCCACCATGAGATAATCAATGAAATATATCTAGATAGAAATGAAACAACTAGCTAATAATGGTCAAAATATGTCAAACCTATAGCTAGAAATCAATAATCACGTGAAAAAAAACAACACAATCAGTAATGATGTGATTAAACCAACACAATGTAGCGTAATAATCAAATCTATCAAATGAACTACATAAACTGAAAAAACTTACCCATCAGTATCAAAACAAATGACCATATGAACCAAGGTACAGAAATAGCAGAAACCATAGAAAAAAATCTCCAAACTGTCGTTCAAACGACATAGCCTTGTCGTTCAAACTACATAGGCTTATAGCTTGAAGGATTCGCGCGACATTGATATCTCGTTTGAACGAGGAAAATAAAAAACTCAGTTCCAGTGCTCAAACATAGTGCCGATGTAAAAATTAGCTGGAAGCTGTAGAAAATAGCAAAACAAAAGACAAAACAAATAAAACAATGTGAGTTACATGCTAACATACTGCCGATGTGCTCAAACATGAACATGGAATGTATGGGAATGAATTACAACAAATGAATCACAATTCCAACACATCAAAACTGATCAAGAAGCTCTAACTGATAGTTATAAATCATCAATCTTTGTTTTAGCCATATGTGATAATTAAAGTGTGAGCTAAATGAACTAAACAATCAAATATGAACACAAATTCGGAATATTTATGATTCTACAAACAATAGCGTCGTGATGTAATATTTCAACACAAGGATTCATGGTGCAAACCCGTTTAAAATTTTCTCTAACCAAGATCCCTCAAATACATATATACTTTTTTCAAGTTATTTTGGGGCTATATCATTCTCAACTTAGAGAAAATCCTACTGGACCTATTTTTGCCATTTGTTTTTTTTTTATTTCCATGATTTTTGTTTTGGGCTTTTTTAAATGGTGGTTATATCAATGAGTCAATTTTTACTC
Source organism: Sambucus nigra (assembly GCA_949130495.1). Lineage (NCBI taxonomy): Eukaryota > Viridiplantae > Streptophyta > Magnoliopsida > Dipsacales > Adoxaceae > Sambucus > Sambucus nigra. Next base: position 578,663,145 of record OX422208.1, on the reverse strand, counting down.
TCGCATCCCTTTCCCTTGAACACTCCTTATTTTTTTTAATTTAATTCTCACGGTAAACGGTTCTTACTTGAACACCTCCTTCTAAGTCTACTTATGAATAGATGATAAGATTGAGATAAAAACGCCTACCCAAACTCAAATATGCATGAGATGTCAAGCATTCATATTAACTCATGCATGTGAGCAAATATGAGATATATACAAAGTTGAATAAAAAAGCATAGCAACTTCGAAACAACACCATAATACAATGGTTAAGATCATTCTAAGCATCAATAATTAGGACCAAATGTCCTATCCACATGGATAATTATAAGGACACAAATTTCCAATTGAGTCCTTTACATTTTTGGCTCAATTCCGAACAAAAAAATTTGAGTTATAGGATAGAGTTCAAGTTTATCCATTCAAGCCTATGACGTATTTGTTGAAGATGTAGCGACCAAGATATTAAAGCTTCATCAAATATCGTGTGTGTTGTGCCTCATTTCTACGTCATCAACATGGTTCCATTGCTCCTAATGTATGAATGCATTTTAATATATATATATATATAGGATCTTGGAACATTATTTATTGGGTGTATTTTAGAAATTAATTTTGGGTGTTAGTATTTTTTTGTTAAACCTTTTTTGAATTCATTGTTCTAAATATTTTGTTCTCGGACATCTTTCAGTAGAAAAATCATATAAAATCCAAAAAAAACCAGAAAAATACGAAACTGGTGGCCACGCGTTCGTATCGAAATTATTAAGAACCATGGACTAAGATCTCATTAGATAGGTCGTTCGAATGACCTCGTTAGAACAAGAAGTCGTTCGAACGAGTTTTCAAATTAGAATTTTTTTTCGTTCTGTCTCTTGGTTAGAAGTCTCGTTCGAACGAGATTTGTAATGAAAAAATAGCGGGAACAGTTTTAGCCAGTTTTTTCCACTTTTCCACTACTTTGCTCCACTTCCTTTTTGACATAATTCTTAAGTGAGGGAACTAACTTTTTGAAGACAACTTTTTCACATTTCCAAGAGTCATTAGGGCAAAATACTTTGAAGAAAAAGTTCATTTTTTTGTATTAAGTTTTATGGAGTAAATTCCTTTCAAAACACATATACACCCATATGTTTATCTATATCCAAGTTTCAATATATATATATTGCTTGGAGTGTTTGGCACCGATTTTGTCTACACCATTGAAGAAGAGAGTCTGAGTTTTCTTTTCAATTCATAAAGGAGAAGATCTTTGTTTGATGTGACATTCCCACTCGAAGAAAGGCTTCATTGAGGGTTGACGGTTGTCCAAAAGTCTCATTGGTGGATTTTAAGATTCCAGTGGAGTTTCGGGGTTGTCGACTAGGCGGTGGTGTTTACAAGAAGACGCGCCAAGGCTTGAAGGGAATCGAGTCGAGAAAATAAGTCATCGGTCTTGTAATTGTAAAACCGTACTTAGTGGACTTAAGGCTAGGGCCGTCCGAGGTTTTTCCCATTTGGGTTTTCCTCGTACATCCGGCGTAGTGAGATTGAGATTTATTTTATCTTGCTATATTACCTAGATGCATGATTAGGACTAAAAGATAAAATTAGATCAAAATCACAATCTACTTAATTTGTTGCAAATTTAATGTTTGGGTATGTTCAATTTAATTCAAGTGCAAAATTACTTTATCTTGATAACATGCAAGTTTAACTTGAATTGGATTAATGTGTGTTTAAGTCAAAATGAAAATTGTGTGTGTAGTTTTAATTTCACTTTTGGTATAGTTTTATTTTATTTCCATAAGTTGGTTTGTTCTCTTTAAGAAAAGAAAATTTTAAATAACTTTTGGAAAATTAAAATTTGAATCGTTTCATTATATTTGAATTTAAAAATTAGGGGCTTTCACACTTTCAAATTGGTATCAGAGCCAAAAATGATAAATTACTTCGTTAAGATCCTTTAAATATTTTTAGCTAAAATGGAATTTTCCCAATTTTCTAAATTTCCTATTTTCGATGTTTCTAACTACGGGTATTGGAAAGCACGAATGAAATAGTCACTAAAATCTATCTATGAGAGAGTTTGGTTGTTTGTCATTAACGAGTGGTCCCCACCTACTAATTTAGTAGATAATGAACGTGTTCCCAAACCCACCGATAGATGGAGTGAGAATGAATTTAAACTTTTAAATTTTAATTCTCGTGGTTTAAATGCCTTGTTTAGCGCGGTCACACCGGATGAATTCCAATGCATTATGATGTGTGAAACCGCTAAAGAAGCTTGGGATATTTTACAACTCACTCATGAAGGTACTAGTGTCGTTAAAGCTTCGAAACTTCAAAACCTCACCACTCAATTTGAAACCATCAAAATGAACAAAAAAGAAACATTTAATGAATTTTATGCTAGACTTTCCGATATTGGTAATTCATCGTTTAATTTGGGAGAGAAAATACCCGACAACCGAGTTGTAAAGAAAATTTTAAGGTCCCTACCCGATGGATTTATTCCAAAAGTGACCATTTTAAATTCTTTACCAACTTTAGCCTCTACGAAACTAGAAGAGCTCGTAGGCGATTTACAAACCTAGGAACTAGGCATGTTTCCCTCTAAAACTGAAAAGAAAATAGAAAAGGGAGTTGCTTTAAAAGCCCGAAAAGAGGAAAAACAAGTAGTAAAGAGTGAAAGTGACTCGGAAGATATGGTCTTGTTTGCTAGGAAATTTTGAAAATTTCTTAAATTCAACAAAGATAAATTTAAAAATAATTTTAAGAAATTTGAAACTTCTAAGCATGACAAAGCCGAAAAGATCCCTAAAACTGTCAATGAAAATTTAAATAGGGATGAGTCAAATAGGTGTTACGGTTGTGAGGGTTATGGCCATAGGGCGAGAGAGTGCCCCACAAAACTAAGGAGAGAGGGTAAGAAACCTATTTCATATAATGCGGCCCTTAGTGATAGTGATAAGGAAGAGGGACCCGATTCCCCCACTAAGCCTAACTTTGTGGATTTTATGACTAGTCATGTGAGCACCGATAGTGAATCTTCTCATGAATATATTCGAACACATGTCACTTCCGAGGTTAAAGTTTTTGATTCCCTTATTTTTTATGGTAGTGAGGGTGAAGAAGAGAGAGAGAATGAAAATGATGAGGTTGATGTGAGTGAACTTCAAAATTCTTTTCAAGAACTTTATGAAGAATCTATTAAACTAAAAGGAGCTAATTTGAAGTTAGAAGCAAGTTTAAGAGAGCGTGACAAGGTCATTGATGATAGTGCATTAGTTGAAGACCTTAGGGCATGTGAGAGAGCTCTTCGTGAGAAGATTGAATATTTAGAAGGTGAGAGAGATAGCCTTAAAGGTTTAATGGAATCCTTGAAAAAGGAGATTCTCGAGTTTGAAGAGAGAAATGGTTTGTTAGAGTCTAGAATTATAGAATTAGAAATCAAACTAAAGGACTCTAGCAAAGTCAAATTTGATTTGGAGTGTAGGTCCGAAAAACTAGATAAAATCTTAGGAACGGTCCAAATCAAAAATGACTTGTGTGGTTTAGGGTTTGATACTTGTAATGAATCATCTCATAAAGCCAAAACCAATGTTTTAGGAGAATCGACTTGGAAAGCTTTTAGTGATCAATCCCTAACTACCAAACTTCGACGTGTCTTTACTTGTGCACCTTGTGGTCGAAAAGGTCATCTTAGGAAATTTTGTTTTGATCTCAAACGAGGTCCTAGAAAATCTCTACGCAAGGCAACCGAGTTAGCCAAAATTCCTACACCCCGAGTTAGTCACTCGTCGTTAGTTTGGGTTAGGAGATCCGACTTGGTAGCCTTACAAAATAGGACTTTTGATTCTCATTTACTTTCACATCCCTCCTCCCTTGCTAAATCTAAAGGTTGAATGTGTTAGTGTTTGCATACTTTAGCATTTGTTCTTCATGCTATATTTTTCTACTAAATGTATGCTTGTTTAGTCATTTTCTAGTCATTACATTATTTCATATCTTATGCTAGAAATCATGACTTGTTTATCTTTTGTATTATACTTCTTTCATTTTTGTTTGCATTTTATGAAAAATACAAAAAGATGTTTGTTTATCATTTGTGTTTTGACTTTTTAGTAATTTAGTCTTAATGAAAAATACAAATGATTTTTATTTGTCTTTTGAGTAAATATTTTTATTTTTGGTTAAAAAATTTCAAAAACTCAAAAAGATTTTTTTTGTGTGTATTTTTGTTTGACACACTTTATGTGGCATATACTTGTGTTTGAATCCCATCTTTTACGCTCCCATGTGGCTAGAACTTTTGGTTTAGATTGACAATCCTTATAATGTTCTTTACCATGATTACATGGAGTAGTTGGATTTTGTGTTGATTTAAATGGATTCTATTTTTATATGCCTCAATTCACACATGCACGAGCTCATTTGAAATTTTAACTTCATATGTATATTTGAGCTTTGTGAGGTGTTCTACTACCAATCTTGTCATCTACATGTTATGTGCCCTAGGAGGACTAATGCATGTCAAAATTCGTTGCACGTGAGATTTGTGACATATAAAATATGTGATATATAAATGTGCGTGGGGAAGGGCTCCGAAAGGATTTATTATCCTTTGCGAATAGTAAGCCACCGTTTGTTTGGATCTAAAATAAATACGTGGTCCAAAGGCCTAAAAGAAAATATGGCATTAAAAAGAAAAATAATTGCCAAGGCCTATGTTTAGTTGATTTATTCTTTCAAAAGAATAATATATATGCTTATTGAGGGAATTTGGATGATATATCAACGGTTTGCACAATGTCCGTTTATCCTAGTTGCGTTTTCAATGTCATGACTCTATTGGTTTGTCGAATCATCAAAAGTCTGGGCTTGTATGCATTGTGTATGTTTGTTCATTGAGTTCAATCTATATTATCACATGAGGTTATATTCAAATGTGATGAATTTTGAAATCAATTGAGAACTCCGTCAACATGTTTTAAGTGATTGGGTCTAAATTTAATTGTTTCTAGTTCACACCCCAACACTTTCGTTTTCATATGACACATTTTTTCCATACTAGTGTGAAAAACTTATTGTGTTTTGTGTCATTTTGGTGTTTATATATATATCTGTGTGTACTTATGCTTAGTTTGAATATATTGTGTGTACATATATATGATATCGTATTTGTTTTTGGTCTTTGCTTTCCTTTTCTAGTCCACCTATGCTTTAATTCATAATTGGTATCCATCTTGTTGCATTCTTTGTTGATATCACATGCTTAATACTTTATATATCATATTGGTATCATTTTATTGCATCCTAGTTGGTATCCGATGTTATTTGTTGGATTAGTTGAATTTTAGTTGCCTATGTGCTTTAATGTTCTCATCACTTTATGAACTAATGCATGTTTAGCTTGTTATCCCATTTTATTTATCCCTTGTTTAGTTTAAGGGGTGTATATGCTTTAATAGGGGGAGATAAGTTAAGTTTTGATTCTTTAGCCTTTATCTATTCCTGAACAAAATGTGGGAGAATGATAGGGGGGAGAAAAGGTATATAAACCTATTGTATCTTAGTTTAGGGATATTTATCTTAGGGGGAGACGTCTTTCTAAGTAGGTCATTTGTTTGATAAAAGGGGAGAATTCATTTAGGGGGATTATTTACTTTTTTCATTTAATATATTGATAGTCCCTATGCGTTTGATACTTTGCTTAAGTGTGCAGGAATTCTTCTAAATGGAAACGTTCATCATGGGGAAAAGATATTGATCCTTGGGTTGTTTGAGTCAAGAATTGTATTTTTATTTTGGGTGGGATATTTTTTAATTTAGTAGAGCTTCACGGCCCTTTAGGATTTTTTTTGGGGGTTTTGTCCCGGAATAGCCAAAGGGGGAGATTTGTAAGGACACAAATTTCCAATTGAGTCATTTGTAGTTTTGGCTCAATTTCGAACAAAAATATTTGAGTCATAGGATAGAGTTCAAGTTTATCCATTCAATCCTATGACGTGTTTGTTGAAAACGTAGCGGCCAAGATATTAAAGCTTCATCAAATGTCGTGTGTGTTTTGCCTCGTTTCTACGTCATCAACTTGGTTCCATTGCTCCAGAGGTATGAATGCATTTTAATTTATATAGGAGCTTGGAACATTATTTATTGGTGTATTTTAGAAATTTATTTCGTGTGTTAGTATTTTGTTGTTAAACTTTTTTTGAATTCATAGTTCTAAATATTTTGTTCTCGGACACCTTTCAGTATAAAAATCATATCAAATCCAAAAAAAATAAAAAAAATACGAAACTGGCGGCCACGCATTCGTATCGAAATTATCTAGAACATGGCCTAAGATCTCATTAGATAGGTCATTCTAACGACCTCATTCCAATGAGAAGTCATTCGAATGAGTTTTCAAACAAGATTTTTTTTTCATTCTGTCTCTTCGTTAGAAGTCTCGTTCGAACGAGATTTCTAACGAAAAAACAACGGGAACAATTTTAAGCCATTTTTTTCCACTTTTCCACTACTTTACTCCACTTCATTTTTGACATAATTCTTAAGTGCGGGAACTAACTTTTTTAAGACAACTTTTTCACATTTCCAATAGTCATTAGAGCAAAATACTTTGAAGAAAAAGTTCCTTTTTCTTGTTAAGTTTTATGGAGTAAATTCCTTTCAAAACACATATACACCCATATGTTTGTCTATATCCAAGTTTTAACATATATATATTGCTTGGACTGTTTGGCACCGGTTTTCTCTACACCATTGAAGAAGAGAGTTTGAGTTTTCTTTTCAACTCGTAAAGGAGAAGATCTTTGTTTGATGTGACATTCCCACTCGAAGAAAGGCTTCATTAAGGGTTGATAGTTGTCCAAAAGTCTCATTGGTGGATTCTAAAATTCTGGTGGAGTTTTGGAGTTATCGACTAGGCGGAGGTGTTTACAAGAAGACGCGTCAAGGCTTGAAGGGAGTCGAGTCGAGGAAGTAAGTCATCTGTCTTGTAATTGTAAAACCGTACTTAGTGGACTTAAGGCTAGGGCCGTCCGAGGTTTTTCCCATTTGGGTTTTCCTCGTACATCCGGTGTAGTGCGATTGAGATTTATTTTATCTTGCTATATCACCTAGATGCATGCTTAGGACTAAAATATAAAATTAGTTCAAAATCACAATCTATTTAATTTGGTGGAAATTTAATGTTTGGGTTGCAAAATTACTTTATCTTGATAACATGCAAGTTTAAATTGAATTGGATTAATGTGTGTTTAAGTCGAAATGAAAATTGTGTGTGTAGTTTTAATTTCACTTTTAGTTTATTTTTATTTTTATTTTCATAAGTTGGTTTGTTCTCTTTAAGAAAAGAAAATTTTAAATAACTTTTGGAAAATTAAAATTTGAACCATTTCATTATATTTGAATTTAAATATTGGAGCCTTTCACACTTTCAATAATGAAAGGCCGGAGGTCCAAGAACTCCAATATGCCACATCAAACATACCAACTCAAAATAAAAAACAAACCAAAAATCTTTTTGGTTTTTCAACATATTTTGACTCAAATAAAAGCAAAATCTTTTGTATTTTCTCAAAAACAAAATCTTTTTTTATTGTTTCAAATAAGACTCAAATAAGTGAAAAAATATGATACAAAAGATACACATGTCATAACACTAGCAATATATAAATCATGAAGCAAAAATTAGCATACTACGAACATGGCAACACAATCATCCTTTAGATCTAGCATGGGAAGAATCAAGTGCAACAAAATAAGAACTGTGGAGTTTAAGTCCTAAAGCCTCTAAGTCCGATTTCCTAACCCAAGTAAGTGTGAAATTATGCATGGGGGTTTTAGGAATCAAAATGACTTTATTCCTAAACTTTTTAGGAGCATTCCGAAAGTCAGAGAAAAAAGTCTAAGGTGACCTTTCCTATTGCAATGTGTAAAGACGGTGGGAATGATTACAAACATGCCTCTCATCACATTCCTAGTTGGATCTCTCACACGATTGGTATTGGCTTTGGTAATGGGAACAAGTCTATCATCGTAGCCTATACCTCACCTATCACATTCGACTTGGACGGTGCCTAACATCCTATCCAACGTTTTCGACCTAGATTCCAAGTGAAACTTCACCTCACTCGAGTCTTTCAAATTCTCATCTAAATCACTAATCCTAGACCCACGCAAATGCCTAGACTCCCCAAACTCTATAATTTCCTTTTTCAAAGTCTCCGTCAAACCACGAAGATTATCTCTCTCTTTTTCCATAAATTTTAGTCTCTCCTTAGGCATCTTCTCATGTTCCCTAAGATAATAAATTAAAACATCATTATTTTCTACAACACGCTCATTCAACCTATCTTGCAATTTAGAATTTTCCTTTTTCACCTTTATCTACTTGGCATACAACTCATTAAAGACAACTTGCAACTCTTTCACATCAACCTCCTCTTCTTCACTCGCTTCACCCTCACTCACCTGAGATTCAACGGCCTCAGAAATGTCATACACATGAGAATCTTCATGGGAATATTTGTCATCATAACTCACATGACATGCCAAGAAAGCAACAAACTTTCCCTCATTGGGGGAACTCTCTCCCTCTTTTGGATCACTTTCACTTACGAAAGCATTATAAGCTATCAGTTTCTTTCCTTTTTTCTTAAGTCTAGTGGGACACTGGATAAACTTATGACCATTACCCTCATTCCTAAAAACCCTATCCTACTCAACCCTATTAAATTTCTCACTCCTATCCACAGGGGTGGCCTCTACCTTGTTGTTCTTGAATTTCTCAAACTTTTTGGCATCTTTCGATTGTTTTTTAAATTTAAGAATTTTTTTTTATTTCTTTGCCAACAATGTGACATCCTCAAAATCGAAATACGAATCTTCATCCGGTCTTTAGTTTCCTCCTTTCGGGATTTCAAATCAATGCCCTTTTCTTTCTTTGGCACTTGCTTCGAGGTAAACATATCAAATTCATAGGTTTATAGGTCACCTATAATCTCTTCAAGTTTCTTCGATTCAAGCATACCTAAGGAGTTTAAAATGGTCACTTTTGCATCAAACCTACTCGGCAAAGATCTCAAAATTTTCTTTATCACACGGTTATCAGGTATCTTCTCACCTATGTCAAACAAAGAGTTGACAATGTTGGATAACCTAGCATAAAACTCATTAAGGGAATCACTTTCTAACATCTTAATTGTCTCAAATTGTGTAGTGAGGTTTTGTAGCTTAGACACCCTAACCGTTCTAGTGCACTCGTAAGTAAGTGCAAGTGTATCACAAGCCTCTTTTGAAGTTTCACAAGTCATGATTCTATTATACTCTTCCGATGTGACATACGAGAAAATTACGTGAAGACCTTTAGAGTTGTAAAATGCAAGTCTATGTTAGGTTTCGGTCCATGATTCAATGGGTTTCAAAATAGTGACCTCACCCTCTCGTGTGAGTGGTGTAGTCCAACTCTTTTCAACCGCTAACCACACACGCTCATCAATTGATTTCAAAACACTTCTCATTCTCATATTCTAATAACCATAATTTATGCCATAAAAAGTAGGAGCATGAATACTTTCCATACCATCAAAATTCATCCTGAAAGACACAAGGGATCAACACAAAAAAATATTTTATAGCTCTGATACCAATTTCCATGCACTTTTTTCTTTCGAATGAGTTTTAAGGATGACAGAAAACAACTTTTTTTTTCCAAAAAACCTTTTTCCAGTTTTAAACCGCACCAATTTTAACTTAACCAAATTTTATCCCGATTAATTCTAAACACACATCTAGTGATTAAAGAAAGTAAAGTAAATAGAAGAATTCTCATAAATCGGATGTACAAGGAAACCACTAAGGGAAAAAATCTCAGACGACCCAAGCCAGACAATTACTATGATATGGAATTACAAAGAATAGACATAAGTCTTACTCAATAAGTCGATCCCCCACAAGACTTGATGCTCTTTTGATCTTCAACCACACCGCCCACGTGAATCCTTCTGCAAAATCTATCCACAACAGTTTCCTCCATGAATGTCTCGGTGTCCATCGATGTAGCTTGGAAAGTATGTGGAATCGGAACACACACTCCTTGGCTTCTTCTTCGCAAAACCCAACTATGTTCTTTAAAGTGTAGAACAAACTCCAACAAGGTGAAAAAAAAGATCACTATTGCATATGATAATGAAACCACGGATCTTTGAAACTCTAAGGATATTTCAGTCTTAAATAACCTTAGAAAACTTTGTGCAGAAAACATATTGTTCGTATACTGTTTTTCTGGATTGCACACTTACGAAATTTAGAGGAAAACACACCTTAAATAATTTTCTTGAGCAGACGCATCATTCGAATGACTTACCATGTCGCTCGAACGAGATATCCATGTCATTCAAACGACCGTGGAATTTCACTTGAATGACAATTAATGTTGTTTGAACCAAAAACAATAGAGTTTGCGTTATATACAACTCTAATCCATCTTTATCTCGGAATAAAACTAAGTGTAATCCTTTCAAAACTCTTGAAAAACATTTTAAACACATTTCTTTAATAAAATAACATCCTTAAACCATTTAAAAAAAATCCAAGTCCTATTAAAATTACGCATTCATACTTAAGTGATCTCGAAATGAAATTTTATTTGAAGACGAAATATGCACCATAAAATTGGCATAATAAATCTTTGAATCTTTGTCACAACATATTCAATAAACTTCAATACTTCATATTCCATATGAGATCGTGGCAATAAAAATCTACCTTTGACTCAAACGTGTTTTGTTCTGGGAATAAGTCAATTAAACATACAACGGGCTCAATTGGAAATTTTGTCCTTACATGTATAACATGTTTAGAGAAATTTTGAGATAAAATGCACAAATTAAAAAAAATTTACACGCATATGTACAAATGAAACTCTAATATGAAAGTGTTATAGTGATTTGGCATCATATGATAGCCAAGATTTGATGAACAAATTTCCTTTAAATCAAAACTAATGACATAGTTTGATAACTCTTTCAAAAGAAACATTAACCAAATGAAAGAAAATTTCAAAATTCCTCTCAGATCAAGTAAATAAATTTTGTATCTTAATCATGGCATGATCATGTAAAATTATGGGTCACAAAATCAAACGAATGCACATAACCAATTCATAAGAATTACAAGTTATGCTTAATTTTATCATTTCAATAATATCCTTTTAGGATCCTTTAAATGGTAGTCTCTATCCATATAACTCCCTAAATTCTCGAGCCCTAAAGTAGATACAAAAGTATTCACTACAAGAAAATGTAAAATTTCCTTATCTTATTGTTATTGCTTGAATTTTCTAGAACTTGGCTTTGTCTCTTTTCATCGTATATTGTTTTTTTTTTTTTGCAGTGGATTTAACACAAACTTTGGTAGACCCATATTACCGCTACTTTAATTTAAGTTAACTTTATCACACCAATGGTATCCATTTTCCATCTATGCAAACATCTCATGAATCGACCCCATCAAGTAAATTGCATTTCATACATACTCTTAAGTAGATCATAAAAATATATCAAACACCAATAGGAGATCTGGTACTTAATTATGATTATGTCAAGCACTAAATGCAATACAGATAACTATAATTATACGAATCAATTAATAAGCAAGTTCACGTGTAAAGTAAAATCACAACCAACTATTTTAATAAATTTGAGTATCATGATTCATCAAGTAAATTTTAACTTATCATTGATATAGCCACATTCAAGTTAAGTTCTCTCATCAAATCAATGAATCAAAAAACTTAATCACATAGTCACAAAATGAAATAAAATAAAAATATTTTTGGCATTTTTGAAAAAATGAGGCAATATATAATCATATTATGTAAGGATTGAATTATATAAGAAAATAAATGAAGATGCATAAATGGATGAAAAATTCCTCACAAACATATGAAAAATTATCCAAATGAAACATTTTAACCTCTCATCCAAATTGATTTGATCCCCAAAATTCAAGGAGAACCTAGGAAGGGGACCTATACCAAGAAGACCATAGGTATCCTTACTAAACTACCACCTAGGTAGAAATGGGTGAAGAATTTATCGGATTCTAAGGAGGAACAAACACAACTTCCTTCTTAGTATAGGAATAACAATCTCAACTTTCGTTCTAGGGGCTTATTTAGGGATACCCTCACATGCTTAGGTATCCATCTCTTATTCCTCATAGGATTTTTATGCATATTCCTCAAAATTTGTGTAAAAATAAAAGGTCTTGGAAACTCTCTCCTACCGTCACTCGTCTTATTAATCAAAAGGTATATTGTCTTCATCAACCTTCCAATTTGACCTCTAAGTTCATTAATAGGATCTCTTTCAACCACTTTCTTCCAATTATTCACTAACCTCACATTCATTTCTTTTAAAAACCCATAAGCTTGGTTTTAATGCTTATGTAACCTACAATAAGTGCAAAATTGAACATTCCTTCTAAACATAATCTTAGGTCCATGAGATTGTTTCTCATCTTTATCAACCTTCTTCTTTTTAAAACAAAAGTGATAAATATGTTTCAACTTTCCACAAAATGATCTACCAACTTCGTATATCATAAATATGGGATTAATATCAACCTTCTTATTTTTTAACGTAGGAATTTATTCCCTATCCTTCTTTTCACCACACGAATAAATCTCAACTTTTGATTTTGAAACATTAACCTTTGCTTTTGAACGGTAAAAATAGTCCTTATTTATCATTTTTTGCTTTACAATGAGTCATCGAAATGTTATCAAGAACATTTTTTCTATCAATAATTTCATTCTTCAAGTCCTTGCCATGTTATAACTCGATTTTTTATGTTTCAAAATCAAATCTTACAATTTATTTTTAAAGTTCAATTTTTCTTTTTATTTCAGAATGTTCTCATTTTGGGTTTTCAAAGAATCATTCTTATTTTTCAAAACATCAATTCTCTTTAAGTTTCAAACATTCTAATTGAACATTTTCAATTTTCTCATTTTTATCAACTTGTTCAAATTGAAAAGTTTTCATTTTATTTAAAATCTTGATATTTTATTTCATCAATTTCAAATATTCTTGATAAATTTAATCAAAGGCGTCATTAATTTCATTGACCTAATCATCACTTTCCTCCAGTGACCTGTAAGTCAAATTTTGTGAACCTTTACTACTACAAGAAGATAATCACTAAGCGACATGTGACTAGATGCTTTTATCTTATTCCTTCACAGATTACTCTAAAAAAATATTATATTTTAACTCACCATATCACTCTTATCAAGACTAACGATAAATTTTATCTCACTTCCACTCTCTTGACTACAAGTGATCTCTTCAAAATCACTCTCTGAGTCACTTAAACTAGCTTTGTAGATCTTTTTCTTCTTGTCTACATCTTTATTCTTCTCTTTATTTCTCAAATGATTTGGACAAACATTGATGTGATATTTTACTCCTCCACAACCATAGAAATGGTCTTAATCCTTCTCCTTGTTTCTCTTAGAAACATATTTATCATCATTTGAGTGATGTTTAGTGGGTTTGTAAGGTTTAAGCTCAAATCTTCTTTCATTTTTGCATTTTTTTATTATTTTTGTAAAATTTTCTAAATCATTTAACAAATAAATACATATCCACTTCAAAATTTTCCTTTGGCTTTTCATCACTCTCGCTTGGCACACTCTTCTCACTAGATTCAACCACAAATGCTAAATCCTTTTTCGATTTTGATGCACTCACATTTCCTTATTGATCATAAATTTGAAGTGATCCAAGTCTTGAAGACTACGATAATACCTTGACTTTGATAATGTAATAATTACACATTTGTGTAGGTTATATGGTCCATGCATGGGTTTTCATGTTATATGCATGGTATTTGGCAGAGGATTTGCATTGAGAGAAAAATAATATTTTTGCATAATATTTTGCATCGATCATGGTTTTTATAAATATTAATTAATTAGAACAAACTAATGAGTATGTTTTATAAAGTGTCACAAATAAAATTATGTATTTTTGTTAAAGGATATACGTGGATAAAAAGGTTATTTTTTTTATTTGGGATAGGACCGATAAATGGGTGGGTTTGGGTGGATATGACCCAGATAATATTTAGATTGGGTCAAATATGGACGGACTAAAAAAGGTTTTTGTAGGGTTTCGGGATGGTTTTGGTTCAGGATTGGTCAGGTTAGTTTTGGTCAATCAACATTTTTCCCACCATTCGTCAGCTTCTTCCCACTTAAACCCTTTTTGTTCCCTAAATCTCACTTTATGTTTTTTATTTAAACATACAGATCAAAGAAAATCCCAAATGCTCATAAAGAGAGAGTCCATGCTTTGAATATTAAGACAATGTGAGAGATTGATATAAAAAGAGAATAACATAAGAAAATAAGTGACTATTATCTTGCTCCAAAGGAAAATAATATTAGGATTAGAATTTTCCATCTGTTTTCATCGATTTATGACTCGTCACTAACCCATGAGTGACCCGACCCACAATTGAACATCAAAACTATTTTGATTAGTTGGTTCTAAATGGTTAACCAACATCTCGCTATTAGGTGGATAATGGGAGGTTCTCAGTTGGTTTATTCATTTTATCAAGCCTTATTAAGGACACAAACCTCATTTTGGTAAAATTTTATTTTTGGTAAGAAAAATATTAAGTATATGTGAAACATAGTATTTTCGAGCAAAGAATTAGTCTGCTATTAGGGTGTTTAAATGTTATTTATTAGCATGTATTTTTGCATAAATTCTATAGTTTATTTCAAAGGGTTAGTTGTATAAGTATTAATATATGGGGCGGAAGGGCCACATGTCTTTTTTTTTTAATTTTTGGCATATGCGCATTATGATTAGGAACTAAAAAATGCTTAGTATTGTTACTTGATTATGATGGCACAAATTAAGATTTGAGTAATGCGTGTTCATACAAAAAGTTCAATTGGTGTCCATTATATCCTTTCAGTTGAGGCTTATATGTGGGACTAATGATGGCTTAGTAGTTGTTTGAATAAAACAAAATTAAGGAGAATAATTGAGGGTTCACTTGTAGGTTGCACATGAGGTATAGAGAATGTAGCTTAGCTGAGAAGGAAACCAAATAAATATTAAAAGTGTAAAGGGGGGTTGTGCATACTAATCTAAGGGTATATATATCCCAAACCCACGCCCAGGCCAGAAACCACCTTTTATTTTTGTGTTTTCTATACATCATTGGTTCATGCTGGTTAGGTCTCAACTTCTCACTAGATGAGAGTCTCGGATTTTATCCCTCTAAATCTTATCTCTGCAACTTCTTGTTTAAATGTCAAACTCCCCTTTATCTTTGGGGATGATAAAAAACACTTCTTCTACACAAAAACCCACCAAAATAAATTGATGTCAATAAAGGAAAATACATATTTTTAGCCCAAGTATCACCATTTTTGAAGGATTAAGCCAAGGCTCTCACACTCAAACACTAGAAAAACCTCGAATATAATATTTATATTATTTTGGAGGTGTTATTGGTGTATTTTGGAGGTGTTATGAGGGGCATTTTTTTAGCACTCATCGGTATTTCTTGGATCATTTCATGGGAATATTTTTCTTTAAGTCTTGGAGCACATTTTCTACACAAAAAGATTTGCTCATTTGAGGTGGGTTTTAGTTTCAAATAACTTTTCAGTAATGAATAATGATGCATGTTTACAGTAAATATTGTACATATTTATGTGTAATTAACATAATATAAATTTATGTGTGTGTATATATATATATATATATATATATATATATTCTATACATGTTATTATGTGATAGAAAATGGTTATTTCATGTGAGGAAATGATTTAACTAGTTAAAGTAAATTTTAGGCAGAATATTCATGATGTTAAAAGTATATGATTTCAAAGGAAATATTGCTCAGTATTTTAGGGAAAGTTTATGTTAAAACTCTAAAATGGTATATTTGTGTACATGTGATACATGTAAATGGGTTAGTGTTAAAATACCTTGTATGTGTACAAAATGCATAAAAAGTTAGTTTAAGGTGTTAAACTTAAAATATTGGATAAATATTGATATAATTATGATGCATACCCAACGGTTATTGTAAAAGAATCCCTAAAAGTGTAAAAAATATATATATTTTACTTTAAAATTACAAAGCTTACAAAATGGTTCCAAAAGTCACACTTTTTGCATAAAATGCACTATGATCCTAAATTAATGTGAATTAAATAAGGTCCTTAAAACTTAGTATGCTTTGTAAGGATTGATAAAGATAAAGTCTTGAAAGATGGAATGGTACGGAGTGGGTAATACTTGGAAAAGTAAGGACCTAAAGGTTGAAAAGCATAAACAAAGTGCGTAACTTTGGTAAATAAAAGGACTTATATGAATGGGTTTGTTGAAAATATGTAATATTGTAATAATGGTAAATAACAAGGTGGTAATTACCTTGGAATAAATGGCCTTTGTGTCAGATATTAATCGTAATGTGAAAAACGAACTAAAACATGCAATTATGAAAGTAGAAAGGTCAAGGATAAGCTGGCTATTTTGGTAAAAATTGCAATTGGACCGCAAGTAAATAGATTTAATGTAAGCCAAAGAGTTTTCACAAGTAAAAATTGCAAGTGGACTTCATTACGTTTTCCAAATCCTCGAGAGCATTTCGAGAGCTGAACTCTCTTGCTTTTTTCGACGACTGTCCAAGGCTGAGTGTGGTGGTTCAAGGCGGTTTGAGGCTTATCATTGCCACCTTCTTCATTTCTAGGTAATTTTTCAACCAACATCCTTTTTAAATAGCTTTTGGAATTCGTAATTCTTCTTTAAATAGACGAACACATGAACTTCTGCATTTCTGGACTTCGTGTTTATTTTTCTGGATTATATCTGTTTTCAGAAAAAGAACCAGATTGCTTGATAGGAATATAGGTTTTGTTTGAATAATCTTCTAATTTCCAAGTATCAAATATGTACGCATGATAAATAATTGTAATTGTTGCTAGAATTCCTTAGATCGACCTTCATAATACGAAACGCACCCTTAATCTTCCACTGCTTAGATCATATAAACTGCATTTATATCAAATCATTTTGAAATCAAATAAATTGTTCTTGATGTTCTTGGATGAACACTTCATATTTTGGGTCTTCGATCTTTAAACGAATAAACATTAGGTACAAAATTGTTTCAGTGAATGGCCGCAGCATGATAAAATACCCATTTAGTAATCTATGGCTACACTTAATCCTTCAAATATTCCTTGATTTGATCCCTAGCCGCGGCTTGTGGTGAGCGATGACAGCGGCCCCTTAGGTTCTTAGATTTATACTCTGCGGCTCTTTAGAATAGTTTGACGTCGTTGAGTGAGTAGCCGCGGCACTGTGAAACCAATCCAATCAATGTGCCACGACAATAATTGTCTTTTGGGGCTCAAACCCCACACTTTCCCATTTGGCCCTAATATTTCATGTTGTTCATCTTGATGTTCCATTGAACCTGTCGTGGCCTCTAAGAGGCCTTTATACCATACTGGCTGCGGTACCTAACTGTGGCTTATACTTTTCTGGTACTGCTGCAGCCATATGAGCTTTAACCCAGATGAGTTTTTGAGAGACTTTTGGGCAAAACATTTTGGAACTTCCCCTCCTGAACTTCCCCTTGCCAACTAAAGAATTGCCCCAACTGCGTAGTATTAGACTCAGATTCCGTGGACTATACTTCTAGGAATGATTTTGAGACCACGCGGATGGAAGAGGAAGACAACTCTAGTAACCGACCAGTGGATGTGGAAGATGGTACCGCAGCAAAGGGTGCTACTAATATGAACGAACCAGCTGACCCATCTGGGAGGGCTGAGAGACCCCTAGCTACGCTTGATATATACAACATCATGACCCAAGACTGGGTTAATCAGGTAGCTGAGACCTTCGAGTTTCCAGAAAACTTGATGTGCTCATCACCTATAGTGAACCAAAGACTGTGAACGGTACTTGTTGATAATGGGGTATGTTTTCCACTTCATGCTTTCGTTTATGGGCTACGACTTCCAGTTCCTGTTCCCATCAGATGAATTTTTCAAACCATAAAACTAGCACCAGCCCAATTAGATCCCAATGGCTGGAGGGACATCCTTGCCGCAGTCGTGCTTTGGGAGAACCAATTCAAAAAAGACATTACTCCCGTGGATTTTTTTCACTTCTGCCACCCGAAGGAAAATTCCGTGAAGTTCGTTGGGTGCTACTACTTCTCCATCCGTGATAAGGACCCTTTACTCTCGGAGGCCGACCAGTGTAAAGAACTGGAAGGGGAATTATTTCTATATCTCCGAAGAAGGGTGGGAGATTCACCCTCAGGAGAACGAGAGGGAGAAGTCATTTCGAATGCCGTGGCAATGGGGGTCCCCTTCTAAGCTAGGTATTTGATTAATATTCGCGTCCCCTCTTTGTAGTTTCCTATTAATCTCTACTAACCTTTGAAGTGTTTTTCTGTAGTTCTTGAAAACTTGTAATTGAGCGGGAGGCAAGAGAAAATAGTTGCCAAGGCCGCGGCCATTCCTGCTAAATAGAAGAAATTTAACACCCTTGTAACATATGCAACTATTTTTGAAGCAGGGTTCTTTCCCAGCAAGTCCATTACAAAAGATATGGGCGCAGGAGGTAATAACCCGATCATCAGTCTTTGTCCGTGACAAATTATGTTTAAACTTCAAATATTTACTATTATTTTTCCTCTTTCAGGTGAGGAAGTTGACAGGGAACTATTGGCTGCCCAGCTAGCGAAAATAGATGAGGACGTAACCATTCTCAGTAATACTACGAGGCACATAAAAAGGAAGAGGCACAAGATAAAGGCACCAGCTGCGGCCCCTTCCGAAGATCAAAATCCTCTTACCGTAACCCCAAATCTAGCAACGGAAAAAACTAACCTTGTTGAACCCAAATTGAGTTCGATGGTGATATTGGAGCCAATCTGGTCACGGCAGGTTTGATGTCCACGTCGGATGCTCCTATCCATTAAACTTCTCTACCGTCGCCACCTGTTATTATCGTTAATGCCAACTTGGCTCCTCCCCAATGCCGCGCTGGGGTTAGTCCTAATGGATGGTTGCAGTCCCAGCTAAGACAGCCTAACTCTGAGTCCTTGTGGGATACCACTGTAAGGGTTGCTCGAAGGATGAAGAGGGCTCTTGACACCGCGAACCTTGACAAGTTGATGGACAAAGATCATGATGATTTAGACGATTGTGGCCTCCATATCCTTTTGAGGGTAAGTGCAAGTGCTCTCTCAGTTTTAATTTTGCATTCCATACCTTGTTTTTAACTTTTTCTTTTCAGACCGTGGACGTCATGGTAACCCAAAAGAGGAAGTATGAGGCCCTCTATAAATTAAAGGAGGCTACGAACAGGGTACATTTCGCTGAACTAGAGAAAGCACAAAATTCCTCCTTCGAAGCGGGCAAGAAGTCTTCTGTCATGGCATTTTAGGCGGCTCAGATGGACTTAGAAGCTGCAATCAAGGCAAGAGAAGAAGCGGAGCAAACTTTAATCAAGTCGCGGAATCTCTTAAGATTTGTCAGGCAAAGGCCACGGAAGCAACCCAAGTTACTGAGTCCTTTAATAATAAGCTCGGACTCCTTCAAAAGAGGTACGAGGAGTTGGAGGCCAAGGCTGCATGTGATGCTGAAGCCCATGCTGCGACAATCAAGAAAATGGTGGCAGATCATGGTGAAGCCCTTCAGCTGGCCATAGACAACATTGTGGAGTCGTTTAAGGTCTCAAAATATGTCTTCCTTATAAATAATAGGGCCTATCTCCACGGTTACCAAGAACTCAGGCATAAAATCACAAAGAACTTCCCTGAGACTAAAAAGAAGGTTCTTGCCTGGGGTCTTGGTGATGTTGAGCATCATCAATGTATAGTTGAGCTTAAGGCCTCGGCCGAGGAGAAAGCCAAGTTGAGGGAGAAGGCTGAAGCAGTGGACACGGAGGAAGAAATTGAAACAGCCGCGGATGGTGAGGAAGGGGATGTCAACGATGATACGGCCTTATGATCCTGTAGCTTGTAATTTTTTAACTGTTCATTCGTACAGGGCCCCGTCCCTTCAATTTTTGAATTTTTACATATATGGGTAGCTTCCCTTTGTCACTTTTTGTAACTCTTTATAGTGGTTACGGCCCCCCTTGTCTATAAACTTAGAACTGATATTATCAAGGCTGCGTCCATATTCAATCTTTATTATTTTTGCCTCTAGTAGCTTTTTAATTTCTTCTGCTTTGTTTCGATTTGATACTTGAATGAATGCTCTTTCTATACATCTTTGCTTTCTTGATTTATGCATTTTCTTTACCAAAGCGGAATATAACTTAAGGCCGCGGCACTGTAATGTAGATGGGTTGCGCCCCTTTTCCCCGCTACGTACAATCTTGAATGTTTAAAAGTGGTCGTAGCCCCTTCCTAAATAGAGGCTACACCTGCATTATTTCTCTAATAGGTCGCGGCACCTTTGAGTGTTTAAAACCCATCTTCTGTAGATTTATGGTTGTAACTTTGCAATTGGGTCCTCATTACAATACTGCTTCTTGAAAATGGCTGCGGCATGTTAACTATAATGCTTGCCTTTGTCACTTAATGGATTCATTTAATTGCCGCGGCCGTATATTTAGCCATTTGGAGATTCTGTAGCTTTAGCATGCTTAGTGATTACAGCAAAATAGAAATTGCCTTTCACGGCTTTCCTCCAGTCGCTTTAATGGCCTTTCACGGAATATGGCTTTTATCTTCTTTAACACCGTCCTTCTGTATATAAATGGGATATTATCAAGCCTCCCCAAGATGGGTTATGTTATTAAGCCACCCACAACTGATATATGGGATACTATGAAGCCTCCCCAAGATGGGTTATGTTATTAAGCCACCCACAACTGATATACGAGATACTTTTAAGCCTGCCCAGGCTGGGTTATGTTATTAAGCCACCCACAACTAATATATGGGATACTATCAAGCCTCCCCAGGTTGGGTTATGTTATTAAGCCACCCACAGCTAATATATTGGATACTTTCAAGCCACCCCAGGCTGGGTTATGTTATTAAGCCACCCATAACTATGGATATATATAAAGCCATCCCTGACTGGATATTACATGTCTCCCGGCCAAATGACGCATCTCGATAGCTAAGAATGGACATTGTAAGCCTCCGTGGCTAGATGACTCATCCCGGAAGATAAGAACGGGCATTAGAAGCCCTTACGAGTGATGTTGCAGACTAATTTAGATAGCTTCTCTCGATAGTTGCTTTCGCCATTTTCAATTATCACTTGCTTTCAGACAATCAGGCGTCTTGACAAGCGTTTCTGGCCCATTTAGATATTATCATTCCCAATATAATCATATTGTCTCGAATTGAGATCTATTTAAGACAAAAATGGTCTTTTATTAAGATGACATTTTATGGAAATGAGAATCAAAACATGGCACTATATAGTGAACTTGATTTCATATAACTATTCATATATATATATGACTTTGCAAGGATAATACAAAGTTTGGTTTAAAACAGCATAATAAGAGTTGTCACTGTAAAGTAGAGACAGATGGAATATAAGGCATAAGCATTAAAGATAGGCATGCGGTATGTGAGACTAGACTTCATCCCCTAAACATCTTTGAGGAACCTCCGCAACATCCCTTGCCCAATCATCCTTTCAATTTCATCCTTTAGTACATAGCTCTACTCAGTGTTGTGGCCATAGTCCAGGTGGAACATACACCACTTAGGTTTGTTCCTGTTGTGGGGTGGAGCTTTGAGCCTCTCTGTCCACCTCAGCCGCTTGTCCTCCTTAATGGACTCAAAGATGTGTTTAATTGGAGAGGCCAATGGGGTTTAAGCCTTAGATCTCCCTTCTACCTTCTCTGATTTCCTTTTCTAGCTTCTGTTGTCTGCTTCTGTGGATGGATCATTTGGTACTGCCGCGGCAGTAATGGCGCTTGAAGAAATGTTCCTGGGTGATTGGGTGAGGTCACGTCCTCTATCATTAGGTCCCTATGAGTCAAATAGTTGACCTGAGTCTGGAGTGAGGCATGACTGTCATAAAGGTGGTTGAGGTGATTGTACAGCTGCACAATCTCATCTTTGACTTTTGTGCTCTGGATGGATTCTCTCTCCATTTCTATTTTTTTTAGTATTTACAAAGTATATATAATCTGATACAAACAAACAAAAGTGAGTAATCTCAGGAATATTGGGGTAACCAAGTAGGAAATGGGGATACAACGTTTGCACTGCTATACGGTATTGCTGCTGAGGTCGCAACCAGTATGGCACATAGGTAAGCATTGCCGTGGCGTTTGTATGATATTCACCAAGATTGAGCTGGAGACCACCTGAGTCTGTTCCTTGATGTTTTGAAGCTTCTGCAATGCAACTTCCCCAGTAGAGGCCGCAACATGTAAGGTAGCTGAACTGCCACGCCGCATCCCTACCCAGGCAGTGAAGGAACAATCCCAAAATTGAAACCCAGAAACTGAGTTTTTCTCCCGAAACTCGTGGAGAGCATACTTACTAAGGTCTATCCATTGAGAGAATAACCTCTTAGTGCACAAAATGGCAGAATTCTAATGATAAACCATAGATCATAGGCAAAGAATAACAAAAGGAGAGTAAATATAACTCCTCCCTAATCACCCACCTTTGCGAGGCTATTGACCTTTGCACTTTTTAGCGTCATCTTGGTGCGGTAACATCATTGGGGTATGTAAAATAGATCTAAGGTCCTAAAAAGAAGACCTATGGATAGATGTGAAAATACGTGATACCCATTTGAGGGTGTGTATACAAAATACGAGTTCAATAACTGAAATCCACCCATGAGATAATGATCCAAAGGATCCCCATAAGTAAAACAAGGTGTTTAAGAACCCAAAATATAGGGAAACAAGATTTATTTACCTCATTTCCCACAGAAGGCGCTAGATTGATGATACGAGAAATCGTCCACTTGTCGTTTTTGTACCAGCAAATCATGAGTAAAGTGCATAATAAATAAGTAAAACAAGTAAGGAGACATGAACACAAGATATAGAGTGGTTCAGCTATAAAAATGATCCTACGTACAATTTGGTTCTCTACTCTCATTATATTCATATTGTAGTATAAGTTTATAATGCCATTAGAGGCGTACAAGATAGATGAGAGAGAAGAATACATGATTGTAGTGGTTCCGGGAGTGCCGGAGATATGACTATGATGTAGGCGAGTTTCCCCCAAGTGGTATGTTAAGGTTGTGTAGGGAGAATTTGGCAAGGCTTCGCCAGGTATTATGGAATCTTCTCGGGTGAGGGGAATCGATCCAATTCGTCCTCTATTTCGAGGTGTGATCCTCTATTTATAGGAGATATGCTCTGAGCATGTGACATACATAAAATCTGAAGTTACTGTAATGGAGAGGGATGGGGTCTGTAAGCCAAGAAATGTGAGTGTTGCATCCTGCAGCAGGCTAGAGCCAAAGGTGTCGCGCCCTGTACTGGGTAGTGTCGCGGAGTCTTCTTGATGGACAAGTATGTGTCGCACCCTATATTTGGCAAGTCCGCACCCCGTGTTGAGTTGGGACGAACCCAATGCTGAGAAGGGTCGCGGCATGTAAGCATGTGCAGTGAAGAATACCATCCGCAGAAGGGTGCTATATTTGTACTATCATAGGGTACGACTTTGGCTTATATCCAAAACCACTAGTCAGGGAAGCAACGGTTGTGGCATTTATGGCAGATGGTGAAAGCCCATAAGCATAAAAAGGATATGGTTAACTCTATGAAGTAAAAAGGAATAATTGGAAAGATATGGAATTGGTAAATTTTAAGAAAGGTAAACAATTAATAACCAAATACGGACGTTATATTCTGAGTTTAATGGCATGTAATGGAATTATGGGTTAATCAATTTTAGCCTAGGTTAAATAAATGATTATTAATAAAACATGGTTAATTTATTCACTGTTTAGTTATTGCATGTTTGATATTGAATCCATTCTTTCTGCCATTCTTTCTCATACTGCATTGTTGTTGGGAACCCCACTGGGTATTGTCCCACCTTGTTCCCTCTGTTACGTTAGGTTAAGTGATATTTCATCTTTTGAGAGCATTTTTCAGGTTTATGCTAGTATCTCTAATTACATGAAGCCTATGGTATCACCTAATGGTTTTGCACTTGTAATTATTTTATTCATTTCCCTGGATAACGGAATTGCATGGTTAGTCGGTAAATATGATTAATTAAAATGCACTACAATAATTATCTAGGTTATTTCACATTATTCCACACTTAGCGCAACCGAAACGGATTGGGTTGACCCACGAGTAACCATTAAATCCTGGTTGGGTGTTACGACTACAAGTGTCGATGTCACTAATATCATTAAGTATGGAAATTTTGGTACTAAACCTAGAGGCTATCATTATAAAAAAACTTCTTTATAACCATATCCTCATGAATTTTCTCACCAAGATTGAATGGGGAATTTACTACTTCGATTAACCTAGTGTAGTAGTTATTGAAGATAAATTCTCATTCATTCTCATCGTCTCAATCTTAGTCATAATGTTTTGCAACTTAGTATGTTTACACATGTATCACTCTCAAAATATCTCATGCTTTCTTTGTTAACTCATAATTAAGAATACGATTATATTCTTGAGTACTCATAGACGCAAACAACAAATCCAATGCAATTGAATTGTAATTATATTCTTGAGTACTCTTTGCTTTTTAACTTTCATTCCATCCTCATATATCATTGGATAACTCCAATTATCTTCAACACCCATCCGTACACTCTCGTGTTTGGATCTTAAGTGTGTAGAGGGTTCTTGAAAGTAATCTTATGATTAAAAATAACTCCCCCTCCTAACAAAATAAGCTCAACAGAAGGATTGAAGGAAGTAGGAAGAAGGCATCGAAGAAGCTCAACGAGGGAGCCTACCGAGAAACCTCATATTTATATCCGTTTTGATTACTTAGTAAAATTATATCTTTTGATTATATTGATTGTAAGACGTAATGATTGTAACTTTAAGTGTGAGGCCAAATGGTACTTGCGAGAGACCAAGATTAGAAGGACTTGGGAGAACTTACATGCTCTACCGAATGACCTCATCGTGGGAAGTTCAGAGGGACCTAGTTTGGAGGATTGAGAAGTGAGGTGGCACTAAGTCTTGTCTTAATCATTTTAGATAAAGCTATTAAAACACTGAGAGAATATATTCCGTGAAGGCTTACGCAGAGTAGCCTTGAGTTCCATCTTACATTGAGCTTTGAACCAAGCAGCCCTCTACCAAAAGTCACATATACTCTTAGTGATGTCACATGCTACTTACCCAGTGTCCAATCCAAACTTGAGTAAACCATTATTGTATTGGGGCTATTAGACGGTTTAGCTCATTACCATTGTCAAGACAGTCCTCTGGCGCACACTTGGTAGTTAAAAGGTATGTGTTGGCATTTAACGTTCATGACGTAGGGCAGGCTGACCCATTAGGCATTTAATGTTTGTGACTTAAAGTATGATGGGGGAGTTTTTCACATTGATGACGACTGAGACACCTCGAGAGAGGTGTGAGGGGCTATTTATTAGCCTAACCAATTTTGAGAGGAGAGATTTCTTCCTAGAGAGAGATAGAGATAGAGAATACCCCTCATGAGAGAACAGAGTTATTGTAAATCAGAGTTTCACTCACCATTGACATTTATTATGAATATTTTATTAGCTACCAGAGACATTTATGGCTGTTAGAGTGTTGGTTGTCTACTAAGGTGTATCTAGGTTACTTACTTATCTTGCCTTTTAACTAGGTTGCTTCTGAGATTCTTTTATTATTGTCTTACTTACACATAAGTGATTTGAGAGTTCAATTTGAGTATTTGTTATAAAAAAAAATTGCATGTTAATTTTGTTATTATTAAGGATATTTGGGTTTGTTGTTTATCACCATGTCTATAGGGGTTACACCTATGTTTATATTGTAATACCCCAGCCCTAAGAGGACTTCCCTCTTACATTTAGAGAATCCATTAGGGAGGCATGCCTCTAGATTTATTTCACAAGATAATGTTAATCTTGTCCTTGAATTTGATGAGGTTCATCAGAAGGAAGATCAAATAGCGAGGGAGCTTAAAACCTCAAAAGAAGAGGTGCCTCGGGTGAAGGTCCCCCAGGTTCAAACGGCGACAGGAGTCTTAACAGTAACACAAGATTCCGCGAGTGCTATGATAGGTATAGTCCATATGGCCCATCTAATAGGTAAGTTTATAGAGCTTTTGCAGACTCAAGTGGTAGCAATGGATTTTGAAGGGAGTTGGATCCCATCTCTTTTGTTACTACAATGGAGCATTAATAGTCCCCCCAAGCGCAGTTACAATGGGAGAAGACCCCATGACCACCATCTCCACCATTGTGCTAATGGTAGGGGTACCAAACGGGACTGGTGTTCCACCCGTGGCTCCTCAACCAAGTGTTTTAACGAATGAGAAACCTCCTTCATCTTCACGGAAGGAAATGAAAAAGGATATGTTGAAAATGATTGCAGCTTCCTCGTAAGCCAGTGAGGTAGCTTTAGTATATAATGCTTTTTATACTCGATATCTAGATGAGTACAATGAGTAACCTTACCCTAAAGATTATGTGCCACCAATCATTGACAAGTACATTGGGAAAGGAGGAAACCCCAAAGAGCATATTAAGAGGTTTGTGGAATATCTGGGGGCCCACTACAATAACAAGAGGTTGCATTTGAGGGAGTTTTCTAAATCCCTCGCCGATAAATAATACATGTGGTACTCTCATCTAGTTCCAATGAGTGTTTCCACATGGGAGAAAATGCGCATATTATTCATCTAGAAGTTCTTTTTTCAAGAACATGATTTCACTCTGACGCAGTTGGCCAGGGATAAGAAACAGCCAGGTGAATAGGTTATGCCATACATTTGAAGGTTTAGGGAAAGTTCCTTCGACTCAAGGGAGGAGGCCAAAGAGTCCAAGTTACTCCAAATCTGTACTAAAGGTTTGCTCCTAGAGTACATCTGCCATTTGATAAATGAGATGCGTGAAGGAACTTTCAAGGAAAATCTAAGATGTGGAAGGAACATCTCTTTGGTGGTGCACCCAAGCCCCATTGTGGTGTTGATGGTGTTCAAGAAGCTAACATAACCCCTTGGAAGATGTAGCCAACTGTCCAAAATCGTCTATGACGATGGTGGAGTAAAAGAAAGAGTTAACGAGCCAAAGAAAGATAACAGGATAAACTTTTATAAAGAAAGAGAAGATCCACTATCATTGCCTTGTTTCGTTGAGGAGGCTGTTAGTTGTTATAATGTTATATTATGAGGATGGGTAGTTTATGTGCCTAAGGATGCTCTATCTATGGAGACAGATCTCGAAGTGAGAGCAAACCCTAAATATTATCAAATACATTGGAATATTGGTCATCCAATGACATCATGCTTTACCTTAAGAAAGATCATCAATAAATATTTTAAGGCTGGGACTTTACCGATCCCCTAAGGAAATGTCAACAATGATCCTACTAGTGTTTGCAGCAAACTTAATAGTGTCATATAATGAGGTAGCTGAAAGTGAAGCAAGAAAGTTGATGACATAACCCGAAGCATTTGAAAAAGATTTAGAAAATTTTATAAGGGGAATGGTAAACATCGTGATATCTTACGATGAGGCAAGCACGAGGCGCGTCAAGGAAGTGTACAATGTTGACAGCCAATAGGTGGATCCAGGAATAGAATACCAAGATGTATCTCCGTCGCCCAAGTTTATGTGGCTTTTTGATCAGGTTGGGATCCCCACTAGAGATCAATTAAAAAATCTTAGATATTGTCACGAAGAATGAAGTTCCATCACTGAGATGGAAAGGGCCCATGGATAGGATAATAATGAAGTTTTTATCTGAGATAACTTTCTCTTACGCCGATAGACCAGTGAAGTTCCCTCGTAACAGACCATTATATGTGACTGTGAGTGTCAACATGGTAAACTTTATAAGAGACTTGATGGAGGATGGAGCTTCTATAAATATCATGCCTATTAGATCCTTTCCTGCTTCTAATATCTCTAAGTCTAGGTTGATATTAATGCCTTTGGTGATTTCTAGTTATGATAAATAGTCTTCAAAATCGATTGGGTATGTGAATGTGGGGATATTAACGGGAAATATCACTACATATATCAAGTTACATGTTATTGAGAGTACTACTCGCTACCATCTTTTGATAGTAAGGGTGTGGATGCACAATCATGGTTTGGTCCCTTCAATATACCACTAGTGCGCC
Organism: Sambucus nigra; assembly: GCA_949130495.1. NCBI lineage: Eukaryota > Viridiplantae > Streptophyta > Magnoliopsida > Dipsacales > Adoxaceae > Sambucus > Sambucus nigra. Next base: position 578,634,816 of record OX422208.1, on the reverse strand, counting down.
AAAGCAAACGTAAAGGGAAAGGAGATTATTATATGACCAACCAAAAGGATGTTTGATCACGAGGAGGCTCATTTGGTTGATGTCACATTCTACACAGAGGTAGAGGAATATGATCAAGTTTGAACAAGGCACATTGAGGGTGTTAGAGTACCTTCTATCAGAGAGAGGATGGGGCCTATAAAATAATCAGAGTGATGAAGGATCAAGTGGAAGGAAAGGACCTGAGGAAGTTCACAATGCAATACCTAAACCTCAAACTATCTCTAAGAAATGAAGGGATAGAATTAGGCCTAGGATTGATCCCAATGAACATGAGGTCACATGGTAGAGTCAACTAAGTAATTTTTCAAGAGCTAGGCTAAAGGAAGCTTAACGAGAGAGGAGACAAAAAATAGGTGCATCGGACCATCAATATAAGAAAGTGCAGATGGAAGATCGAATAGTGGTTTATCTCCTCTGAAGGTGTGAGAAGGAAGTCAAAGAAACTGTTAAATAGGTTGACTAAGAGTCTAATCCGAAGTATGAGTTCTTTCTAGTGGATACTCAAAGGCAGTGTATATTCACTGATAATTCCAAAATACATGAGTTTATGGAGGAAGTGAAAGATGAACCTGAGTACATGACTGATTTCCCAAAGCCACAAGTATAGGAGTTGGAGAATATTGATCTAGATGAAAAAGGATAAGATCCAATGCCCATCTTTATTTTGAATAATCTGAGTGCAGCGAAATTAGGGGCTTTGATTGAGATGATTTGAGAGTACATGGATATCTTTGCATGGAAATACACTGAGATGGAAGCGTTGGATAAAGAAGTATACCACAATTTGAACGTTATGTCTTCAGTCATACCAGAGAACCAAGCTACGATGATTTACAAGCTGGAGATAGATCTAAAAATTAAGGAAGAGGTACAATGGTTATTGATGGCTGGGCTTATTAAACTAATCCAACACCCCCTTTAGTTGTCAATCATTGTTTTCATCTTTTTAAGAGTAATCCAAACCTCTGTTGTTCTAATTCTACGAAAAATATATTTTCTCGAGTATCTCTAAGTTCCTCTTTATCTAATCTACTCTCGTCATCTCCATTTAATAACCACTCAAAGTAGTTTTTTCATCTTTCCATAATCTCATCATCTTTGACTAAGACTATCGAATCATCACTTTTAATACACTTAACATTACTAAAATCTTTGGTCTTACCATCCATAAGTTTTGCAAGCTTATAAATACTTTTTTTCCTTATTATGTTCCTAATTTTTTATAAAGATCATCATATGCTTTTAACTTAGCATATCTACCACTTCTTTAACTTCCTTTTTAGTCCATTTATGTTTCTCAAAAAAAAATTCATTTCAATTTGTTTGTTATATTTTAAAGCAATCCCTTTTGATTTTTACTATATTTTGTACTTTTTCATTCCACCACCAAGTTTCTTTAAATTATATCCCCCTGCCTTTTGATTCTCCAAGAATTTCTTTAATATTATCCTAATGCATGTGGCCGTCTTATTCTACATTATATTAGTCTCTTCTTCCGTGAGGGAGGTCTTTAGGACCAGATGGTATTCCTATTGAGGTTTGGAAGGTCTTAGGGGAGGAAGGAGTCTCTTGGCTTAAAAAATTATTTAATAGAATTATAATGACTAATAGGCCCGATGAATGGAGAAAGAGTGTTTGAGTACCTATTTATAAAAATAAAGGGGACATACAGAGTTGTTCAAATTATTGTGGGATTAAATTTATGAGTCATACAATGAAACTTTGAGAGAGATTGATTGAATATAGATTGATATTGAAAACAACGGTATCTGAGAATCAATTTGGGTTTATGCCTGGAAGGTCAACAATGGAAGAAATCTATTTATTGAGGAGATTAATGGAGAGGTATAGGGAGAAAAAAAAAGGATCTTCATATGATTTTTATAGATTTAGAGAAGGCATATGATAGGATAACTATAGATATAAAATGGTGGGTACTTCATAAAAAAATGAGTGACTTGTAGATATATTGATGTGATCAATGATATGTATGATGGTACTATAACTATAGTAAGAACATCAATCAGAGAAAGTAGTGAATTTTCAATTACTGTAGGTCTACACCAAGGTTCAGCATTAAGTCTTTATCTCTTTGCTCTTGTTATGGATGAGTTTACTGGAGAAATACAAGATGAGGTGCCATGGTGTATGCTATTTGTAGATGTTATTGTTTTTGTGGATAAGACTAAGACGAGTGTTAATGGTAGGTTGGAATTGTGGAGAGAAACTCTAGAAATAAGAGGATTTAATATAAGCAAGACTAAAACAAAATATGTGGAGTGCAATTTTAGTAGTAATAGGATGACAAAAGGAGATGTGGTGAAATTATAGGATCAAGATATACCTTGAAATGGTCATTTTCGTTATTTAGGATCGATTATCCGAAAAGATTGAGATATTACTGATAATGTTACTAATCGGATTAGAGCAGGCTAGGTCAAGTGGATAAGTGATACCGACGTATTGTATGATAGGCATATACCTTTAAAGTTAAAAGGAAAATTTTATAGGATGGACATAGTCCCGTTCTTTTATATGAGATAGAGTGTTGGGAAATCAAGACACAAAATGTGCAGAAAATGAGTGTGGCGGACATGAAATGTTGAGATGGATTTATGGCAAAACTCGAAAGGATAAAATTAGAAATGAACAAATTCATGAAACGGTCAAAGTAGCTCCTATAGAAGATAAATTGAGAGAAAGTCGACTTAGATCATTTGGACGCATCAAGCGTTGACCAATGGATGCTCCCGTAAGGAAGAGTGATTTAGTTAGTATTGATAGTAACACGAGGGATAAAGGTAGACCTAAATTGACTTGGTGGGATATTATAAAAAAGGGCATGATATCACATGGTTTAACCGAAGATATTGTGCTGGACATAATGGAATGAAAAAATAGGATTCAAGTAGTTGATCCCAAATGATTGGGAAAAGGCTTTGTTCAGTTTAGTTGAGTATTTACATTTAATTCTTTTACATCCAATTTTTTCACATCATATATTTTATATCATATTTTTTTAAATATCATATTCTTATTTATATCAATTGTTTTTATATCATACTTTTTTTACATTTGATTTTTCTATCATATTTATATAATATCTTATTCTTCTTTATATCAGATTAATTTTACATTAGATTATTTTAATATCATATTTTTTTATCAAGCCATTGAATTAAGTCCCCCACCATATACACCACTTTCAAATATTTTTATTTCTCTTATCCTAATCCATAAAAATGTAAAAAAAAAAATACATCACCTGAAAAACTAATTCTATCAAAAAGCTCAACCTAGAAAAATATCAGCGGATCTACTTCATTGGGGGACCCAGGATTTTTGGTCAAGGGTGCGGAAATTTCACACAAATGCTGCGATTCAAGGGGTATTTATACATTTTTTGCAATTTTTAATTCTAAAAATTTTGAGGTTAATATTCACCATTCTTGGCTTCCACTTTGTTCACTGATTTTCTTAAATACATCAACATATTATTGGCCTAAATCTAAAAAAACCATAAAAATACTTTGAACATAATTGTTCTAAATTTTAAAATATATTCCAAATTATATTTAAACAATTAAAAATAACAAAAAAATGAGCAAAACTAATATATTCACCAAACAAACAACATTTTTCACTGCCTAACAAAGAAACAACCCATTATTTTTAATAATCCAATAAAAAAATATATTTCCAAATTCTAACTTTTAAAGTCAAAACTCATTTAACAATATTTTTCACAAATTACATTTAAAGTTTTAAATATTTAAAATATTTAAACCTTTCAAACTAAACATTTATCATTTAAAGTTTTATTCATTTACCATGGGGTTGTTTGTTGTCAGAGGGAGAAAGAATGGGGAGCATTTTGGGATCGAAAGAAGATAGGAGGAGGGGAGGCTGGCCGTATTACTGGAGGGAGGGTCTTACTGGGTGGGTGTTGCCTACAGTCTGGAGGGAGAGTAAGAGGGGGGAGGATCTTGAAACATTTGTAAAAGAGAAATAAAAGGATGGCTGTTGTTGTTAGTGACTGAAAGAGGCACGAGTTAGTTTTTTTCTAGAAGTGCTTGTCTTTTTGTTTGGGTATAGAACACTATGTTTACATTTTTTCCCCTAAGCTTTAAAGACGGTTGGAATTCAATGCCTTTCACTTCCAAAATATTACACTTAGTTCTAAAAAATAGCATATATGTGGAAACAAATCCCGAAAACTAAGGCATGGTGACTTCCCGCTCTCGTGACACTATAAGTCCACCCCTGATCTACTTTGTTGGTATAATTCTAGAAAATATTCGGATGTTACAAAGTTAATTTATCCAATTGTGCCATTTTTAACATATTTTAATATGATTAAAATCCATTGTACTAGGTCTACAAGGGTAAGACGATTTATTTAGTTGTGACATTTTTAAGTATATTTTCAATTATTTAAGTTCAAATATCTTGCGGTCTATCAGGGTGTATCTAATAAGCATATTTTATATGAATAATTGTTTATGGATGATATGAAGCTTTTAGTATTTTCAAACTTCAATGAGTGTGATACAAAAAAATTCATGGAAAATATTTTACGGGTTATAAGGTATACAACAATTTAAATATTAGTTTTTTTTATTTTTTGAGTTTTATTTCTCACCCCATATAAAACAATTTCCAAGTTATATGCACCATCATTCCCTTTTTGACAATCTAAAATACCCCTTATTTCTGTGTATTTTTGTTTAATTAATTTGAGGAATTACATAGGAAAAATATGTTTTAATTCAATTACGTGAGTGAAGTAATTTAATGCAATTAGATAGTAATTGTGACTATTAAATATTAATCGAGAGATAGATACTGATTAATATTGCATTATGATATTTATTAAGTGCGTATGGTAAATAATTTATAATTATGGTTATACGACATAGCGAGTGATATGTACATATTTTATTAATTATGATGATACGGCATAGCGAGTGATATGTGGGTATTTTATTTTATCTCACCGGGAGTTGCGTGTAGACTATTTTGAGGTGAGAAATGAGAGATATATTTTAAGTAACTCAGATGATAATTTAGAAGTCACGAACGATTTCCAATGGGTCAAAATAGTCATAATAGTGTACCCGGGGTATAGATTGGGTCCAAGATCAATTTTTGATCAAACCGACACTTGTTAAGGGCATTTCCGTCATTTTACAAAAATAGGTTAAGGGACCTACGAAATTTAGAGCCGTATATCTGATAATTAGAGATTGGGGTTAGGTCTCACAACACAAAAGATTTGAGAGGCCATTAGAGAAAAGAGAGAACCAATTTTCAAAGCTTAAAGAGGGATTTTGAAGATGGTGAAGAAATCTTGCACCTCAAGGCAATTTGAAAGGAAGATTGGAGAAGGAAACAATCAATCATCAACAAACAACCATGAAATCAAATCAATCAAACAAAGTTAAGTGTTTAATGCAAATCAAATTGATGTTATAATGCCCATGTGTAGGGGTTTCATGAATAGATTGATTTTAAAAATCTTTGTTGAAAAGTTCCAATTGATTACATGTTTAGGTAAAATTGCATGTAGTTAGTGTTTATATCTGTAGAGAATTATAAATATGAAGAGTTTGATTATTACTACTGATTTAAATCTAGGTTTTGAATTGAATGAACACAAAACTAGATTTATAAAAGAGTTTTGAGAGTTTGATTCATTCTTGATTGATTTCGGTGAAGTTTTAATGTGTTTGAAACATTATAAATAATCCTAACTCATGTAGAAATAGTTAGGAATAATCGAATGTGAATTTGGTGAAGAATTATGGGATTTGAGTACATCAAAAAGGGTGAAAAATTGAAGAAGACGAAGTTTCACCTGTTCGATCGATTGATCGATCCATGAATGTTGATCGATCGACGGAGTCAATCGATCAACCAAACCCTTCGATCGATCGACAATGGCAAATTTTGGGTTCTTTTCTTGGATGAATTTTCGAGGATCATATGGAGATATGACTCCTCTAGAGGCAATCTCAAATTTTTCAAACGTTGAGATTCATAAAGCATTACCTTCTAATCGGATTCGATTTTTAAAAAAGAATAGAATTTTATTTGGTGATCAGGAAAACGCAAATAGAAATTTTCAACATTTAATACAACATGATTCCATCGTGTTAAAAGGGGATAAATTAGTTTTGCGCAAAAAACTTATTGAGTCTTCATCTTTTGAAGAAGACAATAAAAGTGAAGAGGATAGGCCTCCTTTTCATGATGATCGAGGCATTGATTTATATGTGGAAATCCCCAATATTGACTCGAACGGCGTAAACTCTACTTCGAATCATAACAAATGGCATGTCGTCCGCAGGAAAACTCGTTCAAGATATCGTAGGTCCTAAATTTATTTCAAGGTTTCATTTACTTTTATGCACACTTCATCTAATTTTGTTTAAAAAAATTTATTTTTCATCCGTGTATGCCACCGATAAAGGGTGTTTCTTCATCTCTATCCTAATAAAGTCGTTATTTAAAATAAAATAAAAAAATCTAGGATTTCCAATGATGGAAGGGGATCTTAGGAGTGATATTATACCTATATAGGGACTTGATAAAGACTACTAGGGTATAGTTAAGGTCCATTAATGTCATTGGGTATAGGACTTAGAGAATGGACCGAAAGGGATAACCGATGGAGAGATAGATCGGGATATTTGGGAATTGAACTACAGGGAGAGAGTAGACATCAATTCAAAATGTATATTAATAGGTTAAAGATGGTAACTACTGAATTTATATAACAAGGGTGTAACTAAAACCCTAAAGTTGTGTGAACACTCCTATATATACGATAGTGAGATAAGTCTTAAAGTAAATAGTACGGTGAGTATGCGAGAGATATATATAACGTACTAACATGTATTATCAGGTTGTGTGAATACCTATTAATGCATAGTACTACTTAGGTTGTGTTAATACCTAAAGTATACTATATATATATATATTGGTGAGCGAGGTATGATTTCGAGCTAAGAGCTATAAATCACTATTGGTGATCGAGGTAGGATTCCAAGCTAATAACCCCTATAATGTGATATAGGGAGGTGATTATATAGTATGTGTTTATAGTATATATTATGTGAAAAATATATACACATAAAGTGTGCTTAATTCTGTATTGGGGTCGATGATTATCCGGATCAATACATGAAAGCTCGATTTACGGTCGATGATTATCCGGACCAAATCAAAGATAAATGATATTGGGGTTGAGGGATATTCGGACCAATATACATACGCGTGACATTTACTTTGGGGATCGAGGGATATCCGTACCAATGTAAATGATTGGATGATTGTGGTCGATGATTATTTGGACCAATATCATAAGTATATATTGTGTGTGAAATATATACTTCATGATATTATACTTATGTCCAAAAGTAGGCTTTTAGATGATATATATATATATATATATATATACACACATCTAAATGGTAAATTAAGAATAGAGAAACTTAATTTAAAGATTAAAAATAGATTGGGAATATTTATAGTAAATTAAGTAGTGAAACTTAATTATGTAAGTTGAATGATGTTAGATATGAAATTCTATATGAATTAAGTAGTGAGACTTGATTATGATGATGAAATTTGACATATGTGAATGTTACATAAGAAATGAAGAACATCCGAGAAATGTTAATAATCAATCGTGTTGTATGGGCGGTACGGGAGAGTATACTATTGATAAGATCGGTTATATACTTTAGTAGAGATAGTTTGGGTTTGATAGTTAGGTGGGATAAGTTTAGGACGTTAGGCGTTCACATTAGATTAGAGGTGAGGAAACTCAAGGGAGTGTGCGCAAACCTAATCAATAACCGATTTTAATTACGATAAATTACTTGTTAAATATTTTTAAAATGTTTTGAGTACTACCTCTCGCTATAAAAATATTTTCAAACCCTTTTAGGTGTCCAGCCACAGGGATGCCATACTTGATGGTTTCATTCTAGGGACTCAGAGCTGTAGCACTGTGGATGTTGATAGGATTTTGAGTAGCCGATTCTTTCATTCAGATCTAGCATAGGATGTCACTCTTGTATATCATGTTTGTACATGTGGTTCGTTGTCAGTATTATAGTTTCAGTTTTGTATAAATTTTACTTTGCAGTTTGGACTTGGATTATTACTTGATTTGGTTGTTTTAGCCGATGGTTTATTCGGCATGACTATGATTCTAGTATATTGTGAGTGTTGTTTTAGTTTTCAACTATTTATTTATTCTGTTTGATTAAAAGATAAAATTTGGTATTGATTTAATTAATAATTAGGTGGTTAGTAATTAATTTGGTTTTTCAACAGTGATGCTAAGAATGAACCATATGAGAAACTTGTTTTAATTTGATAAAGGCCTGATCACCCGATATTTAATTAGGCGATGTGTGACACAATATATTTTCCAATATTATAATCAGTGGTGTAGCAAAAAAGCTACAGTGGGATACTTGAAGAATTTTTTTTTTGGGGGGGGGGGGGGGTCTGGGCAAAAAATCTTGAGGCGAATTTTTTAGGAGTTATATATTGATTTTTCACAAATAATCAACTAATATGAGAATATCCTAATACATCCACCGATAATGAGCTTGTGCGAATGTGTAATTGAATAATAAGAAAATAATTTTGTATAAAAAAACTAAGATGAATTGGGTTCAAAAACAAAACATTAAAACAAAAAAGAATTTTAGTGAAATCCTGGGGAAAGATATGTATTAGTTACAATTGTTTACACAAATGGAGGTACGTAAAATGCATAATTTAACATGTCTTGTGTGGGCCTCTTGAAATCCCCCCCCCCCCCCCCCCCCCCCTTCCTCCTTCCCCCCTATATGTATTTCAAAGAAAATCTTACCAAGAACAAAGTTTTTTTTACATCTTTTCAATCAAAGTTCAATATAAGTATAACTTACAGCACTTGAGTGAATCAGGTGATGTGATGCCAAATGTTAAATATCATTTTTAATAGATGAATCAATTTATCACATAAGGCTTGCTTGGTGTTCAAGACATAATCGAGATAGGAAAACCTATATGTTATAACCTAAAATAAGAGTATAACGTGGACCAATGAGAATGTGACACATGTCATCCAGTGGGCCTAATCCCGTAATATTATTGTGGTTTTCTTGTTATCTCCATCATTTGACAGAATGACCGACCACCTTTAGGAATGCAAATCATAAACAAAGTGAAATATGTACACGTGGAAATATCTACAGTCACCCATGCACATGAACGTGAGGATGAGCTCGCTCACGCTTAGTTGTTATCCCTAATGTAAAAGGGAATGTATAAAGGTATTCTACCTCTTCTTCTTTCCACTACTATAAATAGCCTACTACACCCCTCAGCTATAGGATGGGTGAAATACAAAATACACTTAACCCTAAAGATTTCTTGAGAGGTTTTAATCAACCCTAATCCTTGGTGACTTAGTACCCATGGATGTGGGAATCTCATTGGGCTGAACCACGTAAAAATCACTATCTCTTTATTTGTCTCTCATATCTTTCTAGCTCATAATATCTTATTCTTTATCTTTGCTTGATAATTATTGGTACAACTAATTTAAGACTCATCATATACACCATACTAATTTTAGACACCAACAGATTGACGTCGTCTGTGGGAATTCAACAAGCCATTATTATTTCCTACTTATTCTCAATCCAAAGTAATTCTCTAATCAATTTCTTGCAAGTACTGGAAATGGCAAACAATACAAAAAGTATCCGTGCAACTGAAGCCATCCTACCCTATGCCCCTCCAAGAGTAGGAGATTTACAAGGAATTTTAATAAGCAGAGCCAAAGGTAAAGAGACCATGAAAGATATTACCAAACAATTGACTAAGACCCTTCAAGCTAGGCCTGTAGCGGGGCCCCGTCATATCGTTTGAATGGGAAGACCCCAACAAAAGAGGAAAATGCTACCTCCTACCCCATATGTAGACAATCAACTCGTAAACCCGGTAAGAAAGAATGAGAGGAGTAGATCTAGGTACTCTATACAAACTAACGATCGAACTTCCCATCCTGGTGCCACATTATCCTTGATGTCCATTGATCATTATGGTGGGAAATCATTCTCTCATAAAAGGACGATTGTGATGGAAAGGCTGAGTAGAGGCTCAAAATTTGATCGCCTAGGCCCTTGAGATGCAAGGTCCATCATCATAGAGAGACCGAAGGATACATAGATAACCAATAAGGATCTTTCAGGTCAAGGATTAGCATATGAGGGTCAGTACATGCCGAGCAAAATTCTTGGGAAGATATCTCATCACAAAACCATGGTCGAGTAGCTAAAATTATCTCCATAAAAGCCTACCCATAATGGCTCAATTCAACGATTAAAAGACCATTTAGGGTAAATATCAAAGTCAAAAATCTCTTAGATAGAAGTTTCGTAAAGCGGTCACCCTTCTTGCCTGCAATTATGATTACCCTATACATGTCAAGTTCAAACTACCCGTGATAACCCTAATATAAGATGGTAAAACAGATACACTACTTCATGTGGAATAATATCAAGATGTCACCGACATCTATTTAGTTTTTGATGAGATGTGTTACTAAGCATTTTCTAGCACTATTATTGGGTCAACCCAGATCTAATACAATAATTTAGTGCAAGGACAAATCTTCAGCTTTCAATAGTCGGTTTGATTGTTTATCAGTAACTTCTTATTTAGAACTAAACCATCCAAGATGGTAAATCATCTACTAAGTGTTTGCTAACAATCTAGAGAGACCATGCGTGAGTACATTAACCCATTTTAATAGTGAAAAAATAGAGGTCATTTATTACAATGAGAATATGACGATCACCATATTGTTGAATGGATTACTTCCTAAGGAATTGTATTATACTCTATCCAAAGTGCCTCCCAAGACATGACTGAATTACTAGAGAAAGATAGTATAATTATTAATGTCGAGGAGGTAGTGGGTACTAAATAACCCCACAAGTCCAAAACTGGTAGCAACAAGGGCTCCAGGAAGAAAGAGTAAATGATTAAGAAAGAATAGAAATAAATAAAGTATAATGCATACAATCCTCTCACCATTGGTGTGCATCACATTCTTAAAGAAATTTGAGAAAGCGAGGATCTAAAATGGCCCGAAAAGCTAAAATATCTCCCAAATCAAAAGGATAAAAGAAAGAATTGTGAGTTCCATAAAGATCACGACCATAATACAGACACTTGCATAGCCTTGAAGAACAAAATAGAAAGACTAATATGAAGAGGGAAGTTGTCAAATTTCATAAACAAAGAAGGATGAACAGATCCTTTAGATGAATGGGAAATTAGGAGACAATCAGAACCCCCATGTAGAATGGGAGATAATAAGAAAAGAGGCATGGGAAATGATGATGAGGATGATCTGGATCTACCAAGAAGACCCAAGGAGCCTATACATGATGTGAAATGATCTTTTTTACTGCAATTTTATTACAAGTGTTATGCCAGCGATGGTGATGAGTTAGCTGAGAGGAAATCTTACCCCAATGAAGCCAAAGCGTGATCCTACATTCGACAGATCAACCTATCCGATGATATGGATAATTGCCCGAGGAAAGTAAATGAAGACCGATTAGTGATAGGGTTCTCTAAGGACAATTAGTTAGAAGTACTCTATCCTCATGGTGACCCCTTGGTTATCACGGTGTTGGTTCACAAAGGAAACGTAGATAAAGTGTTGATTGACAACAGTAGTTTAGTCAGTATCCTATTTTACAACTAGTTCAAATAATTAGAGCTGTGAGATAACAGGATTGAGCCTTATCATAGGCCCCTTATTGGGTTTTTAGGAGAAAAGTGTATCCTCTAGGAACTGTCAACTTAGAAGTCATAATTAGTACTTAGCCAACCTGCCGAACTGAAAACATCCATTTTTTATCCACGATAAGAACATCGACTCAACATATAACATTATCCTTAGGAGGGTTGGGTTGAAGAAGTTTGAAGTTATGCCTTCTACCATGCACTAGTGTTTGAAGTTACCCACATATTAAGGGTTTGGCACAGTTGAAGGGAACTAAATTGAAGCCACAGAGTGCTATTACAATCTATTCGACCAGGAGGAATAGAAGAATCTCACCACTATGTACCAAATAGAAACCATAGACCCTCGTGAGGAAGCCAAATTAATCAAAGGACAAGTTGTAGAAGCCATAGAGTCCATTATCTTAAACGACCAACACCCTAAAAAAATAACTTAGATCGGCTCATCACTAGAACATTCTATCAATAAGGAATTAGTGGATTTCCTTAAATGAAAAAAGAATGTATTCGTTTAGAGTCATAAGGATATGGCAGGGATTGATCCAAATTTTAAATGTTACAAACTCTGCATTATCAAGAATGGAAAGATGATTAAATAAAAATGACGTGTCTTCAATCCTGAGAAAAACATGGCCATACAAAAGGAAATGTAGAAGTTGCAGAAGGAAAGTGTCATTTAGGATATCAAATACCCCGAATATCTAGCCAATTTAGTTATGGTTATAAAGAATAATGATAAATGGCGTATGTGTGTTAATTTTACAGACTTGAATTAAGCCTGACCGAAGGACCACTACCCTTATCAAGGATTGATCAATTAGTTGATGTTACTATCGGGTGTGAACTACACGGCTTCATGGATGTGTATTCAGGTTATAACCAAATTAAAATAAAGGCAAAAGATAAGGAGAAAACTTTATTCATCACTAGATAAAGTACCTATTGCTACTACATTATTCCTTTTGGGCTTAAAAACATTGGAGCTTGTAAGGACATAAATTTCCAATTGAGTCCCTGTATTGTTTTGACTTAATTTCGTGAACAAAAATGTGTTTGTAATATGTCATCGGGAGATTTTATTCTGGCACGATCCCACTTGGTCTATGACGTATTGAATAAAATTGAAGACGTTGCGACAAAGCTTCAAAGAATTAATCATGCCGAAGTTGTAACACCCCGCCTAATTAAATACCGGGTGGCCAGCCCCATACCAAATTAAAACAGAATATACAGTTGGCTCATTCTTAGCATCACTGTCGAAAACATTTACAACTCACCCAATACTCAATTAAGATGGTGTTAAAAACTTTTCAAATTTTGATTTCAACAAAATCCATTTTTTTAGTTTAAGAATAACAAAACACATTTTATTCTATAACACTGATAACCAAATAGATAACACAAAAGAATTTAAATGCAATTGGAATTGGAATAAACATTCCCAAATAGTATAAATCCATTACAATAATCCCAATAATATAAAATGTATTAAAAAGACACGAATACAATAGTATTTGACCCCGATAGAAAAAGATATCTGAATCCTTTGGGCGACATGCCCTAACTAAGAATATTGTGAATCAAAAAGATGATAGGCGTCTAAGCAAAACTCCATAAATCCATAGCCTATCATAATCCGCTAAGGTTGGCGTCCCTGCTGCTGGACACCTGATATAAAAGATACAATAGAAAAGAAAATATGCAAGGAAACGGGTCAGAGCCCGATTGTGTAAATGTTTTTTAAAACAACAATTATTTAACAAGTGCAATAAAGCATTTATTATGTACATGTTAGCATCCAACTCTCACTTGCCATTCTCACCTCTCAACTAGAGTGCACACTTAACGTTACCTATTAACCTCCTAGTTAATGGTTTCTCTTTTCTAGTGTCCATATTATAATTCCATTCCCATATCATAACCCTGTATATCCCATACCATACGTCACATTATTATTCATTTACATTTCCCATCGTTTCTCATTAACATGAATCATTTCTCATTAATATGAATTAAGCTTTTCAATAAACATTCATTAACTTAATTCAATTTTCTTTCTCTATTCACCATTATCTACAATTATCACACAGTAGATGATTTAACCACAATATATCCATTCATTCATTTAATCCATTATATATATATTCATATATAATACGGCACCCCGAGTCATAGTTGCGGTGCAATGCATTACTCTACTATCATGTCCCAATATCGCTGGTCGCCGAATAGGATACAAAAGGTTCGGTGAGGATACCTCGAACCATAAACAACAACACAATCATTGAAGGCGAACATAGTTCTCATACCCATGGGTCACGCACATACCTACATATCCATAGTCAGCGAACTTATCAACTCCCCGATAAGTCTTTCATAGACCTATGTTCTCGAGTGACAAATTAAAGATCCCATGGATTCATCAGGATATGACTGCCCTCACGCACAAACCTCCCGTCGATAGCAAGTAAGCTAGGTATTTCATACACATAATCATTAATCAATCAAATAGGTATTATCATACCTATAATATACTATCAACAAGGTACACATATTACCCTTAGATTATTCCCACACGTAGCATTATATTTCCTTAAATCCCACGTATTACAATATCATAACCTTACTTCTTAATTTAAGTATTCCCGAGCCTTACTCATTACTCAAGGTTCAAATAGATTTTTCCTCAACATATATTCAGTAAGAAGCCACTAATATCCTACTGGTCCATATCGTCATATCTCCCGAATGACTACGAATCAATTTCTCCCTTTTATTAGGGTTAAAACCGATTGTTTCAAATCTCTTATAAACACCTCTTCTTTCACTTAGGATTAAACCCTCTTGTAAACTTAAGGATACCTAGGTGTTATATTAAATTACCCCTATTGGTCCCATCTTTAATCCTCACACTTCCCCATTTAGAATTCAACAAATGAATCTAACAACCGAAATTCCTTTAAATTAATTATCATTATTCCAATCAATTAATTCCCAATTAAATTAATTCAAATCTTATCAAGGGCTCACTGATATTTTCTAAGTCCCATAATATCCAAATAATAATCACCAAAGATCAACCAAAGTTTTGGGATAAAAACCAACATTAAAAAAAACTATAGAAATTCTGGGGAGGTCGATCGATCGAAGGCAGGGGGTCGATCGATCGATCCCTCCAGTAACAGCCCAGTTTTCTGCATTTCTGCAACTACGGGTTTCACCATTTTTATTCATTCTATCCTTCATATTAACATCCAAAATGACTTATAATCCTTACTACATGATGTATCAACATATAAAAATTATTTCTAATGATCTAAACATCCTAGGATCATCAAGAGATTGGATTAAAAAGCATGTTTATAGCCTTATTTCCAGAATATTATCAACATATCATCTTCAAGAACACATCAATGGTTTTCATAATTTCTTCAACAGATTTAGGACTATTTCGTGGATTATTATCAACCTACAACATGATTTTAATTCCTATATCATTTCAGTTTCCAGAAATCCATTTAATAACTCCATTATTTCTTCCAAACATGAATAATCTTCTGTTTTCATAACTACTCTAACATGGAAAATATACAAACTTAAATTGCCATTATCAAACACTTGCCTTTACTGAAGGTCTAATCCTTTGGTGTAGTATATCTCTGGTGGTTCTCCCTTTTTCAGTGAGCTTTCGGTGGTGGTTGGTGGTGGTGACACTTAGTTCTTAGTTCTTCTCCTTCCCAAGTGAACTCTTCTCTTCCCAAGCACCCTTTCACTCTCTCTAGGAAGATGACTTCTCTAATTTGTGAAGAGGAGATGTATAACCCACGTACACTTAATCTACCAATACTTATAATAGGACAAAATCCAAAATCACTATTCATCAAACTAGAAAAATGACCAAAATGCCCTTTTGGGTTGTCTATTCATTTCCAAATCACCCGAGACTCAAAATTAACATCCAAATAGACTTTTCTGACTATTTCTAACCTTCCGGACGCAATGATACAGTCTACATGACAATAAGGTTGATAGAAAATAAATTTCCTTTTTAATTTAATAAATTAGTCCCGACACGTCCCATACCGAGTCTGACTAAAAATCCAAATTACCGAATAGCAATTTTCAATAATCATCACATTCATATATTACCTAAATATCTTTAAGTAATATTCAGAATCATAAATTTTAATATCCACAATCCGGATAAAACCCAAATGAATTAATTAATAATAAAATATAATTAATCCATTAATTTAAAATATAGCCCGTTTTAAAAGTCATTAAAAATCACGGGGTATTATAGAAGTTTAAATTGGTGCAAGTTTATTCGTCTTCAAATTAATTGCATTCTAAAATCACTCGGGTATGAATGCGTATAATTAATGGTGCTCGAAATTTCTTTTATAAAAGATAAAGATGTAATTTTTATAAAGAAAAATGTTTTAAAATGTTTTAAATAGTTTACACTACGTTTTATTCTGAAAAGCTCGAAAAGGAGTTTGACGTATTTGGATCTCTTTTAGAAGAGACGTTTTAAACAAAAAGTCAAAAAAGACAAACGTCGCAGTGTCTCTCAAATGACATAAGATCTCGTTCGAACGAGATACCTATGTCACATGAATTACGTGGCCTTGTCATTCGAATGACACATTTTTCGAGGAGGTTCTTAATTCTTATTTAAAGCGTGTTTTCGTCAGAGTTTTGGTGGTGTTCATTCTGGAAAAACACTTTACCAACCACTACGAGTTTTCGCACATGTTTTATAAAGTTTAAAAAGATTAAACACGTCCTTAGAGTTTGCAAAGATCCGAGTTATCATTCTTATATGTTTATGTGATCTTGCTGCACCAGGAACGTTTGTTCTACCATTGAACATAAGGGTTTTGCGGTGAATAAAATAAAAGGACTTCTTGTTCGACATCATTGACGAATCAAAGCCAATCGGTGGACACCGAGACATATATGGACGCGTGTGTTGTCGACAGGTATCGTGGAAGATGGAATTTTTGCATGGGCACTATTGAAGAACGGTAGAAGATCAGAAGGAGAGTCAAGGCCCATGGGGATCGAGTCATTGAGTAAGGCTAATCTGTCTTTGTAAAACCATTGTTCATAGTGATTGTCTGGCTTGGGCTGTCTGAGGTTGTTTTCCCCTTTTGGGTTTTTTCCTCATACATCCGGTGTTGTGAATATTCTTTACTTTACTTTACTTGCTTTAATCACTATATGCATGTTTAAGATTAATCAAGATAAAATTGGTTTAAAGTAAGAATTGGGTTTTCACAACTTGGTTTGGTACACATTAAAAGGTGAACAATTTTTGGTAATAAATTGGTTTGATTTCAAACAAACACCCACATTTAGGGACCACCCTGCATTTTCTCAAATTGGTATTAGAGCTAGAAAACATATTTTATTTGTTTTGTGATCCCGTGTGTTTTCAAAGATGAATTTTGGATTTAACGAACTTTCTCGAACTCCTATTTTTTATGGAACTAATTACACTTATTGGAAGATGAGAATAAGAAGTGCTTTAAAATCAATTGATGAGCGTGTGTGGCTAGTAGTTGAGAAATTTTGGACACCCCCTATCACTATTGTAGGTGAGGTCACTAGTTTAAAGGCTGTCGAGTCATGGACCGAAACTGAACATAGACTTTCACAATATAATTCTAAGGGCTTGCACGTTATTTCTTCACATGTCACACTGGAAGAATATAATAAAATTATGACTTATGAAACATCAAAAGAGGCTTGGGATATTTTGTCTCTCACTCACGAGGGAACTATCACGGTTAGAGAGTCAAAACTTTATAATCTCACTACGTAGTTTGAGGCCATTAGGATGTTAGAGGGTGAGACTTTTGATGATTTTTATGCTAGGTTGTCCAATATTGTCAACTCGTCGTTTAACCTAGGCGAGAAAATTCTCGACAACCGTGTCATTACGCAAATCCTTAGGTCATTGCCTAGTAGGTTTTATGCGAAAGTGACCATTTTAAACTCCTTGGGTAAGTTAGAGTCGACGAAACTAGAAGAGATTATAGGTGACTTACAAACTTATGAAATCGACATCATTACTTCCAAGCAAGTGCCTAAGAAAGAAAAGGGTATTGCTTTGAAAACCCGAAAGGAGGAAATTAAAGTTTTGAATTTCGGTAACGATTCAGTTTTGAGGATGTTGCTTTGTTAGCAAAGAATTTAAAAAATTTATTAAGTTTCAAAAGAAATCGAAAGATGCCAAGAAATTTGAAAAATTAAAGAAAAACAAAGTAGATCCCACCTCTAAGGATAAGTTTGATAAGCCTAAGAGAGATGAGTCGGATAAGTGTCTTGGGTGTGAGGGTACGGTCATAAAGTTAAGGAGTGTCCCACTAGACTTAAGAAAGAGGGAAAGCAACCCATTATTTATAGTGACACCTTAAGTGATAGTGATCCGAAAGAGGGAGATAGTTCCCCCATTGATCGTAACTTTTTTGCGTTTATGGCATGTCATGAGAGAGACGAGGATTCTCATGTGCATGACACTTTCGAGGAGGTTTTGAGTGAATCCCATGTTAGTGAGGGTGAAGAGAGTGACTAAGAGGAGGTAGATGTGAAAGAATTTCAAAATGCGTTTAATGAGTTGTATGCCGAAACGGTGAAGGTGAAAAAGGCTAACTCAAGATTACAAGCTAAGTTGAATGAGCGTGCCATAGAAAATAATGATAGTTTGATTAAGGATCTTAGGGAACGAGAGAAGAAGTTTAGGGAGAAACTAGAGTTTGTGGAGAAAGAGAGAGATAATCACCGTGGTTTGATGGAGTCCTTGAAAAAGGAGATTTTAGCATTTGAGGAGTCTAAGCGTTTGCTTCAGGATAGGATTCATGAGTTAGAGGAGAGATTGAGAGACTCGTCTAGATTCAAGTTTGATTTGGAGGCTAGGTAGGAGAAGTAAGATAAGATCCTAGGCACCCTCAAAATTAAGGGAGATATGGGAGGTATAGGTTTTGATGAGAGAGTTGTTCCCATTCCCCCCGCACGTGTGAGAAACACTAGGAAGGTTAGAAAAGGTCCACATATAGGTAATCATTCCCACCATCGCTAGACTTGCACATTTTGCGGTAGAAAAGGTCACCTTAGGCATTTTTGTTATGACCTTAGACAAGCTCCTAGGAAGTTTAGGAATAAAGTTGCCCCGATTTCCAAAACCCCCATGCATCGTTTTACACCTACTTGGGTTAGAAAATATTATTTAGTGGCTTTAGGAATTAAACTTCATGATTCTCATTTGGGTGCACTTGATTCTCCCATGCAAAATCTAAATGATGATAGTGTTGCCTTGTTTGTCATATGCTAGTTTGCTTCATGATATATTCATTGCTAGTACTATGACATGTGTATCTTTTGTATTATAGTTTTCATTTGTTTGATTCCTATTGAAAAATACAAAAAAGATTTTGTTTTTGAAAAAACAAAAAGATTCTGCTTTTATTTGAGTCAAAATATGAAAAGCCAAAAAGATTTTTGGTTTTTGTTTTTGAGTTTACATGTATGATGTGGCATATTGGTGTGCTTGGACCCCCCCCCCCCCCATCATTTCATATTCATGTGACTAGGACATTTGGTCATTATTATCGATGCTTAGAATGATCTTAACCATTGTTTATATGGGGTAGTTTCGAGGTTGATATGCATTTTGATTCGACTTTGTATATATGCCAGCATTGCACACATGCACGAGTTTATATGGATGTTTTACTTCTCTTCCATATTTGAATTTGGTGAGGCGTTCCTATCTCAATATTATCATCTATGTGTAAGTAAACTTAAGGAGAAGTGTGCATGTAAGAATCGTTTACCGTGAGGATTTGAATTGGTACCTAATTGAAAAAATGATGAGTGATTCATGGAAAAGGGCTGCGAGAGTTCAAAATTAACTCGTCGTGAAAGCCACCATTTAAAAGAGCCCAACAGAAAATGCAATATGCTAAGAAAAGGGACAAATTAGTTTAGTTCATTCCAAAGAAAATATGATATTATTGAGGGAGTTTGGATGAATTAACAAATTTAAACGGGTTTGCACAACTAATCCTAATGTTAAAACATTGAAATTTGACGCTATTGTTTGTAGAATCGTCAAAATTATGGATTTGTGTGCATGTAGTATGTTTAGTTTATTAAGCTCACATTTTAATTGCCATATGTCTATGATAAAGTTTGATGATTTCTCCCTATCAATTAGAGCTTCTTGATCTTTTTGATGTGTTGGAATTGTGACTTATTTATTGTAGTTTCATGCCCATTCATTCCATATCCATGTTTGAGCAAATTGATACTGTGCTTGCATGTAACTCACATTATTAGTTTTTATGAGTTTTTGCATTTAGGGTTAAAAGCTTATTGTTTTAGCACTGTTTTGCTGCTGTCCGGTCCTTCCTCTGATTTTTTTCCTAGAAATGTTTTCACTGGGAAAAAATATAACATATTTCTGGGAAACTGTGTAAGTTTGGCATGTCGTGAGATCTCATTCGAATGACATATCTATGTCGCGCAAAGTCTCATTCGAGCGGCGTCCTCGTCTCGTTTGAGCGACGTCCCTGGCTCGTTCAAATGATAGCCTGAATTCTGGCTTCTGATTGGTTTGCAATCCTCTGGTTAAAATTGGTATATTTTATGGTACTGATGGAAGTGTTTCTAGACTGACTGGTTTATGCAGGTTTATTGGTTCTAAATTGATATTTTTCATATAGTTCGTTTATCACACCTTATTAGAGTGTCATATTCTTTGTGTGATTCATTGGTTAACTAGCTACTGATTTGTCATTACTTGATCATATTTTGCTGGTTATTTCATGATTATCTAGAGATTTCAAATTGATTCAAATTGGTATATTCTCTACTAGATATTTTCATTGGTTTGTCCTTTCACCGGATTGTCTATTCGAGACAAAAAGGGGGAGAGATGTATGTGATGTTGGGGGAGATTTTGAGCATGTTTTTTATTGCATATTTTAATATTTTTTATTGCATATTTTACAAATTGGTATCACAGATTGATAGTACAAATTAGTATCATTTTGTTGCTCAATTGTTTAACAAATTATTTTTCAGAGATTATTCATATTGGTATCTATTATCGTTTGGTATCATTTGGATATATATATATATATATATATATATATATATTGGTTTTGGTTATTCCTCTATACTTCACTTGGTATTTGTTTTCTTGTTTCAGGTGTGTAGGTATGCTTCAGCGATTCGAGATTTCAAGGCTACATCACATTCAGACAGTTCATACTTGTCGGTGCTACATATACTAATCTGTGTCCTGTCATTTTTTATTTTGGGTTTATGGGATGGGATTTAGGTGTCATACAGCTTGACGGCCCGGCTTAGGCATTTCACTTGTTTAGTTTTGTCCCAAAATAGTCAAAAGGGGATATTTTTAAGGACATAAATTTCCAATTGAGCCCCTCTATTATTTTGATTTAATTTCGTGAACAAAACTGTGTTTGTAATATGTCATAGGGAGATTTTATTCTGTCACGATCCCACTTGGTCTATGACGTATTAAAGAAAATTAAAGACATTGCGGCAAAGCTTCAAAGAATTAATCATGCCGAAATTTAAATTAGTACAAGTTTATTCATCTTCAAATTAATTGCATTCCGAGATCACTCAGGTATGAATGCGTATAATTAATGATGCTAGGAATTGATTTTATAAAGATAAGGATGTAATTTTTATAAAGAAAAATGTTTTAAATGGTTTACACTACGTTTTATTCTGATAAGCTCGAAGTGGAGTTTGACTTATTTGGATATCTTTTAGAAGAGACGTTTTAAACAAGAAGTCAAAAAAGTCAAACATCGCAGCGTCACTCAAACGACATAAGATCTCGTTTGAATGAGATACCTATGTTGCACGAACGACATGGCATTGTCATTCGAACGACACATAGTTTTGGTGGTGTGCAATCTGGAAAAATAGTTTACAAACCAGTACTAGTTTTGCACAAGTTTTCTAAGGTTTAAAAAGCTTAAACACATCCTTAGAGTTTGCAAAGATCCGAGTTATCATTCTTATATGTTTACATGATCTTGCTGCACCAAGAAGGTTTTTTCTACCATTGAACATAAGGGTTTTACAGTGAAAAAAATAGAAGGACTTCTTGTTCGACATGGTAGACGAATCAAAGCCAATCGGTGGACACCGAGACATACGTGGACGTGTGTGTTATGGGCAGGTATCGTGGAAGACGGAATTTCTGTGTGGGAACTATTCAAGAACGGTAGAAGATCAGAAGGAGTGTCAAGACCCGTGGGGATGGAGTCATTGAGTAAGGCTAATCTGTCTTTCTAAAATCTTTGTTCATAGTGATTGTCTGGCTTGGGACGTCCGAGGTTGTTTTCCCCTTTTGGGTTTTTTTCTCGTACATCCGGTGTTGTGAGTACTCTTTACTTTACTTTAGTTTCTTTAATCACTATATGCATGTTTAGGATTAATCAAGATAAAATTGGTTTAAAGTAAGAATTGGGTTTTCACAACTTGGTTTGGTGAACATTAAAAGTTGAACAATTTTTGGTAATAAATTTGTTTGATTTGAAACAAACACGCACATTTAGGGACCAACCCGAGGTTTCTCAGAACGATATACTAAAGGTTAGTGAACAAAGTCTTCGAAGAACAAATCGATACGAGCATGGAAGTATACATGGATGACATGCTCACTAAGATCAAGAAAGTATCCAATCATATTAAACACTTGGAGAAGATGTTCGATGAGTTGGAGAAACACAAGATGAAGCTCAACCCCATAAAATGTGTATTCGGCGTGCAAGAAATAATTTTCCTCGGATTTATATTAAATCGGAGAGGTATTGAGGCTAACGCAAATAAAATTCTAGCATTGATCAACATGCAATCCCCAGTAAATAAAAAAGATATGAAGAAGGTGATAGGCAGGACGGTAGCTCTCAATATCTTTGTCTCGCGAGCTACAGATATTTGCCTTCCTTTCTTTAAGGTATTGACGAATACTTTTACATGGAATTAGGAATGTAAAAAAACCTTCTTGGAGACCCTTACTCTCAAGGCCACTCATGGGAGAGAAACTCTACCTATACCTGATTGTATCCTAGTCGACAGTTATCTCGGCATTCGTCAAACTAGAAAATATGGTACAGAAACAAATTCACTACACCAGAAAAGCTTACTAAGGAGATGATATTCCTTATCCATGACTAGAGAAGTTACCTCTGGCCCTAATTGAGGCTTTCTGAAGATGGAAGTCGTACTTTTAAGCACATACTTGTAAGGGAATATTTCTAATTGAGTCAATTTTTAAGTCTTGGCTTAATTCTGGATAAAAATATTTGAGTCGTAGGATAGAAGTTTGTGACCTTCAAGCCTATGATGTTTGATTTGAAGATGTAGCGGCCAAGCCTAAATTGAAGATACCATCATTGCTCGTTTTCGTGCAATGTTTAAATGTCATCAACCTTTCAATTTTTTCAAGGTCTCTCAGGTATGAATGCACTTCCTACTTAGAGATTTGGAATTTTTTACCTGGTGTCATTTTTTTATTAATTACTATAAAATATGTTTTTCTACTTTTTAAAGAAAAATAATTTTTTTCTGAAATGTCGTTCGAACAACATTTCTTCTCGTTAGAACGAGATTACCAGGTCATTCGGATTAACTATCAAATGAGAAGTTTTTATTTTCTTTGTTTTTTCATTGGATAATGTCGTTTGAACAACCCGTTCAAACGAGATATCTAACAAGATTTGTGCTTTTTATCTATGTTTTCTCATTCGATAAAGTCATTCGAACAACATGCAAAAGTCGTTCGAACGACCTGCAGTTTTTTCAGCAGCTTTTTACTTTTTGATTTTAAAACTCCCCACTACCCCACTTCTTTCTTACCTGAGTTTAATAGTGCAGGAATACATTTTGTTAACTGAATTTTTTAGACTTTCTAAGAGCTTTAGAGAGAAAAATAATTTATCCAAAAAGTCCCAATTTTTTTGTTGATCTTAATTGATTTAATTTCCACCAAAACACATAGTTTGCACCCATAAAGTTTTATAATCCAAGTTTCTACATAGCAATTGTTTGGATGTCATAATTTTGGCAATGAATTTCATTCTATATCCCAGAAGGAGATAGTTTCATACGGAGGATTTCGTTTTATTGATTTGTCGTATACATACATAGGAGGACTTCGTGTGTTGATGCTAGTTGTACCCTATTGGTGGTCTCCGAGATGAAGGTGGATTCCTAAGTTGTCGACTAAGCAAAGGTAGAGGGACGAATAAGAATCATGTCTTGCGAGGGCGTCACGTTGTTGAGCAAGTCTTTATGTCATGACTTGTGTAAAACCATACCTAGTGGACTTGTGGCTGGGTCATCCGAGATTTCTCCCATTGTGGGTTTTTCTCGTACATCACGGCGTTATGGTGTGTTTATTTTTATCTTGCAAATCATCACATAGATGCATGTTTAGTCTTAAAAAGATAAAAATCGGTTTAATCACAACATTTGTTTAAGATTGGCGCAAATTTAATTTTCGGTAAGGTTTACTGTAATTTAATTCAAGTAAATGCAAAAAAAATCATGTTTGGTTTGTTTGGCTAAATTAAAACATGAATTGAATTAATTTTTATTTAAGTGGAAATTCAAATATTTGTTAAGTTTAATCAAATTTTAATTTCGAAGAAATTGAAATTTTATGTGAAATTTAAAATTTGGAATATTGCGTGAACCATCGCATTTGAATTTAAAAAATTGGCATATAATTCCAACAAATGGTATCAGAGCATATAATTTAAAGGAAATCAAATTCTCAAAGTAGTATCAAAGACAATAATTTAAATAAAATCACATTCTCCGAGTGGCATCAGAGTGGGAACGCTAAATTATTGTGTTAAGATCCTTTTTTGGTTTAAATATGCAAAATATGCCTTTTTCAAAATTTCCTATTTTTTATGATTCAAACTATCCGTATTGAAAAATCGGTATGAGGTCAGTACTTAAATCATTAAATGATCGGGTTAGGCAATCGGTTGTGAGAGAGTGGTCCCCACCAACTTGTCTAGAAGGAGAAGTTCGTGTTCCTAAACCCGTTGAAACATGGAGTGAGGATGAACTTAAACTTGCTAACTTTATTTATCGAGATTTAAATGCCCTTTTTGGTGTTGTCAAAATGGAAAAGTTTCGTTGGATTATGATGTGTGAAACGTATAAGGAGGCATGGGACACACTCCAACTCTCCCATGAAGGTACTAGTGTCGTTTGTTGAAAGGTTGTGTAACTGGGGTCTGGTAAGATGCTGAAACGAGTGAGGCGTGACCTACTTCAATGAACTCTGCCTTTAAGGTTTTTAAGAAATTCTAAATCAGCACCTGGTAAAACCTTCTTCTTTTGGTAAAAATGGTACCAAAGCAATAACTACTCCCTGAAAGAATATGAACTTCACAACAATGGTAGTATATTTTCTCTAGAGGAACTGTTGATAATGATGGCTATCAGTGTGCAGTGAAGGAACAAAGCACTTAGCACTAGAGAGAGTAGGGAGAGAACACTAGGTGTTTGGTGTGATTTTGACAGAGTACCGTTATGACTTGAATTCTAATTGTTAGTTTACCTTGCCTAGGGGTCCTATTTATACTTGGGCACTAAGGATGATTTGGCACTTTTGGGAACCAAAATTAAGGGGGGGTTTGAGGGACAAGATCTGCAATGTACCATTTGTCTCTACTTGTGTGCAACTTCATGTCCCCTCCGACAGGTGCCACCTGGTGCAAACCAAAGTTAAAAAGAAGATATTTCTGCGCTCTTATACAAAAAACTTATTTGCTAAATATCTTTTGAAATGGTAACTTATTGTACAAACTTTGTAAACTTGAGGAGGGTCTCAAGGACCACATCCTCTAAAATCTTTTTACAAACTTGAGAAGGGTCTCAAGGACAACCTCCTCTAAATATTTTATAAACTTGAGCGGAGGTCTCAAGCACCACCTCCTCTAAAATCTTTGAAGCTTGAGTGGGGTCTTGAGAACCCCCTTTATATAAAATCATTTTTTAAACTTTTCCTTTCTTGTGATCAACATCTTGGTTGCTCACTTCAATTATGACTGGGTGTGACTGTGCAAGGATTGGGTGATTCCTAGGGTCTTTCTTCTAGTATTATCTCAATCTTAAAGTATTAAGTGGTTAAGCTTGCTCAACAAACCTTGTTCCTCATCCACCAAGCCTAAACTCCCAAGATATCCCAACATCCATTTTTTAGCCTTGCTTGCTCAACCAGGTTACCTGTACAAGAAAGTAACATATCAGTAATTTAATATATATTTGAGTAACAAATCTTAGGAAGTAGGTCACTCTAGGTGGACCTCCTCGCCCACTAATTATTTTAAGTAAATCATTTAGGAGTAGAGGAATCACTTTGAATAAGTCCATTCACCCTTCATTCATTTTTGTGACATGGCGACTGGGGCAAAGGGGGTACTCGCAATGAGTCCCCTTGCCTTGGCATTTTTCTGTGGCTTGAGTGTATGACAAGGAGTTGCTCGTCGAGGTCTTCCATATTTTTATTTGTTTCTTGTGTGTTCTAAGCTTTGAGGATGAGGGGATCCTCGTGATGGGCCCATAATATGTAACTTCATTCTTATGAACTTTGGTCTTATGGGGTTGAGGATCTCCTTATGGTGGGACTCCTCGCCCAAAATTTATTTCTTTAATATTTGAGCATTTTGGGATGAGGAGCTCCTCATGGTGGGCCTCCTCGCCTAAATTTCCTTTTGTGTTCTTTAAGCATTTTGGGATGAGGAACTCCTCAGGTGGGCCTCCTCGTCCAAATTTCCTTTTTGTGATTTTTTGAGTATTTTGGGATGAGGATCCCTTCATGGTGGGCCTCCTCTCCCAAACTTTATTTTTGTGTTTTCTGAGCTTTTTGGGACGAGGAGACCCTCACTGTGGGCCCCCTCACCCAAACTTTACTTTTGTGATTTCTGAGCTTTTGGGGACGAAGAGACCCTCACGGTGGGCCTCCTCTCCCAAACTTTACCTTTGTGATTTCTAAGCTTTTCTAGGATGAGGAGCCCCTCATGGTGGGCCTCCTCTCCCAAACTTTACCCTCATAGCGGGCCTCCTTCCCTAAACTTAATTTCTAGTGCTCAAGCTTTGGGGATGAGGAGATCCTTATGGTGGACCTCGTCATCCAATTGAGTCTTCTTTTACCTTAGTCAGATCACCCTTTAGGGGGGTTTCTCGTGGTGAGCCCCCCCCTCGCCATATGGACTTTCTTGCCTAATTGTTTGGTAAATGAGTTTACACCCGTCTACATTATTCCCCTCGTACAAAAATATGTGTGTTGGGTATACCAAAGGTTTTTCTATGCAGTGATTCACTATTTCTTAGAATACGAATAGTCTAACTCAATCTCATGATGATACTTTCGCATTAATTAGGCCAAACACATCAGCCCACATTTATGGTCTCAGGGTGACTTATGTCAGATGGGAAAAAAAATTTCATTATCATGGAAATGATATGTTCCCTTTTTGTTGGCAGGGTGCGTGTGGATTAATAGGGTATAAAAGCCCTTTTTAAACTTTTATTTATTTTTTTACCTTAGCACTTCCTTTTAAACCTGAGTTCTTTAGAGAGAGAGAGAAAAAAAAAG
The DNA here is from genome assembly GCA_949130495.1 of Sambucus nigra. Classification (NCBI taxonomy): domain Eukaryota; kingdom Viridiplantae; phylum Streptophyta; class Magnoliopsida; order Dipsacales; family Adoxaceae; genus Sambucus; species Sambucus nigra. The sequence goes on along the minus strand of OX422208.1, from coordinate 578,607,272 downwards.
AAATTTAGAGATCTTAAATAGACACCATAATTTCTTCCATCTTTTACCACCGCAAATGGCCTCTTCCTTCCCTCAAGAACTTTTTTCCATTGTCGCCACTGCCACCAGCAAGATTCTAGGAGGTGTGGTGCCCAATTTCGTCACCATCTCGGTGGTTTTTACCATCGGTGCCACCACTATTACTTCCATCATTTTGGATTCTACCTATGGTCCTTTGGGCAGTTCATCTGTTGAGATACCCACAAGGGAGGGCTCCTCATCTGTTAGGATGCCTACAAGGGGGCTCCTAGTCTGTTGCTTACTCAAAATCCCAAAAGGAATATTTGGCTGCTCGCAAATAAAAATATTTAGGCCTTCATCATTTCTTGCCTTATTTTGGCAAGGAGGACACCTTTATGGCCCCTCGCAAATTTTGAGCACGAGTTTGTAGCAAAGATAAACGAGCAAACCCATATAGGTCTAGGGGAGTCTTCTAAACTTCCTATTAGGTTTCCTGATTCAATTTTTAGGGTAAGAGTGGACAAGGATGATTTCCCCCATTCTAACATTTAGGTCAAGGCCTATGGGGGAACCACAGAGGAATGGGGTCTTTGGGTTAATCATGTCATATCTACCCCTAACACTAGTCTGTCATTAAGGGGCTTGATCTTCTGACCACCATTAGCAGTATCAAGTCTTATTATATTGCCAAATAATCCCCTTCTTTTACTTTGTTAACTTCTCGCTAGAGTAGAAATTCATAAACTTTCATTACTGTTTGGGGGGGAATTTACTTTTACTTTGTAGGATATCTGCGAGCTTCTCGCCCTTCTATACTTGGGGAGCCATGTTCTCTCTGATGGATTTGAGGATGAGATTGAGGACCAGATGGTGGGAGAGTTCCACTTTGCTTTAGGTGAGTACTCGAAATATTTTGCTATCAATTTCACTGGGACCACCAAACATTCTTTCACCAAGTGGCAAAGATATTGGTTCAAAGATTTTGAGCAGTTTCTCAAGGATGAAAGTTCAAGCAGGGCCTTGAGGAGTCAAGAGGGCCCAAAAATTAACTCCCCCTCACACTTGGCAGCATTATTTATTACTTTTCTGAGTAGGTTCCTTCATCCTGGGAGGCCAGATGATTCTCCTTGTGAGCTTCTTTTTAAGCTTTCAGTGAGGCTTGCTTGAAGGAGGGTAGTTCCCCTCACAGATCTAACGTTGGGATCTCTATTCACTTGGTTAGACAGGGCTCATGTGGATGTTGAGAGTTCTTATGGGTGTTATAATTCCAGCAAATTTTCCAACACTTTCATCATCGTGTCCTTATTTTTTGATAGGTTTCTTAACTTTGCCTTAGAGGCTAGAACTTGTCATAGCAGGGTTGCTTGTGCTGCAAGATGGCACAAAAAGACTCCTAAGGCTTTTCATGGGTCTTTAATAGATAATATTGATGAGTTATCCTTTAGGCCTTACTGTAAGACCGTTTGTGGTATTTTTACTTAGAACTCCTTATCCTCTTTTGAGGGAACCTTCTATTGCCCTGCTGATGCTGAGTCTGTTCCCACCCGCCCTTACATTTCTGTGACTGTTATGCTTCTACCATGAACTTTACCTTCTATGACTGGCCTCGGCCAAGGTGTGGAGTTCTAACATTATGACGGAGTGGGGAGGTAGTTTGGCTATCATTAGGGGGTTCACCCTCATGTTTATCCTTCGAGCACCTTTCCTTTTAAACTATACCTTGAGGCTTTTGCCAATTTTACATTTGAGGGGCTGGTTCACAAAGTTAGTCATTTGGGTAATATATTTATGCCTTTTAGATATTACTTGCCTTATTTCACTCATTCGTGGTTTAGCCTTTGGCAGAGGCAGGTTCCCTTTATTCAAAATTGTATAAGAGATGTCCCCCATGAAACTATTTCCCCAAAGATTCCTAATAATGACAGGTCCTTAGGAAAGAGGACACAAAAGTCATTGTGAAATCGAAGCACTGTCCACAAGGCTTCTCTCGAGAAGTTCACTCCAATCTTGGTGAGGCCCTAGCTTGATGAGTCTATTTATTCTAAATAACCTGAGCCTCAACCTGCTAAGCCCAAGTAAAAAGGTAAGGCAAGATCCCCTACTGCTTCAAAGAGGAAGCATCCTGATGTAGATTATTCTAACTTCATACTAGTTAATATTGCCCCTACTACTATTGTTACTATCACTGCTGTTGTTGCTACCCCTACTCCCCCTGCCAGTAAGAACTAGGGTGAGGAGGAAGAAGAAGATCAATATTGGGGTTTCTTATCACTCTCATGCACCAGACCAAGGGTTTGACACTAATGACTATGGGGTGGAGGAGACATACAAGACCATGAGAGAGCAGGTCTATGAAGCTATAGGTTTATCTGTTGAAGGTAATGTTATTACTTCAATTCCCATTGGTTAAGGTACTTCACCTTACTCCTCTTTACTTAGTGAAACTGAATTTTGCAGGGTTTCACTTGCTGGTTCCCCTTCTCTATCATTTAAAGAGAAACTAGTCGATTATAGAAACACTCCCTCCTATGAGGATGACAGTTCTTCTTTAAATGAGATGAGTGTCACTGATCCTTACGATGATCAACACCATGATACTTCTTCTTTATTACTAGTTTTGGGGGAGTCTTCTAACGAAGGCGTCATGATAGATTCCCTGTCGGCTAGCAGCCCCACTACTGGGCATCTACCATATGGGTAGACTGCCCGTTGCACTACTGTAAGTCTCTTTTCTTAACTTCTTTGGTAATATTTATTGTCCATTTACATTGTGCGGGGTTCAGATGTAAATTGTCTTTATCTTTATGGCATTTGTAAGGTGTCTCCATTGTGGTGAGTGTTCCTTCAACTCCGCCTCCTTCTCGGGGGGCCTTTCCTAAAACGAGGAGCTCTAGGGGTGTAAACGAATCAGGTCTGGGTATATCCAGATTCGATTCGGGTATATTTTTAGTGGATTGGGTCTTACCCGATTACCCGTCGGGTCTCAGAAAATGGATCCAGACCCGGATCCATTAAGGACCCGGATACCCAACCCGAATATATATATAGTTTATGTTTTATATATATTTATACAGTACTGTTTATATATATATATATATATATATATATATATATAAGTTAGTTATATATATTTAGTAACTATATGTAAGACTATATATATATATATATATAAATATATATTTATTATATTATATATATACACATTCGGGTCGGGTCCTTATCGGATCGGAGTCATGTATATCCAGATCCGTTCCATTAACTAATCGGGTAATCAAATAATCGGGTCTATAAAATTTGCTCAGATCCGTTAATTCAGGTCGGGTTCGGTCCAGACCCGGTCCATTGATAGTCCTAAGGATCTCCATGTTAGTCTCGTCTTTAGGCCTATCTAGAGATGTTTGTCATTTCCTCCCAACTCAGTCATTATTCTCTTTCTTTTTAGTTTTACTGATATAGTCTATTGCTCTCATCTAACTTTTGCAGATATCCTATGTATTCCTGATGACAACGAGTACTTCTTATGTGTCCTCCTTTTTGGTCCAAGTAATCATTAGCTCTCGTGAGCCTTTTTCTTTTACTTATCATATTTTAAGGCATATCTTTAAAAATAATCTTCTTTTGTATACACATGTGATTGTGTCTCTTAGACTCATTTCCTCACTTCCCATCCCCTCTATGGCGAGAGGTTCTCCCATCGGGCTGTCTAAGAAACTTTGAATTTGTCACCTTTTTTGCCCTTTCTCTATTATGTTATATTTTCTACATATATAATTGTATTATCTTTGTCTATCTTTATTGTAGGGATCATCTTTAGGTGTCCCTTCTTCTAGAATAGGAATAACACAGCCCATTCGAGGCATTGCCCTAGGTCTATCACCTTCGCGGAGGATTCCCATCCCCTGAATCTTCGTGCTTATGGATAATAGGCCTCACATCCAGCCTATACCTTCCTCGCCAGTTTTCACTATTGCATCTAGAGAGCCTATTACACAGGATAGCTCCACCACTCAGGTATTACTTACTCCTATTAGGCTCCGTTTCTTTCTTTATCTATTGTTTTGTTCTTTAAAAACTTTGCAACGATTAGGCCACTACATTTGCTATGAATATCCCGACGATCGTCTTCCCTTTTTCTTCTTTAGAAGGACTTCACGCCTGTTTTGAATCTTACGTCTCCCAACTCATTTTTTCTTTGCCATTGTGATTTCATTCTCATACTCTGTTTTTATCCATTTACATTTTACTTGACCAGTACTACCACTTTACCGATCATTTCTTCAGTTCCCTCTTCAATAGACCCTATAACTATTGGGGAAACTAATGTAGTTATTGTCTCTGTATGAGGCATTATTATAGCACCTCTCCTGGTAGCTATTCTAACTTGTCTATGCCTTTCTTCTACTTGTAATCATTCATATCCTTCTTCCATTTGTAGGGTGGTGTCAGTGACACCTCCTCATCTGTGGTGCCTATGATGAGGGACACATAGACAACTTTGGAGGCACTATCTGTGAGTCTCCCCTCATCCTCTATAGGGGAAGTTGACTTAGTTGGCCTGGCTGAAGTCCCTTTGTCTAAGGGGCATGTTCATAATTTTATAGGAATGGCTTCAGTGGTACGTTAGTCTTTGCACATCTACTTGCTAGATTAACTACATATCTTCATATTCTGTAGATTTTTCTATCATATCTGTAGATGTGGTCCCTTTACTTGAGGGACCTATATTTGAACTCTCAGGTCAGTACTGCACCAGTTTCTATGTCTGATGAGACTCTGGCCATTGTCCCGGAGGAGACTACTCTAGTATATATAATGTCACATATTGTTCTTTTCATCTACTCATGTTATCTATGTTGGGGTTAATTGACACCCTCTAGCTTTGTCATTTTGTATGTTAGTATCACTCCCGCTCCTCCTACTGAGGGGTCTATTACGGGTGTCTCAGCGAAGAGCTCACAGGTAAACACTTGGTCTAATTGAACCTTTAATATTGCATTTTTTGCGTAAGTACTTGCTGACACTAACTTGTTTCCCTATTTTTAGGTTACCACTGCGGTTGTTCCCCTGACTGTGGAACATCTAGGGGAGTTACTTCGAGTGAGGTATTATACTGTCATACCTTAATCTCCTCTATATTCTCCTTTTTCTTCTTTCTTTTACTCTTTAAGTGGGCTTACCCTCACATTCATGCTTCCTTATTTTCAGATCAGTGAGGTGATTGTCCCTAGCTGTGCGGGACATACACTGAGTGTTGTACTACGCACTCCCCAGATATTAAACTTTCATACTTGGGTTATTTCTATCTGTTAAAGTTAGTACTTTTCTTTTTTTTTTCTTAGTAAAATAAATGGTAACTCTTGCCTATATTCTAATAGGCTAGTGCTCAGGGCGACATGGTGCCTCCTCGCTTTGGTGACAGCATATTGACCTCCCTAGGCTATAGGGTAAGATTTTCATCATCTTTGTTTCAATTTAAGCATGGGTATTCTACCACCTACTCCTTCCCTTCTTTGTGGTTTATTTATTTTTGTTCGTCCATTTGCATGATCCAATCGGTGATCCTACTGAGGCGATCGATGAGGTTGAGCAAAGCTTTGAGGCTATGCTGATGTCGATTCTAGAGAAGACTCCTCTTTTCCTATTTCTAAGATTGAGTATTAGAATATAGGTTATGATGATATTTATGTGGAGGCTCCAGGAGATTTTATGAACGCGATGTGGCACTCAGAGCTTCCCTCTAGGTTCAGTATGCATGAGCGGGAGGTGTTGGAGATGCTTTTGGAGTACCACCCTAAGAATTTTACTTCTCAGAGCGTCCTCACCATTAATAGCCTTACAGTTTTCAACTTGAAGGCCCCGTACATCCATCTTTATGATTTCTTATCTACCTCTCCTACCGATATGGCTACTTAGAGGGTATCACTATTTCTCCAAGCTCTTCACGATCTCCAGCGATGCTATCACTTTCAACTGGATTGTCCTTACGCTTTCGTTCATTACTTTCTTGGTGCTACTTTTAGGAAGATGACAAAGCTTCATAATTCTAGGTAGGACAGGGTACAACAGCGTCAGGCTAAAGCAGCTCGAATCTAGGTTCAGATTCAGCCCCTTTAGGCTAAGTTGGCCAAGCTAGAGTTTGGTGATGCTGAGGACGAGGCCTGGATGGCTAGGATAAAGGAGCATCTTGTTGAGGACGTTGGTCATTCTTACACAGACCTACGATCTCGACAAGAATTATTTTTTTATCTTGTCCAGTGGGTAGATAGTTTTGTTATTTCCCTTTGTACACTTTTTCATATGTAAATAAATGTTGACATTATTAATGAGAAGATCTTTGTTGGCTTCCATTATGCTATTCATCCTCTGATTATGTCTAGACTTTGATATTTTCTTACTATGGACTGCTCTAATCTTTGCAACCACTTGATCTTTTTAAACTGCCTCCTCTAACTATTGGGTGCTTGCATATTATCTGAGTAAGTTGATACTTTTAGAGCTGCCCTTCTAACCATGGCGTACTTGCATATTATCTGAGCAACTTAGAACTTCCCCTTCTAACTGTGGGGTACTTGCATATTATCTGAGCAAGTTAATATTTTTAGAGATTTCCCCTCTAACTATGGGGTACTTACATATTATGTGAGGAAGTTAATAATTTTAGAGCTACCCCCTCTAATTATGGGGTACTTACATATTATCTAAGAAAGTTAATATTTTTTAGAGTTGTCCCCTCTAGATGTCGTGTAGTTGCATATTATGTGAGCAAGTTAATATTTTTTAGAGCTCCCCCCTCTAACTGTGGGGTACTTGCATATTATCTGAGTAAGTTAATATTTTTTATAGATCCACCTCTAACTATGGGGAACTTGCATATTATATGAGCAAGTTAAAAAAAAATTAGAGCTTCCCCCTCTAACTGTGGGGGCATTTTATTATGCAAATTCAATTCTTAGGGAATAGTTGTGAGAAAAGGGTTATCTCTTATCCTTCCCTCAAACTTTGAATATAATTTATAAATAAAAGTGATTATCTTCTATATAAGTATTTCCCCTGGTCTGCGGGTTCTTTATTTTAAATAGTTTTATTGGGAACCTTTTTTCCTACTTCAAAAAAATTAGAGCGGTGGGTGTGGGACCCCTTTCTCCACAATTTTTTAGAGCTGGTCAAATAAACTTTTCTTTGAGAATGACGATTAAAACTTGTTCTCTAGGCAATCTTGTTGTAAAAAAATATATTTATTATTATTTTTATTATTATTACTTGGAGGATGTCCTCCTACTGGTCTTGTGACAAGGCTAAAACTATTTTTCTATTATGTTTGGAAAGACTTTGCTCAATATACTTTTATCTTATGATGGATGTATCCCCCAAGTGAAATGAGCAAACTTCTTTTTATCGTAGACCCTCTTTTAGGCGAGTAGAGAGCGTTTATAAAGAATAATATTCTGATGGATCTACCTCATGCAATAGGTAAGCAAACAAAATACGAGTCATCATGCGATGATAAAAAAAAGTTGCTATTCATTTATTTTCCTTTTGTGTACTATTTACAAGGTTGTGTTGCTCTATCATTTTTACAAAAGGAAATTTTCTGGTGTTAGATCAAACCATTAAAATTCTTTTACAAAAATGAACTTTAACAAAAATTAGGTATAGTACCTCTTCAGCCATTTGCAGTTGATGGATTGGAGATAATTACTCTCTAGCTCCGAGATCTGGCAGTACCCTGACTTGCCTACCTATCTTACCACAAAGAGGCCTTCCCAATTGGGTTTAAACTTTGACGCTGACATGATGTGGAGGTGATGAGTGGATGTGCGGACGACCAAATCCCCCACCTGGAACTCCTTGGGATTGACTAACTTTTCATAGGCTCTAGACAGCTGCTGGGTTTAGACTTTAAAATTATCTTTCTCTTTGTCTCTATGCTTGGCTAGTGCCTTCAGCTGCACATATCGTGCATTAGGGATGAGTCTATTGCCTAGAGAAATGATGGCTAAGGGTATTGCCAACTCCACTGATAGGACAACTTTGGTCCCATATACTATTAAGAATGGCGTAAACTCGTTCGGCTTTCTCTTTGAAGTGCAATAAGCCCATGATACCATGGACAGCTTCTCATCCCATGCCCTCGGCATGTCCTCCATCATCTTCTTCAATATATTAATCAAAGTTTTATTGGTGGCCTTCACTTGGCCATTTCCTTTTGGGTAGGAGATGGTTGAGCTGTTGTGCACAATCTTATACTTATCTGTGAAAAGCGTTATCTCCTTACAGAAGAACTATTTCCCATTATCTGTTATAATCACCTTGGGTATACCAAACCTACATATGATATATTCCTTGATAAACTGGGTTACCACTTAGGCATTCACCCTTCTTAGAGGAATGGCCTCTGCCTATTTAGTGTACAATTCCGTAGCCACAAAATAAAAGCTTTGCCACGAGATGTTGGGCTAATTTTTCGAACCAAGTCAAATGCCCATGTTTGGAAAGGGTGGGGATCTTTTAGGATTTGTAAGTTGACTGAAGGGTCATGTACCATTTTTCCATGCACTTGACAGGCTCTGCATTTCTTCACATTATCTATGGAGTTAGCCTCCATGGTTGGCAAGTAGTATTCCATCGCCATCAGTTGATCATACAGTTTGGCACCTCCCATGTGAGAGGGCTCATGAGCTTCCTTTAACACTCTCCATGTATCTTCTTTGGCTATAAATTTTGGTTCCTTCTCATTGTATCCTTTCCTATAGAGTTATCTTTCTACCAAGTATAAATGGGTTACTCTCGTTCGGAGATAAATTTCATCTCCTCTCTCCATGGGCTACTCACTGTCTTTCAAATAGGCTATATATGGTTGCCTCCAATCTTCAAAGGCCTCCACAAAATTGGCTTTTGCTGGCTGGTCAAAATGGGTTTGGCACTTTAAACAGCCTTGTTACAGATGAGTGGCCTCTACGGTCATGGTGGGCGAATAGTACCCCCCCCCCCCCCCCGAATTTGCAACCGGCGATATGGAAGGATATCAGTGTCCTCGCAATGTTTTTCATTCATCTCTGCTAACCTCTTTGTAGCTTATTTTTCTCCAACACACCTTGATAAGAACCGTCCAGGGCTCTTAAAGTAAAGTGTTCCCTGCAGCAGGTGGTAGTTGGCCAATTCTAACATCTTTATTTTCCCTTATATTGTTTCTAGTTGCTTCACAACCAGGTGACTCTAATCTTTCAACTCATTTCTTAGGAACAAGGTCATCACTGTGGTAGGCACTGTTCTCCGTCTTACTGTGATTGTTGCTTCTGGTTCATCCATTTCCAACTTTTGGGCTATTATAGCTAGCGTGTCAGGGTGTCTATTCATTGTTCATGCATGCCTCTCTATGGTTACTTCTAGAAACTGTACCAGCAATTTATGGATAATGTATCTGTAAGGTGCCAAGTTAGCATATTTGAGGGCGAACTCCCCATTAACTTGTTTTAGAACCAGGTTAGAGTCCCCTCGTATGCACAATACCCTGACACCTCTTCGAAGTGCTTCTAACTTTCCCAAATGAGAGCCTCACACTCAGCCTCATTATTTGAGCATTTGAAGTCTAACTTTAAGGAGAGGGTGATCTTTTCCTTACTATTTGAGAGTATAATGCCCTCACCTCCTGTTCCTTGAGCACTAGAGCCATCAAACTCCATTTCTCATTTATCCATCTCTTCTTGCATGCATGTTTGGAAATTTTCCATAGGTAGCTCTTCAGTGGGGAGCTCGAAATTCCTACTTGGGAAATGGGCCAACAGATCTGCTACCGCTTAAATTTTAATGTCTTTGGGCACTATGCACTTTAGATCATACTCCGACAAAACTAAGAACCATCTTGCAGCTCATCCTACCAAGACTGTCCGTGCCAGTAGGTACTTAATAGGGTCATACTTAGTGATTATATGGACTGTGAAGGCTAGCAGGTAGTGTCTCAACTTTTGAACCACAAAGAGTAGGGCAAAGAAGTGTCTCTCCACATTGGTATATCTGGATTTTGTAACCAAGATCACCCTTGACAATTAATACTCCGACTTCTCTACTCCTTCCTTTTCTTGAGCCAGCAGTGCTCCTATGGACCTTTTTATTGAAGTGCGATAGAGTAGCAGTGGTGCCCCAACTTCCGATTGGAACATCGTGGATGGAGAGGCTAACATTTCTTTGATCTTATCAAAGGCTTTCTTTTTATCTTCTCCCGAGGTCCACTTGGATTTTTCTTTCAACAAGTGTGTGAATTGGTGGGTTACCTCCGCTAGTGCAGGTATGAACCTTCATAGGTAGGACACATTCCTTAAGAAACTCTTGAGATTCCTTTGACTCTTCGAAGGTAGCATCATCATGATGGATTTATTCTTTTCTGCATCTACTTGCACCCCCTACCTATTCACAACAAACCCTAAAAAAACCTCCTCGCAGTGGCCCTGAAGGCACACTTCGAGGGGTTCATCCGCATCTTATACCTATGGCATATCTCAAACACTCTCCGGAGGTCTTGTATATACTTGATTTCTCTTTCGGACTTTACTACCAGATAGGACACATAAAATTTTCAGTATATCATGAAATAGATCATGGAAGATTTCCATCATGGTCCTCCAATAGGTGGCCTCAGCATTTTTCAATCCAAATGGCATGACTGTATAGTGGAAGTTTCTCAATGGCGTGCAAAAGGCAGTCTTCTATGCATCTGTCGGTACCATCTTAATATGATTATAGATAATGTACCCATCCATAAAATTATACATCTCATGGCTTGTGATATCTTCAACTGAGTTGTCTCTGCTAGGTGGGGTAAAATCGTCCCTAGGACATACCCGGTTTAAGTCACGAAAATTCACTCAAATTCGGATTTGGATCTTGTCCTTTTTCTCCACAGGTACAATGCTGGAGATACATAAAGGATGATGAATAGGGTTAATGAACCTTGCTTCCAATAGTTTCTCTAATTATTCTTTTATCTTTAGGCCAATGTCATCTTTGTACATACGTGTTGCTTGTTTGACCGAAAAGAGCATAGGGAAAAACATTCAATTTGTGGGAGCTCACTTTTGGATCTATCCCTGGTATCTTCAAGTATTTCCAGGAAAGTAAGTCAATGAATTATTTGAGCAGGTTGAAAATTAGAATGGGTATACTTTCACCCCCTTCTACTCCCAGGTTGATTTCCTCTAACTCTTGCAGTTGCTCCCTAGGTTCATCTTGCATTCACTCTGGATCCTCTTCTACTTCTTCGATATGTTCAATGATGTGGTATTCATCCACCATAAGGCCATATGGTTCCAGATCAGCGCTCTCATCCTATAAGGTTGTCCGTTCAGATTATTATAAATGGTATATGACTTTTCCATCGAGTGGTACTACCTTCTTGTAATTTTAAGGAGATTTGGCTACCTCATCCACCTTCCTCTTGCCTTTTGTTATGTGGGGGATCACCCTCTCCCCCAATTGCCTATCCTCTAACTTTCTTACAAAACTTTTCCTTTCTTCGTCTAATTATGTGTAAAATGTCGTATCCACCAAGTGGGCCTCCTTAATAGAAAAGGGCTTCTGTGTAGCTTTGATTATGATATTTATTCTCGGATATTGGCTTTTGCACATTGATGGTAGGTGGAGGGTACTATGTCATGGGTATGCATCCATACCCTTCGAATGAGCAACTGGTAGCTAGTATTGGCATTAATGACATGAAACTTGATGTGGAAAATGTTATTCCCCAACTTGATACCCATATTCCCATATCCGAGGGACTGTATACCGGAGCCATCGAATCCTAAAATATCTTGATCAATCCTCATTTCATATAATGTACTGATTGGCATAATATTAATAGATGCCCCTCCATACATCAATTCCCTGGGGAAGGAGATTTCATTTATCATACCTATCACGTACAGTGGGCGGTTCTGGAGGTAGAGCACATGTGTTTCTGCCTCTAAAAAGACCAGTTCAGAAGTCTATCTTTTGATCAACCTCCCAATTGGTCCCTGCCAATTTAGTGAGGGGTCTCCACATTGTTGTGTTACTTCCAAGACCTTTCTTGTTCTGACTACTCTGGTGTGATACTTTACTCCTATTTGGTCAAAGAATTACTTGAACTTTGGACTCCTCGCTATATCTTCACATTCAGATTCTAAGCCCACTTAATATGCTTGGGCATCACAAACGTACTTTGCCTCAGATGTCCCCCCTCATCCAGAGAAAGGATGACATCCACTTTTCCTTTTACAAGGTTCACTTTCTCGACTTCCTCACCTTGACCCTCTTTTTGGTCAGGAGTGAAGAACCATTCCTCGTACCTCTTATCCTGTTGAATTCTCTGTTAACTGTTAAGTGATAGACTTTCTAGCTCTGCGCATATTTTCTTGCTACCTTCCTACTCCATCAGATCTTGAGTTGCTTCGTCATCATACGCTACTTACATATTGGCAGTAGCATAATGATGAGGTGGAAGTGGGTTCTAGTTGACAGCTACAGTAGGTATCTGTAAAGTACAACTGGCCACCTGCTCAATGATCCTCTTTAAGTAGTAACAGTCTTTGTTGAAGTGTTTCACCCTCTGGTGTAAGTTACAATACTTAGGATTAGCTTTATCAGTTAGTGTTGAGATTTTCCCATTCAAGTGAGGAGGGCCTTCTACCCCTTTCGTACTAATGTACGATAACAATCCATAGCTTCTGCTATTCCGCAAGGTAGAGGTAGTGGGGCATCCTCTGTAAATTTTCTCTTGTTACTTGGGATATCATTCTTAGATCCGAGGCCTCCCTTATTGCCCTTTGTACTTCCATCAACATAATTGATTGCTTGCCACCTCGTGACTTGAAACCTTACAGAAGTCAGTGGTACTTGTGTCCTCCAACTTGAGGTCCTAGGCTTGATTATCATGGCTATATTTCTGGAAGCCCTGGTAAATTCTCTAAAGGTCCTATATCTGGTCTCATTAACCAAATGGAGCTAGTATTCCTCCAAGAGCCCCTTCACACATATTTGAAGTAGCCTTGTGTTTTCTACCTCCTTATGGGCATCCAGTGCCCTCTTGTTAAATCTCTTGATATATTGTATTAACTCCTCATCGGGATTTTGCCCCTCTTGTGTCAAGTGTCTCAATGTGAAATCATCCTCCATTACAAAGAACTTTTTAAGGAATTTCCTACGCATTTCTTCCCACGTGGGGATGCTTTTGGGTGTCAAGTGGGAATACCATGTGTAGGCCTTCCCTGTAAGGGTCTTGGAGAACTCCCTTAACCTTAAATTTTTATCAGTTTCATGCACTCCTAGGAACTTAACGAACCTCTTCACGTGCTCCCTTGGGTCTCCCTTTTTCTATTGAGCTTGATAAATTTTGGCATAATGTACCCTTCCGCGTATGGATTATCATTCACGGCTTGTAGGTAAGGGTCATGTAGATCCTCGTATAAATGAGGTGCTTCTCTTTGAGAGGAGCAAAACTGCTTCCTCATCTCCTCTATAGTAACAAATTTGGAGGGGGATTCCTCTAAACTCATGACCTTTGCTACTAGTGAACACGATGGTGCTCCAACTTGCTCCGACACAAGTTTTCGTAGTGAAGACAATACGTCGAAATTATTACAGGAGTGGTTGGCCCTCCGGAGGGGGAAGCTACTGGTGTTACACAACCTTGATCCAAACATGTCAGGTCTACATTATTTTGTCTCAAAAATTCAAAAAATATGCCCATAAGGCTCATACTGTCATCGGAGTTTTTTTAGATGAGTTGGTCTGCCCTCCCCAAAGAGAAGGTTTCTTAGCTTCGATCACCACCGCATCCTCCTAAGTGGTCTGATCACTTTGATTTCCATTCCCAGGTGGAATGTCTTCAAAAACTAGTTGCTCAGAAATTTTGAAACCTTCATTGTCCATGAAAGTGAGGATACCTCCCCGCGAAGTCACCAAATATAGGAGGGTAGTGTGACTGGGGTCTAGTAAGATGTTGAAATGGGTGAGGCATGATCCACTTCAAAGAACTTTGCATTCAAGGTTATTAAGAACTACTCCCTACAAGAAGATGAACTTCACAATAATAATAGTAACTTTTCTCTAGAGGAACTCCTGAGAATAATGGTTGTCAGTGTGGAGTTAAGGAATAAAGAACTTAGCACCAAAGAGAAAGAACGGAGAGAACATTAGGTGTCTGCTGTAACTTTGACAGAGTAATGGTATGACTTGAGTTCTGATTGTTACTTGACCTTGCCTAGGGGTCCTATTTATACTTGGGCACTAGGGCTGAGTTGGCACTTTGGGTGCCAAAACTGATAGCGTTAGTTAAGGACAAGGTCTGAAATATACCATTTGTCCCTACCTATGTGTATCCACTTTCCCCCTCTGACAATTGCCACCTGGTGCAAACCAAAGTCAAAAAGCAGATATGTATGCACTCGCAGAAAAAATATCTAATTTGGTAAATAGGATTTGAAGAATTAAATTGTTGTACAAACTTTGTCAACTTGAGGAGGATCTCAAGGACCACCTCCTCTAAAATCTTTGAAATTTGAGTGGGGTCTTGAGGACCACCTTTATCTAAAATCATTTGATAAAGTGTTTATTTCTTGTGAGAAACCTCTTGGTTGCTCACTTAAGTTATGACTGGAAGTGACTATTCAAGGACTGGGTGACTCCTAGGGTCCTTTTACTAGTATTGTCTCAACATTAAAGTGATAAGTGGTTGAGATTAATCAACAAACCTTGTTCCTTAGCAACCAAGCCAAAACTCCTAAGAGATCATAACGTGCCTTTTTGAGCCCTGCATGCTCAACCAGGCTATATGTACAAGAAAGTAACATATTAGCACTTCAATATATATTTGAGTAATAAATTTTGGGTAGGAGGCCGCAGTAGATGGACCTCCTCGCCCACTAGTTCTTTTAAGTAAATGATTTGGGCATAGAGGGATCATTCTAAATTAGAATCTTCACCATTATTCCATTTCTGTGACATGTCAACTAGGGCGCTCCCAATGAGTCCCCTTGCCTTGGTCTTTTTCTATGGCTTGAGTGTATGACAAGGATCTTCTCACAAAGTTTTTCTTTATTTTTATTTTTTTTCCTCTGTGTTCTAAGCTTTGAGGACAAGGGGCTCCTCATGATGGGCCCATATTATGTAACTTCATTCTTGTGACCTTTGGACTTTTGGAGACGAGGAGTTCCTCATGGTGGGACTCATCCCTCAAACTTTATTTATGTAATCTTTGAGCATTTTGGGATGAGGATCTCCTCATGGTAGGCCTCATCGCCCAAATTTCCTTTTTGTGTTCTTTGAGCATTTTGGGATGAGGAGCTACTCATGGTGGGCCTCCTCGTCCAAATTTCCTTTCTGTGATTTGTTTAGCTTTTTTGGACGAGGAGGCATTCTCGGTGGGCCGCCTCATCCAAACTTCACTTCTGTGGTTTCTAAGCATTTTGGGATGACGAGCCCCTCATAGTGGGCCTCCCCACCCAAACTTTACTTCTATTATTTCTATCCTTTTTTAGGACGAGGAGACTCTCATGGTGGGCCTCCTTGCCTAAACTTTACTTTTATGATTTCTGGGCTTTTTTAGGACGAAGAGCCCCTCATGGTAGACCTCCTCGCCCAAACTTCATTTCAATGACTGCTCAAGCTTTGGAGAAGAGGAGCTCCTTATGGTGGGCCTCCTCATCTAATTGAGTCTTCTTTTGTCTTATCCAGATCACTCTTTAGGGGGCTTGCTCGTGGTGAGGCCCCCGTCTCCATATGGATATGCTCGCCCAATTGTTTAGCCAAATGAGTGTGCATCCCTCTACACCATTAAAGCTTCTAAACTTCAAAACTTCACCACTAAATTTGATACCATTAAGATGTTAGAAAGTGATATTTTTGACGAGTTTTATGCTAGTTTATCCGATATTGTGAATTCTTCTTCTAATTTGGGATAAAAGATACCCGAAAACCGTGTAATAAAGAAAATTTTGAGGTCATTACTCAAAAGGTTTAATTCAAAAGTGACAATAGGCACTTTAAAGTCTAGAAACTTGAAGAGCCTGTAGGTGACTTGCAAACCTATGAACTTGACATGTTTACCTCCAAGGATGTGAACAAGAAAGATAAGGGCATAGCTTTGAAAGTCCGAAAGGAGGAAACATTAGTTTCAAATAATGATCATGAGATTGACTCGAATTATGTGGCTTTTCTTGCTAAGAAGTTTATAAAACAATTTAAGATTAATAAAGAGAAACTTAAAAATGATTATAAGAAGTTTGAGAAGTCTAAGCATCATAAAGCCGAGAAATTCCCTGAAAATTGTGAAGAGGATGTTAATAGGGACGAGTCAAATAGATGTTTTAGTTGTGAGGGTTATGGCCATAGGGCATCTGAGTGTCCCACTAACGTAAGGAAAAAGTAAAAGAAACCAAATTTATATAATTCCACCCTTTGTGACAGTGAACCGGAAGAGGGGCCCGATTCCCCCATTGAGCGCAATTTTATCGTATTCAAGGCTAGTCATATAAGCGATAGTGAAAAATCTTCCATTGATGATAGTTTAATACATGACACTTACAAGGACATTATTTTTTAATCCCATGAGTTTGATGGTAAAGAGAGTGGTGAAAAGAGTGAGAATGAAGAAGAGGAGGAGAAGAGTGAACTTCAAGTTGCCTTTCGTGAGTTGTATGCAGAATCGTTGAAATTAAAAAAGGAAAAATTGAAGTTGGGAGTTAAAATGAGAGAACGTGCCTTATGAAATAATGAGAGTGTTTTAATTAAAGATCTTAAGCACATGAGATGATCTTTAAGAGAATATTGAGTATGTTGAAAATGATAGAGATAATATCCGTGGTTTAATGGAAACGATGAAGAAAGAGCTTCTTAAGTTTGAAGAGAGTAAGAGTTTACTTGAGTCTCGAATAGTGGAGCTTGAAGAGAAATTGAATGACTCAAGTCGGGTCAAATTTAATTTGGAGTGTAGGTTGGAGAAATTAGATAAAATCTTAGGTACCGTACAAATCAAAGATGACATGTGTCGTATTGGATTCGATACTCAAAATGCTTCTGATACTAAAGAAAAAACCATGAGTTTGAGAGAATCATCTAGGAACAATAGAAAAGGTCAATCCTTAGGTAATATTTCTCACCGTGTTTTCACTTGCACACATTTTGGTCAGAAGGGTTACCTTAGGAGGTTTTGTTTCAACCTTAGAAATGGTCCTAGGAAGTCTAAGGGTAGAGTCACCAAGGTCACCAAATCCCAAGAGCATCATGTTTCACTCATATGGGTTAGGAGATCTAACTTAGAGGCTTTACATGATAGGCTTTATGATTCTCATTTTCTTGCACATGATTCCTCCCTTGCTAAATCTAAAGGTTGATTGTATTAGCGTTGTTTACAAACACTAGCTTTTGCGCTTCATAATAGACTTTTGCTAGTTGTATGTTTGTTTGTCATATTCTAGTTTATGCTTCATTATATAAATTTTGCAAGAATTATGATATGTGTATCGTTTGTATTTAATTTTTTATTTATTAGGTCTTATTTGAAAATATATAAAAATATTTTATTTGTCCTTTGAGTTGATTTTTCTTTGTTTAAAAATTTTTGAAAAAACTCCAATAGATTTTTTTTTGTATATTAATTTTACACATTTTATGTGGCATATACTTGTGTTTGAATCCTATATCATTCCTCTACTTCCACGTGGATAGAAATTTTGGTTATAAATTTCAATTCTTAAAATGTTCTTTTTTACGCTTGCATGGAGAAGTTTTATTTTGAGTTGCTTAATGGATTCTCTTTTTATATGCCTCTTACACACATGCACGACCTCTTTGAACTTTAACTTCACATGTATATTTTAGCTAAGTGAGATGTAAATAGGTGAATAAAATAACCCATTTCTCACCAATTAAATCAACTATCCCCTAGATGTCTCCCACCTATTTACATCTCACTTACCATGTCTCCCCATGATTTAGTTCTCCCCATCACATGTGTCTGTTCCTGAACAAAAGGGGGGAGAAATGGTATCTCAACCTTTTAATTTGGGGAGAACTAAATCATGGGGAGACATCTTTCTTAAGTAGATCATTGTAAGACAAAGGGGGAGAATTTAATTATGGACTTTATATTGTTATATTCCCTATGCGTTTGATGGTGTGTTTAAGTGTGCAGGTTTTCATCCTTATAGAATTATTTTTAAAGCAAGTAAAGATTCTCATACCATGTGTCAATCAAGCGTCTGTAATTTTTTATTTTTGGGTGGGACCGTGTCTTTTAGATGAGATTCATGGCCCATAGGATTTTTTATTTTGGTTTTGTCCCGGAATAGCCAAAGGGGGAGAGTTGTAATGGAAAATTTCCAATCGATTCAATTTGTAAGTGTTGACTTAATTCCGAAAAAAACCTTTTGATTCGTAGGATAGAAGTTTCTGACTTTCAATCATATGATGTTTGAGTTGACGACGTAGCGGCCAAGCCTAAATTGAAGATACCATCATTGCCAATTTTTGTGCCATGTTTAAACGTCATCAACCTTTCAATTTTTCCAAGGTCTCTCATGTATGAATGCACTTGCTATTTAGAGACATGGAATTTTTTATTAGGTCATTTTTTTATTATCAAAGTATAAAAATATTTTATTATTTTTTAAAGAAAAATTTAAAAAAAATTGAAATGTCATTCGAACGAAATTTCAACTCGTTCGAACGAGCTTCTCAGTTCGTTCGAACGAACTATCAATGAGAACATTTCACTTTCTCTAATTTCTCGTTCGATAATTTCGTTTGAACGACGTCGTTTGAATGACCCGTTCAAACAATATATCTGACGAGATGTATGCTTTTTATCTTTGTTTTCTCGTTCGATAAAGTCGTTCGAATGCCATTCAAAAGTCATTCGAATGACTAACAATTTTTTAAGTAGTTTTTGACAGTTTTATTTTAAAACTCCCCATTACCCCACTTATATATTACTTGAGTTTAATGGTGCATGATTTGTTAACTAGCTTTTTCAGACTTTCCAAGAGCTTTAGAGAGCAAAATCATTTATCAAAAAACTCCAAATTGTTTTGTTTAGCTTAAATGATTTAATTTCCACCAAAACACAAAACTTACACCCATAAAGTTTTATGATCCAAGTTTATACATAGCATTTGTTTGGAGATCATAAGTTTGGCACTGGGTTTCATTATTTTCCCAAAAAGGAGATAATATCCTATGGAGGATTCAGTTTTATTGATTTCTGGTGTACGTACGGAGGAGAACTTCGTGTGTTGATGATAATTATTCCCCATTGATGGACTCCTAGAAAAAGGTGGATTCTTGAGTTGTCGACTAAACAGAGGTAGAAGGACGAAGAAGCGTTAAGGCTTGCAAGGGCATCGGGTTGTTGAGTAAGTATTTTTATCGTGTCTTGTGTAAAACCATACCTAGTGGACTTGTGCCTGGGCCGTCTGAGGTTTTTTCCCATTGTGGTGTTATTATTTTTATCTTGCAAGTCATCGTTTAGATGCATTCTTCGGCTTAAAAGGATAAAAATCGGTTTAATCACAACATTTGTTTAAGATTGGTGCAAATTTAATTTTGGGTAAAGTTTAGTGCAATTTAATTTAAGTAAATGTGGCAAAATTCACATTTGGTTTGTTTGGCTAATTTGGAACTTGAATTGAATTAATTTTTAATTCAGTGAAAATTTAAATATTTGTTTAGTTTAATCAAATTTTAATTTTGAAGAAATTGAAATTTTGTGTGAAAATTAAAATTTAGAATAGTGTGTGAACCATCGCATTTGAATTTTAAAAATTGGCATATAATTCCAACAAGTGGTATCAGAGCATATAATTTAAAGGAAATCACATTCTTAAAGTGGTATAAGAGCATATAATTTAAAGGAAATCACATTCTCAATACCATTGTGGTTTATATGGACCTAACCATTCATAAACGTGAGAAATTAGGTAGACTGATGGCTTGGGTCGTAAGGATAGGTGAGTAGATATAAAATATGAGCCTAGAAAAGAGATAAAAGGGCAGGCAGTGGCTGACTTCATATCATAATTCACTTGAGAGGAGAAACTTATCTAACATACTTCCATAAAAGAGAGATCAGCGGTAAAACCAACAAAGTAGAATCCTCCAAAAGATAGCTTAATAGTTTAACCTACCGATCATACTTCTCCAGAAGATAGCTCAATGATTACTGTAACCGATCAGGTGAACGATATACCAGAATCATCGATTAAGCGAGAGGAAACTTCTCGCTACCTAGAACAAATAAAAAGGTGTTCAATTATGAGACCTTGACAAAGGGATATTTCAAGAAAAATCCTGTAAGTTTGAAGATGTATGTAGATGGTTCATGATATGCCTCCGAAAGTGGAGATGGCCAAATAATCAATGCCCCAGATAACATAGACATTGATTATGACCTTAGGTTCTAGTTCAAGGACTCCAATAATAAGGCCGAGTGTGAAGCACCTGTAGTAGGATTTAACCTAGCACTCTCAATGGGTGATGAGCTTGTAAAAGCACACGGAGATTCCTAGTTGATTATAAATCAAATGTTGGGTGTATATTAGGTTAGAGGAGAGTTAATGAAAAAATACCTAGCCAAAGCACAAGACATAATATCCAAGTTTCCATCAGCCAATGTGACTAGGATTCCTAGAGTTGATAACGCCCGAGCAGATGCACTTACTCGGCTCGCTTATACGACCAGAACGAAGTTATGGGTCACTATCCCAGTCGATATTTTCCTGTACTGGAGTATTAATGAATAAAAACTCAACATGATCGAACTGGATTCGTGCCCATCTAGGATGGATTCAATAAGGAATTACCTAGAAAAGGGCATTGTGTTGACTGATCCTAAGGAGGCCAGGAGGCTACGATATAAAGAAGATGAGTATGTTATGGAATGAGGGATCCTATATAGAAGAGGATTCATTATTTCATTGATCAGATGTGTCCATATAGTTGAGGTAGAAAATTTAAAAAAGGAAATACATAAAGGTTCTTGTGGGGCACACTTAGCAGGAAGATCGTTAGTCAATCGAGTAGCCACATAAGGTTATATTGTCCCACTATAAAGGCAGACTGCACCAACTATGAAAGATGTTACAGCAAATGCCAAAAATATGCTACAATCCATTAGACACCTAAGCTTCACTCGCACCAATAACATGCCTTTGTCCCTTCCCTGTCTAGGGCATTTATCTAGTCGGCCCTCTGTCAAAGATAAGGGAACGGTTCAAGTACTTAGTTGTTACAGTGCTTTACTTCACTAAGAGGGTAGAGGTAGAACCTTTGGTAAATATGCCTTATGAGAAGTTCTTCCATTTCATATGGAGTAAAATTATTTACCGCTATGGAATGTTGTATGCCTTCGTCACCGACCAAGGCACGCATTTTGATAATTAAGAATTTAAAGATTATTATATTTGATCCAAAATCCAAAAGCTACATGCTACTCCTGGACATCCATAATGCAACAGGAAGACATAAGTGACGAGCAAAACTCTTCTCGATGGAATAAATAAGAGACTAGATGTTGCCAAGGGAAATTGGATCAATGAACTACAAAGTGTGCTCTAAACTTATAGGACTACACCGAGGAAAGCCACCAATGAAACTCCCTACATTTTAGCTTTTGGGACAGAATCAGTGGTCCCCATAAAAATTGATTTGTCTAGTCACAGAGTGCTCAACTTTAATTTGCTGAAGAGTGATCTTATAAGGATGTTGGACTTAGACTTGGTTGAGGAGGCTAAAGATCATGTAGTATTTTGCATGGCAGCCTCTCAGAATAGAACTACTCATTTCTATAATAGAAGTTTTAAGATAAGTAATCTCAAGAAAGGAGACTACGTACCAAAGAAAGTACTCCAAAAAGGGAACTAGTTAGAGCCTAATTGGCATGGTTCCTACCGCATTTTTGCAATTGTTCGACTAGGAACTTATCAAATTGAAACCCTAAAATGGGAGCCATTCAAAAACCCTTGGAACACTAAGCATTTGAGAAAGTATTATCAGTGATAAAAAAATGTAATCCTTTTTACTTTCTGTAACTCATTTTCAATTCTCAATTAATATTATCAATTTTTAGTAAAGATTATCACCCTTTTATGTTTTTTTCGGAGTCCGAGATGTTCTATATTCAAATCAATCTCAGAAAATAATGAAAAGCAAAATTTCAAAACTTATCCATGAATCCACAATGTCAAGAACAAGAAGCCCTAAGTATAAAACTTCATGTATGGTCCCATGAGTCCGGGAATTAGAAGTTTTATCAGACCAAATTAAGGAACAATCCTAAGAAATTTGGTCGCCACTAGTAACTAAGGCTTGCACTTGGTCAAAAGGATAAAATATGTTTGAGCAACCACAAATAATTGCACATCAGTGGAATCTAAGGAAGGACAACCTAGGTTTATCCAAATTGGTAACCAGTAACACGGATTAATTGGCCTATAATCGACCATACAATAGTAAGACTAAACTACTGGTAGTCCATGATTACACAATCATCAATCAATGTATTAATCCTGAAACTAAGAGGTTGAAGTTTTATTAGAAATCACAAAGAAGTATTACAAATCCAACAAAATAAAATAACAACAATATATCAACTATCTAAGCCTCAATCAAAAGGGTATATGTCTAATGCTTTCTCCATTCCTGCAGGTGGAACATCCAGAGCGTAAGGAGTAACAGTTGTGCTCAAGTTCCTAAACCTTGATTGGCCGCTAGTATTTGCCCTATTCACCAGATGCAGTGGTCCTCTGAGAGTATCATCACCATGAAAATCATAATCCCGAAGGTATTTTATGATTAAGTTCGTCGGGATAGTATCCGAAAGGATCTAAGAGGCATTCAACTTTAAAGGAGGATTAGGATGGTCCCATCAATCGGGATCATGATAATACCATATCTTATCATCCTTAAGTTGTTTTATCATAGTAAAGGCACCGATTGAACCCCACTTATAACCTTCTTTAGAAGCCTAATCAAGCTCTTCATTTATGTGAGCTAGAGACTCATCATTACCATTCATCCATATTGTACAAGGTTGTTTATGACAGTCATAAGAAAGATAATAAACCTTCTCACTTAACCTCTTAATAGTGGTTGACTGATTCTTTATAAAATTCGCAAACTCCTGGAGATTGACTATGGACCAAATGCGAAAATATGAAGAAATCACCGTAGGAGGATTGTGACCAAAGATTTCAAAAATCCGACCAACTCCTAATGGATAATACTCTATCCTTTCACCCTACCAATCATTACTCACTCCAATAAAGAATGAAATATTGGGGGCTTTTGTTGAAATATAAAATAAGAGTTTGACGTGGACCAATGAGAATGTGTAAGGGCAACTTTTTTGTCATTGCCCCTCGAATCTAGGACTTGTCCATAAAATCTAGTTTACATCGAGTATGACATATCCCATTACTTTTGTCATGGTACATCGCGTTCACGTGGTCAAAAAGACAGATTTGATTATCAAACATCTTTAACATGATCCACAACATTACATAATATTTGTATAGTTGTTGTTTATGTTTTCATGGATTTTTCAAAGAGTATTAAGAGATTTTTATAAACTGATTTTTTATAAAATGAGCCAGTTTTTTCGAACAGTTTTTTGAACTTAAAAATATTTTTACTTTTTGATAGTTTTGTTCAAAAGAGATGTCAATCTCATTAGAAAGACTTGGGATCCCGTTAGAAGGTCATTTGAAGCATGAATCAGATGAGGTTCAAACGAGGGCTTACTATCTTGGATTTTTTAATCTCGTTAGAGGCAAAGTTTATGTCATTTGAACAACATCATCATATCGTTAGAATGAAGTCATAGCCTCATTCAAACAGGGTTATGCCTCATTCATTTTTGCATCCGCCTATAAATATCTACTTTTGATAGGTTTTTTGTTAAGACTTTGCATTTACGAAAACTCCAAAACTGCTACTTTAAGTCTTTACTTTTAAAAAGGGAAAAACATTTTTTGATTCACACAATCTCTCCTATATACTTTTGTGAATCAACTTTAAAACCCAAACACTTGTATATTAAAGTTACTCATGTGAAGAAGGAGTCTTCACTGATGACCTTATAGAGAAGGAGTCTCTATTGCTACTTTTATGATTCTTGCGATAATCATTGCTAATCGAAGATTGCGATCTTTGTGGGACTTGAGAGAGCCATTGTTGAAGAAGACGTAAATTACTTGTATGAGATTCCTCGGGATACATTTCTCTATTGTATTTGTAAGTTGTGATTTGCAAACTATAGTGAAATAAAAGGTTTTTCTCCTTTGGGGATTTTCCTGAAATTTTTATTTCTTTACATGCTTGATTTGAATCACGTAGTTGCATGTTCTAGGGTTAATAAGAATTAAAAAAAATTATGGTATTGACATCTAGTTAAATAAGTTTAAGTCATTCTCTTGGAATGTTACACCTGTTATCATCTACTGGGTCTTATACTGTAATATTATTATGGTTGGCTTATTATCTCCACTGATCAACAGAATGGCTGAACACCTTCAGGAATGAAAACCATCAACAATGTAAAATATGAACAGGTGGGAATATCTACAGTCACCCATTCACATACATGTGAGGAAAGGCTGGTTCATTCTTAGTTGTTATCCATAATTAAAAAGGTGTAAATACCTGATATATAAAGGTATTCCTCCTATTCTTCTTGTCACATATATAAATAGCCTACTACACCCCTTAGATGAGGAACAAGTGAAATGCGCCATACACTCAATCCTAGAGAGTTTTGAGAGCTTGTAATCAATTTTAATTCTTATAGACTTAGTACTCATGGATGTGGGCACCTCATTGGGCTGAACTACGTAAAAATCTTTATCTCTCATATTTCGATCTCATAATATCTTATTGTTTATCTATGGTAGATAATTATTGGTGTAACTAAGCTAAGACTCATCATAAACAACATACCAATTTTAGACACTAAAATTATATTATTTTCACTTAAATAAGTTTTTAAGCTTAAAATAATGGTCACGAGAGTGTTTGGGTTGACTAGTTATCATTATCATCATAGTTCAGCAATTTAGCTATGTCCACATATGGCATTAGCTTTGTTTCTTTGATTGAATCAATAAATAGGGTCATAACTCTCCCAGGCCTCATTATCTCTCCTAACCTAGTATATAGTGGCATTCAATGATGAAATAACATAATTTCCACTTAGGTTAAATGACATAGAACGAGATATTTATACAATGGAGACTCAATTAATGAAATGTTCAAAATAACCTTCATTAAACGACGTTTCACGCATCTAATGCCCGTTCGCTGCATCTAATGTGACCACTTCACTGCAGCAAAAAGCTTCTCTACAACTCTAACCTTCGATGGCTGCCACTTTCGAATCTTTAAATCCCAAGTTTCGGCCCCATTTAGGCGGATAACAAACCAACAACATCCTAGCATAAAAACATTAAGGCCAACGAACCATCAATGAAACCATTACTAAAGACCTCGTTCTTAAATACAAGTCAATAGCCAAAACTCTCCACCTTGCCTACAGAATTCTGAAACCCCTTTATGATAACCCATTCAACAAAGAACATCATTAACCTTTACGGACCTCAATAATATAGAACATTAATTAAGTTTGGACAGTGATCAAACTTCACTATCAGTACCGCCTTCGTCAATATGCTAGTTGAATTATCTTAGATTAAAATTTTCTTTAAAACAACAGCACCCCGTCGATACCCTCCCATATTAAATGAAAATGGACATGATTATTATTGATGTGTAGTTTAGAGCAGAAGAAATTCTAAATAAACTACATAACAAGAAAAATATTTAAAGGCCAATGACCAATTTTTTAATTCTCATTCATTTCTCAATATAAAGTAGTGCTTTAGGAGGAGTTCCCTATTTCTAGAGTATAAGAAATAAAGGAGTGTTCTAGAAGGATGATATCACAGGATAGTAGTGCTCATAGGTTACATCATCAATCGGGAACCCTCTCAAAATATTTAATGAAAAAATTATAACAATAGCCTTTATAGTTCATGCTCCTGCATCACCCTCCTTGTGAAAATTTTCCATATAATACCTATACTAGCGGTAGAATTCGGTATCAATGTGTTGAAAAGTTTCCTTAATGATCCAACTATCTTCAGCTTTGGGTCGGCCAAGCCATCGGATGAGGAAACGGGTGTAATCACCGAAAGGGGAAGAAACCACTTCAAATGCTGAGGCACCTTTAACATTATCAACATGGGAACGAATTGGGTAGCCTTCGACTAGGGGTAGAGGTAGCAATGGAATATAGGTGCCTCGAATGGGGGAGAGGTCGACCATATTCAAGGCGCGATGCATGTGGAACTCGGTGGGTAACTGAATCTTATAGGCATTGTCCCCACAACTCCATATCATGGGAAATGACTTAAAAAGGGCATTAAAAGCTTGTTCCCTTTTCCTTAGCTATGATCCTTCTAAAGGTAAACCATGATTAAATCATCGAGATAAAAGACAACATCTCAATGATGTGCATCGGCATGATGTTTATAGGAGACGTACATACAATGAAGGCAAGATCGAACATTGGTAGGAATGGCAGGCAAGCGAGTGGCAAACTCAACGATAGTGGAATTGGTCGGGATCGTGGTAGGTAGCTTTGCCAAGTCTAATTGTATAAAAGGAGAAATCCCAAGAATAATCTGGAATAGAGAGTGATCGGTAGAGAATCAACATTATTAAAACCAAATTTGGTTTGCGGAATGACAATATCCCTAGTTTGTGGTGTCTCTATAGCTAAGCAATGGAGAAAATTTTCCCATTTTCCAATTGACCACCTCAGTATAGTCGTCAGTCTGGGGGTGGAAACTCGGGAAAAATTAGAAGGATCACTGTAATTGTCCCTAAAAAGTTTGCTAAATGTGCCTTGTAATCTGGACATCATCCCCATCGAAAGTCATTATGTGCAAAACACTGTGTGAGAGGATAATTTTTTTAAAATATAGAGTGGATACATGGGAAGTGAAGGGAATATAACTGAATGAGCTCCATATGGCTGACACATGGTTATCTAACAACAACACACTTTGTCGATCGAAAATTTGGAGAAATACATAGGAATTTAAAAAAATCGGGTAGTTAGTCCTAATAGGATTCTATGACTTGTAACTAGGATTACCATAAATACACCTAGAAGGATATGATCCTTGTAATTATAAATATGGGTGACCACATCCAATTGAGGGGTATTGATTTTATGTATTGCACAGAACGACATAGACTCTCAGTTAGAAACCCTAGTACTCCAATCGTCCTTATTTTTTTAAAGAAATACACTACTCTCCCTCCCTTCCCTATATAGTAAGATAGGAAGATATTTCGAACCATGTAAATATTGTATTCTCTATATTTATTTCATTCGTATTGCTTTTTAGGGCTAAACTATAATATTGCTTTTATTATGGGTTTGATATCCCTTACAAGAAGTATATTTCATGCGAGATCAAGGTATGAAGTGCGTCATTTTAGAGAATCGTTCGATGACAACAAAGATCAAATTGTGCTTTTGAGTGGTTCATGGGAGGGTCATGATGAAGTCCGTGAAAATATCCTACTACAGGTGATCTGGATTGGGTAAGGGATGTATAAACCAATGTTGTAATGTTGACCCTTTGTTATTTGACATGTGTAACATTATAGGATGAAGGTGTTTATGTCCTACCGCATAGTAGGTAATAAAAAGCTCTCTTCAAGGGTCAAGTGGATATTAAGGATGGCAATTTTTCCCGAAAATTTGGGTCCCCACGAACACCCGGGAAAAACATCCCCAATAATTCGGGGATCGGGGAGGGTTTGGGGAGTAAAAAAAATCCCCAAAAAATTTCGAGTCGATTTCTAGTATACTCTCGGGTCTCCAAAGGGATACACGAATTATTAATATATAATAAAATATATATGTTTATATTAAAATAAATAGATAAGCATAAAAGCATCTAATAAGCCCTGAGTTCCCACGTCGCTCCCTCACTCATCTCCATCATCTTCCTACTCATACTCTCCCTAAGTTCTCACGTCACTCCCTGATCTAAGAATCTAAGCCCCATCGGCTGCTACCTCACTCATCTAACAACATAGGTGCGTATAACTCAGATTTTTGTTGTAAAAGGGCTACCCTAGCGCCGGTCACGACTCATATTGTTGTTGTACGGTATTGTTATTGTTGATTTCGATTTTGATTTTATGATTGTTGATTGTTACCTCACTCATCTCGATTTTACCAGTGTTACGATTGTTACCTCACCATCAGAATAGAAAACAGATGAAATAAATTAACAAAAATGTCCAGCAAACCCAAGAATAATGAGCCAAAATAGTTAAATAACAGATAAGGCAAATTTCTCACCCTCATATTTTTGTGTCAATCTTAGATAATCCTTTTGTGGGTAATTTAAATTTTTATTCTTTTCACTTTGTTTATTAGTTTTTAGAATTTTTCAACAAATATTAAGCATTATAATCCAGGAGTGAAAATAAGAGAAAGGGGAGTGGAAAAAAATGGGTTCCCCACGGGGAAACCGATACCCATTTTAAATGGGGACGGGGATCCCCGAACCCATTATAATAGGGAACGGGGCGGGGACAGGGAATGATATTTCTAATAGGGATGGGGATGGGGATGTTTTCCCTGACCCCGAACCGACCCATTTCCATCCCTAGTGGACATGTGCAACGCTCATGTGTCTAGAGAAGGCCCTAGAATAAACCTCGAAAATGATCTTTGCTCAGAGGAAAAAAACAGGAATGCATAACACAGTGCTGCAAAAAAGGAAACCATCCCAGAGTAAAAAGTCCCAAGCACCGTTATGCTGTGTGCATTTGGAAAGAATATGATAAAATAATCGTCGAAAGCATACAATTCTCTCAAGTCGTCTAACCTAAATACCTGACTTCAAATAATAACCACGGCATGACTGCGGTGATTGAGAGCATCATCTACTTGTTTTTCCTTCCTCGGTTTGCAGTGGATCTGGAAGGTATAGTGTTGGAGGAGTTTGTCCTCTTAGAATGTCAGTCGTTAATACATTGTTGACTATGAAGACACGGAGGGCCTCGTGGTCATATTTTATGACAAGCTCCTTGTGTAGAAGATAAAACTATCAGAATTTAAGGTCCATAATGATGACTTAAAACTGCAAATCGTAGGTCGAATAATTCAGGGCAGCCTATGAGAGCTTTTGACTAAAGAATGCGATTGGTTTGCCATTCGTGCTTAAAACAACGTCGATTCCCATCTTGCAAGCATCGCTAGACAACATACAAAGTTGGGAGAAATTTAGAAGTGCCAAAACTATTGCGATGTTCATGAGGGTCTTGATGTGGCAGAAGGCCTAAACCTGGATATCGATCCATAGGAACTCATTGATGGAACAGGTATGTAGCAAATTCGTGATGGGAAAGTCCATAGCATTGCCAAACCCGACTATAAATTCGCATTAAAAGCTTGTTAGATAATGAAAAATATGCACCTACAAGACATAGATGGGGGTGGGTCAATCTATAATGGCCTAGATCTTAGAGGAATCAACTCACAAGCCACTGCTAGAAACCACATACCTAGGAAGGTGGCAGATAAGACCATAAATGATAACCTTTTAAAATGGAGATAAAAAAAATTAACATGTACGAGGACCAAGACGTGTGCCACTTGGAATTAGCGTAACTCTTTCGAACAATTGTAGATAAGGATTTCATCAAAGTAAATCACAAAAAACTTATCGAGAAAAGGACGAAAGATACTAGTCATAACCTGCATGAAAGCCTAAGGGGAACTAGATAACCAGAACGACATAATTATCCACTCGTATTAGCCATCCTTCATCTTGAAGGAAGTCTCTTATTCATCATCAGATCACATCTGAATCTGATGATAACCACTCTCCAAGTCAAGTTTAGAGAAGACTCGTGCTCCATGTAACTGGTCAAGCATATCCTCAAGTCGAGGAATGGGAAATCAGTAGTTGACAGTGATCTTACTGATAACCTGCATGTGTATGCACATACTATAGCTCCCATCCTTATTTAGGGTAGGAATGTATGTAACATTACATGGGGATATACTCTCTCTAATAAAGGTTTGATAATATAACTTGGGCATTTGTTGTTGGAGTTCTTCATGCTCTGATGGGGACATTCGATAGTGGCGAGGGTTCAAGAGCGACGTCTGGAGGATAAAATTGATTGAATGATAAATATTACGAAGATATGGAATCTCATCTATTGGTATGCATACGTTGGATTAGGAATCTATGAGGTTACTATCTCACATGGACCATCAATAAATTGTGTGCCAACCAGGCAAATGAGAGCATAACACAAATCGCTTTCCTTAGCCTCGGTGGTTAACTTTATATGAGAAATAATAAAGGGTGAGGGTTGTAGACACCACATTCTAGGGCCCCGTAAGTCTCTCCTTAAGTCTCTATCCCTTCCCCCTTTCACTACAAATCCTAGGTCATACTCCGAGTATAGATCTAGAGGCCATCAAGAACTCTTGGGCCCTAATTTGACCCCAGTCAACTTCATCGTGAAAGAAAAAGCTCAATGGATCATTGAAGGGCACTGAATACCCTTTCCAGCTGTTTGTCCCGTGTATAAAATATCACAATCATTCAGAAATCTGGGCAACACTGTTTCACATTATGGGCAATCTGTGAAAAAAAATTCTCGTTCGAGCCAGATCAGTTATCGTTCGAGCGACTTCTGATGTAGGACGAAGCTTCTTCTCGGGAGAAACCCTTATCATTCGAATGATAGGGCACTTCGTTCAAGTGACCCCTATAGATTTTGTTTCTTCTATTTACAGTACACTAGTTCATCTTGATATTATTTGGCACTGTTGGGTTGCATGTGATAGTTTATATGAAGTTGCTCTTGGTAATCTTGCTTAATTGCTTATAATGCATTATTTATTTAATCACACCTGCTTTGATTATTGATTCATTTGTGTGATTACTATTTGCTAGGATAGGACGATTTGCATGGTGATATTTTTTCCTATTGCTAGTGTGTATCATTTTTTTAATTATGTTTTTTTATATGTTTTTGAAAAAATATAAAAAGATTTTATTTTGTTAAATTTTTGAAAAAGACAAAAAGAGTTTTGTATTTTGTTTGCACCATATATGAATGCACATTTAGGATGACTGAGTCACAACATCATTCCATATTCATGTAACTATTTGATAGTGTTTTGAGACAATATGTCATGTCATCCATGTGCTTTACATTGTTTGAAGTCATTGAGATGTTATTAGTTGATACTTTCTACATGTTTGACTCATTATTTTGTTTATTTCACACGTGCATGAATTTTTTTTATTATTGGAGTGTTTTCAGCTCAATCACGTCCTTAAAACGAACCAAGTGCAATAATACGAGAGTAATACAAATAGTGCATGTAAAAACCATTGCCCATGAGCAATTTGTTTAAATTTGAAAACATAATGAGTGCACGGGAAAGGGCTTCGAGTGAATAACAATCACGTCGTTGAAGCCACCGTTCAAAAAGAGCCTGCATAAAAAAATATGTTAATAAAAAGATGAAATATGCCAAAATTTGGGCCTATAGGTTTTCTCCAAGTTGAGAACTTCGAACCTCATTAGAAAAATAAAAAGATTATTATTTATAAGGGAGTTTTGGATGGATATGTATCAATGGGTTTGCACGTCCTTTGAAAAGTTCTCGAAGTGGCACTATATAGTTTTGGACTTTTTCGTGTGAAAATCACTTAGGCTTTGATTTTTTAATTTGATTTAGTCGATATTATCTAAATTCAACAATTTTACACCTAAGGATGTTTTTTATGTTCATTCGATAGGAGTACAATTATGCATCGTGCACATATGCTTGATTCAGTTTTATTACTTATCGAATAAATTCACACCCATTCATTCTGTTTCCATGATTTGGTTGTCTTAGTGTAAATTCATGGTGCGATTTTTATTTTTTTTGTATGAAAAAATCGAAAAATAAAAAATAGTTTGTGAATACCTTTGAGTATCTCTTTGATGATAGCAGTTTGTCTGTTTTTCCTTGTTAATCGTGACAACTCCATGTTTTTTTTACTCGTTTCCTTATCTATTTCGGTCAAATAAAAAAGGGGAGAACGAATTATGACAGAGTTTTTGCATTATGGGGGAGATTTTTATTTATTTATTGATATATCATTTCAAACTCGATGCGTCACGAAGGTATTTTTTTTGTCTCGTGTGTGTAGATACAAAGTTTGATGATTTTTGGATTTCACACCCTAATGAAAAATGCTTGAAGATTTGAAGTTGAAGATGCTTTGAAGCAAATTTTGAAGACTTAGCATTTTATCTTTCCACTTTTGGGTTCATAAGAGGGTAGATTTGTATAGCTCATATTTTATTTGATAATTCGGATGTTTTTATTTTTTACTGGCATAGACATAGGGGAGATTTGTAAGGACGTAATTTTATAAATGTCCGTTAACAATTGAGTTGTCGCATACTGCTGCAACCGTCAAAGATTGTTCAAAATCATACATGCATTGAGACTAAATTTGAATATCAAGATTCTTCAACATTCAAGCCTCTTCAAGGATAATTTTGGTGAGAAAGCTTTTAAGTCCCTTTTACGGTTCACTTAAAGGTGTTGGGATAATTTCTAAATAGGTTTGAAAATATTACTAAAAAATTTCTAACTATTGGAGAAGACTTTTTAAGTTTTTCGTCAAAATTAATTTTCGAAGTTTGAAGGCGCAGCATTTATTGGCAAAAAGGAAAAGAAAAATTATTTATTTAATTTCTTGTTCGAACGATAGGGAACATCATTCAAGCAATAGGCGATGTCGCGCGAAGCTCGTTCGAGCGACACGTGGCATCGTTTAAGCGATAGAGGATCACGTTCGAACGACGCACTGCCTTAACATTTTTATAAATAGGCCTTTTCAACTCCGTTTTTCATAAGGAGACCAGATAATTTTTTATATATCAGTAATCTGCAAACAACATAACACTTTGTCTTCTTCAATTTTAGGGTTAAAACCTTGTTTTTCAATTCACAGAACATCCCAAACCTTAAGTGAATTTTTTTGGAACCCAAGATACAATCTTCTTCAAGTTTACTCTTGTAGGGAGGATAAACTACTACTGACTATGACTGCGCATCGATTGGGAGTGCTTGAGGGTGTTCCTTATTAAAGATAGAACTGTGTGTTCTTGTGGGGCTGTTGCGGTTGTTCCATCGTTGAAGACGTCGATCGACGCCTACAGGTATTCGTGTGTCACTGTATTTCATTGTAATCCTTGTAAGTTGCGATTTAAAAATTATAGTGAAATAAAAGGTTTTTCCCAATCGGGGATTTTTCCTAAATTGGTTTTCTTTGTATGTTTATGGATTTATGATTCTAAATCACCTAGATGAATGTGTTAGGATTTATCTAAAATTTGGGTATAATTAAAACTGGTTGGTTTGTCACATAATTAAAATTAGATTTATTTAAGAAGTCGCATTATTTGGCAATAGCACTTTCTACACAACGGTCCACCCCATACACAATTCTTACTTATGGTTTGGATAAATGATCCATTATCGTACGATGATCTCCCGTTTAAATGACCAACGAGCGCTTTCGTTCCCCGTTTGACAAAAAGTCAACTCCCAAATATGGGAGCGGTCCAAAGGACTCTTGAAGGTCTCTGAATTTCCTTTCTAAGGGTATGCCCCATGCATGATTTGCATTTACAAATTGCGTTCACAACCATTTATTTGGAATAATATGCACGAGACTGTCGATTGACAGGTTCATTTCCCAGCCAATCGGTAGTGTCTCTAGGGTTACCTGTCGATTGGCAGGTCTAGGGGTATGTTGATCGGCAGTCCCTCTACCCTAAAAAAGGAGGGCATAAGATCACTTCCAGGACACCTCGGATCATCAATACCAGTGTCTCTAGGGATACCTCAGATCATCAATATCAGTGATCTCAGTAACATTCTCTTGCAATCAGCGAAGTTTCCTTATGTAAAATTCCTTTCCAACTTTCATCCCCACCATTTTCATACCCAGTTTAGCAAAATCTCCTTCTCCATCATCCAACATTCATCTCAATTTGCAAGGGAACTCATCAAGGATCAAGATCAAGCCTCAATTATCTAAAGAAGTTCCAAATACCCTTTCCTCTCTCTAAATTTCTTTATTTTCGCCATATAGATTATCAATTTAGTTCTTAATTTATACCATAATGTAACACCCCGTATTTTTTAGCATTTAAACAATTATGTGATGTGTAATTATTATGGGATTAATTGAATTAAAATGTAAGATTTAATTGTTAATTAATCTGGATTAAATAAGACAGATATTAACTAGCGTACCAGTGTTAATACTTATTGATTGAATATTACTGAGTGAATGAGTAATATGGAATTATTGAAATTGATAAATTGTCGGGAATGAGAAATGCGACAATTGGTAACATAAGTTTGATGCGTGTGAGTCGTGTTAGGACTAATTAATGAGAATAAAAAGAGAATTTATTTTTATTAACCCGTATGGTCATTTCGAGTGCGCTGTTGAGTCCGAGAAGGTCAGATAGTAAGAAAACTCTACCCAGGTATTTTATTTGGACTCCAGGATATTTTAGGCCAAATCGGCACCCCAAAGGGGTAGTTTTGTAATTTGGGTTTTTGGAGAATTAAAGTGGACTAAAATCAGTAATTAAATAGAAAAGGTACGTGGGTGAGAGGTTACCTATCAGTTTCTAAACCTAAGTCAGAGAGAGGTAAAACCTAAGAGGGAGAAGAAGAACTCCAGAGGTGTTCTTAGAGAAAGACTTAAGCTTTCACACCAATAGTTCCACCAACGCGTAGATCAGAAAATGAGGAACGCACCAATACCAACATCATCAACGGATCAGACCTTTGAATTTGAGGCAAGTGTTTATTACTTGCTTTCATTTAGCAATAATCTTGTTCATGTTAGTGTAGGTATACT
Organism: Sambucus nigra; assembly: GCA_949130495.1. Lineage (NCBI taxonomy): Eukaryota > Viridiplantae > Streptophyta > Magnoliopsida > Dipsacales > Adoxaceae > Sambucus > Sambucus nigra. Next base: position 578,572,254 of record OX422208.1, on the reverse strand, counting down.
TGATAATGAATTTAATTGAAATTGGGTTAAAATTTGGAGAAGTAATTTGTGATTATGGACAAATGGTTCAGTAGTTAGTTCATTCATGTATGCAAGAGAATTTAATACAAAATTGGAGTACAAATTGATGAACAAATCTTATTTAATTAAGTTCTTAAATGGAAAATTGGAAAACTAGGGTTCTTATGATATTAATTGGGGATTTCGTTTTTATCTTATGATTTATAATGATTGAATGATCCTAGGATCTTAGAAATTGTGTAAACATGTTGGGTTATCAATTAAAATAGTTACACTGAAGATCGGGTATGAACTATGAGGTTTTGGGTGTGAATATGGTGAAAACATAATCGTTAAAGAACAGGTCTGATATAACATAACCGATTTCATTTTTCTCACAGAATCGGTTCCATTATTCTGACAGAACCGGTTCCATTTTTCTGATAGGATCGGTTCATTTTCTATTAGGATCGGTTCCTTTTATTTTAATAGGATCGGTTAATTTTCTAGAGGATCGGTTCGGTTCATTTTTGTTGTATACTCCCAGTAATGCTGCTGAACTTTGGAGAACCTTTAGAATCTTAAATTGTGAGATTTGAGTAGAAAAGTACCCTAAACCGGTAGAGTATAGGGACCTTATCTACTGTCTTGATATGTGAATGTATTAGTACCCTTGTAGTGAGGAGAAATACTCTGCGTAGATTATTTGGGATAAAGTAAATATATTATAGGTAGTAATGAGAGAATAATCCGTATGGAATATATATGATTAGGTTGGGTAGATACCTAATGGATTTTAATGGGATGTGTGGATAACTATTACGTGCTTAATATTATGTGTATGACATACCTAGCTGCTTGCTATCGCGGGAGGTTGTGTAGAGACAGTCTTATCCTTGGTGACCTTCGGGGGGATATTTGACTTGTACCTCAGAACATAGGATTGTGAAGACTTATTTTTAAGTTAATAAGTCAGCTGACTATGGGAGAGTAGTTATGTGCGTGACCTATAGATATGTGAACTATGTTCTCCTCCACTATGTGTGATTTGTGTATATGGTTCGTGGGAGACTTTCGAGCCTATATTCCTTATTGGATTACGAGATGTACTGGGACATGATAGCAGAGTATGCATTGCACTACAGGTTTAGCCTTGGGGTGTTGTATTAGTATATGTATATTATAGTGGTGAATGTGTGTGTATATATATATACTTGTGTTATTCCTACTGTGAGATAACTGTAGGTTATTGGGATAGTACAATAAACGTAAGTTGTGAATACTTAACTTAGTGTGATAGCACTAAACCGTATTAATAAATGTCGCTATTAACAATGTAAAAATTTGGAAATCACGGATTGCTACCACGAGGTATGACTAGAAGTATAAGTCCTTACCTAGTTAGAAGGGTTACGGATGGCTAGGTTAAAATAGATGTACGTTACGCGCGAACAATAGACTAGAGGTGAGGATCCCATGTGAGAGTTCAAACTAATGTGCATTTGATACTTGCTTTATTGCAAATTTTAAATACTTGCTAAAATAAATATTTTTACACATCGGGCTCTGACCCGTCTCTTGCATCTATTTTCTCTCTTTCTATATAGATGTATTATATCAGGTGCTCAGCCATAGGAACACCCGACTTAGAGACTTGAATTGCTTGGCGTGTTGCAGCTATTGTGGAAGCTGTAGGTCTTTCCATTAGACGCCTCTATCATTTCACTCAGTTTTATCTAGACTTTTCATTTAGGTCATGTGTCACCCACTCCTTAGACTTTTTATCAGAGATTGTATTCAGTTTACTTTCCAGTCATTTCAGTCGGATTTATTTTACTTTGGTTCTTTGTTTAGAGTTTTGAACTAGAAATGTTTTATCCAGTCTTATTTATTTCAGAACGTGATTCAGATTCAGTGTTTATTTTATTCAGTTGTGTGGTGGATGGATTATATTTAAATTCTTGGACTTTATAAATAAATGATTTTGGTTACAATTTAAAAAGGAAAAATAATATTTTGACAGTAGCTTAATTAATTATTAGGTGGTTAATAAGGTTGTTATGTTTTCGACAGTGATGCTAAGAATGAACTAACCAAACATTCTGTTTTAAATTTTATAAAGGACTAATCACCCGGTATTTAATTGGACGGGGTTTCACACATAAACATTAATATCTCATTCTTTATTTAGCTATATTGCACATAATTTATTTTCTATAAAACACCCAAAATATAGAAAAAGGGGGTTGCACTTATACATTCCAACGGGATCATTCACCATTTTTTTCATAACTAAATATACCTTTTTCTACACAAACACACATATATATAATAAACTCCCATTTGAATCTATGGGATAAACCCCGCCCTTGTCCGGCATGCGAACTACGTGGACTTTGATGCCTTTATAGGCTACGTAGGCATTTTGGCTTAAAACTCGAGACTCGAGTCCGATTTTACAATTTTCATCATTCCCCTATTTTATCTATATATTATTCCTAAATATCATGCTTATGATTCATACTTATGCGTCTTATCTAACAAATATTATCATTTCATTATAATGATCAATATCTCGATAAGTGCATACATCATATTTTCTAATTATTATTTTTGGGAACATTCTTTTGGGTGACCTCACTCTATCTTTTCCATGATATGAGTCAAGGGCTTACGATATCCATTCATATATACATGCACATAGACTTCATGGAGAAATTGAGGAAAATAGTAACATAAGCCCATGAGAGATCGAAAGGGCGGGATGGGTGTCTAATACCTTCATATTCCGTAACTTAGCCCCCGAACCACTGAACTATTGGTTTCGTAAGCATCAGTTTGTCTTTGATTTTTCCTCTCGAGGCAGAGACATGTTCTTTTGCCTATTTTGTGTAAAAAAGGCTAGAGATTCCATCTCTTTATATCACCCCACATCTACAACGGCCTAAGTACTCTTAGAAAAAGGGGCGCGAGACCTTCTCTCCCTCTCCGAGTGCGTGCGTGAGCGTCGAGAACCACCCAAGACGGGAGGAAAGAGACAAAAGAAGGGATGAACACATTGGCGACTCCGCTGGGGACTTATTAAGAAGGCTTGACTCTATTTGCATGGGTGTTATAATTTTCTACTTATGTGCATATGAACCTATCTATATGTTCCCTTTTTTCCTCCTCTACTATTTATTGCATATATCTACCTCGTGTTTATATCACCTCTCACTCACTTTTCACTTCACACACTTGTAGATACTCTCCATGTATACTTCACACTACTTACACATATATTCACTTATATCCACATGTTGCACACACCACTTAGAATATCCATGCTTAGGTGTCACTAACACACACACCTCCACTTATTACACTTGTATATATATCCATGCTCACTCACACTTATCACACACCACTTGTAGTTGATCCATGCTTAGGTTCACTACCACACACTCACTTATAGATACTCACACAACACTCACTCTCACATATCCATGCTTAGTGTAATCTTCATGCTCCATGCTAGATTTTCTTTTCATAATACTTGTATATTCTTCCTTATTAGTATAGTGATCATCATGCCAAATAAAATACCTTCTACATCATATACTAATAAATAATCTTGCATTTTGCACACTACATCACCAAAGAGCATGGCTATTAACCAAAATTTTATCCCGTACTTGGGGTCACTTTGTGATGGGCGCTGGCCAAGTAGGTCTCAGTTAACCTAAGAAATATGACCCTCACCTTCCATTGGCCAAGTACCTTCGACGTATATCGAACGGTTCCCCCCACATCGTACTGCTTGACCGAAGTCATAATGGTAGGTATATAGTAGGGAACTTGTTCACGTACATTGAGTATATCAAATTATCTCTCAAACATATTGTCACCATGAGGTATATAGTGAATTAATTCACGTACACTCAGGTATATCAAATGCCTTGTCCACATGTACCGATTGCCCTCAAAAGCAAGATGTATATCGTGGAAGTCATGCCAAAGGGGGGAACCTTTCCACTAACCCAACAAATGCATACCCTCATATAGGCGTCAAACCTAGGGCACTCATATTTAAATAGGCGGTTATTACTTAAAACTCTGCCGAAATATCAGGTCAGCATGCCACCTAAATTTTCGCGCAATTTCATCCTTTTTTAAAATGGGACCCTATCCATGAACCTGGAAATAGGTCAAACTGTGTTTTGCATATTTTTCACACCCAATTTTTCCCATTCTCGAGTCCCGTCTGTAATTTCTTTTGCATTTAGGTAAACCTAATACAACTGAAAACATAAATATAATAATAATCATGCTGAGACTCTTCTCTCGTTTTTCCCTCCTTCCTTACCAAAAACTTCAAAACCTTTTTCCCGCATTTTATCCCTCCCAGTCCAAAAAGGGAAATATCAAAAATGTTTTTTCCTCCTTTTTCAATAATAAAAAATTTTGTCCTCCTCTCTTCAAAAATAAATTCGGATCATTTTTTCCTTCTCAGGTCGATCGCATACCCGACCCTTGGTCTGGATCCCTATTGGATTCGGTGTTCCGTCAAACTTCCCCAGAGCTCCGTTAGTTCTCTTTCAATTTCCTCAGAGTCCAGAATCCACCTTCACCCGCTTTCCATGGACAACGCATATTAACTGAATGTGCAACCTGATTTGATGATGGTTGATCGAGGTGGAAACCAAGCGTCCATGTAAATATGCTAGTCATTGTTATCGGCTTCCAACTGCAATACAAAAAAACCTAAACTTTAACTACACTCTTGCGAAGTATACACTACACCAAAAACAGCAATTTGGCACATCGTGGTATTAAAAATTTGGCATTGTTTTAAACTGTGCCAAATTCTGGCACGGTTTAATGAAAATTTGGCACACTTTAAAACAGTTCCAAATTTTAGCACTGCTTTAAAGTGTGCCAAAATTAAGTACGCTTGACTAAATATAAAAATCCCTAAAAAAATTACACTAAATGACTTTAGACTCTCCCGCTCACTCATCTCTCTCATTTTCTAAACTTCTCGCTCTGCTCTTTCTCTCTCAGATTTTGGTCACAGCTGCTCTGCCATCCATCTCTCATTCTCTGGTCGTTTCTCCTTCTTAACCGCCAAGAACGTATATTGCTCTATCGCTCGTCTCTTTCTCTCTCTCTTTCTCCCTCTCTTTCTATATATGTATTGTCTATATAAACTATTTTAAAGTAAATATAGAGAAATCGATATTTATGGTGATATTTGTTGGATGAGAATATATTGTGATAACTAATTATTTAGGTTTTGTCGTTATTCAATAGGAAGACAGTTAATGATGACGGTTTTTGGTGGGCAATACCAACTCTAGATTTTGAATATTATCTTTATCCAGTCGAGGTGTACTTGGATTGATACGGAAAGATAAATTTTTTCAATATTTTAGTGCATTTCATATGTTATTGTTGTCTAGGATTACTTGTAAAAAAATAGATTATTGGTTAAATAATCTAATATGGTAATGGTACAAGTTTTAATAGATGTTTTTTGTTTTTATTATTTACTCCATAAATGGGCTATTGCAGCTGGAGGTAATTGAATGTTACTATGTAGATTGCCTAATTATTAAATGTCTCGATATAATTGTTGTAAATTTTTAATATTATAACTAATGCGACTAACATTTTGGCAAGGTGACATGAAGGGATCAGGAAAGAGTGGAGAAGGTGCTGATAAAAGGGATGGATTACAATCTAATTCACAGGTGAAATTTTTCATTTTTTCTCCATATATTGCGTCTTTTAAGCATTGAAACTTAGTATATGCATTATGTTGTTTCTTTTGAATGAAATTCATATGCCACAATCTTTGACAACTTGCTCCTAAGGTTCTCATTTGTAAGGTCTGGATTGTGGGAGCTCTCAAGTATTTTTTATGGTTTTGTGTGTACCAGAGTTATATGATGTTCTCATACTTTCTAACAATGCTATTGATGAAATTTATTATTCTTTTCTATCAATAGGTTGGTTTTTAGTAAACCTTTACCCCAAGAACAAAGGCACACTATCAATTATATAAATTCTTTACAATTTGGTTTTCTTTAATTTGTGTGGAATTTTAAAAGATTAACTTTCAGTTGTTAGAAGCTGGTCATAACACTTTAGATTCACATTATTTTTGTGTTCCTCAGAAAAATTCAACACTGGAGGAATATTTTATGATTGGATGGTAGGTGTAGATGGACCAGCAAAGAAGGTTCATTGGGGCACAATGTGGTTTTGGTTTTATTGAGGTACTTAGGTACTTGATTTGTTGCAATGCTACATGAGCTATGCCTCTATGAAGTGTAAGAAAAGATTTAAGTCAATAACGAAGTTTAATGATGATCATTGAGCGTGGTCCTCTGTTAGGGTTCCATATTGTCATCAATTGCCCAAATTGAATCACCTTTTATCCACAATTAGAATGTAATTGTATCATATTTGAGGAATTGCGACGACGATGCCTTTCGTCATTTAATATTCTTTTCAATCACTACATCATTGTACCTGCTTCATAGCTATCATTTACATGATACATTCAATGATCAGGTCATGAACAATGTGGAACTAGTTTTTGGATGAGAATATATTGTGATAACCAATGATTGAGGTTTTGCCATCGTTCAGTGATTAAATGTCAATTGGGGTTTTACCTCCATTTTTTTCCTCTAAAGACATGGAAAAATTAACAACTTATTGTTTGTTTGTGTATCTATGATATCAACTAACAAGACAAGTTCAAGCTATTGGATGATTAACAGTTTTATATGGGTCATGATAGCTGGGGAGATCATAAACACATTGGTCACTAATTTCAAAGTATGAGATTGAAATTGCAGCATTTAGGAAGACTGTGCTAAGATATTGTCAATTAAGGGAAGATGTGTAATTATTTGTGTGTTTGTATAGATGTTTAATTGTTTACATGCATTTATTTCTACTAATTGAACTGGAACTGAGAGAGAAACTATCTGTGGTAGGCTTAGTCGTGTTGTATCCTATTTTCTTTACACTTTTTGTGGCAGCGTGTCCGTATCGTGCATTGTATCAAACACATATTTGTCTGTGCTTCTTAGGTATGTATCGGTGAGGAATATTTAGGTCTCTTTAATCTCTTAAAGATCAATTAACATCACATATAATATTTTGTGTTAAGAACCCTTTATTTCAGATAGGATTGACATGATTATATCTTGGACCGTCTGATTTCATGATGAGGGGAACACATTAGAGAAAAATGTAAAATATTATGTTGAATGTCATATTCATCCCACTATATTTTTCTATTAGTGCTTTGTCTTTTCTTTGTTCATTGCAGGATCAATTCATTGTTACTTCTTTTTCTAGGCTTTCCATCGCACCGTTGATCCCCACTGTTCAAGAGTATACTAGTTCTTGCAGTGATACCCACCCCTCAATACATCATACCAGTCTTCGCCTCACTTCTTGAATTTTGATCATCTACTAAGAACTTGAAAAAACTTAAAGAACTACATACCCGTATTATAATGGTCAGAATCCCACTCCACGACTTCATACGAGCCAAGCTCGTCTCATCCTATTATTCATGTGCCCAAATGTTTGAAGCCTCCTTAATTTTCTCTCTCACCAACTTCCAATCTACTTTCCTCTACAATTCTCTCATAAGAGGCTTCACTTCTGTCATTCTATTCTCAAAATCTCTCACCATTTTCCACAAAATGTTCGTCGCCTACAAACCCTTTGATGCTAACACCTTGTTGGTTGTCCTCAAGTTTTGTGCCACGCTATCGTCCCTTCAACTTGGCGAACAAATTCATGTGGCCATTTTAAAAAACGAGTTTTGTTCGAATGTAGCAAATTCAAATTCTCTGATAACAATATACTCGAAATGTGGAGCATTGGTCAGAATGAGAAGGGTGTTTGAAAAAACGATAAAGAGAAATTGTATCACTTGGTCGAAGATAATGGTGGGGTACGGGATAAATGGGAATTTCGGGGAGGTGTTTGGGTTGTTTCAAAGCATGCTAAATAGCAGTGTTCTCCCTAATGGAGTGACTTTTACTGCACTTTTTACTGCATGTAGTCATGGTGGGTTTACCGATTAGGCGATGGAGTATTTTGAGATGATACAAAGTAGGTTTCAATTGAAACTTGGACTTGAACATTACACTTGTATGGTGGATATGTTGGGGATAGCAGGAAGGGTAAAGGAAGAAGAGATATTGATTGGGGGATGGAGATGAAGCGCAACGAGACTTTGTGGGCTGCATTGTTGGGGCGTGTATTAATGTCTCAGTAATTTCAGTGTTTGTTATAAAAGTATGATAATTGATAAAAAAAAAAGTATGATAATTGCTATAAAATTATGATAATTGATAAAAAAAAGTATGATAATTGATACCGTAATTAATTTGTTGCTCCTTTTAGTTCCATCGTTAATATCTCTCTCATTTAAGTATGATAATTGATAAAAACTATGTGAAGCAGGGTAGACTGAGGATACAAAAAATTCAAGTTCACTAGAAATTATTTACCTAAAAAAATATAGGCGAATGTATTATAGCTAACACTAATGATACATCTATTGGATCTTCAACATAGTTCCTAAGAATTATACTTTAACTAACAATATAGCGCACCATGCTATTGTTTCATCATTAATGCCTGATACCAAGAAGCATAAAAATGAAAATGAAAAATAAAAACTCACACCTTTCTATTCAGTTGAAGAGGTACCTAAAAGAAATTGAAATAAAATATACCAACCTAAGAGCCACAAGGAGAGGGAGAGAGATCTTCCATTATGGTTGTATGCTTGAGTAATCTCCTCATCTTAATTTTTATGTCCAATGATTTTAGATGTCTCATTTGTGCTTTTAAAGTCTATGCAATTATGAAATAGACAGTCTACATTCAAACGAGAGAGACTCACAATACACCACTTGTAGTGATCACTCTTTAACTATATCTGCCAAGGAAAAGTTTGCTACATATTTCTTAGATTGTATAATAAGCTTCTCTATGGAATATAATGTTGTATCCATCGCCATACAATTTTCACTATTTGTATAGTTAACCTGGCTTTTGACTTGCAAGTCAACTTTGGTTTCCTTAAATAAGTTATGTGAGTAAATTGTTTTAAGTTAATCTCACTGTTTTTTAATCTATATTTTGTTTTAGGTTTTTAATCTACATTTTTCATCTACATGCTGTATCCGTAGTGTTTACAAACATGACACAGTGTAGTTTATCGTCTTCATTGCATATTTTCACAATGTCATTTTGATGGTGGGAAATCAACATGCTTTCTTATTTTTGGATTGAACTGCAATTCGACGAGGGAAGTGTAGCAGTTTTTATCATAACAATAACTATCTTTTAGTGGAAGAGAATAATATCAGTGTTTCTAATTCTACTTCTGTTTAGTCTTTTGGAAGATTTTTATTTTTATATCTTCCATTTTCTGTGTTTGTTGATACACTTACATCATTTTCTACTAATTTTCCTTGTAGGTTTGACAGTGTGATGTTTGTCCCCACTGGGTTGTAGTATACTACCTGGCATGAGAAGTATTATTCTAGTTTTAACCCTCATCAGCTGTAGGTATTTACCATCTTCACTATAACAGTTATAGTCTGCAGATAACTTTAGCGATTGATTCACTGGGTCCTCTCAAATTATAGTCTGCGAATAAAGGGTTAAGGTCTTTTAGGCTCGGGGGGAAATAAGGAAGTAATGATTAGTCTGAGAATAGATGCTGAATTTTCATTTTCACATGACAAATGTCAGTTCTGGTAGCAAACAAATCCAAATGTATTGGAGTCTAGAATAGCTGCTGATTTTTCATTTTTATACCTCCTAAATTTTCATTTTGATAACTGCTGAATTTTCATTTTGAATTGAATTTGCTGAATTGAATATGATGCTTCTGAAGAGCCTATTTCAAAACTACATGCAAATTATTGTTACTAAATTCTCATCATTTTCCAGGCTCATGTGTTCTCTAAAGGACACGGAAAGTGTTCATCTTTTCTCTCAAACTTCGACAATAACTCGGCCGTGTTGGTGAAATTCAATAACAGGCACTATGATTTGCCTCCTTGGTCCACCAACATTCTTACTGATTGCAGAAATGCAATCTTCAACACTGCAACAGTAATCTTAGTCAAATTTTATTCTGACATGGCCTATACTAAATACATAAAAAACTATTTTGGGATAATATTCTCTTATTAGTTGCTTGTGGTCTGCTGCTTAATTCGGACTCAACTTAAATTTACAAGGTCTGCCTATGGTACTAGGGAGAACCCGAGAGTAACATTCAATGGAACAGCCAACCTACGAGCTGGAACAAATAGGATTGCACTACTTAGTGTTGTTGTTGGATTACCAGTTAGTAATGTATCCATATTTTCAATATCATATCACATATCTAGTAACCTATAAAGCTTTAGTGATTATCTGGATTTCATTATAATAGCGACCAAAAACTCTTAATTAAAGAAAACATCAACCCAGAAAACTTCCCATTCACATAAATTCATAGATATTTGTTTGTGAGTTTCAACAATATTTCTAATAAGAAGATTGGAATTATAAATATTTACACCTTGTGAATCTTTTGCACCAGTATACCCTCATCATTTTTTTGTTTAGTCTTGTAAAATTCATTCACTATAGATCTTCCTTTATGTTGTGACGTAAATTGTGCCTTCAACTAGATATCAATTCACAATTATGATATAGCTGAGGTAAATCCCATTAAGAAATGCAACGATTCATATTGCATGCAGCAGTAAACACACAAGCATGTGAATGCCAAAATATTGAATTGAATAAGCACAAGGATATAAGTAGAAGAACAAGTACCCTAATGCTTTTAAGGCTTAGGTTTCAACTCAAAGTTTTAGGTTTGATCTAGATTGATATTTTAGAATGCCATGAGTTTTAAGTACTAAAATGAAATTTAAGATTATACACGGACACCTAGGGGAGGACAACATTCACTTTTAATTATACATACTCAATCTTCAACTAGGAATCATGGACACTTCATTGTATGTGAAGTGTCCACACATGGATCACAAATGGATATGGACACACACAAGTCAGGCACTTTGCGGAAATTTGCAAAAATAACACTTAGACTTAAAAAAAAGGCCGTTTAAGGGTGAAAAACCTAAACCAGTCACCAAACATCCCCGTAAGAAGCACGAACACCTTGCACGGGACCAATGTAACTTGTAGGAACTTACCGCGTAGTCCCAGGTCTCCCGATTTGAGAATAAGACGATAATCTGCAAAAATCAAAACTTACACTTAAAAACAAGCCATTAAAGGGTGAAAATCCAAACCAACACCCAAACGACCCCGTAGGAGGCACGAACACCTCGTATGGGACCAATGTAACTTGTAGGAACTGACCGTGTAGTCCTGGGTCTCCCAGTTTGAGTATATGACGATAATTTACAAAAATTAACACTTAGACTTAAAAATAAGTCGTTAAAGGGTGAAAACCCAAAACAACCCCCAAATGACCCCGTAAGAGGCACGAACACCTCGCACGAGACCAATGTAACTTGTAAGAACTGACCGCGTAGTCCCGGGTCTCCCAATTTGATAATATGATGATAATTTACAAAAATCAACACATCGACTTAAAAACAAATCGTTAAACGGTGAAAACCCAAACCAGCCCCCAAACGACCCCGTAAGAGGCACAAACACCTCGCACGGGACTCCCGATTTGAAAATATGACGATAATTTGTAAAAATCACACTTAGACTTAAAAATAAACCAATAAAGAGTGAAAATCCAAACCAACCCCCAAACGACCCCGTAAGAGGCACGAACACCTCGCACGGGACCAATGTAACTTGTAGGAACTGACCGCGTAGTCCCGGGTCTCCCGGTTTGAGAATATGATGATAATTTACAAAAATCAACACTTAGACTTAAAAATAAGCCGTTAAAGAGTGAAAACCCAAACCAGCCCCCAAACGACCCCGTAAGAGGCACGAACACCTTGCACGGGACTAATGTAACTTGTAGGAACTGACCGCGTAGTCCCGCGCCTTCCGGTTTGAGAATATGATGATAATTTTTAAAAATCAACACTTAGACTTAAAAATAAGACATTAAAGGGTGAAAATCCAAACCAGCCTCCAAATGACCCTGTAAGAGGCACAAACACCTCGCACGGGACCAATGTAACTTTTAGAAACTGATCGCGTAGTTCGGGATCTCTCGGGTTGAGAATATGACGATAATTTGCCAAAATCAACACTTAAACTTAAAAACAAGACGTTAATGGGTGAAAACCCAAACCAGCCTCCAAACAACCCTGTAAGAGGCACGAACACCTCGTATGGGACGAATGTAACTTGTAGGAACTGACCGCGTAGTCCCGGGTCTCCCGGTTTGAGAATATGACGATAATTTGTAAAAATCAACACTTCAACTTAAAAACATGTCGTTAAAGGGTGAAAACTCAAATCGGCTCCCAAACGACCCCGTAGGAGGCACGGACACCTCGCACGGGACCAATGTAAATAGTAAGAACTTACCACGTAATCTTGGGTCTCCCGGCTTGAGAATACGACGATAATTTGCAAAAATCAAAACTTAAACTTAAAAACAAGCCATTAAAGGGTGAAAACCCAAGCCAGCCCCCAAACGACCCCGTAGAAGGCGCGAACACCTCGCACGGGACCAATGTAACTTGTAGGAACTAACCAGGTAGTCCTGGGTCTATCGATTTGAGAATATGATGATAATTTACAAAAATCAACTCTTAAACTTAACAATAAGCCGTTAAAGGGTGAAAACCCAAACCAGCCCCCAAACGACCCCGTAAGAGGCACGAACACCTCGCACGGGGCCAATGTAACTTGTAGGAACTAACCGCGTAGTCTCGGGTCTCTCGGTTTGAGAATATGATGAAAATTTACAAAAATCAACACTTAGACTTAACAACAAGCCGTTAAAGGGTGAAAACCTAAACCAGACCCCAAACGTCCCCGTAAGAGGTACTAACACCTCGCACGGGACTCCCGGTTTGAGAATATGACGATAATTTGTAAAAATAACACTTAGACTTATAAATAAGCCATTAAAGGGTGAAAATCCAAACCAACCCCCAAATGACCCCGTAACAGGCACGAACACCTCGCATGGGACCAATATAACTTGTAGGAACTGATCGTGTAGTCCTGGGTCTCCCGATTTGAGAATATGACGATAATTTATAAAAATCAACACTTAGACTTAAAAATAAGCCGTTAAAGAGTGAAAACCCAAACCAGCCCCCAAACGACCCCGTAAGAGGCACGAACACCTCGTAGGGGACCAATGTAACTTGTAGGAACTGACCGCGTAGTCCCAGGTCTCCCGATTTAAGAATATGATGATAATTTTTAAAAATCAACACTTAGACTTAAAAACAAGCCGTTAAAGGGTGAAAATCCAAACCAGCCTCCAAACGATCTCGTAAGAGGCATGAACACCTCGCACGGGACCAATGTATCTTGTAGGAACTGACCGCGTAGTCCCGGGTCTCCCAGTTTGAGAATATGACGATAATTTGCAAAAATAACACTTAGACATAAAAACAAGCCGTTAAAGGGTGAAAATCCAAATAGCCCCCAAACAACCCCGTAAGAGGCACGAACACCTCGCGCGGGACCAATGTAACTTATAGGAACTGACCGCGTAGTCCCCGGTCTCCCATTTCGAGAATATGATGATAATTTGCAAAAATCAACACTTAAACTTAAAAATAAGTCGTTAAAAGGTGAAAAGCCAAACCAACCCCCAAACGACCCCGTAGGAGGCACGAACACCTCGCACGGGACCAATGTAACTTATAGGAACTGATCGCGTAGTCTCGGGTCTCTCGGTTTGAGAATATGATGCTAATTTCCAGTCCTATATATAATTTTTTAGTTTGAGTAAAATTTTTTTGTAAATTATTAGGTTACTAATATCGTATCTTTTTTGTATACTATTTTTTGCGGGATAATAGTTTATCGTTGGCATTTATTCACGTGGAACACACAGAGAACTCAATGGTGTACAACAAGGGGTTTGTTCATGATTCCATTTTTTTTTTTAAGGTCGTGCGGGATTTTATAGTTTTATTGTTAACTTTTATGGTCGTGCGGGCATTTGTAAGTTAATCGTTATATTTTGTGACCGTGCGGGCTTTATGTTAGGCAGGTTTTGTATTAGCAGGTTTTGAAATGTCCAGAAAATAGAGGAAACTCTGCCCAATTTTTTTTTGCCTATGAACTATTAAAGACTTGTAATATTTTGAAGTTTGTATGTACATTAGTTTATCAACAACATGCAATATTTTTAATTTGTGAATTTTTGTGCTTTCAAATAATTAAAAAAAAATCTTTTTATAAAAATTTGGCACAGTTCAAAACCGTGGCAAAAGTGTATCATATTTTGGCACGGTTTTGAACTGTGCCAAAAAATTTTAAACTGTGCTGAATCTGGCACAGTTAAAAATTGTGCCAAAAGTGTGCCAGAAATATCAAATTCTGGCACGGTTTAAAAGTGTGCCAGAAGTGTTCCTGTTTGGCCAAATCTGACACACTTTTGAGCCGTGCCAGAAAAAAATGGCCATTTTGGAACACCTGATTCTGGCACAGTTCAAAACCGTGCCAGATTTGATCTGACACAGTTTTAAACCGTGTTAGATTCCTATTTTTGGTGTAGTGTATAGCGGCGAGTCTGGGTATCGAATCCATAGGGAACTAGGACGGGTGAACATGAAGACAAAGGTAAGACTGTTAACCCTAACTTGACTCTAAAAAGAAAAAAAAGATGATTGAGATGGGAAATAACTAATTAACTAAATGCACACTAAATTAAACTACTGCAATAACTATGTGAGAAAAATTAACTAACTAATAAAGACTTAATAAGAATGAAGGGAAAACAGGTTGGGAATACAATTCCCTAAACCCTAGTGTGTATGCCAAGTACAAAACTAGTCATAAATTAATTAATTAATTAATTGCACGCGGTAATCAATTATTGAATTTAGAGAACTAATTTTATACCCATGCAAACCACATCGGGTTGGGTTCATGCATCTCAACCCTTAAAAATCTAGCCTAATATGGTGAATTTAATGAAAACTACGTTATCTACGTTGTATGAATTCATAGTTTCTTGGAAAGAGAGATTAAACATGAGAAATAACAATAAAAGTGCTGGAAATAAAAGTTACCAATATTGAAGAATGAGACCATGCAAGAAGAAATCAAAGATTGAAGAAAAATTGGAAAAGCTCTTGAATTAAAGGTGAAAATATGTAAATTCTTCTCCTAGATGTTCCTAATTATTTAGGAGCTTTTACATGAATGAAATCTGAATAAAAAAGAGTCCTAATGACTAAATATATAGGCTAGAGGTTGTTTAGAAGAGTCCCCAAAACACAAAACTCTTTTGGCTAAAAGATAAGGACAAAATAAAAATTTCGTATCTGGCCATTGGTCACACTTGGAAAGCGTGACTAATTTCAACGGATCTTGTGCGTGACAAATGGGCGAACCGGTTCTTTTTTCTCAGCTTCGGTTCGGTTCGTCCTTAACAGTTTTTTCTTGGATTTCTTTCTCAACTTCAAATAGGCATAACTTCTTCACCGTAGCTCGGATTAAGGTGCCGTTTTTTCCAGTGTTCTTGTAATTGAAAGCTCTTCAACTTTCCAGTTGGCCCCACCTCCAAACTATGGCTGAAAACTTACTAAGATGCCCTTCAACTCCCCATTTCTTGGTTTTTTTCACTGTTTTGAGTTCTTTTTCGCACTAATTTGCATGGAATACCTGTAAAACACATAAGAGATACACAAAATATGAAATACTTGCCAAAAAGGGTTAGTAGCGTAAATATGAGACAAATCCAAGCTATTTACACTACACGGAATCATAAAAATATCGAAATTAAGGGGATAAATGTGAAGAATTTATGCCTAATTAACGGTCCTAATCCAACTTACCGCCAAGATTGACAACCTTTAAATCGCGGTTCATGAGATGCAACAAAACTGGGTCCCTATTCCTGAAGAGCCTGATGTCCTCTTCCCTCACGCTATGGGTTCGCCCGCACCTGAGCCTATTTAGGTCTTGGAAGAATATCAGTACGCTCCATGTGACCCTCCTATTTGTGGGCCACTGCCAGCTTAGCTCCTAATGTTGAATCTTGCCCAGCCAGGGGCTAACCTACTAGTAATACCCATTGATTCGAAGAAGGAAGAATTCAACATGGTCAAAGCGGACCTTAAGATGTTGACCAAGAAGTTTGACTAAGTCTGAATCTCTAGGAACTACATGGATTACACCCATATGTCTCCCTACCCCAAAGTAAGTCAATCGAAAACGTTCAAGATGCCAAATATTGAGAAGTTCGGGGGTAGAGAGCCCCCAATTGTACATCTCCAAAGTCACCATTGATCCATGACCCTTCTAGGTGCCTCTAAAGATATAATGGCCCAAATTTTCTAACAGACTTTGAAGGACAGTGCTCTTTGTTGATCCCAATCCAGCGAGGAATCCAGAATTAATAGTTAGGAGGATGCGAATTCATGTCGTAGTATATATACAACAAGGAATTGGAGGTTACAAGCCGTGATTTATAACTTCTAAATGGAATCTCAGGGAAACTGTTAGTAATTTCATAACAAGATGGAGAGAGAAAATACCCACCGTGACCAACCGGCCTTTCGAAGAGGAACAAGTATATATTATGAAAAAGAACTTCTCACTCCATGTCTGATCTACGATGTGTGGACAGTATTACCCCCATTTTCGAGCCCTTCACGAAGAAGGAGTGGAGATTAAAGAAAGTTTCGCTAAGACAAAATATTAGCCAAAGAAAGTATATGGATAGTTCACTCCCAAAAAATATGAGAAGCCTACTAATACCACTGTATTAATCATCAATAACATCTCTGAACCTGCCAATTCATGGGCACCCGAAAGTCTCCCTAACCTAGTCTGATAGGAATACACCGAGAATCATGCTCCCCTTCCCAAAGTCTACCAAGACCTTTTAAGCCAAAATCTTATCAAGTCATTGGACCCTTTCCCATCATCAAACCCACTTCCCAAAAATTTCAAACCCGATGCCCATTGTGATTTGCATTAAACTGCCGGTCATACCACTAATCAGTGCTTCCATCTTCGGAATATAATTCTAGGTTTGATTGATCGCGGTACCATTGCCCCACCATCCAATCCTAAGCCAAACACTACTCATAATCCACTCCCAACTCATGTAAATGCTATCTTCCTAGAAGAGGACAAGAAATTTGACCCATCTACCCAAATTGTACCCAATAAATCACCCATCATACATATATATTCGCCTAAACCCCTCAAAGTTTGCCCACATTTTCACCTACACCCTACCTGTTTTGCCGATCAGGCCCTGCCACTTATTACAAGAGCATATATTATCGTTCATACTCATTCCAAGAGAAAAGTCGGGGAACTGCCAGCGGTACTGAACCAACTCCTAGAGTTCGATCTGAAATTGCCAAAAAAATGACCACTGACTGCCAAAAGTCTAGCACGTTGTTCATGGAATCTCGGAGGTGGGATCGTGAGTAAGATAATTTGATAGTACCCACCGATGAATTTATCTTAGATGATGTCGGCCCGATTATGGCAGACTTATTCTGACAAACCGATAAAATTTGCAGTGTGTCTCAGCTACTTGATGCTTTGAAACTACAAGGGAGCCTTGTCCCTTCAATTCTACATCTCCTCGTTGAGTGGGAGGATCTATACGTAGAGGTCGTTGAGTTTATAGAATGCATTGACTTCTCGTGGATAGATGACATCATTACCACCGGATGGGGGACGAATTCGATAGTTCAGATGAAGAGTGTGAATGCAAAAAAAAAACAATAAGAGATTCAAAAAAAGCAATCACAAAAGGAAAAAAGTAAATGAAATCACACACAACAACGATGAGAGGTTACTTATTTTCTATTAAGTGTCTCTCAATGAATATAGGTTTTCATCCCCTTGCCCCGGGTCATGGAGTACAATTTATATCTATGTTTGTTACAGAGTTTGAGTTGTTTAAGGAACTCCATCGTAGTTCGTGGATTAACCATGAGGTGCTTGAATATCTTGACCAAGATTATTGGCACCTGACTTGACCCTATCTGTGAGTATACTCCCCTAACTAAATTTATCCGTGTCAAAATCAAAACAATATTTGGGCCCTCCCAAATAACTCAAGTTATCTTAGTCAACTACTCTCATGGGCTTGCAAAAAGTAGGCTCCCACAACTGCCCCTGAAATCTTTGGGCTATTAACTATGGGCCAATAGATTTCAACTGGGTCGGAGGTCCAAGTCCATATAATATAGTGAGAGTCCGTAATGTCATCTTTGTAATAACAAGGCTTGCAATAAGGGCATGCTTGTCTTAAAAAGAAACTGAAGCACCAAAAATCTTTCTGGGAGGTCAAAACTCATCATTCGAGTGCTTTGGTGATTAGTTTTTGCTTACTCAAGCATTTGTTCATTGCTTTTGGTCATTCTTGCACATAATCCGTTACTAAGTCCTTGTCTTGCTTCAAAAGTCAAAGTTTCTCTCTTTCGGTGCTTTCTCAAAGCTTCATTACCACCTGTAAGTTATAGTGCCTACCTCTTCTTGATACTTTTTATCTGTACTATATAGTTACTGTAGTTAGGGTTTCTTCTTGCTATGTTCAGTTATGGCGATGTTGGATGGCAAATTTGTAAAACAATTTAGGCGTAAGTATAACATTACTAAGTGGGTAATTATCGATTGTGCCCCCTTCCCCGTAATGTTCGCAGAGTGGACGGGGGCAGTGGATTCATACCCTGTTGATAACTCAAGGAGGTCTGGATTTTCCCCCAAATGAGTTATTTATTACATTTTTTAGGTATTTTTTCATTGTTCCTACTCAATGCGTCCCCAATGTATGGAAGAAATTAAACGGTGTTCATTGGATAAATACTCTTTATGGAATAAGGTTGGGACTTGTCGAGATATGTTATTGGTATGTATTCTCGAAAATATAAGTGGGTTTGTTGTTTTTGAAAACCAAAAAATCTGAGCGAACTCTGGTGGTAAATATCCCGAATTCCCACAAGGACTACTGCAAAGTGGATTTATTACAAGGAACTCGAATCACCCTCCACTATTGGAAGGGGAAAGACCATGTGACCTTCCCATTTTTTACTATGTGGAGGCCAAAATAGGTCACTTCATTTTTTATCTTTCTGCTAACTTCTATTAGATTCTTCTTATTCTTGTGGTTGATATTCCTCTTCTTTATTATCTCATATCTCCCCAAGAACCAAGAGTCTGGCATTACTGAGATCAATACTGAAGAGCTCATGAAGGCCTGGAGCATAAAGGAGCGATTGGTAGAAGGTGAGCATCCTAGGTCGGTGGCCTTTCTCTTGGAATACAAGAGCATGGGCACCAGCTTTATTGCTCGACCAATCGACCAGGTCCCAATTTTAAGAGCTCCAAAGGTAGGTCCTTCTTATCCGGTTCTTAGTGAGGAGGAAATTTATGAAGAAAAAGAGGAAAAGATCAAGGAAGAGAGAAGATGAGGAGTAAAATTTAGAGGAAAAGAAGAAGAAGAAGAAGAAGAAGAAGAAGAAGAAGAAGAAGAAGAAGAAGAAGAAGAAGAAGAAGAAGAAGAAGAAGAAGAAGAAGAAGAAGAAGAAGAAGAAGATATGGATCATTTAGTCAATAAGATGAGGTTGAGGCTTCCTGATAACGATGATGACCATGCAGTCCTATCTGACAGGATTCCTACTTTAAGGATTTATGTGACGGATACACCCCAAGGTAGTGTTACTGGCCCATCCTATAAATGGAGAAAGCAAGAGAAGTAGAGAGACAAGAAGAGAGAAGAATAAGAGAAGTTGAGAGAGAGAGAGAGAGAGATAAAGTTGAGGCTAAGAAGTTAGCCTTGTGTAACACCCCGTATTTTTATTTATTATTTTAATTAATTAATTGGAATTTTCAAAAAAAATAAATTTTTGAATTTAATAATTTTTATTAGCTGAATATGTTGGTTATGATTTTAGAAGAATAGAACTTCAAGAAGAATTGAAATCGGATTTAAAATGGATTTTATATGATTTTTTTAATATTTTGCCTTATGCCATTTTTAAGCAAAACTGTCAGTTTTCCGGGGTGATCGATCGATCGACGCCTGGGCATCGATCGATCGATGCCTTCAGAAAACATGCACTGCAATCCATTTTTGGATGAATTTGACTTACTTTAAAACTCTTTCTCTTATATATAAATAAAGGGACGGGGCTAGATTTTTAAACACTCATTTGTGAAAACCCTAAGAGCAGAAAACTCTATTTTCTCCATCTTCTTCTACCTCAAAACCCTAGCCACCATTAAAATTACTTTTCAAGCTCAGTTTTAAAGGCCAAGGCGAATCTGTCCCGAGTCGGTTCAAGAGGGGATTTTTAACTATTTTTCGAGAGGAACACATTCACGTAATCAGATTTTTCTGTCGAACTAATCCCAGGCATGTTGACCCTATTATTTTCCTTTAGTGTTATGTGTCTTGATTGTAGCCTCCATTAAACTCATGTTTTCTAAAATAAGATATGAATATAAAGATTAAAGAGATAAATTTCAGGGTTGTTTTACATACAAAAATTAATGGTACCGAATACTTATAACTGTGTATTTCTTTGGGTTGTGTCAGTGTAGTCGATTTTGCTATGGGCATGTGCATGTAGAGGAGCCCTTTTAAAAGTAAATTTTGATATTTCATGTGAAAACCCTAGTTTAATTTAATTTCTTGCGTGGGAAAAATAAGGATCGTGATAGGACTTGCATGTAGCGATTATTCTGAAAATCATAATATTTAGGTGTCTTTGATTTCTACTTTTTAAATTAAATTATTTAAATGGGAATTTAGTGTTCTTATGAATGTTGTTATAATTTGGAATTGTGTTACTTTATGGAAATGTGTTAATATTTCGGAAAGGTTAGGTATGGTATATAATTGGTTTTCTCCCTTGTTATAGTACACTTGTTAGGTATGGGACTAGTAAGTGGGCCTTAATTACGATTTATGCTAATTAGGTATGGGACTAGTTAGTGTAAGTCTATGTGGGTTATATAATTTGGGGTGGGGGCTGATTTTCTATATTATACCTTTGTTGTGATAGCCTAGGATTGATATCTAGGTGGAGTGAAATTTTGTAAATCATTCTTTGCTTAGGATAGGATGATATTGTGTTTTGGGAACCCTTAGTTGGCACTAAAGGTTATTTTGAGGATTTTCACATCGCTTTTAAGGGTGGGGGAAATTAATGTGATTAACGAAAATAAGGAATGTGGAATTTAATATCGCAAGACTAAAAAGGATATTAAAAATTTATTGGCGACATAATGTGTCTAAGGCCGACAGTTTGAACGGGTCAGAGGACGAGTTATGTCATGTCGTGTGTGGAACCTTGTCATACCACGAGGGTCGCAGGATAAAAACGGACCAGACGGCGGACTTGACAAGGGGACGGGTGCGTGTGTGGAACCTTGTCATAACGCGAGGATCGCAGGATAAAAATGGATCAGACGGCGGACTTGACAAGGGGATGGGTATTGATAATATTCTTCACGGTTAAATTAATTAAATTTAACAATGTGGGAAGGTGGGTTAATTAAAATCATATTGGTGTGGCATTTATGAAAACCTTGCGGGTAATTGTGAATTTATTTATGGTGACTATTAATCTCGTAATTAAAATATTCTATTGTTATAGTCGATATATATAGCACTATTGTCTGGGTTCAAGGATCCTATTTAAGGAGAGTAGCCGGTTTACATGCTCGGGGCTTTGGCTCTGACACATGCGTTGACTAATCTTTTTCAGGATTTTTGGAAGTTGCTGCATAGGATTTATTGGAGATCTTTTGGAGGTGCAGCTGGATTTATGTTACTTCTTTAGTAGTTGGATTTTCTCTTTCCATTCAGTCGTTTTATTTATGAGACTATTTTGGAGTTATTGGGCCTTTTTGGTTGCAAAGTTGTTTTAAGTTTTCAGTTGGATTGATTTATTTCATTATTGAGATGTTGGGAGATTATGTGATGGATTTAATCGCATTTTGGAGCTTTATCGGGTGAATGTCATTTCATATTTGGGTTTGATTAAAATAAATTATATTGTGGATTAAAATTTGATGTCTCATACAAGTCACATGCTAAGGATGGTATTTTATTTACTCACGCCCAGCTTACTTTTGGTGGCGGCCGACGCCAGAACTAGGCGGGGTGTGACACCTTGCCGTTTGCCGGAGGGCCTACCATCCCTAGTCTTGAGGGGACTAGTGTAAGCGATTCCCCCCTTTTGGCCCCAGGCCTGCTGAAGAGGTCGGTGCTCGTCGCTGATCACGAGCGGTCCTCAAGGCTGGGGCTATCTCAACTCGCCCTCAAGCTCGCACAGGGGATGGATCTAGTAAGTCTCTCTTAATTTTTTCTTTTCTTTGCTATTTAGCATTTTTATTCTAATTCTCGTTGTTATATTTCCTCTGTAGATGGTGTCTGACTTCACTGCCCTTCTAGACAATCATTGACAGCTTCATAAGGAACAAAGAGCTGAAGAAGTCCCTGGAGGCCGAGAAGGTGGCCTTTGCCAATGCTCGTCGATCATGGGAGCATGAAAAGGGAGAGATATTTAAGGACTATTATGATTTGAGGGTTGCTCAAAAGGAAGTAAATGCTGAGAAGTCCAAATTAGTATAGGCTACCAAATAATTGATTGGCAAGGTGGCCAAGCTGGAGGGCGACCTTTCACAAGCCAAGGATGACAGCTACAGTGAAGGCCTCTACAAATATTACTAGGATGTTGAATGATAGATGTCTTATGACTATAAGGTCTCCTTTAAGAGGGGATGGGATCAGGGTTTGAAGGTCGCTGGTACACCTATAAATTATAAACTCTTCGGCCTTTATTATCCTGGTCTTTACCTTTATATTAAAGAAGAATAAGAATAAGGAGAGGGCGGTGACCAAGATACTGAAAACACTGAGATCATTCCTGCTACGGTTGACGGGAGTGCTGGTGCTGGCTAGGAACAACAAGTAGTCGACAAGGGGAAAACCAAAGTTGGGGAAGACCAGGTGAAAGACTAGGGCTCTTGTAGACTAGGAGTTCCCATTTTCCTTGTACAATTTAAAGTTTTTGTTGGTCCGTACCCTTTTTTATAAACTTCATATATTATCCAGTGGCCTAATTTTCTTTTTATATGATAATGAAATATAACCCTTGGTTCATGTGTTCATCTATGTGTTTATGCTAATGCTTTCTTCTAGTTTGATATGTATTATTTTTAGTCTGCTGATTTAGATCGCTACATTTCTCCTAATTCTGAACTAGGGAGAATTCTTGGACCTGATATCAACTTACAAGCTCCTAAAACCTTTATTAAAATCAACAAATCACTAAGATCTAGGAACGAATAATATAAAAACTAGACTGAAGTGATTGCAAAACTGAAGGATGACTTTCGAGAGATCGAGGAGACAGAGGCCTCCATTCAAGAGTAAAGTAATTCCCTAAAGGGCCAACTTCTGGTGAGAGCTGAGGTCGACCAAGTGGGCGACGTCCTGCAGTCTGAAAATAATGTTTAGCGAAAGGAGCTGGTAAGCTTGAAATCTTTTATAGGAGTATTAAAAGATAATGTCAAGAAGTTGAGATACTCCTTTAAAGTAGGACACAGAGAGGTATGGGGGACGGTTATAATGCTAGTTGGGCAGACGCCCCAGTAGAACTTAAGGAGGCTGAAAGCATTGCTTTTTCTTGAGGAAGGTTGAGGGCTCTTAAAGAGGCGAGAACCCTAAAGGAATCCAATATTTGGTTCAAGTACCAGGTCAAATGTCCTGCCTATAGCCATAAACCTTTTTCGAAAAATGATGAATGGATTTCGATCGATGTTATTCCTCCCCAACTTTTGGATCAGGATCTTGATGAAGATGCCGAAGAATTTTCTCCAAAACTAGACGATTGTCAGAGGGAAGCTATAGCAGAATATCTTGCTCAACACCCTAGCCCTTCTTAAGCTTTTGTGTATCTCTTTTTGGTTTTGTGATTGTAACCTTGTATTCTTAATAAAGAATTTTCTTATTTGAGCGTGTGCTGACTAAACATATATTGGTTTAACATGTTCACAGGTTACTTAGCACTTTTATTGACCAAAATGATATTAATTGATCGATTGTAGGTAGGCTCATACTTAATTTGAATTTTTTTGGTCTTTGGCAGGCGACTAAATAATATTAAAGTGTTGGCATTCTTCCTTTCATATGTTTGAACATTCTCCCAGTCCAATAGGCCTAAGTAGTATCATTCCATTAACTTTACCTTTTAGGTCATGTCGTTACACTTCCTTAGGCCTAAGTGAGCTTATGGCGAGAATGTACCTGGTTAGTGGGCAATCCACCCGAGTAGGTATTTTGCGACTAATAGATGTTGGCGAACAACCAAAGTTGACTTTATTGCCTAAGGATCCCCAGTAGGGTTGTTATTATTTTTGGGGTAACTCATGAGGCCTCTTGTGTTAACAGTAAGGGCCTGAGGGTAATTCCAAGTGTTAGTATTTCACTTACTAACCTGTTAGTTAAACATTCAAAGTATGCACATAGGAGATATCATTGGCAAAGGTTCAAATTAATTAGATGAGATAAGATGAGTTAAGAATCCAATGTAAACTTTGAGAATAGATGGGCCAGTCCGGCCTTTATTCACTGCAAATTTTCTAATCAAGTAATAAAAATTACAAATAACTAAAAATTATGCTAACTAAAAAAAGAAGATCTTAAAAGTATAACTTCTTGAGATTGGCTACGTTCCATGCTCTTGGTATCTCCCTGCCCTTCAGCGTTTCCAGATGATATGCTCCTTGAAGATCATCTCTAATCACTCTGAATGGCCCTTCCCAGTTTGGTCCCAGTTTGCCATCTGGTGGTTTACGGCACTTTCGAGAATTTTTTGTAGGATATAGTCTCCTATTGAAAATTTCCTCGTGTTGACCCTTTTATTGTACTACTTGGTTAGTTGTTGTTGGTAGGAGACCAAATTGATCAAGTCTAGCTCTTGTCACTCATCTTCTAGGTCAAGCTCAGTGCATAAGGCTTCATCATTAAATCCTTGGTCAACCAGTGTGGCTCTCATAGTAGGTAGGCATATTTCTAGGGGATAACCACCTCCATGCCATAAGCAATAGCAAATGGTGTTTCTCCTATTTCTTTCCTAGGCTTCATCCAATAGGCATATAACATGAGGGATTTCATCCATCCAGACGCCCTTATCTTTTTCCAATCATTTTTTATCCCATCCATCATGATTTTGTTTGAAGGCTCTGCTTGCCCATTGCTTTGGGGATACGCCACAGAACTAAAGTGGTGTTTGATGTCGTGCTCATCGTATAAAGCGTGGAAGAAACCACTTTTGAATTGTGTACCGTTGTCGATAATGATGGTTCTTGGTATCCTAAAGTGAGTTATGATGTTTCTCCATAAGAACCTAGTCATATCAGAGTCTCATATGTTCACCAATGGTCTGCATCAACCCATTTAATGAAATAATCAGTGGCGACCACCTAATACTTGCAATTTTCAAATGCAGTAGGTAATGGTCCCACAATGTTTAATCCCCATTGCACTAAAGGCCATGGACTAGTAAGATATTTTAAGTCGTTTGCGACTGGTGAACCATAGGCTAGTTCTATTGGCACTTTTTACAATTTCTAACATATGTGTCAATGTCTTTATGCATGTGAGGCAACCAATATCCTTTCTTGATCACTCGAAAGGCTGATCTTCCACTTGTGTGATTCCCATATATGCCTTCATAAAGTTCACTAAGTACTTTCTCGGCATGTTATGGATGAATGCACTGGAGGTAGGGGCCTATGAATGACTTCTTGTAGAGTTTACCTTTAGGATTAAGGTAAAAATGAGCAGCCTTAACTTTGATTTGATGGTCCGACCTTTCGTCATGTGGAAGTACGTCACTCCGTAGATAATTTATGATGGGTTTTATCCAGCTTGGGGCTTTATCTTTGAGGAGGACTTGCTCCACTACGATGGTTTGATCGATACTGGGTTGTGCGAGGAACTCGATCGGTATTGTCCTCTTTAGGTCATAGTTAATTACTGAGCTTAGTGCCAGTAACGCATCAGTGTGACTGCTTGTTATCGCAGGAATTATCGAATTTTCACCTGCTCAAAGTCTCACATGAGTCATCTTACTACATTGAGGTATGCAGCCATTCGATTGTCTTTAGCATTAAAGTCTCCAATCACTTGCTTGGAGACAAGTTTGGCATTAACGAATACCTTGAGGCATTTTTCACCTAATAGTTTGGCTTTTCGCAAATCGACGATCAACGCTTCATACTCAGCTTCTTTGTTGGATTGTTGAATTTCTACATCCTCTAAGTCTCCCATGAGTCCTCTTATAACACTGAGGTATTCTTCCATTCAATCGTCTTTAGCATATAGTCTCCACTCACCTGCTTAGAGACCATTTTGGAATCACCAAATACCTTGAGGTGTTTTGCCCTAAGTAGTTTGGTTTTTCGCAAATCGACGATCAATGCTTCATACTCATCTTCGTTGTTGGAGTCTTCAAATCCCATCATAATTCCCTATTCAATTATTATATCTTTGGGGGTAACAAGAACAAGCCTTACACCTGCCCCCTTGGAATTTGAGGCTCCATTAACATATAGTGTCCAGTCTTTGGAAGTTGAATGACATGTGAGCAATTGCACTTCGTTCAACTAATCTGCAGATCCATGTCATGTGAACTCAATAATAAAATTTTCTGATATGTCCCTTGATTGTCATTCTGGGATGGAAGTGGATGTTTAATCTTTTGAGCTCGACCGACCACTTTGAAAGACATCCAGAGAGGTTAATTTTTTGTAGAACGTCCTTGAATGGAATGAGCTTTGAAGTAGTGCTTCAACTTTCTGTAAGCGATCACTGGGGCATAGGCGATATTTTCTAGAGGCAAGTACCTTTGTTCATCATCTAGTAGCATCTTGCTGGCATAGTAAACTGGATGCTTCTCTCCCTCCTTTTCACAAACTAAGGCAGAGCTTACATCATGGTCTGACACCGTCAGGTAAAGGTACACTTATTCTCGATCTTCTAGAATTACTAATAGTGGTGGTTTACTAAGGTAAGAGTTTTATTCTCTTCAAAATCTTGTGATCAGTTTTCATTCTATACTAGGTCTTTACCTTTTTTTAATAGCTGGAAGAATGGTCGGCAGTGTTTTGAAGACTTGGAAATGAAGCGATTGAGTGCAGCGGGTATTCTAGTAAGATTTTGAACATCTATCACTGTCTGAGGAGGCTGTATCGATTTGATCTGGGTTGGCCTCAATTTCCATTTTACTCACTAGGTAGCCTAAGAATTTTCCTGACTGGACCCCGAATGAACACTTACTTACATTAAGATTCATTTGGTACTTCCTGAGGATTTTGAAGGTTGATGCTAGGTCTGAGGGGTGATTAACCTTATTCTTTATTTTGACGAGCATGTCGTCGATGTACACCATTATTGTCTCCCCCATCTGTTTGATAAACATTTTGGCTACCAATATTTAGTAAGTTAACCCTACGTTCTTGAGGCCAAAAGGCATGACCTTATAGCCGTACAAACCAACTGAGATTATAAAAGAGGTCTTATCTTGGTCAACCACGTGCAGGGGCATCTGGTGATATCTTGAGTAAGTTTCAAGGAAGCTTATCCTTTCGTGTGCCATTGCGGCATCGATCAGTTGATCTATCTTTTGTAGAAGGAATCTATCTTGAGGACATGCTCCGTTTAGGTCGATGAAATCAATGAAAACCCTCTAGTTGTGGGAACTATCACTAGGTTGGACAACCATATGGGTAACTGAACTTCCCTGATGTATCCTTCTTCCAAAATCTTCCCTACCTCTTTCTCTACTACCTTAGCCTTTTCAAGAGATGTTTGACGAGCCTTTTGAGTGATGCTCTTAAAAGTGGGATCGACATGTAAACGGTGGCACGCCAAGCTGGGGTCAATCCCAGGAAACTCGTAAGGCTCCCATGTAAAAACATATATGTTGCTTTTAAGAAATGCAACCATTCACCTTTTCTCCTGATCGGTAAGAGCATATCCAATAAAAAACTTCCCTTCTAATAAATTGTCATCGGCTACAACTTCTTCCTGGATTTCAATGACCCTGTCAGCGGGTTGGACCCTGGTATCTCCCACCAATAGTCGATCATACCATAGTTGTTATTTATAAAGAACACTCCCTTCATGGGCTTTCTCCTGTGCATTCTCAGGAAGCTTCTTTTTCTCTTTTTTTAGGTGGATGGTAGTGATGAAACATTTTTGAGCTATCACCTAGTCGTCGTGAATTTTGACCATTCCGTAATCCGTAACACATTTCAACTTTTGATGATAAGTGGATGGAACCACCTTTATGGCGCGGAGACAACCCCTGTCCAAAATAGCATGGTATGGGGACTCAAAGTCCAAAACTAAGAACTCGATTAACTTTGAGATGCTCCCTTCCCTGATTGACAAGGTGATCTTTTCCAATGCTATGGTAATCCTTCCTGTAAAGCCAACTAATGGGATAGTGGATTCTTTGAGGTCGGAGACATTCAATTTCTGTTTATGAAACAGATACTGATACATCACTTCGGATGAACTCCTCTGGTCCATCACTAGCTTGTCAATATCCCAGTTAGCAATCCTGAGCGTGATTACTAATGTGTCACGATATGGGGTCCTTACCCCGACCAAATCCCCTTCGGTCAACACGATGTGCTTCGTGTAATCAACATATTTTAGTCTCCTCCAACTTAAGTCTCGGCTGGGTCAATCTAAAAAGCTTCCATCACGGTAGTCACATTCTTGATTTCCATTCTAACGGCATTGCCCTGAATCTATTTGAGGTCTGACGCCCCATGAATGATTGCAAACTCATGTCCCGTATCATTATCGAGGATATTGTTTGGATTTTGGTCACTATTGTCCATAGCCTTCTCTGTTTTCTTTTCAATGTACTCGCTAAGGTTCACTGCCTGAACTAGCTCTTACAGATGTGACTTCAGAGCTTTGTAATTTTTAGTTCGATGACCACCCTCCTTGTGGAATGCGCACCTTAGTGCATTATTTCTCCTAGTTGAATCTTCGCCCATATTCTCGGACCATTTAATGAAAGGAAACTCCTTTATCTTACTAAGAATCTTATCAATGGGTTCCTTAAAGACTGTGTTTACATCTTCGAACGCCTTGGAGGTGTCAATCTTACCTCCACCTTTGCGGCCATTCTGACACCCATTCTTGGTTCCCTTTTTCTGGGTGTCTTTATTCTTTGTCCCCTTGTTCTCCTTTGTTTGACCATTGTCTCCCACATTAGTATGGACCACATCCTCGACCTTGGAATATTTATTGATACGGGCCATAAGATCATCGAAGTTTACAACTTACTTCTTGGTGAGAGATTGGTGCAGCAGGGAGGTGGTCGGCAGGCTGATTTTGAAGGATGCTACGGCAACTTGCTCCTACCAACCCTACATCTCATTAAATATCTCCCAGTATCTCTTGGCGTAATATCTGAGGTTTTCCTGAGGATTTTTCTTCATAGTGAGCAGCGTATCCATCCACTTAGGATAAGAACTGCTTGTTATGAACCGTATCGTCAAAGCCTCTGTCAATACTACGAAGTTCTAGATTGACCTATAGGGGAGTGTATCAAACCATTTAAGTGCTACATCGTGTAGGCTAGAAGGGAATATCTTGCATATCAGTGCATCATTATGGCTCCATAAAGTCATTGCCTACAGATATTGCCTAACATGATCTATGGGATCTATTTTCGCGTCATATATCATGAACATGGGGATAGCTTCTTGGGGGCTCGTTATGTTCGATTTCCCTTGAAAAGGGGGTATTCATCTGAGAGTTTAGAGATCTTATAAAAATCTCTCTAGTCGATATGGCTCCTCTGTGTCCGGATATTGGTCCATCTCCCTACAGACCAAAATCCTCAAATACTCACTTGATCGATCATTATTCCTGTGGTGCCTCTCCTAGTGCCCACGCTCTGATCGTGTTTGCTCTGATCTGTCATGCTTGGTTCTTTCCTGGTCAAGCCTAATACTCCTTCCTCAGTTGGGGGTGAGAAGAGTGCGCTTGTGTTCAAATAAGGAAATTATTTAATTAAACTCAGTTTTTATTAATTAAGTCCTAAACATGCATCTATGTGTGATTGATGATGATAAAATCAAGTAAGAGCATTCAAACACACACAAATGAGGAAAAATACCCCAACGGGGCAAAACCTTTTATTTTCACTATAATTTTGTAAGAAAGCGGCTTACATGGATTACAATGAAAATATGTGACACAGAAGTACCCTCGGGTGTCAGTTCTGATGTCGTCGGCTGGAACTATCCCTTTCCAGTAGGGCAGTAATGAAGAAGAGAACGGCTTCCTCACAAATTACTCCATATGAGTAAATGATCCTCTTGAAGGTTTAAATATTCACACACATATATGGGAATGGTTTTGTGAATCAAAAAGGTTTAGAAAACCTTAAAAAGATGAAGTTTTATTCTGGACTGTTTTCGCAGAAGTTTGAGATTACAGAAAGACTTGCAAATCGTATAGAAGGTGTATAGGTATTTATACGAAAATCGAGGCGGTGGCTAGTTCGAACGAGATAGCCATGTCGCTCGAACGAAGGATAGATGTTGTTCAAACGAGATCGCGCGACATGCCTATCTCGTGCGAACGGCAGTCAAAGTCATTTGAGCGAGCTCGTCGTTCAAGGCACTTAGCTTCTACACTTAGAAAAACTTCTTCTTTTGATAAAAATTAATCCAGACTTCAAAAAATAATATTAAAAATTTCCCAAATATTTATGCAAATATTAAAGCTCCAATAAACCATTTTACCGATAATGCGTAGTGGAGTGGTGGGAATGATCTGAGCAGCAGGTCGCATGATGCACGTGAAGATAATGTATGCATTGAATTTGGATAAAGGCCATCGAGGATGATCGTGTTGACGTGCCGAATGTAGCGGTATCAGACATATAAACTGTGATATAGGGAAAAATAGAAAATTCCTAGATTCTACCCCAGACATTTATAAAATTATGTCCTTACAAATATCCCCATATGTCTATGTTCGTACATACATAAAACATCTGAATTATGCAATCAAATGACATACAATATAATATCCCCATTAAACCCTCAAACTGAGAATACTAAATGACATGTCTTCTAAATCTTCAGCTCTTCATAAAATTCCAAAGCTTTTCTCATCAGGGTGTGTAATCAAATAATGAGCAATGTTGTACCTACACACATGAGATAAAGCAAATACCCGTGACAAGCAACAGTTTGAAATATAATGATATGCAAAAATTGATGATCAATTAAGCTTAAGCAAATCATTCATAAATCAACCAAACACCAAACCAATTCTCCCCCATAATTCTTCTCCCCCTTTTTATGATGTCCCCAAATAGACAGATATGAGAAGCATAAATGAATGCACATGGAGAATGACACACGGGAATAAACTGCTATTTTTATATTTTTCAAAAATTTTCACACATAATATACAACAAAGAATCACACCATGAAAGAACACAAAAACAACTAAGTCGATTATAGCGTAAATGTAGGAGTGTGATCAAATTCGATAGGAAAATCAATGCATACAAACATGACATATGTGCAGGATGAATATCAGATACTCCTAACGAATGAACTCAAAATCTTCCTTTGGTGTAAAAAGGTGGTAATATGAGACATTGACTCAATCAAATCAACAAATCAAAGCTCAAAGTGATTTCCACACCAATAACGTCCAAAACTATTTCATGTTTTTTCAGAACTTTCAAGGAAGTGCAAACCCGTTTATATTCTCCAAACAAACTCCCTCAGATTTATATTTTGAATAGAGGCGTTCTAAATTCTCAAACTTTGGAGAATTGATGGTGAAACCTAATGGCCCATATTTGGCATATATTGCTTTTTATTGCCTTTAATTTTTTTCGGGCTCTTTTAACCTCTTTGGACCCCGAATAATAAAATTCCTCAATTATTTAGGTCCTTTTTAATAGTGGCTTAGAATCGGAAAGGCTAAATGAACCTTTCGCAGCCCTTCCCTATTTTCAAATAAACACACAGTCTCACCAAAACAGTTTTTACATGCATTCCAATCTTGTCAAGTTTTATCGCATATTATTAGTTCTATAGACAGAATTAAGATGGAAACACTCAAACCAATATGTGATAGACAAGTACAATAATCAAATAAAGTCATGCATGTGTGCAATAAAGGAGATAGGAGTCAAATATGTAGAAAGGTATCACTAATCACAACTCAAAGACTCCAAACAATGTAAAGCACATGGATGAAATGATGTAGCGTCTCAAATCTCTATCAAACATTCACATGGATAAATGGAATGAAATTGTGACTTGGCTATCTTAAATGCTCATCCATAAAAGGAGCAATAAAATAAATAAATCTTTTTGGATTTTTCAAAAAAATTACCAAATAAAATCTTTTTGAGCTTCTAAAAAAAATTAAAAAAATCTTTTTGTATTTTCTAAAAAAAAAAGTAATAATACACATGATACAAGCTAGCAATATGAAGCATATGATATGAACATGAAAAAGCATCCTATCCTAGACACGGACCAACCCCTCAGTCAACTGTGCAAATTCTCAAAGACTTCCTAAAACTCCCAAATCTAAGGGCATCTAAAGGTTTTGTGAAAATATCGGCTAACTGACGGTCGGTGGGTACGAAACTCAGGGATACGACTTTCTCCTCAACTAACTGACGTATAAAGTGCTCGCGTATGCTGATGTGCTTTGTGCGTGAATGTTGGACTGGATTACGGGATATGTGTATTGCACTCGTGTTATCAAGGGAAATAGTCATGGTATCTTGTAAAATCCCATAATCCTCCAACATTTGCTTCATCCACAAGAGTTGTGTGCAACAACTCCCGGCGATGATGTACTCAACCTCCGCTGTGGACAAAGAGATGGAATTTTTCTTCTTGCTCAGCCAAGAGACAAGAGCATAACCAAAATAGAAACACCCACCAGAAGTGCTCCTATAACCATCTACATCCCCGACCCAATCGGTATCCGAATAGGCGGACAAACGGTCATCGGTATCAAAGGAATACCAAATACCGTATGAGAGAGTCCCACTCACGTATTTGATAATACGTTTTAGAGAAATTAAGTGTGACTCTTTCGGGGATGCCTGATATCGCGCACAGACTCCAACATTAAAGTATATTTCGGGACGACTGGCATTCAAGTAGAAAAGACTACCTATCGTACTCCGATACAAGGTTTGCTCTACATCCTTGCCTGAAGTGTCCTTACTAAGCTTGGTAGTGGTACTCATAGGTGTATGTGCATGCTTAGCGGAGTCTAAACCAAATTTCTTCACTGGGTCTCTAGCATACCTGGATTGGGAGATGAACATCCCATCCTCTAGCTGACGAACCTAGAGACCAAGGAAGAAAGTAAGCTCACAAACCAAGCTCATCTTAAACTCACTTTCATCTCCTCCTCAAAGTGATGAGCATGTTCGGAGCATGTGGATCCAAAGACTATGTTGTCCACATAGACTTAGGAAACCAAAATAGCACCGTCATCTCTCCTGACGAACAACGTCATATCAACTCCCCCTCTCTTAAAGCCATGGGCTAAGAGATAGGAAGTAAGCCTCTCGTACCAAGCACGGGGTGCTTGCTTCAAACCATACAAGTCTTTCCTCCAATAGTAAACATGCTCCGGGTGCTTAGGGTCTTCAAACCCTTTTGGTTATTCCACATAAACCTCCTCCTGTGGAATACCATTCAGAAAGGCACTCTTGACATCCATCTGATATAACTTGAAGCGCAGATAACATGTGATGGCAAGTAGTAAGTGGACGGACTCAAGCCTCTCAACAGGAGCAAACGTCTCCCCAAATTCTACACCCTCTATCTGTGTGTAGCCTTGAGCTACCAACCTATCCTTGTTTCTGATTATGGTACCATTTTCATCCATTTTATTCTTGAAAATCCACCTCGTACCTATCACATTAGTCTCACTAGGTCGGGGGACTAGTTCCCAGACATTGTTCTTTTTAAACTGAAGCAACTCATCCTGCATAGCAGATATCCAGTGTTCATCCTTGAGTGCTTCTTTGTGATTCTTGGGCTCGACTTTGGATGTATAGTAAAAGTGACTAACGATGTTCTCTAGCTGAGCACGAGTCTTGACCCCAAGAGTGGGATCACCTACAATGGAGGCAGGGTCATGACTCTTGCAGACCCAAGTTGGTGTATCCCCTAACATAGAAGTAGGATCCACAAAGTGTGGGTGAGGGACAACTAAATCACTGCCAGAAAAATCCTCATCCTCACACTGAAGGTTAGGATCAATAACCATTGGAGGTTCGTCATCTTGCACGGTGACGTTTATTGACTCCATAACCTTATAGATCTTCAGGTTAAAGACCCGGTACGCTCTACTATTCGATGAATATCCTAGAAATATTCCATCATCGCTCCGGGAGTCAAACTTTCCAAATTGCTCTCTATCCCGTAGGATGTAGCATTTACTCCCATAAACATGGAAATATGCAAGGTTGGGTTTCTTGCCAGTCCACAATTCATAAGGCGTCTTAAGAGTGTGTGGACGTAGGTAAACCCTAGTCACCATGTGGCATGCAGTAGACACTGCTTCTGCCCAACATTTCCTAATAACTATAAGACCTAGAAGCATAGATCTAGCCATTTCATGGATCTTCCTATTCTTTCTCTCAATAATCTCATTTTGCTGAGGAGTCTTCACAGCAAAAAACTCATGTTTGATCCCAATGCTATCACAGTAAATATCTACCTTTGCTTCCTTAAATTCAGTGTCGTTGTCACTACGTATCCTGTTAATAGTGACTCCGTGTTGATTTTACAGGACACGGCACTTGGTCGTTAAAAACTCCATAGCATCGGATTTCTTCCTCAGAAAACCTACAATCGAGTATCTGGAGAAATCATCCACCATTACGAGGATATACCTCTTACCACCCAGACTCTCAGTGCAAGTAGGACCCATAAGATCCATGTGAATAAACTCAAGTACACGAGAGGTGGTAATGGAATGCAACTTCCTATGGGGGTTACGAATTTGTTTTCCCAATAGATAGGGTCCACAAACCATCGAAGTTGGCTTTCCAAGTGATGGTAAGCCATGTACTAGGTCCTTTTTAGTTAAACGAGTAAAATCTTTAACGTTCACATTACCTAGACGTTGGTGCCACAGATCCATAGGAGTGATCGTGGAGCTGTTGTAGACAAGTGAAGACGTGGGCTCAGTCCCATAGCAATTATCCTCTGTCCTCACCCCTCGCACTAAAAGTTTACTGGATTGATTATATACATTACCAGTATCCCAATCAAACTTTACTGTAAAGTCAGCGCCGCACAGCTGGCTAATGCTGAGAAGGTTTGCTTTCAAACCTTTGATGTACAAGACATTCTCTAGCTTAGGAAATCTTAGTAATCCTACAGTACCACGTCCTACAATGCTAGACTTGCTCCCATCTCCAAAGGTGACTCTATTATCCTTATAATCCTCAAGATAAGTAAAAAATGAGGTATCGCCTGTCATATGTCTGGAGCACCCACTATCAAAATACCACTGTGAGGTATTATGTGCTTTGAGAGAGACATGAACAACAAGGGCCTTTTTATCTTTCTTAGGTACCCAATGAGCAGTGACCTTTTGTTTACCCTTGTTGTTGTTAGTTTTAGCCAGAATGTGAGAAGCATTCACTGACGACAAAGACATCCGTCGAAATTCCTCCATCAAACTCTGTGATGTGGCAGCTAAAAACTCAACTCGCTCTCTCAGACTGGTAAAATCATCAGTATGCTGTGGTAGAGCAGTAGTACGTCGTGTCCGACCCTACTATAGAAAAACTCCCTGAGGTGGACTTTTCTTTTGTAATATGTACAAAAGAACACAGTCTTAGGAGGACCTTGGTTTGCTTTTCTTGGTCGAACTCTCCTTCGAGGTTTCTGATGATGTCCATAAGGAGTCATAGTAAACTCAGGAACTGGTCCAGTGCAATTTGGGACGTGGAGGCACCATCATAACCTATTCCCTGCTTATCACCAAAACCTAAAGCGGGGCCGAGGAGCATCTTTCCCATCTTCCCAGATCTGTCCTCGATTTTTACCTTGACTTCCCGTGCTTTCTCAAGATCATGAGTAAGTTGGGCTACAAGGGCTTCAACTTTCTTCTGAGTCTCCATAGAGGAATGGATCTCACTCGTAAGACTAGCCACTTGCTTAGTCAATTCTCCTCTCTTTTTCTCAAAATAACTCTCTCCCTCTCTAAATAAACTCTCTCTCTCAACACAGGCAGACTCTCTCTCTCTTAAGGTAGTGCAGGTGGAGGACTCACTCTCTCTCTCTTTTCTTAAGTCTTCCTCTAAAGCGGTGATCTTAAGAACTAATGCTTTATTACGCTTTTTAGTTTTAAATGACTCAGAATGTAGCTCGGCGTAGGCGCGTTGAAGATCACTCTCGCTCTTACTTGTCTCATCCTCCCCCTCACTTACATCTATCTCACTATCGAGGTGTCCCTGTGAAGCAGCATCCTCGTCATCATGAGGAGCACTAGAAGAGCTCTCAAGACTAGCCATGAATGTGATGAAATTACACTCATGCGGTGACTCGTCTCCAGAATCCACCGACTCGACCTCACTGTCGTTACTAAGGGTAGCATTAAGGACAGCTTTGCCCTTTTCTCTATTCATCCTAGTAGCACACTCAAAATCTCTATGACCCCTACCTTCGTACTCAAAGAATCTCTCACTTTCCTTTTTAGGAGGATCTTTAAAATCTTTTTCATTTTTCTTTTCAAACTTATTTTTCTCAAATTTCTTTTTATCTTTAAAATTACCATTTTTCTTGAATTTGAGAATTCTCCTGAAATTTTTAACAAATAGGGCCAAATCATCTATGTCAAAATCACACTCAGAATCGAACGTATCTGTCTCTCTTTTTCTAGATGACTCTCGCCTCTTTCTTGTCAACCCCTCACTCTTTCTCTCTTAGGCATTAAGTGTAATGCCCTTATCTTTAGACTTGATAGATTTAGGAAACATATCAATTTTATAAGTTTGCAAGTCTCCTACAAATTCCTCCAATTTAAGCGTGTTTAAATTATCCATAGAATTTAACACAGTGACTTTAGGGATAAAACGCTTAGGCAGTGATCTAAGAATCTTTTTAACAACCCTAGCATTAGGAATGTGTTCACCAAGATTAAAGCTAGTGTTAACAATATCAGACAGTCTAGCATAAAATTCATTAAAACATTCAGATTCAAGCATGGTAATTGTTTCAAATTGAGTTGTTAAATTTTACAGTTTAGATTCTTTCACAACATTAGTTCCTTCATGGGTAAGTTGCAAAACATCCCATGCCTCTTTTGACGTGGTGCACGTCATTATGCGTTTGAACTCATCAGGTGTGACAGATCCAGAAATAGCACGTAAACCCTTAGAATTGAAAGATGACCATTTAAATTCTTCTTCAGTCCATGTAGTAACAGGTTTTAAATTGGTCACGTTTTCAAGAGTGACAGAGGGAGTTTTCCACCCTCTTTCAACCAAAATCCAAACACGTTCATCAATGGCTTTTAATGCAGATCTCATGCGGGCTTTTCAGTATGCATAGTTTGTCCCATCAAAAACTGGAATTTTATTATATAACTTCTCTATTATGAACACACTCATTTTCTAAAAATCAAAAAATTGATATCTTAGAAAAAATTTGCGGAAAATTACACGGTAAATTATGTAATTGTCTCTAATACCAATTTGAGAAGAGTGCGCTTGTGTTCAAATAAGAAAGTTATTTAATTAAACTCAGTTTTTATTAATTAAGTACTAAACATGCATCTATGTGTGATTGATGACGATAAAATCAAGTAAGAACATTCAAACACATACAAATGAGAAAAAATCCCCCAACGGGGCCAAACCTTTTATTTTCACTATAATTTTGTAAGAAAACGGCTTACACGGATTACAATGAAAATATGTGACACAGAAGTACCCTCAGGTGTCGGTTCTGATGTCATCGGCTGCAACTATCCCTTTCCAGTAGGGCAGCAATGAAAAAGAGAACACAAATTACTCCAGATGAGTAAATGATCCTTTTGAAGGTTTAAAGATTCACACACATATATAGGAATGGTTTTTTTAATCAAAAAGGTTTAGAAAACCTTAAAAAGATGAAGTCTTATTCTGGACTGTTTTCGTAGAATTTTTAGATTACCGAAAGACTTGAAAATCGTATAGAAGGTGTACAGGTATTTATACGAAAATCGAGGCGGTGGCTCGTTCGAACGAGATAGCCATTTCGCTCGAACGAAGGACAGATGTCGTTCAAACGAGATCGCGCGACATGCCTATCTCGCGTGAACGACAGTCAAAGTCGTTTGAGCGAGCTCGTCACTCAAGGCACTTGGCTTATACACTTAGAAAAACTTCTGCTTTTGATAAAAATCAATCCAGACTTCAAAAAATAATTTTAAAAAATTTCCCAAATATTTATGCAAATATTAAAGCTCCAATAAACCATTTTATCGATAATGCGTAATGGAGTAGTGGGAATGAGCTGAGAAGCATGTCGCATGAATCATAATGCACGTGAAGATAATGGATGCATTGAATTCGGATAAATTCCATCGAGGATGATCGTGTTGACGTGCCGAATGTAGCGGTATCATACATACAAACTGTGATCTAGGGAAAAATAGAAAATTCCGAGATTCTACCTCGGACATTTATAAAATTATGTCCTTACAGGGGGAATCCCCCTTGAGGGCTATTAGTTATGTCTCGATGCCTCCTTGTGTTTCTGGGTAGGTTTCTCTCCATTCTTTCAAGTCGCCTCTTAAGGCGAGCATTTTCTTCTTCTTGGCATCGAGTCGCCTCTTCCTGCCCTCGAAGTTGGGTTTCATAGGCATCAACCAACCTATAAATTTGAATAAACCTTAGAGATCCATGGCTCTCTTCTAAAGGTTGCCTTTCCTGGCGAAACCTTGGGTTTGAATGTTGGCAAATTTCAGACCTAACCTTGGGAAGGGTCGGCTCTTCATGAACATCATCGGATTGTGGAATGTTATTGCTATTGTGAGACATTATTGGCTTTCTGGTTTTGAATGCTTTCGTAGGAACACAAGTCGATTCCCACAAACGATATCAATTGTGAGTGTAGAAAACTTCACAATAAAAGATTCACGAAAGCAATCACAAAAGGCAAAAAGTAAATATAATCACACACAAGAACGATGTACGTGGTTTGGCAACTTTCTTACGTCCATGGAAAGGTTATTTATTTTCTATTAAGTGTCTCTCAACTATTATAGTTTTTCACCTCCTTGCCCTAGGTCAGGGAGTACAATTTATATCATGTTTGTTACAGAGTTTGAGTTATTTAAGGAACTCCGTCATAGTTCATGGATTAACCATGAGGTGCTTGAATATCTCAATCGACATTATTGTCACCTGAATTTACCCTATCTGTAAGTATCCTCCTCTGAATAAACTTGTTCGTGTCAAAATAAGACAAGATTGCTACTCTCATAGGCTTACAAAAAGAGGACTCCCACAAAGAGCAAAGCCAGAAAAATACTAGCCCAGTAGTCAGTCTATGTGGAATGATATCGTTTGAAGATCTACTAGGAAAGATCAACAAAGTGACCAAACAGCCCGAGATAGATGAAGGAAAAGGGTTTCTATTTTTCCCCTCTTTTATGAACCATATGACTGGATCTGGGACGCATTACCAAGTTTCGAAGCCTCAATTAGCAATGACGGATAAGGAAAAAGGAGTTAAGAATCTCCCTATGCCGAAAATGACCCTTAAGGAGAGCAAGATCCTCGATCTGTTGAAGAAAACTCAGGCTAACATCACTCTGTGAGGACTCTTTATGTCTTCCCAACTGCACAAAAATATCTTTATTAAACTTCTCACCAGGCCCACAGTCCCTCCCTCTAATACCCCGAAAGAATCCATAAACTTGGTCGGGTCTCTAACCTCTACTAGGATGCTCTCCTTCTCCGATGAAGAAATCCCTAAGTTTGGTCCAAATCATAATTATAATATCGTTGTCGAGGTGATGGGGAAGATAATCCCGCTTTCGCTCGTCGATAATGGATCAACACTTAATGTTTACCCGTTAAGAACCCTCAATTGCTTGGGAATGAAACTAAGTGACCTTGATCCAGCTT
Organism: Sambucus nigra; assembly: GCA_949130495.1. Lineage (NCBI taxonomy): Eukaryota > Viridiplantae > Streptophyta > Magnoliopsida > Dipsacales > Adoxaceae > Sambucus > Sambucus nigra. Next base: position 578,531,881 of record OX422208.1, on the reverse strand, counting down.
TCCTCACGGTGCGTGCTTACGACAATACTCGTTGGGAAGTGATGGGATCCATAAAGCTTATAATAGGTGTTTTCCCTATAAATGTCGTTACTGAATTCTAAGTCATCGACATCCTGGGTTGTTTCAACCTGTTACTCAGACAAATATGGCTCCATAATATCATGGGTGTGTCTTCCTCCCTCCATCAGAAACTGAAGTTCTTCACTAATGTGAAGGTCATTGCCATATTGAGCGATGATGATAATACTAAGAATGCAAGAACTAGTAACCCGATACTAGAGATATAGCATGGGGAAAATGATATGCTTCCATCAAGTTTTGGAGTCGAACCACATCCTCTACTAGTAAGGGATGATTTCGGAGATAGAGTATGTCCAGAGCATAGGCCTCATGGCAATGTCAATGTGAAATAAATGTTCAAGAATACGCACTTCATAATCGGACTGGGGCTGGGATGATGACAATAGGGAATACTATAACCCATAGTGTTAAAGAAAGCATATCCTCCATGTGGCATGGGTTATCAACCATCATTAGAGGAACTTAGAATGGTCACCCAACCTTGGTTAAAAAGAAGGCTAAAAAGTGCTAATATTATCTCAGGAGATTCCTTAAAGGGTAGATTCGTCAAAGAGGGTGAAGAATTTCCCTTTTGTGGTTTCCTGAACTATGGTATGATTATGTGGACAAGAAGGTGAATCCAGGAATGGAGACCTTATTCCAAGATAATTACTCATGGGCTAAAAGTTCCCAGCATCATGTGCAACCACTCACTGAGAAGACTATAGCTATTATCGAGGATTTCGAAGGAAGTGACTCTGAGGATTTGTTTAACTTGAAGACACTAGGGCTGACACTCTACATGATCCACTTAGGCACTACATCATTGAACCCATCCATCTTGATCGAAGTTACTGATTCACCCCTCCTTAACTAGAATACTATACAAACTCCACCTGCCGAAATGCAACCCAATCAAGATATTTATTCTTTGTCTGCCTTTTTTGTTGTTCCTCCTTATTGTTATCATAATGTAATCGAGACCTCCTTTGATGAGGTTCTCAATGTTGTTTTTCCCAATAATGAAATAAATGAAGATTTTGAGCATCTTATTCTGCCTCACATTAATTATCTTGATTCTAACCAAACTCTTGATGGTAATGATTTTGCAAATGAACAATTCTTAACTAAAATAAATAAGGTTAATAACAAACAACATAACCTCGCTCGAATTAATGAAGAGGAAACTTTTATTAATCTCGGTTCTAGAAGCCAACTGCGCGAGATTAGGATAGGATCCACACTTGATGAGCATGAGCGCGCGTAACTCAAAGAATTGATGAAGGAATTTGTAAACATCTTCGCATGGTCCTACGATGACGTGCCCGATAGATCTTGAGATTGCTCAGCACGAGATTTCGATTCTCCTGGAATGCAAATTGGTCAAACAAAAACTGTGAAAGCTCCGTATAGAATGTTCGCTCAAGATTAAGAAAGAGGTGGTCCAAAGGCTAAATGTATGCTTCATCAAGGTAATATAATATCCCATATGGTTAGCCAACATTGTACCCGTGTTAAAATCAGGAGGAAAGGTCTGCATGTGCGTTGATTATCGAGATTTGAACAAGGCCTCTCCAAAGGATTATTACCCACTACCCAATGTCGACCTCATTCATTGATGGGTTTGTTAGATGCAATCAGATCAACATGCACCCTCATCATTAAGAAAAAAATGCATTCATCATCCCTTGGGGTACCTTCTGTTGCACAGTTATGCCATTTGATCTAAAAAATATAGGGGCTACCTACCAAAGGGCTACCCCAACCTTCTTACATGATTTGATACACAAATAAGTCGAAGTCTACGTGGATGATATGATCATCAAGTCTAAGACTCAAAAAGGTCATGTTCACACTCTATAAAAGTTCTTCGAACGACTATGGTGATACAAAATGCGACTTAACCCACAAAAATATGCCTTTGGTGTTACCAAAGGAAATCTTTTGGGATTCATGGTTAGTGAAAAGGGTATTGAAGTAGATCCTTCCAAAATGAAAGCCATACTCTAGATGCCACCATCCCTAATAGAGAAGGAAGTATGAGAATTGATAACTTGACTTTTGCGTGTGGTCGTTGTTGTTGAAAGCCAAGTTAATCAAAAATTCTCAAATACCTACAAAATATAATAACTCAAGTACAGAGTTAAGTAAGGGTATCAATCCACTCCCTAGGGAGTAAAGCAAATGAAACAAATTCACATGTAATTCACTTTTTATTTTATTTTTGGGCTTTTACTTTTTCTAATTTTTTTAGCTTTTTCGAATATTAAAACAATAGGGTGAGGTGAGGTCTTAAACTAAACTAAATTAAAGTGTGAGATGAAAATAACTAACTAGAAATTTACTAAAATAAAAAATAAAGTCTAACACTAAAATAAACGAGATAAAGTGAGGTAAATAAATGTGAGAACAATCAAGGAGTGGGATTACATCACAAATTTTAGTTATTCTAATTAATTAATTTAATTAATTGAATTCTCCCAAATTAATATCAAAACTACAAATCAACTCTCGTTGGAAATGTAATTTTAGTAGTAACATTTCAGAAAATTAAGTTTAATACCTCACAACTCTAGAAAAATAAATCTACACTCCTTTTAATTAATCACCCGCTAGGATCGATCAATTAAAGTTCATGTAAATCTTAGAAAATAATTTTAGAGTTGAAATTCAAGTGATAATACCCCACTTAAGAAACCCCTATCTCTAGTTCGAATCTAAAATGAGTATTGTAACTAGAATATCGATTTTCTCTCGAAAATCATTTACCTCTCTCGAGGCGCAAGTTTAAGGGTGAGGGATCAAAATTAACATTCAAAGGGACTTTTCAAGTAATTAAACTAAAAAAATAAAATAACATCAAATAAGGGTTTTAACCCAACCCTTGAAAGGGGTTTTAGCCTAACATGGTATAAAATATGACAAATTAGTAATCAAAGGCATAAACAAATAAAATAGAAGGGTAAGAGGACAAATCTTCAAACAAGTCTCCTTGATTTGCAAAAGTGGACTCTAATCCTCCATTGAAATTGAGTCAATTACATACAAACACTCATTTGAATCACTCAACAATTAATTTCTCACAAATATCTAAAAAATAAAAAGAATAAAATAAAAATATTTACAAAGGATAATTTTCTTTACGATTCTCTTTCTAAAAATTCCTCTCTACAAGATCTTTTTTATTTTGGGGTCATATTCTTCAATTTATAGTAGGCATGGAGCATGGGGGTATTTTTGAAAATTGGTTTGGGTGTGCATGAGAATGGTGAGAGGAGCATGGGGTGTGAGTAGGGTTGTCTTTTTTTTTCGAACATTCCGATTTTTCCGATATCCGATCCGATACTTTCCAATTTTGGAACGCATATAAGGTTCTTGATTTTCGATTTTCCGATTTTCGATTTTTCCGAATTAAATTGGATAGGAAATTGGAACTATGTTTCAAATTCCGATTTTTCAATTTTTTCGATCCGATTGTCCGATATTTTAGCCGATCCGATTTTCCGAAATAATTTCCGAATATTTTTTCCGATTAATATATGAATATTTTATCCGATTAATATTTTATATAATACCTTACATTTCCCTTATCTAATAAGAATGTGTACCCTTAGATTAGATCAATTTAATCTCAACCCTTAATTTACCCACTATATATACGCTCCTAATAAGTAGCTAGGGCACCAAATCACTTTCACGCCTCTCTTAGACGGCCAAACCATCTCGCCCCTTTCTATTTCTTCTACAATTTCTACTCACCTCTAACTTAGATGTCGATCAGATCTAAGCCTCAATCAGATCTTATGGCCTCAATCGGATCTCATGGCCTCAATCAGATCTCGATCCCAATAAAGGTAAGCTCTCATGGCACAATCAGATCTCGTCCCTTTATGCGATTTATGCGATTTGGCTGCTTTTTTTTATGCGATTAGTCCGATTTGGCCGATTTATGCACAATCAGATCTCGTCCCTTTATGCGATTTGGCCACTTTTTTTTCATACGATCACACAGATGCTCAGATTTATGCGATTTATGCGATCACACAGATGATCTGTGTTGGCACACATGGGACGACACAAGATGCTCCCACACAGAAGATCAGTGACAGATCTGTGTTGGCACACATGGGAGGCTATTGAATATTATGTGTAGTTTATTATGTGTGGTGTTTTAATTGAATATTTCTTGTTAAAAATTTTAGGCCATTTAACACACACACGTTGCGGCTGATATTTGCTGATATTTGCGGTTGATATTTGTTCTACACCCATACAGAACACCTGATATTTGCTTAACACACCATTTATCTTCTTTACACCATTTATTTGCTGTAGTTTAGTCTATTTGCTTAACACACACACCTGATATTTACATACATAGAATACTTTTTTATATTTACACCCATACAGAAATTGTCACATACATAGAACACCTGTTGATTTACATTTTGTGAACTGATTATAGATTTAACTTAATTTGTTTTATGCAGATTTAATATATTGTGCGAGTCAGGATTCCCACACGAAAAATTTAGCTCTTCTGTGTGAGGTATATTCTGTCCACTCCACTATTAATTGTATGTCGATAATGGATGAAAGCACCGGAGTCACTAGTAAAGTCAATCCTAAAAAAAGAAAAATAACACCAAAATCAAGTTTAGTTGGTCATCATGGAGTATCGGGAGTGTGGGAGCATTTTGAAAAAATTATGGTTGAGGGAACAAAAAAAAATTCGGGTACTTGTAATTGTAATTATTGTAATGTACAAATTTTAGCACCTCCTACCGGGGGAACAAACAAATTATGGAATCATCTTAATAAGTGTAAAGAGTTTCCCGGTTATGAAGGAGGTAACACCACGCAAACCATTATTTCTATGGTAGGATCCCAACCTTCTAATTGGCGATTTGATCAAGAGAGGTGTCGAAGGTATTTAACTAAATATACTATTATTGATCAACTCCCTTTTAATCACGTGGAAAAAGAAGGTTTTAAATGTTAAAAAAACCAAAGTCAAAAGACTTGTTTAGAGGAGTTTTGAAGAGAAAGGAGTGTAGTGAAGTTTCCAATGACTTGGATAGATATTTGGGGGATAGTGTTGTGGAGATTAATGATCGTCATTTTGACATTGTTGCTTGGTGGAAAGGAAATCTTCCAACATACCGTGCACTTACCATAATGGCCCGTGATATTTTACCTATTCCAGTGACATCGGTTGCATCCGAGTCCGCTTTTAGTACGGCCGGTAGAGTCCTTGATCAATTTCGAAGTTCTTTGACACCTACTATTGTGGAAGCTTTGTTATGCACACAAGATTGGCTTAGAAATCCTATGCTTCCTATTAGTATTGAAGATACAATAGAAGTTTTAGAATCTATTGAATAAGGTATATTTTATTGCAATTGTGTATTACAATATTTGTTTATTTATATTTAATTTTTTCAATTTTTCATTATGTATTCATTCTCACTAATTTCTATTACTTTGATTGTAGTTGTGAGCGCGGATATGAAAGCATTGTCGTTGGGATGAAGATGGTCATGCTTGGTTCAAGGAGCTTGGAAGATCAATTAATTGAAATTTTGAACAATGTTATTGGATTGTATTTGGTTGATGTTGGACATTTTGAATTATGTTTTTGGACATTTAGACATTTTGAATATGTTGTTATAATATGTTGGATGCTATGCTTTTATATGCTTTTATATGTTTTTATATGTTTTGGTTGATGTTAGACATTTTGAATATACTTTTATATGTTTATTATTGTGTATGGTTGATGGTAAAACTTTTTAGTAACATGCTGTTACACTAGGGCTCTTAGTAACATTTTGAATATGCTTTTATATGTTTTTGGTTGATGTTTTTAGTAACATGCTGTTATACAACGAAACAGCAAAATCACTACAACCTGTTGCACATTGTAAATAAGTATGTTGTTATATAACATTTAAAAATCTAAAAAAAAAAAAAATTAGTAACTATTCTGATTTTTCCGTTTTTTCCGAAATTCCAAATTTTTTCAAAAATTTCCGATTATTCTGATTTTTCCGAAATTGGCAAAAAAAAAAATCCGAAAAAAATCGGAATTGATTTCGGAAATTAAATTGTTTTGCCGATTTTTTTGGAAAAATTTCCGAAAGGGTCATTTCCGATCCGATCCGGCCGAAACACAGCCCTAGGTGTGAGGATAAAAATTTGATTTGTGTGCACATGGGGGTGGTTTGGGATTTGGTTAAAAGGATAGTTGGGGATTTTTTTAAGAATATATTGGGAAAAGGGGTTTATGAGGGATAAGTGGGTTATTGTCATGTGTGGGTATTATTTTGATTTTGGCTATGTTTTGGTTTGTTTGGTGGCAGGTGAAGGTTACGATTTTTTGGGTAAGGGGGTAAAATGGGTATTGCGGCTAAATGGGTTATTAGGCACATGTGGGAGATTTGTTTTATTTTTGGTTTGTTTGGTCTTGGTTCAAACAGGTAACAGAAACGATTTGGAATTTTGGGTTGAAATGGTTTTGGGTTTGAAGAAGGGTTTGGAGATGGGGTTCAGGTGGGCACGATGCCGTACATGGAGAGAGAGAGGGGGAGGCGTCAACGGGATAGGGAAGGGGGCACCGCCGGGGGAGAGAGGTGCCAGTAGGAGGGATGGTCGGCGGTAGGGGTCAGCTCTGCCGGCGACAAATCGGAGTGAGGGATGAGGTGCGGAGGTTGAGGGTGATCTCGGCTATGGATCGGGTTTCCGGGGTAGCGATTTCGCGCCGGAGGTTGGCGAGGGGACGCCGGAGGGTTGTCGCTGGTTTGGGCTCCGACAATGGAGGCTAAGGGGGGTCCGGTTTGGGGATAGCAGCGGGTTGTTGGGGTGACAAGGGCTGCCCGGGTTGGGTGGTTATTGGAGTTCGCCGGAATGCAGATGGTGGAAGAGAGAGAATGGTTATGGTGGTTTAGAGGAAAGAGAAAGAGTGTGTAGGTGGAGAAGATGGAGTAGGGAGGGGTTGTGTGTGGGTGAGTGTAGGAAAAGTAGGGTGAGGATTAGGATACATTAGTATGTAGGTGAGTGTGTATTGTGGTTATGGTATGTGTTAAATTTATGACCCTAAAATAAACTTAATAAAGATTCAATAAAAATTAATAAAAATAAAATCTAATTAAAAATAAAACAACTAAAGAAGATAAAAAAATAAAAATATTAAAACTAAAAAAATAAAATCCCAAGCTATTAAAAACTAAAATAATAAAACAAAATAAAAAATTTAATAAAATATGAAAACAAAAGTCCTAAAATATAAAATTTAATAAACTAAAAATAAATTCCTAAAATTAATTCTAATAAAATAAGACTATACTAAAAACAAATTAAAAAAATAAAATAAAATAAAATTATACTAATAAAAATAAAAATAGAAAATAAACTTAGAAAATATTAAATAAATCTAAAATAAATCCTAAAAATAAAATGACTCAAAACTAAAAATCTAAAAAATAATAAAATAAAATAAAAAGGAAACAAACTAACACACACAGGGCTTGGGTGACAGTTTGGGCTAGGATAGGGTAGGTAAGGTTTATGGGATTGGACAATTAACTCTATATTCTGCACAATTGCCTTGAAATACGCGTTTGAACACCGCAACGTGCATTAGGCCTACAAAATAAACATTTAAGCACATAAGACCCATATTGTCGAGAATTAGCAACTAAAGTACATCTATTCGGGGTATAAATTGTACAGTTTTGGGTGCTTATCACACCAGCCCCAAACAGAGCGTTGGTAGTCCTCGAGCAATAAGATAGAGAGAAAGAGACAGATAAGTAACCAAAAGTGTACCACTTTCGTGGGCACTTGCGACTGCACTTAGCATGTGCAACAAGTCTTTAAACCTATAGGTTACCCTACAGAACGAGTTGTGTCTCGTGAGGATTTGTAGGGAATATACCCACAAAATTCTTATTTGCAAAAATTTATTGAAAGGCAGTCAATCTCTTATTAGACATAGAATAATCGCACAATCCATCACATGAGAAAATATTTTCAGAAATACAAGCTAGAATGTGTAAAAAATTTAGCTAAGTAAATACTCAAGGCACATCCTTCCTAGAACTCAATGTGTGTAGTGTGAATCAGTCAAAACGGGTCGAGTATCACAAGAGTAATTCCTAGATTGCCTTTTCGGAATCAATGCTCCAACTTCAAATCTCACGGATATATCTCTCTCAAACGAACTCTCGAGATTATGGGTCAATGTATCGCTCTTGTGTGTGAGGAGGTGAGTAAATGTAAGCAAGTTCAAACGTCTCACACACATATAAGAAAGAACGAACAATTTGAAAGAAAAGTGATCTCATGAAAGAAATGCTAATCACTATAGTGAGAACGTCGAGTTATTCACCACGTCGACTTTCATTTGCCCGAACACCTAGGAAAATATATGGATGATTATGGGTGAGGGGAAAATGAAATGGGATAGATGGGATATGAGGTAGAATGGTGTGAGGTAGGATATGATAGAATGGTGATGGATAAATGTGGTATGTAGGATATAATGGTGATATGAATGATAAAGGATGATGGATGATGGATGATGGATGAATGTGTATGATAGAAGAGTGTTCTATACTTTAGGCACAAATGCCTTTATTACTTACTACAAACTCTCTTTCTTTTCTTTTCTTTTCTCTCTTTTTTTTCTATAATTTGCTATTTTTCTATTTTTTTTTCTTTTCTTTTCTTTTTTTCTTTTTCTCTCACTTTTCAAACCAACACTGAAGACATTTAACATTTGGAATCAACACTCTTTTTCTCAAAAATGATGGATGATATATGGATGGAGGTGATAGGTGATGGTGTGGGGCATATATGATATGGGGAATATGGAAAATCATGTGAATGTAATGGGAATATGATATGGGGAAAAGTGGTAGGTGTATGGATGAAAATCCTAGTGATCGGGACAAATATCAAGACACACGTTTCTTACAACTCGAAAGTGATGTCATTCTCAGTTATCAAGCCAAAAATTTAGTGAAGAATAATGAGATCATACAACAATTAAATGCGGACCCAAAGAAAGTTGAATCAACTTGTGACTCGGAGATTGCGTAAAACACTCTGAAAGGGTGAAAGGCACAAATCTCACAAGCTAAAGCCTCTACTATGATCCTTAAGGTTCTCTTTAGAATTGTAGTACTCCTCAACTCTAAACGTAATGACGTGATAAGTGCTCAAATTTTTTTGAGTCTAGAAATTCATGGTGCAAAATGCCTTGTTATGTATTACATAAGCCATTTAAAAAAAATATTCTCTAGCTTGATTCCTAGACTTTTGAAAGATGGATGATTGAAAATTAACATCAATGAGTGAGATGAAAGAAACTGCACGAAATTTTAAAAATCAGGTTCAAAAATCAAAAAATTTCAAAAGAGGTACGATTTTGATAAAATTCCCCACCCTCAAACAAAAAGGAACATCGTCCTCGATGTTAAGTAAAATGATTTTGAAAATTGAGAGCATAAGGTAGGAAAGAGATTACCAGAATGAACCGTAAATGAAGTGGAAAGATGTGGCCAAGAATAAACCTGAATAACAAGTGAGAAAAAAATGTGGACAAGTCTATAAGCATGATAAAGCATAGGGTGATGTGAAACACCACCCCCAAACAGGATGAGACTAGTACAAGAAATGTGGGCTGCCTCCCTGTAGTGCTAAGTTTAATGTCTTCACCCAAACCGAACCATTCTCACCCTAATGATAAGATCTATGAAAGCTTGGGGTGGCAGAAAAATAGGGTGATGAGAATCACCCCCAAACAAGACTGAAGCGTCAGTCTTGTTTGATAGAAGCTAAAACGGGTCAATGCACTTGTATGACAAAGTGCATCACGCAATGCAAAGAATCGGTGGACACTGGGCGGGTGGGGATTAGGGTAAGGGTGAGTAGGCATCGATCACGGGCCTTGTTGAGCGTAAATGTGAGGGAAACTAGGGCCCTATAAACATGGTTCTCAAGTTGGTGAGGGAGGCGAAATGGTGTAGAAAGTGGAATGGGGTGAGCCTCATAAAATCACACGACCGTTCTATGAATGGGCGATGGTAATGGTCACGCCGTGACACGCCAGGGAGCTGTTGAGAAAAATCAACACCACAAGGAAGTGATGTGTAAGGAGGAACAAGCTCGGTGTCACGGAAGTGGAGAGTATCATTATAAATACTCTCGTGGGTGGGGGATGGTTTCAGGTGAGGATCTAAAATGTTGATGGAAACTTGAAATGTGCAAAATCAAGATCCAAACCAGGTGGTGGGGTAGAAAAGATAATGGGTGGGTCGAGTGGGACAAATGGTGTATCGGGTGACATAAATGGTGAAGGAAGATGATCCAACTCAAGAGTGGGAGACACACACTCATTGGTAGGAGTAAAGGAATACTCACAAGGGAGTGTGGTTTCTAAAGATGGAGTTTTCAACTTCTCCATAAGAGCAGCATCGGCGGATGGGGTGAGTGGGTAAGACGAGGCACCAATCTCAGAGATAGAGGAATTACTAGAAATATGAGGCTCAAAGGGAGCCATGCATGGTGGGACATCATCCATATCCGGATAGGTAGAAACTATCACGAATTCGATCTCGAAAAATTGGTGAGCACTCGTAGCCGGAGCTAACCTAGGATAAATTGGTTCCTCGGGAACACACGAGTAAAGCTCGATAGGTGTAGACTCGGGCACATTTTTGGATATGACGGGAGTGGGAACCTCAAAGTGGGGTTCAGATGGACATGGCGGGATTGGATCAGGTTCACTATCGAAAGGTAAGTCAACACAATTGTTGACTTGGGGCCCGGAACATGGAATGGTCTCAACTTCGAGATTCTCGGGGTGGTAGGGTTGGTCACACTCAAAATTCGTGTCACAAGAGGACACATCATCGTCACACTCGGTGGCAACGATGGGTGGGGCCATGGGAATATTCGACTCTCGCGCACACTCCAATTCATTTAAACGTTGTTCAAGCCTTTGGAGAGCTTGAGTTTGAAATGCTTGCTCTTGCTCAAGTATGAACTTTTGCAAGAGGGTTTCGAGAGTGGATGTGCATGAAGGTGTTGGTGGAATGATGGGTGGTGGCGGTGGGTAAGGTGGACACAACACGCTAAAATCGGGACTAGATGGAGAATACTCAAATGAAGTGTGTGGGGTGGGTCCAAGTTCATCATACACGAAAGGAGTGCTTTCGTGATGGACAAATGGTTGATACTCATGGGGTGCGTGGTGAGGGAACTGGTCCTGAACAGGTGCACAAGGTTGCCATGACGACTGTTGGAATGTGTGAGGATCCACAACATCGGGTTGGGATTCGTATTGGATGAAAGGGTGATCAGGCCTCCACGAATAGCTTGGGGACTCACACAACTCGGGATTGGGTATATAGAGAGAATAGGTCGAGGTGGGTTCCGGGACAGTGTTATATGGATACACATGTTCCATGGTGGGTTCCGATGGATATGGAAAGTATGGACACTCATGGGACATGTGATCGGCATAAGAACAGTGGGTGCACAACAAGGGATGAGGCACGGTGACACTTGACACAGTGGGTGATGAAATAGGAGGTGCATGCATAGATGGGTCAAGAGTACCAATGGTACTCGTGAGAGAGGTGAAACGACTAAGAATATCATAAAGAGACGGATCGGGATCACTCTCACACGTGTCACGTGTCAATGGAAAATGACCAAAATAGTCCCGTAAGGGACGTTCTTCGGCCATGAGGGGAGAAATATATTTTTTTTTACTTTTTGGAATTTTTTCAAAAGGAAAGAAAATATTTTTGGGATTTTTCTAAAAAGGAAAGAAAGAAAATATTTATGGATTTTTTTATAAAAATGAAAGAAAATATTTTTGGATATTTTTTTTTTTGGAAAAAAAGGTGGGGAAAAATATGGACTCTTAAATTGTGAACGAACTCATTAAAACCCGACTATCAAAAAATGAATTGGACACACACACGAGTCAAGAATATTCCCTAACTAGCACATAGCCAATTGTTATCTTTAAATTTAGTGAAAGGTAAGTCAAATTTTAATTAAGTCCGTGGGCGATAAAAATTCACGGAAATCTCTTTGTGATCGCCTTTGCAAAAATATTCTCCTAGTGGGCTACTGAGTTGATTGATTTTAAATTTAGTGATTGATAGGGTAGCACACAATGGTAAGCGAGTGAGTGGGGTGATGAAATCCCTTCTCATGAGTGACCGGGTGTAGGTCTTAGTCAATTAATTCATCACACCATTCGAAAATAAATGCGAGAATAAAATCAAGTAAGAGCACACAAACGAATTGACTCGCTAACAGGAGAGGCGCGAGGGTGTAGAAATGTACCTCCCACGATTTTTAGGCCGTGGGGTGCCGAAAATGTTGAGTCGATCGGGGGGAGATCACGCCTATCTCAGTCGTCCCCGGGAGTCCTACCGACCCAAGGTAGAGAGGCTTCTAAATCCTCGCAAATGGACGCCCTCTATCTACCTTTTCCGGTTTCCCTATCACGCTTGTCTTTGATTATTAAAATTTTAAATGGAAAATAAATGGTGTCCTATACACCGCAATACAAGCCAAGAATAAAAAAGTCCTAATACAATCCTTCTAATAAAATGCAAAAATGGTACAAAAAAAATAATAAAGTGCAAAAAACAAATGAACTCCAAGTTGAAATCTGCTCCGAGCTTCACAATCCCAAGAATGGCAACGGCACCATTTGATAACTTGACTTTTGTGTGTGGTCGTTGTTGTTGAAAGCCAAGTTAATCAAAAATCCTCAAATACCTACAAAATATAATAACCCAAGTATAGAGGTAAGTAAGGGTATCAAACCACTCCATAGGGAGTAAAGAAAATGGAACAAATTCACATGTAATTAACTTTTTATTTTGTTTTTGGGCTTTTTACTTTTTTTAATTTTTTTAGCTTTTTCGGATATTAAAACAATAGGGTGAGGTGAGGTCATAAACTAAACTAAATTAAAATGTGAGATGAAAATAACTAACTAGAAATTTACTAAAATGGAAAATAAAGTCTAACACTAAAATAAAAGAGATAAAGTAAGGTAAATAATTGTGAGAACAATCAAGGAGTGGGATTACATCACAAATTTTAGTTATTCTAATTAATTAATTTAATTAATTGAATTCTCCCAAATTAATATCAAAACTACAAATCAACTCTCGTTGCAAATGTAATTTTAGTAGTAACATTTTAAAAAATTAAGTTTAATGCCTCACAACTCTAGAAAAATAAATCTACACTCCTTTTAATTAATCACCCGCTAGGATCGATCAATTAAAGTTCATGTAAATCTTAGAAAATAATTTTAGAGTTGAAATTCAAGTGATAATACCCCACTTAAGAAACCCCTATCTCTAGTTCGAATCTAAAATGGGTATTGTCACTAGAATATCGATTTTCTCTCGAAAATTATTTACTCTCTCTCGAGGCGTAAATTTAAGGGTGAGGGATCAAAATTAACATTCAAAGGGACTTTTCAAGTAATTAAACTAATAAAAATAAAGTAACATCAAATAAGGGTTTTACCCCACCCTTTGAAAGGAGTTTTAGCCTAACATGGTATAAAATATGACAAATTAATAATCAAAGGCATAACAAAGTAAAATAGAAAGGTAAGAGGACAAATCTTCAAACAAATCTCCTTGATTTGCAAAATTGGACTCTAATCCTCCATTGAAATTGAGAAACATCCATTCAAAATGAGCTTTCCACAATATTCAATTACATACAAACACTCATTTGAATCACTCAACAATTAATTTCTCACAAATATCTAAAAAAATAAAATAAAATAAAATGAAAATATTTACAAAGGATAATTTTCTCTACAATTCTCTCTCTAAAAATTCCTCTCTACAAGCTCTTTTTTATTTTGGGGTCTTCTTCTTCAATTTATAGTAGGCATGGAGCATGGGGGTTTTTCTGGGAATTGGCTTGGGTGTGCATGAGAATGGTGAGGGGAGCATGGGGTGTGAGGATAAAAATCTGATTTGTGTGCAAATGGGGGTGGTTTGGGATTTGGTTAAAAGGGTAGTTGGGGATTTTTTTAAGGGTATATTGGGAAAAGGGGTTTAAGAGGGATAAGTGGGTTATTGTCACATGTGGGTATTATTTTGGTTTTGGCTATGTTTTGGTTTGTTTGGTGGCAGGTGAAGGTTACGATTTTTTGGACAAGGGGCTAAAATGGGTATTGAGGCTAAATGAGTTATTAGGCACATGTGGGAGATTTGTTTTTATTTTTGGTTTGTTTGGTCTTGGTTCAAACAGGTAACAGAAATGATTTGGAACTTTGGGTTGAAATGGGTTTGGGTTTGAAGAAGGGTTTGGAGATAGGGTTCAGGTGGTCACGACGCCGGACATGGAGAGTGAGAGGGGGAGGCGTCGACGGGATAGGGAACGGGGCACCGCCGGGGGAGAGAGGTGGAAGTAGGAGGGATGGTCGGCGGTAGGGGTCAGCTCTGCCGGCGACAAATCGGAGTGAGGGATGAGGTGCGGAGGTTGAGGGTGATCTCGGCTATGGATCGGGTTTTCGGGGCAGCGATTTCGCACCGGAGGTTGGCGAGGGGACACCGGAGGGTGGTCGCTGGTTTGGGCTCCGGCGATGGAGGTTAAGGGGGGGTCCGGTTTGGGGATAGTAGCTGGTTGTTGGAGTGACGAGGGCTGCCCGGGTTGGGTGGTTGTTGGAGTTCGCCGGAATAGAGATGGTGGAAGAGAGAGAATGGTTATGGTGGTTTAGAGGATAGAGAAAGGGTGTGTAGGTGGAGAAGATGAAGTAGGGAGGGGTTGTGTGTGGATGAGTGTAGTAAAAGTAGGGTGAGGTTTAGGATACATTAGTATGTAGGTGAGTGTGTATGGTGGTTATGGTGTGTGTTAAATTTATGACCCTAAAATAAAATTAATAAAGACTCAATTAAAATTCATAAAAATAAAATCTAATTAAAAATAAAACGACTAAAGAAAATAAAAATAAAAATATTAGAACTAAAAAAATAAAATCCTAAGCTATTAAAAACTAAAATAATAAATCAAAATAAAATATGAAAAATCTAATAAAATATGAAATCAAAAGTCCTAAAATATAAAATCTAATAAACTAAAAACAAATTCCTAAAATTAATCCTAATAAAATAAGACTACACTAAAAACTAATTAAAAAAACAAAATAAAATAAAATTAAACTAATAAAAATAAAAGTAGAAAATAAACCTAGAAAATATTAAATAAATCTAAAATAAATCCTAAAAATAAAATGACTCAAAACTAAAAATCTAAAAAATAATAAAATAAAATAAAAAGGAAACAAACCAACACACAGGGCTTGGGTGACAGTTTGAGCTAGGATAGTGTAGGCTAAGGTTATGGGATTGGGCAATTAACTCCATATTCTGCACAATTGCCTTGAAATACGCGTTTGAACACCGCAACGTGCATTAGGCCTACAAAACAAACATTTAAGCACATAAGACCCTTATTGTCGAGAATTAGCAACTAAAGTACGTATATTCGGGGTATAAATTGTACAGTTTTTGGTGCTTATCAAGGATTCCTAGGAAAATTACATTATATCAACCAGTTCATCAGCGAGTTGACTTCTATATATGAACCCATCTTCAAACTCCTCCAAAAAGATTCTACCAAAGCCTGGAATGAAGCTTATCAGGAAACCTCTGACCGAATCAAATTTTACCTTACCTAGCCTCCAATACTCATGCCAATACAACCTCGTCTACCTTACTCTTATACTTGACCATGACAGACACCACAGCTGGGGATTTACTATCCCAATACATTGAAGAATCCCAAAAAGAGTGGGCCATCCATTATGCTAGTCGCAAATTATTCTGGTACGAAGTCAACTATATGCTCCCTTTTCCCATCAGACTTGTGTCCCAAATGGATTCTATCAAATACCTTCTCGAGAAACCTATCATGTCTAGCCGAACGGGCCGATGGCTAATTCTGCTAGCTGAGTTCGATATTGTGTATGTCATGTAAAAATCCCTAAAAATGAGAGTTATCTTTAACTACCTTGCGGATTACCCCATGAAAGAAGTCGACGTTTGGATCTCTGAATTCCTAGATGAAAACATCTTTTGTTCCTCCCAATACGACCTCTGATGGAAAATGTTCTTTAATGGCACTGCCAATATGAAGGGTATGGCATTAGGATACTCCTGATTGCCCCTGATGATTGTGACATTCCTATTTCCATCAAGCTAGATTTCCTCTACACCAACAACATGACTTGAGGCCTCAAATGCGACTGGAGGCCTCCGATACATGTACAATTACACACAAAGGCATACGTAATTACTTCAGCCCTCATCAGCGGTCAGGTCCTTAAAATATGGAAAGTCAAGGCTGAGAAGCTCCTACCCTTCCACGTCCACTAGAAGATATGGCCTCCCAATTTTGAGATATCACCTTCGACTACTTGCCCCAAGAAATAAACAGCTTGGTTGATGACCATGATACTTTAGCCCCATGGTCAACATGCCCGAGGGAATAATGATGGCCCCCTACCTAATCCAAAAGCATGCTAAGCCAACCCACTGCTACCACATTAAGCTCATCATAAAAGAGGGCTTTGATATGCTGATTGCTAGTACTATGATATTTTTCACCTCCTCAAGCACGATAGGTACCCCTAAGATTCCAACACAAAAGTCTGAGCAACCCACCATAAGTTGGCTGCCCAGTTCATTGTCTGCGATAAATCACTGTTCAAGAGAAACTTTGATGGAACCCACTTACACTACATCACAAGGGCTGACATTGAAGAGATGATGCAAAAGATCCACAGCGGGGAGTGCGGATCCCACATGAATGAACATATGCTCTCCAGGAAGATTATCCAACAGGGTTACTATTGGACTACCATGGTTCAGGATTGCGTCTTAATGTTCGGATATGCCTTAAATGCCAATAATTTTCCAATCACCAGCACTTGCCTCCTTTGGAAGTATACAACATGACCTCTCACTCGTCGTTCTCCACATAGGGCATTGATATCATAGGAAAAGTTACACCAAAAGACTCCAATGGGCACGAGTTCATCTCGGTTGCCATTGATTACTTCACTAAATGGGTCATAGCCGAGTCACGCACAGTATTAAATGCCAAAAGATGGCTAAGTTCATCCAAAAAATACATCCTCTGCCGATGCAGTGTCCTGCACAAGATAGTGTCAGACAATGGGTTACATTTTTAGGCATAAGTCACAAATTGGTCAACGAGTACTGGATTTAGAAAGACAAATCTTCACCCTACTGGCCTTAAATCAATGGTACATATGAAGCAGGTAATAAGAACCTTAAATAAATCTTCAGTAAGATATCGAGAGTTATCGAGATTGGGTCGATCAGATCCCTTACACCCTCTGGGGCTACCTCACTTCAGTCAGGGCATCTACTGGGGCTACCCCTTACCCTCTGGTATATGACATGGAAGCAGTCTTACCCATTGAACTAGAAATTCCTTCATTACGCGTCATGCTTTAAATCAAGGTAAGTAAAGAAGACGTGCATCAGAGCCGTCTTGACGAGTTATCACTATTGGATCGTGGTGTCCGAGAAGAGGATTTATCCCACAAAGAATTTATAGACCCACCTGGGACCCCAGAGGGAAATTCAAGCCGAACTGGAGTGGACCCTACATCATGAACGAGATCTTATCCAGTGGCGCTGCTATGCTCACCAACCTCAAAAGAGAAGAGATGGCGCGTCTAGTAAACCTGGACCGTCTCAAGAAATTCCACCCCTAATCCAAAATCTCGGTGCACTACGACTCCTCTCATCTTCCCTTTATTCTCAAAAAAAAATATTCATTCCCTCTGCTGAGAACTACGTGGGGCCTGATCCTCTAAAAATCCTTTTTCGCTTTCAAAAATGAAACTCAAAAAATTTTCTAAACCCCGGAGATATGTAGGCATCTCATACGCTTTACATGGGCACGAACCCCTTCTTTTTCACAAAATGCTATTCTTTTCTTACCTCCAAGAAAGACAGTTAATTTCATCATTTACATGAACAAAAGGATTACGTATGCCTTAGAGATTGGTATAGATACGTCAAATGATAAACTCTTCAAGAAATACAACAATATAATTAAATTCCTTTTTTATTCCATTTTGGGAAATTTCGAGACGATTACAGGAAATATCAGCATAGGTATTCAAACATCTACCCCGACCAATTTTGTTATCCTAAAAACAAAACTAAACCAAATTACTCTTAAAAACAAATTGACCAAACCTCCCCAAAATAACCAGACACATAACTAGCTTCAGAAAAGGACCCTACCCCAGCTACCAGAAGATCCAATCCCATCATCATCTACATCTTGAGGCCCCTAAACTTTTCCTACTTGTATAGTATGACAAAGGCGCTCCACGAAAAAGTAAGCCAGGACCAGCCTAGGAAAAAACACTACACATGTCTCCAGAGTGTCAAATATGGCAAACTATCTCTATTCGGTCTCCTCAGCCAATATCTTAGCCACTACCCTCCTCCACAGCCATTTCATGGAATCCAAAAAAAATTTCCAAACTTTGCCAACAAATTTGAAAAGGTGGGTAAAAGGCCGACGACTCTCCCATAAAGAGCCCAACCGCATGCGCATGACTTTGTCAAATCCTTCACAGGGAAGAAGTCTAAAATACGGGAAGACACGATATGCTCCCATCCAACTTGATGAAGGAGATGCCAAGGGAAATAGAAGGAGGTATACCGAAGGCCTACTCATCGAACATAGTGGTATTCCCCCAATTTCATAATAAGCTGCAACTCTCCCCACTAGGATACCGACCAGCGCAAACATCGAGCCCCATGCTCCACAAACCAATTTAACCAGTTCTCGGTGTTCGAGAAAAAACTTCCGAAATAACGGGTGAAAAATTCGGCACCACTGCCACGGGATATTCAAGGGGGATCGCCAAATGAAATCTCTCTGATAGCCACATGACCATTCAGAAAATCAGAACGTTCTTCTCGCTAAGCATCTAGACCATTCAAGGTCTCTGCCAGTATCACCACCGTAGGCTTGCGACGATATGACATCCATGCAGTGATGGAAACAATTTGAGGATCCATAATTAGGTCCCTGATCACCAACAGTAGCTTTAAAATTAAGCCAAGGGCGATGACTCCGGTATAGCCCGCATCATTGAAATCCCACTGACGCACGAAATATAACACAATAAGGAGGGAGATCATTCCTCCAGTAACCAATTACCGAGCCATCGAGGGTGAGATATGGAGAGATTTTTACAACAGTGCCCGAGGAGACCGGGAGAATTCAGGTATGGTTATCTCCACACTGGTGTTTACCCCCAACATAACAAAAAACTCCTCATAAGTTAAGTAGACTTTGTCCAAGCCAAAAAGGAAAACATGTTCCTCGGGGTACCGAATTGTACTGCCGACATCAGCATGTTCCAGTTAATGGTCCGATTGCACCACGAGGAAATCCAACGCAGGTAAAAGACGTCATAGACTACATTGTACGAACACATGACCTATAAATTCTCAAGGTAAGAGGAAAATTCAACACTTATGGGAAGAACCATTTTTGAAGAAATAAAACACAAGCAAAGATTAAAGAACGAGAAAGAAAATATGGATGGGTGAAGAAAAACTCTCCACCATTACCCATTTTATACTTAAAATTTTTGGCTAAAGACAAGGGTCTTGCAAAATCCAGATGAAACCCTACCCCCATCAAGGACAAAGTAACTGAAGAAAGCGTAATCAAAGCCTTGGGGTGATTTGACTGGACTGACCTGTCGATAGGTAGGATAAGGGGTATGCCGATCGGCATCCCCCCATTTTTAGAAACTTCCATTTTTCCTTTTTTGTCAAAATAAAAATAAAAATCCAAAAGAATTCAGAATTTTCCTCTCCTTATATTTTTAACTCGTCCCGTTTTAAAATAAATTCTCTTTTAAGTAATTCTAATTTAAAATCTCAGGAAATGAAGTAAAAAGTGCATCTAGATTAAATCATTTAAAGCAAAGATAAATAAATAAAACCCCATTCATTTCATATATATGTTTCCATCATTACATTTCCTTTGTAGAAAAAAAGAAGAAAAAAATAACAGGACTCGGCTCGATCACCCAAAACTTTCTCTTTTTTTCTTTTCTCTGTTGCTTTCTCTCCCTTAATCCCTGGGATACCCCATCCCTGCGACATGCACGCTCCCCCCACCGACGAGCTGAGGAGCCTCCGCTACCCTATCCAAATCCTCCTCAGACAAAGCAGATGGCATAAAAAAGGAAGGAACCGGGATCGAATCCCAGATATGAGTTGTCGCAAAATCCACCCAGTGCTGAATGTCCCTTATCCAAGTAGTTAACACTCAAACATGCTGTAAGAAAAAATAAATAAATAAAATTAGTCAGTCTGAGTCAAAAAAGAAATCAGAAAAATAAAGGCAAAAGGACAAAAATATACCTCTGGCTGGAAGACGTCCTCCGTCACCCCCAACACCTCTGGGTCCATCGCGTTGGGGCTATGCATCATACTCAACGATACTCCCTCAGTCAGTTTGATGTTGTAGTATGGAGGAGAAAGCCTCTGAAATAGAACCTCTTACATGGCCATTGCTACTGGCATCGACGCACCACCCGCGCTGTTGGCAAACTCCAATGGCCGACTCGTACTCCTGCCTAAAGCCGTAAGAGGCGGAGGCATATTCACCACATTATAGATACATGAAGATATCAACTAACTCATTACGAAATCAAGGTAGTCGTAGGTCGCCACCGTGTTTGTGCACAAAGATAGGGATCGTCGATCATTCAGCCACCCGAGCCTCCTCCGATATCTATCGAACCTGCCATATATATCTCGGGGGAATCGCTAGAGGGACCGCTACCTCATCCTCTATAATTTGATGGACTACTCTGTCTTCCAGATACCAGGAGTAGCCAAACTCATACGCCAATAGTAGGCGTATCTACGCATTCCCTCCTTTCACCCCCCGTTATATGAATGGTCATCCCCTAGGGATAGAAGGTCGGTTAAATTTTTCTAAGATAAATTCAATACTTGCCAGGAAAAGGAAATGCAGAAAAAAAAGGATTCAAAAGAGAAGAAGAGATAACCTGGTCGCTCATCGGGGCATTTCAAGCCTGATGCACCGCAGCCAAGGAAGGAGACCGCCTCGACTAATGGTTAAACTTCTACCATCGATATATTCGATAGAAGCCCCCCACCTACTGATCATGCAAACTAACCAAACGGGCATTGAACCCGATCACCTCATAGAACCACGTATGCAAAAGGACAAGAGTCGGCAATCAAGAATCAAAAAGGAAATAAAAAAATGCATAAAGGAAAAATGCAAAAAGAAAAATACCTCCAAAAGATACATGGACCTTGTAAAAAACTAACGACATCATCGTATAAAAGTATTTAAAGATGAATAAAGGGTCACCAAAGTCAGGCTCCCCCGATCAAAGAGAGGGAAACTCGAAAATAACCTCAAGTATGGTAAAAACTATAAATGGACGACGTCGTCCTTCGATGCTGACAAAAATCCTCCTAGCAACAAAAAAATAAATAAAGGAGCCATATAACGTACTTACAGCCCGTTGGTCTCATCAATCTGCTGACTCGGTAAAACCTATCGAAGAAGATATATATGGATTGAGTCCCCTAAGACCATCCGTCCAACATTGCCCAGCGTTGCCTCCACCGCTGTCGGCGTCACCCTCAGCGTACAATCCACCTCTATCTGGGTCCCATCATAATCAATCCCCAACAGCTATTGTACGTCAACGGGAGTCACTGTCATCTCCCTAAAACCCAAAATTTTCATGTGGGTAGTATCCCACCACCTCTCTCCCAGAGCACATAAAACAGTCGTCTAGCGAGAAATCTCATCCAAAGCAGACGCCAGACGACCAAAACTAGTAGAAGAAACCATCCAATACACCACTACAGGAAGGTGCTCCCACACATCTCTGAACCCCATCATCTCTTGGGAGTGAAGACTCATCCCAGCTATGTCAGTCTATCAAAACAAAATAGAGACCTTTGACCAAAAGTTAGAGAAATAACAAAATGCAAAAGAAAATACGAAAAGGAATACCAAAAGTCACGCATTACTTATGTAACCCTCGGGATTCCGCACCCTAGACGATCAATGGTGCACGAGGTAACACAAAAAATAAACTCATTGGCAACGGCTTAAATAGATCAAAGGCATTATCGTTGCCCAATACTAAAGGCACCCCGGTCCGCCATTCAAAGTGACCCCAATTACTAACACCTAGCCACGCTATGTGGGTCTCATAGCTAGAAAAATCCTTCATTTTCTAAATTAAAATAAAGAATGAACGCAAGAACGGATCGTAGAAGAAAGAAGCATAAGATAAAAAAGAAAAAATCTGTGAAAAATGAAGAGCACTCTCCTTTTTTTATAGAAGGCTAAGGGGTATGCCGATCGGCACTGTCCCTTCCCCTTCCCTAGGCAGTCCAAAAGACTGTTCCACTGTCGTTTGGCAACTCCCACAACCTTTCAGTCGGTAACCCCCTATAATTTCGTACAAAAAATGCCAGAAAATTCCAAAACTTTCCCGAAAAAATCCAAAAATACACAATAAATATTGGAATATTTCTTCATCAAGAAAATAATTTTGTAAGTTTCCCAAGTCCCCAGTGGTATTAATACCACATTATTATCTCCAGCTTAAAACCTTAAGAAATAGCGTACCCATTACCACTCCCTAGCGGAATCCCGAGAACTTCATCTTCAGCAAAAATCAAGTGTTTCCTCAGCAGAGCTACCCATTTCCTTAGCGGAATATCCAAAACCTCAAACTCATCAGAAATAAAAAGCTCCTCAGCAGAACTACCCATTTTCCAGCAAAAATTCCCGAATTAAACATTTTCCCATAAAAATTCCAAATTTGCCCAAGCAAAGCATCTCTCCGAGCAATACATTCCTTGACGGTATCCTAAAACCTCAAGTTATCAACTGGACTAAGATTTTTAGTCCTTAAAAAGACATAAACCCCAAACAGATGTTTCCTCCCCAGTAGAGTAACATATAAAAATTCCCTAAGAGAGTTATCCCCTACTTAAGGTCCTCAAAATTGACCTCAACCCTCAGAATTTCTCTCTCCCACTTAAGGTCATCAGAATTGACCTCGACCCTCAGAATTGGTCGCCCCAACTTAAGGTCCTCGGAATTGATCTCAACCATTAGAATTGGTCGCTCCAACTTAAGGTCCTCGAAATTAACCTCGACCATCAGAATTGGTCGCTCCCACTTAAGGTCCTCAGAATTGACCCCGGCCCTCATAATTGTTCGCTCCCATTTAAGGTCCTCAAAATTGACCTCCACCCTCAGAATTGGTCGCTCTAACTTAAGGTCCTTATCATTGACCTCGACCCTTAGAATTGGTTGCTCCCCTACTTAAGGTCCTCAGAATTGACCTCAACCCTCAGAATTGGTCTCTCCAACTTAAGGTCCTCAGAATTTACCTCGACCCTCAGAATTTATCGCTCCCACTTAAGGTCCTCATAATTGACCTCAACCCTCAGTATTAGTTTCTCCCACTTAAGGTCCTTAGAATTGACCTTGACCATCAGAATTGGTCGCTCCCACTTATGGTCCTCATATTTGACCTTGACCCTCAAAATTGGTCTCTCCTACTTAAGGTCCTCAGAATTGTAAGGATGCAAATTCCCAATTGAGTCCTTTGTATTTTTGGCTCAATTCCGGACAAAAATGTTTAAGTCATAGGATAGAGTATATTGATCATCTTTCAAGCCTATGACGTGTTTATTGAAGACGTAGAGGCAAAGATTATAAATCTTCATCAAAAGCCGTGGTTTATGTTCCTCGTTTGTACGTCATCAACAGTACTTCCTTGCTCCAAAGGTATGAATGCATTTATATATATAGGAGATTGGAACACGTGTATTTGGGTGTTAGGTTTTTAAAAACTGTGTTTTGTTTTCAGATGTTTTTTTATTAAAACTTATATATAAAGTATATAATGTTTCTGGGCTTAAAAAGAATTTTTAAACCTTTCTGTGAGTTTGTTCGAAGTGTCGTTTGAACGAGATTTTCGTTCGAACGAGTTTGCCATCGAGTCCCCAGTATATGCCTTTGAAATGTCGTTCGATATGTCGTTCGAACGAACCTTATGTTCGAACGAGATATCAAACGATATTTCTAACGAGTTCAATCTGGAACTTCGTTAGAAGTATCGTTCGAATGAAATGTCGTTCGAACGAGACGTCAGGCGGGAACAGTTTTTGACAGGTTTTACCCATGTTTCCCACTTGTTTCTCCCCTAACTTTTTCAGAACTTATAATGTGCGGGAACAACTTTTTCCAACTTAACTTTTCATATCCTACCAACCTCTAGAGAGTGTTTGAGAGAAAAATTCTTTTATGAAAAAGTTCATTGTTTTAAAGTGTCAATTTTCAAGGAAAAATCAATATACACTTTAGTTTTACACCCTTAGTTTTGTTTATCCAAGTTCATATATATACGTCTTGCTTGGAGTTTGGCACCGAGTTTATCTCTACATTAGTTTGAAGAGAAGTTTGGGTTAGCTTCTAAATCCCACAAAGAAGAAGAGGTTTTCGTGATTTACCCACTTGGAGAAAGGCTCCTAGTTCGGGTGACGGTGACCACATAAAGTCCGATCGGTGGATTCCGAGACCGCGGTGGAGCTCCGGGGTTATTCTCTAGGTGGAGGTGGTTACAAGAAGGAGCGTCGAGGCTTGAGAGGGTTCGAGTCGTGTGATGTAAGTATTTTGTCTTGTAATTGTAAATTCTGTACTTAGTGGATTTGAGGCTAGGACAGTCCGAGGTTGTTTTTCGTTGTGGGTTTTTCCTCGTACATCGCGGCGTAGTGTGATTAATTTATTTTTATCTTGCATAATGACTTAGAACTCATGCTTAGGATAAATCAAGATAAAATTGGTTTTAACTGTCACACTTAATTTAATTTAGTGCATAATTAAAGTTGGGTAATTGTTTATTTAATTCAAGTCTATTGTTAAAATTGGTTTGGCCTAATTTGGAAATAATGATAAATTTGACTTAGGCAAATTCTAGGACTTGGATTAATGATGTTTAAGTGAAATCAATAGTGTGTGTGTTTAACTTAATTTCACTTTGGTTTGATTTTAATTTTTGAGTAAATTAAAATTTGGTGTTTTTAAGTTGTGAACCATCACCTCTTTACGCTTCCGCATCTTTTTCATAGAAAGGAAATATTATATTTTTAAAGTAAGAAATTAAAAAATTGGGGGCTCCCGCGTTTCAAATTGGTATCAGAGCCAAAAAACGATAAATTACTTCGTTAAGATCTTTTAAATATTTTTGGCTAAAATGAAATTTTCCCCATTTTCAAAATTTCCTATTTTCGATGGTTCAAACTACGCGTATTGGAAAGCGTGAATAAAATCGACACTAAAATATATCGACGAGAGAGTTTGGATGTCTGTTGTTAATGGGTGGTCTCAACCTACTCAGTTAGTAGATAATGAGCGTGTTCCCAAACCCGCCGATATATGGAGTGAGGGTGAATTTAAACTTTCAAATTTTAATTCTCGTGGTTTAAATGCCTTGTTTAGCACTGTCACACCGGATGAATTCCGATGCATTATGACGTGTGAGACCGCTAAAGAAGCTTAGGATATTTTACAACTCACTCACGAAGGTACAAGTGTCGTTAAAGCTTCGAAACTCCAAAACCTCACCACTCAATTTGAAACTATCAAAATGAATGAAAAATAAACTTTTGATGAATTTTATGCTAGACTTTCTGATATTGTTAATTCATCTTTTAACTTGGGAGAGAAAATACCCGACAACCGAGTAGTAAAGAAAATTTTAAGGTCCCTACCCGATAGATTTATTCCAAAAGTGAGCATTTTAAATTCTTTACCAACTTTAGCCTCTATGAAATTAGAAGAGCTCGTAGGTGACTTACAAATCTATGAACTGGACATGTTTCCCTCTAAAACCGAAAAGAAAATTGAAAGGTTCATTGCTTTAAATGCCCGAAAAGAGGTCAAACAAGTAGTAGAGAGCAAGAGTGATAGTGACTCGGAAGACATGACTTTGTTTGCTCGAAAATTTAGAAAATATCTTAAATTTAACAAAGATAAATTTAAAAATGATTTTAAGAAATTTGAAACTTCTAAGTATGACAAAGTCGAGAATATCCCTAAAACCATTAATGAAAATTCAAATAGGGACTAGTCAAATAGGTGTTTTGGTTGTGAGGGTTATGGCCATAGGGCTTCTGAGTGCCCCACTAAACTAAGGAAAGAGGGTAAGCGACCCATTTCATATAATGCGACCCTTAGTGATAGTGATAAGGAAGAGGGACCTGATTCCCCCACTAAGGCAAATTTTGTGGCTTTTATGGCGAGTCATGTTAGCACCGATAGTGAATCTTCTCATGAAGATATTCAAACACATGACACTTCTAAGGCCAAAGTTTTTTATTCTCTTGTCTTTGATGATAGTGAGAGTGAAGAAGAAAGAGAGAGTGAAAATGAAGAAGAGGTTAATGTGAGTGAACTTCAAAATGATTTTCAAGAATTATATGAAGAATCAATTAAATTAAAAAGAGCTAATTTGAAGTTAGAAGCTAGTTTAAAATAGCGTGTCAAGGTCATTGATGATAGTATGTTGGTAGAAGACCTTAGGACACGTGAGAGGACTCTTCAACAGAAGCTTGAATATGTAGAAAGCGAGAGAGACAACCTTAGGGGTTTAATGGAATCCTTGAAAAAGGAGCTTCTAGCTTTTGAAGAGCGAAATGTTTTATTAGAGTCTAACATTTTAGAATTGCAAAATAAATTAAAATACTCTAGTAATGTCAAATTTGATTTGGAGTCTCGTTCCAAAAAATTAGATAAAATCTTAGGAACGGTCCAAATTAAAAATGACATGTGTGGTTTAGGCTTCAATTCTTGTAATGAATCTTCTCATAAAGCCAAAACCAACATTTTAGGAGAATCTACTAGGAATGCTTTTAGAAATCACTCCGTAGGTAAATCTTTTCGTCATGTTTTTACTTGTACACATTGTGGTCAAAAAGGCCATCTTAGAAAATTTTGTTTTGATCTTAAACGTATTCCTAGAAAATCCCAACGTCAAGCTACCAAGGTATTTAAAATTCCTACACCCCAAGATAGTCATTCTTCATTAATTTGGGTTAGGAAATCCGACTTGGTTGCCTTGCAAAATAGGGTTTTTAATTCTCATTTACTTTCACATGCTTCCTCCCTTACTAAATCTAAAGGATAAATGTGTTAGTGTTTGCATACTTTAGAGATTGTACATCATGCTATATTCACATGCTAAATGTATGCTTGTTAATCGTTTTATAGTCATTACTTTATTTCATATCACATGCTTGAATAATGATTTTTTTTTATCTTTTGTATTTTATTTCTTCATTTTGTTTGCATTAAATGAAAAATACAAAAAGATTTTTGTTTATCATTTGGTTTTTTATCTCTTGATAATTTAAACTTAATGAAAAGTTCAAATGATTCTTGTTTGTTTTTTTGAGTATATATTTTTTTTGGTTAAAAATTTTAAAAACTCAAAAAGATTTTATTTTGTGTGTATTTTAGTTTGACACAATTTATGTGGCATATACTTGTGTTTGAATCCCATCTTTCACGCTTCCATGTGGCTAGAACTTTTGGTTAAGATTGTCAATCCTTATTATGTTCTTTACCATGCTTACATGGAGTAGTTGGATTTTGTGTTGATTAAATGGATTCTATTTTTATATGCCTCTATTTACACATGCACAAGCTCTTTTGAAATTTTAATGTCACATGTTATATTTGAGCTTTGTGAGATGTTCTCCTACCAATCTAGTCATCTACATATTTATGACCTAGGAGGACTAGTGCATGTCAAAATCCGTTGCACATGAGATTTTTGTGAAAAATGAAAAACATGATAAATATAAATGTGCACAGGGAAGGGCTTCGAAAGGAATAATAATCATTTGCAATTGTAAGACACCGTTTGAAATGGACCTAAAAGAAATACGTGGTCCAAAGACCTAAAAATAGAAAAATGGCACTAAAAGAAAAATAATTGCCAAGGCCTATGTTTAATTGATATATTCATTCAATATAATATATATATATATATATATATATTCATTCTTATTGAGGGAGATGGATGGTATATCAACGATTTGCACAATGTTCGTTTATCCTAGTGGTCTTTAATGTCATGACTCTATTTGGTTTGTAGAATCATCAAACCTCTAGGCTTGTATGCATTGTGTATGTTTGTTCATTGAGTTCAATCTATATTGTCACAGGAGGTTATATTCAAATATGATGAAGTTTTCAATCAAATGAGAACTCCGTGAACATGCTTTAAGTGATTGGGTCTAAATTTAATCGTTACTAGTTCACACCCCAACACTTCTGCTTCCATATGACACATTTTTGCCATACGAGTGTGAAAGACTCTTATTATATTTTGTGTGTGTCATTTGTGTGTTTATATCTATATATGTGTACTTGAGTCTCTTTGGTATATATTATGTATACACATATTTAATAAGTTTGTTTAGTCTTTGCCTTGCTTTCTAATCCATATATACTTTAATTCATACTTGGTATCCATCTTATTGCATTCTTTGTTGATATTACATGCTTAATAATTTATATATCATATTGGTATCATTTTATTGCATCCTAGTTGGTATCTGATGTTATTTGTTGGATTAGTTGAATTGTTGTTGCCCATGTGCTTTAACGTTCTCATCACTATATGCACAATTACATGTTTTAGCTTGTCATTCCATTCTATTTGTCCCTTGCTTAGTTTATAGAGGGTGTAAATGCTTTATTTGGGGGAGATAAGTTACTGTTTTTGATTCCTTAGCCTTTGTCTATTCCTGAACAAAAAGGGGGAGAATGATAGGGGAGAAATGGTATCTAAACCTATTATACTCGTATCTTAGTTTGGGGGAGATTTATTTTAGGGGGAGACGTCTTTCTAAGTTGATCATAGTTGATAAAGGGAGAGAATTAATTTAGGGGGAGTACTTACTTTACTTGCATTAAATATTTTGATATTCCCTATGCGTGTAATGTGTTTGCTTAAGTGTGCAGGAATCATATTATAAGTGGCAACTTTCACCGGCAAAGATTGTGATCCTTGGGTTGTTTGAGTCAAGCATTGTATTTTTGTTTTGGGTGGGACTTTTTATTAGTCTAGTAGAGCTTGACGGCCCTTTATGATTTTTGTTGGTTTTTGTCCCGGAATAGCCAAAGGGGGAGATTTGTAAGTACGCAAATTCCCAATTGAGTCCTTTGTATTTTTGGCTCAATTCCGGACAAAAACGTTTGAGTCATAGGATAGAGTATATTGATCATCTTTCAAGCCTATGACGTGTTTATTGAAGACGTAGCGGCAAAGATTATAAAGCTTCATCAAAAGCCGTGGTTTATGTGCCTCGTTTGTACGTCATCAACACTATTTCCATGCTCCAAAGGTATGAATGCATTTATATATATATAGGAGCTTGGAACATGTGTATCTAGGTGTTAGGTTTTTAAAAACTGTGTTTTGCTTTCAGATGTTTTTTAATTAAAACTTATATATAAAGTATATAATTTTTCTGGGATTAAAATGAATTTTTGAACCTATCTTTGAGTTTGTTCGAAGTGTCGTTTGAATGAGATTGTCATTAGAACCACAAGTCATTCGAACGAGTTTGCCAACGAGTCCCCAGTATATGCCTTTGAAATGTCGTTCGATATGTCGTTCGAACGAACCTTATGTTCGAACGAGATATCAAACGATATTTCTAACGAGTTCAATCTGGAAATTCATTAGAAGTCTCATCGAAACGAGATTTCGTTCGAACGAGACGTCAGGCGGGAACAGTTTTTGACAGTTTTTACCCATGTTTCCCACTTGTTTCTCCCCTAACTTTTTCAGAACTTATAATGTGCGGGAAAAACTTTTTCCAACTTAACTTTTCATATCCTACCAACCTCTAGAGAGTGTTTGAGAGAAAAAATTCTTTTACGGAAAAGTTCATCGTTTTAAAGTGTCAATTTTCAAGGAAAAATCAATATACACTTTAGTTTTACACCCTTAGTTTTGTTTATCCAAGTTCATATATATACGTCTTGCTTGGAGTTTGGCACCGGGTTTATCTCTACATTAGTTTGAAGAGAAGTTTGGGTTTGCTTCTAAATCCCACAAAGAAGAAGAGGTTTTCGTGATTTACCCACTTGGAGAAAGGCTCCTAGTTCGGGTGACGGTGACCACATAAAGTTCGATCGGTGGATTCTGAGACCACGGTGGAGCTCCGGGGTTATTCGCTAGGTGGAGGTGGTTACAAGAAGGAGCGTCGAGGCTTGAGAGGGTTCGAGTCGTGTGATGTAAGTCTTTTGTCTTGTAATTGTAAATTCCGTACTTAGTGGATTTGAGGCTAGGGTCGTCCGAGGTTGTTTCCCGTTGTGGATTTTTCCTCGTACATCGCGGCGTAGTGTGATTGATTTATTTTTATCTTGCATAATGACTTAGAACTCATGCTTAGGATAAATCAAAATAAAATTGGTTTTAACTGTCACACTTAATTTAATTTGGTTCATAATTAAAGTTGGGTAATTGTTTATTTGATTCAAGTCTATTGTTAAAACTGGTTTGGCCTAATTTGGAAATAATGATAAATATGACTTAGGCAAATTCTAGGACTTGGATTAATGATGTTTAAGTGAATCAATAGTTTGTGTGTTTAAGTTAATTTCACTTTGGTTTGATTTTTTGAGTAAATTAAAATTTGGTGTTTTTAAGTTGTGAACCATATCTTTTTCATAGAAAGGAAATATTATATTTTTAAAGTAAGAAATTAAAAAATTGGGGGCTCCCGCGTTTCAAGAATTAACCTCGACCCTAAAAATTAGTCACTCCCACTTAAGGTCCTTAGAATTTACCTCCACCCACAGAATTGGTCGTTCCTACTTAAGGTCCTTATAATTGACCTCCACCCTCAGAATTGGTCGTTCCCACTTAAGGTCTTTAGAATTGACTTCGACTCTCAGAATTGGTTGCTCCTACTTAAGGTCCTCATACTTGACATCGACCCTCAGAATTGGTCGCTCCATACTTAAGGTCATTAGAAACGACCTCTACCCTATGAATCGGTCATCATCGCCCCCTTTAGGTTCGTAGAATTGACCATTTTCCCAAAGTATTAGTTGGTGTCTATTTTATGGTTTTTACTTATTCCAAGCTCACTAATCGAGGTGCTTTGTAGACACCATATTCTAGGACCCCTTAAGTCTCTTCTTAGGTCCCTATCACCTCCCCCTTTCACAATAAATCAAAAGTCATACTCCAAGTACAGATCTATAGGCCATTAGGCACTCCTGGGTCTTACTTAAACCCCAATCAACTTCATCGTTAGAGTAAATCTCAGTGGATCATCAAAGGGAGCGATCCTCTCCATGCGCGAAATGGTATAAACGTTCGGATGAACAATCTGTTTTCTATCAAAAATTGATTCGTCTGTTTGACCAAAGCCAACTCTTTAGATCGAACGAGACTGAATGAATCATTGAAGGGAAATGAATACCCTTTCCAAAGGTTCACATCGTACGCGAATCAGCCTTACGGTACGGACGAACAACCAGTTTTACTTCGAAAGGTCACCAGGAACATCCGGCCCCATTTAACCAAAGTCAACTTTTTGAACCGACCTAATCTCTTTAGAAAGTAGAAAAAAATTGTATAAAATTTCTAACTGCCTGCTCCGTGTACGATTCTGACTTACGATTTGCATGAACAATCCATTACCGTCCGACGATCTCCCATCCAAAAGACCAATGAGCGCTTCTGAGCCCCGTTTGACCAAAGTCAACTACCGGATCGGAGAGAATCCCAAAGGACACTTGAAGGTCTCTGAATTACCTTTCTAATGGTATGCCATGTGTGTGATTTGGATTTATGAATGGCGTTCTATGACTGTTTTTCCGAAAAAATCAACACAAGACTAGCGATTGGCAGGTCCATTTCCCTATAAATCGGTAGTGTGTCTAGGGTAACCTACCGATTGGCAAGGCTAAGGATATGCTGATCGAAAGTCCCCTTACACTACAGAAGTTGGGCATGAGCTCACTTTTAGAACACCTCAGGTCCATCAATACCGGTGATCTCAACAACATTCTCTTACAATCAGCGAAGTTTCCTTATATGAAATTTCTTTCCATCTTCCATCCCCATCATTTTCATACCCAATTTAGAAAAATTTCCTTCCCTCTCATCCAACATTCAACTCAATTTTCAAAGGAGCTCATCATGGATCAAGATCAAGCCTCAATTCTCCTTACAAGGTCCGAATACCCTTTCCTCTTTCTAAATTTCTATATTCTCGCATTAGTTATATAAATTCTCAATTTAGTTCTTAATTTAGATCATACACATTAATACCTCATCCTTTATTAGTTAGATTGCACATAATTTATTTTCTATAAAAAAAAGGTTACACTTAAAAATTCCGATTGGATCATTCCCCACTTTTTTTCAAAACTATAAATACCTTTTCTATACACACACATATAATAAACTCCCGTTTAAATCTATGGGATAAACCCCACCCTTGTGCAGCATGCGAATTACATGGACTTTTTTGCCTTTATAGGCTACGTAGAAATTTTAGGCTAAAACCCGAGACTCAATTCCAATTTTCCAATTTCCCTATCTTCATATTTTCATCATTCCCCTATTTTATCTTTATATGTTATTCATATATATCATGCTCATGGTTCATACTTGTGCGTTTATCTAACAAATATTATCGTTTCATTATAACAATTAATATCTCGATAAGCGCATACATCATATTTTCTAGTTATTATTTTTAGGAACATTCATTTGGGTGACCTCACACTGTCTTTTTCATGATATGGGTTGAGCGATTCCGATCTCCATTTATATATACACGCACAAACACTTCACGAAAAAATTGAGGAAAATAATAACATAAGCCCATAAGAGACCGAAAGGGAGGGATGGGTGCCAAAAATCTTTCCATTCCGTAACTTAGCCTCCTAACCTCTGAACTATTGGTTTTGTAAGCATCAGTTTGTCTTTGATACTGCTCTCTCGAGGTGGCGACATGTTTTTTTGCCTATTTTGTACAAAATAGGCTGGCAACTCCATCTATTTACATTACCCCACTTCGACGATGGCCTAAGCTCTCCTATAAAAAGGGGCACGAGATATTCTCTCCCTCTCTGAGTGCACACGCGCGAGTCCCGAGAACCCCCCGAGATAGGAAGAAATATCCAAAAGGAGGGCCAAGAAGGATGGAGCTCGTGCATCAACTGGAGCATGAACAATGCTGAAATGTGTAAGTGTTGGTGTGGTCGTTATGTATAATCTAATGGTTGTGCTGCCACAGCATCCCCAAAAGTAAGTGACAAACAAAAATATGAGAAACTGTGCATAAGACCTCGTCGGTGACCCTATAAGAACGACACGCCACACTGTCGAATTAGGGATATGAATTTTTATGACCCAACCACCCAATACGACATGACTTAGAACATTTATCCATATGGAGACCTAACTTATCAATCTTCCCCTAGGATATGAGGTTGTCATTAGTTCCATCATCAATGATAACAGTACACAAACTCCCCTTGGACGTGCAACCATTGAAGAAAATATTAGTGTGTAACCAACTGGAGTCATTGGGCATGTCAATAGCTATGTTAAGGTTTAGGGATGTCTCGGGAACCAATGAAGCAGAGGTGGATATGAGTTGAGTTGGTGTCAATGCGGCCCTCTTAGCTTAGTGGCAAAAGAACGTATCACGTCATCGTCAAATAGATCGGGCGTCAATGGGGAGATGTGTGGGGGGGGGGGGGGGGATAGGGAGAATGACAAAAGAGGGGAAAACTTTATAAAGGTGGGTTATATTGGGTATGTTTTGGGTTTGGGTAGATTACCTTTGGGGGAAATATAGAAATTTCAAGAAGTCAAGAGTCTGGAATGTTAATTTTAGAACAAATATGTAGGGGATTTTCTCCATATACTTGAGGGGGGCAGAGGTGGAAACTATTTTGGGGAATGGTTTTTGGCAGACCTATCAGAGACAAGTTCGACAGGTGACTGTTTCGTTCCAGAAGGCATCATTAGTAGCTCTAGGTGGTTTGATATAGTTGGCTGTAGAGTGGTGTGATAAGATCCAAGTTAGATGTGCATTTTTAGGGGGTCGTTAGAAGATATGAGGTCAAGAAGCTACCGAATTTTCTTCCCCAAGGGTAAAAATTATTTGAAAATACAGGAAGGGGGAGCCGCAGATTCGGAAGGGGACTTAAAAGTTAAGATCTAGTCAAAATTGTCCAAGGAGTTTCGGATTGGGCTGGTACCCATTAAATCTAGGGCTATTTTATCTTAGCAGTGTTAGGAAGTTGGGTTGTTCTACTAACAAACAAGGCTACCATGTCTCGGTGGTTATGGTTCTGACCACCTTTTTAGTTTGATACGGTGGTGGTTCTCACGTCATTCAGGTGTCACCACTTGGTGTCAAAATCATCGATATATAATTTTCACACCCATGAGAAAACTTCGCTCAGATACCAATTTTATTTGTAACTGGGAAAGGAAGAGATTCTAAATAAACTACACAACAACAAAAATATAATATTTAAAAGGGAAATGTCCATTCATAATTCTCATTCATCTCTTAAAATAAATTACTATTTTATAAATAGGAGTAGAGTATAATAGAATAAAGGAGATGGTTCTTAAAGGATGATGTCAAAAAATAATGGTACTCATAGGTGACATCATAAGCCTCTAAAAACTTTAACGACAAAATCACAAGAATAGCCTCCATAGGTCATGCTCCTGCATCAAATATGATTGGTCCTCCTATGATGAACTTTGTTTTTAGCCAAATGAATAGCACTTTAGCTATCACAATTAATTTCCACACAATATTGTGTAATATCCAAATATACCCTAAAGTCGTAAGGCCTCTTCGTCTCTTTTCTTGTCACCATATACTCCGCGTGCGTAGTTAACAATGCAATCATGACCTGCAACATGAACCTCTAGCTAACAAGACTACATGCCAATGTAAAGATATACTATAATAGACCCATGCTTATCCATTTCACCCGCATAAAATGAATCTGAATACCCATGTACATTGACTAATTAACCTTTTATTACATTAGTCCAATATCTAATTTTCCTCGTAGATAATGCAAAATCCACTTCACTTCATTTTAATGCTCTTTTCAAGGATTTGCAAAATACATACTCACAACACTCACGGCATGACAAACACTCTGCCTAGTATAAACCATGGTATATATCAATCTACCCACCACTATCATGTATAAAACTTGATTTGTATACTCCACCTCATCCTCTATGGTCAGAGTCATCATAGTATGCATCTAATAAAATATTCATAGGCTTTGCATCCTAGGACCTAAACCGTTCCATGACCTTATCTGGGTATTTTTTTACTTGTGTGTGGCTGAAATTTCCCTTCTTCATCTCTTTACTAATATATGTATCGAGGATCTTCTTGTCTTTACCCAAGCCTTTCATACCAAACTCTTCTCTCAATTAAGCATTCACCTTCTCAAAAGCAACCATACTCGAATAAGATATGGGAATGTCATCATCATACGAGAGTGAGTAAACGAAGTACAATTCTTGAGTCGCATGAAATATACATAAAGATTAAAATCACTTTATTTGTATCTTATCTCACCACAAACATGTTAAATAAATTGTATCATTATCTAGGTGATTTCTTTAACTCAAATAACAGTTTTTGCAATTTGCAAATATAATCATCATTTCCAATGACCTTGAAACACTTTGGTTAGACATGTAAATCTCCTCCTCAAAATCCCCATGCAAGAAATTTTTTTCCATATAAAATCATTCAATATATAAATGTTACCATAGTCCATTCAATGTGTTTCACCATCGGAGAGAACACTTCATTATAATCTATACAATTTCCTTTTTGTAAATCCTTAGCTACTAACCTCGCCTTATAATGAACATCGGAATCTAGACCACTATCTTTCTTAGCATAAACGCACATGCACCGAATATACTTGTTTCATTTAGACATTTTTCCATGTTTCAAAGTTTAGTACTTGTTAAGAGAATCAATATCATCACCCATGGCCACCTTCCACTAGTTACAATAAGTATTCATTGTCTCACGGAAAGTAGATAGCACATCACCATACTCTCATAATGAATTTTCCACTATGTCTTTATTAAAACCATATCTCCTTGTAGGTTTATAAAATCTTAGTTCTTTTCTACTAGACAATCGTTGTTGATTAGGACCCTCGTCTGGAACACCCCCTCCCCCCTCTTAATTTAAAGAATCGATGAGATTAGTCACCTCCAATTGCTCATTTTTCTCTTCTTTTAGCACCTTAAGCATAGTGTAAAACCCCGTATTTTTGAGGATTTGGGATTTAATTAAATAGGTGATTTAGTATTTAATTAAATTGGTGATTTGGAATTTATTTAATTCGGAGAACTTATTTTATTTGGTGATTTAGAATTTAAGTTAATTCTGTCTATTTTAATTTCACACGTGCCGTATTTTGATGTGAAAATAATATGATAGTATTAAGTTACTCGGATGGAAATTTTAAGGTCATGATTGAGACCGAAAAGGTCGAAATAGTCAAAATAGTGTACCCGGGGGTAGTAATTGGATCCCGTGGATTTTTTAGACATAACCGAGCCTATACGGGACTATTTAAGTCTTTTGAATTTAGCCCACATGCTTAATTTCTGGATTAGTAAACTTAACCTAGGTTGAAGAGAGTTGGATAGCCGTTATTCATTCCTAAACACAAAATTTTGAGAGAGGAGAGAAAGAAGAAGAAGAAGAAGAAGAAGAAGAAGAAGAAGAAGAAGAAGAAGAAGAAGAAGAAGAAGAAGAAAGGAAAGAGAAGATCATTCCAGGCAAAGTTTTGTGGAACTTCCGAGAAGAGATCGCCAAAATTTATTTCCTAAAGGCAAGTATTTTGTTGCTTTGTGTGACTAGTAGTCAATAGTGCTAATTATTGAGATTGTGGTTAAAATCTGGAAACTTAAAGACTTTGAGTATAAATTTTACAAATAAAAAGATGAACAAAACCAAATTAAAACCCTTGTGAATAGGGAAATTTTGAGAACATAATATGTTAGAGATTCGTTAAATTTTCTGGGTTTCTAGAGGTTAAAGATGATGAAGGAATATAGAGAAATTTTGAGAACGTAATATGTTATAGATTTGTAAATTTTTCTGGGGTGTAGAGGTTGAAGATGATAAATAAACCCATTAATGCTGAAATTAAGATTTTTTGAGAAATCGGATTAAAGAGTTAATTTAATTAATTCAGTGGAAAAATTAACTTTGATTTAAATGAATTATGAAATTTATAAAAGGATTGGTGTTGGAATCATTGAGAACAAGTTAAGTTGTGAATGGAATTAATGGAGGAGGAATTTTAATTGGGAGAAAACATAAAAAAACGCAGCAGTGTTTTGAGTAGGTCCAGAGGGGACGGTCGACCGGGTTCCCAGGGCCGGTCGACCGGTGACTGCGATTTTTACCTTGGTGTGAAACAGTAAGTTGGAAAATGAGGGGCGATCAACCGGGGGTCAAGCCCGATCTACCGGTACCCTGATTTTTGGGTTGCAATTGTATTTTTTTTTAGAAATTTTAAATGAGGATATCTTTTTCACCCGAACTCGAATTGACGTGTAGTTTGCGGCCATGCATAGCTAGCTGAGAGAAGTAAGCTATCCTTGAAATGTTATTATTTAGATATAAAATTTGAAAGGTCTAAAATACCCTTGAAGTTGAAATGAGTGATGAAACTTCCCCGATTTGAAACCAAAATTTATAAGAACCCTTGTGAGACTAATAGGAAGCTATTCGAGTATGTAGATGGTGAAATGTGTAACCCTAAAGTTAATAATAAATCGAGGGGTGTAGTTATTTAGTGTGGGACATATAAATTATGAACGAACTCGTAAATACTTGGGATATATATAAATGTGTGAATTATATATACAGATGTATGCATATGAGTTGAATGAAATTGTGTTTATTTAAATTGTTACTCAAAGATGCTCTCCAGGAGGTTGCGTATTGTGGGTTGTCCCACCCTGGAGATTCCATCGAGGGTTGGATTGTTCTCCAGGTTATAGTGCTCGGGTGGCTCCTACCGTGATGAAAGGGGGACGTTATGTGGATCTTTAAGGAACGTGTATTGAAATCCTAAGTCCTATGTATTTATAACCGCCTCCATTCTTTTTTTACGATTTGGGATCGGTGGTGAGATTCCGACCCGGTGACCAAAGTTGACACGAGATATTCCTGGCACTAAATAGCATGTACAAAAAATGCATCTAATGAGACAAATCTATAAGGATGCAATGTGTGTGCGTGTGTGTGTGTATATATATGCCTAGTGAGAGACGTGTATATACCTAGATAATGTGTGACTATCTATTGACAGTATCGATGTGATATTTAGTATATTTATATAGATGAGGATTATACATATTATACAAATCATGATAGTGTATTTAACTTATAACGGGGTGTATATCAGGCTAGTGTAGGTAGTTGTTATATCCAGTTTGATCGAGTAATGACTAGATATGATAAATGAATGCAATAGGTGTGCACTGTAGAAGAGGGGTGAGGCTGTATTAAAGAGAGTGCGATCGTGAAATCAATTATGAGCACTATATACTACACATTTCATTTATTGCAATAAAATGCTTGCTAAATATTTTTTAAAATAATTGGGCTTTGACCCGTTTGCAAAACCTTTTTTTTCTTAAAAATCTTTATAGGTGTCCAGCCATAGGGATGTCAGACTTAAAGATCCGTTCCAGGGATGCGATTTTGCATCATGTGTGGATGCATGGAGGGATTGGAGTAGACGCCTTAGTCAATTCATTCTAGTTTAGGATTTTTATTTTAGTATTTCTCTTTGGTAATGTTGCCCCTACAGTACTTATTCATTTTATTATTTTGGCTTGTATGGAGTTTTATTTATTTAGCTGTCGGAATTGTTATTTGGATTTAGATTTTGATTCGATAGTTTATTCGGCAGGATATTTATTCATTCATTCATATTCTGTCATGGTCAGAACTATATTAATGCGTGAATGGTTTAATTAAGTATTTTTTCTTCTTATAGTTTTCACTATTAAATGAAAAGATAAAATTTGGCACCGACTCAATTAACTAGTTGGCGATTAGTAATTAACAAAGTTTTCGATAGTGATGCTAAGAATGAACCAATTGAGAATCCTGTTTAATAAGATAAAGGACTCATCACCCGATATTTAATTGGGTGGGGTGTCACAGATGGTATCAGACAATCAGATTCTAGAGTCCTCGGAATCTGTGCAGCTTATTACGTTTCAACTTAGCATTCTTTGATATAGAGCCCTATTGAAAGATTGTTATATTAGTCATTGCGTATGCGTATTTACGATCTTCCACTGATTACTTTGTATATGATGGTTAACTTAAACATATTTCAAAT
Source organism: Sambucus nigra (assembly GCA_949130495.1). Taxonomy (NCBI): domain Eukaryota; kingdom Viridiplantae; phylum Streptophyta; class Magnoliopsida; order Dipsacales; family Adoxaceae; genus Sambucus; species Sambucus nigra. The sequence continues at coordinate 578,492,185 of OX422208.1, read as the reverse complement.
CTTATTTCAGACGTGCCCTAGGCGAGGTAGACCGACTAGAGCAGCAGCGAGCGATGAGGAGAGAGGCTCGTTAGGAGCCAGTGGTTCCGCAAACACAGCCACCACCAAGGATGATGACGACTGCATAAGTGGACGAGATCATGACACAGGCAGTTAACGCGGTGATGACCGCAATGGAATAATATTTTTTACAGAATTAGCCACAATCGTGAGTGGCACCCGATGTCCAGGCCCACCCGGGGTCATCCGATTGGCACAAAGCAAGAAAAGCATTTCATACGGGTGTAACAACCCTCGCTTTTAGGAGTCTAATTTTACATTAATTTATCGCATAAGATAATTATATAAAATGTTGGAATCAGAGTAAATATTAATTGAATGAGTTGAAAGTTAATAATTACTGGACTGTTACATATTTACTATATGTGTAGGTAAATATCATCATGTTGTATGTTTTATAGTGTCATGTGTTTTAAATGACATTATGGTTTAAATGAAACCGAAATTTAAAGTGAACTATAAAATTGTCGGATGCCATTTAGAGGGTGTAGTTAGTCCCGGAATGTGCGAGACAGTCAAATTAAGTGCCATATTGTATTTTTGGGTTCCGGACACTTTTGACTGGTTTTAACTTAAATGCGTATTTGGGAGTCATTTTAATGTGGTATTAACCATTTAAGTTGGGAACTTTAGACTTAAGCCCTGATTTTAGTCTTCTAAATCCCTTAATTTCCCTATTTCCTATCTCAAACAGAGAGAGAGAGAGAGAGAGAGAGAGAGAGAGAGATAATTGAGTAGAAAAGAGGAGACACGAGAGAGATAAAAGATTGAAGCTTGGGATTGCATCTACCACAAAGAAATCTGAGATTTCAACCTTAAGGAAAGTTTTATACTTTCTAATATATGATTTAAGATGAGTTAATTGTGTGATAGTTGTGTATTTGCATTTATGGATCAAAAATGGATTTTGTGGTGATCTAGCCCTAATCATGGTTTATGTTGATGAAATTATGGATATTAGTGGTTAATAATCATGTAGAATGATTTGGGGTAGATTAATGTTGATGAATGTGTGTAAAAATGGAGTAGAAATTGGTTTTGAGGAAAAACTAGGGTTAATAACCCGTAAGCCATTCTTGGCAAATTCGTAGGGGTGAATCGATTCGGCCCCTGGGCGAATCGATTCGCATAGGGTCAGTTTCCAGGTCTGCTTGGACCGAATCGATTGGGGTCCAAGCCGAATCGATTCGGCAGTTTACAGAATCCCAGGTTCCCCTATCCGAACCGATTCACTTTTTGGGCGAATCGATTCATTTTTCTGATGTTTTTGAGTTAAGTTTTATAACTCAATTCCGATACATTTTCTTGAGGCTTAGGACCTAGGAACCTTCTTGAATGAAGTAAACTTAGTGTCCTAGACGAGTTAGTTATTCACCCTACTTTAGAAATGGGTTATGTGGGGGCTTTTCCGTGGATATGCCAATTGAGGTTAGGGCATTCTTTTCTTTTAGTTGATTTTTATGAGTATAGGAGTTGTAGTGTCATGTTCGGGAGACTTTAGAAGCTCAATGGAGCTATGTAGTCTTGATGGTTTATAATAACTTCACAAACGAATCTTGGGAGAATAAATTAAAAGTTTATTTATTCATTGAGGTTACAACGATAAGATGTATTATCGTATGGCTCCGGATAAAAAGGTGAATTATTTACAAAATATAAATGATTATAGTTTCGAATAAAAATGAAACATACATATGAAAAAGGGTAAATGAAAGTGAAATGGAAATGGTAATGATTATGGTAAATGCAAATTTACTTCATAATGAATTTAGTAAATGATAATTTACTTAAACACACCTCTCTAAATGCCATCATAAGGGAAGTTCGTGCGCGAGGTGAAGCCCCCTGGCTAGTGAATGCAGGGTGGATATAGTCCTAAGCCATATAAGCGATATGTTATGTTTTTTGCGCTGGTGAGGAGATTTCGGGTGTGGTCTTGACTCTCCCACTGGCATATGGTCGCTTCCCGACGTTGCGATAGGTGCCCAGGTTTCCTTGTTTGATAGGCCCTGGAAGATGATGGTTATTTAGGGAGGCGCCCAGTGGGAAAACTCGGAGGGGCGGTCTTAGAATTGTTATACGTATACAATTATAACAATTTATAATCAAGTGGGACTTGCTGTATTGAAATATGCCATAAAGAGCATGATGAAGTGCCATAAAGAGCACAATGAAATGCCACAAAGAGCATTTGTTGATGATTATATTCCTGATAAGGAATGGAATGCCATAGAGAGCATGTGATTGAGATAAAAGCCATAAAGAGCTTAAATTTTAATTATGTTTCCTGTTAAGGAACGAAATTATGAAATGGATTATTGTTCATGATGAAGGCTTTTAAATTAACGTAAATAATTCTTTTCCCTGCATAATTAAATTGGATTTATGGTTATTTTAGATGCCTTAGCTTATGCTTTAAATTGTGTAGGTAGATTCTTATTTCTTTTAGCTAGCATTTACTGTTCATAACTGTCATACTTTTTATTCATCTGGTGATCATATAAAATCGGGCCCTGACCCGTTCATATTTCTTGTTGTGCATGTATCTTGTATCCGCTCAGGTGCCCGCCGCAAGGACGCCTAATCTGACTTTCCTATTTCGATGTCTTTGGGGAGCCGTGATACTTTGCGGATATTACGGGATACTTGGTATAGACGTTTTCTTCCTTGTATTCTTGTTATGATCGGGTCTTTTATTCGGGCGTGAGGCCCAAGCTCTTGTAATTATCTAATGTAATGTATATTGTAATTTATTAAACTTGGTTAGTATTATTGCATGAGTCTGTTGACCGACAGCATATTCGGTCCCTTACTGTATTATTTTATGTGTATGAAATATAATTCCTTCGGGGTTTCCACTTTCTTTTCAAATTGAGTTGTTTAAATTCTTTTCTTAACTTTAAAACCAAAATTTTTGGCAACCCGTTTTTCTGAAATATGGAGTGGTTATTCTGCATACTTTTTATTTTGTTATGATGCTGAGAATGATTCCATCCATGATTCCTGTTATATTGGAGTATCGGGCTGGCCACCCCCTATTTCGGATCACGGGTTATCACAAATGGTATCAGAGCATTAGTTTCTAGAGTCCTTAGGAATCTGTGTGAACACATTTCGCTTTCAGCGTTGCTTTTGATTTGACATAGAGCCTTAAGATTAAGATCGTTGATTTCTCTTGTGAGATTTTGTTCTTCGGCCATGAGGTAGAACCCATAGAATCTTTTGCGCATTCGTGTGAGATTCGTAGGTCGATTGAAGAAGGGCGCCAAAAAAGGTCATTGTGAAGGCGTCGTGAGATGGGATTACTAGGAACTGTAATTTGTGGTCGGGGGTGAGGACCGCTTTGGAGGTCTCTCCCCTTTTGTGGCATTTCTTATCTTGCTACGGCAACTACTAATTATGGTAGATCTAGTTTTCCAAGTACCGCTAGAATTAGAGGGTGGTACTAAGCTTGGGATTCCAAGTGATATTAAATTAAAGTGGGGAAGAGCCCATGATGAGGGCCACATATTGAATTAAGATGGAGGAAATGCATCCTTATTCGGTAGAAGCATAAGGCCCAAGAGCTTTGGCCTAGAAGAGGGTATATCTATGCCTAGAGGAAAAGGATGGAGGAAAATCCTTTAATCGTAGGAGTCATGTGAATCGGTGGGAACGTAGTCACCATATTTATGGGTGCAGAAAGTTTTGGTCCATGAAGAAACCCGGTGGATACTTTCAACAATAAGTTTCTCTGGGATAATTGGACTGAGGAGTAGGTGAATTCTCAAATGTTTACACGAGGTGCGGTCTGAGGCTGATAATAAATAAGGAGTTTTACGGTTAGGGAGGCCATGCACCAAAATAAGGTAGGTATAAGGAAGAAGGAGCCCTTCAGTGGAATGATAGGCTCCAGAATAAGTGTCTTTAACACTTCTAAAGGAACAGTGTTCATGAAACACCATTGGTGGATACCCGCCCGAGGAGGTTTCATTGAGCTAAGGAAGGGGAGGCCGGTAGCGTATTCTCCTTTGTTGAGGAAGTTAAAGGAACTACGCGGACTATTATGACGCGGAGTGTAGAACCACTCATTTCGATTATGTTGATTGGAAAATAAGAGCAGAGATAAGATGTCTAGCTGGGGCGCTGATGGAGTAATTTGGTTTGGATAAGACTCGAGTACGATGTCTGAGAACCATTAGTATTGACTCGGAGTGATTGGCAAGAATGTTGGCGGGAATTCCACCTTATTAGTGGGTGGTGCATTCCTTAAGATAAGATTTAGTAGTATTGTACTTACTATAGATTCGGGTGTGCATATTGAGCTTGGGGTAGTATCGACGCTATTATAGTAAGGATAAATATATGACTTCCTCGGTAGGGAAGTTTTATATCTTTTCCACTCGTTATGAGGCGAGTGATGATATTTTGAATGTATATGTGTTGTATGTGCTACTTGTATTATGTGTATTATACGAGTAAAGATATTTTGGTTTGATTGGGGTGATAGCAAGCAAATAAATTGCGAGGCTATCCTAGTTCTAGTTTCAGGATGGAACTAGTTGTCCTATAATATATCTCCTGGATACAGGTTGAGACTTTATAGGGGTGGTTGAGGTAGGTAGGAGATTTTAGTACTTGTTGTGTTATCTTTTTTGAGTGTTTTGTTGTTTATTTGCATTGTATGTGATTGTTATGCCTTTTCTCCACAAACAACAAGTTAAGTAGGCATGTGTCGGAGGGGTTCCTTATTTGGATTTTGCTTTGCGAGACACTCCGCGCATGAACACTTAACGATGTCGGGAGTGGAGAGAGGCTATTCTTTCTTCTTTTGTTTTATTTTATTTTGTTGTTAGAAGTTGAGTTGAAAGGTTTAGTCGAGAATCACGTAGAATCGTGATTAAGGGCTATTAAAGTGCGAGATAGAAGCACTGAATATAGTTCTCTCCTCTGATCGATGCGAGGGAGACTGAGATATGAAGTCGATTTGGGACTTCTGGTTATGCTTTATTAAGAAGGCCATGTGTATATAGTGGGATAAATATTTGTGAGACTTTACTGAAAATAAATGTCCGATTAGTTGGAATTTTTAATTGTTTGTTATGGAAATACAGAGAAGTAGAATCTTATTATTAGGGTTGAGAGTTAGAATTTTTTCGGTCCCGATCATGTGTCTTAGACCGTTCTATCTTGATGACCGACAATGCGAGGTAGTAGTGTAACGGAAGGGTTCCTTGTCTGGATTTCGGTTCGGCGAGACGTCCCACGCATAAAACCGAGCGAATGTCGGGAGTTGAGAAAGGTATTGGACACTAGGGATATACTTAGTATTATACGTCTACGACTTAGATAGGATGTATATAGATCGATTTTAGGATTATTAGGACGTAAGGCCTTTAAGGCATGGGACGTTAATTTCGGAAGGCTGTAGGGAGTTGACCACCAATAGGTTGTGGGTTAACTCTAAGGGGGATTAGGTCCCTAGAAACGAGAAGTATGAAATCTCAAGAGATTTCGAAGGTTAGGTCGAAGGAGATAAGACCTCTCTTAGTTAAAGTGTTACATTGGTAACCTAACTTTCGGGGAGTTAAAAGGATGAGTTGACTTTCACTCCTGAGCCCATGTTGTTAAGCTCGAGGGTGGATTTAACGAACAAGTCTCTGCTAGGAACACGAAGTAATAATACTGGAGCATGGACCCATTGTTTATGCGTCTCACAAACTTAAACTTTGTGGGAAGTATTATTCCACGCTTAATTTATAATTCATTGCGGTAGCAATCGCCTTAAAGAAATGGAGGCACTACTTCCTGGGTAGGAAATTTAGTCTTTCCCGCGAGCAATAAATTGTTGCAATATGTTGTGGGAGGAATCGAGTTGGTGTACGAAGTTCATAAAGGACTATTGATTGGACATTTCCTCTCACTAAGGGAATGAGATTGGGGAAGTAGATGCGTCGAGTAGGAAACCCGTCAAAGATATTTGTCAAGGCATGGAAAGCCAAGTAGAACGGGTATAACTCGAAAAACTTTGTAGCAAGAGCATTCAGGTCTATGACTGACCATTTCACCTACTCGTGTGAAGAAGATTGGTAGTGGAATGAAGAAAGGTATATTCATAGACGTCTGCATTGAATTGCCGGCACCGAACTGTTCATGATCCTATTTGAGAAAATTGTTGATCGCTCGACCAAGTCGTTGCTTTTTGCGGCCATTATGAGCGAACTATATGTAGAAGAGTACTCCCCACTCTTTATGGAGAATGGTAGAACCGATTCATGTCGAAGGTTTGGTAAAGTTTCCATGAAGTAATGGGAATCGTATGTAAATAGCGTATATTTTACCACCCTAAAATGGATGAACAAATGGACGGAGTAAACGTAATGCCGAGAGGCATACCTCGAATATGCGCCTTAGGCTAAATGGATGTATAGGAGAAGTACATTGTATGGACGAAACTTTTTCGTACACTACTTCGGATCACTTTCTAAGCTATGGCACCGTGAGTGGCCTTGTGTAGTGGTTGAATAATTCGCATACTCGTTGAATGGAACCAGCAGGACAAGACGTTCTCTAGACTTGGAGTGGGTCCGGAACATTTCTTTAATGAGTGGGATTATTGAGCCGTATGCTTGGAAGGGATACGCCTATGTGAAGAGAAGTTGAGTAGTGTTGGGATTAATCCATTTAGCACTGGTGTAGGTATCCCCGAGGTGGGATGTAACGTGATTTGGGAAATAAGGTAGTTTGCGCCAAGTCACGTGGTTATTTTCTTCCGCCTTAGGAAGTTAGGATCGATAGTTCGTAATGAGCAATTTGGTGCTAAGTTAGAGCACAAAGAATATAGACTGAGATCGATAGTGATGAACTTAGTCTGAGTCCATTTAGGACTTCACAACTAGGGGTTGGTTAAAAGTGATAGAATGATAGTTTAGGATAGTATACCCCTTTTTGCGATTAGCGTACGCCTGAATTTTGAGGGCAAAATTCCCTCATAAGGGGGGGAGTATGTAACAACCCTCGCTTCTAGGAGGCTAATTTTATATTAATTTACCGCATAAGATAATTATATAAAATGTTAGAATCGGAGTAAATATTAATTGAATGAGTTGAAAGTTAATATTTACTGGACTGTTGCATATTTACTATATGTGTAGGTAAATATCATCATGTTGTATGTTTTATAGTGTCATGTGTTTTAAATGACATTATGGTTTAAATGAAACCGAAATTTAAAGTGAACTATAAAATTGCCGAATGCCATTTTAGAGGGCGTAGTTAGTCCCGGAATGTGTGAGACAGTCAAATTAAGTGCCATATTATATTTTTGGGTTCCGGGCACTTTTGACTGGTTTTAACTTAAATGCGTATTTGGGAGTCATTTTAATGTGGTATTAACCATTTAAGTTGGGAACTTTAGACTTAAGCCCTGATTTTAGTCTTCTAAATCCCTTAATTTCCCTATTTCCTATCTTTTATATATATATATATATATATATATATATATATAGAGAGAGAGAGAGAGAGGGGAAGAGAATTAAGGAGAAAAGAGGAGACATGAGAGAGATAGAAGATTGAAGCTTGGGATTGCATCTACCACAAAGAAATCTGAGATTTCAACCTTAAGGCAAGTTTTCTACTTGCTAATATATGATTTAAGATGAGTAAATTGTGTGATAGTTGTGTATTTGCATTTATGGATCAAAAATGGATTTTTTGGTGATCTAGCCCTAATCATGGTTTATGTTGATGAAATTATGGATATTAGTGGTTAATAATCATGTAGAATGATTTGGGGTAGATTAATGTTGATGAATGTGTGTAAAAATGGAGTAGAAATTGGTTTTGGGAAAAAACTAGGGTTTATAACCCGTAAGCCATTCTTGGCAAATTCACAGGGGCGAATCGATTTGGCCCCTGGGAGAATTGATTCGCATAGGGTCAGTTTCCAGGTCTGCTTGGACCGAATCTATTGGGGTCCAAGCCAAATCGATTCGGCAGTTTACAGAATCCCACGTTCCCTTATCCGAACCGATTCACTTTTTGGACGAATCGATTCGTTTTTCTGCTGTTTTTGAGTTAAGTTTTATAACTCAATTCCGATCCATTTTCTTGAGGTTTAGGACCTAGGAACCTTCTTGAATAAAGTAAACTTAGTGTCCTAGACGAGTTAGTTATTCACCCTACTTTAGAAAATGGGTTATGTGGGGGCTTTTTCGGGGATATGCCAATTGAGGATAGGGCATTCTTTTCTTTTAGTTGATTTTTATGAGTCTAGGAGTTGTAGTGTCATGTTCAGGAGACTTTAGAAGCTCAATGGAGATATGTAGTCTAGATGGTTTATAATAACTTCACAAACGAATCTTGGGAGAATAAATTGAAAGTTTATTTATGCATTGAGGTTACAACGATAAGATGTATTATCGTATGGCTCCAGATAAAAAGGTGAATTGTTTAAAAAATATAAATGATTATAGTTTCGGATAAAAATGAAACATACATATGAAAAAGGGTAAATGAAAGTGAAATGGAAATGGTAATGATTATGGTAAATGCTAATTTACTTCATAATGAATTTGGTAAATGATAATTTACTCAAACACACCTCTCTAAATGCCATCATAAGGGAAGTTCGTGCACAAGGTGAAGTACCCTGGCTAGTGAATGCAGGGTGGATATAGTCCTAGGCCATATGAGCGATATGTTATGTTTTCTGCGCTGGTAAGGAGATTTCGGGTGTGGTCTTGGCTCTCCCGCAGGCATATGGTCGCTTCCCGACGTTGCGATAGGTGCCCAGGTTTCCTTATTTGATAGGTCCTGAAAGATGATGGTTATTTAGGGGCACGCCCAGTGGGGAAACTCGGAGGGGCGGTCTTAGAATCGTTATATGTAAATAATTATAACAATTCATAATCAAGTGGGACTTGATGTATTGAAATATGCCATAAAGAGCATGATGAAGTGTCATAAAGAGCACAATGAAATGCCACAAAGAGCATTTGTTGATGATTATATTCCCGATAATGAATGGAATGCCATAGAGAGCATGTGATTGAGATAAAAGAAATAAGGAGCTTAAATTATAATTATGTTTCCTGTTAAGGAACGGAATTATGAAATGGATTATTGTTCGTGATGAAGGCTTTTAAATTAACGTAAATAATTCTTTTCCTTGCATAATTAAATTGGATCAATGGTTATTTTAGATGCCTTAGCTTATGCTTTAAATTGTGTAGGTAGATTCTTATTTCTTTTAGCCAACATTTATTGTTCATAACTGTCATACTTTTTATTCATGTGGTGATTATATAAAATCGGGCCCTGACCCATTCATATTTCTTGTTGTGCATGCATCTTGTATCCGCTCAGGTGCCCGCTGCAAGGACGCCTGATCTGACTTTCCTATTCCTATGTCTTTGGGGAGCCGTGATACTTTACGGATATTACGGGATACTTGGTATAGACATTTTCTTTCTTGTATTCTTGTTATGATCGGGTCTTTTATTCGGGCATGAGGCCCGAGCTCTTTTAATTGTCTAATGTAATGTATATTGTAATTTATTAAACTTGGTTAGTATTATTGCATGAGTCTGTTGACCGACAGCATATTCGGCCCCTTACTGTATTATTTTATGTGTATGAAATATAATTCCTTCGGGGTTTCCACTTTCTTTTCAAATTGGGTTGTTTAAATTACTTTCTTAACTTTAAAACCAAAATTTTTGGCAACCCGTTTTTCTGAAATATGGAGTGGTTATCCTGCATACTTTTTATTTTGTTGTGATGCTGAAAATGATTCCATCCATGATTCCTGTTATATTGGAGTATCGGGCTGGCCACCCCCTATTTCGGATCACGGGTTGTCACAACGGGTCACCCACCGAATTTCAAGGTGATTCAGATGTGATGGTGTCCAGTTGGTGGAATAATGATATCCAGTGCCACCTACATATGACTGAGTGTAGTGACACGCAAAAAAAGTTCTTAGCGACATTCAAGCTAGTGGGCGCAACTTTGCAATGGTCGGAGTCCATAAACACCGCAGAGGAGAAAGATATGATGAGCATTAGGGAGTTCTGGGTACAATTTGACCATAAGTATTTTCCATCCACCATTCAGACAGAGATACGGTGACAGTTTCTTAAAGTTTCTTAAGGAGATAGGATCGTGGCAGAATACAAAGAAGATTTCACTCGGTTAGCAACTTTCGTGAAAGATGAAGTAAACACTAAAGAGAAGAGAATGCATAAGTTCCTGAATGGACTTATCTGGAAGATCCGACAGAATTTGTTGGGTAATCCGTAATTAATGAAATATATGGAGGTTTACAATGCAATGCTACTTCATTACCAGGATCAGCATTTTCATATGAAGAATAGCAACAAAGTGAGTGGGTCCAGTCAGACTAGAATGGTAGTTGGGAATAATGCTAGTGGGCCGCAATAATAGTAGGAGAAGGATCTTCAGCAAGGGAACAGGGCTAAGAGGTTTAGGTCTGTGGGTTATCGATCCAAGGCTATTGGGTTCAGGCAGGGTCAACAGGGCCCTCAGCAGCAGCAGCATTTTATTCCTCAGGTCCACCAGGGCCAAGGGAATGGCGAGGGAGGCCAGCTAGGACAGGATCAGCAGCAGGGAAATTTTTTTGGGAAATGTTTCGATTTTGAAGAGATAGGCCATAGGAGGAGAGATTATCCCAAGCGAGGCAGAGGATAACTACAGGACGAGGTTCTGGATGTACAACCACTATCGCAGTTCATGGGCCAGCTTGAGGGGAGGACTTCGATCAGGAACCCATTGACCAAGCGAAGCAGTTAGAGTATAGAGGTAAAATTTATTTATTATCCTATGAGTTTGGCGAAGATTTTTATGACATGGGGGTGTCGCAAGTAAGAATATGATCACTAAAATTCACGAGTGAGTCGAATTTAGTGGGTGCATTAGTCGTAATAGCCTTATTAAGTATATATGTAATTAATTACCATGGGGTAGCGATCTTTTTGGTGTCGACTAGGGGAGAGCAGGTGTCAACACTAAGAGGATGTTTACATTACGTGTTAGTTTACTACTTTCGAGAGTTATGAGAATAGAGTAGACTATTATAGTAGGACTTCGTGTTCGCTATTCAAGGGTATGATTTATTTTTGCTAGGTATCACTTGAAAGAATGTATAACGTATATATATATATATGTGTATATATGTTATAGTATGTTCCATATTGGACTTATGAGAATATCTTTTCATTGTTATTTCAACTCGGTGTGTAAGTACGTTTACTGATGTGATTCAGGGTAGATTGGCATATTATCGAGCGGAGAGATATAGCTTGTGATTTATTTGCGCTAAGAAACTAGTGACAGTAAGAGTGTCGTGATGTGTGTTGTCTTTTGTAACATTAGAGTGGACGAGTATACTTTTATGTAAAGAGATGGGGATTTAGGGTTACGTGTTATGGACTGAAGGCCTAACACATATCAACGACCGACAATGTTAGGTAGTAGTGTATCAGGGGGGTTCCTTGTGTGGATTTTTCTTTGTGAGACGTTCCACGTATGAAACTTAGCACAACGTTGGAGTGGGGAGATGTTTAGGCATTTGGGACATGAGTTAGTAACTTAGTTATTGTTCATTTATGCAGTTATATCTGAGGGGTGATAATTATGTTACAATTTGAGGCTAGTAGAGCCAGGTAGAATTGGTACAGTTATTCATGGATATAGGGTGCCTTGGGTAGCTGAATTCTTTTTAATCTTATCCGTGATTAGGGGAGGTATAAGTATGAGTAGTAATTTTAAGAGTATATAATTAAGGAAGTGTGGAAAGCTTGTATTACTAGACTTATCCGAATTTTGAGGACGAAATTCCTTTATAGGGGGAAAGTGTGTAATACCCCATACTTCAGAGGATTTGGGATTTAATTAAATTGGTGATTTGGAATTTATTTAATTCGGAGAACTTATTTTATTTGGTGATTTAGAATTTAAGTTAATTCGATCTATTTTAATTTCACGCATGTCGTATTTTGAGGTGGAAATAAGATGATAGTATTAAGTGACTCGGATGGCAATTTTGAGCTCACAATTAAGTTCGGAGAAGTCAAAATAGTGTACCCGAGGGTAGTAATTGGGTCCCGAGGACTTTTTAGACATAATCGGGCCTATACAAGGGTATTTAAGTCTTTCGAATTTGGCACATAGGCTTAATTTTAGGATTAGGGAAACTTAACCTAGGTTTAAGAGAGTTGGACAACCGTTATTCATTCCTAGACACAAAAGTTTGAGAGAGGAGAGAAAGAAGAAGAAGAAGAAGAAGAAGAAGAAGAAGAAGAAGAAGAAGAAGAAGAAGAAGAAGAAGAAGAAGAAAAGAGGAAGGAAAAGACCATTTCAGGCAAAGCTTTATGGATCTTCCAAGAAGAGATCAATAAAATTTATTTACTAAAGGCAAGTATTTTCTTGCTTTATGTGGCTAGTAGTCAATAGTGCTGATTATTGACATTGTGGTTAAAATATGGAAATTTGAAGACTTTGAGTATAAATTTTACAAATTAAACGTTGTACAAAACCAAATTAAAACCAATGTGAATAGAGAAATTTTGAGAACATAATACATTAGAGATTCGTTAAATTTTCTGGGTTTCTAGAGGTTGAAGATGATGAAGGAATATAGAGAAATTTTGAAAACGTAATATGTTAGAGATTTGTAAATTTTTCTAGGGTTTAGAGGTTGAAGATGATGAACAAACCCATTAATGGTGAAATTAAGATTTTTTGAGAAATCAAGTTAAAGAGTTAATTTAATTAATTTAGTGGGCAAATAACTTGATTTAGTATAAATATGAAATTTATAAAAGATTGATATTGGAATCATTGAGAACAAGTTAAGTTGTGATTGGAATTAATGGATGAGGAATTTTAATTGGGAGAAAATAAAAAAAACGTAGCAGCGTTTTGAGTAGGTCCGGAGGGGCCGGTCGATCGGGGTCTCAGGGCTGGTCGATTGGTGTCTGGGATTTTTTTCCTAGATGTGAAACAATAAGTTGGAAAATGAGGGGTGGTCGATCGGGGATCAGGGCCAGTCGACCAGTACCCTGATTTTTTGGCGAAAATTGTATTTTTTTGAGAAACTTTAAATGAGGATATCTTTTTCACCCGAACTCAGATTGATGGGACGTTTGCGGTACCGCGTAGCTAGCTGAGAGTAGTATGTTATATTTTGAATGTTATTATTTAGACATAAAATTTGAAAGGTCTAAAATACCCTTGAAATTATAATGAGTGACGAAACTTCCCCGATTTGAAACCAAAATTTGTAGGGACCCTTGTGGGACTAATAGGAACATGTTCAAGTATATAGGAGGAGAAATTTATAACCTTATAGTTAACAATAAATGGAGGGATTTAGATATTTAGTGTGGGACATAGAAATTACGAACGGACTCGTAAATACTTTGGATATATATAAATGTTTGAATTATATATATAGATGTATGAATGTGAGTCTAATGCAATTGTGTTTATTTAAATCGTTACTCGAAGATCTTATCCAGGAGGTTACGCGTTGTGGGTAGTCCCACCCTAGAAATTGCGTTTGGATTATGCTCCAGGTTCTAGTGCTTGGGTGGCTCCTACCGTGATGAGAGGGGGACGTCATGCAGGTCTTTAAGGAAGGTGTATTGAAATCTTAAGGCCTATGTATTTATAATCGCCTCCATTATTTATTTTCGATTTGGGATCAGTTATGAGATTTCGACCCGGTGACCAGAGGTGACACGAGATGTGCCTGGCACCCCATAGCATGTACAAGAAATGCATCTAATAGGACCAAACTATATATATATATATATATATATATATATATATGCATAGTGAGAGATATGTGTATATACCTAGATGATGTGTGACTATTTATTGACAGTATTGATGTGATATTTAGTATATTCATATAGGCGAGGGTTATACCTATTATACAAATCATGATAGTGTGTTTAAGGGGGTGGATATCGGGCTAGTGTAACTAGCTATTATGTCTAGTTTGATTAAGTAATGACTAGATAGGATAAATGAATGCAATAGGTGTGCATTGTAGAAGAGTGGTGAGGTTGTCTTCAAGAGATTACGACCGTGAAATCAATTATGAGCACTATATACTGCGCATTTCATTTATTGCAATAAAATGCTTGGTAAATATTTTTTAAATTATTGGGCTCTGACCCGTTTGTAAAATATTTTGTTTTCTTAAAAATATATTTAAGTGTCCAGCCACCGTGACTCCAGGCTTAAATATCCGTTCCAGGGATGCGATGCTGCAACATGTGTGGATGCATTCAGGGATTGGAGTAGACACCTAAGTCTATTCATTCTAGTTTAGGATTTCATGATTTCAGTATTTCTCATTGGGCGTGTTTCCCCTTCAGTACTTATTCATTTTATTATTTTGGCTTGTATGGAGTTTTATTTATTTAGTTATTGGACTTGTTATTTGGATCTGGATTTTGAGTCGATAGTTTATTCGGTAGGATATTTATTTATTCATTCATATTCTGTAATGGTCTGAAATATAATAATGCGTGAGTGGTTTAATTAAGTTTTTTTTCTCTTATAGTGTTAACAGTTAAATGAAAAGATAAAATTTGGCACCGACTCAATTAACTAGTAGGTGATTAGTAATTAATAAAAATTTTAACATTGATGCTAAGAATGAACTAAATTAGAATCATGATTAATAAGATAAAGGACTGACACCCGATATTTTATTGGGCGGGGTGTCACACATAGATGACTCATCAAAATCATATCCCTTCTCACTACCATTTCTTGTATTCCAGGTGCCATAACTTGTACCCCTTGACCCCACCCCAATACTTTAACCCATGAAAATTTTCTTCTGAGCTCTAGGATCAATTTTCCCTCGTTAATATGAAAATAAGTTGGGCACCCAAATATATGCATTGTGTCATAAGTAGGATGTTAACCTGACCAAGCCTTCATAGATGTCTTATATTCAATTTCGGTAAATGGAAATTGGTTGACAATGAAGCAATTATAGGATAAAGCCTCCACTCAAAAAGGCTTAAGGAAGCCCATATTGAAAAACATGCACCTCTCCTTTGAAAGTAAGTTTTGATTAATCCTATCCACTAATCCAATTTGTTGTAACAATTGTTGGACCATAAAAGGCCAACTATTATCCTCATCTGAAGAAAAAAAATCTTAAAATGATCATAATGAATCTCACTGCCTTTATATAACCTAAGCACCTTAATCTTCATGCTAGTTTTATTATCCAATATCTTCTTCCATTTAAGAAACATGTTATAGACCTCGTTTTTATGTTTCACTTAATAACCCGAGTCCACCAAAAGTATTCATCAATTAATCTAACAACTATGTGAATATAATTAAGTATGGCTTTTCTACAATGAATAGTTATTCTAAACAAAACCCTCGTTTTCTTCTCATGCACACAGTACTCACAAAATTTCACCTTGAAACTTTTTGATCGCTTGACTAGACGATCAAGCAACAAAGCCAGGAAGGCTTAAGTACCAATAGTGTTCCCCAATCGAGTAGGCAACAAAGTTGGGAATGTTTTTTAATAGGGTGCTATGTATGTATAAAAGGGATCAACCTCTATCCATCCAGATACTCACTTAAGCTACCATCTAATGAAATTCAGGAGTATCTAAATAAGAATGAAGAAAGTCACCTTTATTCGATGCGTATAGTTTTTTCTAGAGTGGGAGATGGTGTCCCTCCCTCAAAGTCGGGTTATGTATCGCCCTTACATTGAAAGAGGGCATCGTCTTTTCATATGCTTAAAGATGGGTTGGCAAGTTTCGAAGAGGACTGGCTTTATAAGGTAAGGAAGGAACTTCCTGACACGTAGGCTCTAAAACAAAGATGAACCACCTAACATTATTTATATGAATAAAGAACTGACCGTTTAACTTTGCAAATAAGGTAGGGGGTTTGTTTAGGTAGTATAATGGAAATGTATAGAACTGCAAATTTTCTATTTCTTTTTATTGTTAGAAAAAAGATAATTTCCTCTTTTTATCTTAAAAGAAGACTCAATACAATATGAAAAGGATTTTTCATCTTATTGCTCTCTTTCTCTCTTTCGAGAGGGGAAGGAGATTGACTTATGGTTTCTGTTCCACTCATACAAATTAGAGACATTAATTATAAGTACTACTAACAGCTTAACCGAAAGACCGACTACTCCTATTGAAGCTAGGAAGTAAGACCCACAATCCAATGCAACGAAGAACAAATAGAATTTGCTATGAAAGCTAGTTAACTAGAGTATTCCTATGTATAAGAACATAGTAATAGAGAAGTTAACAGTCGAAATAGAAGTAGGAACATATTTAAGTTCCTTAGTATTTTATACCACCTATTGATCATTCTATATCTAATGCTTCTCTGACGAATTCAAATGGGGAGAGAGAAAATGACTTCTGATGACCCATTACCAACTAACACTTTGACTTTACTTTAACTCATTAGATTCAGTAGTGGAATCTTTTAAGAGAGATGGCAGTCCTCATATAAAATCTAGGACAAATGGGTTCTTAAGTCAGGAAGCTTTTTTCTCTTTATCCTGCTTTCCAGCACTAAGATACCAACAAAAGCAATAATACTTCTAACAACGGAGTTGAATACAAGACTTTACTTCAATAAATTTCTTTCATTAATCTCCTGGACCTTGCTTAACTCCTTGTTCTGTAAATCAGCCGCTAATTATTTGTAATCCATTTAGCTTAGAGTGATTTGCAGACACGGATGACTATCACTCTAGTTTGTTGTTGCTTATTTTGGACCCAAACTTCTTTGTTATTTTTAAGTCTTCTTGCATAAAAGTACACAACTATTACAGAGCTATGATATTGATCGACCCTTTTTTTTCTCATTTTGAAGAAGGGAGAATTTTTCATGAGCAAAAGGACTTAAAACATCATCGTAATTCTTTAAAGTCTACATCATGAAGAGAAATTCAACCACTTAAGCTCAAACCAAACATGCCATGTCCTTCTCCTTGACATGTCCTAAAGGCATATGACAAATCCAGTGGTATATGAATTTGTCTATTTTTTATAAATAATCAACGTTTAACATGCTATCATGCTCTCTTAAATAAAATGAAGGGTTTTCTCCTTCTTTCCTCCCATTATCACCAAGACACCTAAGAAAACCTTTATATTTTTTCCCTCAAGTACAATCTTCCACTTTTTAGAATTTTAAAGTGCTCAAAGAAATTAAATTCGTCTTCAGGTCTCGAACATATTGGACATATGTAACACTATGGGTTATGACATTACTCATATTGAACATATGTAACACTATGGGTTATAACACTATAGTCATTACCCTTAAAGAAAGACCCTTCATCCATCTCCTTAAGGTATGGAATAAATATTTATCCACACACGTGTGGTAAGAGCACCCCGAGTCTAATATCCACTTGCTTAATGAGCTTTTCCAATAAGTAACTATCAACTTGCTCCCAAAGTTGTCATTCTCTCAAAAGTAACAAAATTTGAGGGACTCCACTACCGATATCTTATGGTCTCTTACCTTTATCTTAAGACAATACTTTTTATATGGCCATTTTCTTGCACGTGTAACATAAAACATTTTTTGAACCCCTAGTCCGAGACTTGGACCCGACTTCCTCTTCCACCATGTTTCTCTCATCGTTCCTACCCAGCGCAACTAATGCATCGAATTGAGAATCAGATTTCACCTCCTTCTATTTCTTACTTACCAATAATTCCAAAGAGACATCAATAAACCTCACATCATCCTTCCCATTTAGTAATGTGGTGCTCAAATGCTCATACCAATTTGGGAGTGAATTAAAAAGAAATAAAGCCTTGTTTATTCTAAAATGAGATTAAATTTTGATATTAATTTGCTATCTAATCAAAACAACTTAGTTTTGAGTTGAAGTTTTGCCGATTTTCTTCTTCATCACATAGTATACCGTATTTTGCGCGAGATTTAGCAGAATAAATTTTTGCAAGTCATCTTCCTTTCATTTATCTTCTAACATATTGTAGGTTTAACATTTATGTCTTTCAACACTTTTTGTAAAACTTGTTAGATTAAGACTTCTCTCATTTGACATTGCGACATGCCAAAATTAATGGTTTTCCCATCAAACTTTTGTAAATCAAACCAAACCTTTAGCATATTTACAGCCTTACTCTTAGTCATTCTTTAATCTCCAAATTGAATTCCCTTTGAGAAACAACCGGGCCAAAACCAAAATTCCACTTTGTAATTTATCGAATATCTTGGATGCTCACAAAGTAAAGACCGTACAAGCCAAAGCTCTAGTCTCGTATGTAAGGATTGGGATATCCAACCCAAAGGGTTAACCAATTAGGTGGAGTGACTCATCCAGCATATAAATCGAAGACCTTCCCCCTAACTAAGCAATGTGAGGCTCTCTTAAAACTCATAACAACCCTTCCTTTGAATGAGGCCATGGCAGAGGGTGGTCGCCCTTGACTCAATCCGATCTCACTCTAAAATCGAGTCCCAACAATGGCATTTTGGGCCTGGGTTCGATATCAATTTATAAGGAAGGTATTCACTTAAAAGATAATGGTTCATGCACGCCCAATATCTAAGATGAGGAAACCAAAGAGAGAAAATAAAAAAAATACAATCTAAATGCAAGGAAATGAGAACATAGAGAAAAAATACACACCCAACAAATCACATTAAAAGTAGTTATCGATTTGACTATGTTCCTGCATTATGATGGCTCCATTATTTCATTGATAAACAAATAGGGTTACAACTCTCTCAAGCCTCATTTTCTCTCAATGTGTATACAAGAGCATTCAATGATGAACTAGCATCTTTTCAAATCAACTAGCATACAACTCGTGTGATGCACGAAGGATGTATAATAAACAAATATAATGATAATTATAGAAATTAGTATATATCATAAATTCAATATCTTATCTTAAAGCTAATATAAAGGGTTAATTTTTTCATAAATAAAACTTTTCTATTATTTTTAAATATTTTTTATTATATAAAAACTATTTTTTATAAATAAAAACTTCAAAACAACTATACGTATTTTATATAAAAAAAATTATACAAATTTTTATTTGTTTTTAGTTTAAAAACTGTATGTCCTTTATGGATATAAACTTAAAGTTTTTTCTATAAATAAAACGTTAAAAATGTTTTAATAACCAATTTTTTTTATTTATATTAAATCAATTTCAAACTTTTGAATTTTTTTTTAAACTTAAAAACTATTTTTTATTAAAAAAAATTCAAAAAAGTTGTACGTAGTTTATATATAAATTTTATACAAATTTTTTATTTTTTTTAGTTAAACAACTTTATGTCATTTATAAAAAAAAAACTTAAGGTTTTTCTATAAATACAATGTTAAAAAAAATTTATAACTAAAAATCTTTTTTATTTATATAAAAAATAATTTTGAAATTTTGAAAACTACTTTTATCTTTTTTTCTGAAAATAAAAACATTATATAGATATAGTAGTATTAGTAGTATTGTGTAATATGATCAATTTTTTTTGTTTTCAAGAGAATTTTAATTTATTCATTTTTTTTTTGTTTCAAAGAGATTTTTTATTATTCCATTTAGATAAAAAGGGACATTAATTTTAGGAGGAGGAGACGTATTTAAATAAAAAGTATTGATTATTATTTACACATTTAATATTATTGTATTAGAAGTACAACATAGATATAGATTTAAATATCCTATAAAAATAACATTAATTGAAAGATCAAATATAAAAAAGTTCCTCAAGTATTTTTTAATACACGTTTAATACAAGTGTTTTACTTTGTTAAGTCGTTCAAACCCTAATATTTTTTTATTTTTAAAGTCACGCGCTAGCCGCCGTCAGCCATATCCTATCCCTAGTGCTGAAGCTCCGGCGAGCCTGAGTGGAACTCCTTTTTTTTAATGCTTTTATGTGGCGGGAAGCAAACTAGCAGCGGCGCTCCAGGGCTTCACGGGAAACCAACTATAAGCGAAACCATCAATAAAAACAACCGCGAATAAACTCTTGGGACTGAAATCTGAGCCAATATTCAGTGTCCAACGTTTATATTCAGTAAGGGGCTCAGTGTAATTATCATAATGAGGGGAAATGTACAGACGGTTGAAAACCCGGGGGAAGTTATTACGCCGCACCAATAGCTTGGTAGTAAAGTTGTTGTCATGGCATCAAATATGCAAATATATTAAGCTCTAAAAAATTTCTATTCTTCCATTTGAGGGAAAGTCTAGTGAGACCTATAGGTGGATGACATAGAGTGTGTTGTTTGAGTTCATATGACTACGTTTGAACGGGTGACACTGTTTTTTGCCACCAAAATTGTATATTTAGCAAGTGTGGGCTAAAATAATATTTGTTTTTTGCACATTCTATACTTAATTTCGGAATTTACACTACGTGTTTCAGATGCTCTAATGGGTCAATTCATACATATACTTACTCAATTATGTTTATCGATTGAAGTTGGATGGAATTGTTGTTGTTGAACTCACTGGAGGGTCTCAAATTCCTTTTCATCCTGGGAGACAGGTAAGTGTGGCTATTTATTATATGGGAGATTTGGGGAAAAGGTCTTCATAATTCTCAAAGTGTATAAAAATAGGACACTATATAATTTTATAAATTTAGTCCTCGTACAAAAAAGTACCATAAAAATGGTGAAAAATGGTGTCGATGGCACGGACCAAAAAAATGAACTCCTAACTCTAAAGGGACCACACAAATAAATGTTATTGTAGATTTATAAACTTGAAAAGCATTATCCAAAAAATCTAAATATAGGAAGGAATATGACATTTACCTTAATTCTCTTTTATTATATTTATGACATTGTTAATGAATGAATTTGGTTGGATGGTGAAGAGATAAAAAGAGGGAGCTTGGCCATAATAAAGCTTTATTGACTTTTATATAGAATGGGTGTCAATTTGTGGGATTATTGATTCTTAGACAGGGGGATGTTCAAGCATTATATGTTGCTCATGTAGAGTAGTGATCTATATGTTTCCTATTTACTGGGGGAAATTAACTAGGACCAAATGCACTGCGCCCTGCTCAGTTTAACATTTTCAATGGCTAAAAGTTGAGGCATGTATGAGTTTTGTTCAGGGCGTGATATCCCTTGAAAATAAGATAAGTCTTAATAAATCTACCATTCACTCTTCATTAATAAATCTACCTTTCACCCAAAATAAAAAGAAGAAGAGTCCAAGGACCAATCAACATTGCAAAGTAGGATGCTAGGTCAAGTCTGAGTGATGGTTATCTCTCGTGTGAGATGATTTGTCCAACAATGTAATAATAGGAAATGGATGCTGCCCATCATGAGGTCTTATTCACTTATCTGTTTTGCCAAAAAATCATTTATACCTGCTTCAAGAGTATCGTATTTTCATAGCTTGGGGTAAACTGTAGTAAGCTAATGCTGAAAGGGTTAGTGTTTATTGAATTTGGTGAGTACTTTGTGGTTAGAATGGTTTAATTTTGCGGCTTATTGAAATGATACTATAAAAGTGTAATAGGAACCTGTTGATCCCAGGACAAACCTGAACGCCGATTACCCAATGCCACTAAAGGTGATGTTTTAGTATTTTGAGCCGTTATTATAAGCAGATAAAAGTAATCAATAGTATCAAATCAGTAAAATGGAGTGTATATACATAACGTATTGCTACCATTCCAGGTGTGGACCATATGAGGGAAGTATTTGGCCACATGAGTCTCAGTGATAAAGATATTGTTGCTCTATCTGGTGGTCACACCTTGGTAGGTTTTAGATACGGAGCTCATGTGTTGTCATTTTTTACCCAATCGCGCTTTCTTTTTCTTTTTTTATAATTGTTGCAACTTGCAGTAAAATCATGTTATTGTTAAGGATTTGTTTCAACTTTTAACATATTTTGCTGATTCTTTAACAGGGAAGGTGCCATAAAGAGCATTCTGGATTCGTGGGACCTTGGACCACCAATCCTCTCATCTCATCTTTGACAGCTCGTACTTTAAGTAAGTCCAATATGTCGCTTTGGACGTTTCTTGCACAAATTGATGGCACTATGGCCTATTTATGATTGTAAATATGATGTCCATAAATAGTGAACTCCGAAGCGGAGAGAAGGAAGGTCTTATTCAGCTGCCATCGGACAAAGCTCTTCTAGATTATGCTGCTGTGAGTATATAATATTTTCTGCCTTCAATTTCAAGATCTATAAAATAAAATGGGATGCACTGTACTATGGATTTCCAATATTGATGGTGATTTTTGTCCTCTAGGATGAAGATGCTTTCTTCGCAGACTATTCGGAAGCTCATTTAAAGTTATCAGAGCTTGGGTATATCATTTACAACAGTGTAATTCTACATGACCTTTGAATTGGGCCTTTTTTCTGAACCCCCTGATGTGTCATCCACACATTGGTTGGCGTTTATAATGGACCCCATGTGAACTACAAACACCACTCAATGTAAGTTTGACACATCACCGGATCAAGAAAAAGGGTCCAATTTAAGGGTTCATGTAGAATTACACTTTACAATACTGCCTTTTATTAAATCTCATGAAAGAACATCTATCATGACTCATATATTAACTTAGTTTGCACTTGAATTAGATTTGCGAATGCTGAATAGGGGGCAGAAAGAGGGTTGTCTGGTGTTCAATAACCCTTCCATCTTCTTTAATATCTACCATATAAGCTTGGTTAAAAGTTGGTGACGGGGTTCTGTCTGCCTTTTATTCTTATTGGCATATGTAAGTAGTGTATTTGAGTAACAATTCCAGTGTGAATATGTAGAACCTGTTTCCAACATTATCGCCACTACCATAATATTTATTGCAGAAATGGTTCGTTTATAGTAATGGTATGGTTTGCTGCACTTTTGGACAACATCACTTGTTCTCATTCGTATCCTATGTAATGTTATGAAATGTCAATTTCATTTTGTTATATAGAGGAACAGAGGAGCTTATAATAAATCTCATGATCAAGCTTTACTAGTGTTGGTCAGATTGCTTATAAAAACCAGGGGATGCACACGGTTCGATTTGGTTCGGTTTCACTACTAACCTGGGAACCGAACAGGGATTAGTCTGTTCCAAATTTTTGGAACTAGAGCCGAACCGGCATTTGTGCAGAACTAAACCAAGCCGAACCAACGGTTCCTAGGTTGGTTCGGATTGATTTTTGGTTCCAGATTCATTTTTCAAACTGTGAAATGTTAAGATTAATGTCTCAAAACTAATTTTTTTAAGGTCAAATTTTACTTTGGTCCCCAATACTTGAGCATATTTTAATAATGATAATAAAAAATCAAAACGACCTCATTTATCGTCATGATAACATCCAACAGAACATTAATAGTTATTGGTGTACTTGTTTTGTGTGCGTTTGGTAAACTTGTTTTTAAATATAATTTTTTGAAAATTTGATAAAATTGGCAATCATGTGTATATATATATATACAGAAAGGATTTCATGCATACCCAGTTTGCATACCCTCCGTGCGGACCATTTTTTTAAAATAGTAAAAAAAATAATTTCGGGCTGATTTTTTTTTTATAGTTTCTAAACATTTCAATAGGACCATAAAAAAAATTCAACTCAAAATGAATTTTTTGCTATTTTAAAAAAATCGGTCAAACTTTGTCAATTTTTAAGTTGTTTTTAAGTTGTTAAAAACTGACAAAGTTTGACCGATTTTTTTAAAATAGCAAAAAAATTCATTTTGAGTTGAATTTTTTTTATGGTCCTATTGAAATGTTTAGAAACTATAAAAAAAAAATTACATCAAAAATATTTTTTTTACTATTTTATCAAAATTGGTCCGCGCCAACGGTATGCAAACTGGGGTATGCATGAGAACCGCTCTCTCTCTCTCTATATATATATATATATATGTGTGAGTGTGTGTGTGTGTGTATGTATATATATAAACATATATAAAACTTTCATACATAATGATACATGAATGTATACATATATACATACATACATATAAACATACATACATACATCATTAATTATATACATGTACATTTAATATCATGTATTTTTAGGTATATTTAATTAAGTATGTTTGGGAAGTTTATATATATATATATGTGAGTGTGAGTGTGTGTGTGTGTATATAAACATATATAAAACTTTCATACATGAATGTATACATATATACATACATACATACATACATATAAACATACGTACATCATTAATTATATACATATACATTTAATATCATGTATTTTTAGGTATATTTAATGAAGTATGTTGGGAAGTTTATATATATACTGCACATATAATTCTCTATAAAATTATATACATACATGAATTGATAATATTTTTTAATACATATGTACTATATGTATATTTTATATTATTCCATACAATAATAATACATGTATAAAACTATATTTTTTTTATAAGAATTACACACATATTAATGCATTATGTATGTATATTATATATTAAGGTATAACTGCATTAAAATATTAATAATGAATAATTTTGACTTGAAAATTAAAAAACAGAAGTTATAAAACACCCTAGACCTGTTTTCTAAAAAACTTGATTATAAAACAGAAATATTATAATTTTGTGTTTAAAAACAGGTTGTCAAACGCAGATTCTTATAAGAATTGTATTTAAACACAGAAAACGGAATTATAATTACAAACCAAACAAGCCCTAAATCTTTTTGTATTATGGTTGTTGATTTCTATTATTAATTGGGTGAAAAAAAAAACCTTAAAATAATATTTAGGTTGAATTAGATTAAAAAAAAATGGTCACTTTATAAAGGGTTATAAACTGACATTTTTTTTTACTCATTTTTTCCAAATAACAAAACAATTCATTTTGAGCAAAAAAATGAGGATACCATGGAATGTTAAGAACCCACAAAAAAATTTAGATCCAATTTTTTTTTCCAATTAAAAAAAAAATCATATGTTAATCTTTTTTAGCCAAAAACCAAATGATAAAAAAAAAAATTAATTCTTTGGTGAAGTTCTACATCTTGGATGTGGGATTCTCCTTCCAACCTCTTTTTATAAAAAAAACATTGCTTGCCCTTTTTAAACTTAAGTTGACTGAGCTTTAAATAGTTGGCAGACTTTGAGTCTAAAGTTTGGTGTGCATTGTTATTTTAGTAAAAAAAAAAATTGACTATCAAAATGATGTTAATCTTAGTTTTTTTTTTTTTTTTGTAAAATTACATTATTTTTGTCATGTGATAAACATCATTATTTTGATAAAAAAAATTGACTAATTAAAAAAATGATGTAGTTTGATATATTTTTTAATAAATTATTTTTTTAAAAAGTTTTTTATATGTTCAAATAGTAGTTGGGCAAGCTATAATGAGCAGGCCTGAAGATAATTTTCATTTTTTTTTCAATTATTTGGTCATGATTCAGTTTTCTACTTGATGAATTTTTTTTGTTATTTCGCAATTTACCAAAAAAAAATGATTTTATCGCAAATCGCACGTTTCGATTTTGATTTACGTTAGGTTGAACCGAGCGGTACAAATGGTAATTTCGGTCTTAGTATATTGAAATTAGTCTGGTATTGGTATGTTCTATTGACTAACCGAACCGACAGAAAATCACCCTAGACTCGGGTAACAAGACCAGCTCAGGTCGGAAGAAGGTTAATTGGACTTAGTCTGATCGGAAGATGAAGTTTTTAGACTCACGGAGCAAAACCAATTCAGGCCAGAAGAAGGTTAGTTGGACTCAGGTAATGCTTGATATAAAACCAACTCAGGTCCAATCTGAATTATCTTTGATCGAAAAATGATGTTTTCGAGTTTTCAATTTTGGTATAGTTTTGGTTTGATGGTTACTCCGATCTGAGTTTCCTTTGGTTGGGGAGGGTATTGTTGTCAGATGGTTTTGGTTTGGCCAAGGAAGATAACAGTTCGATCCAAGATGGTTTTGGTCGACGCATGGAGAAGAAGAGGGAGATGAGAGAGGGGCTTTAGGTTTTGGTATTAGCCGTAAGTGTTAGATTGCAAAAAGCTAAGGTTTTCAAGCATTAGTATTTATATTTAAGTTTTAATATATATATATATATATATAATCGCACAACAGATCAGTTCAGATTGGTTTTATAGTGTAATCGAGAACTGAACCAAAAAAACTGAGTTTTTTTGGAACTGGGACTGAACCAATAGTCTAAAAACCCGAATCAACCCAACCTAATACCACCGGTTCGGTTCAGGTTTATCAGTTTTTTCGATTTTCTTGTGCACCCCTAATAAAAACTAGATTATTTCCAATGCTAATATGGATTGGAAGAATGTGAAGTGGCATATAAGATTCGTACAGCACTTATGATAGCTTCGAGACCATTTGAAAAGATTAGGAAAGGGAGAGTAGTGTTGCAAAAATAATAAAGGCACACACAAACAACTACAGTAAAGTAAATTAGAAAGCAGTTATCAATCCAGTCATGTTTAAGCACTATGTCTTAAAGTTAAAATTTCTCGTGTTATTATTGTTGTCAAACTCTTGGACACAACCTATTCAATGATATCATGTCCCAACAAAGGTAGGGAAAATTTAAATCCCCCGGGAGTACTCTAAAATGAAAAAGAAAATAAAAAATAACTTAGAAAATAGTTCAAAATATTGCAAGTGTAATATATGTATTAGGGGTGCACATCAAAACCGAAAAAATCGATAAACCGAATTGAACTAGTTGTATTGGGTCGGGTTGGTTCAGTTTTTTAGACTATTAGTTCGGTCCCGATTTCAAAAAAAAAATTTGTTTGGTTAGGTTCTTAGTTCCACTATAAAACATGTTTGAACCAATAATATATTAATAATATTTTAATACTTAAATATAAATACTAATGTTTGAAAACCCTAGAATTTTAGAATTTAACACTTAAGCTAAAACCAAAACCAAAAGCCCCTCCTTCATCTGCCTCTTCTTATCCATGTTGCCTACCAAAGCCATCTCAGATTGAACTGTTATCCTCATCGGCCAAACCAAAACCATCCGAAAATAAAACCCTCGTCAGCCAAAGGAAACTCAGATCGGACTAGCCATCAAACCAAAACCATACTAAATACAAAAATCCAAAAAAATCATCTTCTAACCAAACGCAACTCAGATCGGACCTGAGTTGGTTTTATACCAAGCATTACCTGAGTCGGACTAACCTTCTTCTAACCTGATTTGGTTTTGTTACCTGAGTTTGAAACATCATATTTTGATTAGAGTAAGCTTGACTAATTTTCTTTCGACCTCGGTTGGTTTTGTTACCTGAGTCCAACTAACCTTCTTGTCATTTAACCTCCGACCTGAATTGTATTTGTAAGAAGATATTCACCTGAGTTGTTGTCATTTTACAATCTAACACTTATATTGTTGGGATTTATTGTTGTGGTTGTATGAAATTTCTAACTTATATTATTGTGATTTATTTTGCATATTTATTCACCTGAGATTTTTTTTTTGATAGATTTCAAATTTGTCCAACTTCTCGCTATGGTGAGTTTCTCTTATTTTTGTGTTAATTTCCCTTATTTTTCTTTTAATTTGTCTTTTCTTTAATTAAAATGTTTGATTTAAAATTTACTCTTAATTAAATTTGTTTATTTTTATTTTCAAGTCAAGTATGGGTGACACTACAAATACATCACAACGTGAAATTGGTGCTTCGGAACAAATAAGTATTACCCCTACCGTTGTATCAGAAGCACCATCAAGTTAGGTAGATTCTAAAAGGCCTTATAAATATGATATTTGGGATCATTTTAATAAGCTTTAAAATGAACATGAAAATAAGCCTAGTAAGGTTGCATGTACTTATTGTTCGGCTGAATATGTTTATTGTAGCCATAATGGTATTAGGACTTTATGAAAACGTCTATCAAAATGTAAGATTTATCCCCTTAATGATAAAAAAATAGACGACTTTGGCTTTTGAAAAGAAGTTAAATGAAGGAAAAGAGGAAGAAAGAAAATTAATCTCTTGGAAATTTGACCTACACTTGTGTCATGAGGCTCGTGATAAAATGATCATAATAGATGAGCTACCATATAAATTTATTGATCGTAAAGGTTTTCGAAGTTTCATGAATATTTGTTGACCTCGGTTTCAAAATGTGTCATGCACTAAGGTAGCTAGGGAATGTTTGGACTTGTATGTGACATTAAAAAAGGATATGAAAAAATCTTTGAGTATTACAACAAATCGTATTTGTCTCGCAACTGACCCATGGACTTCATTGCAAATCATGAGCTATATGGTACTTAGGACACATTTTATTGACTTAAAATGGAAATTTCATAAAAGATTTTGAATTTTACCACCATTCATAGTCATAAAGGTGTTGCAATAGGATAAGTTATTGAGTCATGCTAGCAATAATGGGGGTGTAGAAAAGGTTTTCACCATGATAACTGGTAATTCGTCTTCAAATGATACCGCTATTGGTCACTTGAAAAGGAAAGTTTCAAAAAAAATATGGTTGTGTTAGATGGAGAGTTTTTCACATGAGGTGTGGTGCTCACATTTTAAATTTAATTGTGGGAGATGGAATGAAGGTTGTGGAGTTATCCATTTCCCGAATTCGTAGAGCACCGAGATACATTAGAAGTTCACCACAAAGAGCATCACAATTTAAAATTTGTTGTATTCAAGATAACTTGTCATCTAATACAACACTTTGCCTTGATATTCCTATGAGGTTGAACTATACTTACCTTATATTGGAAACTTAATTGAACTAGGTATCCCATACTTTCTTTAGTGGATAGGGATGTTTTGGCTATTTCGATATCTTTGGTTGCTTCAAGGTCTGATTTTAGCCCGGGAGGATGGGTGCTTGATCAATTTCGAAGTTCATTAACTCCTAAAATTGCGTAATGCCTAAGATGTGCGCAAGATTGATTACGTTAATCACCGATTCCTATTAATGTTGAAATAAAAATTGATGAGATAAGCGACCTTGAGTCCGATATTTTTATTAGTTTAATGTGTCACTTGATTTATTATTTTAGTTGTTACTAAATGTTATCATCTTATAATTTGTTTGTTCTATTTTTCAGTCATTACTGGAGATCTTGAGATTGCTAATATCTTTTAAAATGCCTCCAAATTAAGGTGAAATTGTTATTTTTTTACCTTTATATTTTATTTTAAATGTGAACTTATTTATATGTTAATTTATTTTGAGTTAAATGATGATGTTTGGTGTTGTTTGGGTACTGTTTTGATGTTATTTTTTTAGGTGCTATTTCGGGAGTTGTATGGGAGCTTTCATGGGTGTTGTTCGGGAGTTATTTGGGTGATGACATGGGTCTTGTTTGGGTGATGTCATTAGTGTTTTTTGGTATTTTTTTATGTTGTTTGGAAGAATATTTAATTGTGTTTTTTCATGACTGGTTTTTTTTATTTTTTATATATATTGTTGCTAATTTTCAAGACTATTTAGGGTTATTAAGTAAACTATTAATGTTCATTCGGATGTTATTATGTCAATAAATGAGGTTTTTTTACTTTTTATTATCATTATTAAAATATGTTAAAGTATTGAGGACCAAAGTAAATTTTGACCTTAGAAAAATTATTTTTGAAATACATTAATCATAATATTTCACTAGTTCAAAAAATGAATTTTGAACTGAAAATCGATCCGAACCAACCCAGGAACTGTTAGTTCGGTTTGATTCTGCACAAATATCGGTTCAATGGACCTAATCAATCCTGGTTCGGTTCCCAGTTTAGTATCCAAATCAAACTGTGTGCACTCCTAATATGTATACGCATTAAAGAGAACAATAATTTTATATAGTTAGAAAGTCATTTTTTTGGAATAGGTGACAAAACCTGTGATCGCTCAAATGCCTATTTTAATAAAAACTAAGTGAGTCAATATTAAAATCTCTTTATTTTTAATTTAAAAAATGAATTTTAAAGGGTTTGTCCTCGCGGTCCACTCTCACCCTTTACTCAGTAGGGAATTTAATGATTGTTGGTAGGCCGAGGGAATTTTTTTAAGCATCTTTATGATGAGCCTCCCTAGGATGTAGCTCTAATAATACATGACACTTTATACGTCATCGGGTATGTACGATCGAGAATGTCGGACACTCATTTAAGATTACTTCTAATTCATTTTTGTCGAGCGGGAATATTCTTCTGCCACAAACAAAGCTGATGCAGGGGTGATGGTACTACAGTTGGGTTTATCTTTTAAGGACTTTCCTTTGTGTGCATCCATGGTGTTTGATAAAATTCATAAGTGTTTTTTTATCTTATCCCGATTGTCTGTCTACATCTCAGGTTGCAGAGTTGTGAATGGTTAGGTTTGACCTAGAAAATTTTATATGGAAAACCATATATTTTACCATTTGTAAATATCAAATGAGAGATGTGTTCATCCAACAAGGTTTGCACAAGATATTGAAGGGCATTTCCCATAAACCTACTCATATGTTCGAAGATGGTTTAAAAGAATTTGACTTGCAAATGTGTAACATTATTCAGCTGAATCTTGATGATAACGTGGTATAGTATGTTATGCATGAAGAATTGGCAAAATCAATGTGGAAGAAATTAGAAAACAATTACATGACCAAGAGCACAGAGAATAGTCTCTATCTCAAAAAGTTGTTCCAATTTGAATATATTGAAGGTATGTTGATGTTCGAGCATCTTGATGAGCTTAATTAAGTTTTCACTTATTTATTAAGTTTAAAAATTAATATTGATAATGAAGACCAAACTTTGCGACTTGTCAATTACTTTTGGATTCATATGAGAATTTAAGCACCATAGTTCTATATGGAAGAATGAAGTTAGCTTTGATTATGTCTCTTCATCATTATTGGTAAGTTAAAGGTAAACAAATAAGAAGTGTGACTATTAGTTCTAAGCATTTATTATGTGGGGTAGGATTGAGGAGAGAAAGTATTATTGAATAGGAAACACTAGGTGTGAGTCAAGGATTTTGTCATATGTTCAATGTTACTAGTGCAAGAAGAGTAGGCATTTCAATAAGGATTTCCATAAGCTAAAGGTAAGAGATGAGAAGAAACAACATCGGGTAATAATTTTACTCTTAAAGATGTGCGACATGTTCCCGAAGTTAGAAGAAATTTAGTTAATGGTTCTTATTTTGTACAAAAACTATATAAAGTTATAATGGAGTCTAACACGGTTGTTCTTACTAGAAATAATTAATTTGTGGGGAAAGGATATATTGGTGAAGGTTTATTTAAGTTAAGTGTTGTTATGGATGATATTGGAAGTTCTAGTGTTTTTAATGTTGAATCTAATGGTGTTTGGCATGAAAGGTTGGGACAAGTGAGTTATAGAAAAATTAAGAAATTTACGGATCTTGATTTAGTTCCTAAAACCAAAGTTGATGTAAATCATAAATGTGAAATATGCGTAAGCTAAGTATTCAAGGAAAGCTTTCAAGTCTATAGAAAGAGACACACAAGATTATTATAACTAATTCGTAAAATATTTTTATTATTTGTTTATATTTAGGGCCAAACTAGATTAAAAAAAATAATCCAAATTAGGAGTTTGACGATTTTGTTACTTCAAAGGAATATGATTTTGGGAGAATGTAGTACTTCACGAGAAGGATCATCGAGCGAGTGGATCTTAGACTCAGGGTGCTCATATTGTATGTCCCAGATAAAGATTTAGTTTGTACCCTTTGTTGTTAGTATCTTACGATATGTGATATGTATCCCGATACGATATATAATACACAAGTAAAATAATATGAATCACACCTATGTATCGTAAATGCCACGTATCACAAGTGTATTTATCGTGTCTTGGGCCAGTGGTTCCCCCCATGGGGGTCCCTTTTATTTTTTTAGCACACGTCTTAATTTTGTAGTTTATTATTGTAGTACACATCTATTAGTTGGTTATTTTCATGTTTATTTTAGTAGTGAGAAGTCTCCTAGCTTAACTAGGATACTTGCTGTTAATGTAAAAAATTAGACTATCTCTAATTTGTTTAATCACAGATAAAAATATAAATAAGACAAGAGGTTTTAAAGTGGTTCAGCCTTGAACGAATGGCCTACGTCCACTGTTTGTGTTATTATTGACTGTTTAGGAACTCTCGAAGTAGGATTATTCTCAAGAAATTTCGGTCCCCTTACAATGAGGATGATACAATGTATTTATAGCCCTGTACATGAGAAAGGATCATACATAGATGTCCAGCGTATACATCTGTATGATAATAATCATCATTTAATGCGCATTTAATCCTCTTAATTGTCTGATAATAAATGCTCTGATCGAGGTGCATCTCGGACCGCCTAAGCTGCTCGGTATCCATGAGTTTCTCGGTGCAGTAAAGTTCCTCGAAGAACACATGTTGCTCGGAGCATCTGAGTTGGTCGGGGAAATTGAGTTCCTCGAAGTCAAGGTGTTGTTCAAAAGATTTCGTTATTGCCACGCAGATTGCCATGTGTCTCCACTTAATTGAGCCATGTCAGCAGACTAAATTTGGTATCAACAGAAGCCCCCAATGTTTCACAGTTCGGGACTGAGGAGTGTGGAACATTCTTCTCGAAATATGGCGGGATTAAATGGTCATCCTAAATTTTAGGAGCATGTTCTTTGTATTTATTTTCCTTTTCGAATTCATAGAATCAGACTTTTCATATTTTCTAACTGCTTCGATCTCCGCCCCCTTTTTGTCCATTTAGTCGTCGGTAGCGTAAACGTCTCCCTTTGTAATCATTATTTTTACCTTTTCCCAAGGTAAGGTATTTAAGCATTGTAGAAAATCATATCGTCTTTTACTTTTTCACATCTGTATCCTTGAGTTTTCCATTTTCTCTCTCTCTTGTGCGTTCATCCTTTTCATCGTTCGTTGTCAACAGATCCATCCTTTTTCTGTAAGATCTTCTTCCTTCTCTTTTATTTCCTTTATTCGCCATG
The DNA here is from genome assembly GCA_949130495.1 of Sambucus nigra. NCBI lineage: Eukaryota > Viridiplantae > Streptophyta > Magnoliopsida > Dipsacales > Adoxaceae > Sambucus > Sambucus nigra. The sequence goes on along the minus strand of OX422208.1, from coordinate 578,459,152 downwards.
GTTTACCTTGTTGAGTCGCTTGATAAGTTTCGTTCTGATTTCTCTATTCCTTCATGGGTTGTTTTGGAGGAACTTTATGAGCCTTCAGATTATTTTCGTTTGGCTGAAGGACATTGCTTCCCCAGTCTCTTTGTTGCTGAATGTGGCTTTTCTTTTCCCCCAAACCCTTTGTGTCTGGAATTCTATCAATATTTTGACGTGGTTCTTGCAAAAATAGCCCCCAATACGTGGAGAATAGTTAACGGAGTTCATAGATTAAATCAGATTCATGGAACTCGTATAGAAATTCCAGAAATTATATTTTGCTATATATGGGTTGTCAGCGACAGTACTTTTTACTTAAAAACTAGGTTTTTAAATAGAGCTTTAGTGGTCAATCTCCCAGATGCCAATAGGGATTATTTTGAGCATAGTGTTGTTATAAAAAAATTGGCAACATGCTCCACTAACTGGAAATGATGTGTATCAGGGTCCCAGATGCCCTCCCTATGGCAATGGGATAGGTTGTTTTTACTTTACTTTATTTTTGAATTTATGCTTTCTTTGTGTTTGATAAAATGTGTTACTGATATTTTAATTTTTATTTATTTGCAGTTGACAGCAAAAGAAGGTCTCCAAAAGAGACAGAAGTTAACTTAAAACATCTGAAACTTATCTGGGGTTTGCATCAAACTATTGCCGACGAGCATATCAGATCAGCTTCATATTTGCTGCAGTATAAGAGTTACACCTCGTCTTTTACTGCTCGTCCGGTGATAAGTGATGTAGAACCAGTACCAGCTTCTTCAAGTTCTTCACCTGAGTCACATATTCCTCTAAGTGAAAGAATGAAGAGAAGAAGAGCTACTGCCCTCTTTGAGAAATCTGCCTCTGTTGCTGGAGAGGCAAAGAAAAGCAAACATGATGTCCCAGAAGAAGTGACAAGAAAAATCGATGCACCTCCTCCAGCTGCTCCTGTGAAGGTTGTCGAGAAGCCCCCAGTGGCTCCAAGCAAGGTCGTTGCTCCAAGCGATGTTATAGTCATATCCCCGAATAAGACTACACCCTTGGTCGAGACCGTTGATGCTCCTCTGAGGATGCTGAAGAAGAGCTCCTCGATCAATTTAGTTGAATCCATCTCTCAGCCCCCGACTACAGGAAGTGGTGTTCCCACTTTTGTTGCCCCGAGCTCTGCCATGAGCTCGGTGAAGTCTTGGATAATTCTCGAGATCCAAGGTATTGAAGAAAATTTTTCTCGGGATATAGTTACCACATTAGCTGCTCGTCATATTGCTTCTGTAAGTATTAATGTCCTAGACTTTCATTTTTCCCTTGTTATATCTTTGCACTGACTTGTTGTTATTTTCTTTTCCCAGTTGGTAACCTGTTTTAATACAATTTTGAAGAAAGATGAAGCTATTAAAGCTTCAAGCTCCTCGTCAGGTGTAGAGGAAGCTTTGGTGGATCTGACGCAGTCTCTGAAGGATTCTCCTCAGAAGTATGATGATGATAAAGCTACTTGGGAGAAGAAGCTTAATTCCATCGAACAAGAGAAAGATCGGGTTATTGATGTCTCCAAGGGGTTGGAGAAGAAAATAAAAGACTTGGAGGAGAAGAGTAAAGAGCTCGAAGGGAAACTCCAAAATGCTGGGGAGCTTGAAGGTAAGCTCAAAGCTGCTGAGGAAGAGTTGGGCAAACTTCGTGAAGTAAGTCATTAGAAGGAAGAAGTGGAGAATAAATTGAAGGCCACCGAGGAACTTCTATCCGAGAAGCTTTCTTCGGAGAAGGTGAAAAGAAAATTAGCTGTGAAAAAGTCCTTCAGTGCTGGCTGGGACAAAGGATGGAATAAGGGTCTGGCTGCCATGATGTCGCAGGTGGAATATGGTAGCCTTAAGTACTTTAGGGATGAATGTTTCGCTACTCTGAAAGAGCTGAATGTTGATGAAAATTCTGACCTGTTTCAGCGACACATCTCTGGCCCCCCTCCAACTCCTGAAGAAGAAGAAGAGGACGAAGCTGCCTCTGAGGAATCCTCCATGGTGATGGGAGATCAAATTCTCATCCCACAGTTGTCCAGTCTTCCTGCAAGAAACTTCAACCATCCATTATTTCAAACGAGCAGCTTCCAGCACCCTCTGAGCAACCATCTGTTCCATCCGAGCAACCTACCTCCTCGTCCCTGCCTCTCGAGAAAGTTTTGGGAGACAATGAGAAGGTGTAGAGTTGTTCGGATTTTTCTCTCTATTTATTTTTATTAATTGTAATTCTGAACTATGTACCTCTCTTTTATGATATAATAAAATTTGAAGTTTTGCCTATTCATACTGTTGTTTCTCTTCCTCTTGCTCCTTATTGATTCTTGCTCTTTCTTCTTTTTACTAGTTTATGGCCAGGATGGAATTGCTATCTGCTCATGATACAAAATTATTGAGGCAATACAATGATTAATTCAGAGCTGGTCATACAGATATGACTGAAGCTCAAATCATTGATATCCTTGGTCAAGACGCTTCAAAGTAGGCAGTTGAAGCCTACCAGTATTTAAAGTGTCTGCTCGACCCGGCAGTGACTAATAATATAGCGTATTATGACATGATTGAAGACCTCCAAGGCACTCTCGAAGAGCTTCAACAGCAATACAAGGAATCTTCAGCCCTCTTGCACCAAGGATATGAAAAGAAGTATCAGCAACTGAATGCTGATAATCGATACGATAAACTGTTTGTTGCTTATGAAGTGAGGGAGAGAACTTTGAAAACCAAGGTCGAGGAGCATAGGCATATAGCCAAGTTGCTGGAGCAGGAAAATAATAACTTACGAGGAGAAGTATCCCAGCTGAGATCTGTTGCCTCTACCTCAAACTCTTTGGTCCCTGTAAACGACGAGGGATTCTCTTTCTTGGAGGTTGAAAATGCCAACCTGAGGGATGAATTAGAAACCTTGAAAAGGATTAGGCCTTCTACCTCTACTCGGGGACGAGTAAGATCTACTCAGATTCCTGTCGAGGAACAAAGAACTCAATCGGCTCTGGAAAACCAAGCCTTCCAATTGATGGCAAAGAACCAGGCATTGGCTGAGATGTCCAAGAAAATCATGAATCTGGACAAGCAGCTCTTTGCTCAGAAGTCTGCTTTGGAGAGTAAAGAACTTTTCGTAAAAAATCTTCACGAACAGCTGGAAAGGTTAACTTATCAATTCCATAAGCAACCTAGAGAATTTTGGATGGCTGGATATAATGAATCCCTCTATCACCTCGATGATCGGATTCAGCAGTCGAACAACGAGGGGTATAAATAGGGATGGTTAAATGCTTTGGGCGTGCTACAATTAGAACAAGGTCATTATTTTTGGGACTACCATAATCCTGGATTGTTCGACCTACCAGTGCCACCATTCAAACTTAACATGAGCTGAATTCCTGCTCGGGCAATCCCTCAATGTTTAATTTCCAAATATCTTGGCGACTACAATCTCCATTCCAATGCTGAGATATCTCGCCCAGAGCACCTATTCGATCGGCCATCTCTGATGAACATCAGGATGCTCAAAGACCTTAATTTCATAAATTCCCCTTATGCCTTAGATGATCCTCCTGCTGGCGATGAACCTGTTTCAAAAGAAGAGGGGAAGAAACCAATAGAGTAGGAATCTTGATGTAATAATTAATATGTATTTTATTCTCGATGTATTTTGCTCTAAATTTAATGAAAGATTTTTATTTTTCTTTGCAATCTTGATTTCCATTGTCTTGTAGATATTTTGTAAAACACTTTACATATGTGTATATATATCTGTTAAAAAGATAACAACATTGTGTTATTTGCCGATCAACTAAAGTTGGTTAGAACTTATTTTTGACTATCCTGAATTTGTGGTAATCATTTGACGACTAACTAAAATTGATGATATTTTGTTTCTCGACCAGCTTGGTGGTAAAAATGTTACGAGTATCAAAAATTTTGCTTGATCACTTTTTAATTCTAAGCCATTAGCTGACTTTTATCACATACTCATGCTTTGTCTAATAAAAATGTTCCCGACCAACTGTAGTTGACAGCTTCTTATTCCCGACCAACCTGAATGGGAGGATTTTCTTCCCAACCAACCTTAGTTGGTATTTCTAGGAAATATTTTTTATTCTCGACCAATCGGAGTTGGTGGATTTTCTTCCCAACCAACCGAAGTTGGCACTTTTGGAAAATATTTTTTATCGTGACCAACCAGAGTTGGTGGATTTTCTTCCCAACCAACCGAATTTGGCATTTTTGGGAAATATTTTCTATCCCCGACCAACCGGAGTTGGTGGATTTTGCTGAGTAGTGTGTAACACTAGTATTCTGCAAAAAAAATTCAATAAAAGGAGAGAATTGGGTAGAATATTCATATTTTATTCATACTGATTAAACAGCATTACATGATAGTTTACATTACTGATAATATTTGCGCAGGTGTTCTGCATTCCATGGATTCTTAAACTCCTCCCCCTCTAAAGTTTCTATTCTGTAGGTTCCTGGTCGAACAACTTCTGTAACTCGGTAAGGTCCATGCCAGTTCGCTTCCAGTTTATTGTGCTTTTGAATCACTTTCTTTAGCACATAGTCTCCTTCTTTCAGGTCGCACCTCTTCACTCTCTTGTTGTAGAACAAAGTTGTTCGTTGCTGGTAAGCAGCATTCCTGATAGCTGCTTCTTCTCTAACTTCCTCGAGCATTTCCAAGTCTAACCTTCTTATTAAATCGCTGACAGGGGAATTGAAGTTCAGCACTCGGTGTGTTGGGAGGCCCAACTCGGCAGGTATAACAGCTTCACTTCCAAATGCCAACATATATGGAAACTCTCCAGTTGCTGCTCGGGGGTAGTACGATAAGCCCATAGTACTGAATGTAGCTCGTTGATCCAGTTTGCTTTCGCGTCATTCAGTCTTTTCTTCAAGCCATTTAGCAGTGTTCTGTTTGTCACCTCAGTTTGTCCATTGCTTTGGAGATGGCCTGGTGCCGAGTGAATCTTCAAGATATTTGACTGATGACAATAGGCCGCGAACTCCTCGTTGTCGAACTGGGTTCCATAGTCTGTGATGAAGGCATGAGGAAGACCATATCGACAAATGATGTTCTTCCAAATAAATTGGTACACTTTTTTGTACGTCATGTCGCCAAGAGGCTCGGCTTCTACCCACTTAGTAAAATAATCCACTGCGACAACGAGATATTTAAATCTTCCTCTGGTCGTTGGAAGTGGCCCGACCAAGTCAATTCCCCACATGGCAAATGGCCAAGGGGAAGTAATGGGTGTCAACAATGCTTAGGGAGTTCTTCGGATGGAGGAGAAGCGCTGACACTTGTCACATTTCTTGGCATAGGCAATACAATCAGCCCTCATAGTTGGCCAGTAGTATCCTTACGTCATTATTCTTTCCAAAAGTGTCCGGCCTGCTACATGAGCTCCACAAGACCCTTCATGAACTTCTTCAATCAAATCCTTCACCTCGGCAGGATGTACACACCTCTGCAAGCCAGCTATGATTCCTCGTCTGTATAGAATACCATTAGTTAGTGCATAACGAGAAGCTTTAAACTTCAATTTCTTGGCTGCGAGTTTATCAATCGGTAATTCTCCCTCCTCAATATATGCCCTGATGGGATCCATCCAAGATGGCCCTAAATCACGGGTAATATAATTCATCGTCAGATCTTCATCTATGCTCCGACCAGCTAAAACTTTAATTGGGATTGTTCTTCGTAGCTTGGTACGAGTAGCCGACACTAATCGAGCTAAAGCGTCTGCTCTTGCATTCTCCATTCTTGGTATTCTGACCAGTTGAACAGTAACAAATTCTGATATTAATTCTATTGCCTTTGCATCGTACTTAATCATCAACTCTCCTTTTGTTGTATATATACCAAGCAATTGGTTTACAATCAACTGTGAGTCACTGCATACAATTACCTGCTCTGCCTTCATGATTTTTGCCAGACTAAGACCTACAATCATTGCTTCATATTCGTCTTCATTATTAGAAGCTTGAAATTGAAAGCACAGAGCATATTCTATATCGATCTCGTCTGGACTTTTCAATATAATCCCAGCTCCACTACCCGAGGTGCATGATGAGCCATCCACATATAGGTTCCATACAGGTATTTCGTCCTCAAACTTCTTATTGGAAAAAGTTCCTCGATGGAATATTTGTTGCTCCTTTATCTCCATTTCTACCACACTTCACTGCTCGCCGACCTTCTCCTCTTGCTCTCCGACCAATTTAAGTTGATCGGGGTTTAAATTTGATGATCCTGTAACATCCATAGGTTGGTCGGTGTTCATCTTTTGATCCTCGGGGGTATCAGGATAAGCAAACTCATATTCACCGAGTTCTATTTCCCAATACATCAATCTCCCTAATTTTTCTGGTTTATGAAGAGCTTGCCTCAACGGCACATCGGTATATACGATTATGGTATGAGCCTGGAAATATGGCTTCATTCTTCTACTCGCTTCGATCAGCGCCAGTGCCAACTTTTCCAACTTTGGATATCTGATCTCTGCTCCTCGGAAGGCCTTACTAGTGTAATAAATTGGTTTTTGTACTCCATCCTCTACTCTTATTAATGCCGAGCTAACTGCATTTTCTGAAACTGTCAGATACAAGTACAATCTTTCTCCCATCACTGGTCTGGACAACAGTGGAGGTGCTCCCAAATATTTCTTCAATTCTTGAAAAGCTTTCTCGCATTCTTCATTCCATTCAAAAGTCTTTTGGAGCGTTTTGAAGAATGGGAGGCATCTATCAGTTGCTTGCGATACAAATCTGTTAAGTGCTGCTACTCACCCTGTAAGACTTTGCACTTCTTTCTTCGTCGTTGGAGATCGCAACCCTAACAGAGCTTTGACCTTTTTAGGGTTTGCTTCAATGCCTCGTTGATTGACAATGTACCCGAGAAACATGCCTTCTCGTACTCCAAATATGCACTTGGTCGGGTTCAACTTAATTTGATATTTATCTAATTGATCAAAGGTCTGGCCTAAGTCAATTAGATGGTCAGCAGCTCTCTTGCTCTTTGTCAGCATATCATCAACATAAACTTCCATATTGCAACTGATTTGCTCTACAAACACCTTGTTCATCAGCCATTGATATGTTGCACCTACATTTTTCAAACCAAAAGGCATAACATTATAACAATAAGTTCCCCTAGGGGTAATGAAAGAGGTACTTTCCCTGTCTTCAGGTTTCATTTTAATCTGGTTGTAACTAGAATAAGCATCCATGAAGCTCAGCAGCTCGTGTCCCGAGGTAGCATCCACCAGTTGATCAATTCGGGGCAAGGGAAAATGATCCTTTGGACATGCCTTGTTGAGGTCAGTGAAGTCTATACATATCCTCCATTTATTGTTCTTCTTTTTCACCATCACCACATTTGCTAACCAGTCTGGATACTTAACATCTTCAATGAAGCAAGCTTTCTAGAGTTTCTCGACCTCCTCATGTATAGCTTGGTTCTTCTCGGGGCTGAATACTCTTCTTCTTTGCTTCACTGGCTTGATTTACTTATTCACATTGAGCTCGTGACATAAGAAATTTGGGTCTATTCCAGGCATGTCTTCATGACTCCAAGCAAAAGTTTTTTTTCTGCATTTTAAGAAAACTATCAACTCCTATTTTAATGAGGTATCTAATGACGAACCTATCTGAGTTGTTCGTTCAGGGTGCTCATCGTCCAGAATGATGTTTTCAGTAGCTTCCACCACCTGACCTTTCACGAGTTGCGACTCATCTCTAGGATCCAATGTTTTTATTTATGCACCTCCATCCACCTGATAGGTAGTAGTCTTTTTCCTAGATTCCTCCAGTTCCTCCTGTTCGGTGGATGAATAGTAGCATTCCCGAGCTACTTTTTGATCACCCTTCACAACTCCTACTCCAAAATTGGTTGGAAATTTTAGGCATTGATGTACCGTAGATGGTACTTCTTAGAATTTCTTCAATCTTACTCTTCTCATGATGATATTGTAGGCTGATTGAACATTCTTATCCATTACAAAGAAGCGCACTCTTTCTGTTCGACAAGCAGGCCATGTACCAATGAACATATCCAACTTGATCGTCCCAAGTGAAAAAACTTTCTCGCCGACAAAACCGAGGAGGGGACTATGATAAGGCTCCAACTGAGACAATTTTAGATTTAAGCTGTCGAAGCACGAGTAGAACATAATATCAGCCAAGCTACCATTGTCAACCAGTACTCTCGAGATCATCACTTCCTTCATTCTCATTTTGATCACCAATGGGTCATCATGAGGATACAGCACACCTGCGAGGTCGTTCTTGGAGAAACCGATGACCAATTTTTCCTTGTTTACCTTCCTCGGGCAATCATCTTCAGCCAAGTTTATTCGTTGAATTTATGAACAGGTTTGAGCCTCATTGAGGTAAGCTTTTCTTTCTGCAGTAAGGTCTCCACCTCATGTATCTCCACCTATAATCACATTGCAATCAAATGATCCAAAACGTATTGAAAATACCTCACGTTTCGGTTGCCTTGGTCTTTTGGGAAGATCGGGGTCGTCTTCTGGATCATCTTCATGGTCTCTTTTCTTGTTCTCCTCTGCTCGATGAGGAGATCTAGATCTCTCTCTTGCTCGTTCGTTGTTTTTTCTTTCATTTCTACGATCAACATACTTTGCCAGTTTTCCTCGTCTAATGAGTGCTTCGATCTCGTTCTGAAGAGATATGCAATTTTTTGTCATGTGGCCATGATCCTTATGGAACTTGCAATATTTGTCCTTATTCCTCTTGTCGGGGTCTGACTTCATTTTCTTTGGCCAGTTTAACTCCTCGTTATTCTTGATTTCTTCTAGAACATGGTTGATGTCTACCTTCAAAGGAGTATAATTTTCAAATTTCTTTAATAGCTCCCATGATGGCTTTGTTTTTGAATACTTGTCACCACCATTGTTCTTATGCTCTTTCTTTTTGGCCTTATCACCCTCCACCTTGGTTTCTTTGGTATCCATATTCTTCTTTACAGCCATAGCCTCCTCGGCATTCATGATCTTGGCCGCTTTTGCCATCAATTCTGACATGGTTCTAGGTGGATCTTTAGCCAAAGTGTAGTATAACTTGTTGGGAAACAGCCCACTCATCAGAGCAGTAATCGTTGTTTTTTCCTCGTAATCAATAACTTCGAGTTGCTCGTTATTGAAACGAGTTATATAATCCCTAGTGCTCTCACCTGCCTTTTGTCTAACACTTAACAAGTGTGCTACTCGTTTAACAGGTTTTGCTCCAAAATAGAAGTTTCCAATGAAGAGCTCGGCCAGTTGAAAGAAAGTTAAAATCTTACCCCGAGTAAGATTATTGTACCATATTTGAGCAGATCCTGTAAGAGTTTTCGAGAATGCCCTGCATCTCATCTCGTCTGGCACAGCATAGATGTCGGCAGCAGCTTGGTATTGCTCTATATGAAAGACAGGGTCGATTTGTCCATCATATTTAGGAGTCACAACAGGTGCTTTGAACTTTGATGGTGTGGGAAAATCCACAATTGCTTAGACAAAAGGTGTCCCTTGGACAAAAGTTCTTTGTAGAGGATTCTTGTCCTTGGCCATTTTCGCTAGTCTATCCTCCAACCTCTGAATAGATCCTTTCCACGCATCATTATCTTCCTCGGGTCTGTTGGTTCGAGCGACTGATCGCGTGGATGTGGCTTCTTAAGATCTATCTTGTCGAGCAGCTGGTTGTGATTGGGCAGAACCCTCTCTTAAATTAAATGGTCGTCAAAAGTTTCTCGACACAGCCTTAGGAGGACTTTTATTCTTCCTAGGGCCCAATCGATCAAAAGGAGAGACCCTACTCAATCTTTCTAGTGCACTGGTCCTTTCCGGAGAGAGAGTGATGTGTTGTTCAGTATCTGTGGCTCGTACTGACGAAGTTCGACCCGGTTGATAAGAAAAATCTTCAGATTTATCAGTGCAATATGAATCACTTTGCCTAATGCGTGAAGAAAGTAAATGAGTATTTCTTTGACCACTTCGTTGTCCTGAATAGGTTGATGCTCCACCTTGGATAGTTTGCATGAGTTGTCGCATTGTTTCTTGCATGGTTGTCTGGCCTTGAGCCAAACTGGCCATGATTCCAGCCAGATCTTGGATATTTGGAGGAGTGGATGGATTTGGGGGGTTTCCAGCGTTTTGATTGCTGGATTCAGGATTGTCAGCCATTGGTGATGATTTGTTTTTGGTGAAAAATGAAAATTACAGTCGTTTCCCACAGACGACGCCAATCTGTTGATGTAAAAAATTAGACTATCTCTAATTTGTTTAATCACGGATAAACATATAAATAAGACAAGAGGTTTTAAAGTGGTTCAGCCTTGAACGAATGGCCTACGTCCCCTGTTTGTGTTATTATTGACTGTTTAGGAATTCTCGAAGTATGATTATTCTTAAGAAATTTCGGTCCCCTTACAATGAGGATGATACAATGTATTTATAGCCCTGAGGCTGTACATGAGAAAGGATCATACATAGCTGTCTAATAACCGTATACATCTGTATGATAATAATCAGCATTTAATGCGCATTTAATCCTCTTAATTGTCTGATAATAAATGCTCTGACCGAGGTGCTGCTCGGACCGCCTAAGCTGCTCGGTATCTATGAGTTGCTCGGTGCAGTAAAGTTCCTCGGAGAACACTTGTTGCTCGGAGCATCTGAGTTGGCCAGGGAAATTGAGTTCCTCGAAGTCAAGGTGTTGTTCAGAAGAGTTCGTTATTGCCACGCAGATTGTCATGTGTCTCCACTTAATTGAGCCATGTCAGCAGACTAAATTTGGTATCAACACTTGCCCAACAAGTCGTAGGAAGTCTATAAATAAAGCCTCCAGGCTCCCCATTGTACTCACTTTTGCAATTAATGATAATTGGAGTTTTTTAGAATTGGAGTGATTTGTTATGTATATTCTTCCTCTGTGTTTTACATCAAATTTATATCAGAGTCGGGTTTGCTCTTGATAATCAATCCCAATGTGTGTGTATTACCCGTATTTGTAAACAAAAAATGCAATAATGACTTCCAAAGCAACAAAACAATCCCAGTCTCAAGAATCTATTATATAAAACATTCAACATATGTTATTTAATATGGCGGCTCAAGTCCAAAGTATTCAGCAACAACACAGTCACATCAATAAAAAAATCAAGATGATAGAAGTCGATAGGCCTATGGCCAATACCGAAAGCACCGTGGCCAATCCCCACCATATGGAGAGGCCACAACCAGTAGGGGAGGGACGACAAGGGATAGGGGAAGCAACAATGACCTCCACGCACCTCGTGGGGCCCTAGTGAGAGTGGTATCTGGGAATCGGAGGACGGGACGCAGTCACGGACTGTAAAAACCCTACTTTTTAAAGTCATTTATAAAAGTTTTTTTTAGTGATATTATGAAGTTTATAATAGTCAGAATCAAGCACGTGTGTATAACAACTTAAAATAAGTAAAATTAGGATTTACATGTGCAACATATAAGAGTGTAAGGGTCCAATGTGAAATTCATAGAAAGTTGGGATTTAATAAGAAAAGGCATTATGCCAGGGTTCGAATTGATCCAGCCTGGACAGATCGATCCAAATCTCAATGAATCGATCTGATCGGATCGACCTGGTAGACCTCAGTCAACAAGTTCAGTCCTTTTATTGTGTTGTCGAGACGTGGATGGTTTGGAGGGGACTGTTGTTGAGCTTAGAGAGCATTTCAACAAATTAACCATATATTTTAACCATATAGGGATTAGGGGACCTTTCCTAAATTAATAACAAGCTTATCTTTTTGTTTTAAATAAGTTTAAAAGAGAGAAAGATGAGAAGATGACTTATCTCCCATTTTTAATTTTTGTAAAAAATATCTCTCGCCCTCCCTCCCTCTAAGAACTCAATTATTCGCAAGGTTTTTCCACCATTATTCATCCTATATTCTCACCAAAAGGCTTAGTCTTCCTTGTCAAAAGTTAAATAGAGTTGTCGTGGTGTGTTTAGAGATGAAAAATGGGTATTTTGATGAGAAGTTGAATTGGGTATTATGAAGAAATAAACTTTAGATGAGTCTTTGAAACTAAAAAAGGTCGAAGCTATATAAAGCTTGGTAACCCCCTTGAGGCCACCTTAGAAGTTGGGGGTTGCTCTCTCCATAGCCATTTCCACCATTGCTAAAGCTTCTTTGAGGTGGAAAAAAATCTATCCAAATACATTTGGTATTATGTTCAAGTTTTAAAGCACGAGTATTACATATATTAGTTTATATATATGTTGGACTCAATTATGCAACCATTCTAGTTATATATAATAGGATTTCATATGTTACTATGGGTTAACAATGGATTTAAAGAGTAGTTTCAGATATGTCAAAATTTTAGAATATATATAAAAATATTTGAAATGATGTTATATGATGTCAAGTAAGGGTTTTCAAGAAAGAAATGTGTTGGATTTTACTTGAGAATATTTGAGTATAAATATGCATGTTTTCATATGAATATATGGATAAAAAAATATGTTAAATGGATTCTATGGGTTAAATGCAAAACTTACTCAAATTTGTACTAAATGGATTTTATGCCTGAAATTATGACAATAATAATTTCATAATTTATTTGACACAAAATGATGTTATTTTATATTAAGAGTGTCTAAGAAACATGGTTTAATTTTCTTAAGGTTAAAGTTAGTAACAATGAGTTAGAGTTGACATAATGAATATTGGTATTGGGGCATAAAAATGAGTAAAAATCAAAGTAATGAGTAAAACTAATAATTTTATAAAGTATATTTGAATGTTGGTATACATAAGGTATTTTTCCAAAAAGTAATTTGTGTATTGGCATTTTTAACAAATTGAAGAATATGTTGAAAATAGAAATTTAAAGTAGGTTTTTAGGTAAAAATAAAGTTTGGGTTATAAGTAAGTTGTTTTACAAAGATGTCATACTTGAATGATATTATTCCATAAATTTGGTGTTATCTCGTGTTAATAAACGTTGAATTATATATAAGAGTTTTCAGACACCAAAACTATGATTTTATATGAAAAAGTATCACAAAGTCACTTCTTGTAATTTTGGGCTAACGAGTAACATGGTAAGATGATGTTTAAGGTGAATTATTATGTTAGTAATTTCAAAGTAAAATTAAACTAATTAAAGTGAATTTAAGAAAGTACGAAATGCAATAATGCTGTTAAAAGTACACTAAGAGTTGTTGAACTAAACTTAGTGCATATAAATTCTAAAGTGGAAAAAATGAAGGTTTGCTTAAAGTAATACATTTCACGTAATAATATAAGGAATTGCGCATTAAGGTTTAAATGAACACTAAATGGTCCTTAAACTTGGAAATGGAATAAATTTTATAAAAGTAAAGATGTTGGTAATGCATCAAAGATAAGTAATAAGAACCAAACGGAAAAATGTATTCAAATGTATAATAGGGAAGATCAGGTGGTATTTATTTTGGGTAAAACGGCTAAAGTAATGTTAAGGGATTAAGAGATACACTTTATTGCAAATACACTACGGCAATAAGATGAGTGTTTTTGATAAAATGGCAATTAGACCGCAAGTATATGGAATTAATAAAAAGTAAAATAGTTTTCACAAAGGAATACAAAAAAATAATTAAGAATGGCCCAAAGACCTATGGTGAAAGACCCAAGACAATTGGCCAGTAAATCATGATCCGCGACATTTATGGCAGATGGTGAAAGCTCGTAAACATAAATAGAATTGCAGTTCACTCAGGGATAATAAAGAAATAATTAAAACTAGTTAAAATTCCATAAACGATAAATGAAATTAAATGGATACGAATAAAATTCCAGGTAAAGGTTTAAAATAGACAATAAAGGAAATTTAATGTAAATTTAATAAAGTCCAAGGGAGTGTAAATTAAAATTATCTAATAAAGAATAAAATACAGGTAAATAAGTGGCCTAAAGTGGCATAAACTCGTGTTTACATGGTCATGTGTTCTTAAAGGTGTACTTTAAGGGTGATAAGGTCAAGAAGTATGAATAATTATCCTAGAACATCGATTGTTTGCGTTAAAATGATAATTCGGAAATTTGGTGATTTTTTTGGAATAAAAAGTATTTTTTAAGAAAGTGATATAGAAAGAATTTTATTAAATTAACCGGGTTAGATTAATAGAAATAAAAGGGGTCGTGAAAATGTTAATATAATTTGTATAAAAAGGGATTAATGTAAATTAACCGGAACAAGTAAATGTCTTTTTTTATATAAAATAAGGTTTCTGCATATATCGTTATATATAATGCGTGTACATTCTAGTTATCTATATGTTATAGCATCAGTTCTTTCTGTCATTCATTTATGTATTGAATTTTGTTAAGAACCCCATTGGGTATTAGCTCACATCCTTTGTTTGTTATGACAAGATTAATGTGGTTCCGTATTTGAGAGCCTTTTATAAGTAAGTGTTCATTACCCTCTTAAGTTAGTATTTCTAATTACATGAACCTTGAAGATACTCTAATAGGTTATACACTTTTTAAATTGTGATATATTGTAAGAAACATAATTGTATGCTAAATATTGGAACTTTGATTAAATAAAAAGGACCAGAAGCATTATCTAGGAGTATTTCACATTAACGCAGTTGGATCGGTTCGGGTTGACCGACAGGTGACCCATAAATCCAGGTCGAGGCGTTACATAGCCCCTCGGTCGATGCTAGAACCCAACCTTGTAGGTTTATCGAATGGATTATTGATGAGGTTTTTGAACCGGGCGGGACAAATTTAGTACGAAAATCAATTCAGACAACCCACACTGGGTTTTTTAGATGTCGTAAAGGAGTTCGCTGATATTTTTTTATGCCAATATGGAGACTTGGGAATGAGATTGGGTGGAGAAGGCCTTGGATAAATAACTGTTGCACCTGGAGAAGAAGGTGATCCTTACTGAAGTCTTTCCCCCCCATAATATTTGACAAGCATTGGGAAAAAGCTAGTTTTATTTATTTAACCCACAATCGGTACCATGGGGATATAAGGAGTCCAAAAAGGATGTGTCATAATGGGTCTAAAGAATTCAACTCAACTTGTTGAAGTTGAATATGTATGGGGAGGAGATCAATGAATAGGATGGCATTACACTCACCCGTTGCTCGTTGTATGTCGATTAGAGATCAGTCAAGCAGATGGAGACTTATCGTAACAGTTTACACCACGATGTGAGATATGGTGGTAAACCCCTTTACATTCCATCCAACGAATGTGTGTGTCATGGGAATATGAATAATAATTTCCCATTCATGACAACATGAGAAAGACAAGATCATATGGGCTTAAAAAATCAATCCCCGAAATAACCATATTTGGTAGCCCTGTGGCATCTTCGAGGAGACACGACGGGAATAATGTGGACCCCGACGATATATTACAAGGTGGGGGATTGATGGAGAATAACCTTATTACCTTGATTATATTGTTTTACCTGGATAAGCATAGCGATGCTCGGATATATGTTAGCGTATTTGATGGGAAAATGGATTCTGACACGTTCACAGATTGGTTAAAGCGCGTAGAGTATTTATTTGATCTAAAGGAGTATCGGGGTTATAGGTTTGTTACGTATGTGGATGGAAAGTTAAAAAGTTATGGATTAGTCTGGTGGGATTAGTTGGTGCACGATGTGGCCATTAGTGACTTGGACCTGATTATTTCATGGGAGCACATGAAAGCGGAGATGGTGGCTGCCTTCATCCCTCAGACTTATGAGATAGACATATTTGCATGTGTTCAGGGTCTTAAGATGGTTTACATGTCTGTGAAAGAATATTTAGGGAAGTTTCAGTTATTGTGCACTTGGGCTCAGTCGAGGGAGAACAAGGAGCAGCCAATTGAGCATTACATTCAGGAACTTGAGCTAAAGTTTGAGATAGATCTTTAATTGTGCTAAATTAAATCTTTGAGCCAAACTATTTAATACGCATGGAAAGTGGACGACTACTTTAAGGTAGGGGCAGCCATAGCAAAAAATGAGACAACTACCAAGAGACCTGCGACAAAACCTACAACACTTGTCATTTGTGTTCTTCCGTTGTATTTTACATCAATGTCATTATGTATCTCGATATGACAAGTGTATCTTATGATACATTATACACATAGAGATACAAAGTCAGAAATTTTCGAACTAATTCTTCAGCAAAAAAAAAAAAACTATAATTTTGAACTCTTTTGGGTTTCCAATTGTGAGATTATTTTCTCAGCTTTTAGAAAGGATGAAAAATCAAAAAATAATAAAAGACTAAAATAATTCAAACCCTTTTCTCTATTCTTTCCCTTGTGATCCCACAACTTCCTTCCCCTTGTGTGAAACCTCTTTCCACCTTTTTTCACTTATGCAAATCTCATTAAGCTACTTTCATTGGATTGTTTGGCTTCTATGTAACTTATATATATAGTTTTATGTGTCGTTAAATTATTTTTCTAACTTAGTGTTAATTTATTATGGAATATAGATGGTAACTAGTCCAATGTTGTTAGTATGCTCACTTAGACAATGCTATGCATATTAAATGATAATTATAAATTAATCTATATTACACATTATTAATCTTATTATTGTTTTAAAAAATCTATTTTTTCCCAAAATTATTGGACTCTTTAAATAGAGTGTGTTTGTGTGTCGTTGATACAACGACCGACATGGAAAATTGGCCATCCGAGTCATAGACCTCGACCGAGATATTTAACTATGAATTGAAAAATCCAATTTGTTTCATTTATCCTTATATTTCCCATCTCTTTAATCTTTAATATTGCGACCCACGAAACACAAATTTCTTACCATGTGATGTAATCAAGTCATTAAATTGGTCTTAAACCATAGTATTTTATGTTGTTGATTGTAAAAGATTATCAATAAATTTATTTAGTTTTTACAACCTTTTTCATACCGTTTCTTACGCTACATATCTCAATACGACTCAAGATACGCGATACATAGAGTTTTCGATACGCGATACGTTAGTTTTTACAACCTTTTTGGTACCCTTTTTTTAACATTAAAAGAGAAGCTTTATTTAAATTAGAAGGTCAAGCTTTCATAGCTTGATTTTTTATACTATTACAGTTCAATTTTTGGTAATAAGCAACATTTGAGCTGCGCTCAATAAGGTAACAAGTTTAAAAATATGTTAAAGTTGAGTTTGTTTATTCTACGAGCCGATCTTAAATGGACGGAACGGTTATTCAAATGTACATTTATCAAGCTCGAGTAGCTTGATTCATTTTACAGTTACTAGAAAATCTTATTTGTTCTAGAGTTGGGAAACCAAACCATTCAATATAGTTTTAATTGACATAGGACTTGTTAACCAAAATCATGTTTTCATACTGTAAATATTTATTTTGCTGTTATATTTAATTTTTTATTTATATTTAAGTGCAGTGTCAATATATAATTGGTTTCTTTTATTTTCTTACCATCGTAATAGTGTCAAATTTTAACGGAATTTGGCTCATGCCTCTCTTATGACCATTAAACATGGGCACTTAAGTAAAATTGACACTATATTTGAGACTGATCTCAAATTTTATGGAGCAAGGTGTAATTAACTTATATATTATTTATAAATATTGGAATATTTTTCTATTCAGTTATATAAGTTAAGTATAAAACCATAAAACATACAAAAAAATGTAAAACAAATAAAATATGAAAATATACGTGATACCCGCCTTGTAGCCTACCTAGATGGTTGGTTGTCCATTTGTCTCTGTCTCACTCAAATACTTAGACACTAAGAAAAGCCGTATAGTTGTTTTAAAAATTGGGGCATCCACGACAACTATGATAGATAAAGAAGGAAGGCCCACACCTTTGATGATTGATTCACTTCACAGACATGTAAATGAAAAATAAGGTTATAAGAAATGAAGAATAGATGAGTTTTCTTTCTGTAAAGTCAAAACAAAGTTAAGAACACACACTTTGATAAAGTGAGGCTATAAACAAATCAAATAAAGAATGACTACTTTGTTGAAAGCTTGAAAATTTAACCTTACGGAGAATCCACTAATAACACTTTTAGAAGTCGAATTGTCATCCCATAGCAAATTTTGCTGTCAACGATTTGGAACCAAAACAATAACAATAATAATGGTAGTAGAGTATAATAATGGTAGTAGAATTAAGGTATTGTCAAAATAGAGTAATAATAGCTGTAACTAAATAATTATTGTGTTATGGACATGATTATCTCATATATGAAGTAATTCACTCTTAAACTAAAAAAGTTAACTGATTGCTTTTCAAAGGATATCTGAACACATTGTATTTATTAAAAAAAAAAGGGATATGTGAACACACTTTCAATGGTTTGGCTTCACTAGTTGTTGGTTACTTGCTAAATTTTCGTATATCCATCCCAACTAAGAATCTCGATTTTTTTTCCCTGGAATATTTCAAAATAAAAATTCAGTTATAAGTCTATCCTCTCACAAATGGGACTTTACATGAGCGTGATTCTCTAATCCTACTGTTTATTTGGGTTCGACGTGTTAGAAAATATAAACATTAGTAATCACCCAAACAACAAGAGTGTCCAATTTGAATTTGAATTTGATGTGTCACTTCAAATTATGTTTTTTTGTATCTCCTTTAACATCCTTATTGCGCGTGAAATGCTACATTCTATGCATAAATCAAAATCCAAAAAAGAGAGTTGTGTCGTAAAAATCGATTTGTCAAATCGTATGATCAAATGAAATGGCCTTTTATTCGTTGGGTGCTGCAGAAGCATGGGTTCCCAGACCAATGGATTACATACATTTCTGCTTGTATTTCTACCCCTTCCTTTCAGACGTTGACTAATGGTCAGGTTGGGGTCATGTTCAGGCCGTCTCGTGGCCTTCGGTAAGGAGACCCATTGTCTCCACTCCTTTTTATTCTAGGTTTCGATGTCGTCTTACGAAAAATTGAGTAGGAATGTCATCAGAAAACTATGATAGCCCTTCGGCCATCCGTAACCGGGCCCAGGATCCCGGGGCTGGCCTTTGCTCATGACCGCATTTTTTTTCTTCAGCCTAGCCCTCACACTATTAGTCACTTTAGGATGGCCCTTGAAGAATTTTCCACTATCTTGGGGAAAGCGGTTAATCAAGATAAATTAATGATTACCTTTGGCCCCACAACTCCGTGTTTGGTCATGCAGACAACGTGGACCATGTTAGGTTTCCACCGTAAACCAGGGCAGGAAAACTATTTTGGTCTCCCTCTTATTACTAGTCGAGTCACGCGCAGTCTCTTTCTGGATCTTATTGCGGATCTCGACACCAGATTATAAACGTGGTATTCTTATTTTCTCTCTTACGTGGGTAGGGCTACTCTGTATGCGCGTCACTTCCGGCTTACAGTATGTCAGCCTATCCTCTTCCAAAGAACATTCTCAATACCCTTACTAAAAAAATTAAAGCATTCTTCTGGATTGCCACCACATCCTCGAACAAAACCCCCACCATTCCTTAGTCGACCATTACCCTTCCCAAATAATACGGCGGGCTGGGCATTAAAAACTTGCACACACTCAATACAGCGTTTATGCTAAAGCTTCTATGGAAGTTGTTCTCCGAGCCAGACAATCTCTGGGCTCGCATTATAAAGCATAAGTACTACCCTCACTCTTCGTTAGGAGAGGCCAATAGGTCCCACCATGCATCCCGATTTTGGACTCGGGTAGTGCAGCTTCTTCCCCTGTTCCATGAGGGAATTAAATGGCGTATTGGGCCTGGTAATATATCTTTTATCACCACATTTGGGTTCTATAGGAACCTTTAGGGCAGCGGTTTCCATCCTTACCTCACACCGCTCGTAACACCTCAGTATCATATTTTATTCGTAACCACCACTGGAACCTGCCTACGCTATCCCAATATTTGCCAGTCAATTTCTTTCTCCATATCCAAGTTGTTTATATCTCGCCTAGGCAGCCCGGGATAAGTCATACTGGTGACCGAGCATAACGAGTACATTTATGTTGAAAGACACATACCAGTGGTTGAATAAGGAAGTCATCCATCAACACACGTCGGCTATGCCCTGGATGTGGCTCTATAAGTGTGGACTTCTTCCTAAGTTGAAGATCTTCTTGTGGTTTATGGTGCACCGGGCTATGCCCACTTCATATCGGCTTAACAACTACCACAAAATCCCCTCGTCTACTTTCCCTCTATGCGGCCTGATGGACTCTAATACCCATGTTTCTATAGAATGATCGTCATTTTTTCAGGTGCGCATAGTTCACGAGGAAACTAATTTTTCAATATTCTCCATTCTCCAGAGACTAGCAGTGTGTTGCGGGACCTCCTCGATTACTTATCAGGCGGTCTGACCTTTTTCTCCCTTCGAGCCTTATGGCTCACAATCAATGAATCCCTCTTTCGACAGAAGCCAATTGTCAAATCTCTCATATTACATTCAGTATCTGACCAGATAGTACGTTTTCTTAACGCCCGTAGTACGTCGTCTTCCCAGTCAAAGGTGGTCATTAGGCAGTTCCTTATTGCTTGGTCACCCCCTGTTCAAACGTTCTTTAAGTGTAATACCGATGGTGTGAAATCCCACGTTACGGACCTCGTGTCCATTGGTGGACTTATTCGAAACTATCAGGGTCATTTTTTCTTAGGATTTAACCATAATATAGGATATGTGTCACATTTGACTGCCGAGCTTTAGGCCTTAAAAACGGGACTTGAATTAGCTTTTCATGCGGTAATAAAATGTATTGAAATAAAAACACACTATCAACTTGCATTCCATATGCTTTTCAGGAAAATAGCCTAGTATCTAGTCCACGAGGATTTGACTCAGGCCATCCATGAATTCCTCCAGGATTTCCACCATGTCACTCTATGTCTGTATTTTCGTGAAGCAAATGTCTGTGTCGATGTCTTGCTACCATGTCTGTGTTGAGTCCTTTTTTGTTCTAGGGTTTTTCTTTTGTGCACCTCAGTTTTTAGTTCCTTTTTTGAGTCATGATCACCGTCAAGTAACTACCGTCCAGTCAGCAGCAAGGAACATCACATGTAAAATGCCTTGGTTTTGAATAAAATTTTGTTTTAGCGAAAAAAACTACTTCTCAAACTATAAAATATTACATTTTTTATGGATATGTCCATTTTTAACATTCGTATTTGTGAAAATTATTTGTCAAACTCTATGAACCAAAGTCCTTGTTCTTTAAGCTTTTTGTACAAAAGAATGAGTAACTTAGAGAGGTGATCATTAATAAAATCATTCGAGATAAGTTTTGTGGTTATTTTGTGAATGTTTAGAAAAAACTCAAACTATAAAATATTATAATTTTTTTATCCATAAGTCCATTTTTAACATTTGTATTTGTGATAAGTATTACTCAAATTCTATGAACCAAAGTCCTTATTTAATGAACTTTTTGTACAAAAAATGGGTAACTTAGAGAGGTCATCATAAATAAAATAATTCAAGATAAGTTTTGAGGTTATTTTGTGAATGTTTAGAAAAAACTTGATATAAAAAGTGTTAGGTCTCAGACCCACAACTAACCACTGATATTGTCCTTAACTTAACCACTTGGGCCTAACCCAATGTGAGGTTTTAACTCAAAAGAACTCGATGTTAGTCAAAGGGTCACACCCACTTAAGTACTATATGTTGGACTCTACATTTTTCGATATGGGATAATTATATGATACACACGAGATGTTTAACACTCCACATTCGATTAAATTTAATTGTCTTAAACCATCCAGAATTACCTTACATTTGTAATCATTCAATTTTGAGCTCCACAATGATTCATAACGAGTCGTTTTGAGTCCAAAAGGTGTCACCTAATTCCTGCTCCACCTCGGATTGATTATATTGGTGCACCCGACGCGAGGCCCTAGTACTACCCATTAATGGTATCGACCGACCATTGGCTATGATACAACTGTTAGGTCACAAATCCATAACTAGCCATCGATATTGTCTCCAACTTAACCACTTTAGGCCTAACCCAGTGCAAAATTTTAACCCAAAAGGCTTCAGTGCTAGTCAAAGGGTCACACTTACTTAAGTACTATATATTGGACCGTACATCTTTCAATGTGGGATAATTATATGATACATACAAGATGTTTACTAGAGACTATAGAGTGATCTTAATAAATAGGATAAAAAGATCATGCATCATGTGAGATAAAATCTAGTGATTATAATAACATTTTACTTAACATGTTGAACTGTATTTTACATCTATTTTTAATTAATTATTTTTAGCAATTTTAATATTTATTAGGGGATATTGGAAAAATAATGTCAAACATTACTTCAAAATTATAGCAATTTTAGTTTGATAACGGTAGTTGACTAAATATTTAAATGGATGTTATTTTTGTTGATCCTCCTTTGTGGGTATATGCTTATTATATAAGAGCATCCACAATGGTGGATGCTTATGAATGCTAAATTTATGGAACTAAAGTTGGGTTTAGCTTTCCTCCGTAGTAAAGTACACACTAGTGAAGGCTCATGTATTTGCAAAATAGTTCTTACGAAGTAATGTTGTTCGTAGGAAAGAAAAAAATATTTCTTATGAACAAGATTTGTTCATATGAATTGTTACGGACTAATGTAGTTTGTAAGAACCCAAATATATAATAAAAATTGATTATTTATATTTGATACGAACTCCATTTGTTCGTAGCAATTGATACGAACAAATGAAGTTCTTTGGAATTGCTATGAAGTTCGTAGAAAGAATTTACTGAATCTGTAGCAAATACTCCAAAATTGGATAATGGCTACAAATCCACGAACAAAATTTTCTCTGTCTTTCCCACCATTGCAGACTGTCCTATTTGTGAACTTATAAATTTTATTGGATTCTACTTCCACCATTACACACACTTTAATAAGCATGACACTTTGAAGACTAATTGGTCTATAAATGTTCGGTAGGATTCATAAGGGTGTTTGATTCATACGGTCATAAGGGTGTGAATAGTTGACTCTAAAACTTAGTGGGTCTACTAAAATAAGTAATATATATATATATATATATATATATATATATATATATATATATATATATATATATAATGAGTAATTAAGTGGCAGAATGTCTACATTGGTTGGTGTTTGGCTCTATGGATTAATATTGCAAGCACCAATCTATACAGACACAAAATACCAGTGTCAAAATTATGTGTTTACCTATAAGTACTCTTTTGAAAAATCGTTATAATTTTTTGTTGATGGTTCAGTCTATAGGTATCGAATCAATCCAACATCACAAATTTGTCTTATAATTTGGGCATTATTCAAATAAAAAACATACTTTATATTTTAGACAGGCCTCTTCATTTATTGAGCTAAATATACAAATATTATTACATATTCCTATTTAGATGATCAACTTATTAATCAAATAACAAGTCAATAAACTGCATTAACTAATGGATAAAGTATAGATAAAATTACTTTTGTGATACATTATTGAGTAGTCATTTAAGTTCGACTATGTAACATTTCTCATTAACATACATTGTCGATATCCCCCTTGACTCTTCGTTTATCTACGTTAAGGACACGCTGAAATCTTTTTGATATCTTAAAAATACCATATTTTGGATTAATTAACGCTACACTCATATGCTATGTATTTACAATTTTATAATACTAAGCAAAAACAACATATACATAGTTACTCTAAGACACTAAACTAATATAAATTTATTTATTTTCCTTAATTTTGGGCACTATAAGACTTTGTAGATACATTTTCATATAAAAAGTGTCCAAGTTATAATAAAATTACATTTAATCACTGAAAGTAACTTTTTTCTTTTTAATTTTGATTTAGTGACGGTGTTATAACATTATATACTAACATTTTGATTGTAGAAAAGAATAAAAATTAGAATATAAGTATAAAGATACATTTTTCTGTGGACATATTGACAAAATTGCTTTTAAATTGTCCTTATTGCTAATTTCTAAAGAATCAAGTGACTTCGCACCATTTTTTCCTATAAAACTATTATTGACATGTTGTGGCCATCCCGACCCCGTTCGGCGACGAGCTCGCCCCATGAGGCGGATTCGGCACTCCCATTCGTGCTTGATGCGAGCTAAAAGGATATAAATGGTTGTCTTTGGTGATGTGAGGTGTATGAATGTGTAGAGATAAGATTCGCCAACCTATTTTACTTAAAACAATCAAAAGAGGTGGCCACCTTCGAAGAGATAGCATATAAGACAACCAGTGCATGAAAAGCCAAATGAGGTGTAGGATAAGAGTCTATGTTACAGAATGAGAAGGTGTTAGGCACCAATTCCTCCCTTTTAATCTCTCATGGGCTAAAAATGTTCTCATTCTCCTAAATGCATTAATATGTGTATATATGTAAAATGTGTAGCGCAAAGTGAACAATAGTGAATATAAGCATGAAGGTGTAAGTGTTTGTATGTGTGTGATGAGTGGAATTATAATATCCATATCATGGGAAGGCTGGGAATGAATCCTCTTAATGATATACACTAAGCATGGGGTTAAGATAGACCAAATTGTTAGCAAAGTGGTGCCATCAATTGTATGTTGGTACCTATGGTGCTATAGAAACAAATGTCGGTATGATGATTGCTCTCCTAGTGTGGCTTCAATTTTGGTTCTAATTAAAAATGAAATTTCTCGAAGGGCTGTTATGCGTATGGAGCATGGTAAAAAAGATATAATGTTTATAAAATGGAATCCTCCTATATATGGCTCTTTGAAGTTAAATGTGGATGGGAGTGCTATAGGGAATCCTGGGCAGGGAGGAGGAGGTGGCGTGCTTAGGAATCAATCAGGAGATATGGTGTGGGCGTTTCATGCGCATTTTGGAGTGGTGTCTAATATGGAAGCTGAAGCTATGGCTTTACTAAAAGGCCTTGAATTCCTTTTAGACTTTATTGGTTATGATTTATTGGTAGAAAGTGATTCAGAGGCTCTTGTGAACATCATCAATTGTCAAAGAAATCCTCCTTGGAAAATAAGTTGGGTTATTCATAAAATCAGGAGCTTAATGGATATGATGAAGATAAAACTTGTTCATGTATATAGAGAGGCGAATAAAGTGGCTGATTTTCTTGCAAAGCTAGGAGCATCTGAGAAAAAGGACTGTTTCTCTTTAGTCCTTCGTGACTTTCCAAAGCATCTCAAAGGTCTTATAGTAGTGGATAAATGGAGACTCCCATCCATCAGACATGTATAGTGGTCATTGGTGTTCTATTTTGTCAGTACGAGGTATTATATGGCTCTGTAAGGGATCTAGTCTATAAAGATCCTCATTTATGTTTCCTTATAAAGTTCTATGTGTTCTTTGGATGTAAGCCATTTAGAAGAGGCAAGGTCTTCTAATTATTGCAAATAAACCTCATAAAGTTTGAAAAAAAAAAAAAAAAAAAAAAAAAAAAAACATTAATAAAACACTAAGAGAATGTATATATGAAACGGCTATAATATAAGCAATGCCCTAAAATTGTAATTTCACTATGGAACGATGAATATGAATGTATGGGACCGTTAAGAAAATAATAAACGTACTTCTTAAGTAAAACATGCTAACTATGTGAATAAATGCTAATATATGAATATAGACTAAAATGAAATAAGTAGGAAAGGACTTGAATCCCAAAATGACTTTGGAATGCCTACGTAGTCAAAAAGGGCATCACAGTTCACGTAGTTCACAATATGAACAAGGTTGGGATCTGAATTGGGAATTATGATTTAACGCCCCCCTCCCCCCCCCCCCCCCCCCCCTTTTTATAGAATCAAATCTAGGTGTCTCTTTTTATTTATGAAAAATTAGGTAAAATCTGGTGAAATGCAAAAAAATGTGAGAATGCTCTAAATTAGGAATTGTGGTTTAACACACACACACACACACACACACACCGCTTTGATTATTCAATTTATGAAAATATTTGTGAATATATATATATAATAAAAAGCTAGGATTAATGATAGGAAGATAATGCAATAACTAGAAATGAAATAATAATATTAAAATATGCAAAATAGCATTTATCGGACTAGTAAAACATAAAGGGTTTTGGACCTTCATGAACTTTGAGTTCTATTTTGAGCTCTTTGTGGTGTATTTTTTATATATGAATGATGGTGGTGGAATGGTGTTTGAAGGTGGGGCAAGGTGATGTAAAGGAATGTAAAAGAGAATGTGGTGAATGATGATGCTAAAATTTGAATGATTGTTGCACTGAAATTGAGGTCCTTTGCAAATGGAGTGAGGGTCTCCTTATATAGGAAATACCTAGAAGGAAAAAGGACAATTATGTTCGTAGGGGTCTGTCAGTCAGAAGGGTCCCAGTCCTGCCTACCTGTAGGGTAGATTGACTTGTTGATGATGTAATCTCAGCATGCCTATAGGTAAGTGAGGTGTCTTTTCTATTGGGAGACAGAATTTTTTTTTGAACCTTAAGTACGATTCGCGCATAGCTGAAACCCTTGGAAATAGGATTCAAATCTCTATGATTTTATGATGGGGGACTCCCGGGTTCGAGAGTTAACCAAATTCAAACAAGATCGGGGTGAGCACTATTATACTCCAGTTAGGGTTTGAAGGAGGATCGGGAGTCCTTATTAAAGGGACTTTGTTTAGACCTTATAGAGGAGTGAGGGGGTGATAGAATGGGTGCCTACAGATCCCCTCGATGGACGAGCTTAGAATAATAAAAGGTTGTCGAAAGATAGACACCCATTATAGGTTGTGAGTGTTGGCTCCCTACATGTCGAAACTTTGGTGGGGATTGGAAGTTGGAAAGAGGAATTAGGCTTTGTTGAAAGAGTAAGATGAGATACGACCATGATGAAGGTAGAGGCCTATATCTGAGGGATGAAGTTTGATTCTGAAGATCTAGGTGGTGTATGCAAGGGTTATACCTTGATTCTGAAGGCTTTGAGTGTATTAAGATTATGGATTAATTAAGAGTGTGGTGAGTATTATGGCCTGATTCAGAGGGCCTAGAGAATGTGGGGTAAGAATTATGGCCTGATTCAGAGGGCCTAGAGAGTATAATGAAGGTGTATTAATTCTAAGGGTCGAGGTCTTATTATAAAGACTTCGATAGTGTGTGGAAGGGTATGGGCCTTAGAAGTGTGTGATACATGGGTCAGGGATTGATTCTGCGGGCCTAGATGTGTTATGACCATTTTGTGGGTCATGGCCTAATTCTTAGGGACAAGGTCTAATTTAGAGGACCTAAGTGTATGAAATTAGTACGAGGGTCACAGATTAATTATGAGTGAAAAGGTCTATTCAAAGGACCCGAGGAGTGTATGTGACCGATATGGGGATCGAGGCATAATTTTGAGGGCCAAGAGTTATTCTGAGGACCGAAGGAGTGTATGCGACCAATACAGGTATCGTGGCCTAATTATGAGGGGAATTTTTATTTTGAGGACCTAAGGAGTGCATACGACCAATACGGGGATCGCAGACTAATTTTGAGAACAAATGTTTATTTTGAGGACCTAAGACGTGTATGCAACCAATATGGCGATCCTTGCCTAATTGTAAGGGCCAATATCTATTTTGAGGACCTAAAGAGTGTATATGACCATAATGGTATCAAGGTCTGATTCTAAGGGCCAATGTATATTTTGAGGACCTAAAGAGTTTATGAGACCAATACAGCGATCGCGGCCTAATTCTATAAGGACATTATTTTTCATGGTCCGTTATCAATTGAGTATGTCGTATACCGCTACAACCGTCGAAGAATATTCAAGAATATTCATACATCAAGAAGAATCTGAATTACAAGTTTTATTCAACATTCAAGCCTCCGCAAGTTTAACTTTGGTAAGGTTATGTTTTAAGTACCTTAGCATTTCACTTAGAATATTAGGATAACTTTTCTAAAAAAAATTCTAAGTGCAAAAGCGGAGTTTTTCGTCAAAATATTTTTTCTAAGTGTTGAGGCGGACTATTTTCTGACGAAACAAAAATATTAATTTTTTATTTTTTTCATTCGAGCGACAAGGATGCTCTTTCGAGCAACATCCTTATGTCGAGCGACGTCTGGTTTCGTTCGAGCAAGATTGATTTTTCATTCGAGCGAGCTTTCGCCTTAGATCTTCTATAAATTGGTTTGTCCAAATCCATTTTTCAGTAGAAGACTTGAGATTACTATTTTACAAGAACTGTTATTGCAGAAATGTTTATCTTCTCATTTTGAGGTTTTAATCCTTGTTTTCAATTCACAATTCATCCCAATAGTTTATGTGAGGTGTTTTGGAACCCAAGAACACATCTTGCGTCAAGTTTGTCTTGTAGAGAGGATATCTACTGCTGATCTAGGTGCTTCTTGAGGGAGGTGTTGGGTTGACGTTGACTGCGTGTCAAAGGCAGTGCTTGCGGGTGTTCCTGGGCTGATTCAAGATTGCACGTCTTTGTGGATCTTCTGAGTTGATTCATTATTGATTCAGGACTGAGGTTCTTGAGAGTTTGTTGCGCTAAATGCTTTGCAGATTTCGTTGTAGTCATTGTAAGTGTTATAGTGAAATAAAGGTTTTGCCCGAAAGGGATTTTTCCTGAAATCTGTGAGTCTGTAATTTTATTTGCCATGGCATGATCCACTACACCTAGATGTTTGTTTTATGGATGAAATAAAATTGAACTTAATTAATTTGGTTTAAAACTTGACGCTTGATTAAATAAGTATTTTCTTGGAAATTTGAAAATATGTGTATCACACACCCGTTTACAAATTGGTATCAGAGTAGGTGTCACTAATTTATTGTGAATTCCTATTTTTTGCAAAATTGTGTGATATTGATTTTTTTTAAATCTGTTTTGTAAAAAATCGCAATTTTTCGATGGAGCACCTATATAATCGGACGCCCATTGTTGGAAGGTCTAATTATGCCTACTGGAAAGCACATATGAAATCACAGTTAAAGCCTATTGATGAGCACGTTTAGGTAGATTGGGAAAAAAGGTGGACGCTTCCCACTGTCACTATAGATAACGTAACATCTCTAAAACTTGTAACTACCTGTGACACCCCGTCCAATTAAATACCGGGTAGCTACTCCTTCATTAAATTAATACAAAATATCAAGTTGGTTCAGTCTTAGCATCACTGTCGAAAAACATTTAATCAATTACTAGCCACCTAATATTTAAAAAGAGAGATGTCAAATTTTATTAATTATGTTAACAAATAAACAAGAATTTATTTATACACCATCAATCGCATAAACAGTCTCATATAAATGCTCAACGAGATGAAATCAAATAAGTCTGGAGTAAACACTCTAATAATAAAGATGTCAGAGTAAATAATATCCCAATACAAGAGTCTGAATCAATAATAAACCAAAAACTAAAATAATGAAAGTCTACAACTACAACCTCTAAATACGAATGGGCGACATGCCCTAACTGATACAAATGACTCTAAAGGAATCAAGGATAAAATGAGAGCGTCTACTACCAAGATCATGTAACTTCCACAGCAGCTACAGCATGTCATCGGAATGGAACTTCTATGCCTGGCGTCCCTGTGGTGGGGCACCTAAAATGTTTTTACAAAACAAAAATAGATTTGGAGGAAAACGGGTCAGAGCCCGATGTGAAAACAGTTTAAAAGTTTAGTAAGTGTTTAAATTAAAATTAAACAACACATATTATAAACACGTTAGTTGCGTACTCTCACTTGAGTTTCTTACCTCTCAACTACTATGCACGCCTAACGTATGCTTTTAACCCATCCTAGTTATGCCACTATCTAACTAGTTTGTACCACTCCTGCCTTCACATTCTAACATAGAGTATCTACACGTAACCCCCAAATAAGCCATATTTATAACCCATGTTCACATTCATTAAATTACTTATCTCAAGTGTTAACTAAATTCTCATTTTTAACCCATTCAAATATCTTAGTTATTCACATCTACTAAGCAACAATGAACCAGTCATAAGTACATCAACATATCACTCTCAGTACATAAATACATATATGGCACCCCTAGGCTAAGCTGCGGTGCACGCATACTCTGCTATCAAATCCATGTACATCACGTACGTAAGGATAACGTGTTCTAAATCACTCAGGAACCGTCTAAATACAAATTACACATATTGGAGGCAAACATAGTTCACATACCCATGGGTCACGCACATACCTACGCTCCTATGGTCAGCTGACTTATCAACTCACAAATAAGTCATTCACAGTCCTATGTCCTTAAGGTACCAGTCTAAATCCCCCCGAAGGCACATAAGAATAAGAGGGTCCTTTTTCAAAATAAAACTAACCTCCCATGATAGCAAGTATGGTAGGTATGTCATACACATAAGAAATCCATACACTAGGCATTCACACAACCTAAGTAATCATATTACAATATAAGTATTCACACATTTCATCTAGTAATGACTTGTACGTAGCAAGTTTACCCCGAACATAATACGTAATATATTTCAAGCTTGATAAATCTCTCGTTATATCAATTTGAGTACTTAAACCTATCTCGAAAGGTTACTAGGTTTCTTATTAATTTCTTATGTTATCTCATCACTTAAAGTCACTCTGTTCCTGCCCTTAACCTTACATCATCATAAATTCTCATTATAGTTTCAATTCGAACGCTTTCTAATCGTACCTCACTCGGTAGACCCTCGTAAGCAATAGCAATCAATTTCATAAGTTATAACATTCTCCGATAATAACTAAGACCCTACTGACTTTATCTAAGTCCCACAATATTATATTAATCACCCTAATAACCAACATCGGCTTTGGAATAATCATTAAACCTTAAAGAGAAATAATTTTTACAAATCAGAAGGGGTCGATCGATCGAAGAAAAGGGGTCAATTGATCGATGGTTCGATCGATCGACATTCTTGAGTCGATCGATCGATCAAGCAGGTATCAGCCCAGAATTTCTTAACATTTACGGGTTCTCCTCTTTTTACACCTCAAATTCTTTATCCTAACTTCCAAAACTCACAACTAAGTATACTAATTATAATACTAACATGTTTACATCATTCTCCACGTTTTAGAATCATCAAATCAACATAGAACATAAACTTCTTGGATCAAAATACCCAATTATCATATAAAAAAAAACCTAGCATTCCTATTTCTTCAAGAACATCACATAATTCAATGAAATTTCATAATTCTCTAAACATAAATCATAAATTGGTGGCTGTTATCATCTCCAACATTAAACTACATGCAAGACCTACCCAGATTATGGTTCAAACCTTTCAAATCCCTTCAATTTTCATTATTCATGATAAATCTTCAATTTTATAATAACATGTAAAACATATGCTTTGAATCTTTGAAAGATAAATCACTTGCCTGAAAATACAGATTTTGATCCGTTGATGACGTTATTGGTTGTTTCCCCCTCTCTTTCTGGTCATAAATCCGACGGTGGTGGTGGTTGTGGCCATGGAATCCCTTGGAACTTCTCCTCTCTTCTTCTCTAACTGTTACTATGATTTTTGGTTGTGACAACCCTAAGGGACTCAAGTGTTGGCTGATAAAAACTAACTTAAATTCGTAGGTCACTATTCACCCAAAAATAGGAATGACTAAAATACCTTCCCGGGTTGCCGGTCATGCCTAAAAATGCCCCGGGACCCAAACTAAACCCCCGGCTAGTGTTTTCTGACTATCTCGAACCTTCTGGATACGTTGGCGCACTCAAAAAGCTCATACAGATGACATAAAAATAAAATACTTTTAAATCCATTAAATTGGGTCCTGACATGACTGACATGCGCATCCCAACTAAATTACCGAAACTGTTGTATATTTAACTCACAACAATTTTAATAAATTCAATGATCACATATTACCATAATCACTCAGTAATATTCAACAACATATTAATAACCAAATACTAACTCTCGTCTCTCTAGCATTCATTTAAATCCGAATTAATTTTCCAATTAATTATCCCAAATTAATTTAATAAATCCCATAATTAAAAACAATTTCATTTCATTAACCTCATAATTAAAAGCCATAAAAATACGGGGTATTACTTACTTCCCCCCTAATAACGGAATTTCGTCCCGAAATTCGGAAAAGTAAGGCATACCTGGAAAAATTAGGTATCCTCCAGTACTCAAAATAAAATATAAAGAAAGGCCCAATCATCAAAGCCCTCGCTTCACAACAAGCTACTTTAACAGTCTTGATACTTTATCAGATTACACTTCAATAAATGCACCTCACGTTGTGCTCTTACTAAACAACATTTGAATAAAAATATCATATACATCATTGGCCGCATTATCTCAATATTATTGTGAGTCCGCACCTCACTACGCATTAACTCCCGCGTTTATCAAAACACCAAACTCCCATCCTGGAAGGAATCAATAACACATCTGACTACTCTTTCCCATTCTTTGAACCTCTGTTCCCGGCATTGTGACTTTTACACAAGGGAAAACCACTTTAGTTGGTTGGTGTTACACAAAACATTTGTAAGCACCTTGTCCACTATAAATAGATACGGGTGCTTTCCCCCAATTCTACCATTAGGTAATATCTTCTCCCCATTACTATAATATACCTCACTTACTAGTTATACCCGATTTGGAAATGAAATGATCGCACTGAATCCAAAACTGCTTTCATACAGTTCCACCAGTAGTCAGTAACCTTGCGCCTACTCCTCGGGCTATAGGTGATACAACCTTCTCCGAACGAAATGTTATCTCCACTACTTCCTGATACCCCACGTTGAAGGTGGATTTTGGGTATCTCCTCCTATTTATGAATAATATTGCGTAGGACCACGTACCATCGTGTTCACTATCTAATAGTGTAAATCACCCAAGGATATAACAATTTCTCTCCTTCTGGACAACTTGTCCCACATATTCGAAGGAACTCGTTAATTATCTCTAAGTTGGCAACCCCTCAAGGAAATTTACCAGCTTAGCTCTTCCATCTCTGGAATCTTCAGCTTGATACAAAATTATCTGGTTGATCATCTTACCCCAATCGATCTACTACTTACTATACCCCTTTCAATGCCAACTTTCACGTATAATTCTTCCCGTTAAGTGATACTTACTTCCCCTCTTGGAGTACACCAAAAGTTACTACCCGTGCACCTTTCACCACGTTGTGCACATCTGGACTCTCATACCTTATCAACATCCTCACTTTATTTACGCGTAAGCCACCCTTAACATTAGATTGGGTGGAACTCCGCTGCAAATTGTCCATAATAGTTAAATATTTGTCTTCTCAAGGGGTACTCCCTTTTTAAATGGTTTCCCACTCTCTTTCATCCCATATTGGACGTGTTATCCTGATTGCACAAAAGTCAATAGATTGTTGTCCTTCTCACGACACTTAATTCACTCTACCACTTCCATTTTGTCATATTAGTCTCACAAGTAAAAATTTCACCCATTTATGCCTCTTCTTCCTTCGATTAACACATAAACGAACCAGGGTGTCTATACCCCTTTTTAACCCATACATATGGGTTCAAACATCAGATATGCTCCATACGTACTCCACTCTTTATTGCCCTTGCATTTGTAACGTGGCTATACCACTTGGGCTTTCTCAGTCACCACCAAATTAGAAATCCTTAGTCCTCCTTAACCTCATTGCATCCTTCAACCCATCGCAACAAAACCAACATTCTCAGTACTTATATCGTAATTCACTAACAACTGGATCTCTGGCCTTACATCGTAATTTACCTTATTAACTTCCCGTTATAACTACTTACTTCCATTACGATCGAGGTATAAAATTTATGGATGAATGGTCAAACATTTCCCTACTACCAACCTTACGCTAAGTTTCATGTGTAGGATGTCTCGCAAAGCGAAATCCAAACAAGGAACCCCCCCGATATACTACTACCTAACATTGTCGGTCATCAGGATTCGTTACGCCTTCAGTCAATAACATATACCCCTATATTCCCGTCTCTTAACAACAAAGTTATATCTC
This sequence comes from Sambucus nigra, assembly GCA_949130495.1. Taxonomy (NCBI): domain Eukaryota; kingdom Viridiplantae; phylum Streptophyta; class Magnoliopsida; order Dipsacales; family Adoxaceae; genus Sambucus; species Sambucus nigra. The sequence goes on along the minus strand of OX422208.1, from coordinate 578,425,113 downwards.
CTTCTGCAATTTCACTTAAATGAGGAAATCCTTCCGAAAGACACTTTCTCTTGACATTGATGGTAATCACATTCCATATACACCATGCAAATAAAATTGGGGCTCTCAAAATCCCGTCCCCAGACACACAACTATGAGTATAAACACCAAAATCTCTAAAGGGTAATAAAATAATGCACTCTTCTTATTACTACATCATGAGCGTTAATTATGATAACCAGCTAAATATTTTCGCTGACTGGTAAACCAATTACATACCAATTATACCAATTAAATCCTTACGCATACTGGGATTAAATATCCAAGACTATTATACCTTTTTGAAATCTCGACAATACATATATATATACAAAAGTACAATTACGAGCCTGACCCTCTCACAGATGGGGCCTCAGAAGAACGAAACATTCTACCCCAAGGTAGTAACCCCGATAAGCTTACAATACCAGCACACTATCGGTATAATTATATATAAAATCACAATTAGGATAATATCATACTCGTATAAAACAGCACTAAAATGAGTAATTTCATTAAAGTATATACCGCTATCAATATACCCATTCATCCTCCGCGGATGACAATAAAGGTAACCCCACACTATCAGGGAAGATATTCACATAAAAATAAAGTTGTCGACACTCACTAAACTCGACTCTCAAGCAAATATAACAAGAATAACAATTGTAGCAACTCGTTCATGCCACAAACAACATGCAATATAATCTGAGGATATAACTCATACTTTTATCCTGATAATCGTCCTGGCTGTTCAAATAGTTCCTGGACTTAACCCACCTGTCCGTACCAAACTGAATATTTCAATAACTGTTGCCCATGCCAGGCACAATACCTTTATCCCTACACTTGCATCGGTAAACATTTATAACGCACGGGTTTCACTCCCCACAAAATACCTCTACTCATACTCCACTTATCTTTGGTCATACTGACCATGTTAAAGTTATCCTTCTCTCGGACGTTGGTAGTCTCGACTCTGATGACTACCTCCATTGTTCCCTTGGCTTTGATGGTCCTAAGGAACATGCTACTAGTTTCCACATCTCTTACTGAAATCACCATCACTCGGTAATAATTCAGCTATCCGAATAATTTTAACGGGTTCCCCATTGGGTCTTCCCCTTGTGGTGCTTCTCCAACACCATTTTCCCCAGTCTTACTCTATATAAATTCTTCGATTCTTGCATCTCCCCACCCAAGGAAATGTTTACCTCCAAATTAACACTACGCGACATTACCATCTGCATTGACCGTCCAACCAGAATTCCCCTGAAGAGCTAACAATTCTTCTTGTATGTAAATTCTCCCTTTAATGTCCTCTTCTCCACCTCACCTACTTCACCCGGTGTAAGGTTTGCTAAATAATTAAATTTCTTCTCACAAAGTGACCTCTGTCCGGCCCTCTTGTGTGAGTTCAGAAAAACATTCGCCTTTCACCCTGAACATCTGGTGAAGGAAATTATGGTCAAACCATACGTGTACGACTTCTCTCGACGTCACATTCCACTTCTTAGTGTGGTGATTACCTCTCACCATTGAAACTCCGCTCTTACGAGCCAAGAAAAATTTTCCCAAAATTTTCAATCCCGATTGGCCATGCCTCGACATATGCCCAAGCCTTTGGATGTATTACGTTCATTTGGCTAGCACACGTCATCTCCACATTTCGAGTATTTCCACTGCTGGTTCTCTTCAATGTTTCACCTAACTCTTTCTCTCCCATTCCAACCTTGTTGGGTGAGTCTAATTTGACCCCACTCCTACTATAATTGTACCTGGAAGTCACAAGTCACGCCTTAGCCGACTATACCGTCCTGGACTTTCGTGCCATAATATGGGTGACTTCAACTACGGTCATCCTTCTTTAATAAATTAAATAGCCTCAACTGATCCTTGCCTTCTGCTGTTCGCACAGCTGTCTTTGCCTGACGTACTACATTGTTCGGCGCACGAACACGCCCGATTGCAAATAAGATTCACTATCATATTTATCATAGCAGGAGAACGAAATCTCACCAAATAAATCAATAATCCTAAACATAGGGTTCTACATCAAAGAAATCTAAGCTGGAAGCATAATAAGCCGCACAGATCCTAAAGGATACTAGAACATGATGCTCTAATACCACCTATGACACCCCGTCCAATTAAATATCGGGTAGCTACTCCTTTATTAAATTAATACGAAATATCAAGTTGGTTCAGTCCTAGCATCACTGTCGAAAAACATTTAATCAATTACTAGCCACCTAATATTTAAATAGAGATATGTCAAATTTTATTAATTATGTTAACAAATAAACAAGAATTTATTTATACACCATCAATCGCATAAACAATCTCATATAAGTGCTCAACGAGATGAAATCAAATAAGTCTGGAGTAAACACTCCAATAATAAAGATGTCAGAGTAAATAATGTCCCAATACAAGAGTCTGAATAAATAATAAACCAAAAACTAAAATAATGAAAGTCTACAACTACAACCTCTAAATAAGAATGGGCGACATGCCCTAGCTGATACAAATGACTCTAAAGGAATCAAGGATAAAATGAGAGCTTCTACTACCAAGATCCTGTAACTTCCACAGCAGCTACAGCATGTCATCAGAATGGAACTCCTATGCCTGGCGTCCCTGTGGCGGGGTACCTAAAATGTTTTTACAAAACAAATATAGATTTGGAGGAAAACGGGTCAGAGCTCGATGTGAAAACAGTTTAAAAGTTTAGCAAGTGTTTAAATTAAAATTAAACAACACATATTATAAACACGTTAGTTGCGTACTCTCACTTGAGTTTCTTACCTCTCAACTACGGTGCACGCCTAACGTATGCCTTTAACCCATCCTAGTTATGCCACTATCTAACTGGTTTGTACCGCTCCTGCCTTCACATTCTAACATAGAGTATCTACACGTAACCCCCAAATAAGCCATATTTATAACCCATGTTCACATTTATTAAATTACTTATCTCATGTGTTAATTAAATTCTCATTCTTAACCCATTCAAATATCTTAGTTATTCACATCTACTAAGTACCAATGAACCAGTCATAAGTACATAAGTATATCACTCTCTGTACATAAATACATATATGGCACCCCTAGGCTAAGCTGCGGTGCACGCATACTCTGCTATCAAATCCATGTACATCACGTACGTAAGGATAACATGTTCTAAATCACTCAGGAACCGTCTAAATACAAATTACACATATTGGAGGCGAACATAGTTCACATACCCATGGGTTACGCACATACCTACGCTCCTATGGTCAGCTGACTTATCAACTCACAAATAAGTCATTCACAGTCCTATGTCCTTAAGGTACCAGTCTAAATCCCCCCGAAGGCACATAAGAATAAGAGGGTCCTTTTTCAAAATAAAACCAACCTCCCGTGATAGCAAGTATGGTAGGTATGTCATACACATAAGAAATCCATACACTAGGCATTCACACAACCTAAGTAATTATATTACAATATAAGTATTCACACATTTCATCTAGTAATGACTTGTACGTAGCAAGTTTATCCCGAACATAATACGTAATATATTTCAAGCTTGATAACGCTCTCGTTGTATCAATTTGAGTACTTAAACCTATCTCGAAAGGTTACTAGGTTTCTTATTAATTTCTTATGTTATCTCATCACTTAAAGTCACTCCGTTCCTGCCCTTAACCTTACATCATCATAAATTCCCATTATAGTTTCAATTCGAACGCTTTCTAATCGTACCTCACTCGATAGACCCTCGTAAGCAATAGCAATCAATTCCATAAGTTATAACATTCTCCGATAATAACTAAGACCCTACTGACTTTATCTAAGTCCCACTATATTATATTAATCACCCTAATAACCAACATCGGCTTTGGAATAATCATTAAACCTTAAATAGAAATAATTGTTACAAATCAGAAGGGGTCGATCGATCGAAGAAAAGGGGTCGATTGATCGATGGTTCGATTGATCGACATTCTTGAGTCAATCGATCGATCAAGCAGGTATCAGCCCAGAATTTCTTAACATTTACGGGTTCTCCTCTTTTTACACCTCAAATTCTTCATCCTAACTGCCAAAACTCACAACTAAGTATACTAATTATAATACTAACATGTTTACATCATTCTCCACGTTTTAGAATCATCAAATCAACATAGAACATAAACTTCTTGGATCAAAATACCCAATTATCATATAAAAAAAAAACTAGCATTCCTATTTCTTCAAGAACATCACATAATTCAATGAAATTTCATAATTCTCCACACATAAATCATAAATTCGTGGCTGTTATCATCTCCAACATTTAACTACATGCAAGACCTACCCAGATTATGGTTCAAACCTTTCAAATCCCTTCAATTTTCATTATTCATGATAAATCTTCAATTATATAATAACATGTAAAACATATGCTTTGAATATTTGCAAGATAAATCACTTGCCTGAAAATACCGATTCTGATCCGTTGATGACGTTATTGGTTGTTTCCCCCTCTCTTTCCGGTCACAAATCCGGCGGTGGTGGTGGTTATGGCCATGGAATCTCTTGCAACTTCTCCTCTCTTCTTCTCTAGCTGCTACTATAATTTTTGGTTGTGAAAACCCTAAGGAACTCAAGTGTTGGCTGATAAAAACTAACTTAAATTCGTGGGTCACTGTTCACCCAAAAATAGGAATGATTAAAATACCCTCCTGGGTTGCCGGTCATGCCTAAGTATGCCCCGGGACCCAAACTAAACCCCCAACTAGTGTTTTCTGACTATCTCAAACCTTCTGGACACGTTGGCGCACTCAAAAAGCTCATACGGATGACATAAAAATAAAATACTTTTAAATCCATTAAATTGGGTCCTGACACGATTGACACGCGCGTCCCAACTAAATTACCGAAACTGCCGTATTTTCAACTCACGATAATTTTAATAAATTCAATGCTCACATATTACCATAATCACTCAGTAATGTTAAACAACATATTAATAACCAAATACTAACTCTCGTCTCGCTACCATTCATTAAATCCGAATTAATTTTCCAATTAATTATCCCAAATTAATTTAATAAATTCCATAAATAAAAACAATTCCATTTCATTAACCTCATAATTAAAAGCCATAAAAATACGGGGTATTACACTACCTAAACTGAGGATGAATTTAAATGGAGCACTTTTAATTCACGTGGGAGAGTGAAATTTCTAGTGCCATCACTCCTGAGGAGTTTCGACGTATTATGATGTGGACCACGTCAAAAGAAGCCTAAGACATTTTACAACTTACCCACAAAGGTAAAAATGCGGTCAAAGAGTCTAAAATTCAAAATCCTACTACTTAATTTGAAACGATTACCATGCTTAAATCTGAGTGTTTTGATGATTTTTATGTACCTTTATCTAACATTGTCAACACTAGTTTTAATCTTGGTGAGCCTAAACCTGATGCACGAGTGGTAAAAAATATTTTAATATCGTTGCCTAAACGTTTTATCCCAAAAGTGAATGTTTTGAACACCTTAGGCAATTTGGGCAATTTAAAATTCAAAGAGCTAGTAGGTGACCTCCAAACATATGAAATTATCATGTTTCCTGACACTGTCGAGCCTAAGGATAAAGGGATAGCACTTAGAGCACAGTCTAGGAAGGAAGAGTAAGTGTCCACGAGAGAGAAGAAAAATAAAGTGAAATTTTATGAGTCTGACTCTGAGGGTGAGGTTGATTTTGACATGGCCATGCTTGCTAAAAAATTTAAAAAGTTTCTTAAGTTTTCAGAACAAAATTCTTCTAATAAAATATTTTTTGTGAAAAATAAAAATGAGTCCAAAGAGAGCGGTGAGAAAGAGGAAGAAGAATTATGTTTTGAGTGTGAGGGTAGGGGGCATAGAGCATTTGAGTGTCACACTATGATGAGGAGAAAGGGCAAGAAAATTGTCATTCCAGCCACTCTTAGCGATAGTGAGGATGAGGTGAATGATTCTAGGGATGAGTCTTTACATGGAAAGTTTCTTGCCTTTTTAGCTAGCCACGTGAGCATACCTGGTTTATCCCACGACGATGAGGATACTTGTGCACGTTAGAACCCCGAGGAGGAGGAGGATAGTTTGACTATTTTGAGTGAGGGTGATAGTGAAAGTGGAGATGAGAGTGAGCTCCAAATTATTTTTAGAGATTTGAACGCCGAGACCTTAAAGACTAAGAAATTTATTAAGGAGTTAGGTATTAGCGTGAGATATTTGGAGAGAGATTTAGATATTTTAAGAGTGTTTGAGGCGAAAGCAAGTCAACTCGAGGAGGTGAAGGTTTCTTTGAGTAAACAGTTGATTGCTTTAGATAGGGAAAAGATTGATTTGACCAACACGGTGTCTAGTCTGAGATACGTGATCCCAACTCGAGAGTGATCTCGAAGGTGCCCCAGAGGTCAAAGTCCTTTTAGAGAACGCATCTAAGAAGGTTGGAAAGATGGTTCTCAATCCCATTTTGGGTGATATTGAGAGATAAGTACAAGGTCATGACAGTGCATCAACTTCCGACGTTGCACCCGAGCCGATTCCCAAGTTAGCGATAGATCCATATGGCTCTCAACCCCACCCACCTAGGCGTCCCATACCTGATAGGAGAGTGCGTCGTAGATGTTTTGAGAGAGGTGTTCCTAGAACTGTTTATGTTTGCACTCATTGCAAAAAGAGAAGACGCCTTAGGGAATTTTATTTTAGGTTGAGTTATGTATCACGATTTGCTACTACACGTGTCCACACCCACACATGATGCTCTGAATTATTACATTAGAGAGTTTTCACATCTTAGGGAGGAGTTAAAGTTCTTAGTCAAGACTTCACATGACTTTATGGATGTTTTTCATAGGATGTCACCAACTTTGAAAAACTCCACCGGGCCTAATGCATGAGGTTTAGACTTGTTTGCTAGCATAGGATGATTTGCATGATGATATTTTTACCTATTGCTACTATGTACCATTTTTTTAGCTATGTTTTTTCCTTTTTGATATATTTTTGGAAAAATTTAAATAGCTTTTCTTTTTTTAGAGAAAATTTTGAAAATACAAAAAAAAATTATTTTTTTTGAAAAAGTCAAAAAGAGTTTTGTGTTTTATTTTTGCACCGTATATGAATGGACATTTAGGATAACTGAGTCACAACATCATTCCATATCCATGTGACGATTTGATAGTATTTTGAGATAATATGTCATGTCTTCCATGTGCTTTACAATGATTGGAGTCATTGAGATGTTATTGGTTGATACTATTTACATGTTTGACTCATTATTTCTTTTATTGCACACGTACACGGATTTATTTGATTACTGTGCTTGTCTATCACATGTTGGTCAAGTGTTTTCATCTCAATTATGTCCTTAAAACGAACCAAGTGCAATAATACGAGAGTAATAAAAGTAGTGCATGTAAATCCAATGCCCGTGAGGATTTTGTCTAGAATAAAAAATGATGAGTGTGCACGGGAAAGGGCGGCAAGTGAATAATAATCAGATCATGAAATCCACCGTTTGAAAAGATCCTGCAAAAAAATTAAGGCAATAAAAAGATAAAATATGCCAAAATTTAAGCCAACAGGTTTTCTCTAAGTTCAGAATCAAGAACCTCGTTAGAAAAATAAAAAGTGTAAAATATGACGATGTGATAATTGATTAAATTCGCAAGTTTTCAATTAAACCTTATTTAATTAGAGTCTATTTTCAAACCAAATTAATTCAGCCCCTAAACATGCAACTACGTGTGTGCGTGTGTCAAACCATAAATATATAAAGCATGCGACACAAATTTGAGGAAAAATCTCCGAAGGGAAAAACCTTTTATTTCTAGAACTCTAACAAGTTTACAAGACCATTGACTTACATACCATCTTGCTTTCGCCCACAAGAGTAACGCACGGTGTCTTCGTTAAACCTCTAAAGCAACGGCTAGAAATAAATCAGCAATGGTTCACATGCAGCTATGCCACCAGGACGCGCAGTCCAGACACGCGGTCTAAAATCTTCATAAAGACTCCCTCCACAATAGCACGCAACTCTCCGGTTGTATAGTTCTCCCCACAAAGAATGAACAAAAGCAAAGTGTGTTCTTGAACACCAAAACAATTCACCAAAGCATATGGGATTTTTGTGAATTGAAAATAAAAGGGATAAAAACCCTAAAAGAAGAAGTCAAAAAGAATTCTGCAGATTCGCAGTTTTCTGTCTTTCAAAACGCTGGGACTTCTTAACGAAAAAGAAACCATTTAATGAGTATTTATAGAAAATCGCGCCGCCTCAATCGTTAGAACGAAAAGGGGATCTCTCTCGAACGAAGTACACGTGTTGTTTGAACAACATCGCACGACATCTCAATGTCGCTCGAACAAGATGTGATCTCGCTTGAACGACCTGAGCGTCAAAATCGAGGAACGCTACAGGACTTAGAAAATTTACTCATTCTCAAATTTAGATGAAAAAAGTCCGCTCCAACACTTAGAAAATATTTGGAAAAAATATCCCAAAGCTCTAAGTGCAAAGTTAAGGTAGTTAAATCATAACCATACCAAAGTAAACTTTGCGGAGTCTTTTTTAAGAAGAACCTTAATATATTCGGATCCGTCTTGATGTAGATTGCTCTTGAACTTCTTCAACGGTTGTAATGGTATACGACATAATTAATTGTGACGGACATTTATAAAAATATGTCCTTACAAATCTCCCCCTATGTCTATGCCGAAACATACATAAAACCATCCGAATTATCAAAAACTAAAATGCCTATACAAATCTACCCTCCTATAAATCTCAAAACTGAAAAGGTACAAATTTACAAGTTCTCAAATTTTTCTTCAAAAAATCTTCATCAAATCTCAAAGCTTTTCTCATCAGGGTGTGCAACATAATGATCTTCAATCTTTGTACCGACACACATGAGATAAAGCAAAAACCTTCATGACGTATCGAGTTTGAAATGATATAAGAATAAATCATTAATAAATCAAATCTCCCCCATACTCCAAATTCTCCCCCATAACATGATAATTCTTTCTTCCCCATTTTATGATGTCCCAAAATAGACAAATAAGAAGAAACAATCAAAACAAGGAGTGTCACAATAAAAGCATAGCAAACATGGTTCAAACTACGCATGCAAAGGAGTATCTCAAAAGATTCCACAAACTATTTTTGGGTTTTTCAATTTTTTTCAAAGCAAAAATAATGTTACAAAAATCACACCATGGATTTAACTAAAACAACCAAGTCATGGAAATGGAATGAATGGGTGTGAACACATTCGATAGGTAAATAAACTCAATCAATCATATGTGCACGATGAATACGTGTACCCCTAACGAATGAACATCAAAAGTATCCTTAGGTGTAAAAATCGTTGAATTTAGATGACATCATCTTATGCAAATCGACACATCAAAGTGAAAGTGATTTCCACACCAATAACGTCCAGAACTATGTAGCGCTTTTTTCAAAACTTTCAAGGACGTGAAAACCCGTTTTAAACTCCATCCAAACTCCCTCGTGCATATTTTCTATTAGAGGAAATCTAAATTCTCAAATATTAGAGAATTGGTGCAAAAACCTAATGGCCCCTTTTTGGCATGAATTTCTTTTTATTGCCTTTAAATTTTTTTTGGCCTATTTTAAAATTCTTTGGACCCCGGATAATAAAATTCCTCAATTTTTTAGGTCCAATTTAACGGTGGCTTAGTATTCGCAAAGGTCAAATGTGAACCTTTCGCAGCCCTTCCCTATTTTTAAATAAAGCACATACTTTCTTGTCAAGTTTTATCGTGTTTGGTTCATTTTAAAGACAAGATTGAAGTGTAAACACCCAACTAACATGTGTTAAGACAAGCACAATAATCAAAAAAATTCGTGCACGTGTGCAATAAAGGAAATCATGAGTCAAACATGTAGGAAGTAACACTTAATTACATCTTAATGACTCCAAACATTATAAAGCACATGGATGAATTGACCTATTGTCTCAAAACACTATCAAATAGTCACAAGAAAAATGGAATGATGTTGTGACTTGGTCATCCTAAGTGTCTATCCATAAAAGGTGTAAAATAAAATACAAATCTCTTTTGGTATTTTCTCAAAATTTTATCAAAATAAAATCTTTTTGTATTTTAAAAAAAAATCTAAAAAAAATGGAAAACATACAAAAATGATACATACTAGCAATAGGCAAAAAATGTCATCATGAAAAACATCCTATGCTAGTAAACAAGTCAAACCTCAATCGTTAGGTGCGGAGGGATTTTTCAAAGGTGGTGCCAACTTATGAAAAACCTCCATCAAATTTTGTGAAGTTTTGACCAAAAACTTAACTTGCTCACCTAAATGTGCAAACTCTCTCATGTAGTCTCCAAGAGCATGTAAAGTATCATGTGTGGGTGCATGTGTGGTAGAAACATGTGTAGAAGCAAAACGTGACATATAACCCAACTTAAAATAAAATTCCCTAAGTTGTCCTCTCCTTTTGTAATGGGAACAAACATATTCAGGCCTAGGAACACCTCTCTCAAAAACTCTAGGACGCAATCTTCTAATAGGAATGGGACGCCTAGGTGGGTTAGGGTGAGACTCGTGTGAATCTAACATTAAAGTGGGAACCAAGTCGAGTACTACTTGGGAAGTAGAAGAACCGTCATGACTTATTCCTAAACTCTCACCACTACTCAAAATAGGATTGAGAACCATCTTTTCAACCTTCTTAGATGCGTTCTCTAAAGGCACTTTGACCTTTCGAGCACGTTCGAGACCACTCTTGAGTTGGGATACACGTGTCATCAGACTGGACACCGTGTTGGTCAAATCACACTTCTCCCTACCTAAAGCAATCAACTGCTCACTCAAACTCACTTTCACCTTCTCAAGTTGACTTGCTTTGGCCTCAAACTCACCCAAAATCTTAATCTCTCTCTCCAAATTTTTCACCTTGAGACTTAACTCTTTGTTCAAATTTTTAGTCTTTAAAGTCTCAGCATACAAATATCTAAAAGTAATTTTGAGCTCACTTTTATCTCCACTTTCACACTCACCTTCACCCTCACTCGAAACACTCAAATCATCCTCCTCGGGGGTCTCACGAGAACTAGTCCCCTCACCTCCATCCAAACTAGGTGTGCTAACCCGACTAGCAAAAAATGCGACACACATACTGTGCTCTTTTTCATCACCCGAATCAAAAAACCTCTATGTCGCTATCACTAAGTGTGGCATGCATAGCCACTTTCTTTCCCTCTCTCCTAAGTCTAGTGGCACACTCAACGCCTTATGCCCTTTACCCCGACACTCAAAACACGTCAAACTTTATAAATTTTTCTCACTCTCCTTTTCTTTTTCTCTCTCCTTATCTTTATCATCGCTTTCTTTGGCCTTTTATTTTTCTCAAAAAATCTCTTCTTCCTCAGAATCGGACTCACAAACTTTTTCTTTAAAACAAGTCTTTAAAGAAATACCTTTATCCTTAGCCTTAATGGTTTGGGGAAACATGTCAATCTCATAGGTTTGGAGATCTCCTGCAAGTTCTTCCAACGTAAGTGATTTGAAATTTCCCAAAGAGTTCAAAACAGTGACTTTAGGAATAAAGTGTTTTGGGAGAGATCTCAAAATCTTTTTAATGACACGCGTGTTATTAATCACGTCACCCAAAATAAAATTGGTGTTTACAATGTCCGATAAATGTGCATAAAAATCATCAAAGCATTCAGACTCAGACAGGGTGATAGTCTCAAATTGGGTGGCCAAATTTTATAATTTTGATTCTTTTACCGCGTTCGTACCCTCATGTGTAAATTTCAAAACATCCCATGCCTCTTTAGACATGGTGCAAGTTAAAATTCGGCGGAACTAGTCGGGAGTTACGGCTCCAGAAATAGCACTCAAACCAAGTGAATTAAAATTAGACATTTTAAAATCATTTTCAGTCAAGGCCGACACGAGTTTTAAAGAGGTGATATTTTCAACGGTGACAGTAGGAGGAGTCCATCCATTTTCTCAAAGCAACCAAACAAGCTCGTCAATTGCTTTTAAACTAGATTCCATGCGAGCTTTCCAATAGGCCTAATTTTTCCCATAAAAAATAGGCACCTTATTAAATGAATGTTCCATTGGAAAATTTGCAATTTTTCACAGAAATTGATTTTAAAAAAATCAATATCACATGATTTTACGAAAAATAGGAATACGCGATAAATTAGCGCAACCTGCTCTGATACCAATTTGTAAAATATGACGGTGTGATAATTGATTAAATTCGCAAGTTTCCAATTAAACCTTATTTAATTAGAGTCTATTTTCAAACCAAATTAATTCAGCCCCTAAACATGCAACTACGTGTGTGCGTGTGTCAAACCATAAATAAATAAAGCATGAGACACAAATTTCAGGAAAAATCCCCGAAAGGCAAAACCTTTTATTTCTAGAACTCTAACAAGTTTACAAGACTATTGACTTACATACCATATTGCTTTCGCCCACAAGAGTAACGCACGGTGTCTTCATCAAACCTCCAAAGCGACGGCTAGAAATAAATCAGCAATGGTTCGCACGCAGCTATGCCACCAGGACGCTCAGTCCAGATACGCAGTTTAAAATCTTCATAAGGACTCCCTCCACAATAGCACGCAGCTCTCCGGTTGTAGAGTTCTCCCCACAAAGAATGAACAAAAGCAAAGTGTGTTCTTGAACACCAAAATAATTCACCAAAGCATATGGGATTTTTGTGAATTGAAAACAAAAGGGATAAAAACCCTAAAAGAAGAAGTCAAAAAGAATTCTGCAGATTCGCAGTTTTTTGTCTTTCAAAACGCTAGGACTTCATAATGAAAACGAAACCATTTAATGAGTATTTATAGAAAGTCGCGCTGCCTCGGTCTTTTGAACGAAAAGGGGATCTCGCTCGAACGAAGTACACGTGTCGTTTTAACGACATCGCGCGACATCTCAATGTCGCTCGAACGAGATGTGATCTCGCTTGAACAACCTGAGCATCAAAATCGAGGAACGCTACAGGACTTAGAAAATTTACTCATTCTCAAATTTTGACGAAAAAAGTCCGCTCCAACACTTAAAAAATATTTTGAAAAATTATCCCAAAGCTCTAAGTGCAAAGTTAAGGTATTTAAAACATAACCTTACCAAATTAAACTTTGCGAAGTCTTTTTGATGAAGAACCTTGATATATTCGGATCCGTCTTGATGTAGATTGCTCTTGAACTTCTTCAACGGTTGTAACGGTATACAACATAATTAATTGTGATGGACATTTATAAAAATATGTCCTTACAAAAAGATTATTATTTATGAGGGATTTTTGGATGGATATGTATCAATGGGTTTGTACATCCTTTGAAAAGTTCTAAAATCGGCACTAAATAGTTTTGGACGTTATTGGTGTGAAAATCACTTAGCCTTTGATTTGTTGATTTGATTTAGTCGATATCATCTAAATTCAACAATTTTACACCTAAGGATTTTTTTTGTTCATTTGATAGGAGTACACTTATGCATCATGCACATATGCTTGATTGAGTTTTATTACCTATTGAATATGTTCACACCCAGTTATTCCATTTCCATGATTTGGTTGTCTTAGTGTAAATTCATGGTGTAATGTTTGTAAAATTATTTTTTTTTTCATCTTTTTATGAAAAATTGAAAAATTAAAAATAGTCTGTGGTATACTTTTGAGTATCTTTTTTATGATCGTAGTTGTTTGCCTTGTTTATTGTGTCAACTCCAAGATTGTTTTGTATTCGTTTCCATGTATATTTCGAACAATAGAAAGGGGGAGAATGAATTATGGGGGAGTTTTTGCATTATGGGGGAGATTTGATTATTGATTGATTTATTCTTATATCTTTTCAAACTCGATGCATCACGAAGGTATTTTCATTATCTCATGTGTGTAGGTACAAATATGAAGATCATTATGTTTCACACCCTAATTAGAAAAGATTAAATATTTGATGTTGAAGATTTTGAAGAATAGTTTGAGACATGCAAATTAGTACCTTTTCAGTTTTGGGTTCATGGGAGGGTTTTAGATTTGTATATGTATTTTAGTTTGACAATTCAGATGTTTTTATTTTGTACTGGCATAGATATATAGGAGATTTGAAAGGACATTATTTTGTAATGTCCATTATCAAATGAGTATGTTATTTACCACTACAACCGTCGAAGAATATTCATCAAGACGGATCAGAATTTTAAGTTTTCTTCAACATTCAAGCCTCCGCAAGTTGAACCTTAGTAAGGTTGTGTTTTAAGTAACTTAGCATTTCACTTAGAATATTGGGATAACTTTTCTGAAAATTTTTCTAAGTATAGAAGCGGAGTTTTTCGTCAAAATATTTTTTCTAAGTGTTGAGGCGGACTATTTTCTGACGAAACAAAAATATTAATTTTTTATTTTTTTTAGTTCAAGCGACAAGGCTGCTCATTCGAGCGACATCCTTATGTCGTGAGAAGTTGTTCGAGCGACGTTTGGTTCCGTTTAAGCGATATTGTTTTTTCGTTCGAGCAAGCTATCGCCTTAGATTTTCTTTAAATTGGTTTATCCAAATCCGTTTTTCAGCAGAAGACCTGAGATTACTGTTTTACGAAAACTGCTACTACAGAAACGTTTGTCTTCTCATTTTAGGGTTTTAATCCTTGTTCTCAATTCACAATTCATCCCAATAGTTTATGTGAGTTGTTTTAGAACCCAAGAACATACCTTTTGCCAAGTTTTTCTTATAGAGAGGATCTCTACTGCTTATCTAGGTGCCGCTTAAAGGAGGTGTTGGGCTGACGTTAACTGCGTTTCAATGGGAATGCTTGCGAGTATTCCAGGGTTGATTCAAGACTACACGTCTTTGTGGATATTCTACAGTTGATTTATTGTTGATTCAGGACTGAAGTTCTTGAGAGTTTGCTGCAGTAAATTCTTTGCAGATTTTATTGTAATCATTGTAAGTATTATAGTGAAATAAGGGTTTTGCCCAAAAGGGATTATGTCATTTATGGATTATGTTATTTAGATGGGACATCACGCAAATTTGATTCTATGATTGGGGGGTGTACGCTACCTTGGTTGCCTTCAGTCACTGACGTCGCCCTACTTCAGGGGGTGCCATATTTGTTGGAGTTATTTTTTCCTTTAGACTTCCTTGCATTATTTTTGTAGTTTTTGTTGTAATTTTTGGATTTTTTTTTTCTTTTTAGGTATGGTTCTATGAGGTGATAGGGTATAACACCCGATCGATGCATGTGAAAGAACTAGAGGTCGATGCATGGCCTAGGATGAGGAGGTGGAGAAAGGAGAACAGGTTTCCAAAACATTTCCATCTTTTAAGGATGTGAGGAGGGTCCGAAACATCCTCACGAACGATCTGGTTAGAAATGATTATTTTTGGATTTTTTGTGTTTTCATGATTGTTATTTTGTATTTCATTTTGATGTGTGAATTTCTTTAAATAAATGACGTTCTTTCTCTGGGACCAATAAATGGAGGATATGGAGATTACCAGCGTGCATACTCAAATGAACTAGTTATTATCTCACTAGTTCAACTACAGCTGGTGCTTAGGGGAGAGGGTGGTTAGGTAGGTGATGGTAGAAAATATGGTGGTCCTCTCGGTGAATTATCTTATCTATACGCAAGATCCAGAAAGGATGTTCATGGAGGATATGGCAGTGGGTATGATAGTGGATCACTACTCCATTTATATTGACATGGTAACATCGCATGGATATCTGGATTTTATGACGATTTGGTTAATATCCCCCTCAATCAATGACATAGACAGGGTGCCACCCCCCAAGGCTAGGGCAAGAGGCAACATATTACTTAGTTCATTGGGTTAGGCCTTTGGTAGTGGTGCCAAGGAAGTGGATCTTCCTCCACTCAAAGAGTATGGATTTCCTTCCTTGTATATATGGGTGGAAGTTAGGGATATGGTGGAGATCCCTCATCGCCAGCATGTTGAGTTTGAGGGATTTCCTCCCTTGCCAACGGGGGACGATCGGCAGAAGTAGGTTTACCCACCTTCTTTTCTTTAATTTCTATATTTTTCATTCTCACTTTTTATATACTTATATATCTTCTTATTTTTTTTCTTATGTTGTATTCGTGTGAGCTTCGTGGATGCGGGGCATTCGAGATTGGATGACTTCAGCAGTCGTACATATCTGAAAGTTGACCATTGCTTGTCTTGCCCTAGCAGTTCTTAGGACTACATTCTTTCTTCTTATAGCTTTGAAAATGAGGCTTCCACTTCTTACCATCGTGAGAAATGTCCTCGTCACGAGCATTGATGGGTGATAGCTTTATAGGATTAGGAGAAAAGGTCGAGCTGCGTCCTGATAATTGTTCTTTCTTTTTTTATCATTTTTTCTTTCTGTATACCTGAAACTCATAAGCAATCTAAAATGATGCATTTTTATTTTGATTGTCATGATTAAGTTGCTTACTCTAGATTCGCTTTTAATTTTTCACTAAGGGTTTTGTGAGATAAAAAGTATGTAATGTATTTGAATTTTTTTTTTTTTTTTTATAAGGATAAAAGAAATGTATATGAAATTTTCTAAGGAGTGGTACGTGATGTACCTGCTGCCTGATAGCATATTAAGGATGCATTCGGGAGGTCTAGCTTGAGGATTTTATGTATATACGTATAAAGAGTGATATGTGTATATGTTTATAAATTATTATGTGAACATCAAAGTATAACTAGTGTATGGTTTCATTACCTATGTATTAAGACGCATATAATTGAGAAGGCCTAAGTTATAGCTTATGTATTAACTATGTAGTACATACTGTGAGGTATTATATGAGCGATACGGATGGGCTGTATGTTTAAGGATCAAAGTAGGTTAAGGATGGTTAGACTATTTAGGCGGGTAGCATAACTAGGTGAATAAAATTAATGCATTAGGTGTGAACTGTAGATGGGGGGTGAGGATACGCTTATGTGAAGTGCAATAACAGGTGAACATGGATATTTCTTGCTACTTTATTATTATTGAATTTAAATACTTGCAACTATTTTTGAAATGTTTTGGGCTCTGACCCGTATCAAAAATATTTCTAACACCTTTTAGGTGCTCAGCCACTCTTTTAGGTGCCCTCGTAATTTGGGGACCTTTAAATGGGTAAAAATTCCATTTAGACTAATGGATGCAGGGGATATATACCAAAGGGAAATGAATATCATTTTCTATGATATGGTGGCACCTTTTTGGAGTGTTATATTAATGATATAATTGTTAACTCAAAAATAGTAAGTGATCACATAACACCTAAAAAAGTCCTTCGAAAGAATAAGACTTTATAAACTTAAAATGAATCCTTTGAAACATGCCTTTGGAGTTTATGCAGGAAATTCCTTAGGATATTTGGTGCACCCAAAATGATACAAGTTGATTATAATAAAGATTGATGATGCTAAAAATAGCACCACCAGATGAGATGTTGACAAGTTCAAGCTAGCAATAACAATGGCAGCACAAGAGTGTATTTATAGTAGAAGGAGGTGAGGGAAAGAGTATGAACATTTATATGTAAGTGGTTAAGCCAATCTGGCCTACATCCACTCTGAGTGTGTGAGTAATATCACTAGATGAAGGCACTAACGGCCATAGATACAATCTCTCAAGCTTTCTCTCTCTACTGTGTAAACTAACAGAGTTTTAGCTAGGGTTACAATTATGGATCCTTTTACAAGGTAGAGGATGACCTCTATATATAGTGCTTGAGGGGTGTAATGTACCCCCAAGCATGCAATGGGTATGTACGTGAGGATCGAACCAGTATGAGAATGACACTTGGTTGATCTCATATAGATAATGATGACCTCAATATTCCCTCACATGAGGGGAATGATTCGGTTATAACTAATTTTCCCACGTGTGTCAAACCTTGCATGCGCTTGTAAATGCTCGGCCCTGTGTCCTTGACTGATGTAACCTCGGCCTGGAAGTGTACAAGATTGGTGGAGTCAGATGTAGTTGCTTTATCTTGTCTAACCTTGAGGACCTCGGCCAGGAGGGAAGGCTGAGGTTAGGTATGAGATAGCTGCAACATCGACTGGGGCCGATGATGACGTTGGCAGTTGATTAATCCCATGAGACTTTGCTGACCTCGGTTGATGACCAGCCGAGGTTGGTCTATGAGGTAGCTACAACATCGGCTAGGGCCAACTTTATGGTAGACGTCCTTGCTAATGGTTATCATAGGCTTCTGGTCACCTCGGTTGTGAGACTGGCCGAGGTTAGTTACTCTGAGTAAGAGGGTACACTTTGGGCATATCAATCACCCCCTAACCCTTAGTCTTCTATGTAATTAGATGACTAAGGGGTATGTAATTAAGGCCGAGGCTGGATTTCTTTAGGTGATAATATTTTCTTGACACATGTCACTTGCTGAAGTGAAGCGTGTTCCCCAAGATGATGTGATTCTGATTCATCCTTTAGGTTCCCTAGGGCAATGATGGGTCATTGGGAATCGCGCCCCATTATTAGGTGGGTTTAAAAACCCTCTTGCCTCTCCTCATTCTCTTTCTTCCAAATTTCTTACCGCCTTAGCTTTCTCTACAACTGTAAATTCCTTCAAACCTCTATTGTTGACCGCCCTTGAAGGTTTCCTTCGCTTTCCATCATCCTCGTCCCTCACTCGCGACTAACCATGTATCATTTTCAACCTCTTTTCTATTTCTTATCATTGTATCATCATTTTTGAGTTTTTGACGAGCTTTGCATTTTTCGACAAGGATTTCCACCAGTATTGGTGGTTGTAAAGCTAGGATAGCACTGGTTGAGTGGTTTAAGGACAATTATAGGTAGCTCTGAGGTTGTTTCAATCATAAATACCCTTATTTAGGTTTTCGGTGAACCTCCGATCATCTTCTCCGACGACCTTGTTCTTGAGTGTTCTTGAGGTTATTCATTTAGAATTTTCCATCTTTCCCTTTTGATCTTGAGTTTTAAGTTCTTTCAAGTTGAGTACCTATTTGTGGTTTTGAGTCCTTCTAAGTGTAGTGTCATCCCACTTATGCTCAGACCCTTGTACCAACTCATAGAAGAGTTCCCATCTCTTCGTGAAAAGACCTTCGAGAAAATTAGGCAAATAGAGCTATCCTAAGAGGAAGATCGTAGGACTGAGGCCTTTTCTCTAAGACCCATCTTTCCTCCACCTCTGAAGGTTATCTACCCTAAGCCAACTGAGCCTGCAGAGGTCCCTGAGGATCCCACACCAATGTCTGAATATGAGTCATTTTCCTTAGACCCCATGTCTGTAGACTCTTTTCAAGAGGCTATGGATTACTCCCCTAGGCATGGTGAGGTTCCTGAGGAAGTCGAGGTTTCGAGTCGTGCCTCGTCTCACCACGGCGCTAGTACCTCACATAGGTCTTCTGATGTTGAAATCATAGGGCCAAGTGTGGACATTCCCCCCATCATTTATGCCATTCCTCTAACGGCTGCCATTAGGGATGAATTTGCTCAGAGGTTTCCTAGTGGTGTGCCTACACCTACCCAGGCCGACGTTTGAAGAGTGCAGCTACAACGAAAATATTACGACTTCTCAAATAAAAAACAATTTTAATTAAACCCAAATTTTAGTTAAACCCTAAGACATGCATCTAGATGATTTATCAAATAAAATATAGCATACAGGATAAAACAAATTGAAGACGTGTGTGCTCGCGTTCAAATGATCAAATTATATATAAAACCCTTTTAACACAAACAAACCCTAAAACATGCAACAGTATGTGATTGAATAAATTGATAATATACGCAAGAACATTCAAACACATGCAATTAAGGAAAAATCCCCCACATGGGCAAAACCATTTATTTTCACTATAATTTGTAAGAAAACGGCTTACAATCGGATTACAATGAAAATACAAGATGACTAAGAATTACCCTCGGGCATCGGATTCTGTAGTCGCGGCTGGAACTATCCCTTTCCAGTAGGGCTGCAATGGAGAAGAGAAACGGCTTCTCCACAAGTTTGTCGGCTGGAATTTTCCCTTTCCAGGAGGGCAGCAATGAAGAAGAGAACGGCTTCTCCACAAGGGTTGAACAAATCAAAGTTGTGTTCTTGGGTTGCAAAATGATTCACAAATATTTGGCAAGGATGTGTGAATCAAAACATGAGTCTTGGGACTCAAACATATGAAGACTAGATGCATTTGGACTCTCAAAAACGTCTTCTAAAGTCTTGCAAAACAACTCTCCTGAAGTTAGTATTTATAGGGAAATACATGAAGAGACCCACGATTTTAAACTGCTGAAATTCTATCCAGCGTACAGGTACCCCAAACCGGTTCGGGTACCCCTGCGAACCGGTTCACCACCCCCCCCCCCCCCGAATCGGTTTCGGGTTGGGTTCGGGAAAGTGTGCTGGGAACAGGTGCTTGAACACTTAGAAAAATTCCCATAATTTTCAATGAACATATCTCCATTTTTAACGGGCCATAACTTGTTCACCGTAGCTCGGATTGAGGTGCCGTTTCTTCGAGTATCTTTGTTGTGGAAAGCTCTTCAACTTTCCAGTTGACTGGTCCTCTGGACGGTGGCTATAAAATAACCAATTTGCCCTTGAACATCCCTATCATGCCTTGTTTCACTGATTTGACTTCTCTTGCGTTCCACTTGCATTATGAGCCTACAATCAAGGAACGTGAAGTCGTTGATGTAGATGAGGGACATATTTAGTGGAGATAATGCATGCTTGATTCCCGGAATTCGGATAGAGGCCGTCATGTGAGATCGTGAGGTGACGTGCCAAATGTAGCGGCGTACGACATAAATAAATGAAACATTTCGGACATGAGAAAAATGTCCTTACAAATATCCCCCTATGTCTATGCCGGTACATACATAAAAATCCGAATTATCAAATATGAAATTGCCTATACAAATCTACCCTCCCATGAACCCAAAACTGGAAAAGGTACAAATGAATAGTCTTCATCGTTTGTTTTTTAAATCTTCAGGAATCTCAAATCTTTTCTCATCAGGGTGTGCAACATATAGATCTTCAATCTTCATACCTACACACATGAGACAAAGCAAATACCACGTGGCATATCGAGTTTGAAATGAGATAACATGGATATCAATATATGATAAAAACATAAGCAACATCTCAAAAACTCCCCCAAAATTTAAACTCCCCCATAATATGATAATTCTTTCTCCCCCTTTTTATGATGTCCCCAAATAGACAGATGAGAAGAATGAATCAAATAAGCAAAATCGGGGTGTCACGGTATACAAAACAGGGCATCAAATAATATGGTAATCGTGCTCTTGCAAGAAGATGCTCAAACAAATATTCTCAAACTATTTTTAAATTTTTCAAATTTTTCATACAAAAATAAGATACCAATATGAACAAATATGAAACAAAAATCACACCATGGATTTAGACTCAAACAATCAAGTCATGGAAATGGAATGAATGGGTGTGAACACATTCGATAGGTAAATCAACTCAATCAATCATATGTGCACGATGCATACGTGTACTCTTAACGAATGAACATCAAAGGTATCCTTAAGTGTAAACGTTTGTTGAATTTTGATGACATCGTTTTATGCAATCAACAAATCAAAGTCAAATGATTTTCACACCAATAATGTCCAAAACTATATAGCGCATTTTCAAAAATTTCAAGGACGTGCAAACCCGTTTTAATTCTCCAACCAAACTCCCTCATATATATATTCTTTTAGAGGTAATCTAAATTCTCAAACATTGGAGAATTGGTGCAAAAATCTAAATGGCCCCTTTTTTGGCATGAATATCTTTTTATTGCCTTTCAATTTTTTCGGGCTCTTTTAACCTCTTTGGACCTCGGATAATAAAATTCCTCAATTTTTTAGGTCCGTTTTAACGGTGGCTTTTGCGCAAAGGATAGATAATTACCTTTCGCAGCCCCTCCCCGTTATTCAAACAAAACACACAAACTCACAACACGGTTTTTATATGCACAATTTCCTTATAAAAAATTATCGCGCTTGGTTTGTTTTAAAGACAGGATTGAGATGAAAACACCCAACCAACATGTGATAAGACAAGCACAATAATCAAACAAATCCGTGCATGTGTGCAATAAAGGAAACATGAGTCAAACATGTAGGAAGTAACACTTAATTACATCTTAATGACTCCAAACATTATAAAGCACAAGGATGAATTGACCTATTATCTCAAAACACTATCAAATAGTCACATGAAAAAAATGGAATGATGTTGTGACTTGGTCATCCAAAGTGTTCATCCATAAACGGTGCAATACAAAAATCTTTTTGGATTTTCTCAAAATTTTATCAAAATAAAATCTTTTTGTATTTTTCTAAAAAAATTCAAAAACAAGAATTTATACAAAAAGTACAAGTCATCACACTAGTAAAAATATATCATGAAACCACAACTAGTGTATGACAAACATGCAACCACAATCAACCAAAAGATTTCACATGGGGTGAATCACGTGCAAGCAAACGGGAATCGTGGACAAATAAACCATAATCCTCTAAATCCGATTTTCTAACCCAAATTGATGTGTAACAAAGTGTGGGGGTTTTGGGAATCGAATTTATTCTTTCATTAACCTTCCTAGGTCCATTTAAAAGCTTGTAACAAAATCGCCTAAGATGACCTTGCCTACCTCAATGTGTGCAAGTGTAAATCGGGCGGTGTGTGTTACCTAAAGGTGGCCCTCTCCTCAAATTAATCGGTTGCTCTTTCCGAATTTGCTTAGGTGGGTCTCTCCTAATGATCCTAGAAGGTTCTCTCACAATGTTCTTAAGGGGTGCTTTCCTAACAACTTTAGGTGCCTCTTTCTTAACAAACCTAGGAGGCTTTCTCACACGTGTGGGAATGGGTGCAACATATTATTCAAGACCAATCCCACCCCTATCCGTTTTGATCTCGACAGTGCCTAAAATCTTATCAAGTTTTTCAGACCTAGACTCCAAATCAAATTTCACTTTACTTGAATCTTTCAATTTCACCTCAAGTTCACCTATCCTAGATTCAAGTACTCGTTTAAAATCCTCAAACTCTAAAATCTCCTTTTTCATAGTATCCATCAACCCTCTAAGACTATCTCTCTCACCCTCGACGTACTCAAGCTTCTCTTTCAAAATTTTCACATGAGCCCTAAGTTCTTCAACTAAAAAATCATTATTTTTTATGGCGCACACTTTCAATTGAGCTTTCAATTTTAAATTTTCTTTCTTTGTTTTCAAAGTTTCAGCATAAAGTTCATTGAAAGCAGTTTGCAAGTCATGCTCATCTACACTTTCCTCCTCACTTTCATCCACACTCCCATCACCTTCACTATCATCACTAATCACATGTATGGGAAACTCTCGCCTAGAAGCATAAAACACTTCTTCTTCCTAATCACAATCACTAAGGGTAGAAACATGAGAAATCGGTTTATTCAATTTCTTCTTTAAATTTGTGGTACACTCATGTAACGTGTGACCAACACCCTCACAACAAGGACACCTCTCAGATTCGTTTTCAACAGAAGATTTAAAACAAAAGTTCGTGTGAATTTTCCAATTATTTTTTTCAAAAATTTGACATCGAAGATCATCAAAACCATCAACAGCCATTTTTGTGCAAAATCGGGATCAAAACACAATAACTTAGTGCAACAGGCTCTGATACCAATTTGACGACGTGAGAGGTCAAATTGTATAAAAAAAATCCTTTAAAAATCAGGATCACGCAATAAATTAGCGTAACCTGCTCTGATACCAATTTGAAGAGTGTAGCTACAGCGGAAATATTGCGACTTCTCAAATAAAAAACAATTTTAATTAAACCCAAATTTTAGTTAAACCCTAAGACATGCATCTAGATGATTTATCAAATAAAATATAGCATGCAGGATAAAACAAATTGAAGATGTGTGTGCTCGCGTTCAAATGATCAAATTATATATAAAACCCTTTTAACACAAACAAACCCTAAAACATGCAGCATTATGTGATTGAATAAATTGATAATCCATGCAAGAACATTCAAACACATGCAATTAAGGAAAAATCCCCCACAGGGGCAAAACCATTTATTTTCACTATAATTTGTAAGAAAACGGCTTACAATCGGATTACAATGAAAATACAAGATGACTAAGAATTACCCTCGAGTATCGGATTCTGTAGTCGCGACTGGAACTATCCCTTTCCAGTAGGGCTGCAATGGAGAAGAGAAACGACTTCTCCACAAGTTTGTCGGCTGGAATTTTCCCTTTCCAGGAGGGCAGCAATGAAGAAGAGAACGGCTTCTCCACAAGGGTTGAACAAACCAAAGTTGTGTTCTTAGGTTGCAAAAGGATTCGCAAATATTTGGCAAGGATGTGTGAATCAAAACATGAGTCTTGGGACTCAAACATATGAAGACTAGATGTATTTGGACTCTCAAAAACGTCTTCTAAAGTCTTGCAAAACAACTCTCCCGAAGTTGGTATTTATAGGGAAATACATAAAGAGACCCACGATTTTAAACTGCTGAAATTCTATCCAGCGTACAGGTACCCCGAACCGGTTCGGGTACCCCTGCGAACCGATTCACCCCCCCCCCCCCCGAACCGGTTTCGGGATGGGTTCGGGAAAGTGTGCTGGGAACAGGTGCTTGAACACTTAGAAAAATTCCCAGAATTTTCAATGAACATATCTCCATTTTTAACGGGCCATAACTTGTTCACCGTAGCTCGGATTGAGGTGCCGTTTCTTCCAGTATCTTTGTTGCGGCAAGCTCTTCAACTTTCCAGTTGACCGGTCCTCCGGACGGTGGCTGTAAAATTACCAATTTTCCCTTGAACATCCCTATCATGCCTTGTTTCACTGATTTGACTTCTCTTGCGTTCCACTTGCATTATGAGCCTACAATCAAGGAACGTGAAGTCGTTGATGCAGATGAGGGACATATTTAGTGGAGATAATGCATGCTTGTTTCCCGGAATTCGAATAGAGGCCGTCATGTGAGATCGTGAGGTGACGTGCCAAATGTAGCGGCGTACGAGATAAATAAATGAAACATTTCGGACATGAGAAAAATGTCCTTACAACGTTACTGGGGATGGTGATGATGGTGAGTAGAGTGATCTTGATATGTCTGAGGCGGCCGATTATGACAGTACCATCATTGAGTACGACCTACTTACTTTTAGGCACCTCTATTCTATAAAGTCTTCCATCATCCTTAAGAAACCTCTGAGGGATGAGAGGGCCTTTGATGTCTGTGATGGAGAGATCTGCGTTTATGAGCAGATGTTCAAATTAGGCTTTCGTCTTCCTATCCACACTTCCATCAGAGCTATACTCTCCTATATAACTCTAACCCCTTTCCAATTATCTTCTAATTCCTGGAGGGTTATGATTGGGCCCATCATCCTTTGGAGGGTTTTCCACCACTCAAACCTTCCATTTAGGGTTTTCACAGGTTTTTATGTACCCTCCTGTGCCAAAACCACCCTAGCTATTACCATTTCTTAGCTAGGAAATCAGAGAAGAAAATGTCGTTGGTTACCCAAACTTCAAACCATAACTGGAAACCACAGTATGTCTTTGCTTCTGGGGCATGGGAATTTGGTCCAAATGAGGCCTCTGGAACGTAGGTTCCAAGGACCCCTCTGAGATGGGGAAGATCTCCCTTACTGTTAAAGCCAACCCTAGACTTAGCCAGGGCAATTACCAAAAAGTTGAGGATCTTCGCAAAAAGGGCGAGCAGGGTCGTCTTATAAAATATGAACATATGATGACCGTCTATTACCTCTATCAGACAGGCTTGGGGGGTGGTCCTTTGGGAGAGCTTCATAAGTCTTAATTCTTCATAAGTTATACCTCTTACTTTTTATATCTCTGAATGACTAACTCAGAGACTTGTCTTTTGTAGAGTGCCCTGAAGACATATCAGACGACCTTTCAAAAATGTCTACTCTAGGTCTTGTGATGTTGATGCAAAATAGGGGTGGAAAAAATGTACCCCTTCCTACCACCAAGAAGAACGTCGACACATCCCAGGGCGATGTTATTAAAAAGAGGAAGACCACGGCTGACCCGGAGCATCTGAGGCTGGGCAAGACTCAAAAAGGGGATCGTGTCATTCCCATATCTACAGACGATGCCTTAGCTGCTCGTCTAGCTCAGCTAAAAATCAGTGATAGCCTCATTGGCCACAGTCTGAAGGCTGCCGAAGCTATCGGCATAATAATGACTGAAGAGGATAAACGGTTCTTACGCTCTTTGGACGTCCCATTGCTGGCTGAGTTTACTCTCCACAAATCAATTCAGGTATTATTTTTTGTTCATTTACTTTCCTCAAGTGTAACCTCACTCTTTCAGAAATTATAACTCATATGTTCATACGTCTGACCTTCTGCTGCAAGGTGTCTTGTCCTTGCATCATCTCATTAATTGGACTCTGAAGAAGATTCCCCTTATAGAGAAGGGTCGGGAAGTTGAGAAAGTTCAGGTCTCTAAAAATACAGAGGTTAAAAAGTTGGAGCAAGTTGTCAAGTCGAGAGACAACGACATATCCAAGATCAATAAGGACCATGACGTAGCTCTGAAGGGTAACGGTGATGCCCTTTAGACTAAGGTGAATGTTGCAGTCAAGGCTGCTTTAGAGGATGTTGTAAAGAAGACCATTGAAGACTATAAGGTCTCTTCTAAATTATCATCTTTGGCTTTGAATACCTTGAAAGAGGTATCAAAGCAACTAATAAATGGGAAGCCACTAAGGAGAAAGAGTCGGGGAGCTTGTCTGCCTCAGACTTTATGGGTCTTGGCTTTGGTGATCCCCTCTTTGATCAGGCCTTGCAAGAAGTTGAGGAAGTTGATGCTGTTCCAGCTGAGACTACTCCCTTAGAGGTCACTGAGACTGAAGATGCTAATCATCAGGATGATGGAGCTGAGGTGACAAACGTCGGCCACGATGACACGACTGCAGTTACAGATACTTAGTCCTTTTCTTGTGAAGCTTTTAAGAGTTGTAATTTTGGGTTCCCTTTTGTTTGAACCTCTTAAATTTTATGAACTTCTAATGGCCTCTTGATGCCTCTGACTTGTAATTCATCTTTATGATAATCATTAGTTAGATCTTCTTTAGACTCTATTTATTCATACGATGTTATGCTTGAATGTTTTACCTCATAAATTATCACCAAACTAATGATGTTTAAGGTACGAGGTCACCAAATTATGATGTTTTATCTCATAGATTTTACCAAACTAATGATGTTTAAGGTCTGAGGTCATCATATTATGATGTTACACCTCATATATTTTTTCATCAAACTAATGATGTTTAAGGTCTAAGGTCATCATATTATGATTTTATACCTTATATATTTTTTCATCAAACTAATAATGTTTAAGGTCTGAGGTCACTAAATTATGATGTTTCATCTCATATATTTTTCACCAAACTAATGATGTTTGAGGTCTGAGGTCACCAAATTGTGATGTTTCACCTCATTCATTTCACCAAACTAATGATGTTTAAGGTCTGAGGTCACCATATAATGATGTTTACCCTCATACATTATCACCAAACTAATGATGTTTAAGGTCTGAGGTTACCATATTATGATGTTTCACCTCATACATTTCACTAAACTAATGATGTTTAAGGTCTGAGGTCACCATATAAAGATGTTTCACCTCATACATTTTTCACCAAACTAATGATGTTTATGGTCTGAGGTCACCAAATTATGATGTTTCCCCCTCATAAATTATCACCAAACTAATGATGTTTAAGGTCTGAGGTCACCAAATTATGATGTTTCACCTCATACATTTCACCAAACTAATGATGTTTAAGGTCTGAGGTCATCATATTATGATGTTACACCTCATAAATTTTTCACCAAACTAATGATGTTTAAAGCATATAACAAGAGTACTAGCACAACATTGTTATCTTTTCAGTAACATCTTCTGTTTAAACTGATACATACATTATAAAAAGATAAGAACCAACTGTAACCTCATATGTAATACTTCTTTAAGTGATCGACATTCTAAGGGTTGGAGAAAGGTTTTCCTTCAAGGTTTTCTAGCCGGTAGGTACTAGGCACAACCTCATCAAATACACTGTAAGGACCATGCCAGTTTGGATGGAGCTTATTTTCCTTTTGCAACGTCTTCTTTAGAACTATATCTCCCATAGCTATAGGCCTTGATTTTACCCTTTGATTGTAGAATCTCGCAGTTCTCTGCTGGTAGGTTGCATGTCTTATCTATGTATCCTCTCTTCTTCCCTCGATCAAATCAAGATCAAGTTTTCTCTCTTCCCCATTCCTCTGAAGGTCATAGGTCTGAACTCTATGAGTGGGAAGTCCTACCTCTGTAGGGATGACAGCTTCTGAACCATGGACTAACATAAATGGATTCTCGCCCATTGGTGTCCTTGTTGTCATCCTGTAGGCCCATAACACAGCATAAACCTCCTCTATCCATCTCCCTTTGGCCTTTTTCAACCATTTTTTTATCCCATTAATAATTATTCGGTTTATAACCTCCGTCTGACCGTTTGCCTGGGGTCGTCCAGGAAAAGAGAAGAACTGTTTGATCCCTACTCTTTTGCAGTATTTTTCTAAGGAAATGTTCTTCAACTGGGTTCCATTATCTGAGATGAGGGTTTTTGTAAGACCATACATGCATATGATATTCTTCCATATGAACTAGAAGGTCTTTTGCTCAGTGATTTTGATCATTGGCTCAGCCTCTACCCATTTGGAGAAATAATCAATTGCCACGATCAAGAATTGATAATTGTCCACAACTCTTGGCAGGGGTCCTGACAAATCAATGCCCTATATTACAAATGGCCAAGGTGAGATGATTGACGTCATAAGTTGATGAGGGATGGTGGAGAACCTTTGGCACTCATCACACTTCTTCACATATGTAGCTACATCTTTGGCCAAGGTTGGCCACCAGTACCCCTGAGTGATTATCCTCTAAGCTAACGGTCTTCCCCCTATGTGACTGGAACAAGATCCCTCATACACATCGTGCAAGATGTGTGGAACCTCTGAAGGGTGGACACATCTGAGGAGAGGGAGTAGGAACCGCTTCTTGTACAAAATATCCCCACAATTGAGAATTTAGCAGCTCTGAACCTCAGTTTTCTTCTTTATGACTTTGACTCTGGTAGGTCTCCCTCTTTGATGAATCTGATAAGAGGATCCATCCATGAGGCTCCCATATTCAAGTTGAGGTGAGTTCTGGTAACCTCTTCTTCTTCAATGGTCGGTTTGAGCTGAATTTCAATGGGTACTGCTCTTTTTATGTATGTCCTTGTTGCTGAGGCTAACCTTGCGAGTTTATCGGCTCGACTGTTGTCTTATCGAGGTATCCTCTTCATATTCACTTCCTTGAGGCTTTCTAGCATCATTCTCACCCTCTTCAGGTATTTGGACATCCTTTCATCTTTGGCCTCATACACTCCCAGGATTTAGTTGACGACCAACCTTGAGTCACTGCAGACTAGGAGTTGGCCAACACTAAGGGCTTTTGCCAAGGAGAGACCTACGATTAATGCCTCATATTCTGACTCATTGTTCGAAGCTTTGAAGTTAAACCTCAGTGCATATTCAATATCGGTACCATCTGGTGCTGACACGATCAGCACCGCTCCACTTTCGCTTTCACATGACGACCCATCAACGAAGAGGTTCCAAACATCTTCATTTGAAGAGAAATTCCCCTCTAATAGGGTCCCTTTCTTGAAGAGGTACCTGTCTTCCTCATTCTCAACTATTCTTTTATTGGGTTTGCTGGACTCAACCTCGTCCATATCTTGGAAGACATTTTTGTCTGGTTTATCTGGAGCTTTTTGACTATTTTCAAACTCAGCCTCTTCCCAGGTAAACTCGGCTACAAAGTTTGCGAGTGCCTGCCCCTTGATGGCAACCCTGGGTTGATAAACAATGTCATATTCCCCCAACTCGATGGCCCACGTCATCAGCCTGCCTGACTTCTCAGACTTATGGAGGACTTGTCTGAGTGGGGAATCAGTGAGGATAACCATAGACTGGGCTTGGAAGTATGGCTTCATTTTCCTAGAAGCATGTATCAGAGCAAAGGCTAATTTTTCAATCCGTGGGTACCTCTGTTCAGACCCTTGAAGAGCTTTACTATTGAAGTATACTGGCATCTGCACTCCATCGTCTTCTCTTACTATGGCAACACTAATGGCTGACTCTGAGATAGCTAGATATACATATAACTTCTCCCCCAAAATGGGTCGAGATAGGAGTAGAGGGGATCCGAGGTAGGACTTGAGCTCCTTAAAAGCTTTGTCGCATTCCTCATCTCATTCTCAGGCCTTTCTAAGCACTTTGAAAAAAGGAAGACACTTATTTGTGGCTCTTGAGACAAACCTGTTAAGTGCTACAACTCTTCCAGTTAACTTCTAAACATCTTTGATAGTTCTGGGTATCTTCATTTCTAGCAAGGCCTTGATCTTCTCAGGGTTAGCCTATATTCCCCTTTGGTTGACTATGAAGCCCAAAAACTTTCCTGCTCCTACCCCGAAGACACATTTGGCCGGGTTGAGCTTTATTTCGTACTTGTCCATGGTGTCAAAATTTCTTTCAAGGTCGGCTACATGAGTGTCGGCCTTCAGACTCTTCGTCAGCATGTCATCTATATATACTTCCATAGACTTGCCTATCTGATCCTCGAATATCTTATTTATAAGACGTTGGTAAGTAGCTCCTGCATTCTTCAACCCAAGGGGCATGACCATGTAGCAATAGGTCCCCTTGTCTGTGATGAATATTGTCTTCTATGAGTCTTCCGAATTCATAAAAATCAGATTATATCCTGAATATGCGTCCATGAAGCTCGTGAGCTCATGTCCTGCTATGGCATCCACCATATGATCTATACGAGGTAAGGGAAACTATCTTTTGGGCAAGACTTTTTTAAATCAGTGAAATCTATGCACATCCTCCATTTCCTATTTGCTTTAGACACTATGACAGCGTTGGATAACCACTCAGGGTATATGACCTCTCCGATAAACTTGGCCTCTTCAAGATTTCTAACCTCCTCTCTGATGACATTATACTTCTCTCTTGAGTATACTCTTATTCTCTGCTTGATGGGCTTATAATCTTCTACAACATTGAGTTTATGGCACATAGTCTTAGGGTCAATACCTGGCATGTCTGCATGGCTCTAGGCAAAGACACTTTGTCTCTTCCTTAAGAGCTTCACCAGTTCTTCCTTGATCTCAGGCCTTAGGTATTTATCGATTTGGATGGTTTTTTTTTGCTCGTCCTCATTGAGGACGATGGATTCTACCTCTTTCGCAGCCTCTCCCTTCTTGAGCTTTGTTTCATCTCTAGGATCAAGTGTATCGATGTTGTATGTGGTTGTTGCCCTCTTATGAGCCTCTCTCTTTTCTGCAGAGTTAAAGTGTCATTCTCGTGCCGATATTTGATCACCTTGCACTTCCCCTACTCCATAGGGAGTCAAGAATTTTAGCATTTGGTGGACCGTTGAAGGCACGGCCTCAATTTCCTTGAGGGCTACTCGTCCTATGATGAGGTTGTAAGCTGAGAAGATATTTTCATCCATCACAAAGGAATTAATTTTTCTGATCAACCTCTTAGGCCACTCATCTCCCATTCTTACATCCATCTCATACATTCCCAATGGATGAACCTTTTCACCGCTGAAGCTAATCAAGGGATGTTAATAAGGGACAAGCCTAGCTCTACTGAGGCCTATGCTCTTAAAATAGGGCCAAAATATAACGTCTACAGAACTACCCCCATCAATGAGTATCCTCTGAACTTCACACCCATGCACCCTTGTGGTGATTACCAGAGGGTCATCGTGTGGATCTAAGATACCATTGAAATCAAGTTGTGAGAAGCCAACTATGAGAGTGTTCATATCTACCTTCTTTCTCTTCTCGTGCTTAACCTCCGTAGATTCCACGTTTACAACCTCGACTTTAGTCACTGTCTTAGCCTCTGCTACATGAGCCTTGCTATCTGCTACCTCAGAGCCACCCCTTTAGTCCTCCACAGATGGTGTTCACCCCGAAAGAGATCATACCAACTCTCTTTACTGGAGCATTATCGTCTTTTGGTGGGAGTCAGGGTCATCGTCATCATCACCTGAGTCCTTACCTCTTCTAGTAGGGGCATATTCCCGGAACCTGTCATTTCTCTTCTTTTTTTGTCATCTCTTCCTCCCTTAGAAGCTCTACCATCCACATACTTCCTGAGCTTTCCAAATTTCAACATCTTCTCAATCTCGTCCTTCAAGACAAAACACTTGTCGGTCAGATGGTCGTGATCTTGGTGGAACTTGCACCATAGGTTTTTATTCCTCTTATTTGGAGGAGCCTTAAGCTTCTCCGACCATCTCAGGGACCTGTCATTCTTTATTTCATTGAGGATGTGTTCGCAGCTCACAGTTAGAGGAGTGTAGTGTGCAAACTTATCGTCTGCAGCCCTCTTCTTTCCATCCTTCTTCCTCTGAAATTTCCCACTGCTACTTCCATTCTCATCCTCATATTTTGCATCCATTGCTTCCTCTGCATTCATGACCTTTCTGGTTGTTGTTAACAGCTCGGCCATGGACTTAGGAGGGTCTTCAGCAAGCTTTTAAAGTAGCTTTCCCTTCTGAAGCCCTCTAATAATGGATGCTATTGCTATGATTTCCTCATAATCTTCTACCTCCATTTTTTCCTCGTTAAACCTCGCGATGTAGTCTCTGAGGCTTTCATTCTTCCCTTGTTTTACATAGAGAAAGTGTGTTGTCTTTTTTTGAGGTCTTACCCCAAAATAGAAGTCGTGTATAAACTGCTCGGCCAACCCCTTAAAGTTCTCAACATAATTTTTGGAAGAGAAGTAAACCAAATATGTGCAGCTCCCATTAAAGTGCTTGAGAAATCTCGGCACCTCATCTCATCATGGATAGAATAAATGTCTGTTGCAGACTGGTACATCTCAATATGATGCACTGGGTTAGTACTTCCATCGTACTTGGGAGACACCATTGGTGGTTTGAACTTGGCAGGGGTTAAGAAGTTGATAATTCTTGCCAAAAATGGGGAACCATCTAAGAATACCCTTTGTAGTGGGTCTCGGATTTTTATGAGGTTCCCTATCTTCTCTTCCAGCCATTGAATGGAGTCATTCCAAGGTTTAGCAACATTGGCCTGGCCGAGGTTATCCCCAGCCACCTCCAAGGGGTGTACCAAGGGTTCTCCAACTGCTGCACAATGTCGACTGTTGACCTCCTGGACATAGTCTCGGCCATGTTGGGGTCGATGTTCACCACCTTCCCTTTGTGAGCCAGCTGCACTTCGTGACCTGGATAACCTCTGCCTTAGATTATTAACTGGCCGAGCCTTTCAAAGGTCGACCCTCTACTCAAGCGATCAAAAGTTGTTCCTCTTTGTCGGGCGTCATCATCTCATCTTGCTCCACAACCTCGGCTCTGTTGTATATGACGTATTGTGTTGTTTGAAACCTCATATGGATCCCAGCAGTTTACTAGAGCATCCTTTGCCTTTATGTCGTCGTACATGTCCTCGGGGCAAGGGTTCCCTTGCCTCCCCAAGCGTAAACACCTAGGGTCAACAACGTCCCTCCTCCGCTGAGGTGTAGGTTGGTCCTTTCGAGGTGCCTAGGGTGGTCCTCTGGCCTCCGGGTATGGTTGAACAACTGCCAGAGTAATCATCTCCGGT
The DNA here is from genome assembly GCA_949130495.1 of Sambucus nigra. Classification (NCBI taxonomy): domain Eukaryota; kingdom Viridiplantae; phylum Streptophyta; class Magnoliopsida; order Dipsacales; family Adoxaceae; genus Sambucus; species Sambucus nigra. The sequence goes on along the minus strand of OX422208.1, from coordinate 578,391,314 downwards.
GAGACCCCAGGTGGTCTGATTATAATCTGGCTTATCTGGGAAACTTGCTCCTTTATCGCTTGCTGCTTTGCAGCTAAGGACTTCAAGGCCGCTACCACCTCAGCCATTTCGGACTAGGGTGGTACCTGGATAGAACTAGGTCCTCCAACACCAGACGGTGGAGGAGGTGGTGGTAACTCTAGTGCCATACGATGTGACTAGAGAGCTTGTAATGAAAATATTAGAGACCTTGATACCTTAAAGGACCTCTTTCAATGGTGACACAGCTTCACACGTGGGGTGAGGCCTGGTTCACCACCAGAGTCTCCGATGAGGTCAAGCTTCAAAAGGAAGAAATGAATCTTCTCGTTCCCACAGACGGCGCTAAAAATGATGATGCTAGAAACACCACCACCAGATGATATGTTACCAAATTCAAGATAGCAATAACAATAGCAGCACAATAGTGTATTTATAGTAGAAGGAGGTGAGGGGAAGAGGATGAACACTTGTATGTAAGTGGTTCAGCCAATCTGGACTACGCCCACTGTGAGTGTGTGAGTAATATCATTAGATGAAGGCACTGACGGCTATAGATACAATCTCTCAAGCTTTATCTCTCTACTATGTAAACTAACAGAGTTTTAGATAGGATTGCTATTATGGATCATTTTACAAGGTAGAGGATGACCTCTCTATATAGTGCTTAAGGGGTGTAATGTACCCCCCGAGCATGCAATGGGCATGTACGTGAGGATCGAACCAGTATGAGAATGACATCTGGATGATCTCATATAGATAATGAGGACCTCAATATGCCCTCACGTGAGGGGAATGATTCGATTATAACTGATTTTTCCCTGTGTGTCAAACCTTACATGTGCTTGTAAATGCTCGGCCCTTTGTCCTTGACTGATGTAACCTCGGCCTGGACGAGTATGAGGTTGGTGGAGTTAGATGTAGTTTCTTTGTCTTATCTAACCATGAGGACCTCGACCAGGAGGGTAGGCCGAGGTTAGGTATGAGATAGCTCCAACGTCGGCTGGGGCCGATGATGATGTTGGCAGATGATTGAGCCCATGAGACTTTACTGGCCTCGGTTGATGACCAATCGAGGTTTATTATGAGGTAGCTGCAACATCGATTGGGTCCAACCTTATGCTAGATGACCTTGCTGATGGTTGTCATAGGCTTCTGGTCACCTCGGCTGTGAGACTGGCCAAGGTTAGTTACTCTGAGTAAGAGGGTGCACTTTGGGCAGATAAAGCTATAATTCAAAGCATAACTCCATAAAATAATAAAGAATTACAAAGGTTTTTGGGACAAGTCAATTTTCTTCATAGATTTATATCAAATGCAACAAGAAAAACTAAAGTATTTTCTCATTTATTGAGGCTAAAAGACCAATAGAAGCTGGATTCGAAGGAAGATAATGGGATAGTTTTGTAAGCACTCAAAAGATTCTTGGTCAAGCCACCTGTTTTCTCACCTCCAAAGGAAGACAGACTACTAGAGTTATACATTTTAGCCTCTAATGCCTCAATTGGAGTTCTATTGGCACAAGATTATGAGAACCACAAAGAAAGAGGAGTGTATTACCTTAGTATGTTTTTGAATGATTGTGAATGTATATAATCATATAATGGAAAATCTATAATTGACTTTTTATTTTTCTTCTATGAAATTAAGATATTATCTATTACCTAGAGAAGTGTTTGTTATTTGGAAGTTTGATTTAATCAAATATATATTAGCAGGACTATTCTGTACATTATAATTGGTAAATAGGTGTTAGGCCTCTCAAAGTTTTGTCTACATTATGTACCTCAAAGAGCAGTAAAAGGCAAAGCTTTGGCTAATTTCTTAGCAGCACACACACACACATTGTGTGTGTGTGTGTGTGTGTGTGTGTGTGTGTGTGTGTGTGAGAGAGAGAGAGAGAGAGAGAGAGAGAGAGAGAGAGTGAGTGTGCACATGTAAGCTATGGTTTTATAGTTCGAAGATTAAGATAAGGTCAGGAATATGGGTAGTAATTGGATCACCTCGACATATTAAAACCAAACATGGATACAGGTTGGAAGAGAACATATGTTTCAATAATCAAGTGGAATATGAGGTTATTATAATACTCCTGGAGATTCTTCGATGTTGTAATGCTTCGGTTATGGAATTTTTTGGTGAATTACCAACTACTTGTAAGATAATTAACTGGTGAATATTGAAGTGTTCATGATGGTATTTTATATAACGATGTAGCTCTGAACTCACTGCCCAAATTTGATAAAGGCACACTGAATTATGTTATCAAATTTCTAAATGAAGAAGACAATAAGATGTCTCAAAAGGCTTACGGTTTTAAGCTTGATGACAACTTTGAAGCAAAGTTAAAGCTTATTTCCATCGATGGTTTGTTACCACTGCTACATAACAGGTGTCTTATGTTATGTATGCCGAGAATTTATTCAAAAGAGGTGTTGATTGAATGACCCTAGAGTGCCTAAGTAAGGATAAAGGTTTAACAATCATTGCACCAGTTTATGAAGGCATTTGTGGGCCTCGTCAGCCTGGTCCTAAGATGAGATGGTTGTTAAGAAGACATGAATTTTATTGACCTTCCATTTTAAAAGACTGAATTGAGTTAGCAAAAGGATGTTAATAACATAGTCCTTTAAAACATGTGCCTACTATAGATCTATAATATGTCGTAAAGCCTGCCCATTTAGAGGGTGGGATATTGATGTCATTAGAAAAAATTATCCTTCATCCTCCAAATTATAGAATTTTATATTAGTAGCAACATACTACTTTACCAAATGGGTTGAAGCAAAGGATTTGAAATCAGTTACACAAAATGAATTGGTAGATTTATTACAAGACAGTGTATATAGGTTTGGAATCCCAGAAACCATAACCTCAGAAAATGTAATCATCTTTGAATTAAAGATGGTGTTGGAATTTACTTTAAGGTTAGGAATAACTTTGACAAGAGCATCACCTTATCATGCTCAATCATATGATCAGGAAGAGGCTATATATAAGGTAATTAAGAATAATCTAAGCAAAATGATTGAACTAAATCCAAGGGACTGGCATAATTTGTTGTCAGAAGTTTTATAGGCTTACAAGACCTCTAAAAGGTTAAGTATCGGTGTCACTCCATATGCCTTGACCTATGGGCATGATGTTGTTTTACAAATTGAGATCACTCAAAATTCATTGAGAGTGGTGGCCCAAAATGAATTAACCTATGCACATGAAATTATAAAATATAGATGAAGACATGGTCAACTCCCTGAATAATATTGACGCAACCACAAATATGTATCTAGAGTGCATGTTGATATAAGCTCAAGTGCAAGCCTGTCGCGTTAGTAATAACCCAGTAAGTAGGGATCGTCTCCACAAGGAACTAGGACGAAAGCTCGTAACGACGCAGAATAGGTGACTAACCCTAAAATTGACTCTCGAGAAGAAATAGAAAAAGTGATTAGGGAGAATGGAAAAGCTATTAACTATAAGTGAATGCAAATTAACTACTTACTAAACTAAGTGCAAAGAAATAAATCTACTGAATGAATTAGCTATGAATGAGGAAAGATAGGTCGGGTTACAATCCCCCAAACCCTATCATATTTACCGTATAGAATGATTGATTTTGAATTAAAAAATTAATTAAACTCGGACTTTATTAATCCTAAGCATTATATATATGAGGATACGAGTCCTCACTATACATAATCAAAGGTGAAAATAAAGCGGTGCTAAATGGTTGCACGCGCATTGCATCCTTAAACACCTCGGTTACCTAGGACAAACGAGGTTAAAAGATCTATAATGGTTGTGAGTACTACACAACACGATTCACTTAATACTCAATTTAAACCCTATTTTCTACATAATCAACTTACATCGGGTTGGTTCATGCATCCCAACCCTTAGAATTTTAGCTAAACATGACCAACCTAATGAAAAACATATTATTTAAGGTGCATGTAATCATAATCATCATGAAATTATACCTAGGCATGTAAGAAACACTAGAAATCTTAGAAAATATGTAAAGCATACAAAGAATTATTAATATTGTAGAGTGGAGATGGAGAACACAAAATTTATTGAAGACAACCTTGATCTCATGCATAAATTCTTAAATGTTGTTGAAGAAAGCAAAACCTAGGGTTCTTGGGTGCAAGAGCCCTCTAAAACTATGAACAAACGATATCCCTATCGTCTGGTATGAAAAACAATTAGGTACATCATGTTTTCTTAAGTAATCCAACTATGCACAACTCTTTTTTTTTTTAAATGTTTGCATATTCCGCCCGCCAAACCGGTTCACTTTTTTGTTCTTCACTGGGCCGAACTGGTTCACTTTTCCAGTGTTAACGCAAAATTGACCTGAAAATTTTGCTGTCTTTTATTCCTTTTTTTTCCATGATTTCTTCCCAACTTTGAACCTTCATAACTTTTTGCTCGTGACTCGGATTTGGATCTGTTTCTTCCTACGCGCTCGTGGATCCACGAACTTTAACTTCTTCTAGGGAGTCCATATTCGAATTCTGGGTGTAAAATTATGAAATTTCCCCTTGACTTTTCTTCTCTTGCATTTTGTCTTTCTCTCTTGAATTTGAGTTTTTCTTTCTTGAACGAATTTCCTGCAAAATGTAAGAGAAATACACAAAACTCGATGCACTACATTAAAAAGGTTAGTAGCAATAATATGGAAGAAATAAATGCGTTTTACAATGTACAAGGTGATAAAACCCTCTAAATTAAGAGAATAAATACGAAGAATTTATACCTAATCAACCCCCATAACTTAGAACTTTGATCGTCCTGAGCAATGTAAAAGAATTTAAGCATGTTCAAATACTTAACCAACACATGATAGAGATAGAGTACCACTTTCGCGGGCAATCGGTTGCATTTAGCGTATGCAATAAGTCGTTAAACCCTTAGGTTATCCTAGTAGGACGAGTTGTGTCTCGTGAGGATTTGGAGTGAATATACCCACAAAATTCATTTGTGACTCGAAAAAAATTCAAAATACCCAAAAATTGTACAATTCAAACTTTTCTAAAAATAGTCACCATAGATTTATATTCTCAAGTCTCAATTTGTCGTGAGTGTGTGCGAAGCCAAAAATTAACCGCAAATTTCCATCGATTGATCATTACGTTACTTTTTCATAAATTCATTTTGATTCAAATACTCACGGAATGCTGTTGCAAACGAATCACTCGGATTGTGGCTATTTTATCTCGGTGTGCGTGATATAAAGAGTAGATATAATGGAACGCAATTTCACGCACACAAAATTGAAAGACGAAATTATATGTTGAATAGATCTCATCATCGGATTGCGGTCATTGGGAACCCGAAAATATCGCCTCTTATACACACCAATTAATCTCTCTTATTATCTTTTCGTATTTTAGAAATTCGGACTCGGTTAGGACTTTTTCGGATTTAAGGCGTATTGGGTAAAATTGGAATTGGTAGGAAAATTCGAAATTGAAAAATGTCCTTATGATGTCCGTTAGTGCTTTTTTGGGCTTCTGCTCATTTTTGCTCTTTTTCTATTTTTTCCTTGCCATTTTTGTTGAGCATTACTCTTTTACTTTTCTTGCCCCCTTTTTTTTTACTGCACCATTGGGACTTAATTTCTGAATTTTCCATTTTTCATAATTCTGGGATATTTGGATTTTTTGGGTTACCAAACGAAAGGAAAAATATTTTCTTCGGCTCAAAATGGCTAGCAAAAGGGTAATTTTTCACAACTTTTTAAGGCTAATTATTTTGGGCAACAAACGATGGCCTAACTTCATTTATCCGAATTACTAATCAATTTACCATATGCGTCTCAAGATGAATTTTAGTTTAGAGATATGTTAGCGCGCTTTTCGAGGCAACATCACACACTATTCCTTGACCGATCAAAAATAATAAATTGAGATCCCAACGACTTACTTTAATGTTGAATTGAACGATGAGTTAATCATTAACTCGAATCGATTTTAAAAACTCAGAAAAAAGTGAAAGGCTCAAAACCTCACCGGGTTTATTATTCTCCACACTTATTCGTTAAGTCGTCAATTTTCGCTCTATTTCCATCTTTGGTCAATTTTGGCTTTGTGCAATTGATATTTACAAATTTGAGACTTTAATTAAAATAAAGGTGATATTTTTGAAAATTTTAAATTCCAATTTTTATTTATTTTGAAGAAAAATATTTTTGGCTTTTTCATTTTTTTTTTTAAATTTTCTATTATCTTTTTTTGGCATTTTAAAAATTTGTGAAGTTTTAAAAAGACGCACTTGTCACCCCCCTAACTTAGACTTTTTCATTGTCCTCAATCAAAAGGACTAAAATCTAAAGAAGAGAAAATAAAAAGTATGATAAATAAAACAAGCAAATATTTAAAATGCAAAAAGATACTAAATGACACAAATACATGACTCAAAAATACAACAAAAATACCCCATACGCGTCGGGAGTGCGACGACCTCTCATCTCTCCATAAACTCACCCGACCCCTTGTACGGGGTTTGTTGCTCTTCTAGTCTCCCTCGTCTTCCTGTCATCATCAAATAGTCAGAACAAGTTAGGCCCAATCCCATAGATAAGGGAGAGACCCTGGGTCTCGGGATGACTCCCTAGGAGGGGATCGTCGTGGTGCCTAATTGAATCTTTGCCTACATACACCGACTTGGAGGGGACATTTCAATTTTTCTTAGTTTCAGGAGTACATGGATCGGGATCTAAATCAGACGATACTTGAGTCTTTTCCTCAATCGCATTAGAGGATTCAAGTGGTATGGGTGGATGATCATAAAGAAGGAATTTATCTACCTTATCTTTCCATTCGCTTTCTTCTAAGTGACTAAATGAGTCCAATAAAGGTTGGACTTCGACATTAAGGTTCTCATCCATCGGCCCGAATTCTTTCTCAAAGTCCTCTAGACTCATATTGCCTAACTCTCTTTCATTATTAACGTTCACGTCCTCTCTCTTAATCTCCTCAAATCTCTCTGCCCCGCTGTCGATTACTTGCTCACTCTCGCTCTCAATTGTAGTCACTAAGCACATCTCCCCTACTCCTTTCTTAGCATCATAATTTATGTTCTCACTTTGCGCATCAAGATCTACCCCTAACGGCTCTCGCTTTTGAGTCCTCTCATGCTTGTGTGCTTCCTCGATAAGATCCGTTTCTCGCGGTTCACTTTCGTCGCCCTCATTCTTAGTGTTATTAAAGATATTTGTCTCAAGGGTCATGTTCCCAAACGTTAATTGCATTCGCCCATTCCGAGTATTGATGAGTGCATTAGTCGTATCTAAGAATGGTAAACCAAGGATAATGGGAACATGATTGCTCGGGAGTATAGATGGCTCTTCATCCCAAATAATAAAATCCACCCGAAAGTAGAAAGTGTCAATTCGGACAATTACATCTTCAACAATTCCTCGAGGCATTTTCACATAGCGATCCGCGAGTTGAATAGCCATAGTTGTGGGCTTAAAGGTCCCCAAATCTAATTGTTTGTAGATGGAATAATGAAGAATGTTAACACTCGCCCCTAAATCTATTAACGTTCTTTCGATTTGGTTCTTACCCATGATGCACGAGATGGTGGGTGCACCCGGATCTTTATATTTTAATGGAAGATCACACAACAGTACCTAGCTGACGTTTTGTGTTAGGAACACATTTTTCTTTACCTTTATCCTACGTTTCACCGTGAGTAAGTCCTTGAGGAACTTAGCATACACGAGAATTTGCTTTATGGTCTCGAGAAAAGGTAAATTGATCTTTACTTGCTTAAGAACGTATAGGACATCGTCTTGAGAGGTATCTTTGGAGTGAGCGACCAACCGTTGAGGGTATGGGGCTACACTGGGAGGTTTTACCACCACATCTGGCCCTCCGGTGTCATCATTACCTCTCTTTTTCACTGGGACATCTTCAGCCTCTTTCGTGTCGGGCAAAATCTCCTTTTCATTTTGCTTAGCGCGTGGAAGAGGTGACAAGTCAACCACTCTCCCACTACGCAGAGTGGTAATTGAACTACATTGCTCAGGATGCTCGTGGGATGTCACGCTAAAACAAGATTGTCCTTGGGGAGGTCTTTAACCTTGGGCCAGAAATTTACCCTTCTCTTGGACACTTAACGATTCTTGCAACCTAGAATACTCGTATTCATCTCAGTGAACATGCGATCAAACCTAGCATTGATTGCATTTTGAGATAGGATGAATTGGTTTAAATTATCCTCAAGAGATCTCTGCGGTGGGGTAATGTATGGGCCTGGAGGTGGTGCTTGCATTTGTGGCTGCATAGGTGGCGCTTGTTGAAATTGAGGAGGGGGTGGAGATAGGGCAACATGTGAAGTAGGATTCATCGCAGGGTGCTGTTGCTCGTAGCTAAAACCAGGATGGTTCCTTCACGAAGGGTTGTATGCATTCCCGTGAGGGGAGTTAAAATGTCCCTTGAACTCTCCTATTGCTTCCACCTTCTCGTTATGCATGGCTTTGTAGGTAGGTATTATTGGGCATGCCCTTGTTAGATGGCCCACATCACAAATAGCACACGCCTCCTCTTTCACAGCATGAGTGGATTCGGTAGTTTCTCTTAATCGAACCTCGAGTATGCCCTTCATACTCTTCTCAAACTGATCAAGTCGACGGTCTATTAAGGTATCATGATTCAATTCGAATAGATCGGATGCAGCAGGAGTAGTGGACCCTTGTCGAGGCTGATTTTGGGCATTAGGATTGGATGTGTCCCATACTTGAGTAGTCTCGGAGACATACTTAATATGAGCCTCGGTGTCACTCGCATCAAATTCCCAAAACTGTCTTTCACACATTGTTTTAACAAGTTGTTTAGACGCTATAGTAAGCCCATGATGGAAGAAATAGATAAGGTGATGTTTCTCAAATCCATGATGGGGGCAAGCGTTAACAAGCTCTTGGAAGCGCACCCAACACCGGTCAAATGGCTCATTATCTCGTTGTAGAAAGGCTTGAATTTGAGCCTTGACGGATTTCATTTTAGGTGGTGGAAATAACTTCGAGAGAAAATTGGATTACATATACTTCCATGATATGATTGAGTTCGTTGGTAAAGACCAAAGCCAGGTCTTAGCGTTATCGTTTAAGGGAAAAGGAAAAAGCTTTAGGCTACCGACATCTTGTGTGCAAGCTTGATCACTAAAGGTTTCACACGCCTCTTCGAACTCTCGGATATGGAGATATGGTTTCTCCGAATCCATGCCGTGAAATGTTGAAAGAATTTGTATCATCACATTACGAAAATGGAACTGATCGGCATTGTACTCGAGTAAAATGCAACCAGGGGTGATAGTTTGTTCAGGAAATATGAGTTCTTTCATGGGATGATACGGTAGGTTTCCCTCACCCGTAATGAAACTGGAGATATCCTACATTGCTCTCTCTCTCTCCAATCGACTCAGTATCCTCACTCGGTGTCCTAGAAGTGTAACTTGTGATGGAATTAGGCGGTGTAGGAGGTGGAACCCAAAATTGTGGAACGCGAGGGGTATGGGGGCTATCGGAATTATACTCAAAGTTGGGGTTTTCGTGAATTCCTGTTGGAGTATTTTGAGGAGTTTGTTCTAGATTTTGCATAAAAGGCTTTTTAGAGATGATTTCTTTTTGGATTTTTATTTTTCTGAATTTTTTTTTGGATTTTTAATTTTCTTGATATATTTTTTTTAATTTTAGAATCAAATTTGGGATTGAATCTGCTTACCTAAAGTCTACCTAACTCCCCAGCAACGGCGTCAAAAACTTGACGCGACCACAAATGTGTAATTACAGTGCGTGTTGATATAGGCTCAAGTGCAAGCCTATCGTGTTAGTAATAACCCAATAAGTAGGGATCGTCTCCACAGGAAACTAGGATGAAAGCTCGTAACGACGCGAAATAGGTGACTAACCCTAAAATTGACTCTCGAAAAGAAATAGAAAAGGTGATTAGGGAGAATGGAAAAGCTATTAACTATAGGTGAACGCAAATTAACTATGAACTAAACTAAGTGCAAAGAAATAAATTTATTGAATGAATTAACTATGAATGAGGAAAGATAGGTCAGGTTACAATCCCCCAAACCCTAACATGTTTACCGTATAGAATGATAGATTTTCAATTAGAAATTTAATTTAACCCGGACTTTATTAATCCTAAGCATTATATATATGAGGATATGAGTCCGCACCATACATAATCAAAGGTAGAAATAAAGCAGTGTTAAATAGCTACACGCGCATTGCATCCTTAAACACCCCAGTTACCTAGGGCAAATGAGGTTAAAAGATCTACAATGGTTATGCGTACTACACAACACGATTCACTTAAAACTCAATTCAAACCCTATTTCTACATAGGCAACTTATATCGGGTTGGGTTCATGCATCCCAACCCTTAGAATTTTAGCTATACATGACCAACCTATTGAAAAACATATTATCTAAGGTGCATGTAATCATAATCATCAAGAAATTATACCTAGGCATGTAAAAAACACTTGAAATCTTAGAAAATATGTAAAGCATGCAAAGAATTATTAATCTTGAAGAGTAAAGATGGAAAACACAAACTTTATTAAAGACAACCTTGATCTCAGGCATAAAAACTTAAATGTTGTCGAAGAAAGCAAAACCTAGGGTTCTTGGGCGCAAGAGCCCTCTAAAACTATGAAAAAATGATCTCCCTAATGTCTGGTACGAAAAACAATTAAGTACATCACGTTATCTTAAGTGATCCAACCATGCACAACTCTTTTTTAAAAAAAAAAATTGCATATTCAGCCCTCCAAACCGGTTCACATTTTTGTTCTTCACTGGGTCGAATCGGTTCACTTTTCCAGTGTTGACGCACAATTGAGTTGAAAATTTTTCTGAGTCTTTTTTCTTTGTTTTGCCATGATTTCTTCCCAACTTTGAACCTTCATAACTTTTTCACTCGCGACTCAAATTTGGATGCCGTTTCTTCCTAGGCGCTCGTTGATCCACGAACTTCAACTTATGTTCGAATTCTGGGGGTAAAAGTACAAAATTTCCCCTTGACATTCCTTATCTTTCATTTTGTCTTTCTATCTTGAATTTGAGTTTTCTTTTTTCTTCTCTTGAACTAATTTCCTGCAAAATGTAAGAGAAATACACAAAACTCGATGCACTGCATAGAAAAGGTTAGTAGCAATAATATGGAAGAAATCAACGCATTTTACAATGCACAAGGTAATAAAAACCTCTAAATTAAGGGAATAAATACGAAGAATTTAGACCTAATCAAATATCTTAATCCAAAAGAAGAAAATAGTGATAGCTATAGTAACAAAAAGTGAAGAAAAGAACCTTCAATGAAGGGAAATTATTTTGAGAAACCATTTTGCCTTTGTGATCAAAAGATCCAACTTATGGAAAATGTTCCCCAAAATGGGAAGGGCCATTCCAAATTTATAGGGCATTCAAAGATGAATCATATAATTTAATATATATTAACGGTTACATTCACATGAGAAAAATAAATGTTAGATCTCTAAAGCCATATTACCCAATCATTTGGTAAGCATGGTCACAAAAACAAAATGCTTAATTCCATAAAAATATCAGCAATTACAATTACTCTTAATAAAAATGTCTGACTATAAAAGACCTAAAATTGGTCCAAAAGTTCTCATTTGCAAGTCTCTTGGTTCTAATTTGAACCTCTCTCTCATCAAATTGAGTTGTATTATTGGTTAAGATCTACATCTCACCTACCAATTGTCTCATCCTTTGCTGCTAATCAGTTTCCTTCATAGTATCCTACTATAGTTTGGCATTAACACTTTCTAGTTATTTCTCCAGCTCCTATTTTTCACATAGGATGATGGTCTTTTTGCTTCGAACATCTCGTAAGCCTTGTAGGCTGTAATTCCACTTATTTTTTTGTATTAGTTAATTAATTTGCTAACATGATTATATTTACATATGACATGTGGTACGTCACTCATTATATTTGTTGAATGTTGATATGTGAGTGTTATATTTGTTTGTATTTCCGTTTCATCAATTAACACTAAAATACACAATATTTCATTCATTAAATGCTGAAAATGACTTAGTATTATAGGTGACTATGGAATAGTCACGGACTAGCTATCTAGGGTTTATTTTTTTGGATTATTCCTAGGCATCGATTTCCATAAAATGTGAAGTGATTTCTTATAATACCGAGTCACACGAAATTAATTCATATTTAGATTTTAATAAATTCGACTTGTAATGACTTATAACATAAGTTAATGAGATAATTAATTTCATAGAATTTTTCATGTTTAGGAAACATAAAAAGTTTGGTTTTGATTTTAAATAATCGACGTTAATTTTATTGGGTTGGTATATGGCTTGAGTAGAGTTTCAGACCATTTAGAGTGGTATTTGGGCTCATTCGATTGAGGCCCATATAGGGCCTAGGGTTAATTTCGGGGGAATCTAAGTTAATTTGTTATTAGATATAACTCAAACACATATTAGACATTGGGAGAAACCCTATAGAGCTTGAAGAAAAAGGCACCAAGGGTTAGAAGAAGAATTTGAAGGTTTTGGACTTTGATTCGTCAATCACTCCATAAGAAAGTTTATATCGATTAATATTTAATTAGGATTGTGTTATGGTAGTAGTAGTAGTCATTCGAATCTAGATTTAAATGTGTATAATCTGAGTGCTAATCATCTAAACTTAATTTTTGAAATTAGATTAATGTCCAAATTAAGGTTAATCCACATGATAATGTTTCCAAACGATTTGATATTATATCTCAAGAATCTGACATTGTAATCTTGTTTTAATTATTTGAAACTAATTAATGTTAATGAATCAAGTAAAATCTCTTATTTTAATTTAGAAATTGATTCAAGTCTGAGTTATTTTGGATAGAGCATGAGCATAGGGTTTTAAGTTGTATAAATATGAAATTTTATCCTTAGTTGTTGTTTGATTCGCCTAGAGTTGGTTGATTTAGGTTAGTATTATTCTTATACACCTTATACTTCAAAGAGGGTAGGATTTAGGTAGTTTAGAGGCTTTAAAATTAGGTTTGTGGTTGTTAATTACCATTTTTGTCACTTTAAGAAAATGAACTCTACGTCAAACTCGTTAGAACAAGATTGGGTGTCTTGTTTAAACGACTTTCTGAATGGTTAGAACGATATTAGGTTTCTCGTTCGAACGAGGTTGGTTTTTTCATTAGAACGACAAGGACAGGTCATTTTAACGACTTTACGGTAAGAGTCTGTTTGGGAGGTTTTTGAGTTGGATACTTTTTTTAGAACCTTTGTGGATATTGATAGAGCTTCTGGGTTGATGAATTTACAGATAATAACAATTGTGGGTTAGGGGAAAATTCGATTAGGGGGTCGTCACATCAGTTTGAGTTCAGAGAATATTCATGAATTTGCATATGATTAGATTTTATTTAACAACCCATTGAAAAGGGTAATGATTGTTTTGTATGAATTTAGGTAAGATATGACACCTAGTTAAAAGTATTGAGTTCACGTTGAAATCGATGATAGTCATTAAACTGGGAGTTGCTTAAAGGGACTATGGGTCTCGTAATAGTCTACAACCCATTTATAACCATTTGTTGAGAATGATTCTTATGGATGTTAGGTGTGAGAATACACTTAGACTCCAAAGCCTTATGAATTCAGACCAATATTGTTTATGACCGATTATAGTTAACATGTGTTTTAACTAGTAATATTAAAATACTTTATGTGTAACTCGATTGAGTAAGGCTTTATACTTGATTGTTTGGCACGGTTGCATAGGGTTGCACTTTTTTACGTGATTTGCGTACAATCATACCAGTATTACTTGTGTGCTCATGGCAAACGTGCTAGGTGGAATTTAATGGGGGTGCCTATGACATTGATCGTGAGTGGTATTTTCTGGTAATGTGATGGGCTCTACATAGGTCCTATTTCTCCTCAATCCTACGTGATAAAATTGTCTGTCTCCTGAGTAGGAGTAACGGGAGGATCCTCTCATATAGCGTTGGGTATGAGGCCCATACATGTGGTGTTAAGGTGTAGCATTTTTCCCTGTGTTGATGTTGTGAGGTTATAGTATTGGAACTCCCTATAACTATACCTAGTACGCACGAGTGATCCTCAAAGGCAGTAAGGATAGGCCTTCATACTTTTATGTGAGGGATCGATCGTAGCCCATTTTCTTGCATGTGTTGGGGACCATACTTATGTGGATGTAAGATTTTAAGATTGTTTATCCTTATTTGTAGGCGTGAGCGTAGCCTATGAGATTTGGTTTGAGTTGTGTATACTCCCAGATATATTAGATAACGTGACTTTATTTTGCGGTCCTTGAGATAGTAGTTTAGGATTTATACTAGAGATGTATAACCAATAAAGTTATGACTCGAGAATAATTTAAGGAGTATACTAGAGATGTACTAGAAATGTATATCCAAAGTTAGTGTCCTGTGACTATTTGAGACTTGAGACACCCTTTTTAAAATCATAACTAAAGATAATTTTTTATACAACGGTTAATAATTAAAATACTTTAAATGAAAGAGATTTAAAAAGAATAAATATTTCTTAAACCAAGAGATTAACTTAAGAATGTGAAAGTGAAGAACACATAATTAAGAGATATACTTTTATCATATGGGACTCATGGGGTTTGGGAATATAACCACATGTTCATTTTAGGTTGTTTGGCTTGGGTAACTTAAATAACTTAAAATTCACTTAATGTGGGAGGAATATGTATTATTGTTATTATTATTATTATTATTATTATTATTATTATTATTATTATTATTATTATTATTATTGTGGCTCAACTTTAGTTAAATTCTTATTTTGTGTAAACTCGTTTATGTTGTTGTTGAATCAATTTTTACATGTCTTAGGTCATTGTTGATGTTATAGGCTTGGTTTGATGCATTGGAGGAGTATCTCTAGCAACATTCTATTCATTATTGCTAGGATGTAGAAGTCGAGTAATGTAGCTCATTTAATTCTTGTATTTATTTATGTTTTAGCAGGCCATTGTATTTATTTAGTTTATCCCGAGTTAGAGATTGTACACATGGTACTTGTATTCAGTCATGGATATTATATTTGAGATACATTTTATATTCCAGAGTTGGTTTTATTTTGTATCGGTTGTTGGATGGTATTAGAGATGGTTTTATCTCATTCAGTTTTTGGTTATCTCCTATTACTTGTTCAGTTTTATTTATTTTGTTATGCTAAGAATGTTACCAAATGTTTTCAATTCTTCTGGTTTTTGTTCTAGACATGATCAATCTATTTATGAATTTTATAGGGTATCATAAGGGCCTTCGTTGCCTCGTCTCTTTGACTAAAGCAATGGGATCTATCAGGTGACAAGGCATTCTCTAAACCTCTACTCGGGTCATAGTTATGATGTGATATGGGAGTACAAATACTCTAGTGTTTAATGCCCTTATAACACTTTCCTCCAAGCCTTATGAGTTTGGAAATGTAGGATCAGGTTGCATTGAGCCCACTAAAAAAGGTAAAATCAGTTAAGGTCTTAAATAGAACCCTGCCAAAGATTCTAAGTAGATGTAAATCATAGGAGCCTCCAATTTCCAAGTTGGGAGAGTTAGTTGAACTTGGATGTGATGTTGAAGTTGTTGCTTTACACTGCCAGTGGTAATCTCCAGGATTCGAACATGAGCATGGGACATGCTTTCCTAAAGTTGTCTATGGAAAGTAGTGATCTCAACTGGTGTCATCATGATAGGAATATCCTCAACATGGGGGATTGGTGTCTGCCTATGGGGAAGCCTCTTTTAGTGGTGAAGCACTTGGGAGGGGGACATCATTAAGAAATGGAGGAATTGCAGGTTTGAGTGCTACTGGCAAGATTAGAATCCTCTATGGGCTCTTTTCCCTCAAAAACTAAGGTTTTACCTCATCTTTATAGGGGAGAATGAGGGGGGAAAAATCAAAAATCTTTGGGGTCATTTCTTCCTCGGGAACTGGGTTCGAAAAGGGGATAGTTATTGGAGCAGGAGTATCAACTGACTAATTTATTGGAGATGCTATAGGAGGTATCATAGGGTTCTGACCATTGTAGGTTCTTACATATTGGATAAGGTGTTAGTTAAACCTATGATAAGAGAAAAATAATTCGAAGATAAGTTTATTAGTGAAATGATGCTAAAGTATGAATGATTTCTTCAAAAGAAAATTCATAAGCAAACCTGCCAACTTGACTTTATGCAAGGGTTTCTTGATATTGTTTTCATGCGTTTCCTTTTGGTAATATTAAACATAGCACATATGGTAGGTTCAGAAGGCACAATGGTACCTAAGGAAGTGTTCGTTGGATTTTTAAAAGATGACCTTGACCTGGTTAGTAAAAAAAAGGAACTTCCTCTTCTTCTTCCTCTATTTCCCTCCTAAAAGATTCCTCCTCTAAATCCTCTATTTCCCCAGGGGATAATTCCCTCTTATGAAAGGAAACATAATCTTCAGGAGGTGGAGCTTATATAAGAATATGAAATGGCTAAGTTAAGGCCAATTAAAATAAATATAGAAGTATAAGATGTAATAATAGGCTTATTAAAATAAAGATGGCTTCTAAGAATTTGTGGCTACTTATAATGGTTTTAAATAAACTTAGATGTACTTTGACCAGCAATCCATAAATATTGGGGTCACCCCTGTTCAAACTCAGCCCTAACTATAATAAAGGTGCTTCAAACCTTATAGTAGTCAGTGCTACCTTTCAGAATAATTGTCTTTGAGAGGTGAGAATACCTAGTAAACGCATGAGGGTTGGCAAGACTCATTGTAAGGATTGGAATAAATTGGTAAAGGACAAATTTCCTAACAAAATGAGATGCCATATATATATATATATATATCCCCAAAAGACCTATATTTAGGGGTAGTGGGAGGTGATGTTCCACAGTACAAATACCTAGAAATAAAAAAAAATCCCCAACAAGGATCTACCAGTGTTGTAGGGAGGGATTCCTATAAATTTGAAGCAAGCCAAAGTTGTGCTTCGGTGAAAAATAATAAGGGTTATCAATAAATCATTGGTCTATCAATTGGTAGACTTTTAAACATACTAATGAGAGATTTTAATTTTTCATCCCCTGTTTTAGAGTGATAATAGGCAAAATAATGGCTAAATTCAAAGTTATTCTTGATATGGCCAATCTCTCGAAAATATGCATGCAACCACATTTGGAGGACCCATAGCGGCCCACATTAAATTGGCAATAAAGGGATCCTCTAAGAGATCAGAGAAACTCTTGTAGAGGGAACCTAAAAGATAGGGTGCCAGAGATACTTCTCCACCCTCCACTAAAACGAAAGCTAACAAAAAATATTCTAGCATCACTCTTTAAGACTAGACAAAAAAAACGTGTCTTGATAGCCAAAATAAGAGGAATCATAAATAATCATTTTCATCCACACTTTGAGTATTCCTCATGTGTGTACACATAAAAGTGGAATATGATAATTGGATGTTACCACTTTTGAGCTTCAATAGGATTTCAACTGATGGCATGTGTGGGTGAACATCTTCTCCAAAGGATTTAAACCCAGTTAACTGGAAAATGTCCAACACACTCGGACCTGCCATCCCAAAATTGAACTCAAAGAAATTAAAAATTGATTTTAAAAAATGGATAGAAATTGAGACAACGAATTATTCAGGTTCAATATCTTTCGTATTAAGTTTAATTACATTAATAATGTTAGACCACTCTATGTCTCCTGCTCTGTGAGCAAGCATCTAATGAACCCACTTAGGCCATTTGTTGTTGTCCAACTTCTTGGGCCAACCCCTAAACTTTAACATGGATGGTGCTTCAAGATTCTTGGAAATTTGGACCAAGAGATCATAATCCCCAAATCTGGGATAGTAAACTAATACATGCAATGGAATTCCTTCTTGAAGTAGGGACCAATAGTGGAGAGAGATGACCCATCTGAAGATTTAATGGGAAAAAAAATGATCCCAGCAACGATGGAATCGCCAACTAAAAAAGCCTAGGGATGCTTTCATAAAATTGAAGTTAAACATCAGTGTTTGAAAAACTAAATGCCTTTGATGGTGAAAGCTTGAAGAAAAATAAAGTATGCTTGATGGTTGAGAATATGTTTGGGGAGGGAAGACAACGATAAAAAAGAACAATATATATGTATAAATGAGCATAAATAGCTTAAAGAGAGTCATTTGAAATGCAAAAAAAGCCCAAGTAAAGGTCGAAGTATGTCTTTGCGGCGTTCGCTCCAAAAAGTGAAATTATGGGGAATTGGTGAGAAAAGTGGCACTTTTCGTGTCTATATCAATCCAAACGCCCTCATGATTATATTTTCAATTTGATAATTACTTGAAAATAAAATTAAATGGTGAGAGTTCCAAGGAAGCCAATTGTGTTAGTGGAAAGAAAATTACAAAAAAAATTGTTCATATTTGAATTAATTATCTCAATAGACAACTAAAAGTCATCATTTGGACACTTCCACGAGTATTATGAGATTTGATGGGATCAATGCCAATAGAAAGGCATGCATGCAAAAAGGATCTAAAATTTAAATATTTTAGGTATAAAAGGTATAAAAAGTATTATGAGTTCATTTTAACATACCAAATTTGGTTATGATACAAAATATTTACCAAATGGCTTAATTAAATTATGTGTCAAGTTAATAAAATTGGTCAATGCAAAAATAAAATACCAAACAAATGGGGAAAATAAACATTCACAACATAATTGTTACAATCACAAGCCATCAACAACCGTTCAAAATAAAATAACATTATTCCAATAATTGCCCAAGATGGGAGATTAAGCTGCGATCATATATAATGAGTCCTGTGTATGATGATCAAAGCGGTGTTCGACATATCCACGATATGGTGAGGAAGTAGGTCATTTGACAGACTCACCTTTTGGAGGCATTTTGAGTTCTTGTATCTTAATTGACATTAAAATTATATAATATATTTTTATTTTAGTGTTTCCTGACATTAATTTTGGTTTAATTAATATAAGTCCTCATTTTATATGGCTTTTTATTCATAATATATGTTATTTGTTATGAATTTTGCTATTTTATTGGAAATATATAATAATGGGTATGTACATTTGAAGCAGTTTTTTCCCGCTTGGCAGTTCTTGCTGCATAGTAAATTGTTTTTATCTTAATGTTGTCAATGTCATATACCATAGCAAAGCCCTAGCATTATCAAGTGCTTTGTAATGGTCAAGGACTGTGACAAAAGCCTTTGACTATCTACCTATTGTCTTGGCCTTCAATCGTGAAAAACTTTTTGTCACCCTCAAGTTTGACCAAAAATCCAAGCAAAAAAAACATGACAACAAAGACTTTCCATGGTCCATGACAGTGACAAGTCTTTTTGTACCCCCCTGGCGTGTCACTGTCATTGACCGTGACAAAAATCACATTTGATGTAGTTCTCATGATCAAATAACCATAACTTGGGTATCAGGTTTACGAGGGGTTTCTATTGTATCTTCAGACCCTTTAAGATGATGAAATTTTTGGCATAACTCTTCACAGATCGGCGTAGATAATTATCGATAAATCACTTTTCATTTACTATAAGTCTATATCTTTGTACTAGTATCCATTGTACTAACTTAATTTTTTATTTGATCTGTAGGATAACACAATAACACAATAACACTAGCCCTTCGTGAAAGGAAAATGAAGGGAAATGATAAGATGAATATAGAAGGATGAGGACGAGGATGGTGAGGTCAAATAGTCCATTACCATGGTTGAACATAAGGTTTGGGATGCGTGAAGACCAAGGTAAATTCTTAGATGAGGTAGCCAAGATATAAAACTACCTAAAGAAAATCGACACGAATTTTAAACTGACTAGGGATAGTAAGAAGAGGGTCGAGGGCAACCCCTTTCCAATAACATTATCATCGCAAT
This sequence comes from Sambucus nigra, assembly GCA_949130495.1. NCBI lineage: Eukaryota > Viridiplantae > Streptophyta > Magnoliopsida > Dipsacales > Adoxaceae > Sambucus > Sambucus nigra. Next base: position 578,371,333 of record OX422208.1, on the reverse strand, counting down.
TAATATGACGTCCATTATTGAAAGGGTTATTCTAAGTCATTTTCCTTTACCTTCATCCAAAAGTGGAATTTAAATTAGTTATGGCCCAAGGTTTCTCTCCTATGAATATGAAAAAGTTCGGTATTGAAATCTTGAACATGAATCATTCCTGATAAAGTTAGACTATTACTTATAGTGTGCTTTTTATCAACATAATCAAGACAACCAAAACAATAGAAAAGCATATGAGCATACATATGCTTTTACAATATCCCATTTCTCCTATTCCGTGACAAAAAAAAAATTACAAGCAAATGAATCAAATTTATCACCTTTGACATGCTATATCCTATCGAGAGGCGTAATGATATAACTACACACTCGAATGAATTACAAGAAATTCATCAATTACTTGAAACTCTTGAAACTTGTTTCATATCAAGCACTAGAAAACACATAAAAATACCTATGCGTATACAAATGGTAGTGAAACATAAGTAATCGGATGAATTAAAATATCTATGACAATTTAAATCATTCATCAAATCACTAATAATGTATTCAAGGTTTAACTAAAATATAAAAAATATACATTATATAAATTTCTTTCCGTCGTTTATTCTTTTACGATTTCATTTCCAAATAAAATATTCCATATTATATATCATAATGATAGTCCTTTTTATTTTAATCTTTTCTAAATTTTTAGGAAATGTGTTCCTTTTTAGAATGAAATATCTCCCTCTTTTTAGAAGGAGACATCTCTCCCCCCCTTTTGTCATGGAATCGACAAAGGAAAAGACGATATAATCAAGAAACAGGGTCATTAAGAACATAAGGAATTTTTTTATAAATAGGTGAATTAATAAAATATAATCTTCTAGGAGGGTAGTGTGACTGGGGAGTGGTAAGATGCTGAATTGGGTGAGGCGTGACCTACTTCAAGGAGCAGCTTCTGGTAAAACCTTCTCCTTTTGGTAAAAATGGAACTCAAGCTGGAACTCACCCCCTACAAGATGATGAACTTCACAACAAGAATAGTAGCTTTTCTCAAGATAAGCTCCTGAGAGTGAGGGTTGTCAGTGATGAGTGAAGAAACAAGGAACTTAGCACTAGAGAGAGAGCGGGAAGAGAATACAAGGAGGTTCTGGTATGATTTTGACAGATTAATAGTATAACTTGAGTTGTGATTTCTGACTTGATCTTGCCCAGGGGTCCAATTTATACTAGGCACTAGGGCTGAGTTGGCACTTTTGGGGGTCCAAAACTGAAGGGTATTGGTGAAGGACAAGGTCTGTAATGTACCTTTTGTCCCTATCTGTGTACAGTCGCATGTTCCCTCTAACAGGTGCCACATGATGCAAACTAAATTCAAAAGTCAAATATGTCTCCTAATGGAGACAAAATATTTGATTTAGTAAATATCTTTTAAAATGGTAACTTGTGGTACAAAGTTTGTAAACTTGAGAGGGGAGGCCTCGAGGATGACCTCCTCTAAACACAATTTCTCTAGAGAAGGTGGGTGGGTGGGGGTCTTGAGGACCCCCTTATCAAAAATCATTTTTATAAAGAAAGTTCATTTCTGGTGAGCAACCTCATGGTTTCTCATTTTAGTTATAACTGGGTGTGAACAATGTAAGGACTTTGAGTAAACCCCATGGTCTTTCTACTAGTATTCTCTCAATCCTAAAGTGTTAAGTGGTTGAGCTTGCTCAATAAACCTTATTCCTCAGTCGCCAAGCCAAAACTCCCAAGAGGTCCCAACTGGCGTATTTGAGCCATGCCTGTTCAACTAGGCTACTTGTATAAAAAGTAAGTGTTAGTACTTTTATTCTGTAAAAGAACTTGCTTTCCATGATGAGGGACTATTCATACTAGATCCCCTCATCCCGGACTATTATGTTTAGGGGGTCACTTTTTGGATCCTCCTACTGCAAAATAAATACTATTTGAATATTTTCTAGAGGAGTCCTTTACTGTGGGATTCCTCACTAGGTCTAGAGGGGTCCCTCGCCCAAATCATCTTTGAAACTTCTTTGCAGGAGGGTTGAAGGGGTCCCTCCTACAAATCTCATTGCAGGAGGGATGGAGGGGTCCCTCGCCCAAATCATCTTTGAAACTTGTTTGCAGGAGGGCTGGAGAGGTCCCTCCTACAAATCTCATTGTAGCAGGGCTAGAGGGGTCCCTCCTGCAAATCTCATTGCCAAAGGTCTAGAGGGTCCCTCGCCCAAATCTAGTCAGTAAGCCAAAACACCCCTCTACAAATCCAATGGATTTCAATTAACATACCATAATATATAATTAAGATAAAAGTTAAAACATGATTTGAACCAAAGATAACAGTATATAGGGCATCAAATCTTACTATGATATAAGTAAATGTCAAATATATATGTTGACAAATGTTAACATTTACTCCACCTTTCCCAAACTATCCCCAACATCTTAAAGCATAAATGCTTTTCCATAAGAAATAAAAAAATAAAGAGTATAACCTAAGAATAAGTTTTCTCCCTCTACCATAGAGTTAATATCCTTTTGTCCTAATATCCCCCTTAGTTAAATATTTTATCCATATTTATCAAATGAAAGATGATAACATTAAGTAAAAAAAATAGTAAGGACACAAGAAAATAAAATATAAAAAATAAGTAGAAAAAATACAAGAGTATAAAACATGTTATGTATTACAATAAGCTAAGAGTGCCATTTTCTCGAAACGATGAATGGAGTGAAAGTACCCAAATAAAATTATCCTCATAACACAAGTGACATTTTTTTTAATTCTTTTTAGGTACAAAATAGTCAACCTAGTTCTATGTGTTCAAAAGTTTTAACAATTAGATAACGCCAAATTTAATCTTCAATTTAGGGGAGAAAATATAAGTTTGGAAATAAGATAAACAATAACATAACACCAAGTCATATGAGGAAAAACCCACAACAGAAAAATCCTCGGGTTAAACGGAATAAAAAATGGAATATCATAGAGTATTACAAATAAAAGATAATGAATTACAATCTTACAATGCACTGATCGACTATAGACTCTTTCCCACCATCTTCTTCGAAGAGAGAGCCAACAACTAGAGAACGATAAACAACCCTAACCAGTTTTTGACTCACACAATTTCTTTCAAAGATACGCTAAGAAAAAAAATTCTCTTAGAGTATAATAGAAACTTTGCTAAGAAGCCACCAATGCTTGGTTACCACTTTTTAGGATGTGAGTTTTTCAAATGGTTTTGAAAGTGTTTAAAATAATTTTGGCTTTCTCACACCTCATAATGTGTTTTTGAATAATTCACACAAGTCTTTAATAACAAGAATACAAGTAGTCTAGCTCAAGAACAAAGTTCGAAGGTTTAATGATTTAAAATGAATTGTGATCAAAGTTTGAAAACCATACACTTTAAGAACACAATGGTAAATGTGAAGAAGATAAATAATGGTTTAATTATCTACAGTTCTTTTAAATTTTTTTTCTGGATGAAGTGTCTTTCCTATAAAAATTATTATCTCAATAATAATTTTTTAGAGTTCTTGACAAAAGATGGTAAATTGTGAAGTCAAAATACCCATTTAACCTAAGCTCTTCCAAATATGGAAGATAAGATTAAGGATAGTGTATGATGACATCCCAAGGAGATCAAGTCACTTGAGCCTAGGATAGATTTAGCTGCCAAAAAGTTTACACATTTTCCAAAAAAAAATTCAAAAAAATCTAGCTCGCATGTCATAGGCGCAACTAGCGAAAATTCTCTTCGCTAGCGCGAGAAGATTTTTACTGCAGCAAAAGACCAGCGATGGAAGTTACGGGAAATTTTGGAAAAGTGGGCACTACTACGACCACAAAAGATATACTTCGTTGTAGTGAAGTACCAATGAAGAGACCTTTTTTTTTTATTTTTTTTTTACCAATGAAGAGACCAGATTTACATATTTTAGGGCAAAAACAAGCCATGAATTTTTTAACCATTACACAAACATTCATGTGATGTACTTATGTAAAAAGTATTTTCAAAAATTAAATTTTATAACAATAGTATAGTTGTATAAGTCAATCTCGTAAATTAAAAAGGCAAACCAAACACACGTACACACAAAGATTTAATTTGAATGTGACAAAGTGTGAAAATGTCTTTAGGAATTAAAAGTACCTCAATAAAGTGGATACACCAATATGAGATAATGTGGGATTTGGGTCAAGAAGTCGAAGCAATTCCAGAGAAAATATACCATAGTTGTGTTATGCCGGAATAACCTCAAAGACTAAGAAAATATACATAATATATTTTGCATACGGAATGAGACAATTTAGTTGTGGTTGGGGCACATGAATATAAAAATACTCTTACAATCTCCCAATTTGTCTATTCCGTGACAAAATATACAAACAAAGATTACAGAAAAATATAAGCAAAATTATAACCCGATGATAACAATGGCACAAGCCTAGCCAAAGGCATAAATCACCCTATCAACCTATAATCAATAAGAACCCCCTTAAGCTCTTATAACTTGTTAACATGTCATACACTAAAAAACATATCAAGATACCAATGCATATAGAAAAGGTAAATTGGATGTAATTATGATGCCCAAATTATATGTTACTTAAAGTATGAGTCATCTTAATTACCAAAAGTATATCGAAATCATGCATCCTAAAATATAACATTAATTCATTATACTTCATGATGAATTACATACGCTTTCTAAGATCTTTTCATTCAAAAGTCCATATGTTCATTTAAATTAAATCCCCCCTTTAATGTAATCTTCTCTTCCCATAATCCCCCTTATTTTGTCACATAAATTGTCAAAGGCAAATACTTATAATAAATAATAGTAACTCAAGATATAGGTTTAATTCAGGTGAGAAAATTCAATTTTGACATTAAAAAGTCATATACTATAAACAGATGTGGTTCAATTCATCAATCATATAAAAATAATAAACACACATATACACACATGATATAAAAACAATTATGATAAGAAAGGGATAAATATGTTATTAATATTAAAGAAATCCCAAAATAAAATATCACACTTACATCAAAATTGTATTCTAGGTAGATTACCATAAAGTATCAATCCAAGAGATACATTAAACCATAAAGGAGTTCATTATTACATAAACATGATAATTACAAAGCGACTAATCCTATCTGTAAAAAAAACTTATATAAAAAAAACGTGTACCAAGGAAAGAAACATCATAATCACCACAACCATCAATACCACGAGTTGAGCAATTCCCCGTCATTAGATTTATCATTGCAAGTAGTACAAAAGGATCTAACTTTACAGTTGAGATTAACGATGATCCTCCTAATTTTATTTAACTCTTATTTACTAAATGAACGCAACTTACTATCCACCAATATACTAACCCATTTTGATGAAATTCGTTAAGCTATGTCGGGGGATATAAGATCCACATTCAATCCATAAATATAGTCCATTTTCTCAGTGGACAAGTGAAACTGAGAACTAGTGGATGACGATTCAACACTTGATGAGTTATCTCCTATCTGAGCTCTTGGGTGAGAGGTGAGGGGCTCGCACCTTGAAAACTTACACCCCATTGGGTTTCCATCCTTTTCAATTATTATTCTTCCTCTCTTCTCTCATCATCATCATCATCAAAATATATAACATCATCAATCTCCGATTATAGCACGAGATTGATACTTTTTCAGTTTCCTATAAGGAAAAATTTATGTGTGATGTTTGGAGAGATCTTTTGGGATATTTCGCCCATTATCAGTTTCACTTCTCCATCTCTCGAGAGCTTTCAAATAAACCTCTCAAAGGTAAGATAGGACCTCACATTTACTTTGTTCAAAATAGATCTTCACATGGTTTAATATATTTCATTTCCATGTTTAACTGAATGTCCATTCCAATTTTGTAAAGAAAGGATAAATAGGGGTCTGGGAGCATATTATGATGGGATTTTATAAAAATGTTACCTAAAATGAGCATATGGATGAGATAGTAATAATCGATGCATCATTTTGATTCAATAGTCTCCTCACATAACGAGCCCATAGGTCGTCAATGATTTCTTCCCAAACCTCTTCAGTAGGCGATTGCTCATGTCCTTTTTGTGAGTAACTTGATCGTTCAACTCTAGGAATATGGTAGCATTTACAGATAATATTTAGAGACATTTGAACTCATACACCCCGTATAATGGAGCGAAAAAAGTTTTTGAGGTCGTCATAAAATTCTTCATTAGTGTACAATTCTCAAAACAAATCAGGGAAACCACTATCTTTTTCTATTTCCATGAGAGCATACTCGAAGACATCCTCTATTTTAAATTCATTGTATACCCCCATAATTTTATCATAGATTGTATCAAATTCGATCGATCTTTTAAAAATAACATTCCTTGCACTAAGGTAGCTCACATAATGTTATTTTTGAGTTACCGTTTCAACTCTAGTTGGATTAGCTTCGGGGTACTTAGAGCGAGGATGCTTGGAAAAGGATGTTTACATTTTTTTGGAACCCAAACAACCCAAAAGAACATAAATACTTCAATTTATATTTAAACCACGTTAGAACCAAAATTAAAGAGGAATCTAGTCCTAAAAGTGGGTAGAGTTTCAAACCAATTTTTAATAGTTGAGAGGTTATCATAAACTCAAAAAGACCTAAGTTAATTAGATTTGTTTGACATCCAATAACTTTTAGTGATGGAAATCCATCATATTTCATAAATCTAACTCTAGTCAACTAAATACATGTCACGGATCAAAATAAATTCCATCATTGATAGTTGTTTAACCAAACAACATAAATCCCCCTAAAGCTAGACTATTTGTTAAAAAGCTAACTTTAAGAGAATAAATTGGCATACTTAATTATGAACAAGTTATTTGTATTTTGAATCTCTAGAAAACACCTGAAAAACATTAAAAGCATAATAAAATACTAGGAAGGAATGCGCGGGGTGTGAAATAAAAGGTCGTTACTGCGAAGAGTCTAAAATGCATAGCTTTTCTTATTTTTATAATCTGATTAGTTGATGCGACGAGGACTTCATGGGTTGCAATTGCCTTCTCTGACATGACAAAATTTCTTTGATTAAGTTGCTCAGTTTGGTTGGGTGAATGCATTACAACAATGAGACTATGTATCCCCGTCTGTAAAAAATCCCTCCTTTCAACACATAGTTAGCTGCTTTGTATCGGAGCTTCCTTGCTTCTTTTAGGTCAAACAGCACAACGTTGATTTCAATATAAGCCCGTATTGGGTCCATCCATGATGGTCCAATATTTATATCCATGATGTTGATTGTTTCCTCATATGTGCTTCGGTATGTGAGTATTTCCATACAGACGGTTCTTCGCAACTCTGTTCGGGTAACTGATGTTAAACGGACCAGTGCAAAGGCTAATTTCTCCAGCCTGGGATACCAAATATCTGCTCCTCAGTATGTTTTATTGGCTCCCTTCTTCTCGTCTCACTAGAGTTGAACTAATCGTTGATTATGATACAGTTAGATAGAGGTAGCATTTATGATAACCCCAAATATCGCTTTAATTCTAGGAACGCATTTTCACACCCTTCATTCCATTCAAAAGTTTTTCTCAATACTTTAAAGAATGGAACGCATTTGTTAGGAGCTTTAAAGATGAACTTATTGAGTGCGACGACTCGTCTTGTTAATCTTTGCACCTTCTTCTTTGTTATCGGGGACTGCATATTAATTAAGGCTTGGATCTTCTCGGGATTATCCTCGATCCCTCTTTAGTTAGTGAAAAAACCCAAGAACATTCTTTCCTTCACATCAAACATGCGTTTGGTTGGATTAACCTTCCTGCAATGTTTTTCCAACTGCTTAAAGGTTTGCTATAAGTCCTTTACGTGATCGTCCATGCTTATGCTCTTGGTGAACATGTCATCGACATATACTCCCATATTCTTTCCAATCTCATCTTCAAAGAACCTGTTTACCAATATCTGGTAGGTGGCCCTGATATTTTTTATATTGAAGGGCATGATATTGTAGTAATCACTACCTTTGATGGTAATAAAGAACATTTTTCTCGATCTTCTAGCTTCATTCTGATATGATTATACCCAAAATAGGCATCCATAAAATTGAGCAAATCGTGGCCTGAAGTGGCATCAACTAGCTGGTCGATCCTGAGCAACAGATAGTGGTCTTTGGGGTAATATTTATTCAAGTCAGTAAAGTCCACAAACATCCTCTATTTATTATTTTTCCTGTGCACTATTACCACGTTGGAGATCCACTCAGGATATTTGACATCCTCTATGAAATTAGCCTTCTATAGATTTTGAACTTCTTCTTGAATTGCCATATTCTTCTCGGCGTTGAAAACTCGCCATTTCTACTTCTTTTACTTTGCTTAGTTTATGACATACGATATCTGGGTTGATCTTGGACATGTCTTCATGGCTCCAAGAAAACACACTCTACGGTCTGAGCAAGTTTATCAGGTCTTTCTTGAGTTCAAGCTCTAAGAACGAAGTGATTTGGACAATCTTCTTCGGGTGTTCATCACTTAATACGACAAATTCGATCTTTTTGACTACTTGTTCCTTGAACAACTTCTCCTCATCTCACGAATCTATCATTTCAATTTGGTAAGTCGTAGTTAGCTTCTTCTATTCCTCCTAGTCGGCCAATGTATAGTATCACTCTGAGGCCTCTACCTAGTTCCCCTTGACCACACCTACTCTATAGTGGGTTGGTAATTTAAAACACTAATGAACTGCAGATAGTAAGACTTAAATTTTTTTTCAACCTATCTCTGCTGAGAATAATATTATATACTAAAAGAATATTTTTATCTACGATGAAGAAGCGCATATTTTTTGTTAGGCACGTTGGCCAGGCGCCTACTATAACCTCCAACTCAACTGTTCCCATAGGGTACACTTTCTCACTCGAGTAGAGGGCAATGATATGGCATTATCTTGCTATTGTGAAGTCTCAGCCTTCTAAAGAAACTATAGAACATAACATCGTAGAGTTTCCATTATCGACGAGGATCCTAGCCACCTTACTTTTATGGACCATCATGGTGATGACTAAAGGGTTGTCACGAGGGTATAAGACTCTATATAAACCATCCTTGTAAAACCCAATAATGAGATGATTTTTTTTCACCTTTATAGGGTGAGTATCCATATTGCATATTAGGTTGATCTGCCTGATATGAGCACAAACCTTCGCCTTGTTCAAGTAAACCTTTCTTTCGTCCAACTTGTCTCTTCCTTTGGCATCTACACCATCGATGAAATGACATTCGAAGGAGATCATCTTGACCTCACGGATTGGTTCCTTAATCTTATTTAGAAGATTCGAATCGTCATCTAAGTCTTCATCTCATCCCATTTTATTCTTATCTACCTTCCATTAAGGAACTCTGATCATCTTTTGCCCTTATGATCCTCTGAATTTGCTCGACCATCTTTATCCACGTACCCAGATAGCTTACCTCTTCTGATTAAACCCTTTTATTTTATTCTTGATCGATGCAACTATTTGTGTTATGATCGTGGTCCTTGTGAAACTCGTATATTTTCTTTTATCATGCTGTTTGGTGGGTGCTTTGAGCTTTTTAGGGCACCTGAGGTTCTTGCTTCCTCTGTTCTCCTCGAGGATATGGTTCAGGCCAACGGTCAACGGGGTGTACTCATCGTACTTTTATAGCTTCTTGATTTTCTTATCTTTTTTATCCTTCATCTCATTACTCTTATTGGAGGCAGTCTTCAGATAATCTGATTCCTTAGCCGCTAAGGCCTCCTCAATGTTTATGATTTTATCTACCTTGGCCAAGAGTTATGTCAATATTTTGGGTGGCTACTTAGATAGTGCCCATAATAACTTTCTCGACAGTAGCCTATTCATTAGTGCAGTTATGGAGGTTTGCTCGTTATAATCTACGACCTTAAGCTTCTCATTATTAAAGCAAGTAATGAAGTCATGCGTGGTCTCATCGGCCTTTTTTCGTACGTTGAGAAAATGGGCAACTCTTTTACTGGGCTTGGCCTCAAAATAGAAATTGCTTATAAAGAGATTGACCAATTATTAGAAGCTGGAGATCTGCCCTCGTGGAAAGCTATTATACCAGACTTGAGGTGATCTAGTGATCGTACTAGAGACTGATCGACAACGCATTTCATTTGGAATATATTAGATATCGACAACATATTGGTACTACTCTATATACAAAATGAGATCAATTTTTCCATCGTATCTTGGCGTAATGACTGGTGGTATGAATTTCGCAAGTGTCGGGTAACACACTATCGTTGGTACAAAGGGAGATCCTTTAATAAAGTCCTTGCGTAAGGGATTTTTGGATCTAACCATTTTTCCTAGATAATCCTCCAATCGCTGGATGGATCCCTTCCAGGGTTGATCCTATTGCTCTGTCTTTACGGCAATGGACTTTACTATTTGGCCTCAACTTTTAAACGAGCTCTCTTCCTGGGAATTTTGCTCGTCTTAGGCCAATCTTCTCATGCTCGCTCTGAATTTGGACGAGCGTTGCAATCCCCTGGTGACTGACCGAGACGATTCTTCTTAATGCGCATTGTGTTATCTGGGGGCTATTAACTGTTGACCCCTCGTTCGACGCGGGACTAAACGATTAAAAGCAAATCCTCTGCTTAGTCATTCCAGTATGCTGGGCCTTTCCTTAGAGAAGGATTGGTCATCATCATATTCAGACCTAAGAGAGGAAGTAACTAGAGGACGGTAGGACTTGTCCTCTCATGATCCAAAATGCCTGAATGCACTCTAGCCATTGTGTGACCCCAGGTTCAACCTCCTTAGGTTTTATAGGGCTTGCGTTCTATACGCGTGCCTCTTATCTCTGTAAGGGGCTAGAGGCAACATCTCTCCTCTTCTTCTCGAAGTTCCTTACAGGGCCAAATTTCTGCTTAACCTGGAGCGTCTGCATCAGTTTCTTAATACTTTCTTGCAATGTATTATCTCCTTTTGCTAGGCTCATCAAAATTCATTGTATGTTTCCCATTCCCACCAATGTCGAGGGTGGAAATGCTTATGTTGTGCGGCTGTTTTCTGGGTTTTGTGTTATTTCCTAGAATTTATGAGCGTATGGTTGGAAAAATAGGGAAGTGCATAGGGCTAAGATTGGTAGGAAACAATAATGACTTGTCGAGTTCCCACAGACTGCGCCAATCGGTTGTCGTCTATAAGATTGGTAGGAAACAATAATGACTTGTCGAGTTCCCACAGACTGCGCCAATCGGTTGTCGTCTAAAATTAGTTTATGAATTTTATATCTTAGCTAGAGAACTTCCAATAATAAATAATAACAAATAAAAGGTTTAATTGTGAGAATACTAAATTTAAAGAGAGAAAGGGGGTGAGAGACAAATAGAGAAGACAAGTATTTATGTGGTTCTGTCCAAAGAGGTGCCTACGTCTACAAGTACGGTGATGGTGATATTATTTGCTTCCGGCAATGAGAATGAATACAATCTATAGTTTTTCTCTCTCTCCTTAGGGTTTAAATACAGTGGTTAGCGGAAGTCCCTTCTCCTATGTGATCTTGCGCTATTTATAGTAAGTTATTAGAGAATATTAAGGGACGGGTAGAGTGCCTTTATAGGTCAGACGGTTACACCTTTTACACATAGTGAGACAGGTGAGGATGAGTTTGTTACAGCACAATCGGAGTGGGCAGGTGTTTAAATTCATCATGTGTACAAGTATAATAAACGTGACCAATGATCTTCCCATATGTGTATAGGAAGGTGCAAAGGCGATATTGACTTAGTCAATTGGCGCAGTTAATTAATACTATGAGACACCTATCAAGACAGTAAATGGAGTGGCAGGGCCGAACATGCGTCTAACTGAGCCGAGCACATCTTCACCTAGATGAGCTTAGTGTCTGACCTATAAAGGCAATATTTTTTGTAGTCTAGCATGTCTAGAAGATCTCGTTAGGGTTTGGTATGTGGTTCTTCTTGAAAGTTTGGGTATACGTGTGTTTCTCACTTTCTTTGGGGTGTTTGGTTAAATGTAAGCCAATTGTGATTTATTCTTCAGCCTCCATGGTAAGACCCTCGAGAGAAACCAACACAACAGGAAGCAATTTATTTTGATTTCTAATTCGAGGTCTCTCGAGTTCTACTAACTTGAATCCTCTTTTGCAATTCGAACATACTTTTTACGAAATAAAACTTAAATATCTAGTGTTGTGTTTTGAGGATATGTTTCGCTTCTTTGTCTTTTGATTTCTCTATTCACAACTTCTTTATGGTCTCCTTTGGTGGCCTCTCAGTGGGTTCCTTCGATAGCCTCTCAGTGAGTACCCTTAAGAGCCTCTATATAATACTTTTACTCATTTGCAATGAATTTATTAATTTGACTAGCTCTCTCTACATAAAAAAAGGATTAGTTTAGGGTTAACTCCTATTATTTTTTCTTTATTAAGTCTATCACGAGTAATTTTCACTTATTAGGTTCTGACACCCATTTTGAGGGATTCTGTAATTGACTATTAACTATATTAATTTTCACTTATGTTATTCCAAAAATACCCCTAAAAACTAATGGGTTTTAAATCTTTACTAAATAATATATTTTTATAATAAGTAAGTAAAGTATATGAAACGAAGTCACCTAAAGAGGAGGAACCTGTATACAAAAGATATGCAAAGGCCTTGAAGAAGACCAAATACAAAAAAGGAGATAGGGAAACAAAACATTCCCATGCCCGCCTTAACACCAAAGAACGCCACTTAACAAACAATTAGTTCCCCATCCCCAACTCATCCAATGTTTTTTAATAAGCACTGAAGCGTAGAGTGAGATTCCTCCTTAAACCATGTATGAAAAGAGCTCAAAAGAGTGTAACGGGGTCTTGTTGGCTCAACCTCTTCACTCTAAAAAAATCTAATGTTCCTCTCAATTCAAACCATCCAAAGAATGCATAAAGGAGCCCTTTTTCACACAGAACGAATCTCCCTCCCCTACCCTATATCCCCAAGTTGTCAGCTCATCTCTCAATGACACTGCACAAGCCCATTTCGCCTTAAAAGTGGAATAAAGGATCTTCCATAGTCCCCTTACTAACAATAAATGATTGATTGTTTCATCGGCATGCTTACACATCCAATACCTACTAGCCATATGCCTAACTCTCCTCCTTATCCCATCCTCATAAAAATTGATTATCTCATTGCAGTCCAAATAAAGAAAGAAACTTTTAGTGGAGCTTGCGTATACCATATGTTCCTCCAAGGAAAATCCAACCCTCAGTTACCCATTACCTCCGCATAATAAGATCGCATCGATAAAATCCCTTTCTTTTTACCCCTCCACCATACACAATCCTTCCCCTTGGGGGTAAACCCCAACGACCTAACCTATCGATCATATCCTCCACTTCCTCTAATTCCCAATCCTCGAAACTCCTTCTAAACCTAGGATTCCATCCAGTGTTGTTTACATCCATCCAAATATTCCTTGCCACCGATCCTTCCCTCCCACTCATAATACAGAATAACCTTGGGAACATATCCTCTAAATATCGGTCTCTCCCTCATATGTCTCTCCAAAGTCTAACCCTCTTCCCGTTCCCCGTATGCAAGGTGGTGTACCTGAGAAACTCCCTCAATCCCCCCATAATGTACTTCCACCATCCCATCCTCGTGTGAAAAATGCCTTTCCCCTGATCCCCACCCATTTTGACCAGTCCAAACCTTACCACTACCGCACTTCTCTAAAGGCTATCAACCTCAACGGAGAATCTCCATAACCACTTCCCCAATAACGCTTTATTAAACAAATCCAAATTTTGAACCCCCACTCCTCCCTCTCTCATCGATTTCCATAATTCATCCCAACACACCGAACTATATTTGTATCCATCTTCATTCCCACACCAGCATTCCGCCGCAAGGATGCCGATAATGAAAGAATAGACAAGTATTATGAGGGTAAACTAGATAGGGTACTCTTTATTAATGTTAATCAACCCCCTTTCGATAAATATCTCTTCTTTTATCCCACCAACCTCCTACCCACCCTCTCAATAACCGTATCCTAAATGACATTTTCTTTAAAAGAAGAACTTAATGGAAGACACAAATAAGTGGATGGTAGAGACCCCACTTTACACCCAATCATCTTTGCCAGCAAAAAGACCCCCTCTACCGGAATCATCTCAAACTTACCCAAATTAATATGCAACCCTGAAATTGCGTGGAGACATATCAAAATAAACTTAAGATTCCTCACTTGAACCTCCTCCGCTTAAAAAAAATGATCGCGTGACACTCGATACGTAGATCCTCCCCGGTCTCCCATTTCAAAACTTTTGAGTCTACCTACCTTTGTCGCCCTTGCTAAAAGCCTACTCAAACCCTCCATCATAAGAATAAAAGGAAAAGGCGAGAGTGGATCCCCCGACATAACCCACAATAACTTAGAAAGAAGCCTTCTGATGAACTATTGACCAAAATCGAAGACTTAACAGAGGTAATGTTGCTCTTTATCTATAGAATCCACCTTTGACCAAACCTCATCCTCTTAAGCAAATATATCAAAAATGCCAACTCACATGATCATAAGCCTTCTCGATATCAAGTTTGCATACAAGCCCATGCGCTCCACTTTGTAATTTTGACTTTACTCATTCGTTCGCCACCAAATCCCCAATTGAAATTTGTCTCCCCCTACAAACTCATTTCGAGTCTCAGATAAAATGGGGCCTAGTACCCTCCTCAACGTGACTGACAACACCTTAGCTAATAATTTATAAATACTTCCGACTAAAATAATTGGCTGAAAGTCCCTCACATACACCGCCCTTCCTTTTTTTAGGAATCAACGCAATAAATGAAGCATCCAAGCTTCGTTGAAATCTACCTCTCTCGTGAAAATCACTTAAAAGACTAACACGTCACTACAGACCACCAACCATCACCGCTGAAAAAAATCCATCGAGAATCCATCTGGCCCTGATGCCTTATCCCCCCCTCATAGACTTTAATTTAAAAAAAACTTTTTCTTTTGAAAAAGGTCTTTCCAAATCCTCATCGTTTTATCTCAAGATAACCTTGAACTCCAACTCGTCTAGCAAAAGTCCACACTCCTTTTCTTTCGTGAACAGAGCTTCATAAAATTCCTTCACCGCCGTCTTAATCTCAGCTTCCTCTGTGAACTCCACCTCGTCCATCATAACCTTTGTAATATGATTGAATATGCGGAGGGAGTTTGCTACCCTATGAAAGAACTTAGTATTCCTATCTTTTTCCTTCAGCCATATCGCTCGAGATTTTTGTCACCTACAAATCTCTTCTTGAATCCTTTTTCAGCCCACTTCCCCTTTGATCTCATCCCTCCTCAACTGCTAAACAATAAAACCTCCACCTCCTTGACATCGATCTCCTTAATCTCTTCAATAACTCAAACTATAAATTCTCTCACGTCTCCAAAGCTCTCCTTATTCTACTTTTTCAGGTCCTCCTTAAGAATATAAGGCTTCGTAACTAATATAAAGCCCGCGTTCCCTTCCACATGATAACCATCCTACCACATCTTCACTGTCTCTACTAACCCTTCCTTATTTAATCACATATTCTCAAATCTAAATGGGTTCCTTCCTCTCGCACCCCCTCCGCACTCTAATAAAATCGTGACGTGATAAAAATTAAAGCAAGGCAAGCTCAATTGCATCGCTCTTAGAAAGTGCTCATCTCAATCAACCAATACCAAAAAATGATCCAACTGAGACCACGTAGGTCGGTCACTATTACTAGACCAGGTAAAAGTACCTCCCACCAAAGACATATCAACTAACTCCATTTCATCGATGAACTCTGAAGACTTACTCATCAGTTTAGTCAATCTTCGTCCTCTTCTTCACTCCCCCACATAACAAACCATATTAAAATTCCCGACCAATCATCAAGGGACCCCCCACACTCCTCCTAACCCCTCCCAAAGCTCCCATCTCACATCATCATCCAGAGGCTCGTACACCCTCAAAAGATCCACTTAAAACCGTCATCTACACCCCTAGAATATATGACAAAGAATGGTTCCCAATAAGACTATCCACCAACTCCGTAACTCTTTTATCCCACATATCATACCCCTCCCCCGATGCATCACTAGAATCAAGCTTACACCACTCCACCCAACACCCCCAAGCGCTTTGAGCCACAACTTTATGTAATACCCCGTATTTTTATGTTATATTAATTTGGGGATTTATTAATATTAATGTGAATTAATTATTTAATAAAAATTCAGAAATTAATTATGTTATAATTATTAACGTGATGAGAGTTAGTAATTATGGGAAAATTTGTTGAATATTACTAATGAGCAAAGTAATATATAATAGTGGCCATAATAAATGCCACAAGTGAATAAAATGACAATTTTAGAAATTTGAGTCGGGACGCGCCCATGTCGCGTCGGGACTAAATATTGATAAATAAAAGTAAATATTTTATAAGTTGTTCGTATGGTCGTTTTGAGTGCGCCAACGCGTCCGGAAGTGGGAGAGTATTTCCATGGATTTTATTACAGGGTTGCCTACATCACAGCGGGGCCACGACTCTATCTGGATGATTGTAGACCGTTTGACCAAGGTGGCTCATTTTCTGCCGGTGCGGACAGAGTATACCACAGGTCAGTATGCTCAGTTGTTCATTGCTGAGATTGTCAGATTACATGGGGTGCCCCTGAATATTGTGTCAGATAGAGACAAGATTTTCGTATCACGTTTTTGGGAAAGCTTTCAGGAAGCTATGGGTACTGAGTTGAGGTTGAGTTCAGCTTATCACCCACAGACAGATGGACAGACAGAGCGTACTAATCAAATGTTAGAGGATATGCTACGCATGTGTGTTCTTGATTTTGGAGGAGGTTGGGAGCCACATCTTCCACTGGTAGGGTTTGATTATAATAACTCTTATCAGTTTATGATCGGTATGGCTCCATTTGAGGCTTTGTATGGCCGGCCTTGTCGTTCTCCAACTTGTTGGCTCGAGGTGGGGGATAACAAGTTGCTAGGACCAGAGGTAATTCAGGAAACCTCCGCGAGAATTGAGATGATTAGGAGTCGCATTCGAGTAGCCCAGGACAGGCACAAGAGCTACGCCGATGTGAAATGGTTCTTCCGGGAGTTTAATGTGGGGGACCAAGTGTTACTGCGTGTATCTCCTATGAAAGGAGTGATGAGGTTTGGGAAGAAAGGGAAATTGGCCCCAAGGTAAGTATGACCATTTCCCATTATCGAGAGGATTGGGCTGGTAGCATACAGATTGGGACTACCAGAGCATTTACATCGCATTCACGATGTATTCCACATCTCGTCGTTGAGACGGTATCTTCGGGATGATATGGCCCATACTCACATCGCGATAGATGAGATAGACTTACAGCCTGACAACTCTTACGAGGAGAGACCGGTGGCTATCCTAGACTATAGTGAGAGGAGATTGAGGTCGAAGATAGTTCCATTTGTACGGGTCCAGTGGGAGCATCATAACGTGGATGAATCCACTTGGGAGCGCGAGGCCGATATGCGCGAAAGATATCCAGGTTTGTTCTTACCAGGTATGCCTTATTTTTTGAATTTCGGGACGAAATTCCGTTATTAGGGGGGAAGTGTGTAATACCTCGTATTTTTATGCTATATTAATTTGGGGATTTATTAATATTAATGTGAATGAATTATTTAATAAAAATCAAGAAATTAATTATGTTATAATTATTAACGTGATGAGAGTTAGTAATTATGGGAAAATTTGTTGAATATTACTAATGAGCAAAGTAATATATAATAGTGGTCATATTAAATGTCACGAGTGAATAAAATGACAATTTTAGAAATTTGAGTCGGGACACGCCCGTGTCGTGTCGGGACTAAATATTGATAAATAAAAGTAAATATTTTTTAAGTTGTTCGTATGGTCGTTTTGAGTGCGCCAACGCATCCGGAAGGGTCGAGATAGTCAGAAAAGTATACCCAGGAGTTTGATTTGGGTCTCGGACCGTTTTTAGGCCTAATTAGTACCCCGGGAGGGCATTTTAGTCATTTTGTATTTTTGGGTAATTAAACCCACGAAAATTAAAGGGGTTATATCATATGTTTAGGTTATCTCCTAGGGTTAGATTACTCAAAACACTAGAACGGCCATTGGAGAGGAGAGGAGAGAGCTCTCAAGGCATTCCAAGGCTCAAAACTCACCCGTTTGCACCGCCGCCAACGCCAACGCGTAGATCGCGAGACGGGGAACGCAACCACACCAAATTCAACACCAAACCAGATTTCTGAAAATCCCAAGCAAGTATTTATCTTGCTTATTTCGTTGATGCATTATCCATATTAGTTTAGGAGTTATTAGGATGAGATTTATGGAAGAAAAACCCAATTTGAGATGGGAAATTTTCATGTAGTGATGATTTATATGATATTCTGGAAACCCTTTGTCATGTAAAGGATTAAGAGTTTGATTAAGAAAACAGTTCTAATCAGATACAAACACTAAAAAAAAATTATTCCGGACGATCGGACCGTTGGAATTAGATGAAATTTTACAGAGAATTAGCTGAAGACGAGAGGAAGCTACAAAAAAAAAAATTCAGCTCGATCGGACCGTTCAATATTTTTTAATATTTTTTTTGCTAGACAGTTTTATGTTTTGAGTACTCTTAGAGATAATAAAAAAAATTCAATTAAAACTCCATTTTAATTTCGATTTCGAAACCGTTTGAAATTCTCATCTTTGAAAATAAAATTCAAAATCCTTTAATGTAAGGCGAAATCTATATTTTTGGGATATTTTGCATAAGGGATAATGTAAGTATATATTAAAGGGGAGAGACACGTAAGAGAGAGTTACGTTGGAACATAAATGGATATCTACTGAATTGTACATTTGGAAGAATAGAGTCCATGAGGGTTACGTAGTAAGTTGGAAAAACCCTTCGAATTAAAGTTAGAAACGAACCATTATACTTGATAAATAATAATGAGAAAATAAGGATAAATGTTGTGAATGTGGGTTATTGGATAAACCTAAATTGATATAATAAAAGTGGTATATTTATATGATTGTGTATGCATATATTATATACTTGTGAAAATCATGTCCGCGCTACTTGCTATCCCTGAGGTTTCCGCGCTGGGACGATCTTATCTCGTGTGCCTTATGGGGGATATTGACTCGTACCCTAGAAGATAGAAATCCTAGGTACAGGCTATCGAATCGGTAGTCACGGTCCTAAGAGACGTGAGGGTATGTACGGACCTCTTGGACTTGGAAACTATGATTCGCCTCAATATTGTTTGTGTATGTATTTATACAGTTCGAGAGTGATTCCGAACTTGTATTCCCTTTAGTACAATTGATACGAGGATTGAATAGCAAAGTATGCCCGCACCATAAAATTTTATGTGGGGTGCTGTTAGAATATATATATTCTACGAGTATTTAATATATATATGAACTTCTGAAATATGGGAAACTGCCTACTGTGTTATGGTAAGTAAGACATGTATAATGACTCAAATTGGAAATACTTGTTTTGAAAAGTATAATATGATATTTAAAAACTTTATGAATCAATAAAGTTAAAATGAGCGTTTTGTACTAAATGAAATTATCCTTTTTAAATCATGATGTTGTTAAATCTTAAATTTTGAGAGTCACCTAAGATAAGTTAAATCCTTGGGGAAGGATAGTGTGATATATGATGAGATAAACCATTGGGAAGGTTAGTGCGATAGGAGTGCACATTAGAAGAGAGGCGGGAATTTCTCAAGAGAGTGTCGCACTAATATGTTGTTGCATTGGCCTGTATCAATTTAAATACTTGCTAAACGAATTTTTAAATCATATACACTATCGGGCTCTGACCCGTTTCTATTCCTCTTTCTCTCTTGTATATATATGTATATATTACAGGTGCCCAGCCACAGGGGCGTCTTGTTTAGGATCCCTTGGAAGGAACGTGCTGCAACTTAGGTGGGAGTTGCAGGCCACTTGCTTAGATGATTTCATTTACTTGATTCCACTTCTATCATTCTCCTTATTGGGCATGTGTCGCCCTTTCCACTATTTATCTGTTTTATTGGGACATTTGTATTTCAGTTATTTCTAGTACTGCTGCTTTGGGATTTATTCAGCATGTATGTTTTACTTTAAGTTTTAAATGCTGGGGTTTAGTTGTTGAATGTTTAAATTAATTGGATTATATGTTCCAGGATTATTGTGGTGTGATTCTTTAAATATTGAATTGTTGTAGATAATTAAATCTTTATTTTAAAAATAAAATTTGGAAAGTAATGTTAAAAAAAAATGGTTTTGACACTTAACTTAATTAAATAGGGTGTTAAATTTGGAAAAGTTATTTTTACGACAGTGATGCTAAGAATGAACCAACTGTTCACCTTGATTTTAATTTAATAAAGGAGTGATCGCCCGGTATTTAATTAGGCGGGGTGTCACATGTGGTATCAGAGCATCGGGTTCTAGTGTCCATAGGATCTGTACGGCTTATTTTCGCTTTCAGCTTAACGTTTTTGCTATAGAGCTCTATTTTTAGGATTGTTGTATTTCTGCTTTTACGTTACGTCTTCAGCTATTTGAGATTTGATAATGACTGTAGACTAATAAACTACTTCACGTTTCAGATGCCTCCGAGACGTGCACCGAAGGATAGGCGTGCCCAGGCGAGCATCCAGCAGCTCCGGAACAAGGCACTATGAATGCTAGTGAAGTAGCCGCCATTGTTGCTCATGCGGTGAATGCCGCGCTAGCGGTGGTTCAATAGGTTCCGCCCCAGATTCAGGCAGTGGCGCCAGTACCAGCACAGCTTCCATCTGCATGGGAGAGGGTTAGGGATGCTTTTCAGAAGGCGCATCCCCCTGAGTTCTCTGGTAGCTCAGATATCGTCACAGTCAGCCAATGGAAGAAAGACATCCAGCGGCATCTTCGTATGTTGAGTGCACCGATGTGCAAAGGCAGTTATTGGCTTCCTTTAAGCTAGCGGGGGCCGCTTTGCAGTGGTGGGAGTCCACTACCACCTTGGAAGAGAGGGACACGGTCCCTATTCAGTCGTTGTGGGAGCGGTTTGACCGCAAGTACTTTCCACTCACCGTGCAGACTGAGATGAGGCGAAAATTACTGAATTTGAAACAGGAGAACTCTACCGTTGCTGAGTATGAGGAGGAGTTCACGAGAATTCTCACTATAGTGCCAGATGAGGCACCTACTGATAATAAGAAGATAATGTTGTTTATGGACGGGTTAGCTTGGAGGATCCGTCAACATCTTATAGGGAATCTATCTCTGAGTACTTTCACTGATGTACTCAATGCTGCGTTACTACATTGCCAGGATCACCGCTTCCATCTGCAGGGAAGCAGGAGAGTAGGAGAGTCCAGCCAGCAGGGCATGACCGGGGGTAGTAGTGCTAGTGGGGCACCATCTCATGGACGGACTCGTCAACACGAGCAGAGTTCCCATTAGGGGGACCCTGCTAAGCGATTTCGTTCAGGTGATTTCAGGCAGGGATTTGGGGGTTATAGGCAAGGCTAGCAGGGCCAGCCTAATTAGCAGGGCCAACAGCGTGCTAATCAGGGCAACAGGGCCAGTGGCGGGGAGGTAACGGCCAGCAGGGCCGTGGTCAGCAGGGTCAGAGGGGAGGTAACTTCAGAGGCCGGTGTTTTGTATGCCGCAAGCATGGTCATAAGCGCCAGGATTGCCCAGAGGGTAATAGGGCCCCATAGCAGCAGGGTGCCCGTAATGAGCCATAGAGACCACTTTTTCCAGCTTCCCTCCCAGCTCCAGCCCAGGTGCCAGCCCTACCAGCCATTCCAGCAGCTCCAGTGCAGCAGGGACAATTACAGTACGGACGTGTCTATAACGTCCACCAGGTAGCAGCTCCACAGGCACCACCCGCGATTGAGGGTATGTTTCCTATCCATGATGCTATGGGTCGGGTTTTGTTTGATACTGGGGCGATGCATTATTTTATAGCTACGTATCTTACGAAGGCCTTAGGGTTGTTAGCCATAGCAGAGAGCACAGTGACGTGTGTAGACTCACCACTGGGGAGTGGGTCGCTTATCTTCTTTATATGCCGGGGAGTGGGGGTAGAGATTGGTAGTTTGGTATTACCTGCAGACATGTTAGTCTTAGATATGCATGAGCATGATGTTATTATCGGTATGGATTTGCTCGCAGCTTATAGAGCCATGATTGATTGCTTCGGTGGGAGCATTGTTTTTGCCATTTCGGGGCAAGAGATGTTTGTAGTGGCGATGCCTCGCCCAGAGGGAGGTTCGACCGCTCATTTGTATTATATAGAGGAGGATGCCTCTAAGGAGGTTGTGATTCCTTTAGACTCGATCCCAGTCGTTCGTGAGTATTCCGATGTATTCCAGGAGATACCAGGCCTACCCCCCATTCGAGAGATAGACTTTGTCATAGATTTATTGCCAGATACGAGACCTATAGCACGCGCTCCATACCGTATGGCTCCGGCGGAGATGCGAGAGTTACGAGATCAGATAGAGCAGCTGTTAGGTCAGGGTTTCATTCGCAGGAGTACCTCACCTTGGGGCGCTCCAATCTTGTTTATAAAGAAGAGAGATGGTTCACTGAGGTTATGTGTGGACTACCGGGAGTTGAACAAGGTCACGATACGGAATAACTATCCGTTGCCTCGAATCGATGATCTGTTCGACCAGTTGAGGGGAACAACTTTCTTTTCGAAGATAGATCTGAGGTCGAGGTACCATCAGCTACGTATTAGAGAGCGGGACGTTTCAAAGACTGCCTTCTTGACGAGATATGGGTCTTACGAGTTCAGAGTGATGCCATTTGATCTCACAAATGCTCCAGCCGTATTCATGGACTTAATGAACCGAGTATTCAGAGAGTTCTTGGATCAGTTTGTCATCGTCTTCATAGATGACATTTTGATATATTCACACTCCGAGGAGGAGCATGCCGAGCACTTGAAGCATGTTCTTTAGACTTTACGAGAGCATCAGTTGTATGCTAAGTACGAGAAGTGTGGATTCTGGTTGCAAGAGGTACAGTTCTTGGGGCATATTATTTCTGAACAGGAGATAGCCGTTAACCCGAGTAAAGTGTCAACGGTGAGGGAGTGGGGACAGCCCACGACACCGACGGAAGTGCGTAGTTTCTTGGGGTTAGCCGGATACTACAGGAGATTCATTCGGGGATTCTCCAAAATTGCGGGTCCATTGACGAACCTGACTCGTAAAGGGGTACCATATATTTGGGATGAAGCTTGTCAATTGGTTTTTGACGAGCTGAAAGACAAGCTTACTTCAGCACCAGTCCTTGATTTACCGAAGCTGGGTGTGGAGTACCTGGTTTACACCGATGCCTCCTTACGGGGACTTGGGGGAGTACTTCAGCAGGAAGAGAAGGCTATAGCTTTTGCCTCCCGCAAGCTTAAGTCGCATGAGAAGAATTACCCTATCCACGACCTGGAGTTAGCGCGATCGTCTTTGTATTGAGGATATGGAGACACTATTTATTGGGGGAGAAGTTCCGTTTGTTCACAGATCACAAATCACTACAGTGCCTGTTCACTCAGCGAGAGCTGAATATGCGTCAGCGCAGATGGTTAGAGTTTGTGAAGGACTATCAGTTTGACATACAGTATCATCGGGGGAAAGCCACCGTAGTTGCTGATGCGTTGAGCCGAAGACCGATAAATGAGGTAGCGGACGTCTGGAAAGCGAAGTGGAAGGAGTTGGGTCACCAGGACGCAGTAGCCCGTTCCTTCATATCTGTTATGACAGTCACACCCGAGATTGTTACGAGGGTAATACAGGCCCAAACCACAGACCCGCTTTGCCAGGAGAAGATTGTATGACTTTTAGCCGAGGGTGCTGAGTCCTATTCTGTTAGTTCTGATGGGGGCTTAAGGTTTAATGGGAGGTTAGTGGTTCCGAAAGGGGCAGAATTGCGTCATGCAGTGATGACCCAATCTCACGGGTCCAGATTTGCGGTACATCCTGGAGGAGATAAGATGTACCAGGATATGAGGAGGCAATACTGGTGGAGTGGGATGAAGAAGGACATTGCTGAGTTCGTGTCCAAGTGTTCTACCTGCCAGCTGGTAAAGGTGGACCATCAGAAACCGTCAGGATTGCTTCAGCCATTGGAAGTACCCGCGTGGAAGTGGGAGAGTATTTCCATGGATTTTATTACAGGGTTGCCTACATCACAGCGGGGCCATGACTCTATCTGGATGATTGTAGACCGTTTGACCAAAGTGGCTCATTTTCTGCCGGTGCGGACAGAGTATACCACAGGTCAGTATGCTCAGTTGTTCATTGTTGAGATTGTCAGATTACATGGGGTGCCCCTGAATATTGTGTCAGATAGAGACAAGATTTTCGTATCACGTTTTTGGGAAAGCTTTCAGGAAGCTATGGGTACTGAGTTGAGGTTGAGTTCAGCTTATCACCCACAGACAGATGGACAGACAGAGAGTACTAATCAAATGTTAGAGGATATGCTACGCATGTGTGTTCTTGATTTTGGAGGAGGTTGGGAGCCACATCTTCCACTGGTAGAGTTTGCTTATAATAACTCGTATCAGTTTATGATCGGTATGGCTCCATTTGAGGCTTTGTATGGCCGGCCTTGTCGTTCTCCAACTTGTTGGCTCGAGGTGGGGGATAACAAGTTGCTAGGACCAGAGGTAATTTAGGAAACCTCCGCGAGAATTGAGATGATTAGGAGTCGCATTCGAGTAGCCCAGGACAGGCACAAGAGCTACACCGATGTGAAATGGTTCTTCCGGGAGTTTAATGTGGGGGACCAAGTGTTACTGCGTGTATCTCCTATGAAAGGAGTGATGAGGTTTGGGAAGAAAGGGAAGTTGGCCCCGAGGTACGTATGACCATTTCCCATTATCGAGAGGATTGGGCTGGTAGCATACAGATTGGGACTACCAGAGCATTTACATCGCATTCACGATGTATTCCACATCTCGTCGTTGAGACGGTATCTTCGGGATGATATGGCCCATACTCACATCGCGATAGATGAGATAGACTTACAGCCTGACAACTCTTACGAGGAGAACCGGTGGCTATCCTAGACTATAGTGAGAGGAGATTGAGGTCGAAGATAGTTCCACTTGTACGGGTCCAGTGGGAGCATCATAACGTGGAGGAATCCACTTGGGAGCGCGAGGCCGATATGCGCGAAAGATATCCAGGTTTGTTCTTACCAGGTATGCCTTATTTTCCGAATTTCGGGACGAAATTCCGTTATTAGGGGGGAAGTGTGTAATACCCCGTATTTTTATGCTATATTAATTTGGGGATTTATTAATATTAATGTGAATTAATTATTTAATAAAAATCCAGAAATTAATTATGTTATAATTATTAACGTGATGAGAGTTAGTAATTATGGGAAAATTTGTTGAATATTACTAATGAGCAAAGTAATATATAATAGTGGCCATATTAAATGTCACGAGTGAATAAAATGACAATTTTAGAAATTTGAGTCGGGACGCGCCCGTGTCGCGTCGGGACTAAACATTGATAAATAAAAGTAAATGTTTTATAAGTTGTTCTTATGGTCGTTTTGAGTACGCCAACGCGTTCGGAAGGGTCGAGATAGTCAGAAAAGTATACCCGGGAGTTTGATTTGGGTCTCGGGGCGTTTTTAGGCCTAATTAGTACCCCGGGAGGGCATTTTAGTCATTTTGTATTTTTGGGTAATTAAACCCACGAAAATTAAAGGGGTTATATCAGATGTTTAGGTTATCTCCTAGGGTTAGATTACTCAAAACACTAGAACGACCATTGGAGAGGAGATGAGAGAGCTCTCAAGGCATTCCAAGGCTCAAAACTCACCCGTTTGCACCGCCGCCACCGCCACCGCCACCGCCAACGCGTAGATCGCGAGACGGGGAACGCAACCACACAAAATTCAACACCAAACCAGATTTCTAAAAATCCCAGGCAAGTATTTATCTTGCTTATTTCGTTGATGCATCATCCATATTAGTTTAGGAGTTATTAGGATGAGATTTATGGAAGAAAAACCCAATTTGAGATGGGAAATTTTCATGTAGTGATCATTTATATGATATTCTGAAAACCCTTTGTCATGTAAAGGATTAAGAGTTTGATTAAGAAAAGAGTTCTAATTAGATACAAACACTAAAAAAAAATTTATTCCGGACGATCGGACCGTTGGAATTGGATGAAATTTTACAGAGAATTAGCTGAAGACGAGAGGAAACTATAGAAAAAAAATTCAGCTCGATCGGACCGTTCAATATTTTTTAATATTTTTTTTGCTAGACAGTTTTATGTTTTGAGGACTCTTAGAGATAATAAAAAAAAATTCAATTAAAACTCCATTTTAATTTCGATTTCGAAACCGTTTGAAATTCTCATCTTTGAAAATAAAATTCAAAATCCTTTAATGTAAGTCGAAATCTATATTTTTGGGATATTTTGCATAAGGGATAATGTAAGTATATATTAAAGGGGAGAGACACGTAAGAGAGAGTTACGTTGGAACATAAATGGATATCTACTGAATTGTACATTTGGAAGAATAGAGTCCATGAGGGTTACGTAGTAAGTTGGAAAAACCCTTCGAATTAAAGTTAGAAACGAACCATTATACTTGATAAATAATAATGGAAAAATAAGGATAAATGTTGTGAATGTGGGTTATTGGATAAACCTAAATTGATATAATAAAAGTGGTATATTTATATGATTGTGTATGCATATATTATATACTTGTGAAAATCATGCCCGCGCTACTTGCTATCCCTAAGGTTTTCGCGCTGGGACGATCTTATCTCGTGTGCCTTATGGGGGATATTGACTCGTACCCTAGAAGATAGAAATCCTAGGTACAGGCTATCGAATCGGTAGTCACGGTCCTAAGAGACGTGAGGGTATGTACCGACCTCTTGGACTTGGAAACTATGATTCGCCTCAATATTGTTTGTGTATGTATTTATACAGTTCGAGAGTGATTCCGAACTTGTATTCCCTTTAGTACAATTGATACGAGGATTGAATAGCAAAGTATGCCCGCACCATAAAATTTTATGTGGGGTGCTGTTAGAATATTTATATTCTACGAGTATTTAATATATATATGAACTTCTGAAATATGGGAAACTGCCTATTGTGTTATGGTAAGTAAGACATGTATAATGACTCAAATCGGAAATACTTGTTTTGAAAAGTATAATATGATATTGAAAAACTTTATGAATCAATAAAGTTAAAATGAGAGTTTTGTACTAAATGAAATTATCCTTTTTAAACCATGATGTTGTTAAATCTTAAATTTTGAGAGTCACCTAAGATAAGTTAAATCCTTGGGGAAGGATAGTGTGATATATGATGAGATAAACCATTGGGAAGGTTAGTGCGATAGGAGTGCACATTAGAAGAGAGGCGAGAATTTCTCAAGAGAGTGTCGCACTAATATGTTGTTGCATTGGCCTGTATCAATTTAAATACTTGCTAAACGAATTTTTAAATCATATACACTATCGGGCTCTGACCCGTTTCTATTCCTCTTTCTCTCTTGTATATATATGTATATATTACAGGTGCCCAGCCACAGGGGCGTCTTGTTTAGGATCCCTTGGAAGGAACGTGCTGCAACTTAGGTGGGAGTTGCAGGCCACTTGCTTAGACGATTTCATTTACTTGATTCCACTTCTATCATTCTCCTTATTGGGCATGTGTCGCCCTTTCCACTATTTATCTGTTTTATTGGGACATTTGTATTTCAGTTATTTCTAGTACTGCTGCTTTGGGATTTATTCAGCATGTATGTTTTACTTTAAGTTTTAAATGCTGGGGTTTAGTTGTTGAATGTTTAAATTAATTGGATTATATGTTCCAGGATTATTGTGGTGTGATTCTTTAAATATTGAATTGTTGTAGATAATTAAATCTTTATTTTAAAAATAAAATTTGGAAAGTAATGTTAAAAAAATGGTTTTGACACTTAGCTTAATTAAATAGGGTGTTAAATTTGGAAAAGTTATTTTTACGACAGTGATGCTAAGAATAAACCAACTGTTCACCTTGATTTTAATTTAATAAATGAGTGATCGCCCGGTATTTAATTAGGCGGGGTGTCACACTTTACTCATGTTGCTTATTTTGGTCTCCTGTAAACACAAAACATCCGATCTCCATAAAGAAATCACCCGCCTCAAAATATTTCTCTTGCCAGAGTTAGTTAGCTCCCTGACATTCCAAGAAATAATTCACATTTCATTGATATTAATTTTCCTCCTCTCCCCTTCCCTCTCCCAATCCTCCCCGATTCCCCTCATAATTAATAGACCATTGCAATATTTTGAGCTCTCTCCCTCTGACTCCCCCCGAAAAACCTCCATTGAACCCTTTCTACCCTTCACCCCCTCTCCAATTCCTTAAGATTATTCTGAACAACTTCCAAGCTTTCTTCTCGTTCCCTTTGCATGACACTACCCAAAACTTGCCAAATCCTTATGGTCTCCTCCATCCACTGTTCCATACCTTTATCCTCGTCTCCCCAACCCCCCTCTGGTGCGTACGCGTCGAAGACACCTATTGGTGATTCAACCTGAGTTACCCCCTCCACGAAAAACAACTGGCTCCTCCATCGCCCCCCACATATTCAGTCTCACTGTCCTCCCAAATGAGCTTTTTCTGCAAATTAACGACATATTTTGCACTTCACTATAATGATTAGCCCATTTTTCCCACAAGTCCTTACAGTCCTCTTCAGACCACCGATTCACATAAACACTATTAGGGGTGTATTCGTACAGAGGATAAAGAGGTTCTGAAGATGAGGTCGGCATGGCACGTGCAGAAAGGAAAAAGAACAATAGAGTTGGTGATGGATGAAGAACAAGAGGGTGGTATAAAGAGGAGAAAATGGGAGGTGGATATGGGAAGAATAACTTACCATCACATGAGATATCAAGGGTTCTACCCCCAATATGTTACCCCATTTCCATTTGGATGTAGATTGTTCCATAATACGTAATTTGAACATCTATTTAATATATGTAGTGTGTTTGAGTTTAATTTGTGTTTCAGAATCTCTTCTCTCCCCCCCCCCTCTCTCTCTCTCTCTCTCTCTCTCTCTCTCTCTCTCTCTCTCAGTATTAGAGTTTAATTTTTCGATGAGTAATTTTAGAGGGACTCACGATTTAGACACATTTTGATAGACACGTTGACGTGTCGTGTCACATTGGTTGGTGTATTGAATGTGAACTAGTGGAATCGAAACACCAACCATTACACACGCGAAAATTTAGCATGTCAACTAAAACGTGTCTAAATTATGTGTCCATCCAAAATTACTATTTTTTGATAGTATTTTCAATTTTTCGGTGACCTTGAGTATTTCTTGATAACAATTTTTGGGGTAGATGCATGATGTGTGGTGATTTAGGTAATTAATGAAAAAGTGCTAGGGTATATTAGATAATTAAAGGGACATGTTAACAACCAATGACGAAATCCATAAAAAATAAGTGTCAAAGCTCATTAGATTTAGTAAAAAGAAATGAATAAGGATCAAACTACAAATAACTCTAAAAATACCAAAAGGGCGGCGAATATAGATGTTCCAACCCTAATTTTTTACGACATGATTGTAAAATGAGTGAATTTTAAATTAGAAAATGCCCAAT
Organism: Sambucus nigra; assembly: GCA_949130495.1. Lineage (NCBI taxonomy): Eukaryota > Viridiplantae > Streptophyta > Magnoliopsida > Dipsacales > Adoxaceae > Sambucus > Sambucus nigra. The sequence continues at coordinate 578,341,611 of OX422208.1, read as the reverse complement.
GAGTTATATTAATTTGGGTAGGGTGATAATTTGAAGAGTCTTTGGGGGACCGAGACGACTAGTGTGGGAGAATCTCGTCTTTTGTTGTCGTCAGACTCCAACTCAGAAGTGGCTTCTCGTAGGCCCCACGTGCTCTTCCATTCGGAGTCTCACTACAAGTGAGAAAACCACTGCCATACTCCTCACAAAATCCAAACAACTCGCTTCATTCTCTCTCTTGAAAAACAACTTTTGCTCTCTCTACAATTATAGAGATAAAAAGAGAACGAGGCCAGTTCTGTTTCACTAGGACTCTCTCCAACGTTTGCTCCTCCTGGCCTCTCTTTTCCTTTCCATCATTTTTATGCTCTCGTCTTCATTACACAAGAAAGAAGAAAAATGGAGATTAGCCTTCTCGTGCTCTTACTCTCATTCTCTCTTCTTCTTCACATGGATATCACTGCATCCCAGATGCCAGGTCTCTCCCTTTAAATTCATCTTTTTCCAATTTTTGTTTTTTGGGTTTCTTTTTCTTTATTCGCTTCGCTATATTTTGGATCTCTACTGTCACATTTGTAAGAAGAAACCTTTTTTTTTTCTTTTTCTTTTTATTTGATCATGTTGTGATGTTTTTTTTTTCATAAAGTGAATAAATTGTCATCTCAAACTTTAAAATCTGATCACTTTATTGGATGCTTGGTATGGTATGAATCTTGTAAATTCTGAATTATGTACTTATACTGGTTCATGTGCTTGATTCCTAATTCTTAAATCACGTGTGAGTTTTATTGAAGCTTTATGGTCCTGCCTATGATTTTCTGAATTTGCATAATTTATGGGGAGGCTTCCATAAGGTTAATCATGAAGAAGAAATAGGGTGAGTTTAATCAAGCAACGGTGCTGACTCATGGGCAAGATTTCTTAAAATTTGGTCTTAGGCTTAAACTTTAAAGTAGCTGTTTTTTGCAGGAGTTTTTCTGTTAGGTTCGAATTGCAAAAAAAATTAACAAATTACATAGCTTAAAATCTAGATATTGGAATTCTAAAGTTTCGTCAAATTTTAAACATTGTTTTGTGGTAACATCAGAGGGGAAATTCAGATTGTCACTGTGAGGTCAATTTTGCTTTAGTCCAGAATGGTAAGCAACTTTGAAGCATGGCAACTGTTTAATGAGGCTGGCTATAATCATAATCTTATGATGAACATCTTTCAGTAGTTAAGAATGAGTGCATCACTAAGATGTAGCAATGAATAATTGAGGCAATACAGGGATAGCTATTTAAGTCCCTCTTGTCGTGTGTTGCAACAGACAACAATTGAACTGATAAGGACCTGTGACAACTGTTTAAAACTTTTGTTTGCATTAATTGACCCAATGTAGAGTAATTAATATAAAATTCTTTTGCTTCATAAAGTTGGGCCCTATATACTGTCAAGTGTGAAAAGAAGAAAGAAGATTCTAATTGGTAGTCAATCAAAGTTCATAGATTTTTTCCTTAATTACATTATATATGTAGACTCTATGTTTCCTTATGAATTCTTTTACTAAACATGAGGTGGTGCAGAAAAGTTTGGAGGCGACAGTAAATAGAGGCTACCTAAATGGACTAATGTCAAATTTATTTAGTATTTTGGCTCTCTCTCTCTCTCTCTTGCTCGCGTTCGCCATATATTTTGTTTGGATTCCAATTTTTCTGACAAGTTGTCACTGAAAAGCAGGTTTTGTAAGTTTGGACTGTGGAGGTAAAGATAATTTCACTGATGAAATCGGTCTTGAATGGAGTCCTGATAGTGATGTTATCCATGGGGAAACAGCTAATATATCAGTAGCAAATGAGACAAGGCAACAATACGGGTCCCTGAGATATTTCCCAGCAGATAACCGCAAATACTGTTATACACTTAATGTCATAAGTAGGACTAGGTACCTTGTGAGAGCAACCTTCTTGTACGGTAATTTTGACAACAATGTATACCCAAAATTCGATATCTCCCTCGGGCCAACTCATTGGGCAACAATTGTAATTTCAGATGCTAACACAATAGAGGCTCAAGAGTTAATATTCCTGGCTACAGATCCTACCATCAGTGTGTGCTTATCTAATGCTACGACTGGGCAGCCGTTTATCTCTACCCTCGAGCTCCGGCAATTCAATGGTTCAATCTATCTTACAGAATTTGAGAATCAGTTCTTTCTCAGTGTATCTGCAAGAATAAATTTTGGGGCAGATAGTGAAGCTCCAGTCAGGTACGCCTTAGATTATTAATAAGAATTGCTTCTTTCCAGTTGACACAAATTTGAACGCATGCATAGTGAATGAATTTTATAAATGAGAAACACGCTTGTTTAAATTATAATTAATTAGGTAAGTTTCCATGCGGTGGGTGTCTATTATATAATATTGTTACTTCTACCAATTTTTCAGGGTCTGACAAAATTAGATCTCTTGAGAAGCAGTTTATTTAAAAAATGTCCAAATACTTTTATCTATTAGGATGCTGTTCAGACATACTCAGATTAGGCCTAAGGTATCAATAATTTCAGTAATGAACAATAACCTAACGATCAATTCTTTGAGATGTTCTTGTGAAGCAAAAATTTAAATGGACTTCACTCAATTATGGATATCTGAAATGGAAATTTCTCTGATTTTATTTTGTATAAAACCTTTACTTATTAGCTCAGGTGTCCTGATGACCCTTTTGATGGGAAATTTCTAATTTTGTTTTCTATAATAAACTTTACTTATTATTTCAGGTATCCTGATGATCCATTTGATAGAATATGGGAATCAGATTCTGTGAAGAAAGCAAATTACCTTGTTGATGTTGCTGCTGGAACTGAAAAAATATCAACCCGAATACCAATTGATGTTAGCAACAGTGAGAGACCACCTGAGAAAGTGATGCAAACAGCTGTAGTTGGCAGAAATGGATCATTAACATACCGCATGAACCTGGATGGTTTTCCAGGCTTTGGTTGGGCATTCACCTACTTTTCAGAAATTGAAGATTTGGACCCTGACCAGACCAGAAAATTTAGGCTAGTACTCCCAGGAAATCCTGATCTCAGCAAACCTATTGTTAACATCCAAGAAAATGCTCAGGGTAAATATCGTCTCTATGAGCCTGGATACTACAACATATCCCTCCCATTCGTGTTATCTTTTAGATTTGGGAAGACGTCTGATTCTACAGAGGGACCCCTTGTAAATGCCATGGAGATAAATAAGTATCTGAAGAAAAGTGATGGCTCTTTAGATGGTAAGCTTAGTCTCACATTTTATATATGCTTTCTATTTCATCATTCATTGTTTCTGACATTTGGTTTTCTTGAATTTGAAGGACATTAACTTATACTATGGATATAGTTTTAAGAATTCGCCAACACAAAAAAAAAAAAAAAAATGACGAAGAACACAAGAATTAAAGAGAGTTTTTGCTCTTTGCATTGGATTCGTTCATTTGAACTTTTAAAGCGAAAATTAGGTATATCTCATACCAGGTTTCAATGAGTTGCAGGACCCATTGTTGCTAGTGTAGCCTCACTCTACTCCTCGGCAGATTGGGCACAAGAGGGCGGCGATCCATGCCTGCCTGTTCCATGGTCATGGGTACAGTGTAACTCGGATATTCAACCAAGGATAGTTTCAATGCAAGTCTTTTTCCCTTTAATGTTCTCCTTAAACCTTGTAATGCCAATAAAGTTCATGCTACATAAAAAAAAAAGAGATTTGGCCCAACGACTGAAACGGACTTTTGACAAACAGACAAAACAATTCTGGTTAATATCCAGTTGTATGTAAAGTAGTAGGAGTTGATATATAAAAAGTAGTGGGGGTTGAGTTGATGATACATTGGTCATATATTATGATAGAACCATAAAAAGGGGGGGGGGGGGGTTGTTAACTGAATTTTGGGAGCTAAAACTAATTGGACCTAAATTTTGGATGCCAAAAGCCAAATGATCCTTAAAAAAATGGATAATTGTCTCATGGACATATAAATAAATAGATCCCCTCAGCGCCTGGTATCATGCATTAACTTTGAACATGTCATCAATCTAATAAGATTTATTCTGTCTCTGATATAGTGGTAGAAATAAGAGCAGCTTTTGTTCGTTTTTTTATGGATTTTGTTTTTGTTTTTTTTAATGTTAAATTTTATGGCTATTAGTTTACAGTATTTAAAAATGATATCCTTACAAACTTTTTAGAATTAATTTATTGGTTATTGTAATCAGAGAATTGGAAATGCTAGACTTACAAATTTTTTATACTCCATCCATCCCAAATTAATAGTCTTGCTTTCAGTTCTATGTAAAGTAGTAGGTGATGGGAATGGGCCCTATTCTAGGGTTATTTTTGTCATTTTATTTTCTTTTATTTTGTTATTGCATTTTCCTTTGTTTTGTTTTATTATTTAAAGGTTAGGAGTAGTAATGGCATTTTTGTAATTAGTGCCTTTAGCTTGGAGCCTAAGCTACTCCTCCCTTTAAATATCCCATGTAGTCTTTATTTGAGGAGTCTCCTCTATTTTTGAAATATAAGAAATCTCTTGATTCTCTCTCTTAAATTAGGGTTTGTCTATTTTCTTGGCCATTGACGTGTAGTTTACGTCAGTAGGAGTTAATGCTTAACTATATAAAAGGTAGTGGGGGCTAAATTGAGGATTTATTGGTCATATACTATTATAGAACCATAAAAAAAGGGGGGGGGGGGGGGAGGTAACTGAATTTTGGGAGCTAAAAGTAATTGCACCTAAATTTTGGAGGCCAAAAGCCAAATGATCCTTAAAAAATTATGATTGTCTCATGGACATAGAAATAAATAGATCCCCTCAACTTCTGGTATCATGCATTAACTATAAACATGCCATCAATCTAATAATACTTATTCTGTCTCTGATATATTGGCAGTAAATTGTCTAAGAAGAATTTGACTGGGAGTATTCCTTCAGACTTGATAAAGTTGAGCAGCTTAGTTGAGCTGTAAGTTTTAAGCTTCATTTTCAATTTTGATGTTTGTGGAAAATATTCCCTTGATTGGTGCTTAACTAACTGGCATACCTTTTATCATCAATATTTACTTTCTTCTGAGTGCAGATGGCTTGATGGTAATTCACTCACTGGTTCAGTTCCTGATTTTACTGGATTCACAAGCTTGAAAATTATGTAAGCCACATTGGTTGTTCTTGTAATAGTGCCATTTATAATTGTCTTTAGAGAACTCATACAATTCTTTTGTTGTAGACATCTTGAGAACAATCAGTTGACTGGTGAGCTGCCGATCTCCTTAGCGGACCTACCGAATTTGAGAGAACTGTAAGTTGGCAAAGCTCTGGTATCAATAAATGCTAGTGGATTTTATCTCTGTGGCTTTCTCACTAGTAAGGGGTTGAGGTTTCTTGATGAATTTAATGGCTGCAGGTACTTGCAGAATAACATGTTCTCGGGAACTGTGCCATCAGGTCTCCTGAATAAGAATATGGTTTTGGAGTGAGTATCATTTTTCTACTAATAGAATTAAAATGGGTGTTATTTGTTATTAACTCTCTGCAATGCTTAAAAAGGCGGACGAGGCGCTGAAAAAAAGCCTCGAGGCTTAAGCCTCAGGGTTGAATTTGAGGCTTACGCCTCGATGTGCCTCACGACTTTTTGCTGAGGAGAGAATTTTTTTTTTTTTCTTTATTTATCATGAAGTCTATTTTTTTAAACGTTAAAGTTTTCATTTTTCTAAAATTGTACTTAACTTAAAAAAATGTTGTTTTAATCTACTAACTCTTATTCTTTTTTTATTTTATTTTTGTTTTAAAGTTGCACTTAATTTTGTTTTTCTTTACTAATTTGTTTGAAATAAGTGTATAAATTTGTTTGAAACTATATTTTGTTACAAATATATAGTTTGTTTGAAATAAATGTACTAAATTAACTTCAATATGACTTTTTTTTAATAGGTTTTTGTTTTTTGGTTTTCAACGTAGATTAATATGTTTTCTATAACTTATACTAATCTATTTTAAAGGTTGCTGTTTTTTTCAATAAACTTAGGTTAATATGTTTTATTATTTTTTAATAAAGTTGCTATTTTTTTAATCATAGCTTGAAAATCAATGTTTTTTTTAATAAATTTGCTTGTTAAGTTGCATTGATTAATTTATTGTCATATTATAAAATAACCAATATGTGAATAAAGCTAAAAATACGATTTTGCCAATACGATTTTGCATTGATTAATTTATTGTCATATTGTAAAATAACCAATATGTTAAAATTGATTTTCTTTTTCTAAAAAGTTATCTCGGGGGAAAAAAAATTGTCAAACTATGTGAGAAAGTCCTCAAGGATGTGTTTTTTTGTAATTATATTTTATATTTCTTTGTTATTTTATTTTTATGGTTTTATTAGTATTTTTTTAATATTATTTCGCTCTTTTTCTTCTTTTCGGCGAGGCTTACGCGTCGCCTCGCCGCGACTAAAACACCTCGCCTCGCCTTTCGCCTTTTTAAACATCGACTCTCAGAAGATCTGTTCCATGTTTAATTTTTCATCTTCCTCCTGTTTTATGCATTTTTTTAATATGTCTGATACTTCAGTATTTTTACCTCTACATTTCTCTTTGGTTTTTTCAGCTACACTGGAAACATTAATCTTCGTAAAGGGGGTAGTCGAGAGAGCCATAATAAAATTATTATCGGAACATCCGTTGGGGCTGCTGTTCTCCTTATAGCTACTATAGTCTCTTGCTTATTAATGCGCAAAGGAAAGAAGAAATATCCTAAGCAAGGTCAAACACAAGATAGTTTATTATTGCTCTCTAGTATTGGAAACACTTGTTGGGTCAAAATGGGTAATTAGTATTTCTTATTTCAGACGAGTTTGAACATGGGAGGCCTGCTCAGAGGTTCACTCCCTCATTTGGTGATGCTGCCACAGAAGCGGCACATTGCTTTACATTATCTGAGCTTGAGGACGCGACAAGGAAATTTGAGAGGAAAGTTGGGTCAGGAGGATTTGGGGTTGTTTACTATGGAAAAACTAAAGATGGAAAGGAAATAGCTGTCAAAGTTCTGACCAGTAATTCTTACCAGGGGAAGCGAGAATTTTCAAATGAGGTAACCTTTCTCTGTTTTAGTTGTTATATTTTGTTGAATTCAACTCTCTCTTCTTACGAATTCCGTTATTTGCTTGTGTTATATTGTCTTGCAACTATTTTATGTAAATTTTTAAAAATTATAAAATGGAAATGTTAATAGCAGCATTAGATTAATTGATAACATTACCGGAAAAGATATAGAATTACTTATTCACATGAAACTTTCATTATGATTAATGTATTTATGATTGTAGAACTGGTAATCTAATTATAGAAAATGTCAAAACTATCCACTCCAACTACATTAAAAGGTCTCCAAAAGATTTCCCAAATCGATCCACAATTTAGGAACGATGTGGAAAATCTTTTTCTTCTAAGAGTGGTCCTCAGTAGAGGCACTTGAAGAAGAATGTGCTAAATTTTCAAATCGATCCTAAATTGTGGATCAATATGGGAAATCTTTGGGAATCCGTTTTTAAAAAAAAAAGTGGTTGGAGAGGATTGTTGTGATATTATCAAGGAATATCAGCCTCAGTCTAAAATATGAATTAAAAGAAAAAGTAACAGGAAGCTAACCTAAAAAGACACATAATAAAATAAACAAATATACAATGAAATTCCTGTTCTCTCGTACTTATCACTCTCCCATCCGAGAGAAGCTCGACCCGAGCACGAAAGCGGGAGGGGTGATCGACATCGTAAGTATACGAACACCGGCGCTCTCCATAATTGACAAGGAAAATCTTAATTTAATCCATGACCGGAGGTCTTGAACTTGGGTTGTGGCATTGATGCCACACATGGGTTGTGGCATGCATCACCAACACCTTCAGCTCCAAAAGTCGAAATACCTCGTAATGAATGGGACTTGAAAGCATCCCAAATCAGGTCCACATACCCGACAAGAACTATATTAAACCAAAGCATGAGTCGATCTGAAGACTACCAACTGAAGAAGCAATCTCTATAATATCATCAGCACTCCTCAAAAGTGGGAAGAAATCACCAATATAATATGACTCAAATCCTCAAAAATGCACGCAGGTCGTCCAGCTAACCTCGGACTCGGAGAAGATGCCGGAGAAGTCTGCTATACAGTACCCATTCTCGTTGTCCTTGAAAATGAGAAAGAAGTCTCCAAGATTAAACACTTCAACTTCCTTGACCCGAGTAACCCAACAGTCCACATTGAATATGTCTAAATTCAATAATCCTCAATTTGAAAAGTCAATCGGAATAGTCGGAACGGAGGGGAAATGTACGCCAACAGCAACAGGAACATGGGGCCTCAGAGGCTTAAGGTCAATTAGTGGGAAACATCATTGCAGATGCGCATATCATAAAGAACTCCCTTTCGATCTCCTTAAACTCCATCTTCAGATCTTTGATAAATTTAGTGCACCCATCCCCACCCTTAGATGACACCCCTTATAGCAACCGGTAGAGATCCACCCATATAACAGACGCCCATAGTCTCATTACATCAAAAGGCTCGGTCGTTCTCCCACAACTCGTTCTCCTCGATATCATCGAGGGGGTGGTAATAATCCACCTCCAATTTGGGTATATAATCATCCAAATTGACGGGTCCAAGAAGAGAGCCAAAAGAGTGATTGAATCACAATTTTGGGAAATGAGAGAGGAGGGGGTGGTCGTAATTTTAGAAAATTCCAGGAGCTAATTAAGGAACTTGAGCAACTATGGGGGGTGAAATGTCATTAAAAAGTGGAGAGGGGTTCTAAATAATTTTCTTAACTAAGGGGGGTGGATTTGTAAACGTATAAAATGTTGGGATAAGAGAATAAGGGGGAAAGATGGTAGAAGTAAGGTTGAACTTTTCCCCCCTTGGCTCAAAATTTTTAAATTCAAGAGGATTTAAAAGAAGATGGGGTAAACTTGGAAGTTACCTTTGATATTAGGTCATTATATGTTTCTTCCCTTGGTACAAACGTATAAAGTGCTTGCACTATTAATAAAATGCGCCATTCAATTAGACGGGGAGATAGATAGAGAGGGAGAGAGGGTGGGGGGTGGGGAGATCATTACACCATATTATATAACTAAAGCCACAAATAATAGAGATGACTAAATTTTTTCTATTAAATTCACGATGACTTTGTAGAATATATTTATCTTATAGATCATTATCCAAATAATTTGATGGATTGGATTTGATCTTCACCATTTGGTTATCAATAATAAAAATGTATTGTTTTTGGCCCCTTCATACAAACGTATAAAGTGCGTACACCATTAATAAAATGAGCCATTCAATGTCACACCTTCATTTTGGAGATGATACCATATTTTTCTACTTGTGCCAACAATGAATTTACAAACCTTGTTTCATCTTTTGAAGAACACGGGTTTTCTGTGGATCGATAAATTAAATTAATCTCAAATTAATTATTTTCAATTTTAATTCCGATTAATAATTTATCTTAGATCAATTTATTAATTCAATCTGAATGAATTAAAATAAAACAAATATGGTGCAAATTAAAAATACCTGTTTAATTTGTTCCCAATTAATTTAATCAAGTGAAATTTTATAATTTACGAATTAATGAATAAGGTCCAAATTACATATGAGGTGATAGCAATTAACAAAGGCAAAAAATAAATGCAATCACACACGAGATATAGAATTTTAATGTGAAAACCTTTCGGTAAAAACCATATGCACCCACCCACCCCCAAACTAAAGTCCACTAGTACAAATGTTTATAGGATTTCCAAAAGGGACAAACACGACTTACAATCTGAATTTGACCGCAGCCACAGAATCCTTGTTGTTCTGAACCTCTAACCTCCACAGTACTAGCTCTGTCAATCTCCACCGCAACTTTGACTTCACAACCACAACTGTCGGGGGCCTTCGTATCCATCGATCTATGATTCGATATGTCTGCTTGAATCTTCATCGCAACTTTGACTCCTGGCTCACCAGTTTTGCAAATGTATCTCGGATCTTAACCCTTGACAATCGGCTCACCGATATTCGTAATCTCAACAAGCTTTTATCACAACCAAAGCCAAAACATATTTATATAATAATTTGTGGGAAAAAAAGTTTATTTAATAAAACACCAAATTGATCTTCATTTAATTGTCAAAGGGTTTCTTAAATCCTTAAAAATATTTATATACCAAGCAGTAGGTGTGGGAGCTTTTGGGGGGTTTAAAATTTCTTCAAAGGTTCTAAAGAAAAGTAATAAGAGGTCACTCACAAAACTCCACGTAATTCTTTTTATACAGAAAATTAGAGACAAGATTCCAAGAGTTTTGTGATAAGAAAGCACTAAAAAAAAGGCTTTTAAAGATATTAAAAATGAGGATCAAAGTCCAATAGAGTTAAACTACTAAAACGCATGGCCGTGGACCAATCAGGGAAGGCCGCATTCATAACTCGCGACCCCGCGCCTTGGATGCGCGTTCGTAGGCATCAAGATTCGTTGCTAGGCCGCGGTTTCCTCACAGAGGCTACTTGTTGGTGCTCTTTTTTTCCTTTTAATCTTTAATGAAAACCCCAATATGTTTGTTCTTTCTAGTGACGTTTTCAAGTGTCAGAAAAGGTACGTCACTAATATAGCTTGAGCATAAACACAGATAAATCCTTTTAAAACTTCTTTAAAAAAAAAATAATTTTTTTAATTATTTTTAACTAAAGCTAGATTAATTTTATCTTTCAAAAATTAATTTCCCCACTTGTGTATGATGGGTGTTTTGATGTCATATGATGTTGTGTTGTCATCGACGTAGTATCTCGTCATGTGGAAGATCTTCAATTTATATGACACACCTAAACAACATTTTGTCCACTCGAAACTACGACATCAAGACAACTTTGTTCTTACAAACTTGTCTAAGAGAACAGTGACTGAAAAATGTCTATCTAGTAGTGTTAGATCTAGGATCTGGAAACACAAAATACGGTGTGCTAATGTCCTAGAGGGGTGAATAGGACATATGGGGAAACATGACCAATTAAAAATATACTTGTTAAAACCGGTTGAGTTAAAATTCAGTATGTTTTAAACACCTGTCAAACTTCCAATAACATATTTGAATGATATTAGATAAAACCTTTGAAATAAAACAAATCCCAGAAATGAATTCTAACAATGATGATCGATTTGCTCAATGAATAACACTCACTTAGGCAAATTATTGAACACTTTATTTTTAAATGATGAAATTCAATTTTTAGTTTAGGAAAAGTTTCATGATACCAATCAAATAAAAATTCAAAAGCCTTTGAGTTCAATTGCAAATGAAACATACATCAAGATCCAATTAGGTTAATTTCAAGTCAATTTGGTATTAGGTGAGATTAAGACAAATTAGTTCAAATAAATAGCAATTATGTGAGATCTAAATATCTAGCAACCTAATTATGTGAGGTGGTATGTGTCTTGTGAATAAAAGTAAATATGGAATTGAGATCACAACATCAAAATATACAAGGAAAAACCACACCTAAGGGAAAAAATTCTCGAAATGCCACGACTAATCCACTACAAAAATTGAAGATATTACAAGAGATGAAAAATATACCTAGTTTGAGTTCCTTACAAGTTTTCACTATGCACTAAACTTCTTCACTCCACATGATCTAGCGGCTCTCAATCGGAGCCACAACTCCAATTCTTCAGAATTTCCTCCTTGTTAACCTCTCAATTGGATATATTCAATGGAAAATGAAGGTACAAAGGTTTTCTAGTTTAATTTGATGAAATCATTCAAAACTCTCTCAAAAATTTTCAATTAAAGCGAGAAAAAACGAAATCAGGATTCTTAGAGAAAGAAAGAGTAGCTCTTAGTTCTGATTTTTTTTTTTTGTAATTTAAAATGAGAGTTCTAATTGGAAAAGGATCCAAGTTGGGTTTTTATAGAAGAAAAAATGGCTCTACTTTTAGTAAACCTTGTGCACGATCCCGATTTTTTGTCGTGCGAGCACCCTTTAAAATGGTCTTAAAAACACAATTTTGAAGACCGGTATCATGCGAACGGTTCCAAAACCCTTCCATGCGCACCCCTATAAAATATCAAATTTGTCAAATATTCCAAATGGAATAGTTCTGGGAAGCCCATTTGCACATGTTTGAGAAATGTGACATTTTGAGAGTAAAACAAGTGCAAAACGGGTGAAAAAATGTGGGAAATTGTGCGGACAACCTAAGGTATCTAAAGGTCATAAACCTCAATTAAAAAGGTCCAATTGTTCAGCCGGAGTCTCTGAATATTATGAAGAGATGTAATGAAGCTGGCTTGGATGTGAATGGAGACATGTAAGGAAATCAAGCATCTAGACACTAGGACTATCAAGAAGGATATGTTCCCGAACGCCGAGTAAAATATTTTTCCACGTAATAAGATAAGAAACACTTCTATATAATTACATAATCTATCAAATAAAGTTGGGTGTGGTATAGAGTATTGACCATTGATGAAGTGTTTGGGAGAAAATCTGACTGCCTCAAGCTTTTAGAATCCGGTTTGAAAAAAATTAATAAAATAGTGGATGTGTGGAAAAAAGTTTGTGTGTCGAGGGGTTGGAGACTTTAATCACTTCATTATTTGGTAGTCTCCCAACATTTTATTGTCATTCAAAATCCGGTTAGAATTGCTAAACATATTGATCGAAGAACGAGAAATATTTTTTGGGAAGTGTTAGGGGGGGGGGGAGATCATTTAATTAATTTGGAAATTATGACAAATCCAAAAAATAAGAGATTGGGATTGGTAACATTATCCCAAGGAACAAACAACTGTTGGCAAAGTTGATGCAGAGGTCTTCTGGAGAAAATTCACTATGGTGCAAAATTATAATGCTTAAATATGGGGTGAGCAAGAATGGTTGGGATCCCAATAAAGTTAACTGTGGAACTTTGCACAGTGCTTGTAAGTTTATTTTGATGTGTTTTGTGATACGTAGAGACACGTAGCGCGTGGTTGTGCTCTCGGGAGAAGACTATCTTTTATTTTGTATTTTAGTTTAGGGTAATATTGTCATTTCCTTTTATTTTTAGTCTTAAATTGGTCTCCAAGCATATTTGGGGCTAATTCATTATTTTTAGTTATTAGTTATCTTTTTTAGTCTTTTGGGTCATTACTTGGTTACCAAGTAATTTTTCTCCTATAAATAGGCCCTTGGCATTCATTTGTAAGAACACTTGAATATTGAGAAAGAGAATATATATAGAGAGACCCATTTCATTAGTTTAGTTTTATTTGTTGTTGGTGTTGGTGTTGTGTAGTTAGTAATTGTTGTGTAGTTGTAATAATAATGCTTCCGCATTCATAGATTCACATCAAATTGGTATGAGAGCTGCGTTTGTTCTTGATGTTCGTCGTGATACGTGAAGTGGGTATCGAGTTATGGTTCCAACTCTGACAACCCTTCCATTGTTAGATTGGTAAATGTCCAAATAGGAATCGGGTGGATGGAAACCCTAGATTCCATCATGGCTAATTGGGGGGATACAACGCTTTTAGCCACTACTTTTCCACCCTCTACCACCTCATCTTCCTCCACCATCACCACCTCTTGCCGCCACACAACTACCACTACACTTCGAAATGCAACCCCATCTTCTTCTCCACCCTCTGAAACACTCCCTCACCCTCTGCCACCGTCAGCAGTTGCCTCGCCTCTGGTGAAGATGACACGGTAGTTTGCCGCTCCTCCACCACGTTTTTTAGATCCCTCATCCCCCACCCTGGGCGCACCTTTCCCCATTAGCCCCGACCAAAAAGGCCATCACCGGTTATCGGTCCGGTGGCCCTCTGGCCGGCCGATGCCGCCACCCTTCCATCCCATTTTGCCTTTTCTTTTTAGTCCCTTTTCCCCTTTCTTTTCAGCCCAGCCCTCCTCTATAGCCCTAAACTTAACCCCACTACCCCCAAACCCCAAACCCTAACCCCCAAGTTTTACCCTAATCTGACATAACCTCTTTTAACCCTATTTTAACCCTTTATTCGCTCATCCATGCCCAACCACAATCAAACCCGATAAAAAACGGATCTACCCTACTTTGATAGATCTCCTACCCTATTTGACATCAAATCCGGTCAAAATTGGTCTAATAGGCTATTTTTTACACAACTCAAGAATTCAATAAAAAATGCGTCCCACTTGTGATCCATTTCCGACTATTTGCCATTTTTGATTCTGGCTTTCCGGAATGTTGTCGCCTTCAGTCCGCTTGTTTTGCCATCGTACTCGCAAAGGTGCGGTCTCTGGAGTTATCGTCCGGTTAGATTCAAGGGTCCACCAATCCTAAGTTGCAACCATATGCTCGTGATGTAGAGAAGGCGGATATGGTCGCCAGTTTTTGGTTGCTCGGATTTCTTAGGGAACATTGTCAGGATTTGGATATATTAGACTCATTATTGATGAGGTTCATACGCATCGGACTAATTAACGTTTGGGCAGCTCACTTTTGGTTGATTTTGATTGGGGTCCGAAATTTTTCGAGGATTATATCTTGTGGCATTGATGAGTCACCCTACCCGCTCGAGGACGAGCTTTTCAAAGACGGGGAGAATGATGTATTTTGTGATACGTAGCGACACGTAGCGCGTGGTTGTGCTCCCGGGAGAAGACTATCTTTTATTTGTAGTTTAGTTTAGGATAATATTGTCATTTTCTTTTATTTTTGGTCTTTAATTAGTCTCCAAGCTTGTTTGGGGCTTATTAGTCATTTTTAGTTATTAGTTAGTGGTCATTTTTAGTCTTTTGGGTTATTACTTGGTTACCAAGCAATTTTTCTCCTACAGGTCTTTGGCATTCATTTGCAAGGACACTTGAATATTGAGAAAGAGAATATAGAGAGAGAAAGAAATTCATTTCTTTAGTTTAGTTTTATTTGTTGTTGTTGGTGTTGTGTAGTTAGTAGTTGTTGTGTAGTTGTAATAATAACGCTTCCGCATTCATAGATTCAAATCATATTTCCTATGGCATTGAGTCCATTCAAAAGTTTGTTTACTTAGAGGTGGGAGATGGTACATTCGCTTTTGGGAGGATGTTTGGAGGGGTTCGTCATCTTTATTATTCTTTTCCCACGCTTGTATAGTGTCCTTGAATCACCACATTTCCATAGCATCTCTAATCCCTTTGGATTCTAATCCCCTGCTCTTAGAATTTGTCCTTTAGAAGGAATGTGAATGAAGTTGAGACCTTGGAATGCGTTCCTTTGTCGGGATTTAGTGAGGGGGTTTTTAGTAAATTTTATCTCCTTTTTATTGTGTGATGATCAATCAAATCCTCTTTTTGGACCTTCAAAAGTAAGTTGGGTAGCTGGGTTTCCTTCAGAAGTTGAGATTTTTGCTTGATTAGTGGCCGGCCTGTAGTAGGGTTAAATGATACAAAGGAGGAGACCTTTTACATTTTTCTCTCCAGCATGGTGCTACCTGTGTAAGAACAGTGACAAAAGTCTGAATCACATCCTTCTTCATTATCCATTTGCACATTTTATGAAGATCTTGGAGTTTTTTTGGTTGGGGCTCTTCCAAGTAAACCATGTGATCTTTTCCTCGTTGGGAACTTATAGGCATTGGGGATTTATCTAAAATGTGCTGTTCTGCACAATTTGGAATAAACATAACAACATAATTTCGAAGGAAAAGAGTAGAGCAAGGAATGGGTTTGGGAGAGGTTACAATTCTTGGCTTCTCTTTGGGACTTCCATGCTCAAACCTTTTGAATCCATTTTTATTTTATGATTCAGTTGGGTTGTAAAAAAAGGCGAATTAGTGAGGTTTGTGATAGTGTTTAACAAGGCTTCTTACTGGAATTATTTTTGATGAAGGTGGGAGTTGGAGGCTGATTTGTTGGGAGAAGGATTTGAATTTCGTTTTATGTCATGAACCTGGTTGTTGTATAGCTTTTTTTCTGTTTTCTCTCCTTGTTTCTTGCTTGCTATGTGGACTACTGGTCCACCTCTTGATGTACTTTTATAATTAATAAAAGCTTATTTCTGATAAGAAAATACAGAAGAAAATACCATTTCTGTAGTGAGGATCATATCACTCTCCCCTCTATCAAATCTAAGATATTTTATTTTACTTTGTTTCAAATTTATCCACCTTGTTTTTTCTAAAACTTCGTTTTCAAAGTTAAGAAGATAATCATCACAAAATTTGGAGATATTATCTATAGAAGTCATGAAGTATTTATTTTTTCCTCTAGTGAGTATATACATGAAAGTCACATATGTCACTCTGAGCTAATTCCACTATAGAAGAATTTCAGTGAGTTCCTTGCAATTTTTGGAATTTAATGTAAGATGTCCATATTGTGGTCAGATGAAGTGATCAACTTATATGTCACCAGTATTCACAGAACGTCAATATCATTCACCCATGATTTCATTTATAGTAGAGCAAATATTGAAATGAAAATTATTCTCAAAAAGCTGAAATCACTGAACATGAAAACAATTGTCCACTATTTTGAATTGAAGTTATCCACGTGATAATTTTATTCTGGTGTGGGCACAATCCCTGTGATGGTGTAGCACAGTGAAACAAAGACCGTGAATGTGCCATGGACAAGTCAGTGTACATATACGGGAGAACAAACTGGTGCTTCTGAAAAATAGCAAAAATTTGGTTCAACTTCTTCGTTGGCCGAAGCACTTTAACATCCAATTTTTGTTTAAGCAAGTGGAGACCATTCGCTTCCCTGGTGTTTATAATACGACTTGTACTTCTTAAAAATAGGGTTATTTGGCCTTTGTCCCCCTTTTGTTTTACCATATTTCACAATGGGTATCAAAGTTTTCACTGTTTACACTTTGGGGTCCATTTTGACACTTTCTAAGATTTTTTGCAACACTTTTTTTTTCTTAAAAAAGTGATGCAAAAAGTGAAAATGAACCTCAGAGTGTAAACAGTAAACTTTGGTACCTAGAGTGAAATATGGCAAACAATTGGCGCCAAAGGTCAAGTGGCTGGGAAAAGAAAAACTGCCATTCAGACCCCCGTCAAGGCAGCTCCGACCCAGCCGTAAAAGCCCATCTTCAGCCCCGTCGCACGATGAACAACCCTTAACCACAACGCCACGCCCTCTAGTCTGGGCCTAGGAAGCACGGACTCGACACGTAATACGTGATACGACCAATGTTTAAAAAGGCGCCCGAGGCGTACGCGAGAGAAAAGAGCCTCGAGGCTTAAGCCTCAGGCCATTAAAGAAAGGCTTACGCCTTTTTGGATGAGGCGCTGCGCCTCAAGGCTGACCGCCTCAAGGCGGTGAGGCGTACGCCTCTTATATGGGGCTTAAAAAATGGAAAAGAGAAGATTGTTAAAAAAAAAAAAACCGTTCGTTAGAAATAAACCCTAACCCTTGTATTATTGAAGCCCGCTTACTCTCTCTCTACTCCGAAACCATTTTCCTTCACCGAAACCCTAATCCGGCCATCCTTCTCCTTCCATTCTTCAAGTCCGGCCCTCGGTAAGAGCAAAACCCTTTAATTCTTCAACTCCGGCCCTAGTTTTTTACTAGAAACTGTTATTTGTTTGTTTTTTATACGAAACTATTAACATAAAGTTTTTATGTTATTTGTTTTTTAGTTTAGTATTAGTTGTAGTTTTAGTTTAGTTTTAGTATTAGACTTAGTTTTAGTATATTTTTTTTTGTCAAAACTTTGGTTTTAAGTTTTTTTACCTGTAAAAACATTGTAAAAACTTATTTTTTTTCCTGTAAACTTAGTTTAGTTTTCTGTTTTTTTTTTTCTGTTTTTTTTCTTCTGTTTTTTCCCTGTTTTCTGTTATTTCCTATAAAAACTTTTAGTTTTAGGTTAGTTTTTAGTTTTACACTTTTTTCTGTTTCACAATATTTTAATAAAACCTTTTTCACAATATTTTTTAACTTGTTTTTTGTCTAAAAACTGTTATATGAAACTGTTTATGTTATTTGTTTTTTAGTTTTAGTTTTAGTAGATTTTTTTTTGTAAAAACTTTGGTTTTAATTTTTTTTACTTTTTTTTTTCCTGCAAACTTAGTTTACTTTTCTGTTTTTTTTTCTTCTGTTTTTTTTCCTGTTTTCTGTTATTTCCCATAAAACTTTTATTTTTAGCTTAGTTTATAGTTTTACACTTTTTTCTGTTTTTTTTTTCTGTTTCACAATATTTTAATAAAACCTGTTCCACAATATTTTGTAACTTGTTTTTTGTAATAACTTTGTTTTATATTTTTTTTTGTAGTTGAATTATGTCTAGAAAGGATCCCGCTTGGAAATATGGTACGGAGGTTGACAATGGGAAAGGATATGTCTATATCCAATGTAAGTTTTGCAATAAAGTTATAAAGGGGGTGTCAAACGAATGAAAGATCATCTTGCGGGAACGAAAAAAAATGTTCGAGAATGTGATAGAGTTCCTACGGATGTGAGACAAGAAATGGCGGATTTCTTGAAAAATAAAAACTTTGAAAAAGATGTGGCCCGAAGAAAATCCGAGGAACATATTGAGAGGTGCGTATTTTACAAGTTCAAAAGATGGTTCAAGTATGGGTAGTACGGCTAGGGGGATTAGGGGACCCATGGATAGGTTTTTAGTTGATCTTGATGATGATGGTTGTGATGATCAACCTAAGCCTAAAACTGAAAAGGAGGCTAGAGATGAAGCATGCCTTGATATTGGTAGATTTTTCTTTGAAAATGGTCTTCCATTTCATGTGGCAAATAGTCCTTCCTTTATTAGTATGGTGCGAGCAATTGGAAAGTATGGTCGCGGGTTGAAACCTCCTACTGCATACGAGCTTAGCACGTGGATATTAGAAGAGGAAGAAAGGCGTGCCAAAATTGTAGTTGATGAAGTAAAGAAAACGTGGATGCAAACAGGGGTGTCCATATTATCGGATGGTTGGAAGGATATTCGAGGTCGCCATTTGATAAATTTTCTCGTTAATAATCCACATGGAACGGTTTTCTTGCGATCAGTTGATGCGTCAGATGCTATAAAGGACGCAAACATGTTGTTTAAGCTTCTTGATAGTGTTGTTGAGGAGGTGGGGGAGGAGTTGGTCATTCAAGTTGTAACCGACAATGCCTCGAATTATAAGGCGGCGGGAAAGTTGTTGATGGAGAAGAGGAAACGTCTGTGGTGGACACCATGCGCCGCCCATTGCATTGACCTAATGTTGGAGAAAGTTGGGGAATTGCCGCAGCACAAAAACGCCTTGATAAAGTCAAAGAAGGTATTAATTCATCTTTAATTTTTATTTTTTACTTTTTAATTCGTTTCACATATTACTTTTTAATTGTAGGTGAGTAACTTCATATATAATCATGGGTGGGTTTTGCAATTGATGAGAGATCATACGAAGAAGGATCTTATTCGCCCGGCTGCAACGAGATTTGCTACCGCTTATTTGACCCTTCAGAGTATGTATAGCCTTAAGGAACCATTGGAGCGTATGTTCACTTCTCCTGAATGGGCTAGATCAAGCTGGGCAAAGAAGGATGAAGGGAAGCAAATAAAAAAAATCATTTTGCAGGATCGAAATTTTTGGGGTAGTATGTCGTACGCAATTAGAAGCACAAAACCTCTTGTGGGGGTTTTGAGAATGACTGATTCAGAGAAGATGCCAGGGATGGGTTTCATTTATGGTGCAATGGACAAAGCAAAGGAGACCATAGCAGAGAATTTGGGAGGAGATGAGGGGTCTTATAAGGAGATATGGAGCATAATTGATACGAAATGGGAGTTTCAGTTACATCGCCATTTGCATGCGGCGGCATATTTCTTAAATCCACATTTTCAATATGAAGAGAACTTCTCTAACCATCCTGAAATTAAATTGGGTTTATTGACTTGCATGGAAAAGCTTATTCCGAATGATCAAGATAGATTGAAAGCGGATATACAGATTGATGATTTTAGGAATAGAAAGGGGTTTTTCTCTTTTGCGTCGGCAAAAACAAGTTGCAAATTGCGTAGTCCCGGTAAGTAAATCTTTTGTTTAAGTACGATTTGCTTTTGATTAATACCATTAAATACATTTTTTAACTAAATTTTACTTCACTCTTATTTTAGCGGATTGGTGGATTCAATTTGGAGATGGAACTCCAGAATTGACTAGTTTTGCGGTGAGGGTTTTGAGTCTTACATGCTCTTCGTCCGCATGTGAACGCAACTGGAGCACATTCAATCAGGTATTCGTTTGTAAAAAAATATTATTTGTAAAAATTATTATTTATTTTATGACTAAAAAATTATTATTTGAAAAATTTATACAGCTCCATACGAAAAAGAGAAATCGTTTGTCAACGAAGAGGTTGAATTCATTGGTGTATATAATGTATAACAAGAAGTTAAAGACGAAGTTTTTGAGAAAGAAGGCGCTTAAAGAGGATGAGGACCCATTGGTTATTGATCATCTACCTTCAGATGATGAGTGGGTAGCGGGGCAAGATGATTCCCATTCGACAGATGCCTCGGTGGTTACGGATGCCTCAGGAGCGATGGATGATGTGATAGGGGTAGGAGAGATTCCCATTCCCATTCCCATTCGCCGTGAACGTGCTAGAGGGGGGCGAGGAAGAAAGAGAAATAATTCACAATTTAACACTTCAAAAAAGGGTTAGTATTCACAATTGTCTTTTTTACATTAAATAATTATTTTAAAGAGTTAAAATAATTATATTTTATCTTATAGGTAAAGGAAAGGGGATCTTGGTAGATGAGGAAGATGAATTTGTTGATGTTGACTCGGGTGATGATGATGACGAGACGACCATTAGATATGATGATGATTCAATGGACGATCCTATTAGCGATGGTGATGATAGCGGCGATGATGATGGATTAAATCCGCTTTTCAAGCCTTTGGATACGGATGATCCATTATTGTTTTAGTATTAAGCTTGAGGGGATGCTTTGTTTTTCTATGTTTTTGTGATGAACAATACGGTAATGATGTAATGGAGATGAACTTTTAGTTTGATTGGTTGATGGATTGAATGATTATGGACCCTTTTGCATCATTTAATGTGTTGGATTATTTTTTGTGAAATTATTAGACTTTTTATATTTTTTTCCCTTTCTTTTTTTCTTTTCGGTGAGGCTTACGCCTCAAGCGCCTCGAGGCTTACGCCTCGCCTCGTCGAGGCCAAAACGCCTCGCCTCGCCTTTCGCCTTTTTAAACATTGGATACGACTCGATTCGGGATTCGGGATACGGGATACGTGATTTTTCCAAAATGTAGGATACGGATACGCTAGGATATGTTAAATATTTATTATTTTATTTTATATATATTAATGATAAACTTGATAAAATGAAACTAAAGCATCAAACACCATTATATTAAAGTGCTCAAATATGATGATTGTTATCACCAAACAAACACCATTACATTAAACTCTACAAACATAAATAGGAAAAAAAATTTAGAAGGTTTTTTATTTATGAAGAAAAAAGGATTCAAACAGTGGGATGCAAAGGTTAAAAAAATAACACAGCTAAGAGTGAATGAAAACAGTTAAAGAAAACCATACAGTTAAAAACAACACAGATAAAAAAAAGAATGAAAACATAAAAAACAGTTAAGAAAAAAATCAGAACAATACATCACAAGCAAAGAATGAAAAACAAACAACACAATTAAAAAAAAAAAAATATAGTAAAGAAAGAAAAAGAATTAAAGAATGAAAAACAACACAGATAAAAAAATAACACGGTTAAAAACACACGCATATGAGGTTGAAAAAAAATACCTAGAGCAGTTGAGAAAAGAAAAAAAAACCAACACAGAAAAAAAAAATATAGGATACTCTAGGATTTGCGTATCCCCAGTGTATCCCAGCGTATCCTGGCCATTTAAAAAATAAAAATAAAAAGGGATACTCTAGGATTCATGTATCCTAGCGTATCCTAACGTATCCCGTATCCTATATGTGTCCAACAAAAATTCGCGACCTCCCGAGAGTATCTGTGCTTCATAGGTCTGGGCAGAACCCTCGGCACTACCAACCCACGTGTAAGCCAACCGGGTCCGACTTGACCTATGAGTCTAAACCAACTGACCTAGCTCCACGAATCAACAAAAATCAGCCCAATCCCGACTTGCTCGAACAACCTCTCACCGAGATAGCCCCCAAGGGACTGTTTTCGGTCACTGGCCATTCATTGGGTCTTGAACCCATTAACCCGATGGTCCGCAGTAGTGTTCGCGCCTCAATTTATCGTAGGCGCGTCACTCACAGCCAAACTTAACTTCGTTTGTTGAACAAACTGTCCTCAACCCCATCCCTACATCCAAAACAACCCCCCAATGGCCAGCCACACAAAAGCTGCCCAATCTATGCCCCCACTACCAAGTACCCATTACCGTCTCTCATTTTTCCATTTGCCCTTATGTCCAGTTTAGCCGTCACGTCGACAGACTAGTCACAACGGCATAGCTTACACTACATGCTGTGTGTTGAGAAGGGAGGGTTGTGTAAGATTATAATTGACGGCGGCTCTAGTGTCAATTTGGTCTCTCGCGAGATGGTGGAGCGTCTGGGTCTTCGTGTCCAACCCATCTAGACTCCCTGTAAAATTGAGTGGCTAGGGTCCAAGGATGAAGTGCGACCCACGGGACAGTGCCGTGTACTGTTCACGATTGGGCCATATTCAGATGAGGTCGTGTATACGGTAGTTGATATGGACGTGTGCCACCTCCTGTTAGGTCGAGATCATGGTAGAATGCACAGTGGTCGTGCTAACACTTATTCATTTATTTATACACAAGGGCCATGAAGTGGTCCCTGATCCCATGCCGTATCCCAGACACTTCGGCCCACTTATGCCCCAGAGCTCGAAACCTGGACTCCTTGTCGATGCCCTTGATCAGGGGTTGTGTTATGCCCTTATTAGCCCCTTGGATGCCACGCCGACTAGTGTTCCAGAAGCCCTTCGTGACATCTTGGCATTGTTCTAAGATGTTTGCACACTGTTTGATTCCCTTCCACCATTGAGGGACATACAACATTCGATCGATTTTGTACCAGGAGCCAAGCTACCCAACCTCCCCCATTATAGGATGTCACCAGCTGAGCACGCTGAGCTCCAATGATAGGTATCAGAGTTATGCGACTGTGGCCTTGTACGAGAGAGTATGTCCCCTTGTGCCGTGTCTACCTTGTTGACGCCGAAGAATATGGTAGTTGGTGGATGTGTATCGAAAGCCGAGCTGTGAATAAGATCACAGTCAAGTATCATTTTCCTGTCCCGAGATTAGAAGATATAATTGACCAGCTTCACGGGGCCACCGTGTTTTCCTCGCTTGATTTGAAGGGTGGTTACCATTATATTCGTATGCAACCTGGGGATGAGTGAAAAACTGCCTTCAAAACGAAGGATGGATTGTATGAGTGGACCGTTATTCCCTTCGGATTATTCAATGCCCTATCCACATTCACGTGTGTTATGACACAAATCCTTTTCTTTGTTGGATAAGTTCGCCGTGGTGTATTTTGATGACATTTTGATATACAGCCTATCCACAGAGGAGCACGGGGACTACGTTAAACAGATATTGGAGGTTTTTCGGCGTGAGTTTTTATCTCCAGCTGAAGAAGTGTTCTTTTATGGTGCCAAAGGTTTCCTTTCTTGGGTATATAGTGTTGGGTGAAGGAGTATGGGCTGATAGCGAAAAGGTTAAGACTATCTGGGATTGGCATAGACTATCCACTGCCTCCCAAGTCCGCAGTTTTCACGGGTTGACCAGTTTTCATCGATGATTCATTGAGGGGTTCAGTTCGGTAAGCTCCTATTACTACACTGATGCACACATCTGTGACTGAGTTTTCCTGGACCGATGAGGCTGAGGCGGCATTCGAGCTCATCAAGTCCAAGATGACGTTCGCTCCCATTCTGCCCTGCCAAACTTCTCCAAGATGTTCGAGTTGACTTGTGATGCTAGCAAATTCTGAATTGGTGCAGTTCTCAGTCAGAATGGTCGCCCCGTTGCTTAATTTTGTCAGAAAGTTATCAGTTCCACTAGCAACTAGTATGCCTATGATTTGGAGTTTTATGCAGTAGTGCAGGCAGTCAAACATTGGCAGATCTATTTGATTCACCGAGAGTTTGTTATTAAATCAGATTACGAGGCAATCGACCCGTCAAGTGTAGTAGTTTCCTGCAGCAGTTCACCTTCAACTTAGAGTACACCTTCTTTAGGAATATTATAGAGGCATGTTCACGTTAACATGGCGTTCAGGGTGATTACTTACTATACGTTGGCTACCTGTATCGCGGCACAACATAGTGCATCCATACTTCTTTGCGAGAGAAGATCATCACGGAGCTCCATGGTGGGGTCCTAGCTAGTCATTCAGGTATCGCTCATACCTTAGTTACACTGTGTGAGCGATTCTATTGGCCCACCATGAGGAGGGAGGTTCACACCCATGTTCAGCGTTGATATACTTGCTAGACGGAGAAGGGGCATCATACTAATGCCGATTTGTATACACCCTTACCCATCCTTGATCGACTGTGTGGCCTGATGTTTCTGTGGACTTTGTCGTGTGTCAACTAAGACAATGAAGGGGCATAGTTCTTTGTTTGTGGTAGTTGGCCGATTTTCTAAGATGGCCCATTTCATTCCATGTTTGAGGACTTCAGATGGTTCAATGTGGCCACACTCTACTTTTGCGAAATTGTCTATTTACATGGCGTACCGAGGAGTATTGCGTCTGAGAGGGATGTTCGTTTTATGGGGAACTTTTGGGAGTTTGAAAATTATTGCGATGCACTCTTCAATTTCCACATCTTTTCACCCACAGACGGATGGTCAAACCGATGTGGTCAATCGAAGTTTGGGAGATCTCTTACCGTGTTAAGCTGGTGATTCACCTAAGATTTGGGAGGCGGTTCCTACTTAACCGGAATTTTCTTTCATCAATTTCGTCAATCGTGTTATTGTCTTTCACCTTTTCAGATTGTTTTGGGGTCTTCTCCTTTATTGCCCATTGATCTAGCTGAGACCCCCCCCCCCCCCCCCCCCCCCACACACACATGCACACACTATGACAGTGAGCGCGACAGCTGCCGATTTTGCTACCAAAATATTTGGCATCTATGATGATGTGCAGACCCCTTTACAGCATATGTATGCTTCTTACAAGGAGTAGGCAAATTCTCGTCATTAGTCCCTTGTTTTTCAGCCAGGAGATCTTGTTATGGTATATATCTTCAGAGCGAACGGCGGGTGAGCAAGGCCAACAAGTTACAGATTCGCTACTTTGGTCCCTTCTCTGTTCTTCGTCATTGTGGTGATAATGCTTATGAGGTAGTCCTGCCCAAGGATTTTCGGATGCATCCCACATTTAATGTTGCTGATTTGACTCTGTTTCGGGTTTCACACATTCCCCGATTCCCCTCCTTGTGGATCCAACGCAGCCAGTTCGTTCTCATGTTGACCGTGTCGAGGGTATTTTGGACTCTGAGACGACTATGAAGCCTACGGGACCCTTGTCCGTTATTTGATCCGTTGGTTGGGACGCCCTGAGAGTGACGTCTCATGGATTATTGAGGCCACATTGCATCATATTGACCGCGACTTCTATGATCATATCTTCCGGAGAATATGAGAATATGTCAGTGCTTCGTAGAGGGGGAGAGTGACGTAGGAGGAGCGTGTCATTTATGTTGTTTCATTTTTATTATGTTCATTTACTTATTTAGGCTATATTAGTCTTTTGGATCTTTGTGCTTGTAAAAAGACTCCTATGTGTTTAGCTTTCATTATTATCATTTTGCTTTAGAAAGAGTTTAGGGAGAGAATTAATGGAGAACTCATATTTCAGCATTTCATTCATGTGTGTGTAATTAACGTGTATAAATTCTGCTGCATTCACATCAGCTTCTGTTTGACCCAGGTGACTCTTCTCTCAAGAATACATCACAGAAACTTGGTACAGTTTCTAGGGTATTGCCAAGGAGAAGGGAAAAGTATCCTTGTTTATGAATTCATGCATAATGGCACTCTCAAGGAGCATCTTTATGGTAAGCTGAAGCTCTATTTCCTTCCAAAAGAAACAATTTAATTTTATATATGTTTAACCAAATATAAAATTTGCAGGACCCTTAACACGTGAGCGAAGTATTAGTTGGATCAAACGCCTTGAGATTGCTGAAGATGCTGCCAAAGGTTTATAAATTAAGAAACATAATTGCTTGTCGCTCAAGTGAGCAGACTCTCTCTCCGACAGTCATACTTCAGAGGGTACTTATAAAATTTTGTGCCCTTGTGCTTGTTTCAGGTATTGAGTATCTTCACACTGGTTGTGTCCCGTCCATTATCCATAGGGATTTGAAAACCAGCAATATTCTTCTTGACAAAAACATGAGAGCAAAGGTGTCAGATTTTGGCCTCTCAAAACTTGCAGTAGATGGAGCCTCTCATGTATCAAGCATAGTCCGAGGCACTGTTGGGTATCTTGATCCTGAGTAAGATCCTTTTCTTCATACACTTTACGCTTCTCATTTTGGACTGAAATCAAGTGAAAGGCCTTTAAAAGGCTGAGTGTGCTAGATCCTTTTCTTCATACACATTACGCTTCTCATTTTTGACTGAAATCGAGTGAAAGACCTTCTTTAATATGCTGGGTGTGCTAGATGTAGCATGCTCAGCGTATTAAAGAACAATTCCAATTTATCTCTATCAAATCATAATATTATTTTCATCATTGTGTGATTACAAGAGAAGCTAAGTGCCTATGATTATGGTAGATGACTACCACTGTTTTTAAAGGTGCGCGCCTAGGCTTCATGCTCACCAAGGCGTAGCATTGGCTCCTCGTGTCATCTCAGTCAAGGCCTCTTCAATTAGGCGTGCTCCTTGGCGCCTAGTCTCCGGGCTCAAGGCACAACTTAGCCGCACTTGATTAAAATTTTCAGAAATATTCCATTAATACAAAATTGGATCAATTGATATGTTGACTTTACATGTTATCAGATGAAATATGAAGAATTGGACCATTCCTCACCCCCAAACCAACCAAAATCAAGCACAAGATGTCTCAATTTTTTTTTAAACAGAGTGTGATACTTTGAATTGCTACAACTCCTTAGAATAAGGGGAAGGTTTACCAGGAATTCCTCATCCTCTGACCGATCACTTGAATTAGAAGCTGTAACATTTTTTACTCATTTGCTAGAAGTATGAAAAAAAAAATGCCAGAAAGGATACGACAGGTTTCATTACACTATTTTATTGAATCTCAATTCATCTCAGAAATATTATTCTGGCTGCTTCAAAGACTGCAACTTTGTTTACTCATTATTCTATTTAGTAAGACTACTAAAAGATAGTTTCCCTCATGCTTATAAAAGAGTATTTTGACACACAAGAGAATGGGGGAGGGAGGTGATGCTGTAAGCCATCATATTAACTGGAAGATGAATTGAATAATGAGTAAAATACTCTACACCGAAGTTTCATTCTCAGTTGACTCTTACAGTTCTTACTATCTTTACACTGGAGTTTCTCACATCATGGAGAAAGAGTAAAAAGTGAAATTTAATCCATGTTCTGAAGTTATAATTTTGTGGTGGGACCATATGTGATCCCACCAAATTGGTCGATCAATTTTTAAATTGTCAATGGAGATATAAGGATGATTAGGATAGTTCGGAGTAAGCATATGAATCACTCCACTTGATAGTTCGGGTTAAGGATAGTCGATCAATTTTAAATTTTCTTATCTTGATTTTTGTCTAAAAGATGAAACGTATTATTTGGAAAAATGTGCATTTGTAAATGTGAACTGTAAGTACTTACCAATTCCCATCACTTCTTTGGTTACTGCTTATAACGTGTCTATTTCTTTAGTCTTAGAAGCTATCCACTATATGCATACAAGTTTTTATTATGTTTGTCTAGATTTTTATCAGTTGGCAACTTGGCGGCCCCTGGTTTATCAAATCAGCTACCCCCTCAACTTTATCTTTAGGCTTAGTCTAACTGAAACCTGATCAACACATATCACATGACTTTCTAACTATGTTGGTTTGTCTCGTGTGAAACCATACCCTATTAATTTGTTTCTTTATAATTCTTGACCACTTGTGAATATCTTTATCTTCAGCACAAACCTTTTCTCTCTTTCTTTGTGATTATAGTCAGGTATAATATGATTGGAAAAAAGATCTCAGTCACAGATGAGAAGACGTGAAAGAACTACTAGTTCCAAAGTATTCTCAAGTTTTTAGGGAAACATGTTAATTCTTCTGACATTTAGCAGCAGACGAGCAAGATTTCCCCAATTTTTATTTGTTAATTTTGATACAATTGCACAACAGCAACATATATGGAAGACTATACTGTTGCGGTTGAATGAGATGGACTCTAGTAGCTTTACTTCCATTTTTCATTATTATTTGACAGTTATATCACATCTCATCTTGATTTTCCTCCTCTTGTGATGCACAGGTATTATATCTCCCAGCAATTGACAGATAAAAGTGATGTTTATAGCTTTGGGGTCATTCTTCTTGAGCTGATATCTGGCCAAGAAGCAATATCTAATGAAAACTTCGGTGTTAACTGCCGGAATATAGTTCAGTGGGTAAGTCCAATTAACTCCCCAGGAATATAGTTCAGTAGGACTTCCTTAAACTTTTGGATAGCCATGTTTTGAACCCCTAGTTGAATATTATTCTGTGGGGTAGATCCCGAGGTCTAATACTATTCTTTGTTGATAAATTTAAGTTAGAGAAAGATTTGTACTATACCAATATCGAACCTTTTCTTCAAAAAATATATACTATGAATTTAATTTTCAAAAATCTAAGGGAAAATTTGCTCGACAGCTAAATCTGCCCACCGTGTCTATAAGCTTAAAAAAATCATCCCAATGACTGCACACAATACGGAAGCATAATTCCCAAATATGCAAAGAATAACCAACATACAATATATATTTTTTCCATTTCTTTTGTTTTATTTCGAGTATCTATCTAAAAAGAAGTGGAATTATAGTTGAGGTTAGTTATTGCATCACCTAATGGGCAAAATCTTAGGAAACAAGAAAATATATTTATATAGTCAATTTGATGCATCTATAAAATGGTTTCATATGACCTTAGATTGGTTAATATTTAATCTTCTGTGTTTTGTTTTTTAAAATGATGTTATCAGCTAGTAATTGCCTCTAATGTTTTTATTATTATTGCAGGCAAAGTCACACATTGAGAGCGGGGACATTCAAGGAATCATCGACCACTCTCTAGGTAATGAATACGACATCCAATCAATGTGGAAGATAGCCGAGAAAGCGTTGATGTGTGTCCAGCCTCACGGGAATATGAGGCCATCAATATCTGAAGTTATTAAGGAGATCCAAGAAGCAATATCCATCGAAAGAGTGACAGTCAGAGAAGGTAGCTCCGACGAGATATCAAGGCAATCTATTCATTCTTCCTTGAACATGGGTTCAATGGATCTAGGTGCAAGTGACCATTACTTGTCGATTGATGAGTCCATAACGCGCCCAACTGCTCGATAGTTATTATTCACATAGGAGCTAGTTCGATTCTTAATTTTTTTTCGTCTTCTTTTAACTTATAGGGAATGAGATTTGTGACTCTAGTCTTGATCATGATGTTGAATGGCGAAATATTTGATGCCAAGAGAAGTTGTAAATTGAAAGTTTTGAGCTCAGGGGTTTGAGCACTTGTCTGTATCTCTAGTAAAAAAAAAAATTGGAGCACATGTTAGTGCACACATAAACACGAGCGCATGCGCATGCTCATAGTGAGATCCTAAATTTACCTTTTTTTCTTTTGGGTGAAATCTTCTTGATTTGATTCACCCTTAATTTTTTTTTAATGAGAAATCAAACATGATGATATGGCTATAAATTTTTGCTAACAGAGTTGTTCCTTAGTTGTTGTTTCATCCTTTACTGTAAAACTTTTAAAATAAATTATTGACGTGAAATTTGTATGTTTGGTAAGTTTTGTCGAGTTCTAAAGGGGGTAAGCATAGGTAATTTTGAATTATCTAATTATTTTACATTATAACTTTTCTCTGTGGAATTTAAAAGGGAATTTCATGTTTCAAATTTTACAATGACAACCATTTTTCAAACTGAATTCGGTAGTACCACTTAGGGCAGGCAAAATGGACCCAAATAGTATCATTCACTCATTTTTATCCGCAATGGTTGATAATAAATACCATCATGTTTCAGACGGGTAGCACATGGGTCACAAAAAACTTACCGGTTATTTGTTGGTTGAGGCGAGTTGAGAAATGACTTGCTATCCTTTCTACTCGTATAAATTAAGGATATGTAATTAAAAATTTTGAATGAGAAAGCGGGTCGGCGATAAATCTGATCCAAATCCAACCCGCAACAACTACAACCCAGGATTAATCCGTCCATATCTGATCCTAACCTGTTAACGATCTGCCCATTTGTCGGCCCTAACACTTTACTTTTTGTGAATCTTGAATTTTCGGAAAGAATTTATTGACATTTACCACATGAAATCAAGGCCAACGTAAATTTTTTGAACAAGAATGCAAGGTTGTTTGGTGTTGGTAGCGCTGTTTTTTTTAATGTTTATCCTTTTTTTTTCTTTTTCAGTTAGGAGTTGAGGCTTGGGTGAACAACCCATACATGGTGCTGGTAAAGACTTTGTCAAATGAAAATGTGTAAACCCATTGCATGTAAATTTCTTTGAAATAAGTACGATGGGAGACTCAAGTTTCTTTTAAGCTTACAAATCATATTCTCCAAGATATAATAAAGAATTACTTAAAGAAAATTGATTTAAAAGGTGAAAACCCCATTCAAACTCGTACGAGTACTTCATTAAAATTTGACTAAGACTGTATATATTTTTTCATCTGAATATAAAATTTAAAGTCTAAGGTGGTGTTTGTTTTACCTCTTAAGTCTGAATCTGAACCATTCAGACTTAAGAGGTACCAAATATTGTTTGTTTTTTTAAATGATTAAGAGGATAATGACTATTTTTGCAGTTGAATGATTAAGAGATAAACGTATATCTGAAGTCTGAATCACTCTAAACTAAATACATCCATTCAGATGTCCATTCAGACATAAAAACATATATATTTTTCAAATTCAGATTTTAGACTCTAGTCTTCAGATTTTAGATTCAGACTTCAAATTCAGACGCAACCTAAATTTGAAGTCTGAAATCTGAATCTGAAAAATATGTTTATTTTTATGTCTGAATGAACCTCTGAAAGAATGTATTTAAACTTCAAATTCAGGAGGTTCATTTATCTCTTAATCATTCAGAGGAAAATATAGTTGTTAGCCTCTTAATCATTTAAAAAAATAAACACTATTTGGTACCTACAGATTTCGACTTAAGAGGTAAAAATAAACACCACCTAAGATGAAAATGACAAGTCAATTGATATAAAATGAGACCGTAGCATGATTGGAGTTTACTTTATCTTACGACGAGTGGGTTGGACATCTATTTATCGAGCACCCCTGAGTTAGGTATATGGTATCCAACACATACTTCATAGAATCTATGACATAAATGATGTCAATTGGAAGAAGAAAAGATAATTATCTCTCAAACTCTCTCTAATCAAATCTCAAAATATGGAAGAATGACTCAACTGAGTCTACAAAAGAGGTATTTATAGGAGGAAGGTAGCTTAAGCTCCAAGCTAAACTGTAATTACAATTATGTCCCTAATAGTCTTTTGCTACTTCCTTCCTATAATACCAAATAAACAACTAATAAAAGAAAATACATCTAATAAAAGAAATAAAAGGAAATAACAAAAATACAAGAAAACCCTAAAATTACTAAAAGTAACTCTAATTCTTCATCCACATCATTCTCTCCACCTTCGAAAAAGTTCGTCCTCGAACTTTAAAATTTGAAGTTGAAATGCAAAAATTTCCCAAAATGTACGTAAGAGGCAAAACTTGAGGGGCCAAAATGCAATTTCTCAAAATAGGAGGATTTTTTTTGAATTCTTGTGGCTATCTTCATCTTTTTTCTCGTTCCGCGCATGCCAATCATAAAAAATATGGACCACCCGGATCAAAAACCAAGTTTTTGATGTGAAACCCTAGTTCTTGCACTTGTTGGTGGGTTTCACCTAGGACAAAAGATTGATGGGGTAGAATGGATCAAAAGTGGTTGAAATTGGAGTGACTTTGTGGGAGAGGGGTTCTTGATTGGTTCTTGGTATTTTTGGAGGGTGGGGGTGGGTTGACTTAGTGTTTCAAAGGGTGGGGGATGTGTGTGAGGGTTTTCAAACACGAGGGGAGAAATGGGGAGGCTAGGATTTGTTTGTGTGGGTTCTTGGACAAGGCATAGTAGAAACCGTAGGGTTTCATGATCAAAATCTTGATGGGATTGATGTTGTGGGGTTTTGGTAAAAATGGGCTGATGTGGGGTTGAATTTGTAGGACAAGGGTCCTTGAGGTCTTTTTGGGTATTCCGGGCAGTTGTTTGTGGTGGTGGGGTGGCAGGGTGTGTTTGGATGGTGGTTCTTGATGTGGTGGAGGGTGAACTAGGGTTAGGGTTTTGATTTTCTTGGGGTAGAGGTGTGAAATAGGTTGCGAAAGCGTGAGTGGAGGGATTTTGGGGGATAGGGTTAGGGTTTTGAGATATTACCGGGGCGGTGTGAAGGCGGTCCGTGGTGGTTGTCGACGATGGAAGTCGCGCATTCATCTCATCCATTTGAGCCTTCAATTGGTTGAGGGCTTCCATGATTTTCTTGAAAGGGTTTGCCGCGGAGGTGTTCATCCTTTCTTGAACCAACCTTGACGTTGCTTACGAGTTTTTATTTTTTTACAACAACAACAACAACCGGTGGAGCGAACTAGGCTCTGATACCAATTGATGTAAATGACGTCAATGGGAAGAAGAAAATATATTATCTCTCAAACTCTCTCTAACCAAATCTTAAAATATGGAAGAATGACTCAAATGAGTCTATAAAAGAGGTATTTGTAAGAGGAAGGTAGCTTAGGCTCTAAGCTAAAAAAGTAATTATAATTATGCCTCTAATAGTCTTTTGCTACTTCATTCCTATAATACCAAACAAATAACTAATAAAAGAAAATACATCTAATAAAAGAAATAAAAGGAAATAACAAAAATACAAGAAAACCCTAAAATTACTAAAAGTAACCCCTATTCTTCATTCACATCAATCTACTTTGTTATTATGTCGACTAGTCAGACGCAAATTTTGCCAGGAAATGAATAAGTGGTACAAGTCATTTACTTTGACACTTTGTTGGCTTAATAAGAAACACAATATAGGGGCTTTATATATGGCTATCACTGAAGTTGAATAAATAGTTGTAAGATGTTAACGTACTCAATCACTATATATGAAATAACAATTATAAGGGTTAATTACACTTTGGCTCCCTGACCTTTGACTCCCTTACACTTTATCACTTAAACTTTCAATTTCTTTAAATACCTCCTAGGGGTGTTTGTGGTATGGTAAAAATACGTATTGTACCTTTTTGTACCGAAAAAGGTGGTAATGGTATATATATTTTTTACTTACTGAAGCCGAAACTACCGAAGCCAAAATTATCGATTTTTTGTGATATACCGATATATACCCTCGGTCGGGCCGAGGGAGTAATCCACTTGGGTGGGGTCAGGATGACCCTTCATCAAGCCCCAGACGACCCTTTAAGGGGCCGACCCCTCACCAGGCCCAGACGACCCTCCGAGGGGTCGACCCTCCATCAGGCTGAGACGACCCTCTAAAGGGCCGACCCTCCATCAGGCTCAGACGACCCTTCAAGGGGGCGACCCCTCACCAGGCCCAGACGACCCTCCAAGGGGCCGACCCTCCATCAGGCTCAGACGACCCTCCGAGGGGCCGACAGTACGAGGCCTAAATTAGGCCAGACTCACTGCCAGAGGGAACTTTGCCCTCGTCCTCATATCATAGGCCGAGGGTGACATCATCACAGCGCGTGGTTTGGGAGATGCATGGAACAGTGCGCGTGAGGCTCACATGGCACGTGGATGACCGTTATAACAATATCACACCCTCACGTGAGGGAATATTATGTCATCATTAGTCACAGGTGGCGTCTACAGGTGTCAACAAGGGATTGGCTAGATCATCATTCACATGCACCATGCATACTTTGGGGGGTACACTACACCCCCAAGACCTATATATACTTGTCAGCTACAACCCTACAGAGGAGGTATAAAAAATTGTAGCCCTAGCAAAAACTCTGCTTATACACATAGTAGAGAGAGATAGGGAGCTTATGTGCATTGTATATAAGGCCATTAGTGCCCATACTTAGTGGATCACACACTCAAAGTGGATGTAGGCCTAATTGGCTGAACCACTATACATCATTGTCTTATTCCTCTTATACTCATCTCCTTCTACACACTTACACACTTATACATCTATGGCTGCCATAGTACTTACAGTTTGAGCTCATCATCACTTATCTGGTGGTGCTAGATTTCAGCATCATCAGTTTGGCGCCGTCTGTGGGAACGAGAAGACATCTCTTCCTTTGTACAGCTTGACCTCACTGGGCACTCTGGTGGTGAGCCGGCTCTCCCCCTGTGTGGAGACGTTTCACCATTGAAAGAGACCCATTAAGGTTTTCAAGCTCACCAGTCTTTTCTTCAGTTCAGCTCTTCATTGCTCAAACACATGGCACAGGAGATGCCACCACCACCACTTCCCCCACCGGATAGTGGAGTATGACCCAGTTCCAGTCAGCCACCACCTCAGTTTGAGATGGCTGATGTGGCGGCAACCTTGAAGTCTCTGGCAGCAAGCCAGCGGATCATGCAAGAGCAGTTCATAGCTCTAAGCCAGAACATACTAAGACCACCAGGGGTCTCACCTAGTATGATTACTCCGGCAGCGGATCCAGGGCAGCATGAGACCAGGGGACCACCCCAGGCACCACGTAAAGACTTGCCACCCCCTCAGCGGCAGAGGGATGTTGCTGACCCCCGGCGTCTACGCCTGGGGAGGCAAGGAAACCCTTGCCCTGAGGACAGGTATGATGATCTGGAGGGAGATGAGGCCCCCGTAGAGTGTTGGGAGCCATATGAGGTCTCCAACAATACTGTGCGACCTCTCCAGGAGAGCAGAGGGAAATGCGGAAGGTAAAATCCTGACGACCGCCCGAGAGGCTCTGCTTTTGATCGCTTGTTGAGGGACTGGGCCCAGTAAATGACTCGCGGGAAAAATTGTCCAGATCAAGGAGTGCTGCGAGGTCCAGAAGGGAGGCAACAGATGGCCGACCCCACGACGGTCAGGGGGAAGTAAATAGCCGACGCAGGCCTGTCGCTGCAGAACCCTCCGTCCACCTCAAAGAAGCGGCAGGGGATAACATCGGCCAAGCCGACCCTACGAGGCCCTGGAATGACTCCATCCAGCGGCTGGAGGATAAGATCGGTGATATTTTGAAGAGCCGAGACCCTCTTCAGAGAGGATACTCCATGGGCTCACCCTTTGTGGCGAAGGTAGTCAACTTCCCTACGCCATCAAAGTTTAAGCCATCTGTGGTCACCCCAAGGTATGACGGGAGTACCAACCCTGTCCATCATATTGAGATGTATCAATTAGCGGCAGACATATACTCTATCTCAGATGAGATGAGGTGTCGTGCCTTTTCTGGTACTCTGACTGGGGCTGCACATGTCTGGTACATGTCTCTTCCAAAAAACTCCATTGAAAGCTTTAAGCAGCTGGAAGACCGGTTTATCCATAACTTTTGCTTTGGGGTGAGAGGCCACAGAAGAAGACCACACACCTGCTCTATGTTAAGCAGGGGAAGAATGAGAGTCTAAGAGACTACATAGCCAGATTCAACAAAGAAAAGTTAGAGGTGGAAGACTATGAGGAGAGCATAGCTATGACATCCCTGATTGGAGGACTCCAAAAGGGGAAGCTATTATGGAAGCTTGCTGAAGACCCTCCGAGGACAATGGCTGAATTGCTGTCGACAGCAGGAAAGGTGATGAACGCCGAAGATGCGATGGCCGCAAAATATGAAGATGAAAGAGGAGGCACTTCAGGGGGTAAGTACCCTAAGAAGAACAAAGAGGGGAAGAAAAGGTCTACGGGTGACAAGATCGATGATTACACCCCTATGACGGTCAGCTGTGAACATATTCTCAATGAGATAAAGAGTGATCGGTCCCTGAAGTGGCCTGAGAAGTTGAGGGCAGCCCCCAACAAAAGGAACAAAAACCTGTGGCGTGAATTTCACCAAGACCATGGCCACGTGACATACAAATGCTTCGCTTTGAAGGATGAGATTGAAAAAATGTTGAAAGAAGGGAAGTTAAGGAAGTATGTTGATAATAGTGACTTCAAGAGGGGCCGAGGGGACGACCCCAGAAAGAAGAGAGGTGATGCATGTAGAGAAGGTCCTCCGAAAAAAGGGGACGACCCTTCTGATGATGAGGATGACCCTGACCTCCCTCCAAGATACGACCACGGCCTTGTCAAGAGACTTAATATGATCTCTCTCGGTGTGGGGATGATCTCTGGGGGACTAGCAGGAGGAGGGTCAGAGGTCGCAGATAGGAAGGCCCATGTAGCTGAATCTAAGGCAGTGACGAAAAGTGTGCACTCAACCTCTTTGGAGGCAAAGTCAGAAAAGAGGAAGAAGGTCGACATGGATACTCTGATAGTGGGGTTCTTAAGAATGGACTTCAAAGTCCTTTTAGTCCCACATGATGACCCTCTCGTCATCACTACCAGGGTGCACAGGTGTGAGGTGCCGAGGATCTTGGTAGATGGGGGTAGCTCTGCAGATGTGATGTTTTGGCCATGCTTCAAAGCCTTAGGCCTCAGCCGGGCTAGACTCGTCCCATACTATCACCCATTGATTGGGTTCAGTGGGGAAAGGGTTCATCCCCTTGGAATGTATGAGGCCGATGTCAGGATGGGGGATGAGTGGCCGAGATGGCTTACCAAGAAGGTCAGCTTCTTCGTGATGGATGAACATGTCTTCTCAGCCTACAACATTATACTGGGGAGGGTAGCCCTCAAGGGATTTGAAGCTGTGCCATCTACGGTCCATCAGATGATTAAATTTCCAACCCCTTACGGGGTAAGGGAAGTTCATGGAGACCAGATGACAGCACGGGAATGTTACTATAACTCCGTCGAAGAAAGAGAGGCGCACAATAAGACAACAGCCACTTACAATATTGACACCCTTGACCCCAGGGATGAGACAAAGCTGAAGAAAGGAGATGCCGTGGAAGAGGTAGAATCCATCATCCTCAATGAAAGTGACCCAAAAAAAACCTTCCAAGTCGGAAAAACCCTAAAGCCAAACATCAAGGAAGACCTCATCAAGCTGTTAAGGAGAAGACAGAGCGTCTTTGCATGGAGTCATGCGGATATACCGGGAATCGACCCCGAAATCATGTGCCACAAGCTCAACGTGGTAGAGGGTGCAAAGCCAGTGAAGCAGAAGAGGATAATTTATTCTCGAGAAAAGTATGAGGTCATTAGGGATGAGGTCAAAAAGCTGGAAGATGCTGAGTTTATCAGAGAGGTCATCTACCCTGAATGGTTGTCCAATGCAGTCATTGTCCCAAAAGCCAACGGGAAGTGGAGGATGTGTGTAGACTTCACAGACCTCAACAAGCATTGTCCCAAAGACAACTTCCCTCTCCCCCGCATTGATCAGATGGTAGACGCCACCGCAGACCATGAACTAATGAGTTTCATGGATGCCTACTCAGGCTATAACCAGATTTTTATGAGCCCTGGAGACTCAGAGAAAACTGTTTTTATCACCGACAAAGGGACATACTGTTATAGGGTCATGCCCTTTGGCCTAAAGAATGCAGGGGCAACGTATCAACGCCTTGTAAATAAAATGTTTGAAGAACAAATTGGGAAGTCTATGGAGGTCTATGTAGATGACATGCTGACCAAGAGTTTGAAGGCAAATGATCATGTGGCCGACCTTGAGAGGACCTTTAATACGATGGAAAAGTACCAGATGAAGCTCAACCCGACCAAGTGTGTCTTCGGGGTAGGAGCAGGGAAATTCTTGGGGTTTATCGTGAATCAAAGGGGCATTGAGGCCAATCCTGAGAAAATAAAGTCCCTCCTAGAAATGAAGACCCCCAAGACCATCAAAGACGTTCAGAGGCTCACGGGGCGAGTGGCTGCTTTGAATAGGTTCGTGTCCAGAGCCACAGACAGGTGTTTACCATTCTTTAAAATTCTCAGAAAGGCTTTTGAATGGAGCAAAGAGTGTGACGAAGCTTTCAAGGAGCTGAAGACATACTTAGGGTCTCCCTTGCTGTTGTCACGGCCAGTACAGGGTGAACAGCTATATGTGTACCTAGCCGTCTCAGAATCAGCCATCAGCGCAACCATTGTGAGAGAAGAGGACGGGGTACAAAGGCCTATATATTTCAATAGTAAGGCACTCCAGGGGGAAGAGAAAAGATGCCCAAGGATGGATAAGTTAGCCTAATCCTTGATCCATGCATCAAGAAAGATGAAGCCATACTTCCAGTCCCATACAATGGTCATCCTCACTGACTCTCCTCTTAGGCAGGTCTTACACAAGCCAGAAAAATCAGGTAGATTAATGGCCTGGGCTATAGAGCTGGGGGAGTTTGACATTGTGTATCAACCTAGGACGTCCATTAAGGGACATACATTGGCAGATTTCGTGGCTGAATTTACTTGGGAAGACGTTGAAGCTGAAGATGAGAGCTTCGGGAAGACAAATGCCCTGCAAGGTAAACTCAGCGATATACTCGCAGACAAGGCTGAGACAAGCACCGCTAGAGGAAAAGTGGCCGATAACGAAGAGGGAAGATATCTCTTTAGACAGAGGTCCCTCACCGAGGAAAATTTCTCAGAAGAACAGACTATGTGGAGCCTCTTCGTTGACGGGTCCTCCTGCGACAGCGGAAGTGGGGCTGGACTTATAATATCAGCACCCGATGGCACAGACATTGAGTACGCCCTGAGGTTCAACTTCAAAGCCTCCAACAACGAGTCCGAATATGAGGCCTTGATAGCAGGCCTCTCCTTGGCCAAGTCTCTTAGTGTCGGACAAATTTTGGTCCATAGAGATTCAAGGCTAGTAG
Organism: Sambucus nigra; assembly: GCA_949130495.1. NCBI lineage: Eukaryota > Viridiplantae > Streptophyta > Magnoliopsida > Dipsacales > Adoxaceae > Sambucus > Sambucus nigra. The sequence continues at coordinate 578,302,438 of OX422208.1, read as the reverse complement.
TGAACCAGATACTAGGAGCCTACGAGGGCAAGGTAAGCGGATGGCCAAGTACCTTGAGAAGGTAAGGTCATTACTGAAGAGCTTCAGAGAAGTAAAATTGAAGAGGATACCTAGGCTCGATAATGGTCGAGCTGATGCCCTTGCTAGGTTAGCCTCGGCGACTAGGACAGATATCAGGAGGACAGTCCCAGTGGAAATTTTGCTTCGACCAACTATTGAAGATGCTGAGGGAACACTTAGCACTTGCCTGAATGTTTCTAAGGAAGCTTCATGGATGGACCCTCTGATCAGATACATCAAAGAGGGGGAGATGCCAGAAGCAAGGAAAGAAAGGAAGAGGCTGAGATACAAAGCTGCGAAATTCACTGTCATCGGAGACACCTTGTACAAAAAGGGATTTTTTTCTCCCCTTACTTAGGTGTGTGCACCCATCCAAGTCCCAGGCATTTTGCAAGACGTGCATGAGGGGTCGTGTTCAAGCCACATTGGGGGTAGGTCTTTGGCGAAGAGGATAGTAACCCAAGGGTACTGGTGGCCGACCTTTTGGGGAAAGATGCCACGGCATATGTAAAAAAGTGTGACAAATGTAAAAAATTTGCCACCGTCCCTCACCAACCCCATCAGCCTCTTACCTCCATTACATCCCCATGGCCATTTGCAGTGTGGGGGATCGACCTGGTAGGCCCCTTGCCTAGGGCCATCAATAACTATCGGTTCCTCATCGTGGCAATTGTCTATTTTTCAAAATGGGTGGAGGCAGAGCCGATGGTAACGATCACAGAGCAGAAGACCTTCCAGTTCATCTGGAAAAATATTATATGCAGATATGGTCTCCCCAACACCCTCATCTCGGATAACGGGACCCAATTCAAGAATACATCTCTAGAAAAGTACTGTGAAAGGGTGAGTATCAAACAATTCTTCTCTATCCCAGGTCGACCTCAGGCCAACGGGCAAACGGAAGTTACAAATAGGACAATCCTAGATGGGATAAAAAATTGTAACCCTAGCAAAAACTCTGCTTATACACACAGTAGAGAAAGAGATGGAGCTTATGTGCATTGTATCCAAGTCCATTAGTGCCCATACTTAGTGGATCACACACTCACAGTGGATGTAGGCTTAATTGGCTGAACCACTATACATCATTGTCTTATTCCTCTTATACTCATCTCCTTCTACACACTTGCAAACTTATACATCTATGGCTGCCATAGTACTTACAGTTTGAGCTCATCATCACTTATCTGGTGGTGCTAGATTTCAGCATCATCAGTTATATGCTGTACTTAGAGACTCGAGGAGGCAAAAGGAAGATGGGTTGAGGAGTTATATGTTGTACTGTGGGCCTACAAGACGACGACAAAGACCTCTACCGGGGAAACCCCGTTCATGCTAGCTTATGGCTCAGAAGCCGTCATTCCCACCGAGATTGGGTTTCCTACTCACAGGGTCCAAATGTATGACCCCCGAAGAAATGTGGAAGAGAGGAGACTTGACTTGGACCTAATTGAGGAAAGTAGGGAAGACGCCGAGATAAGGCAAGCCGCCTACCAGCAGAGGACTGCAAGGTTTTACAACCAGAGGGTGAAGCAGAGGCCAATTGCAGTAGAGGACTTAGTCCTCAAAAAGACTTGGCAGAAGCCCAACAAGCTCCATCCAAATTAGCATGGCCCATATAGGGTCATCGATGAAGTTGTCCCTGGAACCTATAGACTAGAAAACTTAGAAGGGGAACCCTTTTCCAACCCCTGGAATGCAGATCATTTGAAGAAATACTATCAATAGTGTTGTAATGTCCAATCGGACCACAATTGTAATGGGTGTTGCTCTAACAGAGCATTTGAAATGTTAATGAGAAATATCATATTGTGTTTTCCCTCATCTTGCGTTTGTCAGTTCTAGTATGACTGGGGATCGTCTTCGGGAAACCACCCTCGGCTATAATGAGGGTCAATGTTGGGGACGACCCCTCATTTACCCTCAAGAAGTACGAGGGAAGAGTTGAAATTTAAAACCATTAGGTTGGTGAAAAACCACCCTCGGCTATAATGACGGTCAAGGGCGGGGATGACCCCTCCTTTATCCTCAAGAAAGACGAGGGAGGACTTAATTGTAAACATCATTAGATTGGTGGTAACAACCCTCGGCTATGATGAGGGCAAATGTTGGGGACGACCCCTCATTTACCCTCAAGAAAGACGAGGGAGGACTTGAAATTTAAAACCATTAGGTTGGTGAAAAACCACCCTCGGCTATAGTGAGGGTCAAGGGCGGGCATGACCCCTCCTTTACCCTCAAGAAAGACGAGGGGGGACTCCAAATTTAAAACCATTAAGTTGGTGGGAAACCACCCTCGGCTATGATGAGGGTAAATGGTGGGGACGACCCCTTATTTACCCTTAAGAAAGATGAGGGAGGACTTGAAATTTAAATCCATTAAGTTGGTAAAAAACCACCCTCGGCTATAATGAGGGTCAATGGAGGGGACGACCCCTCCTTTACCCTCAAGAAAGACGAGGGGGGACTTAATTGTAAACATCATTAGATTGGTGGTAACAACCCTCGGCTATGATGAGGGCAAATGTTAGGGACGACCCCTCATTTACCCTCAAGAAAGACGAGGGATGACTTGAAATTTAAAACCATTAGGTTGGTGAAAAACCACCCTCGGCTATAATGAGGGTCAAGGGCGGGGACGACCCCTCCTTTACCCTCAAGAAAGATGAGGGGGGACTTAATTGTAAACATCATTAGATTGGTGGTAACAACCCTCGGCTATGATAAGGGCAAATATTGGGGACGACCCCTCATTTACCCTCAAGAAAGACGAGGGATGACTTGAAATTTAAAACCATTAGGTTGGTGAAAAACCACCATCGGCTATAATGAGGGTCAAGGGCGGGGACGACCCCTCCTTTACCCTCAAGAAAGACGAGGGGGGACTTAATTGTAAAAATCATTAGATTGGTGGTAATAACCCTCGGCTACGATGAGGGTAAATGTTGGGGAAGAGCCCTCATTTACCCTCAAGAAAGACGAGGGAGGACTTGAAATTTAAAACCATTAAGTTGGTAAAAAACCACCCTCGGCTATAATGAGGGTCAAGGGCGGGGACGACCCCTCCTTTACCCTCAAGAAAGACGACGGGGACTTAATTGTAAACATCATTAGATTGGTGGTAATAACCCTCGGCTATGATGAGGGCAAATGTTGGGGACGACCCCTCATTTACCCTCAAGAAAGACGAGGGAGGACTTGAAATTTAAAACCATTAAGTTGGGAAAAAACCACCCTCGGCTATGATCAGGGAAAATGGTGGGGACGACCCCCCATTTACCCTCAAGAAAGACGGGGGAGGACTTGAAATTTAAAACCATTAAGTTGGTAAAAAATCACCTTCGGCTATGATAAGGGCAAATGGTGGGGACGACCCCTCATTTACCCTTAAGAAAGACGAGGGAGGGGGCTAGTGATATTGTTAAGATAAAAAGTTCACAATACAAATCACACAAGAGACGAGTATGGAAGACAACAAGAGACATGATATTATAAATGAAGTGTTACAAAGGATTGTTCAATAAAAATAGAGTACAAAAACATTAGTTACATGAAGAGGGTATGGGCTACAGACAGCCACCCTATTGAGCAACGTCAGAGGGCAATGTTTCAACGTTAATGATGGGGGTTTCTTCTATGACCAAGACTGGCCGATCCTCAGACGTGCTGGTACCCTTGGCGTGCACTTGGGACTCCACCTGAGCCAAGGCTTCAGCGATAAGGGGATCATCCAGTTGGACTGCCTCAAGATAGTGGCGGACAGATGATACTGCATCAGCGAACTTAAGGACAAACCACCGACAGGCCGTCCTAATCCCCCTCTCTAAGTATTCAAGACCGAAGCCTTGAAACTCATCTAAGAGTTTGTAGGCCTCCACAGCGTCAACCTCAGCTTTCTTTACAGCTCCCTCAAGATCAGCCTTAAATTGAACCCCCGAGTTGGTCAAGGCCTCATCCTTCTCTTTAAGAAACAAGTCCTTGGCCTCCAGGTCTGCATCATGCTGATTCGTCAGCTCGTCCAGGACCCTTGCATGTTCAGTCCTAACACTCTCCAATTCAGCCCTTGCAGTCTCAAGCTCTGACTGCAGATTAGCCTCGTGCTGAATAGCCCTCTCGGCTTCATATATTTTTTGATGGTTTTCAGCCATCCACTTAGTGGACGAGGTAAAAGCACAAACAGACTGCATAAGAAAAAGAAACTTGTTAAGAGGTCGAGGAAACAGTTCGTGAAAGAATTCAAGTAAGGAAATGAAGTAAGAGCAAATACTTGGGCAAGAGGGTGCAGACCATAGTCATACACCTTGGCCGGGGGCATCTTCGATAGGAAATCGTAGTCGGCGGCCGAGGGGGCAGAGAACATGGAAGCTTTGGCTTCCCTGAGGTTGGCAATCAGAGAAGACGGCTCAACCTTCAAAAATGTTAAGTTTTGGGACCAGAAAGCCCCCATGATGGAGGAGGATCCAGTTCCCTCCGATGACTCCACCCTCACCCTCGTCCTCGAATCAAGCTGAGGATTAACAGGAACTTCAGGACCTTTTTTTTTTGAACCCTCGGTGGAAGGTTCGACAGGTGTCGGCCCCACGGCCTTTGACTTCCTCGAAGCCTGCTGAGGCTCCTTGCCCTTCTTCTTGCCTAGGCCAGATAATAAGCTGGGGGCAGTCATTTCCCAGAGAAAATCAGAGATACCTGCAAGACGACCTGAAAAGAAGATGACACATCAGAAAAATACAGAGGCAAAGATGGAACACTTGAAAAAAAGCAAAGACTGAGCAAAAAATAACAATAACTCACATAGCTCTGTCAAGAGACCGACCCTCAGACCAGCTTCTTTGAGGAGCCGAGGGGTCATCAGATCTTCAAACTTTGCAAGTTCACCCCCTTTCCCTCGTTCTCTCAGATATTCAACTATGTCCTTTTCATCCAGACTAAGTCCGGGGTCTGACCTAGCCTTCATCGAGGGTTAGACCATCTCCTTGGAACCCTCGGACCATCGTCCAAAGGTTGAGTCTCGGCAGCAAATTCCCATTCCCCAGATATAATGAAAAATCTCTTCTTCCAGTCGTGGTTAGAGGTTTGTGCCACATGGAGGAGTTTTTATCAGACTTCCTCGCCCCCAGATGATAGTACCCAGGCGGCTTGGACGAGGAAGTGATATTATAACAAGCCAAGAACAGATCGGCTGAAGGCTCGTCAGTAAAGGTATTCTTCCACAAGGAGACGTAGCCGAGGATAGTCCTCCAGGAGTTGGGAGGAAGCTGAGAGGGGGCAACGCCGAGGGCCGACAGTATATTGACTATGGCAGGGTGCAGAGGGAACCGAACACCGACCTTTAAAAACTGTTCATATACAGCGATCTCTCCCTCGTCACCCTCAAAGACTCTCTCAGACTCAGAGGGAACCCTCATGCTTATGTTGGGTTGTATGCCAAAGAGGTGCCTCCATAGTAAGGGATCACGGTCTTTGACTGACGATGCATAAGTGAAAGTAGTCGAAGTGTCAACTTGTCTACCATCGCCATCAGAAGAATCCTCACTGTCATCCTCATCTCCCTCGTCCCCAGATCCCCCAACCTCTGGGGGACCACCTGGAAAGGCTACTTGAAATTCAAAGGGAGACAACGCTGTTACAGGGAATGCCTCAGAAGGTGCTATGCCCTCGGCCTATCGGCCTGGGCTGAGAGTGGATGTCTCTCCCCTCCCAGAAGGGCCAGCACCTGTCGGCGATGATGCTCTCTGATCCATTTCTCCCTCGGACGATTGACTCTCGGTTGGCCGACAAGACGACCCGCATGACTCGGGGGGTATGATAGTGGCTAATGGAATGGGGAAAATGGGTTGTACCCAATTAGGGTAGGCCCCTCGTCTTCTCTCCTCCTCTTCCACTATTCGCCTAATCTCTACGAAGAACTTCTCTCTCAGGGATGGAAACTCCTCAGCTAAACTGTAAATCCTCCTAAGCATTAAGGGGAAGAACCTACACTTAGAAGAACTTGGCTAAGCCAACTACAAAAAATCTCACAGTTGACTAGGTTGGACTTTTCGATCAAAACCAAAGAATTAAAGGGTTCTTATCAAGAACATTCAAGAACAAGCCACCGGGGAAGAATGCCAGAAAATTATGAGACAGCTAAAGAAAAGCCTAGTCCTACAGACCTAAAGCAGTCGAGGTGTAAATAATAATGGAATATAAAGAGGGCAATAGCTCGGAGGGATTACCTGAGAAAGAACAGCGAGGCCTGATGCAGAAATCGCTATGGAGCTGTTGAGAAGTTGAGAAGCTAGAGAGAGAGAGTTCAGGCGCGAAGAAGAAGAAAAGAAATGATTTCAAAAATTGCTTAAATACCTTGCTGATGAATGGGCCCACTAACCAAGGCAAAACACGGCCCACGAGGAGGGCATCATTAGGGCACAAAGTCCCAGGCCAGGTGTGCAGCCGCCACGCCTTGGAAATTGGAACAACAATGAGTATCTGCCTAAGTGTCACATCAGCTTGACAGGTGTCACTCATCACACAGACCATACACTTGTCTCAAAAGCAGCACTATCCCTCCGCCATCTCAGCATCATCTATGGCTAAGGGCTGGGGGGGTGATTGATATACCGATATATACCCTCGATCGGGCCGAGGGCGTAATCCACTTGGGCGGGGTCAGGATGACCCTTCATCAGGCCCCAGACGACCTTTTAAGGGGCCGACCCCTCACCAGGCCCAGACGACCCTCCAAGGGGCCGACCCTCCATCAGGATCAGACGACCCTCCGAGAGGCCGACCCTCCATCAGGCTTAGATAACCCTTCAAGGGGGAGACCCCTCACCTGGCCCAGATGACCCTCTAAGGGGCCGACCATCCATCAGGCTTAGACGACCCTCCGAGAGGCTGACCCTCCATCATGCTCAGACGAACCTTCAAGGGGGTGACCCCTCACCAGGCCCAGACGACCCTCCATCAGGCTCAGACGACCCTTCGAGGGCTTGACAGTACGAGGCCTAAATTAGGCTAGACTCACTGCCAGAGAGAACTTTGCCCTCGGCCTCATATCATAGGCTGAGGGTGACATCATCACAGTGCGTGGTTTGGGAGACGCGTGGAACAGTACGCGTGAGGCTCACATGGCACGTGGATGACCGTTATAACAATATCACATCCTCACATGAGGGAATATTATGTCATCATTAGTCATAGGTGGCGTCTACAGGTGTCAACAGGGGATTGGCTAGATCATCATTCACATGCACCATGCATACTTGGGGGGTACACTACACCCCCCAAGACCTATATATATACTTGTCACCTACAACCCTACAGAGGAGGGATCAAAAATTGTAACCCTAGCAAAAACTCTGCTTATACACACAGTAGAGAGAGAGAGGGAGCTTATGTGCATTGTATCCAAGGCCATTAATGCCCATACTTAGTGGATCACACACTCAAAGTGGATCTAGGCCTAATTGGCTGAACCACTATACATCATTGTCTTATTCCTCTTATACTCATCTCCTTCTGCACACTTACACACTTATACATCTATGGCTGCCATAGTACTTACAGTTTGAGCTCATCATCACTTATTTGGTGGTGCTAGATTTCAGCATCATCAAATGGGGAGGCTAGGATTTGTTTGTGTGGGTTGTTGGACAAGGCATAGTAGAAACCCTAGGGTTTCATGATCAAAATCTTGATGGGATTGATGTTGTGGGGTTTTGGTAAAAATGGGCTGATGTGGGATTGAATTTGTAGGACAAGAGTCCTTGAGGTCTTTTTGGGTATTCCGGGCAGCTGTTTGTGGTGGTGGGGTGGCAGGGTGTGTTTGGATGGTGTTTCTTGATGTGGTGGAGGGTGAACTAGGGTTAGGGTTTTGTTTTTCTTGGGGTAGAGGTGTGAAATAGGTTGCGGAAGCGTGAGTGGAGGGATTTGGGGGGCTAGGGTTAGGGTTTTGAGATATTACCGGGGCGGTGTGAAGGCGGTCCGTGGTGGTTGTCGACGATGGAAGTCGCACATTCATCTCATCCATTTGAGCCTTCAATTGGTTGAAGGCTTCCATGATTTTCTTGAAAGGGTTTGCCGCGGAGGTGTTCATCCTTTCTTGAACTAACCTTGACGTTGCTTACGAGTTTTAATTTTTTTACAACAACAACAACAACCGGTAGAGCGAACTAGGCTCTGATACCAATTGATGTAAATGACGTCAATGGGAAGAAGAAAATATATTATCTCTCAAACTCTCTCTAACCAAATCTTAAAATATGGAAGAATGACTCAAATGAGTCTATAAAAGAGGTATTTATAAGAGGAAGGTAGCTTAGGCTCTAAGCTAAAAAAGTAATTACAATTATGCCTCTAATAGTCTTTTGCTACTTCATTCCTATAATACCAAACAAATAACTAATAAAAGAAAATACGTCTAATAAAAGAAATAAAAGGAAATAACAAAAATACAAGAAAACCCTAAAATTACTAAAAGTAACCCCTATTCTCCATTCACATCAATCTACTTTGTTATTATGTCGACTAGTCAGAAGCAAATTTGCCAGGAAATGAATAAGTGGTACAAGTCATTTACTTTGACACTTTGTTGGCTTAATAAGAAACACAATATGGGGGCTTTATATATGGCTATCACTGAAGTTGAATAAATAGTTGTAAGATGTTAACGTGCTCAATCACTATATATTAAATAACAATTATAAGGGTTAATTACACTTTGGCGCCCTGACCTTTGACTCCCTTACACTTTATCACTTAAACTTTCAATTTCTTTAAATACCTCCTAAGGGTGTTTGTGGTATGGTAAAAATACGTATTGTACCGTTTTGTACCGAAAAGGGTGGTAATGGTATATATATTTTTTACTTACTGAAGCTGAAACTACCGAAGCCAAAATTATCGAATTTTTTGTGGTTAGTTTTGGTTTTAATATTTTAATAATTGATTTACCTACTGTACTCTACCAAAATGAAAAATAAAAATTACTAAAATGATATTATCGAACTTACCAAAATAAATAAAATAAGAATACCATGGCTAAAGCCAAACACAGCCACACTCTTAAGCTCCTAACTTTACACTTGTTATTTTTATTATATTAAATAAGAGCCTTTGATTTAGTAGACTCATTCTAAGACATAAATTTTAACTCATATAAAATATCACAAACTCCTCCATCAACACTAATGTTTACAATATTTTTACCGACATCTCTCTCTCTCTCTCTCTCTCTCTCACACACACACACACACACACCTGCACCTGGTAAGATTTTCTCCCATTCCCCCTCAATATCACCTTCCTACATGCGTTCTTCAATCTAAATCAAATGAATAATATTATTTCATTTGTCGAGAACACGTGGTATAATATTTGTGCCTTTGTGATATTACTTTGTTGACTATCTTCTTGTACATTTGTTTTTTAATTAATGAATTGCTAAGTGAAGAGATTGTCTTCAATATTTCTGATTCACTTTTGTAAAAAAAAATTCTAAGAAAAAAACATTAATGGAGATGAGACAATTATGTTTATTATTATTTTAAATATGCATATTTACAGATTTAGACAAGTGATGTAATACCCTGTCCCAGTAAATTTTATATAAATTGTGATGGAATAAGGATTGATGATAATTATAAGGAGGTTGTGGGTTGAAAATTGAAGAAAAACAAAAGAAAAATGATATAGGGTCGTTCTAACGACATTGGCCTGTCGTTAGAAGCGAAATGGGAGTCTCGTGGGAAGGTCGCGAGAAGCAGACCTTCGAATGAGATGCCACTGTGTTATAGTCCCATGTCGCGCGAAGTCAAGCTTCGAACAGGGTGGAAAAGTCGCTCGAACGAGATGGGCACGTTATTATAATGACGTGACTCGAGAATTTTTAATCAGATTGCCCTTGTGCGCTGTCACATTTTTTGCCCTTGATTTGGTGTGCTGTTAATCCCAGATCAATCCAGATTAGAAAAAATGAGATTTTTGGTCTTAAGGGACGTTTTTATAAGGCTTGTTTGGCCCATTTGTCGGGCAAAAATGCAAGAAGAGAGAGAGGCACTACTCCAAAAACAGGAATCTCGCACGGTTTAAAATCGTGCCAGAATCAGTGGTGCCAGATTTTCTGGCACGCTTTTGGCGTACTTTTAAACCGTGCCATATTTTCATTTTCTGGCACGCTTTTGACTCAATTTTAAAGCGTGCCAGATTGTTTTATAAGTGTACTCAAATTTTACAATTTTACATGACTTTGGCATGATTTTAAATCGTGCCAAAATTTTCAATTAATAAAAAAAATATTATTTGAAAACAAATTTGAAAAATCAGCAAATTCCAAACCTAGTAGGAAAAATATTTATTATTTGCAAAAAAAATAAAGAAAATTCACAAATTGCGAATCTTGCACGTTGTTGATAAACTAATGTACATACAAATTTCAAAATATTACAAGTCTTAATAGTTGACAGACAAAAAAAAAAATGGACAAAATCTCCTCTATTTTTTGGACATTCTAAAACCTGCTAATATAAAACCTGCATAATGTAAAGCCCCCGATCATAAAATATATCAATAAATTTAGAAAATCCCTCACAGCCATAAAATTTAACAATAAAACTACAAAAGCCGACACGGCCATAACACAGAGAAGTTAGAATCCTGAATATTAACAACATTAAATAAATAATCCCCTTGTTGTAAACCATTGACTTCTTCGTGTGTTCCACGTAGATAAACGCTAACGATAAAATGTTATCCTGTAAAAAAAATGGATACAAAAATGAGATGATATTAGTAACCAAGTAATTTAAAAAAAATCTTATTCAAGCTGAAAAATTGCATATATGAGTTACAATTATTATATTCTCTAATCGAAAATCTCGTGACTACGCAATCAGTTCCTATGAGTTACATTAGTCCCATGTAAGGTGTTAGTGCCTCTTACGGGGCCGTTTGGGGGCTAGTTTGGATTTTCACCCTCAAACGGTATGTTTAGAATAATTTAGATATTTTTAAATTATAGTCATATTCTCAAATCGGGAGACCCGTGATAACATGATCGGTTCCTACAAGTTATATTGATCCCGTGCGAGGTGTTCATGCCTCTTACGGGGCTGTTTGGGGACTGGTTTGGATTTTCACCCTTTAATGGCATGTTTTTAAGCCTAATCTAGATATTTTCAAATTATCGCCATATTTTCAAATCAGGAGATTCGTGACTATGTGGTCAATTCTCACGAGTTACATTAATCCCGTGCGATGTGTTAGTGTCTCTTACGTGACCATTTGAGGGTTGCTTTAGGTTTTCACCTTGTAACGACAAGTTTTTAAGCCTAATCTAGACGTTTTCAAATTATCCTCATATTCTCAAACCGGGAGTCCCGTGACCACGCGGTCAGTTCCTACGAGTTACATTGGTCATGCACGAGGTGTTCGTGTCTCTATTGGGACTGTTTGGGGCTGGTTTGGATTTTTACCATCTAACGGCATGTTTTTTAAAATTAAGCTTAGATATTTGTAAATTAACGTCATATTCTCAAATCGAGTCCCGTGACTACGCGATTAGTTCCTACGAGTTGCATTGATCTCGTGCGAGGTGTTTGTATCTCTTACGGGGTCGTTTGGGGGTTATTTTGGGGCTTTGACCTCTTAACGACACGTTTTAAGCCTAATCTATATATTTGTAATTTATCGTCATATTCTCAAACTGGGAGTCCCGTGACCACGTAGTCAGTTCCTACGAGTTACATTGGTCCCGTGTGAGGTGTCCGTCCATCTTACGGGGCCGTTTGGGGGTTGATTTGAGTTTTCACCCTGTAGTGACTTATTTTTAAGCCTAATCTAGATATTTTCAATTTTTCGTCATATTTTCAAACCGTTAGACCCGTGAATACGCGGTCAACCCCCACGGATTAAATCGAGAGTCTCGTGACTATGCGGTGAGTTCATACGAGTTACATTGGTCCTGTACGAGGTGTTCGTGCCTCTTACGAGGCTGTTTGGGGGTTGTTTAGGGTTTTCGGCCTCTTAACAACATGTTTTTAAGCCTAATCTATTTATTTGGAAATTATTATCATATTCTCAAATTGGGAGCCTCGTGACCACGCAGTCAGTTCCTACGAGTTAAATTGGTCCCGTGCGAGGTATTCATGTCTCTCACGGGTCCATTTGGAGACTGTTCGAATTTTCACCCTCTAACGGCATGTTTTCAAGCCAAAGTCGAGATATTTTCAAATTATTGTCATATCCTAAAATCGGGCGTCCCGTGACTACGCATCAGTTCCTACGAGTTTCATTAGTCCCGTGGAAGATATTCGTGCTTCTTACAGGGCAGTTTAGGGTTTTTGAGTTTTCCCCCTCTAACGACATATTTTAAGCCAAAGTCTAGATATTTGCAAATTATCACCACATTCTCAAATCGAGAGTCCCGTGACTAAACTATTAGTTCCTACTAGTTACATTGATCCCGTGCGAGGTGTTCGTGCTTTTAAAGGGGCCGTTTGGGGGTTGTTTTATATTTTCGACCTCTAACAGCATGTTTTAAGCGTAATCTAAATATTTAAAAATTATCCTCATGTTCTCAAACCGAGAGTCCCATGACTACGTGATCAGTTACAACGAGTTACATTAGTCCCATGCAAGGTATTTGTGCCTTTTACGGGACTGTTTGGAGACTGGTTTAGATTTTCACCCTCTAATGGCATGCTTAAGTCTAGATATTTGCAAATTATCTTTCTATTCTCAAATCGAGAGTCCCGTGACTACACAGTTAATTCCTACGAGTTACATTGACCCTGTGCGAGGTGTTCTTGCTTCTTACGGGACCGTTTCAGGACTGTTTAGGATTTTCAACCTTTAATGACATGTTTTAAGCCTAATCAAAATAGATTCTAACGAAATGCCATTAGAATCCTAATCATGTACACAAACCAAACAAATCTTATTGCACAAACACAAAGGGGGAACTAAATGCAAGATGGGAAACTTGAACCCAAGATATTGCTAATTAAAAGCTCTTATACCATGTTAAGTCGCCATCTCGCCTAAAAATTTAACCGTTAGGTAGTAAGCCAACAATGTATATCCATGCTATCCAACATTGTCCTTTCAAACATATAGTGAAGTCTACTTTTACATTTTATGTACAATGTGCATCCCGCTTCAGTTAGGGACACATCTAGGCTTTGGGGGGGACCTTAGAGCCTCAGTTCACCTTATGCCTTCAATATCTATTTTGTGAAACTAGGCATGCTCTACATATATGTATTAGCTCGCAAATGATTCTCAAAAGTTAGTTTATTGCAATTATTAAGAATTGATTTCAAAAGAAGAAACAAATCAAGAACAAAAGATACACATTGGTAGTGAGTTTCTTGCTATTTTTTGGACTTTGATAAAAGTATTAGTTCTTTAAAATTGTTGACTTTAGGGGGGAAAATTGTTCCTTAATTATTTGGAGTTCTTTAGGAATTCAATAATTATAAGTTTCCTGGATGTATTGAATTTTTCTGAGTAGGTTTGACGTAATCTATTTCTATTAGGTTTAGAATTATAGCCTCATATATAAGAGCCTCGCAACTAATTACTAGCAGTGGATTCTGATATTATTATTTATTTATAGCATTAGGGTACTTGTTCTTCTACTTATCTCCTTGTGCTTATTCAATTCAATCTATTGACATTCACATGTTTGTCTGTTTACCGCTGCGTGCAACATGAATCATTGCGTTTCTGAACGACAATTAGCCTTAAATGATATCACAATTGTGAATTGATATCTTGTTGAAGGCACAATTTACATCAAACGTGGACAATTGATGGTAAGAAAATATCAACTGTTCACCAAGAAAGATGTGCAATTATAAATTAATTTAAATGGGTAAACAATAGCATCCAAGTACGAAAATCGCTACATAATAATGCATAAATATAAAACGTACTAGATATAGAGAATTAAATTTAAGCTACCTTATATCCAATTTAGTATTGCATATCAGATAAATCGTCTTGGGAAATGTTGCAAGTCAAATAAAGAGGTTGCCTATCCCACAGCAGAAAAACACTTCACTTTGTTCCTTATGAACCAAAAAAAAAGGATAGTTGTTCATCATAAATTTTTAGTAAAACTGGTATCAGGTGAAACATACTAGCAAAAAAATAGTCTTATACTAAACAACAAAATAGAGCCAAGTCAAACAAAAAAAAGAATAAAGTGACCAGTCTGTACAGGGATAGTACCACTTGAGAGTTTTTCAGCAGAAGAAGTAACACAGTTGTGGAAGCACCCTGACACATAGGCAAGAAACCATCAAAAGAGAATTAAATATTTTTTTTTTTTTGGTGATAACAGGAATCAAACAAAACAGAAGCAAAACAGAAGCACCAGCTGGTTCTAGACGAAATAGAACCCTTCCTCCTCCATCTCCGCGTCAACCATCTTTAGGAATTCTTCCGGCTCTTGGTTATATTCTCTGTATAGGTCATCCGACTTTCTCCCAATCTTCACCATGATATCCGCCATGAAGTTGCTTGCTCTTGGTATGTGAACGATGTTGATTTTTAGCAAAAGAGAATTAAATATATGAAAGACAAAACGGTGTAATAAGGATAGGCATCAGAATTTGATACCCTGTATGCAACATCAAGGGAATTGGTCGCTTCTTGGACCGTAAGACGAAAAAACTGAGTCTTGAATTTCAGCGCATTAAAAAGCCGAACAACATGTCAATCTTATCTCTAGCAGAATAAGACATTATTATGAGTTTATGCAATAAAAGAAAGTAAAGTTAGTAAGCAAACAAAATGGGGATCAAACAATAGAATGCATGAAAAGTTGTGGCATGCGTTGTGCAAGCAATCCAATTGCTTGAAAAATAAAGGTCTTGGCGTCCCAAACAGCAGCATCTGAATTGATGTGATTATCTAGATCAGTACATAACTTCCCAATAACTCTGACAATATAAAGAAATACAAAACTTGAGAGTAAAGAGTACTACAAATATACCTGAATCTGAGGCTGAATAACCATCAAAGGACTTAAGAATTCCCGTCAGTATAGCATGGCCCGTAAGCTTAAGCTGATCCATTCTTTGGTTTCCTGTTTTCAATTTCCAATACTTTGTTTTCTTGTTTTCTTTTGATAGTATCTTTAATACATTATGAAAAGTTTTAATAATTAATTGCAGTGTAAATGTTTGTATGTTTAGGCTTTTTAAGAAAGACACTAGACATGAATTATGAGATTAAATGGGTGGGTACAAGTATGTAAATACTAGCTTCGCCGTAAGCTGCATCGGCAGGTGAAATCTTGAAGACAACAACACCAGCACTAGTGAGAACATATGAATCCCAAAAACATAAGAACAAAATTAATTGCATATATAATAGATAGTTCTGAATGGGGAAATATTACGGTAGAGACCTGAGATCCAAAATTGATGTCTAAATACAAACAACCATCTATACATAATTAAAGAGTTTTTTAAACATCCTAATAAATTATCACAATGAAAAAACAGAATTAAAACTGTAATGAAATTCACAAAACTTAACAAGGGCTGATAATCTCCGAAAGTGTGTGAGAACCTAGATTTCGAAAAATAGGCCAAACCTCTTGAGATTAATTTGTTCACATTTTCCTTCTTATAATATCTCCAGTGTGCAAATCAATGTACGAAATTAAATAGAACCTCGGTTCTTTAACAGTTTAAATAGTTAAATGAAATATACCTTCTTTAAATAGAGCCTAGCTTCTTTAATAGTTGAATATAATATTGGTTATTTAACAATTTAAATTCTACCTAGTATAATAGTTAAGTTAAATGAAGTTGGCTTTACATAAATAATTTCTTACAGATATTGACTTTTAATTAAAGGAGAGTCCAGGGGATAGACTCACAACCCAAGAACACAAACTTCTTTAGCAAATAACAAACATTCATATTTTATATAACACCATGAAAATAAAATACAAAACAAAATGGGAAGTTCTGGAAAACACTATTTTAACCAATTAACCACTTCAAATGCAACCACCTTAGCTCCATTTGTTTTCATCCCTCTTGCATAACACACACACACACACACACACACACACACACACATATATATATATATGTATATATATGTATATATATATATATGTATATATATGTGTGTGTGTGTGTGTGTGTATATATCCGATCAACTTTATCGGACGACCGAGAATACAAACGAGAAGAAACATCTATACAGAAATCCCACCAATGTATGTCAAAAACTATAAAATCTGCAAACATTTGAAACTATAAATCTCCTTTTTGAAAGGTTTTTTTTTTTTTGTCAAAATTACCCCATATACAAACCCAAAATCTTAAAATTATCAAATCCATCAAGAAATCGTAACGCAAATACAAACAACAAAATAAAAAATCAACCCTAATTTGCACAAACAAAATCAAGAACTACACTATGAGACCCTAGATCTGTATACCTGCGTATACTTCTTGAGCCTTTTCCCATCGACAGTCTCAATAACAAAGCCCCTTCCTCCTGATGAATCTCGACGGGCACCCATCCCCATTATTAGACACACTGATCGAATTCTCTTCGACGTTTATAGTGACGTTGGCTCAATCCATGGAGGGGTGTTTGGGGAGAAAAAGGGAGACACGGAGATGGTGTCTTTGGAGAAAGAGAGAGAAATATAATGAGAGAGGAAAATGGTGTCTTAGGTTTTTGGTTTGTTTTTTATTGTTGTCCCGATTGGAATTTTGAGTTTTTGTTGTTTTAATGAAGCATACCCATATCTTGTACGACTTTAAACCATACGAGATTAGGCGTAAACCGTCTTAAAATCTGGCAAGGTTTTTAATCATGCAAAATTCTTCTTATGCAAGCGTGTCAAATTGGCATTTTTGATGTAGTGTCCCCACAAACCACCACTCCTCCACTATATATCAATTATAAGAGTCCTTCTACTCTAATTGAATTTTTGACATAATTTTTGACCGAAAATACACGTGGCGACTTGTTATTGGTTTATTCTCTGATGCCACTGGCGTGGATTCCACAAAAGAACCAATAGAAACCCTCCACATCATTCGATAATTCCACTTTCGGTAAAAACTTCAGTCCCAATATCATTTTCCCAATTATAAATCACCATTTTCTTAATGTATTCCACCACATTTGAATCATATACATCCATTTCCACCATTGTTGAAGTAGAGCTACGAATTTTGGAGAAGTGTTGGGGGAATTTTAGGACAAGATGATGAGAGCTTCCATGGAGATTGGAGTGGGTTTCCTTGGAAGCTTGAATGAAGCACATTTGGAGCATTTTTGGAGGATGAATTTGGGAACCCCTTGAGGCTACCTTTGGAGGTGGTAGTTGTTCATCATACACCAATATTTATACTACCATGGAGCCTTTAGAGGTGAAAAATCTTACTTTTAGTATTAAGACTCTATTTTTGCATAATTTGTAGTCTTGTAGTTAGATTACATGAGTAGTGTGCATTTGATTAAATGGTGGAATAAAGCGTAGTAAATTACCATTATTTTTATGGAATAAAAATAATGGTAAAATGTTATTTTGTTAGAAATAAAGAATGAATAAATATTTCAAAGTGATGACGTGAGAAGTAGCGGAAATATTGCGACTTCTCAAATAAAAACTAATTTTAAGTAAACCCAAATTTTAGTTAAACCCTAAGACATGCATCTAGATGATTTATCAAATAAAATATAGCATGCAGGATAAAACAAATAAATTTAAGGAAAAATCCCCCACAGGGGCAAAACCATTTATTTTCACTATAATTTGTAAGAAAACGGCTTACAATCGGATTACAATGAAAATACAAGTTGACTAAGAATTACCCTCGGGTATCGGATTCTGTAGTCGCGGCTGGAATATCCCTTTCCAGTAGGGTTGGCGGCTGGAACTATCCCTGTCCAGTAGGGCTGCAATGAAGAAGAGAACGGCTTCTCCACAAGGGTTGAACAATAACAAAGCTTATGTTCTAGGGTTCCAAAAGATTCACAAAAGTAATTGGGAATTTTTGTGTGAATCAAAAAGAGTCTTGGGACTCAAAAAGGTGAAGACTTAGAGTATTTAGGACTCTGAAAATCGTCTTGAAAAGTCTTAAAAAATAACTCCCCGAAGTTGGCTTTAAATAGGAAAACTTTGAGCCTAAAAAATCTGCAGCGAATCTGGCCGAATTTATCCCAGTCGGACCGGTCCGGTCAAGCGGATCGGTTCTTTTATTTTGGCCTTCACCGGTTCGCTTGCGGTCCGGGGTATACTGGATCTGCAGCAAACGGATCGGTCCGGTTGAGGGACGGATCGGTCCGGTTGCGGATCGGTCCGGTATGGGGCCGGATCGGTCCGGTTTTCCCAGAAAAATAAAATCCTTTTAAAAGCCTCATTTTGCTTTAAAAAACTTACTTCTTATTTTTATAAAAAATATTTTACAAAAATTTCACAATACTAAATATGAACTTTAAGGAACGTAAAAACAAAATTTTACCAAGTTCATTCTCGCAGAGGCTATGATGTTGAAGACGCTTTGATATTCGGATCCGTTGATGTAGATGCGATCTTGAGTTTCTTCAACGGTGTAACGGCGTACGACATACAAATTGATAATGGACAAAAATGTCCTTACAAATCTCCCCCTATGTCTATGCCGGTACATACATAAAAAATATCCGAATTATCAACTAATGACCTATACAAATCTACCCTCCCATGAACCCTAAAGATGGAAAGATACAAAGGTATAAATCTTCATCGTTTGTTCTTCAATCTTCAACAATCATCAAATCTCAAAACTTATCTCATCAGGGTGTGCAGCATATTGATTTTCAATCTTCATACCTACACACATGAGACAAAGCAAATACCACGTGACATATCGAGTTTGAAATGAGATAAACATGGATATCAATATATGATAAAAACATAAGCTATATCTCAAAAACTCCCCCAAAATTCAAACTCCCCCATAAAATGATAATTCTTTCTCCCCTTTTTTATGATGTCCCCAAATAGACAAATGAGAAGAATGAATCAAATAAGCAAAATCGGGGTGTCACGATATACAAAAAATACACAAACTATTTTTTTATTTTTCAAATTTTTCATACGAAGATAGGATACCAATTTGAACAAATATGAAACAAAAATCACACCATGGAGTTATACTCAAACAACCAAGTCATGGAAATGGAATGTATGGGTGTGAACACATTCGATAGGTAAAACAACTCAATCAATCATATGTGCACGATGCATACGTGTACTCCTAACGAATGAACATCAAAGGTATCCTTAGGTGTAAAAGTTTGTTGAATTTAGATGACATCGTCTTAAACAAATCAACAAATCAAAGTCAAAATGATTTTCACACCAATAACGTCCAAAACTATATAGCGCATTTTCAAGAATTTCAAGGACGTTCAAACCCATTTTAATTCTCCAACCAAACTCCCTCATATATATATTCTTATAGAGGTAATCTAAATTCTCAAACTTTGGAGAATTGGTGCAAAAACCTGAATGGCCCATATTTTGGCATGAATATCTTTTTATTGCCTTTCAATTTTTTTCCGGGCTCTTTTAACCTCTTTGGACCTCAAATAATAAAATTCCTCAATTTTTTAGGTCCTTTTTAACGGTGGCTTTTGCGCAAAGGATAGATGATTACCTTTCGCAGCCCCTCCCCGTTATCAAACAAAGCACACAAACACACAAAACGGTTTTTAAATGCACAATTTCCTTATCAAAATTTATCGCGCTTGGTTCATTTTAAGGACAGGATTGAAGTGAAAACACCCAACCAACATGTGATAAGACAATCACAATAATCAATCAAATCCGTGCATGTGTGCAATAAAGGAAACATGAGTCAAACATGTAGGAAGAAACACTTAATTACATCTTAATGACTCCAAAAATTATAAAGCACATGGATGAATTGACCTATTGTCTCAAAACACTATCAAATAGTCACATGAAAATAATGGAATGATGTTGTGACTCGGTCATCCAAAGTGTTCATCCATAAACGGTGTAAACAAAAACAAAAATCTTTTTGGATTTTTCAAAAAATTTATCAAAATAAAATCTTTTTGTATTTTTCAAAAAAAATGCAAAAACAAGAATTTATACAAAAAGTACAAGTCATCACACTAGTAAAAATATATCATGAAACCACAACTAGTGTATGACAAACATGCAATCACAATTAACCAAACGATTTCACATGGGGTGAATTACGTGCAAGCAAACGGGAATCGTGGACAAATAAACCATAAGCCTTTAAATCCGATTTTCTAACCCAAATAGATGTGTAACGGAGTGTGGGGGTTTTGGGAATCGAATTTATTCTTCTATTAACCTTCCTAGGTTCATGTTGATACCAAAATTAATATGCTGATGTGGACGAATAATACGAAGACACGTGTCAATCTACGTGGCACAATAGCAGCGAGGAAGTTCATTTCCCGACCAACCATGATTCTTTCCGAGCAACGAGGAACTCTAGCGCACCGAGGAACTCTAGCGCTCCGAGGTACTCTAGCGCTCCGAGGAACTCTTGAGCAACGAGCAACTATGGCGGTCCGAGCTGCACCTCGGTTGTATCATTAATTGCCAGATAATCAACAGTTCAAATATTCATTGAATGCTTATATTCTTGACGCGCACGCTGCATTAAATGTATTACCCTTTCACATGTATATCATTTAATGTATCGAACCTTTCATGTACAACCTCAAGGCTATAAATACCTTGTATCAACCCCATTCAAAGGGACCGGAATTTCTTGAGAGAACTTGTAATCAAGAATTCTGCAAACACTCAGCAATAACATAACAGTGGACGTAGGCTTTATTCCTAGCCGAACCACTTTAAAAATCTTTGTCTTATTTATTTATCTGTGATTGAATAATTAGAGCAATCTAGTTTTTTACATCAACAGATTACAATGGACGTAGGCTTTATTCCTAGCCGAACCACTTTAAAAATCTTTGTCTTATTTATTTATCTGTGATTGAATAATTAGAGCAATCTAGTTTTTTACATCAGCAGATTGGCGCCGTCTGTGGGAATCGACTGTTACTATCGTTTTTCGCAAAAATCATTTGTTATCAATGGCAGATAATCCAGAATCCAGTAATCGAAATGCTGGGAATGCTGGAAATCTTCCAAATCCATCTGCAACTCCATATCTGGCTGGAATTATGACAAATCTGGCTCAAGGACAAACCGCCATGCAAGAATCTATGAGGCAACTCATTCAAACTCTTCAAGGCGGTGCACCTACCTATTCAGGACAACGGAGTGATCGTGGGCAATCACGATCCAGACGTACTGGGTCATTTCGCAATGGGGAGTCTAATGATTCTTCTTATCAACCTGGGAGAACTTCATCAATACAGGCTACGGATACAGATCAACGTATCACTCTCTCTCCGGAGAGAACTAACGCTTTAGAAAGATTAAGCAGGGTGTCTCCTTTCAGTCGATTAGGACCAAGGAGGAATATGAGTCCACCTAGAGCTCCATCGAGAAGTTTTCGGCCACCATCAGGTTTGAGAGAAGGATCAGCACAATCACGACCAGCTACTCGTCGAGATAAATCTCAAGAAGCTACGTCAGAGCAATCAATTGCTCGGACTAAGCGGCCCGAGGAAGGAAATGAAGTATGGAAAGGTTCCATTCAGCGGTTAGAAGATAGACTGGGAGAAATGGCTAAGGCAAGAAACCCCTTACAGAGAACTTTTGTTAAAGGGACACTTTTGTGCAAGCCATTGTGGATTTTCCTACACCATCGAAATTCAAAGCACCTGTGGTGACCCCCAAGTACGATGGAAAGACGGATCCTGTACTTCATATAGAACAATACCAAGCTGCTGCCGACATCTATGCCGTCCCCGACGAGATGAGGTGTAGAGCATTCTCAGGAACTCTTACCGGATCTGCACAAATATGGTACAATAATCTTCCTCGGGGTAAGATTTCAACTTTTATTCAGTTAGCCGAGCTGTTCATTGTCAATTTTTGTTTTGGAGCAAAGCCGGTAAAGCGAGTAGCACACTTGCTAAGTGTTAGGCAAAAATCAGGTGAAAGTACTAGAGATTACATAACTCGTTTTAATAACGAGAAGTTGCAGGTCATAGATTACGAAGAAAAGACAGCAATCACTGCTTTGATGAGTGGTTTGTTGCCTAATAAGTTATACTACACTTTGGCCAAAGATCCACCTAAAACTATGTCGGAGTTGATGGCAAAAGCAGCCAAAATCATGAATGCCGAGGAGGCTATGGCTGCAAAGAAGAATATGGATAAAGAAACCAAGGTGGAGGTCGACAAGTCTAAGAAGAAAGAGCAGAAAGGTAATGGTGGTGACAAGCACTCCAAGAATAATAGGACGACATGGGAAGTCCTAAAGAAGTACGATAATTATACTCCATTGAAAATGGGTATTAATCACGTTTTAGAAGAAATCAAGAACAGCGAGGAAATCAAGTGGCCAGAAAAACTGAGGACAAATCCTGAGCTGAGGAATAAGGCCAAATACTGCGAGTTTCACAAAGATCATGGCCATATGACCAAAAATTGCATAGCCCTTCAGAACGAGATTGAAACGCTCATCCGAAGAGGAAAATTGTCAAAATATGTAGATCGCAAGGGTGAGAGGAAGAATGATGATAGAACTAGAGAAAGATCTAGATCTCCTCGTCGTGCCGAGGAGAAAAAGAAGAGAGACCATGAAGATGATCCAGATGATGACCCCGATCTTCCCAAGAAGCCAAGGCAGCCTGAACGAGAGGTATTTTCTATACGTTTTGGGTCATTTGATTGTAATGTTATTACAGGAGGAGATGCAGGAGGAGGAGACCTTACTGCAGAAAGAAAAGCTTACCTCGGAGAGGCTCAAGCTTGTTCATATATTCAGCGAATAAATCTGGCCGAGGACGATCGTCCGAGGAAGGTAAACAAAGAGAAGCTAGTGATTGGTTTTTCAAAAAATGACCTGGCAGGTGTTCTTTACCCTCATGATGATCCTTTGGTGATCAAAATGAGGATGAAGGATGTGGTCATTTCAAGGGTGTTAGTAGACAACGGTAGTTCGGCAGACATCATGTATTACTCATGCTTTGATAGCTTGAATTTGAAATTATCTCAATTGGAACCTTATCACAGACCCCTTCTGGGTTTTGCTGGCGAGAAAGTTTTTCCACTTGGGACGATCAAGTTGGATATACTCATTGGAACTTGGCCTGCTTGTCGAACAGAAAGAATACGCTTCTTTGTGATGGATAAGAATGTGCAGTCAGCCTACAACATCATCATGGGAAGAGTTGGATTGAAGAAGTTCGAGGCAGTTCCATCTACAGTACATCAGTGTTTGAAATTCCCAACGAATTTTGGAGTCGGAATTATGAAAGGTGATCAAAAAGTAGCTCGGGAATGCTATTATTCGTCTGCCGAGCAAGAGGAACTTGAAGAGTCAAGGAAAAAGACTACTACTTACCAAGTGGAGGAAGGTACAGAAATTGAAACTCTTGACCCTAGGGATGAATCTCAACTCGTAAAAGGGCAGGTGGTGGAATCTACAGAAAATATTATTCTGGACGACGAGCATCCTGAACGAGTAACCCAGATAGGATCGTCGTTGGATGTTTCGATAAAACAGGAGTTGATAACTTTCTTGAGAAATAGGAAGAATACTTTTGCTTGGAGTCATGAAGACATGCCAGGAATAAATCCAAACTTCTTATGTCATGAGCTCAATGTGAATAAGGAGATCAAGCCTGTGAAGCAGATGAGAAGAGTGTTTAGTCCCGAGAAGAACCAGGCCATACAAGAGGAGGTCGAGAAGCTCCAGAAAGCCCAATTTATTGAAGATGTGAAATATCCAGATTGGTTGGCAAATGTGGTGATGGTAAAGAAGAAGAACAATAAATGGAGAATGTGTGTTGATTTCACCGATCTTAACAAGGCATGCCCAAAAGATCATTTTCCATTGCCCAGAATTGATCAGCTAGTGGATGCTACCTCGGGACATGAGCTACTCAGCTTCATGGATGCATATTCTGGCTACAATCAGATCAAAATGAAGCCTGAAGACAGGGAAAATACTTCTTTTATTACCCCAAGGGGAACTTATTGTTATAATGTTATGCCTTTTGGTTTAAAAAATGCAGGTGCAACATATCAGCGGCTGATGAACAAGGTTTTTGCCGAACAAATCAGTTGTAACATGGAAGTCTATGTCGACGACATGCTCACCAAAAGCAAGAGAGCTACTGATCATCTAGTTGACTTAGGCCAGACCTTTGATCAACTGGATAAATACCAAATGAAGCTCAACCCGACGAAGTGTATCTTTGGAGTACGAGAAGGAATGTTCCTCGGATACATCGTCAATCAACGAGGTATTGAGGCAAATCCAGAAAAGATCAAAGCTCTTTTAGGGCTACGATCCCCAACGACGAGGAAAGAAGTACAGAGTCTTACAGGACGAGTTGCAGCGCTCAACAGATTTGTATCCCGAGCAACTGATAAATGCCTCCCATTCTTCAAAACACTGCGAAAAAGTTTTGAGTGGACTGATGAATGTGAGAAGGCCTTTCAAGATTTGAAGAAGTATTTGGGAGCCCCACCATTGCTATCTAGGCCAATAACAGGAGAAAAGTTGTACTTGTATCTGGCAGTATCAGAGAATGCAGTCAGCTCGGCGTTGATCAGATTGGAGAATGGAGTCCAGAAGCCAATTTATTACACAAGTAAGGCTTTCCGAGGTGCAGAAATCAGGTACCCAAAGTTAGAAAAATTGGCATTAGCGTTAATTGAGGCAAGTAGAAGAATGAGGCCATACTTCCAGGCCCATACCATCATCGTGTATACCGACATGCCATTAAGACAAGCCCTTCACAAGCCAGAAAAATCAGGAAGATTGATGTATTGGGCAATAGAACTCGGTGAATATGATATTGTGTATGAACCCAGATCATCATTAAAGGGGCAAGCTATAGCAGATTTTATAGCAGAATTCACATACCCTGATACCCCCGAGGAACAAAAGGTACTTGCTGACCTACCTGTGGACGATACAGGATCAACAGACACAGGTCCAGACCAACCAAGGTTGGTAAAAGGACTTGTGGATGTAGAAAAATCATCATATTCAAACCCAGACCAACTCCGGTTGGTAAAAGGGCGCGAACAGATGACCGACGAGGAACGAAGGATACCCGGGGATGATGAAAGAAAACAGATGATATTTTATCGAGGAACTCTAACAGATAAGAAATTTGAAGACGAGTTACCTACATGGAGATTATATGTAGATGGATCATCCTGCACAGCTGGTTGTGGAGCAGGGATCGTTTTAAACACCCCAGATGATATTGACATGGAGTATGCCTTGCGATTCCAATTCAAGGCTTCCAATAATGAAGCTGAGTATGAGGCCATGATAGCAGGTTTTCATTTGGCGAAAGTTATGGAGGCACGGCAAATAATTGTTTTCAGTGATTCTCAATTAATTGTGAATCAAATGATGGGAATATATGCAGTTAAGGGGGAATTAATGGTGAAGTACCATGCAAAGGTGATGGAGTTATTGACAGAATTTGATGCTATTCAATTGGTGAGAATACAGAGGATGGAGAATGCTAGAGCAGACGCATTGGCCAGATTAGCGTCAGCTACCCGCACCGAGCTGCGAAGAACGATACCAATTGAAGTATTAGAAAGTCGGAGCATAGAAGAAGATCTTACGGTGAAGATTATTACCCTTGATTTAGGACCATCTTGGATGGATCCTATCAGGGCATACATTGAAGAAGGAGAATTACCAGAGGACAAGCTAGCTGCCAAGAAATTGAAGTATAAAGTTGCTCGGTATGTGTTAACTAATGTTGTTTTGTATAGACGAGGAATTATGGCAGGTTTGCAGAGATGTGTGCATCTATCAGAAGTCAAAGAATTGGTTGAAGAAATCCATGAAGGATCTTGTGGAGCTCATGTAGCAGGTCGGACACTTTTGCAAAGGGTAATGACACAGGGATATTACTGGCCGACGATGAGGGCTGATTGTATAGCCTATGCCAAAAAGTGTGACAAGTGCCAACGTTTTTCCTCCATCCGAAGAACTCCACAAGCATTGTTGACACCCATAACTTCACCTTGGCCATTTGCCATGTGGGGGGTTGATCTGGTTGGACCATTGCCGACGACCCGAGGAAGGTTCAAGTACCTCGTCGTGGCATTGGATTATTTTACTAAGTGGGTGGAAGCTGAACCACTAATTGATATGACGTACGAGAAGGTATATCAGTTCATTTGGAAGAACATCATTTGTCGATATGGTCTCCCCCATGCTTTCATCACAGACCATGGAACACAATTCGATAATGAAGAATTTGCTGCCTATTGTCATCAGTCGAACATTTTGAAGTATCATTCAGCACCAGGCCATCCCCAAAGCAATGGACAGACTGAGGTGACAAACAGAACATTACTAAATGGTTTGAAGAAGAGGTTAAGTGAAGCTAAAGAAAATTGGATCAATGAGCTCCAATCAGTACTATGGGCTTACCGAACAACTCCCCGAGCAGCAACTGGAGAATCACCATATATGCTAGCATTTGGAAGTGAGGCAGTGATACCTTCCGAGTTGGGTCTCCCAACGCATAGAGTACTGAATTTTAATTCCCCAGTCAGCGATTTGATGAGAAGACTGGATTTGGATATGCTCGAGGAGGTTAGAGAAGAGGCAGCCATTAGGAATGCTGCTTACCAACAACGTACAGCTCTGTTCTACAACAAAAGGGTGAAGAAATGTGATTTAAAAGAAGGGGATTATGTGCTAAAGAAAGTCATTCAGAAGCAAAATAAGTTGGAAGCAAACTGGCATGGACCTTACCGAGTTACAGAGGTTGTTCGTCCAGGAACTTACAGAATAGCAACTCTAGAGGGAGAAGAATTTAAGAATGCATGGAATGCTGAACACCTGCGCAAGTATTATCAGTAATGTAAAATGTAAAGCATTTCCTTCATTATGAATAAAACGAGGATGTTTCACCATTTTCTTTCCGTTGAAAGTTTTTTGGGGAATACTAGTGTTGTACACTACGCTGCTTGATAACAAGAAGACTATAGTTCAGACCCACGATCAATTCCGGTTGATAAAAGGGCGAGAACAACTTAAATAATCCTTTGGTTAGGGGGCGACACTAGTGTGATCAACTACGGTTGGTAAGATATCTAGTGGAC
Organism: Sambucus nigra; assembly: GCA_949130495.1. NCBI lineage: Eukaryota > Viridiplantae > Streptophyta > Magnoliopsida > Dipsacales > Adoxaceae > Sambucus > Sambucus nigra. The sequence continues at coordinate 578,275,128 of OX422208.1, read as the reverse complement.
AGCTCGAAAGAGCCAAAAAACTACTCCTTTGGTTAGGAGGCGACACTAGTGTGACCAACTACGGTTGGTAAGATATCTAGTGGACAGCTCGAAAGAGCCAAAAAAACTACTCCTTTGGTTAGGAGGCGACACTAGTGTGACCAACTACGGTTGGTAAGATATCTAGTGGACAGCTCGAAAGAGCCAAAAAAACTACTCCTTTGGTTAGGAGGCGACACTAGTGTGACCAACTACGGTTGGTAAGATATCTAGTGGACAGCTCAACGAGCCAAAAAAACTACTCCTTTGGTTAGGAGGCGACACTAGTGTGACCAACTACGGTTGGTAAGATATCTAGTGGACAGCTCAACGAGCCAAAAAGTTCGAAAGAACCACTACTACTACCACTACTACTCCTTTGGTTAGGAGGTGTACACCAGCATGATCAATTATGGTGTTGGTAAGATACAAATATACTCTCAAATTACAACTTATGTTGGTCGGGAGGTAAGATTATTACAAAAAGTTCTTTGAAGAACAAAATATTCCAAAATATACCAAGTATAGCTGGTCGGGGATAAAAACTCACTAACTGTAGTTGGTCGACGAGGATAAATTATTGGCCTTGGTTGGTCGGACACATTTTATGAAAATATTTGAAATTGAACCAAGTATGGCTGGTCGGGGATAAAGACCCATCAACTGTAGTTGGTCGACAAACATTATTCATCCATCATGGTTGGTTGAAAACAATTTGAACATTTTATACTCATTACTTTGATACTTGTAACTTTTTATTAAGTTGCTCAATGAACAACACAATATTGTTATCTTTTTAACAGATACATATGCACAAATATAAAGGTGTTTGATAAACACAAGACAACAACAAAATTTACAGAAAATGAAAGTCTTTTCATTAAAATTCAAAATAAATTACAAATTACATGAATGTACTAACTACTACATTGATAGTCCTATTCTATTGGTTTCTTGCCCTTTGCTTTAGAAATAGGTTCTTCGCCGGCAGGAGGATCTTCCAGGCAAAGGGGAGAGTTAATAAAGTTCAAGTCCTTCAACATTCTGACATTCATTATTGAAGGTGTCTCCATTAGATGCTCTGGACGAGATACTTCGATTTGGGAATGAAGGCTATAATCACCGAGGTATTTTGAAATTAGGCTACGAGGAATGGAACGAGCTGGGATCCAGGCCATATCCAATTTGAAAGGTGGCACAGGCAAGTCTAGTAACCCTGGAGCATGATAATCCCATAAAAAATGCCCTCGCTCCAATTTTAATACACCCAGGGCGTTCAACCATCCCTGCTTATAACCTTCATTGTTGGCATGTTCAATACGAGCATCCAAATGAACAAGAGCTTCATTATATCCTGCCATCCAGAATTCCCTGGGCTGCTTATGAAATTGAAAAGTTAATCTATCCAATTGTTCGAGAAGGTTTTTGGCAAAAAGATCCTTAGTATGTAGAGCAGACTTCGTTGCAGTAAGTTGATCTTTCAAGGATAGATTTTTCTTGGACATTTCTGATAGAGCTCGATCTTTGATGTTTAATTGGAATGCCTGAGTTTCTAAAGTAGATTGGGTACGAGCCTCTTCAACATTGCGGCTAAGAACTCTTGATCGGCTCCGAGAAGCGACTGGAGAACTTTGCTCCTCGGCAACATTTTGAACAGCTCTTCCTCGCCCCCGAGAACCTCTTCCTCGTCCACGAGCAGTCCCAGAAACAGCAGATCTTCTTAAATCATCCAGTTCTTGCCTTAACTTGGCATTTTCGACCTCTAAGAAAGAGAAACCTTCATCAGTAATTGGAACTAGAGCAGTGGAAGATGACGCTGCAGATTCATATTGAGCCAACTTTTTCTGTAAATTATTATTTTCTTGTTCCAGGATCTCGGCAATCTGCCTGCAAGCTTCAGCTTCACCTTTTAGGGTCCTTTCCCTAATATCATATCCAACAATGATCTTTTTATGGCCTGTTTCAGAAGAGAGCTGCTGATATCTATTTTCATAATCCTTGTGCAACGAAGCCATTGATGCATTGTATTGATTTTGAAGATCCTCTATGGAACCATGAAGTTCCTCGATCAATTCGTAGTATGCCACATTATTGGCCACAGATCTATCAAGTAAATCCTTCAGGTACCGGTAAGCCTCAACTGCTTGTTCTGAGGCATCGTGACCAAGGATGTCGACAATCTCTGATACACTTAGGTCTGTATGACCAGCTTTATAATAACCATTGCATTGTCGCATCAACTCAGTATCAGGAGCAGATATCAATTCCATTCTGACCAAAAACTAATAAAGAAGAGGAAGCAGTAGTTAATAAATAAAAGCAGACAGAGTATCAATAATGAAGAGGAACGAAGATGTATTTTATTAGATCATCAAAAGGTTACATTGTTCGGTTACAAGTAATGAAATATAGAAATAATGCCGAACAACTTCACACCTTTTCCTTGTCTCCCAAGACTTTCTCGGGAGGCTGGGGCGAGGAGCTCGGTTGCTCGGTGGTAAAAACTGTTTGATCAGCAGGAATCTTTTCGGCAAGAGGAGGCATAGAAGAAATGTCCTCGATGACAGAGGGTTGAGAAGCAGAGACTGGGTCACCCATAGCCATAGAAGATTCATCTGAGACAGGCTCATCTTCTTCTTCTTCCACAATTGCTGGAAGAGGACCAGGGAGGTGTTGTTGGAATAACTCAGAATCGTCTTTGACCTTCAACTCTTGCAGTGCAGCTACCCAACCATCGTGGAAGTATTTCAACTTCCCATATTGGACTTGGGATGTCATAGCAGCAATCCCCTTATCCCATCCTTTCTCCCAGCCAGCGCTGAAGGATTTTTTGACCGCAACTTTTCTTCTTAATTTCTTCGAGGAGAGTTTTACATCCAATTTTTCTTTTTGGACCTTGATATCTCGCAGGGTAGATAACTCTTCCTCTGCTTTTTTCAGCTTGTCGTCACATTTTTGATGTTCGACTTCTAAGCCTGTCATTTTATCCTCCAAATTCTTGGAGGTTTCAGCCATCTTCACCTTCTCAGCTTCAGCCACAGCCAACTTTTTCTCCCAAACAGCTTTTTCCTCAACATACTGTTGACGAGATTCCTTTAAAGATTGGGTCAAACCCAACAGAGCATCCTCCACACCTGACGAGGAGCTTGAAGCTTTAATAGCCTCATCCTTCTTCACAATGTTATTGAAACAGTTCACCAGCTGAAAGATGAGAGAAATAGTAAAGTCAATACAAAATGCAAGTATTCAGAGAAAGAAAGAAAAACTAGAAGTATGAGAAATTTACTGAAGCAAGGTGACGAGCAGCTAAGGATGTCAGCATATCCCTAGGAATTTTTTCATCAATACCATGGACCTCGGGTACGACCGAGCTCATTGCAGAACTTGGAAGAATGATGTTTGGAGTCTTAGTACCACCAGCAGGTAGAGAGGAGGCAATTTCAGCCGGAGCAACTGAGGATGATTTCCTTAATCTCCTCAACGGGAGTTCAGAACCTTCAACCAAAGAAGTCTTGGTCGGAGAGATTGTAATTACATCTACAGGAGCACTTTTCTTGCTCGGAACCACTGGAGGCTTCTCGGTAGCTTTAGAAGACCCAGCATCCACCTTTTTAGTCCCCTCTGGGACATCAGCTTTTCTTTTCTTGGCCCCAGCAACAGAAGTAACATCATCAAAGAGAGCAGGAGGAGCTCTTTTCTTACCCATCCTTTGACTTAAAGGAATATGAGAATCTGAAGATGAACCTTCTGGAGTTGAAGCTGGTTCAATAGGGCGAGCAGTATAAGAGGTTGTGTAACTCTTATACTGTAGCAGATATGAGGCAGACCTGATGTGTTCGTCTGTAACGTTCTTGTGCAAACCCCAGATAAGTTTCAGATGCTTGATATTAACCTCTGATTCTTTTGGAGTTCTTCTTTTGCTATCAACTGCAAATAAATACATAACGAGATATCAATCATACATTTTGTCAAACATGATGAAAGCATAATTTCATAAGAAAAATAAAATGAAAAATAAACCTATCCCGTTGCCATATGGGGGGCATCTGGGACCATTGTATACTCCATCACCAACTAAAGGGGCATATTGCCAATTTTTTATAACCAACCCATGTTCAAAATAATCTCTATTTGAGTCAGGGAGGTTAACTACAAGAGCCCTATTCAGAAACCTAGTTTTTAAGTAATAAATATTATCTAGAGTAGCCCACTTATAGCAGTACATAATCTCAGGGATCCCAATACGAGTCCCATGAGTTAGATTTAATTTGTGCACCCCATTAATTATTCTCCATGAATTGGGGGCTATTTTTGCAGGGACAAGATCAAAATATTGACAAAACTCAAGACACAATGGATTTGGTGGAAAGGAAAAACCACATTCAGCAATAAAAAGACTGGGGAACCAATGTCCCTCAGCCAGACGAAAATAATTTTGAGGTTCAGAAAGTTCCTCCAAGATTACCCAAGATGGGATGGAAAAGTCAGAGCGGAACTTTTCAAGAGAATCAATAATGTAAACCATGATGAATAAAAGAAGAAGGAATAAAATCTTACAGGAAGGAAGGAGGTCTGCTGACAACTAACGAAGGAAAAGATGAACGAACAAGAGAGAAGGAGAGAATAGAAAGCTTGAAGGCAGAAAATTGGAAAACGTAGAAGACGGTATGGTTACCTAAGAAGTTTAAATACTTTGCATTGGGAAGCGGCGAAAGAATTGATTACCAAAAAGAAACTACTGAACTTCCGGCGTCTAAAAGGACAAAAACTGCACGGAGATCGAAGCACTTATAAAAAATTCAAAAAAAAGGCGAAAGCTGCGAAATGAGAAGGAAATTTGAACACAATGTTCCTGAAACCCAGGAAAGTCATTTAATATTGCCATATACCGAGAAAGAATGTTCCATACTCCTCAAAGTTCGAAATATGAAACATTGGGGGCTTCTGTTGATACCAAAATTAATATGCTGATGTGAACGAATAATACGAAGACACGTGTCAATCTACGTGGCACAATAGCAGCGAGGAAGTTCATTTCCCGACCAACCATGATTCTTTCCGAGCAACGAGGAACTCTAGCGCACCGAGGAACTCTAGCGCTCCGAGGTACTCTAGCGCTCCGAGGAACTCCTGAGCAACGAGCAACTATGGCGGTCCGAGCTGCACCTCGGTCGTATCATTAATTGCCAGATAATCAACAGTTCAAATATTCATTGAATGCTTATATTCTTGACGCGCACGCTGCATTAAATGTATTACCCTTTCACATGTATATCATTTAATGTATCGAACCTTTCATGTACAGCCTCAAGGCTATAAATACCTTGTATCAACCCCATTCAAAGGGACCGGAATTTCTTGAGAGAACTTGTAATCAAGAATTCTGCAAACACTCAGCAATAACATAACAGTGGACGTAGGCTTTATTCCTAGCCGAACCACTTTAAAAATCTTTGTCTTATTTATTTATCTGTGATTGAATAATTAGAGCAATCTAGTTTTTTACATCAACAGATTACAGTGGACGTAGGCTTTATTCCTAGCCGAACCACTTTAAAAATCTTTGTCTTATTTATTTATCTGTGATTGAATAATTAGAGCAATCTAGTTTTTTACATCAACAGTTCATTTAACAGCTTGTAACAGAATCGCCTAATATGACCTTGCCTACCGCAATGTGTGCAAGTGTAAATCGGGCGGTGTGTGTTACCTAAAGGTGGCCCTCTCCTCAAATTCCTAGGTTGCTCTCTCCGAATTTGCCTAGGTGGGTCTCTCCTAATGATCATAGGAGGCACTCTCACGATGTTCCTAGGGGGCTCTTTCCTAACAAACTTAGGTGCCTCTTTCTTAACAATCCTATGAGGCTCTCTCACACGTGTGGGAATGGGTGCAACATATTTTTCAAGACCAATCCCACCCCTATTCTTTTTGATCTCGACTGTGCCTAAAATCTTATCAAGTTTTTCAGACCTAGACTCCAAATCAAATTTCACTTTACTTGAATCTTTCAATTTCACCTCAAGTTCACCTATCCTAGATTCAAGTACTCGTTTAGAATCCTCAAACTCTAAAAGCTCCTTTTTCATAGTCTCCATCAACCTTTTAAGACTATCTCTCTCACCCTCGACGTACTCAAGCTTCTCTTTCAAAATTTTCGCATGAGCCCTAAGTTCTTTAACTAAAAAATCATTATTTTTTATGGCACACTCTTTCAACTGAGCTTTCAATTTCAAATTTTCTTTCTTTGTTTTCAAAGTTTCAGCATAAAGTTCATTGAAAGCAGTTTGCAAGTCATGCTCATCTACACTTTCCTCCTTACTTTCATCCACACTCCCATCCCCTTCACTATCACTAATCACATGGATGGGAAACTCTCGCCTAGAAGCATAAAAAACTTCTTCTTCCGAATCACAATCACTAAGGATAGAAACATGAGAAATCGGTTTATTCAATTTTTTCTTTAAATTTGTGGTACACTCATCTAACGTGTGACCAACACCCTCACAACAAGAACACCTCTCAGATTCGTTTTCAATAGAAGATTTAAAACAAGAGTTCGTGTGAATTTTCCAATTAATTTTTTCAAAAATTTGACATCGAAGATCATCAAAACCATCAAAAGCCATTTTTGTGCAAAATCAGGATCAAAACACAATAACTTAGTGCAACAGGCTCTGATACAAATTTGTAGAATCGTGAGTAGACAAATTGTATCAGAAAGCAAATCCTCAAAAAATCAGGATCACGCGATAAATTAGCGTAACCCGCTCTGATACCAATTTGACGACGTGAGAAGTAGCGGAAATATTGCGACTTCTCAAATAAAAACCAATTTTAAGTAAACCCAAATTTTAGTTAAACCCTAAGACATGCATCTAGATGATTTATCAAATAAAATATAGCATGCAGGATAAAACAAATAAATTTAAGGAAAAATCCCCCACAGGGGCAAAACCATTTATTTTCACTATAATTTGTAAGAAAACGGCTTACAATCGGATTACAATGAAAATACAAGTTGACTAAGAATTACCCTCGGGTATCGGATTCTGTAGTCGCGGCTGGAATATCCCTTTCCAGTAGGGTTGGCGGCTGGAACTATCCCTGTCCAGTAGGGCTGCAATGAAGAAGAGAACGGCTTCTCCACAAGGGTTGAACAATAGCAAAGCTTATGTTCTAGGGTTCCAAAAGATTCACGAAAGTAATTGGGAATTTTTGTGTGAATCAAAAAGAGTCTTGGGACTCAAAAAGGTGAAGACTTAGAGTATTTAGGACTCTGAAAATCGTCTTGAAAAGTCTTAAAAAATAACTCCCCGAAGTTGGCTTTAAATAGGAAAACTTTGAGCCTAAAAAATCTGCAGCGAATCTGGCCGAATTTATCCCAGTCGGACCGGTCCGGTCAAGCGGATCGGTTCTTTTATTTTGGCCTTCACCGGTTCGCTTGCGGTCCGGGGTATACTGGATCTGCAGCAAACGGATCGGTCCGGTTGAGGGACGGATCGGTCCGGTTGCGGATCGGTCCGGTATGGGGCCGGATCGGTCCGGTTTTCCCAGAAAAATAAAATCCTTTTAAAAGCCTCATTTTGCTTTAAAAAACTTACTTCTTATTTTTATAAAAAATATTTTACAAAAATTTCACAATACTAAATATGAACTTTAAGGAACGTAAAAACAAAATTTTACCAAGTTCATTCTCGCAGAGGCTATGATGTTGAAGACGCTTTGATATTCGGATCCGTTGATGTAGATGCGATCTTGAGTTTCTTCAACGGTGTAACGGCGTACGACATACAAATTGATAATGGACAAAAATGTCCTTACACAAAGTCTTGAAATATAAAAGTTATTATTTTGTGAAAATGGTGTATTTTCTAAAAGGATTGATGTTAAACATTTTATTTCATAAAATGTTTGGAAATAATGATATGTTTTGTTAAATATTGGTGAAATAATATTTTATGGTTTCTTACGAAAATGAAGATTTTGTGAAAAATGGACATTTGTTGAGTTTGAAGAAATTAAATGTCTTTTATGCTTTGAAATTTCTAGAATAAAAAATATGTTTAACTCATTTAATAGGATTTTAAAGTTTAAAATCCATCTTCTCATGCCTATAAACTTGTAGTATTTGGATGATGAATGTATAAATAAGTTTAAAGAAGATTCTATTGGGTTTGAACATGGAATAAAGAAACATTAGAAATTTTAGTCTTCAAGTATGTGAAAGTAGGATTAAAGGTATAATAAACCTTAAGTTGTAAAACTACATGTATTGACAAAAAGAAATGACATTTTCTTATAAAAGTAGTCTTCCAGTGTAATCAGATTCTTTGAATAAAGAAAATAAATAGATGACTAGTTTCAATAATGGTTAGTAATGATGTTGAATAAGTGTTAATGGTTAAACATTGGAAATTTGATGTGTAACTTAATAATGTTGTGAAAGATTAACACTTATGAAATTGGAAAGGAAATAATAAAATGAAGATGTTTCTAATTAATAAGAATATTACTCCAAGGATGAAGGGGTGTTAAGGTGTTAAAACACTTAAGAAGTTAATGTGGGTAACTTAATAGTGTTTTTGGAAAAATTAACAGTTGTGAAAATGAGTAAAAGATGAGTTTGAAAACAAATGGGTAAAATGGTAATTTTACTTCAAGTGGAATATTTTTATGAAATAAAAATGTTGGAAAAGGTATTATACAAATTTGTACTAAATGAATATGTTTTTTGGAATAAAATCAAGGTTAAATGGTAAATGAAAAAAAATGGTAAATTTCAAAGTGTAACACAAGTTCGGGTAAAACTCCGGATTTTGACTTCGGTCGGGTAAAAGGAAAAGTAAAAATAATGTAGACATTTGTAAAATATTAAAACACATTAAAAGGAACTCGGATGACATCGAAAAAATTAAGGAGGGCCCGAAGTTCTGGGGTGAAAGACTCAAAGCAACTAAACAAAGCATATGGTGTGCATAGTCGGCAGTGTGGAGCCCGTTGAAGTATGAGGTATTTGAAAGATTCCGAGAAAAGATAAAAAAATAAGGAACGCGTCAAAAAATGGGTTGTGTAGTGGAATGTGTTAATATAACCTAACTTAGATGATTTAATAAATGTTTCGATAAAAATTAAAATGGACAAGTAAATTATAATACCCCATATTTTTACGTATTCGAGATTTAATTAATTCGAAAATTAATTGAGAAAAAAATACGTTTTGATTTAAATTACGCGAGTGAAGTAATTTAATGTGATTTAATAATAACTGTGATTATTGAATATTAATCTAGAGATAAATACTAATTAATATTATGAAATGAAATTTACTAAGTGTAAATAGTTAATTATTATCAAATTACGTCATAACGAGTGATATGGGCGTAATAGAGTTACCTCACCGGGAGTCGCGTGTAGACTATTTAGAGGTGAGAAATGAGAGAGATATTTTAAGTAACTTGGATGATAATTTAGAGGTCACAAATGAGTCCGGTAAGGTCAAATTAGTCAAAATAGTATACCGGGGATGTCAATTGAGTCACAGGGCAATTTTAGACTAAAACGGGACCATATGAGGGTATTTTGGTCATTTTATATTAAGGGGTTAGGAGACCTACGAATTTACAAAATTTATAGAAGCTTCTAAGGGTTATAGACTAGGGCTTAGAGGTTAGAAAACTCAGAGAAGCCATTAGAGAAGGACATGAGAGAGTCCTAGAAGAGTCTTGGGAGAATTTGTGGAGCTTTCATCATATTCTTACACACAAACAACCTAGGAAGGAGGATTGAAGGAGAAATCAATCAACCCAACACCTAAGCCATGAAATCAGACCCTACTAACCAAGAGGAAAGTTGTTTATTTCAATATTCATGAAGTTATAATACCCATGTGTAGGATTTTAAGGTTTGTTTTGTTAAATCAATGTTCTTGGGAGAAAAATAATGATTTTTATGCATGTTGGGATAGGATCTGCATGTAGAACGATTTAACATGTGTAGAGGATCAATAATCAGAGGAGACTAAATCATTAATATGAATTAAATCTGAGTTTTGATGAATATTAGAGGAAGAACATGAAAACCTAGGATTTTTGAGGATTAGAGGTTTAAATCCATTCTTGAATAATTTGTAACGTTTTGATGCAAAAGTTATGTCAGAAATCGTCCTTATACATGCGGGAAGGGTTTGGGACAATTAGTTTAGAGTTTGGTGGGAGAACATGGAACATTAAGGTGCGTTAATAGAGGAAAACTCACCTGCCATAACTGCAGAAATTAGTTACAGAAAAATAAATCGGTCCGAACCAAAGAGGTTCGGTTCGGTTCGGTCTTTGCAGAACAGTGAACCGGTTCGATCCTGTGAAGTCGGATCGGTTCAGTTCCCTAAATTAAATATAAAATTTCCTTTTTGGGCCTAGTGTTCCTAAATCGATGATGTGGAAATCTATAGGACTTTGTAAAAATAATAATAATATGAGATTTATTATATTATGGTAGGCCTATTATAGAGGTATGAAGTATTCTTATTGAGAGGTTTAAGACGAGATTGAATTTGAGATGAATGACATCATAATTAATCTGAGAGACGAATAAAGAATCATGAGAATCTAATAAATTGATGTATCGACCAGTAGGGTAAGTTAGACTTATCTACCGAATCTTGAAAAAGGGGTAACTAGGGCCCGTAGAGTTGTGTGAATACTCATATAAATACGATAGCGAGATAAATCATAAAATAAAATGTATGGTAAGTATTAGAGAGAAATATACTGCGTACCAATGTGAATTATTAGGTTGTGTAAATACCTATAGTATAACTGCTTAGGATGTGTGAATACCTAAAGTATATTAATAGTATTGGGGTCGATGGCTATCCGGACCAATACATGAAATTTTGAATTTGGGGTCGATGATTATCCGGACCATCGAAAATAAATAATATTGGGGTCGATGGAAAATTTGGACCAATATACATATGCATAACATTTACATTGGGGTCAAGGGATATCCGGACCAATGTAAATGATAGGATAATTGGGGTCGATGGTTATCCGGACCAATAATCCTTATAGTATATATTGTGTGCGAAATACATATACCTTATGATATCGTACTGGGTGCGATAGTAGACTAGTAGATGATATTTTTATGGATAAACATCTAAGAGACAAATTAAGAAGAGGTACTTAATCTGTCATAACCTATATAAGTATTGCATGAGAAATATATTGTATTTAGGACCTTAAGGAAAATAATGTACTGTATGGGCGGTATGGGGAACTTAGGCGAATAGATAAGTTCAGATAATACTATAGTCTAGTTAGCTTGGGCAGTATAGCTAGGTGGTCTAAGTATAGAACGTTAGACGTGCACAATAGATGAAAGGTGAGTAAACTCAAGAGAGTGTACGATAACCTAACGTGTGTAATAAATAACTGATTTGAAAAATGTAATAAACGCTTGCTAAGTATTTTCAAATTGTTTTGTGTACTAACAATTGCCATAAAATATTTTCGAAAACCTTTTAGGTGTCCGGCCACAGGGTTGCCAAGCGTGACTTCATTCCAGGGATTCAGAGTTGTATCACTGTGGTTGCTAGCATGATTGATTTAATTAGATGATTCCTCCATTCATATCAAGTGTAGGATCTTATTTTATATTCCATGTATGGACATGTTGTCCATTGACAATTTTTCAGTTATTTAGACTTGTTATCATTTTGGAGTGTTTGTTTTGGATTTTGGCTGGTGGTTTATTCGGTAAACCTTTATTCATTTTCATATTGTGATGGTTGTAATCTATTATTTTGCAAATGGTTATTTTAGTTTTAATATGGTTCTTTTATCTGTTATTAAAGAAAGATAAAATTTGGCACCGGTCTAATTTCACTTAAGTGGTTAATAATTTAAAAGTTTTCGACAGTGATGCTAAGAATGAACCAAATGAGAATCTTGTTTTAGTTTCATAAAGGCCTGATCAACCGATGTTTAATTAGGCAGGGTGTCACAGATGGTATTAGAGCGTCAGGTTCTAGTGTCCATAGGATCTGTACGACTTACTACATTTTCAGCGCATCGTTATTTGATATAGAGCCCTATTATTAGGACCGTTGTTTTATTTTGCGTGCTTTGAGATATCGTTCTTCTGCTATAAGAATTTTGTATAAACTATGTACTTATACAATTTAAATTATATTTCAGTATGCTGTCGAGGAGAGAGCGAGCTAAGAGGGCAGTAGCCAGAGACGAGGTTAGGGAGGACCCTCAAGAGCAACAGGGACCACCACCACCACCAGAGATGATTTCTACTACTCAAGTGGCAGTGATAGTGGCACAAGCCATGGAGACAGCTATGAGGGATATGGAAGCCCATTTCCCTCAGCCTCAGGCATAACAGCCCACAACACCAACTATTCAGGCCAAACAAGGGCAACTCACTTGGCATAGCATCAGGGAGACCTTCCAGAAGGGTCACCCGCCCGAGTTCCTGGGCAGTACATATGTAGTGGCAGCATGCCAATGGAAGAAGAACATTCAGCATCATCTGTGCATATTAGACTGGAATGAGGTAGATAGACAAATGTTAGACACCTTCAAACTAACATGGGAATCCCTACAGTGGTGGGAGTTAGTGACCGCCGCTGAGGAGAGGGACTTAATGACGATTTTTGAGTTTTGGGTGCGATTTGACCACAAGTACTTCCCGCCTGCCGTAGAGTCATAGATGAGGAAGAAATTTGGGGAGGTATGCCAGGGTGACCGCTCAGTCGACTATTATGAGGAAGAGTTCACCCGTCTGGTGAACTTTATGCCAGACGAGGTGAGCAATGAAGAAAGGAAAAAGGTAAAGTTCATGGATGGTTTGGCCTGGATGATCAGGCAGCATTTGATTGGTAACCCTACGTTGTTGACTTACACGAATGTCGTTAACGCCACACTATTACACTGTCAGGATTATCGCTTTCACGGGAAGGGAAGCAAGAGAGGAGTAGAGCCTAGCCAATAGGGCAAGGCCGGGGGGAGTAGTATTAGTGGGGCACCACCCCAGATGTAGAAGACAGTGGGTACGTAGGGGAAAAACAACCGGCAGGGGAACTCTACCAAGCGATTAATATTTGGTCGGCACCGACCAGATAGGCAGGGCCAACAGGTTCCCTAACTGCAGCAGGTTCCTCAGGGCCGTTAGGGCCAAGGGAACCAATGGTGTGGCCATCATGGCTAGGGCGATCAGGTCCAATGTCAGGTCCAGGCAGAGATAGTTCCAGGGTCAATGCTTCACAAGAGTAGAGCTTGTCCACAGAAAAACGGGGCGCAGCGTCAGGGTGACCAACAGGGGCAGCAGGCTCTGATAGTTCCAGCACCAGCATCGACTCCACAACAACAACAATAAGGCTAGATGCACTATGAGCATGTGTATAATATCCGGGATATACCGACGCCTCCATCACCATAGGCATCACCTGCAGTCGAGGGTACGTTTCCTATTCACGGGCTCGAGGGCAGGGTTTTATTTGATACTAGGGCATCTCATTCCTTCATTAAAACTAGATCTGCACGAGTTGCTGGATTATTAGAGACAGCCAGCAGTTTCCTTATATGTGTTAATCCACCTATGGCTAGTGGTTCTTTGATACATTCGATTTGTAGAGGAATCGATATTATGATTGGGGGACTGAGTGTAGCGGCAGACCTTCTTGTGTTAAACATGGAAGGTTATGACGTGATTTTAGGTATGGATTGGTTAGCAGGCTACAGAGCGATGGTAAATTGCTATGAGATAACTATTGTGTTTTTTTATTCATGGATAGGAGATGTTTCTTGTGGCTATGCCTCTTCCCGAGGGAGGATCACGCACTCATTTATACTTCATCGAGGAGGAGACCTCGCAGGAGGTGGTTGTTCCCTTAGATTCGATTCCTATTGTGAGGAATTTTGAGGATGTATTCCAGAAGATATTCGGGTTACCACCGAGCAGGGATATAGAATTTGTCATCGACTTAGCACCAGGGACGAGATCGATTGTCAGACCACCGTATCGCATGGCTCCTTCATAGATACGGGAGACGAGAGAGCAGATTCAGCAGCTCTTGGTCCAGGGTTTCATTCAGTCGAGTACATCGCCTTGGGGTGCTCCGGTGTTGCTCGTAAAGAAAAGGGATGTGGTTCGCTTCACTTGTGCGTTGATTAGAGGGAGCTGAACAAGGTCACGATACAAAATAAGTATCCGTTACCTAGGATTAATGACTTATTTGATCAGTGGAGAGGGGCTGCATACAAGATCGATTTGAGGTCAGGCTACCACCAACTGCGTGTTTAGGAGGAGGATGTTCCTAAGACCGCTTTCCAGTCATGATATGGATCCCATGAGTTCAGGATGATGCCCTTTCGTCTCACCAATGCGTCGATAGTGTTCACGGACCTCATGAATAGGGTATTCCAGGAGTTTCTAGATCAGTTTATGATAGTCTTCATCGATGATATCCTGGTTTACTCACGAACAGAGGAGGATCACACCAAGCATTTACGTAAGGTTTTACAAACGTTACGGGGCCATCATCTACGCCAAATTTAGTAAGTGTGGATTTTGGCTTCGAAAGGTACAGTTTCTTAGCCATATTGTGTCCGAAAAGGGCATAGTTGTCGATCCGAGTAAGAATCGGCGGAGAGGGAGTGGGGATATCTCACGACACCGACCGAGATTCGCATCTTCTTGGGGCTAGACGGATATTACCGTCGCTTCATCAAGGGGTTCTCAAATATTACTCGGCCTTTGACTAACTTGACTCAGAAGGGAGTACCATTTGTCTGGCTACTAGTGTCAGTTGGATTTTGATGAGCTGAAGGATATATTACTTGCATTGCCTAGGATTGGGGTAGAGTATCGGGTCTACAAAGATGCATCCTTACAGGTACTTGGGGGTGTGTTACAGTAGAAGGAGAGGGATATAGCTTATGTGTCTCGAAAGCTAAATCCCCATAAGAAGAATTACCCCACCCACGACCTTGAGTTGGCAATGGTCATTTTTGCATTGAGTATATGGTGACAGTATTTATTGGGGGAGCAGTTCACATTATTCACGGGTAATAAGTCACTTCAGTATCTCTTCACACAGAAGGATCTGGACATGAGATAGAGGTGGTGGCTGATTAGGCATAAATTCTTCACATTTATCCCCTTAATTTCAGTATTTTTATTTTCTCGTGCGGTGTAAATAGCTTGGATTTGTCTCATATTTATGCTACTAACCCTTTTTGGCAAGTATTTTGTAGTTTGTGTATCTCTTATGTGTTTTACAGGTATTTCATGCAAGAAAGATGGAAAAGAGAACTCAAAATAGTGAAAGAAACCAAGAATCGGGGAGTTGAAGGGCATTTTCGTAATTTTTCAGCCTTAGTCCGGAGGTGGGGACAACTGGAAAGTTTAATATCTTTCAATTAGAAGAACACTGGAAAAAACTTCACCCAAATCCGAGCTACGGTGAAAGAGTTATGATCCCTTGAAGTTGCGGAAAAATCATAGAAGAAAGGCTAGGAAGGCAAGTTCAAGGGCATTTTCGTAATTATTCAGACCAAGCCCGGAGGTGAGGCCTTCTGTAAAGTTGAAGATATCGGAAAAAAGAGAATACTGGAAAAAACGGCACCCAAATCCGAGCTACGATGAAGGAGTTATGATCATTTGAAGTTGAGAAAAAATCCAAGGAAGAAAAGAAGAAAGTTGGAAAATATTCCAAGTGTTGAAAGAGGCCCAGAAACCAGCCAACTCACCAGAACCGGTACACCCAGAACCCGAACCGGTTCGCCCATTAGTCACGCTCAAAATCCGTTACAAAATTAGTCACCCTTTCTAAGTGTGACAAATTGGGAGATACGGGATTTTTATTTTGTGCTTATCTTTTAGCCAAAAGAGTTTTATGTTTTGGGGACTCTTCTAAACGACCTCTAGCCTATATATTTAGTCATTAGGACTCTTTTTATTAGGATTTCATTTATGTAAAAGCTCCATAACAAGTAGGAACATCTAGGAGAGGAATTTACATACTTTGCACCATTAATTCAAGAGTTTTTCCGATTTTTCTTCAAAAAAAAAAAAAAAATTGGACTTGGTTGTTAAGGCTCTCATCTAGGCTCTCATCCACCGGACCGAATTCTTTTTCAAATTCTTCCATGCTCATGTCCCCTAGATCTCTCTCTCGAGTAGTGCCTACATCCTCTCTTACTTGCTCGATCTCCAACTCCACCAGTTTTCTCTCTTCTAACCCCTCTCTCTCTCTTTCAATTGCGGTCACTACACACCTCTCCCCCACTTTTCTCTCATTGTCACAACTACCACTATTACTTGATGAAATAGGGCACATCCCTAATGGCTCTCTCTTGTGGGACCCCTCACTCTCATGGCTCGACACTAAGCAGGACCCTAGGGCCTTTCCACAATCATTTTCCTCAAAGTACTCCCCTACGATCTCGTCTATAAAGCTCACCGCGTGAAGGTCATCTTTTTCTTCCGTATGTTGGGTGACATGGAAGATGTTGGTCTCTAAAGTCATGTTCCCAAAGGTGAGTTGCATTCGCCCATTCCGAGTATTAATGATGGCGTTAGCCGTAGCTAAGAAAGGGCACCCAAGGATGATGGGAACATGGTTACTCCAGTTAAATGAGGGCTCCGTGTCCCAAATGACAAAGTCTACCGGGAAGTAGAAAGTGTCAACTTGGATGATCACGTCCTCGACTATGCCTCTTGGGATCTTCACGGTTCGATCCGCTAATTGGAGAGTGACCTTAGTGGGCTTGAGGTCGCCCAAGTCAAGTTGCCTATAGATGGAGTAAGGGAGGATATTGACACTTGCTCCCAAGTCAAGTAAGGATTTTTCGATTTTGTTTTCTCCAATGATGCAGGAAATGGTGGGTGCACCGGGATCTTTGAATTTAGGTGGGAGATCATTGAGTAGAATGGAGCTCACATTCTGTGCTAGAAAGACATTTTTCTTTGCCTTCATCTTTCTCTTTACCGTCAACAAGTCTTTAATGACTTTTCCATAAGCTAGAATTTGTTTAATGGCATCGAGGAAAGGTAAATTCAGCTTAACTTGTTTTAGCACGTCTAACACGTCATCACGTGGAGTTCCTTTATGAGGAGGAATTAGCCTTTGAGGAAACGGTGACGCGGAGGGTGGTTTCACTACTACCTCGGGCTCACTAGCGTCGTCTTTGTCACTCTCGTTCAAGGGGACATCTTCGGCCTCTTTCGTGCCGGGCGAAATCTCCTTGTCTTTAAGTACGTCTCGTGGGAGAGGTGACAAGTCAACTACTCTCCCACTACGTAGAGTGGTAATTGCGCTACATTGCTCTTGATGTTCAGTGGAGGTGGAGCTAACACTAGTTTGACCTTGGGGAGGTCGTTGCCCTTGGGTAGGAAATTTACCTTTCTCTTGAGCACTCAATGAGGTTTGTATCTTTGATAGAGTCGCATTTATGTCGCCAATCTGACGATCATATTTGGCATTGTTTGCAGTCTGACTTGTGATGAATTGATTCATGGTATCCTCGAGGGTTCTCCGTTGTGGCGGGATATAATTTCCATAGGGTGGCGGTGCTTGCACATGTCCTTGCATGTGTGGAGCTTGTTGAAATTGGTGCGGTGGAGGAGGGGCAACATGCGAAGGAGGGTTCATTGCGGCATGTTGTTTCCCGTAGCTAAAACCGGGATGATTTTTCCACGAAGGGTTGTATGAATTCCCGGGCGGGGCATCGAAATTACCCTTATAGCCTCCTATACCACTAACTTGCTCTTGCAACATTACTTTGTAGGCGGGTATCGTCGGACATTCCTCAGTTGAATGTCCCGCCTCACAAATCGCACACACCTTCACGACAGGGTTTTGGATAGATCCAACTAACTCACATAAGTCTCACAATCCTTTCTCCATAGTGTCCAATCGACTGTCCGTCATAGAATTCTTATCTACGTGGAATAGGTCGGACGCCGATGGAGCAGTGGTGGGTTGTCGATTTCGATTTTGAGCGTTCGGGTCAGAGGTATCCCAAGATTGGGTAGTCTCGGCGACATACCTCATGTGAAGATCAGCATCATGGGCATCTAGATCGACAAACAGACCGCTTCCCATAGTTTCAACAAGTTGTTTGGAGTTAAGATTTAACCCATTATAGATAAAGGAGATGATTTGCGACGGATCAAATCCATGATGGGGGCATGAAGCCACTAACTCGTTGAAACGTTCATAACATCGATGGAATGGCTCATTATCATGTTGTCTAAACGCTTGAATTTGAGCCTTGATAGAGATTGTTCGATGTGTTGGAAAGAATTTCTTGAGAAATTTAGACTGTAGCTCATTCCAGGATGGAATCGAGCTTGGAGGTAAAGACCATAGCCAAGCTTTGGCTTTATCTTTAAGCGAGAAGGGGAAGAGTTTGAGGCGGATTACCTCTTGTGTGAAGGTTTGATCGTTGAGAGTATCACACACGTCCTCAAATTCCCTTATGTGGAGGTATGGCTTTTCAGAATCCATACTGTGGTAATGTGGTAGCGTCTGGATCATCCCATTCTTGAAACGGAACTGCCCGGCATTATACGGGAGTATAATGCATCCCGGAGTGACAGTGCGCTCGGGATATAAGAATTCTCTCAACGGGCGGGACGGAGGCTTTTCCTCACCGGTAGATGCATTACTATGCTGTGACATCTCTCTCTCACTTGACGACTCGGCGCTCTCACTGGGTGTGCTCGAAGTGTGTCCTACGAAGGAGAAGGGAGTGTTGCTAGAGATTGAGTGTGACAGTGTGGGAGGTGGGATCCAGAACTGTGGGGCGTTTGGAGTGTGGGGACTATCAGGGTTATACTCAACAAGTGGATTTTCGTGAATGCTGGTTGGAGTATTATGGGGTGTGGGAGTGGTTTCAGAATGTTGCATTAAAGCTTAGATGAGATGGTGGTGAATCTTTTTGTGCTTTTTATATATATATATTTTTTTTTGGATTTTTGAATTTTTGGTCAAAGCTTTGGATTGACTCGATCTAATCCTAAGTCTACCTAGATCCCCGGCAACGGCGCCAAAAACTTGACACTCCTGTCCTAGGATTATATTCCAGCAATCGAAACAAGTTGGGACCTCGCCCATAGATAAAAGATAGACCGGGAGACTCGTCGTGACTAATTGGAAAGGGATCCTCGTGATGCTGACTCAAAGCGTGGTCTACGTGCACTGACTCGGAGGGGACACCTAGATTTCTTTCAATTTTTAAGATGCATGGGTCGGGCTCTAAGTCGGATGAACCATAACTTTTCTCCTCACTCACCTTCGGGACCTCTAGTGGTATGGGTGGATGGTCACAAAGAAGAAATTCATCGATTTTATCTTTCCATTCGCTTTCTTCTAGGTGTCTAAATGAATCCAATAGAGTTTGGACTTGGTCGTTAAGGCTCTCATCTAGGCTCTCATCCACCGAACTGAATTATTTTTCAAATTCTTCCATGCTCATGTCCCCTGGATCTCTCTCTCGAGTAGTGCCTAACATGATGAAAGTGATGAAAACAGTGTTTAACATGCAAGTGTTCATGATTAATCTAAGGACAATTGATGGAATATTGTAGAATAGAATCACAAAGAAGAAACAACTTACTAAAATTACCCAAGGAACAATCGCAGCAATAAATAAAATTGGTGATCACACAAACTTTGAATAAACCTTCAATCCTTGAATAATACTGGAAATTGTATCTACAACTAGGGTTTATGGAAGAATAAGAGAGATTAAACTAATCCCTTCCGTTCCTCCTTTACAATGAAAATAATTCGGGTTTTTATACCCTACATGAAATTCCAAGAAGTTGAGTATAAGTCGGAGTCTTTAGAGGAGAATCAGAAAACAAAATCTCGATGGGCGGACCGGTCCGGCCCTTAGGCGGATCGGTTTGCCTCTAAAGCGGATCGGTTCTTTTATTTTTCAGGCGGACTGGTCCGGGGGCGGATCGGTTCTTTTAATTTTTGTCTTCTTCGGTTCGCCTTCGGTTCGCAATTCTCTGGTGTTTGCACAGCGGACCGGTCCGGGTTGAGGGCGGACCGGTCTGCCTATTTGACTTTTCCTTCAAACTTTGACTGCCCATATCTTTTGCTCCGGGTATCCGATTGAGGTGCCATTTCTTCCTAGGTGCTTGTGAGGATGATACCTTCAACTTCTCTTTAGGTACCTCATCCGGATTCTGGGTAGGAATGACTCTTTTGCCCTTTTGACTTTTCTTGTTGACTTTCTCTATTCTTCCGGTTTCCTTCTTCCATTTCTTGACATTAGATACCTGTAAAATCATAACGAAATACCAGAAACTCGGTGTACTTGTTAGGATAAGTCAATAGCAAGATTATGAGATAAAGTCAATCCAATTACGTTGTTCGAGGTGATTAAAGTACCGAAATTAAGGGATAAATTAGGAAGAATTTATGCCTAATCAGTAGCTATAATTCGTGAAGGACTACCAGTTTGATATACAGTATCATCCTGGTAAGGCTAATGTGGTGGCAGACAGGTTGAGCCGACGACCTACTGGGGATTTAACGGAGGTGTGCAAAGTGAAGTGGAGTGATCTCCAACAGGAGAATGAGGTCGCTAGAGCATACATGGCAGTTATGACTATCACCCCTGAGATCATGATGAGGGTAGTGAACGCACACGCAGAGGACCAGTTCTGTTAGGACAGATTACGGTAGTTATTAGATGATGGTGAATAGTCTTACTCAGTTAGCTCAGAGGGAGGCCTTCACTTTAATGGGAGATTAGTAGTGCCCAAGGATGAGAATTTGAGACATGCAGTTATAACTGAGTCTCACGGCTCTAGATTTGCGGTACATCCCAGTGGGAATAAGATGTACCAGGACATGAGGAGACAGAATTGGCGGTCCTTCATGAAGAGCGACATATCTGAGTTTGTCTCAAAAGGCATCACTTGTGATCTTGCGAAAGTTGACCATCATAGGCCTTCGGGGATGTTGAAGCTACTTGAGATTCCCATGTGGAAGTGGGAGAGCATCTTGATGGACTTTATTATTGGGTTACCTACGTCGCGGGGGGGAGGGGGGGGGGGGTAGGGGGGTCATGATTCTATATGGGTAATATCTGATCGGCTGACGAAGGTGGCTCATTTTTTATCAGTTCGCGCAGACTACGAGATGATGCAGTACGCACAGCTATTCATTTAAGAGATTGTTAATCTACACGGGGTCCTGATTAATATTATGTATGATAGAGACAAAATTTTTGTGTCTCACTTCTAGCAGAGCTTTCATAGGCCATGTGTATAGATTTACGATTGCGTACGGCGTACCACTCGTAGACAGACGGGCAGACTGAGAGTGTAAATCTGATGCTTGAAGATATGCTAAGGATGTGCATCCTAGATTTTGGGGGAGGGTGGAAGAGATACCTCCCATTGGTAGATTTTGCGTATAATAACTCTTACCAATTTACTATCAGTATGGAATTGTACGGGAGGCCTTATCGTTCCCCCGCATGCTGGTTAGAGGTGGGGGATAGTAAGTTATTGAGACCCGAGATGATTCAGGATACAACTGCCAAGATTGAGTTGATTCGAGAACGTATTCGGATTGCTCATGATAGGCAGAAGAGTTATGCTAACACCGACAGGAGACATGTGGAGTTGGAGGTTGGCGACCAGGTGTTGGTCCGAGTGTCTCCTATGAAAGAGATTATGAGATTTGGCTAGAGAGGGAAGCTAGCACTGAGATACGTGGGACCATTTCCTATTATAGAGAGAGTGGGACCGGTAGCATACAAAGTAGGACTTTGTAACACCCCATGTTTTAATAATTATTGTAATTAACTAATTAGAATTTTTGAGAAAAATAAATTTTTGGATTTAATGATTTTTATAAAATAAATATGTTGGTTTCAATATTTGAAGAATATAATTTCAATCGGAATTAATATCGGATTTAAAATTGAGTTTTTATTAAGTGTTTAATATTTGCCTTATGTAATTTTTCGTGGGGGAACTGTCGCCAGACCTGCTCGATCGATCGATTGATGGTTTTCATCGATCGATTGATGCGTCAATTTTTGGCGCAGTTCGACTTCTTAATTTTAGAGTTTAAGTTGGTTTATGATTCTTAATTGTTATATAACCATTCTAATTCGTGGGGGGACTTCTCATAATCACTTTTTCCTAAGTTTTTCACCAGAGAACTCTTCCAAAAGATTTTCCTCTCCACCATAATCATCAACCTCCAACTTAATCAAGTTTTGTCATATGTTTTTAAGGCTTAATTGGGGTTCAATCAAGTTTTTCCAAGAACAACTCTTTGCTATTATTCGAGAGGAATCCAACCGTATAACCAGATTTTCTTCATCTTAAGCACATACATGAATACTCTATTCCTTTCCTTTAGTATTATGCATTTTAAGTGTCACCTAAATCCTGAATCATATGTTTTTGATTAAAATCAATTAGCAACTTAATTAGAGAAAGTGGACACTAAATTTTGGGACTGTTTTTATGAAAATTTTGAATATAATTTAATCTTTGAAACCCTTGAGTGCGTAAGTTAGATTTTTGGATTTTATGGTTTTGGGTGTAGGTTCTCATGTAGAGTTTTTATGGGATTATTTATATGGTTATTGGGACGCGCTCACACTTATAAAAAAATAGATGACTTATAAAAGAGAATGATTATGACGTATTGAATATTGATGCATGTTAGTTAACTTAACATTATTGAACGCAAATAATTATGTTGAAAATGATGACGATGTTATTCATAGAGTTAAATTGAATTCGTACCTTTGTGATTAATTTCTATGTTATTCTTCTGAATTGTGTTTTGTGTGATTTATTTCATTCACGTTTGTCATCGCGGGGAAGAGGGGCTTTTGGATAGTAAATTGCTCAACCCTATTTTAGGGTGCTTACTAGGTATGGGACAAGTGGGTTGTGAGAGTGCGCTTTTTGTTCAATCGGAGAAAAAAATTTAATTAAATCTAATTTTTAATTATCCAGATTTAAACACACACCAAAATCATGCATCTAAAGGTGATTGATTCGACATTCAACATATTCACATCAAGCAAGGATCAATCACACATATCAAATTAGGAAAAATCCCCCAAAGGGGCAAAACCTTTTTATTTCAATATGGTTTATAAACACTTACATACATAAAGAAATACAGTTTGACAAGCGAAGACCCTCAGGCACCGGTTCGTTATCGTCAGCAAGAGCTCCCTCAAGACGCTCCAAGTTCAGTAGTGTAGAGAACCCTCTTCTCAACACAAGATGCTCCACGAATGGGTATGACTGGGTTTAGAACGATTCACACATATGATTCTGAGTGTTTCTGAATCTCAAAGTGTTTGATTTTGAAACATATGAAGACTTGACGTATTGGGTCAATAAAGTGTTCCCTTAAAGTCTTGAGCAAGAAGCGAACAAAATCTGATGCGCCGAATTTTTTTGAGCCCGTCAGACCGGTTCGAAAGGGATCATCGGATCGGTTCAATTTTCTTCATAAATAAATCAGTCCATATAGATGACTTTTCCTGTATAATATTTCAAACCGAATCGTTTCGTTTTTCTTCTGTTCCGGATCGGTTCGGTCTGCCAAATTATGCAGAGTTTCAAATGCCATCAGATCGGTTCGATTTTGGGAAAAATTGGATGGGTTCGGTCTTCCAATCCATTCAGAATGCTGTATTCCATGACATGATGAAGACCACTACGCACGATGTTGAAGATGGTGACCATGACAGACGTTGTTGATGAAGATGGGTGCGTGAAGCAATGCCGAATTTGGATTGAGGCCGTCAAAATATGATCATGCTGAGACGAGCCGACTGCAGCGGTATACGACATATATTCTAGAATCTAGGATAAATCTGAAATGCCTAGATACTAACTCGGACATTTATAAACATGTCCTTACAGGTAGGCCTTAGTTAAAATTTATGCTTTCTAGGTATGTGACTAGTTAGTGTAAATTCGTGGTGGGGCAGATTTTTATGTTATATTGACATTTCGGTAGCCTAGGCATGAGACTAGGATAAGATTTCTCTTGGTGATTCATCCTATATGTAGGACAATATGTATGTATACTTGGGGAGACTTAGGTATGAGACTAAGGGGTATTTTCAGGATCTCACATCGATCAAAAGGGTGGGATGATTTGATTTGTGAAATTGAGAATTGAGAATTAATGCTTAAGATAATAAGACGGATATTAAAATATGGGTGGCATAAATAGCGGGGGCCGAAAATTTAAACGGGCCAGTCGGCATTTTATGTCGTGTTGTGCGTGGAACCTTGTCAAATTGCGGGATCGATAGTTTAAACAGATCAGCGATCGTTTTGATAAGGGAAAATGTTAAAATTTGGTGGAAATTACCACCCGGGGCGGGAGGACCGCCATAATAAAAAGTGAGAATATTGATAATTTGGGTAAATTTGATTAAATTCATAATTTGGGACTGTGGGAGATATAGGTGTGATTTTATAAGAATCTTTGGGGGTGGTTAATAATTTACCTTTCTTGCATTTAATTATCTCGTATTGATGGAAATACTCTATTGTGATATTTATTGCGTAATGCTATTGTCTAGGTTCACGAATCCTATTTGAGGAGAGTAGTGTGTATTCATACTCGGGGTTCTGACCTCATGCGATGACTAACATATGAGCACGATGAATGTTGGATATTCCTAACGAATGAGCTCGACATCTTCCTTAGGTGTAAAAATTATGGAATTAAAAGAAAGTAACTCAATCAAATCAACAAATCAAAGCTCAAAGTGATTTCCACACCAATAACGTCCAAAACGTTTGAACACTTTTTCATGACTTTCAAGGATGTGCAAACTTGTTTTTCATTTCTTTCCATCCAAACTCCCTCAGAAATAATTAAACATTATATTTTTCTTTTGAGGTGATGAAACTAAAACCTATTGGCCCATTTGATTTGGCATATTTTTTTTTATTGCCATATAATTTTTTGGGCTCTTTTTCAAACAGTGGCTTTACGACGAGTAAATTTTGAACTCTCGCAGCCCTTTTTCGTGATTCACTCATCATATTTTGTTGTAATTAAATCCTCACGGTAAACGGTTTTTACATGCACTACTATCTTGTCAAGTTTTATCGCATTTTGGTCGTTGTATAGACAGAACTGAGATGGGAACACTTAAACCAATATATGAAAGACAAGTACAATATTCAAATAATTTTGTGCATGTGTGTTATAAGGGAGATAAGGAGCCAAACATGTAGAATACATCACTAATCACATCTCAAAGACTCCAATCAATGTAAAGCGCATGGATGAAATGATGTATCATCTCAGATCACTATCAAACAGTGATGTGGATTATGAAATGAAGTTGTGACTATGGCTATCTTAAATGTTCATCCACAAATAGTGTAAACAAAATACAAAACTATTTTTGTGTTTTTCAAAAATTTTCTAAAAAGAAAATCTTTTTGACTTTTTCAAAAGTTAAAAAAAAAAACTTTTTGGATTTTTCTAATTTAAAAAAAAAAACACTTGATACAATCTAGAGATAGAAATCAAATGATATGGTCATGAAAAATGCATCATACTCTAGACATGGTGACCACCCCTCAGTCAACTGTGCAAATACCTACAGATATCTTAAGACTCTCAAATCTAAGGGTATCTAAAGGCTTCTTGAAAATATCGGCTAACTAAAAGTCGGTAGATACAATACTCAAGGATACGACCTTTTCTTCTATAAGCTCACGGATAAAGTGCTCGCGTATCCTAATGTGTTTTGTGCATGCGTGCTGGACAGGATTACGGGATATGTGTATCACGCTCGTGTTATCACATGAAATGGTCATAGTGTCCTGTGATATCCCATAATTGTCCAGTATCTGCTTCATCCACAGAAGTTGCGTGCAACAACTCCCAGTGGCTATGTACTCAGCCTCCGCAGTGGACAATGAGATGGAATTTTGCTTCTTGCTCAACCAAGAGACAAGAGAAGAACCAAAAAATAAACACCCACATGAAGTGCTCCTACATCCATCTGCATCCCTGACCCAATCGGCATCCGAATAGGCGGACAGTCGGTCATTGGTATCAAAGGAATACCAAATGTCGTAGGAAAGAGTCCTACTCACGTATTTAATGATACCTTTTAGAGCGAGTAAGTGTGACTCTTTGGGGGACGCCTGATATCGTGCACAGACTCCAACACTAAAGGCGATGTCAGGAGGACTAGAAGTCAAATAGAGAAGACTGCCTATCATACTCCGATACAAGGTTTGCTCAACATCCTTACCTGAAGTGTCCTTACTAAGCTTTGTGGATGTACTCATAGGTATACGTGCATGTTTAGTGAAGTCCAAACCAAATTTCTTCACGAGGTCTCTAGCATACTTGGATTGGAAGATGAACATCCCATCCTCTAACTGACGAACCTGGAGACCAAGGAAAAATGTAAGCTCACCAACCATGCTCATCTTAAACTCACTCTTTATATCTTCCTTAAAGATGTGAGCATGCTGGGAGCACGTGGATCTAAAGACTATGTCGTCCATATAGACGTAGGCAACCAAAATAGCACCATCATCTCTCCTGATAAATAACGTCTGATCAACTCCCCCTCTCTTGAAGCCACGGGCTATGAGATTGGAAGTAAGCCTCTCGTACCAAGCATGGGGTGCTTATTTCAAACCATATAGGGATTTTCTTAGATAATAGACGTGTCCTGGATGCTTAGGGTCTTCAAACCCTTTTGGTTATTCCACGTAAACTTCCTCCTATAGAATGCCATTTAGAAAGGCACTCTTGACATCCATCTGATATAATTGAAGCTCAGATGGCATGCGATAGCGAGTAATAAGAAGATGGACTCAAGCTGCCTCACAACATGAGTAAATGTCTTCTCAAAGTCTACATCCTCAATCTGTGTGTAGCCCTGAGCGACCAACCTAGCCTTGTTACAGATAATCGTACCATTTTCATCCATTTTATTCTACAAAATCCACTTGGTACCAATCATGTTAGTCTCAGTAGGTCGAGGGACAAGTTCCCAGACATCATTCTTTCTAAACTGAAGTAACTCACCCAACATAGTATATATCCAGTGTTCATCCTTGAGTGTTTCTTTGTAGGTTTTGGAATCGACTTTGGACTTGTAGCAAACATGACTGACAACGTTTTCTAACTGAGCATAAGTCTTGACCCCTAGAGTGGGATCTCCTAGAATAGCAGTAGGATCATAACTCTTGAGAACCCAAGCAGGTGTGTCCCCTAAGATAGGAGTAGGGTCCACCCTGGGTGTGTGAGGGACAAGGGGATCATGTAACACCCATTGTTTTTAATAGTTAATTAAATTAATTAATTAGAAAATTTGAGAAAATAAATAAATTTTGGATTTAATAATTCTTAGTAATTAAATAATTTGGTTTATATATATAAAAATAATGTTTTAAGTGGAATTTAAATCGGGATTAAAATTTGGAAATTATAACTTTTTGTATAAAAATCGAGGGAGGATCCGAGATAAAGAGGATAAAAATAATATTTTTAGAAATCCAATCGTCCGATCGAGCTGAATTTGTCACAGAAATCTGTCTCGCCATTCGCTACAATATACTAAAATTTCAAGTCATTCTGACGGTCCAATCGACCGTAATAATTTTTTGAGTGTTTGTATTTGATTAGAACTCAATTCTTTTTGGTATATAAACAAAGTGACGGGTTTAGGACTTTTAAAAACACTTTCTTCTAAACCCT
The DNA here is from genome assembly GCA_949130495.1 of Sambucus nigra. NCBI lineage: Eukaryota > Viridiplantae > Streptophyta > Magnoliopsida > Dipsacales > Adoxaceae > Sambucus > Sambucus nigra. The sequence goes on along the minus strand of OX422208.1, from coordinate 578,247,338 downwards.
AAGAGCAACAATATCCTCTTTTACATATTCTTCCTCCCTCAAAACCTTAACTCCATTGGAGAGCTATTTTCATTCCAAGTTTTGAAGCTTTAAACCGGATTTTCTCAAGATTGTTCAAGAACGTGTCATTGCTAATTTTTCAAGAGGAATCCAACTATCAACTCAAATCTTCTTCATCGAAATCACATGCATGAATACTCTATTCCTTTCCTTTTGTATTATGCGTATTAAGTTTCGCTTAAATCCTTTTAATCACGTGTTTTTGATTAAAATCAATTAGCAACCTAATTAGAGAAAGTGGACACTAATTTTTGGGGCTGTTTTGATAAGACTTTTTAATGTGATTTAATTCTTAAAACCCTTGGGTGTGTAAGTTAGATTTGGGTTTTTATGGTTTTGGGGGTGTAGATTCGCATGTAGAAGTTATGGTATTATTTATATGTTATGTGTTAAATGAATTTATATTATTGAATAAAATGAATTATGTTGAAAATAACGACGGTGCTATTAATTGAATTAAATTAAATTTGAGACCCTTATGATTATATTGTCATGTTGTGTATATGATTTCTGATATGGTGTGGATTATTATTATTCACTTTTACCATCGCCGGGACGAGGAGCTTTTGGGTGGTATATTTCTCACCTTGATTATAGGATGCTTACTAGGTATGGGACTAGTGCGTAGGGTGTGGTATTATAATTTATGCTTGCTAGGTATGGGACTAGTTAGTGTAAATTCGTGGGGATTTTATATTCCGAGGGTGGGTTGATTTTTATGTCCTATTATCGTCGCGTTAACCTAGGCATGAGACTAGGACGTATTTTATATTAAAAATTCATCATATGCATAGGACAGGACGTATATGTACTTTGGGGTCCCTTAGGTATGGGACTAAAGGGCATGTTGAGGATCTCACATCGATAAAAAGGGTGGGGTAATTTTGATAATTGAGAAATTTACCTAAGATAATAAAACGAGTATTACAATATATTGGCGACATAATCAGCAAGGGCCGACAGTTTAAACGGGCCAGCCGGAGTTTTATGTCCCGTCGTGTATGGAACCTCGTCATGTAGCAGGGGTCGACAGTTTAAACGGACCAACTGACGTTTTGGCGAGGGGATGGGCATTTTTGGTGGAGAAATCACCCGAGGCGGGAGGACCACTGTTCTTAAGTGAAATAAATTGAGAAAATGATAATTTGGGTTAATTTAATTAAATTAACAATTTAGGATTGTGGGATAATTAAAATAATATTGGTGTGTTTTTATCAGAATCTTCGGGTGTGGTTAGTAATTTATCTTCCATGCGTTTAATTATATTTGTAATTAAATTACTCTATTGTGATATTTATTGCGTATAATGCTACTTTTTGGGTTCACAAACCCTATTTGAGGGGAGTAGTGTGCATTCATTCCCGGGGCTATGACCTCGTGCGTTGACTAACTTTTTCAGGATAAGTTTGGAGAGGCTCCATAAGATTATTTGAGGATTATCGTTTGGAGGTGCAGCTGGAGTTTATTTTATATTACTCCTTAGTAGTTTAGTTTAGCTTCCTTTCTATCATATTTATATTGAGACACAATTTATGATTTTGATTGGGCCATTCGGTTCCAAATTTGTTATGAGTTTTATTCAGATTTCTTTATGGATTCATTTGGAGTTTATTCAGTTTTATATTATTGGAGATTGGATTATTATTTGGAGTTTTATCATGTGATGGATATCTTATCGCACAGTTGGTTATTATCATTTGGGATTGATTTATATATGTCTGATATCTGTTTCATGCTAGGATTGATATTTAATTTAGTGACGCTCGACTCAGTTTTGGTGGCAGCTGACGCTATAATAATGCGGGGTGTGACATATGGTATCAGAGCATGGTCTTAGGACTCGTAAGTTGTGAGTCCGTTTAGCTTTCACGTTATCGATCTTTGATTCCCTTTATTGATTCATTCTCCATAAGGTAGAGGGTGTCGCATACGTGTTAGATGGGTTTCTTGAGGATATATAATTTTTTGTTAAGGACGTTGTTGGCACTGAGTTTAGAATTAGTAAGCTTGATGTGAGGATCCTTAGAGTTGATTTTGGAGACGTTAATTATTTGGAAGATCATTAGTATAAATTTTGGTTATGTCTTATATCGATGCGGTGATGTGATTTGATTTGAGGATTTATGTGTTGCGAAGATTATTGGAAATAGAATCAAGTGGTGATTTGCAAGAGCGCGTGGTATGCCGTTACTTTCGCAGTTATGTATATATATAATTTTTTTATTCGTGGGGTAGGTGTGCGTAGGATTGGGTGTATGGGACCAATTATGGCATTCAACGAGTAGGTGTATGCGAGCCTTATTTTATGTTAAGCGATTGACGTTTGATGTGTATGCTTCGTCTAATTTCGAGGACGAAATTCCTTTGCTAGTGGGGAAGTATGTAACACCCCGTGTTTTTAATAGTTAATTGAATTAATTAGTTGGGAAATTCGATAAAAAAATAAAATTTTGGATTTAATTATTCTTAATAATTAAATATGTTGGTTTTTATATATAAAAATAAGGTTTTAAGTGGAATTTAAATCGGGATTAAAGTTTAAAAATTATAACTTAATTGTATAAAAACGGGGGAGGATCCTAGCTAAAGAGGATAAAAATAATATTTTTAGAAATCCGATCGTCCCACCGAGCTGAATTTTTCACAGTAGCTCCGTCTCGCCGTTCCCTATAACATACTAAAATTTCAAGCCATTCTGACTGTCCAATTGTCCGTAATAATTGTTTGAGTGTTTGTATTTGATTAAGACACAAATTCTTTTTGGTATATAAACAAAGTGACGGGTTTAGGACTTTTAAAAACACTTTCTTCTAAACCCTAAGAGCAACAATCTCCTCTTTTGCATCTTCTTCCTCCCTCAAAGACTTAACTCCATTGGAGAGCTATTTTCAATCCAAGTTTTCATGCTTTAAATCGGGTTTTCTCAAGATTGTTCAAGAACGTCTCTTTGCTAATTTTTCAAGAGGAATCCAACTATCAACTCATATCTTCTTCATCAAAATCACATGCATGAATACTCTATTCCTTTCCTTTAGTATTATGTGTTTTAAGTGTCGCCTAAATCCTTAATCACGTGTTTTTGATTAAAATCAATTAGCAACCTAATTCGAGAAAGTCAACACTAATTTTTGGGGTTGTTTTGATAAGACTTTTTAATGTGATTTAATTCTTAAAACCCTTGGGTGTGTAAGTTAGATTTGGGTTTTATGGTTTTGGGGGTGTAGGTTCGCATGTAGAAGTTATGGTATTATTTATATGTGAAAGCGTGAGATTTTCTAAATCAATGCTCTGATACCAATTTGAAAGCGATAGTTTTTCTCAATCAATGCTCCTTTTAAGATGCGGAAGCGAGATGGTTCAATTAAACAAACAACTAAACAACTAATATTAATTCCTTTCAAATTCGAATTAAACCAAGTGAAATAAGATTACACACACACATATTTTAATTTCACTTAAACAACTTAATTCAATCCAAGTCCTATAAATTTGCCTAACTAAATAATTAATCCATTATTGGAATTTTAGGCCTAACTAAATTTTATCCAATAAAGTTAACGACTTGAACTAAATTAACATTTACCCAAATTAATTAGCACCAAATTAAGCAAGTAGTGATTTAAACCATATTTTATCTTTTATCCCTAAGCATGGATCTAGGTGATATAGCAAGATAAAATCAATCACAAACCACTACGCCGCGATGGACAAGGAAAAACCCACAACGGGAAAAAACCTCGGACGACCCTAGCCTTAAGTCCACTAAGTATGGTATTTTTACAAGTACAAGACAAATGACTTACTCAACTCGACTCGACTCCCTTCAAGCCCCTGATGCGTCTTCTTGTACCAACCTCCGCTTAGTTGACATTTTGGGACTCCACCGGAACCTTGGAATTCACCAATGAGGCTTTAGGAACAGCCGTCAACCACACATGGTGCCTTTCACCATGTCAGAATGCCGCAGCAAAACAATGAGACTTCTTCTTTGAGGGATGTAGAAGTAAACCCAAACGAACTATTCAACACGGTAGAGTAAACTCGGTGCCAAACACTCCAAGCAAGATATTTATATGGAAACTTGGAATAAACAAACTATGGGTGAAAATAAAAGTGTTTAAGGATTTTTTTCTTGAAAAATAAACACTCAAAACATGAACCTTTTCATTTGAAGTTGAACTCACTAAAACTCTCTCTAGGAGATGGAGGAATGCGAAAAATTTAGTTTGAAGAGGTTGATTCCCACACATATTAAATCTATCAAAAGTTAGTGGGGAAAAAGTAGTGGGATAGAGGTGAAAAACTGCCAAATAATTTTCTCACCGAAAATCTCGTTCGAACGAGATTTTCGTTCGAACGAAGTCTCGTTCGAACGATCCTTCTAATGAACTTCCAGTGGCCAATCGGAAAAGTCGTTGGCAAACTCATTCGAACAACATTCTCGTTCGAACGAAAAACTCGTTCGAACGACAATGTCGAACGACTTTCCAGAATGTTTAAAATTCAATTTTTAGCCCAAAAACTTTATTTTAAAGTTTTAAAGAAACCTTCTGAAAATAAACGCCAGTTTAAAATAAAAGTATACCCAATAAAACTTGTTCCAATCTCCTATATAAATATGTAATGCATTCATAGCTTAGAAGTAAATGGAACAAATGTTGTTGACGTAGAAACGAGGCACAACAAACTCGGCATATGATGAAGCTTTATACTCTTGGCCGCTACATCTTCAACTAACACGTCATAGGCTTGGAGGATACTCACTCAATACTATCCTATGACACAAATGTTTTTGTCCGGAATTGAGCCAACACTACATTAAGACTCAACTGGAAATTGTGTCCTTACAATATGTTATGTGGGACGCAAACACACTTATAAAAAAATTAGAAGATTTATAAAGGAGAACGATTATGCCATATTGTATATCATCACATGTTAAATGAATTTATATTATTGAATAGAATGAATTATGTTGAAAACAACGAAGGTGCTTTTAATTGAATTAACTTAAATTTGAGAAACTTATGATTATATTGTCATGTTGTGTTTATGATTTATGATATGGTGTGGATTATTATTATTCACTTTTTCCATCGCGGGGACGAGGAGCTTTTAGGTGGTATATTGCTCACCTCGATTATAGGATGCTTACTAGGTATGGGACTAGTGGGTAGGCTGTGGTATTATAATTTATGCTTGCTGGGTATGAGACTAATTAGTGTAAATTCGTGGGGATTTTATATTTCGGGGGTGGGCTGATTTTTATGTCCTATTATCACCGTGTTAGTCTAGGCATGAGACTATGACATATTTTATATTGAAAATTCATCCTATGCGTAGGACAGGACGTATATGTACTTTGGGGGCCCTTAGGTATGCGACTAAGGGGTATGTTGAGGATCTCACATTGATAAAAAGGGTGGGATAATTTTGATAATTGAGAATTTAATACCTAAGATAATAAAATGAGTATTAAAATATATTGGCGACATAATCAACGAGGGCCGACAGTTTAAACGGGCTAGCTGAAGTTTTATGTCCTGTCGTGTGTGGAACCTCGTCATGTAGCAGGGGTCGACAGTTTAAAAGGACCAACTGGCGTTTTGGCGAGGGGATGTGTATTTTTGGTGGAGAAATCACCCGAGGCGGTAGGACCGTTGTTTTTAAGTGAAATAAATTGAGAAAATGATAATTTGGGTTAATTTAATTAAATTAACAATTTGGGAGTGTGGGATAATTAAAATAATATTGGTGTATTTTTATCAGAATCTTCGGGCGTGGTTAGTTATTTATCTTGCCCCCGTTTAATTATATTCGTAATTAAAATACTCTATTGTGATATTTATTGCGTATAATGCTACTTTTTGGGTTCACGGACCCTATTTGAGGGGAGTAGTGTGCATTCATGCTCGGGGCTCTGAACTCGTGCGTTGACTAACTTTTTCAGGATAAGTCTGGAGAGGCTGCATAGGATTATTTGAGGATTATCATTTGGAGGTGAAGCTGGAGTTTATTTTATATTACTGCTTAGTAGTTTAGTTTAGCTTCCTTTCTATCGTATTTACATTGAGACACAGTTTATGGTTTTGATTGGGCCATTCGGTTCCAAAGTTGTTATGGGTTTTATTCAGATTTCTTTATGGATTCAGTTGGAGTTTATTCAGTTTTATATTGTTGGGGATTGGATTATTATTTGGAGTTTTAGCATGTGATGGCTATCTTATCGCACAGTTGGTTATTATCATTTGGGATTGATTCAATTATTTATCATGTTGATTGATTTATATATGTCTCATATATGTTTCATGCTAAGAATGGTATTTAATTTAGTGATGCCTGACTTAGTTTTAGTGGCGGCCGATGCTAGATTTAAGCGGGGTGTTATAGATCATTACCAGAAAGGTTTTCATCGTTACACAAACGGCTAGGGTCAACTAACTCCGAAGGTTCGTTATCTTAGGATGTAATGTTAATTGACTCCATAACCTTAGAGATACTTAGGTTAAACAACCGGTATGCTCTACTGTTCGATGAATATCCTAACAATATTCCCTATTCGCTCGAGGAGTCAAACTTTCCTAAATTCTCTCTATCCATGTAGGAAATAACATTGACTCCCCAAAACATGAAAATATGATAGGTTGGGCTTCTTTGCAGTCCAAAATTCATAAGGAGTCTGAAGTGTGTGTGGACGCAAGTAAACCTTATTCACCATATGGCATGTGGTAGACACCTCCTCTGCCCAAAATCTCCTAGAAACTTAACGACAAAGAAGCATAGATCCAGTCATTTCCTGAATCGTTCGATTATTCCTCTCAACGATCCCATTTTTTTGAGGGGTCTTTACTGCCGAAAACTCATGTTTGATTCCAAGGCTATCACAATAATGATATACTTTAAGCTCCTTAAATTTAGTGCCATTGTCACTACGCATTCTATTGATAGTGACACCATGTTGGTTTTGCAGGACATGATACTTGGTCATTAGGAACTCTACAACATCTGATTTATCCCTCAGAAAACCTATGACGGAGTATTTGGAGAAATCTTCCACAATCACGAGGATATACCTCTTACCACCCAGACTTTCTGTACGAGTAGGACCCATAAGATTCATGTGAATTAACTCAAGTACCCTAGAGGTGGTAATGGAATTCAACTTCCTGTGGGGGATATGAATTTGCTTTCCTAATTGACAGGGTCCACAAACTGTGGAAATTGGTCTTCCAAGAGATGGTAAGCCACGTACTAGGTCATTTTTTTGCTAATCGATCTAAATCTCTGAAGTTCACACGACCTAGACGTTGATGCCAAAAATCCATAGGAGTGATTGTGGTGCTGTTACAGACCAATGATGACTTGGGCATTATTCCATATCAATTATCTTCAGTCCTTACACATTACAATACAAGTTTACCAGCTTGATCATAAACATTACAAGCATCCTGGTCAAACTTAACTGCAAAGTCAACATTGCACAACTAGCTGATGCTGAGAAGGTTTGCCTTCAAACCTTTGATGTACAAAACATTATCTATCTTAGGAAACCCATGTATCTATATAGTACATCATCCTACAATCCTAGACTTGCTTCCATCACCAAAAGTGACTTTACCTTCCTTGCGATCCACTAAGGAGGTAAAAAATGAGACGTCTCCAGTCATGTGTCTAGAACACCCGCTGTCAAAATACCACTGTGATATATTCTAAGCTTTCAGAGCAATATGAGCACTATGAGCTTTGTTGTCATTCTTAGGTACCCAAGTGGAGATAACATTTTGTAAGGACACAAGTCTCCGATTGAGTCTTAATGTAGTGTTGGCTCAATTTCGGACAAAAACATTTGAGTCATAGGATAGTGTATAAGTGTATCCATCCAAGCCCATGACGTGTTAGTTGAAGACGTAGCGACCGAGTTTATAAAGCTTCATCATATGTCGAGTTTAGTGTGCCTCGTTTCTACGTTAACAACATTGTTCCAATGCTCCTAAGGTATGAATGCAATTTATATATATATATATATATATATAGGAGCTTGGAAATTTATTGGGTGTATTTTATAAAGTTTTTATAAAATAGTTTTAACGACTTTGTTTTCCTCAAAAAATATTTTTTAGAACTTTTCATAAAAAGTTTTGGGCTTAAAAATAATATTTTATTTTTCTGACACGTCGTTCGAACCATCTGGCATCTCGTTCGAACGAGATTTCCAGGTCGTTCAAACGAACTGGCATCTCGTTCGAACGAGATTGCCTGGTCGTTCAAACGAGAATTCTAACGAGTTTCCTTTTTCCCCTTCTGGAACATCATTAGTAAAGTCGTTCGAACGAAAAAGTCGTTTAAATGACATTGGCGGGAATAGTTTTTAGGCATTTTTTTGCTGTTTTCACTATGTTCCCACTACCTTTTCCCCACTACTTTTTGACAGAATTATCAAGTGCGGGAACTAACCTTTTCCAAGTAACTTTTTCATATTCCTCCATCTCCTAGAAAGAGTTTTTAGAGAGTTGCAATTTCAAATGAAAAGGTTCATGTTTTGAGTGTTTGTTTTTCAAGAAAAATCCTTAAACACTTTTGTTTACACCCATTTGTTTAGTTTATCGAAGTTCCTTAATATATATACTTTGCTTGGAGTTTTGGGACCGATTTTATCTCTACCGTTGGAAGAGTGCTTGGGTTTACTTCTACATCCCACAAAGAAGTTCGTTTGCTGTGACATTCCCACTTGGAGAAAGGCTCCTTGTTCGGGTGGCAGTGACTGACAAAGTCCGATCGGTGGATTCCGAGATCGCGGTGGATTTCGTGGTTATTTGCTAGGCAAAGGTGTGTATAAGAAGAAGCGTCGGGGCTTGGACGGAGTCAAGTCGAGTGTTTGTAAGTCTTTTTGTCTTGTACTTGTAAAACCGTACTTAGTGGATTTGAGGCTAGGGCCGTCCGAGGTTTTTTTCCGTTGTGGGTTTTTCCTCGTACATCGCGGCGTAGTGGTTATTTGTTTATTTTATCTTTTGCAAAATTCACATTAGATGCATGCTTAGGTAAAAAGATAAAATTGGTTTAATTCACTACTCATGCTTAAGTTGGTGCTAAAATTTAATTTGGGTAAAAATTAATTTAATACAAGTCATTAATTTTATTGGATAAAATTTGGTTTGGCTTAATTTGCAAAAATGAATTAATTAATTGTTAGGAAAATTTCTAGAACTTGGATTGAATTAAGTTGTTTAAGTGGAAACTGTATTTGTTGTTTAATTTAATTTCACTTCTTGTTTGGTTTATTTTAATTTAAAAGAAATTAAAATTTGGTGTTTGTATGTGTTGTGTTGAGCCATCTTTATTCCGCATCTAAAAGGAAATTACTTTTGGTAAGATTTAAAAATTGGGGTCCTATCGTTTTCACATTTTATTTTCCCTTGTGGCTGGTGGTTCTAGTCGCAAAGTTGGTAGTATCCACAAATGGTCCAGATAACTGTTGGAATTCTCCCATTAAACTCCGAGAAGTCGCGACTAAAAACTCAACTTGCTCTCTTAGTCTCGCGAGATTACTCGTGGGGTGTGATGGAGCATAAGTACATACTGTCCGACCCAAACTATAGCAAAACTCTCTCAGGTGTCCTTTCCTCTTGCAATTAGTACAAAAGTACATAGTTTAAAGCTAACCTCGATTTGCTTTTCTTAGCCGAACAACTTTCTTGGGTTTTGGTGGATGGCCATAAGGATTCGTCGTAAACTTAGGGACTGGTCGAGGTGAAATTAGTGAAGTGGATGCACCATCAAAACCAATTCCAGTCCTCTCACCAAATCCTAATGCAGGAGCAGGGAGCATCTTTCCAGATCTATCCTCAATTTGAACCTTGAGTTCCCGTGCTCTTTCAAGATCCTGAGTGATCTGGGCAACAAGGGCTTCCAAAATCTTACGAGCCTCTTCGAATGCACATAGATGTCTCATCAAATTATCCACTTACTTTGTCAAGTCCCCTTTGACTTTCTCAAAACCCTTATCCTTCTCTCTAAATAAACTCTCTCTCTCCAAATAGGTTTTCTCTCTCCCTCTCTCCACAAACTGACTATCTCAGTGTCGAGGTTTCCATGTGAGGAGGCATCCTCATCATTGTGAGCTTCAACAGAATCTCTCACGTGGCTAGCCATGAATGCGGTGAAGTTGTACTCATGTAGTGATTCTTCTCGTGAATCCACCATCTCGACCTCGCTATCTTCACTCAGGGTAGCATTAAGAGAAGCTTTGCTTTTTTTCTTTGGCTAGTTTATTCAGCCTTGTACCACACTCAAAAGCTCTATGACCCTTACCGTCATACTCATAGCATCTCTCATCGTTTCTCTTCGGTGTGTCTTTCTTTTCTTTTTCAAAATTCTTGACATTTTTATTTTTCTCAAATTTCTTTTTATCGTTAACGTGGCCACTATTTTTTAACTTGAGAAATTTTTTAAATTCTTTGCAAACAAAGCCAAATCATCTAAATTGAAGTAAAAATCAAAATCAGACGTATTTTCCTCACTCCATTTTGACGATTCTTCCCTCCTCCTAACTGACTGAAAATTCTTTTTGGCTTGGGCTTTAAGAGATATCCCTTTATCTTTTACTTTAGAAGCTTTAGGAAACATATCTATTTCATAGGTTTGAAGATAACCTACTAATTTTTCTAATTTAAGAATGTTCAAATTTCCTAAAGAATTTGACACAGTGACTTTGGGGATAAAACGCTTAGGCAAAGAACACAAGATTTTCTTAATTACACGTGCATTAGGAATGTGCTCACCAAGGTTGAAACTAGTGTTAACTATATTAGATAATCGTGCAAGGAATTCATCAAAACATTCAGTCTCAAGCATAGTTATAGTCTCAAACTGTGTAGTTAGGTTCTGCAATTTAGATTGTTTAACATCGTTCGTGCCTTCATGGGTAAGTTGAAGAACATCCCATGCTTCTTTAGACGTGGTACATGTCATTATGCATCAGAACACGTCAGGAGTGGCGGATCCAGGAATGGCTCTAAGCCCATTAACATTATACGTGGACCATTTAAATTCATCATCGGTCTATTATGCCACAGATTTTAAAGTTTTCCTGTTTTTAACAGTGACAGTGGGAGGTGTCCACCCATTTTCAACAAGAATCCACACACGTTCATCAATGGCTTTAAGAGCGGATTTCATACGGGCTTTCTAGTATACATAATTGGACCCGTCAAAAACTGGAATTTTATTAAATGATTTTTCCATTTGAATAAACGCCTTTTCAAGAAATCAATTTTCAAAGAATTGATATTCAGAAAAAAAAATTTGTGAAAATTTACATGGTGAAATTGTGCAATTGGCTCTGATACCAATTTGAGAGTGCGCTTTTTGTTCAACCGGAGAAACAAATTTAATTAAATCCAATTTTTAATTATCCAGATTTAAGCACACACCAAATTCATGCATCTAAAGGTGATTGATTCGACATTCAACATATTCACATCAAGCAAGGATCAATCACACATAGCAAATTAGGAAAAATCCCCCAAAGAGGAAAAATATTTTTATTTCAATATGGTTTGCAAGAACTTACATACATAAAGAAGTAAAGTTTGACAAGCGAAGATCCTCAGGCACCGGTTCGTTGTCATTAGCAAGAGCTCCCTCAAGACGCTCCAAGTTCAGCAGTGTAAAGAACCCTCTTCTCACCACAAGATGCTCCACGAATGGGTATGACTGGGTTTAGAACGATTCACACATATGATTCTGAGTGTTTGTGAATCTCAAAGTGTTTGTTTCTAAAACATATGAAGACTTGACGTATTAGGTTAATAAAATGTTCCCTCAAAGCCTTGCACAAAACAAACTCCGGAGTGGGAATTTAAAGAAGCGAACAAAATCTGATGCGTCGGATTTTTCTGAGCCCGTCGGACCGGTTCGAAAAGGATCATCGGATTGCTTTAGTCAGCCGGATCGGTTCTATTTTCTTTATAAATGGACCGGTCTGGACATATGACCTTTCCTGTATAAAATTTTAAATCTGATCGGTTCGTTTTTCTTCAGCTCCGGATCGGTCCGATCTGCCAAATTATGCAAAGTGTCAAATGCCATCGGATCGGTTCGAATTCGAGAAAAATCGAATCAGTTCGGTCTTCCAATCCATTCATAATCCTCTATACCATGACACGATGAAGACCACTATGCATGATGTTGAAGACGATGACCATGCCGCACAATGTTGATGAAGATGGGTGCGTAAAATAATGCTAAATTTGGATTGAGGCCGTCAAAATATGATCGTGTTGAGACGAGCCGACTGTAGTGATATACAACATATATTCTAGAATCTAGGATAAATCTGAAACTAACCCGTACATTTATTGAACATGTCCTTACAGGCAAGTCTTGGTTAAAATTTATATTTGCTAGGTATGGGACTAGTTAGTGTAAATTCGTGGGGAATTTATATTTCGGGGGGGGGGGGGGGGGGGCAGATTTTTACGTTATATCGACATTTTGCTAGCCTAGGCAAGAGACTAGGATGGGTTTTCTCTTGGTAATTCATCCTATATGTAGTATAGGACATATTTATACTTGGGGACCCTTAGGTATGGGACTAAGGGGTATTTTGAGGATCTCACATCGATAAAAAGGGTGGGGTGATTTGATAATTGTGAAATTGAAAATCGAGAATTAATGCCTAAGATAATAAAACGGGTATTAAAATATGGGCAACATAAATAGCGAGGGCCAACAGTTTAAATGGGCCAGTCGACATTTTATGTCTTGTCGTGCGTGGAACCTTGTCAAATGGCGGGATCGACAGTTTAAACGGATCGATGGTCGTTTTAATAAGGGAAAGTGTTAAACTTTGGTGAAAATTTCCACGTGGGGCAGGTGGACCGCCATAATGAAAAGTGAGAATAATGATAATTTGGGTTAATTGAATTAAATTCATAATTTGGAATTGTGGGATATATAAAATGATATTGGTGTGATTTTATAAGAATCTTTGGGGGTGGTTAGTAATTTACATTTCTTACGTTTAATTATCTCGTATTAATTAAAATAATTTTTTGTGATATTTATTGTGTATAATACGATTGTCTGGGTTCACGGACCCTATTTGAGGGGAGTAGTGTGTAATCATGCTCGGGGCTCTGACCTCGTGCGTTGACTAACATTTTCTGATATTAGCGCTGGAGTAGCTGCATAGGATTTATCGAATATCGATTGGAGGTGCAACTGGAGTTGCTTTTATTTACTACTTTATTTAGTTTAGACTTTCCTTTTGGTCGTATCTCATTATGAGATTTCATTTGGGTTTTTTTGGGCCATTCGGTTCCAAAGTTGTTTAAGGATTTCAGTTGGAGTATTTACAATCAGTTGATTATTCATATTTTAAATTAATTCATATTTTGGAAATTGGATTTAATTGGAGTTTAGCATGTGATGTTTTTTTGTAGTACTATTATTCAGTGGGATTGATCATTATTCATCTTGTGGATTTATTTTTATTGTCTCATATATATCACATGCTGAGAATGGTATTTATTTAGTAGCGCTCGATGTAGTTTGGCGACGGTGGCTGGCCACTCCATTGTCCTGATTGCGCGGGGTGTTTCAGACTTCCAGAGCATCTTTAGCGGATACACAACGTGTTCCACGTGTCATCGGTGAAGAAATACATGAGGAGTGAGAGAGTCTCCTTGCATGTGGCCATTGAGGAGATTGATTTGCATCCGGATGTCTCGTATGAGGAGAGGCCCGTGGCTATTTTAGATTGTAGCGAGTGTAAACTATGGTCAAAGGTGGTGCCATTGGTGCGAGTTCGGTGGGGACACCACAATGTTGACGAGTCGACGTGGGAGAGGGTGGATGACATGGAAGAGCAGTATCCAGATTTATTCACCGCAAGTACATCCTAATTTTGGGGTGGAAATTCCTTTGTAAGCGGGGAAGTATGTAATACCCCATATTTTTACGTATTCGAGATTTATTTAATTCGGAAATTAATTGAGAAAAAAATACGTTTTATTTAAATTACGCGAGTGAAGTAACTTATTGTGATTTAATAATAGCTGTGATTATTGAATATTAATCAAGAGATAGATACGGATTAATATTATGAAATGAAATTTACTAAGTGTAAATAGTAAATAGTTAATTATTATCAAATTACGTCATAGCGAGTGATATGGGCGTAATAGAGTTACCTCACCGGGAGTCGCGTGTAGACTATTTAGAGGTGAGAAATGAGAAATATATTTTAAGTAACTCAGATGATAATTTAGAGCGCACGAATGAGTCCAAAAGGGTCAAATTAATCAAATTAGCATACCCGAGGATGTCAATTGAGTCACGGGGAAATTTTAGACTAAAATGGGACCATAGGAGGGTATTTTAGTCATTTTATATTAAGGGGCTCGGAGACTTACGAATTTACAAAATCTATAGCAGATCATAAGGGTTGGAGACTAGGGTTTAGAGGTTAGAAAACTTAGAGAAGCCATTAGATAAGGAAAGGAGAGAGTCATTGAAGATTCTTGGGAGAATTCTTGGAGCTTTCATCATATTCTTGCACACAAAAAACCTAGAAAGGAAGATTGAAGGCGAAATCAATCAACCTAACACCTAAGCCACGAAATCAGACCCTACCAACCAAGAGGCAAGTTGTTTATTGCAATATTCATGAAGTTATAATACCCATGTGTAGGGTTTTAGGATTTATTTTTGTTAAATCAATGTTCTATGGAGAAAAAGAATGATTTTTATGCATGTTGGGATAGGATCTGCATGTAGAACGATTTAACATCTGTATAGGATCAATAATTAGAGGAGACTTAATAATTAATATAAATTAAATCTGGGTTTTGATGAATATTAGAGGAAGAACATGAAAACCTAGGATTTTTTAGGATTAGAGGTTTAAATCCATTTTTGAATAATTTGTAATGTTTTGTTCCAAAAGTTACATCAGAAATCGTCCTTATACACGTGGGAAGGGTTTGGGACAATTAGCTTAGAGTTTAGTGGGAGAACATGGAAGATTAAGGTGCGTTAATGGAGGAAAACACACATGCTATAACTGCAAAAATGAGTTATAGAAAAATGAACCGGTCCGGACCAAAGAGGTACGGTTCAGTTCGGTCTCTACGGAATAGCAAACTGGTTGGGTCCTGGAAAGTCGGATCGGTTCGGTTCCCTGAATTAAATATGAAATTTCCTTTTTGGGCCTAGTGTTCCTAAATCGATGATGTGGAAACCTTTTGGACTTTGTAAAAATAATAATAGGAGATTTATTATATTATGGTAGGCCTATTATAGAGGTATGAAGTAGTCTTATTGAGAGGTTTAAGACGAGATTGAATTTGAGATGAATGACATCATAATTAATCTCAGAGACGGATAAAGAATCACGAGAATTAAATAAATTGATGTATCGACCAATAGGGTAAGTTAGACTTATCTACCGAATCTTGAAAAAGGGGTGACTAGGACCCGTAGAGTTGCGTGAATACTCATATAAATACGATAGCGAGATAAATCATAAAATAAAATGTACGGTAAGTATTAGAGAGGAATATACTACGTACTAATGTGAATTATTAGGTTGTGTGAATACCTATAGTATAAGTACTTAAGTTGTGTGAATACCTAAAGTATATTAATAGTATTAGGGTCGATGGCTATCTGGACCAAAACATGAAAGTCCGAATTTGGGGTAGATGATTATCCAGACCAAATCGATAGTAAATAATATTGGGGTCGATGGAAAATCCGGACCAATATACATATGCATAACATTTACATTGGGGTCGATGGATATTTGGACCAATGTAAATGATAGGATAATTGGGGTCGATGGATATCCGGTCAAATAATCCTTATAGTATATATTGTGTGCGAAATATATATACTTTATGATATCGTACTGGGTGCGATAGTAGACTGGTAGGTGATATGTTTATGGATATACATCTAAAAGATGAATTAAGAAGAGGTACTTAATCTATCATAACCTATATAAGTGTTACATGAGAAATAAATTGTATTTAGGACCTTAAGGAAAATAATGTACTGTATGGGCGGTACAGGGAACTTAGGTGAATATATAAGTTCAGATAATACTATAGTCTAGTTAGCTTGGGCAGTATATCTAGGTGGTCTAAGTATAGAATGTTAGGAGTGCACAATAGATGAGAGGTGAGTAAACTCAAGAGAGTGTATGATAACCTAACATGCGTAATAAATAACTGATTTGAAAAATGCAATAAACACTTGCTAAATATTTTCAAATTGTTTTGTGTACTAATACTTGCTATAAAATATTTTAAAAAACCTTTTAGGTGTCCAGCGACAGGGACGTCGGGAGTGACTTCATTTAAGGGATTCAGAGCTGTAGCACTGTGGATGCTGACAGGATTGATTTGATTAAATGATTCCTCCATTCAGATATAGTGAAGGATCTCATTTTATATTCCATGTATGGACATGTTGTCCATTGACAGTTTTCAGTTATTTAAACTTGTTATCTTTCTGGAGTGTTTTCTTTGGATTTTGGCTGATGGTTTATTCGACAAACCTATATTCATTTTCATTTTTTGATGGTTTGACTCTAATATATTGCGAATGGTTATTTTAGTTTCAGTATGGTTCTTTATCTGTAATTAAATAAAGATATAATTTGGCATCGGTCTAATTTCACTTAGGTGGTTAGTAATTAAAAAGTTTTCGACAGTGATGTTAAGAGTGAACCATATGAGAATACTATTTTAATTTAATAAAGGCCTGATCAACCAATGTTTAATTAGGCGGTTTGTCACATAAATGTGTAATTAATTAATTTCCACAAGGTAAGGAAAAAGGTAAAGTAATTGGGTTAAGCAATCTAAGTGGTTAAACCCATACTTAACATAAGAATGTGTTGCAAAGGGTTTTCAAAGCTAAATAAGTATTTTCTAACACTGTATTCGCGTGTGTCTAAAAGGCGATTTTCAACGAAAATAATAATATATGTTGGATAAAATAAAAGGGTGATTTCGGTAAAGAAATGTTTTTTTGTCAAATCAAATGTAGTGGTTTCAAGTATTGAACCGTGTATGTTAGATAAAGGGAGAAATGCTAAAATGAAGAAAATGAAGTCTTTTATAGGATTAAGGTAAATTAATCTGGATAAATAAGGTTTTCAGAATCAAACTATTTCATTAATAAAGTATATGTATGTGTATATATGTATACAAGGTTGTTGCATGTGCATGTAGGCATAACGTGTTAGAGTCTCTTTCTATTGTTCGATTAAATATTGTATTTGTATATTTTCCCCTAAGCATTTGGTTTATACCCTCGCTTTCTTATGGTAGGTTGGGAGCGGTTTAGTATTTTGAGAGCGTTATATAGGTAAGTACTTTCTTTATTTTTACGTTAGTAACTCTGTATGCTTGGACCTCGGGGTGCTTCCTTGGGTCCCTTATGTAGTTTAGTTTGAAATTGGAACTGCATGCTAAACAAGTGAAATGTTAATTGAAATAAAATTGGACTAGAAACATTATACAGGTTAATTCATGGCACTTCACACCTAATGCTTGGGTCAGACCGAGTTGACTACGAGTAACCCATAAATTAGGGCCAGAGCATTACAAATGGTATTAGAGCTCTAGGTTCAAGGTTACTTTCGGGAACGATGTCGTGAGGTTGGTATCAGATATTTTGATGTCGGTGGTTATTTGGGCCAGTCATGCTAGTTTGGGTGACAATTTAGTTTATGTCCACGACGGTAAAGTCAAAAAGGTTAGCACGGTAAGTACATTAGTGCCAAGTGGCATGCGATCAAGTTGATAGTTATTAGTGTGAGGTGTAGTAATTTCGCGCTTCTGATTAGAATTGTAGTAATTTGCGGGTGTCCATGCAAACCAATAAGTGGTGACACCGTGGTTGTTAGTGTGAGGTGCTTGTGTTAAATTCTTGATGGCATAGAATCATTTGAGATGTTCATAGTGTGAAATAATGCCCATTAGGCTAGTGGCACGAGTTGCATATAATCAACGATAAAGGTAAATGGTTAGGGTGTCTTGACTAGGCATTGATGATTGGGGGTTAAAAAGTATATAACACTTAGGTGCAGCGCTTACAGGTAGTTAACGCCGTTGGTGTAAATAGGAAAATTCAATCCTTGGGGTGGTATCTCAATTGGTGATAGTCCGATGAACATACGGAGTTGTGTAGGCTAATAGCGACAACGCCGTGATCTTTTGTGTGAGATGTATTATGTGATAACTTTGATGATGAGAGTAGCCTTGGTATTGTCAGCAATGAGTAATGTTCGTTGCGATCTAGCTGTAAAGGTTGCGTATTTCATATATCGAAGTTAGATGACAAAGTGGCATTCATAAGTACTGATTTTGTGGTGAGAACACATTGGGTTCCTTGGTTGATGACTTGGGTTTGATGTGTCTTGATTATAATACGGAATTGAGGAATAAGATCCCCGTGGTATCTGTGGTGTAGGCCTTGGTATTTATAGGAAATACTCGACATCCCATATCCTACCAAGATATATATAGTCGTGTTAACTTGTAGGTTAGCACATGGTATGATGTTTACATAGTGAGGCAATTTAGTTGTCATGGTCAAAAATTCATTAAGGATTAGGTGAGGGAGGCCTTGAGGTTTATAGGTTTCAGGCGATGTCTTGTGCCCTGCCATAATCTGCAATAACGTTGGTTGTGGTTTATCCAAGTGTATAGACTCATTTTAGCCGCCGAGGTAATGACTAGGTGCGAGGAAATCCTAACGTGAGAATAATTCATAGTCATTTTGAGGTGCCTATAGGACAAATGGTGTGTGGTGTCATTAGGGATAAAGATCGAATATTGTGACACCTTGAGGTGTTTGATAGTTAAGGTGTACTATAGGTAGAAGCTCATAGACTGATGTCCTTGCGAGCACTGAGTGATCGTGCCGCGGGTATTTAAAGATTTGTAGAGCACATCTACAATGATAAAGGCATGGATGAAGAAATCTTGTCAGGTCTTAAGGGCGGTTACATGAAATGCGTTTAGTGTCCTTAGGGGACCAGTTAGTCTAGTATGAAGGAGCTTTAGCATTCTAGTGATGATTATGTTGAGGGTCAGGTAATGATTCCATATTACTGTCCGTATAGTGTACATGTCGGGTGTGGCGTCCTAAATCATCACATATGGGCAGTGTAATCCTTAAGGTAAGGTGGTATCTTATGTCATTATAGGAGTGATGTTTGGATGTCATGGAATGACTAGTATTGGTGTGGCGAGACTCGATTTTGGGACGTACTAGGAAATGTTTTAGAGCTCAGGGTGATGACTCCATATGGAGACTTAAAAATGTCAACAAAGGTAGGGTAATATCAAAACACAATAGGTAGGTCGACATGTGTCGACGGTGTATGCTAGGGTAACCTTAGCATGTGAGGAATAGTTCTTGGCACATCCTTCCAAGGAAGTGCAGATTAAAGAATGTAGTCCTGTGTGATGTTAACTATCCTTAGAATGCCAAGGGCGACGGGTATGGTCGCCACGTAGAATTTGTGTGGGTGTTTGGTGGCAACCTCGTGTGGTAAATGGACACGGTAAGGTGAGTTCTCTCTTGAACCAAGTAATGCCTCTAGGAATTTTAGATCTCGATCACGATATGACAAGGCAGACGATAGCCTAGTTGCAGTAGGTTGGTGACGTCGTCGCTAGTAATCGGAAAAGGTCGATGTAGACAAAGGCATGAGGTATCCGCCAATTGGAATGGTTCATGTACGCAAAGAATGTGAAAGGTAGGGCCTTCCTCCTATGGAGGGAAGTCGGGCATTGACTTCCTAAAGGATACCGATTTATAATTTGCTTTCGTGTTGCGAGAATGAATGGTTGTGATTCAATTCGTCATGGCTAGTGACCCAAGCCAGGGTATGTGGCTAGGATTTTTGCTCGGTGAAAACTTCGGAATGAGTGGCATAACTTCAAGTATATAATGTAGGTTCGCTTTTGTAAATCATAGTCGAACGCTAATGGGAAAAATTTCTATGGATGGTTGCTTATTCCTTCTGACTCTCATGTGTACTTTTTCGATTTTAAAAATCGGGGATTGGTACTCTCACCTATGTGGTGACTCGGATTGGTGCCATGTCATGGTACGACGCAGTTAGATCTGGGAGAGTGCGGTGGATTAGGTATGGTCAATGCAGCTCGATAACTGGATGCGCTCCATCTGAGGTATTCTTATTATTTCATAAATTTTTATGTGCAGGTGGCTGCAATTTCGACCACACGGTTTCCTCGTAGTATTGATCTTTCTTAGGATTAGTGAATCGACTGACTGACATGGCAGTCAGTGGCTCGGGTTGCAAAGAGAGGGATGATGACCTGACGATACAGTATAGTGTTAGAAATCAAGGAAAACTTAGCATACATAATTGCTTTGCCATAGTGACGGTACTAGATCAAGGCTCTAACAAGTACCCAAAGGTGAGACACCTACGGTAGTACTAGGTTCATCGGAGTGACGCAGTGAAAGTTGTAAGCCGAGCACACGATGATGACTTGATAAGAATATTACCCCTTGGAGTGAGAGAATAACATAGTATGGTTATGGAAAAGCTCATACGAGTTGTGTAGTCAGGATAGCCTGAAATTTTTTGGGACGTAGGATGTGCAGTCCTAAAAGGGAATTTACATTGGTGATGAATACAATGATTAGTTATATTATGATCCACATTAGGTGAGTGTTGATCGCTAGACATGAATTGCTCATGGAGGCGCCGGTATGCCTTGAGTACTAACATAGGTGGTGCTAGATATGGTTTGGACATGATAATTAAGTGAGTGGAGACCCAGAGTCGATTATATGATGTCCATGGTTAGTGCGCATGTTGAATGTTGATTATGTGGTGATAGACCCCGTATGGAGGCACGTAGGGTGAACTTAGTGTTGAGAACTTCGATGATGTTTTCTTGGAGGATTTCTATGGCTTAGAATAGAAGTTGGTGAAGTCCATAAGTTTAAGGATTAACAGGTCGAGAATTTCGAAGACGAAATTCCCCAAGGAGGGAAGTTTGTAATAAACTGTTCCAATAATTCAATTAAATTTTGTATAAATTATGATGGAATGAGGATTGATGAAAATTATAAGGAGTTTATGGGTTAAAAATTGAAGAAAAATAAAAGAAAAAGGATAAATGGTCATTATAACGATAGTGACCTGTCGTTAGAAGCGAGATGGGCATCTCGGGCGAAGGTCACGAGAAGCAGACCTTCGAATGAGATGCCACTGTAATACAGTCTCATGTCGTGCAAAGGTCGTACGATGCCAAGCTTCGAATGAGATGGAGAAATCTCTCAAACAAGATGGGCATGTCGTTTGAATGACGTGACTCAAGAATTTTTAATCTGATTGTCCTTGTGTGTTGTCACATTTTTGGCCCTTGATTTGGTGTGCTGTCATGCCCAAATCAGCCCATATTGGGCAGAACGGGATTTTTGGTCTTAAGAAAGGGTTTTATAAGGCTTTATTGGGCCATTTGTTAGGCAAAAATTCAAGAGAAGAGAGATAGATAGATAGATAGATAGAGAGATAGATAGATAGATAGATAGATAGATAGATAGATAGATAGATAGAGAGAGAGAGAGAGAGAGAGGGTGGAGGGTGGTAATCTATCACTATTGGGTGGTCCTCCACCTCTTCCAACCACAAACCACCACTTCTCTACCATACATCAACCATAAACCACCACTTAATGTATTCCACCATATTTGAACCATACACAACCATTTCCTCCATTTTTGAAGTAGAGCTACGAATTTTGGAGAAGTGTTGGGGAATTTTTAGAGAATATGAGAGCTTCCATGGAGTTTGAAGTGGGTTTTCTTGGAATCTTGGATGGAGCACATTTGGATAATTTTTGAAGGATGCATTTGGTAACCCCTTGAGGCCACCTTTGAAGGTGGGGGTTGCTCCTCATATACCAACATTTCTACTACATTGGAGCCTTTAGAGGTGGGAAAATCTTACTCTTAGTATTAAGACTATATTTTTACATAATTTATAATCTTGTAGTTAGATTGTGTAGAGGGGGCTTGAAAGTAATTTTGAGATTAGAGATAAATCCCCATTAGCAATAGTGTTTGGGGATTAAGGCACTGAGGCAGCTCAAGTGTGGCATCTCAATCGAGGCAGTTCAGCACGAGGCAGTTCAGCGTGGCAACTCATAGCTTGTTGTGTTAGTTAGTTATATTGTATTTTTGTTTATATTGACCATGAACTATAACGGTTGTAATTATGTAACGAGAATAATAATAAGTTTTAGTGTGAGGTCAAACGGTACTCGCGAGAGACCAGGCTTGGTAGGGCCTGGGAGAGCTCTATCGAATGACCTCGCCATGGTAACTTCAGAGGGACTTGGTTTGGAGGACTGAGAAGTGAGGCACTGTTGGGGCTTGTTCTGAACATCTTAGATATACCTGGTAAAACACCGAAGGACCCTGACCGTGGAACCTCGGGAGGGAGGGGGGAAGCAGCCTTGAGTTCCATCGGACGTTGAGTTGTGAGCCAAATAACCCTCTACTTAATGTCACATCCGCTTTATTTAATATCACTAACCAGCTAGGCAATGTCAGACCTGTACCTGAGTAAACCACCGTGGTATTTTGGGCTGTCAGATAGTTGGTGAGCCATCTTTATGACAACAGCTCCTTGACACACAGTGGATAGGAAAAAGGCATGTCTTGGCATTTAATGTTTATGACGTGGAGGCAACTAGTGCATCAGGTATTTAATGTTTGTGACATAAAGTATGAGGGATGTCTTTCACAGGCATTAATGGTGGAGTTGCCTCGGGGGTGGTGTGGGAGGCTATTTAAGGACCCCAACCACCTCTGAGGAGAGGATGATCTTTTTGAGTGTTCAGAAGTGATTACTAGAAAGTTATTACAAACCAGAGAGTTTACTCACCCACTATTGTCATTTATTACGAAGATTTTAATACTTGACAGAGATTCTTGAGGGTGGTTGGTGTGTTTTGGCTGCCTGCTAAGGTGTATCTAGGGTGCTTACTTCTCTCTCCCTCTAGCTAAGTTACTTCTAAGTTCATTACTACCTTTTGAGTTATACACGAGAGATCCGTGATTTAAAACTGAGTCTATCTTCATTGAATAGTCTTTGTATGTCATGTGGTTAATCAATAGTGTTGCTATTTAACTTATCATTACTATACTCAAAAGGGGTTACGCCTCCATCTTATCTAAACTACCCCCTCTTACAGATTGCATGAATAGTGTGCATTTGATTAAATGATGGACTTATGTGTAGTAAATAATAAACATTTTTATGGAATAGAAATGTTGGTAAAATATTTTTTTGTTGAAAATATAGAATGAATAAATATTTCAAAGTCTTGAAATATAAAAAATTATTATTTTATAAAATGGTGTATTTTTTAAAAGGATTGATGTTAAACATTCTATGTAATAAAATGTTTGGAAATAACAGTTTGCTTTGTGAAATATTTGGTGAAATAACGTTTTAAAATTTCTTGCAAAAATGAAGATTTTGTGAAAAATGGACATTTGTTGAGTTCGAAGAAATTAAATATTTTTTATGCTTTGAAAGTGTATTTTTGCAAGTATGATGAATTTCTAGAATGAAAAATATGTTTAACCCATTTAATAGGTTTTTATGATTTAAAATTCATCTTCTCATGCCTATAAACTTTTAGTATTTGGATGATGAATGTATAAATAATTTTAAAGAAACTTTTGTTGTGTTTTAAATATGGAATAAAGAAAAAATAAAAATTTTAGTTTTCAAGTGTGTGAAAGTAGGATTAAAGGTATAATAAAGATTAAGTTGTAAGACTATATGTGTTGACAAAAAGAAATGGTATTTTCTTATAAAGTAGTCTTCAAGTGTAATTAGATTCCTTAAATAAAGAAAGTAAAGAGATGACTAGATTGGATAATGATTAACAATGATGTTTAATAAATGTTAATGTGTGTAGCTTAATAATGTTGTAAAAGATTAACACTTATGAAGTTGGAAAGAAAATAATAAAATAAAGATGTTTCTAATTAAGAAGAATACTACTACAAGGTTAAAAGGGGTGTTAAAACACTTAAGAAGTTAGTGTGGATAACTTAATAGTATTTTTGAAAAAATTAACATTTGTGGAAATGGAGTAAAAGATATGTTTCGAAACAAATGGGTAAAATGATAATTTTACTTAAAGTGGAGCATTTTTATAAAATAAAAATGTTGAAAAAGGTGTTATACAATTTGGTCCTAGATGAATATGGTTTTTGGAATGAAATCAAGGTTAAAGGGTAAAGGACAAGAAATGGTAAATTTCAAAGTGTAACACAAGTTAGGATGAAATCCTGGGTTTTGTCTTCAGCTGGGTAAAGGAAAACACATTAAAAGGAACTGGGATGACACATGAAAAATTAAGGAGGGCCCGAAGCCCTAGGGTTAAATACCCAAAATAATTGGCTAGAGAATATGGTGCGCATAGCCGGCGGCGTGGAATCCATTGAAGTATGTGGTATTTGGAAGATTTCGAGAAAAGAGAAAAGAATAAGGAACATGTCAAGAAATGGGCTATGTGGTGGAATGTGTTAATACAACCTAACTTGGATGAATTAATAAATGTTCCGATAAAAGTTAAAATTGACAGTAAATGTGTAATTGATTAATGTCCATAAGGTAAGAAAAAAAGTAAAGTAAGTGAGTAAATGGGTGGTTAAGCAACCTAAGCGATTAAACCCACAATTAATGCAATAATATAAGGCTAAATAAGTATTTTCTAACACGGTATATGCGTGTGTTGAAAGGGCGATTCTCAACGAAAATACTAATATTTGTTGTATAAAATAAAAAATGGTGATTTCGATAAAGAAATAGTTTTCGATCAAATCAAATGTAGTAGTTTCAAGTAATAAACTGCGTGTGTTTAATAAAGCAAGAAATGCTAAAATAAGGAAAAGGAAGTCTTTTATAGGTGATAAGCACCCAAAACTGTACATTTTATACCCCTAATAGATGTACTTTAGTTGCTAATTCTCGACAATATGAGTCTTATGTGCTTAAATGTTTATCTTGTAGGTCAAATGTCCGTTTGTGGTGTCAAAAGCTATATATCAAGATAAATGCGCATTTTATGGAGCTAATTACCCTTATCCTGAACCCTAGTCTACCCTAAAACCTACCTAAACCTGTCCCAAACACTGTGTGTGTTTAGTTTGTCCCTTTTTTATATTTTTTAGATTTTTGGTTTGAGTCGTTTAAATTTTTAGGATTTATTTTTTTCATTTAGGATTTCTAGGTTTTATTTTCTATTTTATTAGTATACTTTATTTTATTTTGATTTTTATTAGTTTTTAGTTTTTATTAGGATTATATTTTTTTTAGGATTTCATTTATTAGTTTTATTTGATTTTACATTTATTTAGGATTTTAGTTTTAGTTTTATTAGATTTTATTATTATTTTTATTTCTTTCTAGTTTCATTTTTAATTGAGTCTTTATTTTATTTTTAGAATAGGAATTTAATTTTTAGACTTTTAGTTTTAATAGTTTTATTATTATTAGTTAGTCTTTAGTTTTTTTTAAGGTGTCCAAATTAAACACACACACATAATCCTACTCTAATAATCATACACACCATCACCCAAATTAACCCAACTCACTCATACCATACACTAGCCTACACTATCCTATACCTAAATCTACCCTCACCCACACCCCAACTCTCATGCACCCACAAACACAAAACCAATCCCCCCTTCTACTGTTCATCATCATCAACCTCTCACCTCCTCTCTCTTCTCACCTCGACCACCCACAACTCAACCTCAAAACCCTTTACCCATCTCCGAAACCAACACCATCCAACCAACCCGGATTGGCCCCTACCCGCCGGCAGTCTCTACCCACTAAAAACGATGACCCACCTCCTTCCGATTGGACCTC
Organism: Sambucus nigra; assembly: GCA_949130495.1. Classification (NCBI taxonomy): domain Eukaryota; kingdom Viridiplantae; phylum Streptophyta; class Magnoliopsida; order Dipsacales; family Adoxaceae; genus Sambucus; species Sambucus nigra. Next base: position 578,221,318 of record OX422208.1, on the reverse strand, counting down.
AACCCACCGTCCGACTTGTCGCCCGCTGCCGAACCCCTCTGTCCGATCTCGTTCAACCACAACCCTACCCGACGGCAGCCCTTACCCACCAAACCGCCGTCGTCGACCTCCTTATCCGGCGAAACCCCTTATATCTACAATCCCCAATACCCACAACCCAGCTTCACCTACGGTCCAAACCCATAATCCGAACATCAAACCCATTAGACCTCACCCCATTTGAAACCCAACTCAAAGACCCAAAACCCATTTCTTCCAAATCGTGTCCTCACCTGCCAAATAAACCCAAACCAAAGGATAGCCCACATGTTCAATTACCCACTTAAAATCATTTTACCCAAATACCCCCAACTACCTATTTAACCCAATTTCCTATTATACCCTCTAAACCAAATCAGATTTTGTCACCCCATTTAACCCACATGACCTCACACCTCTCTTACCTCATGTGTACACACCCCATTTCCATGCACATTAAACCTTCCCAAAAATACCCCTTAGCCCCATGTGTGCCATGCATCTACTATAAAAGAAGACTCAAGACCCCATTTGAGGAGAGATCATCAAATAGAGAGAGAAAATTCTAAAGAAAAGTAGAGAGTTAGGTTAGAATAAATTAGGTAGAAATATTTATAAATAGTTTTTTTTATTTTTGTTAGATATTTGTGAGGTTCAATTTTGTAAGAGAGTTAATTGAGTGGATATTTTAATTGCAAATCACTTGGATGCTCAATTAGAGGGATTGTATGCTTCAAATTGGAAGATTAGAGTTCAACTTTCTCAAAGAAAATTTGGTTTGCTTGTTTAATTCCTTTATATTTTATTTTAGTACCCTTAATTATTTGTTCATCATGTTTGATATTATGTTAGGCTAAATCCCTTTTCAAATGGTAGGGGGAAGCCCTTATTTGATGTTATTTTAGTTTAATTAGTTTTATTACTTGAAAATTCTCTTTGAATGTTATTTTTGATCCCTCGCCCTTAAATTTACGCCTCGAGAGAGGGTAATTATTTTCGAGAGAAAATCGAAATTCTATTTATAATACCAATTTTAGATTCGAACTAGAGATAAGAGTTTCTTAAGTGGGGTATTATAACTTGAATTTCAACTCTAAATTTATTTTCTAAGATTTACATAAATTTTAATTGATCGATCCTAGCGGGTGATTAATTAAAAGGAGTGTAGATCTATTTTTCTAGAGTTGTGGGGTGTTAAACTTAATTTTCTAAAAGGTTACTATTAAAATTACATGTGCAACGAGAGTTGATTTGTAATTTTGATATTAATTTGGGAGAATTCAATTAATTAAATTAATTAATTAGAATTGCTAGAATTTGTGGTGTAATTCCACTCCTTGATTGTTCACACAATTATTTACCTCATTTATCTCTTATTTTAGTGTTAGACCTTATTTTTCACTTTTAGTCACTTTCTAGTTAGTTATTTTCATCTCACAATTTAGTTTAGTCTTATTTCACCTCACCTCACCCAATTGTTTTAATATTGAAAAAGCTAAAAAAAAAAATTTGAAAAGTGAAAAAGCACAAAAATAAAATAAAAAGTGAACTACAATTGAGTTTGTCTCTAGCTTACCCCTAGATGTGGATTGATACCCTTACTTACCTCTACAGTTGAGATTGTTATAATTTGTAGGTATTTGAGGTTTTGATTAAAAGATCTTTTTAAACAACGACGAAAAATATATACGCAAAAGTTCTTTCTATCAAATGGCGTCGTTGCCATTCTTGGGAGCGTGAAGCACTCGGAACGGATTTCAACTTGTAGTTCATTTATTTTATTTTTCTGCACTTAATTATTTTTTGTACCATTTTTATAATTTTTAGAAGGCTTGTATTAGGTTTATTTTTATCATTGCTTGTATTGCGGTGCATATAGACACCTTTATTTTATATTTCATTTAAATTGTAATAATCGAAGACAAGCGTGATAGGAAAACCGGACAAAGTAGAGAGAGGGCGTCCAAAGGGGAGGAAAAGAAGCCTCTCTATCTTGGGTCGGTAGGACTCCCGGGACCGACTGAGATTGGTGTAATCTCCCTCCGATCGACTCAAATTTTTCGGCACTCCACGGCCTAAAAATCGTGGGAGGTATATTTTTCAAACCCTCGCGCCTCTCCTGTTAGCGAGTCAATTATTTTGTGTGCTCGTGTGTGCTCGTGTGTGCTCTTGTGTGATTTTATTCTCGCATTTATTTTTTAAATGGTGTGATGAATTAAATTACTAAGACCTACACCCGGTCACTCACGAGAAGGAATTTCATCACCCGACTCACTCGCTTACCAATTGTGTGCTACCCTAGCCATCACTAAATTTAAAATCAATTAACTAGGTAGCCCAATAGGAGAAAATTTTTCAAAGGCGATCACTCATATTATTCCGTGATTTTTTATCGCCCGCAGACTTAATTAAAATTTGACTACCCCTTTCACTAAATTTTAAAGATAAAATTGGCTATGTGCTAGTTAGAAAATTTTCTTGACTTGTATGTGTGTCCAATTCCATTTTTCGGTGGTCGATTTTAGTTTGTTCGTCCAATCAAGAGTCCATATTTTGTTCCCCACCTTTTCTTCCAAAAAAATCCAAAAATATTTTCTTTTATTATTTTTATAAAAAATCCAAAAATATTTTCTTTCTTTCCTTTTTAGAAAAATCCAAAAATATTTTCTTTCCTTTGGAAAAAATTTAAAAATCAAAAAAATATTTCTATCCACATGGCCGAAGAACGTCCTTTACGGGACTACTTTGGTCATTTTCTATTATCACGCGACACGTGTGAGAGTGATCCTCAGTCGTCTCTTTATGATATTCTTAGTGGTCACCGCTCTCTCATGAGTACCGTTGGTACTCTTGACCCATCTATGCACGCATCTCATTTTCCATCACCCTCGGTGTCAAGTGTAGACGTGTCTCATCCTTTGTTGTGCACCCACTGTTCTTATGCCAATCACATGTCCTATGAGTGCCCATACTATTCATATCCATACGAACCCACCGTGGAACTTGTGTATCCATATGACACTATTCCGGAACCCACCTCGGCCTATTATCCCGATGTATCTCATTCCGAGTTGTGTGAGTACCCTAGCTATTCGTGGAGGCCTGATCACCCTTCCACACAATACGAATCCCAACCCGATGTTGTGGATCCTCACACGTTCTCACAGTTGTCATGGAAACCTTGTGCACCCATTCCCGATCATTTAACTCACTCTGCACCCACTGAATATCAACCATTTGTCCATCACGAAAGCGATCCTTTTGTCTATGATGAACTTGGCCCCACTCCACACACTTCATTTGAGTATTATCCATACAGTCACGATTGTAGCGCGTTGTGTCCACCTCACCCACCGCCACCACCCGTCACCCCACTAACACCACCCACATTCACTCTCGAAAGCCTCTTGCAAAATTTCATACTCGATCAAGATCAAGCCACTCAAATTCAAACTCAAGCTCTCCAAAGGCTTGAACAACGATTAAATGAATTGGAGTGTGCGAGAGAGTTGGACATTCCCATGGCTCCACCCATCGTTGCAACCGAGTATGACGATGTTGTGTCCTCTTATGACACGGATTTTGAGTGTGACCAACCCTACCACCTCTAGAATCTCGAAGTTGAGACCATTCCATGGTCCGGGTCCCAAATCGACAATTGTGTTGACTTACCTTTCGATAGTGAGCCTGATCCAATCCCACCATGTCATCATGAACCCCATTTTGAGGTTCCCACTCCCGAGATATCCAAAAATATGCCCAAGCTTTTACCTTATGCCCCAATTGCATATGTCTCTGACATACTCATATATTTTAGGTTAGCTACGGCTACGAGTGTTCACCATTTTCCTGAGATAGAATCCACGATAGTTCCTAACTAACCGGATATGGCTCCTGTTCCTCCATGCATGGCTCCCTTTGAGCCCGATATTTCTAGTGATTCCTCTATCATAGATCTTGGTGCCTCATCCTACCCACCCACCACATTCACCGATGATATTCTTAATGAGAAGCTGACCACTCCATCTTTAGATACCACACTTCCTCCTGTGAGTGCCCTTGAGGATCACTTTATGCTTCATGGGGAGTGTGTGTCTCCCACTCTTGAGTTGGATCATCTTCCTCCACCAATTATTCCACCCGACCCACCCATTGTCCCTTCTATCTCACCACCTGGTTTGGATCTTGATTTTACAAATTTCAAGTTTCCATCTACATTTTTTTAGATCCTCACCTAAAACCATCCCCCACACATGAGAGTATTAGTGGTGCTACTCTCCACTTCCGTGACACCGATCTTGTTATTCTATGCTCGCCACTCTCTTGTGGTGTTGATTTTTCCCATCCACAGCTCCCTGGCGTGTCACGCCACGACCATTATCACCGTCCCTTCATAGAACGGTCGTGTGATTTCTCTGAGGCCCCTCCCATTCCACTTACCAGACAATTTTTCCTTCCTCACCAACTTGAGCATCATGCCTATTGGGCCCTAGTCGCCCTCACTTTTAAGCTCAATAAGGCCCGTGGACGATACCTTTCCACTTTTACTTTTACCCTAATCTCGACCTGCCCATGGTCCACCGATGCTTTGCATCGTGTGATGCACTTTTCCATACAAGTGCATTGACCCTTGTTGCCTTTATCTAGCAAGACTGACGCTTCAGTCTTGTTTGGGGGTGATTCTCATCCCCATTTTTCTGTCGCCCCAGACTTTCCTCGTTATTGTCTTTAGGGTGAGATTCCATCGGTCTGGATGAAGACATTAAACTTAGCGCTACCAGGAGGTAGCCCGCGTTTCTTGTACTAGTCTCATCCTATTTAGTGATGGTGTTTCACATCACCCTATGCTTTACATGTTTGTAGACTTGTACATATTTTTTCTTTCTCACTTCTTCTTCAGGTTTATTCTTGGCTACATCTTTCCACTTCATTAGCGGTTGGTTCTGGTAATCTCTTTCCTACCTTATGCCCTCAATTTTAAAAATCATTCTACTTAACATCGAGGACGATAGTCCTTTTTGTTTGGGGGTGGGAATTTTATCAAAATCGTACCTCTTTTGAAATGTTTTTTTATTTTTAAACCTGATTTTTTTAAAAATTTCGTGCAGTTTCTTTCATATCACTCATTGATGTGAATTTTCAATCATCCATATTTTTAAGTCTAGGAATCAAGCTAGAGATTATTTTTTCTAAATATCTTATGTAATACGTAACAAGGCATGTTGCACCATGAATTTCTAGACTCAACAAAATTTACGCACTTATCACGTCACTACGGTTTAGAGTTAAAGAGTACTATAATTCTCAAGAGAACCTTAAGGATCACTAGTAGAGACTTTAGCCCGTGAGATTTGTGCCTTTCACACTTTTAGAATGTTTTACGCAATCTCCGAGTCACAAGTTGATTCAACTTTTTTTGGGTCCGCACTTTAATTGTTTTATGATCTCATTATTCTTTATTTTTGGCTTGATCACTGAGAATGACATCTTTTTCGAGTTGTAAGAAATGCGTGTCTTGAAATTTGTCCCGAATACTAGATTTTCATCCATATACTTACCACTTTTTCCATATCACATTTCCATTCACTCACCCATTATATTCCCATGCTCTTCCATATTCCCACATATTTCTCCACCACATTCTCTATATCATCCTTCATTTTTTTAGAACAGAGTGTTGTTCAAAATGTTAAATGTCTTCAGTGTTGGTTTAAAAAGATAGAGAAAAACAAAAAACACACACAAACAAAAAATAGCAAAATAGGAAAAAAAAAGAGAAAAAGAAAAGAAAAATCGAAAAAAAAAGAGAGAGAGTTTGTAGTTAGTAATTAGTTTTGAAATAAAGACATTTGTTCTTCATGTACTGAACACTCTTCTCACACATCCATCTTCTATTCATTCATCCATTTCACATCCATTTTACATCCATCATTTCACACATCCATCCCATTCAACCTCATATCCCATCCTTCTCATCTCATTTCCCCCTCACCCATTAGCATCCATATATTCCCCTAGGTGTTCGGGCTAATGAAAGTCAACGTGGTGAATAACTCGACGTTCTCACTATAGTGATCAACATTTCTTTCATGAGATCAATTTTCTTTCTTATTGTTCGTTATTTCTTATATGTGTGTGAGACATTTGAACTTGCTTACATTTACTCACATCCTCACACACAAGAGCAATACACTGACCCTAATCTCGAGAGTTCGTTTGAGAGAGATATATCCGTGAGATTTGAAGTTGAAGCGTTGATTCCGAAGAGGCAAACTAGGAATTACTCTTGTGATACTCGACCCGTTTTGACTGATTCACACTACACACGTTGAGTTCTAGGGAGGATGTGCCTTGAGTATTTACTTAGCTGAATCTTTTTACACATTCTAGCTTGTATTTCTGAAATCATTTATCTTATGATGGATTGTGCGATTATTATACGTCTAATAAGAGATTGACTGCCTTTCAATAAATTTTTGCAAATAAGAATTTTGTGGGTATATTCCTTGCAAAACCCTCACGAGACACAACTCGTCCTGTAGGACAACCTATAGGTTTAAAAGCTTGTTGCACATGCTAAGTGCAATCGCAAGTGCCCATGAAAGTGGTATACTTTTGGCTACTTATCTTTCTCTTTCTCTCTATCTTATTGCTCGAGGACTAGCAACACTCTGTTTGGGGGTGGTGTGATAAGTACCCAAAACTGTACATTTTATATCCCGAATAGATGTACTTTAGTTGCTAATTCTCGGCAGTATGGGTCTTATGTGACTAAATGTTTATCTTGTAGGTCAAATGTCCGTTTGCGGTGTAAAAATCTATATATCAAGACAAATGCGCATTTTATGGAGCTAATTACCCTTGTCCCGAACCCTAGCCTACCCTAAAACCTACCTAAACCTGTCCCAAACACTGTGTGTGTTTAGTTTGTCCCTTTTTTATATTTTTTAGATTTTTAGTTTGAGTCGTTTTTATTTTTTAATTTGTATTAGTTTTTAGTTTTTACTAGGATTAGATTTTTTTTAGGATTCATTTATTAGTTTTATTTGATTTTACATTTATTTAGGATTTTAGTTTTAGTTTTATTAGATTTTATTTTTATTTTTATTTCTTTCTAGTTTCATTTTTAATTGAGTCTTTATTTTATTTTTAGAATAGGAATTTAATTTTTAGACTTTTAGTTTTAATAGTTTTATTTTTATTAGTTAGTCTTTAGTTTTTTTTAAGGTGTTCAAATTAAACACACACACACACACACACACACACACACACACACACACACATAATCCTACTCTAATAACCATACACACCATCACCCAAATTAACCCAACTCACTCATACCATACACTAGCCTACACTATCCTATACCTAAAACTACCCTCACCCACACCCCAACTCTCATACACCCACAAACACAAAACCAATCCCCCCTTCTACTCTTCATCATCATCAACCTCTCACCTCCTCTCTCTTCTCACCTCCACCACCCACCACTCAACCTCAAAACCCTTTACCCATCTCCGAAACCAACACCATCCAACCAACCCAGATTGACCCCAACCCGCCGGCATCCTCTACCCACCAAAATTAGCGACCCACTTCCGTCTGATCGGACCTCAACCCACCGTCCGACTTGCCACCTCTTGCCGAACCCCTCTGTCCGATCTTGTTCAATAACACCCCTACCCGACGGTAGCCCTTACCCACCAAACCACAGCCGGCGACCTCCTTATCCGGCGAAACCCCTTACATCTCCAATCCCCAATACCTACAACCCAGCTTTACCTGCTGTCCAAACCCATAATCCGAACATCAAACCCATCCGCCCTCACCCCATTTGAAACCAAACTCAAAGACCCCAAACCCATTTCTTCCAAATCGTGTCCTCACCTTCCAAATAAACCCAAACCAAAGAATACTCCACTTGTTCAATTACCCACTTAAAATCATTTTACCCAAATAATCCCAACTACCTATTTAACCTAACTCCCCATTATACCCTCTAAACCAAATCAGATTTTGTCACCCCATTTAACCCACATGACCTCACCCCTCTCATACCTCATGTGTACACACCCTATTTCCATGCACATTAAACCTGCCCAAAAATACCCCTTAGCCCCATGTGTGCCATGCATCTACTATAAAAGAAGACTCAAGACCCTATTTGAGGAGAGATCATCAAATAGAGAGAGAAAATTCTAGAGAAAAGTAGAGAGTTAGGTTAGAATAAATTAGGTAGAAATATTTGTAAATTTTTATTTTTTATTTTTGTTAGATATTTGTGAGGTTAAGTTTTGTAAGAGAGTTAATTGAGTGGATATTTTAATTGCAAATCACTTGGATGCTCAATTAGAGGGATTGTATGCTTTAAATTGAAAGATTAGAGTTCAACTTTCTCAAAGAAAATTTGGTTTGCTTGTTCTATTCCCTTCTATTTTATTTTAGTAGCCTTGATTATTTGTTCATCATGTTTGATATTATGTTAGGCTAAATCCTTTTTCAAGGGGTGGGGGGAAACCCTTATTTGATGTTATTTTAGTTTAATTAGTTTGATTACTTAAAAATTCCCTTTGAATGTTATTTTTGATCCCTCACCCTTAAATTTACGCCTCGAGAGAGGGTAAATGATTTTCAAGAGAAAATCGAAATTCTATTTATAATACCCATCTTAGATTCGAACTAGAGATAGGGGTTTCTTAAGTGGGGTATTATAACTTGAATTTCAACTCTAAATTTATTTTCTAAGATTTACATAAATTTTAATTGATCGATCCTAGCGGGTGATTACTTAAAAGGAGTGTAGATCTATTTTTCTAGAGTTGTGGGGTGTTAAACTTAATTTTCTAAAAGGTTACTATTAAAATTACATTTGCAACGAGAGTTGATTTGTAAATTTGATATTAATTTGGGAGAATTCATTTAATTGAATTAATTAATTAGAATAACTAAAATTTGTGGTGTAATTTCACTCCTTGATTGTTCTCATAATTATTTACCTCATTTATCTCTTATTTTAGTGTTAGACCTTATTTTTCACTTTTAGTCACTTTCTAGTTAGTTGTTTTCATCTCAAAATTTAGTTTAGTCTTATTTCACCTCATCTGACCCAATTGTTTTAATATTGAAAAAGCTAAAAAAAAATTAGAAAAGTAAAAAAGCACAAAAATAAAATAAAAAGTGAACTACAATTGAGTTTGTCTCTAGATTACCCCCTAGATGTGTATTGATACCCTTACTTACCTCTACAATTGAGATTGTTGTAATTTGTAGGTATTTGAGGTTTTGATTAGAAGAGCTTTTCAAGCAACGACGAAAAATATATACGCAAAAGTTCTTTCTATTAATAGGATTAAGGTAAATTAATATGGATAAATAAGTAAATGCTAAAATAACGTGTTAATATCTTCTGTTTGCCGTCCGATTTTATACTGCATTTTTATATTTTTCACTGAACATTTGGCTCATACCCTCGCTTTGTTATGGCAGATTGGGAGCGGTTTCTTATTTTGTGATCATTATACAGGTAAATGCTTTCTTTATATTTACGTTAGTAGCTTTGTATGCTTGGACCTCGGGGTGCTTTCCATGGGTCCCTCACGTAGTTTAATTAGAAATTGGAACCGCATGTTAAACAAGTAAAATGTTAATTAAAATAAAAATGAATTTGCAACATTATATAGTTTGATTCATTAGACTTCACACCTAATGCCCGGGTCGGATCGTGTTGAATACGAGTAACTCATAAATCAGGGTTGGGGTGTTACAAGTGTACAAAAAATACCATTGTGTACAGGGTACTATCAAAATTACCATAAAGGGAAATTTACCGAATTTACCATTTTATTTAAAAAATCGATTTTACCATAAAAAATCGATTTTACCGATATACCACACGGTTTGATTTTGGTTTATGGGCTGATGTACCCACCGGTAAAACTAGTAATTTTGGTTTAATGCTTTCAAAGTTCGGTTGGTATTGATATGCTCCATTTACTAATCAAACTGATCGAAACCCAACCCTATACCCCCTAAATTTTGAAAACAGCTATAAGTAGCCCCCGACGATAACACCGTTAAGTTTTTGACATCAAATGACACGTGACAACTATTTTAACTTTAATCAAGGGACTTGACTATATTACTTTTTTATAAAAAAAACCTTCAGATTTGTCTCTCTTTCTCCCTCTCTTTTCTCTCTTCACTCTTTCATCTCCACTTTTCTCTCTTCTCTCTCTCTCTCTCTCTCTCTCTCACACACACACACACACACACACACACATGCACACAAGAACACACACATACACATGAAAAATATTTTAATTTTATTTGAATTTTTCATGTGTATGTGTGTGTTCATTTTTTTGAATTTTCCAAATTTTATATTTTTTTGGGTAATTTTCAGAATTTTTATAAAAAAATTTCCAGGATTTTTTATATTTTTAAATTATTTTTCAGTGTTTTATGTTTTTTGAAATATTTTTTCTGTTATTTTGAGATTTTATTAAAAAAAATTATGTTAGGACGAAAATGGCCTCACTTTCAGTCATGTGCCATGCACATGCCAACTTTTCCCGCTAAAAAGTAACGGAGTTGGATGGCAGGGAGTCATTTGTAACCATTTTCAAAGTTTAGGGGGGGTATCTAAAGAAACTGGAAGTTGAGGTGGTGAAGTGTAGGAAGTGAAAGTTGAGGGAACCTAAGTGTAATTAACCCTAAAGCTTTAAATAATACTTTAATCATATACCCATCATGTGTGACGCTCACAATACAAATGCAATTTGTCTCACATAGTTACTCGTCAAACACTCTACCACTTGTAAGCATATAGAGATTTGTCATCACTTTCTTAGATATTATGTGCCAAAAGGAAATGTTGAGCTTCAACTCATTAATGCATAAATCACATCGCGAATATCTTAACATAACATTCACTAGGATTGTCTTTTCTCATCTTGAAGTGGACTAGGGGTGATAATTATCAACAACATTTTATCATAGGAACAAAAGTCATCTTTCATTTTATAAAATTAAAATTTTATGCTTTCTCTACCACGTCTACATATGCTTTACCTGGAAACGTACGCCTTCTATTCACGTGGCAGTCATTTATCGAAATGCAATGTGAAGTATAGTCCTTTGAGTTATTATGCTTTCACATTCTTATCTACATATAATTGATCATGTGATATTTGACCATTTGAATATCTTTTGATTTGTGTATGAGCTTTTGATTTCTTTTCACCTTACACACGGATATTTAATATCCTATTTCTTTAATTATGACTCCTCAATCAAAATCTCTTAGAATCAGAACTTTATACAACCTTGAAGATGTCTAGTGTTGGTGTTCATTTTGTACAAGTCAGAAGACACCCCTATACTATACTATACATAGTGGCTTGAATGTGAACCTCAAACTAAATGTGTAAGTGGATCTCACCACAAGAAGTACCCATCTCTTGAGGAAGAGCTTTATGCTATTCAACTATCACCACCACACACTGTGTGGGAGAATTCGCCCATATGTCCATATTTTCACCCACCAACTATAAATTCTCATGTGGATAAATCTTTGAATGACTTCAAATTGTGCTCATCTTCTAAAGATGAGTTGAGGGCCTTACTAAGGTCATTATAGAATTTGAAAGCAAGAAAGTTACCATTAAATATCATATTAATTATGTTTGTCACTTGGTCAATAATCTCTAACTTCAGTACTCATACGGATGTTCTCAGTCTCCTGTTAGTTTTTGTTGATGCCAAACTGGGAGTTGTAACATTTTTTACTCATTTACAAGAAGTATGAAAAAAAAACACCAGAAAGGATACAACAGGCTTCATTACACAATTTTATTGAATCTCAGTTCTATTAAGAAATTTTAGTATGGTTGTTTCAAAGACTGCAACTTTGATTCCTCTCTAATTATATTTAGTAAACCTACTAAAAGAGTGTCCCCTCCTGCTTATAAAAGAGTATATTGACACATAAGAGAATTGGGGGGGGGGGGGGTGATACTTTAAGCCTTCATATTAACTCGAAGATACGTACATATGAACCTCAACACCAAAGTTTCATTCTTAATTGCCCCTTATAGTTCTTAGTATCTAAACACTGGAGTTTCTCACATCACGGAGTTAGAGTAAACAGTAAAATTTAGTCCATTTTCTGGAGTTATAATTTTATGGTGGGACCATTTGTGGTCCCACCAAATTGGCTGATCAATTTTAAATTGTTAATAAGGATATAAGGATGATTAGGATAGTTCGGAGTAAGCATATGAATCGCTCCAATTGATAGTTCGAAGCAAAGATAGTCGATCAATTTTAAATTTTCTTATCTTGATTTTTGTCTAAAAGACGAAACATATTATATGGAAAAATGTGCATTTGTATATGTGAACTGTAATTACTTACCAAACCCCATTACTTCTTTGGTTACTGCTTGATGGTGCCAAATATGGTACCACCAAGTCAATGAGTAAGATCTAAACTAGAAAAACCTCAACTGTACAACAATGGTGAAATCACAGCAATATAAATGAAGCAGGAGGTGGGAAAAAAGAATAAAGACAACAATATAAGTGGTTCAGCCTATCTAGGCCCACTCCACTATGCAGGTGAGTGAATGTTTACTATCAAACTAGGATCTCAGGGCCTTGGATTATAATGCACTCAACTTTATCTCTCTACACTGAATTTTAACAGAGTTTCACTAGGGTTCTCAATTAAGGATCCTCCTCAAGGTAGAAGGAGGCAATTATATGTAGCCTTGGGGTGGTACAGTGTGCCCCCATGCATGTACTAAGCATGTGTAGTTTGCATTAACCAATGAGTAATAAACACCTGTCACCTATGCAAGTGGATCATGAAGATAAAATATTCCCCCCACGCACACATTTAAATGTGGGATGACGATGTTGAAGATAAAATATTCCCCCCACGTACCAATGAGTTATAGCTGCATGTCCATGTGGGATGACGATGCTGGAGCTTTGTCTTGCACATGGTAGAGTGGTTGTTCAAGTGGGTCTCGACTTGGCCAAGTATGAGACCCACAAGGTCTTTTTCAAGCATATACTCGGGTTAGTAGACATCAGGTTGAGATGAGGTCTCAGCTATCTAGTATACCTGACAAGACATTAAAAAGGAGCTCTAAACTAGCATAAGGTCTCAACCTCAAATAATGGATGAAGCTGAGATAGTTGAGTGGGGACTCCTTATGGTAAGCTTGCTTGGCTAGGTCGGCTGGGTCGAATATGAGCTGGGCCCAAACGAGGCTACACTTGGGCATATAAATCACCCCATAGCCCTTAGTCTCCAATATTAGGAGGAGGCTGAGGGGTAATAGTGTCTGAAGATGAGGAGTTGATAATGGTCATTAAGATAACACATGGCAGTTGATTAGTGGCTTGCAGACTTGATTGGAAACTTGTTATAGTTTGCATTGGGTGACGTCTACTCCAACCCAAATGATGACTAAAGCTCTTAGGGTTTAGTGCATAAAATGTCGACTCCCTTTTGGAAACTTGTACAATCATTGCTTGGTATTTAAACCAAGATTTTAACCTTTCTCTTTCCTTCTTGTAAACCATTTCTCGCCTTAGCCTTCACAACAAACCGCCATTGATGCCTCTTAATTTCCTCTTGATTCTCGTTGTCCACTCCTTTTTCTGTGCTAATTCTTCTTCCAAGAGATTTCTCTCATCCAAGTAACTCTTCTCTACCAAGATCCTTTTGATTTGCATTTCAATCAATGTGGATTATGTTGATTTTCATTTTTTGGCAACTAGTTCACTTTTCGATGAGGCTGTGTGGTGTCATTTAGGCTTTACCATTACTATTTTGGAGGTTTTTAAGGCATTGAGTGGTGTTCCTTACCTAGGATCAGGTATTTTAGGCCCTCAATCCGTTAGTTAGGAATTCTGGTGATTCTCTGACCATTTTTTTGGAGTTCTCACTGTTTTGATTTTTAGTTCTTATGTTGTTCTTGAGGCCATCCTGTGAAAATGATAGAGCTTACCCTTTTTGATATTGTAGTCAACTTGGTCAATCCTAACACTTGTTTGAATGTTAAGGCCCTTATATAAATTAGTCGAAAAATTCCCAACCCTTAGGGAGAGGTGTTTTAAAGAGATACGAAAAATGAAGACGAGGACGTCACCAAGCATAAAGCCGAGGCCTTTCCCCTTCGTCCAATCTACCCTGCTCCTCTTACTGTTGTACATCCTCCTATTGTAGAAATCAGTGACTCAATGTCTGAGTCATCTTCCTCTCTATATGATAATCCAATCATTTACACACCGTCGAGAGTGTGGATTCTTTCTATGAGGCTATGATACTCCCTTTTGATGGGTTTGAGGAAGCTGAAGGCTCCTCTGGAGCCTCATCCTCCAATCATGCTGAGTCTTCTAATCAATCAATCTCCTCCATACAAATCATCTCGGATTCAAATTGGCCAAGGGTATAGGTTGCATTTCCTCACCTATGGAAGTCCCGTTGTCTACCATTCCAAGTCATCGATTTGCCCAAAGTGTTCCAGGTAATGTCCTGGTTGCAAACCAAGATGACGATGATGATATAAATGATGGTACACTTAACACCTCTTGTGTTGAATCTTATGTCAGCACAATCACTAAAGTAGATATTCTAGTTTGGAGACATCTCTATGGCATAGGGCCCTTTGTCACTATGAGGGTACCTTATGATGACGAGATAGCCTTTCACGACTGAGAGGGCGAGGTCTATGTTTATGAATATATATTTAAGGTCTACTTTAGTCTACCTATGTATCCAACAGTATGAGCCATTCTAGAAAGCCTAGGTATCGACCTTACTCAGTTTTCACCCAATGTCTGGAAGGTTATTCTTGGTTTCGTTGCTATATGGAAATTGGTTCATCATAAAGACCTTCCAATTAGCATTTTCAGGGGATGCTATACTGTTTCATCCCCTAAAACTCACTCTGGCTACTACCATTTCTTAGCTAGGAAACCTACAAAGAAAGTTCTGCTTGTTACTCATACCTCCAATCATAATTAGAAACCTCACTACTTTTTCATATCTGGGGCATGGGAATTAGTCCTTGATGCTTCTTGTAGTGCCTCTGAGCCTCGAGTTCGCCAACGATGGGAAAAGTCCCCAGGATCAACCAAAATGGATCTGGGCTTAAGCATTGATGCCACTTAGGACGTGAAGAAAGTTAGGAAATAGGTCGAAGAGGGGCGCCTTGTGAAATTTGAGCAATTGATAACCCTTACTTCTTGGGGCATACAGGTTTGGGGTTGAACCCCTAATTGAGTTATGTAATAGTATTTTTCTTATCAACTGTTGTGTCATCTTTAATTTGACTTCAATATTGACCTTGCCTATATGTTTCAAACCAATCACCTAATACCTCAGAGGCCATGTGGAGAATGGAAGCTAAAAGCGTTGTTAATTTAATGAAGTAGGTGAGGAAGGTCTCTGCACCCCAACCCCAGACCCAGAAGTCCATGGATGGGAATCCCAACTAGGTCGAGGCAGGTAAGAAGAGAAAGGTCATCTTTGATGACATCCACACCAGCCAACAGCAACAGAATAAGTGTAAAGAGGCCTCATCCAAGATGATGCTAGCACATGCCATTCCAATATCATCCGAGGATGCCCTTGCAACTTGGATTGAAAATCTTAAAATAAACCTCGATTCCTTGATGGGAAATAGGTAAAAAGCTTTTGATGCTCTTTCTTCCATAACTCCTAAGTCAGACATTCATTTCTTGGAATCCACGAAGGTCTCCCTCTTGAATGATTTATGCCTTCACAAAGTCATTCAGGTAAACTCTTATGCCTTCATTTAATCTTCCATTTTAACCTATAATGTCGTCTCATACCTATGTTTCATCCTGTATGCAGTATGCAATCTTCTTGCAAAGGATCCACCAGTGGCTTAAGGAATTTTTTTTCGAAATTCGATAAGCTCGTTCAGCAATTAAGATTAAAGAAAATTTGAAGAAGAAGATCTCATCCTAGGAGAAAAAGATAGAGAAGTTGGAGAAGGATCACACTGAGGTTATAAGCAAATTGAATACCGACCACGCTAAAGCCTTGAAAACGCATAACGATAAACATGTATCTGCAAAAAAGGAGAAGATAAAAGCCACTGTTGAAAAGGCACTTGAAGAGGCTCAGAGGAAGGTTGTGGAAGATTTTAAATCTTCAAAATAATTTATGGGATACGACATGAAATATCTGGAAAGAGGAGCCATAACGGCTTGTCGCTGGAAGAGCCTAAAGTTCCTTGATATCTCTCACTTTACAGAGCATCTTGAGGCCTTTATCTTTTCTGACCCCTTGGCCATGACTGCTCTAGGCCAGATTGAGGTATCGGCCCAACTTGAGCTGACAACACAGACTGCTAATGATGAAGGCGACAATGAGTCTGAGGATGATGAGGTCAAGACCACCCAAGTTGAAGGCGAAGACAATGTCTCAGCTGAGAAACACGATGCTTCTAAGGGTTCAGCTCAAGTGGATGCTGAGGATAACCAAGAAACTTAAATTCTTGCTCTCTATCAAGGCGGCCTCCTGTAGCCTGATGCCCTTTAACGGATGCAATTTGTGAATAATTACTTTTCATGTCTGTAACCTCCTTAACACTTTTTTACTTTGACATCTTGACAATACTTGATCCTTATTGTTGTTTTTTGATTTGCAATTCCTTGAATGAAAATGTTTGTTATCTCTTCTTGTTATGTCATGTTTTCTTATCTTGGCTTTGCACCATTTATTTCTTAAACAAAAGATAATGATGTTTAATAAGTAACCATAATGAAATGGTTTCAATCTGTGATCACGAAATTAATAATGTTTTTCCCCCATCTCGTCTCGTTCTTGGACGAGATAAGTATAACCAAATGTCACTTTGAATTCACCAAGTCCACTCTTGTCATTTTGAGAGTGTATGGACGAAACATCTCGTCGTGCACTGTCGTCTCGGCCAAGAGAGTTTTTCATAAAATTAATGATGTTAAGATAAACCATAACTAAATCATTTTTTAATTTGATTTCACCAAATTATGGTGTTTAATCACAAGTCCCCTCTCGTCGTTTTAAGAGTGTATGGATGAGACATCTCGTCCTACACTGTTGTCTCGGTCGAGAGAGTTTTTCATCAAATTAATGATGTTTAGTTAACCATAACTAAATGGTTTTTTAATTTAAATTCTCCAAATTATGGTGTTTAATCAAAAGTCCCCTCTCGTCTTTTAAGAGTGTATGGACGAGACACCTCGTCCTACACTGTCGTCTCGACCGAGAGAGTTTTTCTCCAAATTAATGATGTTGAGATAGACCATAACTAAATGATTTTTGAATTTGAAGGTACTTATATAGAGCACACCCGAGAATTGCTTTTCGTTCTTTAGCTATATAGACCTTCATCTAGTTGAACTTGAATTTTGACAAAATAGTTTTTGTAATTAGGATTGTGTCCCGCCTATCGACGCAAAGCTCTCTATGGTCACCTACAACAAATGAGCTCTAGGTTCAATCTGGCATTTCAGAAAAGGTAATTTTCATATTTTATGGCTCATAGGATTTATTCTGTCACGTAGGACACGACACCACACTGCATTTGCATTTTGTTTATCATATCTTATGATAGTGTTGGGTTTTATCATAATAAATTTTTCTCAAGTTCAAAATTTTCATTGAAGTTATTATAAGAATAAATATTTTTGAAAATAAAAGTTTTGTCACGAAATATTTTTAAAGAATAAAATTTGCAGAATTAATTTTTGAAGTTAAAACTAATTTTAATTGTTAGAACATATGCATATGCATGTATTCATTTTTATATGGTTTATGTATGCATGTCCACTGCATATATATATATATATATATATATATATATAAGTATGCGTGTTGTTATATAATTTTTGTATGTGCGCACGTTAATATGTTAATATATTTATGCGTGTATATCGTTTTATATATGTTCATGCATGCGTGGCCTTAGATGGTATGGTATATCTGTTGGCTTTAGATATTATCAACTTGACCCCAGGCTGTCCGATTGGACTTAAGCAGGTCTAACTAGGGGTCTGCACGAACCCGAATAGACCGAATGGACCGAAAAAACCGAACCGAACATACTTTTTGCGTTTTTTTTTAATTCGGTCTTAATTCGGTCCAAAAATATATAGGACCGCATAATTCGGGTCGGTCTCGGTCCGAGATTAAAAAAATGGTTTTGGACCGGACCGGACCACTTTCATTAAATAAATAAATAAATATATATATATATATATTTTTTTTTCCTAATTTCCTCACACACGCACGCACCCTTTCAAAAACCAAGTCACTCAAGTTAAGCCCAAAAACATTTAACCCTACTTCTCTCTCTCTCTCTACGAAACATTTAGTCCCAAACCCAAACATATAATTTCCTTCCCTCTCCGCCGGCGGTAGGCAACCCGTCCCTTCTTCCCTCTAGGAAACCCGACCCTTCCCTTTCCTCTACGAAACCCTCCCTCCCCTCCCCTCTGTCCTCCGGTGCAGTAAACCCTTCTGTTAGGGTAACACGCAGGCTCGCAGAAGCAAACCCTTCTGTTAGGGTTACACGGCGGCGACGACGGCGAGAGGTAACTCGCTTTTGTATTTTTTGTTAGTTTTGTTTTAAAGGTATATAAAAATGGGAGACTATGTTTGTTTTATTTTCTGTTAGTTTTGTTACCCAGAAATTATTGTTGGGAGTTTATTGAACCACCGCAAACTTCCAATCCGGTATTAACTCTCAACTTCTTCTTAATATGTAAGATCCACTGTGGGTTGTTCAGAATTTGAGTTATGGTTTTATTTTTTTTAGGGATCTTTCGTTTTTATTTTCTGATTGATTTTTGAGGAACCTTAGCTGTGTTTCTAAGTGTTATCCCTTTGTACATATTTAGAGATAATACATGTTTATAACTATGTACAGTCTGTTGGTCAATAATATTGAAAATAAACAAATGAGTTATAATGATGTTGAAAATATGATTCTAGTATTACAAATTTTGTATATTGTTTTTGAAAATCGGATTTTAGAGTTGAACTATGTGCAGTCTGTTTTTTATTGGTACGGACCGAATAGGACCGAGACCGAACACGGACCGTTTGAAAACCGGATAGGACCGAGACCGATAATTCCTGTCCGGTCTCGGTCCGTAATTTTTTAGGACCGATTAATGCGGTCCGGTCCCAAAAATATCCCAAAACCGGATCGGATCGGACCGCGAACACCCCTAGGTCAAACACCTGTTCACGATTCAACCTTAGGAGCTATATAGGCTCTTAGTGCTTAGCTGTTGGCCTAGGTTGTGTAAGGTTATAATATTGACGATATGACCCTGTATCTAGTATCTAGTATCTAGTATCTAGCTTAGGGGATTTTCAATTGGCATGCACTTTTAAGATTAGACCTTGGAAAGTTTTTTATATTAATATTTGTTTATGATTTGACCAAAGCCCATATAGACTTAGCTGTTTGGCGTGTTCCCTTAATCTGTTGGCAGATTTGACCCATTAAGAGACCTTCGGTTTTTAATATTTAGGTATAGGTTTATTTGTTTTAAACCGTATATTATATTATATTATATTATATTATATTATATTATATTATATTATATTATATTATATTATATTATATTATATTATATTATATTATATTATATTATATTGGAATGTGGCCCTTTGTCCCCTTAGCCTTTTAGGCTTTAACTGTTACCGAATTGACCTAGCAGGTTCTGTCCCTCATCTGTTCATAGTATAGTTGTTACTGATTATAACGTCGTCGTCTATCTGTTAGCCCATGGTTTGACTACACACGGGTTTGTTTTACCAAAGCCGATTTTTGGTTTTATATTTAAAACGACGACGTGGCATGTTATATTCTAGCCCACGATTTATATTTCAAAACCGAATCTGGTTCTATACTTTGTTTGAAAACGACGTCATGGTATTTTTTTTCAACGGTAATATTTGGTTCACATTTTTGTTATGCAGTTGGTAACAGCTGGTAAGCGACGTGTCAATCTTTTAATGGAATACTTTGTGTTTCTTTTACAGTCCTTAGATCAAATATTATCAGTGGCTATTGTGTATTCTGTGTCAATCCTTATAACTCTATTTTACTCCAATCATCACACGCTTGTGTACTCTATAAATAGAACCCTTTGGGTCTCATTATTAAGAGTCCGAGAAAATTATTTTTGTGGCCAAACTCTGATTAAATTTCTAGAGAGAGAGAGAGAATAAATCAGAATTATTTTTGTCGTCTTCAAGTGTTGATTTCGGTTCAAAACCAAAATGAAGATTTGACATCTCTCATTCTAAATCTGCACTTACGATTTTTCAAGAATATAATTTTTGTAAATGATTCCTCTCATCTTTGTGTATTTTATTTAGATCAGTCTTTAGATCTAATTTTTGTACACAACACACTTGATTCACTAAATTAATTTTTGTGTGTGAATATTCTGTTTGTATCTTATTTGTAAGATCTTGAATGTTTTTAAACATTTTATTTTAAAACATATTTTTGAGAAAAATATTTTGATAATATTCAGATTTATATTGTTTATAGTTTAAAAAGTTAAACCTAAGTTTTTGTGAGAACTAATTTGTGAAGATTTCATATCTGGACAGAATATTATTTTCTTGAGTGTTTAAGACTGTTTTTGAACTAATCTGATATATTTGAAAAAATAGTCTTGATAAGTTTTTAGATTAAAACCTGATTTAATCTAATATTTACTTTCTGAAAAATAAATTGTGAATATTTGACTTTGTGAGTTTATTGAATGTATTTTAAGTCATATTATTCTGTGAATATGATTGCTTGGTCTTTGAAGTGATTTCAGGATTATTCATGTGCATATCACTTAGAAATCACTCACTACACAACACTTATTCACGTAGACACTTTTTTGATGTGTATATATTAGATCAACTCTGATTGTTCTATTTTTTGAGAAAAGAAAAGTAAAGTAAAGTTTGAGAACATTGTGTTAAATCAAGAAAGATTTATTTAAATAAGAGAACAGAACATAAGAGTTTTTTTTTTTAAAGAAACCTCAGATTTATTAATGAAGGTAGAATAGCCCTACCAAGGTGGCTTATAAAAGCTAGAGAAAAGATGAGAAAAAACATACAAGACACGAAAGTTATTTGAAAATTTTGATGGATTGAACTCCTTGAAGATCCATTTTGTAGTGGCCTCTAGCTGAAATTGGAAGATCTCTGGCTTGACTGAAGGAAGAGGAAGATTTAGAAGCTACTCCATGATTTGCTAGACTGTCTGGAATCTTGTTATTCTCCCTCCAAGTATGCTGAAATTTGATTTGAATTTTGGATTGAAGGAGTTTGATGTCATTGAAAACTTCAATAATGGACCAGGGAATCGACTTCATAATACCATTAAACATGTCAATCACAAATTTAGAATCAGATTCTACTATAATATTGTGCAGACTTAATGATATACAAAGGTTTAATCCCCTATGAATGGCCAAGATTTCAGCTTTGTTGTTGGAAATAGAACCTTCAAAATAGGAGAAAGCCTTAATTAGCAGGCCCCTGTGATCTTTGATTATACCACCTGATCCAGAAGGACCTGGATTTCCTTTGGAAGCTCCATCATAATTCAGTTTAGAAAATCAATCCGGGGGTTTTATCCAGTGGAAAATGAGAAAAGAACTAGGGACATATGAGGCAACATTCAGCTTGAAAGATTGGATGATGTAATCAAAGTTTCTGGTAGAAGACTTGAAATTTTTATGATAAGAACAAGAGTGAATAAGGTCATAAACTTGATGAATAATATTCTTGGCTACCATTTTAACACCATTAAAAACACATAAATTTCTGCAAATCCATATATCCCAAATGATAGAAGCATGAACAATGGTAAAAATGAATTTGAGATAATCTTGAATGGGACACCTTAACCACCAGGACATAAGAACCATGTGAAGAGAAGAGTAAGAAATCTGTATACCAAGCATCTGAGCAAAGTGCTTCCATACTGATTGAGCAATAGGACCATTTAGAAACAAATGGTGTAAATATTCATTAGAATTAGAGCAACAACGGCATCTGAAAGCAATTCTGATTCCTATACCTTGAATAGTAACATCTAAAGGAACAATATTGTGCAGACATTTTCAAAGAAATAAAGATATTTTTTGAGGAATATCTGAATTCCAAATGAATTTAAACACTGTAAATACAGGTTTAGCAGACCTGATAATGTGCTAAGCAGATTTAGAAAAGAATCGACCATCTTGAGTGGGAGTCCAATATGTGGTTCCATTGATGACAGTGGAATATTGATCAGAAATGCTTTTAAACTCTCGAATCCTTCGATGAGAGCTTGAGCCAACTTGAGTAGAAACTCTCTTGTATTTTGCACTGTATAAATCAGACCAAAGGCTGGGACTCGTCTCTAAGTTCCAGTTGAGTTTCAAACTGGATTAATAGAAAATATCTTCCATTTTATTGAACCCCAAACCACCTTCTTCAACAGGAAAACAGAGGTCAGACCATTTCTTCCAGTGAAATCTAGTACCCAAATCCTTAGAATGCCCCCACAAAAAGTTACTGAAAAGATTATGAATAATTGAAATGGTCTTTTTTGGAGGGCTTAGAGCAAGGATAGTATGGACATGAAGGGATGATAGGATAGAAGAGATAAGAGTTCTTCTTCCTAGAAGAGAAAGGAATTTATATTTCCAAGAGTCAAGTCTAGGTCTGATTTTGAGGATCAGGTCTTCGAAATAGGAATGCTTATATCTCCCATAATAAATGGGGCAACCAAGGTATTTAATGGGAGATTTTTGAAGGATAATTTAGAAATTTTGGCAATTTATTTAATTCTATTGGAAGAGATGGAATGATGGACAGTGAAACTGCTTTTGGAAAAATTGCCCAAAAGAAATTTTAAATTTTTTGAGGAAATTGATTAAATTCTTGATGCTGTGAGGACCCCCATTGCAGAAAATAATAGTGTCATCAGCAAAGCTTAAATTACTGATGAGAGGGCTATTTCTAGGGAGAGAATAAGGTTTAACATGGCCATTAGAAAATAGATTGTGCAAACCTTTATTAAGAGTTTCAGCTACCAATACAAAAAGACCAGGAGATAGGGGGTCCCCCTGCTTGAAACCTCTAAAAGATTTGAAATAACTAGCACTTTGGCCATTGATAATAGTTGAAAACCAATTATTTGAAATAATCCTCCAAATTCTATCAATCCAGATTTCAGAAAATACAAATTTCCTTAAGGTTTTAATAAGGAACAACCATGAAACCCTATAATAGGCCTTTGATAGGTCTAATTTGATGACAACATTAGAACCAAAGGTCTTCTTACTAATGTTCTGCATAAGCTCTTGAGCAAGGAGAATATTATCAGTCACTTTTCTCCCTTTGATGTAGCCAGCTTGAGATAGGCCAATAATGGAGGGGAGGACTTGAGAGAGCCTTGAAGTAAGGATTTTTGTAATTATCTTGAAATAGAAGTTACAAAGGCTAATAGGCCTAAAATCTGTGCAAACAGAGGGGTTTGTGGACTTTGGAATGGGATAATGTTGGTGCTAGTCCAGCTTTTGGGGAGTTCACCACCTAAAAAGAAGAAACAAACAACATTTATAAGGTCAGATTTGATGATTTGCTAAAACGTTTTGTCGAATAACCCATGGTAACCATCTGGACCGGGGCAGCCATCTTCATTAAGATCTTGGATAGCATTCCAAACCTCATCTTCATTAGGCATAACATCTAGCATAAGGGCTTGTTCAGTGGATAAAGATTGATCAAGATTTTGAATGAGTTCATCTTCTCCATCAATGATATTAGCTTTAAAACTGTCTTAAAAGTAATCAACAAATGCTTTCTGCGCCCTTCAAGATTTTCAATCCAAATTCCATCTTTATTCTTAACTTTGTGGATCATTTGCTGAAGTCTCTTAGCCTTGACAGAGGCATGGAAAAACTTAGAATTAGTGTCACCTTCCAACAACCATTTACCTCTAATTTTTTGCCTCCAAAAGATTTCTTCCTTACTAAGAGCTTGGAGAAAGTTTGCTTTAGAAAGAGCTAGTTGGTCCCTATTAGCAGGAGTAGGGGAAGTTTCAAACATAATTTCATTTGACAGTACCTCATCTTCAAATCTGGTAATTTCTTCAAAGACATTCTTATAGGAACTTTTATTCCATATTTAGGAGATAAGAAAAGTATTGCATTGCATTCGATTGTACCATTTAAGTGTGGGTGTGTCATCTAGGATAGAACACTGCACACAGATACTTCACTAAGAACTAGGACACAATAGGCACTGAGCCAACCTGCGCTAAAGAAGCTAGAGGGGAGGCAAAGACATGAAGAAAGCAAAGTGAACAAGAGCAGCATTGCGAGGATAATTGCGGAATAGCAACCAGAGCAGAGAGAAGCTTGGTCGAGATAGGTAATAGCTTGTTCTGATTTATCTTGCTTTAAGTCTTGTTGCATGTTTGTATAATCGTTCCTATTTCATTTGGTTTTAGTGAACGTAGAATAGGTTGACTCTTAGGAGAGTCCGTCATTTTTCCCTGGGAAGGGTTTTTGCGACGTTAAATAAATACCACGTGCTTTACATTTTTTGCATATCACCTCACATGAAAACGTAGGTTTAAATAATTAGAAACTTGCCTAAAAACTGAATAGATTATCATTTTGTAAATCACCTAGATTTAACAAAAACAATAATTTTGACTTTTATTTGACTTTGGAAAATAAAACTGTTTTTATAAAGTTAACGATTCAAGAAAAGTTTGAATTGGTCCCTCCTAGAATAACAGGTAAAACTCGTAGGTAATTTGCGTTTAATCGGCAATCGTTTACTTCCGCATATAGTCTTTTGCGCATCGTTGGGTGTTTTCAAGTGGTATCAGAGATAGACTTTAAAAATATCTATTTTCAAAACTTTGCTCAAACTCTTTTTACCTTGTTTTAATGGAAGATTCTATTCAGTTGCTTAGGTTAGGAAATTTCAGTAGACCTCCTATTTTCGATGGCACGAATTTTCCCTATTGGAAAATTAGAATTGTAGCATTTATTCAAGGCACATTAGGAGATGATGTTTGGGATTTAAGTGAAAACAGTTATAGGCACCCCACTACTCCTATAGCAAAAGGTAGCACTATTTTTAGAAAACTTAGAACATCAAAATTAAGTGCTGATCAGAAAAAGATAAGCAATTTCAACAATAAGGGCAAAAATTCGATTTTCATGAGTGTGAGTGAAAATGAATTGAAACGTATATGTCATTGCACTACTAGTAAGGATGTTTGGGATACTTTAGTTATTGCACACAAGGGCGATGATAGAGTAAAGTAATATAAAACACAAATGTTGGTTCAACAATACAATATGCTAGTTATGAACGATAATGAACCATTTGATGATTTTTATATGCGTTTGACTTATATCATTACCCAATTGCATGCGAATGGTATTGAATATTCCGATAAGGATGTGTGTTCTAAAATTTTGAGATCCCTTGCACCTAGATTTGATCATAAACATTATATCATTTAAGAGATTAATGACCATCTCTCATACCTGAATTGCTAAGCTCTAAATTGAGAACTATGGAACTTAAATCAGCCTTTAGGAAGACTTTCACATCTTATCCAATACTTCTAAAGATTATTTTAAAACTGCATATCCTAATAAAAATAAGCATAAGGTAGTTAAATAACAATCTGAGTCGGATGATGACTCTGATGTGGAATCGGATGAAATCGATAAGATTGACAATCAACTTGCTGTTATGTCCTCTCAATTTAAGAAACTTTTAGAGCAAAGAAATACTATTGCTAAGAGACGTACACAAGTGAATAATCAATCTAGTCAGTTCACCCGACACCATAATAGAACATCAAAGCGAACTTCTGATTGTGATAGTAAAAGTAGCAAGGTTCATGAATCTAAATTGGCTTGTCACAATTGTGGGAAACTCGGTCACTTTATTGCTGAGTGTTGGTCTAACCCACAGTCCAATCATTCTAAACAACACAAGGCGCACATAATTAAAACTTGGGATGACTCTTCTGATTCTGAATCAGAAGAAAACCAAGGAAATTCTGAATCAAATTGCCTTGCATTTTTAGGAGAAGTTTATGATTGTTGCGGAGATGTGTACTTAGCAGGAACGGTTGATTACGAAGATGACTCTGATAATAATGAGATACTTGATTTGATTGATGCTGCTAAGTCTTTGTTAGCTAAACAACCTTCTATGCTTGAAATAACTGCTCTGTTTGATGCTAAACGTGCCTTATATGATACTAAATCTGATGATAACAACAATTCACACACGGACACTAATGAGAATGAAAATTTTATTGGCTATGATGATTACTCGAAATTGTATGTCGAGACTTTGCAAAATAGACAAGAATTATCGAATTTGGTTA
This sequence comes from Sambucus nigra, assembly GCA_949130495.1. Taxonomy (NCBI): domain Eukaryota; kingdom Viridiplantae; phylum Streptophyta; class Magnoliopsida; order Dipsacales; family Adoxaceae; genus Sambucus; species Sambucus nigra. The sequence continues at coordinate 578,194,827 of OX422208.1, read as the reverse complement.
AAATTCTTAGTGAGACCTTAGAGAATCAATATAAGATTGTTCAACAAAATTCCATTGAAATGAACAATATCAAACTGATTTTGAAAAAAAGTTACTTTATTTTAAATTTTTGATTACGACTTTAAATGGAAATTTGTCTTCTTTTGAAGAAAAATATAATGAAGCACTTTTGCAAGTTGAAAAATCAAAACAAGTTTGTGAAACAGCTTTCAAAATGTGTCGTAGTCGTGATATAAATGTTTTGACCTTGACAAAATTCTTGTTGAAAAATGATATAATGGTGATACTAGAGGATTTGGATATGAGTGTCCTCTTAAAAAAGTAGATCCAAGTAGACCAATCTTCTTTGTAAAATCCAAAAAAGAAATAGATCTTCCGTTGGAAAGTAAGTTGTCTGAAAAGGATAAAGGAAAACAAGTTTTAATTGAAAGTGATTATGAAAATGACATTGAAAATTTCATAGAGGACTTTGTAGGACCATCTACGTCAAAATATTGCCCCCAGGACAAGAGACACTATAGAACTCCTAAACCATTTATTCGTAATGAATATGTTAAGCATGTAGAGGAAAAACACTACAATTCAAACCTACCTACTTCTAGTAATTTTTGTACTAGGTGTGATGTTTTTGATCACCAAAACTGGGAATGCCTTAGTAATCGCAAGAAAGATATTCATTTTAAAAGTCATAACCGAAATGTGAAGTTATTTATAAATTTTCATAGGCAACGCACTAATAATAATTGTAATCATTTCTTCAATAAGTCTAGGCCTCATGTTAACAAGATAATATTTTTGAAAGATAAATTTTATCCTAAATTTTGGACGGCACAAAAACCTTTGAAAACTTTGCCTATTTGGATTAGGACTTGTGACTTGAGACCTCAAATGGATTTTTTAAAGTCAAAGAAATGTCCAACTAATGTTTGTGACGCTTGCGAGAGTGAGAGAATCATTAAGTATCCTCACAAGAAGGTTAAGGACTTAAACACCGCCAAACCCTTAGATTTTTTCCATGATGGGGGAGGTGAATTTAATCAAAATGGAGTTACCAAGTATTGTGACGCTAATGGATATTCTTACCAGTTTAATGCTCCAAAAACTCCTAAACAAATTGTTGTAGTTCCTTCTATTACTTGTGATTTTCAGCTTGCTGATATGCTTTCTATGCCTTATGATAAATCTTGTTTAAAAGTAAATTCCACATTTGATTGGAGCGATTGTACTTGAATATTTGCTTGTGTTAATTGTGCATCTTGATCACTAGATCTCCGAGGTTTTAGGATAAATATATCTACTAATAACCGGTATCTCTTAAAGCCATGGTTAATATAAGAGACGCTTATTTTGCAGTTTATAAACACTTTCTATTTTTTCTTCTTACCATTGTCTAATTTAGCCTAAATGGGGGAGAGTTGAGTACATATTCTATTCTTGTGCTTTTGATACATATTATGTTTTGTTATTTCCTGCACATTTAATTATGCATTTTAATATTTTGGTAGACCAAGTGCTACTAACTTGATTTCTCAGCAGAAAGTGTATTTATGTTCTGCAGGTATTCTCGTCGGTCGTCATGAGTTGAGTCTTTTCATTTCTAGGATGGGTGGTAGTTAGATACTCTTTTGTATAGGACAATTAGGAATTCTTTTACCTTAGTATATCATTTGACGTACTCAAGGATTTTGTCAAAATTAGTCCAATGGGGGAGTTTGAAGGTACTTACATAGAGCACACCTAAGGATTATTTTCCATGCTTTAGCTATATAGACCTTCATCTAGTTGGACTTGAATTTTGACAAAATAGTTTTTGTAATTAGGATTGTGTCTCGCCTATCGACGCCAAGCTCTCTATGGTCGCCTACATCAAATGAGCTCTCGGTTCAGTTCGGCATTTCAGAAAAGGTAATTTTCATATTTTATGGCTCATAGAATTTATTCTGTCACGTAGGACACGACACCACGTTGCATTTGCATTCTGTTTATCATATCTTATGATAGTGTTGGGTATTATCATAATAATTATTTTTTGAGTTCAAAATTTTAATTGAAGTTATTATAAGAATAAATATTTTTGAAAATAAAATTTTTGTGAGTAAATATTTTTAAAGAATAAAATTTGCAGAATTAATTTTTGAAGTTAAAAATAATTTTATTTGTTAGAACATATGCATATGCGTGTATTCATTTTATTATGGTTTATGTATGCGTGTCCATTGCATATATATATATATATATATATATATATATATATATATATATAAATAAGTATGCGTGTATATCGTTTTATATATGTTCATGCATGCGTGGCCTTAGATGGTATGGTATATCTGTTGGCTTTAGATAATATCAAGTTGACCCCAAGCTATCCGATTGGACTTAAGCAGGTCTAACACCTGTTCACGATTCAAACTTAGGAGCTATATAAGCTCCTAGTCCTTAGAGCAACCGTACTGGTGGTGATGAACGAATGGTAAATTTGCAAACTAAAAAGTTGATTTAGCATTTCATCAGCCGTCATACTCACAGTGGTGAGTGATGACTAAATTTGTAAATGTGGTTTCTACGAACAACTCTTGTTTGTAGGAAATGAAATGCTATTTCTTGCGAACAATATTTGTTCGTAGGAACTCAAATATATAATAAAAATGAGTATTTATATTTCCTACGAACTTCAGAAGTTCGTAGGAATTTTCTACGAACAACAGAAGTTCGTAGGAAGTCTTACTGAATTTGTATGCGTTCAGTAACTTTGCAAATCTCCTACCATTTCCTCTACCAAATTTGTTATCTTTCTTCCACCAGTGCGAGTCACACAGTTTGTATTTTTACCTATTTCTTTGTCCATACATTACACCATTGTGGATGCTCTTAGCAGTTGGCCTAGGTGGTGTAAGGTTATAATATTGACGATATGACCATGTAGCTAGTCTCTAGCTTAAGGGATTTTTAATTGGCATGCACTGTTACGATGAGACCTTGGAAAGTTTTTTATATTAATATTTGTTTATGATTTGAGCAAAGCCCATATAGCCTTAGCTGTTTGGCGTGTTCCCCTAATCTGTTGGCAAATTTGACCCATTAAGAGACCTTCGGTTTTTAATATTTAGGTATAGGTTAATTTGTTTTAAAATGTATATTATATCTTATTATATATACATATGTAGGTCGTTGATCGAGAAGCCTTCAAATCATGAAACTAATTTTCTCAGATTTTTGCATTATTTTTTAAAAGAAAAATACACGTGTCTCTTTCCCTAAACTCTAATAACCCATTTCCAACCCACGATTTAGTACCCAAAAGTAAACTGTATAATCAACAGGGTTCTAAAATTTTGACAGTTGAGCCATCCCACTAAAGGGAATCCCATCCCACTATACCACGTCATTTGACAGTTAGCATTCTTCCCACAAAATTCCCTTATGGTTCTCCTCCTCTATCTCACCTCACCGTCAATCGCTATCTGTGCCTCACCTCCTCACTTCTCTCTCTACTAAATCCTCCATCTCCTTCGGCTCTATTGGCTAACTAGGTTTGATGTTGAAGCAACATCATTGATGTGTAACCTTTCATTGCCACCGGTCTCACCACCACCAACCAAATAGGTATGTCACCCCTCTGTCTCCGTCGCATAGTTTTTTTCACTTTCTTTCATGCGTGCATGGTTTGTTACTGTGTATTACTTCTTGTTTGGTTCGTTACATCCATTATGACACTTAAAACGATTTTCTGGTGGAAAAAGAAAAAACTCTCTGCCAGCAATTAATAAGGTTTTAGGTGATGTTATATATATACATAAAAGATGGTTTTGGCCATACTCAAAGTTCAACCCGTTTTAATAGTACTTGCCTAACAAGACAATGAAAACCAATTAAGGTGGTAGAAGATCTTGGTGTAATTTATTTTTTCCTGAAACCGCATGAACTTATTATACGTATATATTATACGTATGTATACCAATTTCTGTTGAGGAACATTTGTCGGAATAGATTAGCATCAGTTTTGTCTAATATAATGAATCCAGATATCATTTATAAACATATATGTACTTGCATTATCATGAAGCTTCAGTTTACTAGAAGCAGCCATGAATATGACGGCTTGAATTTTCTTTGATTGACAATTGGTACAAGTTTTCCAAATGAGTGTTACCGGTAAGTGTTTTGTTCCAACCAAAATTCTGATACGGTTATTATTTTGCGTGAGAGTTTAGATAGTTACGTAAAGTTTAAGAAATTCTTTATAGTATGTAGTATCATCTCCCAACTTCCCATGTTGGTTCAGTTAAAAAAGAAAACCACCATTGTTCAGTTAAAAAAAACATCCATCATTTAACAATACTCCCTCATCCACGTTCTACCACCTCACCTCCATCTCTCTCAATCTCTGCCAATAAGTTCAAAACGAGAGAAAAAGGTTACTTGGGTTTTTTAATTGTTTTTTAAAACATATAAACGAGTTTATAAACTCATGGGTTAAACACGCATATCTGTTAACGCATGTCTTCATGCATTTTTTTCCTTTTGTCTCAGGAGAAATTAATCAAAATAATGCACGTGTGTTTTCTTCTTTTTTCAACTACCTGTTTTATCAATATATATAGATGCCCCTGATTTTTGTTGCCTACCTCTGTTAAACATGCATATCTATTAGCGCATGGCTTTATGGTTTTTTTTTATTCTGCCTGAGGAGGAATTTATCACGGAATGCACGTGTGTATTTCTTTTTTCAACTGCCTGTTTTATATACATAAACATCTATGATTTTTTTGCCTACCTCTGTTAAACACGCATCTATGTTAACGCAATGGCTTTATGTTTTTTTTTAATATCTCTCAGTAGGAATTAATCGAGATAATGCACCTATTTTTTTTCATTTATGGTTCATGAGATTTCTTTCTTCTGTAAGTAGGGGTGGCAATTCGGGTTAACGTGTCGCGTTTCGATCTGACACGATCCGACACGATAATATTTTTTTGGATACGACACGACACGAATTCGTTTTTTTAGTTGACACGAACTTAACCCGAATAAAAAAACAACACGGCACGACACAACACGAATACCAAAATTTCTTAAATGTCACGCATAAAAAATACGATAACACGACACGACTCATAATTTATACACGAAAATGACACGACATGACTTTGTGTAAAAAAAATACGATACGCACACGACATATCGTGTCAATTTCATACTCCTTCCCCGGACAATTATATAGACAAAAAAATAAATAAATTATTAGATCATTTTTTTTCACTTACGGGTCTGTTAACCTCCGCCATCACATATACTATTTCTTCGTTAACATTCACTGATTCTGGGCATGACTGTGTAATATATCATCTCCCACGATGATCCAAACTTGAAATCAGAATTTACTACAATTCTTATTTCGAAAAATCAATTAATTATTCTTAAAAAGCAATTAATGTCTTACCAATGTTTCTATCTACATTTTTTTCATATCTTCTTTTTTCTACACGCAGGTGTCATCATCTTTTTCATTGCATTCTACATCCCATATTTCGTACAATCTCTTGCGACGCGGTATGTTCCTTACTCCTCGAATATATATAGATATAGAAAGTATAATTTATAATGTTTTCCGAAATATATAAACACATTTTATACACATATACATGTTATTTGTCTACATTGGATTGATTTTTTTTTTTTGAAAAAAATTGTGTTGATTTATTATGTTTTTATTTCCACAACACCTGTTCTGTTCTGTTCTGATTGCTAACTTTGTTTCTTTTATTCCTAGAGATAATTCTTATTATTTAAAAAAAATTATTACTGTTGAAAAACGTTTCGCCATCACAGATACTATTTCTTCGTTAATCACCATTGATTTTGGACATGACCGTGTACTATATCATCTCCCACGATGCTCCAAACTTGAAATCAGAATTTATTAGAACTTTGATTTCGAAAAATCAATTACTTATTCTTATAAATAAATAATTAATTAATGTCTTACTAATGTTTTTATCTATATTATTTTCATATCTTCTTTTTTCTATACGCAGGTGTCATCTTCTTCTCCATTGAATTCTACATCCCATATTACGTACAGTCTCCCCCGACGCGGTATGTTACTTACTCCTCGAATATATATATATATAAAGAAAGTATAATTTATAAAGTTTTCCGAAAATAGATAAACACATCTTATATACATATATATGTTATCTGCCTACATTGTAACACTTAACACATGACCGTGTACATAATACCCTTCCTGATCAATTACTTACACCGCCTCATGCTATTAAATATTAATCACATAATAAATTTTGTCAATGACAGAAATAAATTACCATATTGTAAGTTTTTTATATTCCTAAAAAATATTTTTTTTCTCGAAATAATTAAATACTTTAGAAAATCATTTTCCGTTCGCCTGAAATCATTTGCCAGTAATTATCTACTACTGATGAATCCATTTCATATTTGATGCAATACATTTTTATACGCTACAAACAATCTTATATAGCTGCAAATCTTTTTTAAACTCCTCAAAATAATTATTATTTGCTTGAAAAAATTACTATTGTTAAAAATCATTTTTTAATTGACTGAAATTATATTTATAATCTGAAACTAATTTATTACTGCTAAAATTCAATTTTTTATTTGCTATAAATCATTTCTATAACCTGTAAATATTTTAATACTGTTGTTAAATCATCTCTTTGTTCCTAGAAATATTTTTATTTGCTATAAAAATTTTATTATTATCGAAATGATTTTATAATTGCTTAAACCATATTTTATTATATCACAATAAAAATAATAATGATGACATATATATTTAGAACATAAATATTAAACGGTAATATTGATTAATTATTTACAATAATTAAGTTATTAACTTTTAAACATATAATAAAGTGCTTCAATCGCATAAATAATAAACCACATTCTATTTTTTTTAACCTTTACTATTAACAAATTAAGAATTATACCTATTCTCAAAAATAAATTTCAATCAGGATGGAAACTTTTACAAGCATACGCTCAATCGAACAACGACATGCCCGCTTATCTACGCGGCGACGCCTTCTCATTTCACGCAATTCAAATCGTACTGATCAAGTCTTCGTAAGCCGTCTTTGATCCATTGAGAGAGAGATGCGATATGTTACATTGTCACTATTGCGCCTTAGACGACTACAAGGTGTTCAAGTACCACATGCACCCAACATCAACGCTACTAATGCACATTCGACTAGCGGTTTACTTCCACATAACGGTAGAGCTATACACACAACTTCATTTCCTTAACTCTAAGGATTTTACAATTTAGCAACATGTCTTTCCTATTTATTAATCCTTTGCGAAATTGCAGTTAATTGTGATAATCAATCAAACATTCGCGCATCCGCAGGTGTAAACGTCCCAACAAATATCATGCGTCGTACGGATAGGTCGACTTCCGCCGGTAATCGCGTTACGATAGTTATATAAATATAAGATAAATTTAAACATACAAAAGTTATACATAAAACTCGATACCTGAACTAATATTATATCTTCTTTACAGCAAACACATATCAGTTACGTTCAAGGCGTCGTAATATTATTGCACGATCGACTTTCGGTCAACCCACATCAAAATGCTCCCACTGTAATGCAGTTATGTGGGTTGAAGAAAAAATACGAGACAGCCCCAAATCACGACCTAAATTTTCATTATGCTGCAAGGTCGGTCAAGTGATGCTACCTGCCCTTCCCAACACACCAGAGTATCTAGAGGCTCAATTCTGTAATGCTAGATTCAAAGAGCATGTAAGAACGTATAACTCAATGCTGTCATTCACGTCAATGGGAGGAAAAATAGATCACACCGTACTTGATGGAAGGGGTCCTTATGTTTTTAAAATTAGTGGAGAAAATTACCATCGAATTGGTTCTTTGCTCCCTGATCCTGGAAATGCGCCAAAGTTTGCACAACTATACATCTACGACACCGAGCATGAAATATCCAACAGATTGAGGTGTATCAATTCAAATGGGGCTAATCAAATTGACCATGCTACATTAGCACGATTACAATTTATCTTAGATTCAACGAATCCTTACGTTGGAGTGTTTCGGAAAGCACGTGATACGTTAAATGAGAACGATACGAATAACCTCCACATTAGAATTTTACATTCAAGAGATGGACGACAATACAACAGACCTACCACAAATGAAGTGGCGGCACTTATCATTGGTGATGGATCTGAGGATACAAATAACCGTGACATTATTGTCAAGAAAGTTGATGGAACACTTAAAAGGATAGATGAGACCCACCCATCCTACATGCCTCTCCAATATCCATTACTTTTTCCTTACGGGACAAATGGGTGGCGCAGAAATATACAATTCACTCTCGGTTCCAGCAACAAGAATACTGGTGTGTCAATGAGAGAATTTTATGCATATAGAATACAATTCCGCGCCAACGAAGGAAAAACGATACTACAAGGTGGTCGTCTGTTCCAACAATATGTTGTCGATTGCTATGTAGCTATTGAACAACAAAGACTATGTTATGTACGTGCCAAACAGAACAAGTTCCGTTCAGATCTGTTTAAAGGACTGATGGATGCAGTTAATTCCGGTGATACTAACGCTGCAACGATTGGTAGAAGATATGTTCTTCCCTCATCTTTTACTGGTGGTCCACGTAATATGATCCAACACTATTAAGACGCAATGGCAATTTGTCGATCAGTAGGATTTCTAGATTTCTTCATAACATTCACGTGTAATCCAAATTGGCCAGAGATCCAGCACGGGGTATCCATGTTGCCAGATCAACGCACTGAAGATAGGCCCAACATAGTTGCTAGATTATTTCAATTGAAGTTGAAAAAACTGATGGATGATTTCAAGAATCGCAATTTCTTTGGCAAAACCATTGCAGGTACGATCGTCGAATCATATTAACAAATTTTATCTCACTACTCTTCTGTATGCACTCTTTTTCATTAATCATAAATATATTTCTTGCATTAACAATTCAATAACTACTTACTGCGATCAGATATTCATGTTATCGAGTTCCAGAAGCGCGGCCGGCCACACTCCCACATTATTCTCACCTTAGCTGAAGATGATAAACCACGTTCTCCCGATGAAATATATACCATTATCTCCGCCGAACTTTCGGATGAGTCCACAGACCCTCTAGCTTTTGAAACTGTGTTGCGGTGTATGATACATGGTCCATGTGGCACTATGAACCCCAGCGCTCCCTGTATGGTCAACGAAAAATGCTCGAAAAGCTATCCAAAGAAATTTGTTAACGAAACTGTTGTTGAAGAAACTGGATTTGTTCTTTATAGGCGCCGTAATACTAACAAGACATACACGGTTAATGGCTTCGATGTGGATAATCGTTGGGTTGTTCCGTATAACCGGGATCTAATTGTAAAGTATAATGCCCATATAAATATCGAACGTTGTGCACAAGATAAACTTATTAAGTACCTATACAAGTACATTAATAAGGGACCCGACCGTGCAACGATCGTTATTGAGGATAACGAGACTCACCATAACAACGGTGGAGAACGCCGCGTCCAAGATGTCGATGAAGTCAAACAATACCTCGACTGTCGATACGTATCTTCTATTGAGGCATGTTGGTGAATCTTCAAATTTGATTTACAATCCCAGTATCCAGCGGTTGAACGATTACAATATCATTTACCGGGTGAACAATTCATCATCTTCGAAGAAACATCTGATGCCGGATCCTTAGTCAATCGAGATAGAATCCACGACACAATGTTGACCAAATGGTTCGAAGCTAATAGGGATCATGAAGATGCAAACAACTTGACGTATGTTGCGTTCCCTAAAGAATGGTTGTGGGAAAGTGCTGTAAGAAAATGGAGGAGAAGACGACAACGTGGCAGTATAGGGAGACTACCATATGCGCCCCCGAGCTCTGGTGAAAGGTATTACATAAGAATGCTTCTTCATAAAGTTCGAGGATCTAAGTATTTTGATGATGTCAAAACATTCAATGGTATTGTGTATCCAACCTTCAAAGCGGCATGCATTGCATGAGGATTAGTTGACAATGACAACGAATGGGACGAAGCACTTGATGAAGCTTCAATATGGGCTACGGGTTCCCAACTACGGAACATGTTTTGTTCCATCCTCATGTTTTCTGAGATTTCAGATCCAACATTACTGTGGGAGAAACATTGGTGTAACCTCACCGATGACTTGCAAAATCGAACAAGAAGGGAAGTTGTTGATCTTGATATGCATCTCAATAATGACGACTTGAAAAACTTGGGCCTACTAGAGATCGAACACATATTGAACAAAAATGGAAGATCTCTTTCTGAATTCCCTCCCATGCCGCTACCATCCTCACGTGCAGCTGAGTTTGTTACCAACAGGGTTCTAAGAGAAGAGCTTGATTACGACAGTTCTAATGAGTTACAACTGTTCCAGTCATTGCATGCCGGCTTAAACGATGATCAACTTGCAGTTTTTACCACAATTATGGAAACATCCTTACGTCAACGTGGTGGACTTTACTTTGTTTACGGTAGTGGTGGAACAGGGAAAACTTATTTGTGGAAAACGTTAATATCGAAATTCAGATCTGACAAGAAAATAGTTCTTACCGTTGCATCATCGGGCATAGCTTCTTTACTCATGCTAGGAGGACGAACCGCCCATTTCCCGTTTCAAAATACCTCTTAATCTAGATGAATCATCAAGTTGTTCCATTAGTTTAAGGACGTATTTAGCATTTTTGATACAAGAAACGTCATTAATCATCTGGGATGAGGCGCCAATGATAAGTGGTTACGCTATCGAGGCAGTCGACCGTACATTTAAAGATATTTTAAAAAATACAGTTAACTTTTCTGCAGATCGACCGTTTGGTGGTAAATTATTTGTGCTAGGTAGTGATTTCAGGCAAATATTGCCTGTTATACCCAGATCTGGACGTGAACAGATTGTTAGGTCTTCGTTGCCGAGGTCATCGATTTGGAAGCATTGCAAAGTTCTGCACCTCAGGAAAAATATGCGTGTCTCATCGGACTTTGTCGATGGCATAACACGACAAAATCTACTCGATTTCACAGAATGGATTAAACTGGTTGGCGAAGGAAAGGTACCTTCAAAATCATTCGGTACAGACATTGAGCCAAATTGGATACAAATCCCCGAATAATTTCTCATAAAAAATGGTGAAACGGGACTAATAGAATTAATTTCAAAAACATATCCTAATCTTCATACAAACTTCAACGATCTAACATACCTGAATGAGCGTGGAATTCTGGCACCAAAAAATACCGATGTGGATGAGTTGAACTTCATTATGCTTTCGATGCTTCCAGGACCACTTAAGGTATATAATAGCGCGGACAAATTATGTCCTTCCGAAGAGGATGGCACTGACCCCACCATGTATCCTCCTGAGTTTCTTAATTCATTACAATTCCCCGGGCTTCCAAATCATATATTGCAACTCAAAGTTGGTGCTCCTATAATTCTCCTACTAAACCTTAACCAATCTTTAGGGTTGTGCAACGGAACTCGATTAGTGATCACCAAGATGGGGGAAAAAGTCATAGAAGCTAAAGTAATTACGGGGTCCAGGATCGGTGATGTTGTGTTCATCAACCGTGTCGACTTATCACCTACAGTTGGTAGTTCGCCCTTCATGATGAAACGACGACAATTTCCAATAAAATTGGCTTTTGCTATGACTATCAACAAAAGCCAAGGTCAAACTCTCCGTCATGTTGGCCTTTATTTACCAAACCCAGTGTTTTCTCACGGGCAGTTGTACGTAGCCTTATCCAGAGTTAGTTCTCCAACAGGATTGAAGGTTTTGATAAAGAATCCACAAGGAGTTCCTGCAGATTTCACAAAAAACATTGTGTATAAAGAAGTTTTCAATAGCATTGCTACATAAAAAAGTTTGTTGCTGAACAATTGCGAATGTATTGCTATGGCAAATCTATGAAAACTACTACTGCATTTCCTATACTTCTTTACTTGCAAGTTTTTTTTTCTTTTCAAAACATATGTTGAATCATTGTCAACTTAAATTTCTTTATCCTTTAAATACTTTGAACTGCAACGTTACAATGACTCATTACTATATCAACTCTTCAAATTATAAAAACTTATCCTATACTCTTCACAGGTTATTATGGAACGACCACCAATTAATCGGTACCCAATGCGGTTTTACGATATTCTAATTGCTAAACACGAATTCTATAACTGTAACGTATTAGTCGAGGGAACTTCTGTTCACAAGCACGCAACAAAAATTGTTGAATTCGGTCACAAAATACAGGCTTCCGGACGATCCATGTCTGAACAACTAATTATGGATAAAATAATAGAGACATTACCACCACCATGGAAGACTGCAACAGACATTATTCTTCAACAAAATAAGCCAAGAAATTCAGGTGTACTGATTAAACTACTAGAGGAGGCCGAGAGAGATATCAACCCGTTATGGATACAGTTCGAACGAGAAGAAATGGATCCACATACGTGCGTTCGTCACCATATTTCTAAAAAAAAAAAATACAAGGCGAACTGTACAAAAATGGTTTCTTCCCACGAACTGATATTCTAATATATGCTATAGTAAACACTCTTCCACCGACATGGCCACTACAAACTATCCAAGACAAGGTGACAAAAGAGACAGTAACTATTGACGATTTATCCGACTATTTAACGGACATAGAAGATGACGTCATATGCATGGAAGCATTCAAGATTTGGGAGGATTAACAAATAATACAACATACAAATAACGTATCATCTAGTGATTCTCAGGTAATAACACGATATGGTTATACGTAACGAGTACTATTTTTTAGATTACACACAAATAAGCAATGATTATAAATGATTATTATATAACCATAATCATTTCTGCTTATATCTGCATTTTCAAAGATTAACTTTGGTAGAGAAATTTTCTTCCGTAGGAAATTAATCAATAATAATGTTCTTATAACTTATGAACGTATTTTAACAACAATTACTGCAACTAATTTCATTACTTATTTTTTTCCTTTTCGCAAGGTTTCGTGATGAAGAACGTTAGGCAAAAATACATAACAGTTTATGGCCAGGTATTCAACCATTACATGTATTCACATATTGCTTTTTATTACTAACATGCCTTTTGTCTAACAACTTTTATATATTATGCAGATCGACTTGGACCTTGCAAACACTGTAAGTATTAAACAACATATTTATTACTACTTAACACAAATTATTTCACATTTATCATCTAAAAAAATGACTACAAATTTGATTGTAGATTCATTTCCTACAAAATCAAGGGGTGAAGGTTGATCTACAATCCGCTAAGGTGTGTGGTGAAATAATATTGAACCAATATTTTATTTACCATTAGATTTAATTAATGTGCAAAATCTAACTTATTTTCTTCGTTCCCAAATCTACAAAATAGACTGATAAACTCCCCGTCATGAAGAATGAGGTATGAATTGCACACATCTTACAACATTTGTAATCCCATATGGTGCATTAATATTTACTTCTCATTAATATATATTAATGTCTGCTCCACTAACGATGACATAACAGATTTCAGTTTTCATCCCGCAACTCAAGAGATGCATTCACATCAATACATGGGAATTTCGAAAAGCTATGTTCAGGAAATATGGATTTACCCACTACGAGTATGAAGATAATCCATATTTGGAGTGGCTCAAAGAAAATGAATATCGCTTTCATTTCTACAAAAATTAGTTCCCGACAGTTTTAACTATTACTTCATTTTAAAATTCACTTCGTAATGTATTTTTTTTCTAACTTGGATTCTCCGCCTACGGTTTGATCTACGATATTCTGGTTCTTACCATTTATTTCCTCTTACTCATTTTAAATCGTACTCTTTACTCACCACATTACTTATATTTACATGATCATGGCTATGGTTACGATCTTCTTTTGAGATAACGATAATAATTATATATTAATTTACACACTTAAACAAAATAATTCAGAACGCGTTATACCCGCCGTGCATCGCACGGGTCACCACTTGTTATATAATAATGGAATGTGGCCCTTTGTCCTATTAGCCTTTTAGGCTTTAACTGTTACCGAATTGACCTAACAGGTTCTGTCCCTTATCTGTTCACGGTTTAGTTGTTACTGATTATAACATCGTCGTCTATCTGTTAGCCCATGGTTTAACTGCCTAGGTTTTGTTTTACCAAAGTCAGTTTTTGGTTTTATATTTAAAACGACGACGTGGCATGTTATATTCCATCCCACGATTTTTATTTCAAAATCGAATCTAGTTCTATATTTTGTTTGAAAATGACGTCGTGGTATTTTTTTCAACGGTAATATTTGGTTCACGTATCAACTAGTATGCGACGTGTCAATTTTTTAATGGAATACTTTGTGTTTTTTGTACAACCCTTAGATCAAATACTATCAATGGCTGTTGTGTATTCTGTGTCAATCCTTATGACTCTATTTTACTCCAATCAGCACACACTTGTGCACTCTATAAATAGAACCCTTTGGGTCTCATTTTTAAGAGTCCAAGAAAATTATTTTTGTGTCCAAACTTTGTCAAAATTTTGAGAGAGAGAGAGAATAAATCAGAATTATTTTTGTAATTTTCAAGTGTTGATATCGGTTCAAAACCAAAATGAAGATTGGACATCTCTCATTCTAAATTTGCACTTACGATTATTCAAGAATATAATTTTTGTAAGTGATTTCTTTCATCTTTGTGTATTTATTTAGATCAGTCTTTAGATCTAATTTTTGTACACAACGCAGTTGATTCACGAAATTAATTTTTGTGTGTGAATATTTTGTTTGTATCTTGTTTGTAAGATCTTGAATATTTTTAAACATTTTATTTTAAAACATATTTTTGAGAAAAATATTTGGATAATATTTAGATTAATATTGTTTATGGTTTAGAAAGTTAAACCTGAGTTTTTGTGAGAACTAATTTGTGAAGATTTCATATCGAGGCTGAATATTATTTTCTTGAGTGTTTAAGACTATTTTTTAACTAATCTAATATATTTGAAAAAATAGTCTTGATAAGTTTTTATATTAAAACCTGATTTAATCTAATATTTGTTTTCTGAAAAATAAATTGTGAATATTTGGCTTTGTCAGTTTGTTGACTATATTTGAAGTCATATTATTCTGTGAATATGATTGCTTGGTCTTTGAAGTGATTTCAGGATTATTCTTGTGCATATCACTCACTACATAACACTTATTCACGTAGACACTTTTTTGATTTATATATATTAGATCAACTCTGATTGTTCTATTTTTTGAGAAAAGAAAAGTAAAGTTTGAGAACATTGTGTTAAATCAAGAAAGATTTATTTAAACAAGAGAATAGAATATAAGAGTTGTTGCTAATATCTAGGAGATAAGAAAATTATTGCATTGCATTTGGTTATACCATTTAAATGTGGGTGTGTCATCTAGGATAGAACACCGCACACAAATACTTCACTAAGAACTAGGACACAATAGGCACTGAGCCAACCTGCGCTAAAGAAGCTAGAGGGGAGGCAAAGACGTGAAGAAAGAAAAGTGAACAAGAGCTGTATTGTGAGGATAATTGCGGAATAGCAACTAGAGCGGAGAGAAGCTTGGTCGAGATAGGTAATAGCTTGTTCTAATTTAACTTGCTTTGAGTCTTGTTTCATGTTTGTATAATCGTTCCTATTTCGTATGGATTTAGGGTAAGTAGACTAGGTTGACTCTTAGGAGAGTCTGTCATTTTTCCCGGGGAAGGGTTTTTGCAACGTTAAATAAATACCGCGTGCTTTACATTTTTCGCATATCACCTCACGCAAAAACGTAGGTTTAAATACTTAGAAACTCGCCTAAAAACTGAATAGATTATTATTTTGTAAATCGCCTAGATTTAACAAAAATAATAATTTGGACTTTTAATTGACTTTGGAAAATAAAACTATTTTTATAAAGTTAACGAATCAAGAAAAGTTTGAATTGGTCCCTCCTAAAATAACCAATAAAACTCGTAGGTAATTTGCGTTTAATCGGCAATCGTTTACTTCCGTATATAGTCTTTTGTGCATCGTTGGGTGTTTTCAAAATTCATTAAATTATGGTGTTTAATCATAAGCCCCCTCTCATCGTTTTGAGAGTGTACGGGCGAGACTTCTCGTCCTACACTATTGTCTCGATCGAGAGAGTTTTTCACCAAATTAATGATGTTGAGATACAGTTCCCCCTTTCAGTGTTATTGAGAATCCATGGACGAGGTTAGCCCCATCTGAATTGTCATGTCACCGTGAGTGAGTTAATTCTACTTCACCACATGAGTGATGTTCCATAGCTTAGTATGAACCGAATCATACAATTTGAATATTTCATACAACAAGAATAGGAGAGAACACTTGTACATTCATTAATTTCTTTAATACATGTTTCGTACAATGGTACAATGGTGAAAGGAAACTTATATAATGTCCTATTGATAATATTTCTTTAGATGATCATCATTCCAAGGATTAGAGAACGACCCTCCTTCCAAATTCTCGGGTCGATATTGTTGCCCAGATTATACTCAAGAGAGGGGGTGAATTGAGTTTTTACAAACTTTAAGTCAAATTAAAATTTCAGAAGAATATTTAATTTATAATACTTTGAGAAATTTCAGATTAATAAAACTGTAAAGAATAAATTTAACAAAATCAAATAAATGCTACCATCAAATTTAAACAACTAGAAATGCAGATTTTAACACTCTAGGAATATTAAATTAATTTTCGTATTTAATATTAAGTGATATTCTGAAATTAATTATTTAATTCAAAAATAATTATTTTAACCTTAAAATTAATTTAGTCAAATTTCGGAATTAATTTATTTGCAAGATAGTGTGCTGAAAATATTAACTCAAGCAAGCATGTGCAAATAAATAAATAAAAGTGCGGAAAATAAATGACACCGAAATTAAACGTGGTTCGGCCAAATCCCGGCCTACGTCCACGCGCCTAGAGCCCCTGTCTCCTTTGCGCTTCACTAAACCTGATCCACTTGCGGGTAGGATCAAACCACCGCGTACAACTGTTTGCAAGCTAACTCCGAGCTTCAAACCCCGTGGCCCACTTGAGGGTAGGAACCAATCACTGGTACAATTGTTTGCAAGCTAACTCCGAGCTTCAAACCCTGTGGCCCACTTGCGGGTAGGAACCAATTACCGGTATAAACCGAAGCTTCAACAAAGCTTCACAACAAATCTGAATTTTTGTAGTACAAGATACAATACTGAAACTCCTTAAAATACAATTTGTAATCTGAGTTTCTCCTTCTTTAATGAGACTTCAATAAATGATGTTGAAGTAGGCACAAGTCTTCTTCTTCAATGATTGAGCAGATAATAAGATTAATTGCTCTCTTGAATGTGTAGCTGAGTAGTAAAATAAACGCTCTCAATAATATTTCAAGTCTTGCTCATATTCTTATTCAAGTGATTCTTCTTCAATGCAGCTCTTGAATGCTTTAAATCTTTCTTCCAAAAACTAGCTGTTAGACACATGGATTTTGAGCATTAAATGCTCCTGATTTGCTGAGGTGAGATAACTGAAAATGATCTCCAAATCTGATATGCAAATCTTTATTTTTATCTTCTCCATAAAAATATAGCTGTTGTAGCATGGAAATAGACATCTGAAAATATATGTCATTTGAAAACTAGCTTGATAGATAACCCATATATTTTCTGCAAAAAGATTGTTAGTCCAAGAGATAAAATACAAAACTGATGTATAAATGTAAAGGGTGGACTAAAAATAAATTTACAACTCTGAATGATGGATGTGCATACAAAAATTTATACTGACATAACTTATGGTGGCGCATGGGAAATAGTACTTAAAAAGCTAACAACAATAATAGAATACTTTAACGCATCATAAAATTCATTATGATTTGCAAATTAGAAACCCAACACTCTCCCATATGTAGCTTTCTAAAATAAGTTCTTACGATTCTGAAACGGGGTAACCAATCATGAAGTAAGGTAACTGAGAAGCTAATGTCTAGTTGTCGAATTGTATATTAATTTAAGTGATTAGAAAATGCAAGTTAACTTCGTCAGATTATGTGCAAAGTGTGTAGGTAATCGTATGGATAGATTAAAAAGAGATGGACGAACGGCAGTACATAAATGGACTGATTTGACTTGAGAGAGAGAGAAGTGACCTTACAAAACAAATCTCATAGCTCAAAGAAAATGCAAGGTCTGATGGGTCAAGGTAGGTACCATCCTATGAACATCTATAAAAAAATAGATACCTAAGCTAAATAGACTTTTCGTCCAACAGCTATGAGATCTTAGGTTTAAAAAAATCTTATAATCTAGTGGACAAAAGAGTTGCCTACACACAAAAAGATAGGTCCGATCATGTATGGTCATTTCTTTATGACAAAAGGACGAAGGCTACATAAAGCAGGTATAGTACTAGCCGAAAGACAATTGACACAAGGTCAAATCTATGGCCGAAAGTAACTAAAGGGTTATAGCTGGTATAATACGTCTCTTGGTTTAAATCACAAATATAAAGCTAACAAGTACAGACTATGAACTTTGGATCGACATCAAATGGTACTAAAGCTCCTAAGGCGGTAATAGGTATACGCATGCAGTCATGTGTGTATATATATATATATATATATATATATATATATATATATATATATATATATATAAACATTCACACGCCAACAGCAAAAAAAACGGTAAGGTCTCAAATAGGACGAAATCAAAGCAGATACAATATTATTCAAAACATATAAAGTGACGAGTGGCACTTGATATTTCGGCCAGAACCAATTAATAAGGAAGTGACGACGTCAGTTCGGTTAAAAGTTAAAGGACTAGACCAATTAATAAAGGCTTCAGTTCTTAAAGTATGGCTTTAGTTCAATCTCGGATATGACAGGATGAAGCAAACAGCTATAAGCTTTTGGTCAAAAACTGGTAATGACCTAAGGCTAAAAGTGTAGTAGGTTTCTGAAATAATACATGTCAGATTTTATTTCACTCGGTATAGCAATGACAGACGAAAAAAAAATTTATTTAAAGAGAAAATCAACCCGAAAACAGGTCACACAATTAACGATCATAGATCAAGAGATATGCATGTGTGTCTAATGTGTCAAGTGCAAATGTGCAATACACATGAATACCTTTACTCGGATATGTCATTGAGTAGAGTCGAGGCATGTTGAGTCGTGAAAATAAAACTTGATATAAACAGGTATAACTCAATCAGAATAAATATGTAATCAAGGCAATATGACATAAATGCAAATATTATATAATATAATAAATATATGTATATGATGGTATATGAGCAAGATTATATTATAAATATTATACAATAAGAAATATCTATATAATAGCTTAATAAAAATATGTTTGGAATCATCAAAATCAATATATTAAGTTAAACTAAAATGTACATTAATTAAACTAATTTAATTAATTAGGGATAAATAACATTTTCGTTAACAATCTCCCCCTTTTTGGTGATGACAAACAATGATTCACATATATTCATAAAATGAATAAATTAAGCACAAATGAGTGAATCAACACTATTTCTCCCCCTTTGACATTATCAAAAAGATTTTTCATATAAATTTAGTGTCACGGATAAAAAGAATATCTCCCCCTATCAAAAATAATTCAAGCATGAGATATAACCATAAATCTCAAGGAACATATAAATAACATGAAAATTTTCAATACGCACACGAGTCATCATGAATTTTTCATAGCATGTATTTGAATGTGTAGATAGACAATAATATCATCAAATAATGCATAAGTCACAAAAATCATAAATGATACCAATTGTTGTAATCACACACAAACCGTGCGTTGCACACAATAATTTCTCAGAACAATTTTTTTATGTAAAAATAGAAATCATAACTCAATGTTCTCAAATAGTGCAAATACGAGAGATATATCAATGTGCATAATTAACTCTCTCACTAATGTAATAAAATTGCAATGTATAAATTTTCAGTAGGCGCAATATCAATTGTTCTATAAATCATCATGATGTAAACTTTCAAGTGCACAACAAATAAACATTTCATAACTCGATGTTTTCAAATAATTTGAATTAAGCACATAACATGAGTTAAAAATAACAAAAAAATATATAGCATTTTGCTCAAGCTTTGCCGTTTTCAAGATACGAGCTAAAATTCTCGGAATAATCAACTGAATTGCAAAATCCATAATAATATATCAAAGTTATGATCAAGCATTTTCGAACAAATAATCAAACAAATTTCAATAAACTTTTATCTCCCCCTAAAGGATACCAATTAAGGCATATATGCATTTATTTCATGAGATAAAATATTATTAAAAAAATTGACTTCATAAAAATCAATTTTGAAAAGTCTCACAAATGGTACCAATTGTTGATCATGTGGTTTCTCAATTCAAACATGCATAACACAAATATTAACAACTTAAAAAATATTCATCGTGAATGTTACAAATATTAACATGTAGCTCATATGACTAATAAATTTACAAATGACATTTTATCAACATATTCTCAAATAACATTTTCGTTTCAATTTAATATACAACAAAGTCATGAATTAATATAAAATCATTAATTACAAATATAAGTCTAAGTGTAACACACAACGATTATGAAATTTCATCTCTAAAGATTATCATCAAAATCTAGTGCATGTTTTACAACATAAAATAATCAACAATAATAAATGTATAAATTAACATGTGATGTTTAAATCATCTAGAACAACTTATATGTGTTAACAAATAATCTAAGTATGGAATAATATCAAATAAGATCATATCATCAATAAATATATGATATTTATAATTCAGGAAAGGTGTACCTTACAATCTTACCAATACCAAGTCATATATCCATGAAATGATTTCCTTGTATGGCATTTTTAACACTAGGAAGTGTTACGTATTCAACTTTTCTTGCTATCCGAATCATAGACATGAAAGTCCATAATCCATAATCCATAATGCATCTCAATTTGGAACCTAGACAACTTTCAAGATTTTCTCTTTTCCATCCAAGAAGGTGTTAGATCCATGAAGCAATATTAAAGAGGAAATTTCAAAATTCATTTTCTTATCAAAAATTCAAACATAGTCATAATAAGAGATAATCATCAAGATCAATAATGATACGCAACTTATGACATACTAGAATGTACGTAACAAATAATAATCATCAAAGTCAATTTTATCATAAAAAATATTATTCATCAAGGTATATAAATAATTTGTCATCCTTAGTATACATTGTCTTGGACAAAAAGTGTGGGTATTCACATTTTCAAACAAATGATACATTTAGGAATAACATGAATTTAATCAGATTATTATTCATGAGTAAGCATATAAGATATGAAAATAATATATCACAATATTCAGCAATAAAAAATAATACTAATTTTATTTTAAAAAAAAATTGTGTTCATGTTCCAATACTGGTTTTGCACCTAAAAACTTTATCTTTTGGAACCCAAAAAGAGTATGGTAAATTAGGGTTAGCATACATGATTGTTTCTTTTGGAATCCAAGCTAATTTAGTGTTATACTTTCCTTTTCTAAATTTACAAAATTTGGAATAATGTGTATGTCTACCACAATATGAACATAAAGAGTTAGAATGACTAGATGAGGCATCATTTTTAAATAAATTAGAATAATTCTTTTTCTCATTTTCTTCCTCATATCCAATACCATTATTATTAAATCGAATTCTTTGTTTTTCAATAATTTTATGAAAATAATCGTTTCCTTTAGTAAAGGTATCTAAAGATTTCTTTAAATATTCAATTTCCTTTTTCAACTCAATATTTTCAATTTCAAGAGGGTGAGTAATATTTACAGATTTATCCTTTTTAAAAGTTTTAATCTCATTTTTCAATGATTCATTTTCTAATTTCAAATCATCAAAATCATTTGACATAGAATCATAGTTAGTTGAAAGTAATGAATGAGACTTCTTAAGATTAATATATTTCTTTTTAAGTTCTTCAAAACTTTCACATAATTCATTGAATACATTTTGTAATTCTTCATAATCATCAACAATATCATCATCACTATTACTAGAGTTAGGATTAGAGAGTACCTCCTCATTATCATTTGCCATGAAACAAGTAGCATTTGTCTCCTCGCTGCTTGATTCATCAATATTAGCATATAAGCAATGATTGAATTCTTCCTTTAAAATAAAGCTTGAAATGCAAGGTTGAGTATGTGTCCATTTTCTTCTCACATAATGAAACAATGAATAACTACAAGACACCAAACATTTTAGCATACAAATAATAAAAATGTAGAGTGCAGCATTTAAAATAAATACAAAAAAGTTTGTCATGATCTTTAACTCAGTGATTGTTAAATCAAAATAAATAAGAAGAGCACTAGCTCTGATACCAATTGTTGCCCAGATTATACTCAAGAGGGGAGGTGAATTGAGTTTTTACAAACTTTAAGTCAAATTAAAATTTCAGAAGAATACTTAATTTATAATACTTTGAGAAATTTCAGATTAATAAAACTGTAAAGAATAAATTTAACTAAATCAAATAAATGCTACCAACTAATTTAAGCAACTAGAAATGCCGATTTAAACACTCTAGGAATATTAAATTAATTTTCGTATTTAATATTAAGTGATATTCTGAAATTAATTATTTAATTCAAAAATAATTATTTTAACCTTAAAATTAATTTAGTCAAATTTCGGAATTAATTTATTTGCAAGATAGTGTGCTGAAAATATTAACTCAAGCAAGCATGTGCAAATAAATAAATAAAAGTGCGGAAAATAAATGACACCGAAATTAAACGTGGTTCGGCCAAATCCCGGCCTACGTCCACGCGCCTAGAGCCCCTGTCTCCTTTGCGCTTCACTAAACCTGATCCACTTGCGGGTAGGATCAAACCACCGCATACAACTGTTTGCAAGCTAACTCCGAGCTTCAAACCCCGTGGCCCACTTGCGGGTAGGAACCAATCACCGGTAAAATTGTTTGCAAGCTAACTCCGAGCTTCAAACCCTGTGGCCCACTTGCGGGTAGGAACCAATTACCGGTATAAACCGAAGCTTCAACAAAGCTTCACAACAAATCTGAATTTTTGTAGTACAAGATACAATACTGAAACTCCTTAAAATACAATTTGTAATCTGAGTTTCTCCTTCTTTAATGAGACTTCAATAAATGATGTTGAAGTAGGCACAAGTCTTCTTCTTCAATGATTGAGCAGATAATAAGAGTAATTGCTCTCTTGAATGTGTAGCTGAGTAGTAAAATAAATGCTCTCAATAATATTTCAAGTCTTGCTCATATTCTTATTCAAGTGATTCTTCTTCAATGCAGCTCTTGAATGCTTTAAATGTGTCTTCCAAAAACTAGCTGTTAGACACATGCATTTTGAGCATTAAATGCTCCTGATTTGCTGAGGTGAGATAACTGAAAATGATCTCCAAATCTGATATGAAAATCTTTATTTTTATCTTCTCCATAAAAATATAGCTGTTGTAGCATGGAAATAGACATATGAAAATATATGTCATTTGAAAACTAGCTTGATAGATAACCCATATATTTTCTGCAAAAAGATTGTTAGTCCAAGAGATAAAATACAAAACTGATGTATAAATGTAAAGGTTGGACTAAAAATAAATTTACAACTCTGAATGATGGATGTGCATGCAAAAATTTATACTGACATAACTTATGGTGGCACATGGGAAATAGTACTTAAAAAGCTAACAACAATAATAGAATACTTTAACGCATCATAAAATTCATTATGATTTGCAAATTAGCAACCCAACACTCTCCCATATGTAGCTTTCTAAAATAAGTTCATACGATTCTGAAACGGGGTAACCAATCATGAAGTAAGGTAACTGAGAAGCTAAAGTCTAGTTGTCGAATTGTATATTAATTTAAGTGATTAGAAAATGCAAGTTAACTTCGTCAGATTATGTGCAAAGTGTGTAGGTAATCGTATGGATAGATTAAAAAGAGATGGACGAACGGCAGTACATAAATGGACTGATTTGACTTGAGAGAGAGAGAGAAGTGACCTTACAAAACAAATCTCACAGCTCAAAGAAAATGCAAGGTCTGATGGGTCAAGGTAGGTACCATCCTATGAACATCTATAAAAAAATAGATACCTAAGCTAAATAGACTTTTCATCCAACAGCTATGAGATCTTAGGTTTAAAAAAATCTTATAATCTAGTGGACAAAAGAGTTGCCTACACACAAAAAGATAGGTCCGATCATGTATGGTCATTTCTTTATGACAAAAGGACGAAGGCTACATATAGAAGGTATAGTACTAGCCGAAAGACAATTGACACAAGGTCAAATCTATGGCTGAAAGTAACTAAAGGGTTATAGCTGGTATAATACGTCTCTTGGTTTAAATCACAAATATAAAGCTAACAAGTACAGACTATGAACTTTGGATCGACATCAAATGGTACTAAAGCTCCTAAGGCGGTAGCAGGTATACGCATGCAGTCATGTGTGTGTGTATATATATATATATATATATATATATATATAAACATTCACACGCCAACAGCAAAAAAAACGGTAAGGTCTCAAATAGGACGAAATCAAAGCAGATACAATATTATTCAAAACATATAAAATGACGAGTGGCACTTGATATTTCGGCCAGAACCAATTAAGAAGGAAGTGACGACGTCAGTTCGGTTAACAGTTAAAGGACTAGACCAATTAATAAAGGATGCAGTTCTTAAAGTATGGCTTTAGTTCAATCTCGGATATGACAGGACGAAGCAAACAGCTATAAGCTTTTGGTCAAAAACTGGTAATGACCTAAGGCTAAAAGTGTAGTAGGTTTCTGAAATAATACATGTCAGATTTTATTTCACTCGGTATAGCAATGACAGACGATTTTTTTTTTATTTAAAGAGAAACTCAACCCGAAAACAGGTCACACAATTAACGATCATAGATCAAGAGATATGCAAGTGTGTCTAATGTGTCAAGTGCAAATGTGCAATACACGTGAATACCTTTACTCGGATATGTCATTGAGTAGAGTCGAGGCATGTTGATTCGTGAAAATAAAACTTGATATAAACAGGTATAACTCAATCAGAATAAATATGTAATCAAGGCAATATGACATAAATGAAAATATTATATAATATAATAAATATATGTATATGATGGTATATGAACAAGATTATATTATAAATATTATACAATAAGAAATATCTATATAATAGCTTAATAAAAATATGTTTGGAATCATCAAAATCAATATATTAAGTTAAACTAAAATGTACATTAATTAAACTAATTTAATTAATTAGGGATAAATAACATTTTCGTTAACAGATATATTCCAGGATATACCTCTTCTATAATTCTGTAGGGGCTATACCAATTAGGATGAAGTTTATTTGGCTTTTGCCAAGCCTTCTTTAAAACCAAGTCTCCTATAGCTAATGACCTATCCTTCACCCTTTTGTTGTAGAATCTGGCAGTTCTCTGCTGATAGGCGGCCTTCCTAACCTCTGCATCCTCTCTCCTTTCTTCAATAAGGTCTAGATCCAACCTCCGATCTTTATCATTTTCTTCCGGGCTATACGTCTGAACCCTGTGGCTTAGTAGGTCGATTTCTATAGGGATCACTGCCTCTGAGCCATAGGCCATAATGAAAGGGTCTCTCCCATTGGAGTTCGTACTTCTTTAGCTCAAAGACCCTTGGAATATTCTAATTTCTTCTTGATCTCGTCCAGTATTGTTCTGTTACTCACCTCTGCTTGGCCATTTGCCTGAGGTCGTCCTGGAGTTGAGTAAAACTTCTTGATGCCGACCTTCTTATAATAGGCCTCCAAAGATGATTTTTTGAATTATTTTTCGTTGTCTAAGATCAAGGTAGGAGGTAGACCATATCTATAGATAATCTTTCTCCAAATGAATTTGAAAGTATTTATCTTAATGATGGTTATCATGGCCTATGCCTCAACCCATTGGGAGAAACAGTCAATCACCACAATGAGATACTTATAGTTGCCAGTTGCCCTGGGCAAGGGTCCTACCAAATAAATTCCCCAAATAGCAAATGGCCTGAGAGAGGTAATAGAAGATAGAGGTTGATAAGGCTGACTAGGGATGCTAGCATATCTCTGGTATTGATCACACCTCTTCACATAACTGGCCGCATCCCTGGCTAAGGTCAACCACCGATACCCTTGTGTGATAACCCTCTTTGCTAACAATCTCCCTCCTATATTATTGGAGCAGGAACCTTCATGTATATTCTTCCAGATGTATTCCACCTCTATCGAATGGACACATTGGAGTAGAGGTAGAATGAATTCTTTCCAGTATAAAAACATTACCAACGACTAAGAACTTAGCTGCCTTATACCTCAGCTTCTTCCTTTTTAACTTTGAGTCTAGTAGTTCACCATCCCTTGTATATTGGATGAGAAGGTCCATCTAAAATTCTCCTATCTCAAGGTTTAAGCAGAACTCAACCATGTTGTCTTCTTCTTCAATGATCGGTCGGTGTAGGATGTCTAATAGTACTGACCTTCTGATTTCTATCCTAGTTACTGACGATTGTCTTGCCAGTGAATCGGCTCAGCCACTGTCTAGCTGAGGGATCCTTTTTAATTTCACTTACCTAAAGTTTTTCAATGCTATTTTTATCCTATCCAGGTATCTAGCCATCCTTTCATCCTTTGCTTCATATAATCCTAGGATTTGATTCACTACCAGCCTTGAGTCACTGTGAACCAACAACTAGCCGACATTTAATGCCTTAGTGAGGGAGAGACCTGTCAGGAGGGACTCATACTCAAATTTGTTGTGGGATGCCTTGAATTTAAATATAAAAAATACTCTATATCAGTTTCGTCTGGAGCCGACACTATTAGGCTGACTCCACACCCTACCTCACATGAAGAACTATTAACAAAGAGGCTCCATATAGTACCTTTTTAAAAAAATGTTGCCCTCTTCCACTACTCCATTCTCGAACATAAATTTTTCTTCTTTATTCTCGACTACCACTGTTTTGGCCGTACTCGTCTCGGCTTCAGCCGGGTTAGGACTTACCTTTTTTGGCTCAATTTTCATATCCTTATTCTTCTCTGTATCGGCTTCATTCTATGTGAATTCAGCTACAAAAGCAATTAAAGCCTATCCCTTGATGAATGTTCTCGACTGATAGATGATGTCGAATTCTCCTAACTCTATTGACCATGCCATCAACCTACCCAATTTCTCAGGTTTATGGATGACTTGCCTAAGAGGAGAGTATGTTAGGACAACCATTGTATGGGTCTGGAAGTAGGATTTCATATTTTTAGATGTATGTATGAGAGCATAAGATAATTTTTTCATTTTTAGATACCTCTGCTCGGCCCCTTGAAGAGACTTGCTGTGGAAGTAGACTGGCTTCTTAACACCTTTATTATTTCTCACAATTTTTGCTCTAATGGTCAATTCAAACACGACCAAGTACACATATAACTTTTTTCCTTGAACAGGTCTTGACAATAAGAGTGGGGAACTAGGGTAGACCTTTAAGTCCTGAAAGGCCCTCTCACACTCCTCATTCCACTAGAAGGCTTTTCTCAACACCTTGAAGAAGGGAAGACACTTGTCTGTTGCCATTGATATTAATCTTTTCAGCACTGCAATTCATCCTGTCAGCATGTGGACATCTTTTATGGTCTTAGGAGTCCTCATCTCCATAAAAAATTTAATTTTTTCAGGTTTAGCCTCTATCCCTAGTTGATTGACAATGAAACTTGAAAACTTTCCTACTCCGACTCCAAATATACAATTTGAGGGGTTCAACTTCATCCAATATTTGCCCACCGTATTGAATGTGTGCTCTAGGTTGGCCATATGTGTCTCGGCCTTGAGGCTCTTAGTTAGCATGTCATCAACGTATACCTCCATGGACTCGCCTATATGATCTTTGAACATTTTGTTTACTAGCCTTTGATATGTAGCCTCGACGTTCTTGAGGCCGAAGGGCATTACCTTGTATCAGTATGTGCATTTTTAGTGATGGAAGAGGTCTTCTTGGCGCCGATCGGATCCATGAATATATGATTGTAGCCTGAGTAGGCGTCCATAAAACTCATCAGTTCTTGTCCATCCATGGTATAAACCATTTGATCTATTCTCGATAGTGGGAAGATGTCTTTGGGGCATGCCTTATTCAGATCTATGAAGTCAACACACATTCTCCATTTTCCCATTGGTCTTTGGCACAATGACAACATTGGTCAACCACTCTGGGTATATAACCTCTCTAATGAAGTTAGCTTTCTACAAATTCTTCACCTCATCTCTCATCACTTTGTATTTCTCCCTGGATTAGATCCTCCATCTTTGTCTAACTAGTCTAGATCCCTCGGCTATGTTTAATTTGTGGTAGAGGACCACCGGATCAATTCCCGATATATCTTCATAACTCCAAGAAAAAATGCTCTGCCTCATCCTCAAGAGTTTAATTAATTCTTCTTTAATCTCTCTCTTCAGGGTTTTGTCGAGCCGGACAGTTTTTTTAGCTCATCCTCATTGAGGACAATGGATTCTACCTCCTTGGCGACTTTGCCTTTTTCAGCTTCATCTCGTCTCAGAGGCCGAGAGTGTTCATGTTATAAGTAGCGGTGGCCCTCTTATGCGCCTCTCTCTCTTCGATCGAATTGAACTAGCATTCACGTGCCTCAACCTGGTCACCTTGAACTTCCCTTACTCCATAAGGAGTCAAGAATTTTATCAGTTGGTGAGGTTGAGGGTACGACCTTAAACTTTTTGAGGGCTACTCGTTCCATAATTATGTTATATGTTAAATAAACGTTCTCGTCCATCACGAAGAAATTGATCTTTTTTGTGAGACATCTTGGCCAAGTCTCCCCTATGCTAACGTCCATCTCATAAATCCCTAGAGGATGTACTTCATCTCCACGAAATCCAGTTATTGGTTGATGATATGGGATGAAACTCTTCTTGCTTAATCTCAGGCCAATAAAATAAGCCCAAAACATTACTTCGTCGGTCGAACTGCCACCGTCAACCAGTATCCTAGGGACCTCATATCCATGTACTCTTATAGTGATTACTAATGGGTCATCATATGGGGATAAAATCCCTTTAAAGTCTAATTACGAGAAGTCGACAACCAAGGTGTTCATGTCAACCTTCTTCCTCTTACCAGACTTCGAATCAAGAGTGGCCGAAGTTCACTACTCAGACACCCCGCCTAATTAAATACCGGGTGATCAGTACTTTATTAAATTAACTCAAAGTGTCTGGTTGGTTCATTCTTAGCATCACTGTCGAAAAATAATTTTCTTTATTAATCACCCAATTAATAATTAAGCTAAATGTCAAAACATTTAATTTTATAAATTAAGTCCGATTGTTATTATAAACTATGAAACCATTCTCACGAATACAAATGATCGTATTAAAATCGAACCATTCTAATGAAAGAACATGCTAGATAACTCAATCCAAATAAAATATCCCAAATCGCAGGACAATGTAATAATCAAAAGCAATCCCAACTAATATAGAATACTGAAATAAATCAAGAGTACAAATCTCTCTGAACTAGATAAAACTGGAAATGGGCGACACATGCCCTATCTAATGATGACTAAATAGAAGACTGAGAAGGCAAGGATGAAGTCGTCTACTGCAAGGACCTGCAACTCCCACACTAGTTGCAGCACATCAATAATCCAAAGATCTAAGCCACACGCCCCTGTGGCTGGACACCTGTAATCCAATATATATATATATATATATATATATATATATATATATATATATATATATATATATATATATATATATATATATATATTCAAGAGAAGGAAGAGATGATAGGAAACGAGTCAGAGCCCGAGTGTAAAACAACTTTAAAAATAGTTTAGCAAGAATTTAAAATGCTTACCAGTTGATATTACATACATGTTAGTACCTGGACACTCACTTGGGAATTCTCACCCCTCAACTAGAGTGCACGTCTAATGTACTAATGGACTAATCTAGATGAAACTAACCCAATTCACCAGTCTAACCCAATACACTAGTCTAACCCTATTTCCCCTCACCAAATTCTATTTCAAGTAATCGCATAATTATAGTATGTATCAGATAGCCTTTTCATATGAAAGTATTAAGGCAATTATATTCGTCACATTACAGACTTAAGTTCGCAGCCACTTGAATCCATTTCATATTAATTATTCTATTCTTATATACTTACAAGCACAGTAGATTAATCAAAGGTATATATGTATTTATCACTCATAATATATATACTAATAGGGCACCCCGCATAAATCTATGGTGCTGTCATACTCTGCTATCAAGTCCCCGTATCTCTCGTACAAAGGAAAATACTAGTTCGTAATCACTCTCGAACTGTATTAACACAAAACACACATATTGGAGGCGAAGCATAGTTCCAAGTCACTAAGAGGTTAGCACATACCCTCACGTCTCTTACGACTATCTGAATATCATTATCGGATAGCCTCTACCAAGGATCTATGCTCTAGGGTACAAGTCAATACCCCCCCCATAAAGGTCACATCAGAATAAGACTGTCCCGGTGCGAAAACCTCCGTAATAGCACGTAGCGCGGGTATGATTAAACAAAGATATTCAAATAACATATATATATATACATGCACTCATATATATATATATATATATATATACTCTATTTATCTAGATACGCCCACGACCCATAACATATTCTAGCCATGCGTAGCATATAACGCTCGAGTTCTACATATAAGTAAATCACTCCTTTTATTCTCTTAATTATTGCAAATCCTTAAGTACTTCTCGACTCTCAAAGTGTATCCTCTCGATAAACATAAAATCAGTAGGTGCACCCTCCTTACTCTACTGGTCCAAGTCTTTCTTAATTCTCACAAGACCTACTATAACGTACGCACGATTTCCTACTAAATTTATATTCCCGAAATTCCACGGTTTAATCTCATATAAACTCGTCTTACCCGAACCCTACTGGTCCTTCTCATATCCCAATAAGATATTTAAATTATGTCCAAAGGTCTTTACGCATTGGGATTGGATTAACATAAAAAAAGGGGAAGAAGTTTCAGTTTCAAAGAGGGGTCGATCGATCGATAAAAAGGATCGATCGATCGACACAGTCGATTAATCGACATTCTTGAGTCGATCGATCGATCAAGCATGTGTTGTCTCAGTTTCTGCAATTCTAGCCTACGGGTTTCATTCACTCTAAATCCTCAAACCTCCATTAACATGTCCCAAACTCCCAACCAAACCTCATGAATGTTATATAAACCAATATAGAAGATTTCTAATGTAAAACAATTACAATTTCACCAAGAATCGTCATCAAAGGGGATTAATTCAAGAAGATAACATTTAACCCTAGTTCATCCAATTTTGTCAAGAATTCATTTAAATTTCCAGATTCCTATCTCAAATGGGCATCAATTTCGTGGATACTATATTACATATGAAATATAACCATCCTAACACGCTTTCTACTCCAAATTTGCAATAAAAACCTCCCAAACAACATTTTATTTTCAAGAAAACATGAGAGAATAAATTCCCACACTAGCATGGATGTGTTATCAACTAAAGAACAACAAGTTAGATACTTTCCTTATAGATGGAAGTCTGAATCGTTGGTGATGATGGGTATGGTTTTCGTTCCTCGTTCCCCGATCTACGCGTTAGTGGTGCAATTGGTGAGGATGATGTTGGCTAGGTGGTTCTCTCCTTTGGAAGCCTTCCCGCTTCTCTCTTCCTTAGCCTCTCTGCAACTCCAAACTTTCTAACCCTCGAGGACTCTCTCTTCCCATAGATATAAACTCTCTATTTTCATCCTTTATTAAGGCCAAAAATGAAAAATTACCAAACTGCACTCTCGAGTTACCGGTTGGGCCTAAAAATATCCCGAGACCTAAACTAAACCCTCGGGTACACTTTTCTGACTATCTCGACCCTTCTGGACACATTAAAGCACTCAAAATGACCGTACGGGTGACTTGTAATTAATTCACTCTTATTCCATTAATTCAGTCCCGACAGGACATATGCGCATCCCGACTTAATTTCTATAATCATCGTATTATTCACTCGCGACAGTTTTAATAAATTCAATCTCATATATTACTTTACTCATCTAGTAATATTCAACATAATTCTTACCAATAATTACTAACTCTCGTCACGTTAGTAAATATTCAATTTTAAAAAAAATCCGGATAAATATTAAATTAATTTATCCCAATTAAATTTATTTAATCCAAGCGATTAGAATGTTAAATCTCCCCCATCCTTTTGGGGGATGCCAGGACATCGCATCCCCCCACGAGGGTAATCACACATTCGGATAACCATCCCATCTTCGGGATTCTGAAGCTTCACGAAGATCGAATGCAAATCCCACTCTGTGATTTCCCTCGTATTAGTGGGAACGCCTAGGCGCTCGTTTCCCAACCCTTCCCAAAGGAAGGGGAGGTTGGATAGGAACATCACCCCTATTACATACTTCCCCCTAATAACGAAATTTTGTCCCGAAATTCAAAAAATAAGGCCTACCTGGTAAAACAATTCTGGATACCATATCAGTACGCAAACTATCTTTATAGTAAGGCGCTTAATCACTATAGTCCTCGCCTTATAGCAAGATTGTTTAACACTCTCATTAACAACACTTCACATTGTGCTCCTATCCGACAACATTCGCATAAGACGAGCCTCTACATCATTGAATCCCATATTTTAATCATTGGGAGGCCGCACCTCACCACGTGTCAACTACTCATATTTATCTAAACATAAAACTCCCATTCTAAGAGAAACCATGCGAACATTTGATCGCTCTTGTCAGTTCTTCGAATCTCGATTTTAGACGACGTAACTCTTACGACAGTCAAAAGTCACCTAAAACAGCCGTGGTAATTCCACCATAGTCATCAGACTCTAACTCGGCCAATTAAAAATTCTGATTATCCATTCACCTCTAAACAACCAGATGGAGAATAGTTAAGGTTTTTCCACACAAAATATCAATAAGCAGTTTGTCCACAATAAACAGGCATGAGTGTTTACACACTACATTATCATTAGGTAATATCTTCTCCCAATTATTGTAATATGCTTCACTTACTAACTATAATTGTTGCGGATATAAAATGACCACAATGAGTCCAAAATTACACTCCTATCGCTCCACTAGTCGTTTATCACCTTTCGCCTACTCCTCGGTCTATAGGTGATGCAACCTGCTCAAAATGAAACTTCATCCCCACTGCTTCCTGAAATCCTGTATTGAAGGCGGGGTTCAATGATCTCACTCTAGTTCAGAGCAATACTGGGAAGGACCACTTACCGGCGTGATCCTTCTTTTCAAAGAAAGACTGGGGCATACAGTCTAATAGTGTATATCACCCAAAAGAGAAATAATTACTTTCTTTTAGGTCAACTTGTTCCACACATTCAAAGGAACTCGTGACCTTATCTTGATGTTGGCACAAATTGACTACCCGCTTCCATTATAGGAATCATAGGCTTGCTACAACATTCTCTGGTTGATCCTCTTGTTCCAACCGATTTCTATCTATGAGTGTTGCCCGCAGAGACTACTCACTATGTCCCGCTTCAACATCGACTTCTACTTGTAATGTCTCACATTAAGTGACACTTAATACTCCCCTTCTTTCCTTGGCGTATACCGAAAGTTCTGACCCATGCACTTTTCTCCACGATGTGCACTGCTGGACCTTTTATACCTTACTAATATCATCATTCTTTGTACGCGCAAGTCGCTATCAACATTTTACTAGTTACAACTCCGCTCCGAGTGTTCTCCAAAATAAGTTAAATTCTACCCTTCTCAAGGAATACCTCTTTTTAAATGGCTTCCCACAGCCTTTCAACCAAATTTGGGTGTGCTTATTCTGATTGCACATGTATATATGGATTATCGTTCTTCTCACATGATGATTAATCCACTTTACCATTTTCACTTCATTATATTAGTCCCTCAGGCATATATTTCACACATATATTCCCACGTCCCTTTAACCCGGACGATCCTGACATCAGCTAACTGGGATGCCCACACACCTTAGAAACCGTGCATACTGGCATAAACATCCCATACGTATCACACATAACACTCAATTCTTTGTTGTCCTTGTATTCACAATGCGGCCATAACACTTGGGTATTCCCAATCACCCCAGAAATCTAAGTTTTAAATCCTCCTTATCATCGTTTCACCCTTTAACTCATGGTGATAAAATAAATCTTCCAATGCTTCCTTACCACACAATCGGCTCCACTGGACTTAAATCATAATTTGTAAGGACATAATTTTATAAATCTCCAGAGTAGAATCTAGGAATTTTCTGTTTGTCCTAGATCAAAGTATGTATGTCTTATACCGCTACATTCGGCACGTCAACACGATCATCCACAACGGCCTTGATCCGAATCCATGCATTCATCATCTTCTCACGTGCATCATGCTACATACGGCGTGCTCCTCAACTGTTCCCACTACTCCATGTAATACCCCGCATTTTTATTGATATTTATTTATGGGATTAATTAAATTAAATATGAATTAATTGAGAATTAATCCGGATAAAATACTAATGAGATGTGAGCTGATATTTGATTATAATGTGTATATATGGCAATATATGAATATTAAAAATATTGAAATTGTCGCGAGGCTGAAATACGGCAATTTGGGAAATTTTGTTGGGACGCGCGTGACAGTCGCGTCAGGAGGGTAATTATTTAAATTAAAAAGTGAATTTTATTTTTATCAACCGTATGGTCATTTTGAGTGTGCCAACGCGTCCGGAAGGGTCGAAATAGTCAGAAAACACTAGCCGGGGGTTTAGTTTGGGTCACGGGGCATTTTTAGGCCATACCGGCAACCCAAAAGGGTAGTTTGGTAATTTCGGAATTTTGGGAATTAAAACCCACGAAAATTATAACTTAAAATCTGATTTAGTCTGTACCCACTAAACCCACTAACAACACTAAATGACTTAATGGGCTACGGGAGTTATTGGAAGAAATTTTAAGAGGTTCCTAAGGCAACCTC
Source organism: Sambucus nigra (assembly GCA_949130495.1). Lineage (NCBI taxonomy): Eukaryota > Viridiplantae > Streptophyta > Magnoliopsida > Dipsacales > Adoxaceae > Sambucus > Sambucus nigra. The sequence goes on along the minus strand of OX422208.1, from coordinate 578,159,544 downwards.
TAAACCACCATTGTCATCTTGGAGAAGAACTTGTAGAGAGAGAAAGAGAGAGGAGAATTCTGCAGAGAGAGAGAAAGCAATTCAACCTTCTTCAACCAACAACAAAAATCTGGAACATAAGGCAAGTGATTTAGTTACAATTGATTCAATGAATGTGCTCTTCCATGTTTAGTGTAATTATCGAATTTTGTCTTGGAAGATTGATATAGACCCATGAATTTGAGGATTAAAACTATGAACCATGTTAGGAATTGCATGTAGACATATTCTGGACGAATTATGAATTCAAAATATAACCCTTGATGATCTAAAAATGGATTTAAGAAGAGAATTTTTAGTGTTCTTGAAAGAAATAGAAAACTAGGGTTCTTGATGAAGTTTTGATCCAAATAAAGCCCTTGGTTGATGATTTATTGGTTTTAGAACGTTAACAATGTTGTAGAATGGTTGTATGATGATATTATAACGTTAGATTAGAGTTTCATGCATTATAATGGAGTTTTGGGACGATTTGAGGACTGCAAAACGAAGCAGTCCGTAGCCTATCTGGTGCAATCGATCGATCGACATTCATCAGTCGATCGATCGACCACCATCGATCGATCGATGATCAAGGTCGATCGATTGACCTTCCCAGAATGAGTAAAATTTTCCCTAGTTAAATTTTAATGATGTTAACCCTTAGAAAATTATTATTGGAGACTTTATGAATATCCTTAGACTTAAGGAAGACCAGTAGGTATGGTTATAAAATTTGGACCTTAATTAGAATTCAATTTGAGGAATTATTCTAAAATCTAATGAAATTCGATGAGTGAGATAATATTAGGGTTAAAAGAGTAAATTTGAATGATGTGATGAAATGAGGTTTGGGGCAGAAGTAAGGACCTTAAGAATAATGATGTTATATGTGGTAATGATAGGAAGCTTAATAATCCCTTTGAGATAGGTCTTAAGTACAAGAAACTATGACGTGAGATGTGTCGACAGTCTATATTATGTATTATCGGAAGACTTAAAACGTATAAAATTGGAATAATGGTATAAGGATGTAGAATATACCTATATTAATATTGAGACATCTAAGATGTGTGAATGCTTAGTATATAACTTATGTGTATGACATACCTACCATACTTGCTATCACGGGAGGTTTGCATTGGTTTAGGACCATCTAATCTTTGTGTGCCTACGGGGGGATATAGATTTGTACCTCGAAGACATAGGTCAGAGAAGGACTTATTGAGATGTTAATAAGTCTGCTGATCATGGGAGCATAGGTATGTGCGTGACCCTTATGATGTGACTGTGTTCGCCTCCATTGTTTGTGATTTGCTATTATCTGAGAACGATTCCTGAGAGATTCGGAATTCGTGATCCTTATGTACGTGATGTACCGGGATGGATAGCAGAGTATGTGTGCACCGCAGCTTAGTCTCGGGGTGTTAGTATTGTATATTTATGTTGAGAATAATATACGGTAAATTGAAAAGAATTGTCATGTTTAATTGTGAGTATGATTATAGTAACGTTATGAAAAGATAAAAAGGGGATATATACCAATAAATGGTTTTGTTAATAATTGGGAATCCGAGAATTAAAGTAGAACTCTCTATTTAATTGTTAAGGTTGGAATTAAAACGTGAACCGAGTAGATATGTTAGAAACTCTTTTGAACTAGATAGATATGAGAAACAAATGAATGGGTACGGGAACGTTAGGAGTGCACAGTTAGACGAGAGGTGAGTATTTCATGTGAGAGCACGTCCTAACATGTATTTTGCATTCATTGTTTTAAATGTTATTAAAGCACTTGTTGTTTTTAAAATACTCTCCACTTTCGGACTCTGACCCGTTTGCTTTCAAATATATTTTTGTAAAAACCTTTTTAGGTGCCCAGCCACAAGGACACCATGCATAGGAATTCTATTCAGGTGACGAGCTGTAGCTGTTGTGGAAGTTACAGGGCTTTGACAGTAGATGCCTCTTTTCTAGTCTTGACTCCATATTCAGTTTCATCATTTGTAGGGCATGTTGCCCATTTCTTTTAGAGACATTTTATATTTCAGTTATTCATATGGTGGATTGTAATTAATTCAGGATTCAGACTTGTTTTATTATTTCAGTTGTGGGATTGTTGTGAGGAGTATTTTCTCCAGACTCTTTATTACTTGTTGATTACACTATTGGGACTTTATTGTGTATGGTTATGTTATTCTTTTATTCTTCACTTACTTTATTCATGTTATTCTTTTGTTACGACCTCTCTATCGTTAATTATAAAAACCAACTAACTCTTTGTTGACTAGTAAATCAATTACATACGACTCATAACAATGAAATCCCTACGCATACTGGGATTAAATATCCGAGACCATTATACCCTTTGAAATCACAACATATATATATGTACATATATGCACAGAAGTAAAATTGCGAGCCCGGTCCTCTAACAGATGGGGCCTCGCCAGAACAAAACATGCTACCCCGATGTAGTAATCCCAATAAACTTACAATACCAGCACACTATCGGTATAATCATATATATAAAACAATAATTAAGATCATATCATACTCGTATAACACAGCACTAAAACGAGTAATTTCGATAAAGCATAAACCGCTATTAATATACCCATTCATCCTCCGCGGATGACAATAAAAGTAACCCCCACACTATCAGGGAAAATGTTCTTATATATAATAAACTTACTGATATACTCACTAAACTCGACTCTCAAGTGAAAATACAATTGTAACAAATGTATTAACTCATTCATGCCACAAATAACATGCATCCTTATCTGAGGATATAACTCATACTTCTATCCTAATAATCGTCCCGGCTGCTTGAATGGTTCCTGGACTTACCACACATGTCTGTCCCAAACCGAATATTTCAATAACTGTTGCCCTCGCTAGGCACAATACCTTGATCCCTACTCTTGTATTGGGAAAAATTTATAACGCACGGGTTTCACTCCCCGCAGAAATACCTCTACACATACTCCACTTATCTTTTGTCTCACAAATCATGTTAAGGTGGTCCATCTCTCGTACGTTGGTAGTCTTGACTCAGACGACTACCTCCGTTGTTCCCTTAGTTTTGACGGCCCTAAGGAACACGCTACTAGTTTCTACATTTCTCACTGAAATCACCTTTGCCCGGTAGTAATTCAGTTATCCGAATCATTTTAACTGGTTCTCCATTGGGTCTTCCTATTGTGGTGCTTCACCAACACTGTTTTCTCCAGTCTTACTTTATATAAAGCCTTCGATTCTTGTATCTCCCCACCCGAGGATGTTTACCTCCAAATTAACACTATGCGACAATACCATTTGCTTTAACCGTTCCAAGAAGAATTCTGCCAGAAGGACTAGAAATTCTTCTATGTAAATTCTCCCTTTAATATCCCCTTCTCCGTTTCACCTACTTCACCCGGTGTAGGGTTCACTAAATAATTTTATTTCTTCTCACAAAGTGACCTCTGTCCGGACCTCTCGTGTGAGTTCAGAACGACATTCGGTTTTCATCCTAAACATCTGATCAAGGAACTTATGGTCAAACCATTCGTGTACGCCTTCTCTCGACGTCACATTCCATTTAGAAGTGTGGTGATTGTCTCTCCCCATTGAAACTCCGCTCTCACGAGACAAGAAAAATTTTCCTCAAATTTTTCACTCTCGATTGTCCATACTCCGACACAAGTCCAATTCTTTTGATGTATTACTATTGTTTGGCTAGCACACGTCATCTCCGCCTTTTAAGGATTTCCACCGCTGGTTTTTTTTTTCTCAATGTCCCAGCTAACTCTTTCTCCCTCAATCCAACCTTGTTGGGTGAGTCTCAATTGACCCTACCTTCAACTATTGTTGTGCTTGGAAGTCACAAGTCGCGCCTTGGCCGTCTGGACCGTCCAGGACTTTCGTACCCTGATATGGGTGACCTCGACTACGGTCTTCCCTTAATTAATTTATTAATCTCAACTGATCCTTGCCTCCTGCTGTTCGTCCAACTGTCTTCACCTGACGTACTACATCGTTTGGCACACGAACACACCCGTTTCCATATAAAATTCACTACCATAAATATCGAAGCAGGAGAACGAAATCTCACCAAAGATATCAACAATCCTAAGCATAGGGCTCTATATCAAAGAAAGTTACGCTGGAAGCATAATAAGCCGTACAGATCCTAAAGGACACTAGAACCTGATGCTCTGATACCACCTGTGACACCCCGACTAATTAAATACCGGGTAGCTACTCCTTTATTAAATTAATTCAAAATGCCAAGTTGGTTCAGTTAATAGCATCACCGTTAAAAACATTTAATGATTACTAACCACCTAGTATTTAAAAAGTAAGTTGTCAAATTTTAAATTAAATCTGATTAACATGCAATAAAAGAATTATGAAAGAATAACATAACCATTCACCATAAAGAAGCAATAGAATAACCAACAAATAATAATAAGTCTGGAGAAAATACCCCCGACAACAATCCCACAACTGAAATAAATAGAACAGTGTACCCTCAATTAATTACATGCCAAAATCTGAATAACTGAAATATGAAATGTCTCTAAATAGAAATGGGCGACATGCCCTACAAATGATGAAACTGAATATGGAGTCAAGACTAGAAAAGGAGGCGTCTACTATCAAGGCCCTGTAACTTCCACAACAGCTACAGCTCGTCACCTGAATGGAAATACTATGCATGGTGTCCTTGTGGCTGGGCACCTAAAAGGTTTTTACCAAAAAATAGATTTGAAAGCAAACGGGTCAGAGCCCGAAAGTGGAGAGTATTTTAAAAACAACAAGTGCTTTAATAACATTAAAACAATGAATGCAAAATACATGTTAGGACGTGCTCTCACATGAAATACTCACCTCTTGAGTAATCGTGCACTCCTAACGTACAGTACCCATCTAAGTGGTATTTATATCTAACTAAACCGACATAAGCTCTAACCCATCTACTCGTTTCACAATATGAATTCCCAATGTTATCACTTGAATAGATAGCTTTACTTAAACTCGGATTCTCAATTATTAGCATTACCATTCACTGATCTCTATTAAAATAGCACAAGTATACATATCGTTATTTTACTAAGTATTTCATTGAACATTATTTGTATATTATTCACATCATAAATATACATTATAGGCACCCCTAGTCTAGGCTACGGTGCACATACTCTGCTATCTCATCCCGGTACATCACGTACATAAGGATTACAAATTCTGAATCTCTCAGGAATTGTTAGAATAAGCACAACACACAAAGATGGAGGCGAACATAATTCAACATATCCATGGGTCACGTACATACCTACGCTCCATAGTTAGCTGACTTATTAACTCACAAATAAGTCATTCTCTAAACTATGTCCTCGAGGTACCAATCTATATCCCCCCCGTAGGCAACACAAGGATTAGATGGTCCTAAACGAACGCAAACCTCCCGTGATAGCAAGTATGGTAGGTATGTCATACACATAAGTCATATACTAAGCATTCACACATCTTAGATATCTCAATATTAATAAAGGTATATTCTACATCCTTATACCATTATTCCAATTTTATACATTTTTAAGTCTTCCGATAATATATAATGTAGACTGTCGACACATCTCACGTCATAGTTTCTTGTACTTAAAACCTATCTCAAAGGGATTATTAAGTTTCCTATTATTCCCACATATAACATCATTATTCTTAAGGTCCTTACTTCTGCCCCAAACCTCATTTCATCAAATTATTCAAATTTACTCTTCTAACCCTAATATTATTTCACTCATCGAATTTCATTAGATTTTAGAATAATTCCTCAAATTGAATTCTAATTAAGGTCCAAATTTTTATAACCATACCTACTGGTCTTTCTTAAGTCTAAGGATATTCATAAAGTCTCCAATAATAATTTTCTAAGGGTTAACATCATTAAAGTTTAACTAGGGGAAATTTTACTCATTCTGGGAAGGTCGATCGATCGACCTTGAACATCGATCGATCGATGGTGGTTGATCGATCGACTGATGAATGTCGATCGATCGATTGCACCAGATAAGTTACGGACTGCTTCGTTTTGCAGTCCTCAAATCGTCCCAAAAATCCGTTACAATGCATGAAACTTCATTCTAACGTTATAATATCATCAAATAATCATCCTACAACATTGTTAACGTTCTAAAACTAATTAATCATCACCCAAAGGCCTTATTTAGATCAAAATATCATCAAGAACCCTAGTTTTCTATTTCTTTCAAAATCAACAATAATCCTCTTCTTAAATCCGTTTTTGAATTGTCAAGGGCTATAGTATGAATTCATAATTCATCCAGAATATGTCTACATGGAAATCCTAACATGGTTTATAGTTTTAATCCTCAAATTCATGGTTTTTTTTTATAAATCTCCCAAAACAATGCGATTATATAAATTTCTAAGCATGGAGGAAACATTCGCTTGAAATTAACGTAATTAAACCACTTGCCTTGGATTTTTCTCTGAATTTGGTGTTGAATTGATGAAGGTTGCTCTCTCCTTTTTCTCCCAAGGTTGAAGGTTGAAGGTTGAAGATGGAGGTTGTGTTTCTCTTTTGGGAACTTCTCCTAACCTCTCCTATAACTCCCGTTGCCCTCTAATCACCTAAGTGATGGTAATGGGTTAGTGGGTCATTAATTTCCTTATTTTAAACTCCCAAAATTCGTTGGTTATAAATTCCAAATTCCAAAATTACCAAAATACCCTTTTAAGTTATCGGTAGGGCCCAAAAATGCCCCGGGACCCAAACTAAACCCCCGGCTAGTGTTTTCTGACTATTTCGACCCTTTCGGACTCGTTGGCGCACTCAAAATGACCATACGGTTGATAAAAATAAAATTTACTTTTTAATTAAGCCGGTGTTAAAAAAACTTTCCAAATTTTAATTCAACAAAATCCATTTCCAGTTTAAGAATAACACAACACATTTTATTCTACAACACTGATAACCAATTAGATAACACCAAATAATTTGAATGCAATTGGAATAAACATTCCCACATAATATTAATCCATTACAGTAATCCCAACAATATCAAATGTATTAAAATGACACGAATACCATAGTATTTGACTCCGATAGAAAATGATAACTGAATCCTTTGGGCGACATGCCCCAACTAAGAGAATACTGTGAATCAAATGAAGATAGGCGTCTAAGAAAAACTCCATAAATCCATAGCCTGTCATAATCCGCTAAGGTTGGCGTCCCTGTTGCTGGACACCTGATATAGAAGATACAATAGAAAAGAAAATATGCAAGGAAACGGGTCAGAGCCCGAATGTGTAAATGATTTTTAAAACAACAAGTATTTAACAAGTGCAATAAATCTTTTATTATGTACATGTTAGACCCAACTCTCACTTGCCATTCTCACCTCTCAACTAGAGTGCACACTTAACGTTTCCTATTAACCTCCTAGTTAATGGTTCCTCTTTTCTAGTCTCCATATTATAATTCCATCCCAATATCATAATCCCCGTATGTCCCATACCATACGTCACATTATTATTCATTTACATTTCTCATCGTTTCTCATTAACATGAATCATTTCTCATTAATATGAATTAAGTTTTTCAATTCTTTAAGAATAAACATTCATTAACTTAATTCCATTATCTTTCTCTATTCACCGTTATCTACAATTATCACACAGTAGATGATTTAACCACAATAAATCCAATCATTCATTTAATATCATAATCCCCGTATATCCCATACCATACGTCACATTATTGTTCATTTATATTTCTCATCGTTTCTCATTAACATGAATCATTTCTCATTAATATGAATTAAGTTTTTCAATAAACATTCATTAACTTAATTCAATTATCTTTCTCTATTCACCGTTATCTACAATTATCACCGTAGATAGATTTAACCATAATAAATATCCATTCATTCATTTAATCCATTATATATATATATATATTCATATATAATACGGCACCCCGAGTCACAGCTGCGGTGCAATGCATTACTCTGCTATCATGTCCCAATATCGCTTGTCGCCGAATAAGGGACTAAAGGTTCGTTAAGATTCCTCGAACCACAAACAACAACACAATCATTGGAGGCGAACATAGTTCTCATACCCATGGGTCACGCACATACCTACGTACCCATAGTCAGCGGACTTATCAACTCCCCGATAAGTCTTTCATAGACCTATGTTCTCGAGCGACAAATCAAAGATCCCATGGATTCATCAGCACCTGTGTTAGCATTGCCGAGACCGGGAGTTGAGTATCTAGTTTACACCGATGCGTCCTTATAAGGACTTGGAGGTGTATTGCAGCAGGAGAGTCAGGCCATTGCTTATGCTTCCCGTAAGCTTAAGCCTCACGAGAAAAATTACCCCACCCATGACTTGGAGTTAGCGGCAGTGGTATTTGCCCTTCGAATTTGGAGACATTATCTTTTTGGGGAGAAGTTTCGATTGTTCACGGACCACAAGTCCCTACAGTACCTATTCACGCAAAAGGAGTTGAATATGCGGCAACGGAGGTGGCTTGAGTTTGTGAAGGACTATCAGTTTGATATCCAATATCACCCGGGGAAGGCTAACGTGGTAGCAGACGCGTTGAGCCGTAGGCCAGTAGATGAGGTGGCAGGGGCGTGGAAGGAAAAGTGGAAAGAGTTGGGACACCAGGATGCAGTGGCCCGATCGTTCATGTCTGTGATGACTGTTACACCGCAGATTGTCACGAAGGTGGTAAAGGCACAGGCAAATGACTCGTTCTGTCAGGAGCAGATAGTTCGATTACTAGCAGAGGGAGCCGAGTCCTATACCGTTAGCTCAGACGGGGGATTACGCTTTAATGGAAGACTGGTAGTTCCGGAAGGGGAGGGATTGTGACACGAAGTGATGGCAGAGTCGCACGGCTCACGGTTAGCGGTACATCCCGGTGGGGACAAAATGTACCAAGACATGATTCGTCAGTATTGGTGTAGTGGGATGAAGAAAGATATTGCCGTGTTTGTTTCTAAATGCGCCACTTGTCAGCTGGTAAAAGTGGACCATCAGAGACCGACAGGACTTCTACAGCCATTAGAGGTCCCGATGTGGATGTTGGAGAGCATCTCCATGGACTTTATCACGGGGTTACCTACGTCACAGAGGGGTCACGACTCCATTTGGGTAATTGTGGACAGGTTGACCAAAGTTGCTCATTTTCTACCCGTAAGGACAGACTACACTACGGGACAGTATGCCCAGCTTTTTATTACAGAAATAGTGAGACTTCACGGTGTACCCCTAAATATCGTGTATGACCGAGACAAGATATTTGTTTCACGGTTTTGGGAAAGTTTTCAGGAGGCCATGGGCACGGATTTGCGGTTGAGTACGGCATATCACCCGCAGACCGATGGGAAAACCAAGCGTACAAACCAGATGTTGGAGGACATGTTGCGTATGTGCATCATTGATTTTGGGGGTGGATGGGAGCAGTATCTTCCACTGGTGGAGTTTGCTTACAACAACTCCTACCAGTTCACCATTGGCATGGCTCCATTTGAGGCATTATACGGTAGACCTTGTCGTTCCCCAGCATGTTGGTTGGAGGTGGGGGACAATAAACTACTTGGGCCGGAAGTGATTTAGGATACTTCGGCAAGGATAGAATTGATACGGAGTCGCATTCGGGTAGCTCAAGATCGGCAGAAGAGCTATGCTGATGCGAAGAGGTTCTTCAGGGAGTTCCAAGTGGGGGACCAGGTTTTACTCAGAGTATCTCCTATGAAGGGGATTATGCGATTTGGGAAGAAGGGGAAGTTGGCACCGAGATACGTGGGACCATTTCCTATCATCGAGCGGATTGGGTCTGTTGCGTATAGACTTGGGTTACCGGAGCATTTACACAGGATTCATGATGTGTTTCATATTTCCTCAAAGGAAATATCTTAGAGATGATTTGGCTCATTCTCACATTTCTTTGGAGGACATCGATCTCCAGCCCGATAGCTCCTACGAGGAGGGGCCGATTGCTATTTTGGACCGAAGTGAGCGGAACTGCGGTCAAAGATAGTTCCGTTAGTACGTGTTCAGTGGCGACATCATAATGCCGAGGAGTCCACATGGGAGCGCGAGGATGAAATGCGCGAACGTTATCCAGAGTTGTTTTTACCAGGTACTTTTTTTGTTCCGAATTTCGGGACGAAATTCTGTTATTAGGGGGGAAGTATGTAATACCCCGCATTTTTATCGATATTTATTTATGGGATTAATTAAATTAAATGTGAATTAATTGAGAATTAATCCGGATAAAATACTAACGAGATGTGAGTTGGTATTTGATTATAATGTGTATATATGGCAATATATGAATATTGAAAATATTAAAATTATCGCGAGACTGAAATACGGCAATTTGGGAAATTTTGTTGGGACGCGCGTGACAGTCGCGTCAGGAGGGTAATTATTTAAATTAAAAAGTGAATTTTATTCTTATAAACCATATGGTCATTTTGAGTGCGCCAACGCGTCCGGAAGGGTCAAAATAGTCAGAAAACACTAGCCGGGGGTTTAGTTTGGGTCCTAGAGCATTTTTAGGCCATACCGACAACCCAAAAGGGTTGTTTGGTAATTTCGGAATTTTGGGAATTAATACCCACGAAAATTAAAAGTTAAAATCTGATTTAGTCTTTACCCACTAAACCCACTAACAACACTAAATGACTTAATGGGCTACGGGAGTTATTGGAAGAAATTTTAAGAGGTTCCTAAGGCAACCTCTGATTGGGCATAAATATTGTATATTTATTCCCCTAATTTCAGTATATTTGTGAACCCGAATGATGTAACATATATAGATTTGATGCACATTTATGCTACTAACCTTCGTTGGCGAGTATTTCGTGCTTCTCTTATTGGTTTTACCGGTTAATTATGCAAACAGTGCAAAAGAGGAAGCAAGACAATGCCAGAAAAGCTAAGAAGGCAAGTTCAAGGGAAATTTAGTAATTTTTCAGACCGATCCAGAAGGAGAAGTCAAATGAAAAGTTGAAGAGCTCGGAACAACGAGAACACTGGAAGAAACGGAACCCAAATCCGAGCTACGGTTGATGAGTTATGCCCAGTTGAAGTTGAAGAAAAATCCAAGAAAGGAAGAAAAGAAGCAAGAAAAAAATCTAAGTGTAGCAGTCCAGGCCAGCACACATTCGCAAACCCAGGCCGAACCGGTTTGGGGGTCGAACCGGTTCGGGGTACATGCGAACCGGTTCGGGGTCCCTGATGCGCGAATTTGCTCCCCAAATCTGATTGGTTCCCAAGAGTCCTTTTAGGTTAAAACTCTAAAAAATAGTAGGGAACGTAGGCAACAACCTAGGGGCAGCCATTAGGGATAGTTTTAGTCAGTTTTTGATAGGGAGAAAAAGAGAAGAACATCTAGGAACATCAATGGAATTAATTGCTTCAAGATTTAATCATTACGGGTTGTTTTTCAAGTTTTAATTCAAAGTTTAGAATTCTTGTCATTATTCTTGCATGTTTATTTTCTATATTCGATTCAACTATTTGCTGCGTTCATAATACGTATTTACATGCTTCAATCTAGTTTCATCATGAATTCCTCCACATGCAACGTTACTATTTCATGCGTTAGTCAGTTTAACATGTCAGGCTAGGGTTTAAAGGTTGGGATGCATGAACCCAACCTGATGTGTTAGTGCATGTGCATAACGTTAATCCGATGAATTTAACGATTGATTTTGATCGTATCGCGTAATTACATAATAATTGTGGATCTTTATATCTCGTTTACCTTTGGGTACTCGTGATGATTTAGAGTAAAATTTGAGTGCAATTACCGCGATACCGATTTACTCATCCTCAGATTAGGTATGACGCGGGCTTGAACCTCATATACATAATGCTTGGGAGTCCTAACTTCCGGGTCTGATTAATCGAATAAATTTATGATTGACGTTGTTACTGCACTACACTAGGGTTGGGGGATTGCATTCCCGTCCTGTTTTCTCATCATTTAAGTTTAAAAAGTTTTGATTAAATTTTTCATTCATAATTTAGGTACTTTAGTTAGTTGCATTTTTCATCATAATTTCATAATTGCAGTTAGCTTAATCAATCCCAAAAACCAAATAAATTTTCCTTTTCTTCTTAGATTCGAAGTTAGGATTCCTCCGTCTTGTCCCGTCGTCACAACTCCGTTGTCCTTTTTCCCTGAGGATCGATACCCGACTTGTCGGATTATTACTTGAGCGACAGGCTTGCACTTGAGCCTAGAGAGTACGCACTTTAGAGACACATTCTGAGTCGCGTCAAGTTTTTTGCGCCGTTGTCGGGGAACTAGGTAGACTTAGGATTAGATCGAGCCAATCCAAAGCTTTGACCAAAAATTCAAAAATTCAAAAAAAAAAAAAAAAAAATATTCACAACCATCACCTCTCCTAAGCTTTAATGCAAAATTCTGAAACCACTCCCACACCCCATAATACTCCAACCAGCATTCACGAAAATCTACTTGTTGAGTATAACCCTGATAGTCCCCACACTCCAAACGCCCCATAGTTTTGGATCCCACCGCCTACACCGTCGCACTCAGTCTCTAGTAACACTCCATTATCATTCGTAGGACACACTTCGAGCACACCCAGTGAGAGCGCCTAGTCGTCAAGTGAGAGAGAGATGTCGCAACATAGTAATGCACCTACAGGTGAGGACGAGCCTCCGTACCGCTCGTTGAGAGAATTCTTATATCCTGAGCGCACTGTCACTTCGGGATGCATTATACTCCCGTATAATGCCGGGCAGTTCCGTTTCAAAAATGGAATGATCCAGATGCTACCACGTTACCACGGTATGGATTCTGAAAAGCCATACCTCCATATAAGGGAATTTGAGGACGTGTGTGATACTCTCAATGATCAAACCTGCACACAAGAGGTAATCCGCCTCAAACTCTTCCCCTTCTCGCTCAAAGATAAAGCTAAAGACGGGCTATGGTCTTTACCTCCAAGCTCGATTCCATCCTGGAATGAGCTACAGTCTAAATTTCTCAAGAAATTCTTCCCACCACATCGAACAATTTCTATAAAGGCTCAAATTCAAGCATTCAGGCAACATGAAAATGAGCCATTCCATCGATGTTATGAACGTTTCAACGAGTTAGTTGCTTCGTGCCCCCATCATGGATTTGATCCATCGCAAATCATCTCCTTTATCTATAATGGGTTGAATCTTAACTCCAAACAACTTGTTGAAACTATGGGAAGCGGTCCGTTTGTCGATCTAGATGCCCACGATGCTGATCTTCACATGAGGTATGTCGCCGAGACTACCCAATCCTGGGATACCTCCGACCCGAATGCTCAAAATCGAAATCGACAAGCGACCACTACTCCATCAGCATCCGGTCTATTCCATGTAGATAAGAATTCTATGAAGGATAGCCGATTGGAGACTCTTGAGATAGGATTTCGAGACCTATGCGAGATATATGGAAAAGGACTAGCTGGACCCATTCCGAACCCTGTCGTGAAGGTGTGTGCGATTTGTGAGGCCGGACATTCAACTGAGGAATGTCCGACGATACCCGCCTACAAAGTAATGTTGCAGGAGCAAGTTAGTGGTATAGGAGACTTTAAGGGTAATTTCGGTGCCCCGCACGGGAATTCATACAACCCGTCGTGGAAAAATCATCCCGGTTTTAGCTATGGGCAACAACATGCCGCAATGAACCCTCCTTCGCATGTTACCCCTCCTCCACCACAACATTTTCAACAAGCTCCACACATGCAAGGACATGTGCAAGCACCGCCACCTCAAGGAAATTATATTCCACCACAGCGGAGAACTCTCGAGGATACCATGAATCAATTCATTGCAAACCAGACCGCAACCATTGCCAAATATGATCGTCTGATTGGCGACATAAATGCGAATCTGTCTAAAATACAATCCTCGTTGAGTGTTCAAGAGAAGGGAAAATTTCCTGCCCAGGGCCAACGACCTCTCCAAGGTCAAACTAGTGTTAGCTCGACACCCCATGACCATCCTGAGCAATGTAGCGCAATTACCACTCTACGTAGTGGAAGAGTCGTTGATTTATCACCTCCTCCACACGACACAACAAAAGACAAGGAGATTTCGCCCGGCACGAAAGAGGCCGAAGATGTCCCCTTGAACGAGAGTGACAAGGAAGACACTAGTGAGCTTGAGGTGGTAGTGTAACCACGCTCCGCAGCACCATTTCCTCGAAGGTTGATTCCCGCTCAAAAAGGGAACCCACGTGATGACGTGCTAGACGTGCTAAAACAAGTTAAGCTGAATTTACCTTTCCTCGATGCCATTAAGCGAATTCCAGCTTATGGAAAAGTCATTAATGACTTGTTGACGGTAAAGAGAAAGATGAAGGTAAAGAAAAATGTCTTTCTAGCACATAATGTGAGCTCCATTCTACTCAATGATCTCCCACCTAAATTCAAAGATCCCGGTGCACCCACCATTTCCTGCATCATTGGAGAAAACAAAATCGAAAAAGCCTTACTTGATTTGGGAGCAAGTGTCAATATCCTCCCTTACTCCATCTATAGGCAACTTGACTTGGGCGACCTCAAGACCACAAAGGTCACTCTCCAATTAGAGGATCGAATCGTGAAGATCCCAAGAGGCATAGTCGAGGACGTGATCGTCCAAATTGACACTTTCTACTTCCCGGTAGACTTTGTCATTTGGGACACGGAGCCCTCCTTTAACTCGAGCAACCATGTTCCCATCATCCTTGGATGACCTTTCTTAGCTACGGCTAACGCAATCATCAATACTCGGAATGGGCGAATGAAACTCACCTTTGGGAACATGACCTTAGAGACCAACATCTTCCATGTCGCCCAACATACGGGGGAAGAATATGACCTTCACGCGGTGAGCTTCATAGACGAGCTCGTAGGGGATTACTTTGAGAAATATGATTGTGGAGATGCCCTAGGGTCCTGCTTAGTGTCGAGCCATGAGAATGAGGGCTCCCACAAGAGAGAGCCGTTAGGGGTGTGCCCTATTTCATCAAGTAATAGTGGTAGTTGTGACAATGAGAGAAAAGTGGGGGAGAGGTGTGTAGTGACCGCAATTGAAAAAGAGAGAGAGGGGTTAGAAGAGAGAAAACTGGTGGAGTTGGAGATCGAGCAAGTAAGAGAGGACGTAGGCACTACTCGAGAGAGAGAACTAGGAGATATGAGCATGGAAGATTTTGAAAGAGAATTCAGGCAGGTGGATGAAAGTATTACTATTGAAGGCCAATCCCTATTGGATTCATGTAGTCACTTAGACGAAAGTGAATTGAAAGAAAAAATTGATGAATTCCTTCGTTGTTACAATCCACCCACAACACTAGAGGCCCCGAAGGCAAGTGAGGAGAAAAGTTGTGGTTCATCTGACTTAGAGATGCATCTTAAAAATTGAACGAAACCTAGGTGTTCCCTCCGAGTCAGTGCACGCAGATCACACTTTGAGCCAGCATCACGAGGATCCCTTTCCAGTTAGTCACGATGAGTCTCCCGGTCGATCCTTTATCTATGGGCGAGGTCCCAACTTGTTCCGATTGTTAGCTTATAATCCTAGGATGGGAGAGACAAGGAGAACATCAAACCCCGTGAGTGGGGTCGGGTGAGTTTGTGGAGAGATGAGAGGTCGTCGCACCCCCGACGCGTATGGGGTGATTATTGTTGTATTTTTTAGTCATGCATGAGTGTCATATAGTGTCGTGTTGCATTGTAATATTTGTTTATTTTATTTTTCCGCACCTTTCATTCGCCTTGAGTTAGATTTTCGTCCTTTTTGCTTGAGGACAATGCAAAAGTCTAAGTTAGGGGGGGTCACAAGTGCGTATTTCTAAAACTTCACAAATTTCAAAATGCCCAAAAATTTCCAAAAAAATCATAAAATTTTGAAAAATCCAAAAATATTTTTGTTCAAAATATGTCAAAATTGGAATTCAAAATTTTTAAAAATATCATCAAAAGTCGAATTGGAATCCCAAATTGTAAACATCCAACATACACAAAGCCGAAATTGACCAAAGATGGAAATTGAGCGAAAATTGACGACTTAACGAACAAATGTGGAGATTAACAAACCCGGTGGATTCGAGCCTATCACGTTTTGCGAGTTTTTAAATCAATCCGAGTTAATTGTTAACTCAAAGTTCTTTTTAGCGCTTAATAAGTTGTCAAGGATCTCAATGCTTTCATTTTGATCGGTTTTAAAAAATGTGTGCAATATTGCCTTGAAAAACGTGCCAAATTAGCCTCTAAACATAAATTCACCTCGAAACGCATATGGTAACGCAATTGGCATTTTGGACAATGAAGTAGGCCCTCGTTTGTCACCCAAAATTTTGGCCAGAAAAAAGTAGCGAAAAATCACCCTTTGCAACCCAAATTGAGCCGAATAATTTTCCCTTTCGTTTGACAACCCGAAAAACCCAAAATAGCCGGAATTGTGAAAAATGAAAAATTCAGATTTTAAGTCCAAAAAGTGCATATAAAGGGGCAAGAAACAAAATAGTATGCTCAACAAAAACAACAAGAAAAAAAAATAGAAAAAATAGAAAAAAATGAGCAATAGCCCGGAAAAAGCACAAATGGACATCATTAATGACTTTTCCAATTGCAAGCTTCCATACCTCCTTCATTTTACCCAATGCAACCTTCAACCCGAAAAAGTCCTAACTGAGTCCAAATTGCGAAAATTGATTACCGCGTGGAGAGTTAAGACACCAAAAGATAATATAAGGGGCTAAGTGCGAAAAATAGAGGCAATGTTCCCGTTTTTAAAACCGTAATCCATTGATGAGATCCTATCACCATGAAATTTCCGTCTTTCTATTGTATGCGTGAATTTGCTTCCCTTACATTTACTCTTTATATCACGCATACCGAGAGAATAGACATAATCCGAGAGATTCGTTTGTGAGAGCGTTCCGTGAGAAATTGAAATCAAAACGAATTTTCGGATAAGTAACGTAATGATCAATCGGTGGAAATTGGCAGTTATATTTCCGGCTTCGCACACACACTACGGTTTGAGACTCGTAAATATGACTTGATGATGACTATTTTCCGAAAAAGTCTGAATTGCACAATTTTTGCATATTTTGAATTTTCTTTGAGTCGAATTTTGTGGGTATATTCACTGCAAACCCTCACGAGACACAACTCGTCCTACTAGGGTAACCTAGAGGTTTAAAGGTTTGTTGCATGCGCTAAATGCAATCGCTTACCCGCGAAAGAGGTGCTCTATCCCAATAAATTCTTTGAAGGATCCTTAACTCATACTTTCATTCTTTTACATTGCTCGGGACGCGCAAAGTTCTAAGTTAGGGGGGTTTGATTGGGCATAAATATTGTATATTTATTCCCCTAATTTCAGTATATTTGTGAACCCGAATGATGTAACATATATAGATTTGATGCAAATTTATGCTACTAACCTTCGTTGGCGAGTATTTCGTGTTTCGTGCTTCTCTTATTGGTTTTACAGGTTAATTATGCAAACAGTGCAAAAGAGGAAGCAAGACAATGCCAGAAAAGCTAAGAAGGCAAGTTCAAGGGCAATTTAGTAATTTTACAGCCCGATTCGGAAGGAGAAGTCAACTGGAAAGTTGAATAGCTCGGAACAACGAGAACACTGGAAGAAACGGTACCCAAATCCGAGCTACGGTTGATGAGTTATGCCCAGTTGAAGTTGAAGAAAATTCCAAGAAAGGAAGACAAGAAAGCAAGAAAAAAATCTAAGTGTAGCACTCCAGGCCAGCACACATTCGCGAACCCAGGCCGAACCGGTTTGGGGGGCGAACCGGTTCGGGGTACATGCGAACCGGTTCGGGGTCGCTGATGCGCGAATTTGCTCCCTAAATCTGATTGGTTCCCAAGAGTCCTTTTAGGTTAAAACTCTCAAAAATGGTAGGGAACGTAGGAGACAACCTAGGGGCAGCCATTAGGGATAGTTTTAGTCAGTTTTTGATAGGGAGAAAAAGAGAAGAACATCAAGGGAATTAATTGCTTCAAAATTTTATAATTACGGGTTTGTTTTTCAAGTTTTAATTCAAAGTTTAGAATTCTTGTCATTATTCTTGCATGTTTATTTTCTGTATTCGATTCAACTTATTGTTGCGTTCATAATACGTATTTACATGCTTCAATCTAGTTTCATCATGAATTCTTCCACATGCAACGTTACTATTTCATGCGTTAGTCAGTTTAACATGTCAGGCTAGGGTTTAAAGGTTGGGATGCATGAACCCAACCTGATGTGTTAGTGCATGTGCATAACGTTAATCCGATGAATTTAATGATTGATTTTGATCGTATCGCGTAATTACATAATAATTGTGGATCTTTATATCTCGTTTACCTTTGGGTACTCTTGATGATTTAGAGTACAATTTGAGTGCAATTACCGCGATACCGATTTACTCATCCTCAGATTAGGTATGACGCGGGCTTGAACCTCGTATACATAATGCTTGGGAGTCCTAACTTCCGGGTCTGATTAATCGGATAAATTTATGATTGACGTTGTTATTGCACTACACTAGGGTTGGGGGATTGCATTCCCGTTTTTCTCATCATTTATGTTTAAAAAGTTTTGATTCAATTTTTCATTCATAATTTAGGTACTTTAGTTAGTTGCATTTTTCATCATAATTTCATAATTGCAGTTAGCTTAATCAATCCCAAAAACCAAATCAATTTTTCCTTTTCTTCTTAGATTCGAAGTTAGGATTCCTCCGTCTTGTCCCGTCGTCACAACTCCGTTGTCCTTTTTCCCTGAGGATCGATACCCGACTTGTCGGATTATTACTTGAGCGACAGGCTTGCACTTAAGCCTAGAGAGTACGCACTTTAGAGACACATTCTGAGTCGCGTCAACCTCTAAACCACCGTTGTCATCTTGGAGAAGAAATTGTAGAGAGAGAAAGAGAGAGGAGAATTCTCTAGAGAGAGAGAAAGCAATTCAACCTTCTTCAACCAACAACAAAAATCTGGAACATAAGGCAAGTGATTTAGTTACAATTGATTCAATGAATGTGTTCTTCCATATTTAGTGTAATTATTGAATTTTGTCTTGGAAGATTGATATAGACCCATGAATTTGAGGATTAAAACTATGAACCATGTTAGGAATTGCATGTAGACATATTCTGGACGAATTATGAATTCAAAATATAACCCTTGATGATATAAAAATGGATTTAAGAAGAGAATTTTTTGTGTTCTTGAAAGAAATAGAAAACTAGGGTTCTTGATGAAGTTTTGATCCAAATAAAGCCCTTGATTGATGATTTATTGGTTTTAGAACGTTAACAATTTTGTAGAATGGTTGTATGATGATATTATAACGTTAGATTAGAGTTTCATGCATTATAATGGAGTTTTGGGACGATTTGAGGACTGCAAAACGAAGCAGTCCATAGCCTATCTGGTGCAATCGATCGATCGACGTTCAAGGTTGATCGATCGACCTTCCCAGAATGAGTAAAATTTTCCCTAGTTAAATTTTAATGATGTTAACCCTTAGAAAATTATTATTGGAGACTTTATGAATATCCTTAGACTTAAGGAAGACCAGTAGGTATGGTTATAAAATTTGGACCTTAATTAGAATTCAATTTGAGGAATTATTCTAAAATCTAATGAAATTCGATGAGTGAGATAATATTAGGGTTAAAAGAGTAAATTTGAATGATGTGATGAAATGAGGTTTGGGGCAGAAGTAAGGACCTTAAGAATAATGATGTTATATGTGGGAATCATAGGAAATTTAATAATCCCTTTGAGATAGGTCTTAAGTACAAGAAACTATGACGTGAGATGTGTCGACAGTCTACATTATGTATTATCGGAAGACTTAAAATGTATAAAATTGGAATAATGGTATAAGGATGTAGAATATACCTTTATTAATATTGAGACATCTAAGATGTGTGAATGCTTAGTATATAACTTATGTGTATGACATACCTACCATACTTGCTATCACGGGAGGTTTGCGTTCGTTTAGGAACATCTAATCTTTGTGTGCCTACGGGGGGATATAGATTGGTACCTCGAGGACATAGGTCAGAGAAGGACTTATTGAGATGTTAATAAGTCTGCTTATCATGGGAGCGTAGGTATGTGCGTGACCCTTGTGATGTGACTGTGTTCGCCTCCATTGTTTGTGATTTGCTATTATCTGAGAACGATTCCTGAGAGATTCGAAATTCGTGATCCTTATGTACGTGATGTACCGGGATGGATAGCAGAGTATGAGTGCACCGCAGCTTAGTCTCGGGGTGTTAGTATTGTATATTTATGTTGAGAATAATATACGGTAAATTGAAAAGAATTGTCATGTTTAATTGTGAGTATGATTATAGTAACGTTATGAAAAGATAAAAAGGGGATATATACCAATAAATGGTTTTGTTAATAATTGGGAATCCGAGAATTAAAGTAGAACTCTCTATTTAATTGTTAAGGTTGGAATTAAAACGTGAACCGAGTAGATATGTTAGAAACTCTTTTGAACTAGATAGATATGAGAAACACATGAATGGGTACGGGAACGTTAGGAGTGCACAGTTAGACGAGAGGTGAGAATTTCATGTGAGAGCACGTCCTAACATGTATTTTGCATTCATTATTTTAAATGTTATTAAAGCACTTGCTGTTTTTAAAATACTCTCCATTTTCGGGCTCTGACCCGTTTGCTTTCAAATCTATTTTTGTAAAAACATTTTTAGGTGCCCAGCCACAAGGACACCATGCATAGGAATTCTATTCAGGTGACGAGCTGTAGCTGTTGTGGAAGTTACAGGGCTTTGACAGTAGACGCCTCTTTTTAGTCTTGACTCCATATTCAGTTTCATCATTTGTAGGGCATGTCACCCATTTCCTTTAGAGACATTTTATATTTCAGTTATTCAGATTGCGGATTGTAATTAATTCAGGATTCATACTTGTTTTATTATTTCAGTTGTGGGATTGTTGTGAGGAGTATTTCCTCCAGACTCTTTATTACTTGTTGATTACACTATTGGGACTTTATTGTGTATGGTTATGTTATTCTTTTATTCTTCACTTACTTCATGTTAATCAGATTTAATTTAAAATTGGCAACTCGCTTTTTAAATACTAGGTGTTTAGTAATCATTAAAATATTTTCGACAGTGATGCTATTAACTGAACCAACTTAGCATTTTGTATTAATTTTAATAAAGGAGTAGCTACCCGGTATTTAATTAGTCGGGGTGTCACATATCATAATCCCCGTATGTCCCATACCATACGTCACATTATTATTCATTTACATTTCTCATTTATATGATTAGTTTCTCATAAACATGAATCATTTCTCATTAATATGAGTTAAGATTTTCAATTCTTTAAGAATAAACATTCATTAACTTAATTCCATTATCTTTCCCTATTCACCGTTATCTACAATTATCACACAGTAGATGATTTAACCACAACAATCCCACAACTGAAATAATACACGAATGGTTTCTCTTTTCTAGTCTCCATATTATAACTCCATCCCAATATCATAATCCCCGTATGTCCCATACCATACGTCACATTATTATTCCTTTACATTTCTCATCGTTTCTCATTAACATGAATCATTTCTCATTAATATGAGTTAAGCTTTTCAATAAACATTCATTAACTTAATTCCACTATCTTTCTCTATTCACCGTTATCTAGAATTATCACACAGTAGATGACTTAACCACAATAAATCCAATCATTCATTTAATCCATTATATATATATATTCATATATAATACGGCACCCCGAGTCACAGCTGCGGTGCAATGCATTACTCTGCTATCAAGTCCCATCATCGCAGGTCGCCGAATAGGGGACGAAAGGTTCAGTAAAGATTCCTCGAACCATGAACAACATCACAAACATTGGAGGCGAACATAGTTCTCGTATCCATGGGTCACGCACATACCTACGTACCCACAGTCAGCGGACTTATCAACTCCCCGATAAGTCTTTCATAGACCTATGTTCTCGAGCGACAAATCAAAGATCCCATGAATTCATCAGGATATGACTGCCCTCACGCGTAAACCTCCCACCGATAGCAAGTAAGCTAGGTATGTCATACACATAAATCATCAATCAATCAAATAGGTATTATCATACCTATAGTATACTAACAACAAGGTACTCACATTAACCTTAGATTATTCCCTTACGTAGCATTATATCTCTTTAAATCCCACGTATTAAAATGTCATATCTTTACTTCATAATTTAATTATCCTCGCATCCTATAACATCTCTCCACTCCCGACGTTGTTAAGGTTCATGCGCGGAGCGTCTCGCAAAGCGAAATCCAAACAAGGAACCCCTCCAATACACTACTACTTAACTTTGTCGATCGAGGAGGTCCGTCAACTTCAAATACGCGATCGGAATAACCTCATCCCCTCTTTCAACCAAATGTGTTCTAAACTCCCATCTCTATCCAGGAGCCATACTACTAAGCGCTTGTATTACACTCAGTCCTTGCGAAATCAGTAATGAGCTTAAACTCAGTCCTTGATATTCATATTGTAACCCTAAGGCTACCCTCACTTATATTAAATCTGCCTTACTGGACCTATCCTTAATCCTCATGCATACCAATTAGAATCCAACACATGAATCTAGCAACCAAAATTTCTTCCAATTTAACTAACATAATTCCAATCAATTAAATCCCAATCAAATCAATTCAAATATTATCTAGGTCTTACTGATCTCCTCTAAGTCCCATAATATCCCATTAACAATCACCAAAAATCTACCAAAGTTTTGGGATAAGAACCAACATTAAAAAGAAACAACTTCATGAATTCTAATATTTTAAATACTCAGAAAAATCAGATCCAAAAATTATTCAAATCATCAATCCGACTTTAGATTTGGATTCTACACGAAAAATTGAGTCAGGTATGTGTTTTGAGTTTTTCTTAAATCTCATCCAAATGCACTCAAAAAGAAGATCTAAACATTCCAAATTGGCTCTTCTCATTCCACTCGTTTTTGCCTCTTTTTCCAGAAAATTATCAACATATTATCTTCAAGAACACTAAATTATTTTCAGAATTTCTTCCACAGATTGATGAATATTTATTGGATTACTAACTACCTACAACATGAGTTTAATTCCTATATATTTTTAGATTCCAAAAATCCATTAACAACTATATCCTTTCATCTTCCAAGCATGAAAATCATCTCTTTTTATAACTATCCTAACATGGAAAATATACGAACTTAAATTGCAAATATCAAACACTTGCCTCTAATGAAGATCTGATCCTTTGGAGTTGAATAACATAGGTGGTTCTCCCTTTTTCCATCTACTTTCGGTGGTGGTTGGTGGTGGTGACCTTTGGTCTATAGTTCTCCTCCTTCCCAAGCAAACATCTTTTTCTTTCCAAGCAACCTTCCACTCTCTCTAAGAAGATGACTTTTAAATTTTGTGTAGAAGAGATGAAATGAACCTACATACACTAATCTCCAAATACTTATAATAAGACAAAACCCGAAATCACTATTCATCCCCCTTGTAAAAATAACAAAAATGCCCTTTTGGGTTGTCTTTTCATTTTCAAATGACCCGAGACCCAAATCCAACATCCAAATAGACTTTTCTGACTATTTAAACCATTCCGGACACAACGACGCAGTCGAAATGACTATAAGGTCGATAAAAAAATAAATTTCCTTTTTAATTTAATAAATTAGTCCCGACACGTCCCATACCACGTCTGACTACAAAAATTCAAATTATCGAAATTATATCACACCGTCATAATAATGACATCATATTCATATATTACCTAAATATCTTTAAGTAATATTCATAATCATCCATTTTAATATCCACAATTCGGATAAAACCCAAATGAATTAATTTATAATAAAATCCAATTAATCCATTAATTTAAAATATAACCCATTTTAAAAGTCATTAAAAATCACGTGGTATTACATACTTCCCCCCTTATAATAGAATTTCGTCCCGAAATTCAAGAATATAAATCATACCGGTAAGGTCAACTCCGAGTATAAATCTCACCCCGACTAATTAAATACCGGGTGGCCAGTCCCATACCAAATTAAAACAGAATATACAGTTGGCTCATTCTTAGCATCATTGTCGAAAACATTTACAACTCACCCAATACTCAATTAAGCTGGTGTTAAAAACTTTTCAAATTTTAATTTAACAAAATCCATTTCCAGTTTAAGAATAACACAACACATTTTATTCTACAACACTGATAACCAATTAGATAACACCAAATAATTTGAATGCAATTGGAATAAACATTTCCAAATAATATTAATCCATTACAGTAATCCCATCAATAACAACTGTATTAAAAAGACACGAATACAATAGTATTTGACTCCGATAGAAAATGATGACTGAATCCTTTGGGCGACATGCCCCAACTAAGAGAATACTGTGAATCAAATGAAGATAGGCGTCTAAGCAAAACTCCATAAATCCATAGCCTGTCATAATCCACTAAGGTTGGCGTCCCTGTTGCTGGACACCTGATATAGAAGATACAATAGAAAAGAAAATATGCAAGGAAACGGGTCAGAGCCCGAATGTGTAAATGATTTTTAAAACAGCAAGTATTTAACAAGTGCAATAAATCTTTTATTATGTACATGTTAGACCCAACTCTCACTTGCCATTCTCACCTCTCAACTAGATTGCACACTTAACGTTTCCTATTAACCTCCTAGTTAATGGTTCCTCTTTTCTAGTCTCCAAAATATAATTACATTCCCATATCATAATCCCCGTATGTCCCATACCATACGTCACATTATTATTCATTTACATTTCTCATCGTTTCTCATTAACATGAATCATTTCTCATTAATATGAATTAAGTTTTTCAATAAACATTCATTAACTTAATTCAATTATCTTTCTCTATTCACCGTTATCTACAATTATCACCGTAGATAATTTAACCACAATAAATCCAATCATTCATTTAATCCATTATATATATATTCATATATAATACGGCACCCCGAGTCACAGCTGCGGTGCAATGCATTACTCTGCTATCATGTCCCAATATCGCTTGTCGCCGAATAAGGGACAAAAGGTTCGTTAAGATTCCTCGAACCACAAACAACAACACAATCATTGGAGGCGAACATAGTTCTCATACCCATGGGTCACGCACATACCTACGTACCCATAGTCAGCGGACTTATCAACTCCCCGATAAGTCTTTCATAGACCTATGTTCTCGAGCGACAAATCAAAGATCCCATGGATTCATCAGGATATGACCGCCCTCACGCGCAAACCTCCCACCGATAGCAAGTAAGCTAGGTATGTCATACACATAAATCATCAATCAATCAAATAGGCATTATCATACCTATAATATAATATCAATACGGTAATATCACTACCCTAAGATAATTCCCATACGTAGCATTATATCTCTTTTAAATTCCACGTATTAAAATATCATATCTTTACTTCATAATTTAATTATCCTCGCATCCTATAACATCTCTCCACTCCAGACGTCGTTAAGGTTCATGCGCGGAGCGTCTCGCAAAGCGAAATCCAAACAAGGAAACCCTCCAATACACTACTACTTAACTTTGTCGATCGAGGAGGTCCGTCAACTTTAAATACGCGATCGGGATAACCTCATACCCTCTTTCAACCAAATGTGTTCTAAACTCCCATCTCTATCCAGGAGTCGTACCGCTAAGCGCTTGTACTAAACTCAGTCCTTCATATTCAAATTGTAATCCTAAGGCTACCCAGGTGTTACATTCAATCACCACTACTGGACCTATCCTTAATCCTCAAGCAAACCAATTATAATCCAACAAATGAATCTAGCAACCGAAATTTCTTTAATTTAATTATCATCATTCTAATCAATTTAAATCCCAATCAAATTAATTAAAATATTATCAAGGGTCTACTGATATTTTCTAAGTCCCATAATATCCAATTAATAATCACCGAAGATCTACAAAAGTTTTGGGATAAGAACCAACATTAAAAAGAAACAACATCATGAATTCTCAGATTTAAATACTCAGAAAAATCAGATCCAAAAATTATTCAAATCGTCAATTCGACTTCAGATTTGGATTCTACACGAAAAATTGAGTCAGGTATGTGTTTTGAGTTTTTCTTAAATCTCATCCAAATGCACTCAAAAAGAAGATCTAAACATTTCAAATTGGCTCTTCTCATTCCACTCATTTTTGCCTCTTTTTCCAGAAAATTATCAACATATTATCTTCATGAACACAAAATGATTTTCAGAATTTCTTCCATAGATATATGATTATTTCATGGATTATTATCAACCTACAACATGAGTTTGATTCCTACATATGTTCATACTTCCAGAAATCCATTACTACTCCATTTTTATCTTCCAAACATGAAAAATAATCTCTTTTCATAATTATTCTAACATGGACAATATACGAACTTAAGTTGTAAATATCAAACACTTGCCTTTAATAAAGATCTGATCCTCTGGGGTTGAATAACATAGGTGGTTCTCCCTTTTTCCGGCCACTTTCGGTGGTGGTTGGTGGTGGTGACCTTTGGTCTTTAGTTCTCCTCCTTTCCAAGCAAGCTTTTCTCTTCCCAAGCAACCTTTCACTCTCTCTAAGAAGATGAACTTTCAATTTTGTGTAGAAGAGATGAATGAACCCACATTCAACTAATCTCCAAATACTTATAATAAGACAAAACCCGAAATCCCTATTCATCCCCCTTTTAAAAATAACCAAAATGCCCTTTTGGGTTGTCTTTTCATTTCCAAATGACCCGAGACCCAATATCAACATCCAAATAGACTTTTCTGACTATCTCAACCCTTCTGGACGCAATGACGCAGTCGAAATGACTATAAGGATGATATAAAAATAATTTCCCTTTTTAATTTAACAAATTAGTCCCGACACGTCCCATACCGCGTCTGACTAAAAATCCAATTTACCGAGAAATTATATCATACCGTCATATCAATGACATCACATTCATATATTACCTAAATATCTTTAAGTAATATTCAGAATCATCCATTTTAATATCCACAATTCGGATAAAACCCAAATGAATTAATTTATAATAAGATCCAATTAATCCATTAATTAAAAATATAACCCATTTTAAAAGTCATTAAAATTACGGGGTATTACATACTTCCCCCCTTATAACAGAATTTTGTCCCGAAATTCAGGAATATAAATCATACCGGTAAGGTCAACTCCGAGTTTACATCTCTCATCGCAAGAAATCTAAGACGTACCGCCCATACAGTACATTAACGAAAATCCCTATTGATGTTATATGCCAAGCCGCACCATATAGTTTCAACTGAACCGAATTTAAACTTTACCCAATCTTCCCTATACCGTCCTCGTGACAATCTTTGGGAAAAATGATCCTCACGTATTGAACAAATAAATCCTGAAGTCTCAACTACTTACTGTTTCACAATTTTGAAAACTACTACAATCCAATCATCCAGGGCGCCCATACACCCTATCGTACAACTTTCATTATAATAGCAAAGGTTATAAACTCATATCCTAAAGACCTAACTTATTTTGACTCCCAACGGTTATTAGTTTCATGCGTGGGGTGTCTCGCAAGCGAAATCCAAACAAGGAACCACCCCGATACACTACTTCCTAAAGTAGTCGGTCATCGAAACTCCTAAGGTCCTTAGTCAATAGTATATAAATTTTGGTTTATCGAAAAAAAATATCAGGTTTATCGATTTAAAAAAAAAAAATTAGGTTTTAATGATTTCAAATAGAGTCTACTCATCTACTCTTCTCTAGAAGACAAGATGCTGGTTAATAGTAGTACATACGCTCTCGTATACCACGAGTCAATGTATGCCGATAGTCACATCACGCTCGGACATGCCCAAGGTAAGTAATCCCATGATAAAAATTAAACCCACGTGATAACATGTAAAACATAGGTGTCCCACACCCCTTAGTGAGTCTACGTAAATAACAATGCTATAGGCTAAGTTTGGCATTTTTAGTGGCGATGCCTCGTCCTGAGGGAGGATAGTCCACTCATTTGTACTATATAGAGGAGGAGATCTCTAAGGAAGTGGTGATACCACTTGATTCGATTCCGGTTGTTCGAGAGTTTGCCGATGTATTTCAGGATATACCTGGATTACCTCCAAGTAAAGAGATAGATTTTATGATCGATTTGACGCCGGGCACTCGGCCTATTGCCCGCGCACCTTACCGTATGGCTCTAGCTGAAATGAGAGAGTTACGAGATCAGATTGAGCAGTTGTTGGGTCAGGGGTTTATTCAGAGGAGTACTTCACCGTGGGGTGACCCTGTTTTGTTCGTAAAGAAGAGGGATGGATCGTTGAGGTTGTGTGTAGATTACCGGGAGTTGAATAAGGTCACGATACGGAATAAGTATCTGTTGCCCCGAATCGATGACTTATTCGACCAGCTGAGAGGAGCTTCTTTCTTCTTGAAGATATATTTGCGATCTGGTTATCATCAGTTGCGTATCAGGGAAGAGGATGTCTCGAAGACTGCTTTCTTAACGAGATATGGTTCTTAAGAGTTTGGGGTTATGCCTTTTGGTTTGACCAATGCTCCAGTCGTATTTATGGACTTGATGAATAGGGTGTTCAGAGAGTTCCTAGATCAGTTTGTCATTGTCTTCATTGATGATATTTTGGTTTACTCCCAGACAGAGGAGGAGCACGCCGAGCATTTGAGGCAGGTATTGCAGACGTTACGTCAGAACGAGCTGTACGCAAAATATGAGAAGTGCGGATTCTGGCTGAAGGAGGTTCAGTTTTTGGGGCATATTATTTCCGACCGGGGGATATCTGTTGATCCGGGGAAGGTATCCGTGGTAAGGGAATGGGGACAGCCCACGACACCGACTGAGATCCATAGTTTCTTAGGCCTAGCAGGATACTATAGGAGGTTCATTCGGGGTTTCTCAAAGATAGCGGGTCCTTTGACACATCTGACTCGTAAGGGTGTGCCGTTCATTTGGAGTGATGCCTGTCAGTTGGAATTTGATGAGTTGAAAGACAAGTTGACTTCAGCACCTGTGTTAGCATTGCCGAGACCGGGAGTTGAGTATCTAGTTTACACCGATGCGTCCTTACAAGGACTTGGAGGTGTATTGCAGCAGGAGAGTCAGGCCATAGCTTATGCTTCCCGTAAGCTTAAGCCTCACGAGAAGAATTACCCCGTAATTTTAATGACTTTTAAAATGGGTTATATTTTAAATTAATGGATTAATTGGATCTTACTATAAATTAATTCATTTGGGTTTTATCCGAATTGAGGATATTAAAATGGATGATTCTGAATATTACTTAAAGATATTTAGGTAATATATGAATGTGATGTCATTGATATGACGGTATGATATAAATTCGGTAATTTGAATTTTTAGTTAGACGCGGTATGGGACGTGTCGGGACTAATTTATTAAATTAAAAAGGAAATTTATTTTCTATCGACCTTATAGTCATTTCGACTGTGTCGTTACCAAGACATGAGACGTCAGTATTGGTGGAGCGGGATAAAGAGAGATATTGCCGTGTTTGTTTCTAAATGCGCCACTTGTCAGCTGGTAAAAGTGGACCATCAGAGACCGGCAGGACTTCTACAGCCATTAGAGGTTCCGATGTGGATGTGGAGAGCATCTCCATGGACTTTATCATGGGGTTACCTACGTCACAGAGGGGTCACAACTCCATTTGGGTAATTGTGGACAGGTTGACCAAAGTTGCTCATTTTCTACCCGTAAGGACAGACTACACTATGGAACAGTATGCCCAGCTTTTTATTGCAAAAATAGTGAGACTTCACGGTGTACCCCTAAATATCGTGTCTGACCGAAACAAGATATTTGTTTCATGGTTTTGGGAAAGTTTTCAGGAGGCCATGGGCACGGATTTGCGGTTGAGTACGACATATCACCCGCAGACCGATGGGCAAACCGAGCGTACAAACCAGATGTTGGAGGACATGTTGCGTATGTGCATCATTGATTTTGGGGGTGGATGGGAGCAGTATCTTCCACTGGTGGAGTTTTCTTGCAACAACTCCTACCAGTTCACCATTGGCATGGCTCCATTTGAGGCGTTGTAAGGTAGACCTTGTTGTTCCCCAGCATGTTAGTTGGAGGTGGGGGACAACAAACTACTTGGGCCGGAAGTGATTCAGGATACTTCGGCAAGGATATAATTGATACGGAGTTGCATTCGGGTAGCTCAAGATCGGCAGAAGAGCTATGCTGATGCGAAGAGGTTCTTCAGGGAGTTCCAAGTGGGGGACCAGGTTTTACTCAGAGTATCTCCTATGAAGGGGATTATGCGATTCTGGAAGAAGGGAAAGTTGGCACCGAGATACGTGGGACCATTTCCTATCATCAAGCGGATTGGGTCTGTTGCGTATAGACTTGGGTTACCGGAGCATTTACACAGGATTCATGATGTGTTTCATATTTCCTCGCTAAGGAAATATCTTAGAGATGAGTTGGCTCATTCTCACATTGCTTTGGAGGACATCGATCTACAGCACGATAGCTCCTACGAGGAGGGGCCGATTGCTATTTTGGACCGAAGTGAGCGGAATCTGCGATCAAAGATAGTTCCGTTAGTACGTGTTCAGTGGCGGCATCATAATGCCGAGGAGTCCACATGGGAGCGCGAGGATGAAATGCGCGAACGTTATCCAGAGTTGTTTTTACCAGGTACTTTTTTGTTTAGAATTTCGGGACGAAATTCTGTTATTAGGGGGGAGGTATGTAATACCTCGCATTTTTATCGATATTTATTTATGGGATTAATTAAATTAAACATGAATTAATTGAGAATTAATCTGGATAAAATACTAACGAGATGTGAGTTGGTATTTGATTATAATGTGTATATATGGCAATATATGAATATTAAAAATATTGAAATTGTCGCGAGGCTGAAATACGGCAATTTGGGAAATTTTGTTGGGACGCGCGTGACATTCGCGTCAGGAGGGTAATTATTTAAATTAAAAAGTGAATTTTCTTTTTATCAACCGTATGGTCATTTTGTGTGCGCCAACGCGTCCGGAAGGGTCGAAATAGTCAGAAAACACTAGCCGGGGGTTTAGTTTGGGTCCTGGGGCATTTTTAGGCCATACCGGCAACCCAAAAGGGTAGTTTGGTAATTTCGGAATTTTGGGAATTAAAACCCACGAAAATTAAAAGTTAAAATCTGATTTAGTCTTTACCCACTAAACCCACTAACAACACTAAATGACTTAATGGGCTACGGGAGTTATTGGAAGAAATTTTAAGAGGTTCCTAAGGCAACCTCTAAACCACCATTGTCATCTTAGAGAAGAACTTATAGAGAGAGAAAGAGAGAGGAGAATCCTGCAGAGAGAGAGAAAGCAATTCAACCTTCTTCAACCAACAACCAAAATCTGGAACATAAGGCAAGTTATTTAGTTACAATTGATTCAATGAATGTGTTCTTCCATGTTTAGTGTAATTATCGAATTTTGTCTTGGAAGATTGATATAGACCCATGGATTTGAGGATTAAAACTATGAACCATGTTAGGAATTGCATGTAGACATATTCTGGACGAATTATGAATTCAAAATATAACCCTTGATGATCTAAAAACGGATTTAAGAAGAGAATTATTAGTGTTCTTGAAAGAAATAGAAAACTAGGGTTCTTGATGAAGTTTTGATCCAAATAAAGCCCTTGGTTGATGATTTATTGGTTTTAGAACGTTAATAATGTTGTAGAATGGTTGTATGATGATATTATAACATTAGATTAGAATTTCATGCATTATAATGGAGTTTTGGGACGATTTGAGGACTGCAAAACGAAGCAGTCCGTAGCCTATCTGGTGCAATCGATCGATCGACATTCATCAGTCGATCGATCGACCACCACCGATCGATCGACGTTCAAGGTCGATCGATCGACCTTCCCAGAATGAGTAAAATTTTCCCTAGTTAAATTTTAATGATGTTAACCCTTAGAAAATTATTATTGGAGACTTTATGAATATCCTTAGACTTAAGGAAGACCAGTAGGTATGGTTATAAAATTTGGACCTTAATTAGAATTCAATTTGAGGAATTATTCTAAAATCTAATGAAATTCGATGAGTGAGATAATATTAGGGTTAAAAGAGTAAATTTGAATGATGTGATGAAATGAGGTTTGGGGCAGAAGTAAGGACCTTAAGAATAATGATGTTATATGTGGGAATGATAGGAAACTTAATAATCCCTTTGAGATAGGTCTTAAGTACAAGAAACTATAACGTGAGATGTGTCGACAGTCTATATTATGTATTATCGGAAGACTTAAAATGTATAAAATTGGAATAATGGTATAAGGATGTAGAATATACCTTTATTAATATTGAGACATCTAAGATGTGTGAATGCTTAGTATATAACTTATGTGTCAATAATATAATCAGTTCAATAATATTTCGATCCGCACTTGTGAAGTTGAGTTGGTATCAGAGCCTTGTTATAAAAGGTTAGCATTCTAATTATGTTAATATTATTATGCTAATATGAATGTTAAAGTAGAAACTATCATACTCCATCACAGAACTTATGTTTCTGGAGAAAATTTTAGGGTAAAATATAAAATTTTTGGAACTAAGTGTCGTAATAATTGTTGTATGAAATATCGTTTAATCCTAGTTTTATATAAATAACTATGTTATTTGATATTACTGTTTGTTTTGTCGCTAAAATTAATATATGCAGTTATAATCTCCATATTATAATCAAGTTACGACTGTCCTTGTAAAAAAAAAAAAAAAAAAAAAAAAAAAAAAACGAGTAAAAATCACGGTGAATTAAATATAAAGATATTATTATATTATTTTGAAAATCTTTAAAAGTTTTCATAAAACCCATATCCCTATTATTGTTTCAAAGCCCATATTTCCATTTGCCAAAAAGCTATTCTAGTTAAGCAATAGGCATTAGGAAAACTGGTTTTAGGCACCTGAAACAACATATAATAGGAGGTCTTAGGTACCAATGGAATCTAGAAAAGATGAACAAAATAATAATAATATTAATCTACAATGTTTATCACCATGGTTACAAAAAGATGAGTCTATGTATAATCATAGTTTACATATAGATAAAAAATCTGAAAATGATATTAGTAAAATTAGTACTACGTTAAATAGTTTAACTGATATAGTTTTTAGTTGGGTCAAACGAACTGAAAGACATCAGGTCGTTAATCAAAATTATGTAGAGAAAAAATTAGATTGTATTGAATTCAACTTAAATAAAGTTGATCAAAAAATTAGTCAACTCGAAACGGTAAAAAATTTAGATCTAAAAGAGGAGACTAAACAACAAATTGAAAATCTATTAAACAAAATAGATAATCAAAATCCAAAACAAACTGGAATGAATAACCCAGGGGATAACAAAATTCCTAGGTTATATTATGGTTCGGAGGAAATTAAAGCTCTTCAAACAGAAGAATTTAATTACACCGAATATATAAACGTTCGTGAAATATTAGATTATTGGAAACATCTATACAAAGATCCAATATTAACTGTTTCAGAACGCAATAAACTCATTGAACAAATACAAACCACGTATTTGGAAAATGAAAAATTATTACAATACTATCAGTATGAATTAAACCAATATTCATCTGATGAAGAAGAAATTCCACCACATGTAGTAAATACAATTGATGGAAAAAGGAAGGCTGAAGACCCACTTCAGGAATTCCAAAATTGGGAAGCTTTCGAAGATTATATGCAAACCCCTGCATATAAAAATGAAAAAGAAGATTTTGTTAAAACAGGCAATGCTTCTACAAGTAATACTAAAAATGAGGATGAACCAAACCCTTTTTTCCTAAGAAGAGATAATTTGAATAAACAAAATATATCTCAACATGGTATTTATCTTGATCTAAGGCATATACCTTTTAAAGATCAAGAACAAACTATTAATGAGTGGGCACAATCCATGTCTATACTCATTACTAATTATAAGAGTACATGGTCTAAAGAAAATTTTTTAGACTACCTTGCTGCAACACTCCAAGGTGATGTTTTACAGTGGTTGCAACAATGGGAAAGCTCAGAAATAGGAATTCAGCAAAAAACTGAACTCCTACAAACCTTCAAATCTTTTGATGAAATATTAAAAGGATTTGTTGAAATAATTAAAGAAAATCTGATTGGATATACTGGAGAACCCAGACTCCAAGAGGATGCGTGTTACATCTTATCTAAACTAGAATTATGTAACATTTGTCAATTTGAAGAATTTGTTGAACTATACAAAAAATATTATTTCAGTTGAAACTATATGGTGCGGCTTGGACAATAACATTAATAGGGATTTTCGTTAATGTACTGTATGGGCGGTACGTCTTAGATTTCTTGCGATGAGAGATTTATACTCGGAGTTGACCTTACCGGTATGATTTATATTCCTGAATTTGGGGACGAAATTCTGTTATAAGGGGGGAAGTATGTAATACCCCGTGATTTTAATGACTTTTAAAATGGGTTATATTTTAAATTAATGGATTAATTGGATCTTATTATAAATTAATTCATTTGGGTTTTATCCGAATTATGGATATTAAAATGGATGATTCTGAATATTACTTAAAGATATTTAGGTAATATATGAATGTGATGTCATTGATATGACGGTATGATATAAATTCAGTAATTTGAATTTTTAGTCAGACGCGGTATGGGACGTGTCGGGACTAATTTGTTAAATTAAAAAGGAAATTTATTTTCTATCGACCTTATAGTCATTTCGAATGTGTCGTTGCGTCCGGAAGGGTTGAAATAGTCAGAAAAGTCTATTTGGATGTTGGATTTGGGTCTCGGGTCATTTGGAAATGAAAAGACAACCCAAAAGGGCATTTTGGTTATTTTTACAAGGGGGATGAATAGTGATTTCGGGTTTTGTCTTATTATAAGTATTTGGAGATTAGTTGAATGTGGTTTCATTCATCTCCTCTTCACAAATTAGAGAAGTCATCTTCCTAGAGAGAGTGAAAGGTTGTTTGGGAAGGGAAAAGCTTGCTTGGAAAGGAGAAGAACCAAAGGTCAAAGGTCACCACCACCATCACCACCTGTGTTATTCAACTCCAAAGGATCAGATCTTCATTAGAGGCAAGTGTTTGATATTTGCAATTTAAGTTCGTATATTGTCCATGTTAGGATAGTTATAAAAAGAGATGATTTTCATGCTTGGAAGATGAAAGGATATAGTTGTTAATGGAATTTTGGAATCTAAAAATATATAGGAATTAAACTCATGTTGTAGGTAGTTAGTAATCCAATAAAAATTCATCAATTTGTGGAAGAAATTCTGAAAATAATTTAGTGTTCTTGAAGATAATATGTTGATAATTTTCTGGAAAAAGAGGCAAAAACGAGTGGAATGAGAAGAGCCAATTTGGAATGTTTAGATCTTCTTTTTGAGTGCATTTGGATGAGATTTAAGAAAAGCTCAAAACACATACCTGACTCAATTTTTCGTGTAGAATCCAAATCTGAAGTCGGATTGATGATTCGAATAATTTTTGGATCTGATTTTTTTGAGTATTTAAAATATGAGAATTCATGATGTTGTTTCTTTTTAATGTTGGTTCTTATCCCAAAACTTTTGTGGATCTTTGGTGATTATTAATTGGATAGTATGGGACTTAGAAAATATCAGTAGACCCTTGATAAGATTTGAATTAATTTGATTGGGATTTAAATTGATTAGAATGATGATAATTAAATTAAAGAAATTTCGGTTGCTAGATTCATTTGTTGGATTATAATTGGTTTGCTTGAGGATTAAGGATAGGTCCAGTAGTGGTGATTGATTGTAACACCTGGGTAGCCTTAGGATTACAATATGAACATCAAGGACTGAGTTTAAGCTCATTATTGATTTCGCAAGGGCTGAGTGTAGTACAAGAGCGTAGTGGTATGGCTCCTGGATAGAGATGGGAGTTTAGAACACATTTGGTTGAAAGAGGGGATGAGGTTATTCCGATCGCATATTTGAAGTTGATGAACCTCCTCGATCGACAAAGTTAAGTTGTAGTGTATTGGAGGGGTTCCTTGTTTGGATTTCGCTTTGCGAGACGCTCCGCGCATGAACCTTAACGACGTCGGGAGTGGAGAGATGTTATAGGATGCGAGGATAATTAAATTATGAAGTAAAGATATGACATTTTAATACGTGGGATTTAAAGAGATATAATGCTACGTAAGGGAATAATCTAAGGTTAATGTGAGTAGCTTATTGTTAGTATACTATCAGTATGATAATACCTATTTGATTGATTAATGATTATGTGTATAACATACCTAGCTTACTTGCTATCGATGGGAGGTTTGCGCGTGAGGGCAGTCATATCCTGATGAATCCATGGGATCTTTGATTTGTCGCTCGAGAACATAGGTCTATGAAAGACTTATCGGGGAGTTGATAAGTCCGCTGACTATGGGTGCGTAGGTATGTGCGTGACCCATGGGTATGAGAACTATGTTCGCCTCCAATGATTGTGTTGTTGTTAATGGTTCGAGGTATCCTCACCGAACCTTTTGTCCCCTTTTCGGCGACCAGCGATATTGGGACATGATAGCAGAGTAATGCATTGCACCGCAGCTGTGACTCGGGGTGCCGTATTATATATGAATATATATATATATATATATATAATGGATTAAATGAATGATTGGATTTATTGTGGTTAAATCATCTACTGTGTGATAATTGTAGATAACGGTGAATAGAGAAAGATAATGGAATTAAGTTAATGAATGTTTATTCTTAAAGAATTGAAAAGCTTAACTCATATTAATGAGAAATGATTCATGTTAATGAGAAACTAATCATATAAATGAGAAACATAAATGAATAATAATGTGACGTATGGTATGGGACATACGGGGATTATGATATGGGAATGGAATTATAATATGGAGACTAGAAAAGAGGAACCATTAACTAGGAGGTTAATAGGAAACGTTAAGTGTGCACTCTAGTTGAGAGGTGAGAATAGCAAGTGAGAGTTGGATCTAACATGTACATAATAAATGCTTTATTGCACTTGTTAAATACTTGCTGTTTTAAAAATCATTTTCACAATCGGGCTCTGACCCGTTTTCTTGCATATTTTCTTTTCTATTGTATCTTCTATATTAGGTGTCCAGCAACAGGAACGCCATCCTTAGCGGATTATGACAGGCTATGGATTTATGGAGTTTTGCTTAGACGCCTATATCATTTGATTCACAGTATTCTCTTAGTAGGACATGTTGCCCAAAGGATTCAGTTATCTTCTTCTATCGGGGTCAAATACTATGGTATTCGTGTCATTTTAATACATTTGATATTGTTGGGATTACTGTAATGGATTAATATTATTTGGGAATGTTTATTCCAATTGCATTCAAATTATTTGGTGTTATCTAATTGGTTATCAGTGTTGTAGAATAAAATATGTTGTGTTATTCTTAAACTGGAAATGGATTTTGTTAAATTAAAATTTGAAAAGTTTTTAACACCAGCTTAATTGAGTATTGGGTGAGTTGTAAATGTTTTCGACAGTGATGCTAAGAATGAGCCAACTGTATATTCTGTTTTAATTTGGTATGGGACTTGCCACCCGGTATTTAATTAGGCGGGGTGTTACAGGTGGTCCGACAACTTCAACTATGCGATCGGGATAACCTCATACCTTCTTTCAACCAAATGTGTTCTAAACTCCCATCTCTATCCAGGAGCCATACCACTACGCTCTTGTACTACACTCAGTCCTTGCGAAATCAATAATGAGTTTAAACTCAGTCCTTGATGTTCAAATTGTAATCCTAAGGCTATCCTCACTCAATACACAAGATTCAAATAGGTTTTTTTTCTCCTCAACATATATTCAGTAAGAAGTCACTAATATCCTACTGGTCCATAACATCATTTCTCCCGAATTACTACGAGTTTAGTTCTCCTTTTAAGTAAGGTTAAAACCGATAGTTTCAAATCTCTTATAAACACATCTTCTTTCACTTAGGATTTAACCCTCTTGTAAACTTAAGGATACCCAGGTGTTATATTAAATCACCCCTACTGGTCCTATCTTAAATCCTCATACATCCCCATTTGGAATTTAACAAATGAATCTAGCAACCGAAATCTCTTTAGCTTTAATTATCATAATTCTAATCAATTAAATCAAAATCAAATTAATTCAAATCTTAACTAGGGCTTACTGATCTTCTCTAAGTCCCATAATATCCAATTAAAAATAATCGAAGATCTACAAAAGTTTTGGGATAAGAACCAACATTAAAAAGAAGCAACATCATGAATTCTCATATTTTAAATACTCAGAAAAATCAGATCCAAAAATTATTCAAATCATCAATCCGACTTCAGATTTGGATTCTACACGAAAAATTGAGTTAGGTATGTGTTTTGAGTTTTTCTTAAATCTCATCCAAATGCACTCAAAAAGAAGATCTAAACATTCCAAATTGGCTCTTCTCATTCCACTCGTTTTTGCCTCTTTTCCCAGAAAATTATCAACATATTATCTTCAAGAACACTAAATTATTTTCATAATTTCTTCCACAGATTGATGAATATCTATTGGATTACTAACTACCTACAACATGAGTTTAATTCCTATATATTTTTAGATTCCAAAAATCCATTAACAACTATATCCTTTCATCTTCCAAACATGAAAATCATCTCTTTTTATAACTATCCTAACATGGACAATATACGAACTTAAATTGCA
This sequence comes from Sambucus nigra, assembly GCA_949130495.1. Classification (NCBI taxonomy): domain Eukaryota; kingdom Viridiplantae; phylum Streptophyta; class Magnoliopsida; order Dipsacales; family Adoxaceae; genus Sambucus; species Sambucus nigra. The sequence goes on along the minus strand of OX422208.1, from coordinate 578,120,598 downwards.
AATATCAAACACTTGCCTCTAATGAAGATGTGATCCTTTGGAGTTGAATAACACAGGTGGTGATGGTGGTGGTGACCTTTGACCTTTGGTTCTCCTCCTTCCCAAGCAAACTTCTTTTTCTTTCCAAGCAACCTTCCACTCTCTCTAAGAAGATGTCTTTTCAATTTTGTGTAGAAGAGAGGAAATGAACCTACATACACTAATCTCCAAATACTTATAATAAGACAAAATCCGAAATCACTATTCATCCCCCTTGTAAAAATAACCAAAATGCCGTTTTGGGTTGTCTTTTCATTTCTAAATGACCCGAGACTCAAATCCAACATCCAAATAGACTTTTCTGACTATTTCAACCCTTCCGGACGCAACGACGTAGTCGAAATGACTATAAGGTCGATAGAAAATAAATTTCCTTTTTAATTTAATAAATTAGTCCCGACACGTCCCATACCGCGTCTGACTAAAAAATCCAAATTATCGAAATTATATCACACCGTCATAATAATGACATCATATTCATATATTACCTAAATATCTTTAAGTAATATTCAGAATCATCCATTTTAATATCCACAATTCGGATAAAACCCAAATGAATTAATTAATAATAAAATCCAACTAATCCATTAATGTAAAATATAACCCATTTTAAAAGCCATTAAAATCACAGGGTATTACATACCCCGCATTTTTATCGATATTTATTTATGGGATTAATTAAATTAAATATGAATTAATTGAGAATTAATCCGGATAAAATACTAACGAGATGTGAGTTGGTATTTGATTATAATGTGTATATATGGCAATATATGAATATTAAAAATATTGAAATTATCGCGAGGCTGAAATACGGCAATTTGGGAAATTTTGTTGGGACGTGTGTGACAGTCGCGTCAGGAGGGTAATTATTTAAATTAAAAAGTGAATTTTATTTTTATCAACCGTATGGTCATTTTGTATGCGCCAACGCGTCCGAAAGGGTCGAAATAGTCAGAAAACACTAGCCGGGGGTTTAGTTTGGGTCCCGGGGCATTTTTAGGCCATACCGGCAACCCAAAAGGGTAGTTTGGTAATTTCGGAATTTTGGTAATTAAAACCCACGAAAATTAAAAGTTAAAATCTGATTTAGTCTTTACCCACTAAACCCACTAACAACACTAAATGACTTAATGGGCTACGGGAGTTATTGGAAAAATTTTTAAGAGGTTCCTAAGGCAACCTCTAAACCACCATTGTCATCTTGGAGAAGAACTTGTAGAGAGAGAAAGAGAGAGGAGAATTCTGCAGAGAGAGAGAAAGCAATTCAACCTTCTTCAACCAACAACAAAATTCGATAATTACACTAAACATGGAAGAACACATTCATTCATTCACCGGCCATTGAGGGTATGTTCTCTATTCAGGGGACTATGGGGCACATTTTATTTGACACGGGGGCTACACACTGTTTCATTGCTATGAGATTTGCATGCACCATTGGGATGTTAGACACCGCCGAGAGTACGGTTACTTGTGTAGATTCACCGTTGAGTAGGGGTTCCGTGATTTCCCTTATTTGTAGAGGTGTGGGTATAGAGATCGGGATGTTTACTTTACCCGCTGATATGTTAGTATTAGAAATGACCGAGTATGATGCCATTATTGGTATGGATTAGCTAGTTGCGTACCGAGCCATGATTGACTGTTTTAGTAGGAGTATTATCTTTGCCATTCCCGGGCAGGAGATGTTTTTAGTGGCGATGCCTCGCCCTGAGGGAGGATCGTCCACTCATTTGTACTACATAGAGGAGGAGACCTCTAAGGAAGTGGTGATACCACTTGATTCGATACCCGTTGTTACTGAGTTCGCCGATGTATTTCAGGATATACCTGGACTACCTCCGAGTAGGGAGATAGATTTTGTGATTGATTTGACGCCGGGCACTCGGCCTATTGCCCGCGCACCTTACCGTATGGCTCCAGCTGAGATGAGAGAGTTACGGGATCAGATTGATCAGTTGTTGGGTCAGGGGTTTATCCGAAGAGTACTTCGCCATGGGGTCCCCCTGTGTTATTCGTAAAGAAGAGGGATGGATAGTTGAGGTTGTGTGTGGATTACCGGGAGTTGAATAAGGTCACGATACGGAATAAGTATCCGTTGCCCCGAATCGATGACTTATTCGACCAGTTGAGAGGAGGTTCTTTCTTCTCAAAGATTGATTTGCGATCGGGATACCATCAGTTGCGTATCAGGGAAGAGGACGTCTCGAAGACTGCTTTCTTTATGAGATATGGTTCCTACGAGTTTCAGGTTATGCCTTTTGGCTTGACCAACGCTCCAGCCGTGTTTATGGACTTGATGAATAGGGTGTTCAGAGAGTTCCTCGACCAGTTTGTCATTGTTTTCATTGATGACATTCTGGTTTACTCCCAGACAGAGGAGGAGCACGCCGAGCATTTGAGTCAGGTTTTGCAGACGCTACGTCAGAACGAGCTGTATGCAAAGTATGAGAAGTGTGGATTTTGGCTGAAGGAGGTTCAGTTTTTGGGGCATATTATTTCGGACCGGGGGATATCTGTTGATCCGGGGAAGGTATCCGCGGTGAGGGAGTGGGGACAGTCCACGACACCGACTGAGATACGTAGTTTCTTGGGCTTAGCAGGATACTACATGAGGTTTATTCGGGGTTTCTCCAAGATAGCGGGTCCCATGACACACCTGACTCGTAAGGGTGTGCCATTCATCTGGAGTGATGCCTGTCAGTTGGCATTCGATGAGTTGAAGGACAAATTGACCTCAGCACCTGTGTTAGCATTGCCGAGACCGGGAGTTGAGTATCTAGTTTACACCGATGCGTCCTTACAAGGACTTGGAGGTGTATTGCAGCAGGAGAGTCAGGCCATTGCTTATGCTTCCCGTAAGCTTAAGCCTCACGAGAAGAATTACCCCACCCATGACTTGGAGTTAGCGGCAGTGGTATTTGCCCTTCGAATTTGGAGACATTATCTTTTTGGGGAGAAGTTTCGATTGTTCACGGACCACAAGTCCCTACAGTACCTATTCACGCAAAAGGAGTTGAATATGCGGTAACGGAGGTGGCTTGAGTTTGTGAAGGACTATCAGTTTGATATCCAATATCACCCGGGGAAGGCTAACGTGGTAGCAGACGCGTTGAGCCGTAGGCCAGTAGATGAGGTGGAAGGGGCGTGGAAGGCAAAGTGGAAAGAGTTGGGACACCAGGATGCAGTGGCCCGATCGTTCATGTCTGTGATGACTGTTACACCGCAGATTGTCACGAAGGTGGTAAAGGCACAGGCAAATGACTCGTTCTGTCAGGAGCAGATAGTTCGATTACTAGCAGAGGGAGCCGAGTCCTATACCGTTAGCTCAGACGGGGGATTACGCTTTAATGGAAGACTGGTAGTTCCGGAAGGGGAGGAATTGTGACACGAAGTGATGGCAGAGTCGCATGGCTCACGGTTAGCGGTACATCCCGGTGGGGACAAAATGTACCAAGACATGATTCGTCAGTATTGGTGTAGTGGGATGAAGAGAGATATTGCCGTGTTTGTTTCTAAATGCGCCACTTGTCAGCTGGTAAAAGTGGACCATCAGAGACCGACAGGACTTCTACAGCCATTAGAGGTCCCGATGTGGATGTGGGAGAGCATCTCCATGGACTTTATCACGGGGTTACCTACGTCACAGAGGGGTCACGACTCCATTTGGGTAATTGTGGACAGGTTGACCAAAGTTGCTCATTTTCTACCCGTAAGGACAGACTACACTACGGGACAGTATGCCCAGCTTTTTATTACAGAAATAGTGAGACTTCACGGTGTACCCCTAAATATCGTGTATGACCGAGACAAGATATTTATTTCACGGTTTTGGGAAAGTTTTCAGGAGGCCATGGGCACGGATTTGCGGTTGAGTACGGCATATCACCCGCAGACCGATGGGAAAACCAAGCGTACAAACCAGATGTTGGAGGACATGTTGCGTATGTGCATCATTGATTTTGGGGGTGGATGGGAGCAGTATCTTCCACTGGTGGAGTTTGCTTACAACAACTCCTACCAGTTCACCATTGGCATGGCTCCATTTGAGGCATTATACGGTAGACCTTGTCGTTCCCCAGCATGTTGGTTGGAGGTGGGGGACAACAAACTACTTGGGCCGGAAGTGATTTAGGATACTTCGGCAAGGATAGAATTGATACGGAGTCGCATTCGGGTAGCTCAAGATCGGCAGAAGAGCTATGCTGATGCGAAGAGGTTCTTCAGGGAGTTCCAAGTGGGGGACCAGGTTTTACTCAGAGTATCTCCTATGAAGGGGATTATGCGATTTGGGAAGAAGGGGAAGTTGGCACCGAGATACGTGGGACCATTTCCTATCATCGAGCGGATTGGGTCTGTTGCGTATAGACTTGGGTTACCGGAGCATTTACACAGGATTCATGATGTGTTTCATATTTCCTCAAAGGAAATATCTTAGAGATGATTTGGCTCATTCTCACATTTCTTTGGAGGACATCGATCTCCAGCCCGATAGCTCCTACGAGGAGGGGCCGATTGCTATTTTGGACCGAAGTGAGCGGAACTGCGGTCAAAGATAGTTCCGTTAGTACGTGTTCAGTGGCGACATCATAATGCCGAGGAGTCCACATGGGAGCGCGAGGATGAAATGCGCGAACGTTATCCAGAGTTGTTTTTACCAGGTACTTTTTTTGTTCCGAATTTCGGGACGAAATTCTGTTATTAGGGGGGAAGTATGTAATACCCCGCATTTTTATCGATATTTATTTATGGGATTAATTAAATTAAATGTGAATTAATTGAGAATTAATCCGGATAAAATACTAACGAGATGTGAGTTGGTATTTGATTATAATGTGTATATATGGCAATATATGAATATTGAAAATATTAAAATTATCGCGAGACTGAAATACGGCAATTTGGGAAATTTTGTTGGGACGCGCGTGACAGTCGCGTCAGGAGGGTAATTATTTAAATTAAAAAGTGAATTTTATTCTTATAAACCGTATGGTCATTTTGAGTGCGCCAACGCGTCCGGAAGGGTCGAAATAGTCAGAAAACACTAGCCGGGGGTTTAGTTTGGGTCCTAGAGCATTTTTAGGCCATACCGACAACCCAAAAGGGTTGTTTGGTAATTTCGGAATTTTGGGAATTAATACCCACGAAAATTAAAAGTTAAAATCTGATTTAGTCTTTACCCACTAAACCCACTAACAACACTAAATGACTTAATGGGCTACGGGAGTTATTGGAAGAAATTTTAAGAGGTTCCTAAGGCAACCTCTGATTGGGCATAAATATTGTATATTTATTCCCCTAATTTCAGTATATTTGTGAACCCGAATGATGTAACATATATAGATTTGATGCACATTTATGCTACTAACCTTCGTTGGCGAGTATTTCGTGCTTCTCTTATTGGTTTTACCGGTTAATTATGCAAACAGTGCAAAAGAGGAAGCAAGACAATGCCAGAAAAGCTAAGAAGGCAAGTTCAAGGGAAATTTAGTAATTTTTCAGACCGATCCAGAAGGAGAAGTCAAATGAAAAGTTGAAGAGCTCGGAACAACGAGAACACTGGAAGAAACGGAACCCAAATCCGAGCTACGGTTGATGAGTTATGCCCAGTTGAAGTTGAAGAAAAATCCAAGAAAGGAAGAAAAGAAGCAAGAAAAAAATCTAAGTGTAGCAGTCCAGGCCAGCACACATTCGCGAACCCAGGCCGAACCGGTTTGGGGGTCGAACCGGTTCGGGGTACATGCGAACCGGTTCGGGGTCCCTGATGCGCGAATTTGCTCCCCAAATCAGATTGGTTCCCAAGAGTCCTTTTAGGTTAAAACTCTAAAAAATAGTAGGGAACGTAGGCAACAACCTAGGGGCAGCCATTAGGGATAGTTTTAGTCAGTTTTTGATAGGGAGAAAAAGAGAAGAACATCTAGGAACATCAATGGAATTAATTGCTTCAAGATTTAATCATTACGGGTTGTTTTTCAAGTTTTAATTCAAAGTTTAGAATTCTTGTCATTATTCTTGCATGTTTATTTTCTATATTCGATTCAACTATTTGCTGCGTTCATAATACGTATTTACATGCTTCAATCTAGTTTCATCATGAATTCTTCCACATGCAACGTTACTATTTCATGCGTTAGTCAGTTTAACATGTCAGGCTAGGGTTTAAAGGTTGGGATGCATGAACCCAACCTGATGTGTTAGTGCATGTGCATAACGTTAATCCGATGAATTTAACGATTGATTTTGATCGTATCGCGTAATTACATAATAATTGTGGATCTTTATATCTCGTTTACCTTTGGGTACTCGTGATGATTTAGAGTAAAATTTGAGTGCAATTACCGCAATACCGATTTACTCATCCTCAGATTAGGTATGACGCGGGCTTGAACCTCGTATACATAATGCTTGGGAGTCCTAACTTCCGGGTTTGATTAATCGAATAAATTTATGATTGACATTGTTACTGCACTACACTAGGGTTGGGGGATTGCATTCCCGTCCTGTTTTCTCATCATTTAAGTTTAAAAAGTTTTGATTCAATTTTTCATTCATAATTTAGGTACTTTAGTTAGTTGCATTTTTCATCATAATTTCATAATTGCAGTTAGCTTAATCAATCCCAAAAACCAAATCAATTTTCCTTTTCTTCTTAGATTCGAAGTTAGGATTCCTCCGTCTTGTCCCGTCGTCACAACTCCGTTGTCCTTTTTCCCTGAGGATCGATACCCGACTTGTCGGATTATTACTTGAGCGACAGGCTTGCACTTGAGCCTAGAGAGTACGCACTTTAGAGACACATTCTGAGTCGCGTCAAGTTTTTTGCGCCGTTGTCGGGGAACTAGGTAGACTTAGGATTAGATCGAGCCAATCCAAAGCTTTGACCAAAAATTCAAAAATTCAAAAAAAAAAAAAAAAAAAATATTCACAACCATCACCTCTCCTAAGCTTTAATGCAAAATTCTGAAACCACTCCCACACCCCATAATACTCCAACCAGCATTCACGAAAATCTACTTGTTGAGTATAACCCTGATAGTCCCCACACTCCAAACGCCCCATAGTTTTGGATCCCACCGCCTACACCGTCGCACTCAGTCTCTAGTAACACTCCATTATCATTCGTAGGACACACTTCGAGCACACCCAGTGAGAGCGCCGAGTCGTCAAGTGAGAGAGAGATGTCGCAACATAGTAATGCACCTACAGGTGAGGACGAGCCTCCGTACTGCCCGTTGAGAGAATTCTTATATCCTGAGCGCACTGTCACTCCGGGATGCATTATACTCCCGTATAATGCCGGGCAGTTCCGTTTCAAAAATGGAATGATCCAGATGCTACCACGTTACCACGGTATGGATTCTGAAAAGCCATACCTCCATATAAGGGAATTTGAGGACGTGTGTGATACTCTCAATGATCAAACCTGCACACAAGAGGTAATCCGCCTCAAACTCTTCCCCTTCTCGCTCAAAGATAAAGCTAAAGACGGGCTATGGTCTTTACCTCCAAGCTCGATTCCATCCTGGAATGAGCTACAGTCTAAATTTCTCAAGAAATTCTTCCCACCACATCGAACAATTTCTATAAAGGCTCAAATTCAAGCATTCAGGCAACATGAAAATGAGCCATTCCATCGATGTTATGAACGTTTCAACGAGTTAGTTGCTTCGTGCCCCCATCATGGATTTGATCCATCGCAAATCATCTCCTTTATCTATAATGGGTTGAATCTTAACTCCAAACAACTTGTTGAAACTATGGGAAGCGGTCCGTTTGTCGATCTAGATGCCCACGATGCTGATCTTCACATGAGGTATGTCGCCGAGACTACCCAATCCTGGGATACCTCCGACCCGAATGCTCAAAATCGAAATCGACAAGCGACCACTACTCCATCAGCATCCGGTCTATTCCATGTAGATAAGAATTCTATGAAGGATAGCCGATTGGAGACTCTTGAGATAGGATTTCGAGACCTATGCGAGATATATGGAAAAGGACTAGCTGGACCCATTCCGAACCCTGTCGTGAAGGTGTGTGCGATTTGTGAGGCCGGACATTCAACTGAGGAATGTCCGACGATACCCGCCTACAAAGTAATGTTGCAGGAGCAAGTTAGTGGTATAGGAGACTTTAAGGGTAATTTCGGTGCCCCGCACGGGAATTCATACAACCCGTCGTGGAAAAATCATCCCGGTTTTAGCTATGGGCAACAACATGCCGCAATGAACCCTCCTTCGCATGTTACCCCTCCTCCACCACAACATTTTCAACAAGCTCCACACATGCAAGGACATGTGCAAGCACCGCCACCTCAAGGAAATTATATTCCACCACAGCGAAGAACTCTCGAGGATACCATGAATCAATTCATTGCAAACCAGACCGCAACCATTGCCAAATATGATCGTCTGATTGGCGATATAAATGCGAATCTGTCTAAAATACAATCCTCGTTGAGTGTTCAAGAGAAGGGAAAATTTCCTGCCCAGGGCCAACGACCTCTCCAAGGTCAAACTAGTGTTAGCTCGACACCCCATGACCATCCTGAGCAATGTAGCGCAATTACCACTCTACGTAGTGGAAGAGTCGTTGATTTATCACCTCCTCCACACGACACAACAAAAGACAAGGAGATTTCGCCCGGCACGAAAGAGGCCGAAGATGTCCCCTTGAACGAGAGTGACAAGGAAGACACTAGTGAGCTTGAGGTGGTAGTGTAACCACGCTCCGCAGCACCATTTCCTCTAAGGTTGATTCCCGCTCAAAAAGGGAACCCACGTGATGACGTGCTAGACGTGCTAAAACAAGTTAAGCTGAATTTACCTTTCCTCGATGCCATTAAGCGAATTCCAGCTTATGGAAAAGTCATTAATGACTTGTTGATGGTAAAGAGAAAGATGAAGGTAAAGAAAAATGTCTTTCTAGCACAGAATGTGAGCTCCATTCTACTCAATGATCTCCCACCTAAATTCAAAGATCCCGGTGCACCCACCATTTCCTGCATCATTGGAGAAAACAAAATCGAAAAAGCCTTACTTGATTTGGGAGCAAGTGTCAATATCCTCCCTTACTCCATCTATAGGCAACTTGACTTGGGCGACCTCAAGACCACAAAGGTCACTCTCCAATTAGAGGATCGAATCGTGAAGATCCCAAGAGGCATAGTCGAGGACGTGATCGTCCAAATTGACACTTTCTACTTCCCGGTAGACTTTGTCATTTGGGACACGGAGCCCTCCTTTAACTCGAGCAACCATGTTCCCATCATCCTTGGATGACCTTTCTTAGCTACGGCTAACGCAATCATCAATACTCGGAATGGGCGAATGAAACTCACCTTTGGGAACATGACCTTAGAGACCAACATCTTCCATGTCGCCCAACATACGGGGGAAGAATATGACCTTCACGCGGTGAGCTTCATAGACGAGCTCGTAGGGGATTACTTTGAGAAATATGATTGTGGAGATGCCCTAGGGTCCTGCTTAGTGTCGAGCCATGAGAATGAGGGCTCCCACAAGAGAGAGCCGTTAGGGGTGTGCCCTATTTCATCAAGTAATAGTGGTAGTTGTGACAATGAGAGAAAAGTGGGGGAGAGGTGTGTAGTGACCGCAATTGAAAAAGAGAGAGAGGGGTTAGAAGAGAGAAAACTGGTGGAGTTGGAGATCGAGCAAGTAAGAGAGGACGTAGGCACTACTCGAGAGAGAGAACTAGGAGATATGAGCATGGAAGATTTTGAAAGAGAATTCAGGCAGGTGGATGAAAGTATTACTATTGAAGGCCAATCCCTATTGGATTCATGTAGTCACTTAGACGAAAGTGAATTGAAAGCAAAAATTGATGAATTCCTTCGTTGTGACAATCCACCCACAACACTAGAGGCCCCGAAGGCAAGTGAGGAGAAAAGTTGTGGTTCATCTGACTTAGAGATGCATCTTAAAAATTGAACGAAACCTAGGTGTTCCCTCCGAGTCAGTGCACGCAGATCACACTTTGAGCCAGCATCACGAGGATCCCTTTCCAGTTAGTCACGATGAGTCTCCCGGTCGATCCTTTATCTATGGGCGAGGTCCCAACTTGTTCCGATTGTTAGCTTATAATCCTAGGATGGGAGAGACAAGGAGAACATCAAACCCCGTGAGTGGGGTCGGGTGAGTTTGTGGAGAGATGAGAGGTCGTCGCACCCCCGACGCGTATGGGGTGATTATTGTTGTATTTTTTAGTCATGCATGAGTGTCATATAGTGTCGTGTTGCATTGTAATATTTGTTTATTTTATTTTTCCGCACTTTTCATTCGCCTTGAGTTAGATTTTCGTCCTTTTTGCTTGAGGACAATGCAAAAGTCTAAGTTAGGGGGGGTCACAAGTGCGTATTTCTAAAACTTCACAAATTTCAAAATGCCCAAAAATTTCCAAAAAAATCATAAAATTTTGAAAAATCCAAAAATATTTTTGTTCAAAATATGTCAAAATTGGAATTCAAAATTTTTAAAAATATCATCAAAAGTCGAATTGGAATCCCAAATTGTAAACATCCAACATACACAAAGCCGAAATTGACCAAAGATGGAAATTGAGCGAAAATTGACGACTTAACGAACAAATGTGGAGATTAACAAACCCGGTGAGATTCGAGCCTATCACGTTTTGCGAGTTTTTAAATCAATCCGAGTTAATTGTTAACTCAAAGTTCTTTTTAGCACTTAATAAGTTGTCAAGGATCTCAATCCTTTCATTTTGATCGGTTTTAAAAAATGTGTGCAATATTGCCTTGAAAAACGTGCCAAATTAGCCTCTAAACTTAAATTCACCTCGAAACGCATATGGTAACGCAATTGGCATTTTGGACAATGAAGTAGGCCCTCGTTTGTCACCCAAAATTTTGGCCAGAAAAAAGTAGCGAAAAATCACCCTTTGCAACCCAAATTGAGCCGAATAATTTTCCCTTTCGTTTGACAACCCGAAAAACCCAAAATAGCCGGAATTGTGAAAAATGAAAAATTCAGATTTTAAGTCCAAAAAGTGCATATAAAGGGGCAAGAAACAAAATAGTATGCTCAACAAAAACAACAAGAAAAAAAAATAGAAAAAATAGAAAAAAATGAGCAATAGCCCGGAAAAAGCACAAATGGACATCATTAATGACTTTTCCAATTGCAAGCTTCCATACCTCCTTCATTTTACCCAATGCAACCTTCAACCCGAAAAAGTCCTAACTGAGTCCAAATTGCGAAAATTGATTACCGCGTGGAGAGTTAAGACACCAAAAGATAATATAAGGGGCTAAGTGCGAAAAATAGAGGCAATGTTCCCGTTTTTAAAACCGTAATCCATTGATGAGATCCTATCACCATGAAATTTCCGTCTTTCTATTGTATGCGTGAATTTGCTTCCCTTACATTTACTCTTTATATCACGCATACCGAGAGAATAGCCATAATCCGAGAGATTCGTTTGTGAGAGCGTTCCGTGAGAAATTGAAATCAAAACGAATTTTCGGATAAGTAACGTAATGATCAATCGGTGGAAATTGGCGGTTATATTTCCGGCTTCGCACACACACTACGGTTTGAGACTCGTAAATATGACTTGATGATGACTATTTTCCGGAAAAGTCTGAATTGCACAATTTTTGCATATTTTGAATTTTCTTTGAGTCGAATTTTGTGGGTATATTCACTGCAAACCCTCACGAGACACAACTCGTCCTACTAGGGTAACCTAGAGGTTTAAAGGTTTGTTGCATGCGCTAAATGCAATCGCTTACCCGCGAAAGAGGTGCTCTATCCCAATAAATTCTTTGAAGGATCCTTAACTCATACTTTCATTCTTTTACATTACTCGGGATGCGCAAAGTTCTAAATTAGGGGGGTTTGATTGGGCATAAATATTGTATATTTATTCCCCTAATTTCAGTATATTTGTGAACCCGAATGATGTAACATATATAGATTTGATGCAAATTTATGCTACTAACCTTCGTTGGCGAGTATTTCGTGTTTCGTGCTTCTCTTATTGGTTTTACAGGTTAATTATGCAAACAGTGCAAAAGAGGAAGCAAGACAATGCCAGAAAAGCTAAGAAGGCAAGTTCAAGGGCAATTTAGTAATTTTACAGCCCGATTCGGAAGGAGAAGTCAACTGGAAAGTTGAATAGCTCGGAACAACGAGAACACTGGAAGAAACGGTACCCAAATCCGAGCTACGGTTGATGAGTTATGCCCAGTTGAAGTTGAAGAAAATTCCAAGAAAGGAAGACAAGAAAGCAAGAAAAAAATCTAAGTGTAGCACTCCGGGCCAGCACACATTCGCGAACCCAGGCCGAACCGGTTTGGGGGGCGAACCGGTTCGGGGTACATGCGAACCGGTTCGGGGTCGCTGATGCGCGAATTTGCTCCCTAAATCTGATTGGTTCCCAAGAGTCCTTTTAGGTTAAAACTCTCAAAAATGGTAGGGAACGTAGGAGACAACCTAGGGGCAGCCATTAGCGATAGTTTTAGTCAGTTTTTGATAGGGAGAAAAAGAGAAGAACATCAAGGAACATCAAGGGAATTAATTGCTTCAAAATTTTATAATTACGGGTTTGTTTTTCAAGTTTTAATTCAAAGTTTAGAATTCTTGTCATTATTCTTGCATGTTTATTTTCTGTATTCGATTCAACTTATTGCTGCGTTCATAATACGTATTTACATGCTTCAATCTAGTTTCATCATGAATTCTTCCACATGCAACGTTACTATTTCATGCGTTAGTCAGTTTAACATGTCAAGCTAGGGTTTAAAGGTTGGGATGCATGAACCCAACCTGATGTGTTAGTGCATGTGCATAACGTTAATCCGATGAATTTAACGATTGATTTTGATCGTATCGCGTAATTACATAATAATTGTGGATCTTTATATCTCGTTTACCTTTGGGTACTCTTGATGATTTAGAGTACAATTTGAGTGCAATTACCGCGATACCGATTTACTCATCCTCAGATTAGGTATGACACGGGCTTGAACCTCGTATACATAATGCTTGGGAGTCCTAACTTCCGGGTCTGATTAATCGGATAAATTTATGATTGACGTTGTTATTGCACTACACTAGGGTTGGGGGATTGCATTCCCGTTTTTCTCATCATTTAAGTTTAAAAAGTTTTGATTCAATTTTTCATTCATAATTTAGGTACTTTAGTTAGTTGCATTTTTCATCATAATTTCATAATTGCAGTTAGCTTAATCAATCCCAAAAACCAAATCAATTTTTCCTTTTCTTCTTAGATTCGAAGTTAGGATTCCTCCGTCTTGTCCCGTCGTCACAACTCCGTTGTCCTTTTTCCCTGAGGATCGATACCCGACTTGTCGAATTATTACTTGAGCGACAGGCTTGCACTTAAGCCTAGAGAGTACGCACTTTAGAGACACATTATGAGTCGCGTCAACCTCTAAACCACCGTTGTCATCTTGGAGAAGAAATTGTAGAGAGAGAAAGAGAGAGGAGAATTCTCTAGAGAGAGAGAAAGCAATTCAACCTTCTTCAACCAACAACAAAAATCTGGAACATAAGGCAAGTGATTTAGTTACAATTGATTCAATGAATGTGTTCTTCCATGTTTAGTGTAATTATTGAATTTTGTCTTGGAAGATTGATATAGACCCATGAATTTGAGGATTAAAACTATGAACCATGTTAGGAATTGCATGTAGACATATTCTGGACGAATTATGAATTCAAAATATAACCCTTGATGATATAAAAATGGATTTAAGAAGAGAATTTTTTGTGTTCTTGAAAGAAATAGAAAACTAGGGTTCTTGATGAAGTTTTGATCCAAATAAAGCCCTTGATTGATGATTTATTGGTTTTAGAACGTTAAAAATTTTGTAGAATGGTTGTATGATGATATTATAACGTTAGATTAGAGTTTCATGCATTATAATGGAGTTTTGGGACGATTTGAGGACTGCAAAACGAAGCAGTCCATAGCCTATCTGGTGCAATCGATCGATCGACGTTCAAGGTTGATCGATCGACCTTCCCAGAATGAGTAAAATTTTCCCTAGTTAAATTTTAATGATGTTAACCCTTAGAAAATTATTATTGGAGACTTTATGAATATCCTTAGACTTAAGGAAGACCAGTAGGTATGGTTATAAAATTTGGACCTTAATTAGAATTCAATTTGAGGAATTATTCTAAAATCTAATGAAATTCGATGAGTGAGATAATATTAGGGTTAAAAGAGTAAATTTGAATGATGTGATGAAATGAGGTTTGGGGCAGAAGTAAGGACCTTAAGAATAATGATGTTATATGTGGGAATCATAGGAAATTTAATAATCCCTTTGAGATAGGTCTTAAGTACAAGAAACTATGACGTGAGATGTGTCGACAGTCTACATTATGTATTATCGGAAGACTTAAAATGTATAAAATTGGAATAATGGTATAAGGATGTAGAATATACCTTTATTAATATTGAGACATCTAAGATGTGTGAATGCTTAGTATATAACTTATGTGTATGACATACCTACCATACTTGCTATCACGGGAGGTTTGCGTTCGTTTAGGAACATCTAATCTTTGTGTGCCTACGGGGTGATATAGATTGGTACCTCGAGGACATAGGTCAGAGAAGGACTTATTGAGATGTTAATAAGTCTGCTTATCATGGGAGCGTAGGTATGTGCGTGACCCTTGTGATGTGACTGTGTTCGCCTCCATTGTTTGTGATTTGCTATTATCTGAGAACGATTCCTGAGAGATTCGAAATTCGTGATCCTTATGTACGTGATGTACCGGGATGGATAGCAGAGTATGAGTGCACCGCAGCTTAGTCTCGGGGTGTTAGTATTGTATATTTATGTTGAGAATAATATACGGTAAATTGAAAAGAATTGTCATGTTTAATTGTGAGTATGATTATAGTAACGTTATGAAAAGATAAAAAGGGGATATATACCAATAAATGGTTTTGTTAATAATTGGGAATCCGAGAATTAAAGTAGAACTCTCTATTTAATTGTTAAGGTTGGAATTAAAACGTGAACCGAGTAGATATGTTAGAAACTCTTTTGAACTAGATAGATATGAGAAACACATGAATGGGTACGGGAACGTTAGGAGTGCACAGTTAGACGAGAGGTGAGAATTTCATGTGAGAGCACGTCCTAACATGTATTTTGCATTCATTATTTTAAATGTTATTAAAGCACTTGCTGTTTTTAAAATACTCTCCATTTTCGGGCTCTGACCCGTTTGCTTTCAAATCTATTTTTGTAAAAACATTTTTAGGTGCCCAGCCACAAGGACACCATGCATAGGAATTCTATTCAGGTGACGAGCTGTAGCTGTTGTGGAAGTTACAGGGCTTTGACAGTAGACGCCTCTTTTTAGTCTTGACTCCATATTCAGTTTCATCATTTGTAGGGCATGTCACCCATTTCCTTTAGAGACATTTTATATTTCAGTTATTCAGATTGCGGATTGTAATTAATTCAGGATTCAGACTTGTTTTATTATTTCAGTTGTGGGATTGTTGTGAGGAGTATTTCCTCCAGACTCTTTATTACTTGTTGATTACACTATTGGGACTTTATTGTGTATGGTTATGTTATTCTTTTATTCTTCACTTACTTCATGTTAATCAGATTTAATTTAAAATTGGCAACTCGCTTTTTAAATACTAGGTGTTTAGTAATCATTAAAATATTTTCGACAGTGATGCTATTAACTGAACCAACTTAGCATTTTGTATTAATTTTAATAAAGGAGTAGCTACCCGGTATTTAATTAGTCGGGGTGTCACATATCATAATCCCCGTATGTCCCATACCATACGTCACATTATTATTCATTTACATTTCTCATTTATATGATTAGTTTCTCATTAACATGAATCATTTCTCATTAATATGAGTTAAGATTTTCAATTCTTTAAGAATAAACATTCATTAACTTAATTCCATTATCTTTCCCTATTCACCGTTATCTACAATTATCACACAGTAGATGATTTAACCACAACAATCCCACAACTGAAATAATACACGAATGGTTTCTCTTTTCTAGTCTCCATATTATAACTCCATCCCAATATCATAATCCCCGTATGTCCCATACCATACGTCACATTATTATTCCTTTACATTTCTCATCATTTCTCATTAACATGAATCATTTCTCATTAATATGAGTTAAGCTTTTCAATAAACATTCATTAACTTAATTCCACTATCTTTCTCTATTCACCGTTATCTAGAATTATCACACAGTAGATGACTTAACCACAATAAATCTAATCATTCATTTAATCCATTATATATATATATTCATATATAATACGGCACCCCGAGTCACAGCTGCGGTGCAATGCATTACTCTGCTATCAAGTCCCATCATCGCAGGTCGCCGAATAGGGGACGAAAGGTTCAGTAAAGATTCCTCGAACCATGAACAACATCACAAACATTGGAGGCGAACATAGTTCTCGTATCCATGGGTCACGCACATACCTACGTACCCACAGTCAGCGGACTTATCAACTCCCCGATAAGTCTTTCATAGACCTATGTTCTCGAGCGACAAATCAAAGATCCCATGAATTCATCAGGATATGACTGCCCTGACGCGTAAACCTCCCACCGATAGCAAGTAAGCTAGGTATGTCATACACATAAATCATCAATCAATCAAATAGGTATTATCATACCTATAGTATACTAACAACAAGGTACTCACATTAACCTTAGATTATTCCCTTACGTAGCATTATATCTCTTTAAATCCCACGTATTAAAATGTCATATCTTTACTTCATAATTTAATTATCCTCGCATCCTATAACATCTCTCCACTCCCGACGTTGTTAAGGTTCATGCGCGGAGCGTCTCGCAAAGCGAAATCCAAACAAGGAACCCCTCCAATACACTACTACTTAACTTTGTCGATCGAGGAGGTCCGTCAACTTCAAATACGCGATCGGAATAACCTCATCCCCTCTTTCAACCAAATGTGTTCTAAACTCCCATCTCTATCCAGGAGCCATACTACTAAGCGCTTGTATTACACTCAGTCCTTGCGAAATCAGTAATGAGCTTAAACTCAGTCCTTGATATTCATATTGTAACCCTAAGGCTACCCTCACTTATATTAAATCTGCCTTACTGGACCTATCCTTAATCCTCATGCATACCAATTAGAATCCAACACATGAATCTAGCAACCAAAATTTCTTCCAATTTAACTAACATAATTCCAATCAATTAAATCCCAATCAAATCAATTCAAATATTATCTAGGTCTTACTGATCTCCTCTAAGTCCCATAATATCCCATTAACAATCACCAAAAATCTACCAAAGTTTTGGGATAAGAACCAACATTAAAAAGAAACAACTTCATGAATTCTAATATTTTAAATACTCAG
This sequence comes from Sambucus nigra, assembly GCA_949130495.1. Lineage (NCBI taxonomy): Eukaryota > Viridiplantae > Streptophyta > Magnoliopsida > Dipsacales > Adoxaceae > Sambucus > Sambucus nigra. The sequence goes on along the minus strand of OX422208.1, from coordinate 578,103,135 downwards.
AAAAATCAGATCCAAAAATTATTCAAATCATCAATCCGACTTTAGATTTGGATTCTACACGAAAAATTGAGTCAGGTATGTGTTTTGAGTTTTTCTTAAATCTCATCCAAATGCACTCAAAAAGAAGATCTAAACATTCCAAATTGGCTCTTCTCATTCCACTCGTTTTTGCCTCTTTTTCCAGAAAATTATCAACATATTATCTTCAAGAACACTAAATTATTTTCAGAATTTCTTCCACAGATTGATGAATATTTATTGGATTACTAACTACCTACAACATGAGTTTAATTCCTATATATTTTTAAATTCCAAAAATCCATTAACAACTATATCCTTTCATCTTCCAAGCATGAAAATCATCTCTTTTTATAACTATCCTAACATGGAAAATATACGAACTTAAATTGCAAATATCAAACACTTGCCTCTAATGAAGATCTGATCCTTTGGAGTTGAATAACATAGGTGGTTCTCCCTTTTTCCAGCTACTTTCGGTGGTGGTTGGTGGTGGTGACCTTTGGTCTATAGTTCTCCTCCTTCCCAAGCAAACATCTTTTTCTTTCCAAGCAACCTTGCACTCTCTCTAAGAAGATGACTTTTAAATTTTGTGTAGAAGAGATGAAATGAACCTACATACACTAATCTCCAAATACTTATAATAAGACAAAACCCGAAATCACTATTCATCCCCCTTGTAAAAATAACAAAAACGCCCTTTTGGGTTGTCTTTTCATTTTCAAATGACCCGAGACCCAAATCCAACATCCAAATAGACTTTTCTGACTATTTAAACCATTCCGGACACAACGACGCAGTCGAAATGACTATAAGGTCGATAAAAAAATAAATTTCCTTTTTAATTTAATAAATTAGTCCCGACACGTCCCATACCACGTCTGACTACAAAAATTCAAATTACCGAAATTATATCACACCGTCATAATAATGACATCATATTCATATATTACCTAAATATCTTTAAGTAATATTCATAATCATCCATTTTAATATCCACAATTCGGATAAAACCCAAATGAATTAATTTATAATAAAATCCAATTAATCCATTAATTTAAAATATAACCCATTTTAAAAGTCATTAAAAATCACGTGGTATTACATACTTCCCCCCTTATAACAGAATTTCGTCCCGAAATTCAGGAATATAAATCATACCGGTAAGGTCAACTCCGAGTATAAATCTCACCCCGACTAATTAAATACCGGGTGGCCAGTCCCATACCAAATTAAAACAGAATATACAGTTGGCTCATTCTTAGCATCATTGTCGAAAACATTTACAACTCACCCAATACTCAATTAAGCTGGTGTTAAAAACTTTTCAAATTTTAATTTAACAAAATCCATTTCCAGTTTAAGAATAACACAACACATTTTATTCTACAACACTGATAACCAATTAGATAACACCAAATAATTTGAATGCAATTGGAATAAACATTTCCAAATAATATTAATCCATTACAGTAATCCCATCAATAACAACTGTATTAAAAAGACACGAATACAATAGTATTTGACTCCGATAGAAAATGATGACTGAATCCTTTGGGCGACATGCCCCAACTAAGAGAATACTGTGAATCAAATGAAGATAGGCATCTAAGCAAAACTCCATAAATCCATAGCCTGTCATAATCCGCTAAGGTTGGCGTCCCTGTTGCTGGACACCTGATATAGAAGATACAATAGAAAAGAAAATATGCAAGGAAACGGGTCAGAGCCCGAATGTGTAAATGATTTTTAAAACAGCAAGTATTTAACAAGTGCAATAAATCTTTTATTATGTACATGTTAGACCCAACTCTCACTTGCCATTCTCACCTCTCAACTAGAGTGCACACTTAACGTTTCCTATTAACCTCCTAGTTAATGGTTCCTCTTTTCTAGTCTCCAAAATATAATTACATTCCCATATCATAATCCCCGTATGTCCCATACCATACGTCACATTATTATTCATTTACATTTCTCATCGTTTCTCATTAACATGAATCATTTCTCATTAATATGAATTAAGTTTTTCAATAAACATTCATTAACTTAATTCAATTATCTTTCTCTATTCACCGTTATCTACAATTATCACCGTAGATAATTTAACCACAATAAATCCAATCATTCATTTAATCCATTATATATATATATTCATATATAATACGGCACCCCGAGTCACAGCTGCGGTGCAATGCATTACTCTGCTATCATGTCCCAATATCGCTTGTCGCCGAATAAGGGACAAAAGGTTCGTTAAGATTCCTCGAACCACAAACAACAACACAATCATTGGAGGCGAACATAGTTCTCATACCCATGGGTCACGCACATACCTACGTACCCATAGTCAGCGGACTTATCAACTCCCCGATAAGTGTTTCATAGACCTATGTTCTCGAGCGACAAATCAAAGATCCCATGGATTCATCAGGATATGACCGCCCTCACGCGCAAACCTCCCACCGATAGCAAGTAAGCTAGGTATGTCATACACATAAATCATCAATCAATCAAATAGGCATTATCATACCTATAATATAATATCAATACGGTAATATCACTACCCTAAGATAATTCCCATACGTAGCATTATATCTCTTTTAAATTCCACGTATTAAAATATCATATCTTTACTTCATAATTTAATTATCCTCGCATCCTATAACATCTCTCCACTCCAGACGTCGTTAAGGTTCATGCGCGGAGCGTCTCGCAAAGCGAAATCCAAACAAGGAAACCCTCCAATACACTACTACTTAACTTTGTCGATCGAGGAGGTCCGTCAACTTTAAATACGCGATCGGGATAACCTCATACCCTCTTTCAACCAAATGTGTTCTAAACTCCCATCTCTATCCAGGAGTCGTACCGCTAAGCGCTTGTACTAAACTCAGTCCTTCATATTCAAATTGTAATCCTAAGGCTACCCAGGTGTTACATTCAATCACCACTACTGGACCTATCCTTAATCCTCAAGCAAACCAATTATAATCCAACAAATGAATCTAGCAACCGAAATTTCTTTAATTTAATTATCATCATTCTAATCAATTTAAATCCCAATCAAATTAATTAAAATATTATCAAGGGTCTACTGATATTTTCTAAGTCCCATAATATCCAATTAATAATCACCGAAGATCTACAAAAGTTTTGGGATAAGAACCAACATTAAAAAGAAACAACATCATGAATTCTCAGATTTAAATACTCAGAAAAATCAGATCCAAAAATTATTCAAATCGTCAATTCGACTTCAGATTTGGATTCTACACGAAAAATTGAGTCAGGTATGTGTTTTGAGTTTTTCTTAAATCTCATCCAAATGCACTCAAAAAGAAGATCTAAACATTTCAAATTGGCTCTTCTCATTCCACTCATTTTTGCCTCTTTTTCCAGAAAATTATCAACATATTATCTTCAAGAACACAAAATGATTTTCAGAATTTCTTCCATAGATATATGATTATTTCATGGATTATTATCAACCTACAACATGAGTTTGATTCCTACATATGTTCATACTTCCAGAAATCCATTACTACTCCATTTTTATCTTCCAAACATGAAAAATAATCTCTTTTCATAATTATTCTAACATGGACAATATACGAACTTAAGTTGTAAATATCAAACACTTGCCTTTAATAAAGATCTGATCCTCTGGGGTTGAATAACATAGGTGGTTCTCCCTTTTTCCGGCCACTTTCGGTGGTGGTTGGTGGTGGTGACCTTTGGTCTTTAGTTCTCCTCCTTTCTAAGCAAGCTTTTCTCTTCCCAAGCAACCTTTCACTCTCTCTAAGAAGATGAACTTTCAATTTTGTGTAGAAGAGATGAATGAACCCACATTCAACTAATCTCCAAATACTTATAATAAGACAAAACCCGAAATCCCTATTCATCCCCCTTTTAAAAATAACCAAAATGCCCTTTTGGGTTGTCTTTTCATTTCCAAATGACCCGAGACCCAATATCAACATCCAAATAGACTTTTCTGACTATCTCAACCCTTCTGGACGCAATGACGCAGTCGAAATGACTATAAGGATGATATAAACATAAGTTCCCTTTTTAATTTAACAAATTAGTCCCGACACGTCCCATACCGCGTCTGACTAAAAATCCAATTTACCGAGAAATTATATCATACCGTCATATCAATGACATCACATTCATATATTACCTAAATATCTTTAAGTAATATTCAGAATCATCCATTTTAATATCCACAATTCGGATAAAACCCAAATGAATTAATTTATAATAAGATCCAATTAATCCATTAATTAAAAATATAACCCATTTTAAAAGTCATTAAAATTACGGGGTATTACATACTTCCCCCCTTATAACAGAATTTTGTCCCGAAATTCAGGAATATAAATCATACCGGTAAGGTCAACTCCGAGTTTACATCTCTCATCGCAAGAAATCTAAGACGTACCGCCCATACAGTACATTAACGAAAATCCCTATTGATGTTATATGCCAAGCCGCACCATATAGTTTCAACTGAACCGAATTTAAACTTTACCCAATCTTCCCTATACCGTCCTCGTGACAATCTTTGGGAAAAATGATCCTCACGTATTGAACAAATAAATCCTGAAGTCTCAACTACTTACTGTTTCACAATTTTGAAAACTACTACAATCCAATCATCCAGGGCGCCCATACACCCTATCGTACAACTTTCATTATAATAGCAAAGGTTATAAACTCATATCCTAAAGACCTAACTTATTTTGACTCCCAACGGTTATTAGTTTCATGTGTGGGGTGTCTCGCAAGCGAAATCCAAACAAGGAACCACCCCGATACACTACTTCCTAAAGTAGTCGGTCATCGAAACTCCTAAGGTCCTTAGTCAATAGTATATAAATTTTGGTTTATCGAAAAAAAATATAAGGTTTATCGATTTTAAAAAAAAAAATTAGGTTTTAATGATTTCAAATAGAGTCTACTCATCTACTCTTCTCTAGAAGACAAGATGCTGGTTAATAGTAGTACATACGCTCTCGTATACCACGAGTCAATGTATGCCGATAGTCACATCACGCTCGGACATGCCCAAGGTAAGTAATCCCATGATAAAAATTAAACCCACGTGATAACATGTAAAACATAGGTGTCCCACACCCCTTGGTGAGCCTACGTAAATAACAATGCTATAGGCTAAGTTTGGCATTTTTAGTGGCGATGCCTCGTCCTGAGGGAGGATCGTCCACTCATTTGTACTATATAGAGGAGGAGATCTCTAAGGAAGTGGTGATACCACTTGATTCGATTCCGGTTGTTCGAGAGTTTGCCGATGTATTTCAGGATATACCTGGATTACCTCCAAGTAAAGAGATAGATTTTATGATCGATTTGACGCCGGGCACTCGGCCTATTGCCCGCGCACCTTACCGTATGGCTCTAGCTGAAATGAGAGAGTTACGAGATCAGATTGAACAGTTGTTGGGTCAGGGGTTTATTCAGAGGAGTACTTCACCGTGGGGTGACCCTGTTTTGTTCGTAAAGAAGAGGGATGGATCGTTGAGGTTGTGTGTAGATTACCGGGAGTTGAATAAGGTCACGATACGGAATAAGTATCTGTTGCCCCGAATCGATGACTTATTCGACCAGCTGAGAGGAGCTTCTTTCTTCTTGAAGATATATTTGCGATCTGGTTATCATCAGTTGCGTATCAGGGAAGAGGATGTCTCGAAGACTGCTTTCTTAACGAGATATGGTTCTTAAGAGTTTGGGGTTATGCCTTTTGGTTTGACCAATGCTCCAGTCGTATTTATGGACTTGATGAATAGGGTGTTCAGAGAGTTCCTAGATCAGTTTGTCATTGTCTTCATTGATGATATTTTGGTTTACTCCCAGACAGAGGAGGAGCACGCCGAGCATTTGAGGCAGGTATTGCAGACGTTACGTCAGAACGAGCTGTACGCAAAATATGAGAAGTGCGGATTCTGGCTGAAGGAGGTTCAGTTTTTGGGGCATATTATTTCCGACCGGGGGATATCTGTTGATCCGGGGAAGGTATCCGTGGTAAGGGAATGGGGACAGCCCACGACACCGACTGAGATCCATAGTTTCTTAGGCCTAGCAGGATACTATAGGAGGTTCATTCGGGGTTTCTCAAAGATAGCGGGTCCTTTGACACATCTGACTCGTAAGGGTGTGCCGTTCATTTGGAGTGATGCCTGTCAGTTGGCATTTGATGAGTTGAAAGACAAGTTGACTTCAGCACCTGTGTTAGCATTGTCGAGATCGGGAGTTGAGTATCTAGTTTACACCGATGCGTCCTTACAAGGACTTGGAGGTGTATTGCACCAGGAGAGTCAGGCCATAGCTTATGCTTCCCGTAAGCTTAAGCCTCACGAGAAGAATTACCCCGTAATTTTAATGACTTTTAAAATGGGTTATATTTTAAATTAATGGATTAATTGGATCTTACTATAAATTAATTCATTTGGGTTTTATCCGAATTGAGGATATTAAAATGGATGATTCTGAATATTACTTAAAGATATTTAGGTAATATATGAATGTGATGTCATTGATATGACGGTATGATATAAATTCGGTAATTTGAATTTTTAGTTAGACGCGGTATGGGACGTGTCGGGACTAATTTATTAAATTAAAAAGGAAATTTATTTTCTATCGACCTTATAGTCATTTCGACTGCGTCGTTACCAAGACATGAGACGTCAGTATTGGTGGAGCGGGATAAAGAGAGATATTGCCGTGTTTGTTTCTAAATGCGCCACTTGTCAGCTGGTAAAAGTGGACCATCAGAGACCGGCAGGACTTCTACAGCCATTAGAGGTTCCGATGTGGATGTGGAGAGCATCTCCATGGACTTTATCATGGGGTTACCTACGTCACAGAGGGGTCACAACTCCATTTGGGTAATTGTGGACAGGTTGACCAAAGTTGCTCATTTTCTACCCGTAAGGACAGACTACACTATGGGACAGTATGCCCAGCTTTTTATTGCAAAAATAGTGAGACTTCACGGTGTACCCCTAAATATCGTGTCTGACCGAAACAAGATATTTGTTTCATGGTTTTGGGAAAGTTTTCAGGAGGCCATGGGCACGGATTTGCGGTTGAGTACGACATATCACCCGCAGACCGATGGGCAAACCGAGCGTACAAACCAGATGTTGGAGGACATGTTGCGTATGTGCATCATTGATTTTGGGGGTGGATGGGAGCAGTATCTTCCACTGGTGGAGTTTTCTTGCAACAACTCCTACCAGTTCACCATTGGCATGGCTCCATTTGAGGCGTTGTAAGGTAGACCTTGTCGTTCCCGAGCATGTTGGTTGGAGGTGGGGGACAACAAACTACTTGGGCCGGAAGTGATTCAGGATACTTCGGCAAGGATATAATTGATACGGAGTCGCATTCGGGTAGCTCAAGATCGGCAGAAGATCTATGCTGATGCTAAGAGGTTCTTCAGGGAGTTCCAAGTGGGGGACCAGGTTTTACTCAGAGTATCTCCTATGAAGGGGATTATGCGATTCTGGAAGAAGGGAAAGTTGGCACCGAGATACGTGGGACCATTTCCTATCATCAAGCGGATTGGGTCTGTTGCGTATAGACTTGGGTTACCGGAGCATTTACACAGGATTCATGATGTGTTTCATATTTCCTCGCTAAGGAAATATCTTAGAGATGAGTTGGCTCATTCTCACATTGCTTTGGAGGACATCGATCTACAGCCCGATAGCTCCTACGAGGAGGGGCCGATTGCTATTTTGGACCGAAGTGAGCGGAATCTGCGATCAAAGATAGTTCCGTTAGTACGTGTTCAGTGGCGGCATCATAATGCCGAGGAGTCCACATGGGAGCGCGAGGATGAAATGCGCGAACGTTATCCAGAGTTGTTTTTACCAGGTACTTTTTTGTTTCGAATTTCGGGACGAAATTCTGTTATTAGGGGGGAGGTATGTAATACCTCGCATTTTTATCGATATTTATTTATGGGATTAATTAAATTAAACATGAATTAATTGAGAATTAATCTGGATAAAATACTAACGAGATGTGAGTTGGTATTTGATTATAATGTGTATATATGGCAATATATGAATATTAAAAATATTGAAATTATCGCGAGGCTGAAATACGGCAATTTGGGAAATTTTGTTGGGACGCGCGTGACATTCGCGTCAGGAGGGTAATTATTTAAATTAAAAAGTGAATTTTATTTTTATCAACCGTATGGTCATTTTGTGTGCGCCAACGCGTCCGAAAGGGTCGAAATAGTCAGAAAACACTAGCCGGGGGTTTAGTTTGGGTCCTGGGGCATTTTTAGGCCATACCGGCAACCCAAAAGGGTAGTTTGGTAATTTCGGAATTTTGGGAATTAAAACCCACGAAAATTAAAAGTTAAAATCTGATTTAGTCTTTACCCACTAAACCCACTAACAACACTAAATGACTTAATGGGCTACGGGAGTTATTGGAAGAAATTTTAAGAGGTTCCTAAGGCAACCTCTAAACCACCATTGTCATCTTGGAGAAGAACTTGTAGAGAGAGAAAGAGAGAGGAGAATCCTGCAGAGAGAGAGAAAGCAATTCAACCTTCTTCAACCAACAACCAAAATCTGGAACATAAGGCAAGTTATTTAGTTACAATTGATTCAATGAATGTGTTCTTCCATGTTTAGTGTAATTATCGAATTTTGTCTTGGAAGATTGATATAGACCCATGGATTTGAGGATTAAAACTATGAACCATGTTAGGAATTGCATGTAGACATATTCTGGACGAATTATGAATTCAAAATATAACCCTTGATGATCTAAAAATGGACTTAAGAAGAGAATTATTAGTGTTCTTGAAAGAAATAGAAAACTAGGGTTCTTGATGAAGTTTTGATCCAAATAAAGCCCTTGGTTGATGATTTATTGGTTTTAGAACGTTAACAATGTTGTAGAATGGTTGTATGATGATATTATAACATTAGATTAGAATTTCATGCATTATAATGGAGTTTTGGGACGATTTGAGGACTGCAAAACGAAGCAGTCCGTAGCCTATCGGTGCAATCGATCGATCGACATTCATCAGTCGATCGATCGACCACCACCGATCGATCGACGTTCAAGGTCGATCGATCGACCTTCCCAGAATGAGTAAAATTTTCCCTAGTTAAATTTTAATGATGTTAACCCTTAGAAAATTATTATTGGAGACTTTATGAATATCCTTAGACTTAAGGAAGACCAGTAGGTATGGTTATAAAATTTGGACCTTAATTAGAATTCAATTTGAGGAATTATTCTAAAATCTAATGAAATTCGATGAGTGAGATAATATTAGGGTTAAAAGAGTAAATTTGAATGATGTGATGAAATGAGGTTTGGGGCAGAAGTAAGGACCTTAAGAATAATGATGTTATATGTGGGAATGATAGGAAACTTAATAATCCCTTTGAGATAGGTCTTAAGTACAAGAAACTATAACGTGAGATGTGTCGACAGTCTATATTATGTATTATCGGAAGACTTAAAATGTATAAAATTGGAATAATGGTATAAGGATGTAGAATATACCTTTATTAATATTGAGACATCTAAGATGTGTGAATGCTTAGTATATAACTTATGTGTCAATAATATAATCAGTTCAATAATATTTCGATCCGCACTTGTGAAGTTGAGTTGGTATCAGAGCCTTGTTATAAAAGGTTAGCATTCTAATTATGTTAATATTATTATGCTAATATGAATGTTAAAGTAGAAACTATCATACTCCATCACAGAACTTATGTTTCTGGAGAAAATTTTAGGGTAAAATATAAAAATTTTGGAACTAAGTGTCGTAATAATTGTTGTATGAAATATCGTTTAATCCTAGTTTTATATAAATAACTATGTTATTTGATATTACTGTTTGTTTTGTCGCTAAAATTAATATATGCAGTTATAATCTCCATATTATAATCAAGTTACGACTGTCCTTGTAAAAAAAAAAAAAAAAAAAAAAAAAAAAAAAAAACGAGTAAAAATCACGGTGAATTAAATATAAAGATATTATTATATTATTTTGAAAATCTTTAAAAGTTTTCATAAAACCCATATCCCTATTATTGTTTCAAAGCCCATATTTCCATTTGCCAAAAAGCTATTTTAGTTAAGCAATAGGCATTAGGAAAACTGGTTTTAGGCACCTGAAACAACATATAATAGGAGGTCTTAGGTACCAATGGAATCTAGAAAAGATGAACAAAATAATAATAATATTAATCTACAATGTTTAGCACCATGGTTACAAAAAGATGAGTCTATGTATAATCATAGTTTACATATAGATAAAAAATCTGAAAATGATATTAGTAAAATTAGTACTACGTTAAATAGTTTAACTGATATAGTTTTTAGTTGGGTCAAATGAACTGAAAGACATCAGGTCGTTAATCAAAATTATGTAGAGAAAAAATTAGATTGTATTGAATTCAACTTAAATAAAGTTGATCAAAAAATTAGTCAACTCGAAACGGTAAAAAATTTAGATCTAAAAGAGGAGACTAAACAACAAATTGAAAATCTATTAAACAAAATAGATAATCAAAATCCAAAACAAACTGGAATGAATAACCCAGGGGATAACAAAATTCCTAGGTTATATTATGGTTCGGAGGAAATTAAAGCTCTTCAAACAGAAGAATTTAATTACACCGAATATATAAACGTTCGTGAAATATTAGATTATTGGAAACATCTATACAAAGATCCAATATTAACTGTTTCAGAACGCAATAAACTCATTGAACAAATACAAACCACGTATTTGGAAAATGAAAAATTATTACAATACTATCAGTATGAATTAAACCAATATTCATCTGATGAAGAAGAAATTCCACCACATGTAGTAAATACAATTGATGGAAAAAGGAAGGCTGAAGACCCACTTCAGGAATTCCAAAATTGGGAAGCTTTCGAAGATTATATGCAAACCCCTGCATATAAAAATGAAAAAGAAGATTTTGTTAAAACAGGCAATGCTTCTACAAGTAATACTAGAAATGAGGATGAACCAAACCCTTTTTTCCTAAGAAGAGATAATTTGAATAAACAAAATATATCTCAACATGGTATTTATCTTGATCTAAGGCATATACCTTTTAAAGATCAAGAACAAACTATTAATGAGTGGGCACAATCCATGTCTATACTCATTACTAATTATAAGAGTACATGGTCTAAAGAAAAATTTTTAGACTACCTTGCTGCAACACTCCAAGGTGATGTTTTACAGTGGTTGCAACAATGGGAAAGCTCAGAAATAGGAATTCAGCAAAAAACTGAACTCCTACAAACCTTCAAATCTTTTGATGAAATATTAAAAGGATTTGTTGAAATAATTAAAGAAAATCTGATTGGATATACTGGAGAACCCAGACTCCAAGAGGATGCGTGTTACATCTTATCTAAACTAGAATTATGTAACATTTATCAATTTGAAGAATTTGTTGAACTATACAAAAAATATTATTTCAGTTGAAACTATATGGTGCGGCTTGGCATATAACATTAATAGGGATTTTCGTTAATGTACTATATGGGCGGTACGTCTTAGATTTCTTGCGATGAGAGATTTATACTCGGAGTTGACCTTACCGGTATGATTTATATTCCTGAATTTGGGGACGAAATTCTGTTATAAGGAGGGAAGTATGTAATACCCCGTGATTTTAATGACTTTTAAAATGGGTTATATTTTAAATTAATGGATTAATTGGATCTTATTATAAATTAATTCATTTGGGTTTTATCCGAATTATGGATATTAAAATGGATGATTCTGAATATTACTTAAAGATATTTAGGTAATATATGAATGTGATGTCATTGATATGACGGTATGATATAAATTCAGTAATTTGAATTTTTAGTCAGACGCGGTATGGGACGTGTCGGGACTAATTTGTTAAATTAAAAAGGAAATTTATTTTCTATCGACCTTATAGTCATTTCGAATGTGTCATTGCGTCCGGAAGGGTTGAAATAGTCAGAAAAGTCTATTTGGATGTTGGATTTGGGTCTCGGGTCATTTGGAAATGAAAAGACAACCCAAAAGGGCATTTTGGTTATTTTTACAAGGGGGATGAATAGTGATTTCGGGTTTTGTCTTATTATAAGTATTTGGAGATTAGTTGAATGTGGGTTCATTCATCTCCTCTTCACAAATTAGAGAAGTCATCTTCCTAGAGAGAGTGAAAGGTTGCTTGGGAAGGGAAAAGCTTGCTTGGAAAGGAGAAGAACCAAAGGTCAAAGGTCACCAACACCATCACCACCTGTGTTATTCAACTCCAAAGGATCAGATCTTCATTAGAGGCAAGTGTTTGATATTTGCAATTTAAGTTCGTATATTGTCCATGTTAGGATAGTTATAAAAAGAGATGATTTTCATGCTTGGAAGATGAAAGGATATAGTTGTTAATGGAATTTTGGAATCTAAAAATATATAGGAATTAAACTCATGTTGTAGGTAGTTAGTAATCCAATAAAAATTCATCAATTTGTGGAAGAAATTCTGAAAATAATTTAGTGTTCTTGAAGATAATATGTTGATAATTTTCTGGAAAAAGAGGCAAAAACGAGTGGAATGAGAAGAGCCAATTTGGAATGTTTAGATCTTCTTTTTGAGTGCATTTGGATGAGATTTAAGAAAAACTCAAAACACATACCTGACTCAATTTTTCGTGTAGAATCCAAATCTGAAGTCGGATTGATGATTCGAATAATTTTTGGATCTGATTTTTTTGAGTATTTAAAATATGAGAATTCATGATGTTATTTCTTTTTAATGTTGGTTCTTATCCCAAAACTTTTGTGGATCTTTGGTGATTATTAATTGGATAGTATGGGACTTAGAAAATATCAGTAGACCCTTGATAAGATTTGAATTAATTTGATTGGGATTTAAATTGATTAGAATGATGATAATTAAATTAAAGAAATTTCGGTTGCTAGATTCATTTGTTGGATTATAATTGGTTTGCTTGAGGATTAAGGATAGGTCCAGTAGTGGTGATTGATTGTAACACCTGGGTAGCCTTAGGATTACAATATGAACATCAAGGACTGAGTTTAAGCTCATTATTGATTTCGCAAGGGCTGAGTGTAGTACAAGAGCGTAGTGGTATGGCTCCTGGATAGAGATGGGAGTTTAGAACACATTTGGTTGAAAGAGGGGATGAGGTTATTCCGATCACATATTTGAAGTTGACGAACCTCCTCGATCGACAAAGTTAAGTTGTAGTGTATTGGAGGGGTTCCTTGTTTGGATTTCGCTTTGCGAGACGCTCCGCGCATGAACCTTAACGACGTCGGGAGTGGAGAGATGTTATAGGATGCGAGGATAATTAAATTATGAAGTAAAGATATGACATTTTAATACGTGGGATTTAAAGAGATATAATGCTACGTAAGGGAATAATCTAAGGTTAATGTGAGTAGCTTATTGTTAGTATACTATCGGTATGATAATACCTATTTGATTGATTTATGATTATGTGTATGACATACCTAGCTTACTTGCTATCGGTGGGAGGTTTGCGCGTGAGGGCAGTCATATCCTGATGAATCCATGGGATCTTTGATTTGTCGCTCGAGAACATAGGTCTATGAAAGACTTATCGGGGAGTTGATAAGTCCGCTGACTATGGGTGCGTAGGTATGTGCGTGACCCATGGGTATGAGAACTATGTTCGCCTCCAATGTTTGTGTTGTTGTTAATGGTTCGAGGTATCCTCACCGAACCTTTTGTCCCCTTTTCGGCGACCAGCGATATTGGGACATGATAGCAGAGTAATGCATTGCACCGCAGCTGTGACTCGGGGTGCCGTATTATATATGAATATATATATTTATATATATATATATATATAATGGATTAAATGAATGATTGGATTTATTGTGGTTAAATCATCTACTGTGTGATAATTGTAGATAACGGTGAATAGAGAAAGATAATGGAATTAAGTTAATGAATGTTTATTCTTAAAGAATTGAAAAGCTTAACTCATATTAATGAGAAATGATTCATGTTAATGAGAAACTAATCATATAAATGAGAAACATAAATGAATAATAATGTGACGTATGGTATGGGACATACGGGGATTATGATATGGGAATGGAATTATAATATGGAGACTAGAAAAGAGGAACCATTAACTAGGAGGTTAATAGGAAACGTTAAGTGTGCACTCTAGTTGAGAGGTGAGAATAGCAAGTGAGAGTTGGATCTAACATGTACATAATAAATGTTTTATTGCACTTGTTAAATACTTGCTGTTTTAAAAATCATTTTCACAATCGGGCTCTGACCCGTTTTCTTGCATATTTTCTTTTCTATTGTATCTTCTATATTAGGTGTCCAGCAACAGGGATGCCATCCTTAGCGGATTATGACAGGCTATGGATTTATGGAGTTTTGCTTAGACGCCTATATCATTTGATTCACAGTATTCTCTTAGTAGGACATGTCGCCCAAAGGATTCAGTTATCTTCTTCTATCGGGGTCAAATACTATGGTATTCGTGTCATTTTAATACATTTGATATTGTTGGGATTACTTTAATGGATTAATATTATTTGGGAATGTTTATTCCAATTGCATTCAAATTATTTGGTGTTATCTAATTGGTTATCAGTGTTGTAGAATAAAATATGTTGTGTTATTCTTAAACTGGAAATGGATTTTGTTAAATTAAAATTTGAAAAGTTTTTAACACCAGCTTAATTGAGTATTGGGTGAGTTGTAAATGTTTTCGACAGTGATGCTAAGAATGAGCCAACTGTATATTCTGTTTTAATTTGGTATGGGACTTGCCACCCGGTATTTAATTAGGCGGGGTGTTACAGGTGGTCCGACAACTTCAACTATGCGATCGGGATAACCTCATACCTTCTTTCAACCAAATGTGTTCTAAACTCCCATCTCTATCCAGGAGCCATACCACTACGCTCTTGTACTACACTCAGTCCTTGCGAAATCAATAATGATTTTAAACTCAGTCCTTGATGTTCAAATTGTAATCCTAAGGCTACCCTCACTCAATACACAAGATTCAAATAGGTTTTTTTTCTCCTCAACATATATTCAGCAAGAAGTCACTAATATCCTACTGGTCCATAACATCATTTCTCCCGAATTACTACGAGTTTAGTTCTCCTTTTAAGTAAGGTTAAAACCGATAGTTTCAAATCTCTTATAAACACATCTTCTTTCACTTAGGATTTAACCCTCTTGTAAACTTAAGGATACCCAGGTGTTATATTAAATCACCCCTACTGGTCCTATCTTAAATCCTCATACATCCCCATTTGGAATTTAACAAATGAATTTAGCAACCGAAATCTCTTTAACTTTAATTATCATAATTCTAATCAATTAAATCAAAATCAAATTAATTCAAATCTTAACTAGGGCTTACTGATCTTCTCTAAGTCCCATAATATCCAATTAAAAATCACCGAAGATCTACAAAAGTTTTGGGATAAGAACCAACATTAAAAAGAAGCAACATCATGAATTCTCATATTTTAAATACTCAGAAAAATCAGATCCAAAAATTATTCAAATCATCAATCCGACTTCAGATTTGGATTCTACACGAAAAATTGAGTTAGGTATGTGTTTTGAGTTTTTCTTAAATCTCATCCAAATGCACTCAAAAAGAAGATCTAAACACTCCAAATTGGCTCTTCTCATTCCACTCGTTTTTGCCTCTTTTCCCAGAAAATTATCAACATATTATCTTCAAGAACACTAAATTATTTTCATAGTTTCTTCCACAGGTTGATGAATATCTATTGGATTACTAACTACCTACAACATGAGTTTAATTCCTATATATTTTTAGATTCCAAAAATCCATTAACAACTATATCCTTTCATCTTCCAAACATGAAAATCATCTCTTTTTATAACTATCCTAACATGGACAATATACGAACTTAAATTGCAAATATCAAACACTTGCCTCTAATGAAGATCTGATCCTTTGGAGTTGAATAACACAGGTGGTGATGGTGGTGGTGACCTTTGACCTTTGGTTCTCCTCCTTCCCAAGCAAACTTCTTTTTCTTTCCAAGCAACCTTCCACTCTCTCTAAGAAGATGTCTTTTCAATTTTGTGTAGAAGAGAGGAAATGAACCTACATACACTAATCTCCAAATACTTATAATAAGACAAAATCCGAAATCACTATTCATCCCCCTTGTAAAAATAACCAAAATGCCCTTTTGGGTTGTCTTTTCATTTCCAAATGACCCGAGACTCAAATCCAACATCCAAATAGACTTTTCTGACTATTTCAACCCTTCCGGACGCAACGACGCAGTCGAAATGACTATAAGGTCAATAGAAAATAAATTTCCTTTTTAATTTAATAAATTAGTCCCGACACGTCCCATACCGCGTCTGACTAAAAAATCCAAATTATCGAAATTATATCACACCGTCATAATAATGACATCATATTCATATATTACCTAAATATCTTTAAGTAATATTCAGAATCATCCATTTTAATATCCACAATTCGGATAAAACCCAAATGAATTAATTAATAATAAAATCCAACTAATCCATTAATGTAAAATATAACCCATTTTAAAAGCCATTAAAATCACGGGGTATTACATACCCCGCATTTTTATCGATATTTATTTATGGGATTAATTAAATTAAATATGAATTAATTGAGAATTAATCCGGATAAAATACTAACGAGATGTGAGTTGGTATTTGATTATAATGTATATATGGAAATATATGAATATTAAAAATATTGAAATTATCGCGAGGCTGAAATACGGCAATTTGACAAATTTTGTTGGGACGTGCGTGACAGTCGCGTCAGGAGGGTAATTATTTAAATTAAAAAGTGAATTTTATTTTTATCAACTGTATGGTCATTTTGTGTGCGCCAACGCGTCCGAAAGGGTCGAAATAGTCAGAAAGCACTAGCCGGGGGTTTAGTTTGGGTCCCGGGGCATTTTTAGGCCATACCGGCAACCCAAAAGGGTAGTTTGGTAATTTCGGAATTTTGGTAATTAAAACCCACGAAAATTAAAAGTTAAAATCTGATTTAGTCTTTACCCACTAAACCCACTAACAACACTAAATGACTTAATGGGCTACGGGAGTTATTGGAAAAAATTTTAAGAGGTTCCTAAGGCAACCTCTAAACCACCATTGTCATCTTGGAGAAGAACTTGTAGAGAGAGAAAGAGAGAGGAGAATTCTGCAGAGAGAGAGAAAGCAATTCAACCTTCTTCAACCAACAACAAAATTCGATAATTACACTAAACATGGAAGAACACATTCATTCATTCACCGGCCATTGAGGGTATGTTCTCTATTCAGGGGACTATGGGGCACATTTTATTTGACACGGGGGCTACACACTGTTTCATTGCTATGAGATTTGCATGCACCATTGGGATGTTAGACACCGCCGAGAGTACGGTTACTTGTGTAGATTCACCGTTGAGTAGGGGTTCCGTGATTTCCCTTATTTGTAGAGGTGTGGGTATAGAGATCGGGATGTTTACTTTACCCGCTGATATGTTAGTATTAGAAATGACCGAGTATGATGCCATTATTGGTATGGATTAGCTAGTTGCGTACCGAGCCATGATTGACAGTTTTAGTAAGAGTATTATCTTTTCCATTCCCGGGCAGGAGATGTTTTTAGTGGCGATGCCTCGCCCTGAGGGAGGATCGTCCACTCATTTGTACTACATAGAGGAGGAGACCTCTAAGGAAGTGGTGATACCACTTGATTCGATACCCGTTGTTACTGAGTTCGCCGATGTATTTCAGGATATACCTGGACTACCTCCGAGTAGGGAGATAGATTTTGTGATTGATTTGACGCCGGGCACTCGGCCTATTGCCCGCGCACCTTACCGTATGGCTCCAGCTGAGATGAGAGAGTTACGGGATCAGATTGATCAGTTGTTGGGTCAGGGGTTTATCCGAAGAGTACTTCGCCATGGGGTCCCCCTGTGTTATTCGTAAAGAAGAGGGATGGATAGTTGAGGTTGTGTGTGGATTACCGGGAGTTGAATAAGGTCACGATACGGAATAAGTATCCGTTGCCCCGAATCGATGACTTATTCGACCAGTTGAGAGGAGGTTCTTTCTTCTCAAAGATTGATTTGCGATCGGGATACCATCAGTTGCGTATCAGGGAAGAGGACGTCTCGAAGACTGCTTTCTTTATGAGATATGGTTCCTACGAGTTTCGGGTTATGCCTTTTGGCTTGACCAACGCTCCAGCCGTGTTTATGGACTTGATGAATAGGGTGTTCAGAGAGTTCCTCGACCAGTTTGTCATTGTTTTCATTGATGACATTCTGGTTTACTCCCAGACAGAGGAGGAGCACGCCGAGCATTTGAGTCAGGTTTTGCAGACGCTACGTCAGAACGAGCTGTATGCAAAGTATGAGAAGTGTGGATTTTGGCTGAAGGAGGTTCAGTTTTTGGGGCATATTATTTCGGACCGGGGGATATCTGTTAATCCGGGGAAGGTATCCGCGGTGAGGGAGTGGGGACAGTCCATGACACCGACTGAGATACGTAGTTTCTTGGGCTTAGCAGGATACTACATGAGGTTTATTCGGGGTTTCTCCAAGATAGCGGGTCCCATGACACACCTGACTCGTAAGGGTGTTCCATTCATCTGGAGTGATGCCTGTCAGTTGGCATTCGATGAGTTGAAGGAAAAATTGACCTCAGCACCTGTGTTAGCATTGCCGAGACCGGGAGTTGAGTATCTAGTTTACACCGATGCGTCCTTACAAGGACTTGGAGGTGTATTGCAGCAGGAGAGTCAGGGCATTGCTTATGCTTCCCGTAAGCTTAAGCCTCACGAGAAGAATTACCCCACCCATGACTTGGAGTTAGCGGCAGTGGTATTTGCCCTTCGAATTTGGAGACATTATCTTTTTGGGGAGAAGTTTCGATTGTTCACGGACCACAAGTCCCTACAGTACCTATTCACGCAAAAGGAGTTGAATATGCGGCAACGGAGGTGGCTTGAGTTTGTGAAGGACTATCAGTTTGATATCCAATATCACCCGGGGAAGGCTAACGTGGTAGCAGACGCGTTGAGCCGTAGGCCAGTAGATGAGGTGGAAGGGGCGTGGAAGGCAAAGTGGAAAGAGTTGGGACACCAGGATGCAGTGGCCCGATCGTTCATGTCTGTGATGACTGTTACACCGCAGATTGTCACGAAGGTGGTAAAGGCACAGGCAAATGACTCGTTCTGTCAGGAGCAGATAGTTCGATTACTAGCAGAGGGAGCCGAGTCCTATACCGTTAGCTCAGACGGGGGATTACGCTTTAATGGAAGACTGGTAGTTCCGGAAGGGGAGGAATTGTGACACGAAGTGATGGCAGAGTCGCACGGCTCACGGTTAGCGGTACATCCCGGTGGGGACAAAATGTACCAAGACATGATTCGTCAGTATTGGTGTAGTGGGATGAAGAGAGATATTGCCGTGTTTGTTTCTAAATGCGCCACTTGTCAGCTGGTAAAAGTGGACCATCAGAGACCGACAGGACTTCTACAGCCATTAGAGGTCCCGATGTGGATGTGGGAGAGCATCTCCATGGACTTTATCACGGGGTTACCTACGTCACAGAGGGGTCACGACTCCATTTGGGTAATTGTGGACAGGTTGACCAAAGTTGCTCATTTTCTAACCGTAAGGACAGACTACACTACGGGACAGTATGCCCAGCTTTTTATTACAGAAATAGTGAGACTTCACGGTGTACCCCTAAATATCGTGTATGACCGAGACAAGATATTTGTTTCACGGTTTTGGGAAAGTTTTCAGGAGGCCATGGGCACGGATTTGCGGTTGAGTACGGCATATCACCCGCAGACCGATGGGAAAACCAAGCGTACAAACCAGATGTTGGAGGACATGTTGCGTATGTGCATCATTGATTTTGGGGGTGGATGGGAGCAGTATCTTCCACTGGTGGAGTTTGCTTACAACAACTCCTACCAGTTCACCATTGGCATGGCTCCATTTGAGGCATTATACGGTAGACCTTGTCGTTCCCCAGCATGTTGGTTGGAGGTGGGGGACAACAAACTACTTGGGCCGGAAGTGATTTAGGATACTTCGGCAAGGATAGAATTGATACGGAGTCGCATTCGGGTAGCTCAAGATCGGCAGAAGAGCTATGCTGATGCGAAGAGGTTCTTCAGGGAGTTCCAAGTGGGGGACCAGGTTTTACTCAGAGTATCTCCTATGAAGGGGATTATGCGATTTGGGAAGAAGGGGAAGTTGGCACCGAGATACGTGGGACCATTTCCTATCATCGAGCGGATTGGGTCTGTTGCGTATAGACTTGGGTTACCGGAGCATTTACACAGGATTCATGATGTGTTTCATATTTCCTCAAAGGAAATATCTTAGAGATGATTTGGCTCATTCTCACATTTCTTTGGAGGACATCGATCTCCAGCCCGATAGCTCCTACGAGGAGGGGCCGATTGCTATTTTGGACCGAAGTGAGCGGAACTGCGGTCAAAGATAGTTCCGTTAGTACGTGTTCAGTGGCGACATCATAATGCCGAGGAGTCCACATGGGAGCGCGAGGATGAAATGCGCGAACGTTATCCAGAGTTGTTTTTACCAGGTACTTTTTTTGTTCCGAATTTCGGGACGAAATTCTGTTATTAGGGGGGAAGTATGTAATACCCCGCATTTTTATCGATATTTATTTATGGGATTAATTAAATTAAATGTGAATTAATTGAGAATTAATCCGGATAAAATACTAACGAGATGTGAGTTGGTATTTGATTATAATGTGTATATATGGCAATATATGAATATTGAAAATATTAAAATTATCGCGAGACTGAAATACGGCAATTTGGGAAATTTTGTTGGGACGCGCGTGACAGTCGCGTCAGGAGGGTAATTATTTAAATTAAAAAGTGAATTTTATTCTTATAAACCGTATGGTCATTTTGAGTGCGCCAACGCGTCTGGAAGGGTCGAAATAGTCAGAAAACACTAGCCGGGGGTTTAGTTTGGGTCCTAGAGCATTTTTAGGCCATACCGACAACCCAAAAGGGTTGTTTGGTAATTTCGGAATTTTGGGAATTAATACCCACGAAAATTAAAAGTTAAAATCTGATTTAGTCTTTACCCACTAAACCCACTAACAACACTAAATGACTTAACGGGCTACGGGAGTTATTGGAAGAAATTTTAAGAGGTTCCTAAGGCAACCTCTGATTGGGCATAAATATTGTATATTTATTCCCCTAATTTTAGTATATTTGTGAACCCGAATGATGTAACATATATAGATTTGATGCACATTTATGCTACTAACCTTCGTTGGCGAGTATTTCGTGCTTCTCTTATTGGTTTTACCGGTTAATTATGCAAACAGTGCAAAAGAGGAAGCAAGACAATGCCAGAAAAGCTAAGAAGGCAAGTTCAAGGGAAATTTAGTAATTTTTCAGACCGATCCAGAAGGAGAAGTCAAATGAAAAGTTGAAGAGCTCGGAACAACGAGAACACTGGAAGAAACGGAACCCAAATCCGAGCTACGGTTGATGAGTTATGCCCAGTTGAAGTTGAAGAAAAATCCAAGAAAGGAAGAAAAGAAGCAAGAAAAAAATCTAAGTGTAGCAGTCCAGGCCAGCACACATTCGCGAACCCAGGCCGAACCGGTTTGGGGGTCGAACCGGTTCGGGGTACATGCGAACCGGTTCGGGGTCCCTGATGCGCGAATTTGCTCCCTAAATCTGATTGATTCCCAAGAGTCCTTTTAGGTTAAAACTCTAAAAAATAGTAGGGAACGTAGGCAACAACCTAGGGGCAGCCATTAGGGATAGTTTTAGTCAGTTTTTGATAGGGAGAAAAAGAGAAGAACATCTAGGAACATCAATGGAATTAATTGCTTCAAGATTTAATCATTACGGGTTGTTTTTCAAGTTTTAATTCAAAGATTAGAATTCTTGTCATTATTCTTGCATGTTTATTTTCTATATTCGATTCAACTATTTGCTGCGTTCATGATACGTATTTACATGCTTCAATCTAGTTTCATCATGAATTCTTCCACATGCAACGTTACTATTTCATGCGTTAGTCAGTTTAACATGTCAGGCTAGGGTTTAAAGGTTGGGATGCATGAACCCAACCTGATGTGTTAGTGCATGTGCATAACGTTAATCCGATGAATTTAACGATTGATTTTGATCGTATCGCGTAATTACATAATAATTGTGGATCTTTATATCTCGTTTACCTTTGGGTACTCGTGATGATTTAGAGTAAAATTTGAGTGCAATTACCGCGATACCGATTTACTCATCCTCAGATTAGGTATGACGAGGGCTTGAACCTCGTATACATAATGCTTGGGAGTCCTAACTTCCGGGTCTGATTAATCGAATAAATTTATGATTGACGTTGTTACTGCACTACACTAGGGTTGGGGGATTGCATTCCGGTCCTGTTTTCTCATCATTTAAGTTTAAAAAGTTTTGATTCAATTTTTCATTCATAATTTAGGTACTTTAGTTAGTTGCATTTTTCATCATAATTTCATAATTGCAGTTAGCTTAATCAATCCCAAAAACCAAATCAATTTTCCTTTTCTTCTTAGATTCGAAGTTAGGATTCCTCCGTCTTGTCCCGTCGTCACAACTCCGTTGTCCTTTTTCCCTGAGGATCGATACCCGACTTGTCGGATTATTACTTGAGCGACAGGCTTGCACTTGAGCCTAGAGAGTACGCACTTTAGAGACACATTCTGAGTCGCGTCAAGTTTTTTGCGCCGTTGTCGGGGAACTAGGTAGACTTAGGATTAGATCGAGCCAATCCAAAGCTTTGACCAAAAATTCAAAAATTCAAAAATTCAAAAAAAAAAAAGATTTACAACCATCACCTCTCCTAAGCTTTAATGCAAAATTCTGAAACCACTCCCACACCCCATAATACTCCAACCAGCATTCACGAAAATCTACTTGTTGAGTATAACCCTGATAGTCCCCACACTCCAAACGCCCCATAGTTTTGGATCCCACCGCCTACACCGTCGCACTCAGTCTCTAGTAACACTCCATTATCATTCGTAGGACACACTTCGAGCACACCCAGTGAGAGCGCCGAGTCGTCAAGTGAGAGAGAGATGTCGCAACATAGTAATGCACCTACAGGTGAGGACGAGCCTCCGTACCGCCCGTTGAGAGAATTCTTATATCCTGAGCGCACTGTCACTCCGGGATGCATTATACTCCCGTATAATGCCGGGCAGTTCCGTTTCAAAAATGGAATGATCCAGATGCTACCACGTTACCACGGTATGGATTCTGAAAAGCCATACCTCCATATAAGGGAATTTGAGGACGTGTGTGATACTCTCAATGATCAAACCTGCACACAAGAGGTAATCCGCCTCAAACTCTTCCCCTTCTCGCTCAAAGATAAAGCTAAAGACGGGCTATGGTCTTTACCTCCAAGCTCGATTCCATCCTGGAATGAGCTACAGTATAAATTTCTCAAGAAATTCTTCCCACCACATCGAACAATTTTTATAAAGGCTCAAATTCAAGCATTCAGGCAACATGAAAATGAGCCATTCCATCGATGTTATGAACGTTTCAACGAGTTAGTTGCTTCGTGCCCCCATCATGGATTTGATCCATCGCAAATCATCTCCTTTATCTATAATGGGTTGAATCTTAACTCCAAACAACTTGTTGAAACTATGGGAAGCGGTCCGTTTGTCGATCTAGATGCCCACGATGCTGATCTTCACATGAGGTATGTCGCCGAGACTACCCAATCCTGGGATACCTCCGACCCGAATGCTCAAAATCGAAATCGACAAGCGACCACTACTCCATCAGCATCCGGTCTATTCCATGTAGATAAGAATTCTATGAAGGATAGCCGATTGGAGACTCTTGAGATAGGATTTCGAGACCTATGCGAGATATATGGAAAAGGACTAGCTGGACCCATTCCGAACCCTGTCGTGAAGGTGTGTGCGATTTGTGAGGCCGGACATTCAACTGAGGAATGTCCGACGATACCCGCCTACAAAGTAATGTTGCAGGAGCAAGTTAGTGGTATAGGAGACTTTAAGGGTAATTTCGGTGCCCCGCATGGGAATTCATACAACCCGTCGTGGAAAAATCATCCCGGTTTTAGCTATGGGCAACAACATGCCGCAATGAACCCTCCTTCGCATGTTACCCCTCCTCCACCACAACATTTTCAACAAGCTCCACACATGCAAGGACATGTGCAAGCACCGCCACCTCAAGGAAATTATATTCCACCACAGCGGAGAACTCTCGAGGATACCATGAATCAATTCATTGCAAACCAGACCGCAACCATTGCCAAATATGATCGTCTGATTGGCGACATAAATGCGAATCTGTCTAAAATACAATCCTCATTGAGTGTTCAAGAGAAGGGAAAATTTCCTGCCCAGGGCCAACGACCTCTCCAAGGTCAAACTAGTGTTAGCTCGACACCCCATGACCATCCTGAGCAATGTAGCGCAATTACCACTCTACGTAGTGGAAGAGTCGTTGATTTATCACCTCCTCCACACGACACAACAAAAGACAAGGAGATTTCGCCCGGCACGAAAGAGGCCGAAGATGTCCCCTTGAACGAGAGTGACAAGGAAGACACTAGTGAGCTTGAGGTGGTAGTGTAACCACGCTCCGCCGCACCATTTCCTCGAAGGTTGATTCCCGCTCAAAAAGGGAACCCACGTGATGACGTGCTAGACGTGCTAAAACAAGTTAAGCTGAATTTACCTTTCCTCGATGCCATTAAGCGAATTCCAGCTTATGGAAAAGTCATTAATGACTTGTTGACGGTAAAGAGAAAGATGAAGGTAAAGAAAAATGTCTTTCTAGCACAGAATGTGAGCTCCATTCTACTCAATGATCTCCCACCTAAATTCAAAGATCCCGGTGCACCCACCATTTCCTGCATCATTGGAGAAAACAAAATCGAAAAAGCCTTACTTGATTTGGGAGCAAGTGTCAATATCCTCCCTTACTCCATGTATAGGCAACTTGACTTGGGCGACCTCAAGACCACAAAGGTCACTCTCCAATTAGAGGATCGAATCGTGAAGATCCCAAGAGGCATAGTCGAGGACGTGATCGTCCAAATTGACACTTTCTACTTCCCGGTAGACTTTGTCATTTGGGACACGGAGCCCTCCTTTAACTCGAGCAACCATGTTCCCATCATCCTTGGATGACCTTTCTTAGCTACGGCTAACGCAATCATCAATACTCGGAATGGGCGAATGAAACTCACCTTTGGGAACATGACCTTAGAGACCAACATCTTCCATGTCGCCCAACATACGGGGGAAGAATATGACCTTCACGCGGTGAGCTTCATAGACGAGCTCGTAGGGGATTACTTTGAGAAATATGATTGTGGAGATGCCCTAGGGTCCTGCTTAGTGTCGAGCCATGAGAATGAGGGCTCCCACAAGAGAGAGCCGTTAGGGGTGTGCCCTATTTCATCAAGTAATAGTGGTAGTTGTGACAATGAGAGAAAAGTGGGGGAGAGGTGTGTAGTGACCGCAATTGAAAAAGAGAGAGAGGGGTTAGAAGAGAGAAAACTGGTGGAGTTGGAGATCGAGCAAGTAAGAGAGGACGTAGGCACTACTCGAGAGAGAGAACTAGGAGATATGAGCATGGAAGATTTTGAAAGAGAATTCAGGCAGGTGGATGAAAGTATTACTATTGAAGGCCAATCCCTATTGGATTCATGTAGTCACTTAGACGAAAGTGAATTGAAAGCAAAAGTTGATGAATTCCTTCGTTGTGACAATCCACCCACAACACTAGAGGCCCCGAAGGCAAGTGAGGAGAAAAGTTGTGGTTCATCTGACTTAGAGATGCATCTTAAAAATTGAACGAAACCTAGGTGTTCCCTCCGAGTCAGTGCACGCAGATCACACTTTGAGCCAGCATCACGAGGATCCCTTTCCAGTTAGTCACGATGAGTCTCCCGGTCGATCCTTTATCTATGGGCGAGGTCCCAACTTGTTCCGATTGTTAGCTTATAATCCTAGGATGGGAAAGACAAGGAGAACATCAAACCCCGTGAGTGGGGTCGGGTGAGTTTGTGGAGAGATGAGAGGTCGTCGCACCCCCGACGCGTATGGGGTGATTATTGTTGTATTTTTTAGTCATGCATGAGTGTCATATAGTGTCGTGTTGCATTGTAATATTTGTTTATTTTATTTTTCCGCACTTTTCATTCGCCTTGAGTTAGATTTTCGTCCTTTTTGCTTGAGGACAATGCAAAAGTCTAAGTTAGGGGGGGTCACAAGTGCGTATTTCTAAAACTTCACAAATTTCAAAATGCCCAAAAATTTCCAAAAAAATCATAAAATTTTGAAAAATCCAAAAATATTTTTGTTCAAAATATGTCAAAATTGGAATTCAAAATTTTTAAAAATATCATCAAAAGTCGAATTGGAATCCCAAATTGTAAACATCCAACATACACAAAGCCGAAATTGACCAAAGATGGAAATTGAGCGAAAATTGATGACTTAACGAACAAATGTGGAGATTAACAAACCCGGTGAGATTCGAGCCTATCACGTTTTGCGAGTTTTTAAATCAATCCGAGTTAATTGTTAACTCAAAGTTCTTTTTAGCGCTTAATAAGTTGTCAAGGATCTCAATCCTTTCATTTTGATCGGTTTTAAAAAATGTGTGCAATATTGCCTTGAAAAACGTGCCAAATTAGCCTCTAAACTTAAATTCACCTCGAAACGCATATGGTAACGCAATTGGCATTTTGGACAATGAAGTAGGCCCTCGTTTGTCACCCAAAATTTTGGCCAGAAAAAAGTAGCGAAAAATCACCCTTTGCAACCCAAATTGAGCCGAATAATTTTCCCTTTCGTTTGACAACCCGAAAAACCCAAAATAGCCGGAATTGTGAAAAATGAAAAATTCAGATTTTAAGTCCAAAAAGTGCATATAAAGGGGCAAGAAACAAAATAGTATGCTCAACAAAAACAACAAGAAAAAAAAATAGAAAAAATAGAAAAAAATGAGCAATAGCCCGGAAAAAGCACAAATGGACATCATTAATGACTTTTCCAATTGCAAGCTTCCATACCTCCTTCATTTTACCCAATGCAACCTTCAACCCAAAAAAGTCCTAACTGAGTCCAAATTGCGAAAATTGATTACCGCGTGGAGAGTTAAGACACCAAAAGATAATATAAGGGGCTAAGTGCGAAAAATAGAGGCAATGTTCCCGTTTTTAAAACCGTAATCCATTGATGAGATCCTATCACCATGAAATTTCCGTCTTTCTATTGTATGCGTGAATTTGCTTCCCTTACATTTACTCTTTATATCACGCATACCGAGAGAATAGCCATAATCCGAGAGATTCGTTTGTGAGAGCGTTCCGTGAGAAATTGAAATCAAAATGAATTTTTGGATAAGTAACGTAATGATCAATCGGTGGAAATTGGCGGTTATATTTCCGGCTTCGCACACACACTACGGTTTGAGACTCGTAAATATGACTTGATGATGACTATTTTCCGGAAAAGTCTGAATTGCACAATTTTTGCATATTTTGAATTTTCTTTGAGTCAAATTTTGTGGGTATATTCACTGCAAACCCTCACGAGACACAACTCGTCCTACTAGGGTAACCTAGAGGTTTAAAGGTTTGTTGCATGCGCTAAATGCAATCGCTTACCCGCGAAAGAGGTGCTCTATCCCAATAAATTCTTTGAAGGATCCTTAACTCATACTTTCATTCTTTTACATTACTCGGGACGCGCAAAGTTCTAAGTTAGGGGGGTTTGATTGGGCATAAATATTGTATATTTATTCCCCTAATTTCAGTATATTTGTGAACCCGAATGATGTAACATATATAGATTTGATGCAAATTTATGCTACTAACCTTCGTTGGCGAGTATTTCGTGTTTCGTGCTTCTCTTATTGGTTTTACAGGTTAATTATGCAAACAGTGCAAAAGAGGAAGCAAGACAATGCCAGAAAAGCTAAGAAGGCAAGTTCAAGGGCAATTTAGTAATTTTACAGCCCGATTCGGAAGGAGAAGTCAACTGGAAAGTTGAATAGCTCGGAACAACGAGAACACTGGAAGAAACAGTACCCAAATCCGAGCTACGGTTGATGAGTTATGCCCAGTTGAAGTTGAAGAAAATTCCAAGAAAGGAAGACAAGAAAGCAAGAAAAAAATCTAAGTGTAGCAGTCCAGGCCAGCACACATTCGCGAACCCAGGCCGAACCGGTTTGGGGGGCGAACCGGTTCGGGGTACATGCGAACCGGTTTGGGGTCGCTGATGCGCGAATTTGCTCCCTAAATCTGATTGGTTCCCAAGAGTCCTTTTAGGTTAAAACTCTAAAAAATGGTAGGGAACGTAGGAGACAACCTAGGGGCAGCCATTAGGGATAGTTTTAGTCAGTTTTTGATAGGGAGAAAAAGAGAAGAACATCAAGGGAATTAATTGCTTCAAAATTTTATAATTACGGGTTTGTTTTTCAAGTTTTAATTCAAAGTTTAGAATTCTTGTCATTATTCTTGCATGTTTATTTTCTGTATTCGATTCAACTTATTGCTGCGTTCGTAATACGTATTTACATGCTTCAATCTAGTTTCATCATGAATTCTTCCACATGCAACGTTACTATTTCATGCGTTAGTCAGTTTAACATGTCAGGCTAGGGTTTAAAGGTTGGGATGCATGAACCCAACCTGATGTGTTAGTGCATGTGCATAACGTTAATCCGATGAATTTAACGATTGATTTTGATCGTATCGCGTAATTACATAATAATTGTGGATCTTTATATCTCGTTTACCTTTGGGTACTCTTGATGATTTAGAGTACAATTTGAGTGCAATTACCGCGATACCGATTTACTCATCCTCAGATTAGGTATGACGCGGGCTTGAACCTCGTATACATAATGCTTGGGAGTCCTAACTTCCGGGTCTGATTAATCGGATAAACTTATGATTGACGTTGTTATTGCACTACACTAGGGTTGGGGGATTGCATTCCCGTTTTTCTCATCATTTAAGTTTAAAAAGTTTTGATTCAATTTTTCATTCATAATTTAGGTACTTTAGTTAGTTGCATTTTTCATCATAATTTCATGATTGCAGTTAGCTTAATCAATCCCAAAAACCAAATCAATTTTTCCTTTTCTTCTTAGATTCGAAGTTAGGATTCCTCCGTCTTGTCCCGTCGTCACAACTCCGTTGTCCTTTTTCCCTGAGGATCGATACCCGACTTGTCGGATTATTACTTGAGCGACATGCTTGCACTTAAGCCTAGAGAGTACGCACTTTAGAGACACATTCTGAGTCGCGTCAACCTCTAAACCACCGTTGTCATCTTGGAGAAGAAATTGTAGAGAGAGAAAGAGAGAGTAGAATTCTCTAGAGAGAGAGAAAGCAATTCAACCTTCTTCAACCAACAACAAAAATCTGGAACATAAGGCAAGTGATTTAGTTACAATTGATTCAATGAATGTGTTCTTCCATGTTTAGTGTAATTATTGAATTTTGTCTTGGAAGATTGATATAGACCCATGAATTTGAGGATTAAAACTATGAACCATGTTAGGAATTGCATGTAGACATATTCTGGACGAATTATGAATTCAAAATATAACCCTTGATGATATAAAAATGGATTTAAGAAGAGAATTTTTTGTGTTCTTGAAAGAAATAGAAAACTAGGGTTCTTGATGAAGTTTTGATCCAAATAAAGCCCTTGATTGATGATTTATTGGTTTTAGAACGTTAACAATTTTGTAGAATGGTTGTATGATGATATTATAACGTTAGATTAGAGTTTCATGCATTATAATGGAGTTTTGGGACGATTTGAGGACTGCAAAATGAAGCAGTCCATAGCTTATCTGGTGCAATCGATCGATCGACGTTCAAGGTTGATCGATCGACCTTCCCAGAATGAGTAAAATTTTCCCTAGTTAAATTTTAATGATGTTAACCCTTAGAAAATTATTATTGGAGACTTTATGAATATCCTTAGACTTAAGGAAGACCAGTAGGTATGGTTATAAAATTTGGACCTTAATTAGAATTCAATTTGAGGAATTATTCTAAGATCTAATGAAATTCGATGAGTGAGATAATATTAGGGTTAAAAGAGTAAATTTGAATGATGTGATGAAATGAGGTTTGGGGCAGAAGTAAGGACCTTAAGAATAATGATGTTATATGTGGGAATCATAGGAAATTTAATAATCCCTTTGAGATAGGTCTTAAGTACAAGAAACTATGACGTGAGATGTGTCGACAGTCTACATTATGTATTATCGGAAGACTTAAAATGTATAAAATTGGAATAATGGTATAAGGATGTAGAATATACCTTTATTAATATTGAGACATCTAAGATGTGTGAATGCTTAGTATATAACTTATGTGTATGACATACCTACCATACTTGCTATCACGGGAGGTTTGCGTTCGTTTAGGAACATCTAATCTTTGTGTGCCTACGGGGGGATATAGATTGGTACCTCGAGGACATAGGTCAGAGAAGGACTTATTGAGATGTTAATAAGTCTGCTTATCATGGGAGCGTAGGTATGTGCGTGACCCTTGTGATGTGACTGTGTTCGCCTCCATTGTTTGTGATTTGCTATTATCTGAGAACGATTCCTGAGAGATTCGAAATTCGTGATCCTTATGTACGTGATGTACCGGGATGGATAGCAGAGTATGAGTGCACCGCAGCTTAGTCTCGGGGTGTTAGTATTGTATATTTATGTTGAGAATAATATACGGTAAATTGAAAAGAATTGTCATGTTTAATTGTGAGTATGATTATAGTAACGTTATGAAAAGATAAAAAGGGGATATATACCAATAAATGGTTTTGTTAATAATTGGGAATCCGAGAATTAAAGTAGAACTCTCTATTTAATTGTTAAGGTTGGAATTAAAACGTGAACCGAGTAGATATGTTAGAAACTCTTTTGAACTAGATAGATATGAGAAACACATGAATGGGTACGGGAACGTTAGGAGTGCACAGTTAGACGAGAGGTGAGAATTTCATGTGAGAGCACGTCCTAACATGTATTTTGCATTCATTATTTTAAATGTTATTAAAGCACTTGCTGTTTTTAAAATACTCTCCACTTTCGGGCTCTGACCCGTTTGCTTTCAAATCTATTTTTGTAAAAACATTTTTAGGTGCCCAGCCACAAGGACACCATGCATAGGAATTCTATTCAGGTGACGAGCTGTAGCTGTTGTGGAAGTTACAGGGCTTTGACAGTAGACGCCTCTTTTTAGTCTTGACTCCATATTCAGTTTCATCATTTGTAGGGAATGTCACCCATTTCCTTTAGAGACATTTTATATTTCAGTTATTCAGATTGCGGATTGTAATTAATTCAGGATTCAGACTTGTTTTATTATTTCAGTTGTGGGATTGTTGTGAGGAGTATTTCCTCCAGACTCTTTATTACTTGTTGATTACACTATTGGGACTTTATTGTGTATGGTTATGTTATTCTTTTATTCTTCACTTACTTCATGTTAATCAGATTTAATTTAAAATTGGCAACTCGCTTTTTAAATACTAGGTGTTTAGTAATCATTAAAATATTTTCGACAGTGATGCTATTAACTGAACCAACTTAGCATTTTGTATTAATTTTAATAAAGGAGTAGCTACCCGGTATTTAATTAGTCGGGGTGTCACATATCATAATCCCCGTATGTCCCATACCATACGTCACATTATTATTCATTTACATTTCTCATTTATATGATTAGTTTCTCATTAACATGAATCATTTCTCATTAATATGAGTTAAGATTTTCAATTCTTTAAGAATAAACATTCATTAACTTAATTCCATTATCTTTCCCTATTCACCGTTATCTACAATTATCACACAGTAGATGATTTAACCACAACAATCCCACAACTGAAATAATACACGAATGGTTTCTCTTTTCTAGTCTCCATATTATAACTCCATCCCAATATCATAATCCCCGTATGTCCCATACCATACGTCACATTATTATTCCTTTACATTTCTCATCGTTTCTCATTAACATGAATCATTTCTCATTAATATGAGTTAAGCTTTTCCATAAACATTCATTAACTTAATTCCACTATCTTTCTCTATTCACCGTTATCTAGAATTATCACACAGTAGATGACTTAACCACAATAAATCCAATCATTCATTTAATCCATTATATATATATATTCATATATAATACGGCACCCCGAGTCACAGCTGCGGTGCAATGCATTACTCTGCTATCAAGTCCCATCATCGCAGGTCGCCGAATAGGGGACGAAAGGTTCAGTAAAGATTCCTCGAACCATGAACAACATCACAAACATTGGAGGCGAACATAGTTCTCGTATCCATGGGTCACGCACATACCTACGTACCCACAGTCAGCGGACTTATCAACTCCCCGATAAGTCTTTCATAGACCTATGTTCTCGAGCGACAAATCAAAGATCCCATGAATTCATCAGGATATGACTGCCCTCACGCGTAAACCTCCCACCGATAGCAAGTAAGCTAGGTATGTCATACACATAAATCATTAATCAATCAAATTGGTATTATCATACCTATAGTATACTAACTACAAGGTACTCACATTAACCTTAGATTATTCCCTTACGTAGCATTATATCTCTTTAAATCCCACGTATTAAAATGTCATATCTTTACTTCATAATTTAATTATCCTCGCATCCTATAACATCTCTCCACTCCCGACGTTGTTAAGGTTCATGCGCGGAGCGTCTCGCAAAGCGAAATCCGAACAAGGAACCCCTCCAATACACTACTACTTAACTTTGTCGATCGAGGAGGTCCGTCAACTTCAAATACGCGATCGGAATAACCTCATCCCCTCTTTCAACCAAATGTGTTCTAAACTCCCATCTCTATCCAGGAGCCATACTACTAAGCGCTTGTACTACACTCAGTCCTTGCGAAATCAGTAATGAGCTTAAACTCAGTCCTTGATATTCATATTGTAACCCTAAGGCTACCCTCACTTATATTAAATCTGCCTTACTGGACCTATCCTTAATCCTCATGCATACCAATTAGAATCCAACACATGAATCTAGCAACCAAAATTTCTTCCAATTTAACTAACATAATTCCAATCAATTAAATCCCAATCAAATCGATTCAAATATTATCTAGGTCTTACTGATCTCCTCTAAGTCCCATAATATCCCATTAACAATCACCAAAAATCTACCAAAGTTTTGGGATAAGAACCAACATTAAAAAGAAACAACTTCATGAATTCTAATATTTTAAATACTCAGAAAAATCAGATCCAAAAATTATTCAAATCATCAATCCGACTTTAGATTTGGATTCTACACGAAAAATTGAGTCAGGTATGTGTTTTGAGTTTTTCTTAAATCTCATCCAAATGCACTCAAAAAGAAGATCTAAACATTCCAAATTGGCTCTTCTCATTCCACTCGTTTTTGCCTCTTTTTCCAGAAAATTATCAACATATTATCTTCAAGAACACTAAATTATTTTCAGAATTTCTTCCACAGATTGATGAATATTTATTGGATTACTAACTACCTACAACATGAGTTTAATTCCTATATATTTTTAGATTCCAAAAATCCATTAACAACTATATCCTTTCATCTTCCAAGCATGAAAATCATCTCTTTTTATAACTATCCTAACATGGAAAATATACGAACTTAAATTGCAAATATCAAACACTTGCCTCTAATGAAGATCTGATCCTTTGGAGTTGAATAACATAGGTGGTTCTCCCTTTTTCCAGCTACTTTCGGTGGTGGTTGGTGGTGGTAACCTTTGGTCTATAGTTCTCCTCCTTCCCAAGCAAACATCTTTTTCTTTCCAAGAAACCTTCCACTCTCTCTAAGAAGATGACTTTTAAATTTTGTATAGAAGAGATGAAATGAACCTACATACACTAATCTCCAAATACTTATAATAAGACAAAACCCGAAATCACTATTCATCCCCTTTGTAAAAATAACAAAAACGCCCTTTTGGGTTGTCTTTTCATTTTCAAATGACCCGAGACCCAAATCCAACATCCAAATAGACTTTTCTGACTATTTAAACCATTCCGGACACAACGACGCAGTCGAAATGACTATAAGGTCGATAAAAAAATAAATTTCCTTTTTAATTTAATAAATTAGTCCCGACACGTCCCATACCACGTCTGACTACAAAAATTCAAATTACCGAAATTATATCACACCGTCATAATAATGACATCATATTCATATATTACCTAAATATCTTTAAGTAATATTCATAATCATCCATTTTAATATCCACAATTCGGATAAAACCCAAATGAATTAATTTATAATAAAATCCAATTAATCCATTAATTTAAAATATAACCCATTTTAAAAGTCATTAAAAATCACGTGGTATTACATACTTCCCCCCTTATAACAGAATTTCGTCCCGAAATTCAGGAATATAAATCATACCGGTAAGGTCAACTCCGAGTATAAATCTCACCCCGACTAATTAAATACCGGGTGGCCAGTCCCATACCAAATTAAAACAGAATAAACAGTTGGCTCATTCTTAGCATCATTGTCGAAAACATTTACAACTCACCCAATACTCAATTAAGCTGGTGTT
The DNA here is from genome assembly GCA_949130495.1 of Sambucus nigra. Lineage (NCBI taxonomy): Eukaryota > Viridiplantae > Streptophyta > Magnoliopsida > Dipsacales > Adoxaceae > Sambucus > Sambucus nigra. Next base: position 578,068,333 of record OX422208.1, on the reverse strand, counting down.
AAAAACTTTTCAAATTTTAATTTAACAAAATCCATTTCCAGTTTAAGAATAACACAACACATTTTATTCTACAACACTGATAACCAATTAGATAACACCAAATAATTTGAATGCAATTGGAATAAACATTTCCAAATAATATTAATCCATTACAGTAATCCCATCAATAACAACTGTATTAAAAAGACACGAATACAATAGTATTTGACTCCGATAGAAAATGATGACTGAATCCTTTGGGCGACATGCCCCAAGTAAGAGAATACTGTGAATCAAATGAAGATAGGTGTCTAAGCAAAACTCCATAAATCCATAGCCTGTCATAATCCGCTAAGGTTGGCGTCCCTGTTGCTGGACACCTGATATAGAAGATACAATAGAAAAGAAAATATGCAAGGAAACGGGTCAGAGCCCGAATGTGTAAATGATTTTTAAAACAGCAAGTATTTAACAAGTGCAATAAATCTTTTATTATGTACATGTTAGACCCAACTCTCACTTGCCATTCTCACCTCTCAACTAGAGTGCACACTTAACGTTTCCTATTAACCTCCTAGTTAATGGTTCCTCTTTTCTAGTCTCCAAAATATAATTACATTCCCATATCATAATCCCCGTATGTCCCATACCATACGTCACATTATTATTCATTTACATTTCTCATCGTTTCTCATTAACATGAATCATTTCTCATTAATATGAATTAAGTTTTTCAATAAACATTCATTAACTTAATTCAATTATCTTTCTCTATTCACCGTTATCTACAATTATCACCGTAGATAATTTAACCACAATAAATCCAATCATTCATTTAATCCATTATATATATATTCATATATAATACGGCACCCCGAGTCACAGCTGCGGTGCAATGCATTACTCTGCTATCATGTCCCAATATCGCTTGTCGCCGAATAAGGGACAAAAGGTTCGTTAAGATTCCTCGAACCACAAACAACAACACAATCATTGGAGGCGAACATAGTTCTCATACCCATGGGTCACGCACATACCTACGTACCCATAGTCAGCGGACTTATCAACTCCCCGATAAGTCTTTCATAGACCTATGTTCTCGAGCGACAAATCAAAGATCCCATGGATTCATCAGGATATGACCGCCCTCACGCGCAAACCTCCCACCGATAGCAAGTAAGCTAGGTATGTCATACACATAAATCATCAATCAATCAAATTGGCATTATCATACCTATAATATAATATCAATACGGTAATATCACTACCCTAAGATAATTCCCATACGTAGCATTATATCTCTTTTAAATTCCACGTATTAAAATATCATATCTTTACTTCATAATTTAATTATCCTCGCATCCTATAACATCTCTCCACTCCAGACGTCGTTAAGGTTCATGCGCGGAGCGTCTCGCAAAGCGAAATCCAAACAAGGAAACCCTCCAATACACTACTACTTAACTTTGTCGATCGAGGAGGTCCGTCAACTTTAAATACGCGATCGAGATAACCTCATACCCTCTTTCAACCAAATGTGTTCTAAACTCCCATCTCTATCCAGGAGTCGTACCGCAAAGCGCTTGTACTAAACTCAGTCCTTCATATTCAAATTGTAATCCTAAGGCTACCCAGGTGTTACATTCAATCACCACTACTGGACCTATCCTTAATCCTCAAGCAAACCAATTATAATCCAACAAATGAATCTAGCAACCGAAATTTCTTTAATTTAATTATCATCATTCTAATCAATTTAAATCCCAATCAAATTAATTAAAATATTATCAAGGGTCTACTGATATTTTCTAAGTCCCATAATATCCAATTAATAATCACCGAAGATCTACAAAAGTTTTGGGATAAGAACCAACATTAAAAAGAAACAACATCATGAATTCTCAGATTTAAATACTCAGAAAAATCAGATCCAAAAATTATTCAAATCGTCAATTCGACTTCAGATTTGGATTCTACACGAAAAATTGAGTCAGGTATGTGTTTTGAGTTTTTCTTAAATCTCATCCAAATGCACTCAAAAAGAAGATCTAAACATTTCAAATTGGCTCTTCTCATTCCACTCATTTTTGCCTCTTTTTCCAGAAAATTATCAACATATTATCTTCAAGAACACAAAATGATTTTCAGAATTTCTTCCATAGATATATGATTATTTCATGGATTATTATCAACCTACAACATGAGTTTGATTCCTACATATGTTCATACTTCCAGAAATCCATTACTACTCCATTTTTATCTTCCAAACATGAAAAATAATCTCTTTTCATAATTATTCTAACATGGACAATATACGAACTTAAGTTGTAAATATCAAACACTTGCCTTTAATAAAGATCTGATCCTCTGGGGTTGAATAACATAGGTGGTTCTCCCTTTTTCCGGCCACTTTCGGTGGTGGTTGATGGTGGTGACCTTTGGTCTTTAGTTCTCCTCCTTTCCAAGCAAGCTTTTCTCTTCCCAAGCAACCTTTCACTCTCTCTAAGAAGATGAACTTTCAATTTTGTGTAGAAGAGATGAATGAACCCACATTCAACTAATCTCCAAATACTTATAATAAGACAAAACCCGAAATCCCTATTCATCCCCCTTTTTAAAATAACCAAAATGCCCTTTTGGGTTGTCTTTTCATTTCCAAATGACCCGAGACCCAATATCAACATCCAAATAGACTTTTCTGACTATCTCAACCCTTCTGGACGCAATGACGCAGTCGAAATGACTATAAGGATGATATAAAAATAAGTTCCCTTTTTAATTTAACAAATTAGTCCCGACACGTCCCATACCGCGTCTGACTAAAAATCCAATTTACCGAGAAATTATATCATACCGTCATATCAATGACATCACATTCATATATTACCTAAATATCTTTAAGTAATATTCAGAATCATCCATTTTAATATCCACAATTCGGATAAAACCCAAATGAATTAATTTATAATAAGATCCAATTAATCCATTAATTAAAAATATAACCCATTTTAAAAGTCATTAAAATTACGGGGTATTACATACTTCCCCCCTTATAACAGAATTTTGTCCCGAAATTCAGGAATATAAATCATACCGGTAAGGTCAACTCCGAGTTTACATCTCTCATCGCAAGAAATCTAAGACGTACCGCCCATACAGTACATTAACGAAAATCCCTATTGATGTTATATGCCAAGCCGCATCATATAGTTTCAACTGAACCGAATTTAAACTTTACCCAATCTTCCCTATACCGTCCTCGTGACAATATTTGGGAAAAATGATCCTCACGTATTGAACAAATAAATCCTGAAGTCTCAACTACTTACTGTTTCACAATTTTGAAAACTACTACAATCCAATCATCCAGGGCGCCCATACACCCTATCGTACAACTTTCATTATAATAGCAAAGGTTATAAACTCATATCCTAAAGACCTAACTTATTTTGACTCCCAACGGTTATTAGTTTCATGCGTGGGGTGTCTCGCAAGCGAAATCCAAACAAGGAACCACCCCGATACACTACTTCCTAAAGTAGTCAGTCATCGAAACTCCTAAGGTCCTTAGTCAATAGTATATAAATTTTGGTTTATCGAAAAAAAATATCAGGTTTATCGATTTTAAAAAAAAAATTAGGTTTTAATGATTTCAAATAGAGTCTACTCATCTACTCTTCTCTAGAAGACAAGATGCTGGTTAATAGTAGTACATACGCTCTCGTATACCACGAGTCAATGTATGCCGATAGTCACATCACGCTCGGACATGCCCAAGGTAAGTAATCCCATGATAAAAATTAAACCCACGTGATAACATGTAAAACATAGGTGTCCCACACCCCTTGGTGAGTCTACGTAAATAACAATGCTATAGGCTAAGTTTGGCATTTTTAGTGGCGATGCCTCGTCCTGAGGGAGGATCGTCCACTCATTTGTACTATATAGAGGAGGAGATCTCTAAGGAAGTGGTGATACCACTTGATTCGATTCCGGTTGTTCGAGAGTTTGCCGATGTATTTCAGGATATACCTGGATTACCTCCAAGTAAAGAGATAGATTTTATGATCGATTTGACGCCGGGCACTCGGCCTATTGCCTGCGCACCTTACCGTATGGATCTAGCTGAAATGAGAGAGTTACGAGATCAGATTGAGCAGTTGTTGGGTCAGGGATTTATTCAGAGGAGTACTTCACCGTGGGGTGACCCTGTTTTGTTCGTAAAGAAGAGGGATGGATCGTTGAGGTTGTGTGTAGATTACCGGGAGTTGAATAAGATCACGATACGGAATAAGTATCTGTTGCCCCGAATCGATGACTTATTCGACCAGCTGAGAGGAGCTTCTTTCTTCTTGAAGATATATTTGCGATCTGGTTATCATCAGTTGCGTATCAAGGAAGAGGATGTCTCGAAGACTGCTTTCTTAACGAGATATGGTTCTTAAGAGTTTGGGGTTATGCCTTTTGGTTTGACCAATGCTCCAGTCGTATTTATGGACTTGATGAATAGGGTGTTCAGAGAGTTCCTAGATGAGTTTGTCATTGTCTTCATTGATGATATTTTGGTTTACTCCCAGACAGAGGAGGAGCACGCCGAGCATTTGAGGCAGGTATTGCAGACGTTACGTCAGAACGAGGTGTACGCAAAATATGAGAAGTGCGGATTCTGGCTGAAGGAGGTTCAGTTTTTGGGGCATATTATTTCCGACCGGGGGATATCTGTTGATCCGGGGAAGGTATCCGTGGTAAGGGAATGGGGACAGCCCACGACACCGACTGAGATCCATAGTTTCTTAGGCCTAGCAGGATACTATAGGAGGTTCATTCGGGGTTTCTCAAAGATAGCGGGTCCTTTGACACATCTGACTCGTAAGGGTGTGCCGTTCATTTGGAGTGATGCCTGTCAGTTGGCATTTGATGAGTTGAAAGACAAGTTGACTTCAGCACCTGTGTTAGCATTGCCGAGACCGGGAGTTGAGTATCTAGTTTACACCGATGCGTCCTTACAAGGACTTGGAGGTGTATTGAAGCAGGAGAGTCAGGCCATAGCTTATGCTTCCCGTAAGCTTAAGCCTCACGAGAAGAATTACCCCGTAATTTTAATGACTTTTAAAATGGGTTATATTTTAAATTAATGGATTAATTGGATCTTACTATAAATTAATTCATTTGGGTTTTATCCGAATTGAGGATATTAAAATGGATGATTCTGAATATTACTTAAAGATATTTAGGTAATATATGAATGTGATGTCATTGATATGACGGTATGATATAAATTCGGTAATTTGAATTTTTAGTTAGACGCGGTATGGGACGTGTCGGGACTAATTTATTAAATTAAAAAGGAAATTTATTTTCTATCGACCTTATAGTCATTTCGACTGCGTCGTTACCAAGACATGAGACGTCACTATTGGTGGAGCGGGATAAAGAGAGATATTGCCGTGTTTGTTTCTAAATGCGCCACTTGTCAGCTGGTAAAAGTGGACCATCAGAGACCGGCAGGACTTCTACAGCCATTAGAGGTTCCGATGTGGATGTGGAGAGCATCTCCATGGACTTTATCATGGGGTTACCTACGTCACAGAGGGGTCACAACTCCATTTGGGTAATTGTGGACAGGTTGACCAAAGTTGCTCATTTTCTACCCGTAAGGACAGACTACACTATGGGACAGTATGCCCAGCTTTTTATTGCAAAAATAGTGAGACTTCACGGTGTACCCCTAAATATCGTGTCTGACCGAAACAAGATATTTGTTTCATGGTTTTGGGAAAGTTTTCAGGAGGCCATGGGCACGGATTTGCGGTTGAGTACGACATATCACCCGCAGACCGATGGGCAAACCGAGCGTACAAACCAGATGTTGGAGGACATGTTGCGTATGTGCATCATTGATTTTGGGGGTGGATGGGAGCAGTATCTTCCACTGGTGGAGTTTTCTTGCAACAACTCCTACCAGTTCACCATTGGCATGGCTCCATTTGAGGCGTTGTAAGGTAGACCTTGTCGTTCCCCAGCATGTTGGTTGGAGGTGGGGGACAACAAACTACTTGGGCCGGAAGTGATTCAGGATACTTCGGCAAGGATATAATTGATACGGAGTCGCATTCGGGTAGCTCAAGATCGGCAGAAGAGCTATGCTGATGCGAAGAGGTTCTTCAGGGAGTTCCAAGTGGGGGACCAGGTTTTACTCAGAGTATCTCCTATGAAGGGGATTATGCGATTCGGGAAGAAGGGAAAGTTGGCACCGAGATACGTGGGACCATTTCCTATCATCAAGCGGATTGGGTCTGTTGCGTATAGACTTGGGTTACCGGAGCATTTACACAGGATTCATGATGTGTTTCATATTTCCTCGCTAAGGAAATATCTTAGAGATGAGTTGGCTCATTCTCACATTGCTTTGGAGGACATCGATCTACAGCCCGATAGCTCCTACGAGGAGGGGCCGATTGCTATTTTGGACCGAAGTGAGCGGAATCTGCGATCAAAGATAGTTCCGTTAGTACGTGTTCAGTGGCGGCATCATAATGCCGAGGAGTCCACATGGGAGCACGAGGATGAAATGCGCGAACGTTATCCAGAGTTGTTTTTACCAGGTACTTTTTTGTTTCGAATTTCGGGACGAAATTCTGTTATTAGGGGGGAGGTATGTAATAGCTAGCATTTTTATCGATATTTATTTATGGGATTAATTAAATTAAACATGAATTAATTGAGAATTAATCTGGATAAAATACTAATGAGATGTGAGTTGGTATTTGATTATAATGTGTATATATGGCAATATATGAATATTAAAAATATTGAAATTGTCGCGAGGCTGAAATACGGCAATTTGGGAAATTTTGTTGGGACGCGCGTGACATTCGCGTCAGGAGGGTAATTATTTAAATTAAAAAGTGAATTTTATTTTTATCAACCGTATGGTCATTTTGTGTGCGCCAACGCGTACGGAAGGGTCGAAATAGTCAGAAAACACTAGCCGGGGGTTTAGTTTGGGTCCTGGGGCATTTTTAGGCCATACCGGCAACCCAAAAGGGTAGTTTGGTAATTTCGGAATTTTGGGAATTAAAACCCACGAAAATTAAAAGTTAAAATATGATTTAGTCTTTACCCACTAAACCCACTAACAACACTAAATGACTTAATGGGCTACGGGAGTTATTGGAAGAAATTTTAAGAGGTTCCTAAGGCAACCTCTAAACCACCATTGTCATCTTGGAGAAGAACTTGTAGAGAGAGAAAGAGAGAGGAGAATCCTGCAGAGAGAGAGAAAGCAATTCAACCTTCTTCAACCAACAACCAAAATCTGGAACATAAGGCAAGTTATTTAGTTACAATTGATTCAATGAATGTGTTCTTCCATGTTTAGTGTAATTATCGAATTTTGTCTTGGAAGATTGATATAGACCCATGGATTTAAGGATTAAAACTATGAACCATGTTAGGAATTGCATGTAGACATATTCTGGACGAATTATGAATTCAAAATATAACCCTTGATGATCTAAAAACGGATTTAAGAAGAGAATTATTAGTGTTCTTGAAAGAAATAGAAAACTAGGGTTCTTGATGAAGTTTTGATCCAAATAAAGCCCTTGGTTGATGATTTATTGGTTTTAGAACGTTAACAATGTTGTAGAATGGTTGTATGATGATATTATAACATTAGATTAGAATTTCATGCATTATAATGGAGTTTTGGGACGATTTGAGGACTGCAAAACGAAGCAGTCCGTAGCCTATCGGTGCAATCGATCGATCGACATTCATCAGTCGATCGATCGACCACCACCGATCGATCGACGTTCAAGGTCGATCGATCGACCTTCCCAGAATGAGTAAAATTTTCCCTAGTTAAATTTTAATGATGTTAACCCTTAGAAAATTATTATTGGAGACTTTATGAATATCCTTAGACTTAAGGAAGACCAGTAGGTATGGTTATAAAATTTGGACCTTAATTAGAATTCAATTTGAGGAATTATTCTAAAATCTAATGAAATTCGATGAGTGAGATAATATTAGGGTTAAAAGAGTAAATTTGAATGATGTGATGAAATGAGGTTTGGGGCAGAAGTAAGGACCTTAAGAATAATGATGTTATATGTGGGAATGATAGGAAACTTAATAATCCCTTTGAGATAGGTCTTAAGTACAAGAAACTATAACGTGAGATGTGTCGACAGTCTATATTATGTATTATCGGAAGACTTAAAATGTATAAAATTGGAATAATGGTATAAGGATGTAGAATATACCTTTATTAATATTGAGACATCTAAGATGTGTGAATGCTTAGTATATAACTTATGTGTCAATAATATAATCAGTTCAATAATATTTCGATCCGCACTTGTGAAGTTGAGTTGGTATCAGAGCCTTGTTATAAAAGGTTAGCATTCTAATTATGTTAATATTATTATGCTAATATGAATGTTAAAGTAGAAACTATCATACTCCATCACAGAACTTATGTTTCTGGAGAAAATTTTAGGGTAAAATATAAAATTTTTGGAACCAAGTGTCGTAATAATTGTTGTATGAAATATCGTTTAATCCTAGTTTTATATAAATAACTATGTTATTTGATATTATTGTTTGTTTTGTTGCTAAAATTAATATATGCAGTTATAATCTCCATATTATAATCAAGTTACGACTGTCCGTGTAAAAAAAAAAAAAAAAAAAAAAAAAAAAAAAAGAGTAAAAATCACGGTGAATTAAATATAAAGATATTATTATATTATTTTGAAAATCTTTAAAAGTTTTCATAAAACCCATATCCCTATTATTGTTTCAAAGCCCATATTTCCATTTGCCAAAAAGCTATTCTAGTTAAGCAATAGGCATTAGGAAAACTGGTTTTAGGCACCTGAAACAACATATAATAGGAGGTCTTAGGTACCAATGGAATCTAGAAAAGATGAACAAAATAATAATAATATTAATCTACAATGTTTATCACCATGGTTACAAAAAGATGAGTCTATGTATAATCATAGTTTACATATAGATAAAAAATCTGAAAATGATATTAGTAAAATTAGTACTACGTTAAATAGTTTAACTGATATAGTTTTTAGTTGGGTCAAACGAACTGAAAGACATCAGGTCGTTAATCAAAATTATGTAGAGAAAAAATTAGATTGTATTGAATTCAACTTAAATAAAGTTGATCAAAAAATTAGTCAACTCGAAACGGTAAAAAATTTAGATCTAAAAGAGGAGACTAAACAACAAATTGAAAATCTATTAAACAAAATAGATAATCAAAATCCAAAACAAACTGGAATGAATAACCCAGGGGATAACAAAATTCCTAGGTTATATTATGGTTCGGAGGAAATTAAAGCTCTTCAAACAGAAGAATTTAATTACACCGAATATATAAACGTTCGTGAAATATTAGATTATTGGAAACATCTATACAAAGATCCAATATTAACTGTTTCAGAACGCAATAAACTCATTGAACAAATACAAACCACGTATTTGGAAAATGAAAAATTATTACAATACTATCAGTATGAATTAAACCAATATTCATCTGATGAAGAAGAAATTCCACCACATGTAGTAAATACAATTGATGGAAAAAGGAAGGCTGAAGACCCACTTCAGGAATTCCAAAATTGGGAAGCTTTCGAAGATTATATGCAAACCCCTGCATATAAAAATGAAAAAGAAGATTTTGTTAAAACAGGCAATGCTTCTACAAGTAATACTAAAAATGAGGATGAACCAAACCCTTTTTTCCTAAGAAGAGATAATTTGAATAAACAAAATATATCTCAACATGGTATTTATCTTGATCTAAGGCATATACCTTTTAAAGATCAAGAACAAACTATTAATGAGTGGGCACAATCCATGTCTATACTCATTACTAATTATAAGAGTACATGGTCTAAAGAAAAATTTTTAGACTACCTTGCTACAACACTCCAAGGTGATGTTTTACAGTGGTTGCAACAATGGGAAAGCTCAGAAATAGGAATTCAGCAAAAAACTGAACTCCTACAAACCTTCAAATCTTTTGACGAAATATTAAAAGGATTTGTTGAAATAATTAAAGAAAATCTGATTGGATATACTGGAGAACCCAGACTCCAAGAGGATGCGTGTTACATCTTATCTAAACTAGAATTATGTAACATTTGTCAATTTGAAGAATTTGTTGAACTATACAAAAAATATTATTTCAAACTAAAACATTCAGAGACCAAACACTGGATGGATCAATTCTTTCATAAACTCCCAAACCCATGGGATGAAATAGCTTTAAAATCTTATCCTCGCTGGTTAAAAACTATCGGAAAGGACGAAAAAGATGACAATCTTGGTTTTCGCATAAATTGGGTATTGAGAAAAATATCTGACCATTGCATTGAAATAAAAGCCAAGAAACAAGTTAAAAATAAAATCACAAATTCTAAAGCTGGTTATAAATGTTGTGATAAGATTTTAAAAGAAAACTGGAAAATAGGATGTAATCCACCTCCTAGAAATTCCAAATATTCTAAATATTCTCGAAAGAGAAAATTTAAATGGAAACCTTGGAAAAAGAAAACATCTTTTTCAAAGAATAAAAAATATATTAGAAAAAAGAAACCTTCTAAAAAACCACCTCTAAAAAAGAAGTGTCGTTGTTACATTTGCAACGAAGAAGGCCATTATGCACCTGATTGTCCTAAAAAAGGAAGAAGTGCAAATAAAATGATAAAATTTCTTGAAGAACAAGAATTAGAAATATTCTATGGAGAAGATTTATCTGATTATGATATTTCTAATTATGAAATTTTATATGAGATTGAATCTGATTCGGAAACATCCGATGAAGAATTCGTATTTATGTATAATACTGCAGAAGTACGAGGTAGTAGCGAAGATGAGCTACAAACAATAGCCCTTCGTGAAATAGTTGGAGAAGAAATCACTTTTACCAACGAACAACTACAAGAAATTGATAATCAAAGACAACTTATAAAAAAGGAAGATGTCTATAAATTATCAAAATTCAAATTATTCTCAATAAGAATATTTGAACAATTTAATGGTAATACTACTGCTGGCTCAACAGATGATGAAACAGCAAATATTAAACTTTTTGATTTAAAAAAGATCAAAAGATGGAAGAAGAAACACCCAAATATTAAATATATACACATCGGGTTTATTCAAATCTGTATTACTGCCCTGTTTAGACAAGGTATGGATACACCCGTAGCTATACTGGTCTTAGACAAAAGATTAAGTAATCCTATGAATGCCATAATTGGAGGAGTACAATCCAATTTAGTAAATGGAGTTATTTGGTTTAATATAAAACCAAATTTCTTCATATCTATTGATGATCCAAATATTGAGGAATCTGTCATTATAAAAATCCAAACCAAAGGAATAGGAATGAAAGATACCTCACGAAATATGTCAATACATTGGAAAACAATTCATGAATTGACAACTCTACCACATACTAATACACAAAATGTGGATAGAAATATTATAGAAATATTTGAACCTCGACCATTTGATTCGGCAATACAGCCCAGATTAATCAACTGGAGAGATTTGGAAGTACCAAGACAATGGATACTACCCCAAATAACAGAACCACCTCCTGAAAAACAACAAAACAACGTTGAATTACAGGTATATGGTAATAATGTCTATTTTAAAAATAAACATTCAGAAAATTGGCAAAAGAATTTTCCTGACAATGATTGGGAAAAATTAAAGGGAAAAAACCTTTTAAAAGGCGAAAGTAGTAATAGTAAACCTCCTATTGCTATGAAAAATATACAAGTACCAATATTACCTGGAACAAATTATCTAAAAGAAGATAATATAAAATCCAGTCAAATTTATCATTTCCAATTAGGAAAAGAAGAAATAATCTTCTCACCAAGCCATGGAAAGAGAAGATATACTTATGTATTAGGTTACTTCAATTTTGCAGGCTATAAACCATATAGTCTTTGCACATTAATTGATACAGGAGCAACTATATGTTCCTGTAGACCTAATGCTTTACCTCCTGAAAAATGGATAAAAATGAAAAACCCTATTGCTGTAACAGGCATCAATGGGACACAGAATTTCATTGATTTAAAAGCCAAAAAAGTGGCTATATGGTTTAACGAAAAGAAATTCATTATTCCAAAAATCTTATGCTTTCCAGAAATGCATGGAGATTTTATATTAGGCAACAATTTTATCTCAGAATATTTGCCTATAAGTATTGATGAGGGAACTATAAATCTAACCCTCAACAAAGATGTAGTAAAAATCCCTTTACTACAACAACATAAATATAAGTGCGAAAGAGATTTTCGTCCTACTAAGAAAGGGGATATAACTCCTTTTATCAAAGCCCTTGAAGAAACTCATTGGCTTTATACTATATTAAATGATAATTTTAGTGAAAACCCACTAAAATTATGGAATAAAAGTCCAAGGTATTGTAATCTCAGACTAAGAGATCCCAATGTCATTATAAGAGTAAAACCAATGATCTATCCCAGAAATGATATAGATGAATTTGATAAACAAATCAAAGAATTATTGGATATAAACCTTATTGAAGAAACAATAAGTCCACACTCTAGCCCTGCCTTCATGGTAAGAAAACACAATGAAGTCATAAGAGGAAAAGCTAGAATGGTTATAAATTATAAAAGACTAAATGAACAATTAGAATTTGATGGTTATTTTATTCCAAGAAAAGATGTATTAATCAACCAAACTAAAGGAAAAAAGTTCTTTAGCAAATTCGATTGTAAATCTGGATTTTGGCAGTTAAAACTAACTGAAGAATCCAAGCCATTGACAGCCTTTAGTACCCCTAGAGGACATTATCAATGGAATGTTATGCCTTTTGGACTAAACACAGCTCCTCAGGTATATCAAAGATGGATGGACAAAATCTTTAAAGACCTTAAGGATTTTTGTGTTGTCTATATAGATGACATACTTGTTTTTTCCAAAACCATAGAAGAACATAGATATCATCTGAAAATTATCTGTGAAAAATTCCAAAGACATGGAATCATTTTATCACCTAAGAAAATTGATGTTGAAAAAACAGAAATTAATTTTCTTGGCATAATCCTAAACCAGGATGGCCTACAATTACAAGATCATATCATCTCTAAAATAAGAGATTTTAATGAGGAAATTTTGGATAAAAAACAATTACAAAGTTTCCTAGGGATCCTTAATTATGGAAGAAATTTCATAAAAGGATTATCTCAAAAAGAATTACCACTTCTTGAAAAACTCAAAAAGAATGAAGTTTTTCCATGGAGTGATAATGATACCCTTGTTGTTAAAACAATTAAACAAGAAATTATTAATAATTGCCCAAAAGTCTATTTTCCTAAAATAGGAGATAAATTAATATTGGAAACTGATGCTTCGGACAATTGCTGGGGATGTGTTCTCAAAGCAATTCCTGGAGAATATTGGAATGAAAACAATCCTTCCAATACTTTTGGTATTCGTGGTAAGAAAACCACTATCCCAAAAACAATTCAAAAACATGAATTGATATGTGGATATAATTCAGGAAAATTTAAACCAAATGAACTGAATTATATTATTTTTGAAAAGGAATTATTAGCAATTAAGCTTGCTATTAAAAAATTCCATATTTTCTTAGCACCTGAAGACTTTATTGTCAGAACAGATAATAAAGCTGTCAAAGACTTCCTCATAAATAAAAGAAATATTTTAGAAGGAAGAAGACTTAAATGGTTCAACCAAATCGCTGTCTATACATTTAAAGTTGAACATTTAAATGGTACTAATAATTTTCTTGCAGATTATCTTAGCAGGAACTATGAAGCAAAACCTACTAACCAAGTAGAGTTTTTAGAAACCCATTAAACAAGTGGAATATTTTGAAATATATTTTATCAAAACCACTAAACAAGTGGAATTACTATTTTCAGGATGGGAGATAAGCACCCCGGGGAAGCACAAGGAGATTGGGTATCTATTGCTAAAAAGGCAAAAACCCAAGCATCATCATCTACACAACCTCAACAAAATCATGTTTATGTTGTATTCAGTGGAAGAAATCCAGGCTTCTATGACAACTGGAATCAATGTTTTATGCAAGTAAACAAATACCATGGTGCGTGTCACCAAAAATTTAATACTATGCCAGAAGCCATCACAGCATGGGAAAATTGGATGAAACAGTTAGGACCTCCTAATATGATTTACCAGTTCTCCAAACTGAAACAGTTAGGACCTCCTAATATGATTTACCAGTTCTCCAAACTACAGACCAAGGAAAGCCTCCTTGATACTGAAACCCATGACTTTCACAACCCAGGAATTCCCTGCGAGTTGTATACACCATTAAATGAAGCATGGAAATCTCATCTCCGAGATAAAAGAAAAGATTTTAGAAAAAATATGAGTATCCTTGCTAACAAAATTGCTGAACAAACAGCAACTTTGGATAAATTCAAAAGTCTGAGCCTCAAACTCATAAAAAGCTTAAACTATGAAAATGAAGATTTTCCTTTAGAAAAAAATGATACTTTTCTGGAATTTTCTGAATTACTGGAAAATGATTTTTCTGACAAGATCTTCAATACCATCAGGAGAATTTGTCTATTTGAAAAAGCAAAGATAATTCTCCCACGTCCTCTATTCCAAATCGAAATTTTACCAAAAATTGAGGACCATGAGCAAAAGATAAAAAGTCTTTTACTCCAACATTTTTACTCCAGTTTAAATTATAGTGATGACATGCCAAAACTGCATTTGATTACTGAAGAGGGATATCCACCTTGGGATATTGAAACAATTGAATGGGGGTTAGTAAACAAACTAATCTTCTCCAGTGTAGCTTGTTTCAATCATTTTGAATTTTTACCTATGATGATCAAAACCATGACCTATCATGTATTGACAAAAAGCAAGTACAAATATACTCGCTATCTGTCATTTCATATCACAAGCACAATTGGTTGGCGATCAAGAGAAATTTTCTATCAACCCTACCAGATCTGGTACCTCAGAGGTACTGAGGACTATGAATGGGACGAGATTGAACAAAATTGGGAATTTGCACTTAATGTACCGTTGGACCAGTTGGACACAACGAGATATTGGTCACAAAACCTGATCAATACTTCAAACTATGCAGAATATTTTTGTCGGGAATCAACATTAAAATTCATGGTAACTGATGGCAGACGATTATTTGTTACCGATTTACCGATAAATTACACCACCTCGCTTGAACAACGAGCGGCGGTAAGGGAGTTTCTAAATAATTTGAAAAACAAAAATAATTTGGATGTTCCCTTTGAACAATTAAGCCATGCAGAGGAATATGAACAAGCCCAATTACATGGACCTCCAAACCACAACCCTAACGACAGCATGTCCTTCGACTCTGTTGCTGAGGCCAACATTGCCAATGCATTTGATGCATGACAAATGTATGAAGAAGATGAACCCACATGAACGACTGCAAATCATCTAGCACACGAAGTGGGGATTGCATAAGGATTGCATAAGGACAGTAACCAACTGACGCATGCAATGACGTTTGGCGTTTAAAACAAAAATGTCCAAATCATATTACTATGCACATTTACTGTGCAACTACTATTTTCTTTAATATTACTGTGCACTTTTTGAAAAAATGAAAGATGCTGTCAGATTGTATTATCTCTTTTGTTTGTTTCTCTTTTCTTTCTGAATTAGAATACATAACGGATGAAGTCCGTAGGTGATAAATAGGAGAGCTTCCTCTCAGTTGAAATCATCAGTCATAAGTTGTAATATTTCTCTTCTCCTTCCTTGTTATATCCTTTACTCACATCAGTTCAATAATATAATCAGTTCAATAATATTTCGATCCGCACTTGTGAAGTTGAGTTGGTACCTACCATACTTGCTATCACGGGAGGTTTGCGTTCGTTTAGGACCATCTAATCTTTGTGTGCCTACGGGGGGATATAGATTGGTACCTCGAGGACATAGGTCAGAGAAGGACTTATTGAGATGTTAATAAGTCTGCTTATCATGGGAGCGTAGGTATGTGCGTGACCCTTGTGATGTGACTGTGTTCGCCTCCATTGTTTGTGATTTGCTATTATCTGAGAACAATTCCTGAGAGATTCAGAATTCGTGATCCTTATGTACGTGATGTACCGGGATGGATAGCAGAGTATGTGTGCACCGCAACTTAGTCTCGGGGTGTTAGTATTGTATATTTATGTTGAGAATAATATACGGTAAATTGAAAAGAATTGTCATGTTTAATTGTGAGTATGATTATTGTAACGTTATGAAAAGATAAAAATGGGATATATACCAATAAATGGTTTTGTTAATAATTGGGAATCCGAGAATTAAAGTAGAACTCTCTATTTAATTGTTAAGGTTGGAATTAAAACGTGAACCGAGTAGATATGTTAGAAACTCTTTTGAATTAGATAGATATGAGAAACACATGAATGGGTACGGGAACGTTAGGAGTGCACAGTTAGACGAGAGGTGAGTATTTCATGTGAGAGCACGTCCTAACATGTATTTTGCATTCATTGTTTTAAATGTTATTAAAGCACTTGCTGTTTTTAAAATACTCTCCACTTTCGGGCTCTGACCCGTTTGCTTTCAAATCTATTTTTGTAAAAACCTTTTTAGGTGCCCAGCCACAAGGACACCATGCATAGGAATTCTATTCAGGTGACGAGATGTAGCTGTTGTGGAAGTTACAGGGCTTTGACAATAGACGCCTCTTTTCTAGTCTTGACTCCATATTCAGTTTCATCATTTGTAGGGCATGTCGCCCATTTCTTTTAGGGATATTTTATATTTCAGTTATTCAGATTGTGGATTGTAATTAATTCAGGATTCAGACTTGTTTTATTATTTCAGTTGTGGGATTGTTGTGAGGAGTATTTCCTCCAGACTCTTTATTACTAGTTGATTACACTATTGGGACTTTATTGTGTATGGTTATGTTATTCTTTTATTCTTCACTTACTTCATGTTAATCAAATTTAATTTAAAATTGGCAACTCGCTTTTTAAATACTAGGTGGTTAGTAATCATTAAAATGTTTTCGACAGTGATGCTATTAACTGAACCAACTTGGAATTTTGTATTAATTTTAATAAAGGAGTAGCTACCCGGTATTTAATTTGTCGGGGTGTCACACTCCACTTCGCATTATTGGTAAAATAATTTATTGGAGTTGTTTATATTCGCATAAATATTTGAGATTTTTTTATAAAATATTTTTTGAAGTCTGATTATCTTTTAACTCAAAAGAAATTTTTTTTCCAAGTGTAGAAGTGGACTGCCTCAATCAACGAGCTCATTGTAACGACATCGTACTGTCATTCGAGCAACATAGGCATGTCGTATGATCTCGTTCGAGTGACACGTGTCCTTCGTTCGAGTGACATGCTTATCTCGTTCGAACGACGCCACCCGCCTTGATTTTCGTATAAATATTTGGTTTCATTCTACACGTTTTCCAAGTCTTTTTCACACACGATTTCTACGATTAACACCCCAGAAAATAGACTTCATGTTTTAAGGTCTTATGCCTTCTTTATTCACATAGACACTCCCATATATGTATGTGAATCTTTAAACCTTCAAGAGGATTATTTTTACTCATCTGGAGTAATTTGTGGAGAAGCCGTCTCTTCTTCATTGCTGCCCATCTATAGTTCTTGCGGGAGATTCCAACCGACGACATCAAAACCGACACCTGAGGGTATTTCGTATGTCACTCTTATTTTCATTGTAATCCGTGTAACCATTTCTTACAAATTATAGTGAAAATAAAAAGGTTTTGCCCCTTTGGGGTATTTTTTCTCACTTGTGTGTTTTGTTTGTGATTGAATGCTCTTGCATGATCATATTGATTTCAATCACACCTAGATGCATATTTTAGGAATTAATTAAAAAACTGAGTTTAATTAAATAATTTATTTGTTTAAACAAAAGGACACTCTTCATAATTTAACTTCCACCTTGTAGTTATAATTACATGCTCCTATAACGACCGAGGTACCAGACTCATGGACTAATGACCAAACATCTCCCTACTTCCAACTTTACGCTAAGTTTCATGCGTGGGATGTCTCGCAAAGAGAAATCCAAACAAGAAACCCCTCAATACACTACTGCCTAGCATTGTCGGTTATCGAAATCAGTTAGGCCCTCCGTCCATAACATGTACCCCTATATTCTGCCTCTTGACAAAAAGCTACATATCCTCCCGTAATTGTAATAAAACAAAAAACTTTTCACCGATTACACTATCGCTCAGTATGGGTGGTAATTACATTCCATAAATCCCGTAGACATACAATCGGGACTCTCGAAATCCTGTTCCCAAACATATAAATATAAGTCTTAACTCCCACGTTTCTAAAGGATAAATATAACAATGCGCTCTTCCTATCACTAAGTCCTGAGCGTTAAACATAATAATGAGTTAAATCTTTCCGCTCAACGGTAAACCTAATACACACTGAATCATAACAACAAAGTCCCTACACACCCCGGGATTAAACATTTTGATACCACTATACTCTTCGAACTCTTTATAATATATAATATAAATGTGAGCTCGACCCTCTCACACGTGAGGCTTCTCCAGAAAAAAAATCCTGCACTAGGGCATCAACCCCGATAGCCTTGCAATCACTTCCTACTATCATTATAACCATTACTTATAAAACAATAATCAGGGTAATATCATACCAGTATAACGCATCACTAAGACGAGTAATCTCAATAAAGTATATAATACTATTAATACACCCGTTCATCCTCCGCGGATAACACTAAGGATAATCCCACTATACTAGAGAAAATATTCACATAATAATAACGTTATAGATATACGCATTAAACTCATCCCACATGCGAATCTAGCAATAAACAAAATGTAGTGACTTGCTTGTGTCACATAAAACACGCCTCATCCTCCGAGGATAAAACTCGTACTTCTACCTTGTCAATCGCCTTGGCTGCTCAAATGGTATTCGGACGTAACACGCCTGTCCAGACCAAAACAAAAACTACTTTAATCGTTGCCCTTTAATAGGCACCATATTCTTTTCCCCTTTACTTGCTTCGAAAAAAATTGACGCATGTGGTTTCACTCTCCACAAAGTACTTCTATGCATAATCCACTTATCACTAGTCATACTGACCATTTTAGGGTTGTTCTTCTCTCGGACTTTGGCAGGCTTGATTCCTGATGGCTACCCCCATTGTTCCCTTAGATTTGTTGGCCCTAAGGAATACACTATTGGCTTTGATAGCCCTTACTGAATTCACCATCACTTGGTAAGGATTCCGCTACCCGAATCATTTAAGTAGGCCCCCAGATGGGTCTCCCCCTTGCGGCGTTTCACTAACTGTTTTTCACCCAGCCTTACTTCCCAACTAAATCTTTCGATTCCTTTAGCTCCCTTCACAAAGAAGCGTTAACATCTCTATGAACAATGCATGACCTTGCCACCATGTGGATCAACTGTCCAGTAGAATTCTCTTTTAAGTGCTGTCAACTTTTCTTACGAGTCGATTTCCCTCTTGAGATCCTCTTCTCCATTTGTATCTACTTCATCCGGCACAAGACTCGCTAAATAATTAAATTCATTTTCATGCATGGACCTCTTTTCGGTCCTCCTGTGATGAGTTCAGAACAGTATTCACATCTTAACCTGAACATTTGATGAAGGAACATGCAGTCAAACCGTAAACTGTACCTAAGATCCTTCCATTGACACAACATTCCACTTCTAAATGTGGTGGTTGACTCCAACCATTATAACTTTCTCCATCGAGTCAAGAAAAAAAATTACCCCAAATTTTCACTTCCGGTTAACCATACTCCGTCATATGCCCAAGCCCTTGGATATATATATATATATATATTGGTTGGTTAACACACACAATTCCCGCATTTCTAGAACTTCTATTAATGGCTCTCCTCAATGTTTCGTTTGACTCTCTCCCAGTCCTACCACATTGGGTGAGTCTGATTTGGCACCACTTTCGACTATAGCACCACATGGAAATCATCTGTTGTGCCCTAGCCATCTTTATAGTCCTGGCCTCTCGTGCCATAGCAGGGGTGACCTCGACTATTGTCATCATCCTCGAATATACTCTATAACCTCGACTAAGCCCTACCTCATGCTGTCCGCCCAACGGACCTTGCCTGCCATACTTCATTGTTCGAACATGCTAGAACGCAAATAAGATTCACTAATATACATACGTTATAGAAGGAGAACGAAACTTCACCATAAAAATCAACAATCCTAAACGTAGGGCTCTATATCAAACAAAGCAGTGCTGGAAGCATAATAAGCTACACATATCCTAATGACACTAGAACCTGATGCTCTGATACTACCTGAGACACCCCGCCTAATTAAATATCGGGTAATCAATCCTTTATTAAATTAACTCAAAGTGTCCGGTTGGTTCATTCTTAGCATCACTGTCGAAAAATACGTTTCTTTATTAATCACCCAGTAAATAATTAAGCTAAGTGTCAAAACATTTAATTATATAAATTAAGTGCGATTGCTATTATCAACTATGAAACCATTCTCACGAATACAAATGATCGTACTAAAACCAAACGATCTGAATGAAAGAACATGCTTGATAATTTAACCCAAATAAAATATCCCAAATCACAGGAAAATGTTATAATCAAAAGCAATCCCAACGAATACAGAATACTGAAATAAATCAAGAGTAAGAATCTCTTTCAACTAGATAAAACTGGAAATGGGCGACACATGCCTTATCTAATGATGACTAAATAGAAAACTGAGAAGGCAATGGTGAAGTCGTCTACTGCAAGGACCTGCAACTCCCACACTAGCTGCAACACGTCAACAATCCAAAGATCTAAGCCTGACGCCCTGTGGCTAGACAACTGTAATACATATATATATATACAAGAGAAGGAAGAGAGGACTGGAAACGGGTCAGAGCCCGAGTCTAAAACAACATTAAAAATAGTTTAGCAAGTATTTAAAATTCTTACCAGTTGATATTACATACATGTTAGTACCTGGACACTCACTTGGGAATTCTCACCCCTCAACTAGAGTGCATGTCTAACGTACTAATGGACTAATCTAGATGAAACTAACCCAATTCACCAGTCTAACCCAATACACTAGTCTAACCCAATTTCCCCTCACCAAATTCTATTTCAAGTAATCGCATAATTATAGTATATATCAGATAGCCTTTTCTTATGAAAGTATTAAGCCAGTTATATTCATCACATTACAGACTTAAGTTTGCAGCCACTTGAATTCATTTGATATTAATTATTCTATTCGTATATACTTACAAGCACAGTAGATTAATCACAAGTGTATATATTTATCACTCATAATATATATACTAATAGGGCACCCCACATAATTCTATGGTACTGGCATACTCAGCTATTAAGTCCCCGTATCTCTCGTACAAAGGGAAATACTAGTTCGTAATCACTCTCGAACTGTATTAACACAAAACACACATATTGGAGGCGAAACATAGTTCCAAGTCACTAAGAGGTTAGCAAATACCCTCACGTCTCTTATGACCGTCTGACTATCATTCTAGGATAGCATGTACCAAGGATCCTATGTTCTAGGGCACGAGTCAATATCCCCCATAAAGGTCACATCAGAATAAGACTGCCCCGACGCGGAAACCTCCGTGATAGAAAGTAGCGCGGGTATGATTAAGCACAGATATTCAAATAATATATATATACATGCACTCATATATATATATTTACACTATTTATCTAGGTACGCCCACGACCCATAACATATTCTATCCACGTGTACCATATAACGCTCGAGTTCTACGTATAAGTAAATCACTCTTTTTATTCTCTTAATTATTGCAAATCCTTAAGTACTTTTTGACTCTTGAAGTGTATCCTCTCGATAAACATAAAATCAGTAGGTGAACCCTCCTTACTCTATTGGTCTAAGTCTTTCTTAATTCTCATAAGACCTACTATAATGTACGCACAATTTCGCACTAAATTTATATTCTCGAAACCCCACGATTTAATCTCATATAAACTCGTCTTACCCGGACCCTATTGGTCCTTCTCATATCTCAATAAGATATTTAAATTATGTCCAAAGGTCCTTACGCATTGGGATTGGAATAACATAAAAGGGGAAGAAGTTTCAGTTTCAAAGAGGGGTCGATCGATCGATAAAAAGGATCGATCGATCGACACAGTGGATCGATCGACATTCTTGAGTCGATCGATCGATCAAGCATGTGTTGGCTCAGTTTCTGCAATTTTAGTCTACGGGTTTCATCCACTCTAAATCCTCAAACCTCCATTAAGATGTCCCAAACTCCCAACCAAACCTCATAAATGTTATATAAACCAATATAGAAGATTCCTCGGGTAAAATAATTACAATTTCACCAAGAATCGTCATCAAAGGGGATTAATTCAAGAAGATAACATTTAACCCTAGTTCATCCAATTTTGTCAAGAATTCATTTAAATTTCCAGATTCCTATCTCTACTTGGCATCAATTTTGTGGATACTATATTACATATGATAGGTATCCATCCTAACATAGTTTCTACTCCAAATTTGCAATAAAATCTCCTAAACCACCTTTTATTTTCAAGAAAACATGAGAGAATAAATTCCTACACTAGCATGGATGTGTTATCAACTAAAGAACAACAAGTTAGATAATTTCCTTAGAGATGGAAGTCTGAATCGTTGATGATGATGGGTATGGTTTCATTCCTCGTTCCCCGATCTATGCATTGGTGGTGGAATTGGTGAGGATGGTGTTGGCTAGGTGGTTCTCTCCCTTGGAAGCCTTCCCTCTTCTCTCTTCCTTAGCCTCTCTGCAAATCCAAAGTTTCTAACCCTCGAGGACTCTCTCTTCCCACATATATAAACTCTCTATTTTCGTTATTAATTAAGGCTAAAAATATAAAATTACCAAAATGCCCTCTCGGGTTACTGGTTGGGCCTAAAAATGTCCCGAGATCCAAACTAAACCCTTGGGTACACTTTTTTGACTATCTCGACCCTTCTGGACACATTGGCGCACTCGAAATGACCATATGAGTGACTTATAATTAATTCACTTTTATTCCATTAATTTAGTCCCGACACGACACATGCGCGTCCTGACTTAATTTCTATAATTGTCGTATTATTCACTCGCGATAATTTAAATAAATTCAATCTCATATATTACTTTACTCATCTAGTAATATTCAACATAATTCTTACCAATAATTACTAATTCTCGTCACGTTAGTAAATATTCAATTTAAAAAAAAATTCGGATTAATATTAAATTAATTTATCCCAATTAAATTTAATTAATCCCATAATTAAAGGCCATAAAAATACGGGGTATTACAACTACCTATGGCTTGGGAAGAGATTTAGATTTTACAACGTGGTCTTTACGATCGGCTATTTCTTTTCCACCATCGGCCAAACCGCCACATATCATTTTCACATCATGAGAAATACAATGTAGCCAACCCTTGCGATCAGTTTTTTTCGGTGTGAGGTCAGGGTAGGACTCCTCATCATCGTCTAATGCATCATCATCCTTATTGACTGGGTCATATGGTTTACACCTATCATCTCTTCACTTTCCATGTCATCTCGACTACCCCTTTTATCCACATACTTTATAAGTTTCCCTTGCTTTTCAGTGCGAGTCATCTAGCAGCAATATGTTTACGGTTTTAGTGGAATTCACACCATTTACCTTTATCCCTTTTGTGAGGAGGGGTTTGAGCTTCTCCGGCCATCTAAAGGACCTATCATTCTTGATCTCATTCAAGATAATTTTGGGGGTGGCAGTCTGTGGGGTATAGTTAGCTAACTTATCGTCCACTGACCTCTTCTTGTCTCCTTTTCCTTTGAATTTTTGGGAGTTGCTTCCACTAACTCCCTTTCCATCTTCATTTTTGGCCGCCATGGCCTCCTCGGCATTCATGACTCTCTCTTCCGTAGCCAGGAGTTCTACCATGGATTTAGGAGGGTCCTCAGCCATTTTCCACGAGAGCTTTCCTTTTTGTAATCATCCCATTAGAGCAGCCATTGCAATATTCTCATCATAGTCTTCTACCTCCAATATTTCTTTGTTAAAGTGGGCAATATAGCCCCGCAGAGATTCGTTCTACGTACAACAAGTGAGTGGCCTTCTTCCTTGGCTTAACCCCAAAGCAAAAGTTATGAATGATCCTTTCAGCCAATTGCTTGAAGTTCTTTATTGAGTTTTGGGAAGAGAAGTATAGAAGACATGTGTGGCAATGGTCTTGCTGCTTGAGAATTCTATACACCTCATCTATTTCAAGATCGAGAAGATGTCCATAGCACATTGATACATATAAATATGGTGGATTGGATTGGTACTGCCATTGTATCTCGATGTCACCACCGATGACTTAAACTTAGCTGGGTTAGGGTAGCTCATAATTTTTTCAAGGAATAGCGACACTTCATTATAAACCCTATGTAGAGGGTCTCAAATTTTTAATAAATCTCCAATCTTATCCTTTAGCCTCTGAATAGATCAGTTCCACAGTTCTTAAGCAGCAGTGTTTATGGAATTGTCTCCCTCGGCCAGAGCAACAATGTCGTTGGACCCTTCCCTCTTGGTCTAATGCCTAACAACTTCTCGGTTGGTCGTTCTCTAATGATTATTGACTTCACATTGCTCCTCATCTCAGCCACATGTGGGCCTATGACTATCACATTCACCATTTCTTCTGGAGCTAGTTATACTTCGAGACCTGGAGAGTTGGTCTCTCAAATCACCCACCGGGTTGAGTTTATAAAATGTAGCCCCTCTGCTAAGTCTGTTTAGAGCTGAGATACGAGGCCTGCCTTCTCGTCTCGGCCTAACACTGTTTCCCCTGCTTACTTAAATAGGGCCTAGCCAAGATATTCTGGCTGAAGGCATCCATCTGCTCTTTCATCTTAATTTAATTCGATACAAACGAGCGCAATGCCGTTGCGATGTCCTCCATCTCAGATTGTCAAGGTGCTTGACTGGAATTAAGTCCACCACCTGGTGGAAGATCTGATCCCATGGACTCTGGTGAACGAAAAGAATAAGAGGTATATTAGGAGAGCTAAATGATCTATAAAAAGGCTTGAACTCAAACTAGGGCTCTTTAAATGGTGGTTCAAGCTTAGCCAAGTGTGGGGCTGGACTACCACTAGAGAATCTGGTGAAGAGTAAGATGCAAATGAAAGCAAGGAGATAATGATCTTGCTTCCCACACAGATGGCACCAACTGATGGTTCTAGATATGGTACCACCAAGTAAATGAGTAAGATCTCAAACAGAAGAACCTCAAGCATACAAGAATGGTGAAATCACAACAATATAAATGAAGCATGAGGTGAGGCAAAGAGGATAAAGATAGTTCAGCCTATTTAGGCCTACTCCATTGTCCAGGTGAGTGAATGCTTACTATCAAACTAGGCTCTCATGGCCTTAGATTACAATGCACTTAACTTTCTCTCTCTAAACTATAATTTTAACAGAGTTTCACTAGGGTTCTTAATTATGGATCCTCCTCAAGTTAGAAGGAGGCAAGTATATATAGTCCTGGGGTGGTACAGTGTGCAACCCATGCATGCACTAGGCATGTGTAGATTGCACTAACCAATGAGTCATAGACACATGCCACCTACTCAAGTGGATCATGATGACAAAATATTCCCCCCACGTGCACATGTGATACAGTTGTAACTACTTGTCCACATGGGATGACGATGCTGGAGCTTTGCCTTGTGCATGGTCGAGTGGTCGTCTAAGTGGGTCTCGGCTTGGCCGAGTATAAGACCCACAATATCTTCTTCAAGCTAGTCTAGAGAGTACAATTTTGGTTTGGTAGACATCAGGCCGAGATGAGGTCTCTACCGTCTGGTGTACCCGACGAGACGTTAAGAAGGAGGTATTAACTAGCATAAGGTCTTGGCCTCAAATAATGGACAAAGCTGAGATAGTTGAGTGGGGACTCCATATGGTAAGCTTTCTTGGCTAAGTTTACTAGGCCGAATATGAGTTGGGCCGAGACGAGGCTACACTTGGGCATATCACTGCTTATAACGTGTCTATTCTTTTAGTTTTAGAATCCGTCCACTATATGCATACGAGTTGTTATTATGTTTGTCTATATTTTATTAGTTTGCAACTAGGTGGCCCCTGGTTTATTAAATCAGCTACCCCCTCAACTTTTATCTGTAGGCTTAGTCTAACTGAAACCTGAACAACACATATCATATGACTTTCTAACTATGTTGTTCATCTCGTGTGAAACCATAACCTATTATTTTGTTTCTTTTTAATTCTTGACCACTTGTGAATATCTTTATCTTCATCAAAAACCTTTTCATTGTTTTTATTATATCCACGTGTAATATGATTAAAAAAAAGATCCCATAGTCACAAATGAAAAGACATGAAAGAACTAATAGTTCCAAAGTACTCCCAAGTTTAATGGAAGCATGTTGATTCTTATGACATTTAGCAGCAGACAAGCAAGATTTCCACAATTTTTATTTGTTAATTTTGGTACAATAGCACTACAATAACAGATATGGATGACTATAACGTGTTGTGTCTAAACGCGATGGACTTTATGAGCTTTACTTCCATTTTCCATTATTATTAGACAGATATATCACGTCTTATCTTAATTTTCCTCCTCTTGTGTTGCACATGTGTTGGATTAATTTCTATTTTGTGAAAACCATCACACAAACAAGAACATTCATATTCAATTATCAAGAAATAAAAATATTGAAGTTGCGGAAGCGTACCTAAATCCATAACAAGAAAAGTAAAATATTTGAGTCTGGGTTCTTATGATCTTCCAAATCAACACATTTATTTTATGCCTGAATTTCTCTCTGACAATGGGAATCAGAAGAAGAGAGTTGTGTGATCTATATACCATGACCCCTATTTATAAGACAATCGTGTCTTTTCATATTTCATATATTTCTATTTTAACCCATCATAAAAATAAAAATTACGCTTGTCTCTACACATTAAAACCCACACTTTAATAATACATTATTAAGGCCCCCAAACTTACATTAATCACTTTAATTGGCCTAATTTTATTTGATAGCCTATTATTTATATTTATTTCTTATATAAATCTATATATTGAATTTTACTCTAATAGTCTCCCACTTGGACTATATATGTAACTTTATAAACTTGAATTATACTTTATGAGCTCATGAGTTTTTTCTATCAAAACTTTATGCATCTTAACAATCTTGTCCATTAATTTCACCAATATATAATCAAAGCGATCGTCATTACATATTTCGTATGTAGAACCATCAGTGATCACATATATCAATGCAACTAATGACAAAGATCAAGTGTGGATGTGTAGCATGGAAATTTGATGCAATGTGATCTTAACATGCCTATTTCCAACTGGTCCTCCTTAAACCTTAGTGAGATCAAACCATATAAAATCAGAGTGAATATAAACTGAATACTTTATTGCAGTAAATAACCATAAAATCCATAACTAATGTGTCTATGAAAGAATCTAAAATACAAACTCCCACTAAATCGAAACATCCTGAAAAGAAACTACACCCATGTGAGCAGTGTGCTCATGAAAGACCTTGGGTGATAATCCCTTTGTCAGAGAATCCACAATCATGGAGTTTGTCCCAATGTGCTCTATATACATAAGTCCACTCTAAACTCTTTCTTTTATAACTGGGAACTTGATGTCTATAAACTTTGACTTTGTAGAAATTCTATTGTTATTGAAATATAGTACTACTAATTTATTGTCACAAAATAACTTAAGTGGTATTTCATTGCCATCCACAATACGCAGTCCCGTGACTAAATTTTGCAACCATATTCCACGATTGGATTCTTGGAAACTAGTAAAATTGGAGTCAGAATATCCAACGATCTCTAACTGATCGGACTTCTGATAGATAAGAATGTAGTCTTTTGTTCTCTATAAGTACCTCATGCCTCGCTTGGCTTCTATCTAGTGATCTTTTCTAGGATTGCTTAAGTATCTGCCCAGCATGACAACAACACAATATCCGGCCGCCTACATACTTGAGCATACATAAGACTTACTATTGCTGACGCATAAGGAATCTTTTGCATCTTTGAATCTCAAAATCGTTCTTGGGACATCGACTAAGACTAAATTTATCTCCTTTAGCTATAGGGGTGTCACCTGGTTTACAATCATGCATGTCAAACCTTTTAAGAACTTTCTTAATATAGCTCTTTTGTGATAAACCAAGTGTATATGCTTACTCCCACTTAACTTATGGTACATACAATTACCAAACAAATTCATCTAAAAACCAATCGAGATGATAACTTGATGAAACTTGTAATACCATTGATGATAAGCTTGCTTAAGCCCATAAATGGATTTCTTTAATTTGTAAGTCGTCTTTTTTGCATCTCCCGACACAAAGTTTTTTAGTTGCATTATATATATTGTTTCACCAATGTTACCATTGAGAAACGCAGTCTTAATATCCATCTAATAAATCTTAAGGTCAAAGTGCACCACAAGTGCCATTATTGTCCTAAAATATTATTTCGATGAAATCGGAGAGAAAGTCTCTTTATAATATATGCTTTTTCTATGTAAAGCCTTTAGCGACAAGTCGAGATTTGTATCTCTCCCGATCACCTTTCGAATCCCTATTGTTTTTAAATATTCATTTGCAACCAATGGGTTCTGCACCTTTGGGTAATGAGACAAGATCCCAAACATCATTTTCTTTCATGGACTTTATCTCCTCATTCATGGCATCAATCCACTTTTGAGATTTAGATCTTTCCATTGCTTGATGGAAGGTGATTGGATCATCTTCCAGTGCACCAATGTCAAACTCTCGTTCTTGGAGAAATACAATGTAATCATCTGGCATAGCACTTCTCCTTTCTATAGTGGATTTCATTAATGGCATATGTTCTCGAGGTACTAGAGTTTGTTCTTCTCAAATGGGAAGTTCTTGGATATTGTTTTGATTAGGATTTGCTTCACAATGTCAGGAATAGGAGCCTGATTAATGTTAATAACAACTGTGGGATTATCAATATATTCCTCTCCAAAACTAAAATCCCTAACCTTATCCCCCCGACAAACTCAACTTCCTCAAAGAACTGGGCATTTCTTCTCTCAAAAGTTAATTTAGTAGTAGGATCATAGAATATGTAACCCATAGATCTTTCACAGTATCCAATAAAATAACAACTAACCATTCTTGAATCCATTTTATCTTCATGTGGGCTATAAGGACTTGCTTCAGCTGGACATCCCCAAATATGAAGGTTCTTCAAAGTAGGATTCTTGCCTATTGAAAGTTCAAAAGGGGTTTTAGCAGTTGCTTTAGTTAGTACTCTATTAGGGATATACACTAAAGTCTTTAATGCTTCACCCCAGAGTAAATCTGGTAAGCTAGAGTAACTAATCGTACTCCTTACCATGTCTTTAAGAGTTTTATTTCCCCTTTCAGCAACACCATTCATGCTTGGAAAACCTGGCATGGTGTACTGTGGGACGATATCGCATTACTCTAGGAATTTAACAAATGGTCCTGGGAGTTGTTCACTTGAACCGTCATACCTACCATAGTATTCACCACCACGATCAAATCTGATGCTTTTTGATGATGCTGGAAACAACACCACCCTTCAAGGTGTTTGTGAGGTCAATTCAATGTTAACAATGGCAGTATAAGGGTATATACACATATAGTAGAAGGAGGTGAGGAGAAGAGGATTCACACCGGAATATAAGTGGTTCTGCCAATTAGGCCTACATCCACTGTGCAAGTGTATGATATGTATCACTGTATGAGGGCTCTAATGGCCATGGATACAATCTCTTAAGCTCTCTCCCTCTACTATGCGTTTAGACAGAGTTTCAGCTAGGGTTGTCCATTTTTGGGAATCCGTTTCTAAGAAGGAGAAGACAAGTATTTATAGTACCTAGGGGGTGTAGTGTACCCCCCATGCATGTAAAGAGCATGTGTGTGTTGATCTAGTCAATATGATGAAGACATTTGTCCCTATCATATGTAGAGAATGATGATGAAAT
This sequence comes from Sambucus nigra, assembly GCA_949130495.1. NCBI lineage: Eukaryota > Viridiplantae > Streptophyta > Magnoliopsida > Dipsacales > Adoxaceae > Sambucus > Sambucus nigra. Next base: position 578,038,170 of record OX422208.1, on the reverse strand, counting down.
ATTCCCCTCAAGTGGGGGAATGGTTTGTTATAACTGATTTGTGTCCACGTGTCCTTGCCCACACATGTCAATAAGAGCTCGACCTCCGCACTTGGTCATGACCTCGGCCTAGAAGAGTCCGAGGTTAGTAAGGTTTAGCTACCCATCCAATCCGAGATGAGCTGATATGGTCTCGACTTACGTGAAGTCGAGGTAAGGTATCAAGGTCGGCCTGGGCTGAGGTTAAGCTAGAATAGGCCTGAAACATCGGATGATTCACTGATGGGGTTGATCTTGGTAGAAGAATGGCGCCTTGTAACCTCGGCCTATCCCCGGTCGAGGTCATCATTCCTGGGTGAACTGACGAACTGCTGACCCCTGATGAGGTTGGTGGTGGTGTCGGCCCTGGCCGACGACCCGGCTATGGCCGAGGATGCTGGCCACTGATCCAAGGCCCTTCCAACGTCGGCCTTGTCCTCATCCGAGGTTGGTGTCTTTGAGCCGAGGTGGAACATTTGGGACACATCAATCACCCCCCAGCCCTTAGTTACATGTGAGAGCATGTGACTGTGGGGTCTGTTAACGCAGGTAATTTTCTTTTTGTATGTGTAAAACAAAGCACACGATGCGGAAGCGTTGAATGATGGTTCACAATTAAAACAAAAAATTTTTAATTTCTTAAACAAATTAAAATCAAATCAAGTGAAGCATTTAAACCGATTCATTAATCCAAGTCCTAGAATTTGCCTAAGTCATGATTATTCATTTAAACAAAGTTAGGCCAAACCAATTTTAGTACGTGACTTGAATTAAACAATTTTTACCCAATATTTAAATATAGTCCAATTTAAATTAGTGTGATTGTTAAACCAAATTTTATCTTGAAATTAACCTAAGCATGCATTCTAAATTTTGTGCAAGATAAAATAAAAAATGTCACACTACGCCGCGATGTACGAGGAAAAACCCAAGACGAGAAACAACCTCGGATGGCCCTAGCCACAAGTCCACTAGATACGGAATTATACAATTACAAGACAAAAGACTTACATCCTCGACTCGAACCCTCTCAAGCCTTGTTGCTCCTTCTTGTAGAAACCTCTTCCTAGCGGACAATCACGGAGCTCCACCGCGATCTCGGAATCCACCGATAGGACTTTGTATGGTCACCGTCACCCAAGCTTGGAGCCTTTCTCCAAGTGAGTAATACCGCAATAAACTTCTTCTTCTTTGTGATGGGATGTAGAAGGAAACCCAAAACGTCTCTTTTTCAATTCGGTAGAGAAAACCGGTGCCAAAACTCCAAGTAAAGATATGTATATAGAACTTGGATAAACAACTATTGGGTGTAAACACTAGAGTGTATAGAATTTTTCATTAAAGAATAACACTCAAAACTTGATCTTTTTCCTTAAACAAATTTTCTCTCAAAACACTCTCTAGGAGTTTGTATGGTATGAAAAAGATACCCCTTCAAAAATGATTCCCGTCCTTAATAAAGCCTTAAAAAATTAGTTAAGAAACAAGTGGGGAAATGGGGTGAAAACTGCCAAAAACTGGTCAAAACTGTTCCCGCCTGGCATCTCGTTCGAACGAACTTGACTCTCGTTCGAACGATACTTCTAACGAGCAACTAGACTGGGCTCGTTAGAAACTCGTTAGATATCTCGTTAGAACGACCCAACTCGTTCGAACGACATATCGAACGACTGACCAGTTTAGGGTCGTTAGCAAACTCGTTCGAACGAAACCTCGTTAGAACGAAAAACTCGTTCGAACGACTGACCAGTTTAGGTTCGTTGGCAAACTCGTTCGAACGAAACCTGGTTCGAACGAAAAACTCGTTCGAACGACTTCCAAAATTTTTTGATAAATTCAATTTTTGGCCCAGAAACTTTATGTACTTTATTTTAAAGTTTTAATTAAATTATTCTGAAAGTAAAACATGGTTTTTATTAAACCTAACACCCAATAAATATTGTTCCAAGCTCCTATATAAATATAATTACATTCATACCTTGGGAGCATGGAACCTTAGATGATGACGTAGAAACGAGGCACGCAAACCGGCATTTTGATGAAGCTTTATATTCTTTGCCTCTACGTCTTCAACACACACTTCATAGGCTTGAGAGTATTACAATAAATCACTAACCTATGAATAAATGTTTTTGTCCGGAATTGAGCCAAAACTATATATGGACTCAATTTGAAATTTGTGTCCTTACAGGTCTCTACATCTCCGAGGTCTTTCTTGTGCCAATGTCCATTTGACACTTGTCCATTGTTGAAGTGTGAGGCGTGCCTTGCAAGGCAATGATGTCAGTCGTCCTTTGGGGCTCCCAAGGCAATGATGTGCCTTGGGAAACGTGCATTCACATTAAGGGTTTAAACCCTATTTTCCCTCTTTCTTCTTCACTTCTCTCTTTTTCCTGGTTCAACTCGCGTCTGCAGCTTTCTCTCTCTAGAAAGCTCTAGCTTGAAGCTTTTGGTGGTGATTTCTTGCATTTTCTTCCTTCACCCTCACCATTTCATCTTCAGGTATCCTCTACCATTCTATCTTCTTCATTTTTCCAGTCTTCTTCTTACTTTTGCATTTTTCGGTGAATTTTTGGAGATTTCCGGCGAGGATCCATTTTTTTGGCGAACTGTTCTTTGTGTCCTTCGTAGTAATTGCTTAAATTTTGATAGTTTGATCCTTAGTTGAATCATTCCATTTGCCAGTCTTTGTTTGATGTTTAGGAGAGTTGTAAGTGTAGGGTCTGCCTCTTATGCTCGGACCCCTTTACCAACTCTTAGAGGAGTTCCCTTCTCTCAGGGAGAAGACTTTAGAAAAAATTAGGAAAATAGAAAGAGCGCAGGAGGAAGCTCGTAGGTCAGAGGAATTCTCCCTGAGACCTATCTTTCCCCCACCTATGAAGGTAATATACCCTGAACCATCAGAACAATCTAGCTAAGCCGAGGTACCTGCTGAACCCTCACCAATGTCTGAGTCTTCCACATCAGACCCTATGTCTGTGGATTCTTTCCAAGAGGCTATGGACTTCTCAAATCAACAAGATCAGGTCCCTGATCAAGCATAGGTCTCCACTCGGGCCTCATCTCATAAAAATTCAAGCACATCGTCCTCTTCCTCAGAGGTTGAGATTGTTGGACCAAGCGTGGCTATTCCACCAATACTCGACGCCATTCCCCTGTCGACCGTCACAGAGGCTGAGTTTGCTCAGTGGTTCCCAAGTAACCCTCCAACGTCTGATCCGGACGACGTTGAGTTCGATAATGACGATGATGATGATGCCGAGAGTGATGTCGATATCTCTGAGGCAGCCGAGATTGAGAGTACTGTTAGTGAGGTCGACTTTCTTTGCTTCAGATACCTATACTCCATCAGCCCCTCCATAAAGCTCAGGAGACCTCTGAGGGAAGAGAGGTCTTACCACGGTCGAGATGGTGAGATCTGCTTATACGAGCAGATGTTCAAGTTGGGGTTTTGTTTGCCCATCCATCCCATCATTAGGTCTATACTAGGCTACATCAACTTGGCCCCTTCCCAGTTGTCACCCAATGCTTGGAGGGTAATAATTAGGGCCATCGTCTTATGGAGGGATGTTCATCACTCAGACCTTCCAGTCCAAGTCTTTGTAGGATGCTATGTCCCTTCATTTGCTAGAAACCATTCGAGCTATTATCATTTTATAGCTCGAAAACCTAAAAAGAAGATGCTTCAGATAACTCAAACTTCTAATCATAATTGGAAGCCTCGCTACTTCTTTGCCTCAAGGCCATGGGAGTTTGGCCCATGTGTCCCATCTTCCCCACTAGAGCCAAGGATGCCTATAAGATGGGGAAAGGTTACAATGTCTGCAAAGGCCGACCCTGGTCTGAGCCTATAAAATCTTCAGAAGGTCAAAGACCTTCAGGATCAGGGGATGCATGGTCTGCTCGTCAAATTTGAAGACCTAATGAGCCCCCACTACCTCTCTGAGACTGGTTTAGGGGGAAGTCCTCTTACAGAGCTTGGTAAGTGTTTTTTATTCCAAGTTATACCTCTGAGTTTATGCATGTCTGACTCTCTAACTCAGACCTTTCTATTTTGAAGAGCATCCGAAGGGAATATCCGATGAGCTTTGGGAAATGGCAGCACCGAGTTTGATAAAGCTTGCTAGGAAGGCAGGTCTGAATGCCCCTCTTCCCCCTCCCTCAACCTCGAAGGCTCAGGCCACAAAGAAGAGAAGTTCTACTGACCCTGCCCCTGAGGATTAGAGGCATAAGAAAAAAGGTGGGGACTCTGCCATCCCGATATCCTCTACTGATGCATTGGCTGCTCATATAGAGCAACTAAAAATCAATGACAGCATCATAGGCCACAGTCTGTAGGCGCTGGATTCCATCGGCTCTGCCATGACCGATGCTGACAAACGTTTTTGCCAGTCCATGGACACACCTCTACTGGTTGAGTTCGGCCTCCACAGGTCCATTCAGGTATGTCTTCCGATTTCAGTATAGCTTCAAAGTGTAACCTCTGTTTTGAATTTCAACTCATATACACGATCACTTGATTTGCAGGGCCTGGCTGCCATGCATCATCTTGCCAATTGGACCCTGAGGAAATTACCACTCATCCAGAATGGTCAGGAGGCCGAGAAGGTGCAAAGCTCCCTGAATGCCGAGGTAGACCGTCTGAAGTCTTCTTTGGCGGGGTCTGAGAAGAAGGTTAAGGACCTGGAGAAAGAGATCTCCAAGCTAAAAAAGGACCACGTTGCTGCTCTGAAGGCCAAAGACGACGTTCTCCAATAAAAGGTCGACTCTGTAGTGAAGGCAGCCCTCGAGGATGCCTCTGAGGGGATATTGACTGATTATAAAGTCTCCGATGAATTCATGAGCTTCGGCTTTGAGTACCTCGAAAGAGTTATTAAGGCTATTATCAAATGGGCGACTGCTAAGGAAAAGGAGGCAGGAAGTTTGAAGGCCTCTGACTTCATAGGTCTGGGTTTTGCTAACCCTTAGCTTGCCCAAGCCCTTCAAGAGGTTGAAGAGGAAGTCACTGCCCCTGTAGAGACTGCCACACTGGATGGTACGGAGATAGAGGGAGCTGACCGCAAATAAGATGGGGCCGAGGTGACCAACGCCATCCAAGAGAATCAGGCCGAGGATACCAGCACTCTCCCTTCAAATCCTTAGGCTCAATTGTGAAGCTTTCTGTACTTTTTTTGTAACCCCTGATCGGATGTAACCTTTGAAGAACATTGTCAACTTATATTTTTGAATTTTTACAACTGGATAGCAACCTCTGAGGAGGGTTTTTACTTCATTTGTTTTGTTTGTTGAATGCTTATTTTCCATGCGACGTTTTAGCTCTGAAGTCTTGTTGCAATGATATCTGTTTAAACTAAATTAAGTCTTACCTCAGACCGTCACCACACAGTGATGTTATAAGGGTCTGAGGCCATCAACTAAGATGTTATCCTCATAATTAATTTCACCAAATTAATGATGTTAAGGGTCTGAGGTCATCCTAGTATGGTGTCTGACCTCAGACCTTGTCACCAAATCATGGTGTTATAAGGGTTGTCACCAAATCATGGTGTTATAAGGGTCTGAGTCCATCAACTAAGATGTTATCCTCATAATTAATTTTACAAAATTAATGATGTTAAGGGTCTGAGGTCATCCTAGTATGGTGTCTGACCTCAGACCTTGTCACCAAATCATGGTATTATAAGGGTCTGAGGCCATCAACAAAGATGTTATCCTCATAATTAATTTCACCAAATTAATGATGTTAAGGGTCTGAGGTCATCCTAGTATGGTGTCTGACCTCAGACCTTATCACCAAATCATTGTGTTATAAGGGTCTGAGGCCATCAATTAAGATGTTATCCTCATAATTAATTTCACCAAATTAATGATGTTAAGGGTCTGAGGTCATCCTAGTATGGTGTCTGACCTCAGAGCTTGTCACCACTTAATGATGTTATAAGGGTCTGAGGTCATCAACTAAGATGTTATCCTCATAATTAATTTCACCAAATTAATGATGTTAAGGGTCTGAGGTCATCCAAGTATGGTGTCTGACCTCAGACCTCGTCGTCACTTAATTCAACTAAGAAAAAATTGACTTGGAAACGGATCTCTTATTAATTACCTCTTCATAAGATGGTACATTTACATAACTTTTTGCAACATCATATGTAATAATTCTTTAGGTGATCAACATTCTAGGGGTTAGCGAAAGGTTCCCCTTCTATATTTTCTAGCCTGTAGGTCCCGAGCATAACCTCTTTTATCACTTTGTAGGGACCTTGCCAGTTTGGGTGGAGTTTGTTTATTTTCTGTAGGGTCATCTTCAGTACTAAGTCTCCCACGGCAATGGGTCTTGACTTCACCCTCTGATTGTAGAATTTTACTGCTCTCTGCTGGTAAGCTGCTTGTCTGATTTCTGCGTCTTCCCTTCTCTCTTCAATCAGATCTAGGTCTAGTCTCCTCTCTTCCCCATTTTTATCAGGGTCATAGGTCTGGACCTTATGAGTAAGGAGTCCCACTTCTGTTGGTATGACGGCCTCTGAGCCGTGTGCTAGCATGAACGGGGTTTCTCCTATTAGTGTCCTTGCCGTGGTTCTGTAGGCCCATAACACAATGTAAACCTCTTCAGTCCATCTCCACTTTATTTCTTCTAACCTATTCTTAATTCCGTCGAGGATTGTTCTGTTTGTGACTCCTGTCTGACCGTTTGCCTGAGGTCGGCCGGGAGATGAGAAGAACTGCTTTATCCCCACTCTTTCGCAATACTTTTCTAAAGAGGAGTTCTTGAACTGGGTTCCATTATCTGAGATGAGAGTGTTTGGGAGGCCATGTCTGTATATAATGTTCCTCTAAATAAATTGGAAGGTCTTTTGTTCTGTGATCGTTATCATCGGCTCTGCCTCCACCCACTTTGAGAAGTAGTCAATGGAGACTATCAGAAACTGGTAATTATTGGCAGCTCTTGGTAGGGGTCCTACTAAGTCAATTCCCCATACTGTAAATGGACATGAGGAAGTGATTGACGTCATAGGTTGATGAGGTTGGTGAGGAACAATGGAGAATCTCTGACATTTATCGCAGCTCTTTACGTAAGCTGCCGCATCTTTGGCCAAGGTTGGCCACCAGTATCCCTGTGTAATTATCCTTTTGGCTAAGGGTCTTCCTCCTATGTGACTGGAGCAAGAACCCTCATGAACTTCCTGTAAGATGCGGGAAACTTCGGTGGGATGCACACATCCGAGGAGAGGCAATAAAAATCCCTTCTTGTATAGGAAGTCTCCGACTATGGAGAACTTGGCAACCCTATATCTCAATTTCCTCCTCTCAAGCTTTGATTTCGGTAGCTCTCCCTCTTTGATATATATGATGAGGGGGTCCATCCATGAGTCTCCTAGGTTCAAATTGAGACAAGGGTTGCAAACCTCTTCTTTCTCGATGGTCGCTTTTGCTAAGACCTCGACTGGTATTGTCCTTCTAACGTCTGTCTTCGTCGCTGAGGCTAACCTAGCCAATGCATTTACGTAGCTGTTATTTTGTCGAGGTACTCTCTTCAGTTTTGTCTCTTCAAAATATTCTAACATCATTCTCACCTTCTTTAGATACTTAGCCATCCTTTGATCTTTGGCCTCATAGACTCCCAGTACTTGATTGACAACTAACCTTGAGTTGCTATGAAGTAGGAGTCGTCTTACTCCTAAAGTCTTTGCCAATGAGAGACCTGCTATCATGGCTTCATATTCTGACTCGTTGTTAGAGGCCTTGAAGTTGAACCTCAAAGCGTATTCAATATTGGCACCATCTGGAGCTGAAAGTATCAACCCTACACCGCTTCCACTGTCACAGGAAGAACCATCAACGAAGAGATTCCAAATGTCTGTATCCGATGAGAAGGCCCCTTTTGACATGATTCCTTACCTTAAGAGGTATCGATCCTCCTCGTTCTCCGCTACTCTGCTCCTGATCTTCTTAGATACGACCTCTTCCTGGTCTCGAAAGACGTTTGGCGCAACCTCTTCCTGTTCTCAGAAGACGTTTGGTGCAACCTCTTCCTATTCTCAAAAGACCTTGTTGTTTGACCCTTCAGCATCCACTAGGTCGTTCTCTACCTCGACCTCTTCCCATGTGAACTCGGCAACAAAGTCTGCGAGGGACTGCCCTTTAATGGCTGCCCTAGGTTGGTAAGTAAGGTCATACTCCCCCAACTCGATGGCCCAGGTCATCAATCTTCTAGACTTCTCAGGTTTATGTAGAACCTGTCTTAGTGGGGAATCGGGGAGGACGACCATGGAATGGGATTGGAAGTAGGGCTTTATTTTCGTGGAAGCATGTATCAGGGCGTAGGATAAATTTTCCATACGAGGGTAATTTTGCTCAGACCCTTGAAGGTCTTTACTGTTGAAATACACAGGCCTTTGGATTCCAACGTCTTCCCGTACTATGGCTGCACTGATAGCCGATTCAGAGACTTCTAGATAAACATACAATTTCTCTCCTACTATGGGCCGAGATAATAACAAGGGAGACCCAAGGTAAGACTTGAGTTGGTTAAAAGCCTCTTCGCACTCTTCGTCCCACTGGAAGGTCTTTCTAAGCACTTTAAAGAATGGAAGACACTTGTCCGTTGCTCTGGAAACAAACTTGTTGAGTGCGTCCACTCTCCCCGTGAGTCTTTGGACGTCCTTGATACTCCTTGGTGTCTTCATGTCAAGCAAAGCCTTGATTTTCTCAGGGTTTGCTTCGATTCCTCTTTGATTGACGATAAATCCAAGAAACTTACCAGCTCCTACCCCAAAGACACACTTCGCGGGTTTGAGTTTCATCCTGTACAAGTCCATAGTATCGAAGGTTTTTTCAAGGTCTGCCACATGAGTGCAGGCCTTTAAGCTCTTCGTCAGCATATCGTCTACATATACCTCCATAGTCTTGCCTATTTGATCTTCGAACATCTTATTCATAAGACGTTGGTATGTCACCCCCATATTTTGTAGACCGAAGGGCATCACTTTGTAGCAGTACGTCCCTTTGTCGGTAATGATGGCTGTTTTCTCTGAGTCTTCAGCATCCATGAAGATTTGGTTATAGCCTGAATACGCGTCCATGAAGCTCATGAGCTCGTGCCCTGCAGTAGCATCTAGCATCTGATCTATCCAAGGTAAGGGATAGCTATCTTTTGGGCAAGACCTATTCAGGTCAGTGAAGTCGACGCACATTCTCCACTTTCCATTGGCTTTGGGCACGATGACTGCATTCGATAACCACTCCGGATATATGACTTCTCTAATAAACTCAGCCACTTCTAATTTTTTAACTTCTTCCCGGATGACGTCGTACTTCTCCCTGGAGTAAACTCTTCATCTTTGTTTGATCGGCCTGGCATCTTTGGTCACATTAAGCTTGTGACACATAACTTCAGGGTTGATGCCGGGCATGTCTGCGTGACTCCAAGCGAAGACACTCTGCCTCTTCCTCAAGAAGTTTATCAGCTCTTCCTTGATTTCTATTTTTAAGGCTTTGCCTACCTGGATGGTTTTTTTCGGTTCGTCCTCATTGAGGACGATGGATTCTATCTCTTCCGCGGCCTCTCCCTTCTTCAATTTTGTTTCATCTCTTGGGTCAAGTGTATTAATGCTATAAGTGGTGGTTGCCCTCTTATGGGCCTTTCTCTCATCAGCCGAGTTGAAGTAACATTCTCGTGCTATGGTCTGGTCACCTTGCACTTCCCCTACCCCATAGGGGGTCGGGAATTTTAGCATCTGGTGGACCGTTGACGGCACGACCTCAAACTCCTTAAGGGCTACTCTTCCTATGATGAGGTTATAAGCCGAGAAGATGTTTTCATCCATAACGAAAAAGTTGATCTTCCGGATCAACCTCTTAGTCCACTCATCACCCATTCGCACATCCGTCTCATACATGCCCAGTGGGTGGACCTTTTCACCGCTAAAGCCCATTAAAGGATGATGATAGGGTACCATCCTAGCTCTGCTAAGACCTAGGCTCTTGAAGCAGGGCCAAAACATCACGTCTGCTGAACTCCTCCCATCCATGAGGATTCTCTGCACCTCGCATCCATGTACTCTTGTTGTTATTACCAAGGGGTCATCATGTGGGACTAAGATACCTTTGAAGTCGATTCGGGAGAACCTAACTATAAGAGTGTCCATGTCCACCTTCTCTCTCTTATGCGCCTTATCGAAAGACGTTAGATTTACAACTTCAGTCAATACCGAAGGAGATCATGCCAACCCTCTTCACTGGTGTGTTGTCATCTTTCGGCGGAAGGTCCGGATCGTCTTCGTCATCTCCTTTCGAATTATTATCTCGTCTAGCTGGGGCATCGTCACGGCATCTTTCGCTTCTCCTCTTCTTAGGGTCATCTCTTCCTCCTTTAGTAGCCTTGCCATCAACATACTTCCTTAACTTTTCGGACATTAACATCTTTTCAATCTCATCCTTCAAGGCGAAGCATCTGTCTGTAACATGGCCATGATCTTGGTGGAAATCGCACCATAAGTTTTTGTTCCTCTTATGTGGAGGAGCCTTCAGTTTCTCCGACCATCTTAGAGTCCTGTCATTCTTAATCTCGTTGAGGATATGCTTACAGCTCACAGTTAGAGGAGTATAGTGAGAGAACTTGTCATCGGTTGACCTCTTCTTTCCGTCTTTCTTTCTTTGGGACTTCCCGCTACTACCGTGGTTCTCATCCTCATACTTGGCGGCCATTGCCTCTTCGACATTCATGACTTTTCCTGCAGTTTCCAGTAGCTCTGCCATAGACTTGGGAGGGTCTTCCGCGAGTTTCCACAATAACTTCCCTTTCTGAAGTCCTCCTATGAGGGCGATCATGGCTATATTCTCTTCGTAATCCTTAACCTCAAGCTTTTCTTTGTTGAACCTGGTGATGTAGTCCCTTAGGCTCTCGTCCTTTCCTTGCTTTGCATATAGTAGATGAGTGGTCTTCTTTTGAGGTCTTACCCCAAAACAGAAGTTGTGAATGAATCGTTCAGCCAAGCCCTTAAAGTCCTCAATTGAATTATTCAGAAGAGAAGTGAACCAACTATGTGCTGCTCCTATCAAAGTCCCAGAGAATGCCCTACACCTCATTTCATCAGGTATCGAGTAGATGTCCGTTGCTGACTCATACATCTCAATGTGGTGTAAAGGGTTGGTGCTACCGTCATACTTGGGAGACACCAGGGTGGCTTGAACTTAGCAGGAGTTGGGAAGCTCACTATCCTTATCACAAAGGGGGAGCCCTCCGAGAAACCTCTTTGCAATGGGTCTCGACTCTTTATGAGGTCTCCTATCTTCTCCTCAAGACGTTGGATAGAATCGTTCCATGGTCTCCTACCATCGGCCTGGCCGAGGTTATCCCCATCCACCTCCAAGGGATGGACTAAGGATTCCCCAGTCGCAGCGCAATGTTGGTTGTTGACCTCTTCCTGATCTCTACCTCTTCCTGCATGAGGTCGGCCTTGGTGTGGCCGACGCTGTCCCTCTCCTCTTTGCGAGCCAGCTGCGCTCCTTGACCTTGATAACCTCTGTCTTAAGTCATTTACTGGGCCCAACCTCTCAAAGGCTGACCCTCTACTCAATCGATCAAAAGCTGATCCTCGCTGCTGGGCCTCTTCACCTCTTCGTCCCCCACAACCTCGGCTCTGCTGAAGAGGACGTACAGTATTATTTGAGACCTCATATGGCTCCCAACATTCTTTCGGCATATCGTTCGCCTCTAGATCATCATACCTGTCCTACGGGCAAGGGTTTCCTTTCCTCCCCATGCGTAAGCGCCTAGGGTCAGCAACATCCCTCCTCCATTGGGGGGCAGGTTGGTCCTTCATTGGTGCCTGGGGTGGTCCCCTGGCATCAGGATGAGGTTGGACATCCGCCGGAGTGATCATTTCCGATGAAATTCCAGGTGGCCTCATCATAGTTTGGTTGAGCTATGCAAACTGCTCCTGCATAGCTTGTTGCATTGCAGCCAAAGACCTCAAGGCTGCAGCAACCTCCGCCATTTCGGACTGAGGCGGTGCCTGGTTGGAACTAGGTCCTTCCGCACCAGGAGGCGAAAGAGGCGGTGGTACCTCTGGTGCCATATGTTAACACTAAAGAGATTGAGTAGCAGATGAGCTTAATACCTTAAAGGACCTCTTTCAATGGTGAATCAGCTCCACGCAAGGGGTGGTGCCTGGTTCACCACCAGAGTCTCCGATGAGGTTAAGCTGAGGAGGAGGAAGTGATAGATTCCCACAGACGGTGCCAAAATGATGATGCTGGAAACAACACCACCCTTCAAGGTGTTTGTGAGCTCAATTCAATGTTAACAATGGCAGCATAAGGGTATATACACATATAATAGAAGGAGGTGAGGAGAAGAGGATTCACACCGAAATATAAGTGGTTCAGCCAATTAGGCCTACATCCACCGTGCAAGTGTATGATATGTATCACTGTATGAGGGCTCTAATGGCCATGGATACAATCTCTCAAGCTTTCTCCCTCTACTGTGCGTTTAGACAGAGTTTCAGCTAGGGTTGCCCATTTTTGGGAATCCCTTTCTAAGAAGGAGAAGACAAGTATTTATAGTTCCTGGGGGGTGTCGTGTACCCCCCATGCATGTAAAGATCATGTGTGTGTTGATCTAGCCAATATGACGAAGACATATGTCCCTGTCATATGTAGAGAATGATTGTAATACCTCGTATTTTTGACTATATTTATTTTGGGATTAATTAATTAAATTGCGTATTGATTGGAAATTAATCCGGGTTAATAATACTAATGTGATGCGAATTGGTATTTGACTATGTGCATATATGATTATATATGAACTTGGTATTATAAAATTTGTCGTGGGATTTATATACGGCATTTTAGAAATTTTGTTGAGACGCGTGGGACCGCCGCGTCACGGTATGATATTTTGATATTAAAAGTGAATTAAAAATCTATAATCCGTATGGTCGTTTTGAGTGCGCCAACGCGTCCGGAAGGGCCGAGATAGTCAGAAAACACTAGCCGGGGGTATAGTTTGGGTTCCGGGGTATTTTTAGGCCATCCCGGCACCATAAAGGGTATTTTAGTAATTTGGTATTTTTGGGTAATTAAAAGTGACGAAAATGGAGAGTTATAATCTGATAAGGATTGACCCAACCAACCCTTATTAACCCAACAAGCTACGGAGGTTTATTATATTAGGTTTTCATAAGTTTCCTTCAAACCAAACCCTAGCCACCTTGAGCCACCATTGAAGGAGAGCTTGGAGAAGGAGAGAGATAGAGGAATTCTGCAGAGATCCTTCACCAAATCAACACCAAATTCGAAATCAAACCAAGGCAAGTGGTTTAATTATGTTTAACTTCAGCAAATGTTCTTTCCATGTTAGCAAATTTAAGATTTATAATTGTTATTGGAAGATGAATGAAAAACCCATGATTAATTGAACTTAGGTCTGAATTTTGAGGATAAATTGCATGTAGACTAGTTGGTGACGATTAATCTGATGTGAATACATGGTTGGGTGAAAGAAAAACGAATTAAATTCCGGGATTTGATGATGATATTATGTTAGGGTTCATGTTCTTGAGAAAATCTGGAAAAACTAGGTTTTTATGAAGATTGATCCATAGGTAGCCTTTAGATGTTGAATTATTGATTTATGGACGTTAGTAATACTGTAGGATTGTTATATGGCATTACTATGACGTTATATCTGAGAATCATACGTTAGAAATTAGTTTTGGGATGGATTAAAATCTGCAAAACGAAGCAGTCCGTAGCCATACCTGTTCGATCGATCGATCGACATTCATCAGTCGATCGATCGACTAGATCGATCGAGCGACATTCATAGGTCGATCGATCGACCTTCCCTGAATGAGTGAAATATTCCTTAATTTGATTTTAATGGTGGAAACCCTCGGAGAATATGTTTGGAGACCTGATGAATACCCTCACCCTTAAGAAAGACCAGTAGGTGTGATTATTATAGTGAACTTTAATTAGAATACAATTCGAAGAATTATTCTAGATTATAGAAATTTGTTAAGTGAGATAACGTTTGGGTTAATAGTTTAGAATTGAGTAATTTAATGAAATAAGGTTTAGGGCAGAAGTAAAGGCCTTAAGAATAAAGATGTTATATTTGGGAATAATCGGAACTTAATAGTCTATTTAAGATAGATTTTAAGGATAAGGGATTACGGCGTGAGACGTGTCGGCAATTTAACCTTATATTAACGGGAGACTTGAAATATATAAGTTTGGTATAATGGTATAATGATGTAGAAAATACCTTATTAAAATGGTGATATCTAAGATGTGTGAATGCTTAGTATATAGTTTATGTGTATAACATACCTACCATACTTGCTATCACGGGGGAGGTTACGTTCGCTTAGGACCCTCTAATCCTTGTGTGCCTACGGGGGGGATATAGACTGGTACCTTGATGAACATAGATCATTGAAAGACTTATTGTGATATTAATAAGTCCGCTGATCATGGGAGCGTAGGTATGTGCGTGACCCATGTGATGGTGACTGTGTTCGCCTCCATTATTTGTGATGTTGTTATCGGTAAACTATTCCTGAGAGATTCGGAATAGGTAATCCTTATGTACGTGATGTACCGGGATGGACAGCAGAGTATGTGTGCGCCGCAGCTTAGTTCTCGGGGTGCTTGTGTCGTATATTTATGATGTGAATAATATACGCTTAATTTAATGGGAACCTTCATGTTAATGTTGTGAAAATAATTACGGTAATGTTCCGAGACTGATAATGAGTTAACTGATAGTTATATCTATGGCATACTTAGTAACTGAGTTTATGTTAAACCTCTATTTAATTACAAGCGTTGTTATGCTAAACGGAACCTAGTAATATGGGTAGGACCTTTGGCAGTCTAGCTAGTTATGTCGTCAGTTAGCTAGTAGTATGGGTCGATATAGATGGGTAATTACGTTAGGAGTGCACAGTTAGTCGAGAGGTGATAATTTAATGTGAGTGCACGTCCTAACATGTACTTTGCATTTAATGTTTTAAATGTTTTTAAAGCACTTGCAGGTTTTTAAAATATAACACATTCGGGCTCTGACCCGTTTGCTTTTCAAATCTCTTTTTCTTGTAAAACCATTTTTTAGGTGCCCAGCCACAGGGACACCAAGCATAGGATTCTCATTCAGGTGACGAGCTGTAGCTGTTTGTGGAAGCTACAGGGACTTGCTTTTAGACGCCTCTCTCATTTGGATTCCAGTCTCAGCATCTATCAGTTGTAGGGCATGTTGCCCAATTCTATTAGACATTTTTACATTTCAGTTTTCAGACTCTAGCATGTATTGCTCAGTATTCAGTTTTAGTTATTTATTTCAGTTTACTTATCAGTTGTGGGATTTGTATTGAGGAGTTTTTCCTCCAGAGTTTATTTACATTTTGTGATGGTTATTCGTTTTACTTCAGTATGGTGAATGGTGTTATTTAGTTATTCATTACTCTTGTTGCATGTTAATCAGATTTAATAAAATTTGGCACTTACTTTTTAAATACTAGGTGGTTAGTAAAAATAAAACGTTTTCGACAGTGATGCTATTAACTGAGCCAACTTGGCATTTTGAATTAATTTTATAAAGGAGTAGCTACCCGGTGTTTAATTAGTCGGGGTGTCACAATGATGATGAAATATACCCCTCACGCGGGAGGAATGATTTGTTATAACTGATTTGTGTCCACGTGTCCTTGCCCACACATGTCAATAAAAGCTTGGACTCTGCACTTGGTCATGACCTCGGCCTAGAAGAGTCCGAGGTTGGTAAGGTTTAGCTACCCATCCAATCCGAGATGAGCCGGTATGGTCTCGGCTTACGTGAAGCCGAGGTAAGGTATCAAGGTCGGCCTGGGCTGAGGTTAAGCTGGAATAGGCCTGAAACATCGGCTGATTCACTGATGGGGTTGACCTTGGTAGAAGAATGGCTCCTTGTAACCTCGGCCTATCCCCGGCCGAGGTCATCATTCCTGGGTGAACTGACGAACTGCTGACCCCTGATGAGGTTGGTGGTGGTGTCGACCCTGGTCGACCCTGCTATGGCCGAGGCTGCTGGCCACTGATCCAACTCCCTTCCAACGTCAGCCTTGTCCTTAGTCGAGGTTGGTGTCTCTGAGCCTAGGTGGCACATTTGGGACATCACTTTTAATCCTCTTATTGTGTTGATTTTTAATTTCAGTCTTGAATGATTTGAACATGTCTAGAGCTTGGGAATTTTTATGGATGAGATAAAGGTAGACATAACGTGAAAAATCGTCTATGAATATGACAAAATATTGTTGGCCGTTTAATGAAATCATAGGGAATGGCCCACAAATATCTGTATGTGTCAGTTCTAAGATGTCTGTAGCCCTATTGGCACCAAATCTCCTTATGTTTGTCTGTTTTCCCTTTATGAAATTTGTGCAAATTTCCAAATCTGAAAAATCAAGGGAATCGAGAATCCCATCTGATACAAGTCTTTCAATTCTCCTTTGGGATATGTGACCTAATTGCTTATGCCATAATGATACGGAATTCTCATTGGTTAATTTCCTTTTGATACCTCAAGTACTTAATTATAAGGTTTCATGATATGAAGTAACCGTATCAAGTATATAAAGGTTATCGACATAAGATAAAAAAACCAGTACCAACCAAATTTGAATTATGAAGAAGACTAAATTTATTTTTCCAAAAGAACAAATATAACCGAATTTGTCTAATAGAGAAATAGAAAGCAAATTTTGTCTAAATGACTGTACAATAAATGTCTCATTCAAATCCAAATAAATACCAGACTTTAACAATAACCTAAATATCCTATTGATTCAACTTCAACCTTCTTGCCCTCGCCCCAAAAAATGTATCTTTCACCATTATTTGGCTTTTGACAACTTGGCATAGACATACTAATATGAGTGATTACACCAGAATCTCTCCACCAACTGTATTTAAGTAGCGAAGTCAAATTAAAATCATAATAGACTATATTAAGAAGTGTACCTTTCTTTACATGCCAAGCATGATAGTTGGTACATTGCTTCTTTCTATGTTCGCAGCTCCACAAAAAAAACAACCATCACCATTTTTTTCTTTATGTTGTTTCTTTTGATATGGAACCACTGCATCTTCTTTATCATTCTTTATTTTCTTCCATTTATCCTTGAAAGTACTAGACAAATGAGAACTTTCTACCTTTTCTTGCTTCAGTCTTTACTCTTCTTGCACACAATGTGAGATGAGCTCATTAAGAGACCAAGTCTCCTTTTGGAAGTTGTAGCTCAGCTTAAATTGACTAAATTGTGTGGGAAGAGATATCAAAACCAAATGCACAAGAAAATCCTTAGAGAGAAAGAGCTTAAGTGATCTTAACATTGAAGTCAGATGAGACATTTCCTTAATATACTCCCTAATGTTCCCATAACCTTTATACTTCATTGAGATGAGACTTGTCAAAAGTGTACTTATTTCAGCCTTTTCATTCTTGGCAAATCTATTCTTAATTTATTTTAGGAACTCTTTGGTTGTCTTTATCATTTTCGATATTATGCCCCTGAATGCTTATGGAATGGCCTTATTTATGACCATCAAACACATGCGATTTGACTTTTCCCACCTTTAAATGTCCTTTTTATCGTCAAAGGAACTTTTACCCATAAGAGGTTCAGGAGAAGGAAACCTTAGCGCAAGGTCCAGATCTATGACACTGAGAACTATATGGAGGTTATTTTTCCATAACTTAAAGTTTGTGCCATGAAGCATAGGAATATAATTAATACTGGCAGTAATGTTAAAAGCAAAACTGATAGCTGAATCCAGAGAACAATAACCAAATAAAACTAGCTCATATAAGTCTTAAAACAAAAATAAATTCAAATGAAGGCAAACTCCATTTTAGGATATTGGACACTTTATTAATAGTTTATCTTTGGACAAAATATTAACTTGTAAGTAATATCTTGGTGTAGTAATCAACCACTGATAATAAGAGCATATTGAACAATAATTCTTCCTTTGGGACGATTTATTATTCATATGTAAAAAATAAAATAAATATCACACGCTTATTACTAAAGGTGCATGTTGATACCAAAAATTATGCACTTATGTGAACCAACCAGAGAAGGAAAAATGTCCTCCTATAGGGCAAGAATCATAGTCAAAAAGTTATAGCATCGCCGACCAAGACCTGGGAGGCCGACTAACATACAGAACACCGACCAACAGTGGGAAGGCCGACTAACTTGATCAACGGAACGCCAACAACCAAGAGCATTATGGACGTTGTGTGCTGATATAAATGCTAATTTATAAAGGCATTCCATCCATTAATATTCCACCTATCTATCTCCTTACTTGGCTATAAGTACATTATAATCCCTTCATCAAGGGTAGAGGTTCAAGTCATTCAAAACACGAGAGGCAAAACAGAATATAAGGCAATAAGAAACACAGTGGATGTAGGTTTTCCCTTATAGTCGAACCACTTTAAAAACCTTTTGTCATATATTTATCTATGAATAAAAAATTAGATCGAGTATAATTTTCTACATCAATAGAGTGGCACCGTCTGTGGGAACGCATTTCTAAATGTTTACACTTTTATTCACTTATGATAACTCAAAGATGACTGACATTCCTGAGTTCAGTGCTAGAAATGATGGCAATCGACTTATTGCATTTTCTCCTTTAATAAATAATGATCTGACTAGAATCTTGGCTATTTTTTCTAGAGGATAGGAGGCCATGCAAGATATGATCAGGAAATTGGCCCAAACACTACATATCAGATCTCCTGCATTGTCTATTCACAGAAATATATCAATTCCACCTCTAAGAACCAGCATGCATAGCCACTTTAGGACTTTCAGAGATATGTCCTATCATTTAGGAGCACGTTTTTTCCTCAAGACTTCAGATCCATATGATGAACAATCTTTTTCTCCTGAAAGGCTAAGTGCATTAGAAACACTGAGTCGAGCATCGCCCTTTGATCGTTTGGCACCTAGAGGGAATACAAATATTCCCAAGACATTATCTAGGCATATTCGATGACCAATCAACAACCATGAGGCATCATCCCAATCCAGATCATGTGCCCGATGATCTGTCCATGCCAAGAAGATCTCTTAGAAGGAAAGCTCAGCACAAATAGTTGGTCAGAATAGTTGAGCTTCATCGCATAAATTTGATTAGGATAATCGTGCATGGAAAGGCTCAATCCATAGGTTGGAAGACAGGTTGGGAGAAATGGTGAAGGAGAATAACCCTTTGCAATGAAGGTTTGTGAAAGGGTCTCCTTTTGTTTAAATTATTGTGGATTTTTTTATTCCTTAGAAGTTCAAAGCTCATGTTATTACTCCCAAGTACGATAGGAAAACTGAACCCGTTCTTCACATAAAAGAGTACCAAGCAGCAACAGATATTTACGCTATCCCCGATGAGATGAGATATAAGGAATTCTCAGGTACCATAACAAGTCCAGCCAAAATGTGGTACATAACCTACCTCGGGGGGAAATTGCTGATTTTAACCAACTTATCGAACTATTTATTGGTTATTTTTGCTTCGGTGCCAAGCCAGTAAAGTGAGTAAGCCACCTGCTAAGCGTGAGACAGTGAGTAGGAGAAATCATCAGGGACTACATCGCTCGCTTCAATAATGAGAAGTTAAAGGTAATCGATTATGAGGAGAAGACCATCATCACAGCTCTTATGAGTGGATTACTTCCTGAGAAGATTTATTACACTCTTGCAAAATATCCTCCCAAAACTATGATTGAATTGATGGCCAAAGTAACCAAGATAATGAATACCGATGAAGTAATGGTAGCGAAGCAGAGCTCAACCACAAAGTCTGAGGATAAACTGAGAAGAAGGATCAAAAGTAGCAAAAGGAATCGAAGCAAAAGAAGGATGACAGGCTCAAGAAGTATAATAATTATACTCCATTAAATATGGGCATTCACCATATTTTGGAGGAAATCAAGCATATCAAGGAGATACGATGGCCTGAAAAGTTAAGAGCACCTACGGGGAAGAGGGACAAGTCCAAGTACCGGGAGTTTCATAAAGACCATGGACATATGACTGATCGTTTTATTACCCTATAGAACGATATAGAAACTCTCACTCGTCGAGGAAAACTGGACAAGTTCGTTGATCGACAGGACAACATAGGAGTTCGACGAAGGTCAAAATCTCCATCCAAGCCCAGAGATGAGAAAAAGAGAATTCATGAAGATTATCAGGAGGATGATCCCGATCTTCTCAAGAAACCCAGGCAACTAGAACGTGAGGTATTTATGCTTAGTTTTGGTTCCTTTGACTGTCAGATGATAACAGGTGTAAAAACTGGAGTGGGAGATCATACTGCTGAAAGAAAAGCTTACCTCAATGAGGCTCAAGCTTGTTCTTATAATCAGAGGATCAATCTAGCGGAGGAAGATTGGCCGAGGAAGGTCAACAAAGACAAGTTGGTGATTGGTTTTTGCAGGAACAACCTCTCCGAGGTCCTTTATCCCCATAACGATCCCCTGTTAGTCAAGTCCAGAATCCAAGATACAATAATCTCCAGGGTATTGATTGACAATGAGAGCTCGACAGTCATCATGTTCTACTCCCATTTTAAAAAAATAGACTTGAATCTTAGCCAATTGGATCCTTATCGCAGGCCTCTGATCAGCTTCTCTGGTGAAAAAGTATATCCCTTGGGCATAATCAAGTTAGCAGTGTTGCTCGGCACCTGGCTAGCAAGTTGGATCGATTAACACGTTTATTTTATGCCTGAATTTCTCTCTGACAATGGGAATCAGAAGAAGAGAGTCGTGTGATCTGGGGACCATGACCCCTATTTATAAGACAAACGTGTCTTTTCATATTTCGTATATTTCTATTTTAACCCATCATAAAAGTAGAAATTACGCTTGTCTCTACACATAAAAACCCACACTTTAATAATACATTATTAAGACCCCAAAACTTAAATTAATCACTTTAATTGGTCTAACTTTATTTGATGCCCTATGGTTCATATTTATTTCATATATAAGCCTATATATTAAATTTTACTATAACATAAGTATTATATCTCCCAGCAATTGTCAGATAAAAGTGACATTTATAACCTTGGTGTCATTCTTCTTAAGCTGATATCTGGTCAAAAAGCAATATCTAATGAAAACTTCGGTGTTAACTGCCGGAATATAGTTCAGTGGGTAAGTCCAATTAACCCCACAGGAATGTAGGACTTCCTGAAAATTTTGGATAGCCATGTTTTGAACCCTTAGTTAATATTTTTATAAGAAACTATGTTATTCTATGGGGTAGATCCCGAGGTTTTTCATCAAGGGGAAAGTCTAAGACTAATATTATCGATAAATTTAGGTTAGGGAAAGCTTTATATTATCCCAATTTGGAACCTTTTCTTTAAAAAATCTAAGGGAATTTTCAAAAATCTAAGAGAAAATTTGCTCGACAACTAAATCTACCCATGGTGTCTCTAAGCTTTAAAAAATCATCCCAATGACTGCACTCAATATGGAAGCATAATTCCCAAATATGCAAAGTGTAACCAACATACGGTAGACTTATTTTCCATTTCTTTTGTTCTATGTAGAGTATCGCGTATCTAAAAAGAAGTGGAATTATAGTCATGGTTAGTTATTGCATCACCTGATGGGAAAAATCTTAGGAAACAAGAATGCATATTTATACTGTCAATTTACTGCATCTATAAAATGGTTTCATACGACATAAGCTTGGTTAATATGTAATCTTCTGTGTTTCGTTACTGAAAATAATGTTATCAGTTAGTAATTGCCTATAATTATTTTACTATGAAAACCATTTTTCAAACTGAATTCGTTAGTACCACTTTACTTTTTATGAACCTTGAATATTCGGAAAGAACTTATTGACATTTACCACATGAAAGCAAGGCCAATGTAAATATTTTGAACAAGAATCCAATGGTTGTTTGTTGTGGGTAGCGCCCTTTTTACAATATTTTTTTTCCTTTTCTTTTTCGGTTAGGAGTTGAGGTTGGGGGTGAACAACCCATACATTGTGCTGGTGTAAGGACATAAATTTCCAATTGAGTCCCTGTATTGTTTTGACTTAATTCCGTGAACAAAACTGTGTTTGTAATATATCATAGGGAGAATTTTATTTTATCACGATCCCACTTGGTCTATGACGTATTGAAGAAATTGAAGACGTTGCGGCAAAGCTTCAAAGAAATAATCATGCCGATGTTTATTTGGTGCAAGTTTACTCGTCTTCAAAGTTAATTTCATTCCGAGATCACTCAGATATGAATGCGTATAATTAATGGTGCTCGGAATTATTTTATAAAAGATAAGGATGTAATTTTTATATAGAAAAATCATTTTAAATGTTTTAAAAGTGTTTTAATGGTTTAAACTTCATTTTATGATGATAAGATCGAAATAGAGTTTGACTAATTTGTATCTCTTTGTTAAGAGACGTTTTTATCTGAAAGTCAAAGAAAGTCAAACTTTCGGAAGGTCGCTCGAGCGACATTGGATCTCGTTCGAACGAGATACAATGTCGCGCGAACGACATGCTTAAGTCGTTCGAACGACACGTTTTTTGACGCGGTGTTTAAATCCTATTTAAATAGTGTTTACATCATAATTTCATAAGTGTGCTTTCTGGAAAACAGTTTTACAAACCAGAACCTTGTTTCCACATGTTTTCTAAGGTTTAAAAGTCTTAAACACATCCTTAGAGTTTGCAAAGATCCGAGTTATCATTCTTATATATTTACGTGATCTTGCTGCACCAAAGTTGTTTGTTCTACACATTGAACACAAAAGGTTTTGCGGTGAAGAAGCGACGGACATCGTGTTCGACATCGTAGACGTATCAAAGCCATATCGGTGGACACCGAGACATACGTGGACGCATGTGTTGTGGAGAGAGATCGTGGAAGACGAAATTTCTGTGTGGGCACTATTGAAGAACGGTTGAAGATCAGAAGGAGCGTCAAGACCCATGGGGATCGAGTCTTAGTGTAAGGCTAATCTGTCTTTGTAAAACCATTATTCATAGTGATTGTCTGGCTTGGGCCGTCCGAGGTTGTTTTCCCGTTTTGGGTTTTTTCCTCGTACATCCAGCGTTGTGAGTATTCTTTACTTTACTTTACTTTCTTTAATCACTAGATGCATGTTTAGGATTAATCAAGATAAAATTGGTTTAAAGTAAGAATTGACTTTTCACAACTTGGTTTGGTGCATAATTAAAAGTTGGATCTTTTTCGGAGAAAAATTGGTTTTGTTTGAAAACACACATATCGGGCCACTCACATCACTTCTCAAATTGGTATCAGAGCTAGAAAACATTTTTATTTGTTTTGTGATCCCGTGTGTTTTTAAAAATGAATTCTGGATATAATGAATTTTCTCGAACTCCTGTTTTTGATGGCACTAATTACACTTATTGGAAGATAAAAATGAGATGTGCTTTAAAATCTATTGATGAGCGTGTTTGGCTTGCAAGTGAGAAAGGTTGGACACCCCCTGTAACTATTGTAGGTGAGGTCACTAGTTTAAATCTTGTTGAGTCTTGGACCGAAACTGAACAAAGACTTGCACAATATAATTCTAAGGGTCTGCACGTTATTGCTTCACATGTCACACACGAAGAATATAACAAAATTATGACTTGTGAAACATCAAAAGAGGCTTGGGATATTTTGGCACTCACTCACGAGGGCACTAGCACGGTTAGGGCGTCAAAACTTCAAAATCTCACTACACAGTTTGAGACCATTAGGATGTTAGAGAGTGAGACCTTTGATGAGTTTTATGCTAGGCTGTCCAATATTGGCAACTCGTCGTTTAACCTAGGTGAGAAAATTCCCGACAACCGTGTCATTAAGAAAATCCTTAGGTCGTTGCCTAATAGGTTTGATGCAAAAGTGACCATTTTAAACTCCTTGGGTAGGTTAGAGTCAACAAAACTAGAAGAGATTGTAGGTGACTTACAAACCTATGAAATAGACATGATTACCTCCAAGCAAGTGCCTAAGAAAGAAAAAGGTATTGCTTTGAAAACCCGAAAGGAGGAAATTAAAGTTTCGGATTCCGATTCCAATTCCGATTTTGAGGATGTTGCTTTTTTGGCAAAGAAATTTAAAAAATTTATTAAGTTTCAAAAGCAATCGAAAGATGCCAAGAAATTTAAAAAATTCAAGAACAACAAAGTAGATCCCACCTTTAAGGATAAGTTTTAGAAGCCTAAGAGAGATGAGTCGGATAAGTGTTTCGGGTGTGAGGGGTACGGTCACAAGGTTAAGGAGTGTCCCACTAGACTTAAGAAAGAGGGCAAGCAACCCATTGTCTATAGTGCCACCTGAAGTGATAGTGAACCGGAAGAGGGAGAGAGTTCCCCCATTGAGTGTAACTTTGTTGCGCTTATGGCATGTCATGTGAGCGACGACGATAATACTCATGTGAATGACACTTCCGAGGAGGTTTTGAGTGTATCCCATGTTAGTGAGGGTGAAGAGAGTGACGAGGAGGAGATAGATGTGAAATAACTGCAAAATGCGTTTAATGAGTTGTATGCCGAAACGGTGAAGGTGAAAAGGGCTAACTTAAAATTGCAATCTAAATTGAATGAGCGTTCCATAGAAAATAATGATAGTTTGATTAAGGATCTTAGGGCACGAGAGAAGAAGTTTAGGGAGAAACTAGAGTTTGTGGAGAAAGAGAGAGACAATCTCCGTGGTTTGATGGAGTCCTTGAAAAAGGAGATTTTAGAATTTGAGGAGACTAGGCGTTTACTCGAGTCTAGGATTCTTGAGTTGGAGGAAAGGTTGAAAGACTCGTCTAGAGTCAAGTTTGATTTGGAGGCTAGGTCGGAGAAGTTAGATAAGATCTTAGGCACCGTCCAAATTAAGGGACATAGGGGAGGTATAGGTTTTGGTGAGAGAGTTGTTCCCATTCCCCCCACATGTGTGAGAAACACTAGGATGGTCAGAAAAGGTCCACATAAAGGTAATCATTCCCACCACCACTACACTTGCTCATTTTGTGGTAGGCGTTATTGTTACGACCTCAGACAAGCTCCTAGGAAGTTTAGGAATAAAGTTACCCCGGTTCCCAAAACCCCCATGCGACGTTTTACACCTACTTGGGTTAGGAAATCGGATTTAGTAGCTTTAGGAATTAAACTTCATGATTCTCGTTTGGGTGCACTTGATTCTTCCCATGCTAAATCTAAAGGATGATAGTGTTGCCATGTTTGTCATATACTAGTTTGCTTCATGATATATTCATTGCTAGTATTATGACATATGTATCATTTTGTATTATAGTTTTCATTTCTTTGAGTTTTATTTGAAAAATACAAAAATATTTTGTTTTTGAGAAAACTTTTGAAAATCCAGAAAGATTTTTCTTTTCTTTGAGTCAAAATATGTTTGAAAAGACAAAAAGATTTTTGATTTTTATTTTTGAGTTTACATGTTTGATGTGGCATATTGGTGTGCTTGGACCCCCCCCCCCCCCCCCATCGTTTCATTATCCATGTGGCTAGGACATTTGGTCATTATTATCGATGCTTAGAATGATCTTAACCATTGTTTATATGGGGTTGTTTCGAAGTTGATATGCATCTTGATTCGACTTTGTATATATGTCAATATCGCACACATGCATGAGTTTATATGGATGTTTGACTTCTCTTGCATATTTGAATTTGGTGAGGCGTTTTTATCTCAATCTTGTCATCTATGCGTAAGTAAACTTAAGGAGAAGTGTGCATGTAATAACCGTTTACCGTGAGGATTTATAATTTAAAAAATGATGAGTGATTCACGGGAAAGGGCTGCGAGAGTTCAAAATTAACTCGTCGTGAAAGCCACCGCTTAAAAAGAGCCCAAAAAGAAAAAGCAAGATGCTAAGAAAAGGGCCAATAAGATTTTCTCTAAGTTGAGAATGCTAGAAACCTCAAAAGAACTTGAAAAAGTATGTTTATATGAGGGTGTTTGGTTGGAGAAAATTTAAACGGGTTTGCACAACTAATCCTAATGTTGAAACATTGCAATCTTACGCTATTGTTTGTAGAATCGTCAAAATTCTGGATCTGTGTGCATGTAGTATGTTTAGTTCATTGAGCGCACACTTTAATTTTCATTTGGCTATGATAAAGTTTGATGATTTATCGCTATCAATTAGATCTTCTTGATCGTTTCGATGTATTGAAATTGTGACTCTTTTGTTGTAGTTTCACGCCCATTCATTCCATGTCCATGTTTGAGCACATCGGTACTATGTTTGCATGTAACTCGCATTTTTAGTTTTTATGAGTTTTTGCGTTTTGTGCGAAAATCTTACTGTTTTAGCACTGTTTTGCTTCTGTCAGTCCCTTCCTGGAATTTTTTTGTGGAAATTTTTTCACTGGGCAATACTTTATAATATTTCTGGGAAACTGGGAAATTTTGGCAGGTTGCGCGAAGTCGTTCTGACGACATCTCATCTCGCACGAACGACTTCTGTACTTCGTTAGAGCGACTTCCTCATCTCGTTTGAGCGAAGTCCCTGGCTCGTTAGAACGACAGGGTGAAAAATGTCTTCTGATTGGTTTGCAGTCCTCTGGCTTAATTTGATATATTTTTGGTACTGCAGGAAGCATTTTTTGGATTAATTGGTTTATATGCAGGTTCTTTTATGTTCCAAATTGGTATTTTGCATATATGTCTGTTTATCACACTTGATTTGACTGGTATACTCTTTGTGTGATTCATTGGTTTACCAGCTACTATTTTGGCATTACATGATCATTTTTAGCTGGTTGATTCATGTATATCTAGCGGTTTTCATTTTTCAAAATTGGTATCAACTTGATTCCATTTGGTATCATATTCTCATGCTAGATATTTCATATTGGTTTATCTTTTCACCGGATTGTGTATTCGAGACAAAAAGGGGGAGAGATGTATGTGATGTAGGGGGAGATTTGTTGAAAACTTATATTTGTTTCAAATTGGTAACAAATTGGTATCAAATAATTGCTCACATGTTTCAAATGATATGTTCTTATTGAATATATAAATTGGTTTCATTTTTTCCTCCATACTTCACTTGGTATTTGTTTGTCTGTTTCATGTGTGTAGGAATGCTTCAACGATTTGATATTTCAAGTCTACATCACATTCAGACAGTTCATGCTTGCCGGTGCTACATATATTAGTTCGTGTCCTTTATTTTTGATTTTGGGTTTATGGGATGGGATTTAGGCGTCATATGGCTTGACGGTCCGGTTAGGCATTTCACTGGTTAAGTTTTGTCCCAGAATAGTCAAACGGGGAGATTTGTAAGGACATAAATTTCCAATTGAGTCCCTGTATTGTTTTGACTTAATTCCATGAAAAAAACTGTGTTTGTAATATGTCATAGGGATAATTTTATTTTATCACGATCCCACTTGGTCTATGACGTATTGAAGAAATTGAAGACGTTGCGGCAAAGCTTCAAAGAAATAATCACGCCGATGTTTATTTGGTGCAAGTTTACTCGTCTTCAAAGTTAATTTCATTCCGAGATCACTCAGGTATGAATGCATATAATTAATGGTGCTTGGAATTATTTTATAAAAGATAAGGATGTTATTTTTATATAGAAAAATGATTTTAAATGTTTTATAAGTGTTTTAATGGTTTAAACTTCGTTTTATGATGATAAGCTTGAAATAGAGTTTGACTAATTTGTATCTCTTTGTTAAGAGACGTTTTTATCTGAAAGTCAAACTTTCGGAAGGTCGTTCGAGCGACAATTGATCTCATTCGAACGAGATACAATGTCACGCGAACGACATGCTTAAGTCGTTCGAACGACACATTTTTCGAGGCGGTGTTCAAATCCTATTTAAACAGTGTTTGCATCATAATTTCGTAAGTGTGATTTCTGAAAAATAGTTTTACAGACCAGAACCTTGTTTGCACATGTTTTCTGAGGTTTAAAAGTCTTAAACACATCCTTAGAGTTTGCAAAGATCCGAGTTATCATTCTTATATGTTTACGTGATCTTGCTGCACCAAAGTTATTTGTTCTACAGATTGAACACAAAGGGTTTTGCGGTAAAGAAGCGACGTACATCGTGTTTGACATCGTAGACGTATCAAAGCCATATCGGTGGACACCAAGACATACGTGGACGCGTGTGTTGTGGACAGAGATCGTGGAAGATGGAATTTCTGCGTGGGCACTATTGAAGAACGGTTGAAGATCAGAAGGAGCGTCAAGACCCGTGGGGATCGAGTTGTAACACGCTGCCCGCCCGGGGAGAGCGAACGGAGCGCTAATGCGATAAAATAAATCTAAATTCACAAGTGACAAGGTATAGAGCATCTAAATAAACCCACAATAATATAAATCCACTAATCTCAATCTCTTCAATTACAACAAGTCTCTCGAATTAAATACAATAATTAACTCCAAAATAAAATACAAATCTCCAAAGCTCTATACATCAAAATAATACAAATCTTTCCCAAACAATCCTCGCTAAAATCAATCTCCATAGCGCCCCAAAATCCGCGCTAACCTGCCACTAAAAGAAAATATGGGGAAGTACACAATACGACAGGAAAGATGCTCAACAAATATATGTTAGCGATGAACAAAACGTAACAACACGAGTACGAATATTCAAATCAAAATGCAAATCTCAATAGCATTTATCAATACAATTTCTCAACAACACATCAATGGGTAACCAGGCCTCACCCCATTCGCATATGCTTTATCAAGTCATAGCCCGGGAATAGGTATTTTGGCGGGTTCACAACATCCGTGCCATATTAAAATCTCATGACAACGTTCTCATCAACAATATAATGATACCACATGAATCAAAATAATTTCAACAATTATTTTCCAAATTTCAATGAATTTATCAATTCAAATATGAGTTCAATTAACAAGAATTCAATAAGAATGACACTCGCGAGATTTAAGGAGCATATTGTGTAAAACCCCATACCTCAAACCATGATGAGAAACCAATGATCACATCCTCAAGATCAACACAAAAGATCTACAAAAGCTCCTCCCAGAACCTCCAACAAAATAGCCCCAAGAACACCTCTAATCTAAGGTTGGAACTCACAAATCTCAAGGGCCAATGTGTATATAAAAAGAAGAGGAATATAAAATATATTTGCTGCCAATATTTGTGCCAAAAGTAGGTTAAAAAGGTTGCCCAAGACTTCCTTTTATAATGCAAACAAATGAAGAGTTGGAATCCAAAATACTCCTTTAAATAAGACAAAGAAATGAAGAGTTGGAAGTCAAAACAACTCTAAGAGTTAAAAACATTTTAAAATCATTTTAAAATCCGTTTTAACTCCGTTTCCGAAACCGTTTGAAATTCTCGCTTTTAAAAACAATAACCAATATATTTGAGCAATAACAATAATTTATCAAAAACTTTATTTTCCTCCATTTTCCAAAAATTAATTAAAATAGACCAAAATTACGCGGGTTGTTACACGAGTCTTAGTGTAAGGCAAATTTGTCTTTGTAAAACCATTATTCATAGTGATTGTCTGGCTTGGGCCGTCCGAGGTTGTTTTCCCGTTTTGAGTTTTTTCCTCGTACATCCGGCGTTGTGAGTATTCTTTGCTTTACTTTACTTAATTTAATCACTAGATGCATGTTTAGGATTAATCAAGATAAAATTGGTTTAAAGTAAGAATTGACTTTTCACAACTTGGTTTGGTGCATAATTAAAAGTTGGATCTTTTTCGGAGAAAAATTGGTTTTGTTTGAAAACACACATATCGGGCCACTCACATCACTTCTCAGCTGGTAATGACTTTGTCAACTGAATATGTGTAAACCCATTGCATGTAAATTTCTTTGAAATAAGTACGATGGGAGACTCAATTTTATTTTAAGCTTACAAATCATATACTCCAAGATATAATAAAGAATTACTTAAAGAAAATTGATTTAAAAGGTTAAATCCCCATTCAAACTCATATGAGTACTTCATTAAAATTGGACTAAGACTGTATTTATTTTTTCATTTGAATATAAAATTTAATGTCTAAATATTATGTTCCATCTGACTAAAGTCTAAATTTCATATGACTAAGACTGTAAGCATATAGATATTTTTCATCACTTTCTTAAATATTATGTTCCAAAAGGGAATGTCGAGATTCAATTCATTATAGAGGATTTGTCTTCCAAAGATGAGTTGAGGGCCTTGCCAAGGTCATTATAGAAGATGAAAGCAAGAAAATCAGCACTAAAGATCGTATTAATGATGTTTGTCACTTGGTAAATAATCTCTAACTTTAGTACTCATACGAATGTTCTCGGGTCCCTTATTAGTTTTTGTTGATTGCAAAATGGGAGTTGTTGTTAGCGTCATTTTTTAAGGTTTGTTGATGTTGCGTTTTGCCGATTATTGTTAAAATATTTTTTGGATATTGATGTTTATCTGGATCATTTTAACCATTCTAGTTTATATGTTAATTATATTGCTAATTTATGTTAAATCAAAAGTTGTTTATCAATTTGACCTAAACTAAAAGCAAATCAATTTCCATCTAGTAGGGAGTTAGAATATTGATATTATATTTCAATTGACCAAAATTTAAACTATCCATCTTTGACACATCAATATATAGTCATCATTTAGAGGGGAGATTGTGGACCATATGATTCCCACTAAGTGTAATCTTGAGCGAAGGGTTATTCAACATGTTTGTTAAATCAAGAGATTGCACACTCAATTGATAGTTTCCAAGACTAAAGTTAAAAAAATTTCAAGAGTACAAGATTTAATTGAAGATTCATAAAAAAGAAGATATTGAAAAGAAGACCAAGTCAGAAATTGATGAAGCCGTCAAGGTTAAAGAGAAGTACTCAAGATGCTTATGAAAATTAACCAAGATAGATTATGACAACCACTTTTCAAGAATATTTGAGATATTCATTAAAAAGAAACTTTAAAGAGATATAGTTAATAAGTATACCTGTGAAAGATATATCTTTGATTGGATTTAAATTGTCTCAATGCATTTCCACGTTGATATCCTAAAGCTAATGTGGGTAAAAATATAATTTTAAGTACTTATGCGGTCAAAATGAAATTATGAGAAATTACATTTTCTTACTCAAGACCATCGAGTCAAATCATTCATAAAACCTTTTTAACCAAGAACAAAGTTATCCCAATCATTTTCAAGTTTATTTACTCACTACTTTTTGATAAAAGGTCAAGGGTGTAAATGAAATTATAAGTAAACTCAAACTCTTCATTAGCCCAATGTCCCAATCATTTGTAAGCTCTCGTGTGTGTTGGCCCACAAACAACTGTGTGGTAATGTGAAGTTTGACAAATAGTAATTTCCATATTTAGGTTGATCATGCCGACATTCAGATTGAAGAAAATGTGATAAATTAAAGAAATAAATTTCATTATTTAGGTTTTGTGATATAAAGTAATAGAGATATTGATGAGGATGTTACGAGTAGAATATCAACCAGTTGGATGAAATGGATATAAGAAAGTAGGGTGTTATGCTATAAGAGGACAACTAATAAATTAAAAAGGAAATTTTATAGAACATTTGTTAGCCTAACAACTTTCTATGGAGCAAAATGTTGGGCTTTAAAGAAAAAATATGAACAAAGTCTCCAATTAGTGAGATGGGGATGCTCTGATGGATGATAGGAATTACTAGAAAGGACAAGATTAAAAACCACTTTGTGAGAGAAAAGTTAGGAGTATCTTCCATTAGCCATAAATTAAGAGAACGTAGACTTAGATGGTATGGACATGCGTTATGTAGACCAATAGAAGCACCTATAGCAAGAGGAAGATTATTGAAAATAAAGGGTAAAAGAGAAAGGGCTACCCTAAGTTATCGTTGGAGGAAATTATTAGGAGAGATTTTAAGGATTTAAACTTAATTGATAATATTGCTTATAATCGAATATAATAGAGGATGCGAATCCAAGTGGCCAACCCCGTGTGATGCGATTAAGGCAAGGATGATGATGATGATGATGATGATGATGATGATGATGATGATAATAAAGATGATGACGATGATGATGATGCCTACATTCGCAAATTAGGAGCGCCAAATAAAAAAAAATCATTTTGACCATGTTGAATAACACAAACAGTGTCAATAGCATATATGAATACCAAAAACCATAAAATTACAAACTAAAACAAACCATGAATGTCCATAAATATAAAAAAATATTTGAAATAATGTAATAACCATAACACTTCGGAATATCATAAACCATGACACAATATAATAATAATAATAGTAGTAGTAGTAGTAATAATAATAATAATAATAATAATAATAATAATAATAATAATAATAATAATAATAATAATAATAATAATAATAATAATAATAATAATAATAATAATAATAATAATAATAATAATAATAATAATAATAATAATAATAATAATAATAATAATAATAATAATAAGAAGAAGAAGAAGAAGAAGAAGAAGAAGAAGAAGAAGAAGAAGAAGAAGAAGAACAAGAAAAAGAAGAACAAGAAGAAGCTAAGATGTGGAAAACTCTAATACTAAAAGGAACCATCACTACAACTCCTCGATTGCAGCTAAACTCCAAACGAATATAGTCGCCACACATGAATCCGACCTTAAAAGATTAACAAATAAATGTGGGTCAAGAGATCTCAAATAGGGATAAAAATATACTATAAAAAACCATGTCGTCCTCACAATGTATATAAGGTAATGATAACCAAACCAACTCAACAACTATAATCAAATGATGTTCTCCTAAATCCAAGCAAGGTGAAAAGTATGCATAATATATTACATGCAATCTCGTTAATAATGTCAATATCTACCCTTATAGATTATAATTCATAAGCCCTAATCATTAAACCTTCTACTCCTAGTAATGATACTAGGACTATCACTGCATGCCCAACCACCTAATAATTATCTATCAAAGCATTCCAAAGTATAATACACTATAATATTACCAAAAAAATTAATAAAACCTAAAGTCGTGGCTCACACCATTATCTTATAACTCCCAACCAAAACTAAACCTCATGCGTGGAACCAATAATCTATACAAGGAAACCTTACTATACACTTCATTCTAGCCCAACTGGTTGTCAAGGTACATGACCAAAAGCATAACAATTTACAAAAAACAAACAACTACACAAATTTATAAAATAGAACAAGGTAATCCATTAACTAACATAGTCACAATATGAGTATACCATACTCATGGTCATTTAGTATAGGACACTTTCATGACCCACGTGCAAATGTCTCACAAAGATTAACGTCTTTGGGGACCTCTTGCACATTTATTAGTCTATACTAAAGGGTGTCCAATATCCTAAAGTTCCCAAACACATATAAAAAATAAATTACTATGCCATCATGTTAGTATCCCTATCAGTGGACGTGGTGACGATGTGAGAGACATTCGATTGATGGAGAATGGTGGTGCATGATATGGGAGTAATGAAGTGAAACTCAGAGTCGCCAACCTATTTTCATTAAAAAAAGATAAAATAACACCAAAAGAGGAGCTAAAAGGCAATTGATCTAAAAAACAAAGAGAAAATAGGATCGAG
Organism: Sambucus nigra; assembly: GCA_949130495.1. Classification (NCBI taxonomy): domain Eukaryota; kingdom Viridiplantae; phylum Streptophyta; class Magnoliopsida; order Dipsacales; family Adoxaceae; genus Sambucus; species Sambucus nigra. Next base: position 578,004,500 of record OX422208.1, on the reverse strand, counting down.
GAATGATTTACTGAGAAGGAAGGGGTTAGACACCCTCTTCACCCTTTAAGTCTCTAATGGGTATAAATATGCTCTCGTACTCTTTTATGTGCAGGTGTATGTGAGGCAGGGTGTGTGGACAAATGTGGTGAATGTATGTGACATATATACATGAATAACTAGGTGAAAAAGGAGTGAATGACATGTGCATGCAGGGCTAGTATGAAAAAAGGTGTGTGTAACGCATACAAATGTAATTAACCGTGAGAAAGTACATGGATATCATACATGGACGTGACTAACATATGAGGAAAATAAGTGGGTGAAAATGAGCATATAATGAAAATGACTAAGTGAGGAGTAAATTCGAATTTACCACAACATCACTGATGATACCATATTTGACCCATCAAGACTTCAAAAGTCCAAATCGCTACCATGTGTTAAGGATAAGTTCTTAAGGTAAGCCAGAGACCTCCGTCAAACAACCTATGGTCTTCATTGACTACATATATCACTATTGCTAAACTCAATAACATAATGGGGCCATTTTATACTCTTACACGACAGGGTGCATACAAATATGCCCAAACCTTAGAGACAAAGCTCATCCCTATCAATATTAAATTTGCGAGCTCTTAAACATCTCGACTCTATATAGGCAGGGGATAAACAAATTGTTGGGGATCTCCAGGCACCATCAGAATTGGTAAGGACATTCAAATTGTCCACTTAGCCTAATCTTAATTTTCCGGCATGCCCAACCAATCTATGTCTTATAAGGAACGAACGCTGCCTAAGTCCTAACAACTTCAATAATGGGTTATCCCTTTTTTTCATGAATCAAGTAAGCTTAAAATACACCAAAATGACCGATGCTATCTTCGGGTACCTCAGACGCTCAGTAACCCACACCTAACTTGTCTAGTGGGTAGAAAGTTCATGAACTATTCTACCTAATGCCACTCCCTTCTTCCACTTGCATTGAAGCATTAAATCAAAATTAAATTCCTGGACCAACTACCTTACACTTCTTGAAGACCTTTAACCAACACTCTACCTAGTTACTTTAGTGGTTAGAACTCAGAGTCAAGCCACCCATGCTGTTGCAGTCCACTCACACCTTTCCTAATATGATACCTATATTTTGGAAGCTTGAGAAGGGTTGAACACATCCGAAAATCATCCAAAATCCATCAGAGTAAATGGAGAATGCTCGCATTCGAGTCTCTCTTTACTTAATATTAGCTAATGACAATTTTTTATACTTTTATAGAAGGATTTAACCAGTCCATCATTTTCTCTTACATCATATCGAATACTTGTACTTTATTATTCTCTTTGAATGCTAAATTAGTTGAGGAACCCCTTAAGAAGTCCATCGGTTACTTCCAAGTCACCCTTATACTTGTGCGAAAGACCTAAAGAACTTTAAACTCTCTTGGACAAAGCCCAAGAGGTCTCAAACTTATAATATCATTATTTACAATATAATATAAGGAATAAAACCATTCATAGTGGGTGTGAGATATTTAACAAAGATTTTTAATAACTCTAAATCTTTGCCTCTCATTTTAACGCACCTCCTCACGAACCAGTATGAGGTCCAATGAGGATAACCTATTGGAGCTGAGGTCTCCAAAGGAGATTTACAACACCATTAGTTTAACGCCGTCTGTGGGAACGATTGTTCCTTGGATTGAAAATCCTATACAAATTGTATCCTTGTTAATATGATAACGAATGCTAAGTTGGCTCGCTCTTTGAAGGAAATAGAGGCTCACTAAAAAGAACTCCATGATCAGTTAGATGACCTTCTCAAAAGGTTTAATTTATCCATCTAGTGGTATAAGAGCCTATCGGATCCCAGTAAATTAAGACAAATGAAAACCAAAAGACCCGATTATAGGAAAAATCAATCATAAAGGCGTAACCCAAATTCTTCAGAAGTCGGTGACTCGCTTCCTAGTCAAGGACCACTTGTCACTTCTCATTGATCAGTCCCAAGGAGGATCCTGGGTGACAAGGCCTTGGGATAATGAAATCAAGAAAATGCAAGTTAGGTTGGGAAATTTCCTTAACTGATACACAATTTAATCTCCCAATTCCATTAAGTTATCACTCCAAAGGACTTTTTTCTCCTTTTACCAATGAATTTCAGCATTACACTATTCCCACTAAGTATAATATGCCTAATATTAAACCTTTTGATGGAACTAAAGATCTCATTGATCATATGGAAACTTATAGATCTCTCATAGTCCTACACGACACCGTTGATGAGGTTCTCTGCAAAGCTTTCCCCACTACCTTAAGGGGGACAACTAGGCACTAGTTTTTTAAGCTCAAACATGGGATTATTAAAACCGTCATCGAATTGTCAAGGTCATTTTTCAACCATTTTATTGGAGCGCAAAATATATGGAAACCCTCCACTTTCTTCCTCCATTTTAGACAAAAAAAAAATAGAGAGACTCTCAGGGAGTATGCTAAGATTTTCAATAAAGATGCCTTGTAAGATGATGACTTGAATGACACGTATGTCTTCATTCATATCAAGCCTCACTTTAGAGGATTTGGTGAGGTCGTTCAGTGGGAGACCTCCTCATTTCATGATAGAATTGGTAAAGAGGTCTAAGAAGTACATAAGCGCTAAAGATACAATCACTACCAAATTTACAGTGGCTCCCTCCCAGCAAGGGAAAAGTAAGGAAGTGTTTTCCTTCCTCAGACAATCCCTTGAAGCCTTAGTGGCAAAGAAGAAAAATAATAGAGGAAAGAAAAATGTACCCCCAGAGGCAAAACACTTCACTTCTCTCACGGTGACTATAGAGGTGTGATATCCCTTGTAATTAATTACTTAGGTTGATCAAGTCTAAATATAAAATTAAACAGGATATTAAATACCATTCTCATCATAGAAAGATCACATGAAATAATAAACAAGTAACATGGAAGCAATATGAAAATCCTCAATATAATCTCATGTTAAAATACCCATAGTCCATAAAAGATATATAATACTGTCTCAGTAATAATTTCTCAATACAATCCCAAAGAATCTCTGAACAATAAAAGCCAACTAACTCTCGATAGAAAATAAATTATGGTGAAAAGTAAAATGGTATTTAAATAAAGTTAGAGACCCACAATGTCTCTAAAAACTAATATTTGGGGATAAAGATATGAATAACAAATGTTGATTGAACAAGGTAGCTATATGAGAGGTCCATCCCTAGCACCTGAGGCCCATGTAAAGAGATGGGTCAAAACTCTAGTAAGTAGTTTAGCTATGCAACTCAAAGCACTTATATGAATAGATGATAAAATCAAAAATTTTAATTTAATGAGCGACCCAAACCATAAGCGTAACCTGACCAAGTATTAGACTTAACCCAATTTATTTAATTACTTACACATTCTCATGATTAAAGCAACATTAACCGACATGCGCCCATTCCTATCGGTCGTCTCATAATAATGAGGTATGCTAAATTTAGATAATAATATAAACCTCATTTCACTAGTTACACAAAATCGGAATAACACATCAAAATAAATTATAAACATCACGTTTCATATCTTGACTCCATCTGCTATTTGCATGGTTGGGAATTCATATATCACAATATCGGGGTGTTCCTACTCGGTGCCCACTCATTCATTTCCATTTCACATGTTCATTTATCAATGACATCCTTAACATATCTTATTTTTCTTTGAATAAATAACTTAAAACCCCATTTACCCCACCCTTGGGTCGTATCACTTAGGATCATTTATAAATTTTAGTCCATTTCATACGGAGCTAAGGGTTCAATGTATAACCTTTTGCAAGTAAATCATTTAATTAAGGATATATTATTTTAATTAAGGTTTTGATTCGTCACTACTACCCTTATCTAAACCCTATGCAGTGGATGTAACACCCGCCCTCGTGATTTTGACCATACCCGTGTAATTTGGTGACTTAATGTGACTCAATTGGGCTTTAGACTTTGTAAGATTAATTATGGGTTAAATTTGGGTAATGTCATTGTCTTGGTGCAATTAATTGTATTTATAATGACCTTATATTTATAGTGGAAGAAATTAGGATCATTTTAATGAGATCATAGGTTGCTCGAAAGAAACTTAAATGACCTTCCAACGACATTCACCTGTTTGGAGAACTTATCTTCATGAGAACCTTGTTTGAAGTTCGTTCGAATGAGAGTGTTCTCGTTCAAATGATATCCAAATCTCGTTCGAACTAGAAAATTCTCCCACGATTTAGACCATTGGATTTTACACGTGTTACACTCTCACATAGCAGATTAACTCGAGATTAAGCTTTGGGGCATTTATGAAATTTAACCCCAAAGGGTTTTAGGGTATTTAAGTGATATTTTGGCCCATTATAGGGCATGTTTTCTCTCTTTCTCTCTCTCTCTATAGCTCTTAGAGCCTCACCACCTTCCAAATACATTCCACCCCCTAGCACCACCACTCCTCATCCCTAACCTCCATACTTAAACCATTTTCCACCACATTTAAGCTTATAAAACAAATCTACACCATTTTTGGGCAAGATATAAATTTGTGGAGATGTTATTGGGGATTTTTGGATAAGAAGAAAGACGAAACTATGAAGTTTGAAAGGGGTTTTCATGGAGCTTTCAAGGAGCAAGCTTGGTGGAGCCAGACAACCTCTTTACGGCCACCTTAGGAGGTAAGAGGTTGCCATCTTCTTCTACATTCATATATCCATTTCAGAGCTTCAATATGGTGGGAAACTTTTCTCTTTAAGTTTAAGAACTCTATTTCATTTGTATTTGGTCTTGTATATAGAGTTTTAAGAATAAAAATCATGTATGTTGTAGAAGGTTAATTTTTCATGATTTATGTAAAATGGTTTCAAGGTTTTGAGAAAATGAGAAAGTGTCAAGAAAACTGAGTGTGAAACATTTTATGAGATAAAATGTTTTCAAATAATGTTTACGTTATTGAGATATTTTGTGAACAAAGTCTTGAAGTTTTCTTGTAAAAATGGGAGTTTTGTGAAAGTAAACATTTATTCATGTAAGAACACAAATGTTTTTTAGTCTTAGAAAGCATGCTATGGCAAGTATTATGAAATTTCTTGAATAAATCATGTAATAAACTCTTTTTCTTGAATAAATCATGTGAGGTCGGTTGATGCTTTTTCACATCGGTGTTGGTTTTCGGCGGCCAATCACTCTAGATAGGTGACATTTTCGGTTCGTATTCTCGACAATGGAGTCAAAGAGATTAGCATGACAGGTAATTCATTTTGATGTAACAAGTGGACAATTTGATTTCCATTATATTTTTCAGCGCTTCTGATGTAGTCGTGTTAGTAGTTTACGAGTGTCTGCATAGGCCATTAGTGGTGACACCACATTCTCTAGAATGAGGTGCTTTTATGTCAACCTTTGATGATATGATAGGTCTATTAAATTGTTAATAATGGTAAATACTGTCCATTGAATTAAAGGTGTGAATTTTTTAAAGCTAGATATGGAGTTTAGTAATTAGAGTGGCATGCCTACGAAGTGTTGATTTCATGATAAGGATGCATTTGGTCCATGGGTTAGGAACACGTGGGTGGATTATAGTGGATAAGTGATTAAGCGAACATAATCCTTGGAGTGTTGCCACATCCTGGGTATTTAACAATTTGGTAGGGATGTAAATTCGTGTTGGTCATTACTTGAGGATGTGTACTGATCATGACTTGGTTGATATGATGTTATCATGGTAGATGAGTGCCTTAGAAATTATCGATTGATAGATGTATATCGTAAGCTATTATATGAGTTACAAGTCACTACTGATAAGTTTGTTATACGTGTAATGATGATGATTTGAATCGACATAGGAGTAAACCTTAGGTAGCTTTCTATGATATTATTTGGAGAATATGATGCAACATTTAAGGAATATGATCACTTGTGACGTCCGTAGTAAGGACTTAAAGGCTCATAGAAAGCTACCCAGGGTTCAATTGTATGCAACATTTACACAATGTCCGATATCTTACAAGAATACTTAATAGTGTCACCTTGTGGGTTCATACGTTGAAAGGAAGTCCTTGGAGTATCCTTAGGACTTATTGCATGTGGCATCCTTGAGAATAGGAATCAACTTGTTATGACGCCTTAAAGTGTTCAATGATAATATTTCTCCATGTGTAGAGACTTATAGGCTAGTTGTTCGAATGAGATACTCAAGGTCGTTCAAACGAGGTACACGAGGCAGTTAAAATGAGGCCCGTGATCGAACGAGTTAATTTTTCGTCCTTCTCTAGAATTCTATTCGATAGGTGTTTAGAAGTTGGTTCGAATTAAATACCGTTCGAACGAGGTATATGGCCATTCGAATGAGTGCGCAAAAATTTTCTCTAATGTTTGTCCTTTTGTAACCAACTTCCTTATTAATAAAGATGCATGATTAGAGTCCTCATTAGTATCTAGTAGTATTGGTATGCATATTGGGAAATCGATAAAATGTTCATACTATGAGGGGATTATAGTTGATGAAATCTTGACAGGTCTTTGGTGATAATTACATTGGGGTGTCCTTAGAAAACTAGTTAAGTTCAGTGTTACGGAGTACATGTGTTTCAGTGTTAGTTGTATGATGGTCATGTGATGATCTCAAATTATTAATCAAGTTCAAAAGAGTCTAATTGTGTAGTCCTTGGTGAGCTCATCCAATTTAGTATAAATAGGTGATGCAACCTTCTAGGGGAAATTTGAAATTAGTGTCATAATTGGGCGTGAAACTCGTTTGTCATAAGATGAGTAGTGTAGAAAATGTTGTACTAGATTTTGATGAGTACTAGGAAAGTCATTAGACACTTTAACAGATGAGGTCATGTTAAGGATTTGAGAATAGCACCCCATATGGGATATCGAAGTATGATTAGGGTATCAACGCGGGTGGGCAGTGTAAGTAAGAATAGCCCTAATAGGGTAATGATTAATTTTTGGCATGTCTTGCCAGACTTGTATGGATTACGAGGTTTAAATATGTGTATTACTTGCTATCCTAATAGTGATAATGATGACCGAGTCACCATCATGTAGATTCAGCTTGGGTAGAATTTGGAGGTACGCGCAATGACGAACTTATGTCAGTGATGGTTATAATAAGGTGAGTGTTTCACCTAGTTGGGAATTGCCTAGGGAGACATTGAGATAAAGTCACTGGATGATTAAGAAGATGATAACCTAGGTGTGATAAATTGGTATGAAGTCACATTGACTAGGGAGATGGACAAGTCGACGTTGACAAAGGTGTTTGGCATTCCTCGACTGGAATGGTTCGTATTTGTTGAGGATGAAAGGGGGAAGCAATATCCCTAAGGACGGAATCCCAACGTTGACTTCCCAAAGGACAACAAGATAGTATGTTACTTTCGTCTCATGTAGATGAATGGTTCGTTGTCTATATCATCATGGTTGGCAACTCAAGTCGGGGTGTATAACTAGACTAGGATCTGATCAGAATGCCTGGGAGGAGTCGTAGGCTCCAAGCATATGGTGTAGGTTCGCCTTTCATAAACCATAGTCCATTGTGTATGGGATTCTCTCAAAATGGTTGTTACTTCATTCTAATTCGTTATAATCCTTCAGTTCCGGTAGTCGAGGATTGTGTTTCCTCGGTTGTAGTAGCATGGGATTGTATTGTGTTGTTGTTTTGATTAAGACACGATTTGGCTCAGTGAGAGTGCACTTGGACCTGGCATGGTCATTGCAGCTCGATAATTGGGTGTGCCCTTATTTGAAGTATCCTTTCGTTTAAACAAGTTTCATCTACATGTGGTTGCATGTTCGGTCGTACGGTTGCTTGTAATATCCATTTTCCTAAGGATTAGCGATCTTATAGATTGGTCAGGATGACGATTATCGGCTCTAGATGTAAGGAGAAGGATTATGATTTACGGATATCATAAGGTGTTAGAACCCAATGAAAGATAACATGTAGTGTTGTTTTTCCACAGTGAGTTGATTGGCGTAATACTCAGATGAGTGTTCAATAATAGGACACCTAGAGTGATCCAAGGGTTGTAGAGGGATCTTGTGAAAGGTGTTCGTCGGACGCATGATTTATGACTTAATTAGTATGTCGCTCCTCAGAGTAAATGACTAACTATAGGAGATCAATATCAAGTTTAAGTGTATGTCTGTGGTTAGGATGGCCTGAGAATTTGAGGATATTTTGGGTATGTAGTCCTAAGAATTAAAATAATCCATGATGATGAATTAGGATTTTTTTTGTATGTTATTTTGCTCTTGGGTGAGTGTCAATCATTAGAGAGTGCTGCCCCGATATGCCTTGGGTGTTAGTAAAGAAGACTTAGGACTTGATTGAGTATGATCATCAAGTAATTGGAGACTCGACGACTATTATGTGACTTTTCATGGCTAGCACGATGGTAAACGTTAGAATATGTTACATATCGAGTTCTTTGGTGACGACCATTGTGAAAGAAGGTGTGATGACTTTTTAGTGATTGAGGATTTCAATGAGTTAGCATTGTAAGATCCCTATGACTTAGAATAGGAATTAATAAATTCCAGGAACTCGAGAGTAATTGATGGATTGAGAATAAAATACCCTAAGGAGGGAAGAATGTAACACATGTCCTTATAATATCCTATCCGTGTAATTTGGCGACTTAATGTGACTCAATTGGTCTTTAGACTTTTTAAGATGAATTATGGGTCAAATTTTGGTAATATGCAAACCGTTGTGCAATTAATTGGATTTATAGTGGCCTTATATTTATTTCTTAATAAATTAGTGTCTTTCGAATGAGATCATGGGTCGTGTGAACGAGATTTCCCCATTTGTTCGAACGAAGGTTAAAAGACCTTCCAACGACATTCACCTATTTGGAGAACTTACCCTCGTGAGAAACTCGTGAGAACAAGAGTGTTCTCATTCGAATGAGAAAATGCTATCACAATTTAGACCATTGGATTTTACATGTGTCATACTCCCACATAGTAGATCGACTCGGGATTAAGCTTTAGGGCATTTATAGAATTTATCCCCTAAGGGTTTTGCGGTATTTATGTGATAATTTTGGCCCATTTTAGGGCATTTTATCTGTCTATCTCTTAGAGCCTCACCACCACCTTAGAACCACTACTACTCATCCCTAAACCACCATACTTGGACACTTTTCCAGCACATTTAAGCCTATAAAACCCATCAACAACATTTATTCGGAAAGATATAAATTTTTGGAGATATTGTTGGGTATTTTTGGAGAAGAAAGGAAGAAGAAATATAGAGCTTAAAGAGGGTTTTCATGGAGCTTTAAATAAGTCAACTTGGTGGAGCTAGGCAACCTCTTTAAGGCCACCTTAGGAGGTGGGAGGTTGCCATCTTCTTCCACATTCATCCATCCATTTTTGGAGCTTCAATAAGGTGGGAAACTCTACTATTTAGGTTTAGGAAGCCTATTTCATTAGTATTTAGTCTTGTATTTAGAGTTTTAAGAGTATAATGTATGTATGTTGTAGAAGGTTATTTTCTCATGATTTATGTAAAATGGTTTTACAAATGGTTTCAAGGTTTTGAGAAAATGATAAAGTTTCATGAAAACTTAGTGTTAAACATTTTATGAAATAATATTTATCTTGTTGAGATATTTTGCGAACAAAATCTTGAAGTTTTCTTATAAAAATGAGATTTTTGTGAACGTAGACATGTATTCTAGTTTTAAAGAAAAAAATGTCTTTTATTCTTGGAAAGCATTCTTCTGTAAGTATTATGAAATTTCTTGAATAAATCATGCGTTAAATTCATTTTCTTGGATTTTTGGACTTAAAATCCTTCTTTCCATGTATATAAACTTGCAGCATTTTCATAATGAGCATATAAACAAGTTTCCTGAAGGTTTTAATGGTTTTTAACATGAAATAAAGAAAATAAAATTTTCAGCCCTTAAAGTGTGTCAGTAAATGTTGAAAATGTGATAAGTGTGTTTTTAAGACTAGTGTGTTATTAAAGGAAGAATGGGGTCTTCTTCTGAAGTAGTCTTCAAAATGTCAAGTGACTTCTTTGATAAATAAAGTAATAAAATAAAGAAGTTTCTAACTTGAGAAGTGTGTTACTCCATATATGGGATTATTTATTCTTCAAGCCCACTGATATAGCCGATCAATCTAGAATAAAGAGGGGATTGCTCGACCCAACTCAGATATTTAATTTACACCTGTGTATTTAACATGTTCTTAAATGAATGTAGATAGACTCAAATCGGTTATCAACAATCTCGGGGAGATATGCAGGGACACGTACGAGCTATCCATATGTTCGTTGAGTTACTTGTACAATTCAATCACTTATAATCACAACTATAAATGTAAACCCTGACCCGGGACAAAGTGGATGTAACTTTTATTATTTGAGAGACACTAATAGAAAACAATAACCTCTCCGTGAATGTACGCACGTCTCCGAACCACATACATTTGGAAATAAATGGGTAAAATGATAATTTTATGTAAAGTGGAACATTTTTATCAGATAAAAATGTGGAAAAAAGTGTTACACATAATCGTCTTAAAAGAAAGTGATGATCGGGATGAAATTAACGTAAATGTGTAAAGGACTAAAAATGGTAATTTTCAAGTGTAACATAGATATGGGCTGTAGTCCCCGAGTTTTGGCTTCAGCCGGTAAAAGTTGAATAATGTGGATGGAAAAGTGTTAAAACACATGATAAGGGAAACTCAAAAGAATAAAAAAAAATAAGAAGGGCCCAGAGTCCTAGCGTGAAAGACACAAAATCATCACGCAGAGCTTATGGTGGCGTTGTCTGCAGTGTAGAGCCCGTTAAAGAATGTGATATTAGTGCATTCCGAGCAAAAGACAATGAGAAAAGTAGAACACGATAAAAAAATTGGCCGTGCTAAGAATATAAAGAAAGACAACCTTTTATGAAATGAAATTGATAAATATTCCTATTTTGAAAAGGTGATTTGAATAAGAATTATGAAAATGACTAAGTCCAGTAAAACGTGAGTTAATGTCAGAAATGAGGTGGTTAATGGGTAATCAAGTAACCTAAGATGGTTAAACCCATAATTAACATGAGTGTGTGTTATAAATGGTTTTAAAAAAGAAACAAGTATTTTCTAACATGGAGTGTATGTGTGTTGAAGGTAGTTTCCAAGGAAATACTAAAGTGAGTTGGCGTGAGTATAAGGGAAATTTCAGTAAAAGAAGTGCTTTTCCTATACAAATGGTATTTTATTTAAGTATTTAACCGGGTGCGTTAAATCGGAAAATAAATGTTAAGTCAAATAAAAAAGGGGGTCTTCTATAAAATTATTGTTATTTAATTAAATCAAGTAACGTTTTGGAATAATTGAATTCATTCATTAGTATATGTATATGTATAGATATATAATATTTTCATGTGCATGTGGATGGTAGGATATAGAGTCCCTTTTTCGTCGTTTAGTTCTCTGTTGTATTGTTGTATTTTCCACTGAGCATTCGACTCATTCCCTTTCTTTGTTACGATAGGTTGTGCACGAGTAGCTATGCATGCTTAGATTTTGGGGATGCTTTTCATGGGTCCCACACATAGCTTGATATAAATTGGAATCGCATGTTAAGTAATTGAAATGTTACTTATATAAAATTTGACTAGCAACATTATTTTGGTTGTCTCATTGCATTTCACACCTAATGTTCCGGTTGGACCGGTTAACCATAGGTAATCCATAAATCCAGATCAAGTCATTACATGGGACGTCTCACCAAAGTGAAATACAAATAAGGAATCCCCCCAATACACTTACACTTAGATAGGCTAATATATAAGACGAATTAGTTAGAGTTTATTGTACGAGAGTAAAAATAAGGATTTAAATATATACGGGTGAATTTCTCAGAAAAATCTAACACTATTATTCAACAACCAAGTCAACAAGGAGTAATTTCTCGCACACTATTTATCGTTTACGTGACAAAAGTGAATATCAACAATAATGGGGTCTCAAGTAGGTCATGTATAGTATACTTGTATAAATGGGGAATATAATCATTTTACAAGAGTGTATTGCATCATACGAGGGTCCATCCATATATTTAAAACATCCCAAGTTGTTTATATTATCATTACATAGTGCACATAGCATAAATAAGGTCCACGTGACAAATATACAATGATAGGGATGAGTGTGTCAAAAGTACTACTTCTATTGCGTAAGGTAAAACACTAGTAAGCATGCATAATTTTTAAAATTTAGTAAGTCTGAATTTTCGTCTATAACATAGTTTCAATGTCTCAAATGCAAAAAATTCATAAATGGGCTAAACACTTTAAATATAAATTTTAATTTTTCGGCCTATAATCAATTTCGCATTTAACTAAAGCCCAACAAGTGAATTAGGATAGTTATAACCATTTAAATTTACACAATTGGGATAAGAATCAAAATACCCAAAATCTTTGGGGCTTCTAATAATTTTTTAGCATGAAAATTAATGTAGATGAAATTTATCAACTATGCAAATAGAAGGAGGAGAGTAGAAAATTACTTGCCTCGCATTTGTGTCCCGAAATAAATTCAGGTATTGGTGAGGAAGCCTCATTTAAAGTCCGTTAAAAAATAAGCTAAAAAGCTTCTTTGAAATGATATACGAATAAAGTTAGGGTTCGGTTTGAAAATTTGACAAAGTTTAGATGAGGGGCTAAAATAGAAGTAGTAGGAAATTTGATGATTGTCCCCTTATGAAATTTGTGCTCCAATTCTTATTGGAGTTATCCCTTATGTCTTCTTAATTTATGGTCAAATGCCCAAAATAAATGGCAGGGGAGAGAGAGGGACACAATAATGTGATCTTCCAAAAAGTTTCATCCGGCCAAATAACATTCACCAATAAAAATTCTTCGATTTTTGCCAAAACCCAATGTTTGGTTATCTACCCATTTATTTCTGCTACCAGTAAGGAGCAATAAACAAGGGAGTTGAACCCCCTTAAACACTCACTTACAATCAAAAGAAGGCGGGAAATCCCTGTTACCACCACTACCAGCGTCCCCTTATCCTATCTTTTCTAATCCCAATATAGGTCTCCTTGAAACCCCTATTTACCTCCCATTTCTTTCCTTCTCTTTTTATTACCAACCAGTTCCCCTAGAATCCTATGAACCTAACTACAAAACCTAGATACTAGTAGATCCCATTAGTTCCCTCCTAAATGATAAAGCCATCTAAATAGATAGATAATGGGAAATAAGTTAAAAAATTCTCTCTTCTTAAAATATTTAAAGTCTCTAACATCAATGATGCCCACTAACGAATATATAGTAAGCCCACATAACCCACCAACAAATTAAAACCACCACCCATTGATTTAAATGGACTTAAACTTAACTCTATAATTATTTGACAATAAACCAACTAAAAACCATAAACAAACTAAATCTTACCATGAAGTTCATTTATTTAACAAATAATAATTTTACTGTAGTAAGTCAATTAACAATAATAATTTAATTCTAATTTAACTTGTAATTAAACAAATTTAACAACTAATATAAAAATTCACCATCTTAGCTTATTTAACACATAATCCACTTAAATTCTCATAATCAAATCCGAGAATACTTTTATTAGTTACATAACTATCAACTAATTAATTTTTCAAAAAATAAAATAATAGGGTATTATATATTTCCCCTCTAACATAAAGAATTCAATCCTCGGAATTCACAGAAAAGTAACACATGCATACCTACCTAAAAACAAATGTGGATATTTTTGTCTCATTGGATCCTCTCACCCAAGTGGATTCATTGTTGCTATGTTGAATCCATTGAACTGGAACTAGTGGAATCTCCTTAGTCCTCAAAATCTAGACTCTGCGGTCTGAGATATGGTTTAGCTCCTCAATGTATGAGGCATTGACATCTAATTGGATATCATCTAAGTCTCTATGCTGGTAGGCGGCCTTACCCTGCAGGAATTTACGAAGCATCGATACATTAAACACATTATGAACCTGAGCTATATGATCTGGAGACCCTAAATGATAAACGAGTCATCCTACACGATTCTTGATCATGAACAACCCAATATACCTCAAAGCACATAACCCCTTTCATGAAAGACACTTTGAGAAGTTTTTGATTGCCCATCTAAAAATTCATTCCATTCCTATCCAAATCTGCATAACTCTTTTGTCTACTCTGAGCTATCTTGATTCTCTTTCGAATCATTATGTTATTCTTCATAGTTTCCTAAGTAAACCTGGGTCCCAACAAGCTACTCTCTCCCAAATCTAGCCAACACATTGACAACCTACATAGTTAATCATACAACGCCTTATACCATGCCATACTAATCGACTTCTTATAATTATAATTGTAGGTGAAATTAACCAAAGATAAGTTCATCTTCCAACCATCCTTGAAGTCCAATGCACATGCTCGAAGCATATCCTGTAAAATATTATTCACCTGTGTTTACCTATTTGTTGGAGGATGGTATGACATACTCAAGTGAAACATAGTCCCCATAACGCCCTAAAAAATGCCCAAAAAATGAGATACAAAATTAAGATCCTTATCTGAGACGATCAATAAAGATACCTTGTGCAAGTGAACAATCTATGCCATATACAAACGCACTTGTTGCTCTATCGTGAAATTCGTGTGAATATAAAAGAAATGTGCAACCTTTGTCAAACGGTCCAATATAACCCAAATAGAATCATGTTCCATTGGGTTCAAAGGTAATTCAATGATCAGGTTCATCAAAATATTATCCCATTTCTTCTCAGGAATGGGTAAGGAGAAAAGATTCCTAGACAGACGCTCATGATTCACTTTCACCATCTGATAAGTTCTACATTGGGACACAAACACAACAACGTCCCTCCTCATCCTGGACCATCAATATTGCCTCCCTATATTTTGGTACATCTTATCCCCACCAAGATGCATACAAAAAATATGATCCATGGACCTCTTGCATGATAGTCTTACGCAACTCTTCATCTGATTACGCAACTAACCTCCCCTTATTCCGTAATCCACCATCTGAACCAATGGTGTAAAGAGGTACACCGATGGCCAAAAATCTTGGCCACTATCTCCTTGTAAAATTCATCATCTTCCTGTGCTCATACCACTCTCATAAGAATACTGAGAGTCATGGTAAGCATTCCTATCAATGCATCAGCTAACTCATTAATCATCTGGACAGAACCCACATTTGTCAATTGAAGAGAAGAAAAATTGCCACTAGGTCGTCGGATCAAAGCATCTTCCACCAAGTTGACCTTCACTAGGAAATAGTGAATCGTAAACTGGTAGTCCTTGATAAAATCTACCCACTATCGTTGTCGTATGTTGAAATCCTTTTGCATGAATAAATATTGGTGACTCTTATGATCTTTAAAGAGCTTAAACTTCTCACCCCACAACAATGACAGCAAACATGTAGTGCGAACACCATGGATGCTAGATCAAATCATGATCGAGATAGTTACCCTTGTGGGGTTATCTGATACTCATAGGTAATATAGAAATCTTCCTGCATTAACACTCCACCTAATCCCTTTAAGGAAGTATCGATGTATAAAAAAAATACTCAACCCAACTCCTAGGAAGCGATAAACTTGAGCCAAACTCAACTTCTACTTGAGAGTGTCAAAGCCATGTTAACACCTATCCATCCATACAAACTGAAACCCCTTCCGATACAATTTAGTCAATGGTCCTACAATCTAAAAATATCCTCGAATAAACCTCCGATAATACCCATTAATCCCCAAAAGCTACGAACCTCTGTATATTTCATGGGTTATCCTCAATCCAAACATATGTCACCTTATTTGGATCAACTGATAATCCCAATTTCAAAACTACATGGCCTAAAATTGCACCTCTCATTTTTAAAACTCAAATTTCTGAAACTTTTCATATAACTTATTTTCTCGCAACCTATGAAGTGGAAACCTCAATTGCTCGGCATGATCCTTATTATTTCATGAATAAATCAAGATGTCATCTATTAAAACGATGATAAACTGGTCCAAATACATCCGGAACAACCGATTCAGATGATCTATGAACATGGCGGGGTCATTGGTCAGCTTAAATGGCATGACCCTAAACTCATAAAACCCAAAAAGAAGTCAAAAGGAAGTCTTTGGTATATCCTCCTCATGTACCCTCAACTGATGGTGCCCCAAATGCAAGTCCATATTCGATAAGAACGAAGCCCCCCTGAAGCTGATCAAACAAATCATCAATATTTAGTAAAGGATACTTATTCCTCACTATCACCTTGTTCAATTAACGGTCCACACATAGCCGTAGTGAACCATACTGCTTCTTCACAAAAATAATCGAAGCTCCCTACGATGACGTACTATGTTGAATGAACCCCTACTGTAGTAATTAGGTGTTTTACTATTTCAACTCCCTTATTTCCATAGGATCCATCCGATACAGTGCCTTGGGAATCAGCATCGTATGCGGATCCAAATCAATAATAAATATAACCTTTCGTTCTTGCGATAACTTAGAATCACTTTAAAATCTTGACAATATCTCTGACAATCGTAATTGAATCTAGTGAAACTGTTCTCCCTTCCTAAGTCTCCATATCAATAATATACAAGTGTGTTATGACATTACCCTCTAGCCTAGGTATAACAACAATACATATCTCCTGACCCAAAATAGTGAAAAGAAAAGTTCGACCACTATAATATATATGAGGTCTATATCTAAACAACCAGTCCATATCCAAGGTCAAATTCTAAGCATGGGAGTCTAAAACTAACATCACATCATCACAAATCTCTAAAATACGTGTAGATTTTCCTAACGGAGTAGCGATCGATTTTTAAATGCCGGTGTGATACTAATTAAACCGAATTTGCAAATTCCAAGTTAACCTTATTTAATCGGTGTCAATTTTTAATCCAATTTAATTCATCCCTAATATATGCATCTAGGTGTAGTCGATCATGCCAACACAAACAAATATGAATTGCTGACACACAAATTTTAAGGAAAAAAACCTTTCGGGTAAAACCTTTTATTTCACAAATAATACTTACAATGATTACAAGTGAAATCTGCAAAGAATTTACCGCAACAAACTCTCATAGGCCTCAACCTAAATCGACAATGGAATTCCACAGAAAATCCACAAGAACCGCAGTTCAGTCAGCCCAGGAACACCCACGAGTACTCCATTTAACACGCAGTCAAGTCAGCCTAGCACCTCCCTCAAGTGGCACCTAGATCAGCAGTAGATATATTCTCTACAAGAGAAACTTCACAAAATTGTGTTCTTGTGTTCCAAAAGAATTCACATAAAGATTGGGATGATTTTTGAATTACAAACAAAGCTAAAACTCTCAAAAGTGAGAAGACAAACGTTTCTGCCAAAGCAGTTTTCATAGGATAAAATTCTCAGGACTTCTGCTGAAAAACGAAGTTAGAAGGTCAATTTATACAAAAATTGAGTCAGCGCTGGTGGCTCGAATGAGTCAACGGTGTCGCTCGAACAAATTGACATGTCATTTGAATGACGTCTTCGCGCGTCAAACGATGTCGCTTGAACGACCCCTGCATGTCGCTCGAACAACTGATTAAAAAAATAAAACTTTTTCCTTCGTCAAAAACTCTGCCTCAACTCTTTAGAAAATATTCTTTAATGAAAAACTCCTCTCCGACATTTGGATAATATTTTTAAAAAATTATCCCAATACTTTAAGTGAACCGTTAAGGTATAAAAACACAACTATACCAAAATTAATCTCACGGAGGCTTGAATGTTGAAGAACTTTTATATTCGGATCCGTCTTGATGCATGATTGATCTTGATTAAGTCTTCGATGGTTGTAGAATTATCAAATCAAAATGCCTATACAAATCTATTACCCTCCTATGAACCCAAAACTGAAAAGGTACTAAACATGCAAGTCTAAAACTTTTCTTGAAAATCTTCAACTTCAAAAATCTTCAAATCTTTACGCTTTTCTCGTCAGGGTGTACAATATATGATCATCAATCTTTGTACCTACAGACATGAGATAAAGAAAATACCTTTATGATGCATCGAGTTTGAAATGATATAAGAATAAATCGATCAATAATCAAATTTGCCCAATAATGCAAAACTCCCCTATAATTCATTATTCCCCTTATTTATTTGTCCACAATCGACAAGGAAATGAATAAACAAAACAAACATGGAGTGTAACGACAAATATGCATAGAAAACATGGATCAAACTAAGCTCATGCAAAGGAATAACCTAAAAGCTTCCACAAACTATTTTTGATTTTTCGATTTTTCATGAAAAAATGCAAAAATAATTGTACAAAAATCACACACCATAAATTTACACTAAGACAACCAAATCATGGAAACGAAATGAATGGGTGTGAATAATTCGATAGGCAAATAAATGCAATTACACATAATATATGTTCACGATGAATATGTGTACTCCTAACGAATGAATCTCAAAATCGTCCTTAGGTGTCGAAAAATGTGAATTTCGATGACGTCGTCTTAATCAAATCGACAAATCAAAGTTAGACATGATTTTTAACCCAATAACGTCTATAACTATGTAACGGTTTTTCATGACTTTTCCAGGACGTGCAAATACATTTTATATTCCATCCGAACTCCATCATAAATAATAATGCTTCTTATTTTTCTTTTGAGGTGATGAAACAAAGTAAATTGGCCAACTTTTGGCATATTTTTCTTTTTATTTCCTTTAAATTTTTCGGGATCCTCTCAACCTCTTTGGACCTTAGCTTCTATTTTTGTGATATGCATTTTCTAGGTCCAATTTAAATGGCGGCTTAATCACAAAGGATAAATGAGTACCTTTCGTAGCCCTTTCCCGTTTAAAAAATATCACACAAACTCACAACAACGGTTTTTACATGCACTAATTTTATTGTCAAGTTTTATCCCATTTGGTTTGTTTTAAAGACAAAATTAAGATGAAAACACATCGACCAACATGTGATAGACAAGAACAATAATCAAACAAATATGTGCAAGTCTGCATTAAAGTAACTCATGAGTCAAACATGTAGGTAGTAACAACACATCACATCTCAATAACTCCAAACATTGTAAAGCAAAAAAATGTAATGATGACGCATATCAAAACACTATCAAATAGTCACATGGATATGGAATGAAATTTTGACTCGATCATCCAAAATATACATCCATAAACGATGCAAAACAAAATACAAAACACTTTTTGCCTTTTTCAATTTTTTCTCAAAAAAATGAAAATCTTTTTATATTTTTCCATAAATTTTTCAAAAACAAAAGTCTTTTTGGTGAAAAATATAACAAAAATGGAAAACATAACTTCAAAAAATGATGCACACTAGCAATAGGCATAAAATACCATCATGAAAATCATCCATTGCTAGCAAACAAATCTAAACCTCAACCGTTATGTGCAGTGGAGTTTTCCAAAGGTGATGACATCCTGTAAAAAACATCCATCAAGTCATGTGAAGTCTTGATTAAAAACTTTACCTGCTCCCTAAGATGTGCAAACTCTCTCATGTAATCATTCGGAGCATAATGTGTGTGAGCATGTGTGTGAAAACGTGTAGTAGAAAAACGTGACACGTAACCCAACTTAAAACAAAACTCCCTAAGTTGTCCTCTCTTATTACAGTGGGTGAAAACATACATGGGCCTAGGATGACCTTTCTCAAAACGTCTACGACGCACTCTCCTCTCGGGAATGGGATGCCTAGGTGGGTTAGGTTGAGAGCCATATAGATCTATCGCTAACTCGGGAACTGGATGGGGTATAGCGTGGGAAGTGGATGCACCGTCATGACCTATTCCTCATCTCTCACCATCACCCAATACGGGATTGAGAACAATCTTTCCAACCTTCTTAGATGCGTTGTCTAAAGGGACTTTGACTTCCTAGGCACGTTCGAGATCACACTCGAGTTGGGATACACGTGTCATCAGACTAGACACCGTGTTGGTCAAATTACTATTTTCCCGATCTAAAGCAATCAACTATTCACTCAAAGAAACCTTCACCTTCTTGAGTTAACTTGATTTTGCCTCAAACACCCTCAAATTCTCAATCTCACTCTCCAAATTTCTCAGCCTAAGACTTAACTCCTTATTCAATTTCTTAGTCTTTAAGGTCTCGGCATACAAATATCTATATGCAATTTGGATCTCACTCTCATCCACACTAGCACACTCACTCTCATACTCGCTAGAAATACTCAAATCATCCTCGGGGTTTCACGTGCACAAGCATCCTCATCATCTTGGAACAAACTAGGAGTGCTCACGTGACTAGCTAAAAATGTAACAAATTTCCCATATGAAGACTCATCTATAGAATCTTTTACCTCTTCCTCACTATCGCTAAGAGTGGATGACATAGCAATTTTCTTGCCCTTTCTCCTTAGACTAGTGGGATATGCAAAAGCTCTATGACCCCTATCCTCACACTCAAAACACATTTCTTCTTCCTCTTTCTCACCGCTCTCTTTGGCCTCATCTTTCCTTTTATTTTTCTCAAAAAACTTTTCATTAGAAGAATTTTCTTTTGAAAACTTGAGAAACTTTTAAAATTTTTCGCAATCTGGCCATATCAAAATCAACCTCACCCTCAGAGTCGAACTCACAAACTCTCATTTTATTTGTCTTCTTTCTCTTAGACATTTCCTCTCCCTTCCTAGGGTGGACTCTAAGTGCTATTCCTCTATCCTTAGGCTTGAAAGTGTCAGGAAACATGTCAATTTCCTATGTCTAGAGGTCTCCTACCAGCTCTTCTAGTTTTAAATTGCTCAAATTACGTAAGGTATTCAAAACAGTCACTTTTGGAATAAAACGTTTAGGTAGCGATCTTAAAATCTTTTTAACCACTCGTGCATCAGATGTGGGCTCACCAAGATTGCAACTAGTGTTGACAATGTTAGATAAACCTGCGTAAAATCATCAAAACATTAAGATTCAAGCATGGTAATTGATTCAAATTGAGTAGTTAAATTTTGAATTTTAGACTCTTTGACCGCATTTGTGCCTTTGTGGGCAAGTTGTAAAATGTCCCACGCTTCTTTTGACGTGGTGCACATCATAATACGTCAGAACTCCTCAGGAATGATGACACTAGAAATTCCACTCAGCCCACATGAATTAAAAGTGATCCATTTAAATTCGTCCTCAGTCTAGATTGTCACGGGTTGTAAAGTAGTGATGTTATATGCGGGCCTCTTTCACAAACTACCCAAACACTCTCATCAATGTCCTTTAACTATGATTTCATACGTTCTTTCTAGTAGGCATAATTAGACCCGTAAAAAATGGGCATCCGATTATATAAGTGCTCCATTGGAAAAATTGCGATTTTTCACAAAACATATTTTTTTCAAAAAAAAATCAATATCACACAATTTTTACAGAAATAGGAATGCACAATAAATTAGTGTAACCTGCTCTGATACCAATTTGTTAAATGTCGGTATGATACTAATTAAACCGAATTCGAAAATTTTCAAGTTAACCTTATTTAATCGATGTCAATTTTTAATCCAATTTAATTCAGCCCTAAAACATGCATCTTGGTGTAGTGGATTATGCCAACACAAACAAATATGAATTGCTGACACACAGAGTTTAGGAAAAAAACTTTTCGGGTATAACCTTTTATTAGACAAATAATACTTACAACGATTACAAGTGAAATTTGCAAAGAATTTCTCATAGGCTGCAACCTAAATCGGTAATGGAATTCCGCAGCAACTCCACAAGAACTGCAGTTCAGTCAGCCCAGGAATAGCCATAAGTACTCCCTTTGACACGCAGTCAATTCATCCCAGCACCTCCCTCAAGTGGCACCTAGATCAGTCGTAGAGATCTTTTTAACAAGAGAAACTTCACAAAATTATGTTCTTGTTTTCCAAAATAACTCACATAAAGATTGGGATGATTTGTCAATTGAAAACAAAGCTAAAACTCTCAAAAGTGAGAAGACAACTGTTTCTTCCAAAGAAGTTTTTGTATGATATAATTCTCAGGTCTTTTGCTGAAAAACAAAGTCAGAAGATCAATTTATACAAAAATTGAGTCGTCACTGGTTGCTCGAACGAGTCAACAGTGTCCCTCGAACGAGTTGACTTGTCATTTGAACGGCGTCTTTGTGCGACAAATGATGTCACTTGAACGACCCATGTATGCCGCTCTAATGATTAATTAAAAAATAAAACTTTTTCCTTCGTCAAAAGCTCTGCCTCAACACTTTAGAAAATATTCTTCGACGAAAAACTCCGCTCCAACACTTAGAAAATATTTTAGAAGAATTATCCCAACTTGGAACATTCTAAGTGAACCGTTAAGGAATAAAAACACAACCTTACCAGAATTAATCTCGCGGAGGCTTGAAAGCTGAAGAACTTTGATATTCGGATCCGTCTTAAAGAATGACTTATCTTGAATAAGTCTTCGATGGTTGTAGCGGTATATGACATACTCAAATGTAACCAGGACTTATTAAAGATGTCCTTAAATTAATGATGATCTATTACAAGGTCTAAGAAGAAGCTTAAAATATCCACACGACTATGCAATACGAATGAGTGTATAAAGCTGATGTTAAATAAAACTCTAGCTAAAGTGCCAAAAAAATAAAACGTATCGTCCACCGTATGGACATTTCGCTGGCCTTCTTACCGAGGTTGTACCATCTGATAAATAATCCCATACTAAAGCTGAGGCTGCTTTATACAAGCGATGGTACAAGTACTGCTATTATAGGTTGTGACCTCGACGCTGGAAGCTACGGAGGTCGGTATGGTTTCACTTATTGTTGCTGTTAGGGTTTAAAGCCTCATTATCCATTGTTGATGTAAAAAATTAGATTACTCTAATTATTCAATCACAGATAAATAAATGAGACAAAGAATTTTAAAGTGGTTCAGCCTTATATGAATGGCCTACATCCACTGTTATGTTATTGCTGAGTGTTTGGGAATTCTCGATTACAAGTTCTATCAAGAAATTCCGGTCCCTATGAATGAGGGTAATACAATGTATTTATAGCCTTGAGGCTATAATCTGAAAGGGTGATACATTAAATGATATTCATATGAAAGGGTAATTCATTTAATGCTCTTCAAGCGTGTGCGTCAAGATGATAAGCATTCAATGAATAGTTGAACTGTTGATTATCTGGCAATCAATGCTGTGGTTGAGGTGCAGCTCGAACCGCCTTAGTTGCTCGTCGTTCAAGATTTTCTCGGAGAGCTGGAGTTCCTCGGAGAGTTGGAGTTCCTCGGAGTACACCTTTTGCTCGGAGTGAGTATGACTAGGTCGGGGGAATGAACTTCCTCGTTGCTATTGTGCCACGTAGATTGACACGTGTCTTCTTATTATTCGTCCATATCAGCATACTAATTTTGGTATCAATAGAAGCCCCCAATGTTTCATATTTCGAACTTTGATGAGTATGGAACATTCTTTCTCGGTATATGGCAATATTAAATGACTTTCCTGGGTTTTAGGAGCATTTTCTTTGTATTTGAATTTCCTTCAAAATTCGCAGAATCCGCCTTTTTGCATTTTTATAAGCGCTTCGATCTTCGTGCACTTTTTGTCCTTTTAGCCGCCGGTAGCGTAATAGTTTCCTTTTTGTAATCATTTCTTTCGTCGTTTACCAAGGCAAAGTATTTAAACTTCATAGACAATATCACCGTCTTCTACCTTTTCAAATTTCTGCTTTTGAGTTTTCCATAGTCTTTCTTTCTCTTGTGCGTTCATCCTTGTTTTCGTTCGTTGTCAACAGATCTCCCTTTTTCCTGTAAGATCTTCTTCCTTCTTCTTTATTTCTTTTATTCACCATGGTTTATATTATTGAATCTCTTGAGAAATTCCGTTCTGATTTCTCTATTCCATCTTGGGTAACTGTGGAGGATCTTTCTGAGCCTTCAAATTATTTTAACTTGGCTGAGGGACATTGGTTCCCCAGCCTCTTTATTGCTGAATGTGGATTTTCTTTTCCACCAAACCCTTTGTGCTTAGAG
Source organism: Sambucus nigra (assembly GCA_949130495.1). NCBI lineage: Eukaryota > Viridiplantae > Streptophyta > Magnoliopsida > Dipsacales > Adoxaceae > Sambucus > Sambucus nigra. The sequence goes on along the minus strand of OX422208.1, from coordinate 577,980,419 downwards.
TTTTGTCAGTATTTCGATGTTGTTCCTGCAAAAATAGCCCCCAATACATGGAGAATAGTTAATGGGGTTCATAGGTTAAATCAAACTCATGGAACTCGTATAGGAATTCCTGAGATTATGTACTGTTATAGATGGGCTGTTCTAGACAATGTTTTTTATTTAAAAACTAGATTTTTGAATAGGGCCTTAGTAGTCAATCTCCCTGATGCTAATAGGGATTATTTTGAACATGGGGTAGTTATCAAAAATTGGCAACATGCCCCTTTGGTTGGAGACGAAGTATATGAAGGTCCCAAATGCCCTCCATATGGCAACGGGATAGGTTATTTTCATTTTATTTTATTTCTGAAACTATGATTTCATTATGTTTGAATAAATGCGTGATTGACATTTCAATATGTATTTGTTTGCAGTTGACAGTAAGAGAAAAATTCCAAAAGAATCAGAAGTTAACATTAAGCATTTGAAACTTATCTGGAAGTTGCATCAGAAGGTTGCAGACGAGCACGTCAGGTATGCTTCATACTTGTTGCAGTACAAGAGCTATACATCGTCCTTTACTGCTCGTCCTGTGGTCAATATTAGTGAACCATTGCCAGCTTCTGAGGACTCTTCTCCAGAATCTCACATTCCACTAAGTCAGAAAATGGGCAAGAGGAGAGTTCCTGCTATCTTTGAGGAGACTACCTCTGCTGGAGAGGGTAAAAGAAACAAAACAGATGTCCAAAAGGGGACAAAGAAAGTAGATGCTGCCCCTTCTGTTGCTCCTCAGAAGACTGCCGAGAAGCCCCCAGTGGCTCCGAGCAAGAAAAATGCACCTGTGGAAGTGATAACCATTTCCCCAACTAAAAGTTCTTCTTTGGTTGAGACTGTTGAAGTGCCATTGAGGAGACTAAAGAAATCCTCCTCGGTCAGTTTTTCTGAAACCATCCCCCAGCTCCCAGTTAGTGGAGCTGGTGTTCCAACTATTATTCCCCCGAGTTCTGCAATGAGCTCGATAAAGACTTGGACCATTCCTGAAGTCCAAGGAATTGAAGAAAATATGTCTAGGGATATGCTGACATCCCTAGCTACTCGTCACATTGCTTCAGTAAGTTTCTATTATCCTGAATTTTTCTTTCTTTCCGTCAATACAAGTATCTCTGCAATGACTTATCATTATTTTCTTCTTTTTCCAGCTGGTGAGTTGCTTTAACACCATAGTGAAGAAAGATGAAGCACTCAAGGCTTCTAGCTCCTCGTCTGGAGTGGAGGATGCTTTTCTGGGTTTGGCCCAGTCTCTGAAGGAGTCTCGTCAACATTATAACGAGGATAAAGCTGGGTGGGAGAAGAAGTTGACTGCATCTGAGGCAGAGAAGGTGCAGTTGGGAAATAAGGTGAAAGACTTGGAGAGAGAGAATAAAAATATGCCGAGAAGCTCACAAGCTTTGGGGAGCTTGAAAATAAATTGAAGTCGGCTGAGGAAGAGCTAACCCTTCTGCGAGAAGTAAATCGCCAAAAGGAGGAGGTGGAGGCCAAGTTGAAAGCCACCGAGGATCTTCTATCCGAGAAGCTCTCCTCGGAGAAAATGAAAAGAAAAGTGGCTGTGAAAAAATCTTTTTGTACCGATTGGGATAAAGGATGGGACAGGGGGGTGGCAGCAATGATGACTCAGGTGAAGTATGGGAGTTTGAAATACTTCCGAGATGGTTGGGTTGCTGCCTTGCAAGAATTGAAGGTTAGCGAGGACTCAGAACTGTTTCAAAAACATCTCCCTGGTCCTCCCCCAGCTATTGAAGATGAAGAAGAGGATGAAGCTGCCTCCGAAGAATCTTCAATGACAGTGGGTGATCAAGTCCTTGCTCCACAACCCAATCATACAGCCACCGAGGAGATTTCTTCTTTGCCTGCTCCTCCTGAACAAGTCCCAACTTCTGCCAATCAACTCATTGTTCCCACCGAGCAACCAAGCTCCTCGTCCCAGCCTCCCGAGAAAGTCTTGGGAGACAAGGAAAAGGTGTGAAGTTGTTCGGTATTCTCTTTCTATTTTTCTTTTACTTGTAATCTGTATTATGAACGCTATACTTCTTTTGATGATGTAATAAAATCACCTTTTTTGTTCCTCTATGTTGTTGATGTTCTGTCTGCTTCTTTTATTAACTCTTGTCTTCTCCTCTTTACTAGTTTATGGCTAGAATGGACTTGCTATCTGCTAATGATACAAAACTGATGCAGCAATGCCATGAATATTTTAAAGCTGGCCATACTGACCTGAGTGCATCAGAAATTGCTGATATCCTTGGCCATGGTGCTTCAGAGCAGGCAGTGGAAGCTTATCAGTACTTAAAAATATTTACTTGACCGAGCTGTGGCCAATAATGTGGCGTACTACGAGATGATCGAAGAGCTTCAATGTACTCTAGAAGATCTTCAGAATCGGTATAAGGAATCATCTACCCTGTTGCATGAGGGTTATGAGAAAAAGTACCAGCAGATTTCTGCCGAGAAGGGCTATGAGAAGCTCTTTGTTGGATATGATGTTAGGGAGAGAACCCTAAAGGGTGAAGTTGAAGCATGTAGACAGATTGCTGAGATGCTGGAGAAAGAGAATAACAATTTGCAAAAAGAGCTAGCACAATACAAGTCTGCAGCTTCTTCTTCAACAGCTGTAATCCCAGTGAACGACGAGGGATTTTCATTCTTAGAGGTTGAGAATGCCAAATTAAGGCAAGATTTGGACACCTTGAAAAGGTCTGGTACTTCTACTGCTACTCGGGGACGAGGAAGAGGTTCTCGTGGACGAGGAAGAGTTGCACAGAATGTTACCGAGGAACAAAGTAATCCACCTGCTCGGGGTAGATCAAGAGTTCTTCGTCGTATGGTTGATGAAGCTCATACTCATTCAGCGTTGGAAAATCAAGCATTCCAATTGATGGCAAAAGATCGAGCCTTGTCTGAACTGTCCAAGAAAGTTAGAGAATTGGAACCACAAATCTCTGCAAAGGAATCAACATTGGAGACTAAGGAACTTTTCATCCAGAGTCTTCATGAGAAGCTTGAGAGGTTAACATTTCAATTCCATAAACAGCCCAGGGAATTTTGGATGGCTGGATACAACGAGGCACTATTCCATTTAGATGCTCGTATCCAGAACGCCAATAATGAGGGCTACAAATAAGGCTGGCTGAATGCCTTATGTGTGTTGAAACTCGAGCAGGGACATTTTTTGTGGGATTATTATGATCTTGGGGTACTTGAATTGCCTGTGCCACCATTCAATTTGGACATGGAATGGATCCCAGCTCGTGCCATTCCTCGGAACTTACTTGCGAAGTATCTTGGTGACTACAGTTTGCATTCTCAGTTTGAGGTATCTCGTCCTGAGCATCTTCTAGATCGACCTTCTGTGATGAACTTTAGGATGGTGAAGGACTTGAACTTCATCAATTCTCCTCAGAATTTAAATGATCCGCCTGCTGGCGAGGAACCTGTATCAAAAGCTGAGGGGAAAAGACCAATAGAATAGGGATTTCTAATGTAACAGTTAGTATACATAATTATCAATGTAGCTTGTAATTTATTTTGAATTTTAATGAAAGACTTTCATTTTTGTTTGCAAATCTGTATTGCTATTGTCTTGTGCTTGTCAAACACTTTATATTTGTGCTTGCATAAAAAATATTGTGTGGTTCATCGACCAACTTAGTAATAAAAAGTTTCAAGTATCAGTAATGTTGCTCGATCACTTAATAATAAAGTAATGAGTATAAAGATGTTTAAAATCTTTACAACCAACCAAGGTTGTTAAGTTATGCTCGTCGACCAATTATAGTTAGTGAGAGTTTATCCCCGACAAGCCATACTTGGTAAATTTTTAAAATGTGTCCGACCAATCAAGGTCGATAAATTCTCCTCGTCGACCAACTACAGTTAGTGGGTTTTTATCCTCGACCAACCATACTTGGTTCAGTTTGGAATATTTTGTTCTTCGAGAAACTTTTGTAATAATCTTACCTCCCGACCAACATAAGTTGGTATTTGAGAGCATATCTTGCTTCCTAGCCAAACACGTTGGCATTTCTAGGAATGTTGTTCTCGCTCTTTTACCAACCGGAGCTGGTCTGAGTTCGAACTATCATGTCCACTTGCCCTTTTACCAAAATTGGTCTGAGCCAGTGTCAGCCTCCTAACCAAAGGAGTATGGTGTGTTCTCTCCCTTTTACCAACCAGAGTTGGTCTGGGTTTGAACTATCGTGTTCTCGCTCTTTTATCAACCGGAGTTGGTCTGAGTTCGAACTATCATGTCCACTTTCCCTTTTACCAAAATTGGTCTGAGCCAGTGTCAGCCTCCTAACCAAAGGAGTATGGTGTGTTCTCTCCCTTTTACCAACCGGAGTTGGTCTGGGTTCGAACTATCGTGTTCTCGCTCTTTTACCAATCGGAGTTGGTCTGAGTTCGAACTATTATGTCCACTCGCTCTTTTACCAACCTGAGTTGATCACGCTAGTGTACGCCTCTTAACCAAAGGAGTATAGTTTGTTCTCTCCTTTTTACCAACCGGAGTTGGTTGTGGGTTTGAACTATTGCCTCCTAACCAAAGGAGTATAGTTTGTTCTCTCCCTTTTACCAACCGGAGTTGGTCATGGGTTTGAACTATCGTGTTGTTTTTATTGCTGAACAGTGTAGTGTTGCACACTAGTATTCCCCGAAAAACTTTCAATAAAAGAAAAAGGATGGTAAAACATCATCGTTTTATTCATATTGATGGAAATGCTTTACATTTTACATCACTGATAATACTTGCGTAGGTGTTCAGCATTCCATGCATTCTTAAATTCCTCTCCTTCTAGAGTTGCTATGCAGTAAGTTCCTGGTCGAACAACTTCTGTAACTCGGTAAGGTCCATGCCTGTTTGCTTCCAATTTATTATGCTTCTGAATGACCTTCTTCAGCACGTAATCTCCTTCTTTTAAGTCGCATTTCTTCACCCTCTTGTTGTAGAACAGAGTTGTTCGTTGTTGGTAAGCAGCATTCCTAATGGCTTCTTCTTCTCTAACCTCCTTGAGCATATTCAAATCCAATCTTCTCATTAAGTCGCTGACTGGGGAATTGAAATTCAGCACTCTGTGTGTTGGGAGACCCAACTCGGCAGGTATTACAGCCTCACTTCCAAACGCCAGCATATATGGTGATTCTCCAGTTGCTGCTCGGGGAGTTGTTCGGTAAGCCCACAATACTGACTATAGCTCATTAATCCAATTAGCCTTAGCCTCACTTAGCCTCTTCTTCAAACCATTTAGTAATGTTCTGTTCGTCACTTCAGTCTGTCCATTGCTTTGAGGATGGCCTGGTGCTGAATGAGTCTTCAAAATGTTTGATTGACGACAATAGGCTGCAAACTCCTCGTTATCAAATTGTGTTCCATGGTCTGTGATGAAGGCATGAGGGAGACCATATCAGCAGATTATGTTCTTCCAAACGAACTGGTATACCTTCTCGTACGTCATATCAATAAGTGGCTCAGCTTCTACCCACTTAGTAAAATAATCCACTGCAACGACGAGGTACTTGAATTTTCCTCGGGTTGTTGGCAGTGGTCCAACCAAATCCATTCCCCACATGGCAAATGGACAAGGGGAAGTTATGGGTGTCAACAATGCTTGTGGAGTACGTCGGATGGAAGAAAAACGTTGGCATTTATCACATCTTTTGTCGTAGGCTATACAATCAGCCCTCATCGTTGGCCAGTAGTACCCCTGCATCATCACTCTTTGTAAAAGTGTTCGACCTGCTACATGTGCTCCACAAGACCCTTCATGGATCTCTTCAATCAATTCTTTCACCTCAGAGGGATGTACACATCTCTGCAAACCTACCATAATTCCTCGTCTATACAAAACACCATTAGTTAGTACATACCGAGCAGCTTTAAACTTCAATTTCTTTGCAGAGTGCTTATCCTCCGGCAATTCTCCCTCCTCAATATATGCCCTGATGGGATCCATCCAAGATGGTCCTAAATCAAGGGTAATAACATTCATCATCAAGTCTTCATCTATGCTTCGACTTTCTAATACTTCAATTGGTATCGTTCTTCGCAGCTCGGTACGAGTAGTTGATGCTAGTCGGGCCAGTGCGTCAGCTTGTGCATTTTCCATTCTTGGTATTCTGATCAACTGGATGGCTTCAAATTCTGCCAACAACTCCATCACCTTTGCATGATACTTGACCATTAATTCTCCTTTAACTGCATATGTTCCCATCATCTGATTCACAATTAATTGAGAATCACTGAATACCATCACTTGTTGTGCTTCCATAATCTTTGCTAAATTAAGACCTACTATCATGGCCTCATACTCAGCCTCATTATTGGAGGCTTTGAATTGGAATCGCAGGGCATATTCCATGTCAATCTCGTCTGGGGTTTTCAAAACAATCCCTGCTCCACAACCTGTTGTGCAAGATGACCCATCTACATACAATCTCCATGTAGGTACTTCGTCTTCAAATTTCTTATCTGACAGAGTTCCTCGGTGAAATATCTGCTGTTTTCTTTCATCCTCCCCTGGTAATTTTCGCTCCTCGTCGACCATCTCTTCCCGCCCTTTTACCAACCGGAGTTGGTCTGGGTTTGAATTTGATGATCTTTCCACATCCACAAGCCCTTTTACCAACCAGAGTTGGTCTGGACTTACGTCTGTTGATCCTGTAACATCCACTGGTTGGTCAGCGAGCAACTTTTGTTCCTCGGGGGTATCAGGATATGTAAATTCTGCTATAAAGTCTGCTACAGCCTGCCCTTTTAATGATGATCTGGGTTCATACACAATATCATATTCTCCTTGCTCTATTGCCAGTACATCAGTCTCCCTGATTTTTCTGGCTTATGAAGGGATTGCCTTAATGGCATGTCGGTATACACGACGATGGTATGGGCCTGGAAATATGGCCTCATTCTTCTACTTGCTTCAATTAATGCCAATGCCAATTTTTCCAGCTTTGGGTACCTGACCTCTGCACCGCGGAAAGCCTTACTTGTGTAGTAAATTGGTTTCTGGATTCCATTCTCCAATCTGATCAATGCCGAGCTGACTGCATTCTCTGATACTGCCAGGTATAAGTACAACTTTTCTCCCATTCCTAGCCTGGACAACAGTGGAGGTGCTCCCAAATATTTCTTCAAGTCTTGAAAGGCTTTTTCACATTCATCATTCCACTCGAAAGTTTTTCGAAGTGTTTTGAAGAATGGGAGGCATCTATCAGTTGCTCGGGATACAAATCTGTTAAGCGCTGCAACTCTTCCTGTAAGACTCTGCACCTCTTTCTTCGTCGTTGGAGATCGCAACCCTAAAACAACTTTGATCTTTTCTGGATTCGCCTCAATGCCTCGCTGGTTGACGATGTACCCGAGGAACATTCCTTCTCGTACTCCAAATGTGCACTTCGTCGGGTTGAGCTTCATTTGGTATTTATCCAGTTGATCAAAGATCTGACCTAAGTCAACTAGATGATCAACAGCTTTCTTGCTCTTTGTTAGCATATCATCGACATAAACTTCCATATTTCAACTGATTTGTTCGGTAAAAACCTTGTTCATCAGCCGCTGGTATGTCGCTCCTGTATTTTTCAAACCAAAAGGCATAACATTATAGCAATAAGTTCCCCTAGGGGTAATAAAATAAGTACTTTCCCTGTCTCCAGGTTTCATTTTGATCTGGTTGTAGCTAGAGTAAGCATCCATGAAGCTGAGCAGCTCATGTCCCGAGGTGGCGTCCACTAGTTGATCAATTATGGGCAATGGAAAGTGATCCTTTGGGCATGCCATGTTGAGATCGGTGAAATCAACACACATTCTCCATTTATTATTTTTCTTCTTTACCATCACCACGTTGGCTAACCAGTCTGGATATTTTACATCTTCAATGAATTGGGCTTTCTGGAGCTTGTCGACCTCCTCTTGTATAGCTTGATTCTTCTCGGGACTAAATACTCTTCTTCTCTGCTTTACAGGTTTGATCTCCTTATTTACATTGAGCTCATGACATAAGAAATTTGGATCTATTCCTGGCATGTCCTCATGACTCCATGCAAAAGTTTTCTTCCTGTTTCTCAAGAAAGTTATCAACTCCTGTTTTATTGAAACATCCAACGACGAACCTATCTGGGTTACTCGTTCAGGGTGCTCGTCGTCCAGAATAACATTTTTTGTAGATTCCACCACCTGTCCTTTTACAAGTTGGGATTCATCTCTGGGATCAAGTGTTTCAATTTCTGTACCTTCCTCCACCTGATAGGTAGTAGTCTTTTTCCTTGACTCTTCAAGCTCCTCTTGCTCGGCAGATGAATAATAGCATTTTCGAGCTACTTTTTGATCACCTTTCATAACTCCTACTCCGAAATTTGTTGGGAATTTTAAGCACTGATGTACTGTAGATGGTACTGCTTCGAACTTCTTCAAACAACCTCTTCCCATGATGATGTTGTAAGCTGACTGCACATTCTTATCCATCACATAGAAGCGTATTCTCTCTGTTCGACAAGTAGACCAAGTTCCAATGAATATATCCAACTTGATCGTCCCAAGTGGAAAGACTTTCTCGCCAGCAAAACCCAGGAGAGGTCTGTGATAAGGATCCAATTGAGATAATTTCAAATTTAAACTGTCAAAGCATGAGTAGTACATGATGTCCGCCGAACTACCATTATCTACCAAAACCCTTGAAATCACTACTTCTTTCATCCTCATTTTGATCACCAAAGGGTCGTCGTGAGGGTAAAGAACACCTGCCAGGTCATTTTTTGAAAAACCAATGACCAGCTTCTCTTTGTTTACCTTCCTCGGGCGATCTTCCTCAGCCAAATTTATTCGCTGAATGTATGAGCAAGCCTGAGCCTCACCGAGGTAAGCTTTTCTTTCTGCAGTAAGATCTCCTCCTCTTGCATCTCCACCTGTAATGACATTACAATCAAATGACCCAAAGCTTATTGAAAATACCTCTCGTTCTGGCTGCCTTGGTTTCTTGGGAAGATCGAGGTCATCATCTGGATCATCTTCATGGTCTCTCTTCTTTTTCTCCTCTACTCGACGAGGAGATCTAGACCTCTCTCTAGTTCGGTTATTATTTCTTCTTTCACCTCCCCGATCAACATACTTTGCTAGTTTCCCTCTTCGGATGAGTGTTTCAATCTCGTTCTGAAGAGCTATGGAATTTTTGGTCATATGGCCATGATCCTTATGGAACTCGCAATATTTCTCCCTATTCCTCGTGTCAGGGTCTGACCTCAGTTTCTTTGGCCACTTTACTTCCTCATTATTCTTGATTTCTTCCAAAACATGATTAATACCCATTTTCAAAGGAGTATAATTATCGAATTTCTTCAGGACCTCCCATGACGACTTGTTATTCTTAGAATGCTTGTCACCGCCATTGCCCTTATGCTCTTTCTTCTTAGATTTGTCGCCCTCCTCTTTGGTTTCTTTATCCATATTCTTCTTCGCAGCCATAGCCTCCTCGGCATTCATGATTTTGGCCGCTTTTGCCATCAACTCTGACATAGTTGTAGGTGAATCTTTGGCCAAGGTATAATACAACTTGTTAGGCAACAACCCACTCATCAAGGCGGTGATTACTATCTTCTCTTCATAATCTATGACTTCCAGCTTCTCGTTATTGAAACGAGTTATGTAATCTCTAGTACTCTCACCAGATTTTTGTCTAACACTTAACAAGTGTGCTACTCGTTTTACTGGTTTTGCTCCAAAACAGAAATTGTCGATGAACAATTCGGCTAACTGAAAGAAAGTTGAAATCTTACCGTGAGGAAGATTGTTGTACCATATCTGGGCAGATCCAGTAAGAGTTCCTGAGAATGCCCTGCATCTCATCTCGTCAGGGACAACATAGATGTCGGCAGCAGCTTTATACTTCTCTATGTGCAGAACAGAATATGTCTTTCCATCGTATTTGGGGGTCACTACAGGTGCTTTAAACTTTGACGGTGTAGGAAAATCCACAATAGCCTTGACAAAAGGTGTCCCTTGAATAAAAGTTCGTTGTAGGGGATTCTTAGCCATTTCTCCCAATCTATCCTCCAACCACTGAATGGAACCTTTCCATGCGTCATTTCCTTCCTCGGGCCTATTAGTTCGAGCAATTGATTATTCTGAAGTGGCCTCCTGAGATCTATCTTGACGAGGAACTGGTCGTGATTATTCTGATCCTTCTCTTAGATCTGACGGTTGTCAAAAACTCCTCGACACGGCTTTAGGTGGACTCCTATTCCTCCTAGGGCCTAATCGACTGAAAGGAGACACCCTGCTCAATCTTTCCAAGGCACTGGTCCTCTCTGGAGAAAGAGTAATACGTTGCTCAGTATCTGTGGCCCGTATTGATGAAGTTTGCCCAGGTTGATAAGAGAAATCATCAGATTCCTCATTACGATACGCATTTGTACGCCTGGATCGTGAAGAAAGTAAATAGGTTTGCCTCTGACCACTTCGTTGTCCCGAATGTGCAGGTGCACCGCCATGAAGGGTTTGTATGAGTTGCCGCATTGTTTCTTGCATGGAGGTTTGTCCTTGAGCCAGATTCGTCATAATTCCAGCCAGATCTGGAGGTGCAGAAGGATTTGGAAGATTTCCAGCGTTTCGATTGCTAGATTCTGGATTATCTGCCATTGTTGATGAATGATTTTTGGTGAAAAACGATAATAACAATCATTCCCACAGACGGCGCCAATCTGTTGACGTAAAAAATTAGATTACTCTAATTATTCAATCACAGATAAATAAATGAGACAAAGAATTTTAAAGTGGTTCAGCCTTATATGAATGGCCTACGTCCACTGTTATGTTATTGCTGAGTGTTTGGGAATTCTCGATTACAAGTTCTATCAAGAAATTCCGGTCCCTTTGAATGAGGGTAATACAATGTATTTATAGCCTTGAGGCTATAATATGAAAGGGTGATACATTAAATCATATTCATATGAAAGGGTAATTCATTTAATGCTCTTCAAGCGTGTGCGTCAAGATGATAAGCATTCAATGAATAGTTGAACTGTTGATTATCTGGCAATCAATGTTGTGGTCGAGGTGCAGCTTGAACTGCCTTAGTTGCTCGTCGTTCAAGAGTTCTTCGGAGAGCTGGAGTTCCTCGAAGAGTTGGAGTTCCTCGGAGTACACCTGTTGCTCGGAGTGAGTATGACTAGGTCGGGGGAATGAACTTCCTCGTTGCTATTGTGCCACATAGATTGACACGTCTCTTCTTATTATTCGTCCATATCAGCATACTAATTTTGGTATCAACAACCATGATGGCCCTACCCTTGATGCTTCCCCATGATGGCCCTAGTTGATTTGTCCCTAACCCTAGCACGACTGTTCCTAACGCTATCCTTGAATCTTCACACTAGGACAAACTCGAAATCTATGTTCCCTACCTCCACATCTAAAGCATACTACCTCAAATGGGGTCGTATACCCCCTCTATTGGCTATCTTGGTAGAACCTCTCATGCCTAGGACTAAAACATATTCACTTAACCTTTCTCTCTCTCTCTCTCTCTCTCTCTCTCTCTCTCTCTCTCGTAGATATTGATACTACTAGAAGAGTTAATATAGGAGGTATATCTTGCCTCGTTGCCTCGAAGCCTGCCTAGACTGCATAGATGATTAACTTCGACAAATGTTGAGTCTAATGTGGTATTATCTCTCAACATCCGATATTTGATAAATATTCTCTCTCTCTCTCTCTCTCTCTATCTATCTATCTCTTATTTCACCAACCATAGCCGCACATAAGACCTACAAGTACATCATCGATCGCTTTATCGTCTACACTCCCTTTACTGCTGATAGCTTTATTTTCCATTTTTGAGCTACTTATTTGCTTTTAGTCTCTCTCTCTCCCCCCTCCCTAGATATGACAATTTTACCATTACCATATCATGTATTGATAATTTATTTTTCTTTTAGTTTCAAATCACCAATCGTTTTTATTACTTGGTTTTTTATTTGAGATTTGGATCTTGAGCACAACAGATCCACTATTGTGATTATATTAATTATATTTATGTGTATATATACATGATAAACTAGTTATTTGTGGTTGCTTAAAAGTCTATTAGGCATAAAATTGATTAATACCTTTGAATGTATTGTAGTTGGAGTGATTAGAATTGGTGATTAATTGCTTGGTTTTCTAAATTTTCTGCTATACAAATATTGATTCAGTTTTTGAGATTGTCATTTTTATAACTTTATTTTCTATAAATCTGTGAATCTCAAAACTTATAACATTTAGTTATGATTAATGTATTAGGCTTAATAGTTCATTAAATAAAATCTTCATTACACATGGATTTAGGTTTCAATAACCATTTAATGGGTAATTTTCATATAATTTCTTTTACATCCCATTATGTATGTTACTTTCCACTTGGTATGTTAATTTTAATGGATAAACAATGTAAACGGATGCAGATACTATCCAAATTCAGGGAATATGAAAGGATACGAATATGGAGAGTTATTTTACTATCCGAGCGAATACGAAATGAATATGAATAGTTCATCACAATGGAAGATACGGATATGGATGGCATGATATCTGCTCTGTATCCGTTTGTGTACGACTCTTAGGGACTAGAATACTCGGCCTAACGAGAGCTTAGGGTGAGGGGCCGCTAGATCGAACTTCCCCACTAGCTCTTCTGCCAAGCAAGATTTCCTCATGAGAGGCATCTAAAACTCTAACTGGAAACCCTATAAGCAATGAAACCTAGATAAGAGTACAAAGATAGGCACATGTCAAAGTACGCTTTGCATAAGTCTAAGAGAACCTATAATCTCCGAGGCATAAGACCATACTCTGGTACCAAATGTGATACCCCATATAATTAACTATTTAGGTTGGTCAATTTTAAAATTAAATAGGATATTAAAAAAATCTAATATCCTTCTCAGCATGGAGATATCACATGAAATAATAGACAAGTAACATGAAAGCGATATAAAAATCCTCAATAATAATTCTTCAATACAATCCCAAAGAATCTCTGGACAATACAAGACAACTAAGTCTTGACATACAAACTAGAATGTTTCCAAAATAAACTAGGCTGCAAAGTAAATGGTAACTAAATAAAGTTAAATACCCACAATGTCTTTAAAACAGATATTTGGAGAGAAACAAATGAATATCCAATGTTTGTTAGAATGAGGTAGATATACAAGAGGTTCATCCCTAGCATCCAAGGTCCAAGTAAAGAGATGGTTCAAAACCCTAGCAAGTAACTTAACAACACAACTCAAAGTAGTTATATGAATAGATGATAGAGTCACAATTTTTAATTTAATGGGCGATCCAACCCATAAGCGTAAACCCATCAAGTATTAAACTTATACCAGTTTATTTAATTACTTAAACATTCTCATGATTAAAGTAAAACGTAATCAACATACTCCCCTTCCTCTTGGCCATATCATAAACCTGCGGTACGCCAAATTTAAGTAATAACCTAAACCTCGATCGACTGTTTCACATCGCCGGAATAACACATCATACTTTATCATAAATATCACATTTCACGTCTTCACGCCAACTGGTATTTGCATGGTTGTAAATTCACATATCACAATATCAGGTGACCCTTCTCGAAGCCCACCCCATTTCACATGTTCATTTATCATTGACATCATTAACACATCTTTAATTTTCTCCAAACAAATAACTCAAAACCCCATTCACTCCACCCTCGGGTCACATCATTCGATATCATTTATATTTTTTAGTATATTTCATCAGGAACTAAGGGATCAATATCATTATATATAAAATTTCATAAGTAAATCATTTAATTAAGGGAAAATAAATTTGATTAAGACTCTGAGTTGTCAATACTACCCGTATATAAACCCCGTGTGTGGGACGCCTCACCGAAGTCAATTCCAAACAAGGAACACCCTAAAACACTTACATTTAGATGGGGTAATAGATAAGATGAATTAGTTAGAGTTTATTGTGCGAGAGTAAAAATAAGGATTTAAATATTTACGGGTGAATTTCTTCGAAAAATCCAACAATATTAATCAACAACCTAGTCAACAACAGGTAATTTCCCATACTCATTCTATCGTCAATGTGACAAGAGCATATATTAACATTAATAGGGTCTCAAGTAGATCTTGTATAGTATACTCCCATAAATGGGGAATATAATCATTTTACAAGAGTGTATTGCGTCATATATGGGTCCATCCATAAATCCAAATATCCCAAGTTGTTTATTTTATTATTACATAACGCACATAACATAAATAAAGTCCACGTGTCAAATGAAAAATAATAGGGACGAGCGTGTTAAAAGTACTATTTGTATTGTACGTGGTAAAATCCTATTAAGCATCCATAATTTCTGAAATTTAATAAGTCTAAATTTTCATCCATAACACACTATCAAAGTCTCAAATGTCAAATTTCATAAATGGGGTCCAACATTTTAAATAAAAAAAATTCATATTTTGACCGATAATCCATTTCCCATACAACAAATGAATTAGGGTAATTATTACCATTTAAATTTAAATAATCAGGATAAGAATCTAAATACCCCAAAATCCTAGGGGTTTCTAATAAATCTTTAGCATGAAAATTAATGTAGGTAAAATTTATCAACTGTCCATATCAAAGGAGGAGAGTAGAAAGTAATTGGCTTCACAATTGTGTCCTAAAATAAATTCACGTATTAGTGAGGAAGCCTCCTTGAAAGTCCCTCCAAAAAATAGGCTCAAAAACTTCTTTACAATGATATATGAATAAAGTTAGGGTTTAGTTAAAAAATTTGGCAAAGTTTAGATGGGGCTAAAATAGAATTAGTAGGAAATATGATGATGGCCCCCTTGTGAAATTTGTGCTCCAATTCTTATTGGAGTTATCTATTATGTCTTATTAATTTATGGTCAATTGCCCAAAATAAATGGTAGGAGAGAGAGGGGGACATAATAAGGTCATCTTACCTTAAGTTTCATCCAACCAAATATTATTCACTAATAAAATTTGTTGAATTTTTCCCAAAACCCAAAGTTTGGTTCGCTACCCATTTATTTCTAACGCCAGTGAGGAAGAATAAATAAGGAAGCCCACCTTAAACACTCACTTGGGCCAAAAAGAAGAAGGGTAACCCTTGTTCCCACCATTACTAGTATCCCCTTATCCTATCTTTTCTAATCCTAACATAGGGCTCCTTGAAACTCGTGTTTACCTCCCATTTCTTTCCCTTTATTTTTATTACCAACTAGCATCCCTAAAGTCCCATGAACCAAGTTGCAAAACCTAGACACTAGGATATCCCATTAGTTTCCTCCTAAAAGATGAAGCCACCTAAATGGACAGAAAAGGGAAAGGAAGCGCCTCAATTCTCTCTTCCTAAAATATTTAAAGTCTCCAACATCAATGATGCCCACTAACAATATATAGTATGTACGTATAAAATCTAAGCCCACACAACCCACTAACGAATTAAAACCACCACCCACTAATTTAAATGAACTTAAACCCAAGCCTATAATTATTTGACAATAAACCAATTAAAAACCATAAATAAACTAAATCTTATCGTAAAGTTCATTTATTTAACAAATAAAAATTCTACTTGATCAAGTCAATTACTAATAATAATTAAATTCTAATTTAACTTCTAATTAAACAAATTTAACAATTAACATATTCACCATCTCAATCCATTTTAATTTATTTAAGACATAAGTCACTTAAATTCTCATAATCAAATTCAGGTATTCTTTGATTAGTTACATAACTATCAATTAATTAATTTCTCAAAAAAATAAAGTAACGGGGTATTACAAAAAGAGGAATTCTCAACCGTGGAACTGCAAGATCTCCTACTATAGACAAAGCCCGTGAGGGTCCCAGAAGACAAAAGATACAAGTTCAAGTACCATTAGTTCTTTAAAGATGATGAGCATAACACCAATGATTTCTTCCATATAAAGGAAACCAATGAAGGAGTTATCAAGTGAGGGTACCTCAAGGAGTTCATTTCCAAGGGGTGTTGGGAAGGCTTAATATAATAACAGGAATAAGGACTAATTCCCATTAATCGATGTCAACACCACTTCAGGAAGGTTTGCAGGAGGTGAATCCTCCTCTACTATAAGAAAAGATCACCTCAGGAGCATATAATAAGATGGAGCTCTGAATAACATCATATATTGCCAAAGTAATTCTCGTAAGGAGATCCCTATGATGGCCTTTCCAGATGTAGATCTCCAAAGGATCCCCTTACACATGATGACCCTCTGGTCATTATGGTTATAATAGGTAATGCAAACAAGAGAAGGGTATTGGTTAATACAGGGAGATCAATAGATATTTTATTACTTGATTCTTTCAAAGATATGGTTCTAACTGTAATGCCCCGACCTAGATTTAAGGGTTGATAAAGGACTAACCAGACCCGAATCACCCGTTAATTGTGAAGTGCAATGAAACATCCTAAATAATGTTCCTAATCCAGTTTTATTATTATTTAACGTTACCCTTATTAGCATGTGAGTTCAATTTACAATCACTACCTAATATGACCCAAGGGAAGTGCCCCAAAGCCAAGTAAACAGAGCTACTAATGTAAATACAAGTAAATACTTACTTGTATAACGCGCTCAAAATACAAAATTGCAAGCAACCTGCCAAAACAAAAGGAGGGAGTGAGCTGAATGCTCCGTGGGAACTATACAAATGCACTATAGAAACGAACGACAGAAAAGAATACTCACACGCTACACTTCATGCATGTGAAAGTTCGTATATATCTACATATATACCATTGAAAATACATATCGCAATGTATTAAACCATTTTATTCCAAAAATGTCATTTAACCCGTTTATTCTCCCTATCTTTACAAAAATTATTTGTATCATTATGCTCAAAAACTAACATTACTTACCATTAACGCACACAGTTAAAGAATTAGCAATTGTTGGGAAAATATTTTATTTACTTTTAAACATTTATTAACTCACGCCAGAGTTACTTAACCATATTATAGGACTTCTACTCAACGCACGCATACACCGTGTTTAAAAAATACTCATTTTCCTTTGAAAGCCTCATATAACACACGCTTGTGTTTATTATGATTCAAACCTCATTAGGTAGCTAAAACATCATTAAGTCATCTTGTTTAACCAGCCCATGTTACCACATGAACATTAAACTTTTAATGCTATATTCTTGCATTAATAAATCATTGAATCAATACCATTTATTTGTGCCTCTTTCATGAATATTCAATTCATCACTTAGCATTTTCGTTAGGGATTCCGCCGACATACACACCCGTCACAACACACGCACGCCCACGATTTCACGAAATTTCATCGCCTGACACTGAGTGCCAAGTAAACTACAATTGGTTTGGGGTCTTTCACCACTAAGGATAGCATAACCTTGGTTAATTATTTAACCCAACATCATCCAGTATCATTATCTTTCCAATGTGTTCGATATTTTCATATTTCCCACATTAATTTGCCTTTCTCGGGCGGAAGCCAAAGCCTTGGACTTAACCGTCCATTTTTCCATTATTCATTTAGGAAAAATCATTATATTCTATTAAAGTCCCTTTTTTCACACATGCTGATTTTACACCAAAAATCATTTATGTTTAAGGACTCATTTCATTCTTTCTATATACGTGTCAAAATACTCTTTAACATTTTTGTTTCCTAAAATGTTACACTTTACGTAAATTGTCAATTTACCCAATTGACATCAAAATACGTAACTTCACTCCTTATTCAAGTGTTATTTATAAAAACACACTGTTTAAGCTTCAAACTTAACACGTAGGCATTTTAGTCACTATGACACTTTTTTAACTTCTAACTTTGTCAAAAATCATATTTTTGCACATTACTCCCTTAAATATATAAAATCATACTTTTCACACATTAAACTCTACACGCTTTATTTATGAGTTTTAACATTAAAAACCCATTTTAGTCTACATTTACACATTTGAAACTTTGCATTTCAAACTTAGTGTTACACGTTTTAATTGTGGCTTTATGCACAAAGACCCATACTTAGTCTTTTTATTCACACTTAGTCTTCTACACTTTTGTTATTTACATTTTCACCTAAAGTTTGCAAGAAGATGTGACACCCCGCCTAATTAAACCCCTGGTGATCAGTCCTAAATTAAATTAGAACAGGTTTCTCAGTTGGTTCATTCTTAGCATCACTGTCGAAACTTTTTAATTACTAACCACCTAAGTGAAATTAGACTGGTGCCAAATTTTTGTAATACCCCGTAATTTTAAATGACTTTTAAAATGGGTTATATTTTAAATAAATGGATTAATTAGATTTTATTATTAATTAACTCATTCGGGTTTTATCCAGACGGTGGATATTAAATTGGAAGATTCTGAATATTACTTAAAGATATTTAGGTAATATATGAATGTGATGTCATTGATATGACTGTATGATATAAATTCGGTAATTTATATTTTTAGTCAGACGCGGTATGGGACGTGTAGGGACTAGTTTATTAAATTAAAAAGGAAATTTATTTTCTATCGATCTAATAGTCATTTCGACTGTGTCGTTGCGTCCGGAAGGTTCGAAATAGTCAGAAAAGTCTATTTGGATGTTAATTTTGAGTCTCGGGTCATTTGGGAATGAATAGACAACCCGAAAGGGCATTTTGGTCATTTTTCTAGGGGGGATGAATAGTGATTCGGATTTGGCACTATTATAAGTATTGGTAGATTAAGTGTATGGGAGTTATTCATCTCCTCTTCACAAATAAGAGCAGCCATCTTCCTAGAGAGAGTGTGAGAGTGCTTGGGAAAGGAAAAGTCACTTGGGAAGGAGAAGAACAAGAACCAAGGTTCACCACCACCAACCACCACCTGAGTTTGACCGGAGAAGGGACAACCAACTGAGATATACTACACCAAAGGATCAGACCTACAAGAAAGGCAAGTGTTTGATAATGGAAAATTAAGTTTGTATATTGTCCATGTTAGAATTATATGAAAAGAGAAGATTATTATTGTTTGGAAGAAATAATGGAGTATTAAATGGATTTCTGGAAAACTGAAATGATATAGGAAGTTAACTCATGTTTTAGGATGTTAATAATCCATGAAATTAGTCAGGAATCTGTTGAAGAAAGTATGAAAACCATTGATATGTTCTTGAAGATGTTATGTTAATAATTTCTGGAAATAAGGAGATAAACATGTTTTTTAATCCAATCCCTTGATGATTCTAGGATGTTTAGTGTACTGGAAATCGTTCGTATATGTTGGTATATCATGTAGTAAACATAATAACTCATTTTGGAGATTAATATGAAGGTTTGAATGAGTAAAAATGGTGAAACCCGTAGTTGCAGAAAATGCAGAAAATCAGGCCAGGACCTGAGGGATCGATCGATCGACCCCTACCTTCGATCGATCGACCTCCCTAGTTTATGTAAAGTTGGTTCTTTTTAAATGTTGATTCTTATCCCAAACCTTTTGTGGATCTTTGGTGATTATTATTTTGAGATTATGGGACCTAGAAAATATCAGTAAACCCCTGATAAGATGTGAATTAAATTTGATGGGGATTCGAGTGATTTAAATGATGGAAATTATATTGAATGGAATTTCGATTATTAGATTCATTTGTTAAATTCTAAATGGAGATGTATGAGGATTAAAGATAGGACCAGTAGAGGTGATTGAATATAACACCTGGGTATCCTTAAGTTTATAAGAGGGTTAATTCTAAGTGAAAGAATATGTGTTTATAAGAGATTTGAAACTATCGGTTTTAACCTTAATAAAAAGGAGAACTAAACTCGTAGTAGTTCGGGAGAAATAATGTTATGGACCAGTAGGATATTAGTGACTTCTTACTGAATATAAGATGAGGAAAATCCTATTTGAATCTTGTGATATGGGAGTTTAGAACACATTTGGTTGAAAGAGGTTATGAGGTTATCCTGATTGCATAGTTTAAGTTTTCGGACCTCCTCGATCGTAAAAGTTAAGTAGTAGTGTATTAGAGGGGTTCCTCGTTTGGATTTCGCTTTGTGAGACGCTCCGCGCATGAACCTTAACGACGTCGGTAGTGGAGAGATGTTATAGGATGCGAGGATAATTAAATTATGAAGTAAAGATATGGTATCTAAATGCTACGTATGGGAAATATCTTAGGGTAGTGATAATTACCTTATTGATATTATATTATAGGTATGATAATACCTATTTGATTGATTGATGATTATGTATATGACATACCTAGCTTACTTGCTATCGGTGGTAGGTTTACGCGTGAGGGCAGTCATATCCTGATGAATCCATGGGATCTTTGATTTGTCGCTCGAGAACATAGGTCTACGAAAGACTTATCGGGGAGTTGATAAGTCCGCTGACTGTGGGTACGTAGGTATGTGCGTGACCCATGGATACGAGAACTATGTTCGCCTCCAATTTGTTTGTTGTTTGTGGTTCGTGGAATCTTACCGAACTTGTAGTTCCCTATTCGACGACCTGCGATGATGGGACATGATAGCAGAGTAATGCATTGCACCACATATGTGACTCGGGGTGCTGTATTATATATGAATATATATATAATGGATTAAATGGTTACATAATTATATATTGTGTTTAAATCTATCTACGGTGATAATTGTAGATAACGGTGAATAGAGAAAGATGATGGAATTAAGTTACTAAATGTTTATGCTTATAGAATTGAAAATCTTAACTCATGTTAATGAGAAACGATTTATACTAATGAGTAATGACTCATGTTAATGAGAAATAATTTATACTAACGAGTAATGATTCATGTTAATGAGAAACTCATCATAAAGGAGATATGTAAATGAATAATAATGTGACGTATTGTATGGGACATACGGGGATTATGATATGGGAATGGAACTTTAATATGGAGATTAGAAAAGAGGAACCATTAACTAGGAGGTTAATAGGAAACGTTAAGTGTGCACTCTAGTTGAGAGGTGAGAATAGCAAGTGAGAGTTGGATCTAACATGTACATAATAAATGCTTTATTGCACTTGTTAAATACTTGCTGTTTTTAAAAATACTCTACACATTCGGGCTCTGACCCGTTTCCTTGCATATTTTCTCTTCTATTGTATCTCTATATCAGGTGTCCAGCAACAGGGACGCCAACCATAGTTGATTGTGACAAGCTATGGAGCTATGGAAGTTTTGCTTAGACGCTTATCATCTTTTGATTCACAGTATTCTTAGTTAGGGCATGTCGCCCAAAGGATTCAGTTATATTTTCTATCGAGGTCAAATTCTATTGTATTCGGGACTCTTTAATACATTTAACATTGTTGGGATTATTGTAAAGGATTTATATTATTTGGGAATGTTTATTCCAGTTGCATTTAAATTCTTTTGAGTTATTTATTTAGTGATCTGTGTTGTAGAATATAATGTGTTGTGTTATTCTTAAATTGAAAAAGGGATTTTGTTAAATTAAAATTTGGAAAGTTTTTAACACCAGCTTAATTGGGTATTGGGTGAGTTGTTAATTTTTTTCGACAGTGATGCTAAGAATGAGCCAACTGTATATTCTGTTTTAATTTGGTATGGGACTGACCACCCGGTATTTAATTAGGCGGGGTGTTACAGGTGGTATCAGAGCATCAGGTTCTAGTGTCCTTTAGGATCTGTACGGCTTACTGTGTCTTCAGCTTAGTGTTCTTTGATGTAGAGCCCTATGAGTAGGATTATTGCTTTTCTATTTACGCCTACAAAGGTATGATGACTGCGACCGAAGTTGCTGCAATTGTAGCTCAGGCAGTCAATACGGCTTTAGCTGCTGTTCAGCAGGCTCCAGCACCGGCACCGGTTGTGCCACTCGCGCAAGGGCAAGTGTTTTCCTACTGCATGGGAACGAGAGAGGGATGCCTTTCAGAACGCGCACCCACCTGAATTTCAGGGAGGATCAGATGTTGTGACTGCTAGCCAATGGAAGAAAGATATCCAACGGCACTTAAGAATGATTAAATTCACTGAAGTTCAACGTCAAATACTAGCCACATTCAAGCTAGTAGGGGAAGCTTTGCAATGGTGGGAAGCTACGACCACTATGGAGGAGAGGAACATAATGACTATCCAAGACTTTTGGATACGGTTTGATGGGAAGTATTTTCCTTCCTCCATCCAGACAGAGATGAGACGGAAGCTATTTGATTTGAAACAGGGAGAGAAAACTGTGGCGGAATATGAGGAAGAGTTTACTAGATTAACTAATTTGGTACCAGCTGAAGTACCTACTGAGGAGAGGAGAGTCCTAATGTTCACTGATGTGTTGAAATATAAAATTCGACAACATTTATTGGGAAATCTTTTATTACGTACGCATGGCAGATAAGGGCCATTGGACGGATAGCGGAGATCGTACTTAGGAGGTTATGAAGTATGTTCGAGTATTATGACCATAGTCGAGGTCACCCCTTTTATGGAAAAATTTAGGAGAATCATTAGTAGAGGTTCTTGAAATGCGTGAATTATGTATGTTCCCTAACGAAGGCAATATATTGAAAGGATTGGGTATATAGTGGTGTGTGGTTAACTAGAACTGAAAATTTGGGGTAAAATTTTTCTTGACTCATCGGAGCAAAGTTATAATATTTGGATTCAACAACCACCTCCCGCGAATGAGGGTATGTTTTCTATCTAAGTAATTATGAAGCGTATATTGATTTTGTTACGATTAATGTTGTGTGGGCAAAAGGGTTGCTAAACTTAGCCTATAGCACTGTTATTTATGTAGACTCACTGAGGGGTGTGGGACACCTTTATATTACATGTTATCACGTGGGTTTGATTTGTATCATGGGGCTACTTACCTTGATCATGTCCGAGTGTGATTCGACTATCGGCGTGCATTGATTTGTGTATATGAGAGCATATGTCTGCATCTTGTCTTCTATAAAAGAGTAGATGCCTAGACCCTATTTGAAATCGATAAAAAAAAAACAAATTTCTGTTTTTAAAATTGATAAACCTGATATTTTTTTAAACCAAAAGTTTTATATATTATTGACTAAGGACCTTAGGAGTTTCGATGACCGAATACTTTAGGAAGTAGTGTATCGGGGTGGTTCCTTGTTTGGATTTCGCTTGCGAGACACCCCACGCATGAAACTAATAACCGTTGGAAGTCGAAATAAGTTAGGTCTTTGGGAAACGAGTTTATAACCTTTGCAAAAATTTTAAGTTTGAAAGCGGTACGAGAGGGTGTATGGGCGCCCTGGATGATTGGATTGTGGTATTTTTCATAATTGTGAAAAGGTAAGTAATTGAGACTTCAGGATTTATTTGTTCAGTACGAGAGGATCATTTGTTCCTAAAGTTTGTCACGAGGACGGTATAAGGAAGATTGGGTAAAGTCTAAATCTGATTCAGTTGAAACGATATGGTGAGGCTTGGCGTATAACATCGATAGGGACTTTGTTAATGTATTGTATGGGCGGTACATCTTGGATTTCTTGCGATGTGAGATTTATACTCGGAGTTGACCTTACCGTTATGACTTATATTCCTGAATTTCGGGATGAAATTCTGTTATAAGGGGGAAGTATGTAATACCCCGTAATTTTAAATGACTTTTAAAATGGGTTATATTTTAAATAAATGGATTAATTAGATTTTATTATTAATTAATTCATTCGGGTTTTATCCGGACGGTGGATATTAAATTGGAAGATTCTGAATATTACTTAAAGATATTTAGGTAATATATGAATGTGATGTCATTGATATGACTGTATGATATAAATTCGGTAATTTATATTTTTAGTCAGACGCGGTATGGGACATGTCGGGACTAGTTTATTAAATTAAAAAGGAAATTTATTTTCTATCGATCTAATAGTCATTTCGACTGCGTCGTTACGTCCGGAAGGTTCGAAATAGTCAGAAAAGTCTATTTGGATGTCAATTTTGAGTCTCGGGTCATTTGGGAATGAATAGACAACCCGAAACGGCATTTTGGTCATTTTTCTAGGGGGGATGAATAGTGATTCGGATTTGGCACTATTATAAGTATTGGTAGATTAAGTGTATGGGAGTTATTCATCTCCTCTTCACAAATAAGAGCAGCCATCTTCCTAGAGAGAGTGTGAGAGTGCTTGGGAAAGGAAAAGTCACTTGGGAAGGAGAAGAACAAGAACCAAGGTTCACCACCACCAACCACCACCGGAGTTTGACCGGAGAAGGGACAACCAAGTGAGATATACTACACCAAAGGATCAGACCTACAAGAAAGGCAAGTGTTTGATAATGGCAAATTAAGTTTGTATATTGTCCATGTTAGAATTATATGAAAAGAGAAGATTATTATTGTTTGGAAGAAATAATGGTGTATTAAATGGATTTCTGGAAAACTGAAATGATATAGGAAGTTAACTCATGTTTTAGGATGTTAATAATCCACGAAATTAGTCAGGAATCTGTTGAAGAAAGTATGAAAACCATTGATATGTTCTTGAAGATGTTATGTTAATAATTTCTGGAAATAAGGAGATAAACATGCTTTTTAATCCAATCCCTTGATGATTCTACGATGTTTAGTGTACTGGAAATCATTCATATATGTTGGTATATCATGTAGTAAACATAATAACTCATTTTGGAGATTAATATGAAGGTTTGAATGAGTAAAAATGGTGAAACCCGTAGTTGCAGAAAATGTAGAAAATCAGGCCTGGACCTGAGGGATCGATCGATCGACCCCTACCTTCGATCGATCGACCTCCCTAGTTTATGTAAAGTTGGTTCTTTTTAAATGTTGATTCTTATCCCAAACCTTTTGTGGATCTTTGGTGATTATTATTTGGAGATTATGGTACCTAGAAAATATCAGTAAACCCTTGATAAGATGTGAATTAAATTTGATGGGGATTCGAGTGATTTAAATGATGGAAATTATATTGAATGGAATTTCGGTTATTAGATTCATTTGTTAAATTCTAAATGGAGATGTATGAGGATTAAAGATAGGACCAGTAGAGGTGATTGAATATAACACCTGGGTATCCTTAAGTTTATAAGAGGGTTAATCCTAAGTGAAAGAATATGTGTTTATAAGAGATTTGAAACTATCGGTTTTAACCTTAATAAAAAGGAGAACTAAACTCGTAGTAGTTCGGGAGAAATAATGTTATGGACCAGTAGGATATTAGTGACTTCTTACTGAATATAAGATGAGGAAAATCCTATTTTAATCTTGTGAGATGGGAGTTTAGAACACATTTGGTTGAAAGAGGTTATGAGGTTATCCTGATTGCATAGTTTACGTTTTCGGACCTCCTCGATCGACAAAGTTAAGTAGTAGTGTATTGGAGGGGTTCCTTGTTTGGATTTCTCTTTGCGAGACGCTCCGCGCATGAACCTTAACGACGTGGGTAGTGGAGAGATGTTATAGGATTCGAGGATAATTAAATTATGAAGTAAAGATATGGTATCTAAATGCTACGTATGGGAAATATCTTAGGGTAGTGATAATTACCTTATTGATATTATATTATAGGTATGATAATACCTATTTGATTGATTGATGATTATGTATATGACATACCTAGCTTACTTGCTATCGGTGGTAGGTTTACGCGTGAGGGCAGTCATATCCTGATGAATCCATGGGATCTTTGATTTGTCGCTCGAGAACATAGGTCTACGAAAGACTTATCGGGGAGTTGATAAGTCCGCTGACTGTGGGTACGTAGGTATGTACGTGACCCATGGATACGAGAACTATGTTCGCCTCCAATTTGTTTGTTGTTTGTGGTTCGTGGAATCTTACCGAACTTGTAGTTCCCTATTCGGCGACCTGCGATGATGGGACATGATAGCAGAGTAATGCATTGCACCACAGCTGTGACTCGGGGTGCTGTATTATATATGAATATATATATAATGGATTAAATGGTTACATAATTATATATTGTGTTTAAATCTATCTACGGTGATAATTGTAGATAACGGTGAATAGAGAAAGATGATGGAATTAAGTTACTAAATGTTTATGCTTATAGAATTGAAAAGCTTAACTCATGTTAATGAGAAACGATTTATACTAATGAGTAATGACTCATGTTAATGAGAAATAATTTATACTAACTAGTAATGATTCATGTTAATGAGAAACTCATCATAAAGGAGATATGTAAATGAATAATAATGTGACGTATGGTATGGGACATACGGGGATTATGATATGGGAATGGAACTTTAATATGGAGATTAGAAAAGAGGAACCATTAACTAGGAGGTTAATAGGAAACGTTAAGTGTGCACTCTAGTTGAGAGGTGAGAATAGCAAGTGAGAGTTGGATCTAACATGTACATAATAAATGCTTTATTGTACTTGTTAAATACTTGCTGTTTTTAAAAATACTCTACACATTCAGGCTCTGACCCGTTTCCTTGCATATTTTCTCTTATATTGTATCTCTATATCAGGTGTCCAGCAACAGGGACGCCAACCATAGTTGATTGTGACAAGCTATGGCGCTATGGAAGTTTTGCTTAGACGCTTATCATCTTTTGATTCACAGTATTCTTAGTTAGGGCATGTCGCCCAAAGGATTCAGTTATCTTTTTTATCGAGGTCAAATTCTATTGTATTCGGGACTCTTTAATACATTTAACATTGTTGGGATTATTGTAAAGGATTTATATTATTTGGGAATGTTTATTCCAGTTGCATTTAAATTCTTTTGAGTTATTTATTTAGTGATCTGTGTTGTAGAATATAATGTGTTGTGTTATTCTTAAATTGAAAAAGGGATTTTGTTAAATTAAAATTTGGAAAGTTTTTAACACCAGCTTAATTGGGTATTGGATGAGTTGTAAATATTTTTCGACAGTGATGCTAAGAATGAGCCAACTGTATATTCTGTTTTAATTTGGTATGGGACTGGCCACCCGGTATTTAATTAGGCGGGGTGTTAAAATTTTATCTTTCATTAATTCAATGAATTACTCATGCGAAAACAAAGAATTAACAATCACGAGCTAACTGAATCCAACCATCACATATAAATAAGAAACTGGCCGAATAAATCATCGGCTAAAATCCAACACAAATGTAAATATAGACAATAATGGATCTCAAGTATCTGAAGTGAATACTAAATCAAATCGTGAGCAACATGCTCGAGTATCTAATAGAAAATCCCTACACTCGGAATAGAAGGAATAGAGGCGCCTATCCAAATCCTACAACATCCGCATATGTTGCTGCAGCGAATCCCTGGAATGAATCAAGCCTGGTGTCCCTGTGGCTGGACGCCTAAAAGGTTTTGAAAATATTTTATAGCAGGGGTTAGAACCCAAAACATTTTGAAAAGATTTAGCAAATGATTACTCGCAGTAATAAAATATGCATGAATGCGCTTCATATTTTAGTTTGTGTCGCACTCCCTTGAGGACAGAATCACCCCTCAACTAATGTGCACACCTAACGCCTCCTTTATATCCCACCTAGTCCTCTACCCCGAAACTAGATACTTGATATAACTCTTGTCAATCGCCCTACTCAATCCCGAGTATTTTAAACGCATGATTTATAAGTTATTTACCACCTTAACTTAGTTAATCATATTTTCTTGAAAGTCGTATAACATTCACTAGTTATATAAATAATACAATTTTCTCTATGTATTTGAATTACCCGTATATAATTATTTACCCCATTATATATGTAAAGTTATCTTACAACAATCACACGTATGTTGAATATGAATATACCCCATATATAATTACTAGCAATACACTATATGTATTTAATGACCCGTATATAACTATCTATCCCATTATATACGTAGAGCCATATTACAACATTCACACATATGTTGATTATAAATATAACCCATCCTCCCGAGTAATAACTCACCGGATGTATTCTCTAAAGTGCTATCCCACTTGATGTACTCGCATCACCTAGTTACCCCAAGTTAGAATCGCTCACTAACTTTGCCAAATAAAAACATAATGGAGGCGGTCATATTCCTTCCCTGAAAGTGAGATAAGCCCCTCACCCATATAACGGATGCTATGACCTGGGGATATACTCTCCCTGCTCCTCAAGCCAGAGGATTCACCCACATCGCGCAACCTCCCTTGATAGCACTAGAGTATATAAATTAAATAAATATCTAGTCACTGATATTTAATAACACACACAATATATATATACACTATCACAACACCGTATATATATAATAATTAGTTCCCGGCATTACCGCGCTTAAAAATCCGTAGCACTAGCCTATAATTTCCTCGAGTCTATAGTCCGACTCTAATTTAATTAATTTACACATTAATTAATTCATTGATTTCCTGCGTCTATGGTCCGACTCTAAATTAATTAATTTGTCCCTTAATTAATTTATTGCCTTGGTGTCACTCAACTAATATACCCGGACTCGCTCACTTGGTCCGTATTTTAATATATTCCGAGTCAATATTCCCATTCCAAATTAATCTAATCCTCTCAGTAATCAATTTAACACCTTGGTATCACTCAACCAATATACCTGGACTCGCTCACGTGGCCCGAAACACCCGAGTCAAATCCCCGACTCCAAATTAATTAGTTTTCCTCTATAATTAATTTAAATGAGTAGTGTTGCCCTACTACTATACCCGAAGTTATTCACTCAGTCCGTTATTTTATCTCTTTGAATTTATTTCCCAAAATTCATTCGCAATGTATCACCCTTAATTCCCCCACCACTCCCAATTATATCCCTTTATAATTGTTAAGAATTTAATCTCAAAATTAATTTTTCTCTCTTAATTATGCTACGGGAAATTTTTAACTCAAATGTTTACTCATACAAATCCCTAAGCCAAACTACCGAAAAACCTGAAGGGTCGATCGATCGACCCCCAGTCATTGATCGATCGATCGAACAGGTGGTTGTCTTCTCCGAGACTCTGTTTCCTCCATGAACGAAAACCTCCAAGTTCTATCCTTTCCCCTAGTCTAACCCAAGCACAATCAACACTATATCTACATAGGAATAGGATCAAGGCACCTTATAGAACTTCAAACTCAAATTAAATCTCACGATTTTCTACTTTTTCGAGTTGGGGAATTTTCGGGTTTTTACACGTTAAATCCAAATTCCATCAATTTATCCCGATTTCGTTCACAATTTCTACTGGATTTCACATTCAAAACAGATATCTATACTCAGAACCATGTAACACAATTAATTCTCACTTTGAATTCATTCCAGTGTTCCATTAACAAAAACCCCATTTTGTACCCATTTATACTCAAAAACGGATTTTGGTTTACACATCACTAAAATATGAATTGAATCTCACAATTAAACATCACATCAAGTTAACCACTTTCCTTATGGGTTCGTAGGGTCTGATACAAGTGTGTAATTCGCAAGTTTGATGATGAACTTACAATAGATTCCTTGCCTTGTCTCCAAAAGACTCCAATTTTTGCAACGAAATCACTCCCTATGGATTTTTCTCCAAACCCTAGGTTCTCCCTTGTGTTTTCTGCCGTTTTCCTTTACTTAGATTTAGGTCTTAAAATACTAATCCCATTTTTATCCTAATGGGCTTAATTAAAATGTCCCAACTACCCCAGTGTGGGCCCGGTCATGCCCAAAAATGCCCCGTGGCCCATTTACTACCCCCGGGTACACTTTTCTGACTATCTCGACCCATTCGGACTCAACCGTGCACTCAAAATTGACACCCAAATTAATTTATAAAAATCCTTATCTCACACCCAAATTAGTCTATACCGACCGCCGGTTGAGATAAATAAATGCCACGTCACTAATACACGTTATGACGTAAAAAAATTATTACTATTCACTTAGTAATTAAATTTCCCTAAATATTAACCATTCACTCTCCGATTAATATTTAAATAAATATTACCATAATTCATTCAATTAAATTACGACACACAAGTAATTTAAAATTTCTCGAATTAATTAAATAATACCTGCATAGAAATACGGGGTGTTACAGAAGACTACACTTTCATATATTTACACTTTAAAATCCCAAAACTTAGTTTAACAAACTAATTAGTACACTTTGTAAATGAAACTCCATTTGCTCATTTCATAATGATTCATCAACATTAAAATCGCTATATTGATCTCATAAAAAGGCATATACATACCAAGTATTCTTCACACCAAAGAAATCATTTATTCACCTTAAAAGATGAGTTTAAAACATGTTATTTCATAAAATGTTTGTGAATTGTGGGATGAACATTGTCCATTTTTAAAACCCATTCAATCCTTCATTTTAAGTGTCCATTTTCATAGAAAATAGTAAGGATGACACTAATAAGTTTATTAGTATAAATAAAACCTTCATCAACATATTTTAAGCTCTAAATATGTAGAAAAATCAAGCTAAACATAGGTTTACTACAAGACCCATTTCAAAGATAGAAAATCCCATTTTCTTCTAAACTGTATCTTGAAATTATGTAGTATTCAATCTTTAATCATGGATGGTTATTTCTATACACCTAATATCAATAAGATGCAAAATACTCATACTAATATCATCATTAACTTAGTTTAGTAAGAGATAAGTATTTTCCACCTCAAAATGTCCTCCAATAATGATAGAGAAGGTGGGTGACTCCCCTACCTCCAAAGGGAGTCACAATATCCCACTTTCAAACTACAAAATGAATCTTCAAGCTCCATAAACTACTTCTTTCTTCTTCGATGAGATACTTCTTTCAAAAACTCCTAACAAGCCTTCATTTGAGACTCTAAGAACTCCTCCCCAAACCTCCTTTGAGTTGTCCCAACTTTGAGAGGTGTTTTAATGGAATTTGGGGGACCTCCAAGGTGGTATTTTAATGGTGGAAAAGGGGTGGCAAAGAAGGACCACGAATTTGGGAGGAAGAATTACTTTTACAAGAGCTAGAAGATAGAGGTATAATTTGAAAATATTTGAGAGTTTTGGCTCCAAGTATATTCCTCCCATTTCTCTTATAATGCAATTATGGAAGCTTTCCACCATTGACCAACAAACCCAAGGTTTTGAATCCCCAAATGGGTGTAATTTGGTTCTCCAACGTTTGCATAGTAAGTTTTGAAAGAGACTACACATACACTAAACATGTGACCCCAAAAATCCATTTGAAAAATGCCCCAAAACGCCCACAAATGCTAATTTGCATCACTTTTGGTATCAACCCCCTCAAAATTTTCTTTTTTTTTTGAAACTTTTAAATTAAGAATCACATTCCTTGTATTTTTTGCTAAAAAGTCATATTTACAATAGTCGTTTGGCCTCCCGGATTGTCCTATACAAGGCGCACAAGAATCGGGACCTCCGCGCAAAACATATTTTTTTCGATTTTTCTTCGCATGGTAATATTCCTTATATTTTTATATGTCTAAATTTATGGTCGAAATATTTTTTTACTTACCAATCGTCCTAAACAATTCATGCAAGTTCGCATCTTGTGCGACGCATGCTGACGAAAATCCGCCCAACAGGGGTCTAAATGTTTTTTCCCGTACGGAGAAGTAGAGAAAGTTGCTCAAAATTAAATTTTAAATCGATCTGGAGATTTTCATAATTTTCGAAGCACTTTTTTTTTACGAAAAATAATTTTTATTTATTATTTATTTACTTTTTGACTTTTGACCCCATAGTATTTTTATATGAATTTTTTGGACCCTATAAAAGTGGTCATTTCGAAATTTGGGACCGCGGCGCATGCTACAAAAACCGTGCAAAGTTACCTATCTTGCGCGTCGCATACCGCCCAAATGACCTCATTATTAACTATGATCGTGTCACAATCATTTATTGGTACTTTCACATCAAACTTAAGCAACATACTTACTAGGATTATTAGAACTTAAATACGCATCCAAGCGAATCATGCGACGTGGGGATTTTTCTCCCTAATTACTTTTCGTAATACGCCACTTTTTGTGCCATTTGGCGTAATCCCGTTATATATTTATTCCTCAATTTTTTTTTTAATATAATATTTCGATTATCATTAAATACTTATGTTCTAGGATGGGATATTACATTCTTCCCTCCTTAGAGGAATTTCGTCCTCGAAATTCATGGTTATCAAGCTAACAAATCATTCATCCGATTATTGAACTCAAATCCTAGATGTCTTTAACATTATAGTCTAACCCAAATATTTCATACCATTAATTTAATACAACCACGGTGGATCCTAAGGTATTATTGCTAACTCCCAAGCATGCCTAACATGTCCATCAAACAATACCTCAAAGTAGTTTATAGTCACTAAATATCATGCTAACATCCAAAAGAACTATTTATCATGAATTATTCCGAACATTGGGATTTACAAGTCTACGGTTCGTCAAACGATTTGGATCTTGACTACCCTAGGAAGATATATCCTCAACATCAATAACTATTCATATAAATGATTTCGAGACAACCATTTAATCCCAATAGTCCATCAGGCCAATACCTCCTACAAGACTACACATTAAGCTAGAGTAATCCTAGGTACGAAAACCCAAATACACATGAGAGACTACATTCTCAATTCGCAAATTCCATATGGAGTGCAGCACTAGCATTTAATACTCCATCAAGTTCAAATATTCATATCTTAGAGTCGTGACCTGAAATCCACGATATACATTATAACCAACTATATTGGTTAACTAGTGAGTGTGTTAACCTAACGCTATCAAGTAGATAAGAAAAATATATGCAACAAACCACGAGACCATGCATACACACCAACCAATATAAAACAAAGGTGCTTCCAAAGAGGAGTGTACTCATGTGTCGTGATGCATCAACCTCAACTCGGCCTATCCCACATCACTACTGAGCTTATCCAACATTACATCTGAATTTATACCCATAATTAGAATAACAACTTTCGATTATCGGGAACAAAGAATACACAATAAGATGAAATGGATCAGGTGATTGCCATGCCAGAATGAAACAATTGAATTCAGGCAACTAATCATGTCATGCGAAGTAAGAACCACAACGTACACTAAAAGTCTAAAATTTCGCTGACCTACACGTGCGCTATAAAGTCTTAGCCATAGCGTACGCCCCAGATTAATTCACTAATCATGACTATCCATTTTCAAAGGCAACGAATTGGGAACCGATTCATTTGCGAAGCTAAAACGGTAAGCTTCCCTCCTTAAGACAAGGTTACTTTTTATCCTTTATATCAAAGCGAAGTTATGTTTCTCATTGCTTATTGTTAATCACTGACCTAACATACTCAAGTCTCCACAATCTCAACATGACATTGCTAACTTTCAAACCTAGATATCCTTCTCATCTAGTGAAACACAACACTCCTATAATATTACCCTACGGTCCATCACTACAATCCTTAGCATCGTCCTACATTATCCCAAATCATAACTATCGAACTAGTTACCATGACACTTTTAATTTTCCAATCATTATCCATGCCTAATACCTAAATATTATCTTCACTAGAGTCATACTAAGCCATATGGGTAGCACACGTAGGTGCTATAATTAAGCCTAACACCCCATTCCGAGAGCTATCTCTAAAACCATGACGAACATCATCGTGTTCAAAGTCTCCCAAGTGTAAAACCTAGCACGTATCAACTTATTTTTTGATATTATCCACATGGGTCGTACCTTAACACAATCTTATCAACAGGCCATGGAGCTAACTCCTAAATATTTCCATAAAACGACATGAATAAATCGGACTACAAACATAAATAGCCTATGTATACACATAATAAATTTCCCAACACTTTATGGAAAGGACACAAATTCAATCATCTCCAAAAATCATGCACATTCAAGAGTAGGAGTGATCATGACAAAATCCTACCAAGTATAACAACCAATAATGGTTATTAATTTTTTTTTTTGAGGGACAAACACTAACCCAATTACTACGTGTTACACCAACTGTAACTCTACGTCCTTGACATCATAAGAAATACCAAAATTTCAAAGAGGGATATCCTTGTTATCGTAATATACGAAGAGCAATCTAAAGTTCACCATTACTAGGGAATGTCTATCACTTGCACTAATAACTCATTAGCTAATCCATAGCACATATCTCCAAGGCATTATCAATATGGATTCACATGCCTGTCCATAACTATAACCCGAGATCAAACTTGTCACAGCGTATAACTTAACCTTATTGAACACTCAGCTATGACAACTAACTTGTCTCACTACATAGCCATCACACTCATTTCCTAGATCACAAGCTATCACCACTATATAACTTTTGGAAGGATACGGGGCATCGGGTACTACATATAAAACTTTGGGCCAATATTTTTTATGCCACAATAGATCCTATTCCTCAATACCACTTCATTTTTCTAAAACTATAATTCAATACTACCATTTCTAACACTAAGTCCCAAGGACTATATAGATTCGTTCTTAAATTACTTTGAATTAATATGATTATCTAAACCCAAAGCATAATCAAGTCACTTATGCATTCTAATTTCCATAGAATTATTTATTCACAAGTCACGCTACTTAGTCACCTAATCCCGTAGATGAAACCACAAGCAACCAGCTAAGATGTAACTGAAATCATTAAGACTTTCTAATCATCAAACTTTCACATGATACATATCAAACAAGCCTAAGGTGCCCCCATTTAACGGCCTACACTAAAACCCGATACTTGCTAGCTAAAACTACCACAACAAATGCAGCGGAATAATAATGGCGACTAACTTAACCGATCACCAACTTAAATAGAAGGGCATAACGGGGTCAAAACCTCGACTTTACCATCAAGGTACAAATAAAAAATGTCACCAGACAAGCGTGACCGACTCGAACCAATAACGACGCTGACATATTTACTACTGACATCACCACGTCACACCCGAAAAGAACATCAAACCTAAAGCTCTGATACCAAGTTATAACACCTCGACCCGAATTTAAGGGTTGATAAATGACTAACCCGACCCGGTTCGCGCGTTAATTGTGAAGTGCAATGAAACACCCTAAATAATGTTCCTAATCCTGTTTTATTATTATTTAACATTACACTTATTAGCATACGGGTTCAATTTATAATCACTACGTGATATGACCCAAGGGAAGTGCCCCAAGGCCAAGTAAGCAGAACTAATAACGTAAATATAAGTAAATACCTTCATGTATAATGTCCTCAATATAAAAAATTCCAAGCAACCTGTCGTAACAAAAGGAGGGAGTAAGTTGAATGCTCAGTGGGAACTATACAAATGCAGTATAGAAACGAACGGCAAAAAAGAATACTCACATGCTACACTACATGCATGTGAAAGTACGTATGTATCTACATATATACCTTTGAAAGTACACATCCCAATTTATTAAATTGTTTTATTCCAAAGACGTCATTTAACCCGTTTATTCTCTTTATCTTTAAAAAAATCATTTTTTATCATTATGCTAAAAAAACTAGCATTCCTTCCCGTTAACGCACACGGTTAAATAATTAGCAATTGTTGGGAAAATATTTTATTTACTTTCAAACATTTATTAACTCACGCCGAGTTACTTGACCATATTATAGGACTTCCATTCAACGCACGAACACACCGTGTGTAGAAAAATACTCATTTTCCTTTGAAGGCCTCATATAACAGAAGCTTGTATTTATTATGATTCAAACATCATTATGTAGCTTAAACGTCATCAACTCATCTTGTTTAACCATCCCATACTACCACATGAACATTAAACTTTTAATGCGTTATTCTTGCATTAATAAATCAATGAATCAATACCATTTATTTATGCCTCTTTCATGAATATTCAATTCATCACTTAGCATTTTCTTTAGGGATTCTTCCGACACACACAAACGCCACAACACACGCACACCCACGATTTCACAAAATTTCACCTCCCGGCACTGAGCGCTAAGTAATTTACAATTGGTTTGGGCTCTTTCACCACTAGGGACAGCATAGCTCTGGTTAATTATTTAACCCAACATAATCCAATATCATTATCTTGCCAATGTGTTCGATATTTTCATATTGTCCACATTAATTTTCCTTTTTTGGTTCGAAGCCACAACCTTGGACTTAATAGCCCATTTTTCCATTATTCATTTAGGAAAAATCGTTATATTCATTAAAGTCCCTTTTTCACACATGTTGATTTTACACCAAAATTCATTTCTGTTTAACGACTCATTTCATTCTATCTATATACGTGCCAAAACACTCTTTAACATTTTTTATTTTCTAAAAATGTTAAACTTTAAGTAAATTGTCAATTTACCCAATTTACATCAAAATACGTAACTTCACTCCTTATTCAAGTGTTATTTACAAAATACCCTTTTTAAGCTTCAAACTTAACACGTGGGCATTTTAGTATCTAAGACACTTTTTTAACTTCTAACTTTTTTGAAAATCACGTTTTTGCACATTACACCCTTTAATATATAAAATCATACTTTTCACATATTAAACTCTACACACTTTAATTATGAGTTTTAACATTAAAAATCCATTTTAGTCAACATTTACACATTTGACACTTTGCATTTCAAACTTAGTGTTACACATTTTAATTGTGACTTTTTG
Source organism: Sambucus nigra (assembly GCA_949130495.1). Classification (NCBI taxonomy): domain Eukaryota; kingdom Viridiplantae; phylum Streptophyta; class Magnoliopsida; order Dipsacales; family Adoxaceae; genus Sambucus; species Sambucus nigra. The sequence continues at coordinate 577,943,747 of OX422208.1, read as the reverse complement.
CACAAAGACCCATAGTTAGTCATTTTATGCACACTTAGTCTTCTACACTATCGTTATTTACATTTTCACCCAAAGTTTACAAGAAGACTACACTTTCATATATTTACACTTTTAACTCCAAAACTTTGTTTAACAAACTAAATAGTACACTTTGTAAATGAAACACCATTTGCTCATTTCATAATGATTCATCAACATTAAAATCTCTATATTGATCTCATGGAAAGGCATATACATACCAAGTATTTTTCACATCAAGAAAATCATTTATTCACCTTAAAACATGAATTTAAAACATGTTATTTCATAAAATATTTGTGAATAGTGGGATGAAAATTATCCATTTTTAGAACCCATTCAATCCTTCATTTTAAGTGTCAATTTTTATAGAAAATAATAAGAATGATAATAATAAGTTTATTAGTATAACTAAAACCTTCATCAACATATTTTAAGCTCTAAATATGTAGAAAAATCAAGCTAAACATAGGTTTACTACAAGACCGATTTCAAAGATAGAAAATCTCATTTTCTTCTAAACGGTATCTTGAATTATGTAGTATTCAATATTTAATTATGGATGGTTATTTATATACACCTAATATAAATAAGATGAAAAATACTCATACTAATATCATCATTAACTTAGTTTAGTAAGAGATAAGTATTTCCCACCTCAAAATGTCCTCAAATAATGATAGAGAAGGTGGGTGACTCCCCCACCTCCAAAGGTGGCCCTAAAGGGAGTCACAATAGCCCTCTTTTAAAGTTCCCAAATGAATCTTCAAGCTCCATGAACTACTTATTTCTTCTTTGATGAGAAACTTCTTTCAAAAACTCCCAACAAGCCTTCCTTTGAGACTCCAAGAAATCCTCCAAAAACCTCCTATGAGCTGTCCCAACTTTGAGAGGTGTTTTAATGGAGTTTGGGGGACCTTCCAAGGTGGTATTTTAATGGTGGAAAAGGGGTGGCAAAGAAGGACCACGAATTTGGGAGGAAGAACAACTCTTGCAAGAGCTAGAAGATAGAGATATAATTTGAAAATGTAATTATGGAAACTTTCCACCATTGACCAACAAACCCAAGGTTTTGAGTGCCCAAATGGGTGTAATTTGATTCTCCAAGGTTTGAATAATAAGTCTTGAAAGATACTACACATACACTAAACATGTGACCCCTAAAACCCATTTGAAAAATTCCCCCAAACACCCATAAATGCTAATTTGCTACACTTTTGGTACCAGCCCCCCCCCCCCCAATTTTTTTTGAAACTTTTAAATTAAAAATCATATTCCTTGCTTTTTAAGCTAAAAAGTCATATTTACAATATTCATTTGGCCTCCTAGATTGTCCTATACAAGGCGCGCAAGAATCGGGACCTCCGCGCAAAATATATTTTTTTTCGATTTTTCTTCACAAGGTAATATTTTTTTATATTTTTATGAGTTTAAATATATGGTCGGAATATTTTTTGACTTACCAATTGTCCTAAATAATTCACGCAAGTTCACGTCCTACGTGACGCGTGCTGACGAAAATACTCCTAACATGGGTCTAAATTATTTTTCCCGAAGACGGCGAAGAAGAGAAAGTTGCTGGAAATTAAATTTTAAATCAATCTGAAGATTTTCAAACAAATTTGAGCACTTTTATTTGACGAAAACTAATTTTTATTTATTTATTGACTTTTAACCCCATGGTATTTTTTATATGTATTTTTGTGGACCCTATAAAAGTGGTCATTTCGATATTTGGGACCGCAATGCATGCTACAAAAATCGTGCAAAGTTACATATCCTGCTCATCACATACCGCCTAAATTACCGCATTATTAACCATTTTCGTGTCACAATTATTCATTGGTATTTTCACATCATACTTAACCAACATACTTACTAAGATTATTAGAACTTAAATACGCATCCAAGCGAACCATGCGGCGTGGGAATTTTTCTCCTTAATTACTTTTTGTAATGCACCACTTTTCGTGCCATTTGGCATAATCCTCTTATATATTTATTCCTCAAATTTTTCTTTGAATATAATATTTCGATTATCATTAAATACTTATGTTCTAGGATGGGGTATTACACTAACCATCAAGAATATGCTCCCTATCAGAACTCCCTTGATTGCTTTCAATGGACAGAGGACTTATTCTACAATTTATGTCACCCTTCCCCTCATAGCGGGTTCTAAATAATGATGCTCTACCATTTAGAACAAGTTCTTGGTGGTGGACCCTCAGCCTATAGTGTCATTATGATCAAACATTCACTCAACAACTTGGATGCTATCATATCTACCTAAAAAATGATAATGAGGTTCGCAACCCCCAAAGGTGTGAGAGTAGTCCATTGTGACCAGAAGAAACCAAATAATATTATAACAGGTCCATGAGGGAGAAAAAGAGACCCTTGGAAGTGGCATAAAAATTACCCGAGGTTTTTGAGAAATCTGTAAAAAAAAAATGTTAAAATCTTAAAAATGGCACTGATCACCTTGTAAAAATCGTTTGTACCTCCCTATGAAACCCTACACATAAAACTGTGAAATGTGGACACCCTGATTCCACAGGATGTAGAGAATGAACAAAGGGAAGAACCTGCTAAGGAGATCATTAGCATTTGCATAGATTAAGCAGACTCAACTAAAGTCGTTCAGATCGGAACTGGTCTCAGTCCTCACTCAGAGAGAATCTGATTCAATTTTTGAAAACGAATTTGCTTGGAACCACCCACATATGATCAGTGTGCATCCATAGGTTATGTTCCACCCCCTCATCATGGGCCCTAACTATAGGACATTGCACCAAAAGAAAAGATTCTTTGCCCCTGAATAAATGCAACAATAGTTGAAGAGGTTAACAAGATTATAGAAGCCAACTTCATCATAGAAGTGAAATACCCAGAATGGTTCGAGAATGTGGTATTGGTTCCTAAGACCAACAAAAAATGGATAATGCATATGGTCTTCATTGAGCTCAACAAAGCTTGCCTAAAATATAGTTATCCATTTCTTCGAATTGACACTCTAGTGGTAACTATCACTGGGAATGAGCTTATGTCCTTGATGGTTTCCTATTTTAGTTATAATCAGATCAGAATGGCACCCATTGATGATCATAAGACCTCATTTATAACCAAAAAGGTACATATTATTACAAAGTTATGCCTTTGGACTAAAAATACAGTTGCTACATATCGAAGGGTGGTGAATATTATTTTAAGAGATTTGATAGGCAAGTAAATGGATTTGTATGTTGATGACGTGATTGAAAGGACTAGAAGCTCAGGGCCATGTCTAATACCTCAAAGAGGCTTTTAAAATCCTCTAGAGAAATTAAATGAGCCTAAATCCAAAGAAGTATGATTTGGGGGTTGCAAAACGAAATTTCTTATTCTTTATAGTCACAATATGTGGTATAGAATCTAACCCCGAGAAAATCCAAACACAATTGGATATGAAATCTCCTAAAATGGTAAAAAGGTCTCGAGTTTAGCCGAACCAGATGCTACCTCAAACTTTTTTTGTCTAAGGACACAAACAAATATTTTCCCTTTTTTCAAAGTCTTGAAGAAAATATTTCCAGCCAAAGATAGAGGAGTCCTTTCGAAACTTGAAGTAGTATTTAGGTTCTCATCCTCCTTCACCTCGAATTATTATTAGCGAAGAATTATATTTATACCTTATTATTTATTTTATTGTATTTATCTTAACTTTAGTTAGGGAAGAGTATGGAGTCTAACATCATGTGTATCACGTCAGTATATCTTTGTAAGGGGAAGAGAGAAAGTACCTGAAAATGAAGAATATAACTATTGTCTAATAACCTCAGTTAGACATTTGAGGCCTTACTTCAAATATAACACCACAATGGTTATGATGGATTAACCACTCTGCCAGATCTTGCACAAGAATGATACCTCGGGAAGGATAGTTAAATGTTTTGTGGAGTTAGGTGAGTTTTATACCCGATATTAGGTGAGAAATGCTATCAAGTGTGATACGTTGTCTGGCAACATCGTAGAGTGCAGCTACTTGGAAGAGGTGGAAGTAGAATATCAGAGATCAGTAGAGAAGAAAATAACAATGCCAGAGGTCCCAAACTCCCCTTATTCCAATATGCATATCCTAACCTCCCGACTTGGGTGCTATATGTAGACGAATCCTCTAACAGCTCAGGAAATGGCGGGGGTCTTCACCTTCTGATTCCAGAATGACATATTATCTCTCTTGCCCTTCATTTTAAACTCTATGTCTTAAATAATGAAGCTGAGTATAGGGAGATAGTGGATGGAATATGCTTAACTATCCACTTTAAGGTAGAGCATGTTGCAGTCATTAATGATTCGCAACTGTTGGTTAATCAAGTCATTGAGCTTTATAAGGCTAAAGGTGATCACATAGAGAGAAAATTGGAAATTTTTAAAAATCACATCGACAGAATCCCAAAGTTCAACATCAGGAGGATCACCAGGGCAAAAAACTCAAAATTTGACCACCTTAAGGGTTGTCTCCTCATGTAAAGTTGATCCAAACGTCTTAGTGGTCACAGTAAATAAACCAAGCATTACTCACTCTAAATAAACATGTCAACTGATTAATCGAGATTAGAGTAGACAACTCCCATCAAGGAATACCATATAAATGTAAGTCTTCCCAAGGATAAACTTAAGTCTAGGAGATTGAAGTCTCTAGAGAAAATATTTTACCAAGAGGATGGAGTCTTGTTTAGATGAATTGAACCACAGAATACAAAAAACGTTCTCAGATATCTCCACGAGAGTGTGTGACACAGATTCCAAGACCTTAATTTACAAGGTCTTGGGGAAAGGGTACTTCTTTCGTACCTTAGGCAAAGAAAAAAAGGAGTTGGTATGATTTTGAAAACCTAGGATAGTACTCAGATCGAAGGACAATTTTTGAAATCCAGACCTCCCTGGAATCGGCAAGGTGGGATTGCCCACTGCACGATAACTTCCATAATAGTAGGAAGCGTAGGTATGTTAACATATATCATCAATCATATAATAGGTACACACATAACCTATATATATTCAGTAGGTATTCACACCACCTAATTATAATTATTTGTACGTAGTATATATCATTCTAATACTCACCGTACATTAAATTTACGATTATTCTCACTGATGATGCTGAGATTTAGCACCACCAGGTAAGTGATAGTAAGCTCAAACAGTAGTAGTTATGGCAGCCATAGAGATGCAAGTATATAAGTATGTAAGTGTGTAGAAGGGGATGAGTATAAGAAGAAATAAGACAATGATGTATAGTGGTTCAGCCAATTTTGGCCTACGTCCACTGTGAGTGTGTGATCCACTAAGTATGGGCACTAATGGCCTTGGATACAATGCACATAACCCTCTCTCTCTCTCTCTTACTGTGTATATAAGCAGAGTTTTAGCTAGGGCTACTGTTCATTGATCGATCCCCTGTAGGGTTGTAGGTGACAAGTATATATAGGTCTTGGGGGGTGTAGTGTACACCCCCAAGTAAGCATGGTGCATGTGAATAATGATCTAGCCAATTCCCTGTTGACACCTGTAGATGCCAAATGATGACATAATATTCCCTCACGTGAGGGGGTGATTCTGTTATAACGGTCTGCCACGTGTCATATGAGCCTGACGCGTACTGTTCCACGCGTCTCCCAAACCACGCGCCGTCATGATATCACCCTCGGCCTATGAGCCGAGGCCGAGGGCAAAGTTTCTTCCGGTAGTGAGCCTGGCTTAATTCTGGCCTCGTACTGTCGTACCCTCGCAGTGTCGTCTGGAGCCTGAGGAAGGGTCGGCCCCTCGTAGGGTCGTCTGGAGCCTGGTGGAGGGTCGGCCCCTCGTAGGGTCGGCTAGAGCCTGGTGGAGGGTCGGCCCCTCGTAGGATCGTCTGGGCCTGGTGGTGGCCAGTTGGGGCCTGGTGAAGGGTCGTCCCCTCATAGGGTCGTCCGTATTGGAGGTAATCCTCATCCATGCTGAGGGTATAAACGGGTATATCAATCACCCCCCCAGCCCTTAGCCATAGGTGTCATTGAGATGGCTGAGGGATATTTGCTGAATTCGAGACACGTGTGATCAGTTAGGTGAGTGACACCTGTGCAGATACTCGTTCCTGTTCCAGTTTCCAAGGCAGGGCGGCTGCACAGTACGCTTGGGGCCTTGTGCCCTAATTATATCTTTCTTTGGTAAATGGGTCCACTCATTACCAAAGTATTTAAGAGATTTTCAAACTCTCTCTCTTCATCTTCTTCTTCTTCGCTCCCAAGTCTATTCTCTCTCTAGAACCAGTAAGCTTCGCCACTTGCAGCCTTCGTTTCGTCAGGTCTCAGCAGCGTTACTCTCCCTCGTTATCAGGTATTCTCCTTCATTAAGAGCTTTCCTTTGTCTTCAATTCTGTTTGTTTTTTAGGGTCATAGGGTTACATCAGCTTCGAGTTCCCCTTAGCTTTTTCCGGTGTCTTCTCCGGTAACTGGTTCTTGGATCGTTCTTGACGAAAACCTTTAAGTTCTTTGTTCAATCCAAAAGTCAAACCTGGTCAACTCTCCACTTGTTTGTAGCTAAATTAGTCAAGTGTGGTGTAATTTCTCCAAGTGTAGAGTTTTCCCTTTAATGCTTAGGAGGCTTTACAACCTAGTGTCTGAATTCCCACCCTTGAGGGAAAAACTCTTTGCCGAGATCAGACGGATAGAGGAAGAGGGGGAGAGGAGACGAGGGGCCGACCCTAATTGGGTACGACCCATCTTTCCCATTCCTCTTGCCACCATAAGACCATCTGAACCCTCTGAGTCTTGTGGGTCGTCATCTCGTCCGGCCGACACTCCCAAACCAAGAGAAATGGACGAGAGAGCCTTCTCTCCAACTGGTGCCGGGACATCTGGTAGAAGGGACACGTCTGATCTTAGCCCTCCCCGAGAGGCCGAGGGTACGATCCCCTCCGAGGCTGTCCCTGTGACAACTCTTTCCCCCAATGCCTTCCAAGTGGATTTTCCTCAGGGTCCTCCTGCAGGTAATGAGGGGGAAGGGGGTGAGGACGAGGACGACGATACAGATTATGAGGTTGATACCTCCCATGACTCATCTTTTATCTCCTCTGTTAGGGATAGGGACCTTCTGATATGGAGGCATATTTACGGAGTGCCCTCTGGGGTAACTATGAGGGTGCCCTCTGAGGCTGAGAGGGTTTTTGAGGGTGAAGAGGGAGAGGTTGCAGTCTACGAGCAAATGTTCAAAGTAGGTGTCAGACTCCCTTTCCATCCTGCTATTGTAGATATTCTGTCGGCTTTGGGCGTCTCCCCCTCGTAACTTCCACCCAACTCTTGGAGGACGATTCTGGGGTATATCTCTTTGTGGAAAAACTCTTTCACTGATGAGCCCTCGTCCGATGTGTTCTTGGCCTGCTACAATATCACCTATTCATCTAAACAGCCCGAATACTATCATCTAGGGGCGAGAAGGTCTGAGAAGAAGCTGCTCCACGTGGCTCAAACTTCCAATTATGATTGGAAAAAGAGGTTCTTCTTCATATCTAGGGCATGGGAGAGCTCTGCCGAGGCGTCCCCCTCTGCCGACGGTCCGAGGGTCCCTACCAAATGGTCTAATCCCTCAATGAAAGCTAGGTCAGACCCCGGACTTAGCTTGGAGGAAAGGGATATTGTTGAGTATCTGAGGGGACGAGGGAGAGGGGGTGAGATCCCAAAGTTCGAAGATTTGATGACCCCCCGGTACCTCAAAGAAGCTGGTTTGAGGGTCGGCCCTCTGACGGAACTATGTGAGTTATATTTTTTACTTTTTTTTGAAGTGTTTCCTGTTTATCTCTGTATTTTTCTGATGCATCGTATCCTTTTCAGGTCGTCATGCAGGTGTGTCAGATTACCTCTGGGATATGACTGCTCCAAGCCTACTTGCTGGTCTGTCAAAGAAGAAGGGGAAGGAGCCTCAGCAAGCTCCAAAGAAGACAAGGGCCTCAGGGCCGACGGTTGTTGAGCCGACAGCTGATAGCCACAAGAGGAAGGAGCCTGAAGCTCCTGTTGAGCATCGGCATGATCCTAGGACGAGGGCAAGGGTCGAAGCCTCTGAGGGGACGAACTCTTCGTCCAGCATGGGGGCCTTCTGGTCTCAGAATTTGTCCCATCTGAGGGCCGACCCCTCATCCCTTATTGCCAACTTGAGGGCAGCCAAGGCCTCGATGTTCTCTGCACCATCGGCCTCTGACTTCGAGTTCTTGGCAAAGATGCCTCCTGCCAAAGTGTACGACTACGGTCTGCACTCCCTTGATCAGGTACTGGTCTTGACCTTTAATTTCATTCTCACTAACTGTTACCTCGGCCCATCTTGATGTTTGTTCATTTTTTTTTCTTGCAGTCTGTTTGTGCCTTGACCTCAGCCACCAAGTGGATGGCCGAGAATCAACAAAAGTTTCACGAAGCTGAGAGGGCCATTCAATAAGAGGCCGACCTACGGACAGAGCTGGACACTGCAAGGGCCGAGCTGGAGAGTACAAGGACTGAGCACGCTAGAGTCCTTGACGAGCTGACGAAGCAGCATGATGCCGATCTGCAGGCCAAGGACTTGTTGATCAAGGATAGGGACTTGTTGATCAAGGACAAGGACGAGGCCCTAACCAATATGGAGGCCAAGCACAAGTCTGACCTTGAAGCAGCCGTCCAGAAAGCCGAGGCCAATGTTGTTGAGGCCTACAAGGTCTCTGATGAATTCCAAGGCTTCGGTCTTGAATATCTTGAGAGGGGAATTAGGACGGCCTGTCGGTGGGTCGTCCTAAAGTTTGCCGACACAGTATCATCCATCCGCCCTTCTCTTGAGGTGGTTCAGCTGGATGACCCCTTGATTGCTGAGGCCCTGTCGCAAGTGGAGTCCCAAGTTCAGGTTGAAGGGGTCGGTACATCTGAAGATCATCCAGTGCTGGTAACAGAGGAGACCATTCCCATTGATGTTGAGGCCCTGCCCTCTGATGTCGTCCCATAGGGTGGCTGCCTGTAGCCCATACCCTTCAAGTGTATTTTTGTTCAACGGCTCTGTAAAACATTTAATCTTTTGTACCAGATTTTTATTAATATCATCGTCTCTTCTTCAACTGTCTTCCGTATTTAATTCTGTTATGGTTTGTTCCTTGCTAATTTGCTTCTTTGTTGATGATGATGCTACTAACCCCTCCCTCGTCTTTTTTGAGGACCAATGTGGGCTCGTCTCCTCATCTGTCCTCATTATAGCCGAGGGTTCAAATAACCAATTTAATGGTTTTAAATAAAGTCTACCCTCGTCTTTCTTGAGAACAGTGGTGGGGTCGTCCCCTCCACTGGTCCTCATTGTAGCCGAGGGTTCAAATAACCAATTTAATGGTTTTAAATAAAGTCTGCCCTCGTCTTTCTTGAGGACAGTGGTGGGGTCGTCCCCTCCACTGATCCTCATTATAGCCGAGGGTTAAAATGATCAAATTAATGATTTTTATGGAGTCTACCCTCGTCTTTCTTGAGGACAGTGGTGGGGTCGTCCCCTCCACTGGTCCTCATTATAGCCGAGGGTTCAACCTACCAAATAAAAGGTTTTCAACAAAGTCTACCTTCGTCTTTCTTGAGGACAGTGGTGGGGTCGTCCCCTCCACTGATCCTCATTATATCCGAGGGCTCAACTAACCAAATTAATGATTTTGAACAGTCTACCCTCGTCTTTCTTGAGGACAGTGATGGGGTCGTCCCCTCCACTGGCCCTCATTATAGCCGAGGGTTCAACTTACCAAATTAATGGTTTTTAACAAAGTCTACCCTCGTCTTTCTTGAGGACAGTGGTGGGGTCGTCCCCTCCACTGGTCCTCATTATAGCCGAGGGTTAAACTTACCAAATTAATGGTTTTTAATAAAGTCTACCCTCGTCTTTCTTGAGGACAGTCGTGGGGTGGTCCCCTCCACTGATCCTCATTATAGCCGAGGGTTCAACTTACCAAATTAATGGTTTTTAACAAAGTCTACCCTCGTCTTTCTTGAGGACAGTGGTGGGGTCGTCCCCTCCACTGGCCCTCATTATAGCCGAGGGTTCAACTTACCAAATTAATGGTTTTTAACAAAGTCTACCCTCGTCTTTCTTGAGGACAGTGGTGGGGTCGTCCCCTCCACTGGTCCTCATTATAGCCTAGGGTTCAACTTACCAAATTAATGGTTTTTAACAAAGTCTACCCTCGTCTTTCTTGAGGACAGTGGTGGGGTCGTCCCCTCCACTGGTCCTCATTATAGCCGAGGGTTCAACTTACCAAATTAATGGTTTTTAACAAAGTCTACCCTCGTCTTTCTTGAGGACAGCGGTGGGGTCGTCCCCTCCACTGATCCTCATTATAGCCGAGGGTTCAACTTACCAAATTAATGGTTTTTAACAAAGTCTACCCTCGTCTTTCTTGAGGACAGTGGTGGGGTCGTCCCCTTCACTGATCCTCATTATAGCCGAGGGTTCAACTTCTTTGCATGCATACTAGAACTGATAACCGCTGGATGAGGGAAACACTGATATTTCTCATTAATTTTCCATGTGTTCTGTCGAAACAATGCTTATTACAACCATGGCCTATCAAGACCTTACAACACTACTGGTAGTATTTTTTCAAATGATCCACATTCCAGGGGTTGGAAAAAGGTTCCCCCTCTAGGTTTTCTAGTTTATAGGTCCCAGGGACAACTTCGTCGGTGACCCTATAGGGGCCGTGCCAATTAGGATGGAGTTTATTGGGCTTCTGCCAAGTCTTCTTGAGGACCAAGTCTCCTACTGCGATAGGCCTCTGTTTCACCCTCTGATTGTAAAACCTTGCGGTCCTCTGCTGGTAGGAAGCCTTCCTTATCTCAGCATCCTCCCTTCTTTCCTCAATCAAGTCCAGGTCAAGTCTCCTCTCTTCCGTATTTCCCTGGGGGTCATACACTTGGACCCTATGAGTGGGAAACTCGACTTCGGTGGGGATGACTGCTTCTGATCCATAAGCTAACATGAATGGGGTCTCCCCAGTGGAGGTCCTTACTGTCGTCCTGTACGCCCACAACACTGCATATAACTCCTCGACCCATCTTCCTTTTGCCTCCTCAAGCCTCTTCTTAATCCCATCTAGGATTGTATTGTTCGTTACTTCGGTTTGCCCATTGGCCTGAGGTCGGCCTGGGGTGGAGAAAAATTGTTTGATACTTACCCTCTCACAGTACTTCTGCAGAGAGGCATTCTTGAACTGGGTCCCGTTATCCGAGATGAGGGTGTTGGGTAGACCATATCTGCATATCACATTCTTCCAGATGAACTGGAAGGTCTTCTGCTCTGTAATCGTGACCATCGGTTCGGCCTCTACCCACTTTGAAAAGTAGTCAATTGCTACGATGAGGAACCGATAGTTATTGACTGCCCTCGGTAAGGGTCCTACCAGGTCAATCCCCCACACTGCAAACGGCCATGGGGATGTAATGGAGGTAAGGGGCTGATGAGGTTGGTGAGGGATGGTAGCAAATCTTTGGCATTTATCACACTTTTTAACGTATGCGGCAGCATCTTTCCCCAAGGTCGGCCACCAGTAGCCTTGGGTGATCACCCTCTTTGCCAAGGATCTACCCCCAATGTGGCTTGAGCACGACCCTTCATACACGTCTTGCAAAATGGAAGGGACTTCTGAGGGATGCACACACCTAAGTAAGGGGAGCAGAAACCCCTTTTTGTACAGCGTGTCTCCGATGACAGTGAACTTTGCATCCCTGTATCTCAGCTTCCTCCTCTCTTGGCTTGCTTCTGGCATCTCTCCCCCTTTAATGTATCTGATCAGAGGGTCCATCCATGAAGGTTCTTGAGAAACATTCATGCAAATGCCAAGTGTTCCCTCGTCATCTTCGATAGTTGGTCGAAGCAAGATTTCTACCGGGACTGTCCTCCTTATGTTTGTCCTAGTAGCTGAGGCCAACCTTGAAAGGGCGTCAGCACGGCCATTGTCGAGCCTAGGTATACTCTTGAATTACACTTCTTTAAAGTTTTTCAGCAATGACCCCACCTTCTCAAGATACCTAGCCATCCTCTCGTCTTTGGCCTCATAGTCTCCTAGTATCTGATTCACCACCAGCCTTGAATCACTGTGAACCAAAATTTGGCCGATACTAAGGGATTTGGCCAAGGAAAGGCCAGCTATCAAGGCCTCATACTCAGCCTCATTGTTGGAGGCTTTGAAATTGAACCTTAGGGCGTACTCGATGTCTGTGCCGTCAGGTGCTGACACTATCAGTCCAGCACCACTTCCGCTATCACAGGAGGACCCATCAACGAAGAGGCTCCACGGAGTCTTTCCTTCTGAAAAATTTCCCTCAGAGAGGGACCCCTGTCTAAATATGTATCTTCCCTCTTCGTTTTCAGTCGCTTTCCTTCTAGCGGTGCTCATCTCAGCCCTATCTGCAGGTGTGTCTGCGGGTCCGTCTTCGATATCCGTCTTCCCGAGGGTCTCACCCTCGTCCTCATCATCTTCCCAGGTGAACTCAGCCATGAAGTCTGCCAATGCCTGCCCCTTAATGGCTGTCCTAGGCTGATACACAATATCGAACTCCCCCAGCTCTATAGCCCAGGTCATTAGCCTTCCTGATTTTTCAGGCTTGTGTAGGACCTGCCTAAGAGGAGAGCCAGTAAGGATGACCATAGTATGGGACTGGAAGTACGGTTTCATCTTCCTTGAGGCATGGATCAAGGCGTAGGCCAACTTTTCCATCCTCGGGTATCTTTGCTCCCCCCTGGAGTGCCTTGCTGTTGAAATATACGGGCTTCTGTATCCCGTCTTCGTCTCTTACGATTGCTGCACTGATAGCGGACTCTGAGACAGCAAGGTACACGTAAAGTCGTTCACCCTGCACGGGTCGTGACAGCAGCAAGGGAGACCCTAAGTATGATTTTAGCTCCCTGAAAGCCTCATCACACTCTTTACTCCATTCGAAGGCCTTCCTAAGGATCTTGAAGAATGGTAGACACCTGTCTGTAGCCCTTGACACAAATCTGTTCAAGGCAGCCACTCTCCCTGTGAGCCTCTGAACGTCTTTAATGGACTTGGGGTCTTCATCTCAATAAGGGCCTTTATCTTTTCAGGATTGGCCTCGATGCCTCTTTGATTGACAATGAACCCCAAGAACTTCCCCGCTCCGACCCCGAAGACACACTTGGCCGGATTGAGCTTAATTTTGTATTTGTCCATTGTATTAAAGGTCCTTTCCAGGTCTGCCACATGATCCTCTGCCTTCAGACTCTTAGTCAGCATGTCATCTACGTAAACCTCCATAGACTTCCCAATTTGGTCTTCGAACATTTTGTTTACGAGGCGCTGGTACGTTGCCCCCACATTTTTTAGGCCAAAGGGCATGACCCTATAACAGTATGTCCCCTTGTCAGTGATGAAGGCGGTCCTCTCCGAGTCCTCAGGGTTCATGAAAATCTGGTTATACCCTGAGTAGGCATCCATGAAACTCATGAGCTCATGGCCTGCGGTAGCGTCTACCATCTGGTCGATGCGGGGGAGAGGGAAGCTGTCTTTGGGACAATGCTTGTTGAGGTATGTGAAGTCCACGCACATTCTCCACTTGTCGTTGGCCTTTGGGACGATGACTGCATTGGACAGCCACTCAAGGTAGATGACCTCTCTGATAAATTCAGCGTCTTCTAATTTTTTAACCTCATCCCTGATGACCTCATACTTCTCTCTAGAGTAAATCCTCCTCTTCTGCCTTACCGGCTTCACTCCCTCTACCACATTGAGTTTGTGGCACATGATTTCAGGGTCGATCCCTGGCATATCTACATGACTCCACGCGAAGACGCTTCGCCTTCTCCTCAACAGTTTGATGAGGTCTTCCTTGATACTGGCTTCAGAGACTTGCCAACTTGGACGGTTTTTCCCGGGTCATCCTCATCGAGGATGATGGGTTCTACCTCCTCAGCGGCCTCTCCTTTTTTGAGCTTCGTCTCGTCTCTGGGGTCTAGGGTATCAATGTTGTAAGTGGCTGTAGCCCTCTTGTGTGCCTCCCTTTCTTCAGCGGAGTTGTAGTAGCACTCTCTCGCTGTCGTTTGGTCTCCCTGAACTTCCCCCACCCCATAAGGGGTAGGGAACTTAACCATCTGGTGGACTGTGGATGGCACAGCTTCAAACCCCTTGAGGGCCACACGTCCCAGTATGATGTTGTATGCCGAAAACACATGCTCATCCAGCACAAAGAAACTGACCCTCTTGGGGAGCCATCTCGGCCATTCGTCCCCCATCCTGACATCAGCCTCATATATTCCCAGGGGGTGAACCTTCTCCCCACTGAACCCAATCAATGGATGATGGTATGGGACAAGTCTGGCACGACTGAGGCCCAAGGCCTTGAAGCATGGCCAAAACATCACATCTGCGGATGAGCCCCCATCTACCAGGATCCTCGGCACTTCGCACCCGTGCACCCTGGTAGTGATGACAAGAGGGTCATCATGCGGGGCCAAGAGGCCTTTGAAGTCCATCCTTGAAAATCCCACTATCAAAGTGTCCATGTCAACCTTCTTCCTTTTTTCTGACTTGACCTCTAGGAAGGTTGAGTGCACCATCTTCGTCACTTCCTTAGCCTCAGCAACATGGGCCTTCCTGTCAGCGACCTCAGACCCTCCTCCTGCTAAACCCCCAGAGATCATTCCTACACCGAGCAAGATCAAATTGAGCCTCTTGACAGGACCGTGGTCGTCTCTCGGCGGGAGGTCAGGGTCGTCCTCATCATCAGAAGGGTCGTCCCCTCTTTTTTGAGGACCTTCTCTGCAGGCATCGACTTTCTTCTTTCTGGGATCGTCCCCTCGGCCCCTCTTGAAGTCGGCTTTGTCGACGTACTTTCTGAGCTTCCCTTCCTTAAGCATCTTCTCAATCTCGTCTTTCAGAGCGAAGCATTTATCCGTCACGTGACCGTGGTCTTGGTGAAATTCGCACCACAGGTTCTTATTTCTCTTGCCGGGGGCTGCCCTCAGCTTCTCAGGCCACTTCAACGTCCGGTCACTCTTTATCTCATTGAGGATCTGTTCACAGCTGACCGTCAGAGGGGTGTACCCCGCGAACTTATCATCCATGGTTCTCCTCTTCCCCTCTTTGTTCTTCTTAGGGTACTTGCCCCCGCTTGCACCTACTTTTTCGTCTTCATGTTTTGCTGCCATCGCCTCTTTGGCGTTCATCACCTTCCCTGCTATTGACAATAGCTCAGCCATCGTCCTCGAAGGGTCTTCGGCAAGCTTCCATAATAGCTTCCCCTTTTGGAGCCCTCCAATCAGGGCTGTCATAGCTATGCTCTCCTCATAGTCTTCCACCTCCAGCTTCTCTTTATTTAATCTGGCTATGTAGTCTCTCAGAGTCTCATTCTTTCCCTGCTTAACATAGATCAGGTGTGTGGTCTTCTTCTGTGGCCTCACCCCAAAGCAGAAATTATGGATGAATAGGTCTGCCAACTGCTTAAAGTTTCCAATGGAATTTTTTGGAAGAGACGTGTACGAGACATGCGCAGCCCCTGTCAAGGTACCAGAGAAGGCACGACACCTCATCTCATCTAAGATAGAGTATATGTCTGCCATCGACTGATACATCTCCACGTGGTGGACGGGGTTGGTGCTCCCGTCATACCTTGGGGTGACCATAGGTGGCTTGAACTTTGACGGCGTGGGGAAGTTGACTATCTTTGCCACAAAGGGTGAGCCTATGGTGTATCCCTTCTGAAGAGGGTCTCGGCTCTTCAATATATCACCAATCTTATCCTCTAACCGCTGGATTGAGTCATTCCAGGGCCTCACAGGGTCGGCCTGGCCAATGTTATCCCCTGCTACCTCTCCGAGGTGGACGGAGGGTTCTGCTGCAGTAGGCCTGTGTCGGCTGTTTACTTCCCTTTGGCCATCATCTCGTCCTCGGGGTCGACCATCTGCTGCCTCCCTCCTGGATCTTGCAGCACTCCTTGGCCTGGACAACTGCTCTCGTAGGTCATTTACTGGGCCTAGCCTCTCAAAGGCCGACCCCCTACTCAAGCGATCAAAAGCAGAGCCTCTTGGTCAATCATCAGGGTTCGGTCTCCCGCACTTTCCCCTACTGTCCTGGAGGGGTCGCACAGTGTTGTTGGAGACCTTGTAAGGTTCCCAGCACTCTATAGGAGCCTCCTCTCCCTCCAGATCTCCATACCTATCCTCAGGGCAAGGGTTCTCTTGCCTCCCCAGGCGTAGACGCCGGCGGTCAGCAACATCCCTACGCCGCTGAGGGGGTGGAAGGTCTTTGCGTGGTGCCTGGGGTGGTCCCCTGGCCTCATGCTGTCCTGGAGCTGCTGCCGGAGTAATCATCTCAGGCGAAACCCCTGGTGCTCTTAGTATGTTCTGGCTTAGAGCTGTGAACTGCTCCTGCATCATCCGCTGGCTTGCTGCCAGAGACTTTAGGGCTGCCGCCATATCAGCCATCTCAGACTGAGGCGGCGGCTGACTGGAACTGGGTCTTCCCCCCTCATCCGGCGGGGGAAGTGGTGGCGGTGGCATCTCAGGTGCCATGTGCTTGAGCTATGAAAAGCAGAACTGAAGAAAATACTGGTTAGCTTGGGAACCTTAGTGGGTCTCTTTCAATGGTGAAACGCCTCCTCTCAGGGGGAGTGTTGGTTCACCACCAGAGTGCCCAGTGAGGTCAAGCTGTACAAAGGAAGAGATGTCTTCTCTTTCCCACAGACGGCGCCAATCTGATGATGCTGAGATTTAGCACCACCAGGTAAGTGATAGTGAGCTCAAACAGTAGTAGTTATGGCAGCCATAGAGATGCAAGTATATAAGTATGTAAGTGTGTAGAAGGGGATGAGTATAAGAAGAAATAAGATAATGATGTATAGTGGTTTAGCCAATTTTGGCCTACGTCCACTGTGAGTGTGTGATCCACTAAGTATGGGCACTAATGGCCTTGGATACAATGCACATAACCCTCTCTCTCTCTCTTACTGTGTATATAAGCAAAGTTTTAGCTAGGGCTACTGTTCATTGATTGATCCCCTGTAGGGTTGTAGGTGACAAGTATATATAGGTCTTGGGGGGTGTAGTGTACCCCCCCCCCCCAAGTAAGCATGGTGCATGTGAATAATGATCTAGCCAATTCCCTGTTGACACCTGTAGATGCCAAATGATGACATAATATTCCCTCACGTGAGGGGGTGATTCTGTTATAACGGTCTGCCACGTGTCATATGAGCCTGACGCGCACTGTTCCACGCGTCTCCCAAACCACGCGCCGTCATGATATCACCCTCGGCCTATGAGCCGAGGCCGAGGGCAAAGTTTCTTCCGGTAGTGAGCCTGGCTTAATTCTGGCCTCGTACTGTCGTACCCTCGTAGTGTCGTCTGAAGCCTGAGGAAGGGTCGGCCCCTCGTAGGGTCGTCTGGAGCCTGGTGGAGGGTCGGCCCCTCGTAGGGTCGGCTAGACCCTGGTGGAGGGTCGGCCCCTCGTAGGATCGTCTGGGCCTGGTGGTGGCCAGCTGGGGCGTGGTGAAGGGTCGTCCCCTCGTAGGGTCGTCCGTATTGGAGGTAATCCTCATCCATGCTGAGGGTATAAACGGGTATATCACTCACTATCGCATTTAATGGAGTATTATTCTCTACCCTAAGGGTCCTAATTACCCTTTGGCGTATTCCAGTAGCTAAGTCTTCCTTACCCTAACTGTCCATGCCATAAGCTCACTCACGCTTTTCCGTAATTACATTCTCATTCTCGTGAATTAATTACATTATCGTTTAATCCCATTTAATCATCGTCTTACTTTTCTCGATAAGAATTAATTCCCATAACCCTATCATGGCCTACTACAATATAATAGATCCTTCATTATATTCTAACAATGTCCCAAAAGTTTTTCGACAATAGTTTAGGAGTTCTAGACTAAAAAGGAAAATTCTCATATTTTTTGGGCAACTGAATCGATTCGCCAGGAGGCCGAATCGATTCGCCTCGCCAAATCGATTCACCTCTTGACTGAATCTATTCGAAATCCTTCTGTATCATCTTCTTCCTTACGAAAGTGCGTTTTGCACCATTAACACCCACAAAACTTACATATTTCTTCACCAAACTTAAAACCAATTGTCCCTGACCATTTCTACAAGCATTAGGATGATTTCTAACGTAAATAAAACATCAAGACCTTATAATTTTCATTCAAGAAGATATTTAAAAATCTAATCCTCAAAATCTTAGGTTTTATGCTCTTCCATTATCCTTCTTCATAAACCCATATTTAATTCTTGGATTATAACACAAAATCACTAATTTATTATCCTCTACTGATATCAAATCTCTCCATATGCAATTCCTATCTAAACATGTGTTTAAATCATTCTTTTCTTCCAAGAATTATCACTTTAATCAAAATATGATGAAACCCTAGTCAAATGGGTATTATAACTTCAAATAACTTGTATATAAACACTTGCCTTTGATCATTCAATTCAATTAAATTACTTATCTCGCATAATTTAAAATAAAACTAAATAATTACCGAATTAATTAAATTCAAATACTCAAAAATACGGGCTGTTACACTACGCATACTGGAAAGTGTATATGAAATCATCACTTAAGACGTTAGATGAGAGGGTATGACAAGAAGTAGTTAAGGATTGGTACCCACCCACAACCCTAGCTGGTGATTATAGGATTCACAAACCCATATAATTGTGGATGAGGAAGATCATATGTTAGAAAATTATAATTCACGAGGAGTTCTGCCGTATTATGACATGTGAAACGTCTAAAAATTCATGGGACATACTCCAACTCACTCATAAGGGTACTAGTGTTGTTTGGCTTTCAAACTTCAAAACCTCACTACTAAGTTTGAAACCATTAGGATTCTAATGCTCGACCCGGATTTGGGTCACCGTCAGGTCAACCGGCACCAAGTCAAGGAGTTAAAGGGGGAGGGGAGAGTCCAATTTTATTATTTAATAAAAACCCTTAAACATAACCATTTTATAAGGATTAAATTATATATTTTAATTAGAGAAACAAGTGTCCACTTTAAGTAATTAGGTTAATTAACAAGGTTTAGTTATGAAAATTCGTTAAATCCAACAATGCTAAATAAATAAGAAAAAATAATAGTTGTCAACGTAATATTACATCACTTGGACAAGGACCAAATAAAATGATTTAAAATATTTCAAACAAAATGTTTCAAAAGACAACTTCAAAAATAATGTCAGAGCTTCTAATGATGATTCTTACCCTTAGGGCCCTTACCGACATCCTTGTGAATGTCCAAACTCGATGTACTTGGGTGGGGGTGAAGGTTTTAACTTAAAAGGAAGGGGTGAGCGAATGCTCAGTAGGGTGAGAAATACTAAGCTATACATTTTCAATGAAAATACTATACATATAACATGAATTTTAAATAAGTTGGAAAACGTTTAACAATTTTTCTAGTATTAAAGCAAATACCATGCAATGCACACAAGTGATGTGCTCATACTCACACTTAACCATTTCATACCACTCTATATCGGGTCTGGAGACTATTTAATCATAGTTTATTCTTTCCATTAGGTTTTTTACTTACATTCCTTAAGCACAACCAAGTTCATTTTGATTTCCATTATCTTTTGTTGAAATCCCCCAATTATCCACATACTTTAACGGTCTCTACACCGCCAGCTATGCTACCATATGCTCTCGCTAGTAATTTTTGATCTTTTACCCTAGGTCTTCGGGCCCTTCTTAATTATTTTCGATCTCATCCGATCCCATATTAATGTGCTTTAATATTTTTGCCATTGTCCACATTATTACTTTCATCATTCTCATGCCAATATATTCATTTTTCACAAAGACGACCGATAAGGTCAAATGAGGACGTCCAACCACTAGGACCCTCTAACGTTTATCAAAATTACCCTTTTACCCTTCATTTACCAAAACCTTGTGAAAAAAAATATTTCTTTCATCATGGCATTATAAATTGTCATTTTACATTCATAACCTCCTTTTATGATTTCATGTCCAAAAATCATACATTATCCTTTTCCTCCAAGAAAATCTATTTCTTCATATTTCTTTTCAAGAAACATATTTAATGTCATAAAGGCCATTTCACAAAATATCCATTTTATCCTTATAGACTAATGTTGCATTAAATATCACTTCTTCTTCATTTTACAACATATTTAGGGTCAAATTTTCTAAATTCCTTATTTCATCACAAAACCCATTTTTAATTCCACATATCATTCCCAAAATTATTATCTAATATACTACAACCTTTTAAGCATTTTTGGGGGGAGGATTTCGAGTCTAGAAACCCTTAAATATGCAACTAAACATGTTATTAACATGAAAATATATCTTCATGCTTATTTCCTCATTTTTCCAAGATTAAATACCATTTGTTCATCAAAAGCCATTTTGAACTTAGTTTTCATAATAAATACCATTTTTGCATGAAAATCTTTAAATAAGCGAAATAAAAAATATTTTTAACCCTTCTAGCATGCATCCTAATAGCTTTTAATCTTGAAAACGCGTGGAGGAAAACCTTACCATTGATTTGAAGATAAGAAACTAAAGGGGATGACTTGAAAGCTCCTAAAAACTCCAAAGTTTCAACTTCTTCAGGAGATCCTCAACAATGGCTTCATCTACATAACTTCTTATTCAACTAGGCTTTAAATGGGTGTTTTAGCCTTCGAACAACTTAACAAATGCTTGGGTAGAAGGGAAAACCTTAAAATGGTGGAAATGGGAGAGTGTATCTTTAAAGAGAGAGAAAGAGAGCTTTAAAAATCTTATGGAAAATGTCCTCTCTACCCCCCTCTCCTCTATTTAAACCCTCCAACACTTGACCAATTAACCAACGGTTAAACCCATATTTTGATTTGAGCCACTGAGAGTTCGAAAACTCAGCAAATCCAACGATCCTCATCGCGACAACACATTAATATGTGTAGAAAAGTCTGATTTTCGTTCGGTTGTTTAAACGAATTGGACATCGTTTGAACGATATCCAATCTTGTTTGAATGAGAATTCTAATGAGGTACTAATGACTAAAAAATTAGGGTTAAAAAGGAAAAGGAAAAACCTCGTTTGAACCAGAAACTGCCCCTCGTTCGAATGACAATGCACCTTATTCGAACGAGGGCATTCTAACGAGACTCTAGAGAATGATGGAAATCAAATAGTTCCTATTCATTAAATGTTTGTTCTAACCTCTATCAAACAATAGGTCTCGTTCGAATGACATGGACACTCATTCGAACGACGGCCAAATTTCTGCATCTCAACATTAGGCCATTAAATCCCTAATTTAAATTGCACAAAGTCCAAAAGGACAGCTTAAATTTAATATCCATTCATAATATACAGTTTATGGCCCAAGGGCATACAAATGACAAGGGTCGAAGTACAAATATCAATCACGGGTGTTAATTCTCCCCGTCTTAGAAGATTCCATCCTTAAAACTAGAACAACCAAGCTAAGCAAAGAATTCCGGGGTGCTTCTCACGCATCTTCGACTCGTGCTCCAAAGCTGAACCTTCAACACCTTGAAACTCCCAGAAAACCTTCACTAAAGGAATGACTTTGTTGTGTAAGACTCTGTCCTCGTAATTCAAGATGGATACAGGTCATGTAAAAAATGCAACATCTTCCTCCAACTCAATGAGGTTCCAATCAATGACGTGTTGGGGTTCATAAAGATAATTATTCAACATAGAAATGTGGAACACATTATGAACTTGGGATAATTTTGGAGCTAGTGCCAAGAGATAAAATACATCCCCAATCCGTTCTAGGATCTCAAAGGGGTCGATATATCGAGGGGAAAACTTTCCTTTTTGATAGAATCACTGACTGCGGGTCCTAGATCTAACCTTCAATAGCGTGTGGTCACCCACCTCAAACTCCAGAGGTATCGTCTGATTATTGGTATAATTTTTCTATCATCTATGAACCGTAATGAGCCTATATAGAATTACCCAAACTTTATCGATCATTTCTTTGATCAAATTCGATTAGTGAGATGATTCTCACCCACCTCTGACCAAAAAATTAAAGAGTGGCACAGCCTCCTATAAAGAGTTCATAGGGAGATATTTCAATGCTTTCCTGATAACTATTAGTGGAGGAAAACTCTGCCAGATGCATATTTTTTACCCCCACTACTTTGAAAATAAAGTGCGCAATCTCTCAACATGTTGTCCAAGATTTAGATGGTTTGTTTTGATTGCCCATCCGTCTCAGGGTGATCCACTATACTCATGGTCAATTCAGATCCCAGTTCCTATTGAAACTTCTTCCTGATCTGGGACACAAATTGTGGATCCTTATCCAAGACAATCGAGAGCGAAACACCATGAATTCAGACTATCTCCCAGACATACAACCTCGCCAGCTTAGCAATGCTGTCATGACCTTAATCGGGAAGAAGTGTGCAAATTTCGTAAGCCAACCCATTAAACCCAAACCGCATCGTGACCACGCTCATATTATGGTAAGGTTGTGAAAAAGTCCATAGTCATATTATCCCACTTCCATTCTGCTATGGGTAGTGGTTGCAATTACCCTGCTGGCCTCTTGTGTTCTGGCTTCACCTACTGGCAGGTGTAGCATTTGGTCTACATACGTTGCCATATCCTTCTTGATATCGGACCATCAAAAATCTTCGCATAAGTCCTTATACACCTCTGTAGAACCGAGATATATGCTGAAGTACGAACGATGGGCCTTTGACATCACTTCATTTTTAAGCTCATCAAATATTGGGACAATCAACCTTCCCTTATGTCGCACACCACCATCTTTGTCTACGCTAAGAGCGTCGAACATTTCACCACTATGAATATGGTTACGGTAATGTGCAAACTCAGGATCACACAATTGGGCGTCTAGAACTTTTTACATGATGAGTGGCCTAGCCATCACACCCCAAAGGTATGCTCTATCATAACCCCACTAGACATGTATATTGAAATTCTTCAGTTCTTCGAACATATTTGCTCAGTGACACTTCATTGTAGCAAGAATAAGGCTAGACTTTTTACTAAGAGCATCTACCACATTGGCTTTGTTGAATGATACTCTAAGGAGAAGTCGTAGTCTTCCATTAATTCAATCCATCTTCTCTGACGAAGATTGAGGTCACATTGCGTGAAAATATATCGAAGGATCTTATGATTAGAAAACACCTCAAACCATTCCTTGTATAAGTAGTATTTTCATCTCTTAAGTGCTAACACTATAGAGGCTAACTCTAAGTCATGGGTGGGGAGTTACTCTCAAGCACCTTTAGCTGACAGGATGCCTAAGAGACTACCTGATCGTTCTGCATCAATACTGTTGGAACACGAGGCCCCCAATTTTGAAATCTTATTACAAAATGTAATTTCAATTTCCTTTTAAAAGAGATGCGGAAGCAGAGATGGTTCAATTAAAAAAAATTAACGAATTTTAATTTCATTTGAAATTAAAATTTAACACAAGTTAAAGTGAACTCAAATTAATTAACAAATGAATTTTTTCACTTTAACATATTAACTCAACTCAAGTCCTAGAAATTTGCCTAAGTCATATTTTCAATATTACCAAATTAGGCTAAACTAATTTTATCAAATTAAGTGATGACTTGAATTAAATTAACATAAACATTACCCAAATTAAATTAGCACCAATTTAATTAAGTAGTGATTAAACCAAGTTTTATCTTGAATTACCTAAGCATGCCTCTAACATGAATTATGAGAAAGATAAAATAAACAATAAATCACTACGCCGCGATGTACGAGGAAAAATCCATAAGGGGAAAAAACCTCGAACGGCCCTAGCCTCAAATCCATTAAATACGGAATTTATAATTACAGGTAAGATAACTTACAACACTCGACTCGACTCCTTCAATCCCCTACACGTCTTCTTGTAACTACATTTCCCTAGAGAATAACTACGGAGCTCCACCGTGGTCTCGAAATCCACCGATCGGACTTTAGGAACCACCGTCAACCACACATGATGCCTTTCACCATGTGAGAATGCCGCAACAAAACAAACTTCTTCTTCTTTGAGGGATTTAGAAGTAAACCCAAACTTCTCTTCAATGTGGTGGAGAAAACCCGGTGCCAAACACTCCAAGCAAGATGTATATATATTGAAACTTAGAATAAACAATATGGCTGTAAAACAGAAGTGTTTTAAGGATTTTTCTTTGAAAAATGAACGCACAAACTTGAACTTTTTCCTTTCGGAATTTTGCTCTCAAACTCTCTCTTGGAGATGGAAAGATGTGAAAAAGTTGAAAAGAAAGGGTTTATTTCCGCACTTAATTATTCAGGTAAAAAGTTAGTGGGAAAAGAAGTGGAAAAAACTACTCAAAACTGCCAAATTGACTGTTCCCGCCAAATCTCGTTCGAACGAGATTTTCGTTCGAACAAAATCTCGCTCGAACGAGCCTTCAAATGAAGTTCCAGTGAATAAAAGTTGAACTCGTTAAAAATCTCATTGGAATTCTTGTTCGAACAGCCTTTTCGTTCGAACGACAATTCGAACGATGTTCCAGTGGACAAATAGGGAACTTGTTGGCAAACTCGTTCGAACGACATTCTCATTCGAACGACAAACTCGTTCGAACGACAATATCGAATGAACTTCCAGAAAGCTTAAATTATGATTTTTAGCCCAGAAACTTTATTTTAAAGTTTTAATGAAACTTTCTGAAAATAAACAACTGTTTAAAACAAGATACACCCATATAACTATTGTTCCAAGCTCATATATATATGTTAAAATGCATTCATACCTTAGGAGCAATGGAACCATGTTGATGACGTAGAAACGAGGCACACTAAACCGACATTTGATGAAGCTTTATAAACTTGGTCGCTACGTCTTCAACTTTAGTATGTCATGGGATTGAAGGATGGTCAATAACTCCATCCTATGACTCAAATATTTTTGTTCGAAATTGAGCCAAAACTACAAAGGACTCAATTGGAAATTTGTGTCCTTACAAATCTCCTCCTTTGTCTATTCTGGTTTAGTATGCCTTGTCTTTTACGTCATCAACATGGTTCCATTGCTCCTATGGTATGAATGCATTTTAATATATATAGGAGCTTGGAACAATAGTTATATGGGTGTATCTTGTTTTGAACTGTTGTTTTATTTTAAGAAAGTTTCATTAAAACTTTAAAATAAAGTTTCTGGGCTAAAAATAGTAATTTAAGCTTTCTGTAAGTTCGTTCGATATTGTCGTTCAAACGAGTTTATCGTTCGAACGAGAATGTCGTTCGAACGAGTTTGCCAACGAGTTCCCTATTTGGCCACTGGAACATCGCTCGAATTGTCGTTCGAACGAAAAGGCTGTTTGAACGAGAATTCCAATGAGATTTTTAACGAGTTCAACTTTTATTCACTGGAACTTCGTTAGAAGGATCGTTCGAGCGAGATTTCGTTCGAACGACAATATCGAACGAACTTCCAGAAAGCATAAATTACGATTTTTAGTCCAGAAACTTTATTTTAAAGTTTTAATGAAACTTTCTGAAAATAAACAACAGTTTAAAACAAGAGACACCCATATAACTATTGTTCCAAGCTCCTATATATATTAAAATGCATTCACACCATAGGAGCAATGGAACCATGTCGATGACGTAAAAACGAGGCACACTAAACCGGCATTTGATGAAGCTTTATAAACTTGGCCTCTACGTCTTCAACTTTAGTATGTCATAGGCTTGAAGGATGGTCAATAACTCTATCCTATGACTCAAACATTTTTGTCCGAAATTCAGCCAAAACTACAAAGGAATCAATTGGAAATTTGTGTCCTTACAAATCTCCCACTTGGCTATTCCGGAACAAAAACCAATAAAAATTCTAAAGGGTCGTCAAGCTCTACTAGACTGACAAAAATGTCCCACCAAAAAGAAAAATACATAGCTTGACTCAAACAACCCAAGGATCAATATCTTTGCCAATGATGAAAGTTGCCATTTAGAAGAATTCCTGCACACTTAAGCAAACTATCAAACGCATAGGGAATATCAAGAATATTGAATGCATAAAATAAATACCCCCCTAAATTAACTGTGATAAACCTAAGAAGCTAGCGAGTCCCCCAAGTTAAATCTCCCCCAAACTAAGATACGATTACAATAGGATTAGATACCATTTCTCCCCCTATCATTCTCCCTCTTTTTGTTCAGGAATAGACAAAGGATAACAAACTAATTTAAACATGATGCATAAAGTGATAAGAACATGAAAGTATATGGGCTACAATAACATAACTAATCCATACAAATTAATACCAACTATGATGCGAAAACAAATGATACTAAATTGACAAATGAGATTCTAAGCATGTGATATCAAACAAAATACACAACAAACAAAGTATCAATTAAGAATTGAGGCATAAATGGACTAGATAGCAAGGCAAAGACCAATAAAATAATATCAAATATATGTATACATAATATATAACAAATAGACATGAGTACACATATATAGATATAAACACCAAATGACACAAAATAAGATAAGCTTTTCGCACTTGTACGGCAAAAATGTGTCATATGGAAATGAAAGTGTTAGGGTGTGAACTAGTAACAATTAAATTTAGACCCAATCACTTAAAACATGTTCACGGAGTTCTCAATTGATTGCAAACTTCATCACATTTGAATATAATCTCAAGTGACAATATAGATTGAACTCAATGAACAAACATACACAATGCGTACAAGCCTAGACTTTTGATGATTTTACAAACCAATAGAGTCATGACATTGAAAGTAAAACTAGGATAAATGGACATTGTGAAAACCGTTGATATACCATCCAATCTCCCTCAATAAGCATACATATTCGAATGAATATATCAAACAAAAATAGGCCTTGGCAATTATTTTTCCTTTTAATGCCATAATTCTATTTTTAGGCCTTTGGACCACGTATTTCTTTTAGGTCCAAACAAACGGTGGCTTACTATTCGCAAAGGATAAAAAATCCTTTCGGAGCCCTTCCCCGTGCACATTTATATTTATCATTTTTTATTTCTCACACATATCGCACGTGCAACGGATTTTTACATGCACTAGTCCTCCTAGGTCACAAGTATGTAGATGAGAAGATTGGTCGGAGAACACCTCACAAAGCTCAAATATAACATGTGGCGATTAAATTTCAAAAGATCTCGTGCATGTGTGAATAGAGGCATATAAAAATAGAATCCATTTAAATCAACACAAAATCCAACTACTCCATGTAAGCATGGTAAAGAACATAATAAGGATTGACGGTCTAAACCAAAAGTTCTAGCCACATGGAAGCGAAAAAGATGGGATTCTAACACAAGTGTATGCCACATAGAGTGTGTCAAACTAAATATACACACACAAAAAAAATTGAGTTTTTTGAAATTTTTTAAACCAAACAACCAAAATATTTACTTAAAAGACAAACAAAAATCATTTGAATTTTTTCGTTTAAGCTTAAATTACCAAGAGATAAAAACCCAAATGATAAACAAAAATCTTTTTGTATTTTTCATTTAATGCAAAAAAAAATGAAAGAAGCATAATACAAAAGATAAACAAAAATTATAATTCTAGCATGTAATTAAACGTGGAGCATAGACTAGAAAATGACTAAACATGCATACACCTAGCAATGATATATAATATGAATCACAAAAAGCTAGAGCATGCAAACAAAACTAACACATTCAACATTAAGATTTATTAAGGGAGGTTTCATGTGAAAGCAAACGAGAATTAACAAATCTAATATTTAGTGCGTCTAAAAATAATTTCCTAACCCATATAGATGTATATTTAAAATGATGGGATTTGGAAACTAATGAAATGCTAGACATAGACTTCCTTGTACTTCTTTTAAGATCAAAACAAAATGACTTGATGTGACCTATCCTACCACAATGCAAGCATGTGTAAACATGAGGAATGTTACCTAAGGTGTGACCTTTTCTAAAGTCCTTGGATAAAGTTGACCACCTAAAACAAACAATGGTCTTAGCTTTAGCAACGGAAGTATTTGAACAGGATGAGCTAGAACCATTACAACTACTACTCGAGTCAAGTAAATCATTTTTCATTTTTAAAATATCAGACTCAAGTAATAAATTAGACTCCTCAAATTTACGGGACTCCTTCTTTAAATTTTCTATAACTCCTAGAAGGTTATCACGCTCCCCCTCAATGTGAGAAAACTTGTCCCTAAGAGTCATTTCTCGACTATCACTCTCTTTCTTGGACATTTCTAAAATATTAAAATTGTGATTTATGTCCATGAGCTTTTCACGAAAAATATCTTTTTGAGATAGAGAGATTTGCAAAATCTCAACTTTAGTTTTAAAACAAGATTTTTTATTTTCAAGAAATTTAATTCTTTTTGCAAATCTCAAATTTAATTCTCTTAATTTTTCATTACATTTATTAAGCTCATTAAATTCCTCTCGAATGGAAAAAACTTCATTATCATTAGAAAAGGAAAAATTATCATTAAGACGTCCCATCGAGAGATACAAAACAAAAAAAAAATGAGGGTGAGTAAAAAAAATGAACCACCTAAAAATGCAAGGAGCACAAAAATTGTAAAAGCCAAAAAACCGATCATTGACGCGATAAATTAGCGCTCCGGCTCTTATACCACTTGTTGGAACACGAGGCCCCCAATTTTGAAATCTTATTACAAAAAGTAATTTCAATTTTCTTTTAAAAGAGATGCGGAAGCGGAGATGGTTCAATTAAACAAATTAACAAATTTTAATTTCTTTTCAAATTAAAATTTAATACAAGTTAAAGTGAACTTAAATTAATTAACAAATGGATTTTTTCACTTTAACATATTAACTCAACTCAAGTCCTAGAAATTTGCCTAAGTCATATTTTCAATATTATCAAATTAGGCCAAACTAATTTTATCAAACTAAGTGATGACTTGAATTAAATTAACATAAACATTACCCAAATTAAAGTAGCACCAATTTAATTAAGTTGTGATTAAATCAAATTTTATCTTGAATTACCTAAGCATGCCTCTAACATGAATTATACGAAAGATAAAATAAACAATAAATCACTACGCCGCGATGTACGAGAAAAATCCACAAGGGGAAAAAATCTCAGACAGCCCTAGCCTCAAATCCACTAAGTACAGAATTTGCAATTACAAACAAGATGGCTTACAACACTCGACTCGACTCCTTCAAGCCCCCACGCGTCTTCTTGTAACTACCTCTGCCTAGCGAATAACCACGGAGCTCCACCGCGGTCTCAGAATCCACCGATCGAACTTTAGGAACCACTATCAACCACACATGGCGCCTTTCACCATGTGAAAATGCCGCAGAAAAACAAACTTATTCCTCTTTAAGGGATCTAGAAGTAAACTCAAACCACTCTTCAATATGGTAAAGAAAATCCGGTGCCAAACACTCCAAGCAAGATGTATATATATTGAAACTTAGAATAAACAATATGGGTGTAAAACAGAAGTGTTTTAAGGATTTTTCTTTGCAAAATGAACACTCAAACTTGAAATTTTTCCTTTTGGAATTTTGCTCAGACTCTCTCTTGGAGATGGAAAGATGTGAAAATTTTGATTTCTGCACATAATGATTCTGGTAAAAAGTTAGTGGGAAAAGAAGTGGGAAAGTGGGAAACACTCCTCAAAACTACCAAATTAACTGTTCCCGCCAAATCTCGTCCGAACGAGATTTTTGTTCGAACGAATTCTCCTTCGAACCAACCTTCTAACGAAGTTCCAGTGAATAAAAGTTGAACTCGTTAAAAATCTCATTGGAATTCTCGTTTGAACAACCTTTTTGTTCGAACGACAATTCGAACGATGTTCCAGTGGACAAATAGGGAACTCGTTGGCAAACTTGTTCGAATGACATTCTCATTCGAACGACAAACTCGTTTGAACGATAATATCGAACGAACTTCCAGAAAGCTTAAATTACGATTTTTAGCCCAGAAACTTTATTTTAAAGTTTTAATGAAACTTTCTGAAAATAAACAACAGTTTAAAACAAGATACACCCATATAACTATTATTCCAAGCTCCTATATATATATTAAAGTGCATTCATACCATAGGAGCAATGGAACCATGTTGATGACGTAGAAACGAGGCACACTAAACAGGCATTTGATGAAGCTTTATAAACTTGGCCGCTACGTCTTCAACTTTAGTATGTCATAGACTTGAACGATGGTCAATAACTCTATCCTATGACTCAAATATTTTTTTCCGGAATTGAGCCAAAAATACAAAGGACTTAATTGGAAATTTGTATCCTTACAAATCTCCCCCTTTGGCTATTCCGGGACAAAAACCAACAAAAATTCTAAAGGGCCGTCATGCTCTACTAGACTGACAAAAATGTCCCACCCAAAATAAAAATACATAGCTTGACTCAAACAACCCAATGATCAATATCTTTGTCGATGATGAAAGCTGTCATTTAGAAGAATTCCTGCACACTTAGCAAACTATCAATCGCATAGGGAATATAAAGAATATTAAATGCATAAAATAAATACTCCCCCTAAATTAATTGTGATCAACCTAAGAAGATAGCGAGTCCCCCTAAGTTAAATCTCCCCCAAACTAAGATACGATTACAGTAGGATTAGATACCATTTCTCCCCCTATCATTCTCCCCCTTTTTGTTCAGGAATAGACAAAGGATAACAAACTAATTTAAACATGATGCATAAAGTGATAAGAACATGAAAGTATATGGGCAACAATAACATAACTAATCCATACAAATGAATACCAACTATGATGCGAAAATAAATGATACCAAATTGACAAATGAGATTCTAAGCATGTGATATCAAACAAACTACGCAACAAACAAGGTACCAATTATGAATTGAGGCATAAATGGACTAGATAGCAAGGCAAAGACTAATAAAACAATATCAAATATATGTATGCATAATATATAACAAATATACACGAGTACACATATATAGATATAAAGACCAAATGACACAAAATAAGATATTCTTTTCACACTCGTATGGCAAAAATGTGTCATTTGGAAACGGAAGTGTTGGGGTGTGAGCTAGTAACAATTAAATTTTGGCCCAATCACTTAAAAATGTTCACAGAGTTCTAAATTGATTGCAAACTTCATCACATTTGAATATAACCTCATGTAACAATATAAATTGAACTCAATGAACAAACATACACAATGAATACAAGCCTAGACTTTTAATGATTTTACAAACCAATAGAGTCATGACATTGAAAGTACAACTAAGACAAAAGGACATTGTGCAAACCATTGATATAACATCCAATCTCCCTCAATAAGCATACATATTTGAATGAATATATCAAATAAAAATTGGCCTTGGCAATTATTTTTCCTTTTAATGCCATAATTCTATTTTTAGGCCTTTGGACCACGTATTTCTTTTACGTCCAAACAAACGGTGGCTTATTATTCGCAAAGGATAAAAAATCCTTTCGGAGCCCTTCCTCGTGCACATTTATATTTATCATTTTTTATTTCTCACACATATCGCACGTGCAACGGATTTTTACATGCACTAATCCTCCTAGGTCACAAGTATGTAGATGACAAGATTGGTAGGAGAACACCTCACAAAGCTCAAATATAACATGTGGCGATTAAATTTCAAAAGGGATCGTGCATGTGTGAATGGAGGCATATAAAAATAGAATACATTTAAATCAACACAAAATCCAATTACACCATGTAAGCATGGTAAGGAACATAATAAGGATTGACAATCTAAACAAAAGTTCTAGCCACATGGGAGCTAAAAAGATGGGATTCTAACACAAGTGTATGACACATAGAGTGTGTCAAACTAAATATACACACGCAAAAAAATCTTTTTGAGTTTTTTTAAATTTTTTAAACCAAACAACAAAAATATTTACTCAAAAGACAAACAAAAATCATTTGAATTTTTTCATTAAGCTTAAATTAGCAAGATATAAAAACCCAAATGATAAACAAAAATCTTTTTGTATTTTTCTTTTAATTCAAACTAGAATGAAAGAAGTATAATACAAAAGATAAATAAAAATCATAATTCTAGCATTTGATTAAACATGGAGCATAGACTAGAAAATGACTAAACATGCATACACCTAGCAATGATATATAATATGAAGAACAAAAAGCTAGAGTATGCAAACAAATCTAACACATTCAACCTTTAGATTTAGCAAGGGAGGTTTCATGTGAAAGCAAATTAGAATCAACAGATCAAATATTTAGCGCGTCTAAAAATGATTTCCTAACCCATATAGATGTATATTTAAAATGATGGGATTTGGGAACTAATGAAATGCTAGACATAGATTTCCTAGGACTTATTTTAAGATCAAAACAAAATGACCTAATGTGACCTTTCCTACCACAATGAAAGCATGTGTAAACACGAGGAATGTTACCTAAGGTGTGACCTTTTCTAAAGTCCTTGGATAAAGTTGACCCCCTAAAACAAACAATGGTCTTAGCTTTAGCAACGGAAGTATTTGAACAGGATGAGCTAGAACCATTACAACTACTACTCGAGTCAAGTAAATCATTTTTCATTTTTAAAATATCGGACTCAAGTAATAAATTAGACTCCTCAAATTTACGGGACTTCTTCTTTAAATTTTCTATAACTCCTAGAAGGTTATCACGCTCCCCCTCAATGTGAGCAAACTTGTCCCTAAGAGTCTTTTTTCGACTATCACTCTCTTTCTTGGGCATTTCTAAAATATTAAAATTGTGATTTATATCCATGAGCTTTTCACGAAAAATATCTTTTTAAGGTAGAGATATTTGCAAAACCTCAACTTTAGTTTTAAAACAAGAATTTTCCTTTTCAAGAAATTTAATTCTTCTTGCATAGCTCAAATTTAATTCTCTTAATTTTTTATTACACTTATTAAGCTCATTAAATTCCTCTCGAATAGCAAAAACTTCATTATCATTAGAAAATGACAAATTATCTTTAAGATGTCCCATCGAGAGATACAAAATAAAAAAAAGGAGAGTGAGTAAAAAAATGAACCACCTAAAAACACAAGGAGCACAAAAATTATAAAAGCGAAAAAACAGATCTTTGACGTGATAAATTAGCGCTCCGGCTCTGATACCCCTTGTTGGAACACGAGGCCCCCAATTTTGAAATCTTATTAAAAAAAGTAATTTCAATTTCCTTTTAAAACAGATGCGGAAGGGGAGATGGTTCAATTAAACAAATAAACAAATTTTAATTTCTTTTCAAATTAAAATTTAACACAAGTTAAAGTGAACTTAAATTAATTAACAAATGAATTTTTTCACTTTAACATATTAACTCAACTCAAGTCCTAGAAATTTGCCTAAGTCATATTTTCAATATTACCAAATTAGGCCAAACTAATTTTATCAAATTAAGTGATGACTTAAATTAAATTAACATAAATACTACCCAAATTAAATTAGCACCAATTTAATTAAGTAGTGATTAAACCAAATTTTATCTTGAATTACCTAAGCATGCCTCTAACATGAATTATGCGAAAGATAAAATAAATAATAAATCACTACGCCGCGATGTACAAGGAAAGACCCACAACAGGAAAAAATCTCGGACGGCCCTAGCCTCAAATCCACTAAGTACGGAATTTACAATTACAAGCAAGATGACTTACAACACTCGACTCGACTCCTCAAGTCCCGATGCGTCTTCTTGTAACTACCTATGCCTAGCGAATAACCACGGAGCTCCACCGCGGTCTCGGAATCCACCGATCGGACTTTAGGAACCACCGTCAACCACACATGGTGCCTTTCACCATGTGAGAATGCCGCAGCATAACAAAATTCTTCTTCTTTGAGGGATTTAGAAGTAAACCCAAACTTGTCTTTAATGTGGTAGAGAAAACCCGGTGCCAAACACTCCAACCAAGATGTCGATATATTGAAACTTGGAATAAACAATATGGGTGTAAAATAGAAGTGTTTTAAGGTTTTTTCTTTAAAAAATGAACACTCAAACTTGAACTTTTTCCTTTTGGA
This sequence comes from Sambucus nigra, assembly GCA_949130495.1. NCBI lineage: Eukaryota > Viridiplantae > Streptophyta > Magnoliopsida > Dipsacales > Adoxaceae > Sambucus > Sambucus nigra. Next base: position 577,909,639 of record OX422208.1, on the reverse strand, counting down.
ATTTTGCTCTCAAACTCTCTCTTGGAGATGGAAAGATGTGAAAAAGTTGAAAAGAAAAGGTTTATTTCCGTACTTAATTATTCAGGTAAAAAGTTAGTGGGAAAAGAAGTGGTAAAGTGGTAAAAACTGCTCAAAACCGCCAAATTAACTATTCCCGCCAAATCTCGTTCGAACGAGATTTTCGTTCGAACGAGCCTTCTAACGAAGTTCCAGTGAATAAAAGTTGACCTCGTTAGAAATCTCGTTGGAATTCTCGTTCGAAAAGCCTTTTCGTTCGAACGACAATTCGAACGATGTTCCGGTGGCCAAATAGGGAACTCGTTGGCAAACTCGTTCGAACGACATTCTCGTTCGAATGACAAACTCGTTCGAACGACAATATCGAATGAACTTCCAGAAAGCTTAAATTACGATTTTTAGCCCAGAAACTTTATTTTAAAGTTTTAATGAAACTTTCTGAAAATAAACAACAGTTTAAAACAATATACACCCATATAACTATTGTTCCAAGCTCATATATATATATATATATATATATTAAAATGCATTCATACCTTAGGAGCAATGGAACCATGTTGATGACGTAGAAACGAGGCACACTAAATCGACATTTGATGAAGCTTTATAAACTTGTCCACTACGTCTTCAACTTTAGTATATCATAGGCTTGAAGGATGGTCAATAACTTTATGCTATGACTCAAACATTTTTATCCATAATTGAGCCAAAACTACAAAGGACTCAATTAGAAATTTATGTCCTTATAAATACCACGTTAGGACCTGAACCAGAGGCATCATAATACATGGTGTAACCCTTTCTGTGCTTTAAAAGAATAAGAATAGGCGCAGAAGTCAACTTAACCTTAAACTATTGAAAGGCTAACTCATAATCCTCAGACCACTGAAAGTGCATGTCTTTTCGAGTCAATATAGTGAGGGTAACTCAACCCTCGATAAGTCTTATACAAACCTACAGTAGCAACAGGCCAAACCCAGGAGATTGAGCATCTATGTGATTGTCTTTGGCCCATCTAAACTTAAAACTACATTGACCTCGGAAGGGTCAATGGAAATGCCCTCGCTCAACACCACATGACCAAGGAACTTGACCTCATCCATCCAAAATTCACACTTTCTAAATTTGGTATACAACTTGTTCTCCCTGAGCACTTGCAACTTCGTGCGAAGGTACTCCTCCTGGTCCACATTCTATGCCTAGTAGACTAGTATATCATCCACAAAGACCACTATAAATAGGTATAAGTAAGGGCAGTAGATGAGATTCATTATATCCATGAACATCATCAAGGAATTCATGAAACCAATGGGCATCACTAGAAACTCATAGTGCCCATACCGAGTCCGAAATGTTGTTTTAAGAATTTTCTCCTCTCTAGCACGCAACTGATAGTACTCTGGCACGCAACTATTACCCTGTTTAATTGTCTGTAATCAATGCAAAGTTGCAGGGACTTATCCTTCTTCTTGGTAAAGAGGACTGGAGCTCCTCGAAGGGACACACTAGGGAGAATAAAGCCTTTGATGGTTAACTCCTCCAACTGAACCCTTATCTCCTGCAATTCCATTGGAGCCAACCTATGAGGTGGTATAAAGATAGACGAGATGCCCCCATGCACCACTATGGCAAAGTCTTGGAAGATCACTTAGGAACACATCAGGAAACTTCGAACTACTGGATAGTCTAATAGCATACCATCCGGTTCATCCTAAGCCACCATACTGCTTAACCAACCAAAGTACCATTTCTGCTCACGCACAATGGAAAACTTGAAAGGATAACCAACATCCTGATTACTACTGAAGCGATGGCGAGACCTATATGGAATAGATACTAAGACCCTATGCGGATGGCATATGATGGTAGTGTCAAAACACGACAGTCAATCCATACCAACGATCACCTCGAACCCATCCATGTCCATGAGTATCAAGTTATAATCTAGAACATAGTCTTGAACCATAACCATGCAACTATGGTAAACCCTATCGAGAACTATTCTGCCGCCAATCGGAAGTCCAATGAAAATAGGAGGGTAAAATTGATCTACCTCTAACCTTAAACTTAATGCTAATGATCTTGAGATAAACGAATATAATGCGCCTGAATTAAAGAGTACCTTTACCCATGTGCTGAACAATAGAATCATACCTTATATTACGGAGGGATCACCGAAAGGTAATGCAAACTGTGACATGGCATAGGCGCATCTTGGTTAAACCTACTGTTCTGGCCACCGGGCACACGACCTAGCATATGGATACTATGACCCTGACTAGGAAATGTACCATCCACCCTATGCCTCATCAGGTGGTGATAACTTGAGGAAAATTGTTATTGTTGTTTTTAGGTGGAACCCATATAGCTAGAACACTTTCCCAGTACATAATTGATAGTCTTCTTACTGCCTTGTTTATTACCGGAAGCTCTCTACGGGAAATCCCTCTTGAAGTGGCCCAGGAGACCTCATGAAAATGAAGTAAGAAGCCTTGAGCCCCACCCTTAAAATTCTTGTGACTGCTTCCCTAGGACCCACTAGGCTTTCTCTTCTTTTCCTTCATGACCTTACCATCCTCTGTCTTTAACACTAGCTTGATGGATTTATTCACTATGATTCTGAAGTTTGGATGATCCAAACCAACCATGATTAGAAGAATATCGAGGTTAAGGCCCTTGACAAACAACCTTGTATTTTTTGCCTCATCCTTCTATACTGCATCCACATACTTACAAAAACTCTCGAGCCTAACTTGGTACCCGTTCATTGATGTATTCCCCTAAATCCGATGAAGGAACTCGTCCGTCTTGGAATCCTTAAATTCATAGAGAAAGTAACAGCATAGGAATGTGATCCTAAAGTTGTCTCAATATATAATCTTCGTAACATTGAAAAAAGTAGGCGCTCCACTAGCATTGTGCCTACTCTATGAGTTAGAACATAGATATCTTAACTTTGTGCCCAGCTAGTATGTCAAGAATCTGCATAACCTGAGTGACCTTATCAAGCCACTCTTTTACAACATCGGGATAGCTGCCCTGTTAAAGGTGGGTGGGTGCAGCCTCCTAAACGCCTTCAAAATGGATACCAAAGTAGTGCTCTCAACCGTTCCACTACAATTATCCCTCTGTTATTGTGAGAGGGAATCTGCAATCTGACACAAAGCTTGCTCTATGCATCTAAGCTCATTGTTCCCTAAGATGCTAGCCCCACTACTACGTGTAGCCATCTACACAAGAAAGAAGAGTTCAATACACAACGATACCAAATGAAAGCGATAGTGGATGTGATTAACTTAAATAGTAACTAAAGAGGTATCTACAACGGAATGTATAAAGGAAGCGTACTAAGTGCGACCATTTTATCATACCTGACAATCCTATCGCTCTAATACTGTTTGTAACACCCCTCCCCGAATTTAGGTCACCATCAGGTCAACTCGCACCGAGTTAAGGGGTTAAAGGGGGAGGCGGACAGTCCAATTTTATTATTTAAGAAAAATCCTTTAACTGCACAATTTTATAAGGAGTAACATATCGTTTTTAATTAGAGAAACAAGTGGTCAATTTAAGTAATTATGTTAATTACCAAGATTTATTTATGAAAATCCGTTTAATCCAACAATACTAACTAAACAAGAAATAAATCATAGCTATTGGAAGGGTAAGAATGCTCAGTGATCTGATACCTATTTGAGAGTACGAAAATAAACATGCTCTGTAAGGATGGTCACAAACAAAACTTCTATTTTTTGGTTTTTCAATTAAAAGTCTAGGAATAAAAAACCAATAGTAAACAAATTTTAATCTTTGATTAAATTAGTTGTGAAGGCAAATATGTGTTCTAAATATAATTGTTAAGCTATGTATGCACAGAATACGAAGATTAAGGAAAAATCCCTTTTCATGGCAAAACCTTTATTCAACACTTTAGAAATAATATAAGACAGTCGACTTACAATACTACTTGATTACCATCAAAAGTATTACGCACTAGTATTTGAAAGATCTTTAAAGAATACCACTTGTCTCCAAACAGTCTTAAAAGGCCCTTTTGTGTGTGCTTTACGTAAAGGCAACCTTTTTCTAATTTTCTCAATTTCATTATGCACTAAGTATGTGAACCAATTTAACTAAACCAATTTTATATTCGTAACCCTAGATCATGCAACTAAGTGATTCAAGACATTCATCAATAAAGAATGTAGGAAATTATAATTTCAAGGAAAAACCCCTTTCGATAAAAAAAAAACTTTTATTTCACTAATAGTTTTGCAAATCACAACTTACAAATACAATTAGAGAAATCTTCCCAACAATCCTCCTATAGGAGACTATCTTCCTCTGCACTGAATCCCCATAAGAACCCACAAAGATCGCATCCTTGAACCAGTAATGACTCCCTCGAGAATCACAAGGACCGCAGTCATCAGCAATGATTCTCGCAAGAACCATAAGATTAGTAGTAGAGACTCCTTCTCTACAAGGTCAGCAGTGAGGACTCATTCTTAACAATAGTAACTTCAACATAGAATTGCTTGGGTTTCAAAGATTATTCACACAAGTAATTAGGACGTGTTTGTGTGAATCAATAACAAGTTTTAGCCCTAAAAAGGTGAAGACTTGAAGCAGCAGGTCTGTATTTTCGTATATCAAAAGTCTTAATTTAAAAGCTTCATGAAATAAGTATTTATAGGATAACAAAATATTTTAACGTGACGGATATTGTTAGAATGACTTCACCATGTCTTTGGAATGACATTGAGATGTCGTTTGAACGATGTATTTAATGACCTTTCAAAACTCAAAACAGAATGACCTTGTTTGATCAGATATCGATCCTGGCAGCTAAAGACCTCTCTAACGACATCAGCATGTGGTTTGAATGATGAGAGAAAAAAAAGTTAATTTTTAAAGTCCGCCTATAGGTCTTTCAGAAAAATTTTTAAGTTCGAAAAAATGCCTCATTTTCATACAAAAAATATTTTATAAAAGTATCGCAATATTTAGTAAAAAAATCTAAGCAACTCAAATCAATATATATATATATATATATATATATATTAAAGTATACCTCATGTCGTGTAGATGATGAAGATAGGTGATATTTGGATCTGTCTTCATGAACGTGTGAACGTGAACCTTCCTTGACTGTTGTAACGAGATACGACATACTCAACGTAAACTAGGAACTATTAAAAATATGTCCTTACAAATATCCCCCTATGTCTATTTCGATACAAAATAAAAATATCTGAATTGTCAATAAATGTCCTATACAAATCTAATACCCTCCCAAGAACTCAAAAGTGGAAAGATACTAAATATTCAAGTCTTAAAAAATCTTCAACTTTTAAATATTCAAATGTGTTTGCCTTCTCTTGTTCTTCTATTTGTGTGTTCTTCAAATCCTCATCAAATTCCTGAACACAATAAACAAAGAAAATACCTTCGTGACGTATCGAGTTTGAAATGAGATAAATATAAATCAAATATCAAATCTTATCAAGTCTCGCCCATAATTCAAACTCTCACTCCCCCATAATTCATAATTCGTTCTCCCCCTTTTATTGGTCCGAAATATACAAGGAAACAATTAAAACGTAACAAAATGGAGTGGGTCACGAGAAGCATATCAAATCATCATAAATATATCAAATAAGCTCATGCAAGGATAAACGCAAAAAGCTTCACACACTAATTTTTTATTTTCTAAATATTTTTCAAGCAAAAGCAGTTTTGCAAGAACAACACACCATGAATTTACACTAATATAACCAAATCCTGGAAACGGAATGAATGGGCGTGAACAAATTCGATAAGAAAATCAACTCAAACATTCATAGCATATGTGCACGATGAATTTGGATACTCCTAACGAATGAACTCAAAATCATCCTCAGATGTAAGAAATATTAAATTCAAATGATATTGACTAATCTAATGAACAAATCAAAGTCTTTTCATACCAATAGTGTGTAAAACTATATAATGATTTTTCAAGACTTTGTCAGGACATGCAAACCCGTTGATTTCCATCCAAACTTCCTCATAAATAATAATTCTTTTTATTTTTCTAATGAGGTGCTAAATTCTCTTTTAAAGATATTTTCTATTGGTACCATTTCTTAGGCTCTTTTCAAATGGTGTCTTTCATGATGAGTTCATTTGCCTCTCGCAACCCTTTCCCGTGTTCACTCATATTTTTTTAATACTAAACATATCCTCACGGACAACGGTTCTTCCATGCACTGCTTTTGTTGTCACGTTTTATTGCATTTGGTTCATTTTAAAGACATGGTTAAGATGAAAACACTTCGACCAACATGTGATAGACAACTACAATAATAAAATAAATCTGTGCACGTGTGTATTAAAGGAAATCATGAGTCAAACATGTAGAAAGTAATCACAAATCTCATCTTAATGACTCCAACTAATATAAAGCACGTGGATGAAATGATATTATGTCTGAAAACACTATCAAAAAGTCACATGGATAATGGAATGATGTTTTGACTTGGTCATCCTAAATGTCCATCCATAAATGGTGTAAAACAACAACAAAATCATTTTGTGTTTTAAAAAAAAATTATCAAACATAAAATATTTTTGGCTTTTTATATTTTTCCTCAAAAAATAGAAAATCCTTTTGTATTTTTCCAAAAATTTTCAAAAATAAAAATATTTTTGGGTTTTTCAAAAAATATATCAAAATGGAAAAAGCTCAATACAAAAGATACACATCATAACACTAGAAAAAATATATATCATGAAGTATAACTAGTGTATGACAAAAATCGAACACGATCAACCGAAAGATCTAACATGGGGAGAATCACGTGCAAGAAAATAAGAGTCACAAAGGATAATTCTTAAAGCCTTTAAGTTCGATTTCCTAACCCCAAATAAGTGTGTAACGATGCATCGGGTTTTAGAAACCAGAGTGACTCTATTCTTAAACTTCCTAGGAGCATTAATAATTTGTAATAGAAACGCCTAAGGTGACCTTGCATGCCTCAATGAGTGTAAGTGTAGATATGGCGGTGAGCGTTACCTAAAGGTGGTCCTCTCCTAATATTCCTAGGTGGCACTTTCCTACAGTTCCTAGGTGGCTCTCTCCTAAATTTCTTAGGTGGCTCTCTTATATGCATGGTCTTGGCTTTGGGAGTTGAAGAAAAATGGTCATCGAAGCCAATTCCACACCTATCATCTTTTATTTGAATGGTTCCTAACATCTTATCCAACTTTTTTGACCTAGACTCTAAATCAAACTTAACCTTACTTGAATCTCTCAATCTCCCCTTTATCTCACCTATCCTAGACTCGAGCAAATGCCTAGACTCCTCAAACTCTAAAAGCTCCTTTTTCGTAGACTCTATTAACCCTCGAAGACTATCTCTCTCTCCCTCGACATATTCTAGCTTCTCCCAAAGAGTCTTCTCGCGTGCCCTAACATCTTCAATTAAAGCATCGATATTATTATTATCAATGGCAAGTTCTTTCAACTTAGCTTCTAACTTTAAGTTTTCCTTTTTGACTCTCACAATCTCCGCATACAGTTCATTAAAGGCAAGTTGCAAGTCACTCTCCTACACCTCTTCACCCTCACTCACATCACCCTCAATTTCATGGTCTTCACTACCTATGGCTGCGAAAGTCATGAGAAGATTTGTTGTCATCACTCACATGATTATCCACGAAGGTGGTAAGGTCTCTCTTACTAGAATAAAACTTTTACTCTTACAGATCACTATCACTAAAGGTAGAAACATGATTTATCAATTTATTAACTTACTTCCTTAGATTAATGGGTCACTCATCTATCCTATGACCATACCACTCACAATAAATACACCTCTCAGAGTCATCCTTTTTAACTCAAGTCTTAAGTGTAGACTTCATACATGTTTTCCAATTAGACCCTACAAACAAATGTATTCTAAAATCATCAAACCCTCTGAAAGGCATACCTAAAGACATGGGATCACTCATAGAATAATATAGTGTTTCTAGTTCTGATACCAATTTGTAAAAATGGTATTAGTGAAAAACATGTTTTGTAAAAAAATTAGGACCACTCGATATCTGGGAGCAACCTGCTATGATACCAATTTGAGAAGACCCTTTTATGTGTGCTTTAGGTAAAGACAACCTTTTTCTCAATTTTATTATGCACCAAATATGTGAACCAATTTAATAAAACTAATTTTATATTATTAACCCTAAATCATGCAACTAAGTGATTCAAGACATTCATCAACAAAGCATGAAGGGAAATCACAATTTTAGGAAAAAACTCCTTTTGAGAAAAAACCTTTTATTTTACTAATAGTTTTGCAAATGACAACTTACAAATACAATTAGATAAATCTACCCAACAATCCTTCTGCAAGTGACTATCTTCTTCTACACTCAATCCCTACAACAACCCACAAAGACCACAGTCTTGAACCATCAATGACTACCTCTGAAATCACAATGACTGCAGTCGTCAGCAATGATTCCTGATTCCTGATTCGTATTGATTATTGTATATATTACCCTCTTTATTTACGTATTATAGCCCCCCGAGTACCTTAATTTCTATCATTAGCTAGATAACCTCTTTTATGAATTTTTATATACTTTACGGGGTATAATTGAGCTTTTGTAGGTATTAAAGTGCTTAGCGTGAAGTTTGGTCACATTTAGAGAAAGTTATGTCATAAAGGGTACATTCAAGGGCATATTAGTCATTTTATCATTTGAGTTTTTGGACCAATGTCTCTTAAAAGTTGTAGCCCTATGATTTATCTTCACGTAGATTCTAATCGTGCCTAATTTCGATCTATAACGAAGAAGTTACAACATTTTTCGTATGCTGGCCCAAGAAGAAGATTGAGACCTGTTAGGGGCGAATCGATTCGTCCATTTTCAAAATCGATTCGGCTACAGTAAAAGTTCGCAAATTTGTATTTTTAGATGAGTTTTTGGTTGGGTATTTATGGTAAAACATTCCCTTAAGTGGGGGACATCATTTTTATATTGGTTAGGTTAGATTTTTTGGGATTTTTTTGGGGGGATTCCCTCTCCTCTCTCTTTGGGGTAAAACCCATTTGTAAGTTACTATTTATTTTCATCTACCTTTAATTTAAGCTTTATTTCCTTTTGTTCTTTCTTTGATCTTCATTTCCTTTCTTTGTTGTTAGTTTGTTGTGGTTTATTTATTATTTAATTATGTATTGTCCTTAGTGTAAGGGTTAGGGTCATTTCTCCACCATTAATTGGTGTCGAGCTCTGAAAGTTAAGTTTTAGGTAAAATTACATTTAATTAAAACCTCATGTATTAAATTTGGAATATTATGCATTTAAGTTTCTTTTTCACGCAATGTTAGTGTTGAAAGAGATATTCCGAAATTAATCCACATGTGACCATTTTCAATTAATGTTGTATCTTGCATTTTTGGGTTAGGTCTCTTAATGTGTGATGTTTATAATTAATTGAATATGCTCGGTTAAATTTCTTTAAAAATAAAATTCTAATTACGTGTTGTTTAGCCCATGGTGGGGATGTCATCCTGACTCTCATTTTGTTAATATTGTTTACTTAGCTTTTTCTTTCCCCTTTTCCCTTTAAATAATCACCACAGTTTACACTTTTATTCCAGAAGTAATAAATCAATTAAAGTCTATCAAACATTCCCTGTGGATTTTCGATACCCGGACTGGACGCTATACCTCACAAGAGTGTAATTAAAGTTTAGATTTTTTGCATTGTGGTAGGAAGCCAATAACCACGATTGGCGTATCTACATGGAAGCTCGGTGTGAACTCTGTGTTGGTGTAAGGACACTGTCGTCATTTTTGATTCACCGCCATAATACAAAAAATCAAAACTATGACTACACTCAACAAATGGATTATAACGGCCATTCCGGGTATCGAAAATCCATAGGGACTATTGTTAAAACTTTAATTGATTTATTATTTTTAAAATAAAAGTGTAAAAGGTGATGAGGTTGAAAAGGAAGAAAAGGGAAACAATACAAAATAAAACCACACAATAATAATAAAATAAGGGTAAGTTCACATCCCCGCCATGGGCTGAACAACGCATAATTAGAATTTTGGTTTGAAAATATTTAGCCGAGCATATTCAATTAATTATAAACATCACCCATAAAGGAATTTAATCCAAACATGGGAAATGAAACATTTAATCGAAAATGGTCACACATGGATTAATTTTAGAATATCGCTTTAAGTACTAGCGTTGCATGAAAAAGAGATTTACACTCATAGTATTCCAAATTTAGTATACGAGGTTTTGAATTAAACGCAATTTTACCCAAAACCTAATTTTCGAATCTCGATACCCATTAATGGCGAAGAAATGACCTCAACACTTAAACTAAGGACAATACATAATTAAAGACATAAATAAACCTAATTAACTAACACAAACAATAAATAAACAACAACAAACTAACTACAAAGCAAGGAAATGAAGATTAATGCAAGAACAAAAGGAAATAAAGCTTAAATTAAAGGTAGATGACAATAAATAGTAACTTACAAATGGGTTTTACCCTAAAGAGAGAGGAGAGGTAAGCTCTAACAAAAAAAACTAAAACTCTAAACTAACCAATGTAAAAATGATGTCCCCCACTTAAGGGAATATTTTGCCATAAATACCCAACCGAAAACCCATCTAAAAATACAAATTTATGGACTTTTAGTGTAGCCGAATCGATTCGCCCCTAATAGGTCTCAATCTTCATTTTGGACCAGCATATGAAAAACACCGTAACTTCTTCGTTATAGATCGGAATTAGATGCGGTCAGCAGCTACGCAAAGCTAGCTCAAAGGGATACAACTTTCAATAGACATTGGGCCAAAAACCTAAATCATAAAATGACTAAAATGCCTTTTAATGTGACCTAAATGATGAAACGTTCCCAAAATGCGATCAAACTTCACTATAATCACTTTAATGCCTACAAAGGCTCAATTATACCTCGTAAATCATATAAACATTCATAAAAGAGGTTTTATATCTAATGAGCATAATTATCAAAATTAAGGTACCCGAGGGAGCTAAAATACATAAATAAAGAGGTTAATAAATGTAATAATCAATACGAATCACACCTCCTAACTTACACATTGCAAGTCCCTAGTAGTGATATACAAAAAAGAAGAACTAAAAGTAAACCATATAAGAAAGGATACATATTGTTGATGTAAAAAATTAGATTATATCTAATTATTCAATCACAGATAAATAAATGAGACAAAGAATTTTTAAAGTGGTTCAGCCTTTTAAGAATGGCCTACGTCCACTGTTTTGTTATTGCTGAGTGTTTGGGAATTCTCGATTACAAGTTATATCAAGAAATTTCGGTCCCTTACAATGAGGATTGTACAATGTATTTATAGCCCTGAGGTTGTAATGTGAAAGGGTAATACATTAAATGATGTACATATGAAAGGGTAATACATTCAATGCCCCTTAAGCGTGTGCGTCTGAATGATAAGCATTTAATGAACAATCAAACTGTTGGTTATCCTGATATTAATGCTTTGTTCTAGGTGCAGCTCGGACCGCCTGAGTTGCTCGGACTGCCTAAGATTCTCGGTGTCTAAGAGTTCCTCGGAGAGTTCTTGTTCCTCGGAGCGTCTGAGTTCCTCGGAGAGTTCTTGTTCCTCGGAGCGTCTGAGTTCCTCGAAGAGTGTGAGTTCCTCGGAAGTGTTTGTTGTTGCCACGTGTCTTCACTTTATTGAGCCACGTCAGCAGACTAAATTTGGTATCAACAGAAGCCCCCAATGTTTCATAGTTCGAAATTTAAGGAGTATGGAACATTCTTTCTCGGAATATGGTAGCTTTAAATGGTCTTCCTGATTTTTAGGAGTGTTTCCCTTGTATTTATTTCTCCTTCCAAATTCGTAGAATCAGGCTTTTTGAATTTTTAGACCCGCTTCGATTCCCGCGCCCCTTTTCGTCTTTTTAGCCGCCGGTAACGTAACCGTCTCTTTTTGTAATCATTACTTTTCCTTTTCCCAAGGTAGAGTATTTAAACGCTGCAGAAAATCCCATCGTCTTCTACTTTTTCAAATTTGTATCTTCGAGTTTTCCATCGTCTCTTTCTCTCCTGTGTATTCATCTCTTCCATCGTTCGTTGTCATCAGATCCACTCTTTTTCTGTAAGATTTTCTTCCTTCTTCTTCATTTCTTTTATTCATCATGGTTTACCTTGTTGAATCTCTTGATAAGTTTCGCTCTGATTTTTCTATTCCCTCCTGGGTTGTTCTGGAAGAGCTTTTTGAGCCTTCTGATTATTTTCGTTTCGCTGAGGGACATTGGTTCCCAAGTCTCTTTATTGCTGAGTGTGGATTTTCTTTTCCACCCAATCCCTTGTGTCTAGAATTTTGTCAATATTTTGACGTTGTTCCTGCAAGAATAGCCCCAAATACATGGAGAATAGTTAATGGGGTTCATAGGTTAAATCAAATCCATGGAACTCACTTGGGAATTCCAGAAATAATGTTTTGTTATAGATGGGCAGTTGGTGATAACACCTTTTATTTAAAAACTAGATTTTTAAATAGGGCTTTAGTGGTAAATCTCCCGGATGCCAATAGGGACTATTTTGAACATGGGGTTGTCATAAAAAATTGGCAACATGCTCCCTTATCTGGAGATAAAGTTTATCAGGGTCCCAGATGCCCTCCTTATGGCAATGGGATAGGTTATTTTTATTTCATTTTATTTATTTTGAAATTATGCTTCCTTTATGTTTGATAAAATGTATCATTGATATTTTAATGCTTATTTATTTGCAGTTGATAGCAAAAGAAAGTGTCCAAAGGAAGCAGACGTTAACATAAGACATTTGAAACTTATCTGGAGTGTGCATCAGTCTGTTGCCGACGAGCACATTAGGTCGGCTTCATATCTGCTGCAGTACAAGAGCTACACCACTTCTTTTACTGCTCGTCCAGTAATAAGTGACGCAGAGCCAGTACCAGCCTCTACCAGTTCCTCGCCTGAATCACACGTCCCTTTAAGCGAAAGGATGAAGAGAAGAAGACCTCCCACTCTCTTCGATAAACCTGCCTCTACTGCTGGAGAGGCCAAAAGAAGTAAGACTGATGTCCCAGAAGGGACAAAGAAAACTGATGCACCTTCCTCGGCTGCTGTTGTGAAGGTTGTCGAGAAGCCTCCAGTGGCCCCGAACAAGGCTGCTGCTCTAGGCGAGGTGATTGTCATATCACCGACCAAGGGCTCCTCCTTGGTTGAATCAATCCCTGTTCCCCCGAGGAAGCTGAAGAAGAGCTCCTCGGTCAATTTGGCTGACACCATCACTCAGCCCCCAACTACTGAATTTGGTGTTCCTTCCTTTGTTCCTCCGAGCTCTGCCATGAGCTCGGTAAAGTCTTGGATCATTCCCGAGGTCCAAGGTACTGAAGAAAACCTTACTCGGGATATGGTCACTTCGTTATCTGCTCGCCATATTGCTTCTGTAAGTCTTATTACTTTGAGCTTTTCATCTTTCCCTTGTTATATCTGTCTCTGACTTTGCTTTCATTTTCTTTTCACAGTTGGCGAGCTGCTTCAATATAATTTTGAAGAAAGATGAGGCGATTACAGCTTAATTCTCCTCATCTAGTGTGGAGGAAGCTCTAGAGGAAGCTATTAAGTCCTTGGAAGATTCTCGCCAGAAATATGCTACTGACAAGGCAATCTGGGAGAACAAGCTTGCCTCCACCGAGCAGGAAAAAGCTCATGTTGTTGAAGTGAATGCTTTGGAGAAGAAAAATAAAGAGCTTGAAGAGAAGCTCAAAACTGCTGGGGAGCTTGAAGATAAGCTTAAGGTTGCTGAGGAAAAATTGGGCCAGCTTCAAGAAGTAAGTCGGCAGAAGGAAGATATTGAGAATAAATTGAAGACTGCTGAAAACCTTCTGTCCGAGAAGCTTTCCTCGGAGAAGTTGAAGAGGAAAATGGCTGTGAAGAAGTCCTTCAGCGCTGGCTGGGACAAGGGGTGGAATAAGGGATTGGCTGCCATGGTGTTGCAAGTGGACTATGGCAGCCTCAAGTACTTTAGGGATGGATGGGTCGCTGCTCTACAGAAAATGAAAGTGGATGAAAATTCTGAACTCTTTCAGTGACACATCCCTAGTCCTCCTCCAACTCCTGAAGACTTAGAAGAGGACGAAGCTGCCTCCGAAGAGTCTTCTATGGTGATGGGAGATCATCCCCCAACCATCCAGTCTGCTAACGAGGAACCTCAGCAAATCATTACTTCTTCCGAGAAACTGTTGGCGCTCCCCGAGAAACTTTCTACTCCCACCGAGCAACCTACTTCCTCGTCCCAGCCTCCCGAGAAGGTTTTGGGAGATAAGGAAAAGGTGTAGAGTTGTTCGGGTTTCTCTTTATATTTTTCTTTTGTCAATTGTGACCATGAATATGTACCTCTGAACCTTGTACTTCTGACCTTTATGATATAACAAAACTTGAACTTTTGTCTTTGCATACTGTTGTATCTTCGGCCAGGATGGAATTATTATCTGCTCATGATACAAAGTTATTGCGACAATGTAATGAATACTTTAAGGCTGGTCACACAGACCTGAGTGCAGCACAAGTCGTCGACATCCTCGGCCAAGATGCTTCAGAACAGGCAGTTGAAGCATACTAATATCTGAAGTGTCTGCTTGATCGTGCAGTAGCCAATAATGTGGCTTATTATGACATGATCGAGGATCTCCAAGGCACCCTCGAGGATCTTCAGCAACAATACAAAGAATCCACTGCTCTATTGCATGAGGGGTACGAGAAGAAATACCAGCAGATCATTTCCGACAAGGGTTACGAGAAGCTTTTTGCTGGCTACGATGTGAGGGAGAGAACTCTGAGGGGTGAGATCGAGGAGTGCAGACAAATTGCCGAATTATTATAGCAAGAGAACAACAACCTGCAAAGGGAGTTGTCACAATTGAAGTCTATAGCTTCCACTTCAAAAGCCTTGATCCCAGTGACTGATGAGGGATTTTCGTTCTTGGAGGTCGAGAACGCCAACTTGAGGGACTAGTTGGAAACCTTGAAAAGGGCTGGCCCTTCTTCTTCTTCTTCTCGTGGTTGAGCAAGAGCTCCTCGGGGACGATCAAAAGCTCCTCGGATTCCTGTCGAGGAACAGAGGACTCAGTCTGCATTAGAAAACTAGGCCTTCCAGCTGATGGCGAAGAACCAGGCATTGGCTGAAATGTCAAAGAAGATCAAGGACTTGGAAGAGCAGCTTTTCATGCAGAAGTCTACCTTGGAGAACAAAGAGATCTTCATCACAAATCTCCACGAGCAGCTAGAGAGACTAACATATCAATTCCACAAACAGCCCAGGGAGTTCTGGATGGCTGGATACAACGAATCGCTATACCACTTGGACGATCGTATCCAGAATGCCAATAATGAGGGCTACAAGCAGGGCTGGTTGAATGACTTAGGTGTGCTGCAACTCGAACAGGGTCATTACCTGTGGGACTACCATGATCCCGGGCTGCTCGACTTACCTGTGCCACCATACAAACTGGATATGAGTTGGATCCCTGCTCGGGCCATTCCTCGGAGTTTGATTTCCAAATATCTCGGTGACTACAATCTCCATTCAAATGTTGAGATATCTCGTCCTGAGCACCTCTTAGATCGACCATCCGTGATGAATATCAGGATGTTAAAGGATCTCAACTTCATAAATTCTCCTCTGGCTTTAAATGATCCGCCTGCTGGCGAGGAACCTGTGTCAAAAGCAGAGGGGAAAAGACCAGTAGAATAGGAATATCAATGTAATAAATTTGTATGCATTTCATTATCAATGTATTTTACATTTCATTATCAATGTAATTTATTTTGGATCTAATGAAAGATTTTCATTTTTGTTCGCAATTTTAACTGCTATTGTCTTGTAAAACACTTTATATTTGTGCATGTGTATCTGATAAAAAGATAACAATATTGTGTAGTTTGTCGATCAACTTATTATCGAATAGCTTGAATTTGTGGTAGTCATTTGGCAAAAATACTATTTCGTTTCTCGACCAACTTAGTAATAAAGTTACGAGTATCAAAATGTTTCAAATATTTCCGACCAACCAAGGTCATTAAATTCTCCATGTCGACCAACTACAGTTAGTGGGTTTTTATCCCCGACCAGCCATAGTTAGTAGATTTTTTAGGTAAATGTTTCTGACCAACCAAGGTTGGTAAATTTTCCTTGTCGACCAACTACAGTTGGTGGGGTTTTATCCCCGACCGGCCATAATTAGTCTTTTTGAAATAATTTTACCTCCCGACCAACTCAAGTTGGCATTTTCGAGAATATATTTACTTCCTAACCGACATAAGTTGGTATTTTTAGGAATACTTTTATTTCCCGAGGAACATATAGTTTTACTTCCCTTAGGAATACAAATTTTTTCTTCCCGGAGGAATACAAGTAGCTTTACTTCCCGAAGGAATATTGGTAGCTTTACTTCCCGGAGGAATATAGGTAGCTTTACTTCCCGGAGGAATATTGGTAGCTTTACTTCCCGGAGGAATATTGGTAGCTTTACTTCCCGGAGGAATATAGGTTTCTCGACCAACCTTAGTTGGCATTTTCGAGAAAAAATTTGAGTAGCCTGAGCTTTGCCGAGTTTTGCCGAGTAGTGTGTAGCACTAGTATTCCCCGAAAAACTTTCGATAAAAATAAAGAATTCGGCAGAATATCTTCATTTTATTCATCACTGATAATACTTGCGCAGGTGCTCTACGTTCCATGCATTCTTAAACTCCTCCCCTTCTAGAGTTGTTATTCGGTAAGTTCCTAGTCGAACAACTTCTGTAACTCGGTATGGTCCATGCCAGTTTGCCTCCAGCTTATTGTGCTTTTGAATCACCTTCTTTAGCACATAATCTCCTTCTTTCAGATCGCATTTTTTCACCCTCTTGTTGTAGAACAAAGTTGTTCGCTGCTGGTAAGCAGCATTTCCAATGGTTGCTTCTTCTCTAACTTCCTCGAGCATGTTTAAATAAAATCTTCTCATTAAGTCGCTGACAGGGGAGTTGAAATTTAGTACCATGTGTGTTGGGAGGCCCAACTCGGCAGGTATAACAGCTTCACTTCCAAATGCCAGCATATATGGTGATTCTCTAGTTGCTACTCGGGGAGTAGTTCGGTAAGCCCACAGTACTGACTATAACTCGTTGATCCAGTTTGCTTTCGCATCATTCAATCTTTTCTTCAAGCCATTTAGCAGTGTTCTGTTTGTCACTTCAGTTTGTCCATTGCTTTGAGGATGGCCTGGTGCTGAGTGGACCTTCAAAATGTTTGACTGATGGAAATAGGCAGCGAACTCCTCGTTATCAAATTGTATTCCATGGTCTGTGATGAAGGCATGAGGAAGACCATATCGACAAATGATGTTCTTCCAAATAAATTGGTACACCTTGTCGTACGTCATATCGATGAGAGGCTCAGCTTCAACCCATTTAGTAAAATAATCCACTGCGATGACGAGGTATTTGAACCTTCCTCTGGTCGTTGGTAGTGGCCCGACCAAATCTATTCCCCACGTGGCAAATGGCCAAGAGGAAGTGATGGGTGTCAACAATGCTTGTGGAGTTCTTCGGATGGAGGAAAAGCGCTGGCACTTGTCACATTTCTTGGCATAGGCTATACAATCAGCCCTATCCCTGTGTCATCACCCTTTGTAAAAGCGTCTGACCTGCTACATGGGCTCCACAAGACCCTTCATGGATCTCTTCAATTAAATCTTTCACCTCGGAGGGGTGTACACATCTCTGCAAACCTGCTATAATTCCTCGTCTATATAAAATACCATTAGTTAATACATACCGAGCAGCTTTAAACTTCAATTTCTTGGCTGCGAGCTTGTCAATTGGTAATTCTCCCTCCTCAATATATGCCCTGATGGGATCCATCCAAGATGGTCCGAAATCAAGGGTGATAAAGTTCATCGTCAGATCTTCATCTATACTCCGACCAGCTAAAACTTCAATTGGGATTGTTCTTCGTAGCTCGGTACGAGTAGCTGATGCTAATCGAGCTAGGGCGTCTGCTCTCGCATTCTCCATTCTCGATATTCTGACCAGCTGAATAGCGACAAATTCTGACACCAGCTCCTTTGCCTTTGCATGATATCTGATCATTAATTCTCCTCTAACTGCATATACTCCCAACATTTGATTTACAATCAATTGAGAATCACTGAAGACAATAACCTGCTGTGCCTCCATAATTTTTGCCAAATTAAGACCTGCAATCACGACCTCATACTCAGCCTCATTATTGGAAGCTTTGAATTGGAAACATAGGGCGTATTCCATGTCGACCTCATCCGGAGTGCTCAAAACTATCCCTGCCCCACTGCCTGTTGTGAAAGATGAGCCATCTACATATAGCCTCCATATAGGTAACTCGTCTTCAAATTTCTGATCTGTCAGAGTTCCTCGGTGAAATATTTATTGCTTCCTTTCATCCTCCCCTGATATTTCTTGCTCTTCGTCGATCATCTTTAATTTCCCTTTTACCAACCGGAGTTGGTCTGAGCTCGAATTTGATGACCCTGTAACATCTACTTGCTCTTCGTCGATCATCTTTTCTTGCCCTTTTACCAACCGGAGTTGGTCTGAGCTCGAATTTGATGACCCAGTAACATCCACTTGCTCTTTTACCAACCGGAGTTGGTCTGAGCTTGTGTTTGTTGGTCCTGTAACATCCACAGGTTGATCAGCGAGCAACTTTTGCTCCTCGGTGGTATCAGGATAGGTGAACTCTGCTATAAAATCTGTTACAGCCTACCCTTTTAGCGATGATCTGGGTTCGTAGACTATATCGTATTCACCGAGCTCTATTGCCCAGTACATCAATCTCCCTGATTTTTCTGGTTTATGAAGGGCTTGCCTCAATGGCATATCAGTATATACTACTATGGTATGAGCCTAGAAGTATGGCCTCATTTTCCTACTCGCCTCAATCAGCGCCAGTGCTAACTTTTCCAGCCTTGGATATCTGATCTCTGCTCCTCGAAAGGCCTTGCTCGTATAATAAATTGGTTTTTGCACTCCATTCTCCACTCTGATCAACGCCGAGCTGACTGCATTCTCGGACACTGCAAGATATAAGTATAATTTTTCTCCCATCACTGGCCTGGACAATAGTGGAGGTGCTCCCAAGTATTTCCTCAAGTCTTGAAAAGCCTTCTCACATTCATCATTCCACTCAAAAGTCTTTCGGAGTGTCTTAAAGAATGGGAGACATCTATCAGTTGCTCGTGACACAAATCTGTTGAGTGATGCTACTCGTCCTGTAAGACTTTTCACCTCTTTCTTCGTCGTTGGAGATCGTAGCCCTAGCAGAGCTTTGATCTTTTCAGGATTCGCCTCGATGCCTCGCTGATTGACAATGTACCCGAGGAATATTCCTTCTCGTACTCCAAACGTGCACTTCGTCGGGTTCAGATTCATTTGATATTTATCCAGTTAATCAAAAGTCTGACTTAAGTCAACTAGATGATCTGCAACTTTCTTGCTTTTTGTCAGCATATCGTCAACATAGACTTTCATATTGCAACTGATTTGTTCAGCAAAGACCTTGTTCATCAGCCGCTGATATGTCGCACCTGCATTTTTTAAACCAAAAGTCATAACATTATAACAATAAATTCCCCTAGGGGTAGTGGAAGAAGTACTTTCCCTGTCTTCAGGTTTCATTTTGATCTGATTGTATCCAGAATAAGCATCCATGAAGCTCAGCAGCTCGTGTCCCGAGGTGGCATCGACCAGTTGATCAATTCGGGGCAATGGAAAGTGATCCTTTGGGCATGCTTTGTTGAGGTCGGTGAAGTCTACACACATCCTCCACTTGTTGTTTTTCTTCTTTACCATCACCACATTGGCTAACCAGTCTGGATATTTAACATCTTCAATGAAGCAAGCTTTCTGGAGCTTTTCGACTTCCTCCTGTATAGCTTGATTCTTCTCGGGGCTAAACACTCTTCTTCTCTGCTTCACTGGTTTGATCTCCTTATTCACATTGAGCTCGTGACATAAGAAATTGGGTCTATCCCAGGCATATCTTCATGACTCCATGCAAAAGTTTTCTTTCTGCTTCTAAGGAAAGTTATCAATTCTTGTTTTAATGAGGCCTCCAACGACGAACCTATTTGAGTTGTTCGTTCAGGGTGCTCGTCGTCCAGAATGATGTTTTCAGTAGCTTCCACCACTTGACCCTTCACGAGTTGCGACTCATCTCTAGGATCCAATGTTTCAATTTCTGCACCTTCATCCACTTGATAAGTAGTAGTCTTTCTCCTTGATTCTTCCAGTTCCTCTTACTCGGCGGATGAATAATAGCATTTCCGAGCTACTTTATGATCACCTTTCACAACTCCTACTCCAAAATTTGTTGGAAATTTTAAGCATTGATGCACTGTAGATGGTACAGCCTCGAACTTCTTCAATCCTACTCTTCCATGATGATATTGTATGATGATTGAACATTCTTATCCATCACGAAGAAGCGTATTTTTTCTGTTCGACAAGCAGGCCACGTACCAATGAATATATCCAACTTGATCATCCCAAGTGGAAATACTTTCTCGCCAGCAAAACCGATGAGGGGTCTATGATAAGGCTCTAATTGAGATAGCTTTAGATTTAAGCTATCGAAGCACGAGTAGAACATGATGTCTGCCGAGCTACCATTGTCGACCAGTACTCTTGAAATTATTACTTCCTTCATTCTCATCTTAATCACCAATGGGTCATCATGAGGATATAGAACTCCTGCGAGGTCATTCTTTGAAAAACCAATGATTAATTTCTCTTTGTTCACCTTTCTCGGGCGATCCTCCTCAGCTAGATTTATTCGTTGAATGTATGAGCAATCTTGAGCCTCACAGAGGTAAGCCTTTCTCTCTGCAGTAAGGTCTCCTCCTCCTGCATCTCCACTTGTTATAACATTACAGTCAAATGACCCAAAGCGTATTGAAAATACCTCACGTTCTGGTTGCCTTGGTCTCTTGGGAAGATCGGAGTCGTCTTCTGGATCAACTTCATGGTTTCTTTTCTTGTTCTCCTCTGCTCGACGAGGAGATCTAGACCTCTCTCTTGCTCGGTCGTTGTTTCTTCTTTTGTTTCCACGATCAACATACTTTGACAGCTTTCCTCGTCTGATGAGTGTTTCAATCTCATTTTGAATAGCTATGCAATTTTTGGTCATATGGCCATGATCTTTATGAAACTCGCAATACTTCGCCTTATTCCTCTTGTCAGGGTCTGCCTTCATTTTCTCTGGCCAGTTTAACTCCTCGTTGTTCTTGATTTCCTCTAGAACATGGTTGATGCCTTTCTTCAAAGGAGTATAATTATCATATTTCTTCATTACATCCCATACCGACCTAGTTTTTGAATGTATGTCATTACCATTGTTCTTATTCTCTTTCTTCTTAGCTTTATCACCTTCCACCTTGGTTTCTTTTGCATCCATGTTCTTCTTCGCAGCCATAGCCTCCTCGGCATTCATAATCTTGGATGCTTTTCCCATCAGATCTGACATAGTTCTAGGTGGATCTTTGGCCAAATTATAGTACAACTTGTTGGACAGTAGTCCACTCATCAAAGCAGTAATCGCTGTCTTCTCCTCATAATCAATGACTTCTAGTTTCTCGTTATTAAAACGAGTAATATTATCTCGGCTGCTCTCACCAGCTTTTTGTCTAACACTTAACAAGTGTGCTACTCGTTTAACTGTCTTTGCCCCAAAACAGAAATTCCCAATGAATAACTCGGTCAGTTGAAGAAAATTTGAGATCTTACCCCGAGGAAGATTATTATACCATATTTGAGCAGATCCGGTAAGAGTTCCCGAGAATGCCCTGCATCTCATCTCGTCTGGAACAGTATAGATGTCGACTGCAGCTTGGTATTGTTCTATATGAAGGACAGGATCAGTATTTCCATCATATTTGGGGGTCGCAACAGGTGCTTTGATCTTTGATGGTGTTAGAAAATCTACAATGGCCTGGACAAAAGGTGTTCCTCGAACAAAGGTTCGTTGTAGAGGGTTCTTGGCCTTAACCATTTCCCCTAATCTATCCTCCAGCCTCTGAATAGAACCTTTCCATGCATCATTCCCTTCCTCGGGCCTATTGGTTCGAGCAGCTAATCGCGTTGATGTGGCTTCCTGAGATCTATCTTGACGAACAGCTGGTCGCGACTGGGCAGATCCTTCCCTTAAATCTGATGGTCGTCGAAAAATCCTCGATGGGGCTCTAGGAGGACTTTTTCTCCTCCTAGGACCTAATCGATTAAAAGGTGATACCCTGCTTAATCTTTCTAGCGCACTGGTCCTTTCTGAGGAGAGAGTGATACGTTGTTCAGTATATGTGGCTCGCACTGACGAAGTTCATCCAGGTTGATAAGAAAAATCTTCGGACTCCTCATTACGATATGAATCAGTACGTCTAGTACGCGAAGAAGGCGCACAGGTTTTTCTTTGAATGCTTCGTAGTCCTGAATGGGTTGGTGCACCGCCATGGATGGTTTGTATGAGTTATCGCATAGTTTCTTGCATGATGGTCTGGCCCTGAGCCAGATTTATCATTATTCCAGCCAGATCTGGAATGTTTGGCGGAGCAGATGGATTTGGAGGGTTTCTAGCGTTTCGATTGCTAGATTCTGAAATATCAGCCATTGTTGATGAATTATTTTTGATGAAAAACGATGTTACCAGTCGTTTCCCACAAACGGCGCCAATCTGTTGATGTAAAAAATTAGATCATATCTAATTATTCAAACACAGATAAATAAATGAGACAAATAATTTTTAAAGTGGTTCAGCCTTATAAGAATGGCCTACGTCCACTGTTATGTTATTGCTGAGTGTTTGGGAATTCTCGATTACAAGTTCTATCAAGAAATTCTGGTCCCTTACAATGAGGATTGTACAATGTATTTATAGCCCTGAGGCTGTAATGTGAAAGGGTAATACATTAAATGATGTACATATGAAAGGGTAATACATTCAATGCCCCTTAAGCGTGTGCGTCTGAATGATAAGCATTTAATGAACAGTCAAACTGTTGGTTATCCTGATATTAATGCTTTGTTCGAGGTGCAGCTCGGACCGCCTGAGTTGCTCGGACCGCCTAAGCTTCTCGGTGTCTAAGAGTTCCTCGGAGAGTTCTTGTTCCTCGGAGCAACTGAGTTCCTCGGAGAGTTCTTGTTCCTCGGAGCGTCTGAGTTCCTCGAAGCGTGTGAGTTCCTCGGAAGTGTTTGTTGTTGCCACGTGTCTTCACTTTATTGAGCCATGTCAGCAGACTAAATTTGGTATCAACACACACACACACACACACACATATATATATATATATATATATATATATATATATATATATATATATATATATATATATAAGCCACTTTCGCGGGTGAATGATTGCATTTAGCATATGCAATAAGTCGTTAAACCCTTAGGTTACCCTAGTGAATGAGTGTTGTCTCGTAAGGGTTTTCAGGGATGAAATCCACAACATCAAAGTTTCCTCAAAAAGTATGCCCAACCAACAATGCGATAAGTCCAACGATAACTAAAAGGATTTCAAATAAGTTATTAGCATAGTGAATGAATTCACTCGAAAGTCCATAAATATTAACATTATAGAATAAAATTCATCGAATTGAAACCTTAAAAGTGGGAGGAAAAGTGAGCACATGCAAGTTATGATTTGACAAAACTTTTATAAACCGGATAAACATTAAACCGTGCATGATATTCCATCCTCTCTGGATATTACACTAAACAAATGAAATCACTCAAAATGGGAGGTAATACACGGGACATGCGGTCATGAAGAGTAAATGTAAATGGAAAAAACACTGCACACTTGTCATAATGAAGAACATTATATATAAAATGAAAAAATTGTAATCTCAATGAAAGATACCATCATTAAAGGAGGCAAAAAGTACTTTCACAGATTATCAAAACTATTATGACTTTTGAATAAAATTCACCCTAGGATCACGTAGGACTTTATAGGGTTGTAATGTAGGTTTGGGGTTAAGGATATGAAATGCAGGGTATATGTACGGATTCAAAGGTGTTCGTGGATGAAAACTCGGGATTATAGAAAATTATGAGCAATTTCAAAATTAGAATATAAACTCCATAAAAAGCATAATATAAAATATTAGAGAGAGTCAACAAAGCTTATTGAACACTATGTACAACATATACAACTTTCTCTTTCTTTTCTTTTCTTTTTTTTCTTTTGTTTTCTTTTGATTTTTATTTTTTTCTTTTCTTTTTCACTACACCTTTTTCTTCACTTTTTTCACTCTCACATGCTTAATTGCAACCACGTAGCACAAACATCATTCAATCCCAAGTATCACTCCAAACATAGGTATGGAAGGTGATAAATATATTTTATAACTCCAATATGGAGTTAGTTATGGGATTTTGGATTATGAAACGCAAGGATATATTAAGGTTCAAAGGGGTTGACTAGGTAAATATATAAGGTGAGGTCAAGGCTAATATGGGTGACATTACAAAGATAGACATGATCATTTCTTGAAGTTTACACAATATCGAGTCAAAATAACTTTGAAAATCATGCTCAAGTAACACATTTAAAAAATGAACTCAGTTAATGAACGATCAATGAAAGAATAGTGAGATTGTCGATGAATTTAACATTTTAAATGAGGAAAGAGTAGTGTAAAACACTCACAAACAAAGAAAATCCCAAAGCTCATTAGGTGCAAGTATACTCAATGCAACAAAGATTACGTAGTTATAAAAAAATTTAAACCAAACCAATAAAACAAGGGAAGTGCATGTGCTCATGGGATTAAAGTTTAATTCATGAAGTTATTCATAATATTAATGATATGAGGACTAAAGTCTAATAACTTATAAAATTAAGAACATGAATCATTGAATGGTCATTGGACCGGGCATTTATTAAAATTTATCATCGGAAACAAGGGCAAAATTCCCAAAAAATGAGAAAAATGAAAAAAATATTTTTGAAAATTTTCATTTTTTTTCAACAAAAGTATACTTAGTGCATAACATGGGATCAAATCAACGAAACTACTAATGAATGGATAGAATATACCATACCCACTAAATTAAATGTTGTATTGTCCTCACCATGAATCAAGAACACAACATAAAGAGAGGAAAAGAAAGATATCATCCAAAATGGAGTGATCTCTGGATAGCATAAGTCCATTGAATCTATAAAACATGTTAGTACTAAGAATAACAAAAAATTATAATAAATAGTTTAACTAATTACACTAGACAACAAGGAAAGAGAACAATAAAAAAAACTATTTACAACCTACTATTTTAACTTCTAACTAACTATAACTAGAAGTTGAAATTTTTGGAGATCCACCCAAAATACGATTTGACTTTGAAGGATCAACGGTAGACCCTCCCTTTCATGCATGCCTCCCAAAAAATAGGAATTCTGTTTGAATAACGGAAAGTATGTGTAAGGCGTAATAAATAAACCATCACCAGTTAAAAAAAATTGGAGGGCGATAGGGGATTTGGATGCTAAGGGGGATATGTACAAATGGGATCTAAGAAAAATTGAATCACCTCCAAAAGATTTTTCAAGTATATTGGGAGGCGAGGCACACAAAAATGAAGAACCTATCTTGGAAAACAATTCGGGAAAAGAGTTATCGTCATTAAAAGGTTTAAACATTTCAAAAGTATCAACCGATCATAAGAATCAAGTGGTACTTCTAATGGTTCAATAACGGTGAACGAAAATGGGGATGAAATAATCAAGTGATGCATCATCACAAAGTGATTGAATTTCAAGGGAGCAAGACTCACTTTTAATGAGATGTTCTTTTAAAAATGTTTGATATGAAACAAAGTGTCAGCCTTCTCTTTGCATTCCAAATAAGAACCAATCTCATTGCGAAGTGCTTCCATTTCCAAAGAAACCCTATTAGCGTTGTCTATTGCGCTTTGGGAGAAAAGAAGCAAGGTTTCTTCCAAAGTAATCTTCCTTGGATCAAGAACCTTGGATTCCTCATTTGATTAAAATCTTTCTTCAACTTCAAACACAACGAAATACAAATCGTCATTGAATTTGAATAATTCATCCAACTCTTGCTCCCTAAAATAATTTTCTTCTCGTTATATGTTTTCAAGCCTTCGAAGGCCTTCATGCACAGTAATAGATGGAGGCGTGGATTATTGAGAATGGAAAGTTTGATAACTATTCCCATAAAAATGAGAACCATTATAATTACCGAAATCATAATATAACGACATGATTATTGAATACTTTATAAATGGAAAATATACGTAGAAAGGTATGCGTCCGAGAATTCAACATTTCTTGGCGCTCAAATGTGAAAACTTGCAAAAAATGTTAAAACAAAGAATAAAAATACAAAGGAAAGAAAAAAATACTATGAATTAATAAATCAAATACAATCTATAACAAAACACTCCTTGGCAACGACGCCATTTTGATGTGGCGGAATCTGAGCGTCCGTATAGATAAGCCAATCGTTGTTTTTGGCTTCCGATTGTAATGAAAAAATACCTAAACTTTAACTAAACTAATATAGAATCCACGAGGAATGTTTGATAGACTTTAATTGATTTATTATTTCTCAAATAAAAGTGTAAAATTTGGTGATGGTTTAAAAGGGAAAAAGGGAAAGAAAAAGTTAAGTAAACAATATTAATAAAATGAGAGTGAGGATCACATACCCTCCATCGATGGGTGCCAAGCTCCGAAAGTTAGTTTATGTGTAAAATTGCATTTAATTGAAACGTCGTGTATTAATGTTTGAATATTATGCGTTTAACTTTCTTTGATACGAGCATTAGTGTTTAAAGAGATATCGCGATATTAATCCACAAGTGACCATTTTTGATTAAATGTTTTATCTCGCATTTTTGGGCTAGGTCTCTTCATGCTTGATGTTTATAATTAATAGAATATGCTCGATTAAATTACTTTCGAAGCAAAATTCTAATTACGCATTGTATAGTGCATGGCGGGGATGTGATCCTGACCCTTGTTTTATTAATAATGTTTACTTCACTTTTTCTTTCCCTTTTTTCCCTTTTAAACCATCACCATATTTTACACTTTTATTTGAGAAATAATACATCAATTAAAGTCTATCAAACATTGCTTGTGAATTTTCGATACCCGAATTAGCCGTTATACTCCATTTGACGGTAGTTGAAGTTTAGGTGTTTTGTATTGCAGTCAAAAGAGGATAACAATGATTGGCGTATCTACACGGACGCTCAATTTTTTCCACATCAATTCCAGCAAGAACCACAAGATCAGTAGTAGAAACCCATTCTTTACCAGGTCAGCAGTGAAGACTCCGTCTTCACTACGGTAACTTCAATATAGAAGTGTTTTGGGTTTCAAAAACGATTCACAAAAGTAATTGGGATGTGTTTGTGTGAATCAAAAACAAGTTTTAAATCTAAAAAGGTGAAGACATAAAGTAATAGGTCTGCAGTTTTCGTATATCAAAAGTCTTAATTTAAATTCTTCACGAAACAAGTATTTATAGGCTAACAAAATATTTTGAGGCGGCGGATGTTGTTCGGACGACTTCACCATGTCATTGGAATGACATTGAGATGTTGTTTGAATGACCTATTTAAAGAACTTCCAAAACTCAAAACAGAATGACCCCGTTTGATCCAAAATCGATCCTAGCATCTAAAGACCTATCTAACGACATCAACATATCGCTTGAACGACATTGTAATGTCTTTTGAACGACATGAGCGAAAAATTTTAATTTTTAAAGTCCGCCTACGTGTATTTCAAAAAACTTTTTAAGTTCAAAAAACGCCTCATTTTGATAATAAAAAATATTTTATAAAAGTATCCTAATACTTAGTAAAAAATCTAAGCAACTCAAATAAAAATTTGTATCAAAGTGCACCTCATGTCGCGTAGACGTTGAAGATGCGTGATATTCGGATCCGTCTTGTTGAACGTGTGAACGTGAACTTCCTTGATGGTTGTAACGGGATACGACATACTCAATGTAAACTACGGAATATTGAAAATATGTGCTTACAAATCTCCCCCTATGTCTATTCTGATACAAAATAAAAATACTCAAATTATTAACAAATTTCCTATACAAATCTAATACCCTCCCATGAACTTAAAAGTGGAAAGATACTAAATATCCAAGTCTTCAAAAATCTTCAATTTTAAATATGCCAAATATCTTTGCTTTCTGTTGCTCTTTTATTTATGTGTTCTTCAAATCCTCATCAAAGTCCTACACACAATAAACAAATAAAATACGTTCTTGACGTATAGAGTTTGAAATGAGATAAATATAAATCAAATATAAAATCAAATCAAGTCTCCCCCATAATTCAAACTCTCACTCCCCCCATAATTCATAATTCGTTCTCCCTTTTTTTATTGGTCTGAAATAAACAAGGAAACGAAGAAAACTTAATAAAATAGAGTGGGTCACGACAAGAATATCAAATCATCACAAATATATCAAATAAGATCATGCATGGATAAATGCAAAAGGCTTCACTAACTAGTTTTTTTATTTTTCAAATATTTTCAAGCAAAAATTGTTTTACAAAAACAACACACTATGAATTTACACTAAGATAACCAAATTGTGGAAAAGAAATGAATGAGTGTGAACAAATTCGATAGAAAAATCAACTCAAACATTCCTAGCATATGAGCATGAGATAATCAAATATAACGCGCCTAAATCAAAGAGCCCCTTTACCCATGTGATGAACAAAAGAATCATACCCTCTATTACGGAGGGATCACCGAAAGGTGCTACAAATTGTGACATGGCATACGTGGGTCTAGGGTTAAACCTATTGCTTTAGCCACCGGGCACCTGACCTAGCCCGTGGTTACTATGCCCCTAACTAGGAAATTACCCTGTCCATACTATGCCTCATCGGATTGTGATAACTCGAGGAAAATTGTTGTTACAGCTGTTAGGTGGGACTCGAATAGCTAGAACTCCTTCACAGTACATAGTTGGTAGTCTTTTTACTACCCTGTTGATTAATCGAAGCTCTCTACGAGCAATCCCTCTTGAAGTAACCTAGGGGCCCGCATATAAATCAAGTCCTCTCAGTAGAGGCTATGGGACTCTAATCGCTGGTACACTGGGCGGATGATGAACTAACCCTTGTGGCAGCCTTTAGCTTCGTAAATAAGCCTGGAGCCTCGCCCCTATACTTCTTATGATCGTTTCCCTAGGACCCACTGGGCTTCCTATTCTTTTCCTTGATGGCCTTGCCATCCTCTGCCTCTAACTCGAGCTTGATGACCTTATTCACTGTGATTGTAAAGTTTAGCAAATCAAAACCAACCATGATCCATTGAATACAAAGGTTAAGGCCCTTGGCAAACAACCTTGTCTTTTCAGCCTTATCCTTATACACAGTATCCACATACTTACACAAACTTTTGAATCTAACCTGGTGCTCGTTCATTGACGTATTCCCTTGAATCAGATGTGTTATGAATAAAAAGTGTTTTATCAACACAAAGCATTGAAAATTTTTGGATAATATATTCACAAAGTTTTCCTTCAAAAGTCTTACTAAATTTAGAGTCAAAATAGGTATTTATAAATGCAGCATAGATTTCGAGGTAGTGGTTCGTCCGAACAAAAATAAGGCTCGTTTGAATGAGAATAATAGTTCATTTGAACTAAATAGGAGCTCATTCAATAAAAAGGCTATCTCATTTGAATAGGCTTCAAATGACCTTCAAACGATGCCAAACAGTACGCCCTCGTTAGATGCTCGTTAGGTGAAGCTATCGAACGACCCTTCTAATGACTTAAACATCTCGTTCGAATGAGAATGCCTCTTGACGCGACTCAAAATGTGTCTCTAGTGCGTGTTAATTATGGTTCAAGTGCAAACCGGTCACGTATATAATAAACCTGGTAAGACGGGGTCGATTCTTAAGGGAATATGACGTAAAACGTAACGACGATAGGTAAGATGACGAATCGTAAGGTTGACTCTAGGAGAAGAACTAAAAGATGATTGATATTAATTTTATCTACGAACTAGATGCAAATTAATTAAACTACGTGTACAGAAGTAAACTAACTATGAATTAATGAATATGAATAAGAAAATTAGGTTGGACTAAAATCCCCCGAACCCTAGTACATTTACCGAATATAACATTAGTTGTGAATTAAATAATTAATTAAACAATAAAATTTATTAATTTCAAGCATTACAAATATGAAGGTAGAAGCCCGCATCATACATAATCAAGAATAGAAATAAAGCGGTGTTGGAATAGCTGACACGCGCATCGCACTCTTAAACACTCCGGTTACCTAGGGCAAACGAGGATAAAAGTGTTACGATGGTTTTGACAACTAATCAACACGATTAAATCATTAATTTAATTCATGGAATTACTTTTATATCTATGGAAACCACATCGGGTTGGGTTCATGCATTCCAACCCTTAGAAATCTAGTCGGACATGATTTCGTGAAAACTAACACAAATCTTAACGTTGCATGCGTTAAAAATCATAGCTATAGTAGTGTTAAACATGCATGGGCAATTTAGAATCCCATAAAAATAGAGGAACATGTAATTAAAATCAACTTGAAGAATAAAGAAGAACGAAACAAACTTGATTGAAGAAAACCTTGAATTTAACCTTTTAAAGTGTAAATCTTCTACGCATAAATGAAATTAGGGTTCTTGAGCCTTCTCATCTATTGTTATCTAGCGAAAAATTGTCAAAAACTATCTCTAACAATCAACTATAATGTTACATTTACATTTTTTTTAGAGTTCAACCCACCTCAAACTCTTTGGACCAATTAAAAAGAAAATAAATTTTCGCGCATCAGACCCACCGAACCGATTCAGGGGTACATACAAACCAGTTCGCCCCCAAACCGGTTCGGCTCGAGGTTCATGTTCTTTCTCTAGTTTGGTTCCTCTTTTCTTCTTTCACACTTAGAATTGATCTCTTGTTTTCTTCTCAATCTTCAAATTTGCATAACTCTTTCACCGTAGCTCGAATTCGGGTGCCGTTTTTTCTAGTATTCTTGTAACTTCGTCATCTTTGACTTTCCAATTGGCCCCACCTCCGAACAATGGCTGAATAATTACAAAAATACCCTTGAACTCCCTTTTTCTTTATTTTTTTCATTATTTCGAGTTCTCTTTTTCACTAACTTGCATAAAATACTTGTAAAACACATAAGAGATACATGAAACATGAAACACTTGATGAAAAGAGTTAGTAGTATAAATGTGAGACAATTCCAAGTTAATTACACTTCACGGGATCATAAAAATACCTAAATTGCGAGGATAAATATGAAATATTTATGCTAATCACTTCTCATTTGAAGGAGGCAGGCAAATTTAGAAAAAAAATTAAACTTAAAAATGCGTCAATTTTTAAAACAAAAAATCAGTTTGCAGTTTTAATAAAAATGAAACATTCCAAAATAAATTTAATGAATGAATTGAAATTTCTAAAAGCTTTATGCCCCCATAAAGTGGTGCCTTGAACTTGGAGATTTTGGTGTTCGGTTCGATGAGTCGGCGCGAGTCAATTTGTAACGAGATACACCAAATATGCCAAAGTGTAAATAACACAGATAAAAAGCCTAAGCTAAAATATTACAGTTATCCACGTATTATTACATCACTTAGCCAAGGGCCCGAATAAAATGATTTAAAATATTCCAAGCCAAATGTTTCAAAAGACAAGTTCAAAAATAATGGCAGAGCTTCTAACAATGATTCTTACCCCCAGCGCCCTTATCGGTGTCTTTACCAACATCCCTACTCGACATGGGTGAGCGAAGGCTCAATAGGGTGAAAAATACTAAGCTATATGTTTTCTACGAAAATACAATACATATAACATGTATTTTAAACAATTTCAAAAACGTTTAATAATTTAGCTAGTATTAATGCAACTACCTTGCAATGCACCAGAGTGATGTGATCATACTTAAACTTAATCATTTCATACCACCCTTTACCGGGTCTACAGACTATTTAATCATAGTTTATTCCTTCCATTTGGTTATCTTATTTACACTCCTTAAGCAAAACCAAATTCATTTTTATTTTCACTATCTTTTCTTGTGATTCTCCAATTATCCGCATACTTTAACGAGTTCTACACTACCTACTATGCTACCATATGATTTGGATTTTGGGTATTTCACCCAAGGGTTCTGGGACCTTCTTAATTATTGCTTGGTCTTATACGAGTCTATATTAATGTATTTTAACATTTTTTCCAATGTCTACATTATTTCTCTACTTTCATCCTTATCATGCCATTTCAATCATTTACCTATTTTTCACAAAATTGACCGATAAGGTAAAATGAGGAAGTCCAACCACTAGGACCCTCTAACTTTATAAAAATTACCTTTTTACCTTTCCTTTACCGAAACCTTGTGAAAAACACATTTCTTTCATCATGGCATTATAAATTATCATTTTACTTTCAAAACCACCTTTCATGATTTTATGTCCAACATTCATACATTATCCTTTTTATACAAGAAAATCTCATTTCTTCATATTTAATGTCATAAAGGCCATTGCACAAAATTTCATTTTACCTTTATACCCTAATGTTGCATTGGATATCATTTCTTACTCATTTTACAACATTTTTTTTGTTCATATTTCCAACTTCCTTATTTCATCACAAAACCCATTTTTAATTCCACATATTACAACCTTTTAAGCATTCCTAAAATATGAAACTTTACATGATATTAACTTGGAAATATACCTTTATGCTCATTTCCTCATTTTTTTTCAATACCATTTGTTCATCAAATGCCATTTTGATCTTAGTTTTCATCAAATATCCCATTTTTGCAAGAAAACCTTTAAATAAACATATTAGAAAATATTTTTGCAAAATAAACCCTTCTAGCATGCATCCTAATAGATGTTAATCTTGAAAACATATGGAGGAAATCCTACCTTTTATTTGAAGAGGAGAAACTAAAGGGGATGACTTGAAAGTTCCTAAAAACTCTGAAACTCCAACTTTTTTAAGAGAGCTCCAACAATGGCTTCTTCTACCCAACTTCTTCCTCAACTAGGCTTGAAATGGGTGTTTTAGCTTCAAACATCTTGGAAAATTCTTGGGTGGAAGGGGAAATCTTGGAAAATAGTGGAAATGGGAGAGGAATGGGAGAGTTGAGCTTTAAAGAGAGAGAGAGAGAGAGAGAGATCCAAAAATCTTATTGAAAATAGCCTCTCCACCCCCCCCCCCCCCCCTCCTCCATTTAATCCCTCCAACACTTAACCCATTAACTAATGGTTAAATCCACAATTTGATTTGAGCCGCTGAGAGCTTGACAGCTCAGCAAATCCAACGATCCTCATCGCGACAATATATTAAAATGTGTAGAAAAGTCTGATTTGCATCCGGTCTTTTAAACGACTTGGAACTAATTTCAACATTATCCCCTATAGTTCGAATGAGAAATGTAACGAGATATTGACGAGGGCAAAACATACGGTTAAAAGGAAAAAAGGAAAAAAGGAAACCACCTCGTTCGAATTGGAAACTCCCCTATCATTCAAACGACAACACACCTCGTTCGAACGAGGGCATTCCAATAAGATTTAATAGAACGATGAAAATTGAACATGTCCTTGTCGTTAAGAGGTCATTTGAACCTTGTTCGAATGGCAGGTTTTGTTCATAAGACATGGACAGTCGTTCGAACGATGGCCAAATTTTTGCATCTCGACTTTAGGCCATTAAATCTCCAATTTTAATCGCACAAAGGCCACCTCATTTGGCATCAGGGTTTTAGTTATCATCGTTGTTGTTGAGTACGTTTCATATGGTGGATTCCGTGTTTTATATTTACACATAGTGGATTTCACGTTTGTGGTGTTGCGGTGCAAAAGTTATGCGTCCGTGTTCCTGATCCGTATACGTTTGCTGAGCCTTATCGATGGATACCGAGGTGTGTGTGGAAACACATGTTGGTCCAGTTGTGTAGGCAGACTCCTGCATGTCTTTATACAAATTTTGATGAACGAAGAGAGTCAAGGCTTGCGAGGGTGTCGAGTTTATGTTATACGTCTACTGTCGTGTCCTTGTAATTCCGCACATAGTGAATTTACATGGCTATGCCATCCGAGATTTTTCATGTTATGGATTTTTCTCGTACATCGAAGTGTTGTGTGGATTTATCTATTTTATCCTACTATCACCTAGATGTATGACTTAGGATAAAGACAAACTTAGTTAATTATTTTTAACACAACATTCGTTTAAAATTGGTGCAAAGTTTCATTTGGGGTAATTATGTTTAAGTTTATATTTAATTTGAAAAAATTAAAAATTTGCTTTTGTTTTGACCACTCCATATATACCCTAACATTTTCAAGTTTCAAATCAATTAACCTTGACTCTGAATTAGAGGTTGAGGTCTAAGAACCTCAGATGCATACACTCTAAGACTTAAAAAATCCTAATCCCTAGTTCTCAAAAGAATTCTTAGGTCTTAAGACGCACAATAAAATTTTGTAGGGCCTTAATACTTGACTATAACAATCAAGGTTCTAAATGTCACAAGGCATGGTCGATCCTCAAGCTTTAGGAGCCTAGGCGAAGCCACTGAGTGTAAAGGCTTTTTCCCTTTTTTATTATTTTAATTATTCTAAGGCTTGTAATATAACAAAATAATACATACCTTGAATTTTGATAATATATTCGTATGTTTGGTAGTCATTTTTCTCATTTGCTTGCTCCATAATCACCATATAAAATGCATTTCTCAATATTTAATAAGCAATATACAAAATCTTTTTTCATAATTCAATAATAAATATCATAATCAATACAAAACTATTCAATATAACAAATGTATTTTTCACCTTTCAAATGAAACATCTAGACTTTTGGTCGAAAGTTAGTCAGCAAATTTTGGGCTTTTTTGGACGAGAAACAGAGAGGTTTGGCATATTGTTTGTCTTTTGATTGTTTTGGACGAGTTATTTATCTAGTTTGTAAAAAAAAGTCTTTAAAAGGTGATATCATTTCACTAAATCGTTTTTGTTTTTAAAAAAAATGCGCCTTAAGTCTTTTACCAAGAATAAGGCATAAAAGGCTTAAGGCGGGCCGTTTCTCCCAAGCCTCAAGTCTAGGCACGCCTAGGCGGAGCCTAGGCTTGCCTCTTAGAACATTGATATTAACAAGTAATCTAAGGTCCACGGACCCCAAATATCAACCTTAAAGAATTTTAAGACCTTTATACTTGGTTCCATAAAAGGTAATTAAGATCTCAGGACCCACAAGACAGGGGGATTCAAGGCAATCATTCTGAAGGGTTTTAAGTTTGGATATTTTTTGAAAAACCATAATTGAATAGTTAACCTCTGCAAAATTTTGAATTTTAAAAATTTTCAGCTTTAGATTCAAAAGAATTTTTGGGGAGACAAAATATAAGATTTAAAGATATAATATATTAAGGGCTAAAAATACCAAGGTTTAAAATCCTAAATCTCACAATTTTTTCAGGTGGTGGGGTGAGGGGGGCAAATTTATTTATGAAATAATCCTTAAACCATAGATTTTAAATTCGAAGAGATCCAAAGCATTAACCTTACGTAAAGTTGGAAACCCCAAGTTAAAACTAACAAAATTTAAAAAAAAACTAAGGTTTTTATCCTTAGATTTTATAAGTCCTTAGGCATTAGGACCTTTAACAAGACAAAATAAAGAATTACAAGGCCCTCATCCTTGGTTCCCAAAAAACCTAAGCATTTTATCCTTTTCTTTTACAAGTCCTGAGGTCTTAGGACCCTTAACAAAACCAATGTTTGAAAAGGCCCTCATCCTTTCCACAAATTTGATGTCTTAAGACCTTTAAAAGAAGTTCATACATAGTGCCAATTTTTTCTCATTATTACTTTACCAAGATAAAACAAAGAGGCTAGGGGATACCTCGTATACCTCAAACATACAATGTTAAATAATATTATACTTTTTTCCCTTGGCAAAGAAAC
The DNA here is from genome assembly GCA_949130495.1 of Sambucus nigra. NCBI lineage: Eukaryota > Viridiplantae > Streptophyta > Magnoliopsida > Dipsacales > Adoxaceae > Sambucus > Sambucus nigra. The sequence goes on along the minus strand of OX422208.1, from coordinate 577,873,492 downwards.
ACATAGGAAACAAGTGTGAATTTCAAACACTAGAATTTGTATTGATGAGTTACAAATACAAAGACATTAAGTCCCAAACAAAAATACAAATTTTATTCCATTCAAGGCTTAGTATTATCAATGTTCTCTTGTTCCTTCACAAGGTGCTCTCTGAAAGCTTGGTCTCCGCAGCAATAGGATCGAGAGAGTCTTCATTAGTTTCAGAACCTTAGGAATCAGGAAATTCACCTTTATCGCCATTATCCTCACTCTCAGTATCGTCTTCCCCTAAAGATAAATTTTCACTAAAAAGTCTAGAGACCTCGATATCAGGGAAAAGGGACTGGACCTTTACTTTACAAGATTCAAAACCAAAACGAGAGGAGTATTTCTGAAAGAAGAACTTATTATGGGCATCAGAAGTCAAATTGGAAGCAATCTTGTGCTTCACCATGGAGTCCAGCTTACCTAGAAGCTCAAAATATTTCACTAGAATATCAGACAACTTATCTTATAAAAAATGATTCTGGTCCAATTGGCGGTCCTTATCTTGGATGAAGTTAGACACCTACTTACTCATCTTTGTGAAGAAGCTTCTCTCTCTTAGTAATAATCTCACTCACTTCACTTTGAAGGGCCTCACCATATTTCTTGTAAAGAGTTAAGCTCTCAACATGCAATTTGTGGGACTTCAACAAAGAATCTCGAGTCATGAGAAGAAGGGTTTTTCTTTTCTTAAAGGCCTCCTCATAAAGGAGATGAGTTTTGTTAAAGCACTATATTTGGGCCTTTAGGTTGTCCCTCTCATCCTCCGGCTCAGTTATCTCAATCTTCTGGAAGAAAAACAACTCATGTGCCTCCAGCTTGGCTCAATCGCACTCTTTAACCATCTCTAAGGCCTTCCTCTAAGCCCTTTGGCAATCTATGGCATTAGCCATGAAAGCTTCAATAAGGTGTTGAGGCTGAAAAAAATAGAAAGATAAACATGGGTGAAATAATAAATGAAATGGTCTCAAAGAATATGAAAAGAAAAATATACCTTTGCAAGAATATGGATCAGCTCCTCATAGTTGGCTTGTATACCTCTATCTCTCAAGGTAGTGACCATCTCGGAGCAGTTAGTCTCGTTCAATATGGTTAAGGCCTCAATAATAAAGGGACGGGTGCTCATTTCTTCAGAAGATAGGGGTCAAGTATAACGTCCCTTATTTTCCATGACCAGTTGATCAGGTTAAACGCAAAATACAGGGAGCGCTAAACAATTTATATCATTATTAGCATCAATGTAAGCAGAAAAATGACAATAAATAAAATCCATCCAACATGTAAAACTCAATAAGGGATGACTATTATAATAACTAAACGGGGTTAAAACTTAAACTCCAATAAACCTGAATTCACTAGAATAAAATCTCTTATCAAACGTCTCAACTGAAAATAAAAGATATACAATAGTAACCTGCTCTAATAAAAAACTTTCGAATACAAATGACTACTAAAATGAACTAGCAACTCCTACTCTAAGAATGATAAGATGAACCTCCACAAACTGCAAGTTTGACTACTCACCCATATTAATCTTGCATATATCAATACGAATACATGTGGAGGAATAAGGTTTACATATTTGGGTCAGTGCCCTAAAGTTTCAAGAAATAAGTTATAGTATCAAAATAGTATTAATCGTGCAACTCATTTAAGATAATCATGTCATCCCGTCGACATTCACATGCAAGAGATACCTCGATCCTCGTCATAAGTGAAACACTACACAAGTATCCTAATCCAAAGCATAACCAAAATTAAGAAGTCTCTATCACTAGGCTAGCAAGTACTGTCACATAATGAGATACTAACATGGTATTAAACTACCTACTCATGTATAAAATACACCCCCAAACACATATATACTTATTTAGATAATCACGATCTTATAATACTATATTTCATCTCTCTTAATATCCTTTAATTAAATATGTTCCTCACTGAACTACAACGTATGTGCACAATACGATACTGAATTAACCCCCGTTGATGTCACCAACACAAATAAGATATATACAATCTCATATCAAAACACATATTATAACATAGATATTTTAATCAAGGTGTCCATATCTGGACTAATATCATATACATGTATATAGGTCTCATAATAACCTCACGAAGGAATCTCACTTCAGGGGACGACCTTATCGTGCTTCTATCGATAAATTCATGGGAGTCCAAAACTTAATGGATTTCAAAATAGATGCACACAAAAGAATGGAGGGATCATTACATATTAACACCATCATCTAGTCCATACCAAAACCCACTCCATGGATCAAGTCATCCACATCTCAAACCACAAAGCGGTGACCATCCTAAACGTATGATCCTAACATGTCACCATGTGGTAACACCAACGGCTAACTCGTCAGTTGGATCGCCCCCCATTAAGAGATAGTGACCATCATGAACGTGTGATCAAACATATTGACCTCCACGAAGTCATTTTTTGTCATCCAAGAGAGTGGTACACAAACACAACAAAAATCATTAAAACCAATAAATTCCACATGAGTAAGTGGTATATCCACATAATCAACTCATATATACATATATATGTACATACACTAGTGTATGCCCGTGCCTGAAGGCACGAATGAAAATTTCCAAAGTACGAAATCACAAAACGGCTAAAATTTTCAAAGTACATAATTGCAAAACGAACAAAATTTTGTTCCCTAAAAAAACAGAGTATAATTTAAAAAAAAGGGTCATAATTTACAAAGTCGTACATGTGCCTGCTGGCATGACGACAATTCTCTTGAATATGAATCGTGTGGTGAAGTCATAAAAGTTTTGCATTGTAATATAATTTTCCAAAATATCAATCGCAGTCAATTTTTTTGAAGAACGGATATGTTCTTCAAAATTATTTAATCGAGTATAAATAATTTAATTGATAGACACAACGCTAATTTTCGAAAGTGAACGTCGTTGATAGGACCATACGTCGTATTCACTTTACATAAGATAAACAATTTTTGAAATAACCTATAGTACAAACCTATTAGTTTAAAATAATTAAAAATAAAAATTGATTTTTTTTTACGTACATATACTGTGATACAAACCTATTAAGTCAAAAAAAAATTACAACACATAATTGTAAAGAATCTTAAAAAATTAGGAAATTTTCATATGTTTATATGATTATTCAACTTGTCTAATCCATCATGGATCTCGTAATAATTGTTAACTATCATATAACACAAATATTGTATAACACAACCCCATGCAAACATTTTAGAAATTTTGAAAAAAGTCAAATATGTTTATAGGACTAAACCCCATTTGAAAAATAATATATACTCAAAACAAAAACAATAGTAATAGTCCACCTTGGACCTTGTATAAAAATCAACAAAATTTAAGTGATTTTTTTTACAAAATAACTAAGTGTAACCAATTTACAAATTTCGGACAAATTTTCCTTTGTGTATAACACTATCCACCGTGTTTAACAAATAAAAATTACTGAAACAACAACAATAGTAATAGTCCATCCTGGACATCGAAAATCAATTCTACAAAATCTTATTTGGAATATAAAATTTTCAAATATAAACATGGCTAGACATGATCAAAATTTAATATCCTTGTCACCATCTATCTCCTAGAAATAAAATGGTTCTGCAATGCAGAAAAACCAATAACAATAAAGAATTAGGGGGCATAACAAAACATCAATCCAAGAAATGATGATCAAAAGTAATAGGATTCAACTAAAAAATTGTAACAATTAATTACAAATTTCTACTCAAATGAAAATAATTAGCAAAAAGTGATAATTACAACATAAAAGGGGACATTAAGAAGTTTGATCACTAATAGAATACGTGAAAAATTATTTAATAGATATAACATAAAAGGGGAAATTTATCTCATTTTTGCCACCCACATAACATAATATGAGATTCAACGGAGTAAGGCTGGCATTAGGAGGTTATTGAGAAGCTTTACTCTACACCCAAACCATAAAATCTTCAAGAAATAGAAAATTATTGTAGATAAAAAATTACCTGTTGTAGCTTTTGCTCCATTCGATTCACAAAAGTTGAAACAATAAAAATAAAAAAACTTCCACCTTTTCAAATATCAACCTTATGATATGCGCTTCAAAAATCATCCAACATAAAACCTACAAACATAATAAAGTGAAGATTAACTTTTATACATTCGTTAATAGGTCAATGAACATCTATTTGACAAGATACATGGGTAATAAATGGAAGATTAGACAAAATCCAACACTTATTTGTCAATCTAATTTATAAAAAGAACTAAACTAAATTTGTTGGACCAAGCCATATAAAACTGCAATGAGAACAATAATATAATGGAAGTAACAATACAATGGCAGCAGCATAGAGCAAAAAATCAACCGTAGTAGCTGATCTTTTGGTACTCAGTAAAAACCTTTAGATTTGGATAAGGCATGTATAGTTTCAAGCTACGCAAAATAAAAAGAACCTTGGCCATTGTGTTTCGTATAAGTCGGGTGTTATTCTGTTGGTGACCCACGCATAATTTTTCTATTCTTTAACTGCCTGGGGAGTTTCTTACCTCTAACTCTGGGCCCCACGCATTAGACATCTGCTGACCACTTTCTCACATGGCGTGACTGGTGTGGGTATACGAAAATGCCTTGGTAATTGCTTCTAGGGTTTTCTTTATTAATATTCAGGTTGTCCCTCATTTCATATATGTCCGGCCTTTTCTTTTTTTATAATAACCTTTATTTTTTTCAAAAAGCTTCCGACAATAGAAGACATCTTGGACTGCATAACTTTTACCACACTGTTCAGCAACATTTCTAATGAACAAAACTTTTATTCCTTTACTCCCATTTATTTTGTCGGCAGCTAATTTTTTTTAAAAACCTAAGAGAATGAAGTAGGAGAGAAAGATCTTAACTCATCATAAGTTTTTCCTAAAATAATTGCAGGAAAAAAAATGATAAGGATCGGGGAGATATTAGGTTGAAGGTGTGAAATAGAAGGGAAATAGCATCTATATATTCACCAAATAGCTCCAAGGAGGAGTTACACATGGGCGTGGGATATCAGATCAGTTTATTAAACCATGTTAATGTGATTATAGATATTTCAGAACGGTTAGATCATGAGACCAAAAACATACTGTAAATCATTTCGCTAACAATATTACCTGCTCCAAACCATACAACTATCTATCCACTTGATGTTCGAAAGAGAGTGAAACAGTGGGAAAATAATCTATAGATCTATTTTAGATCTAATAATAGAGGTATAAATTCAAAATACTTTACTTGATGTGCAAGAAAAACTCGCCTCCTGAATTCAGCCCTATCCCTCTTCGTTTATTCTCTCTCTCTTCGAGGCCTCTCACAAACACCCCAAATCCCACCATCCCCATTACTCTTTCTGGCGATCAATGGAGCATGTTTTAGGAGAAGGAAATGGGGGTCATAAGGAGTCAGCTAGCTTCATAGCTATGTAGTGGGTTGAGAGAGAGATGATGCAGGTTAGAGAGATAAATGGGAGTTTAGATGGTTGGCTCTTGTATTATGAACAAAATTCAAATTAAAGTAGGAGAGATCTTATGGGCGGGATGTTGAAAGCAGTAAATGAAACTATATTCCCTTTTCCTTTTCTTGGGTATGTTACAAAAGTAACCCTTATATTTGACTTAAAGTAAAAATATTAGGAGTAAAATGAGAAGGAAAATAAATTTTACTGGGACAAAATTGTAATTATAGTTAGAGAATGAAATAAGGTGTAATGAGGTCCATAACATTATTGTATAAATATTGATCTCACCCTTTATCTAGTGCCTTGTTGGCTTTAATCTAAATCGTGAAGTATCTTCGCATCTTATGAATAGTGAAAACACCATTGTAACTTCTTATATATATATATATATATCGCGTACTCTTATGCGTACCCAAATCATTCCAATCTCCAACTGCCGAATTATCAATTTCATTACAAGTTTATCATCTCTCACAACTTAATTAAACATGTTGCCGAGAAAAATACCCAAGAGGGGGGTGAATTGAGATTTTGAAAACATTTTGGGTTAACTTTAAATTTCAAGAAATGTATTAATTTAATACACTTATTCAAATTTCAGAGTAATAAATCTCTTAATGAATAAAACAATAATGCTCAAATATAAATAATACCAATTAATTAAATAATCTTAATTACGGATTATAACTCCCCAATAAATAAATAAATAATTTTCAAAATTAATTTATTAATTAATATTCTGAAACTAATTATGTAATTTAAAATAATTATTTTGACCTTAAAAACTTTTATCAATTTTCAGAATTAATTTATTTGTAATTTAAGTGCTGAAAATATAAAATCAACCAAACATAAGTAAATAAGCAAATAAAGTGCGAAAAATAAATGACACCGAAATTTAATATGGTTAGGCCAAAACCTGACCTACATCCGCATGCTTAGAGCTTCCATCTCCTTGCGCTTCACTATCGTGATCCACTTTCGGGTGGGATCAAAGAACCGCGTATATCCGAGTAGATAAAATCAATCTGCTAGTACAATCGCTTGAAACTTAATCCGATCTTTAAAATTGTGGTCCAATTACGAGTAGGAACTAGTCACCGTTTATAAACGAAATCCAGTTATGGGTAAGATCGAGCACTATTACAACTGAGTAGATAATGTCGAGCTACTAATTACAGCCAAAAGCTTTTAACAAATCTTGAAATAAATTTGAATTTGTAGTACAAAGTTTGGGATGATGGAACCCTTTAAAAATAAAATGTGAATTTGAGTTTCTTCTTGGGACAAGACTTGGAATAAATCTGAAGCTGACGCTAGTCTTCTTTTGAACAATATCATAATATAATTTCTTTCTCTTTGTTCTCTCTCCAATAATAGCAAAATATAAACTTTGTTTCTATCTCAAATGTGTAGAGCTGAATATCAACTTGTGTTGGTCTCTTGAATGTGTATGAGCATAATGTAATATGAATTGCTCTATGGTTGGTGTGTGTCTTATTTCTCTTCGTCTAGTATTTGTAGACATCAAGGAAATATATCTGTTAGTGAAGAAGATGAGTAGTAGTTTAATCCATGAATAAATGATGTTGATAAGAAGTATTGCACTCATGACTTTGAAAACATCGTCCCATAATATCTTTTTTTTATCTAAAATATGATTTTATTGATTGAGAAGAAGAAAAGCCCTTCTTCGGCGGCTTACATATTAGGAACAAGCTATATAAAAATCAACTATGAAAGATTTATTAAATCTAGACACAGGACCCCTATACGGTTTAGCTTTAAAAATGGTCCTAATATCTTCATGGATTTCTGTAATTATGAAAGCAGCTTTCATCAATTTCCCTTCAAAAATAGAATTATTCCTAGCACACCAAATTTTCCAATAGACTAAACTTGAAATAATTTTACACAAGATCGAGTAAATGTTATTTCCCCGGGACAAGAACCACCAAGAAAGAATCCTTGATTTGATATTTGATGGGATTATTTTCATACCCATTAAACCTTCAAAATGTTTCCACACTTGAAAATCTATGTCACCATCATTGAAAAGATGATCCTTATTATCTTCAGAACCTCGTAAGTAGCATTGACATTTGGAGACAAGAGAAATTCTAATATCTTTCAAATTTTGATCAAGAGGGAGACCATTGTGGAGAAGTCTCCACATAAATATGGAAACTTTTGCCACAATATGCTTGTCCCAAATCATCCTTAATGAAAATCGAATGCAGTCCCTTTTACGAATAAAATCCCAGGCAATTTTGAAAACAAAACCTTTATCAATCCAAGAGTGAATAGTCATGAATAACTCATTTGAATTTGAGAGATGCCAAATGTCTTGCATTCTTTTCCAAATGGCGATAGATAAATTTACTGAACCTTTAAAATTAGTGCTTACAAATTTTTTGTATTTCTTGTTTATAAATTCAGCCCATAAAGTTTGATTTTCAAAAAAATTACCCATAATCTTCATGTGTAAACTTTGCAAATATCAATAATATCTTGCAAGCCCAATCCACCTTATTCCCTTGTATTTATGTTTGCTTTGTCGATAGTAATATCGTTCAAACATCGTCATTCGAACGAGAATGTTAAGTCATTCGAACGATCGGTTAATTTTTTGAAAATTTCAATTTTTGTGCAATTTTTCTTTTTAACTTCCTTGGTACCTGTTGATACCAAATTTAGTTTATTGACGTGGACCATTCACTTGAAGACACGTGTCAATCTACGTGGCAATTACAAACACTTTCAACGAACAACATACTGTCACCGAGCTACTCAAGCACCCCGAGCAACTCAATCATACCGAGCAGCTTAGACGCCACGAGGAACTTAAGGCTCCGAGCAACTCAAGCATACCGAGCAACTCAGGCGGTCTGAATAACTCAACGTATAGATCATCCAAATTGAGAGAATCAAAAAGACGATTTCTCATTAAATGCTCATTATTATCGGACAGATGTATATGTCTACTAGATAACAACGCATTGTCCTTTCACATGTACAGTCTCAAGGCTATAAATACATTGTAACCTCCTTATTAGAGGAGGACTCTGGATCTCTTGGTAAATCACTTATCAAGAATTCCAGTCAAACAGTCAGCAATACAAAAACAGTGGATGTAGGTCATTCTTATAAGGACGAACCACTTTAAAAATCTTTTGTCTTATTTATTTGATCTATGATTGATTAATTAGAGATAATCTAATTTTTCACATCAACAGATTGGCGCCGTCTGTGGGAAACGACTGTAATTAGCGTTTTTCACCAAAATAATTCATCATCAATGGCCGATAATCCAGAATCCATTAATCGAAATGTTGGGATCCCTCCAAATCCATCTACTCCCCCAAATGTTCATGATCTAGCTGGTATAATGGCTAATCTGGGCCAAGGCCAGACGACCATGTAAGAAACCATGCGACAACTTATACAAACTGTTCAAGGCGGAGTGCCGGCTCAATCAGGACAACGAAGTGTTCAGAGAAATACCCGTTTACCCTCTTCGCGAACTAGGTGAACGCTATTCCCAGAGGAATCTCATTCCAAACGCACCAACTCATATCGTACTGAAAGATCTAATGATCCTTCTTATCAGCCTGGTCGGACTTCCTCAGTACGAGCTACAGACTCTCAACAAAATGTCAATTTATCTCCAGAAAAGACCGGTGCTCTTGAAAGGTTGAGTAGAGTCTCTCCTTCTGATCGTTTGGGACCTAGGAGGAATAGAAGTCCCCCTAATATTGCATCGAGGAACTCTCAACGACCATCCGATCTAAGGGAAGGCTATGCCCAATCACGACCAACTGCTCGTAATGAAAGATCCCAAGAGGCAAATTCAACGCGATCAGTTCCTCAAACCAATAGGCCCGAGGAGGGAAACGATGCATGGAAGGGCTCTATTCAGAGGTTGAAAGACAGATTAGGGGAAATGACTAAGGCCAACAATCCTCTACAAAGAACTTTTGTCCAAGGGACACCATTTATACAAGCAATTGTGGATTTTTCCACACCATAAAAATTCAAAGCTCCTATCGTGACGCCTAAATATAATGGAAAAACTGACCCTTTCCTTCATATAGAACAATACCAAGCTGCTGTCGATATCTATGCAGTTCCAGATGAGATGAGATACAGGGCATTTTCAGGAACTCTTATCGGATCTGCTCAGATATGGTACAACAACCTTCCTCGGGGGAAAATTGCAACTTTCTTTCAACTAGCAGAACTCTATATTGGGAACTTCTGTTTTGGAGCGAAACCAGTCAAACGAGTAGCACACTTGTTGAGTGTTAGACAAAAGACAGGTGAAAGCACTAGGGTCTCTATTACTCGTTTCAATAACGAGAAACTTGAGGTAATTGATTACGAGGAGAAAACAGCAATTACTGCTCTGATGAGTGGGTTGTTGCCGGATAAATTGTACTACACTTTAGCCAAGGATCCGCCTAGGACCATGGCTGAACTGATGGCAAAAGCAATCAAAATCATGAATGCCGAGGAGGCCATGGCTGCGAAGAAGAATGCAGATACTAAGTAAACCAAGGTCGAAGCTGACAAGATTGAGAAAAAGGATCAGAAAAATAATGGTGGCAACAGACAGTTGAAAGAAAAGCAAGCACTGGAACAGTTGAAGAAATTTGGAAATTATACTCCTTTGAAGGTAGATATAAACCACATTCTGGAAGAGATCAAGAACACCGAGGAGCTAAACTGGCCAAAAAAATGAAGGTAGATCCTGACAAGAGGAATAAGTCCAAATATTGTGAGTTCCATAAAGACCATGGTCACACTACCAAGCATTACATACCTCTCCAGAATGAAATCAAAGCACTCATCAGGCGGGGAAAATTGACCAAGTATGTTGATCGCCGAAATGGTAAAATGACCAATGACCGAAGAAGGCAAAGATCTAAATCTCCTCATCGAGCAAAAGAAGACATGAAGAAAAGTCACGAAGAAGATCCAGAAGATGACCAAGATGACACCGATCTCCACAAAAGACCAAGGCATCCAGAATGTGAGGTATTTTTAATCCATTTCGGATTATTTTAATGTAATGTTATTACAGGTGGAGATGCAGGAGGTAGAGATCTGACTGCGGAAAGAAAAGCTTACCTTAATGAGGCTCAAGCTTGCTCGTACATTCAGCGAATAAATCTGGCTGAAGATGATCGCCCGAGGAAGGTGAATAAAGGCAAACTGGTCATTAGTTTCTCTAAGAACGACCTAGCAGGAGTACTATATCCTCATGATGACCCATTGGTGATCAAGATGAGGATGAAGGAAGTGGTGATTTCACGAGTACTGGTGGTGGATAATGGTAGCTCAGCAGATATCATGTTCTATCCATGCTTTGACAGCTTAAATCTGAAGCTATCCCAGTTGGAGCCATATCATAGGCCCTGTAATACCCCGTAATTTCATTGATTTTTATTTAAGGGATTAATTAAATTAAATGAGAATTAATTGGAAATTAATACGGGTATAAATACTAACGAGATGTGAGTTGGTATTTGATTATGATGTAAAAATTTATTATTTCCGAGTATGTATGGTGATACATGAGTATTGATAATGTTAAAATTGTCGCGAGGCAGAAATACAACAATTTGGAAATTTATTTGGGACGCGCGTGTCAGTCGCGTCAGGAATGAAATTATTTGAATTAAAAAGTGAATTATATTTTTATCAACTGAATGGTCATTTTGAGTGTGCCAACATGTCCGGAATGGTCAAAATAGTCAGAAAACACTAGCCGGGGGTTTAGTTTGGGTCCTGGGGCATTTTTGGGCCATACCGGCAACCTAGAAGGGTATTTTGGTAATTTTAAAAATAGGGGAATTAAAACCCACGAATTTTAGAGGTTAATTTTATATTAGAAATAAACCCACTAAGTCCAATATCATCATTTAACAAGTAGTGGGCTACGGGAGTTATAGGGAGAGTCTTAAGAGGTTCCAAAAGAAACCCCTAGCCACCATCACCATCTTTGGGAGAAATCTGAAGAGAGAAAGAGGAGAATCAACTTTCACCCTTCAACATCAAATCAGAACATCTAAGGCAAGTGGTTTAATTACATAATTTCAAGCAAATGTTTCCTCCATGCTTAGGATTGAATATATGTCTTATATTGAAAGTTTGATGAAAAACCCATGAAATTGGAGATAGAACTCATAATCTTATATAGGGATTGCATGTAGAATGGTAATGAATGAATTCCATATCCAAAATGTATCTTTTGATGATTTAAAAATGGATTTATAAGGAGAAATTGTAGACGTTAAAATTCTGGCTTCATGTTTATAGGGTTTGGGATAATGTTTGGGAATTATGATGATTACATGTTAATTTAGGAAGCATTGACCCCAAATATATGTTAGAGGGTGACTTGGGAGGACTAAGAGTAGTTTAAAAATGTTAAAACTTAATTGGGATGATCTTAGTGGGGATTTAGAGGAGAGAAATCTGAAGAAAAACGAATTGGGGGAATTTCTGGGCGCAGTCTGCCATCTCGTTAGAAGACCTGCCCAGGTCGTTCGAAGGAGCTTCTAACGAGATGACAGTATCCCTTTTAACGAGTTGGTAGTTCATTCGAAGCCTTTCGTTCAAACGACACTCGTTCGAACGACCTCGTTCGAACGAGACTTCTAACAAGTTGACAGAATGGCCTTTTTGGCCTGATTTTACTTCAAATGTCCCGTAGACTTAAGTAATTGAGAATTAACCTTCCCTTATTGACTAGTGGCTATAATTGTGAGAATTGGGGTACGTTGAGGAGTAGAACTTAGAACCTTATAGTAATCCGGATGACATTTGTGGAATAGGAAACGAATACCTAATTACGACGTGAGAAGGGTTGACAACGTTAATATACAAATCGGGGACTTGTAAACGTATAAAATTAAATGACGGTATAAGAACGAGAAGCATACCTATATTAATAATTCGAGATATCTAAGATGTGAGAATGCTTAGTATATGTGGTTTTATGTGTAAAACATACCTACCATACTTGCTATCACGGGAGGTCTGCGTTCGATTAGGGCCATCTAATCTTTGTGTGCCTACGGGGGGATTTAGATTGGTACCTCGAGGACATAGGTCAGAGAATGACTTATTGAGAAGTTAATAAGTCTGCTGATCATGGCAGCGTAGGTATGTGCGTGACCCATGTGATGTGAACTATGTTCGCCTCCATTTTGTGTGATTATTGTTATTTGAGAACAATTCTTGAGAGATTCAAAATGTGTGGTCCTTATGTACGTGATGTACCGGGATTGGATAGCAGAGTATGTGTGCACCGCATCTTAGTCTCGGGGTGCTAGTATTGTATATTTATGATGAGAATAATATACTGTTAATTGAAATGAACTGTAATGTATAAATGTGAGTATCTATAATATCAACGTTTTGTAAGAGATAAAATGGAAGATCTCTAGTGATTAGTAGTACTAAAATGGGAAACTGTGTAGAAGAGTAAAACACTCTGTTTAAAATAAGATGTCGGGAATTAAATCGTGAATCATATAGTAACGTTAGATTTTATATTGGACCAGTTAGATACGGGCATAACTAGATTCGATTACGGATACGCTAGGAGTGCACAGATAGTCGAGAGGTGAGTATTTCATGTGAGAGCACGTCCTAACATGTATTTTGCATTCATTGTTTTATGTCATTAAAACACTTGCTATATTTTAAACTGTTTTCACCATCGAGCTCTGACCCGTTTGCTTCCAAATCTATTTTTTTGTAAAACCTTTTAGGTGCCCAGCCACAAGGACACCATGCATAGGAGTTCCATTCAGGTAGCGTACTGTAGCTGATGTGGAAGTTACAGGACCTTGACAGTAGACGCCTCCATTTTCAATCTTGACTCTATGTTATCATATTTTTCTCTTCTGTTGGGCATGTCGCCCCATTTCTCTTAGACACTTTATTTATCCAGTTTATCAGATTTTGGGTTGTAATTAATATAGTGATGCAAACTTAGTATTGGTTTATTCCTGTATTTGGATTGTTGTGAGGAGTATTCCTCCAGACTCATTACTATTATATGGTTATTCTATTGTCATTATGTTGTGGTGGTTATGTTATCAGTTCATAATATTCTTATTTCATGTTAATCAGATTTAATTAAAAATTGACAACTCACTTTTTAAATATTAGGTGGCCAGTAATTGTTAAAACGTTTTTCGACAGTGATGCTATGAACTGAACCAACTTGGAATTTTGCATTAATTTAATAAAGGAGTAGCTACCCGGTATTTAATTAGTGGAGGTGTCACAGGCCCCTCCTTGGCTTTACTGGCGAGAAGGTTTTTCCACTTGGGACGATCAAGTTGGATATGCTTATTGGTACATGGCCTGCTTGTCGAACAGAAAGAGTACGCTTCTTCGTAATGGATAAAAATGTTCAATCAGCTTACAATATCATCATGGGAAGAGTAGGTCTGAAGAAGTTTGAGGTAGAACCATCTGCTGTACATCAATGTTTAAAATTCCCAACCAATTTTGGAGTGGGAGTTGTGAAACAGAAAGTAGCTCGAGAATGCTACTATTCATCTGCCGAACAGGAGGAGCATGAAGAATCCAGGAAGAAGACTACTACCTATCAGGTGGATGAAATAGAAGAGGCAGAGATTGAAACGTTAGACCCTAGAGATGAGTCTCAGCTCGTGAAAGGCCAGGTCATGGAGGCTACTGAAAATATCATTCTGGATGACGAGCATCCAGAAGGAACAACTCAAATTGGTTCATCACTGGATGTATCGATAAAACAGGAATTGATAGCATTTCTAAGGCGTAGAAAGCAGACTTTTGCATGGAGTCATGAAGACATGCCAGGGATAGATCCGATTTTTTTGTGTCACGAGCTCAACGTGAACAAGGAAATCAAGCCAGTAAAACAGCGAAGAAGAGTATTCAGTCCTGAGAAGAACCAAGCTATACAGGAAGAAGTAGAGAAACTACAAAAAGCCTCTTTTATTGAGGATGTCAAATATCCCGATTGGCTAGCAAATGTGGTCATGGTAAAGAAGAAAAATAACAAGTGGAGGATGTGTGTAGACTTCACTGATCTTAATAAGGCATGCACAAAGGATCATTTTCCTTTACCCCGAATCGATCAACTGGTGGATGCTACCTCGGAGCATGAATTGTTGAGTTTCATGGATGCTTATTCTAGTTACATTCAAATTAAGATGAAGCCTGAGGACAGGGAGAGTACCTCTTTTATCACCCCAAGGGGAACTTATTGTTATAATGTCATGCCTTTTGGACTTAAAACTGCAGGTGCAACATTTCAGCAGCTGATGAACAAGGTGTTTACGGAGCAAATCAGTCATAACATGGAGGTTTATGTTGATAATATGCTGATGAAGAGCAAGAAAGTTGTTGATCATCTCGTTGACCTAGGTCAGACCTTTGATCAACTAGAGAAATATCAAATGAAATTGAATTCTACCAAATGCATATTCGGAGTACGAGAAGGTATGTTTCTCGGATATATTGTTAACCAACGAGGGATTGAGGGGAACCCTGAAAAGATCAAGGGTCTATTAGAGCTGCGATCTCCAACCACAAAGAAGGAAGTGCAAAGCCTCATAGGGAGAGTTGCAGCACTTAATAGATTTGTGTCACGAGCAACAGACAGATGTCTCCCATTCTTCAAAACACTCCGAAAAACTTTTGAGTGGAATGATGAATGCGAGAGGCCTTTCAAGAGTTGAAGAAGTATCTGGGGACACCTCCACTATTATCTAGACCAGTGATTGGAGAGAGACTATACTTGTACCTGGCAGTTTTAGAAAATGCAGTGAGCTCGACATTGATAAGAGTGGAGGATGGAGTACAAAAACCAGTCTATTACACCAGCAAAGCTTTCCGAGGAGTAAAAATCAGATATCCAAGGCTGGAGAAGTTGGCGCTAGCACTGATTGAAGCAAGCAGAAGGATGAGGCCATACTTCCAAGCCCATACTATATTGGTGTACACTAATATGACATTAAGGCAAGCTCTGCATAAACCGGAGAAATCAGGAAGATTGATGTACTGGGCAGTGGAACTCGGTGAATATGATATAATTTACGAACCTAGATCGTCGCTCAAAGGGCAGGCAGTAGCGAATTTGATCGCAGAGTTTATTCAAGAAGATGCCTCCGAAGAAAAGGAGTTGAATACATACCAATCTGTGGATGTTACAGGATCATCAAATTTAAACCCCGACCAACTTACGTCGGTAGACGAGCAAGAGAAGATGATCAACGAGCAGCGAGAAGTGCCTGTGGAGGACAAAAGGAAGCATCAAATATTCCACCGAGGAATTCTGTCTGACCAAGAGTTTGATAATGAAGTACCTGTGTGGAATATGTATATAGATGGATCTTCGTGCTCTACAGGCAGTGGAGCAGGGATTATTTTAAACAGTCCAGATGAGATTGATGTGGAGTATGATCTGCGCTTTCACTTTAAGGCTTCTAATAATGAGGCCGAATATGAAGCAATGATCGTGGGTCTAAGCTTAGCCAAAATCAGGAAGGCAGAGCAAGTCGTTGTGTTCACTGACTCCCAGTTAATCGTAAATCAAATTCTAGGGGTGTATGCAGTAAAAGGAGAATTAATGGTCAGGTATCATGAAAAAGCGATAGAGGTTATATCAAGTTTTACTGCAATTCAGTTGATTAGAATACCAAGATTGGAGAATGCAAGAGCAGATGTCCTAGCTCGTTTAGCATCGACCACACGCACTGAGCTACGAAGAATAATCCCAATAGAAATCCTGGCTGGTCGGAGCATCGACGAAGATCTGATGATCAACTTCATCGCCCTTGACTCGGGACCATCTTGGATGGACCCCATCAGGGCCTATACTGAAGAGAGGGCTTTACCAACTGATAAACTCGCAACCAAGAAACCAAAGTTTAAAGCTTCTCGTTATGAATTAACCAACGACATTTTATATAGACGAGGAATTATATCAGGGCTACAAAGATGTGTCCACCCCTCCGAAGTGAAAGATTTGATCGAAGATGTTCATGAAGGATCTTGTGGAGCCCATGTGGAAGGTCAAACGCTTTTGCAAAGAATAACAACGCAGGGGTATTACTGGCCAACGATGAGAGCTGATTGTGTAGCTTATGCCAAGAAGTGTGATAAATGTCAACGCTTTTCTTCTATCTGAAGAACTCCCCAAGCATTGCTAACACCCATCACATCTCCTTGGCCATTCGCCATGTTGGGAATAGACTTGGTCGGGCCACTTCCAACGACCAGGGGAAGAATTAAATACCTCGTGGTTGCTGTGGATTACTTTACCAAATGGGTAGAAGCTGAGCCTCTCATTGATATGACCTACGATAAAGTGTATCAATTTATTTGGAAGAATGTTATCTGCAGATATGATCTCCCACATGCATTCATTACTGACCATGGAACCCCGTTTGATAACGAGGAGTTTGTTGCGTATTGTCATCAATCCAATGTACTGAAAATCAACTCTGTACCAGGCCATCCCCAAAGCAATGGGCAAACTGAGGTGACAAATAGAACGCTATTGAATGGTTTGAAGAAACGACTAGATGATGCAAAAGGAAATTGGATTAACGAGCTACATTCTGTGCTGTGGGCTTATCGTACCACACCACGAACAGCAACAGGATAATCTCCATACATGCTGGCATTTGGGAGTGAGGCTATCATACCTGCTGAATTGGGTCTACCCACGCATAGAGTGCTTAATTTCAATTCTCCTGTCAGTGATTTAACGAGAAGATTAGACCTGGATATGCTCGAAGAAGTTAGGGAAGAAGCATCAATCAGGAATGCAGCGTATCAACAACAAACAACTTTGTTCTATAACAAAAGAGTGAAGAAGTGTGATTTGAAGGAAGGGGATTATGTGCTGAAGAAAGTGATCCAAAAGAATAACAAACTGGAAGCCAACTGGCATGGACCCTACAGAGTAACAGAAGTTGTTCGTCCAGGGACATACAGGATTGAAACCTTGGAAGGAGAAGAATTCAAGAATGCATGGAACGCAGAGCATCTGCGCAAGTATTATCAGTAATTAAAATTCCTATGTAATGTAATTTCTTTAGTATAAATAAAGTGATGTTTCACCCAGCTTCTTTCTTTGTTGAAATTTTTTCGGAATATTATTGCTACACACTAGGGGTGCACAACGAAACCGAAAATCCGATAAACCGAACCAAACCGACTGCATTGGTTCGGTTTGGATCGGTTTTTTTGCTCAATGGTTCGGTTCCGGTTTGAAAAAAAAAACCGATACATCGGTTCGGTTCTCGGTTCCAGGGTAAAAAAACCCAATCCGATCCGAAAACCGATCCGATCCGAACCAATCCGGAACCGAACCGATTTATAATTACATATATATATTTATTTAATATATTTAACACTTGTAATTTATATTTTTGTGATTATTTGAGTTTCTAACTTAAGTTATTGAGGTCAAAATTAATTTTAACCTTAAAAAAATTAGTTATGAAACACATTAATCTTAAAAAAAATTAGTTATGAAATATGATTTTGGAACCGAAAACCGATCCGATCCGATCCGGGAACCGTCGGTTCGGTTTGGTTCGGTTCTGTATTAAAGTCGGTTCGGTTCCGGTTCCAAAAATTTGGAACCGACCCAGGTCGGTTCGGTTCTCGGATTAGTACCAAAACCGATCCAAACCGAACCGTGTGCACCCCTACTACACACTACACATCAATTACCACCAACTCTGGTTGGTCGGAATCAATTACCACCAACTCCGGTTGGTCGGGAAATCAATTACCACCAACTCCGGTTGGTCGGGAATCAATTACCACCAACTCTGGTTGGTCAAAATCAATTACCACCAACTCCGATTGGTCGGCAAATCAATTACCACCAACTCCAGTTGGTCGGGAATCAATTACCACCAACTCCGGTTGGTCGGGAATCAATTACCACCAACTCCGGTTGGTCGGCATCAATTACCACCAACTCCGGTTGGTTGGGAACTAATTACCACCAACTACGGTTGGTCGGGAATCAATTACCACCAACTCCGATTGGTCGGCATCAATTACCACCAACTCTGGTTGGTCGGAATCAATTACAACCAACTCCGGTTGGTCGGGAACTAATTGCCACCAACTCCGGTTGATCAATCAACTCCGGATGGTTAGTACCAAACTAAGCAGGAGCAAGGGATGCAAATCATTCCATTGCTTAGCCCCAAAGAGTGACAAGTCACTATAATCAAACAATAAATAGGAACAAGTTCCATTATCCAAAAACAAAACAGAATGTATATATATTCACAACAAACAAATAAGGACATTCTACAAATTATTTAGAAGAAAATAAAATGGCAAAAGACTAAAAGTTTCTTCATTCAAATCAATTAGAATTACATATGATGTGAAAAATATACTTTATTACATAAAAATCCTATTCTAATGGTTTTTTCCCTTCTGCCTTTGAAACAGGTTCTACCCCAACAGGAGGATCATCCAATGTATAAGGGGAATTTATAAAATTTAGATCTCGCAGCATTTGAACATTCATCACAGAGGGCTGATCAAGCAAGTGCTCTGGGTGAGATATCTCAAAGTTTGGATGAAGACTGTAATCGCCGAGATACTTGGAGATCAAGCATTGAGGAATTGCCCGAGCAGGAATCCAACTGATGTCAAGCTTAAAAGGAGGCACGGGCAAATCGAGAACTCCAGGTTCATATTAATCCCATAAGTAGTGGCCTTGCTCCAATTTTAGCACACAGTGCATTCAACCACCCTTGCTTGTACCCCTCATTATTTGACTGCTAGATCCGAGCATTAAGATGGTAAAGGCCTTCATTATACCCAGCCATCTAAAACTCTCTGGGTTGTTTATGGAACTGATAAGTTAACCTCTCTAGCTGCTCGTGGAGACTCTTTGCCAGAATTTCCTTATTTTTCAAAGCAGAACTCTGGGAAGAGAGTTGGTCAGTAAAATTCAGAATTTTCTTGGACATTTCTGCCAAAGCTTGATTCTTCGCCATCAACTGAAATGCCTGATTCTCCAAGGCCGATTGAGTTCTCGCTTCTTTAATAGAAACTCGAGCAGCCCTTGCTCGTCCGCGAGAAGAAGATCTTGCTCGTCCACGAGTAGATGTGGAGGGTCCAATTCTTTTCAAAGTTTCCAATTCATCTCGTAAGTTGGCATTTTCTACCTCCAAGAAAGAAAAACCTTCATCATTAACAGGGACCAAGGCTCCCGAAGAAGATGCAGCAGATTTGAGTTATTTTATCTCTTCTTGCAAAGCAATGTTCTCCTGCTCCAAAAACTTGGCGATATGCCTGTGCTCTTCAACTTCAAGCTTTAGACCACTCTCTTTCTTCTCATAAGCAGAGATAAACTTGTCATACCCTTTATCAGCACTCAATTGTTGATATCTTTTCTCGTATCCTTGGTGCAAAAGGATAGAAGATTCTTTATATTCACTACTAGAAATAGACATTTTTATGACAGGGAAAAAGGGTCATAAAAGGTTATTTATGACGATTTTCGAAGCTTTAAAAACCGTCGTAAAGTTGTGTGTCAAAATAAAATTGATGTTGACAAAACCGTCATAACAAACCACCTTATTACGACGATTTTTCGTACAAACCGTCATTAACGGTAATATCATGTTCATTAATCCGTCGTTATAACCTTCTTTAAATGACAAATGTTAATAAAACATTCATAAAATATACATATTACGACAGTTAACTTGTTTATTATAATGACAACGTACATAAAACAGTCATAAAAATGCCCTTTTTTGTTCATTATAATGACTGTGTACTGTAAACCGTCAGAAAAGTTGTTTTTTCATTATTTTTTGCTTTGATTTCTATTATACTCTTTCAATATCTCAAACTATGATCTATCAATTCAAATCACAAATTTCCATACTCAAAGTAGCAAACTCCGGGGACCAATATAACTCAAACAATATGTATAAAAATGTCATTAATATTTGAAGTTAAAGAAAATAAGTATACACCAACGGTCTGCCAACTGACTTTTGGACAACTCAGAAAGAAAAAAAATCTAAAATGGCCTATATTATTGACATAAAAACTAGAAAATTAAACTGCAATATTAACTCCACTTGTGTAGCATGGAAATGCACAATAGCAACAGCTACACCGGATACGCAATAGGCAATAACGGGATCAATATCTGAACAAAAGGAGGAAACAAATAGCAGTTAGAAACTAAAACAGATTAACCATATAGAGAATATAGCTCAACAATAATAATATTCTAATATAATATTAAAAATAAAAAATTAAATATTTGCATAATCTCAAAGTCAATTTTTACTTCATTCTTTATTATGGCATGGGAGAGATAAATGGAGAATGTATCATGAAAATTTCAACAGAGTTTCATCTGTTTTTTAATAATCCAAAATAATATGACATGTTTAACCAACAATAACGATATAAAGCCCAATTCGGTCATTCGCTAACAACAATAATATAAAGTCCACCTCGAGCATTCAACATCACGATCAACAACAATATAAATCCCACCCCGACAAATAACTATGAACAATAACTACATAAATATCACCATGTGCATTCATTGTCAATAATAATAAAATAAATACCACCCTAGGCATTCACAATCAACAACAATATAAAGGCCACAACGGGCATCACAATTAAACATTTGCATAATCTCAAAGTTAATTTTTACTTTATTCTTTATTAACGCATGGGAGAGATAAATGGGGAATGCTTTATGAAAATTTCAACATCGTTTCCTTTATTTATTTAATAAACCAAAATTAAACATGACGTGTTTAACCAACAACAATATAAAGCTCACCTCAAGCATTCAGCATCATCATCAACAACAACAACAACAACAACAGTATAAATTCCACCGCGGGCGTTCACTATCAACAATAACAATATAAATACCACCAAGCGCATTCATTATCAATAATAACAATATAAAGACCATCTTGGGCATTCACAATCAACAACAATATAAAGACCACCACAGGAATCACAATTAAACATTTGCATAATCTCAAAGTTAATGTTTACTTCATTCTTTATTAAGGCATGGGAGAGATAAATGGGGATGATTTTATGAAAATTTTGACAGAGTTTATATTATTTATTTAATAATCCAAAATTAAACATGCCATATTTAACAAATAATAAAAAATATAAAGCCCAACCCACACATTCACCATCAACAACAATATCAATCCCACCCCTGGCATTCAGGATCATCAATAACAATAATATAAATTCCACCCCGGACATTCACTAACAATGAGACTATCCTACAACGAGTATTCAAAGACAAAGTGTGTCTCCTATAATGAGTATTCGAAGAAAAAGTAATAATGAGACTATCCCAAAGCATGATTGTAGATGAGACAAAGAAGACTGTTGTGGTGTCTTTTTGGAATGAACTTTCTACTAATATAGGATAATAACTGCTAGATATTGTTGATAAATCTCCGGTTATTGCAATCAAATCATTGTGTTGGAGATTTCCAAGGCACCATAGTTGTAAATCATGAGAAACCAAAATCAAAAATGTTGAAATCCTGGTATGATTCTGAAGGAAAAGAATCTTCATTGGATAATGTTGGATCTGGTGTGAGACTTTCAATAAAGAGTGGGATCCGATCCATCTATTCCGACCGAGTATCCCATTCTCACGTAACACATGACCCATCCTTGGGTGAGGAGAAGATTGTTTTTTTTGGCATAAAAGATTATATAAGTTTTATTAAGCCTGATCAAACAATGTGGTATCGTGATTGTAAGATATGAAACAATAAAGTTACAAAAGTTGTTGGATTTGGGTATTGGTGTGAAGTACACCAGAAGAATGATGAAGATTTCAATTTGAGAGATATCATGGCTATGAAAGTTTTTGACGCACGTAGTGATTCTTGGCTTTCTGCTTTCAATGACTAAGCAGAGAAAATAATTGGAGTCACAGCTGATGATATTGATAAAATGAAATCATAAGAGGGAGATAAAAATACTTACCAACTAAAACTGAAAGAAGCTACATGGGAACCTCATATTTTTCGAGTAAGTTTTACGCCACATGAACACATGAATGAGAAACGGCAGAGGATAACTGTCAGAGTTGTTGCTTCAGTTAATTATACAGCGAAGTCCAGATTTTTACTTGAAAGGATATCTAAGAAAGTCTCTCAATAAGGTAGTTATAGAGATAGTCAGATAGAACAATGTTTAGGATTTTAAATACTGATACTGGTGGATATCATACTAACTATTGTAATATATTTTCTAGCCAATTAACACCAGTTGGTTATTTTCATTCTAGAAAAATGCATTGTAAGCAGTCATATAATTAATAGTGAAATGTTACTCCAAGGAAGCAAACTTCAAGAAAAAATAATATTAACACAGAATAATACACAGATCAGCCTAAGGATATCAAGGACTATGGAAAAAACTAACCTTCATTCTTTCTGGTATACTTTCAGAAGGAAGATGAGATGCACGAATGTCTTTAACTTTTAAGTAGTTGTACATGACTACACATAATGCTAGAGACATAAACATTTAAACAAAATAAATACGTTAAGTTTAAGATCCATATGGAAAGCTAGTTTAATTGAGAATTTCCAGCAATTCGTAGCTAAATATAAATACCAAATGCATAGCCAATGATATTCAGCCTAGTAATTGTAGACTCTGGAAATATTACAGTTGAAAGGGCTATTAGTATCCAATCTGTCAGAACACCAGCAACTCGAACTGTCACTGCTCCAGTTCTACAAATCACTAAGACCATTGAAAAGTTCAATGCTAGAGCATAAATAGCATTGGAGAAAAAGATCCAGAAATTGAATTGAATCTGCGACACCTCCATTCCAGGTATCTCCAAGAAATACCAAGGTACAAATAGAAATGCGAAGCTGCACATGAAAAATTAATTGTATTAACTGGCAATCCCTACACACCCAAAAGAAATTTCCTTCACACAAGATCTCTGCATGCTCATACAGATACCTAACAAATCAAGAAAATGGATTTTTATAGGAAGTCGGGTGTCATTAATTGAATTATGTCCCCAAGTAATATTATGACTTTGATGTAAATGACTAGCATAATATATCTTTGACCCTATTTCTGACAAAATCCATTAAGTCAATGCAGTTGATCATTAACCTCATTTAATTTTTTTTTTATTAAACCTAAAAGTCCTTTCAAGTTAATAAAAGAAAAAATTTCAAACCCCATGAAGTCTCGGTCATCATTACACGTGTGTTATATCCTCGTGGTAGAGGGAGAGCCGCTTCAGTCAAGTGTCTTCATCCCTTGGTAGGAGTATGAGTTCACGCAGAGTTATAGCATGTTACCGGCATCTATGAAGTCAATCTGATCTAAGAGTTCAAGTTGTCTTGCGAGGGGTAAGGTCAAGGTGTTAATTTGCGCATAGGAGAATTGGCTGAGAATTAAGGCAAACAAAAAGCAGGACAAAGTTGAAGTTAACAAAGTGTTAGGTCGTGTGAAGATGTGGTGCATTGGCACTCTTCCGGCGACCTCCATGGATGCCGCCTCTGATTCCTGCAAGTTTCGATAAGGTGACACCCATCAAATCTAATTGAAACAAATTTTTAGTCAAAATTTTGTCTCTTACTCTCATAGGATTGTTGTTCATAGTAATATATATATATATATATATATATATATATATTAGTATAAAAATAGGGGTACAATGGGGAGAGATCACAAGTAGTCCTCTCCCCCCCCCCCCTCCTAGCCCCATTTTTCTCTCTCACGGGTACAAGAAGAAGCACAAAGCTCCACTATGATGTGGATGTCAACCATAAATGGGAAAGATAAATTCATAACCATAAAAAACAGCAGCATGTTCCCTTATGTCATCGATTATCCATGAGGCTAGGTGTTGTACATGTAGAAGGAAAAAAATCATCTTTTGTGTTCTATTGGCAAAACACACCAGTTAGGATGTGGAACAAAGAGTAAAGACACCAAAAGATTATAAAATATGCGACATCTTCTTGTTAGAAAGGGATATTTAGATGAGAACTTTGTGTGACCATGGCAAGAAACTTCAAAATTTCTTGGCATGGTGAAGTGTTATGAATTTAGGGGGTGAATAAGTTTAGGGTCATACTAAACATTAACTAGGGATTATATAGGTTTTTATAAGGAAAATAATAGTCAACAATGTAGGCTAGACATAACCATGAGTTTGGGGGCTAAAATTATATTATGCTAAACATTGTTCTACCAATTTGTAATACAGAAAAACTAATGGAAGTCAAAGGCTAAATCAACCCAATATAAATCACAAAATGAGGAGCACCAGATTCAAAGTAGTAAACAAAGTAAACGATATTATATAGAGTTAAATGGGCCAATGTCATGTTAAGCAAACAATATTTTCAAATGTTATGATTGTAGGAAACGGAGACAATACATGGACAGGGAAATAAAGGCCACACAAAAATATTCTAGAATTACAAACCAAGATTAATCCACAAATCTTATATTTCAATAAATAATATGATAAGTATCGCTAAACTGACAAACATTAACTTGACTATCAATAGTAAGCAAATAAAATTATCAGAAAGCACCAAGATTCGATACCTACATGGAGCTATGTAATATAAGCTTGTAATAGGATTTAGTGTCAAACCCTTCTTTTACACAAGGACTTGGGTTAAGACTAGCCTGAGGGATTCTGCAAAGATGCCCGTAACCTGGTAAGTTGTACTAATTATGTTAAATTGAATTTCCCCATATGAGGAAATGACAACTCCAACATTGACCAGCACCATGTTTAAGAACATGTCCCACTTTAGTTTGTTAGTGCCGCATAAAACAGCCATGAAAAGTGTTGCCACCGGCACTATAACATCAAAAATTTAAAAATTAGTTATTCATTAGATATGAAGAGCACTACAATGACGTTTACATAAGAGGGTTGTCAAAATTATCTTTACATACTTAAGGCTTTGAGCATCTGAATGAAGGCCATCGATATATGCAAATAAGCAGTATTACCAAACCTGTTTCAAGAAACACAGATAAATGGGCGTTATTTTCTCCAATAAAATAAGAAAGTGCACAAAAAGTTAAGTCATTAAAACTAAATAAAGATGTCCAGATACAATTCAAGCCTTAGTAATGGCCTTTTTCAGTTTCTAGGCATCTATGTGATCTCCCAAGTTGCAAGTAATACAGAATTTGGAGACATTTCTCAGGCATCTATTATCCATAGGGCAAAATTGAAAAACATTTCACTTTAGAAACTACTTTAAAGGAAGTTCTATCAATATTTTTAATGGGAACAAAAAAATGAGGCAAATTTATATCAAACTTTACTTTTTATTGAAAGAATGAGTAACATTAATGGATACTGCTTGTCTTAAGTGCAATGCACGAGCAAGACAGAAAGGCAGTTCTACTTTTGAACCTGGTTCGACCTGAGATTGAAAAACACGATCATTAAATCCAATAAATTCATTGTCTTCTTCCCCCAACGCTTTATAAATTACCTTGTTTGTATCATCACTTGAATCAAAGAGCTCGACTCCATTGGCTACCTCGTGGAATGCAGCTGGTACAAGCTGTGGGCAAGATCAAAACAGAGTTGAATGCTAGAACAAAAAACTGATCAGAAGTAGAAGCATGTCCGTAAAAAATAGTGATTGGACTCTTTTTGAAGTTGTGGTTATAGTTAGTTTTGTACGAAACTATTCAATTTGGATGAATGTACTTGACATTTGGTTCAGGTATATTGTCCAAATTAATCAGTTGCAACATTTGTCCAAGCTAATCAGTTATTATTACTACTCATCAGTTCAACACAGTTACAACATTTGTCCAAACTAAGCATGTATATTTCTCTCTCTATTCTCAATTCTCAATATTCAAGGATTCATTACAAATGAGGGCCAAGGTCCTATTTATAGGATGAGTTAACTTGCTAATCAAGCTAATACCCAAAATGACTAAAAAGGCAACTAATAACCAAAAATGACATATTAGTCCCCAACATACTTGGAAACTAATTAAGCACTAAAAATAAAGGAAAATTACAATTAAACCCTAAACTAAAAATAGAAAATAAAAGATAGTATTCTCCCGGAGGCACAACCACATGCCACGTGTCGTTAGAGATCCCATACACATCATACCATCTTAATGGTGGATTGGTGAGTAATATTATCTACTAAAATTTCGGGTTTTGTTTTTATGAAAGATTATCTCATAATAGTAATTGATTACTATTATTACATGTGTAGGGGCTTACTTATGTCTTAGTAATAGGATCTTGATATATTGGTTCTCATGATGCATTTTTTCAACTGTTGCATAGTTGGGGTGAAAAGGTGACCGAAAACTTGGGCCCGTTTATCTTATTATCGGAGACTACACTTCCTTTGAATCTCAACAGAGATAAATTAGGAACCCTACACCTAGATTTGCCACTCCTCAAATCCCAATGTTCCATTTTATCTCAGTTGCTATCATTCTCTCCAGCCCTTGCTTCACATACTTTGATTTTAGTCCACAAATCGAAAGTGATAGGGCCATTCATATAAGAGTGGGTTGTTAGGGTTCGGAAATGGTGGAAGATAACAACAGATCAAGAACTTTAGTATTCGAATTTCTTGTAAGGATACAGTCCGATGAAGCGAGTAGAACCCTCAAAGAAGCAACCAGTAAAAAAGTGGATTATGAGAGTAATGAAACTGAGTTAACTCTTTGGATAATCCAGGTCTTAAAATGGGACACTACTCGTCAAAAGGAAATATGGATGTAACAGAAGACGCGATTTTCGAGGAATGTGAAATATGCAAAACAAAGAAGCCCACTTATCCGCTTCAAAGGGTACTTTTGTTGGGCGATAAGAACCTCCTTTGCAGACTTGGAGGGCAATACTGGTAAATCTTGTCTCCCTCTTTGGCCCTATTTTGTTCATGGTTGCATATTTTTCATAGCAGAAAATTATTTTCACATACACAGATTTTAATTTGGTTCAGTACTTTTGTTCATATCACAACATTAGAGCGTTTACCCACCCGAACAAAACACGGCCTTAACTATAAAGAATTTTCCTGTATAGAAGTTTATGTTATTTTTGTAAAATTCACTGAATAGAGTTGTCAAAATCTGATAGTTATTGTTTTTCAGTAATTGTATATGTTATTTTTTCAGTAGCATATGTAGGCCTAGTTTTTGCATGATTAGTAGTAAGTGTGAATGCATTTTTGAAAATCCACTTTGGCTCCGTATTTAAATATGAATTTTGTAGTTATTTATCAAGATCGGTATCTAGAATGCCGTGTAAAATATCAGGAAAAACAATTAGTCAAATATTGTATAGTCCCAAACCTAAAGTCTCCCATCCAATGTCAGTGGGGAGATGAATTTGAAGTATAAAACAAGGTGGCATTTATCAAGAAAGAAATGGTACCTAGGCCGGCGAATCTTATAGACTATTAAAAAAAAGAGTTAGAAGTCAGTTCAAAGTTCAATCAGTTCTTTCTAGTTAGTTAAACTGTTCAAAGTCAAGTTGTTAAAAGGTTGTACTTAACTAACTCAGTTAAGCAGTTCTTTCTAGTTAGTTAATTTGTTTTTCCTAGTTGTTAGAAGTTTGTTTGAAGTCGGATAAATGCGCTGTGATAACATTCTATAAATAATATCTACTGATGCATTATAAGGTATGGTCATTGTTGATACCAAAATTAATACGCTGATGTGGACGAATAATACGAAGACACGTGTCAATATACGTGGCACAATAGTAACGAGGAAGTTCATTTTCCCTCCGAGCAGCGAAGATACCCCGAGGAACTCCAACACTCCGAGGTACTCAAGCGCTCCGAGGAACTCTTGATCAACGAGAAACTAAGGCGGTCCGAGCTGCATCTCGGTCGTATCATTAATTACCAGATAGACGACAGTTTAACTATTCATTGAATGTTTATGATCTTGACACACACGCTGCATTAAATGTATTACCCTTTCATGTGTATATCATTTAATGTATCGACCCTTTCATGTACAGCCTCAAGGATATAAATACCTTGTATCATCCTCATTCAAGGGGACCGGAATTTCTAGAGAGAACATATACTCGAGAATTCCCAAACACTCAGCAATAACATAACAGTGGATGTAGGCCCTACCAGGTGGAGGAAGGTACAGAAATTGAAACTCTTGATCCCAGGGATGAATCCCAACTTGTAAAAGGACAGGTGGTAGAATCTACGGAAAATGTTATTCTGGACGAGGAGCACCCTGAACGAGTAACCCAGATAGGTTCGTCGTTGGACGCTTCAATAAAACAAGAGTTGATAATGTTCTTGAGAAACAGGAAGAAAACTTTCGCATGGAGTCATGAGGACATGCCAGGAATAGATCCAAACTTCTTATGTCACGAACTCAATGTGAATAAGGAGATCAAGCCTGTAAAGCAGAGAAGAAGGGTATTTAGCCCCGAGAAGAATCAAGCCATACAAGAGGAGGTCGAGAAGCTCCAGAAAGCCCAATTCATTGAAGATGTGAAATATCCAGACTGGCTGGCAAATGTGGTGATGGTAAAGAAGAAGAACAATAAATGGAGAATGTGTGTTGATTTCACTGATCTCAACAAGGCATGCCCAAAAGATCATTTTCCATTGCCCAGAATTGACCAACTAGTGGATGCTACCTCGGGACATGAGCTGCTCAGCTTCATGGATGTGTATTCTGGTTACAACCAGATCAAGATGAAACCTGAAGACAGGGAAAGTACTTCTTTTATTACCCCTAGGGGAACTTATTGCTATAATGTTATGCCTTTTGGTTTGAAAAATGCAGGAGCGACATACCAGCGGCTGATGAACAAGGTCTTCACCGAACAAATCAGTTGTAACATGGAAGTCTATGTCGATGATATGCTGACAAAAAGTAAGAAAGCTGCAAATCATTTAGTTGACTTAGCTCAGACATTTGATCAACTGGATAAATACCAGATGAAACTCAACCCGACGAAGTGCACATTTGGAGTACGAGAAGGAATGTTTCTCGGATACATTGTCAACCAGCGAGGCATTGAAACAAATCCAAATAAGATCAAAGCTCTTTTAGGGTTGCGATCTCCAACAACAAAGAAAGAAGTGCAGAGTCTTACAGGACGAGTTGCAGCGCTCAACAGATTTGTATCCCGAGCAACTGACAAATGCCTCCCATTCTTCAAAACACTTCGAAAAACTTTTGAGTGGACTGAGGAATGTGAAAAGGCCTTTCAAAACTTGAAAAAATATTTGGGAGCACCTCCATTGTTGTCCAGGCCAATAACAGGAGAGAAGTTGTACTTATATCTGGCGATATCAGAGAATGCAGTTAGCTCAGCATTGATTAGAATGGAGAATGGAGTTCAGAAACCCATCTATTACACAAGTAAGGCTTTTCGAGGTTCAGAAATCAGATATCCAAAGCTAGAAAAATTGGCATTGGCATTAATTGAAGCAAGTAGAAGAATGAGGCCATATTTCCAGGCCCATACAATCGTTGTATATACCGACATGCCATTGAGGCAAGCCCTTCACAAGCCAGAAAAATCAGGAAGACTGATGTACTGGGCAATAGAACTCGGTGAATATGATATTGTGTATGAACCCAGATCATCATTTAAAGGGCAAGATGTAGCAGATTTTATAGCAGAGTTTACATACCCTGATACCCCCGATGAGCAAAAGGTGCTCGCTGACCAACCTGTGGATGTTACAGGATCAACAGACATAAACCCAGACCAACTTCGGATGGTAAAAGGGCTTATGGATGAAGACAGATCATCAACTTCGAGCTCAGACCAGCTCCAGTTGGTAAAAGAGCGAGAAAAGATGGTCGACGAGGAGCGAAAAGTGTCAAAGGAGGACGAAAAGAAGCAAAAAATATTTCACCGAGGAACCCTGTCAGATAAGGAATTTGAAGACGGGTTACCCATATGGAGATTATATGTAGATGGCTCATCTTGCACAGCAGGTTGCGGCGCAGGAATTGTTTTGAGCACCCCAGACGAGATTGACATGGAATATGCTTTACGATTCCAATTCAAAGCCTCTAATAATGAAGCTGAATATGAGGCCATGATAGCAGGTTTAAACTTAGCAAAAGTTATGGAAGCACGACAAGTAATTGTATTCAGTGATTCTCAATTAATTGTAAATCAGATGACAGGAACATATGCAGTTAAAGGAGATTTAATGGCAAAGTATCATGCAAAGGTGATGGAGTTACTGATAGAATTTGATGCCATTCAATTGGTGAGAATACCGAGGATGGAGAATGTACAAGCAGAGGCACTGGCCCGACTAGCATCAGCTACTCGTACCGAGCTGCGAAGAACGATACCAATTGAAGTATTGGAAAGTCAGAGCATAGATGAAAACTTGACGATGAATGTTATTACCCTTGATTTAGGACCATCTTGGATGGATCCCATCAGGATATATATTGAAGAGGGAGGATTTCCAGAGGATAAGCTCGCTGCCAAAAAATTGAAGTATAAAGCTGCTCGGTATGTATTAACTAATGGTATTTTATATAGACGAGGAATTATGGCAGGTTTGCAGAGATGTGTACATCCCTCCGAGGTGAAAGAATTGATTGAAGAAATCCATGAAGGGTCTTGTGGAGCTCATGTAGCAGGTCGAACACTTTTACAAAGGGTAATGACTCAAGGATACTATTGGCCGACGATGAGGGCTGATTGTATAGCCTATGCTAAGAAATGTGATAAGTGCCAACGTTTTTCCTCTATCCGATGAACTCCACAAGCATTGTTGACACCCATAACTTCCCCTTGGCCATTCTCCATGTGGGGAATTGATTTGGTGGGACCATTGCCGACCACCCGAGGAAGATTCAAGTACCTCGTCGTCGCAGTAGACTATTTTACTAAGTGGGTAGAAGCTGAACCCCTCATCGACATGACGTACGAGAAGGTATACCAGTTCGTTTGGAAGAATATCATCTGTCGATATGGTCTCCCTCATGCCTTCATCACAGACCATGGAACCCAATTTGATAACGAGGAATTTGCTGCTTATTGTCATCAGTCGAACATTTTGAAGGTCCATTCAGCACCCGGCCATCCTCAAAGCAATGGACAGACTGAAGTGACGAATAGAACACTGCTAAATGGTTTGAAGAAAAGGCTAAGTGAAGCTAAAGCTAACTGGATTAACGAGCTACAATCAGTATTGTGGGCTTACCGAACAACTCCCCGAGCAGCGACTGGAGAATCACCATATATGCTGGCATTTGGAAGTGAGGCTGTAATACCTGCCGAGTTAGGTCTCCCAACACACAGAGTGCTGAATTTCAATTCCCCAGTCAGCGACTTGATGAGAAGACTGGATTTGGATATGCTCGAGGAAGTCAGAGAAGAGGCAGCCATTAGGAATGCTGCTTATCAACAACGAACAGCTCTTTTCTACAACAAAAGGGTGAGGAAATGCGATTTAAAAGAAGGAGATTATGTGCTAAAGAAGGTAATTCAGAAACACAATAAATTGGAGGCAAACTGGCATGGACCTTACCGAGTTACAGAAGTTGTTCGACCAGGAACTTACCGAATAGCAACTTTAGAAGAAGAAGAATTCAAGAATGCTTGGAATGCTGAACACCTTCGCAAGTATTATCAATGATGTAAAATGTACAACGGGTTCATCAATATGAATAAAACGATGATGTTTTCACCATTTTCCTCTCCTTCGTTTGAAAGTTTTTCGGGGAATACTAGTGTTGTACACTACGCTGCTCGGCAGTAAAAAGAAGACGATAGTTCGAAAGAACCAAAAAATATACTCCTTTGGTTAGGAGGCGTACACTAGCGTGACCAACTAAGGTTGGTAAGATAACTAGTGGACAAATAGTTCGAAAGAACCAAAAAATATACTCCTTTGGTTAGGAGGCGTACACTAGCGTGACCAACTAAGGTTGGTAAGATAACTAGTGGACAAATAGTTCGAAAGAACCAGAAAATATACTCCTTTGGTTAGGAGGCGTACACTAGCGTGACCAACTAAGGTTGGTAAGATAACTAGTGGACAAGATAGTTCGAAAGAACCTGATAATTCAATAATCAACTACGGTTGAGGAAAGAACAATATCATTTGATTTGAAAATAAGCCAACAAGTTGGTCGGAAGGTAAAATCATTCCAGAAAATACAAAGAATTCTAAACTGAACCAAGTATAGTTGGTCGGTGATCAAATATACTTGGTCGACGAGGATAAATTATCGACCATGGTTGGTCGGATACATTTTAGGAAAAAGATTACCAAGTATGGTCGGTCGGGGATAAAAACCCATCAACTGTAGTTGGTCGACAAGCACAATTTAACAACCTTGGTTGGTTGGAAACAGTTTAAACATTTTATACTCATTACTTTATTATTAAGTGATTGAGCAGCATTGATACTTGTAATTTTGATTACTAAGTTGGTTGATGAACAACATCATATTGTTATCTTTTTAACAGATACATATACACAAATGTAAAAATGTTTGATAAACACAAGACAATTGCAATACAAATTTGCAAACAGAAAATGAAATTATTTCATTAAGATAAAAATGTATTACAAGCTATACATATGTGCTAATTATTACATTGAAAAACCTATTCTATTGGTTTCTTTCCTTTAACTTTTGAAACAGGTTCCTCGCCGGCAGGAGGATCTTCTAAGCAAAGAGGAGAATTGATGAAATTAATATCTCTGAGCATTCTGACGTTCATCACAGAAGGTGTATCCAAGAGATGCTCTGGACGAGATAATTCAGTCTGAGAATGAAGACTATAGTCGCCGAGATATTTTGAAATTAAACTCCTAGGAATGGAACGAGCTGGGATCCATTCCATGTCCAATTTGAAAGGTGGCACAGGCAAATCTAGTAACCCTGGAGCATGATAATCCCATAAAAAATGCCCTTGCTCCAATTTCAGTACACCCAGGGCGTTCAACCACCCCTGCTTATAACCTTCATTATTGGCATGTTCAATCCGAGCATCTAAATGAATAAGGGCTTCATTGTATCCTGCCATCCAAAATTCCCTGGGCTGTTTATGGAATTGGAAGGTTAATCTATCCAATTGTTCATGAAGGCTCCTGGAAAAAACATCTTTATCATTCAAAGCAGACTTCGTTGCAGTAAGTTGATCTTCCAAAGATAGATTTTTCTTGGACATTTCAGATAAAGCCCGATCTTTGGCGTTTAATTGGTATGCTTGAGTTTCCAAAGTAGATTGAGTGCGAGCCTCTTCAACATTGCGGCTAAGAACTCTTGATCGACTCCGAGCAGCGACTGGAGAACTTTGCTCCTCGGCAACATTTTGAACAGCTCTTCCTCGCCCACGAGAACCTCTTCCTCATCCCCGAGCAGTCACAGGAATAACAGATCTTCTTAAGTTATCCAGTTCTTGCCTTAATTTGGCATTCTCAACCTCTAAGAACGAGAAACCTTCATCGGTAACTTGTACTAAAGCAGTGGAAGATGACGCTGCAGATTCATACTGTGCCAACTTTTTCTGTAAATTATTGTTCTCTTGTTCCAGCAACTCAGCAATCTGCCTGCAGGCCTCAACTTCACCTTTTAAAGTTCTTTCCCTAACATCGTATCCAGCAAGGATCTTTTTATGGCCTGTTTCAGAAGAAAGCTGCTGATATCTATTTTCATACTCCTTGTGCAGCAAAGCAGTTGATTCATTGTGTTGATGTTGTAGATTTTCTAAGGTATAATTAAGTTCCTCGATCAAGTCATAAAAGGCCACGCTGTTGGCCACAGCTCGGTCGAGTAAATCTTTCAAGTACCGATAAGCCTCAATTGCTTGTTCTGAGGCATCATGACCAATGATGTCAGCAATTTCTGATCCACTCAAATTTGTATAACCAGCTTTATAATACTCACGACATTGCTGCATCAGCTTTGTATCATGTGCAGATATCAGTTTCATTCTAGCAACAAACTAAGGATGAGAAAAAGACAACAATCAACAAAAACAAATCATCAACAACAGAGATGAACAAAGATGTATTTTATTAGATCACAAAAGGATTACATTGTTTGATTACAAATACTGAAAGATAGAAACGATACCGAACAACTTCACACCTTTTCCTTGTCTCCCAAGACTATCTCGGGAGGCTGGGACGAGGAGCTTGGTTGCTCGGTGGTCACAGCGACTTGATCAGCAGTTGAAATTTTCTCAGGAGGAGGAGGCATGGAAGAAATGTCCTCGTTGGCAGAAGGAAGAGAAGCAGGGACTTGATCACCTATGGCCATGGAAGATTCATCAGATATAGGCTCATCTTCTTCTTCCTCCAAAATTGGTGGGGGAGGACCAGGGAGGTGTAGCTGGAATAGCCCAGAATCTTCTTTGATCTTCAATTCTTGCAGGGCAGCTACCCAGCCATCTCGGAAGTATCTCAACTTCCCATATTGAACTTGGGATGTCATCGCAGCAATCCCCTTGTCCCATCCTTTATCCCAGCCAGCGCTGAAGGATTTTTTAACTGCGAGCTTTCTTTTCAGTTTCTCCGAGGAGAGCTTCGCATCCAATACTTCTTTTTGGCCCTTGATATCTCGCAGGGCGGACAATTCTTCCTCTGCCTTCCTCAGCTTATCCTCAAGTTCTCCAAAATTCTTGAGCTTGTCGTCATATTTCTTATGCTCAACCTCTAAACTTTTCACTTTATTCTCCAAACTCTTGGAGATCTCAGCCATCTTCACCTTCTCGGCCTCAACTGTAGATAACTTTTTCTCCCATTCGGCTTTGTCCTCGTCATACTGCTGACGAGAATCCTTCAAAGATTGGGTTAAACCCAGCAGAGCATCCTCTACACCAGACGAGGAGCTGGAAGCTTTAATTGCCTCGTCCTTCTTCACGATATTATTGAAACAATTCACCAGCTAAAAGATGAGAAAAACAGTAAAGTCAATACAAAATGCAAGCATTCAGAGAAAGAAAGAAAACTCAGAGTGTGAGAAATTTACTGAAGCAAGATGATGAGTAGCTAGGGATGTCAGCATATCCCTAGAAATTTTTTCATCAATTCCTTGGACCTCGTGTATGATCCAAGTTTTTACCAAGCTCATTGCAGAGCTCGGAGGAATGATGGTTGGAACACCAACACCACCATCTGGTAGAGAGGAGACAGTTTCAGTCAAATTGACTGAGGATGATTTCCTCAATCTTCTCAAAGGGACTTCAGCAATTTCAACCAAGGAAGAACTCTTGGTCGGAGAGATAGTAATCACTTCTACAGGAGCAACTTTCTTGCTCGGAGCCACTCGGGGCTTCTCGGTAGCTTTTGAAGGTGCAACATCCACCTTCTTAGTCCCCACTGGGACATCAATTTTATTTTTCTTGGCCTCAGCAGCAGATGAAATGTCATCAAATAGAGCAGGAGGAGCTCTTTTCTTGCCCATTCTCTGACTTAAAAGGATGTGAGAATCTAAAGAAGAATCCTCTGGAGTTGAAGTTGGTTCAGCAGGACGAGCAGTATAAGAGGTTGTATAGCTCTTATACTGTAGCAAATATGATGCAGACCTGATGTGCTCGTCTGCAACGTTATTATGCAAACCCCAGATAAGTTTCAGATGCTTAATATTAACCTCTGATTCTTTTGGAGTTTTTCTTTTACTCTCAACTGCAAACAAACACGTATTAAAATATCAGTCATACATTTTATCAAACATAATGAATTCGTAAATTCAGAAAAGAAATAAAATGAAAAATAAACCTATCCCATTGCCATATGGAGGACATCTGGGACCGTTGTATACTCCATCTCCAACTAAAGGGGCATATTGCCAATTTTTAATGACCACCCCATGTTCAAAATAATCTCTATTTGCATCAGGGAGGTTAACTACAAGAGCCCTATTCAAAAACTTAGTTTTTAAGTAATAAATATTATCTAGAACGGCCCATCTATAGCAGTACATAATTTCAGGGATCCCTATACGAGTCCCATGAGTTAGATTTAATTTATACACCCCATTAATTATTCTCCATGAATTGGGGGCTATTTTTGCAGGGACAAGATCAAAATACTGACAAAACTCAAGACACAATGGGTTTGGTGGAAAGGAAAAATCACATTCAGCAATAAAAAGACTTGGGAACCAATGTCCCTCAGCCAAACGAAAGTAATTTTGAGGTTCAGAAAGCTCCTCCAAAATTACCCAAGATGGGATGGAAAAGTCAGAACGGAATTTTTCAAGAGATTCAATAATGTAAACCATGATGAATAAAAGAAGAAGGAAGAAAATCTTACAGGAAGGAAGGAGATCTGCTGACAACTAGCGAAGGAAAAGATGAACGCACAAGAAAGAAAGAGAGAATAGAAAGCTTGAATGCAGAAAATTGGAAAAAGAAGAAGACGGTATGGTTACCTAAGAAGTTTAAATACTTTGCCTAGGGAAGCGGCGAAGGAAATGATTACACGAAAGAAACTATGGAGCTTCCGGCGGCTAAAAGGACAAAAAGGACACAAAGATCGAAGCACTCTTAAAAAATTCGAAAAAAGGCGGATTCTGTGAATTTGGAAATAAATTCAAATACGATGCTCCTAAAACCCATGAAGATCATTCAATATTGCCATATACCGAGAAAGAATGTTCCATATTCCTCAAAGTTCGAAATACGAAACATTGGGGGCTTCTGTTGATACCAAAATTAATACGCTGATGTGGAAGAATAATACAAAGACACGTGTCAATATACGTGGCATAATAGTAACGAGGAAGTTCATTTTCCCTCCGAGCAGCGAAGATACCCCGAGGAACTCCAACACTCCGAGGTACTCAAGCGCTCCGAGGAACTCTTGATCAACGAGCAACTAAGGCGGTCCGAGCTGCATCTCGGCCGTATCATTAATTACCAGATAGACGACAGTTCAACTATTCATTGAATGTTTATGATCTTGACACACACGCTGCATTAAATGTATTACCCTTTCATGTGTATATCATTTAATGTATCGACCCTTTCATGTACAGCCTCAAGGCTATAAATACCTTGTATCATCCTCATTCAAGGGGATCGGAATTTCTAGAGAGAACATATACTCGAGAATTCCCAAACACTCAGCAATAACATAACAGTGGATGTAGGCCATTCTTATAAGGCTGAACCACTTTAAAAATCTTTGTCTCATTTTATTTATCTGTGATTGAATAATTAGAGCTATCTAATTTTTTACATCAACAGTCATTATAAATGAAAAGCTCCCCAACTTGCTCTCTAGTTTATCTCTAATTCATTTGCCCACTTCCTTTCCCCACCTAATATATTTGGCCCTGGTCTCAAAACAAGGGCTTCCTTTCATCGGAATATTTTACGACTCTATAACATCTTTTTACAAAATATCATCTCGTGGTCACTTGTTTCCATTTACCCATTAAATTGATTACTATTTTTATATTTTATAGGTTGGAACTCATCATCCTCTAATTGTGGAGGAGTGATAGCCTTGGGTCCTCTCCTATCAGTCTCCACCCAACGACATAGACACTACTTCAAATCTTTTAATGGACATATAATATTGGATTGCACAAACTCATATAATTCTCAATTCATGTAGGGTTGTACAAAAATCATATCACTGTGTCTCACAACAATTAAGGCATATCGTGTGTTAAATGTAACTATATATTGTTGATGTGAGCTCCATTGAGACACAAAGAATAACAAAATATCCCTCTTTTTTCTCCCCGTGCAATTGGTATCTACTCTGGCACCCGAAGTACATTAAATTTTATATTTTGCACACTGTTGGGAGAAAGGCCATAACTTTTTCATCGTAAATCGGAATCAGGCGACTTCGGTGCCATTTGATTCGTATCGTCCGTGCCTAGCTAACTACGTTTTGAGATATTTTTGACAGTATTTGAAGGGCAAAAATCGACTCCAAAGTCGGTTGTTATAGCTTTTTATCACCCTATTTTCTTATTTTAGTAATATTTTTATCTTCGGGTCTATTTTTTCCCCTATAGTGATTGCATCACTACATAATATTAATGCCTATTTTAGAGTCTAATACTGGTTGGAGACATCTATTCTTTTGACTGATATTAACTATGTATCTTGGTCAAGAGTTGTTCCTTTGTCACTTGGTGGTAAGAAAAGTAGAAATTGAACATCACCAATATAAACCCATTCCAATCTCACAGCAATTCAAGAGTAAAAAAAAATATAAAGTATAAAACACAACCCAATAATCACATATCTCACATCAAGTAATCAATCCAAACACAAAACTCAAAACTAAACAAATACCACAATAAATCATGAACCACTAACAAACATTAAATATAAATCCTCAAAAATGTGTGTGTATATATATATATATATATATATATATATATATATATATATATATATATATATGCGCACACACACATAAGTTGAGAGAGAGAAGGAGACGGATGATACCTCTAAGCAACACAAGAAAGTTAACTCAAGGGTGCATCTATTTTTCAAAGCAAGATCAAGAGCCGGAAATTCAATCAGAAAAACCTATTCAGATCAGATATACAAGGACTATGTGTGTGCGTGTGTGTGAGAGAGAGAGAATTCCTGGCAGCCAAAATGACAGGAATGAGGGAGAGGGTTCAGCCAATTTTGGGTGAGGTTCATTCGATTTTGGGTGAGGTGAAGAAGCTAGGTTGATTTTGGGGAAAAGTGTATTTTTTAGATGGAGGGAAAAAGTCCGCCCTTTCTTTCGGTAGACGCGCTGGAAAAAAATTAGGAGGGAGGAAAATTCTGTCATAAATGACACTTCAATTAGATATGTTAAGCCGTTTTCATCAAAAATAGTCATAATAGATATAAACAGATATGATTATTGTATTTAAAGTGTCATATAAATTAGCATTAATGACATTTTACAAAATATATGTCATGTAAGTAGGAATATTATACTTTTAATGATAATTTTTTTAAAACTGTCATAAATTAACTTTTTTAAGTGTCATAAAAAGTCACTTTTATTGTAATGATTGTTGTTGGAGTTCCTCGATAGTTCCTTGGAGATCTTCAATCATCTCGTAATAGGCCACATTGTTGGCAACAGCACGATCGAGCAAGCATTTTAAGTATTAATAAGCTTCAACTGCTCGTTCAGACGCATCTGAACCAAGGATATCAATGATTTGAGCCTCATTAAGATCTGCATGACCAGCTTTAAAATAGTCATTGCATTTCTTCATCAATTATGTGTCATGAGATGATAAGAGCTCCATCCTGGCCATAAACTAACAAAGAGAAGAAATAAAAAGAATTAATAATGATGCAAACAGAACAAGTAAAAGAGAAAGTCAAGACGAACAACCAAAGTTCGAATTTTAATTCATCATAAGAGAAGATACATAATCCAAGGTTACATTCAAGAAAGCAACAAAATAAAAAGCCAAAACAACTTTACACCTTCTCCTTGTTTCCTATGACTTCCTCAGAAGGTTTGGAGGAAGAGACTGGTTGCTCGGAAGACAAGGGTAGCTGCTCGGCAGAAGTGCTGGTTAGTTGGAGTTGCTCGGAGAAAGGTTGAACAACAGGAACAGCGGGGACTTAATCTCCAATCATCATAGAAGATTCATCTGAAGCAGCTTCATCCTCTTCTTCTCCAGGAGAGGGAGGAGGGCCATGAGTGTGCTGCTAAAATAAATCAGAATTCTCAGCAATTTTCAGCTCGTGCAAGGCTGCAACCCATCCATCCCTAAAATATTTAACGCTGGCATACTCCATTTGAGAAGATATGACAGCCAGGCCCTTGTTCCAGCCTTTGTCCCAACCAGCACTGAATGATTTTTTAACTGCATTTTTCCTTTTTGCCTTCTCCGAGGAGGTCCTTTCCCTAAGGAGCTCCTCGGCAGCCTTCAACTTCTCTTCTACCTCCGTTTTCTATCGCTCGACATCTTGAAGTTTAACAACTTCCTCTTCAGCAAACTTGAGCTTAGCCTCAAGCTCCTTGTTGCTCTGTTCAAAATACTTGTTGCTCTTTTCAAACTCCTTTAACTTCTTCTCCAATTCCTTGGAGGCATTCACAGCTTGATCTTTGTCCAGCTCAACGGACTGAAATTGCTTCTCCCAAGCAGCTTTATCTTCCTCGTACTTTTGACCAGAATCTTTCAAAGATTGGGTCAGCCCAACAAAAAGCTTCCTCTTCTCCTCCCAAGGAGCTTGAAGCCTTGATAGCTTCATCCTTTTTCGAAATGCTGTTGAAACACATCACCGGCTGAAAAAAGAAATCACTTAAAGTTAATATATGAACATAGTATTAAAAAATAAAGGAGTCGAGCTAAAGATACTTACTGAGGCAATGTGTTGAGCAGCCAGGGTAGTGATTCTCTCACAAGAAAGAGTATCCTCAATGCCTTAGACTTCTGGGATAGTCCAGGATTTTACCAAGCCTATAGCAAAGCTCGGAGGAATAAAAGTTGGAACACTACCTTCAACATTTAAAGGTTGAGAGATAGGTTCAGCAGGTCTCTCAGAAGAGATTTTCTTTAACCTCCTCAGAGGAGCAGGAACATTTTCAACTAAAGACGTTGTCTTTATTGGTGATATGACAATAACCTCGCTCGGAGGAGAGATAGCGACAGTCTTGCTCGGAGCCACAGGGGGCTTCTTGCCAGCCTTCTTGGCAGCAGCAGGAGGGGGTACATCAGTAGTTTTTGTCCCTTCTTCTGGGACATCTTGTTAACTTTTCTTTGCCTCCACATTGGCATAGGCAGATTTGTCAAAAAAGGCAGGAGCTCTTATCTTCTTCATTACATCACTGATAGGAATACTCGACTCAGAAGAAGAACCTTCCACACTAGTCTCATAGGCGGGTACTTGGTCAAGATTAACTACCACTATACGAGGACGAGCAGTGAAAGATGAAGTATAGCTTTTGTACTGCAACAAGTAAGAAGCAGATCTAATATGCTCCTCAGCAACAGATTGGTGCAAACTCCAGATAAGTTTTAAATTCTTTATATTTTCCTTTGGAGGTTTCCTTTTACTGTCAACTGCAATAAGCAAAAATCAAATATCAGAGATGCATTTTATCAAGCACAAAGAGAACAAGATTTCAAAAATAAAAATAGCCTATCCCATTTCCATAAGGTGGACATCTGGGACCTTGGTATACATCATCTCCATTTAATGGAGGGTGTTGTCAATTTTTCATCACCACCCCATGATCAAAATAATCCCTATTGGCATCAGGAAGATTGACAACTAACGCTCTATTCAAAAACCTAGTTTTTAAATAGAAAGGACTATCATTGATAACCCATCTGTAGCAATACATAATCTCTGGAATTCCTAAACGGGTTCCATGAAGTTGATTCAATCTATGTACGCCATTAACTATCCTCCATGTATTTGGAGCTATTCTTGCAGGTACAACATCAAAATATTGGCAAAACTCCAAACACAGGGGATTTGGCGGGAAAGAAAAGCCACATTCGGCTACAAAAAGACTAGGGAACCAATGTCCCTCAGCCAAAGAAAAATAATCAGAAGGTTCAGAAAGTTCTTCCAAAATAACCCACGAAGGGATTGAAAATTCAGATCGAAATTTGTCAAGCGATTCAACAAGGTAAACCATGATGAACAAAGTAAATAAAGGAGAAGGAAGAAAATCTTACAGAAAAAGAGAGATCAGTTAACAACGAACGATGGAAAGAACGAGGCACAAGATAGAAAGAAAATGAAGAGTTCAAAGATACAAATTTGAAAAGTGAAAGACGATAGGATTTCTGCCGCGCTTAAATACTTTACCTCGAGAATAGAGAAAGGCAATGATTACAAGGGAGGATGTTTGCATCTCCGGCGGCTAAAAAAAGAAAAGGGGCACAAATATCGAAGCGGTCATGAAAATTTAAAATATTTAGGAGGCCTAATACTATGCGCTCAAAAAGGAGTTATATGCAACGAACATTCTCCTAAAAACCATAAAAACCAATAATTTGAGCAGTTTTCGAGTAGAATATTCCACACTTTTCTTCAACCTCAAAGTGTGAAACATTGGGGGCTTCTGTTGATACCAAATTTAGTCTGCTGACGTGGACCATTCACTTGAAGACACGTGTCAACCTACGTGGCAATTACAAATACTTTCAACGAACAACATATTGCCACCGAGCTACTCAAGCGCCCCGAGCAACTCAATCATACCGAGCAGCTTAGACGCCCCGAGGAACTTAAGGCTCCGAGCAACTCAAGCGTACCGACTCAGACGGTCCGAGCAACTCAACGTACAGATCATCCAAATCAAGAGAATCAAAAATAAGATTGCGCATTAAATGCTCATTATTATCGTACAGATGTATATGTCTACTAGATAACAGTGCATTGTCCTTTCACATGTACAACCTCAAGGCTATAAATACATTGTAACCTCCTCATTAGAGGAGGACTCTGGATCTCTTGGTAAATCACTTATCAAGAATTCCAGTCAAACAGTCAGCAATACAAAAAGAGTGGAAGTAGACCATTCTTATAAGGCCGAACCACTTTAAAAATCTTTCATCTTATTTATTTTATCTGTGATTGATTAATTAGAGATAATCTAATTTTTTACATCAACAGTACCCTTCTTTCTCTTTAGTAACTGAACAAGAGACAAAAATATGCACTTGAACACTACTAAAACTTTAATAGAAAACTCATATCCTTTTTCCAAAAAGTCTCCAAATTTATGTGACCTTTTGATCATTTTTCAAGAACCAAAAACCCCAATTATATTCTCTCATACATTTTCATCCATGGTTGGGTGCAATGGAGCTCCGCATAAGTTTGGTTTGGAGACGAATTTTAGCTTTCGGTGGATACCGAGACACTAGAGGTGTTATGCAACGCGTTGGACTTTCGC
The DNA here is from genome assembly GCA_949130495.1 of Sambucus nigra. NCBI lineage: Eukaryota > Viridiplantae > Streptophyta > Magnoliopsida > Dipsacales > Adoxaceae > Sambucus > Sambucus nigra. The sequence goes on along the minus strand of OX422208.1, from coordinate 577,830,003 downwards.
GTACATCGACCGAAGGTATTAAAGACGGCATCAGCAGGGCTTATTGTGTCAAGTCTATAAGTCTTTTGTGTCTTTTTGTAAAACCATATTTGTAGTGAATTTGCCTAAACCTAGCCATCCAAGGATTTTTCCCATTTGGGTTTCCTCATATATCAGCGTGTTGTGATTGTGCTTTCTTGCCGCATATTTATAATCTTGTATACTCACTTAGGATTTAGTAAGTAAGATTAAAATTTAGATATTATCAACTTGATGTAATCTACAAATTTGAACTAAATTCATATCATCTAGCAACTTTAGTCCTGAAATAATAATCAAAGATTATGCAACAAAAATTATCATAGAAATTAAGCACAATCAAGATATACACTAAACAGTTTACGACTACAAATATTCAAATAGTTTAAGCACAAAGTTAAAACATAAAACTGTTTTTGGAAATATTTTAAAATTAAAAGAGTCTTTAGTCTAATAATCTATTAAGTCTTTTTAAAACTCAAATTCAAATCAAGTTTTTATATAAAACCTTATTATACACAATATTACGAGTTTGTAATAGTTCTAATCAAGGTTCTTTCAGGTCTATCCAACAATTCTAGGTTCTTAGCCCTTAATCCGGAGTCAAGAAGGACCAACAATTGTTCAGTTCAGGTATACAGTTCAAGCAGGTATAAGGACAGTCAAGTAATATTCTATAATAAATAGGAAAATGCTTTGAGTCCCAAGCAACTCCGTCAAATCTCCCCCAAATCCTACGTGAACGTCACGTCATTCTCCACTTGTCTGTCAACTATTACCATGTGGTGCGAGTCCCGCCAGGACACAAAGCCCAAATCATTTTGGGAGAGGTTTGAAGGAGTTATTTGGGGTATGTAGCATTACTCTAATAAATAAGGTCCTTAATAGTTTAGGTTTAAACTTTTAAACCTATTATGGTTCTAACTGTAGTTTAACTAAGCTTTCTTAGTTTTCATTTAAAACAAAATGTTTTAAAATAATATTAACCCAGAAGCAAATATATAACCAATAATCTACAAACAGATGTGACAAAGTCTGATTTAGTGTTCAAACTTTTGTACAACTTAGATTTAAGGCAGATTTAATAAAACAAAACAGAACTATACAACAACCGTGTATGTTAGTGCGTGTTTTGTGTACCTAAACACAAAATCTAAACATGTAATAGTTATATCACGGATCTAGACAGAAAAATAGCAACAACATATGACAGTGTTAATGTGCATCTTGTTTTTATCTACAACCGAGGTATTCAGTAAGATATATGCAGTAATATACACAACAATATACGATCTAAAACTGATCTGATATTTAGACGGAGAGATTTCACTTTAACAAAATAATACGGTTCAAAATAGAAGTGAAATATTATGGTTCTTTGACAATAATTCGAAAGATTCAACCCATTTTAAACAAGATATACACACAAAACAAAAGATTAAAATGATATATATGTGTTATGTGTTTGATTTGATTTACAAAGGAGATCAAATCGATATACAAACACTGTATGTGTGTGTGTAAACTCTCTCTCTCTCTCTCTCTCCCTCTCAAGTTTCTCTCACGAAATAAATTGGGCAAAGTTTTGGTACACTTACAAAAAATCTCAGTTACCAAAAATTGGAACCCTAATGTCTCTCTTTATAAGCAGAAGATGTGTGTGCCGATTGGGGCAAAACAAAAGCACGTGGATTGAATTTGAACCCAAACAATAACAGTGACACTTCGCGGACAACTAGAACCAACAAAAACCAAAACCGTGTGCTGCTATATATTCAACAATGGTATCGTTGGAGGTGTATAAAACAAGGTATAAAGCAGCGTATAAATACACATATGATGGACCTATACACAGAGTATATAGCAGGGTATATATCAGGTATAATACGCATATAACAAATTAAATAGTCCCACCAGAATAAACTCAAATGTTTAAATTAGAATCTTAAATAGATTTTAATTCAATTCATTTTAAAATATAGATTAAATCAGAAAAATTCCCAAAAAATATGAGAAAAATTCAGAAAATTATTTTTAATATTTTTACACACAAAAATATTATTCTTGAAATTTTACCCATATTCTTTGTAATTTAAATTAATTGGAACAACTAATCTAAATTAAAGAATTAATTTGATTTAAATGTTTTAAAAATATTTAAAAAAATTTATTAAACATACAAACACAAAGCATGAGATATGATGTAATGTAATGCAGTATAGTGTGTCCTATATGATTTAGAATTAATTTTTATAAGCCAAATGTTTAAGGTGTGAGAGACTACCTTTCCTTATAATGATTTGAGCTGAATTCTGAGAGATGTAGTAGACTGAGCAGAGGCTTTGGCATAGGTATACTAGACTCAAACATAAATACACAAAATATCTTATCAAAATTCAAGTCCAACTAGTTGAAGGTCTATATAGCTAAACATAAAACAAACTCTAATCCTAGGTGTGTTTTATATAGGGACCTTCAGTTTGGAAGTAGTTGTGCAAGTGGACTACGGGTGGTACACTTCCACTAAACTTATCAATGTTTTGCATTTTGAAATCCTTAGGAAATCGAGCCTTTGAATAAGGAGACATGTGAAGTAATCCACAAAAATTTCCTAAGAGTTTAACTTGATTGAATTTTTTATACAAGAGTTTGAAGTCCTTCGTTATTTATTTGAGTTCATTATCCTGATATTTGACAATGGACTGAATGATAAGATTATCCCCCCAATGTAAAAGATTGGAAATAATTGGATCGAGAAACATCGGATTAGCAACAGGAAGGTCAATTAGATTAACCATAGGTTTAGCAGTATGGATTTGGTGTTGAGCACATACAGGATGAATTGGGTTTTCCATAATAACATAATAATCTGTAGGGATGCATACCGATTCATGAATTTTTTACCAATGGCCATTGGGAATAAAATGGTCAGATTTTGTGACAATTCTCAATTAAGACCACCCTTAGCATAAGCCTTTCCCGCTTGATTTTAGTAACGTTGTCTTAAAGACTATATATCTTGGTCATCATACACGTCGTATCTAGATGATGATGGTGTTTGGGATTTGATTATCCATCAAGTAGCTATGGAATGAGTTTCAGAATGTGGTGATATAAATAAGGGTGGCGAAGGTGTGCTGGGAAATGGACCCGGATGTGGAGGAGTCGAAGATGACAACCAATAAGACGCTATGGTAAAACTAGAGAAGATGGTCTTACTTTTAAGGGAGGAGAAATACTTATAGCATAGTTGGTTCATCCAACAGATGGTTAATGAAAGGGTAGGTAAAGAATAAAAGTATAAACCCCATTGTTATTGTTATTTAAAGTTCCACTTGTATTAGGTTCCACTTATGATGAAGGAAAAATGTCGAACAATACCCCAAGCCTTAGATAACAGGGTGATAGTAGTGTAAGATGAGTTTAAAATTAGGTTTAAGACTTGAAGGATCAAATGTTACTTTAAAAAATAGAGAATTAAGGTAAAGGTCACGTTCCTTCTTATATTTGGATTTTTAGGACAATGCTTTTCAAGTTTATAAATCTAGTCCCTATGATACAATATCATTTATTTGTGTGGTCCCTTTAGAGTTAGGAGTTCATTTTTTTCGTCCGCGCCAGTGGCACCATTTGTCACCATTTTTCATGGTGTTTTTAGTACAAGGAATAAATTTATACAATTATGTGGAGTGTCCTATTTTTATACACTTTGAGAATTATGAGGACCTATCCCCAAAATACCCTTAAAGAAATGAGCGTGGTCTAAGGTATCTTGAAATTTTGTTCAAATTTTGCATTGAAAATGTTAATCTAAGTATGGGTATCCTAGGATAGACACATATATGATAGTTTATTCAAGGTTTAGATATGATTTCTCCCCATTGGAATGAATCCACGATATACCTCTTAATTATCGTGGAAATCATTCATTGCTACGTGTGCAAGCCATTTAATAATATACCCTAGTGTACATGAATTTTCTCACTATATACCTCATGGTGATAGTACGTGTGAGATCGAATCCAATATACTCGATGTACATAAGTGAGTTCTTGTGATATACCTCCCATCACGAGTTTGGCAAGTGATACAAGACGAGTAAATCATTCAATATACATCTAGGGTAGATGGAAAAAGGAGAGTGACATCCTATCACATAGATCCAATACACCCCGTAATGTCTACAACCCATTGCCCAGTGACCTTCCATTATGGGACAAGATGGGCAGTACTCATATGCAAGCGCATATAGTGTGGAAAAATGCATTAGTTTTATTCGTGTACTATGTATAATTTTTATTTGTATTCATAAGGCGTGTAAAGGTATAAAATCATAAATAAATAACAAATAGATTAATATGAATGAGCAAGAAGATGATAATGAACCCCATAAAAAATAGAGCTCCTCAAGAGTCCCTACTAGATTTGGGCGAGAATGGAGCGCTTAAGGGTTCCTCATTACGGTGTGCCTACCCGACGGTGGTGTATGTATGAGAGAATACTTCCTTCCTGAATGAGAGAATAATAGGGGCATTTGGCCGATCTGTGTGAGTGAGGTGTATGATGGTGTAAAATTTATAGTCGACAACCTATTTTACTAAAAACAGGAAAAAGAAAACAAATTATTCCAAAAAGGACTGTTGATACCAAATTTAGTCCACTAACATGGACCAATCACATGAAGACACGTGTCAATTTACATGGTAAATGCGAATACTCCAGAATGAACAAATCAAAATCACCGAGCAACTAATGAGTGTCGAGCAACTCAAGGGTGACGAGCAACTCAAGCTCTCCGAGCAACTCAAGCGTGTCGAGCAGCTTAGGTGGTCCGAGCAGCTTAAGCGATCCGAGCTACATAAGTGTACAGCGTAACCAAATCAAAAGAATCCAGGATATAATTGCGCATTAAATGCTCATTAATATAGTACAGATATACATGTCTACTGGGTAACAGCGCATTGCCCTTCCATTTGTACAGCCTCAAGGGCTATAAATACATTGTAACCTCCTCATTAGCAGGGGACCCAGAATTTCTTGGTAAATCCATTATCGAGAATTCTGCAAACAGTCAGCAATAACAAATACAGTGGACGTAGGCCATTCTTATAAGGCTGAACCACTTTAAAAATCTTTTGTCTTACTTATTTTTATCTGTGGTTAATAAATTAGAGATAATCTAATTTTTTACATCAACAGATTGGCGCCGTCTGTGGGAATACGATTGTAATTATCGTTTTTCATCAAAATAATTCATCACCAATGGCTGATCATCCTGAATCCAGCAATCGAAATGCTGGAATTTCTCCGAATCCATCTGATGATGCTGGAATCAGCACCACCAAGTAAGGCGGTTTCAAGCTCAATACAAGAATAACAATGGCGGCACAGTTATACAAAGAGATAAGAGAATGAGATGAGTATAAGAGGAGAGGGCACAAGTATATAAGTGGTTCAACCAATTTGGCTTACGTCCACTGTGAGTGTGTGTGAGTAATATCACTGAATAAAGGCACTAATGACCATGGATACAATCTCTCAAGCTTTCTCTCACTACTGTGTATCTAGACAAAGCTTCAGCTAGGGTTTAATATCTTGGATCCTTTTGCAAGGTAGGGGATGATCCCTATATATAGTATCTAGGGGGTGTAATGTACCCCCCATGCATGCGATGAGCATGTGTGTGGTAACCTCACCAATAGGGGGAAGCCACCTGTCACTGTCACATCTCAGGAATGATGATGAAATATCCTCCCCACGTGTGGAGAATAATCTTGTTACAACTGATTTGTGCCCATGTGTCCTTATCCAAATGTCCACAGATGCTCGGCTGCCATATTGGTGCATGACCTCGGCCTGGGAGAGGCCGAGCTGTAAAGGTTCGATAAACGTCTTCCGAGATGTGCCTTAGGGAGTCTCGGCCTTATCTCAGCCGAGACATTATGCTGGGGTCGGCCCCAGCCGAGGTTGGACTGGTTCCATGTTGAAGGTTACCAAGGCTTTTTGTCACCTCGGCCTACACTCAGCCGAGGTTGCCATACCCGGGTATATGAGAATGTTGTTGACGCCTGTGATGCGCGTAGTGTCCATTGGAAATATAGGTGATAGTGTCGGCCTGGGCCGGCCCTGGTCTGGCCGAGGGATGATATCGTGGGCCCATGGCTTATCTAGGGTCGATCAATATCTCGGCCATCATCTCGGCCGAGGTTGTTGTCTCTAGGCCGAGCTTACACTTGGGGCATATCAATCACCCCCCAGCCCTTAGTCATATGCGAGAGCAAGTGGCTAGGGGATTACTACACCTCCGAGGCCTGTCCGTCCCAAACTAATACCTGCATGACACCTGTCCACGCTAGAACGTACTTACTTGGCTGGCGTGTGCTGTCAGCCGTCCTTTGGGGTTCCCAAGGCAATGATGGGCCTTGGGAAACGTGCCCACGTATTTAAGGGTTTGAACCCTTCTTTTTCTCTTTCTTCTCCACTTCATTCCTGTGCGTGCTTTGTTCTTGCGATTCTCTCTCTCAAACTTCTTCGATCAGCGCTCTTCTGCAGAGGCATTTGTTGGTTTTCTTGCGAGTTTTCTTCGTTTTCCCTCATCGTTCCATTTCCAGGTACTTTCTCCTTTTCATTTCCTCTGTTTATCGCTTTCGGTTTTCATTTTTCGGCGAAGTTTTAAGTTTTCCGGCGAGCACCATTAACTCAGGCGAACTGTGTTTTCTTTAAACTTCTAAGTTTGATCTTTAAACTCCTTTATTTTACCAGTCAATCCTGTTTGTAGTTTTAGGAGTTATTCCTAACTTTAGGGTCGTCCTCTGATGCTCAGACCTTTATACCAGCTTCTTGAGGATTTCCCTTCTCTTAGAGAGAAGACCCTAGAAAAGATTAGGCAAATAGAGAGAGCTCAGGAGGAAGCTCGTAGGTCATAAGAGTTTCCTACTAAACCTATCTTTCCCCCACCTCTCAAGGTGGTATATCCTGATCCTCCTGAGAACTTCTATCAGACAGAGGTCCCTGCCGACCCAATACCAATGTCTGAGTCTAAGTCTTCTACCTCAGACCCCATGTCTGTGGACTCCTTTTAGGAAGCCATGGATTTCACACCTCGGCCTGATCAGGCCCCTGATCAGGCCAAGGTATCCAGCCGAGCTTCATCCCATAATGGCTCAAGCACCTCAGCCTCTTCTTCAGAGGTTGAAGTTGTTGAGCCGAGTGTGGCTGTGCCGCCCATTCTTGATGCCATCCCCCTGTCGACCGTCACAGGGACAGAGTTCGCTCAGAGATTCCCTAGTAACCCATCTACATCTGCTCCGGCCGACGTTGAGCTTGATGATGATGAAGATGCTGAAAACGATGTTGACATCTCTGAGGCGGCCGAGTTCGAGAGCACGGTAACTGAGGTGGATCTTCTGTGCTTTAGATATTTATACTCCATTAGTCCCTCCATAAAATTAAGGAGACCTCTGAGGGAAGAGAGGGCCTATCATGGCCGAGATGGAGAAATCTGCCTGTACGAGCAGATGTTTAAGTTAGGGTTTCGTCTACCCATTCATCCCATCATCAAGTCCATTCTCTCTTATATCAACTTGGCCCCCTCACAGCTATCTCCCAATGCCTGGAGAGTCATCATAGGGGCCATTATCTTGTGGAGGGCAGTCCACCAATCTGACCTCCCAATTCAGGTCTTCGTTGGTTGTTATGTCCCAACCTCGGCCAAAAACCACCCGAGCTACTATCATTTTGTGGCTCGGAGGCCTGAGAAGAAAATGCTCCAGGTGACTCAAACCTCAAACCTCAAACCACAATTGGAAGCCCCGCTATTTTTTTGCCTCTGGACCATGGGAATTTGGACCATGCGTTCCCTCATCCACACTTGAGCCGAGGATACCCCTCAAATGGGGTAAGGTCTCCATGTCTGCCGGGGCCGACCCTGGTCTAAGTCTTCAAAATATCCAGAAGGTGAAGGCCCTGCAAGCCCAAGGGGCACATGGTCTTTTTGTTAAGTTCGAACATTTACTGACCCCCCAGTATCTCTCGGGGACGAGCCTGGGTGGAAGTCCCCTTGTTGACTTTGGTAAAGATTTTTCTTTTCAAGTTTAACCTCTGAACTTATTTATATCTGATCTCTGACCCATATCTTTTAACTTTTGCAGAGCGACCACAAGACATCCCAGACGAACTGTGGGAGATGGCTGCTCCGAGCTTGGCGAGGCTTGCCAAAAAGGCTGGTCTGAACGCTCCTCCCCCAGCTCCCTCTACATCCAAATCTCAGGCCTCAAAGAAGAGGGCCCCAGAGGCCCATGCCTCTGAGGATCAGAGGCCGACCTTGAGGCAAAAGAAGGCCTCAGATGCTGTAATTCCAATCTCTTCGACCGACATCCTGACGGCTCGTCTAGATCAGCTGAAGTTAACTGATAGTGTGGTCGGCCACAGCAGGCAGGCCATGGATGCACTTGCCTCTGTAATGACCGAGACTGACAAGCATTTCTACAGAGCTATGGACACCTCCCTGCTGGTTGAGTTCGGCCTTCACAGAGCCATCCAGGTACGTCTTGATCTCTCGTAAAAATTTTATAAGTGCAACATCTGACTTTTCTCCCGCTTAACCTCTTCATTAAATGTGCAGGGAGTGACTTCTATGTATCAACTATCGAACTGGGCTATGAGGAAATTGCCCCTCATCCAGAAGGGGCAAGAGGCCGAGAAGGTTGAGAGTGCCCTGAATGCTGAGGTCGACCGTCTGAAGTTAGAGCTGCAGAACTCTGAAAATAAGGCTAAGGGGTTAGAAAAAGACATCTCTCTGCTCGTCAAAGATCATGCCAAAGCCCTGAAGGCCAAAGATGACGTTCTGCAATAGAAGGTCAGCTCGGCTGTCAAAGCTTCCCTTGAAGATGCCTCGCCCAAAATAATTTCTGACTACAAAGCCTCAGACGAGTTCATGGGTTTTGGTTTTGAATATCTCGAAAGAGGTATCAAGGCTACTACCAAATGGGCTGAAGTCCGGGAGAAGGAGGTCGGCACTCTAAAGGCCTCTGACTTTGTGGGTCTCGGCTTTGCTGACCCTCAATTTGCTCAGGCGCTTCAAGAGGTGGAGGACGAGGCTGCTGCTCCAGCCGAGACTGCAACTCTAGGAGGGACCGAGGTCGGAGGGGCAGACCATGCTGATGACGTGGCCGAGGTTACTAATGCTGATCAAGCCAACCCAGCCGAGACTGTTGATGTTCCCCCCCCAAACCTTTAGTCTTTTTACCTTGTAACTCGTAGCTTGTAACTTGTAACTTTGTATTCAAGGAATATTTTGTTACTTCTTGGTATTTCAACCTCTGAATGCTATATGATCTCCTCGCTTTACTGAATGTCATGCGATTTATTCTCTTTATTGAATGCCACATGATCTCTTCTATTATTTTGTTGTAGTGGTCTTGTTTATACTTAGTCAATAATTCTGACCTCAGGTCTCTTCACCAAACAAACCTGTTATTAGGCTCTCAGGTCATCACCTAAGATGTTATCCCCATAATAAATTTCACCAAATTAATGATGTTAAGGGTCTGAGATCATCTGCTAAGGTGTCTGAGCTCAGACCTCATCACCACCGAGTGATGTTATGAGGGTCTGAGGTCATCACCTAAGATGTTATCCCCATAATAAATTTCACCAAATTAATGATGTTAAGGGTCTGAGATCATCTGCTAAGGTGTCTGAGCTCAGACCTCGTCACCACCGAGTGATGTTATGAGGGTCTGAGGTCATCACCTAAGATGTTATCCCCATAATAAATTTCACCAAATTAATGATGTTAAGGGTCTGAGGTCATCTGCTAAGGTGTCTGAGCTCAGACCTCGTCACCACCGAGTGATGTTATGAGGGTCTGAGGTCATCACCTAAGATGTTATCCCCATAATAAATTTCACCAAATTAATGATGTTAAGGGTCTAAGGTCATCTGCTAAGGTATCTGAGCTCAGACCTCGTCACCACCGAGTGATGTTATGAGGGTCTGAGGTCATCACCTAAGATGTTATCCCCATAATAAATTTCACCAAATTAATGATGTTAAGGGTCTAAGGTCATCTGCTAAGGTATTTGAGCTCAGACCTCGTCACCACCGAGTGATGTTATGAAGGTCTGAGGTCATCACCTAAGATGTTATCCCCATAATAAATTTCACCAAATTAATGATGTTAAGGGTCTGAGGTCATCTGCTAAGGTGTCTGAGCTCAGACCTCGTCACCACCGAGTGATGTTATGAGGGTCTGAGGTCATCACCTAAGATGTTATCCCCATAATAAATTTCACCAAATTAATGATGTTAAGGGTCTGAGGTCATCTGCTAAGGTGTCTGAGCTCAGACCTTGTCACCACCGAGTGATGTTATGAGGGTCTGAGGTCATCACCTAAGATGTTATCCCCATAATAAATTTCACCAAATTAATGATGTTAAGGGTCTGAGGTCATCTGCTAAGGTGTCTGAGCTCAGACCTCGTCACCACTGAGTGATGTTATGAGGGTCTGAGGTCATCACCTAAGATGTTATCCCCATAATAAATTTCACCAAATTAATGATGTTAAGGGTCTGAGGTCATCTGCTAAGGTGTCTGAGCTCAGACCTCGTCACCACCGAGTGATGTTACGAGGGTCTGCGGTCATCACCTAAGATGTTATCCCCATAATAAATTTCACCAAATTAATGATGTTAAGGGTCTGAGGTCATCTGCTAAGGTGTCTCAGCTCAGACCTCGTCACCACCGAGTGATGTTATGAGGGTCTGAGGTCATCACCTAAGATGTTATCCCCATAATAAATTTCACCAAATTAATGATGTTAAGGGTCCGAGGTCATCTGCTAAGGTGTCTGAGCTCAGACCTCGTCACCACCGAGTGATGTTATGAGGGTCTGAGGTCATCACCTAAGATGTTATCCCCATAATAAATTTCTGATCTAAAAATGAAGCAAGAACTGTCATGGAAACTGATCTTTATTAATAACCTCTTCTCAATAAGATGGTACATTTACATAAAATTCTATGCAACATCATATGTAATATCTCTTGAGATGGTCAGCATTCCATGGGTTAGTGAAAGGTTCTCCTTCTAGATTTTCTAGCCTGTAAGTGCCAGGCACAACCTCTTCCGTTACTTTGTAGGGGCCATGCCAGTTTGGGTGTAGCTTTTTTGCCTTCTGTAGGGTCTTCTTTAGCACTAGGTCTCCCACTACAATGGGTCTTGACTTCACCCTCTGGTTGTAGAATTTCGCTGCCCTCTGCTAGTAGGCTTCTTTTCTGACCTCTGCGTCTTCCCTTCTTTCTTCGATAAGATCCAGGTCTAGCCTCCTCTTTTCCCCATTGCTGTCAGGGTCGTAGGTCTGAATCCGATGAGTTGGTAGTCCTACTTCCGTTGGTATGACGGCCTCTGAGCCATGTTCCAGCATGAATGGGGTTTCTCCTGTTGGTGTCCTTGCCGTGGTTCTGTAGGCCCATAACACTGCGTAGACCTCTTCTGTCCATCTCCCCTTCGCATCTTCTAACCTCTTCTTGATTCCGTCCAAGATTATTCTGTTTGTGACCTCGGTTTGGCCGTTTGCCTGAGGTCGACCAGGAGATGAGAAGAATTGCTTAATCCCCACTTTTAGGCAATACTTTTCTAAGGAGGAGTTCTTGAACTGCGTCCCATTATCTGAGATGAGAGTGTTTGGGAGGCCATGTCTGCATATGATGTTCTTCCAAATAAACTGGAAGGTCTTCTGCTCTGTAATTGTTATCATCGGTTCTGCCTCCACCCACTTTGAAAAGTAGTCAATGGCAACTATCAAGAATCTATAGTTATTGACAGCTCTTGGCAAAGGTCCTACTAAGTCAATTCCCCACACCGCAAATGGCCATGGAGAAGAGATTGACGTCATAGGCTGATGGGGTTAATGAGGGATAGTGGCGAACCTTTGACATTTATCGCACCTCTTCACATAGTCTGCAGCGTCCTTAGACAAGGTAGGCCACCAGTATCCCTGAGTGATGATCCTCTTGGCTAAGGGCCTTCCCCCTATGTGGCTAGAGCAAGAACCCTCATGAACCTCCTATAAAACCTGGGGTACTTCCATGGGATGCACACATCTGAGGAGAGGCAATAGAAACCCCTTTTTGTACAAGACATCTCCTACTATTGAGAACTTGGCAGCCCTGTATCTCAACTTTTTCCTTTCCATCTTGGACTCAGGTAGCTCTCCGTCTTTTAGGTATCTGACGAGCGGGTCGATCCACGAGTCTCCTAGGTTCACATTGTGACAAGGGCTACATACCTCGTCCTCCTCGATGCTTGCTTTTCCTAAGACGTCGATTGGAATGGTCCTTCCCAAATCTGTCTTCATTGCCGAGGCCAGCCTTGCCAATGCGTCAGCATGATTGTTGCTCAGTCGAGGCACTCTCTTCAGCTTTGCTTCTTCAAAATACTCTAACAACCTTCTTACCTTCTTTAAGTACTTGGCCATACTTTCGTCTTTGGCCTCGTATACCCCCAACACTTGATTGACAACCAACCTTGAGTCGCTATGGAGTAGGAGTCGCTTTACTCGAAGAGTTGTTGCCAATAAGAGATCTGCTATCATGGCCTCATACTCGGACTCGTTGTTTGAGGCCTGGAAGTTGAATCTCAAGGCGTATTCAATGTTGGCACCATCTGGAGCCGAGAGTATTAGCCCCGGGCCGCTTCCACTGTCACAGGAAGAGCCATCAACAAAGAGGCTCCATACATCTGCATCTGATGAGAAGACCCCTTCTCTCATAACCCCCTTCTTGAAGAGGTATCGATCCTCTTCGTTCTCTTTTACTCTGCTTCGGGCTTTGCCTGGGACGACCTCTTCTCGGCCTCGAAAGACGTTTGGTGCGGTCTCTTCCGAATCTCGGAAGACACTACGGTTCGTCTCTTCGCCGTCATCTAAGCCTTTCTCTGTCTCGGCCTCTTCCAAACTTCTATCGGCCTCTTCCCAGGTGAACTCTGCGACAAAGCCTGCGAGTGCCTGCCCCTTGATGGTTGTCCTAGGCTGGTAGGTAAGATCAAACTCTCCCAGTTCGATGGCCCAGGTCATCAATCTTCTGGACTTCTCAAGCTTGTGCAGAACCTGCCTTAGTGGGGAGTCAGTGAGGACTACCATGGAGTGAGCTTGGAAGTAAGGCTTCATTTTCCTTGAGGCATGTATTAGTGCATAAGCCAACTTCTCCATTCGGGGATAATTTTGTTCAGACCCTTGAAGGGCCTTACTGTTGAAGTACACAGGCCTCTGGATTCTATCCTCTTCCCGTATGATGGCCGCGCTGATGGCTGATTCAGAGACTGCCAGATACACAAATAACCTTTCCCCCGTAATGGGCCGAGACAGCAACAAGGGAGACCCTAAGTAGGACTTGAGTTGGTCAAAGGCTTTTTCACACTCTTCGTCCCATTGGAAGGCCTTTCTTAGAACTTTAAAGAATGGAAGACACTTGTCCGTTGCCCTAGAAACAAACCTGTTGAGGGCCGCCACTCTTCCCGTGAGTCTCTGGACATCCTTTATACTCCTAGGAGTCTTCATGTCGAGTAATGCCTTGATTTTCTCAGGGTTCGCTTCAATCCCTCTCTGATTAACGATGAACCCCAGGAACTTCCCGGCTCCTACTCTGAAGACACACTTTGCTGGGTTGAGTTTCATTCTGTACGAGTCCATAACATCGAAAGTCTTTTCATGGTCCGCCACGTGAGTACAGGCTTTCAAGCTCTTCGTTAGCATATCGTCCACATACACCTCTATGGTCTTACCTATTTGCTCCTCGAACATCTTATTGACAAGACGTTGATACGTTGCCCCCGCATTTTTCAGACCGAAGGGCATCACCTTGTAGCAGTACGTCCCTTTGTCGGTAATGAAGGCTGTCTTCTCAGAGTCTTCAGCATCCATGAAGATTTGGTTATAGCCTGAGTAAGCGTCCATGAAGCTCATGAGCTCGTGCCCTGCCGTTGCGTCCACCATCTGGTCTATCCTAGGTAAGGTATAGCTGTCTTTCGGGCAAGACCTGTTCAGGTCAGTGAAATCTACACACATTCGCCACTTCCCATTGGCCTTAGGCACGATGACTGCATTTGAGAGCCACTCCGGATAGGTAACCTCTCTTATGAACTCGGCCTCTTCCAACTTTTTTACCTCTTCCCGAATGACGTCGTACTTCTCCCTGGAGTAGACTCTTCGTCTCTGCTTAATTGGCTTGGCATCTCTGTCCACGTTGAGCTTGTGGCTCATGACCTCAGGGTCGATGCCAGGCATGTCTGCGTGACTCCATGCGAAGATACTCTGTCTCCTCCTGAGGAAGTTTATCAGCTCTTCCTTGATTCCTTGTTCTAGGGCCTTACCGACCTGGACGGTTTTTTCCGGCTCGTCCTCATTGAGGACGATGGATTCTACCTCTTCCGCGGCCTCGCCCTTCTTCAATTTTATTTCGTCTCTTGGGTCAAGAGTGTCAATGCTGTAAGTGGCGGTTTCTCTCTTATGGGCTTCTCTCTCTTCGACCGAGTTGAAGTAACACTCCCGCACCGTGGTCTGGTCCCCTTGCACTTCCCCTACTCTATAAGGAGTCGGGAATTTTAGCATCTGATGGACCGTCGACGGCACGGCTTCAAACTCTTTGAGGGCCACTCTTCCTACGATGAGGTTGTAGTTCGAGAAAACATTTTCGTCCATGACGAAAAAGTTTATCTTCTTGGTCAGCCTCTTAGGCCACTCATCCCCCATCCGTACATCCATTTCATACATGCCCAAGGGGTGCACTTTTTCACCACTGAAGCCTATCAATGGGTGATGGTAGGGCACCAGCCTTGCCCTGCTAAGACCCAGGCTCTTGAAATAAGGCCAGAACATCACGTCTGCTGAGCTTCCCCCATCTATGAGGATCCTCCCTACCTCACACCCATGCACCCTGGTTGTTATGACCAAAGGGTCATCATGTGGGGCTAAGATACCCTTGAAGTCGATTCTGGAGAACCCCACTACGAGGGTGTCCATGTCCACCTTCTTCCTCTTCTGCACGGCATCGGAAGACGTTAGATTCACAACCTCAGGCTTTGCCACTGACCTGGCCTCTGCTACATGAGCCTTCCTATCGGCTACCTCAGAGCCACCTCCTGCAAATCCCCCACATATGGTGCTAACACCAAAGGAGATCATACCGACCCTCTTCACTGGGGTGTTGTCATCCTTTGGCGGAAGATCCGGGTCGTCTTCATCATCTCCCTCTGAATCATCGTCCCTTCTGGCCGGGACATCGCCACGGCATCTATCATTTCTTCTTTTCTTAGGGTCTTCTCTTCCACCCTTTGGAGCCTTTCCATCCACATACTTCCTCAGCTTTCCAGATTTCAGCATCTTCTCAATCTCATCCTTT
The DNA here is from genome assembly GCA_949130495.1 of Sambucus nigra. Lineage (NCBI taxonomy): Eukaryota > Viridiplantae > Streptophyta > Magnoliopsida > Dipsacales > Adoxaceae > Sambucus > Sambucus nigra. The sequence goes on along the minus strand of OX422208.1, from coordinate 577,814,586 downwards.
AAAGCGAAGCATCTATCTGTGATATGGTCGTGATCCTGATGGAACTCACACCATAGGTTTTTGTTCCTCTTATGTGGCGGGGCCTTCAGTTTCTCCGGCCACCTCAGAGTCCGGTCAGTCTTAATCTCATTAAGGATGTGTTCACAGCTCACAGTCAGAGGAGTGTAATGAGAAAACTTGTCATCACCTGACCTCTTCTTCCCCTCTTTCTTGCTTTGGGACCTCCCAGTGCCACTGCGGTTCTCCTCCTCATATTTGGCGGCCATTGCCTCTTCCGCATTCATCACTTTCCCTGCGGTTGCCAGCAGCTCCGCCATAGACCTAGGGGGGTCTTCCGCCAGTTTCCACAATAGCTTCCCCTTCTGGAGACCTCCTATAAGGGAAGTCATGGCTATGCTCTCTTCATAATCCTCCACCTCCAATTTCTCTTTGTTGAATCTTTCTATGTAGTCTCTTAGGCTCTCACCCTTGGCCTGTTTGACATACAGCAGGTGGTTAGTCTTCTTTTTAGGTCTTACCCTCAAAGCAGAAGTTGTGGATGAACTGCTCAGCCAAACCTTTGAAGTTCTCGATCGAGTTCTTCGGAAGAGAGGTGAACCAGTTGTGCACTACCCCTGTCAAGGTCCCCGAGAAGGCCCTGCACTTCATCTCATCGGGTATCGAGTAAATGTCTGCCGCCGACTGGTACATCTCGATATGGTGCACAGGGTTAGTGCTGCCATCATACTTGGGAGTCACTGTAGGAGGCTTGAACTTGGCTGGGGTTGGGAACCCCACTATCCTAGCCACAAATGGGGAGCCCTCTGAGTAACCCCTTTTTAATGGGTCTCTGCTTTTAATGAGGTCTCCTCAAGGCGTTGGATAGAATCATTCCAGGGTCTTCTGTCATCAACTTGGCCGAGGTTATCCCCTGCCACCTCCCTACGATGGACAGAGGGTTCCCCAGCCACAACACGTTGACTGTTGACCTCTTCCTGTTCCCTGGCTCTTCTTTCACAGGGTAGGCCTTGGTCTGGCCAACCTAGCCTACCCCCTCTCTAAGAGCCTGCTGCGCTCCTCGACCTTGATAGCCTCTGTCTTAGGTCATTCACCGGGCCCAGCCTCTCGAAGGCCGACCCTCTGCTCAACCTATCAAAGGCCGACCCTCTTTGTTGGGCCTTTTCTCTTCTTCGGCCGACACATCCTTGACTCTGCCTAAGAGGTCGCATAGTGTTATTTGACACCTCATATGACTCCCAGCAGTCTTCTGGGGCTTCTTCATCTTCTAGGTCATCATACCTGTCCTCTGGGCAAGGGTTTCCTTGCCTCCCCAAGCGCAAGCGCCTAGGGTCAGCAACGTCCCTCCTCCGCTGGGGTGCAGGCTGGTCCTTCATCGGCGCCTGGGGTGGTCCCCTGGCGTCAGGATGAGGCTGAAGTGCCGCCGAAGTGATCATGTCCGGTGAGACTCCAGGTGGCCTCATCATCATGGTTTGACTGAGTTGGGCAAATTGCTCCTTCATGGCTTGTTGTGTTGCAGCTAAAGATTTCAAGGCTGCTGCTACCTCCGCCATTTCGGACTGGGGAGGAGCCTGACTGGAACTAGCCCCTCCACCCCCGGGCGGCGGGAGAGGCGGTGGTAGGTCTGGTGCCATATGTTAACACTATAGAGCTTGAGTAGCAAGTGAGCTTAATACCTTAAAGGACCTCTTTCAATGGTGAAACAGCTCCACGCAAGGGGTGGTTCCTGGTTCACCACCAGAGTCTCCGGTGAGGTTAAGCAGAAAAAGAGGAAGAGATAGCTTCTCGATTCCCACAGACGGCGCCAAAATGATGATGCTGGAATCAGCACCACCAGGTAAGGTGTTTTCAAGCTCAATACAAGAATAACAATGGCAGCACAGTTATATAAAGAGATAAGAGAATGAGATGAGTATAAGAGGAGAGGGCACAAGTATATAAGTGGTTCAGCCAATTTGGCCTACGCCCACTGTGAGTGTGTGTGAGTAATATCACTGAATAAAGGCACTAATGGCCATGGATACAATCTCTCAAGCTTTCTCTCACTACTGTGTATCTAGACAAAGCTTCAGCTAGGGTTTAATATCTTGGATCCTTTTGCAAGGTAGGGGATGATCCCTATATATAGTATCTAGGGGGTGTAATGTACCCCCCATGCATGCGATGAGCATGTGTGTGGTAACCTCACCAATAGGGGGAAGCCACCTGTCACTGTCACATCTCAGGAATGATGATGAAATATCCTCCCCACGTGTGGAGAATAATCTTGTTACAACTGATTTGTGTCCATGTGTCCTTATCCAAATGTCTACAAATGCTCGGCTGCCATATTGGTGCATGACCTCGGCCTGGGAGAGGCCGAGCTGTAAAGGTTCGATAAACGTCTTCCGAGATGTGCCTTAGGGAGTCTCGGCCTTATCTCAGCCGAGACATTATGCTGGGGTCGGCCCCAGCCGAGGTTGGACTGGTTCCATGTTGAAGGTTACCAAGGCTTCTTGTCACCTCGGCCTACACTCGGCCGAGGTTGCCATACCCGGGTATATGAGAATGTTGTTGATGCCTGTGATGCGCGTAGTGTCCATTGGAAATATAGGTGATAGTGTCGGCCTGGGCTGACCCTGGTCTGGCCGAGGGATGATATCGTGGGCCCATGGCTTATCTAGGGTTGATCAATATCTCGGCCATCATCTCGGCCGAGGTTGTTGTCTCTAGGCCGAGGTTACACTTGGGGCATATCACCATATACTCCTCCAAATGTCCAAGATATGGATGGAATAATGGCTAATTTGGCTCAAGGACAGACGCCCATGCAAGAAACCATGCGACAACTCATGCAAACTATCCAAGGGGGAGCACCAGCCCAGTCAGGACAACGGAGCGTTAAGAGAAATACTCGTCTACTCTCTTCACGAAATATGCAAAGGTTATTCCCCGAGGAATCTCTGTCCAGACGCACCGATTCATATCGTACTGAGAGATCTAATGATCCTTCTTATGAGCCTGGGAGGACTTCCTCGATACGAGCTACAGACACTCAGCAAAACATCACTCTATCTCCACAGAGGATAAGTGCTCTCGAAAGGTTGAGTAGAGTCTCTCCTTTTGATCGTCTAGGTCCTAGGAGAAATATAAGTCCTCCCAGGATTTTGTCGAGGAACTCTCAACAATCATTTTATATGAAAGAGGGCTCTACCCAATCACGACCAGCTGCTCATCATGAAAGATCCCAAGAGGCTAATTCAACACGATCAGTTGCTCGAACTAATAGGATCGAGGAAGGAAATGATGCATGGAAAGACTCTATTCAAAGGTTGGAGGATAAACTAGGGGAAATGGCTAAGGCCAAGAATCCTTTACAAAGGTCTTTTGTCCGAGGAACACCTCGTACAAGAAATTGTGGACTTCCCCACTCCGTCAAAATTTAAAGCCCCGGTAGTAACACCAAAATATGATGGAAAAACTGATCATGTTCTCCATATAGAACAATACCAAGCAGCTACTGATATATATGCTATTCCAGACGAGATGCTATGCAGGGCATTTTCAGGAACTCTCACTGGATCTTCTCAAATATGGTACAACAATCTTCCTCGGGGGAAGATTGCAACTTTCTTTCAACTGGCCGAGCTCTTTATTGGGAACTTTTATTTTGGAGCAAAACCAGTTAAACGAGTAGCACACTTGTTAAGTGTTAGACAAAAGGCAGGTGAGAGCACCAGGGATTATATTACTCGTTTCAATAACGAGAAACTTAAAGTTATTGATTACGAAGAGAAGATAGCAATCACTGCTCTGATGAGTGGACTGTTGCCAAATAAATTATACTACACTCTGGCCAAAGATCCGCCTACAACCATGGCAGAGTTAATGGCAAAGGCAGCCAAAATTATGAACGTCGAGGAAGCTATGGCTACGAAAAAGAATATGGACACCAAAGAGACCAAGGTTGAGGGTGATAAGGCTGAAAAGAAAGAACAGAAGAACAATGGCGATAATAGGCAGTCAAAAGCAAAGCAAGCATTAGAACAGTTGAAGAAATTTGGAAACTATACCCCTTTGAAAGTAGACATAAATCATATTCTGAAAGAGATCAAGAACAGCGAGGAGCTAAATTGGCCTGAAAAAATGAAGACAGATCCTGACAAGAGGGATAAATCCAAATATTGCGAGTTCCATAAGGATCATGGTCATACGACCAAAAACTGCATAGCTCTTCAGAATGAAATTGAAGAGCTCATCAGGCGGGGAAAATTGAACAAGTATGTGGATCATCGAAAGGGTGGAAAGAGCAATGACCGAGCAAGGCAGAGGTCTAGATCTCCTCGTCGAGCAAAAGAAGATAAGAAGAGAAATCATGAAGAAGACCTGGATGATGATCAAGACGACCCCAATCTCCCCAAAAGATCAAAACAACCAGAACGTGAGGTATTTTCTATCCGTTTTGGATCATTTAATTGCAATGTTATTACTGGTGGAGACGCAGGAGGAGGAGACCTTACTGCAGAGAGGAAAGATTACCTCAATGAGGCTCAAGCTTGTTCGTATATTCAACGGATAAATTTAGCTGAAGATGATCGCCCGAGGAAGGTAAACAAAGATAAACTGGTCATCGGTTTCTCTAAGAATGACCTCGCAGGTGTGTTATATCCTCATGATGACCCATTGGTGATCAAAATGAGGACGAAGGAAGTAATGATTTCGCGAGTATTGGTGGATAATGACAGCTCAGCAGATATTATGTTCTACCCATATTTTGATAGTTTGAACCTGAAGCTATCCCAGTTGGAGCCATACCATCGGCCCCTCCTCGGTTTTACTGGCGAGAAAGTCTTTCCACTTGGGACGATTAAGTTGGACATGTTCATCGGGGCATGGCCTGCTTGTCGAATAAAAAGAGTGCGATTTTTTGTGATGGATAAAAATGTCCAATCAGCTTACAATATCATTATGGGAAGGGTAGGTTTGAAAAAGTTCAAAGCAATACCATCTACAGTACATCAATGTTTAAAATTCCCAACCAACTTTGGAGTAGGAGTGGTGAAGGGCGACCAAAAAGTAGCTCGGGAATGCTACTATTCATCTGCCGAGCAAGAAGAGCATGAAGAATCCAGAAAGAAGACTACCACTTATTAGGTTGATGAGATAAAAGACGCAGAGATTGAGACTTTAGACCCAAGAGATGAGTCTCAGCTCGTTAAGGGTCAGGTCATGGAGGATACTGAAAATATCATTCTCGATGATGAGCATCCAGAACGAACAACTCAAATTGGTGCTTCACTATATGTGTCAATAAAACAAGAGCTGATAGCATTTCTAAAAGGCAAAAAACAAACTTTTGCATGGAGCCACGAGGACATGCCAGGGATAGACCCAGCTTTCCTATATCATGAGCATAATGTGAATAAGGAGATCAAGCCAGTAAAACAAAGAAGAAGAGTGTTCATCCCCAAAAAGAACCAGGCTATACAAAAAGAAGTCGAGAAGCTCCAAAAAGCCTATTTTATTGAGGATGTTTCTTGGATACATTGTTAATCAACGAGGGATCGAGGCGAATCCTGACAAGATCAAAGCTCTATTGGAACTGCGATCTCCGACGACGAAGAAGGAAGTGCAGAGTCTTACAGGGCGAGTTGCATCACTTAATAGGTTTGTATCACGAGCAACCGACAGATGCCTACCATTCTTTAAAACACTCCGAAAGACTTTCGAGTAGAATGATGAATGCGAGAAGGCCTTTCAAGAATTGAAAACATACCTGGGAGCACCTCCATTGTTGTCCAGGTCAGTTATGGGAGAAATACTATACTTGTATCTGGCAGTTTCAGAAAATGCAGTAAGTTCGGCGTTGATAAGAGTGGAGGATGGAGTGCAAAAACCAATCTATTACACTGGAAAAGCCTTCCGAGGAGCAGAGATCAGATATCCAAGGTTTGAAAAGTTAGCACTGGCGTTGATCGAAGTAAGTAGAAGGATGAGGCCATACTTCCAAGCTTATATTATAGTTATGTATACAGACATGCCGTTAAGGCAAGCTCTGCACAAACCAGAGAAATCAGGAAGATTGATGTACTGGGAAGTAGAATTGGGAAAATACGATATAATATATGAGCCTAGATCGTCGCTCAAAGGGCAGGCAGTGGCAGATTCTATCGCAGAGTTCACTTATCCTGATACTTTCAAAGAGCAAAAATTGAATACCGACCAACCTGTGGATGTTACAGGATCATCAAATTTAAACCACGACCAACTTAAGTATGTAGACGAGCAAGAGAAGATGGTCGACGAGCAACAAGAAGTGCTAAAGGAGGATATAAGGAAGCATCAAATATTCCATCGAGGAACTTTGTCTGACCAAGAGTTTGATAATGAGATACCTGTGTGGAATTTATATGTAGATGGCTCTTCTTTCATTACAGATAGTGGAGCAGGTTTTATTTTGAATAGCCCCGATGAGATCGATGTGGAGTATGCTTTGTGTTTTCAATTTAAGGCTTCAAATAATGAGGCTAAATATGAAGCTATGATCATAGGTCTCAATCTAGCCAAAACTATAAAAGTAGAGCAGGTCGTTGCATTTAGTGACTCACAGTTAATTGTAAATCAAATGTTAGGAGTGTATGCAGCAAAAGGAGAATTAATGATCCAATATCATGCAAAAGTAATGGAGATGGTATAAAGCTTTAACGCAGTACAGTTGATTAGAATACCAAGATTGGAGAATGCAAGAGCAGATGCCTTAGCTCGGTTAGCCTCAGCCACGCGCACCGAGCTACGAAGAATAATCCCGATAGAAATCTTGGCTAGTCGGAGCATTGAGAAAGATCTAGAGATGAACTTTATTGCCCTTGATTTAGGACCATCATGGATGGATCCTATCAGGGCCTATATTGAGGAGGAGGTTTTACCAACTTATAAACTCACAGCCAAGAAACTGAAGTTTAAAGCTGCTCGTTATGTATTAACTAATGGCATTTCATATAGACAAGGAATTATAGCAGGTCTGCAAAGATTTGTGCATCCCTCTGAGGTGAAAGATTTAATTGAAGAAATCCATGAAGGGTCTTGTGGAGCCCATGTAGCAGGTCAGACGCTTTTGCAAAGAATAATGACGCAGGGATATTATTCGCCAACGATGAGGGCTGATTGTATAGCATATGCCACAAAATGTGACAAATGTCAACGCTTCTCTTCTATCTGAAGAACTCCCCAAGCATTATTAACACCCATTACTTCCCTTTGGCCATTTGCCATGTGGGGAATAGACTTGGTCGGACCACTTCCAACGACCAAGGGAAGATTTAAATATCTCGTGGTCGTTGTGGATTACTTTACTAAGTGGGTGGAAGCTGAGCCTCTTATTGATATGATATATGAAAAGGTGTATCAATTTATTTGGAAGAATATCATTTGTAGATATGGTCTTCCCCATGCATTCATTACAGCTCATGGAACCCAATTTGACAACGAGGAGAGCGAACGGAGCGCTACTATCGAGCGGGCGGGGTGTTACAAGAAAGTAATTCAAAAGCATAATAAACTGGAAGCTAACTGTCATGGACCCTACAGAGTAACATAAGTTGTTCGTCCAGGAACCTACAGGATTGAAACCTTGGAAGGAGAAGAATTTAAGAATGCATGGAATGCAGAACATCTACGCAAGTATTATCAGTAGTAAGAGTTTCTATGTAATGGAGTTCTTTTCGGTATGAATAAAGTGTTAAAGTTTTATCCAGTTTTCTTCTTTTGATGAAATTTTTTCGGAGTATCAGTGCTACACACTACGCATCAAGTTCAGAATGATATCTACCAACTACACACTACGCATCAAGTTCAGAATGATATCTACCAACTACGGCTAGTCGGTAAATAAAATCCACCAACTACGGTTGGTCGGTAAATAAAAATCCACCAGCTACGGTTGGTCGGTAAATAAAATCCACCAACTACGGTTGGTTGGTACCACCAGCTACGGTTGGTCGGTAAATAAAAATCCACCAACTACGGTTGGTCGATAAATAAAAATCCACCAACTACGGTTGGTCGGTAAATAAAATCCACCAACTACGGTTGATCGGTAACAAAAATCCATCAACCGATTGGTTGGTAAAATAAAATCCACCAACTCTGGTTGATCAGAAAAATCAATTTTCTCCAACTCTTGTTGGTCGGGAACAAAAACCTCAAATTCTGGTTGGTCGGCAAATCAATCCAGGTTGGCAGGACCATGGGATGTAAGTCGTTTTATTGCTTAAGATCAAAGAGTGATGAGTCACTATGGTCAAAAAGTAAAACTGAATGGATATATCAAAATATGCAAAAATAAAGACATTCTTCAAAAATACTTAGAAGAAAATAAAATATCAAAAGACAAACTTTTCATTCAAGTCGAGAAGGATTACATATGTTGTGGAAAGTAAAAACCATTACATAAAGATCATATTCTACTGGTTTCTTTCCCTCTGCCTTTGAAACAGGTTCTACTCTAGCAGGAGGATCATCTAAGGCGTAAGGGGAATTTATGAAGTTCAGATCTCGAAGAATCCTCACATTCATCACAGAAGGTCAATCAAGCAAGTGCTCCGGGCGAGATATCTCGAAATTAGAATGAAGATTGTAGTCACCAAGATACTTGGAAATTAAGCATTGGGGAGTTGCCCGAGCAGAAATCCAGCTCATATCAAGTTTGAAAGGTGGAACGGGCAACTCGAGCAATCTAGGATCATAATAATCCCATAGATAATGGCCCTGCTCCAACTTTAACACCCCCAGAGCATTCAGCCATCCTTGCTTGTAACCCTCGTTATTTGAATTTTGGATTCGATCATCGAGATGATAAAGAGCTTCATTATATCCATCCATCCAAAACTCTCTGGGTTGTTTATGAAACTGGTAAGTTAACCTCTCCAATTGCTCGTGGAGGTTCTTCACTAAAATTTTTTTATTCTCCAAGGCAGAGCTTTGTATGGAAAGTTGCTCGTCGAGGTTCAGAATCTTCTTGGACATTTTTGACAAAGCCTGATTCTTCGCCACCAACTAGAATGCTTGATTCTCCAAGGCTGCCTGCGTTCTAGCTTCTTCAATAGTAACCCGAGCAGCCCTTGCTCGTTCCTGAGAAGCTCTTGCTAGTCCGCGAGCAGAAGTAGAGGGTCCAGTCTTCTTTAAGATTTCCAATTCATCTCTCAAATTGGCATTTTTGACCTCCAAAAAATAGAAACCTTCGTCATTGACAGGGACCAAGGCTCCAGAGGTAGATGCTGTAGATTTCAGTTGAGATATCTCTCCTCGTAAAATATTACAGTTTCGCGATTTGCCTATGCTCCTCGACCTCAACCCTTAGATTTTTCTCGTTTTTCTTGTAAATAGCGATGAACTTATCATATCCTTTATCAGCATTGAGTTGCTGATATTTTTTCTCATACCCCTGATGCTAAAGGGCAGAAGATTCCTTGTATTGTTGTTGGAGTTCCCTGATGGTTCCTTGAAGGTCCTCAATTATCTCATAGTATGCCACATTATTGGCAACAACTCTGTCAAGCAGGCATTTCAAATATTGATATGCTTCAACTGCTTGTTCAGAAGAATTTGGACCAAGGATGTCAACAATTTGAGCCTCGTTTAGATCTGCATGGCCAGCCTTGAAGTAGTCATTGCATTTTTTCATCAGTTCACTATCGTGAGCTGATAAGAGCTTCATCCTAGCCATAAACTAGTAAAGAAAAGAGATAGAAAGGATGAATGAGAATGCAGAAAGAGCAAGTAAAAGAAAAAGTTAAGACAAACAATCCAAAGTTTTGAATTTTTATTTCATCAAAAGGTAAGTACAAAGTTTAAGATTACACGGGAAAGGAATACCAAAATTAAAACCCGAGCATCTTTACACCTTCTTCTTGTGTTTTACAACTTCCTCGGGAAGCTGGGATGAGGAAGATGGTTGCTCGGAAGATAAGGGCAGTTGCTCGGCTAAGGTATTGGTGGGCTGAAGTTGCTCGACTAAAGTGCTTGGAGGTTGAAGTTGCTCGTAAAAAGTTTGAACAACTGGAACAGGAGGAGCTGGATCTCCAATCATCATGGAGGATTCCTCTGAGGCAGCTTCGTCCTCTTCCTCTTCTCCAGGAGAGGGAGGAGGACCATGGACATGACGCTGGAATAGGTCAGAATTCTCAGCGATCTTTAACTCCTGCAGAGCTGCAACCCATCCATCCCTAAAGTATTTAAGGCTAGCAAACTCCATCTGAGAAGACATAGCAGCTAGGCCTTTGTTTCAACCTTTGTCCCAACTAGCGCTAAAGGACGTTTTGATAGATTTTTTCCTTTTTTTTTTCTTCGAGGAGGTCCTTTCCCTAAGGAGCTCCTCGACAGCTTTCAACTTCCCTTCCACCTCCACCTTTTGGCGATCAACTTCATAAAGTCTACCGACTTCCTCTTCAGCAGTTTTGAGCTTGTTCTCAAGCTCCTCAGCATTCTTGAGCTTCTCCTCGAGCTCTTTATTCTTCCTCTCAAACTCTTTCATATTTTCCTCCAAACCTTTGGAGGCCTCCACAACTCGGTCTCTCTCTTGCTCAATGGACTTGACTTGCTTCTCCCAAGCCATTTTATCTTCTTCATATTTCTGGCGAGAGTCCTTCAAGGACTGAGTTAAACCAACAAAAGCTTCCTCCACACCTCCTGAGGAGCTTGAGCTTTAATAACCTCATCCTTCTTCAAAATACTGTTAAAACATGTCACTAACTGAAGAAAGAAAAATTTTGAGTCAATACAGGGACATATTAGTAAAAAGTGAAAACTTAAATACTTACTGAGGCAATATGTTGAGCAGCCAATGCAGTGACCCTGTCACGAGGAAGAGCATCTTCAACACTTTGGATTTCTGGGATGATCCAAGACTTCACAGAGCCCAGGGACGAGGTCGGAGGAACAAAAGTGGGAATACCACTCTCAGCATTTAAAGCCTGAGAGATAGGTCCAGCAGGTCTCTCAGACGAACTTTTCTTTGACTTCTTTGGAGGAGCAGGAATATCTTCGACCAAAGAAGAAGTCTTGGTTGGTGAAATGACAATTACCTCACTAGGAGGAGAAATAACTACAACCTTGCTCGGAGCCATTGGGGGCTTCTCAGCAACTTTATTGACACCCACTGGAGGGGGTGCATCAATGTTTCTTATTCCTTCTTCTGGAACATCCTGCTTATTTTTCTTGGCCTCCACCTTGGCAGAGTCTGATTTGTCAAAGAAGGCGTGAGCTCTTCTTTACTTCATTATACTACTAATGGGAATGTTTGACTCTGATGAAGAACCTTCCACACTAGTATCAGCAGTTGGTACTTGGTCGATATCAACCACCACTGGACGAGCAGTAAAGGAGGAAGTATAGCTCTTGTACTACAACAAGGAGGCTGATCTGATATGTTCATCAGCAACGGACTGGTGTAAACTTCAGATAAGTTTCAAATGCCTCAAATTGACATCATTTTCCTTAGGAGATTTTCTTTTGCTATCAACTGCAAATAATCAAAAATTAAATGTCAATGACACATTTTATCAAACACAAAGGAAGCATAATTTCAAAAATAAAATAAAAATAAAAATAACCTATCCCATTGCCATAAGGAGGACATCTAGGACCTTTATATACTTCATCTCCAGTTAAGGGAGGATGTTACCAATTTTTCATAACCACTCCATGTTCAAAATAATCCCTGTTGGCATCGGGAAGATTGACAACTAACGCCCTATTCAAAAACCTAGTTTTTAAGTAAAAAGTACTATCACTAACGACCCATCTGTAACAGTACATTATCTCTGGAATCCCTAAACGGGTTCCATGAAGCTGATTTAACCTATGGACTCCATTGACTATTCTCCAGGTATTTGGAGCTATTTTTTCAGGTACAACATCAAAATATTGACAGAATTCCAAACATAAAGGGTTTGGAGGAAAAGAAAAGCCACATTCGGCCACGAAGAGACTTGGGAACCAATGTCCCTCAGCCAAAGAGAAATAGTCAGAAGGTTCAGAGAGTTCCTCCAAAGTGACCCATGAAGGAATTGAAAATTCAGAACGAAATTTGTCAAGAGATTCAACAGGGTAAACCATGATGAACAGAATAAGTAAAAGAAAGGGAAGAAGAGCTTACATGAGAAGATTAAGTCAGTTAACAACGAACAATGGAGGAAACGAACGCACAAGATAGGGAGGAAATGAAAAGTTTGAAGACACAGGTTTGAAAAGTAAAAGACGATAGGATTTCTTGCCGTGTTTAAATACTTTACCTCGGGAACAGAAAAAGCAATGATTACCAAGGTAGATGTTTATGCTACCGGTGGCTAAAAGGAGAAAAAAGGCACAGAAACCGAAGCAGTTAGAAAAATTCAAAAAGTCTGACTCTATGAATTCAAAAGAAGAAATAAATACAAGGATAACGCTCCTAAAATTCAGGATGACTATTTAATCCCGCCATATTTCGAGAAGAATGTTCCACACCCCTCCTCAATCTCGAACTGTGAAACATTGGGGGCTTCTGTTGATACCAAATTTAGTCCGTTGACATGGACCAATCACATGAAGACACGTGCCAATTTACATAGTAAATGCGAATACTCCGGAATGAACAAATCAAAATCACCGAGCAACTAATGAATGTCGAGCAACTCAAGGGTGACGAGCAACTCAAGCGTGTCGAGAAGCTTAGGCGGTTCGAGCAGCTTAAGCGGTCCGAGCTACATAAGTGTACAGCGTAACCAAATCAAAAGAATCCAGGATATAATTGCACATTAAATGCTCATTAATATAGTACAGATATACATGTCTACTGGGTAAGAGCGCATTGTCCTTCCATTTATACAGCCTCAAGGGCTATAAATACATTGTAACCTCCTCATTGGCAGGGGACCCGAAATTTCTTGGTAAATCCATTATCGAGAATTCTGCAAACAGTCAGCAATAACAAATACAGTGGACGTTGGTCATTGTTATAAAGCTGAACCACTTTAAAAATCTTTTGTCTTACTTATTTTTATCTGTGGTTAATAAATTAGAGATAATCTAATTTTTTACATCAACAAGGACTATAAGAAAAAATTATCAAAATAAAACCAAAAAGAAATAGGATCAGGAAATAAGTTATGGAGAGGAAAGGTGCTAGGCATTCCCTCTGCCATTTTGGTTTATAGTAGGTGAAAAAATATATACCCTTTTACTTTTGTGTGCATGTGTGTGGGTGAGTGAAAGTGTATGTATGGATAAAGAGAGGATAAATGTAAGTGGTCTTGTAGTAGTCATAAAATGACCAAATGCGAGAAAATGGAGTCAAATGTATTAGTAATCGAGTACAAACAAATAAGCTGTTATATGTAATTTGATGAGAAATTTTTTGAAAAGCAGAATAAATAAAAGGAAAAAATTATAAATATGTACAAAATAAAATTGAAATCCCAGAGCGGGTCAAAACGCCTATATACCCTCATGAAGAGAGCTCAAAGCCCATGTAGTTCGAATGGGTTTAAATGGGGGTGTTACATTCACGGGTAAACTATTTGTGCTTTTGAATTTGAGATTTGTTGAAATCCTAAAGTGAGAAATGGATTCCAAATCCTTTTAGTGCAAAATGGGAACAAACCCTTTTTTAGCAAGACTTTTACCAAATAGCACCACTAATTTACTAAAATAACATAAAACTTAGTTTAGATATTTTTGGTTAAAAATTGGTTGAGAAAGCAAGTGTGTGCTAAGGTATGACTAAATCCAAATTTAATTTCAATTAATTAATCAAGTGACTAACCAATTTTAAATTAATCACCAATTAAACCAAAGTTGTGTAAACGTATTAGCCCAATTTTATCTTTCCATAAGCATGTATCTAGGTGAGTAGCAGGAGTAAAATAAACCAATCACACAATGTCGCGATGTAAGAGTAAAAGCCACAATAGGAAAAATCTCGGATGGTCTAGCCTACTCAAAATTACTATGATATATGATTTATACAATAGTGATAGACAAACTTACTTCACTGACTCGACGCATTCAAGCCTGATGCAATCTTCACTACTTGAACCTTCTTCACAGCAACACTTCATGAATCCACCCATGTGCACATAATGTGATCCTCTCGCGTACTAGTGTCCACCGATCTTTGTCTAGCTTTCGTCACCGCAGTCACACGGAATCCACTGTGACAAACAAAACCGTTCTATGAAATAGAGTGAATAAACTTGGTATTCAAAACTCGAGCTCTCAAATTAGTAAATAATATAAATTCTTGGATCTCAAACTTTAGGGTGTAAACGAGGTTAAAATAAACAATATGTTTGATATCTAAAACTATTTTCGAATCCCTTAAACCTAAAAGACCTGTACAAGTACTTACATTTATAGAAAAACGTGAAAAAATAGTTGCACAAAAAATGAGGCAATTCGTTCTAACGAACTTGGAAGTTGTTTGAATGATATTGTCCATCTCTCTTGAATGAAACTAAATACCGTTCGAATGAGACCCTAAAACTCGTTTGAATGGGGATCATATGACCTTTTAAAATATTTTTGCCAAGGAAAAAAGTTGCGCTCGAACCTCGTTTGAATGAAACCCTAAAACTTATTTGAACGAACGAACCTTTCGTTCAAACGAAACCTGTAAATTTGTTTGAATGAAATGAAAACTCGTTTGAAAAACTTTTAAAGACAAAATTGGTTTCTTTAAAAACCCTTTTTCAAAAATTCCTCATAAACAATTAAAACACCCAAACTCAGAAAACCCAGGTGTTGATGTAAAAAATTAGATTATCTTTAATTATTCAATCACAGATAAAATAAATAAGACAGAAGAATTTTTAAAGTGGTTCAGCCTTAAAAGAATGGCCTACGTCCACTGTTTTTGTTATTGCTGATTATTTAGGAATTCTCGATAACAGGTTTTTACCAAGAAATTCCGAGTCCCCCTACAATGAGGATGATACAATGTATTTATAGCCCTGAGGCTGTACATGTGAAATGGTAATACATAGCTGTCCAATAAGCGTATACATCTGTATGATAATAATCAGCATTTAATGCGCATTTAATACTCTTAATTGTCTGGTAATAAATGTTCTGATCGAGGTGCAGCTCGGACCGCCTAAGCTGCTCGGACCGCCTGAGTATCTCGGTATCCATGAGTTGCTCGGTGCAATAAAGCTCCTCGGAGAGTACCTACTGCTCGGAGTATCTGAGTTGGTCGGGGAATTTGAGTTCCTCGAAGTCAAGGTGTTGTTCAAAAATATTTGTAGGTGCCATGTAGAGTGACACGTGTCTCCACATAATTGATCCACGTCAGCGGACTAATTTTGGTATCATCACCAGGGATCAACATAATAGACCAAATATACCTTTCTTGAGATGCCAAGGTTGATGATAAAACCACAACATGAATTTGATGTCACTTTAACTCGACCCGCTTCGTATATTCTATGCATCATAAGCTTAAAAGACAAACTGAACACAATAAGAACCTATGACTCAAGTTGTTTTGTATAAATAGAGTAAAGTTAGTATTATAAATTTTACAATAATCATTACGAACTTGACATAATGAATTTTTTCCTTACAAAGGTAGATTTAAAATTATAGGTATATAAAAGGGTAATTAACTAGTGTTAGCAAGGTTTGATGGAAAAAATAGCACTAGTGTAATGTATAAATATAATATGGAAGTATATAAATCAGGGAATGAGAATGTAAGTGGAAATAAAAGAAAAAAGATGCTAAATATTAGAATTTAGAAATACTTATAAACCTTTAATAATCGTACAAAAAGGTTCTTCCTTTAACCTTAAAATGCTCCGAGTGCGCTCGGATATTGGATGAGGTAACAATGGAATATTAGTGATTGGATTTGGATAATTTTTAAGGGAATGTAAAGGATTTATTAGTATGGGGGTGAAAGTCGCACACAAATTGCGGCCTCTGCTAGTGAACCCACTCATTCCTTTTATCGGAAACTAAAAAAGGTAAAAATACCGGAGTGTCCCTCAAGGGGTTCCTCTCGGGTTATGTCATAACCTATCAATCAACATGGAGGTAATATTTGTTGCCAAAGTAAAAGGGGAGTTATCGATCGACAGGCCCACTGCAGTTTTGTGTGTATCTTTTGGATCTGGCGTGTGGTTTACACACGACAAATGTCATTGGAAAAATAATTCAAAGACATTCAAACCTCATTTTTAGTACATTTAAAAACTTGGAGATTCACAAGAGAAAATACAATGTGGAAGTTGGATAAGGCTCTAGGGTTATAACTCTTTGAAAAATGAAGGTTCAATTGAAGAAGGAAGAGAGTAGGACTCTTTAGGGGGCTTATATAGGATAAGATGGGTAAGAAAATGAGATTTTTACTGTATTTAGAATGTTTTTATTCAATTGAACCATTCCTAAAAATAATTATACATATTTTAAACTTGATACAATTCATTAGTATGGTTTCTTTTCATCTAATGGTTTTGAAAGTCTTCTTTAAGTTACTTTTGAGATTCTAAGAACATTATTCACCATCATTTTTCATGAGGCTGTGGTGGTGGATTCTTTAGTCAACTATAATCAAGGTTCTTATTCAAGACCGTAGAGGAAAACTTGCAGGAGTCAAGTCAGGAAGTGTAAGTCGTTCTTGAGCCTTACAATTGAATTTGAGAGATTATAGTGGAGAGATATTATTTTTCCTATACAGGTTCCACATTATTTCATCGTCAATCTGGTTGTTCAATTTATGCACCCAATATGAATTTCATGATACATGATAATTCCCTACAACAAAACAGTTGATTCTTAATGAGTTTTTACCCGTTAGGAAAATTATTCCTAACAGTGTGTTACCGTTAGGCATAATTCGTGGGTCGGGTCATTTAATTTTTTAGAATAAGATTTTAATTAACCACGCTAGACGTTGGTCGGTTCATTTAATTTCGTAGAGTAAAATTTTAAGATTATTTTTCATTACCTGAAGACAACATTTTTTCAAATTGGGTCTTCACACATTACAATGTTTCATAACCTAAAAAGCATCCAATTTGAATAACTACATTAGAATTATCTCCCACTAAAAATACCTTTTAAATTAAAAGTATATTCTTGCAAACTTCCGTTGGGGTTTTTAACTTGAAAAATGTGAAAATTAAAGTGACATAACTTCATTTGACATTTTAGTGGTTTATTTACAAATAAATAGAGGAAGAAGAGGTCTAAAAAAAGGAGAACAAGTATACAATCATATTTTTTTAAATATATTTGCAATCAATCCTAAGTCATTTTTGTAGTTGTTGGTCGTGTTTTAATAAACATGGGACACGTGTCATTCTCTACAAAAATGAAGACGGGAGATTAAAGGTGGTTACGGGGTAATTTTGGGTGGTTATGAGATGATTTTGAGTGGGTATGGTTCACCAAAGCTTATGAAATAGGAGTATAGCCTAAGAGCCAATTTGGTTGTCCCAAAATTGTAAACTGACCAATTTATAAATTGATCCATTTACAAATTGGCTAATTAATTGTGTTTGGTTTCATTAATGAAATGATTTATTAATTGGCCTATTTTACCTCATGTGTAAATATAAAACTAGACCATTTCACAAAAAATGTAAAATTCATCCATTTGAAGCAGGAATCGTCCCTCTCTCTCAATTCATTTTATATTTTTTTTCTAATTGAACCTTAACATCAATTTCTGATTATCGAACATTATCGAAAATTAGATTTAAACTCATTTCAAATCCACTCATTTATAATTCACTGATTGACAATGAACCAATTTATATAATTAAAGAATTTGCGCAATTAAATTGGCCATAAATCTCTATTTAATAAATAAATAAAACAAAATAAAGCAAGTGATTTTTTTTTTGTATCATACCATGTGGTGACTGCGCCAGCTAATCCACGTTCACGGTTCGTGGGTTTCGCTGACAAACATTATTTTGACAGTGTCGGGGATCGAACTAGGGACCAAATCCAATCTACCCCCAAGACTGTCTCAGTGACAACGTTATACCACTGCGCCAAGAGACTTGATTAAAAGTCCAAGTGATTCAAGTGGGATGTTGAACGGTAATATAAAAGGAAAATGATACGTGCACCAAGTGTTTAAAAGTGTCTAGCGTTAAGGCCATCCACAATGGGTCCTCTAATACCATTGTGGAGCCTTTACATTTTGTATTTTTGACTCACAATGGGTGATAAATCCCTTATATTTTGGAGAGAATTCGCTTATCATCCCATAGATGGAGCAGACGGATAAGGGATTTGCTAGTGTGCCAGGGTCGGTGGGCCCCATGCCAGAAGGAAAACTGTTTCCCGCCCCATAAATAAAAAGGCTACTGCCATGCCATGTAGGTTAGGCGTGGAACTGTTGTCCGCCTGACCCGTGCGCACAACAGTTTCATGCCCCACCCCTATATTTTATGGTATTTGCATTGCGGCCGTCGTCTCTCGTATCGTCCCATAATATCATAAATTTATGGTATTTTATTGTGGATGTCCTAAGTATGAGGGTGAAGCCGTGTGACATTAACTACACAGAGGTAACGATTTTAGTGGTTAATCTGTAAACATCTGAAAATAATTGGTGGTGAAACTCAAACAAATCTATATATGGGGGAAGCAAGCAACTAGAGGAGGGAATATAATCGACGTAGTAGTTCCAATCTCCACTCAAGTTCAAAACCCCAAAGCAAGCATTAACCTTATCCTCCCTCCCACTCTCCAAAATTTGAACAAACAACTGATCCTCCAGTCCAGGTAAGACCTCTCTCTACACTTATCTGTAGCTCACTATTTTCATATTCAATTACTTGCTTCTAAATAGCCTCCTCCAATCTTATCATACTAAAATTCTTTTTCTACGCATTATTGCCCTTTTTTTTTCAGTAGTGTAGGTTGCAGTAGTGTTCGCTATTAGGTTGGTAGAGAGAGATTTGGAATAAAGGAGAGTTTTCTTTGAGGTGAAGAGAGAGATGAGGGTTGGGATGTGCATTGGAGATCGAGTAACAGGTGTTCAAATCAAAGTGAAATTGTGTGAGTGGGATAATGAAAATCTAAAAATACCCATTTTTACGCAAATATTAAACGCATGTTATTCCCCTCACACATTGAATCACAATCCTTAATTTTCTTTCCCAACTCTTTATATCCCCCAACACTAAAGCTAAACCCCTAATTGTCTTTTCTCTCACACATTACAACACCGCCCTTACACACACTGTTGTGCAAGTGGCCTTATCTAACTACATATGTGAGGACATCAGAGTTCTCCGAGTTTCAAACTTCGTTCATTGCCTGCACTATTTCCAATGATTTTAGTCCAATAATGAAATTGTGGCATTCAAAGAAAACTTGATTACAAAGACAGTGGCCATCCATATATCTCCATTCATAGAAAAACAAAGATCGAACACCCATGAATAATGATTTCTTCCTCCTATCAATTTGAGGCACGGTAAATAATTTTAGACTGATTCAACACCCCCTGATGTACAGTTATGATTTACTCCTTCGGTCCCAAATTATGAGTCCCCATTTAAAATTCACAAAGCTTAAAAAAAATCCAAACTCATAGGTGACACTTGGTTTGTACCAAGGAGTACAGAATATTCATATATGTGCAATAACTTAAGGGCCCGTTTGATTGCCGTTGATTGGTTTTCCATGGAAAATAGTTATTTAAATTCAGTTGTATATTTGTGGTGCTTGATTTCAAATACATTCTGTCAAAATAATAGTTTCAGCTATAAAAAGTGCTCAATTTTTATCTCTTTCCATGGAAAACATTTCTTTCCCACTCTCAAAGAATTGATTTCCGTGGAAAACTCCAAAACTAAGACCAAACCTCTCCTATATTTTTCACTCATTTTCCAACTTCTCATGAAATGGAACTTTTTTCAGGCATTTTCCAACTTTGTTATAAGACACACCCTAATGTAAGATTAGAATGTCATTCTGTTTTATACAATTTTCAGAAACTAGACTCTTGATTCGAGATAGCCCAAAAAGGACACGACTGTTAATTTGGGATGAAGGGAGGATTATAAAATTTGTCAATCTATATAGGATACAAGACTAAACCATTTCTTATTTTTGCAGGTTTTGTTACTTACAATGGTCGCTCCACATATAGCGGTATACTAGTCCTAACCCTTTCCCACTCCCAAAGTTTAATGGATCACAAGCAATGACCACCAAACCACCACCCTCTTCATCACCGACCTCCAGCACATTCCAGCGAACCCACTGTGTCACCCTCCATTGGATTCCACCCTCACCTTCCTTTACTACCCTTTTCACCTCCAAAGCCCAACGCTTGTTTACTGTACAGACCACTGCCAACATCTCTCTCAACACCGCCACCACAGCCTCATCACCTGATTCCCTAGATCAAACACTCCTAACTCTTCTCCGCCAAAGAAAAACTGAAGAGGCCTGGTTAGTCTACACCCGGAGTGAACGCCTCCCCAACCCCACCTGCCTTAGCCGTTTAGTCTCCCAACTATCCTATCAAAACACTCACTCCAGCCTCAGCCGTGCCCAGTCCATCATCCAGCGCCTCCGCCATGACCGCCAGCTCCACCGCCTTGACGCCAACTCCCTTGGCCTCCTCGCTGTGGCTGCTGCCAAGGCGGGTCACACCCTCTACGCTACCTCCATTATCAAGTCCATGCTCAAATCTGGCTATATCCCCCATGTCAAGGCCTGGAGTGCTGTTGTGAGCCGCCTTGCCTCTTCTGGCGATGACGGCCCCATCGAGGCCCTTAAACTATTCAATTCAGTGATCCGAAGGGTCTGCCGGTTTGCCGATCCCACGCTGGTTATGGATTCCCGACCCGACACGGCTGCCTTCAATGCTGTGCTCAATGCGTGCGCCAATCTGGGTCTCACAAAGAAGTTTTCACAACTGTTTGATGAAATGCATGAGTTTGGTTGTGAACCGGACGTTTTAACATACAATGTCATGATCAAGCTTTGCGCTAGAGCTGATAGGAAAGATTTGCTAGTATTTGTGTTGGAGAGAGTTCTTGAGAAAGGAATTCCCCTATGTATGACAACATTACATTCCCTTGTTGCGGCTTATATCGGTTTTGGTGATTTGAAAACCGCGGAGAAAATGGTTCAAGCAATGAGGGATGGGCGACAAGACATTTGCAAGATTCTAAAATGTTCTCATTCAGAAATATCAAGTAAAAATGAGAATGAAATATTTGAGAAACTGCTTCCAAATTCAAATTATCCAAGCGATTATGAGCCACCGTTGCTGCCCAAGGTATTCCCTCCTGACTCTAGGGTGTACACAACCTTAATGAAGGGTTATATGAAAGAAGGTCGTGTTAAGGACACCGTGAGGATGCTGGAGGCAATGCGGCATCAAGAAGATATCGCCAGCCAGCCTGACCACGTTACATACACGACTGTCGTTTCTGCACTTGTGAAGGTGGGGTCGATGGACCAGGCCCGTCAGGTGCTAGCCGAGATGACTAGAACCGGTGTGCCTGCTAATCGTATCACTTACAACATTCTCCTCAAAGGATATTGCCAGCAGCTGCAGTTAGACAAGGCGAAGGAGTTGACTAGGGAGATGATCAATGATGCAGGGATTGAGCCTGATGTGGTCTCATATAATACCCTAATTGATGGATGTATACTTGTTGATGATAGTGCAGGGGCTCTTGCTTACTTCAATGAGATGCGAGCAAGAGGGATTGCTCCCACCAAGATCAGTTACACCACTTTAATGAAAGCTTTCGCTCTGTCAGGTCAACCAAAGCTAGCCAACAAGGTGTTTGATGAAATGCTGAACGACCCACGAGTAAAGGTCGATTTGATTGCTTGGAATATGTTAGTGGAAGGGTATTGTAGACTGGGAATTATCGATGAAGCAAAGCAAATAATTGAGCGGATGAGAGAGAATGGATTCTACCCTAATGTTTCCACCTATGGCAGCCTTGCTAATGGTATAGCATTAGCTAGAAGACCAGGAGAAGCACTTCTGCTTTGGAATGAGATAAAGGAAAGATGTGGGATTAAAAAGGAAGGGGAGGTTTCTGATTCTTCTTTGGCTCTCCCGCCATTAAAGCCCGATGAAGGGCTCTTAGATACGTTGGCTGATATTTGTGTGAGGGCTGCTTTCTTTAAGAAAGCTTTGGAGATTGTTGCTTGCATGGAAGAACATGGGATACCGCCAAACAAGACTAAATATACAAGAATATATGTGGAGATGCATTCGAGGATGTTTACGAGTAAGCATGCATCCAGAGCCAGACAGGACAGGAGGATAGAGAGGAAAAGAGCAGCTGAGGCTTTCAAGTTTTGGTTGGGATTGCCTAATTCTTATTATGGGAGTGAGTGGCGACTTGAACCCGATGGAGATGAATATGCTTCTGATTCTGCTTAACTACTACTTACTATACAGTATTCAGCATTTCTGGTTTATAGTTTTGAAAAAAACAATAGAAAAGATTGAAGCATTACAGAATATATTATTTGTATATCAATTGTATCATCTATATAATAAATCAGCTCATTCTAAGACTTATGTTCCCATTGATGGCTAAGATTTAATGTTGTTGATCCAACGATCTCAGATTCCTCCAACGGGTCATGGTATTTTGTTAATTAAGATAGGAAACTGTAGTAATATTATAAATTATTAGTTATGAAATTCTACTGGGCAATTTATATAACCATTGAATATTGCTGTCATATCTTGGGACTCACAGCCAATTAGAGTGGCTGGAGTCAGCCTAGAGATATGTGGTTTCAGTCTCACGGAGGAAAGCTTCGAAGCATTGTAACTTCTTCACGCAAGAGAGTCAATAGAGAGATTATTCACCTTGGATTAAATGTTTGATCCTCACTTTGACTGCTGGTATTTTTGTTTTAACCTTTTGGATTAGAAGTATGCTCCTTTAGAGTACACCCACTAAATAATGGTCATATAACATTCTGTAATTTTGAGAATTTAGTATTTAATTATTTTGGAAAAAATAAATATTTAAATTGGAGAAACTTAAATTCATAATTTGGAGAATTTATTTGAGTGGGAAAAAATATTTTTATTTGGTGACTTTAAGTTAAATTGTTCGAATTAATGTGTGTCGCATTTTGAGGTCGAAATTTGGAAATGTTATAACTTATAAAGTATTTCGGATGACAATTCTGAGTGCGCGGTTGAGTCCGGATGGGTCGAGATAGTCAGAAAAGAGTACTCGGGAGTAGTAATTGGGTCTCGGGGAATTTTTAGGCATAGTTGGGCCCACACGGAGTGATTCAGGCCATTTTAATTAGGCCCATGTGGCCAAAAACGGGATTAAGTTTTTTTTAAACCTAATTGAGGGACTAGTGAACGGCAATTAGCAAATCCCAAACATAGGGTTCGAAAGAGATACAGAGAAAACAAATCAAGAAGCCAATTGGGGTCCTTTTGGAAGCAAATTAAGGGACAAATTGAGTGTTCGTCGTCAAACCAATAACTACACCAACGAATCTGACTCTACGAACAATTCCAGGCAAGTGGTTAACTTGCTGTAATGTTAAATATGTGATATCCAATTCATATTTTAGTGATGTGTAAATTAAAATTCGTTTTTGGGTATAAATGGGTACAAGATGAGTTTTTTGTTAATGGAACACTTAAATGAGATTCAAAGTAAGAATTAAGTGTGTTATAGATCTCTGAGTATAGATATATGATTTGAATGAGAAACCCAGAATATAAAACGGTGGAATTTGGATCTGGAATTGGGATTGTAGAACAAAGTTAATTGAATTTTTATGGAAAAGCCCATTTCGAAAATTATGAAATAAGTGGAGAAATTGTTTATCTTAAGGTCCATATGATGTGTAGGATATAGGTTAAATATGTTTATGTGGTGGGGTGACTTGATTAGAGATTTAAATTAAGATTTACAAACCTTGGGTTTTCGTCAATGGTGGAATACAGAGGCGAAGGAGAAGGCTGACCTGATTGATCGATCGATCGATTGATGGAATTGGTCGATCGATCGACGGTCGAGGATTTCTGACAGTTCGCTCCTTTCTTTTATGGAGTAAATTAGTTCTTTTCCTTTTTGAGGTTTATTTATTTTGAGACAAATAAATACAAGGAATACCTTCTAGTCATTTTAAGTAATTAAAGTTGGGTTTAAGGAGGGTGATAATTGTATGTCACAAAATGGATGAATGTTGAGAAATAAATTTTAGTGTTAATTTTGGACCGAGGAAAATGTTTGGGAATTGTAGTTGATCGATGCTACGTTATCTAATGAATTAAGGAGTAATAAATTTATTAAATCGGAGTCGGAAGATAGACTCGGGAAATATTAAGATACGAGTCAAGTGAGTGAGTCCGGGTATGTTGGTAGAGTGCCATAAGATAATAAAGTTAATTAATGTGTAAATGAATTAAATTAGAGTCAAATCATAGACTCGGGAAAATATTATATTAATTAATGTGTGAAGCATTTATATTAGAGTCAGACCACAGACTCGGGAAGATGATAAATTAAATAAATTAGAGACGGACCATAGACTCGAGAAGATGATAAATTTAGTAAGTGCGCAAATTAATTAGGTTGAGTCAGGCCAGAGACTCAGGAAATTACAGGCTAGTGTTACGGGTTTTGAGTACACGGTAAAGCCGGGGTTTAAATTATATATATATACGGTGTAGTGATAGTATATATGTGTGTATATTGTGTGTGCTATTAAATATTAGTGATTAGATATTTATTTAAATTATATACTCTAGTGCTATCAAGGGAGGTTGCGCGGTGTGGGTGAATCCCCTAACTTGAGGAGTAGGGTGAGTATATCCCCAGGTCATAGCGTCCGGTATATGGGTGAGGGGCAATTCTCACTTTCAGGGAAGGAATAGGACCGCCTCCATTACATTTTTATTTTGGGTCAGGTTGGTGAGCGATTCCAACTTGGGTAACTAGGTTATGTAAGCACACCTAGTGAGATAACACTTTAGAGGAAATCATTTGGTGAGGGTATACTCGGAGGGATGAATATATGCATGATGTATGTGTGGATGTTTTAGTGAAGGTACGTATATAATGGTATTAAATATTATATGCGGGTAATAATACAGTGAGTGATGTATTTAATTTATATACCTTGTGTCACGGTTATGTGTTATTATTTAAGAAGGAAATAAATTAAGTTAATTGGTGAGATAACTTGTAACTCATGAATAATTATACTCGGGTTAGAGTAGTATGGCAATGAGAGGTTATACCAGGACTAGTTGGACGGGATAGTACAACTAGGTGGGGTTAAGGTAACCGTTAGGTGTGCACATTAGTGGAGGGGTGAGAATGTCCTCAAGAGAGTGCGACACTAACTTATATATGAAGCGCATTCATGCATTTTAAATTACTACAGTTAATTCACTTGCTAAATATTTTCAAAATGTTTTGTGTTCTAACCATTGCTATAAAACTATTTTCAAAACCTTTTAGGTGTCCAGCCACAGGGACACCATACTTGATATTCTATTCCAGGGACACCGAGCTGCGGTATATGTGGATGCTAGCAGGAGCTTGGATTAGACGCATCATTCATTCTTTCCTAGAGTAGGAATCATCTATCAGTTTCAGTTTATTTAGGGCATGTCGCCCAGACTTCTCAGTACAGTTTTCAGATGTATTTATTCAGGTGTTGGATGTTGGATTGGATTATTCACTTTGGTGGCCGATGGTCTATTCAACAAATTGTTTAATTAATTATTCAGTTGATTTAATTCAGTTGCGTGAATGGTTTTTATTTAATTCCGCATGTACTGTTTTATTTAATTAAAGTTAAATTTGGCACTAACTTTTGAAATACTAGGTGGTTAGTAAGTTTTAAAAATTTTGCGACAGTGATGCTAAGGATGAACAAACTGGAATTTTTGTTTTAATTTGGTATAGGACTGATCACCCGGTATTTTATTAGGCGGGGTGTCACAGATTGTATCAGAGCATTAGGTACTAGTGTCCTTAGGATCTGTGCGGCTTTTCACGTTTCAGCTTAGCGTTCTTTGATGTAGAACCCTATCATAGGATTTTTGTATTCTCATACGTATGCGCATTTACGTTCTTCTGCCAATTACTTTATATTTGAGGGTGAACTCATATGATTCGATTCTCATTTCAGATGCCGCCCATGAGACAAAGAGCATCTAGGGCAGTAGGGGGAGGTGAGACTAGAGAGGCTCATCAAGAGCCAGAGTTACCGCATCAACTGCCAGAGATGATTTCGGCAGCACAAGTAACTGGATTAGTGGCGCAATCATGTTGAAGCGACGATGATCGCAATGGCAAGGTACTTTTCACGAGATCTGCCACAGGCGTTAGTGGTACCGGATGTTCAAGCCCACCCGGGCCAGTCGGAGTGGCAGCAAGTACGAGAGGTCTTTCAAAAGGGCCACCCACCAGAGTTTCAAGGGGGTTCAGATGTGATGCTAGAGTGTTAGTGGAAGAGAGATATCCAACATCACCTATGCATGGTAGATTGCAATGAGGTGCAAAAGAAAATGCTATCCACTTTTAAGTTAGTGGGAGCAGCGCTGCAGTGGTGGGAGTCAATCGCCACAGTTGAGGAAAGGGATACATTAGCACTTGTAGAGTTTTGGGTTCGGTTCGACCGCAAGTATTTTTCACCAGCAGTGGAGACCGAAATGAGGAGAAAATTTAGAGAGTTGACTCAGGGGGACCGTTCAGTGGCCGATTACGAGGAAGAATTCACCCGTTTGGCAGAATTTTGTACCGGATGAGGTACGCGATGAAGAAAGAAAGAAGTCAAAGTTCATGGATGGGTTAGTCTAGAGGATCAGGCAACATTTGATTGGTAATCCCGCATTAGTGGCTTATACGGACGTTGTTAATGCAACACTCCTTGACTGCGAGGAATATCGCTTCCACGTGAAAGGAAGCAGGAGGGGAGTGGAAGCCAACTAGTCGGATAAAGCAGGTGGGAACAGTACCAGTGGGGTATCCCAACAACAGACAGGGGGACAACAGGGGTAGGATTCCCGACAGGGGAATCAGACCAAGCGATTTAGGTCTGAAGGCTATCGACAGGATGACCAGGACTTCCGACAAGGCCAGCAAGGAAGAGATCAGTGGCAAAATGAATTTATTAGGAGGTGTTTCGTTTGTGGGGAAGCGGGACATGTCAAGAGAGATTGTCCTCAGCGAGGAAGGGGTCAACTACAGGACGAGGTCCTAGATGTGCAGCCACTACAACAAGTCATGGGTGCGTTCAGGAAGGGGGAAGCTGCTCAGGAGCCCGAGGATCAGCCATTGCAGCTAGAGTATGGAGGTAATTATCTTTTTATCCTATGGGCATGGGGTATATTTTGGGTGACAGTGAGGGTGTCACAATATAAAATTATTTTTCACTAAAATTAGCGAGTGAGTCGAATTTAGTGGGTGCGTTGGCTGTAGCAACCATAGTATGTAGATAAAATTTTCCGTGGGGTAGCGGAGTCCTTTGGTGTTAACCACGAGAGGGTGGAGGTGCACAGTGAGAGAAGGTTTGAATTATGCGAGGGGTCTCTACTTTCGAGAATTATGGAAGTAGGGTATATGATTTTTAATATCCGCTGGATAGCGATGGATTTGAACTATTGTGAATAGTTGATGAGTGCATTATTTTGTATTAATTATACCCAAATCTAGGCCTTGTTAGACCCGTTTCATCATTAATAAATAGTTCTTAAAGTCATTTTTATTATTTAAAAGAAAAATACAAATTTTAGAATAAATGGGGTTAATAACGAAATTTTAAGAACTTCACGCTCACATCTTATATTCATTGCCAATCTCTTGTACAAGGTTATTTTTTTAGTATTGGCAGGTTTAAAGTGCAAGCAGAGAAGTTTGGACGCAAATTGAGCACAAAAAGGTCACTTACGCACCTTCAGGAGCAATATTGTAAATTCGGTTGACTTAATCCAGACTCATACCGAACATGAAAATTGAAGGCCTTGAAACAAGGGACGCCTGGGTTCAGACGACGTGACAATTGGAGTTGAAATGAAGAAGTTATGGCCGTGCAAAGTTCAAATTCAAATAAAAGTCAAAGTCAAAGCCCCGGGTCAACGTCCGAAGTCAACCTCGAGATTCGAACACTATTGAAAATTTGTTGGGCTCGAAATGAGGGTCACGTCGGTTCAAACGGCAAGTCAATCAGACTCCGAATGAAGAAGTTATGGTAATTTGGGCTATTGTGCAAATTAGAAAATTTGCGTTTTAATATGTTATTAAATATAATTGGGTGTATGTTTATATTAGAAAGAGATGTTGGGTAAGCTGGTTGGCAGAAGGGAGAGAGTTGCGCGAGGTCAGGGGTTCGACCCCTGCCTGCCCCATTTATTCTTTTTGGCGAAAATCCCTAAACCCAAACCCCCTTGCCCACTAACCAAACCCACCACCCCACTACCAAAACCCATGTTTTATCCCTTCCTTTTTCTTCTGCCGAAGCATCACTAACCAAACCCACCAACCCATGTTTCTTCCCATAATTCCACCCCATTTTCCCCACGTTATGTACCTGATTTTGTCCCATTTTTGGGTTATAACTTAGGGGCTAATTTCGATATTAGAGGGATTTTACTTTTGGAGAGAAAAAAAAAAGAGACACACTTTGAGAGATAAAAAAAAAAATCTGTGTAGAGAGTATTTTTTAGGCACACTTTGGAGGAGCATATTGTGTATTGTAATTCAAGTATTGGACCCGAAATTTTGTAAGTTGACATTTATTAATGAAAATTATTTTTTTCATCTTGCAATATTTGTGTGTCAAATATGTTGTGTGAGTAGTTTAATTACTAGGACTTAGGTGATGTTGTCATGACTAATTAAACAACGCATGTTAATTTAATTTCGTACATATTCCGACGTGTTCTAATTTGAAATAAAAAAATTCGGTATTCGCTTAAAATTACACGAGAGTGTATTTTTAAACCTCAACGAATTAATTATAAATTCATGCTTTAAAAAAAATTTAAAGTTGTCATTTTTGATGAGTTATGCTTGCACTTAGATGTTTTGATACCTCATGCTTAAATACACGTTAAAAATTTTAATCATGATATTTTCGAGGGAATAGGAATTTATGGTGTCTAATTCGAGAGACGTTAAAATATTTTGAGCGCATGTAATGTTAGGGCTGACAATTTTTGACACGATAACCCGTTTATGGTAATAACCCGAAATGCCCCGAAATTGACACGATTAGCTTGTATAGATTTAAGAGTAAACAAAACATATATTCAAATAAAAATCAACGCGACCCGAAAATAACACGACTAACCCGAATTGCCACCCCTATGTAATGTCTTATTCTCCGAAATGTGCGCGACGAGAGTCATTATATTTTGTCTTATAAATTCGGAACTACGAAATTAAATTGATGTGTTAACTTAATTAAAATTGACAAACGGAACCGACGTCCTAGTTTCTTTCTCATTTAATACTATCTCTTGTACTTGTTCGTTTATTCCTTTTTTTTAGAAACTTAATCACTCTTATACAGTCATATGTCTAGTTGGATAATCAATATTTTATAAAGATCGACGAAATCTCTGTGGGTTCGACCCGTACTTTCACCCGCTATATTTCAATACCCCGTGCACTTGCGATAATTTTAACTTTTAAAATTTGACAACAAGTTTTTGGCGCCGTTGTCGGGGATTTCAGTTGATTTTAAGAATATTGATTTTCGGACTAGTTTTAAAAAAAAATCGTATATATATATATATATATTCCAGCAGTATTTTTTTTATTTTTAGAATTTAAAAAAAAAATATTTATAGTCTTTTATGAATAACTAGTTTTTTTTAACACTAGTTTTGTCATAAAAGTACTCACCCCCCCCCCCCCCCCCCCCCAATAAAACTGAAAAGATCAAATATTCCAGCAGCTATTTTTTTCAGAATTAAAAAAGAAAAAAAAGATGTAAAGTCTTTTTTGTGATTAAATAGTGTTTTTGACACTAGTTTTGTCTCAAACTAATTAAAAATTTGAAAATTTTGAAATTAATTATTATTTCTTTTTTTTGAAAATCTCCAGATTTCAACACTGCTGTATATATATAAAAAAAACGATTTTAAATGTTTTACGAGAAACTAGTTATTTTTAACACTAGTTTGTCATAAAAGTAATTAAAAAATTTGAAATTAATTTGTCCCCCTAAAATTTCCAGTTTTTCGTGTTTCTGTAATTTGAAAAAAATAAAAATAAAATAATAATAATAATAAAAAATAAATAAATAAAAAATAAAAAAAATACTTTTTTTATAGTCATTTCAGTAGCATAATTTATATTTTTTTTGAGTATATAATTTTTTTTCTCCATTCTTATAGTGTGTTTTTGGTTATTATTTGTTCTTTTTTTTTGTAAGTGTAAAAATTCGTTGTAAATGCATGTGTAAGTATTTTTGTATTTAATAATTTTTGCACTTTACGCTTGGTATATTTATTTTTTTTGTGTTCGTTTTCAGAAAAAAAAACAAGAGTAGAAAAAAAAGGAGAAAAGAGAAAAACTCGAAAAAGCAAGCAACCGTGGGAAAAACGCTAAAGTTACTTGTGCAATCTTGCCACGCGCACAAGGTACTCTCGGAGACGACTGAAACGGAGACGACTGAAACGGAGGCGACATTTCCCTCCGATCGACGTCAAATAAAAATTCGACCCGGCACAAACAAGTGACCGTAAAAAGTCCACGTCGGAGGTAAGTCTTGTGTGCTCCTACGTGAAACTATTTTCGCAAATTAAAATAAGCACGTTGCATAATTTTACTTAAGGGCAAAAACCCAATTTTAAGATAAGGTGGGGATTTAATCACTCCTCCTTGACCCACAAATCATTAAGCTACCCGAGCATCTGCATAACCCAAGCCATAATTTTAATTTAAAATTGATTAGACATTGTCCATAGGGTGTCACATATCTCATAGGCATATTCTTTTCAAGGCTAGGGTTAAAAGCTAATCCAAACACGAAATTTTCAAATCGATGCCATTTTGACCTTGACTAGGATTGGTGGTTTTTAATGAGTCTTCGTACCGACCACCTACCTGGAGGAAATATTTGGTAAATAGGCGATAGTCCGGAGTTGGTCGTCTTTTAAATTCTCCCTCGTCAAGAATTAGGAGCGCTTTAATTAGCGAGATTATTTCGGAGACCCATTGTCGTCGAATAATCTCGGGAAACTAGATCTTAAAAATTGAACTTCCCCTCACCTAATTCAGATAAACTCAAATTGCTTTGTGTTAGCTTAGGAATTTTGTGGTCTTGTGTCGGATAATTTGCTTTCTCTCTCTCTCTCTCTCTATATATATATAAATTAATTAAATAATATATATATATATATATATATATATATATATATATATATATATATATATATATATATATATATATATATATATATTAATAATAATTAAAAACAAATCGAGTGAGCGCAGTGTATGCTAGGTTGGTGTCGAGATTCTACGGGTCGTTTAGCTAGAGTGGAGTCTAGTATTCCCGATACTGTTATAGGTAGCACCTCGATTTTCACCGAAATGGGAGATGAGCTAGCAACTCGCGCCCTAAAGGATTACCTGTATCCCAATAGGGCAAGCCAACCATCATGCATACTTCTCCCCCCGTACAATGCAAACAATTTCGAGTTCAAGTCGGGAATAATTCATTTACTTCCCATCTTTCGAGGCACAGAAAAGGAGGACCCGTACCTCCACGTGTGTGAGTTTGAAGAAATTTTTGGAATGGTTAGGTTACAACAACTCACCGATGAGATTGTTAAACTAAATTTTTTTCCATTTTCTTTAAAGGACAAAGCTAAGAGTTGGCTACTCTCACTTAAACCAAATTCCATCACTACATGGAATCAGTTGAGTGTTGAATTTTTGTAAAAGTTTTTCCCTAACCAAAAGACGATGGCCATACGTCACGCCATCAATAATTTCAATCAAAAAGAGGGAGATACGTTATGGATGTACTTGGAAAGATTCAAGGACTTGCTCCTGCAATGTCCTCACCACGGAATCGAATTAGGTCACCAAATCCAGATTTTGTATGAGGGTTTCGATTACATTACTCGATCTATGCTTGAACTTATGTGTAGTGGAAATTTCACAGAAAAGAGTGAGGCCGACGCATGGTCATTTTTAGAATCCGTTGCTCAAAAGTCTCAGTGATGGGCACCCCATCGGGATTCGAAGACCACCACAATTAATGAGGGTAATGCTCACCCAGAAGAACAAGGTTTTGGACTAGATGCAAAAGTGGCCACCTTGGCCCGTCGTCTTGAAGCCTTGGAAATGAGTAAAGAGGGTAACCGAGCCACACATGCCGCCGTGCAACATGTAGGGTCACCTATGTGTTTGCTTTGCGATAGTTTCGACCACCTCGTCAAAAGTTTCCCCATCCTTCCGGCCCATAAAGCTCTCACCGAGCAAGAAAACACCCTTTATCAAAATAAGCCCAAGTACGACCCATTTTCCAATTCTTACAATCCAGGTTGGAAGGATCATCCTAACTTTTCATGGTCTAAAGGCCAATACCAGGGTAGTGGAGGTCAATCTTTAAGTAACCCACCCCCTGGTTTCCAAAAGAGCACCTCCGCACCGTCGTTCCCTTCACCCCAAAAGATTCAATCTTTAGAAGAAACGATGAATTTACTTGCCCAAAATACCCTGCAATTTCAACGAATCACGCAAAGTGTCCTCCAATCCGCACAAAAAAACTTGCATGCCAACACCCAATCGATTGCCAAATTAGAGGTACAAGTGAGTAAAATAGACAATGCTTTGAGCGAGAGAAATAAAGTAATGTTCCCAAGCCAACCTGAGCCTAATCCTAAGGGTAACATGCCTAGGGGTCAGTATGTTGTCCAAAATAACACTAGAACATCCACTACCCAAGAGCATGCCAAGGCTATAATCACGCTTAGGTCAGGTAAAGAAGTTGAGAATAATGTCTCACGACCCACCATGAGTGAAACCAAGAAAGGTAAGGAAAATGAGGACCCACCTATGGATCCGCCTTCTTCCTCGCCCTCATATTCCAAACCATCTGTTGAGACCTACGTCCCGAAAACTCCATTTCCACAACGTTTTGTGCCACAAAAGAAAAAGGCGCAAGAGGATAAAATGTTGGAAGTATTTAAGCACGTACAAATTAATATCCCGTTTCTTGATGCCATACAACAAGTTCCATCCTACGCTAAATTTTTGAAGGACCTTTGTACCTTCAAGAGAAGCACCAACGTACCCAAGAAAGCTTTTCTCGCCGAGCAAGCAAGCTCGATAATTTCTTATCGAACTCCCATCAAGTATAAGGATCCCGATATTCCGACGATCTCTATCAAGATAGGGGAGCACCTCATTGAGAAAGCCCTTCTAGATTTAGGAGCAAGCGTGAACCTTCTGCCATACACCATGTACGAGAAATTAGGTTTGGGGGAGTTAAAACCGACTAGGATTACCTTTTCCTTAGCTGACCGTTCTGTGAAAATTTCGAGAGGCATTGTTGAGGACGTCCTAATTAAAGTGGGTGACTTTATATTTCCAGTCGACTTTGTTGTCTTGGACACCCAACAAGTGCAAAATCCTATTGCACAAATCCCTGTTATTTTGGGTCGTCCTTTCCTCGCCACATCTGATGCCGTCATTCGGTGTCATAGCGGCCAATTGAACCTATCATTTGGAAACATGACTATGGACCTTAATGTGTCCAATTTGGCCAAATAACCACCCGATGACGACGAACCCGTGGATGTCGACATGATTGATAGTATTATCCGAGAGACTTTCGAGCAAAATTATAATGACGACCCTTTAACAACTTGTCTTGCCTTTTTTGGGTATGAATTTGATGTCGACCAGTCCATCGAACAAGTCAATGCCCTCCTTGACTCCGCCCCTATCATAGAAGTGGGAAATTGGAAGTCTAAACCTGAGCCCCTCTCACTTTCCATGTCACCTATTCCACCCTCGATTGAAAAAGCCCCTGAGCTTGAATTGAAGCCGTTACCAGAATCACTCGAGTATAGGTTCTTAGGACCTTCTGATACCTTGCCTGTTATCATAGCATCTGACCTAGATAAAGAACAGGAAGGTAAGTTATTGCGTGTTCTCACTGAACACAAAGAAGCCCTCGGTTGGACCATAACCGACATTAAAGGGATAAGTCCGTCAGTGTGCATGCACAGAATACACTTATAAGAAAATGCTAAAAATTCTTGTGAAGCACAACGTCGACTTAACCCCATACTAAAAGAAGTCGTCCAAGCCGAGGTGCTCAAGTTGTTAGATACGGGTATTATTTATCCCATCTCTGATAGCCAATGGGTCAGCCCCATTCAGGTTGTTCCAAAGAAATCTGGTGTTATAGTGGTAAGAAATGATAATAATGAGTTAGTCCCCACTAGGATGCAAACCGGTTGGCGTGTCTGTATAGACTATAGGAAGTTGAACACTGTCGCACGGAAGGATCACTTTCCCCTTTCGTTCATAGACCAAATGCTTGAGAGATTATCCGGTCACCCCTATTAATGTTTTCTCGACAGTTATTCCGGTTATAATAAAATTCCAATTATTCTCGAGGATCAAGAGAAAACCACATTCACTTGTCCATTTGGTACTTTTGCTTATCGACGCATGCCCTTCGGGATATGTAACGTACCCGCTACCTTTCAGCGGTGCATGATGAGTATCTTTTCGGACATGGTCGAAAGGTTTCTTGAGGTTTTTATGGATGATTTCTCTGTGTTTGGGTCTAATTTTGATGAGTGCCTTCACCACCTTACCCTCGTTCTGAAGAGGTGTAAGGAAAAGAACATTGTACTAAATTGGGAGAAGTGTCACTTCATGGTTAAACAAGGCATAGTATTAGGTCATATCATCTCTGAAAAGGGTATCGAGGTTGATAAGGCTAAAATTGATCTCATTTCTAATCTCCCACCCCCAAAAACTGTGCGTGAAATTCGATCATTCTTAGGACATGAGGGTTTTTATCGGAGATTCATTAAGGATTTTAGTAAAATCTCTCGGCCTTTATGCAATCTTCTAGCCAAAGACACACCCTTTGAGTTCACCAATGATTGCCTTCAAGCCTTTGAGAGGCTAAAGAAGGAATTGACCTCAGCACCTATTATGCGACCCCCCGACTGGGGCCGACCTTTCGAAATCATGTGTGACGCTTCCGACTATTCACTAGGTGCGGTTCTGGGTCAGCGAGACGAGAAACTTCCTCATGTTATATACTATGCCAGCAGGACTCTTAACGTTACTCAATTGAATTATTCCACCACTGAGAAAGAGTTCTTGGTTGTCGTATTCGTGCTAGAAAAGTTTAGGTCTTACTTGATAGGATCCAAAGTCATCATTTTCACTGATCACGCGGCCTTGCAACACCTTTTATCTAAAAAGGATACTAAAGCCCGAGGTGGATCCTATTACTTTAAGAGTTTGACCTTGAAATTCGAGATAAAAAGGGTTGTGAGAATGTAGTGGCAGATCACCTCTCTAGGTTGACCGTTGAATCTTCCAATGACTTGTTGCCACTTAATGAGTCTTTCCCCGATGAGCAACTGTTTCTTGTCAACCAACTTTCGTGGTTCGCCGATATTGTGAACTATCTTATGACGGGTGAAATGCCACTGCATTGGTCTAAGCAAGATCGTTCCAAATTTTTAAAGGAAGCCAAGCATTTCTTTTGGGATGACCCGTATATTTTTAAGTATTATCCCGATCAAATCATTCGAAAGTGTGTCCCCGATCACGAGATTCAGAGCGTAATCTCTTTTTGCCATGACCAAGCTTGTGGAGGTCATTTCAGTACTAAGAAAATCGTTGTGAAAATTTTGCAGTGTGGATTCTATTGCCCACCATTTTTCGTGACTCCAATGACTATAGTAGAAGTTTTGACCAATGCCAAAGGTTAGGAAAGATCACTCGTAGGAATATGATTCCATTGAGTCCCATATTGGTCATTGAGGTTTTTGACTGTTGGGGCATTGATTTCATGGGTCCATTACCGAAATCCTACGGTAATCTTTACATCCTTTTGGCAGTTGATTATGTGTCTAAGTGGGTCGAAGCTATACCTAGTCGGACAAATGATCACCACGTGGTAGTCAAATTTATTCGAGAAAACATTTTTTCTCGATTCGGTACACCTCGAGCCATCATTAGTGATCAAGGAACCCATTTCTGCAATCAGACATTTGAGAGTCTCATGAAAAATTATTCAGTCACGCATAAAGTAGGATACTCTTATCATCCTCAAACCAGTGGACAAGTCGAAGTATCCAATAGGAAAATCAAGATAATCATCGAGAAAACAGTGAATCCAAATCGAAAGGGCTGGTCCTTACGGTTATTAGATGCATTGTGGGCTTATCGCACTACCTACAAAACCCCACTTGCTATGTCCCCGTAAAGGCTTGCCTACGAAAAAGCCTGCCACCTTCCGGTAGAGTTAGAACACAAGGCCTATTGGGCTATTAAGACCTTTAATTTCGATTTACCTGCTGCAGGAGAGGTTCAAAAACTCCAACTCAATGAGTTAGAGGAGATTCGGAATGATGCGTACGAAAATACAAAATTGTATAAAGAGAAAATGAAAATGTTCCATGACAAGTCCATCCTACGGAAGTCATTTGAGCCTCGACAAAAAGTTCTCTTGTACAATTCTAGATTGCATCTCTTTCCTGGTAAGTTAAGGTCTAGATGGTCTGGTCCCTTTATTGTTAGGACAGTCTACCCACATGGGGCTGTTGAGATAGAGAATCCTAAAAATGGTGAAATTTTCAAAGTTAATGGTCAAAGGTTGAAGCCATATCTGGAATTGCGAGATCGGGAAGTAGGGGACTTTCTCCTTCAAGACTCGGTATACCATGAGTAAACATAACTTGGGTCGTGTTTTTGTATTATAGTTTTTTTTTCTTTTCTTTTTGTAATTAATTTTCTTCCAGGCAACATGTGTTGGAGAAAGTCCTTCATTACGGTAATATCTTTCATATCTTTTTCGCCTTTAAAATTTTTGCCTTCAACATTGAGGACAATGTAGAAATCAGGTTTGGGGGTATTGAGGTCATTTTTCTCCGCTTTAAAAAAAATCAGAAAATTTTTAAAAATTCAAAAATATTTTCAGTATAAGTGAGTTTTGAAACAATTTCTTAACATAGAATTAATTCACAAATCTCTCAACTTATAATATTTTACACTTAGCCATATAATATGATCGAAAATGGATATTGAGGCGAAAGTTAATATGCTTAAAGAATAAATGTGGAGATTTTAGCCCGGTGAGATATTGTGCCATTCATCATTTTCGAGAGATTTAAATCAATCCGAGTTAAAATAACTCAAACTTTCCTTCAGTAATAAATTCATTGATGATCTCAAATTCATTGTTTTGTTCGATTATTGAAAATAAAAGGTCAAAATCAGAATATTATGCACTAGAAGTCTTAGTAAGTCGTCTGGAGACACAAATTAACTTAATGAAACTTGAGAAATGAGATTAGAACCTCGTTTGAAAGCCCAAAAATTAAGCCCAAACTTCAACATTTTTTTACATTATTACATTGCAAGCCCATTTGAGCCAAAAAGAAGATAAGTCTTTTGTTGAAAGCCCACTATCCTACCCCACTCCAACTAGGAGTTTAAAACCCATAAAAAGAAGCCATACCCATTTTCTGAGAATATTAGGGTAAAATTACGGTTGGAAAAAGGCCAAAAGAAAATGAGGTTACAAGAATGATGTGTGAAAAGAAGAGAATAAAAGAAAAAAAAGGGAGAAGAAAGAAAGAAAAAAAAAGGAAAAAAATGTGAGTTTGAAAAGAAAAAAAGAAAGAGAAAAGAAAAATGGAGGTGAGAAAAAGTACCTAAAAGTCAAAATACCGAAAAACCTCTATATTCTCAGAAATTTTGAACTCCAAAAGCCATTCTTTCTAGCCAAAATTCGAGCCTACAATAAAACCAAAGAAAGTCCTAATCGATCTCAAGTGAAGTTAGTTAAAGTGTGGAGAGAAGATGAATAGGATCTATGGTGTGATTCAATGTTTTCAAAAAGTAATCTATTTTCCGTTCATGAGATCATATTCATCCATTATAAAAAGTTCGTTCTTGATCATGTATATGTGAAATTTGGTCATATAAATTTACTCTTTTATTCACATATACCGAGAGAAAATAACCCATTTCCGAGTGTTCGATTATGAGTGCATTCTGTGAGACTTTGAAATCAAAACGAACCTTCAGATAAGAAATGTAACGATCAAATCTTTTGAAATGGACGGTTATATTGGCTATGCACACACACACACACGATAAGTTGGGATTGAAAAGTGAAGTTCTACTATATTTATGAAGTTTGCATTCGAACTTGGTTATATTACATTTGTGTCTTTTGTAAATATAGTCAGATTTTGAATTTTGTGGGTATATTCACTGCAAACCCTCATGAGACAAAACTCGTCCACTAGGGTAACCTAGGGGTTTAACGGCTTGTTGCACATGCTAAGTGCAATCATGATTCCTACGAAAGTGCGTTAGATTTTAATTTTTGCTCGAGGACTAGCAAAGTTTAGGTTTGGGGTTATTTGATGAGTGCATTATTTTGTATTAATTATACCCAAATCTAGGCCTTGTTAGCCCTGTTGCATCATTAATAAATAGTTCTTAAAGTCATTTTTATCATTTAAAAGAAAAATATAAATTTCAGAATAAATGGGGTTAATAATGCAATTTTAAGAACTTCACGCTCACATCTTATATTCATTGCTAATCTCTTGTACAATGTTATTTTTTAGTATTGACAGGTTTAAAGTGCAAGCAGAGAAGTCTAGACGCAAATTGAGCATGAAAAGGTCACTTACGCACCTTCAAGAGCAATATTGTAAATTCGGTTGACTTAATCCAGACCCAGACCAAACACGAAAATTGAAGGCCTTGAAACAAGGGACGCCTGGGTTCAAACGGCGTGACAATCGGAGTTGAAACGAAGAAGTTATTGCCGTGCAAAGTTCGAATTCAAATGAAAGTCAAAGTCAAATCCCCGGGTCAACACCCGAAGTCAACCTCGAGATTCAAACACTTTTGAAAATTTGTTGGGCTCGAAATGAGGGTCACGTCGATTCAAACGGCAAGTCAATCAGACTCCGAATGAAGAAGTTATGGTGATTTGGGCTATTGTGCAAATTAGGAAATTTGGGTTTTTATATGTTGTTAAATATAATTGGGTGTATGTTTATATTAGGAAGAGATGTTGGGTAAGTTGGTTGGCAGAAGGGAGAGAGCTGTGCGAGGTCAGGGGTTCGACCCCTGACTGCCCCATTTATTCTTTTTGGTGAAAATCCCTAAACCCAAACCCACTTGCCCACTAACCAAACCCACCATCCCACTACCAAAACCCATGTTTTCTCCCTTCCTTTTTCTTCTGCCAAAGCAGCACTAACCAAACCCACAACCCATGTTTTTTCCCATAATTCCACCCCATTTTCCCCACGTTATGTACCTGATTTAGTCCCATTTTTGGGTTATAAATTAGGGGCTAATTTCGATATTAGAGGGATTTTACTTTTGGAGATAAAAAAAAAGAGACACACTTTGAGAGATAAAAAAAAAATCTGTGTAGAGAGTATTTTTGAGGCACACTTTGGAGGAGCATATTGTGTATTGTAATTCAAATATTGGACCCGAAATTTTGTAAGTTGACATTTATTAATGAAAATTATTTTTTTCATCTTGCAATATTTGTGTGTCAAATATGTTGTGTGAGTAGTTTAATTACTAGGACTTAGGTGATGTTTGCCATGACTAATTAAACCACGCATGTTAATTTAATTTCGTACATATTCCGACGTGTTCTAATTTGAAATAAAAAAATTCGGTATTCGCTTAAAATTACACGAGAGGTTATTTTTAAACGTCAACGAATTAATTATAAATTCATGCTTTAAAAAAAATTAAAGTTGTCATTTTTGATGGGTTATGCTTGCACTTAGATGTTTTGATACCTCATGCTTAAATACATGTTAAAAATTTTAATCATGATATTTTCGAGGGAATAGGGATTTATGGTGTAATTCAAGAGACGTTAACATATTTTGAGCGCATGTAATGTTTTATTCTCCGAAATGTACGCGACGAGAGTCGGTATATTTTGTGTTGTAAATTCGGAACTACGAAATCAAATTGATGTGTTAATTTAATTAAAATTGACAAACGGAACCGACGTCCTAGTTTCTTCCTCATTTAATACTATCTCTTGTACTTGTTCGTTTATTCCTTTTTTTTTAGAAACTTAATCACTCTTATACAGTCATATGTCTAGTTGGACAATCAATATTTTATAAAGATCGACGAAATCTCTGTGGGTTCGACCCGTACTTACACCCGATATATTTCAATAGCCCGTGCACTTGCGGTAATTTTAACTTTTAAAATTTGACAACAATATTGGAGGTATGTTTGGTGTTCGCGACACCAGGATATGAAGGATTTTTACTAGGTATCACCTGAGAGGGCGTCTAGCCTATATATATATATGTTGTATTGTGTGGTGCGATAGATACATAATGAGGTCTTGTGTTCTCATATTTTATCCCGGTAAGTAAGGGAGTCTACTAAAGTGAATCAGGGTGGCTAAATTTATTTTCGAGTAGGGAGAGATAACTCGGGGTTTATTTTGCGCAAGAGCTAGTGATAATAAGGGCACGGTATTTTATGTTGTCTTTTGTATCATAAGAGTAGGCGTGTATGCTTTTGTGTTAATAGACAAGTATTTGGGAGTACGTACTATGGGTTGAGGGTCTAACAGATCCCAACGACCCACAATGTTAGGTAGTAGTGTATCGGGGGGGGGGGGTTCCTTGTTTGGATTTCTGTTGTGAGACGTCCCACGCATGAAACTTAGCACAACGTTGGAAGTGGGGATATATTTGGTCGTTAGTACCTGGGTTGGGTACCCTAGTTATTATTCATATATGTAAGGACATTTTTTTCATGTCCAACATGTTATATTTTTGTATGTCGTACGCCGCTACATTTTCCACGTCTCTACACGATCTCACATGACGGCCTCAATCCGAATTTCGATAATCAAGCATTAAACATCTCCATCATGTGTCCCATATCTTCCTCAACGACTTCATGTTCCATGATTTTAGGGACTTTATGCATGTGGTACGCAAAAAAAGTCAAAACAGTGAAGGAAGGAAAGATATGGAAGTTCAAGGGAACTTTGGTAATTTTACAAACACCATCCTGAGGTCTGGGCAACTGAAAAGTTAAATATCTCACCGTAACGAAGATACTGAAAGAAATGGCACCTCAATCCGAGCTACGGTGAAGAAGTAATGGCCCTTTGAAAATTGAGAAAATCCTTTGGTGAATGCAGTGTAATTTTAACGCCCCAAACCAGCGATCTTTTGCGAACCGAAGGCTAAACCGGTTTGGAGGGCGAATCGGTTCGCGGTACACCCAAACTGGTTCGGGGTACTTGTACGCTGGCAAAGTTCCAGAATTTTAAAACTCTCTTTAGTTTCCTTATAAAAGCCAACTTCGGGGGAGTTATTTTGCAAGACTTGGAGAGACGATTTTGAGAGTTCTAATTACTCTAGTCTTCATATTTTTGAGTCCCAAGACTCACGTTTTGATTCACATATCATTGCCAAACCTTTGTGAATCTTTTGGATCCCAAGAACACTTTGTTTTTTTTCATTTGCCGTGGAGTGCGTCTCTACACCGTATGGCTGCATGTCATTGAGGATCTGGCTGCGTGAAGATTCTTTGCTGAAGATTGGGCTCCGAGTCCTTAGAGGGTGTTGCGTGTATTCTCTTGCTGAGTTCAAGACTGTGTATTTTTGTGGGTTGATTGCGCGTTGATCCATTGCAGATTTCTCTATGTAATTGTAAGTTGCGATTTATAAATTCATAGTGAAATAAAGGTTTTACCCTAAAGGTTTTTTTCCCTGAAATCTGTGTCTCAGCATATTTACTGTGTCGCATGCCTTATATTCGATGGGTTGATTTAGATGCATGTTTAAGGGCTAAATTTATTTGAATTAAAAGTAGACCCAAATTAAATAAGGTTTAATTGGATATTTGCGAATTTAATCAATTATCACACCGTCGCACTTTTCAATATATGTGATATGACTACGGGTTGGAAGTTGTATTACAGGTCACGACTAACATAGTCGGGTAACTTTCGTGCGGTAAAGCACGGGGATAGGGTGTATGGGCACCCAAGTTAATTAAGGTAACTTTTGTGCGGTCAAGAACGGGTAAGGGTGTATGGGCGCCCTGGCTAATTAAAATGCATATTTGTGTAATTTATAGTTAGAAGCGGGAGAGATAGATATAGCGAGCTTAGAGGCACATGACTAGAGAGTGAGATTTGAGATTTGGAGCACTAGGCTCATCTTAATTTCGAGGACGAAATTCCTTTGTAAGGGGGGAAGTATGTAACACCCCATAATTTTGAGGATTTAGTATTTAATTATTTTGGGAGATATAAATATTTAAATTGGAGAAACTTAAATTCATTATTTGGAGAATTTATTTGAGTGGGAAAAATTATTTTTATTTGGTGACTTTAAGATAAATTGTTCGAATTCATGTGTGTCACATTTTGAGGTCGAAATTTGGAAATGTTATAAAATATTTCGGATGACAATTCTGAGTGCGCGGTTGGTTCCGGATGGGTCGAGATAGTCACAAAAGAGTACTCAGGGGTTGTAATTGGATCTCGGGGCATTTTGAGGCATAGTTGGGCCTACACGGAGTGATTCAGGCCATTTTAATTAGGCCCATGTGGCCAAAAACGGGATTAAGTTTTTTTTTTAACCTAATTGAGGGACTAGTGAATGACAGTTAGCAAATTCCAAACCTAGGGTTCGAAAGAGATACAAAGAAAACAAATTAAGAAGCCAATTGAGGGTCTTTTGGAAGCAAATTAAGGGACAAATTGAGTGTTCATCGACAAACCAATAACTACACCAACGAATCTGGCTCTACAAAAAATTCCAGGCAAGTGGTTAACTTGATGTAATGTTAAATTTGTGATATCCAATTCATATTTTAGTGATGTGTAAATCAAAATTCGTTTTTGGGTATAAATGGGTACAAGATGGGGTTTTTGTTAATGGAACACTTGAATGAGATTCAAAGTAAGAATTAGGTGTGTTATAGATCTCGAAGTATAGATATATGATTTGAATGAGAAAACCGCAATATAAAATGGTGGAATTTGGATATGGAATTGGGATTGTAGAACAAAGTTAATTGAATTTTAGGGAAAAGCCCATTTCGAAAATTATGAATTAAGTGGAGAAATTGTTTATCTTAAGGTCCATATGATGTGTAGGATGTAGGTTAAACATGTTTATGTGGTGGGGTGACTTGATTAGAGGTTTAAATTAAGGTTTACAAACCTTGGGTTTTCGTCAATGGTGGAATACAGAGGCGAAGGAGAAAGCTGACCTGATCGATCGATCGATCGATGGAATTGGTCGATCGATCGACGGTCAAGGATTTCTAACAGTTCGCTCCTTTCTTTTATGGAGTAAATTAGTTCTTTTCCTTTTTAAGGTTTATTTATTTAGAGACAAATAAATACAAGGAATACCTTCTAGTCATTTTAAGTAATTAAAGTTGGGTTTAAGGAGGGTGATAATTGTATGTCACAAAATGGATGAATGTTGAGAAATAAATTTTAGTGTTAATTTCGGACTGAGGAAAATGTTTGGGAATTGTAGTTGAGCGACGCTACATTATCTAATGAATTAAGGAGTAATAAATTTATTAAATTGGAGTCGGAAGATAGACTCGGGAAATATTAAGATATGAGTCAAGTGAGTGAGTCCGGGTATGTTGGTAGAGTGCCACAAGATAATAAAGTTAATTAATGTGTAAATTAATTAAATTAGAGTCAAATCATAGACTCGGACAAATATTATATTAATTAATGTGTGAAGTATTTATATTAGAGTCGGACCATAGACTCGGAAAGATGATAAATTTAATGAATGCGAAAATTAATTACGTAGAGTCAGGCCAGAGACTCAGGAAATGACAGGCTAGTGTTATGGATTTTGAGTACATGGTAAAACCGGGGTTTAAATTATATATATACGGTGTAGTGATAGTATATATGTGTGTATATTGTGTGTGCTATTAAATATCAGTGATTAGATATTTATTTAAATTATATACTCTAGTGCTATCAATGGAGGTTGCGCAGTGTGGGTGAATCCCTTAGATTGAGGAGTAGGGTGAGTATATCCCCAGGTCATAGTGTTCCGTATATGGGTGAGGGGCCATTCTCACTTTCAGGGAAGGAATATGACTACCTCCATTACGTTTTATTTTGGGCCAGATTGGTGAGCTATTCTAACTTGGGTAACTAGGTTATGTGAGCACACCTAGTGAGATAGCACTTTAGAGGTAATCATCCGGTGAGGGTATACTCGGAGGGATGAATAAATGCATGATGTATGTGTGGATGTTTTAGTAAAGGTACGT
Organism: Sambucus nigra; assembly: GCA_949130495.1. Lineage (NCBI taxonomy): Eukaryota > Viridiplantae > Streptophyta > Magnoliopsida > Dipsacales > Adoxaceae > Sambucus > Sambucus nigra. The sequence goes on along the minus strand of OX422208.1, from coordinate 577,770,058 downwards.
ATATAATGGTATTAAATATTATATGCGGGTAATAATACAGTGTGTGATGTATTTACTTTATATAACTTGTGTCACGGTTATGTGCTATTATTTAAGAAGGAAATAAATTAAGTTAATTGGTGAGATAACTTGTATCTCATAATAATTATACTCAGGTTAGAGTAGTATGGCAATGAGAGGTTATACCAGGACTAGTTGGACGGGATAGTACAACTAGGTGGGGTTAAGGTAACCGTTAGGTGTGCACATTAGTGAGGGGTGAGAATGTCCTCAAGAGAGTGCAACACTAACTTATATATGAAGCGCATTCATGCATTTTAAATTACTGCAGTTAATTCACTTGCTAAATATTTTCAAAATGTCTTGGGTTCTAACCCTTGCTATAAAACTATTTTCAAAACCTTTTAGGTGTCCAGCCACAGGAACGCCAGACTTGATATTCTATTCCAGGGACACGGAGCTGCAACATATGTGGATGCTAGCAGGAGCTTGGATTAGACGCATCGTTCATTATTTCCTAGAGTAGGAATCATCTATCAGTTTCAGTTTATTTAGGGCATGTCGCCCAGACTTTTCAGTACAATTTTTAGATGTATTTATTCAGGTGTTGGATGTTTGTATTGGATTATTCACTTTGGTGGCTGTTGACGCCACTAAAATATACAGATAAATGATGAGGATGAGGATGAGATTGAAGATGAAGATAAACATTCACATCAAACATATAAGAGACAAAAGGTTTTTAAAGTGGTTCGGCTATGAATAAAGCCTATGTCCACTGTTATTTTATTCCCAAGGGTTTACAATAGCACAACATGGTGTAGAGAGAGAAAGCATGTGTATCTTGTGTATGGTGTTTCTTAGTTGTACCCCCCCACTGGCTAAGGGAATACATGTATTTATAGCCTTGAGGCTGTCAATATGAAAAGGCTATGTGTTGTCATCTATTGATACAGTAGAATGTACATTAAGGCTCATTAAATGCGTTATTATCTTCATTAATGCACATTAAATGCATAGTTATCCTTTGATCTTCCTGGTTGATTGCTCTTCACACTAAGTAGCTTAGTATGCTATGTGTTGGTTGCTATGCCGACCAACTCTCCTCGGGTGCTGAGTAACTCTCCTCGGGTGCCGATCAACTCTCCTCGGGTACCGACTAACTCTCCTCGGGTGTCGATCAACTCTCCTCGGGTTCCGAATAAGTATAAATATTACCACATAGGATGACATGTGTCCTTTTCTGATTGGTCCTCGTAGTTGGAGAATTTTTGTGTCAACAGAAGCCCCCAATGCTCCATGATTGATGGTTCACTGAAAGGATGGAATATTTATTCTACAATGTTGCTCGGTGCTCGTGAAATTCTTGATCTACCTTCTTCATTTGTTCAACATAAAGTTCACTATCTCCTGGACGACATATGATGCAGGCTGATCGATGGTTGCTAATATCTCTTTTGAGGAACTCTGTTCGTCAATCGAACGTGTTCTATGTATCACCCCTGGGAATTTGGATGCAGCTATGCCATAGTATGCAACTTGTAGCTTGTCATAATCTTCAAGTATATTGATTGGTTTGCTAGCCGACCAACTGCCTCCTGTGACGAGCAACTGAGTGTTAACTTCACGTGCTTGATTTTTCTGATTTCTGCTCCTATGAATACTTTGTCAAGTAAAATACTAGCTTTTGAACCCAATTTTTCAATCTGATTAGTACTAAGCTTGTGGTGGACTTCGAAACATTTTCATACAACTTCTTCTTTAATGTTGGTCGGGACAGTAGTAGTAAAGATCTCAGTGATGTAGATGCTGAATCTGACTCCTGAACTTTAATAGCATGTGCATAATAACTCCTAAGCAAGAAAAACAACTTCTGAATGATAATTAGTCGGGGCTGAATCTGATGATGTTATGAGAATGTGCCACCGAATGAACAACTGGATTTGTAATAGAGCCCCCAAGTGTGGAATATGATCTTTGAATTCTTTCTCGACCTTAAAGTATGTTATTTGACAAATTTTCTTATTTTGCATAGATAATAAGATTTGCTCCACCTGCTGTCTGTTGTCTGACCAACCAAATTTATTATTTGTTGATTGACCGACCAACCAAAATTGGTGTTGATAGATGACCGACCAACCGTAGTTGGTGGTAATAGATGTTGCTTCCCGACCAATCGGAGTTGGTGGTAATTGAATTGCCGACCAACCAAAGTTAGTGGTGTGTTACTTCCCGAACAATCGGAGTTGATGGTAATTTGCTTCCCGACCAACCGGAGTTGGTGGTGATTGAATTGCCTACCAATCGGAGTTGGTGGTGTGTTGCTTTCCGACCAATCGGAGTTGGTGGTAATTGATAATAAATGCTAGAGACTTCCTCGGAGCTGACCAACAGATTGTTGGGAATAAGATATAATAAATGCTGGAGACCTCCTCAACAGATTGTTGGGAATAAGATAATATAAATGCTGGAGACCTCCTTGGAGCTGAATATATTTTGACGAGCTCTATGCTGAGATAAATATAGAATATGCATCCGAATAGATATAAAGAATGATTCAGAATAATAATAAAGTGTCTAGCTGATCTGTCGAGGCGAAATTGTATAAGAATAAGGATAATATTTTCCACAATATAAGAATATGGCTGAGAACTTTGCTGAGCCTGAATATAAATAAGAATTACCCCAACCAACTATCCGTTGGGGGTGAAATATAATAAATGTTGCAGATCTCTTTGGAGCTGAATATATATCTCTTCGAGCTCCATGCTGAGGTGAATATATAATATGAATCCAAATGGATATATAGAATAATTCGTGCCTGAGCAGATATCCGAGAAATAATACAATCAATAGTGCCTCATTGAGGTAAAATTTCACAATGCCGAGCAATGATAATATTATCCAGAAGTTTGAGATTATTTTCGAGCATTCGTCAACACTGAATCTTGTACCTGTAAAAATTATTAACTTGCCCTACCATATGTGTAGGCTGAATTGATTAGTTTTCATGAGAATAATCTAGACAATATAATGAATGTATGATATATATTTGCTCGGGCAATAAAAATATCAATTTCAAAATTTGAAATAATATATGTTCGGTTGATCTGTCGAGATTAAATTGCCTGATGTCGAGTAATAACAGTTTCCAGAGGTTTAAGATTGTGGCCGAACTTTCGTCAGGATTGAATCTTGTACCTAAGGAATTTAATAAATTGCCCTACTATATGTATAGGATGAATTGATTAGTCATTAGAATAATTTAGTCAACTAATCAATATATATGATATGTATATGCTCGGGCAATAAAAATATCAAATTAATATAATATGTTTTGTGCCAAACGTGTGTCATGTGAGCATATTTTTATCAAATAGATGCTATAAGGTTTTGTTTAGAATTTTTGTGCAAATTTCAACTATAAATTTGTTTAAAAAATTTATTTGATTCTTAAGAAAGAATAATGAGGTGGTATTATTAGCCAATCATGTGCCCATTTTAGTAGAGCCTTTCCATCTGAGAATAGGCATGGATTCACGATTTTTCATATCTGCTACCATCCATCTGTTCCCTAGTCATAGGGGGTCGAGAATTCGTCAACTTGTGCAACTTCGGTTGTCGAACAACACTAGGTCCGTCGACCAAGAAGTGATTTTGCCGACTAAGAAACTATGGTGAAGTTGCTAACCATTAAAAAGTGATGCTGACCAAGATCAGTTAATCGGGAAACCTTCATTTGTATAAAACTTGTTGCCGACTTATACAAAAGATTCTGATACCAAATTCCAAGGTAGTGATCGGAAAGATAACTTCTTGGGTTTGCTGTTAACAGAATCTGTTTGCCGACCAGCATCAGATGCATCCGACTAGCTATAGGTTGATCGTCCCATAATGTCACCGACCAATAATTGATACTGTCGATCAATGGTACGGGTGCGGCCGACCAATATTTGATGTTGCCAGCCTGTTTAGCTGCTGCCGACCTGTAATAGGAGAACTTCCGACCAACAAAAGATGGTCTGAAGTCGATGCCGACCAACAATAGATTTTTCCCCTTACCAACTATATATACGCCGACCAACAAAAATGGTCTCCGACCAACAGTAGATCAGCACCTGATATCTCCGACCATTATCAAATGCATCCGAACAGTAATAGTTGCCGACCAACAAGTCTGAGATCTGTTATCAGAGAACCTATACTTAGGTGGAAAATAAAAAAATGGTTGAAGATGGGATCCGAACAGAAATTACAATACAACTGGTTTCCAATTATAAAGCGTGTAACATTGTTTCTTAACAGTGATATGTGATCCAGAGACTCCCAATGTGTGTAGCACCTATTTTCGACTAATAATTGGTATTACCGAGCAATAATAATTTCCCCCGCCGGTGATAGATTGTGCCGACCAGGCATAGGAAATCCCCCGACATGTTGTCCGTATTTTCTTTTGTTGCCGATCAACTGATAGTCATCTCAGAAAGTGATTGCTGACCAATAGGCTGATAAATGTTTTAGGTCGGTAAGGTATATATAAGTAGGCAGTTAATTCGAGTGGATTTTGTGTTGGCCATGGACAGCTTTGACTGCCAACCGATAAGAAAAATCGAAGATGGATGAGAGAAAACAGTTCTGAAAAATTATTAGTAATTATAACAATCACAGATAATCGAAGTGGATAAATAATAAAATCAGGGCATAAATCATCTGATTATTGCAGTCGGTTGGTTTTTTAATCAACCCCGTTTATGGGTTTCAGAATAAAAATTTTCAACCATAAAAAAAAATCTTGGGGAAGAGAGAGGTCATAGACGATCAGTTGGGTTGTGGGTTTTGTGAATTCGCCAACCGGTTGTTATATTATTTTTTTGATCGTATAAACCTGGATAATGGATGGGCGTTTGGTGTTCTGTTCAATGGATTTTGAAGTAATTTTCACTCCGAATCTCAAATTCACCCCGATTCGTAAATTTCTTGAGAATAAATTATCTAAAAAAAAAACAGTGCCAGATTTATTTGTAAATACTGTCAATATTTTTAACAAGAGTGTCTATCCATTCTTAAAATTCTGAGATCCAGGAATCAAATAATCCAAATTTGATGGCAGATATACGAATCAAATTTATGCAGAAAAGTTTATGATGAAAGAAATTCGTTGATGTTTATTTCACGATATAAAATTTTTACTTGAGAATCAAGCCAAAAGTTATGATTTATGAAATCCACCATTTTACAGATTTCTTAATAAGAATTAATCTAACAGTTATGATTTTAAAATCATGATATGCAATATTTTGCAGATAAAAATTGGACAATTAATTTATGCATGTAAACATAAAAATCATGATTAAATTAAAAGATGTATGTATTATTGATTATACGTAGAGAAAATAAAAACTTAGATTTTGATGGAGAATAATGCTTGTAACACGTTCCCACAGACGACACCAATCTGTTGAAGACAGAAAATGGCCTCTGCCATTTTAGTGGCGTCAACAGCAGATAAATGATGAGTATGAGATTGAAGATGAAGATAAACATTCACATCAAACATATAAGAGACAAAAGGTTTTTAAAGTGGTTCGGCTATGAATAAAGCCTACGTCCACTATTATTTTATTCCCAAGGGTTTACAATAGCACAATATGGTGTAGAGAGAGAAAGCATGTGTATCTTGTGTATGGTGTTTCTTAGTTGTCCCCCCCCCCACTCTTTGGCTAAGGGAATACATGTATTTATAGCCTTGAGGCTGTCAATATGAAAGGCTATGTGTTGTCATCTATTGATACAGTAGAAATGTACATTAAGGCTCATTAAATGTGTTGTTATCTTCATTAATGCACATTAAATGCATAGTTATCCTTTGATCTTCCTGGTTGATTGCTCTGCACGCTAAGTAGCTTGGTATGCTATGTGTTGGTTGGTATGCCGACCAACTCTCCTCGGGTGCTGACTAACTCTCCTCGGGTGCCGACCAACTCGCCTCGGGTGTCGATCAACTCTCCTCGAGTTCCGAATAAGTATAAATATTGCCACCTAGGATGACATGTGTCCTTTTTTGATTGGTCCTCGTAGATGGAGAATTTTTGTGTCAACAGTGGCCGATGGTTTATTTGGCAAATTGTTTAATTAATTATTTAGTTGATTTAATTTAGTTGTGTGAATGGTTTTTATTTAATTTCGCATGTACTATTTTGTTTAATTAAAGTTAAATTTGGCACCAGCTTTTGAAAAACTAGATGGTTAGTAAGTTTTAAAAAGTTTTCGACAGCGATGCTAAGGATGAACCAACTGGGATTCCTATTTTAATTTGGTATAGGACTAATCACCCGTTATTTTATTAGGCGGGGTGTCACAGGTCTCACCCACACCCTTAAATGGTTCGGCTTTTTAACACAAACACACACACACACACACATAAATACACTTCTTATGTATAATAAACCCACCTAGGTTCTCTCTCCTGTGTAGGAAACTTGTTTTATGTCAATATTCTTGTGTGTGTGTGTGTGTATAACTATTGGTGAGAATGATATACTCACAATAAGACCTTGTAGCCTAGTGGTAACTTTTGTGTCCCCTTTAGGGGAGGTCATGAGTTTAAGTCCCACTAAGGGGATTTAAGAGGATTTGGGGTATTTATACCTAAATAGATATATAATTATTATATTATATATTAAGACTTGGGACTTGGGGACTTGGTCTTGGGTCCTAATAATCAGTTAATTTTAATTTCGTCGTTAAATAATTTTATTTAATTCAATTTTAATTAATATTAAAAATCATTTTATTTAATTAATTAAAAATTATTTTATGATTAAAATTAAAACACGTTTTTCTTAATTAGACGTTGGGAGTGATTTAGTGGGAGAAGTGGTCACCCACGTTTTGGGGGGAGTGGGTGGTTTCTGCATCCCTTTATATAAGGGATATGCAGATCAGTTTCTAATCACTTTTTCAATCTCTCTCTCTCTAAAAAACGTCCTTCTTCATACTCCAATTCTGGGCATAATCTCTTGTGATTTTAAAGTCATCCATTGAGTGCTTCAATCGGACGAATTGTGCTGTTGAATCCTGGGGACAGTTATCTGAGGCTCGAAGCATCACTGATTAACGTGCGGGCGATATTTCTGTCTTAGGACTGTGTGTCTAACACACACCTCAGCATCCAGATAAGTCGTTCCAATTTATTATTAACTTTTTTGGTTTTCCCGTATACGTATATAACAATCTAAGACAAAAATAAAATTTTATATTCGTACAATGGGGAAATTTGATCATGCCGCTATCGCCTCTGCTAGGCCTGAAAAATTTGTTGGTTTGAATTTTAAACGTTGGCAACAAAAAATGCAATTTTATCTGAACCTGTTGGAACTCGATCACACGTTAGAAGTTAAGGAAGATAATTCTGAAGAGACCGAACCTGCAAAAATTGCTGTTAATCAACTTTGGGAAAAATCTGATTTTATGTGCAAAAATCATATTCTGAACAATTTGGATGATGCCCTGTATGATATTTATTTTTCTGTCCCCACTGCTAGAGAGTTATGGTTGATGTTAGATAAGAAATATAAAACTGAAGATGCTGGAAGTAAGAAATTTGCTGTTAGTCATTTTCTGGATTTTAAAATGGTTGATGAAAAATTTGTTTTGTCACAATTGGAAGAACTTCAAGTCATTATTCATGAAATTCATGCTGAGGGTATGTCAATTAGTGAGGGTTTTCAAGTCGCATCTGTTATTGAGAAAGTTTCCCTTTCCTGGAAAGAATTTAGAAATGGCCTTAAACATAAACGTAAAGATATGACTGTGGAAGATCTCACTGTTAGACTTAGAATTGAAGAGGATAATTGCGTTAAGAAAAAAAGAGATGGTTTCATGGCTATGGCTGTCAAAGCAAACATTGCTGAAAGTAGTGGGGGGACCAAAAATTAATTTAAGCCAAATAAGTACCAACATAAATTTAAGGGAAAAAGAAAAGCACCAAATAATGCTAAGAAACCTAAAGGTGAGATTAAGAAATTCGGGGGAATTTTTTTTGTTTGTGGTAAACCTGGACATCGAGCCCAAGACTGCTTCAAAAGGAAAAATAATGAGAATTTCAAAAAACCTAATGGGGGTGCACAAGCTTCAATTGTTGAAACTGATAATTTTTCTACTGTTATTTCAGAGGCACACCTGGTTAGCAACATTAAGGACTGATGGGTGGACACCTGGGCCACCCGACACATCTGTGGAGACAAGAGTATTTTTTCCCACTACGAGGTGGTGGGAAGTGATGAAAAGCTCTACATGGGCAATTCTTCAGTAGCTGCTGTTGCTGGAAAAGGGAAGGTGGATTTAAAATTCACTTCTGGAAAAGTCCTAACGTTGAACGAGGTGTTGCACATGCCCGGCATTAGAAAAAATTTGGTCTCAGGCTCGTTGTTGAGTAAAAAGGGTTTTAAAATGGTTTTTGAATCTGATCAGTTTGTTTTATCTAAAAATGGGGTGTTTGTGGGAAAGGGTTACATGTGTGAGGGATTATTCAAATTAAATGTAACTGTTGACTCTGTTTTTAATGTAGTTAATTTTTCTGATTATCTCTCTGGTTCCTTATATTTATGGCATAGTAGACTTGGACATGTTAATTTTGCTCCACTTAGAAGATTAATGAATTTAGGAGATATTCCTAAACTGCATGCAAATGTTGAATACAAATGTGAAATATGTGTTGAATCAAAATTCAAAAGAAAACATTTTCAAATTATACAACGCTCTACTGAAATTTTGGGATTAATTCATATCAATTTGTGTGACTTAAAAGGAATTCAAACAAGGGGTAGGAAAAAATATTTTATCACCTTTATAGATGATCACACGAAATTCTGTTATGTGTATCTTTTGAGATCTAAGGATGAAGCACTTGAGAAATTCAAACTATATAAAACAGAAGTTGAAAATCAACTAAATCAAAAAAATAAAATTGTGAGATCAGATAGAGGAGGAGAATATTCTGAGCCTTTTAATGATTTTTGTAAAATACATTGCATAATATATCAAACTACGGCACCATATTGTCCACAATAAAATGGTGTGGCGGAACGTAAAAATCAAACGCTAAAGGATATGGTAAATGCTATGTTAAATAACTCGGGTCTTCCTCACAATTTATGGGGTGAAGCGTTAATTTCAGCTTGTTATATTTTATACAAAATTTCCCCTAAGAAATCTGATAAATCTCCTTATGAATTATGGAAAGGAAGAAAGCCTTCATATAAATACTTAAAAGTGTGGGGGTGTTTAGAAAAAGTAGTTCTGCCTCCACCAAAATGAACTAAACTCGGACCTAAAACTGTTAATTGTGTATTTATAGGAAATGCTCGAAACAGTAGTGCATATAGGTTCCTTGTGTTTAAATCAGATGTAGATAATGTATCTACAAATACTATTATTAAATCTCGTGATGCAGAATTTTTTGAACATATTTTTCCACATAATCCCACTACTAGACTTGAGAATGCTCCTTCGAACATTTATATGTCATCTAGTAGTAGGCAAGAGAATGATATGGAAATACAGGAACTTAGGAAAAGTAAAAGATGTAAAATAGATAAATCTTTTGGGCCTGATTATATTTCATTGTTGTCCGAGGGGGATCCTCAATCTTATCACGATGCTCTTATCTCTCCCGAAGCTCCATTTTGGAAAGAGGCTGTTAATAGTGAAATAGAATCTATTATGCCAAATCACACTTGGGATTTGGTTATCTTGCTACCAGGTTGTAAAACCATAGGGTGTAAATGGATTTTTAAAAGAAAAATGAAACCTGATGGATCCATAGAAAAATATAAGGCTAGGTTAGTAGCCAAAGGATATAAACAAAAGGAGGGAATCGATTTCTTTGACACTTATTCTCCGGTTACGCGAATTACTTCTATTAGAATTCTAATTTCCCTCCCATCCATCTATAAACTGGAAATTCATCAGAAGGATGTTAAAACTGCTTTTTTAAATGGGGAATTAGAAGAGGAAATTTATATGGATCAACCGGAAGGATTTGTTGTAAAGGGATTAGAAAATAAAGTTTGCAAGCTAGGTAAATCCTTATATGGACTAAAACAAGCCCCTAAGCAGTGGCATGAAAAATTTGATCAAGTAATGATTAATGATGGATTTAAAATAAATGAATCTGATAAATGTATTTTAAGTGCCATAGAGATGCTTGTGTGATTGTTTGCCTATACGTTGATGATATGTTAATATTTGGATCACATATAAGTAATATAAAAACCACTAAGAAGATGTTATGTGAACAATTTGATATGAAAGACTTGGGAGTTGCAGATTTTATTTTGGGAATTAAAATAATACGAGATTCTGTGGGAATCAAATTATCACAATCACATTATATAGAAAGTGTGTTAAGGAAATTCAATCAATATGAATCTACTCATGTTAGAACTCCTTATGATTCAAATAGTAAACTAAAGAAAAACAAAGGAGAACCTGTGTCACAACTTGAATATTCAAGAATTATTGGTAGCCTAATGTACATTATGAACTGCACCAGACCTGATATTGCATATGCAGTAAGGAGATTGAGTAGATATACTTGTAATCCTAATAATGATCACAGGAATGCACTTATTAGAGTTTTGAGATACCTGAAATTTACTTTGGATTATGCTTTATATTATGTCTCATATCCTGCTGTGATTGAAGGTTATACTGATGCTAATTGGATTTCAGACTCAGAGGAATCCAAATCTACAAGTGGATATGTATTCACATTAGGCGGGGCTGCCGTATCGTGGAAATCCTCAAAACAAACATGCATTATGAGATCAACAATGGAGTCTGAATTCATAGCTTTAGACAAAGCAGGTGAAGAAGCCGAGTGGCTGAGGACATTTTTGGCAGACATTCTAATGTGGCCTAAACCTGTACCTGCGGTACTTATACTCTGTGATTGCTAAACGGCAATAGAAAAAGAAAGCAACAAGTCCTATAATGAAAAGTCAAGACATATTCGTTGCAGGCATAACAATGTGAGACAACTCATATTTAATGGCATTATAACCATTGACTTTGTAAGGTCAAATGATAATTTAGCTGATCCGTTGACCAAAGGGTTGTCAAGAGATATCATTTACAAAACATCGAGGGGATAGGCTTAAAGCCTAATGAGTAAAATCATCATGATGGATATCCAACCTATCTGAATGGAGATCCCATGATATAGGTTCCATGGGAAAACTAATTGTGGATGATTATATGTGAGCGCTACAAAGACTTATCATTGTCTTATACCTATGGTGTTAATAATAATAATAGTAGTGCTACTTGTAATGAGAAAGGTTGAGTTAAACTCTTAATGAATCTATGGCTTGGATTTTCAAGCGGGATGTGACAGGACATTCTTGATAGATTCACTTAAGTGAGTGTGGTAGTGGGGCCGCTACCTATGGGAATTGTGGCTGAATTCTCTAGAGCGCTCATGATACTGGGATGTAGCTCATGGCCTTAATGAGCAAAACTGTTGTGAACCACAAGTGTGTTTGTTGCCCAGAAAAATACTCAAGAGGGGGGGGGGGGGTGAATTGAGATTTTACAAACTTTTCGGGTTAAATTAATATTTCAAAAAAATATTTAATTTAAAGCACATAATACAAATTTCAGATTAAATAGATCTTAAATGGTTAAACCAATTATGATTAAATAAATGCAATCAATTAATTTAAACAATATAAATCAGAGATTATAACACACGATAAATAAATTGTCAAATTAATACTTCCAATTGATTAAACAAGATAAGAAGCAGATTACAACATCCAATAAATAAATAATCAATTTTCGTATTTAATTTATATTAATATTCTGAATAAATCTTAAATGATTCAAATCAAGAATAACAAATAAATACTCTCAACAAATTAAACAAGTTGTTATAATAAGACCCAATAAATTTTTAAACAATTTTCGTATTTAATAAAAAATTATATTCTGGAATTAATTAAATATTACGAAAATAATTATTTCTGTCTTAAAATAAAATTATCAAATTTTCAGAAATAATTAAATTGCAAGAGTAAGTGCTTAAAAACAATTAACCAATCACACACAAGCAAATAAATAAATAAAAGTGCTGAAAATAAATGACACCGTATTTTAACGTGGTTCGGCCAAATCCCGGCCTACGTCCACGCGCCAAGAGCAAGCTTTAGTCTCCCGCGCTTCACTAGTCCTGATCCACTTGAAGGTAGGGTCAAACCATCTCTTGTACAACCGAGCAGCAAAATCCAGCTACTAGTACAACCACCGAAGCTAAAAACCCAAGCTTCAAATTTTTACACAAATGGAGTAGAAATGATGTACAGTTTCTGAAACTCTTTAGAGATACAAAATGAGAATGAGTTTCTTCTTGGTTGAGACTTCTCAAATAAATTTGATTTTTGGCACTAGTCTTCTTCTTGAAATTTTTGTAGCAGAATAATGATTCTTGTGCTCTTCAAATTTCTTCTTCAACAAATAACTGAGTATATTGATTGTTGTTGTCTCAAATATGTAGAGCTGAATAAATCTTGTATTACTCTCTTGAACTGAGTGTATGAGTAGAGTAACAATTTTTCTGGTTGCTCTCTTGATTGTATGTGAGCTGAATAAATTTTTAGTTGCTCTCTAATTTTTCATGTCTGCTCTTCTTTCCAACTGAATGTGGTCTTCTTTTGTAGCCTAAAAGAAAATAGCCGTTGGAGAAAACTTGAGCTGAACTCATCTTCAACTTGGAGCATTAATTGTGAACTGATAGAGAGAGATTGGGAGAGCATTAAATGCTCAATATCTTTGAGAGAAAATCGTATTTGATCAACTATATTATCCGTGTAAGAAATAAAATATAGACTGATAGAGAGATAAAGAAGTTAGTAGCAAAATGTAATTGTAGAATGATTATACAAGAAAATTGTATCATGTGGCTCCCACCAGCTGATATCACATACCACTTGTGTGGTCTTCGAATATTTGAACATATAATATATATGTTAGACAAAACAAGTGTAATGAAAAAGGCAGTAGGTGTGTAAATAGTAAGCAAGAAGTGTGTATGTAAATATATATTTATGAAAGGTGTACATATATATATTGTACAAAAAAATATTTCCCACACTGATATAAAAAGTTTCCGAAAAGATCTAGAAATAAATTTCTGACAGATATGTATAAGGATTTTCGGACTGAAATACAAAAAAAATTTGGACTGAAATAATATACTTCGAACAGGTATTATATAAGAAGTTTTTGAACAAAAAATATATTTCGAATTTCGGTAAAAAAAAACATAACAGATTTCGTAAAGATAAATTTCGGATGGATAAAAATGTGTTTTGGACAGATATAAAGATAATTTCGGATGGATAAAAAATTTATTTTTTACAAAAAAATAAATATATATATATTTAGAACAGAACAAAAATAGATTTCGGACTGCACAAAAATGAATCTCATCAATTCAAACTCCCAATAATGTCATAGCCTTAAGGCTAGTCGTGTATGTGGCCAAAAGTAACCATGACCACGAGTAAAGTTGGCGCTGCAAAAACAACTGATTTGATAGAGAAAGACCTTACCAACTGTTTAAAATTATGAACCTGACTTGAACCCATGCCGACTGAATAAAATCTGACAGCACAGGTAGGAAAAATTAAAAGAGGCGTTGGTTTCGGTAGAGGCATAAGGCGTCAATTTCAGATGCGTGTAGCAGTGGTAGAAGCCTTAGACCATAGGCGGTCAGATCTTTGCAGAAGCTTTCAAAAGCTAAGTTATACATGTAGACATAATAACATTATATATATAAACATATAAATCTATATAAACAATCGTACAAGACAAAGAAAATGGCCCAACAGCTTTTGGCATTTGTCAAATTGCTAGCAAATGTTACTAACATATATAATATATTATATACACAAAAGCTACTAACATCTATTGACTTAACAGCATACATGTACAAAGCAACTAAAAGCCATGTGATAAAGTCTCCAACTGCTTTTATGGATAGACATGCATGCAACATATAACATATATATATTTATATGTTAATATATATATATATATATATATATATATACACTCGCACGAAACATGTCATAACAAAAATAATTTTTAACTTAAAAAATATTCTGCAACTTTTATACAAAATATTTAGAGTCAAAACCGTGTACAAATAAATCGTTGATGTTTATAAATTCCGAAAATAATTTTAGAATAAGAAATTCATTTTAAACAAAGTTGCACCAATTTTACTAAAAAAAATTATTTTCAGTAAAAATAATATAATTTTTCTTTTAGAAAAAGTTTAGGCTCATAATTAATTAGTCACACAATAAAATTCTTAGATCAAGAAATATGCATGTGTGCCTAAGGTGTCAAGTGCAAATGTGCACCACACGTGAAAACTTTTTCTCAGATATGTCATTGAGTAGAGTCGAGGCGTATTGAGTCATGAAAATAAAACTTGACCATAAACAGATATAACTCACTCAGAATAAATATGTAATAAATATATGTATATCATGGTATATAAACAAGATTATACAATAATAAATATCTATAGAATAACCAAAAAAAATATGTTTGGAATCATCAAAATCAATATATTAAGTTAAACTAAAATGTACATTAATTAAACTAATATAATTAATTAGGGATAAAATACATTTTCGTTAACAGTGTTAAAGTGTCATGTGTGTAGTCTATTGAACTGGTTTACCAAAATAACTGCTCAGTTCAAAATATGTAATTCACTGAATAGTTTGTAAGTCCAATGGACATACACTAAGCAAGGTTCAAGTCCAAAAGACACCTCTGCCTATTATTGACATTTTTATTGCCCAAAACTTTCTTTATTCCTTCTTCTCGTATCTCATTCATGTGGGGGATTATTGTGTGTGTGTGTGTGTATAACTATTGGTGTGAATGATATACTCACAATAAGACCTTGTAGCCTAGTGGTAACTTTTGTGTCCCCTTTAGGGGAGGTCATGAGTTCAAGTCCAACAAAGGGGATTTAAGAGGATTTGAGGTATTTATACCTAAATAGATATATAATTATTATATTATATATCAAGACTTGGGACTTGGGGACTTGGTCTTGGGTCCTAATAATCAGTTAATTTTAATTTCGTCGTTAAATAATTTTATTTAATTCAATTTTAATTAATATTAAAAATCATTTTATTTAATTAATTAAAAATTATTTTATGATTAAAATTAAAACACGTTTTTCTTAATTAGCCGTTGGGAGTGGTTTAGTGGGAGAAGTGGTCACCCACGTTTTGGGGGGAGTGGGTGGTTTCTGCATCCCTTTATATAAGGGATATGCAGATCAGTTTCTAATCACTTTTTCAATCTCTCTCTCTCTAAAAAACGTCCTTCTTCATACTCCAATTATGGGCATAATCTCTTGTGGTTTTAAAGTCATCCATTGACTGCTTCAATCGGATGAATTGTGCTGTTGAATCCTGGGGACAGTTATCTGAGGCTCGAAGCATCATTGATTAACGTGCAGACGATATTTCTGTCTTAGGACTGTGTGTCTAACACACACCACAGCATCTAGATAAGTCGTTCCAATTTATTATTATCTTTTTGGTTTTCCCGTATACGTATATAACAAATATGACTGAGAACTATGCCCATGCACTTTGATGGCTCGAGTGATAGTGGTCTTACTTCTGCATTTTGCATCAACTTTGGTAAGATTATAGAAGGCTTTAATTGGTAGTAACAGGTGGATTGAAAAGGTGGAGGTGTTATCAGTGTGGGTAATTGGGGAGGGGTAAGGGCGGAACCAGAATTCTGGACAGGAGTGAGTTGATATTGTTGGGCAACTGTATGTATTTACTGATATCTGTTAGTGTCACTTAATGTTATGTGTGGGCAGTGGCGGACCCAGGATTTTTAATCCGGGGTGCGAAATTTTTTGACAAAGACGGGGGGTTTGCGATCGGGAGCACCGAGACGATTTTTTTTGTGTTTTTTTTAAAACTTTTTTACAATTTTTTAACCCTAAACGTTTTAAGATTAATATTGACGAATTTGTAGCTCCATTTTTGTTAGCTTTTTTTTTAATACCCTAACATAATATTACCCTAAATCTAAAATAACAATTACAATATTTCAACTTAATTGCACTAAATTTGAAAATATATTCCAAAACAACAATTAAAAATAATAAACAGTGAGTAATGTAATACACAATAACATATAAGAGTTAAGGATAAAAAATTTAGCAGTATAAAGTTTATCATTGAATTGAAAAAACGAAATATTGAATCATCAATATTGATTTGAAGGAAATTAGCATTCAAAAGTATAAAGTTTATATTTAGTCTTTGATATTGAATTGAAAAAAGAAAACAAAAAAAGAGAGAGTTGAAGTTACCTGTTTGGGTTCAATCAAGGGTTGCGATGGTTGGCCCCAAATCGAGAGAGAGAGGAGATGTGGGAATCCATGCCCCAAATCATATAGATATTTAACTTATTCAAAAATTATATATAAAAAAATTACCTGCTCAGCCTCAGATGATCATCTTTGTCTGCTGCTTGGAGCCTGGATTTGGGCGGAGAGGAGGAGATGTGGGATGTTGCTGGCTGTTGTTGCTGCTGGATGGATGGAGATCATGTGGTCCCCAAACATTTTATACCTTATATTATGGAACACTACACAAAGGTCCCCTAAAAAAGTCTATACTTGGGAAAAATTTTGAACAACCTCGGGGGGCGGCCGCCCACCTTCGGGACCACCTGGGTCCGCCCCTGAGTGTGGGTACATCATACATGTATGGATGTGAATTCATTTGAGAGGCCAAAATGAATCTATTATCTATATTATACTTTTAAAATAATAGAATTTTTTTTAGGGTCAATTATTAAATAGTCCCTACTATAAATATATATTTTTTAAAAAGGACACATATTTTTAGTTTAACCCATTTAGTCCCTCAAGCACTCAATATCCTCTTATTTTTAGAGGTCCGCGCCAGCGGCACTCCCTCTCTAAAATATGTGGCAAAGGACTTTTTGAGACAAAATAAAAAAGTTTGGACTAAATGAGTATTAAAAAATATCCGAGGGACTATTTGGTATATGTCCCCTTTTTTTTTAATAAGAATCATTTATTGCATAAAATAATATCATTCAATTCACTTCTCTCCTCTTTTTTTCTTATATGCTTTATCATTTTGTATTCTCAAGAAAACCTTTTGACTTTCCAAATAAATCATAGTATACACTCATCTTTCCAAATAAACTGAACAATTACCTCCGCGTGGACTTAACCTAAGTTTAAAAGACACTTTGAACTGGTACCCCGTTATCAATTCTTTCCCCCAAAACTATCAGTCTTCTGGTTTCCCTCCCCCACTACTACTAAAATCTGTTGTTTTTGGGTGTCTCATTCGAGAAAAAGAGAGATGAATTGGGTTTCTGAAGGAGAACACGTTTTCTTTGCAACTACTCACGCCTTCACCTCTCCATATTTTAATTTTGGAAAGTACATGTGCGAAACATGTATAGTAATTTTGTACAATACTAATTGTAGTCGTCAGAGATAATTTTTTCCTTTGTGTTTACCTTTTGTTTTTAACATGTGTACTATGTCTATGGATTCATGCTGCTGGTCTTTTTGATTCTCATTGTTGTTACTGTTTATGTGACCATTGTGGGAACTTATTTCTTGCGAAATGCCGAGAATTATCACTGGCAATGGACGTCGTTCTTTTCCACTTTCTCAATAGTTGTTTATGTGTACTTGTATTCCGTATATTACTACTACGTGAAGACCAATATGTCAGGGTTCTTCCAAACGAGCTTCTACTTTGGGTACACACTGATGTACAGTCTTGGCCTGGGAATTCTCTGCGGTGAGTATTACTATTATGATAGTTTTATTGTATCATTTCATATCATTTATGTTGCTGTATCAGATAAATTAACTTTCTGTTGTTTTATTACTTTATCTCTACCAGTTGTTTAAGTGAAATATATTGTAAAATTCCATTACTTTCTCAGGGATGCCAAATTAGTATCCTAATGGAGAGAAAATTGATACATAGATTTTTGTTGTCCTCTTTTACTACTTGCCTTTTCCATTTTAAATCATTTCTCGATTTTCATATTGGGGTTTGACATCTTCTTCACTTTTTTTTATTGACAGAAATTTTGGTCCGTAAATGTGGTGTTATTTTTTATTTAATATGGTGTTCAGTATTACCTGTCAACTCACCTTCAACGCTGGACAACCTCCGGGTCGTTGCAAATTATAAATCTTTATTAGTATCACTCACTTGAAAGATAAAGTGAATGTTAATATATGCTGGGATGATTTACATCATATCAAATATCTAATCCTGAAGAAATCAAAATTGTTGCGTCAATAAGTCTCTCTCTCCGTCCTAATATTTTTTTTAATATCTACCAAAGATAATGAATTAAATTTCGTTTTACATCCATAATGTATATTTTTAAATCAAATATTTTCTTCTTAATTATTTGGTGTAAAAAAATGAAATATGGAAAGGTTTATCTGTAAGTGATTATTAGTTGTGTATCATTTTGAACACAAGATGGTGTTAAGTTAACAAAAATTGAAAAATCAACCATAAAAGTCCGAATATGACAAAAAGTTTAGGCTATTTGATTTACGCTATTGATATTTTACTTCACCAATTTAGAGGGTATGTGGGCCTTTTGTGACCAATGATAAATGGTTCTCATCAGTTACTAAATTTTGCATTAGTTTGGATGTATTTGTTTTTTGTTAATGGCTGATTTCAATCATAGGTGCACACACTAAAATTACTTTGCAACAACACCATTAATTTTTTTATTTAATTTCAATGTAAAATCACCTTTTTTAAGCTTCCATTACATAAAAGGTTAAGAAATAACTCAAGACCAAGTATATGAAGAAAAATATATACCTGTAATCGATTGAAAATTGAAAATCTTATGTTTGTGTTGGATATTGTTACTAAGACAAAGTTGTATTTAAAAAAAATGATGCGAAGACGTTAAAGTCTATACGACCTTGCAAGTCACTAAAAGCTTTTCAAAATTTATATTTGGACTTAATCACATCAACATCATTCTAATGTGATCCAATGCTACAACCAACTCCATGTTCTTGCGAAATTATTTTCGCATTATTTTGGTTAATGCATATGAGTTTTGCACTTGCACGACGATAGTGCAAACTACTTAAATGTGGTAAACACATGATCCATAGTAAGAAAAAATGTTGTAAGTATGGATGTACTTTTTAGATTTATTTTAAAAACTATTTAAGTAAAATATTTATAAAAGCTACAAATATATTATAAAATGCCCGCGCATCGAGCGGATTACATGCTAGTATACCTCTAATACGATAGTATTAGAGGTTTTAATAGCAATTAATGAACCTTAGTCTCTATCCCCGCCCCTTACCCATTTCCTCTATGTGTCCGTTCCTTTTCTACATTCCGTCCTTTCATATTTATTTACACATCTGTCTCTACAGGTTTTCAAAAGAATAATGATATGAGTACAAAGATATCCCCCAAAATCTCTCACAAATCTGATGTGGATTTCACTTACTCTTTCACCTGCGTATTAAGTATTGCCTTGTGTTATGGGGTCCCGCCAGGGAACCATATTAATTGCTTTTTGGTGGAGTTTTGGGGAAGTTATTTGGGACTAGTAGCATTACTCTTTTCAAAATAGAAGAAGACAGATGGGTTTTTGTTAGTTGTTTCTGATAATTTTTATATATAAAGAACAAAATGACCTCTTGAATAAAGCTTTTACAAATAGTAAATGAATGATCAGGTGGTATTAGAAGTATTGAAAACTGAATATATTCTGTTCTATCTCTTTGAGTATGATGGGTACTCATTTATATACAAACATAATATTAACGTTGGAGACCTACTGACTTCTATTTACATGCAGATAACCGTTGGCAGCCTTTCTATAAACTTGGAAGTGAGATTTGAATCAACCGTTAGAAGCCTTGACTTCTTATAAACTTGGAAGTGAGTTGGACATTTTCAAAATCAGTTCTTCATGAGATAATCACGTGGAGAATGCAGTAGCTTGAATTGTGCACAACGATGTGCCTTGATGGTGGACATCTGTTTGATGGGGATGATTGTTATCAATTTCATCTACACTGTTTATTTGAAGCTAATCCCATTTCCTCACTCATTCCTCCTGATATCTTATTTCATTAATTTAGTGTTTTATTTTGTTTATATATAAATTGGGGTTAGTGTATTTAAGGTTTCAGAGGATAGAAATTAAGAGATTTTGATTTCTCAGATAAATCGGTTTGGTTGAAAAACTGGTGGGTGAAGATTCGTGTATTAGTAGTCGGGAAACCGTGGTGAAGAAATTGAGGGAGGTTAAGAGAGTTGAGAAATTCGTTTGATGAGTCGATGAGATGGTGAAGAATCGTCAGCGAGGGGAGGTGGTCGGCGGCTACGTGTCTCGATAGTTAGGTATATTTTAATCTTTACCATTTAGGGTCCGTTTGATAGAAAACTGAAAATATACAAATGATTCCAGGACATTTGATTCCAGGGCAAACAATTCCAAGGGAAATGAATATTTTTCAACTTGTGTCTGTTTGATACAAGTTGGAAAATCATCAATTTTTCACATTTTCTACCAAACGCAAAAGCTGAAAAATAGATATAAAAGTGAAAAATTTGTTTACGGAATATATATATATAATAAATATATATTATTAAATATACAAAATATATGAATATATATTATATTATTTGCGGAATATATATATTCCGAAAATTAATATAATTTGCGGACTATATACATTCCGTAAATTATTATTAATTTTCGGAATATTCATATATTTTGTATATTTTTCCTGAAATTAATAATAATTTACGAAATATATATATTCCGCAAAAAATATAATATATATTCATATATTCATATATTCAATATAATAATATATTTAATATATGAATATATTTCGTAAATAAAATATTATATTTATGAAATATATTCATATATTAAATATATTATTATATTTAATATATGAATATATGAATATATATATTATATTATATACTGAATATACTAAATATATATTATATATTATTTACAGAATATATACATATATATAGAATATATATTTACATATATACAGAATATTATATTTTGTATATATGTAAATTATATATATATATATATATATATATATATATATATATATATACACATAATATACAGAATAATG
Organism: Sambucus nigra; assembly: GCA_949130495.1. Lineage (NCBI taxonomy): Eukaryota > Viridiplantae > Streptophyta > Magnoliopsida > Dipsacales > Adoxaceae > Sambucus > Sambucus nigra. The sequence continues at coordinate 577,748,769 of OX422208.1, read as the reverse complement.
TATATTATATATGTGTATACAATAATATATATTTATATTTATGTATTTATGAATATATACATATATATATTTATATTTATGTATTTATGAATATATACATATATATAATATACGTATACAATATAATATACACATATATAATATACATTATTATATATATATATATATATATAATAAAGTATAAAACTTATGTATGTCATAAGCTTAAGTGAGGATGTCATCAAGATGAACTTTGTTTGCACTTCATATTTTGCCCTTGAAATTTTTGAATTCCCCCCTCTTTCAACACACTCTAATTTATTTGCCCCTTTTTGAAAATTCAAAAATAAGGGCATAATTGTATTTGCACCATTCTAACACTTTCCTACCCCATTACCCTTCCCCGTCAATTTTATTTTTCTCCCCCAAATTACTCACCCTCCCTCTCTATTTTGTTTCTCTCGGCTACTACAAATCTGAACCGCCTGCGAATTTAACCCACGAACCCGCTGCCGACTTTGATCTATTGCCACGCCGGCGACTACGTATACCTGTGAACCTCTAACCTAAATCCGACCTACTTACCTTCGACTCGAACCCCGAATCCAAACGCCGGTGAGTTTAGACCCGCAAACCGATGACTATTCTGATTGTTCTACCCAGATCTGGCAATTTTTCATCGTTTTTTTTCTGTTGTATGGATTTTCTGCTATATGGCTTTTCATCGTTTTGTTCTGATGTATGGATTTTCATTGTTTTGTTCTACTGTATGGATTTTCATCGTGACAACAACGAAGAACAACCCAGGTATTTTTTTTCTGCTGTATGACTTTTCATCGTTTTGTTATTTACTTTTTCTAATCGTTTTGTTCTTGAATAACAACTGGGTAGTTTTTGAGTTGTACGAACAACAATAATAAGAAGGTAATTTTTTTGGTTGTACGACTTTTCATGGTTTTGTTATATACTGTTCAGCCTCCCATTAACTTTGGTAATAGTTTTTGATGTACGGTTTTTCGTTGAACAACAATTTCTTTTGTTGTACATCAATAACTGTTCTAATTGTTTTTTTTTTGCTTTTCATTGAACATCAACAGTTGTTCTTGAATCATTTCGGTTGTACAGTACTAAAACTTTATCATTTTCTTCTAATCATTTTTTGGTTGTTCTAATCATTTTTTTTGGTTGTTCTAATCGTTTAGTTCTAATCGTTTTTTTGGCTGTTCGTTTTGTTCTTGAATTATTGGCTTTTCATTGGGTATTTTTACCCGTATTGATAGGGTATACATATTTTTTTGATTTGTTTTGACATATTGACAGGGTATATCTAGACATATCGACATATTGACGGGCATACATATTTTTTGTTTTTTTTGACGTATTGACAGCATATTTCTAGACATATTGATAGGGTATTGTTTGGGTATTTCTAGAAATTAACAGGGTATAAAAAACTTTACCCAATTTTGGGTATTTCTAGACCAAGTCGCTGTCGAATGCAGACCTGTATGTATGACATTAGAGTCTGTTTCCAAAATATTTTTCTTTGCTTCTTTTGCTAACTTGATTGCATCTCTAACTAAGATGTCAGGTGGCATGGAGACTTAAATTTGAAGCAAAGTAAAATTTTCTTATTCTCTCCACTTTGAATTATATTGTTTTTCAAAGTAAAATTTGGTCACTATTTTTTCTATTCATATGCTATAAAATTATAAAGCACAACTTCCCTGTTATATCTGTTACTTTAAAATTTCCCTTTTCAATGTTATAATTTCAAGATCTTGGGAAGGTGGAAGTAAAACCGTTCATGTTAGGAAAGAAAATCTTATTGTGGTTTAATATTATGTATGCAATTTTGATAATTTTTTTATTTATTTTTTATTTTGATAAATTTCGTTTAAAAACTTACGTTTTCAAGCAGGTTCAAATCAAGAGACGTACCACTACCGATCCGGTTGGTTTGGCCGCCAAACACTTAGAATTGTATCCCTATATTCTGTTTTTATCATATTACTACATCCATATATTATGTTTTTATCATTATTGAATTGTATCAATTTGTAATTTTATTGTAGTCCACATGTGCGTGTTCTAAGAAAAATGAGATATGTTGGCGAGGTTGTATAATCTTCATGGAACGACCGACTGTATTACATATGCAGTGCTGCCCAAATGAGTATATAGGCTGGGCAATTTTGAGTTTTTTATAAAATTTGCGGTAAGCTTGACATTTTTATTTTTTTTTGTTTATCTTGCTTTGCTTTTATTATATCATCTGCTCAAATCTCTAAGAATTTGATGGAGTTTCTAGCCTTACATAATCAATGACACCTGGAGTTCTTAAAAAACTTTGGGTGATTTTGTATCAGGTATACATCTAATTCATGTATCGAATCAGTTCACCCTTTTAGGTACATGATTACTTTTCATTTAAACTGTTTTCTTTGTTTATGAAATTTATCATTATGACTTTTTCTTTTATGAAATGTCGAGGAGTTGTTTGACCACGAGCACGTGAGGATAGAAGAGGTCGATTCACTATAGATTGTTCTCAAAGTTCTTGATCAGTACTGATGATAATGAATAGGTTATTTTCTAAGCGATTCTTACATCCGCACATATAATAGGTGGTTTTCCAAAGCGATTCTTACATTTACACATAGTTGTGGAATACTACTACATTTTCCTATTTGATGAAAACAACTGCCCTATTTAGAGCAAAAACTTAACTCACTAATCTACAAATGTTTTAAATTACCAGTTGCCCCTTCATAGAGCAAAGATGATGTGATATTGTGTCCATATTTATGATTACCATAAATAGTTTACCTTGGTTAATGTAATTTTTTCTCTAATTTTGCGTGTTAAAGGTACATTGTATTTTCTTTACTATTTTCACTTAAATATATGATTTGTTATTTACACAGGTACAGTATTTGAAGAAACCTCAAAGAAAGAACAGTGCACCTCAAAATGGTACCGTGATAGCTTCTTACCACTCATTCTTAACACGCATTATTTTGGGACTTACGACTAATCTTTATAATTTGTTTTGTTTTGTATTTATTTAATTTAATGTATCTATTTTGTTTTGTAGATATTTCTCTAATCAGGTATACTCAATCAGAATCTTTAGGGGTTACTACTTTGAGTTCATTACACTATGGTTATTGACTCAACAAGTTACCTGGTCGACTTGATTCGGATGAACTTATCAATAGTGGTTGAAACGAGGTCCAATATGGACTATTAGTACTGTTAGTGTTGTTGTTGAGTATTTTTATTTTTTAAATAGGGCGGATAGTCCTATAAATAAAGGAAACTCTGTCCAAATTTTTTAAAATGTGTACAATTTTTGTCGTAAAATAATCTTCGACTTAAATATTGTACATTTATTTTGAGTTGACTACCTTTTTTTGGACATTTTATGTAAACGAATAATGTTGTCATGGATTTGGGTTGTTATTGATTATAGTGCCAACCTATGGTGGTTGTTTTGGACTATAACTATCTTTATTAGTTTAAGTGTGTGGTCTATTATAGGTTATATATCTTCGTGCCTTTAGTTAAATCAATGTTGTTTATACAAGTTTTGAGACAAACTATTAGTGTTGTTAGAACATTGCTTTCTTTAACGGGGTGGATAGTCCCATAATTATTTTACAAATTATGTACATCGAAATGTTTTGCCGTCTTACGATTACATACTTTGGATAACTTTAATTATATACGACTAAACACTTTGTTTTGTTGGGGGAACGAAATTGTTTTCTTTTCATAATTATGTACTTTGAAATTTTTTACCATTTTGCAATTACATACTTTTTGAAAATTTTCGTCGTGCCTTTAGGCACGGGCATACCCTAGTATATATATATATATACAAAATATAATATACATATATATTATATATATGTATATATTTTGTAAATAATATATATTAAATATAAGGAATATATGAAATATACAAAATTTAAGAAATATAAATATATATTAAAATATATGAATTATATAAATTATATAAATGTACGAAATATATATAAATATACGAAATATACGCAATATACATATATGTGCTAAAATATATAAAATATATGAATATATATTAAAATATACGAAATATATATATTTATATATTTATTAACAATATATATTTATATATTTATGAAATATATAGAGTTATAAAAAAAATTGGTTTCAAGTGATTTGCCACCCAAAGGTGGCAAACAAAAACCTGACCCCCCCCCCCCCCCCCCCCCCCCCCCCAAAGAATTGAATTTCACCCTGGGGTGGCAAATTGTGCTTAAGGGGTGTGTACATAGAAAACAAATTTCAGGACAAATTAAGGCTATCAAACAGCCTAAAAGCTGAAAAATACCAGAATTTTCCAACTTTTGAGAATTAACCTTGGAATTTTTGTACTATCAAATGGACCCATAGATTTAATTTCAATTTTTTATGGTGTTAAGGATTTTATCTCTCCACATGAGAATAGGAACAACCCACTAACCTTTTCAAATACTTAGGTCGAACATTGTACCCAACTAACCTTTCAAATCCTTATGTTGAACAACAATGTATATATATGCTTTCAACTATTTTAACAAATACAAAGTTTGTAAGAGTAATAGAACATAACATTTGAATGTCTGCCTCATTTCTTCACATTTTAAACCACCGCTTCACAACAAATTTACAGACATAAGGATATCCTCAAATCACATCTGTCTCTATAAAGAATAAATCTTGGTCGAATCGTGGATGATTTCGGACAGGTTCACCCTCTTGCGCATGTTTTAGATCGATGTTTTTTTAATCCAAATCTTTAGATTTGTATTTTTAAATTGTTGGATAAAGATTTTTTATTTTTTTCCCGAGATTTGATGTCAGTTTTTTGTCTATTAAAAAATAGTTTTTCTGGATAAAAATTATTTTTTCTGGAATTCATTTTTATTTCGCTAGAAAATATTTTTTTTGGATGAAAACTTTTTTTTTGGCTGGAAATCTTTTATCAATATTATTTTTATGTTTTCTTAATCATGGTTAGAATTTTTATTTTTGGAAATTATTTTTCTTTTTTATTATTTTTAAATATTTTTTCTATTTTTTCTATATATTCTAGATTTTGTGTAATTATTGAATTTTTTTCTGGTTTTATTAGCAATTTGGTTTTTTAATTATTGGAAATTCTTTTTTGCAGTATTTTTTCAAATTTTTTAAAAATATTTTGTTAATTTATTGAATATTTTTTTCTATTTTTTTAATGTATTTTCCATATTTTTTATTTATGTTTTTTGTTTTTTATGTATTTTCCAGATTTTTAATAATTATTGAACATTTTTTCTATTTTTTTATTAGAAATTTGTTTTTAATTGGAAACCTACTTTGTTATTGGAAATAGTTTTTTTCGCATTATTTTTTTTAAACTCTTCGAAGTATTTACTCAGTTTTTTTGCAGATTTAAAAAAATATTATCCAGATTTTTATGAAGATTTTTAGTATTTTCCTAATTTTAATTTGAAATTTTTATTTAATTGAAAATCTTTTTTTTTTGTTGGAAATTTATTTTTTTATCTATTAGAAATCTTTTTTTTTTTATTGAAAATGTGTTTTTTCAAGTTGGGAATATTTTGTTACATGTCTTTTTTTAAGGGGTAGTTAGATACCAACCCCTCTACTAAGAAATCTATAGATTGCAATCCGACTCCAAATAAATTAAACAAAGCGACCCTTAGAGTTCAACCGGGAATAAAGATAACTAGATACTCAAACTATCTATGGGTATATGTACCATAGATACCAAATATCCATTCATCTCTTCCATCCTCATCACTTTGCAACCATATCTAGTCACCCCCTCCAAAGTTCCTGTAACACCCGCCATTCCGGCAACTCCCTGCCTAGCCTCTGTTCCACCCCTCCGAAATCGAACCCTTCTCGACCTCCGAAATCGAACCCTTCTCGACCTCCGAAATCGAACCCTTCCCAACCTCTGAAATCGGTAGATTCAGTCAGCTCTCTTCTTCAAATCCGTATAGATAAAGTGATAAACCCACGTCGGTGATTTGAGGCGACGCACCACCATACTTTCCGGCATGATTTGCAGATGATGAAGGTGTGAAAGTAAAGAATCATGATTTGGGTATGAATCTAGATACGTTTCTCGTAAGGAAAAAAATAGAAAAAATCACCTATACTGAGTCAAATAGATACCCTTTCAAGTTCCGACAAAGACGTTAGAGGACGTTATATATAACACTTCTTAACGTGGGTTTATATGTATTGAAAATATTTACTAAGGGCTGCTATATAATTCTCTATTTTTTTAATTTCCAGAATTTTAAATACTATCAAAATAATTATTATGCAATGTTCATTTATTGAAAGTTTTATACTAATTTTGACCAAAATACCCTGAAATGTGATCATGTTCAGTGCCTAATGTTTTTTTGCAAAAATTAACGGAGTTGGACGGTATGTGTTAATTGAATGTCATATTTGAATGATGATAAGGCAAAGGCTTAAGAAGGGAAAATATGAGGTTTATTTAAGTTTGTGCTCATGTTATTGTCTATGAATCTCATTTTAATTAACAATTTACTATGCTTTTAGATGACACCCTATAAACCTTTTTCAGTTTTTTGAACATTCTTAATATCGTTTGCCTTTATTTGCATTAATAATCCCATTTTTGTCTTAGTGCGATGCATGTTTACAAAAAATAAGTTCTTGATGCCAAAGTTATATATATATATATATATATATATAAAATATGTAATATGTTTGAATATTTATAGAATCGAAGACACTCTTTGAGATTGACTATTTCTGCGAATTATCAAGTATACGTTAAATAATATAGTGGTTTTAAAAGAAAATAGTTGTTATAACCACAATCAAATATTGATGAAAATGTTGGTTGGGTCACTTCAATTAAGATTAAAATGTGTTTAATGGCCGCCTCTTTCGGTTCAAACACATGCTATTTTTTTAAAAATAAATAATATTTTTAGCTAATTTATAATCTAGGCCCGCCCATATATATATATATAGTCCAAGTCTCCGACTCTCCAACATACCTCACTTAACATACTTATGAACATACCAATTTTTTTTAAATAGTAAAAAAATAAAATTTTCAACCAAACTCGGTATATACGGCCTACATAGTAAGAAGATCATCTACAAAAAAAATCATCAAAAAATTCAACCCGAAAATGAATGAGACGATAGTAAAAATTTGAAGGGCAAAAAATACTCATATATACCCACTTTTCATTTTACCCATTTTCGAGTTGAATTTTTGTAGATGATCTCCTCATTATGGAGGTCGTGTATACAAAATTCAGTCAAAAAATATATTTTTTTACTATTTTAAAAAAATACGTATATTCATAGATATGTTACTAGGAGTTATGGCTCATATACGTGCACCAATTACGATCTCCCGTCCGGGATGCTTTTTATAAAAACAATATGTTTTTTTAGGATCTAAACCTTTCATAGCGCCCTTAAAAAAATCATCTTTAAATAATTTATTTTGATATTTTTAAAAATTAGGTAAATATCTGACAGCTAGGTTGTTGGTACTTCATGCAGAAATTAGACTTCCTTGCACTGGTAAAAAACCATTTCTCTTGACTGGTAATGACAAGATATTTTATGTTTTGTTTAAGTCTACACTTACAAATATTTTATATTTTTTCCTGAAACAGTCTCGAAGCTGACAGATAGATTAGAGCACGAATGAGAAATTGATTTTGATTATCTCGAATCTCATACATTCAAGGTATCATCAATGGTAAAGTGTGTCTTAAGTGACTACACTTAAAAATTTTGTTTAAGAAGTTTGCATTGTATTTCATTTTTCAAATTCGTTGATAATTTTCTACAAATTTTTCTAAAATATGTTTATATTTTAAAACAAAATGTCGTTAATTTGCAGGATCAAAGGAACAAAGCGCAAGGATTGAGTGACCACAATGACGATTGGAATTTTGAATACATTTTCAATTTTATAAATGAAGTTTTATTATGTTTTGAGTTTTCCTTAATAAAATATAGGTATGGGATAAAGTTTTTTACAGGTACTGTTTGGTATATCAATAGTTTGTCAATACATATGTCAGTTATATATAATGAAATACCATAATTTTGAGAATATATTTAAATAATATATTTCATTGAACAATATTCGTAACATATATTTTCGCACGCGCATCGCGTAGGGTACATGCTAGTATATGTAAAATTGATAGTGACCTTTAAATCTTATATTCCACAAGTGGGAACCACACTCAATGTATAAACACCCTATTCTATTACCCCCTAAACTCTCCTTAGGTCCCTAGCACCTCCCGTCATCACTACCAACCCAAATCATACCCCGGGTATTGACCTAGAGGTCATCGAACGTTGCCAGGCTCCGTTTGACCAAAAAGTCAAACTTTTCAGCTTGATCGAGACTGGACGAATCTTCGAAGGGCACTGAATCCCCTTTCCAACGGTCCATCTCATGCACAATTCTGACTTACCATGCGGATGAACTATCCGTTTTCCCCCGAAACTCGATCAGGAGGCCACCGGGCGCTGCAAGGCTTCTTTTGACCAAAGTCAACTCTTTAGGTGGACCGAGACTGAATGAATATTCAAAGGTCACTGGAACCCCTTTCCAACAGTCTTCCCCATGCGCGATTCTGACTTACGGTACGAACGAACGATCCATTTTACTCCGAGAGGTCATCGAATGTTTCCAGGGCCCGGCTGACCAAAGTCAACTCCCCAAACTGGGTCAAACTCTTTGTAATGTCAAATTAAATCTCTTAACCTTTCCAACAGTCCGTCCCGTGCGCGATTCTGACTTACCATACGGACGAACGATCAGTTTGCGTCCGAAGTTTCCCCGTCTAAAGGACCAATGAGCGCTTCAGAGCCACATTTGACCAAAAGTCAACTCTCGAACTCGAGAGCGGTCAAAAAGGACTTTCGAAGGTCCTTGAATTACCTTTCCAACAGTTTGCCCCGTGCACGATTCGGATCAATGGTTTACGATTTATGACCAATTTTTTGAAGGAGCCTGAAAGAGATTGTCAAACGGTAGGTCCTAGACCCTGCCTATCGGCAGTGTGCCTAAACGCACCTGGCGATTGGCAAGACCAGTGCTATGCCGATTGGAAATTACCTGGGCCTATAAAAAGGAGGGTCTGACCTCATTGCAAAGGGGAGCCCAGATCTGAAATACCTCACTCTCAGCGAATCCAGAAAACCTCTCTCGAAGTCAACGTGATTTCCATATCCAAATTCCTTTCCAACCTTCACTTTTCATCATCCTTTTCATCAAACTTGGTGAATTAACTACCCCTCATCATCATCTAAGTGCAAGGGCTGATCTCCAAGCTCAAGATCTTTAAGAAGGTCCAATTTTCTCAATTCTCTCCTTAAATTCTCATAAATTCGCATTAACTTGTTTTATTACTTAGCACTTTTATTCTCTCATCTCACATATCCTAATATACTTTTTATTTAGTATTATTTCACATCTCTTATTTTCATATAAATAAAAACTCAAAAAATAAGAAAAAGAGGGTTTGCTCATAAATTCCAAACGGGAATTCTCACACTTTTCATACACTTTTCTCACAACTAAAACACTTTTTTTATACACACACATAAGAGAAGCCCCGATTGAATTTATGGAATAAACCCCACCCCTCGTTTTGCATGCGAACTACGTGGACTTTGATGCCTCTATAGGCTACGTAGGCGTCTCAGGATAAAACCTGAGACTCGAGTCCTATTCTGACTTTTTCTCTCATTTTCTGTATTCTCTAAACTCAATTCTCTTAGATTCTATACATTTACACACACACACACACACACACACACACATATATATATATATATATATATATATATATATATATATATATATATATATATATATATATATATATATATATATATATATGTATGTTCTTAGTGGCGTATTATTCCAGATGCGTTATCGTTCCATTATAACGATCAATGCAAGGATAATCGCATAAATCCTATTTTCTAATATTATCTTTATGAGCATTCCTAGGGATGACTCGCTTTATCTCTTCCATAATACAAGTCGATGATTCCTATCTCCACTACATATACACATGCACACATATCACGGGAAAAATAAAGGAAAATAGTAAAAAAAACCATACGAGACCGTAAGGGCGAAATGGGTGCCTAAGACCTTTCCATTTCGTAACTTAGCCTCCGGACCCTTTTTGAATCATTTTGGTTTCGTATATATCAGTATGTCTTTGGATGTTGTCCTTCGGGATGGCTCCCTTTCTTTTGTCTGTTTTGAGTAAAATAGACTGGCGACTCCATCTCTCTATATTTTTCACCTCATCAACGACGCCGGCCGAAGCGCTTCCCAGAGGGACGCGCGGGACCTAGGATCCTCCTCTCTCACCCGCTGCGAGGATTGGGGGATGGACACAGTGGCGACTCCACTGGTGATTTTATTTTGAGGGCTAGACTCTATTTACATGGATTCTATGCTTGTTTATATTTTCCCTTATTTTGCATGTTCTCCTTTTCCATGTGTACCCCATACTTATGCTTCTATTCACACACTTGTAGAAAAATTCTCTATTTACATTTCACACCACATGCACCTAGGATCACATATATCCATATGTTTCACGCATCACCCATCCATACTTGGTGTACCATTGGTACTGGCACTTTGCTCCCTATTTGGCATAATCAAGAAAGACATTCTCATCATAAGATACTAATAAGAGAATCATGCATGATTCACACGACATCACCAAAGAGCATTGTGATTGATCAAATGCTATCCAAAAAAAACATTTATCCTTTCTTTATCAAAAAAAAAAAAAAAAATTCTCCTTTATTTATCAAAAATCCAAAAACATTTCTCCCTTCTTTATCAAAAATCCAAAAATATTTCTCCATTCTTTATCAAAAATCCAAAAATATTTTCTCTTTCAATCTCAAAAAGAAAAAAAATGTTCGAAATATTTTCATTCTTTTTCTAAAAAATAAATCCCAATTTACGCCTTCTCAGGTCGATCGCACGCCCTTGGCCTGGCTCCTTATTGGCTTCGGTCTTCAGTCAAATCACCCCGGAGTTCTATCCGTTCCCCTGCTACTTCTTCCGAGTCTAGTATCCATCCGCTTTCCATGGAGAACACATATCAAGCACCAGTTGCGCAGCCAGATCTGATGGCAGTTTTAGCTTAGCTCGTGTCCAAGATTGACAACCTCTAGACTGAGGTCTGCGAGATGCAACGAAACCATGTTCTCGTTCCTCAAAAGCCCAAGGCCCTATTCCCTCGCGCTATGGGTCCACCCGAGCCTATCTGGGTTCCCTAAGAGTATCATCACGCTCCACATGCCCCTCCTGTTAATGGGCCGCCGCCTGCCCAGTATCCTATGCCGAACCTTGCCCAGCCTGGGGCCAACTTTCCTGTAATCATTGATCCGGAAGAGGAAGAGTTGAACAAAGTCAAAGAAGATATAAAGATGTTAACTAAGAAGTTGGACCAACTCAGAATCTCTGTGAATTATATGGACTACACCCACATATCTCATTATCTTAAAGCAAGGTTACCTGAGAAGTTCAAGATGCCAAATATTTAGAAATTCGAAGGAAGAGGACTCCCCATCGTCCATCTTCGCAGTTATCACCGTGCCATGACTCTCCTAGGGGCTTCTGAAGAGGTGATGGCCCAATTATTTCAGCAAACTTTGAAGGATAGCGCCCTCCGATGGTTTTTATCTCTCGAGGAGTCCAGAATCCGTACCTAGGAAGATGTGGACCGAGAATTTATATCGCAGTACAAGTACAACGAAGAGCTTGAGGTCACCCACCGTGATTTAGAGCTACTCAAACAGAAGTCTGGGGAATCAGTCAGTAACTCCATAACCCAATGGAGGGAAAAAGCAGCTACCATGACCAATCGACCTTCCGAGGAAGAATAAGTCAACATAGTGAAGAAGAACTTCTTGCCCCATGTTCGAGCAACGATGGGAGGACAATACTATACCCACTTCCGAGCTCTCAGAGAAGTAGGAGTGTAAATTGAGGAAGTTCTTGCTAAAACAGAAGTTGAACCAAAGAAGGTGTCCAGACAATTCACCCCCAGAAAATGTGATAAACCTGTCAGTACTGCAGTCTCAACCATCAAAAACATCTCTCAACCAACCACATCATGGGCACCAGAAAGTCGCCATGTCCCAGTCCGAAAGGAATATACCGAGCTCCATGCTCCCCTCTCTAAATTTTATCAAGCCCTGCTAAGCTGAAACCTTATCAAACCCTTGGATCCCTGTCCATTGCCAAATCCACTCCCAAGAAACTTTAAGGAAGATGCCCATTGCACCTTTCACCAAATCGTCGGCAATACCACCGACCAATTCTTTCACCTTCGAAACATAATCCAAGGTCTAATTGACCGGGGTACCATTACCCCACCAGCCAATCCTAAGCCAAACACTACTCACAACCCACTCCCAAATCATGTCAATGCCATCTTCCTAGAAGAGGACACATAATTTGATCCTTCAACTCAAATCACACCCATATACTCTCCTAAACCTCTCCAAACTTTCTCATATTTCCTCCTACACCCTACTAGCCTCGCTGATCAGGCACTGTCACTCCTTACTAGAGCATACATCGTCGTCTGTACCCGTTCCGAAAATGGAAGTATGGAATTATCAGAAGGGATAAGCCAACTCTTGGTGTTCGGGCTGAAATTTCCCTCACAGATGACCATTAATTGCCATAGATTCAGTACGCTATTCTTGAAAGTACGAAAGTGGGCCCGAGGGTCCGACCGTTGGGTGGTACCCACCGATGAAGTCAGCCTAAATGATGTTATCCAGATCATGACATAATTATTTAGGAAAACCAACGACATCTGCAGTATGACCGAGTTACTTGATACTCTGAAATTGCAAGGGCGCCTGGTCCCCTCACCCTTACATATCCCCATAGAATGGGAAGACTTGTATAAAGAAGCCATTGAAGTTGTGGAAAGAATCGACTTTACATGGATAGACATAATTATTTCCACCGAATGGGGGGGAAGAATTCAGAGATTCGAATGAAGAACAAGTTTTCGAGAAAACTAGCCCGGTAGTCGACATGTATGGGATGATATCATTTGAAGAACTTCTCGAAGAAATAAGCAAGATGGAAGAACAACCTGAGATTGACGAAGAGATAGGGTTCATGTTATTCCCTTCTTCGGTAAATCACATGACCAGATCAGGGGGCATTACCAGACCCCAAGCTCGTTACCGGCAAATGAAAAAGGGAAGGGCGTTGAAAACCTTCCTATATCAGAGATGACCCTCGAGGAGAGCAAGATCCTCAATCAACTAAAGAAAACTCAAGCTAACATCACTCTATGAGGGCTTTTCATGTCTTCCCAGCTGCCCATAAATGCTTTGATCACGTTTCTCACTGGACCCACAGTTCCTCCTTCTACCACACCAGAAGAGGCAATAAATTTGGTCGGATCCTTGACCTCTACCCGAATGGTATCCTTTTTCGAAGAAGAAATCCCTAGAATTGGGCCAAACCACAATCATGCACTCAATATCTCCGTTAAAGTTATGGGGAGGGTCATACCACTCTCTCTTATTGATAATGGATCTGTCTTGAATGTTTGCCCACTAAGAACCTTTAAATTCTTGGGACTGAAGGAAAGTGACCTTGCTCCAACCTCCGCTATTGTACGTGCCTACGATAATACCCGTCGGGAGGTGATGGGATCCCTAAAACTTGTAATATGGGTTGGACCTATAAACCATGTTGTTGAATTCCTAGTTATTAACATCCCAGCTTGTTTCAACCTGTTGCTTGGATGACTTTGGCTCCACAGTATCAAGGGTGTGTCTTCCTCACTCCATCAGAAATTGAAGTTCTTCGCCGACACACGGGTCATCACCATCTTGGGCGACGACGATAATGCCGAGGGTGCAAACACCAGCAATCCAATCCTTGAGATACAACACGAGTCAAATGATATGCTCCTATCAGGATTCCGAGTTGAGCCACTCCTACTCCCGGCAGGGAACGATTTTAAAGAAAGGGTTTGCCCAGAATACAACCCTCATGGCAACGTCAATGTGATTCAGATGTTCAAAAACATGCACTTCATGCTCGAACTAGGGATAGGATAAAAACAATAAGGGATACTTGATCCCATTGAACTGAAGAAAGATTTTCCTCCTTGTGGTTTGGGGTATCAACCATTAGAACAAGAGCTCAAAATGATCCTCCAGTCTCGACCAAAGAGGAGACTAGACTGCGTCAAAACCATCCCGGGTGACTCCTTGAATGGACAATTCATCAATGAGGGTGAAGACTTCCCCTTTTGCGGCTTTCCAGAACCATAGTATGACCATACAGACAAAAAGATGAAGCCTGTAATGGAGATCTTTTTTTAAGACAGCTACCCGTATTCCGAAAGTTCTTAACACCATACACAACCGCTCATCCGAGATACCAAAGATTTCGAGGGAAGTGACTATGAGGATTCGTTTGACTTACAGACACTGGGGATGACACTCTGCATGGTTCATTCAGGCACTACATCACTGGATGCATCCCACCTGATTAAAGTTGTTGATACACCTCTCCTCAATTGGCATGCTGTGCCAGTTCTACCTTTTGAAATCCCCCTAATCCCAATGTTTACCCTATTTTTTCTTCTATTGTCTATCCTTGCTCAAATGTAATCGAGTCCTCCTTTGATGAGGTTCTCAATGCTATTTTTCCTATCAATGAAATAAACGAAGATTTTAAGTTTCTTGTTGTGCCTTACATTAACTGTTTAGATTCTAATCAAACTTTTGATGATGTTGATTTTACAAATGAACAATTCTTAACTAATCTAAATAAGGTTAATAATAAATTACATAACCACGTTCAAGTTAATGAAGAAGAGAGTATTTTTATTAACATCGGTTCTAGTAGCCAGCAGCGTGAGATTAGGATAGGGGCTACCCTTGACAAGCATGAGCGCGCACAACTCAAAAAATTATTAAAGGAATTCGTGGATGTCTTTGCATGGTCCTATGACGATATGCCCGACATTGATCCTAAAATTGCTCAACATGAGATCCCCACTCATCCAGATCACAAGCCGATTAAATAAAAGTTAAGAAAGCTCCGCACCGAATGGTTGTTCAAAGTCAAAGAGGATATGGCCAAACAGCTAAATGTGGGCTTCATTCGTGTGATCGGATATCACACATGTCTAGCCAACATAGTGCCTGTGCCGAAATCAGGAGGGAAAGTTCGAATGTGTGTAGATTACCGGAACTTGAACAAAGCTTCTCTAAAGGATGATTATTCACTACCCAATATCGACATGATCGTAGAAAACACATCCAGGCATGCTCTTAAGTCATTCGTCGACGGGTTTTTCGGATACAACCAAATCAAAATGTACCCAGATCACCAAGAAAAGATCGCGTTTATGGGGAACCTTTTGCTACACTGTCATGCCATTTGGTCTCAAGAATGCTGGGGCTACCTACTAGAGGGATGCATCAACCATCCTACATGATCTGATTCACAAAGAATTTGAGGTCTATGTGGATGATATGATTATCAAATCCAAGACTAGAGAAGCATCTCCCCTCTCTCTGAAAGTTATTAGAATGACTACGACAGTCTCAGATGAGACTCAATCCACATAAATGCATCAGTGAAAAAGGGGTAGAAGATCCTGCCAAGATGAAATCCATACTTTAGATGCCACCTCCCCGAACGGAGAAAGAAGTCCGGGGTTTCCTTAGGAAATTGCAATACATCAGTCGGTTCATCAACTAGTTAACCTCCATCTGAGAACCCATTTTCAAACTACTTCGAAAGGATTCAACCAAGGTTTGGAACGAGGCTTGCCAAGAAGATTTTGATCGAATCAAGCAATATCTGACCCAACCCCCAGTACTCATTCCACCACAACCTGTTCTTCCTTTGCTCCTATACCTAACCATAACCGACACTACAGCTGGGGCTTTGCTAGCCCAATACCTTGAAGATTCCCACAAAGAAAGAGCCATCTATTAAGCCAGTCGCAAATTGGTCGGATACGAAGTCAACTACACTGCTTTGGCAAAGGCATGTGTTGCGCTTGTCTGGGTCACCCAAAAGTTATGGCACTACATTCTTGCCTTCCCCATCAAACTTGTATCCTGAATGGACCCCATCAAATACCTACTTGAGAAACCCACCTTATCCAGCTGAATGTCGCGGTGGTTAATGCTCTTAGCCGAGTTCGATATCATGTACGTCATGCAGAAAGCCATGAAAGGAGGATCCATCTCTGACTACCTCACTGATTACCCCATGGATGAAGCCGATGTCTGGATCTCAAAATTCCCAAATGAAAACATCCTCTGCACTGTCCAGGATAATCTCCGGTGGCAAATGTTCTTTGACGGCGCTGCCAACAAAAAAGGTATATGGCATTGGGATATTTCTGATTTCCCCAGATGACTCCCATACTCCCATAGACATCAAATTTGATTTTCCTTGCACCAACAACATGACTGAATACGAGGCATGCACAGTAGGCCTCAAAGTTTCTCTCAAGAAAGGTATTCAATACTTAAATGTCTATGGGGATTCCGCCCTCATCATCGGTCAAGTGCTCAGAAAGTGGAGAGTCAAGGACGAGAAACTCCAACCCTTCCATGCCCACTTAGAAGAACTAGCCTCCCAATTCCAAGATATCACCTTCCATTACTTACCTCGAGCAAAGAATAACCTAGCCGATGCCCTTGCTACCTTGGCCTCCATGGTCGACATGCCCGAAGGAATAACAATGGCCCCCTTTCTAGTTCAAAAGGAAGATAAACCAACCCACTGCTACCACATTGAGCTCATCACCACATAAGATCCTGAGCTAGCCAATTATTGGTACTATAATATCTAGCACCTCATCAAATATGGTAGGTATCCCAAGGGTTCCAACAAGAAAGAGTGAGCAACCCTTCAAAGACTGGCCGCTCAGTATATCTGCCATAAAGCACTATTCAAGAGAAACTTCGATGGAACCCATCTACACTGCATCGTAGGGGCTAACATTGAAGAGGTAATGTAGAGAATCCGCATCAGGGAATGCGGGCCCCACATGAACGGTCACATGCTTGCCAAGAAGATCATCCGAGAAGGCTACTATTGGACCACCATGACCCAGGATTACACCGCCTATGTTCGGAGATGCCTCAAATGTACAAGGTTCTCCAATCTTCAGCATTTGTCTCTCTGTGAATTATACAACATGACTTCTCCCTGGCCGTTCTCCACCTGGGGTATCGACATCATAGGGAAGGTTACATCGAAGGTTTCCAACGGGAATGAGTTTATCCTAGTTGCCATTGATTACTTCACCAAATGGATTAAAGCTGAGTCATACGCAGTGCTGAACACCAAGAAAGTGGCCAAATTCATCAAGAAAAACACCATCTGCCAATATGGGGTCCCACACGAGCTAGTATTAGACAACAGGTTGCATTTCAAGGCAGAAGTTATAGAAGTGGTCAGTGAGTATGGGATTCAGAGACACAAATCTTCTCCCTACCGACCTCAGACCAATGGTGCAGTCGAAGCTGACAATAAGAACCTCAAAGCCATCATCAGTAAGATGACCGAAAGCTATCGAGATTGGGCCGACCGAATCCCTTACACCCTCTAGGGCCACCGGACCTCAATCCAAACCTCTACTGGGGATACCCCTTACTCTCTAGTCTACGACGTGGAATTAGTCCTACCCGTGGAGCTAGAAATACCCTCATTGCGCATAATGCTTGAAAGCAAGGTTAGCGAAGAAGACTGGTGCAAAAGCCGTCTTGACGAGGTGACCCTCTTAGATGAAAGGAGATTGAAATCTTTATACCACATACAATGACACCATCGCTGAATAGCCTGATCATTCAATAAGAGAGTCAAGGACTGCGGTGTCTAAGAGGGTGATTTAGCCCTCAAAGAAATAATAGAACCCATCTCGGACCACAGAGGGAAATTCAATCCCAATTGGAGCGGCCCATACATTGTCAAAAAGATCTTGTACGGCAGTGACGCCATGCTCACCGACCTAGATGGAGAAGAGATGGCTCGTCCAGTCAACCTGGACCGTCTCAAGAAATTCTACCCCTAGTTCAAATTCTCGGTGCGTTACGACTCTTCTCATCTCCATTTTATTCTAAAAAAACAAATCTTCATTTCCATCTCTCCAGAACTACGTGGGCCTGATCCTCTGCAAAAACCATTTTCAAGAAAATTAAAAAAAATTCAAAACCCCAGATGTATGTAGGAAGCTCACATATTTTACATGAGCATGACCCTTTCTTTTTCACAAAAAACTATTCTTTTCTTATCTCCGAGAACGACAGTTCATTCTAACATATACTTAAACAAAAGGATTATATATGCCTTAGCGATCGGTATAGATAATTCAAAAATACAAAATTCATCAAAAAGGCAGAGCTGGATGAACAAAAACTTATTTATTTGACTAATAAGAAATTATGATACAAGTACATAGGAAAAGGAACGGATAATTCCCTCCCCCTACCTTCAAAGTCAAATAAAATCCCCACACTTATTTTTCATTACAAAATAAACTCTCCAAGAGTCCTATCCACAGCTACCAGAGGAGCCTACTCCGTCATCATCATCTACATCCTGGGGTCCCCAAGCTTCCCCTGCCTGAATAGAGTGCCGCAGACGCTCCATGGACCGATAAGCTCGAACCAGCCTCGGAAACACCACAACCCCTCCCTCCATGGTATCAGATAAAACAAGCCACCTTTGTCCAGTCTCCATTGCCAACATCTTGCTGACTACTCTTCTCCACAACCACTTCATATAATAAATAAGAATATGCTAAACTCTCCCACTAGACTGAGAGGGACGGGTTGACGGACGCCGACTCTCCTACAAAGAGCCAAACCGCATGCGAAGACACTCAGTCAAATCTTCTACTGGAAAAAATCTAGTGTTAGAGGTGGCACGACCTGCTCCCAACCAAATTGGTGCAGAAGCCTCCAAGAGAAATAGAAAGAGGCCTATCTGAGACCAACCAACCGAATGTACGGATATTCTCCCAGCTCCAGAATAGGAAGTAGCTGTCCCTACCATGGCACTGACCAGTACAGATTTAGAGCTACGAACTAGTTCTCCCAGCTCTCAATATCCAGGTGAACACTGATAAAATGACGCGAGAAGAAGTTGGGTACAACCGACAAAGGATATTCTAGAGGAGTCACCAGGCGAAGTCTTTCAGATAACCACATGAATAGCATCACGGGGCAACCCCTCAGAAACTCAGAACGACCTTCTCGCCAGGCATCCAGGCTATTTAAAGTCTCTGCCATTATTACCGTCGCAGGATTGCGACGGTATGACATCCATGAATTAACGGCTGCAAGTTGTGGGTTCACCAGTAGTTCCCCAGTCACCAGCAGTAATTTTGAAACCAAGCCCAGAACAACGGCTCCGGTGTATCCAGCATCACCAACCTCCTGCAAATGCACGTATTGTAACATCGCAAAAAGGGAGATCATTCCTCCAGTGACCAGTGGCCTAGCCGCCGAAGGCAAAATACGAATAAGCCCGACCAACAAATCCTTGGGAGAATGGGAAAATTTAGGTAAAGCCTTAGCAACACTGGGATTTATCCCAGCATGGTAGAAAACTCTTCGTAAGTAGGAAAAACCTCATCCAACCCAAAGCGGAATACATGGTCTTCGGGGTACCAAAATTGTACCGCCACCATCAACATATTCCACTCAATGGGCCGATTGCACCACAAAGAGACTTGACGCTTGTTGAAAGCATCGTAGTCGACATTATAAGAGCACATTGCTTCCAGGGCTTCGAGGTAGTTAGAAAACTCAATGATAACAGGGAGAGCCATCTTGCAAGATTAAGAAATAGTAAGCAAGTGAGAATGTGGGAAAGTAAAAGTGTGAAGGTGTGATGGAAATACTATACCCTTACCCCTTTTTATACTTGCAAACCCTCAAAAAAGACATAACCCCTGCAGAAATCGAAGGGAATCCTACCCCACAAAGTACAAAAGGCTTAAGGGGATACCCATCAAGGCTTTGAATTGATGGGACTGGACTTGACTGTCGATAGGAAGGACAAGGGGCTTGCCGATTGGCAACCCCCTATTTTTGGAAATTTTTCTTTTTTTTCCAAAATCAGAAACTCATTAAAAATAGATTGATATTCTCAACAAAATTTCAAAAATCCCTCGTATAATTTCTCACCTTTAAAACTTTCCTTCAAAATCCCAAAAATATCTCTTTTTACGGTCTCAACAGCAAAGTAAAAAGCACAAGTGCATGCATTCATTCATCATTAACAAAAGATAATAAAAAACAACGGGACACAACCCAAACCCACACTTTCTCTCTCTCCCTCTAACCTAAACTTCACCCCTGTGACGCGCTCTCTTCCCCCTGCGACGTACCACCGCTACCCAAGCCAAACTCTTCCCCAGACGAAGCAGACGACACCAAGCAAGAAGGAACCGGGACCGCATCCCGAATATGGGCAGTCATCGAAGATATCCAGTCTCTGATATCCCTCAACCAAGTGGTCGATACTCGGACTTGCTGCAAGAAAAGGTAGAATCTGTATTAAAGTAGAAAAGAAATCAAAAAGAAAGAAAGAGGGGAACATAAAGGTATACCACAGGATGAAGGACCTCCTCTGTCAAACCCAACTCCTCCGGATCCATCACATGAGGACGATGCAACATAGGCACCATCCCTCCATCAGCCCGCCGAATGTTGTACGAAGGGATATGCAATCGCACGAAGGGAACCTCTGAAGTCACCACCGCCGCAGACATCGACGGACCACCACCTCTATAGGAGGACTCCACCGACCGACTCGAACCCGCAGGAGGGAAAAGCAAGGCATCATATATGTTGGGCGCCATCAGCGAGCTCGTCACAAAGTCCATGTAATCATACGGTGCAGCCGTATCAGTGTACAATAGGTAGGACTCGCCGATCATCGCCGCGATCCTCGCATCCTCCGGAAGCAGCCGCTCCCGCCTCATAGACATAGGAGGCCGCGCAGGTAGAACCATCACCACCTCCTCCTCAGCGATATATAGAACCACCCTCTCCCCGAGATACCAAGAGTGGCCAAACTCATGCGCCAGTAAGCACCACAGCTGTGCGTCCACCCCAGTCAACCCTGTGTCCTGAATAGCAATCCCCCAAGGGTAAAAGGTCACCTGAAAATCCCAGGCAAGTATAAGCCTATACAAAATCAGAGCATACAAAGAATATAACTAAGGAAGGAAAGGTCTTAACCTATCACTAGTCAGGCCATTCAAGACCTGACGCAGCGCCTATAGAGAAAGAGATCCCCTCAACTTCCGATTGGCCTTGCGCCATCGATACAATCGGCAGAAGTCCCCAACAGTCTCATCCTTCAGAGAGATCAACTGGGTATTACACCCAATCACCTCATCGAACTATGTCTGCCAAAGACAAGAACTTGTAATAAAAAAATGAGACGCATAAGGAACGTGCGAATGCATGAAATTAAAATGCACAAATTAAAGAATACCTCAAGAAGATACATGGCTCCAGTAAAAGTCTGCCGGAAGCACCGGATGAATGCATCCAGAGAAAAATAGAGGGTCCCAAAGTCCTCCTCCAATCATAGAAAGGGATGTTAGAAAACATCCTAAAGTTTGGTAAGAACCACAAGTGGACGACGTCGCCACCATAAAGCCCCCCAGTGCTAGCAAGATAAATAATTGGGCCATCTGTCTCACCTGCAGCCCGTCCTCCACGTCAACCACCTTACCCAACAAAATATCCTTCAACAGGGACAACCGAATGGAATCCCCAGATACTATCCTTCCCACATCACCGAGCGCCGCCCACACCGCCTTTGGTCTCACTCGCAGGGAGCAATCCACCTCTATCTGCTCCCCATCGCAATCCAGCCCAATCAGTTGCTGCACATCTATGGGAGTCACTGTCATTTCCCTGAAGCCAAAATGGAAGGTGTGGGTAGTGTCCCACCATCTCTCCCCCAGAGCGCACAAGACCCCTATCGAACGAGACGTATCATCCAGCACAGATGCCAACCTTCCAAAACCCATTGATGATACCACCCAATGCACCACAAGTGGAAGATGCTCCCAGACATCCTTAAGACCGGTCATCCCATGGGCACGCATGAAGGAAATTCTCCCCCTTTATATAAGATGCCAAGGGTCATGCCGATCAGTACTGACCCCCCATCTACCGATCGGAACTGCCCCTTTACCTTCCCGAGGTAGTCCAAAAGACTGTGCCACTACCGAATGTCACCCTCTACACCATGCTGACTGGCACCCCCCCTTAAAATTTCATATAAAAATTCCCTAAAAATATCAGAAAACCCTGAAAATACTCAGAAAATTACTAAAAACCCCAGGAAAGATTTAGAACATCTTCACCAAGGAAATTTCACACTCCCTCAAGAGGAACCCTTATTTTCATAGCAAAACTCTCAAAAGCCAAGTGAATCTTCTCCCGACGATGTCCCCGGAGGATCTCTAAAGATCACCTCCTCTACCCCAAAGGTCTCAAACCTCCCCGAGCAATATGTCCAATACCTGGACCACCTAATCACTTTCCCAGTGGAGTTTAAAACATCAAATTTTCCTTTCCATTGTAAGATCTCCGAAATCACAAAGATTTCCCCAGCAATCGGCTCCCTAGCATCATAAGGTAATTTCCCCGGCAGAGTTCCCTGAGAACATCTCAACATAAGCCCGTAGAATTGGCTTCGATTCACCGAATTGGTCATCTCCATTTAATCCCGCACAATTGGCTTTGACCAACAGAATTGGTCATCTCCACTTAAGCCTGTAGAATTGGCTTCGATCCACGGAATTGGTAATCTCCACGTAAGCCCGTAGAATTAGCTTCGACCCGCAGAATTGGTCATCTCCATTTAAGCCCGCAGAATTGACTTCGACCCGCATAATTAGTCACCTCTATATAAGCCCGAAGAATTGGCTTTGACCCACAGAATTGGTCATCTCTACATAAGCTCGCAGAATTGGTTACCTCTACACAAGCCCGCAGAATTGGCTTTGACCCGCAAAATTGGTCATCTCCACTTAAGCCTGCAGAATTGGCTTCGACACGCAGAATTGGTCATCTCCACTTAAGCCCTCAAACTTGGCTTCGACTCGGAGAATTGGTCATCTCCATTTAGTCCCGCAGAATTGGCTTCGACCCACAGAATTGGTCACCTCTACATAAGCCTGCAGAATTGGTCTTCTCCACTTAAGCCTTCGGAATTGGCTTCGACGTGCAAAATTGGTCATCTCAATATATTCTCGCAGAATTGGCTGCTTCGACCCGCAAAATTGGTCCTCTCAACTTAAGCCATAATAATTGGCTTCGACCCGCAGAATTGGTAATCTCCACTTAAGCCCTCAGAATTGGCTTCGACCCGCAGAATTGGTCATCCCACTTAAGCCCGCAGAATTGGCTTCGACCCACAGAATTGGTCATCTCCACTTAAGCCCGCATAATTGGTCATCTCCATTTAATCCCGCAGAATTGGCTTCGACCCGCAGAATTGGTTACCTTTACATAAGCTCGTAGAATTGGCTTCTACCTGCAGAATTGGTCATCTCTACATAAGCCCGCAGAATTGTCTTTGACCCGCATAATTGGTCACCTCTATACAAGCCCGCAGAATTGGCTTCGACCAACAAAATTGGTCATCTCCACTTAAGCCCGCAGAATTGGCTTCGACCCGCAGAATTGGTCATCTCCACTTAAACCCTCAGAATTGGCTTCGATCCGCCGAATTGGTCATCTCCATTTAAGCCCGCAGAATTGGCTTCGACCCACAGAATTAGTCACCTCTATATAAGCCTGCAAAATTGGCTTCGACCCGCATAATTAGTCATCTCCACTTAAGCCCTCAGAATTGGCTTCGACCCGATTGGCCATCTCAACATAAGCCCGTTGAATTGGCTTCGACCTGCATAATTGGCCATCTTTACTTAAGCCCATAGAATTGGCTTTGACTCGCAGAATTGGTCATCTCCATTTAAGCCCTCAGAATCGGCTTCAACCCACATAATTGGTCATCTCAAGATAAGCCCGCAGAATTGGCTTCGACTCGCAGAATTGGTCATCTCAACCTAAGCCCGTAGAATTGACTTCGACGTAGAGAATTGGCCATCTCTACATAATCCCACAGAATTGGTCATCTCCACTTAAGCCCTCACAATTGGCTTCGACCCGCAGAATTAGTCATCCTTATTTCCTTAGGTCCTCAGAATCGACCTTGACCAAGCATAATTGGTCATCCCCAGCACATTCCTTAAGTCCTCAGAATCGTCCTCGACACTCTAAATTAGTCATCCTCATTTCCTTAGGTCCGTAAAATCGAACTCTTTCAAAAGGCATCATGTGGTGTCTATTTGACGGCTATCATTTGTTCCAAACTCACCCGTTGAGAGGCTTTTTAGACACCCCATCCTATTACCCCCTAAACTCTCCTTAGGTCCCTAGCACCTCCCATCATCACTACCAACCCAAGTCATACCCCGGGTACTGACCTTGAGGTCATCGGACGCTCCCAGGCTCCGTTTGACCAAAAAGGCAAACTCTTCAGCTCGACCGAGACTGAATGAATCTTCTAAGGGCACTGAATCCCCTTTCCAACAGTTCACCCCGTGCGCGATTCTAACTTACCATGTGGACGAACGACACATTTTCCCCCGAAACTCGATCAGGAGGCCATCGGGCACTCCCGATCTCTGTTTGACCAAAGTCAACTCTTCAGCTCGATCAAGACTAAATGAATCTTCAAAGGGCACTAAAACCCCTTTCCAATGGTCCGCCCCGTATGTGATTCTGACTTACGGTATGGACGAACGATTCGTTTTACTCCAAGAGGTCATCGAATGCTTTCAGGGCCCGGTTGACCAAAGTCAGCTACCCAGCCTGAGTCAAACTGTTTGGAATGTCCAAAGGACTTTCGAAGCTATCTTAATTACCTTTCGAACGGTTTTCCCCTTGCACGATTCGGATCAACGGTTTGCACTCTACGACCAATTTTTCCAAGGACCCTGAAAGAGACTGCCGAACGGCAAGTCCCAGACCCTGCCTATCGATAGTGTGCCTAAATTCACCTGCTGATTGGCAAGACCAGGGCTATGTCGATCGGCAATACCCTGGGCCTGTAAAAAGGAGGGCCTGACCTCATTGCAAAGGGGAGTCCAGATCTGAAATACCCCACTCTCAACGAATCCAGAAAACCTCTCTAGAAGTCAGCGTGATTTCCACATCCAAATCCCTTTCCAACCTTCACTTTTCATCATCCTTTTCATCAAACTTGGTGAATTAAATACCCTTCATCATCATCCAAGTGCAAGGTCTTCTCTCCAACATTTAAGATCAAGCTCAAGATCTTCAAGAAGGTCCAATTTTCTCAATTATATCCTTAAATTCTCATAAATTCGCATTAACTTGTTTTATTACTTAGCAATTTTATTCGCTCATCTCACATATCCTAATATACTTTTTATTTAGTATTATTTCACATCTTTTATTTTCATATAAATAAAAACTAAAAAAAATAAGAAAAAGTGGGTTTTCTCATAAATTCCAAACGGGAATTCTCACACTTTTCTCACAACTAAAACACTTTTTTTACACACACACATAAGAGAAGCCCCGGTTGGATTTATGGGATGTACCCCACCCCTCGCTTTGCATGCGAACTACGTGGAATTTGATGCCTCTATAGGCTACGTAGGCATCTCAAGGTAAAACCTGAGACTCGAGTCCTATTCTTATTTTTTCTCTCATTTTCTATTTTCTCTAAACTCAATTCTCTTAGATTCTATACACACACACACACACACACACACACACACACACACACACACACACATATATATATATATATATATTTGAAAGCCCAAAGTAATTTCCTTTATATTTAAAACTCAATAGTAGATGCGGAAGCGTTGAATGATGGTTCACAATTAAAAACACACAAATTTTAATTTCTTAAACAAATTAAAATCAAATCAAGTGAAGCACTTAAACCGATTCATTAATCCAAGTCCTAGAATTTGCTTAAGTCATATTTATCGATATTAGTAAATTAGGCGAAACCAAATTTTAGCAAATGACTTGAATTAAATAAACATTACCCAATATTTAATTAAAGTCCAAAATAAATGAGTGTGATAAATTAAACCGAATTTTATCTTGAATTATTCTAAGCATGCGTTCTACATTATTAAGCAAGATAAAATAAACAATATCACACTACGTCGCGATGTACGAGGAAAAACCCAAGACGGGAAAAAACCTCGGATGGCCCTAGCCACAAGTCCACTAGATACAGAATTATACAATTACAAGACAAAAGACTTACATCTTCAACTCGAACCCTCTCAAGCCTTGTTGCTCCTTCTTGTAGAAACCTCTTCCTAGCGGACAACCACGGAGCTCCACCGCGATCTCGGAATCCACCGATAGGACTTTGTATGGTCACCGTCACCCAAGCTTTGAGCCTTTCTCCAAGTGAGTAATACCGCAACAAACTTCTTCTTCTTTGTGATGGGATGTAGAAGGAAACCCGAAACGTCTCTTTTTCAATTCGGTAGAGAAAATCGGTGCCAAAACTCCAAGTAAAGATATGTATATAGAACTTGGATAAACAACAACTATTGGTTGTAAACACTAGAGTGTGTAGGATTTTTCATTAAAAAATAACACTCAAAACTTGATCTTTTTCCTTAAACAAATTTTCTATCAAAACACTCTCTAGGAGTTTGTATGGTATGAAAAAGATACCCCTTCAAAAATGATTCCCGTCCTTAATAAAGTCTTAAAAAATCAGTTAAGAAACAAGTGGGGAAATGGGGTGAAAACTGCCAAAAACTGCTCAAAACTGTTCCCGCCTGGCATCTCGTTCGAACGAACTTGACTCTCGTTCGAACGAGACTTCTAACGAGAGACCAGACTGGGCTCGTTAGAAACTCGTTAGATATCTCGTTAGAATGACCAAACTCGTTCGAACGACATATCGAACGACTGACCAGTTTAGGTTCGTTGGCAAACTCGTTCGAACGAAACCTGGTTCGAACGAAAAACTCGTTCGAACGACATATCGAACGACTGACCAGTTTAGGTTCGTTGTCAAACTCGTTCGAACGAAACCTGGTTCGAACGAAAAACTCGTTCGAACGAGACTTCGAACGACTTCCATAATTTTTTGATAAATTCAATTTTTGGCCCAGAAACTTTGTGTACTTTATTTTAAAGTTTCAATTAAATTATTCTGAAAGTAAAACATGGTTTTTTATTAAACCTAACAGCCAATAAATATTGTTCCAAGCTCCTATATAAATATAATCACATTCATACCTTGGGAGCATGGAACCTTAGATGATGACATAGAAACGAGGCACGCAAACCGGCATTTTGATGAAGCTTTATATTCTTTGCCGCTACGTCTTCAACACTCACTTCATAGGCTTGAGAGTATTACAATAAATCACTAACCTATGAATAAATGTTTTTTGTCCGGAATTGAGCCAAAACTACATATGGACTCAATTGGAAATTTTTGTCCTTACAAATCTCCCCCTTTGGCTATTCCGGGACAAAAACCAAAACAAAAATCCTAAAGGGCCGTCAAGCTCACTAGACTCAAAACATAACCCGCCCAAACTTGACTCAACCCAAGGATTAAACTCTTTGCCTTTTAAAGATGCCGCTTTAGTAGAATGCCTGCACACTTAAGCAAACTCATCAAATGCATAGGGAATATTAAAATATTAAATGCAATTAAATAATTACTCCCCCTAAAATAATTCTCCCCTTTATCAAACAAATGACATTTACTTAGAAAGACGTCTCCCCCTAAGATAATTCTCCCCCAAACTAAGATACAATAATAATAGGTTTAGATACCATTTAAGATACAATAATAATAGGTTTAGATACCATTTCTCCCCCTATCATCATTCTCCCCCTTTTTGTTCAGGAATAGGCAAAGGATAAAGAACTAATAAATAGCATGTTGAAGCTTAAAGAAAAGACATGACAACATATGGGCAATAAAAGCAAGGCAAAGATAAACAAATATCATATATATATATATACTATAACTATACCAATAAGTACGTGCATATATAGATAGATATAAACACACACATGACACAAAATACAATAAGTTTGCACACTCGTATGGCAAAGATGTGTCATATGGAAACGGAAGTGTAGAGGTGTGTACTAGCAACAATTAAGTTTAGACCCAAACACTTAAGAAACGTTCACGGAGTTCTCATTTGATTGCAAACTTCATCACAATTAAATAAAACCTCATGTGACAATATAAAGATTGAACTCAATGAACAAACATACACAATGCATACAAGCCTAGCATGATGATGATTCTACAAACCAAATAGAGTCATGTCATTAAAGACAACAAGGATAAACGGACATTGTGCAAACCATTGATATACCATCCAATTCTCCCTCAATGAGCATATATATTCTTTTGTTTTTGAATGAATATATCAAACAAACATAAGCCTTGGCAATTGCTTTCTGTTTAATGCCAAATATTCTGTTTTTAGGCCTTTGGATCACGTATTTCTTTTAGATCCAATAAACGGTGGCTTACAATTGCAAAGGATTTAATTCATCCTTTCAGAGCCCTTCCCCGTGCATATTTGTATTTATCATGTTTTTATTTTCACACAAATCTCACATGCAACGGATTTTGACATGCACTAGTCCTCCTAGGTCAAAGATATGTAGATGACTAGATTGGTAGGAGAACACCTCAAAAAGCTCAAATATAACATGTGACATTAAGATTTCAAAAGAGCTCGTGCATGTGTGTATAGAGGCATATAGAAGTAGAATCCATTTAAACAATACAAAATCCAACTACTCCATATAAAACATGGTAAAGAACATTTTAAGGATTGAAAATCTAAACCAAAAGTTCTAGCCACATGGGAGCGTAAACGATGGGATTCAAACACAAATATATGCCACATAAAGTGTGTCAAACTAAAATACACACAAAAAAAAATCTTTTTGAGTTTTTAACATTTTTAATCAAAAATAAATATTTACTCAAAAGGACAAACAAAAATCATTTGTATTTTTCATTAAGCTTAAATGAAATAAATAAAACACAAATGATAAACAAAAATCTTTTTATATTTTTCAATTAATTCAAACACAAAATATAATACAAAAAGATAAACAAGTCATGATTTCTAGCATGGGATATGAAATAAGGCTAAGACTTAAAAATGACTAAACAAGCATACATTTAGCATGTGAATATAGCATAAAGTATAAACGCTAAAGTATGCAAACACTAACACATTCATCCTTTAGATTTAGCAAGGGAGGAAGCATGTGTAAGTAAATGAGAATCAAAATCCCTATTTTGTAAGGCAACCAAGTCGGATTTCCTAACCCAAATTAATGAAGAATGACTATCTTGGGGTGTAGGAGCTTTAACTACCGTGGTTACTTTACTATGGGATTTTCTAGGAATTTGTTTAAGATCAAAACAATATTTCCTAAGATGACCTTTTCGACCACAAAGTGTACAAGTAAGAACATGTCGAAAAGATTTACTTGAGGAGTGATCTTTAAAAGTATTCCTAGTTGATTCTCCTAAAACATTGGTTTGGGCATTATGAGTAAATTCATTACAAGGATTGAAGCCTAAACCACAAGTGTCATTTTTAATTTGGACCGTTCCTTACATTTTATCTAGTTTTTCTGAACGACATTCCAAATCAAATTTGACATTACTAGAATCTTTTAATTTATTTTCCAATTCTGCAATGTTAGATTCTAGTAAAACATTTCGCTCTTCAAAAGCAAGAAGCTCCTTTTTCAAGGATTCCATTAAACTCCTAAGGCTATTTCTTTCGCCGTCTACGTATTCTAGCTTCACACGAAGATTCCTCTCACGTGTCCTAAGGTCTTCTATTAAGGCACTATCATCAACGACCTTGACACTCTTTCTTAAACAAGCATCTAACTTCAAATTAGTTCTTTTCAAATTAATAGATTCTTTATATAATTCATGAAAAGTATTTTGAAGTTCACTCACATCAACCTCTTCGTCATTTTCACTCTCTCTTTCTTCTCCACTCTCACTATCATTAAAAACAAGGGAATCATGAACAATGACCTTGGAAGTGGCATGTGCTATCGTGTCATCAATCGATGAATTCTCATTATCACTCACATGACTAGCCATAAAAGCCACAAAATTTTTCTTAGTGGGGGAATCGGGCTTTTCTTCCTTATCACTATCACTAAGGGTTGCATTATATGCAGTAGGTCGTTTACCCTCTTTTCTTAGTTTAGTGGGGCACTCATAAGCTCGATGGCCATAACCTTCACAACCAAAACACTTGTTAGACTCGTCCCTATCTATTGTCATTACTACGTTTAGGGATCCTCTCGGCTTTTGAAATCTTCTCGCTTTTATCATGTTTAGAAGTATCAAATTTCTTAAAATCATTTTTAAATTTATCTTTGTTAAATTTAAGAAATTTTCTAAATTTACGAGCAAACAAAGCCATATCTTCCGAGTCACTATCACTATCAGTCTCTACTACTTGTTTGACCTCTTTTCGGGCTTTTAAAGCAACGCCCTTTTCAATTTTCTTTTCAGTTTTAGAGGGAAACATATCTAGTTCATAGGTTTGTAAATCACCTACAAGTTCTTCTAATTTCGTAGAGGCTAAAGTGGGTAAAGAATTTAAAACGGTCACCTTTGGAATAAATCTATCGGGTAGGGACCTCAAGATTTTTTTTACAACACGGTCGTCGGGTATTTTCTCTCCCAAGTTAAAGGATGAATTAACAATATCAGAAAGTCTAGCATAAAATTTATCAAAAGTTTCTTTTTCATCCATTTTGATAGTTTCAAATTGAGTGGTGAGGTTTTGGAGTTTTAAAGCTTTAACGACACTAGTTCCTTCATGAGTTAATTGTAAAATGTCCCAAGCTTCTTTAGCGGTTTCACACGTCATAATACGTCGGAATTCATCCGGTGCGACAGCGCTAAACAAGGCATTTAAACCACGGGAATTAAAATTAGCATGTTTAAACTCATTTTCAGTCCATCTATCGGCGGGTTTGATAACACGTTCATTTTCAACTAAATAGGTTGGTGGGGAGTACCCGGTAACAACAGACATCCAAACTCTCTCGTCGATAGATTTTAGTGCCGATCTCATTCGCGCTTTCCAATACGCGTAGTTTGAACCATCGAAAATCGGAAATTTTGAAAATGGTGAAAAATCCATTTTAGCCAAAAATTAAAAGATCTTAACGAAATAATTTATCGTTTTTGGCTCTGATACCAATTTGAAAGCCCAAAGTAATTTCCTTTGTATTTAAAACTCAATAGTAGATGCGAAAGCGTTGAATGATGGTTCACAATTAAAAACACACAAATTTTAATTTCTTAAACAAATTAAAATCAAATCAAGTGAAGCACTTAAACCGATTCATTAATCCAAGTCCTAGAATTTGCCTAAGTCATATTTATCGATATTAGTAAATTAGGCGAAACCAAATTTTAGCAAATGACTTGAATTAAATAAACATTACCCAATATTTAATTAAAGTCCAAAATAAATGAGTGTGATAAATTAAACCGAATTTTATCTTGAATTATTCTAAGCATGCGTTCTACATTATTAAGCAAGATAAAATAAACAATATCACACTACGTCGCGATGTACGAGGAAAAACCCAAGACGGGAAAAAACCTCGGACGGCCCTAGCCACAAGTCCACTAGATACGGAATTATACAATTACAAGATAAAAGACTTACATCCTCAACTCGAACCCTCTCAAGCCTTGTTGCTCCTTCTTGTAGAAACCTCTTCCTAGTGGACAACCACGGAGCTCCACCGCGATCTCGGAATCCACCGATAGGACTTTGTATGGTCACCGTCACCCAAGCTTTGAGCCTTTCTCCAAGTGAGTAATACCGCAACAAACTTCTTCTTCTTTGTGATGGGATGTAGAAGGAAACCCGAAACGTCTCTTTTTCAATTCGGTAGAGAAAACCGGTGCCAAAACTCCAAGTAAAGATATGTATATAGAACTTGGATAAACAACAACTATTGGTTGTAAACACTAGAGTGTGTAGGATTTTTCATTAAAAAATAACACTCAAAACTTGATCTTTTTCCTTAAACAAATTTTCTATCAAAACACTCTCTAGGAGTTTGTATGGTATGAAAAAGATACCCCTTCAAAAATGATTCCCGTCCTTAATAAAGTCTTAAAAAATCAGTTAAGAAACAAGTGGGGAAATGGGGTGAAAACTGCCAAAAACTGCTCAAAACTGTTCCCGCCTGGCATCTCGTTCGAACGAACTTGACTCTCGTTCGAACGAGACTTCTAACGAGAGACCAGACTGGGCTCGTTAGAAACTCGTTAGATATCTCGTTAGAATGACCAAACTCGTTCGAACGACATATCGAACGACTGACCAGTTTAGGTTCGTTGGCAAACTCGTTCGAACGAAACCTGGTTCGAACGAAAAACTCGTTCGAACGACATATCGAACGACTGACCAGTTTAGGTTCGTTGTCAAACTCGTTCGAACGAAACCTGGTTCGAACGAAAAACTCGTTCGAACGAGACTTCGAACGACTTCCATTAATTTTTGATAAATTCAATTTTTGGCCCAGAAACTTTGTGTACTTTATTTTAAAGTTTCAATTAAATTATTCTGAAAGTAAAACATGGTTTTTATTAAACCTAAGACCCAATAATATTGTTCCAAGCTCCTATATAAATATAATTACATTCATACCTTGGGAGCATGGAACCTTAGATGATGACGTAGAAACGAGGCACGCAAACCGGCATTTTGATGAAGCTTTATATTCTTTGCCGCTACATCTTCAACACTCACTTCATAGGCTTGAGAGTATTACAATAAATCACTAACCTATGAATAAATGTTTTTTGTCCGAATTGAGCCAAAACTACATATGGACTCAATTGGAAATTTGTGTCCTTATATATATATATATATATATTTGTTCTTAGTGGCGTATTATTCCACATGCGTTATCGTTCCATTATAATGATCAATGCAAGGATAATCGCGTAAATCCTATTTTCAAATATTATCTTTATGAACATTCCTACAGATGACTCTGAAAAAGCGGAATCCCCGGGTTTTACTAAACACAAATTAAAATATAATTTCCTTTTAAATAAATGCGGAAGCGTTGAGATGGTTTTAACTTTCAAATAAAACAACCAAGTTTTAATTTCTCAAAACAAATTAAAACATAATTCAAGTCCTAGAAATTTGCCTAAGTCATGATTAACAATTATATCCAAAGTTAGGCGAAACCAATTTTAGCAAATGACTTGAATAAACCAAATTAACCAATATTTAATTTAAGTCCCAAATTAAATGAGTGTGATAATTAAACCAAATTTTATCTTGAAATTATCCTAAGCATGGATTCTAAATTATTGTGCAAGATAAAATAAACAATGTCACACTACACCGCGATGTACGAGGAAAAACCCACTAACGGGAAAAAACCTCGGGACGGCCCTAACCTCAAATTCACTAAAAACGGTATTACAAA
Organism: Sambucus nigra; assembly: GCA_949130495.1. Classification (NCBI taxonomy): domain Eukaryota; kingdom Viridiplantae; phylum Streptophyta; class Magnoliopsida; order Dipsacales; family Adoxaceae; genus Sambucus; species Sambucus nigra. Next base: position 577,715,064 of record OX422208.1, on the reverse strand, counting down.
ATACAAGACAAAAGACTTACTTCCTAAACTCGAACCCTCTCAAGCCGTGATGCTCCTTCTTGTATCAACCTCCAATTAGCGGATAACCAACGGAGCTCCACCGTGGTCTCGGAATTCACCGATGGGACTTTATATGGTCACCGTCACCCAAGCATGGAGCCTTCTCCTTGTGGGTAGAATCTCAACAAAAGTCTTCTTTGTGATGGGGTGTAGAAGCAAACCCGAAACGTCTCTTGAATGCGGTAGAGAAAACCGGTGCCAAATAACTCCAAGCAATTGATATAAATATAGAAACTTGGATAAACAATTATTGGGTGTAAACTAGAGTGTGTATGAATTTTTCATTGAAAATTAACACTCAAAACTTGAACATTTTCCTAAACGAATTTTGCTCTTAAACTCTCTTTTGGAGATAAACAAATGTTGGAAAAGTTGTCTTGGAAAATGTGTTTCCCGCACATAATAATGTATGAAAAAAGTTGGTTGAAAACCAAGTGGAAGAGTGGGGAAAAACTGCAAAAAACTGCCAAATAACTGTTCCCGCTGGAATCTCGTTCGAACGAACGTGATTCTCGTTCGAACGAGACTTCTAACGAGTGACCAGCCTGGGCTCGTTAGAAGTTCGTTAGATACCTCGTTAGAACGAACATTCGTTCGAACGACACATCGAATGACTGTCCAGTTAGGGTCGTTGGCAAAACTCGTTCGAACGAACCTGGTTCGAACGACAAAACTCGTTCGAACGAAATCTGGTTCGAACGAAAAAAACTCGTTCGAACGACATTTCTAACGAACGACCAGAAAGATTAAAAAATTCGATTTTGGCCTAGAAACTTTTATATACTTATATTAAAGTTCTATTTGATTCTTTCTGAAAATAAAATGCAGTATTTATTTCACCTAACACCCAATACAAATTGTTCCAAGCTCCTATATACATATAATTACATTCATACCTTGGGAGCATGGAACCTTAGTTGATGACGTAGAAACGAGGCACGCAAACCGACATTTTGATGAAGCTTTAAATTCTTTGCCGCCACGTCTTCAACATACACTTCATAGGCTTGAGAATATTACAATAAATACTATCCTATGAATAAATGTTTTTGTCCGGAATTGAGCCAAAACTATATATGGACTCAATTGGAAATTTGTGTCCTTACAAATCTCCCCCTTTGGCTATTCCGGGACAAAAACCAAACAAAAATCCTAAAGGTCCGTCAAGCTCACTAGACTCAAAACATAACCCGCCCAAACTTGACTCAACCCAAGGATTAAACTCTTTGCCATAGTAAGATGCCATTTTAGTAGAATACCTGCACACTCAAGCAAACTCATCAAATGCATAGGGAATATCAAAATATATTAATCGCAATTAATTAATTACTCCCCCTAAAATAATTCTCTCCTTTAAACACATGACCTACTTAGAAAGACGTCTCCCCCTAAGATAAATCTCCCCCAAACTAAGATGCGATAATAATAGGATTAGATACCATTTCTCCCCCTATCATCATTCTCCCCCTTTTTGTTCGGGAATAGGCAAAGGATAAACAGCATGTGAAAGCTTAAAGTGTTAAGACATGAAAGCATATGGGCAATTAAAAGCAAGGCAAAGATAAACGAATATCATATATATAGATATTAGAAATATACCAATATAGAACTTGCATATATATAGATATAAACACACACATGACACAAAATACAATAAGTTTGCACACTCGTATGGCAAAAATGTGTCATATGGAAACGGAAGTTTAGGGGTGTGAACTAGCAACAATTAAATTTAGACCCAAACACTTAAGAAACGTTCACGGAGTTCTCATTTGATTGCAAACTTCATCACAGTTAAATATAACCTCATGTGACAATATAAAGATTGAACTCAATGAACAAACATACACAATGCATACAAGCCTAGCATGATGATGATTCTACAGACCAAATAGAGTCATGACATTAAAGACAACTAGGATAAACGGATATTGTGCAAACCGTTGATATACCATCCAATTCTCCCTCAATGAGCATATATATTCTTTTGTTTTTGAATGTATATATCATACAAACATAGGCCTTGGCAATTTCTTTTTGTTTAATGCCAAATATTCTGTTTTTAGGCCTTTGGATCACGTATTTCTTTTAGATCCAATCAACGGTGGCTTACTATCGCAAAGGATTTAATTCATCCTTTCGGAGCCCTTCCCCGTGCATATATGAATTTATCATGTTTTCATTTTTCACACAAATCTCACATGCAACGGATTTTGACATGCACTAGTCCTCCTAGGTCATAGATATGTAGATGACTAGATTGATAGGAGAACACCTCAAAAAGCTCAAATATCACATGTGACATTAAGATTTCAAAAGAGCTCGTGCATGTGTGAATAGAGGCATATAGAAATAGAATCCATTTAAACAATACAAAATCCAACTACTCCATATAAAACATGGTAAAGAACATTTTAAGGATTGAAAATCTAAACCAAAAGTTCTAGCCACATGGAAGCGTAAACGATAGGATTCAAACACAAATATATGCCACATAAAGTGTGTCAAACAAAAATACACACAAAACAAAATCTTTTTGAGTTTTTAACATTTTTAAACAAAAATAAATATTTACTCAAAAGGACAAACAAAAATCATTTGTATTTTTCATTAAGCTTAAATGAAATAAATAAAACACAAATGATAAACAAAAATCTTTTTATATTATGCAGTCAAATCAAACACAAAGAATAATACAAAAAGATAAGCAAGTCATAATTTCTAGCATGTGATATGAAATAAGGCAATGATTAGAAAATGACTAAACAAGCATACATTTAGCATGTGAATATAGCATGAAGTACAAAAGCTAAAGTATGTAAACACTAACACATTTATCCTTTAGATTTAGCAAGGGAGGAGGCATGTGTAAGTAAATGAGAATCAAAATCCCTATTTTGTAAGGAAACCAAGTCGGATTTCCTAACCCAAATTAATGAAGAATTACTATCTTGGGGTGTAGGAACGTTAGCTATCGTGGTTACTTTACTATGGGATTTTCTAGGAATTCGTTTAAGATCTAAACAAAATTTCCTAAGATGACCTTGTCGACCACAATGTGTAAAAGTGAGAACATGTCGAAAAGATTTACTTAAGGAGTGATCTTTAAAGGTATTCCTAGTTGATTCTCCTAAAACATTGGTTTGGGCATTATGAGTAAATTCATTACAAGGATTGAAGCCTAAACCACAAGTGTCATTTTTAATTTGGACCGTTCCTAACATTTTATCTAGTTTTTCCGAACGACATTCCAAATCAAATTTGACAATACTAGAATCTTTTAATTTATGTTCCAATTCAACAATGTTAGATTCTAGTAAAACATTTCGCTCTTCAAAAGCAAGAAGCTCCTTTTTCAAGGATTCCATTAAACCCCTAAGGCTATCTCTTTCGCCTTCTACATATTCAAGCTTCTCTTGAAGAGTCCTCACATGTGTCCTAAGGTCTTCTATTAAGGCACTATCATCTACGACCTTGACACTCTTTCTTAAACACGCTTCTAACTTCAAATTAGTTCTTTTCAAATTAATAGATTCTTTATATAATTCATGAAAAGCATTTTGAAGTTCACTCACATCAACCTCTTCTTCATTTTCACTCTCTTCTTCACTCTCACTATCATTAAAAACAAGGGAATCATGAACAATGACCTTGGAAGTGGCATGTGCAATCGTGTCATCAATCGATGAGTTCTCATTATCACTCACATGACTAGCCATAAAATCCACAAAATTTTTCTTAGTTGGGGAATCGGGCTTTTCTTCCTTATCACTATCACTAAGGGTTGCATTATATGAAATAGGTCGCTTACCATCTTTCCTTAGTTTAGTGGGGCACTCATAAGCCCTATGGCCATAACCTTCACAACCAAAACACTTATTAGACTCGTCCCTATCTAAATGTTCATTACTAGGTTATAGGGATTTTCTCGGCTTTAGAAATCTTCTCGCTTTTATCATGTTTAGAAGTCTCAAATTTCTTAAAATCATTTTTAACTTTATCTTTGTTAAATTTAAGAAATTTTCTAAATTTACGAGCAAACAAAGCCATGTCTTCCGAGTCACTATCACTATCGCTCTCTACTACTTGTTTGACCTCTTTTCGGGCTTTTAAAGCAACACCCTTTTCAATTTTCTTTTGAGTTTTAGAGGGAAACATATCCAGTTCATAGGTTTGTAAATCACCTACAAGCTCTTCTAATTTCGTAGAGGCTAAAGTGGGTAAAGAATTTAAAACGGTCACCTTTGGAATAAATCTAGCGGGTAGGGACCTTAAAATTTTCTTTACAACACGGTCGTCAGGTATTTTCTCTCCCAAGTTAAAGGATGAATTAACAATATCAGAAAGTCTAGCATAAAATTTATCAAAAGTTTCTTTTTCATCCATTTTGATAGTTTCAAATTGAGTGGTGAGGTTTTGGAGTTTAGAAGCCTTAACGACACTCGTTCCTTCATGAGTTAATTGTAAAATATCCCAAGCTTCTTTAGCGGTTTCACACGTCATAATACGTCGGAATTCATCCGGTGCGACAGCGCTAAATAAGGCATTTAAACCACGAGAATTAAAATTTGCAAGCTTAAACTCATTTTCGGTCCATCTATCGATGGGTTTGGGAACACGTTCATTTTCAATTAGATGAGTTGGTGGGGAGTACTCGGTAACAACAGACATCCAAACACGTTCATCGATAGATTTAAGTGCCGATTTCATTCGCGCTTTCCAATACGCGTAGTTAGAACCATCAAAAATAAGAAATTTTGAAAATGGGGAAAAATCCATTTTAGCCAAAAATTAAAGAATCTTAACGAAATAATTTATCGTTTTTGGCTCTGATACCAATTTGAAAAAGCGGAATCCCCGGGTTTTACTAAACACAAATTAAAATATAATTTCCTTTTAAATAAATGCGGAAGCGTTGAGATGGTTTTAACTTTCAAATAAAACAACCAAGTTTTAATTTCTCAAAACAAATTAAAACATAATTCAAGTCCTAGAAATTTGCCTAAGTCATGATTAACAATTATATCCAAAGTTAGGCGAAACCAATTTTAGCAAATGACTTGAATAAACCAAATTAACCAATATTTAATTTAAGTCCCAAATTAAATGAGTGTGATAATTAAACCAAATTTTATCTTTAAATTATCCTAAGCATGGATTTTAAATTATTGTGCAAGATAAAATAAACAATGTCACACTACACCGCTATGTACGAGGAAAAACCCACTAACGGGAAAAAACCTCGGGACGGCCCTAGCCTCAAATCCACTAAAAACGGTAATACAAAATACAAGACAAAAGACTTACTTCCTAAACTCGAACCCTCTCAAGCCGTGATGCTCCTTCTTGTATCAATCTCCAATTAGCGGATAACCAACGGAGCTCCACCGTGGTCTCGGAATTCACCGATGGGACTTTATATGGTCACCGTCACCCAAGCATGGAGCCTTTCTCCTTGTGGGTAGAATCTCAACAAAAGTCTTCTTTGTGATGGGGTGTAGAAGCAAACCCGAAACGTCTCTTGAATTCGGTAGAGAAAACCGGTGCCAAATAACTCCAAGAAATTGATATAAATGTAGAAACTTGGATAAACAATTATTGGGTGTAAACTAGAGTGTGTATGAATTTTTCATTGAAAATTAACACTCAAAACTTGAACATTTTCCTAAACTAATTTTTCTCTTAAACTCTCTTTTGGAGATAAACAAATGTTGGAAAAGTTGTCTTGGAAAATGTGTTTCCCGCACATAATAATGTATGAAAAAAGTTGGTTGAAAACCAAGTGGAAGAGTGGGGAAAAACTGCAAAAAACTGCCAAATAACTGTTCCCCCTGGAATCTCGTTCGAACGAACGTGATTCTCGTTCGAACGAGACTTCTAACGAGTGACCAGCCTGGGCTCGTTAGAAGTTCGTTAGATACCTCGTTAGAACGAACATTCGTTCGAACGACATATCGAACGACACATCGAACGACTGTCCAGTTAGGGTCGTTGGCAAAACTCGTTCGAACGAACCTGGTTCGAACGACAAAACTCGTTCGAACGAAACAGGTTCGAACGACAAAACTCGTTCGAACGAAATCTGGTTCGAACGAAAAAAACTCATTCGAACGACATTTCTAACGAACGACCAGAAAGATTGAAAAATTCGATTTTGGCCCAGAAACTTTTATATACTTATATTAAAGTTCTATTTGATTCTTTCTGAAAATAAAATGCAGTATTTATTTCACCTAACACCCAATACAAATTTTTCCAAGCTCCTATATACATATAATTACATTCATACCTTGGGAGCATGGAACCTTAGTTGATGACGTAGAAACGAGGCACGCAAACCGGCATTTTGATGAAGCTTTAAATTCTTTGCCGCTACGTCTTCAACATACACTTCATAGGCTTGAGAATATTACAATAAATACTATCCTATGAATAAATGTTTTTGTCCGGAATTGAGCCAAAACTATATATGGACTCAATTGGAAATTTGTGTCCTTACAGACTCGTTTTATTTCTTCCATAATACAAGTCGATGATTCCTATCTCCACTACATATACACATGCACACACATCACAGGAAAAATAAAGGAAAATAGCAAAAAACCCATGAGAGACCGTAAGGGAGGAGTGGGTGCCTAACACCTTCCCATTTCGTAACGTAGCCTCCGGACCCTTTTCGAATCATTTTGGTTTCGTATGTATCAGTATGTCTTTGGATGCTGTCCTTCGGGATGGATCCCTTTCTTTTGTCTGTTTTGATTAAAATAGACTGGCGTCTCCATCTCTCTACATTTTTCACCTCATCAATGACGCCGATCGAAGCGCTCCCCAGAGGGACGCCCGGGACCTAGGATCCTCCTCTCTCACCCGCCGCGAGGATCGGGGGATGGTCACACAATGCATTTGAGATATAAAAATATTCTTTTAATTACAAAATATAAACATCAGTAAGTTTGTATAATTTGTTAAAAAGTAATTTTTTTCCACAAGAAAACATAAAATTTGAGAAAAAAAATGTCATTATTAGTATATTATATGTAATTAAAAAAAAATAAAATTAGTGGGCAATTTTTATTAAAGTTTGACTATTATATTGATCTTTAAGTCCATATTATCATTTTAACCCTAAATAAAAAAAAGGATTATTGACACTTTACTCTCTCGAAATTTACTCCATTTGGAACTTCATACCCCAAAATATGAAAATGGGCACATGAACTCCAAAGTTTACTAATTCAATCACTTTAGTCCAAAACTTAACCGATCGTTTAGTTTTTTTAGTGGAAAACAAAATTTTTGTTTTATTTATTATTATTTTTTTTAAATAATCACAACTTTATATGTAAAATTCAGAAAATTATAAAAAAATCATTGAACTCGTGTTATCGCGTAGATGATTTACACATATAAATTTGATATAAGATTGACATATTTTGTATTTTTTATCTTTGTAGTAGTTAAAACCTAAAGGCCACCCAACTCTACATTATTTATCAAATTTTGATTCATTTTTGTATACTAATATGTTATGATCAATACATAAATATTGTTCAAAGCAAAAAATAATTTGATTTATAAATTTAAGTAAGGATTTATGGTGGGGATTATAACAAATTTATATATCTCTAAATATTATATTCTAAACTTAATAATTATTATAAGTTCTATAGATAAATTTATATAAAGCTAAGTTTATGAATTCATTTTTAAAGCAAAGTCTCAGTACTTTATGCTAACTAGGTTATCTAAATATAAGCTTTAAACCTTCTTACTTAATCAATGCAGCCTATTTATCATACCTCTTTTAGATGGAGTGAATAGAGTATTTCATGGGTGGGTTGCATAAATAATTTGAGATAGATAACTTTGGGTGTCTTTCATGTGTTAAATTTTTTACCCTGGGCTACAACCCTGGTCTGCCCAGGGCTGGCTCCGCCTTTGGAGAGGGGGAATATGGAGACAAAGTATCATGCACTTAGTGCACCATGTGTTTATGCTCAACACCAATAAAGACACAACACATGCGATACGTGTCACACATATTCACCATTATAAAGATATTATTTTTACGACACATATGCGACACGTGTCAAATATATTCACCATTATAAAGATATTATTTTTACAAGTGTAAATACATCGTGTCTTTATTGGTGTTGACCATGGGCACATGGTGGCCTAAGTGCATGATACTTTTTCTCGGGAATATGGAGCTGTATGCTAAGAATTGTATAGTAAAACTTGTTGGAAATGGATTTGAAAAAACAGCAAATGAGCAACTTTAGGCTCAATTTAATGTGGGACCCACACTTCGATTTAATCGGGACCACGCATAAGCACGTTCTTCTCCACGAGTAGTATGAATAATAGATTTGTTTATTCAAAACCATTAAACAATCAATGAATTTTTTTTCTCAAAAGTGACTCATTTGAATGAATGAAACTTAATAAATTGGGTGTATAAACTACTTGTCCCACATTGGAACTTCGTTCGAAAAGTGAAGTGTTTATATATAAAAATTTTGGTCTTAAGGGTCGGGCCCAGTTTTGTGAAAGGGAGAGGACTTAAATGCATGTGGGTTAAACTCACACGTGCATGCGCCCCGTCGGGTCGGGCTCGGGCTCGAACTTCTAAAAGTACTTCCTTTTTGAACCAAATAAATATAGTTATTGGATTGGGTTTTAACCCAATTATTTATCCGTTTGGCTTGTTGTTTGGACATGACAATTACAATCCATTGTAATTGTTCATAATTGTTTTGTCTCTCCAACAGTCATAAAGAAATTTATAAATAAAATACGCTTCTTCATTTGTCTTTATGAAAAGATAAAAAATTTCTCCTCCTTTTTCCTCCGCATTGCATAATGGTCTGTTCGAGTATTACACAGAAACTGCACTCGCCGTGGTTTGAAAATTGATGTGCTTCCTCTTTAACTCGAAATCCATTCAATCTTGAGGGACGATAATTCACAACCTTAAGCATTGTGGAGGGAAATATTTCGTCTTAAGGACATTATGGGTATCATAGGGCTCGAATTCTTTTTTATATTATTTTCTAATTATTATCGCAACAAGAAGTAAGTTTTTTGTTCATATTTTGTTTTGTTTATTCTGTACATATACATATAAATATAAAGGGAATAATAATCTTAAGAAGAAATAAAAAAATTCTTTTTTTTATTATAATACAAATTAAATATTTTTGTTTTGGTAATAAACCTAGAGTTTTTTTATAAATAAAACTAAAATAATTATACAGTTCTATAGTGCTTTCTTTTGAAATACTATGAAATAATAATTCAACAATCCTTTGTTTGATTTATAATAAAACCAAAAAATAACTTCAGATTTTTGTCTCTGTTATATCTATAAATCAGAATTTATTATTTTAGTATTATATAATGTTAAACTATAAACAAAAGTTTACATTTTTTTCTTTGTTAATTAATCTTTCTACTGTTATCTTCCTACATTTAAGCCAAATTTTTATTTTTGTAACAGAAATAGCATCAACTAGTGTTGTTCCCACACTGGCACCCGTGACTGTGTCTCATGGAGAGAAGCCCGAAAAGTTTAATGGAACATACTTCAAGTGTTGGCAATAAAAAATGCTCTTTTATCTCATTCAAGAGGAATCTCCTACAATTGTTGATGTGGAAACCAATATAGAAAGATTTGATGCCGTGGATGTATGAAAACATGAAGATTTCTTGTGTAAAAATTATATTCTTAACCAATTGGACAATTCATTCTACAATGTGTATTACACAATTAAAACGATAAAGGAACTATGGCAATCCTGAAATAAATAATACAAAACAGAAGATACCGGTATGAAGAAATTCGTAGTCGGTAGATTTCTTGACTACAAAATGGTGGGTTCTAAGACGATAATTATTCGAGTTCAAGAACTACAAGTGATTATTTATGGCATTCAGGTTGAAGGGATGTGCCTAAGAGACTCGTTCCAAGTGGATACAATGATTGAAACATTGTTGCCTTCTTAGAAAGATTTCAAGAATTATCTAAAGCACCAACGGAAGGAGATGAATATTTAAGAACTAATTGTAAGGCTTAGAATTGAAGAAGACAATCATGTATCTAAAAAGAAGAATGGAATTTTTTTTAGGTAAAGCAAGGCTAATGTCGTGAAACAAGGACCAAAAACTAATAAAAGGAAGCGTGAAGGCGAAGGCACTTCGAAGCCTAAAAAGAAGTTCAAAGGCAAATGCTATAATTGTGGCGAACCTGGACATCGTTCGAATTATTCTCTTAAGACGTAAAATTTCAAAAAAGAGAATGCTCAAGCTAACATGATGGAATGTGAAAATCTTTCAAACGGAATGGCTGACATCAAGTTCCAAAGTTGAAAGGCATGGAAAACTTGTGCTGAAAATGACTCCTAAAAAAAAACTCGGTCTACATTATGTGGATGCAAGAATATGATTTCGGGTTCCCTACATAGAAAAAATGGTTTCACGTTGGTTTTTATATTTGATAAATTTGTACTCTCTAAGAATGGTATGTATGTGGGAAAGGTTACATGACTGAAGGATTCTTTAGTTGAATGTAATGATTGTAGGACCAAATCTATTGATAATAATATTAATTTCTCTTATTTTCTTGAGTCTTCAAATATGTGTTATGCTAGATTAGGACATATTAATTATGATACGTTACGTAGATTAATTAACTTATAATTTCTGCCAAAATTTGATATTTACAAAAATCATAAATGTGATATATGCGAGGAATCAAAATTCACAAGATTACTATTTTATTCCATTTAAAGTAAAAATGAAACTTTAGACCTGATTCATACTGATATATGTGATCTAATGTTTTAAAAAACTATAGGAGGTAAAATATATTGTATCACCTTTATTGATGATTGCACAAAATATAGCTATGTGTATTTTCTAAGAAGTAAAGATGAGTTGAAAGTGCGGACTATATGGATTCACTTATATATTAAGTTACACACACAAAAGATTCAATTTTTAGCCATATTTTATCTTCATTCTATTTATATGAACATGAAAGATAAATTCCAAAGCTAAAATAACAAACCAAAAAAAAAAAGAATATGAGGAAAAATTCCTTGTGGGAAAAACCTTTTTTAAGATTGGACAAACATGTAACAACTTACATAAAAATTAGCTCTCCACTAAGTTCAACGCGGTATAGTCTTCAAATCTTTAAAAAAATATGGCACAGTCCAGCACCATTGTGACAACCCGTATATAATTATGATAAATTATATTTAAATTATACTTATCTTATGTGATATGAATAATGTGTTATTAGTATATCTAATGTTAAGTGATTATGGTTAGTATAATTCTACTTTCATAAATCATGAAATGTCGAATTATTTATGAACACAAGATTTAGTTATTTTCGATAGAAATGTTCCTATTTAAGACTAGTTTTGACCCTTGTAACATTATAATTGACTTGAGGTGAAAACTAAATAGTTGTAGACATGTGAGTTAGGGTTGTAACACAACAAATGGTGCATCAAACGGATGTTCGAGTAAGAAGTTAGCTCGAAATTACGAGAAGGGACAAATCTGTTAATTCCCTTAAGTGGTAAATTGTCTATTATTAAACCAAATGTTTTAATTTGATTGGATGGATTGGGAGGCAGCCTTAGCCGACTTAAAACTCTCCCTTAACCTTATTTCTTCAGAAAATAATTCCCTAGGTTCAGTTTGAGGAGATATTAGCTTGAGGAAAGAGAGGTAGAAGTTAAGGAAGAAAGGGTTACAAGGAAAATCTAGGAAAACAATTCCAAGAAAATCCTTAAGGTATTCCCAAGGTAATATTATGTGTTAATATTGTTTTAATATTCTATTATACTTATTTAAAAGTATATAAATCGTGAAGTATTGATCCAAATTCCATCCTCCTTTGTGATAATAGGTATTGGTTCATATGTGAGATAAGTGGTGTTATAGGTCATATTGCTTTGTATTGAAACCCTTGGTATTCAAACTTGCATAACTCTTTGTGTGTTTACTGGAATTCAGAAATTCCAATTGGATATGAAAATAGACTCATATATTCATATCATATCCGAAAATTAGAATTTAACTCCTTATTATTAGGCGTTAGTGATGGTTTCAAGTTGGTATATAGTTGCTGTTTGTATATTTCATTTCGGTATGCCCTGAGTTTGGTCAAGATTTTGAGATAGCAAATGAAGTCCAAATATTATGAAACTTTAATTATGTAATATTAAGTATGTCTACTGAAAGTTTGTTGAAAATCATGGAAAGTTATGCATTAGAAAAATTATGAAAATTCTTATAAGTCGAAGGAACAATAGAAGAGTTTGTAGGGCAGATTTCTTGTGTTGTAAAGAAATGGCCATAACTTGCCCTAGGAAGCTTGAAAAATTACACCGTCACTTGTAACGGAAAGTATATTCATATATGTTTTCAGATTTATAAGCTTGGACACCTGTATGTGTACTATTTAAGAATATGGGATGGTTAAGTATGGAGGACAATGATTTGAGGCCATATTGGATACCCCATGAAAGAATGTTTTTATATGTTCCTTCCCAAGTGTATTTTGAGTACATGTTTCATGTGTATATATATTCAGAAGTATGATTTTATGTTTACTTTAGTTTAGTTATAAATTCCTTACGAGGTAGTTTCTAGGGTTGAATGTTCATGACCTCATCAATATATATACCATCGTTTCGTCTTTTCATATGTTTCATGTAATATGACTTGAGTAGAATCATATTGTGGTTGTGTACTTATTTAAAGTTACATAATTATATTAAGATAATACTTATGATTGAGTTTCAGTACTGATTTAGTTTGATTAACAGGTGTAAGGTCGAATCAACCAAGTTCAGCCCCTCCCGAGGGAAACGTGAATACATAATTGACAACACAAGGTGAGTGTACTTACTGAGTTGATTTTGGATATGAAATATATGTATCATATGTTGAGATGATATGGCTTATTTAAAAGTCATGAGATGTTGATATGTTATGGCTTATTTAAAAGCCAAGAGATGATGAGATGTTATGTCTTATTTAAAAGCCAAGAGATGTTGAGATGTTATGGCTTTATAAAAGTCAGGATATGTTGAATTGCTATGCAATTCAGGAGATGTCAGGTTTTTTTAAAACCTATGGATATGATTATTGCCTACGGGCAGGAGATGTGGGGTTTATTAACTCCGGATATGTATATGGCCTAATTTGGCACAGAGATGTATATATTGTTATGTTGAAATGTTAATATAGTACTTTTACTATAGATAGCTGTAGTACATTCACTGAGTTTTTAAACTCATGGTTTTATATGTTTACATTTTCAGGTTTTCCAGCTGCCACTGCCAGGTCTAGGAGGTTGAGTAAATAGAAGTAGGGTCTTGTTAGTTTGTTTTATACACTGTACTAGTTGTAATTAAGATTAATGATATGTGAGTTCTGTTGAAATTATGTCTCCTTAAAACGATTGAATTTTTTTAATATTCCGCATTTTAACCTTGAAGTTGTTTCAATATGTATTACCTAAATAATAAATAAATTATAATTGTGGTTTGTAAACTATTTAGTTAATTATATCCTAATGGGGTTAGGGGGTGACAACCATCCATAGCAAGAAGCTCTTGCCTCGGTATCCACCGATCAGCCTTAGAAAATGGAGTTCCTTTCCTCTTCAGTAGTATAGATTAAATCTCTAAAATATCAGCATTAGAGCGCACTCTAGAAGGGTTTGAATGTGTATGTGTATTTAGGGTTTGACAAAACTCAACAGATCATTCTTGAGAATATGATTTGGAAAAAAAATATGTTTTTCTTAAACAAAACTTGTGAGACTTTTGGGACAGGTATGCAAAAACGTCTTTCACCAAAATTTATATGAAAATCAGTCCACAAGAGTCATTTTTATAAAAAAATATATGAAAATTGAGGTGGCAGACTTCGTTCGAATGAAATCAAGGTTTCGTTCAAACGAGTGTAAATCTCGTTCAAACGACCATGTCATTTTGTTCAAATGACCTTCGAACGACCTTTTAATGGGGGGACCTTTTCCAGGCAGAGAAACCCCATTTGAATCTCGTTGGATGTTCATTCCAACGAACTTTAACCTTCATTCTAATGAAATGCAACTTCGCTCCAATGAGAACCAAGTCTCATTCTAATGAGAGCTGAATCTCGTTCCAATAAGAAAAAAATTATTTTGAAATTATTTTTCATAAAAATTCCTCGAATAAATTTTAAACACATCCGAGAATTATATGTATAAGCCTAAATCAAAATCCTTATACCATATACCTCTTCAAAAGTGTCATGACGATTCCAACGCATTCGGTCTTTGATTTGTTGGTCGGTCACTGACTTGTCTTCAAAGAACTTGGGAAGTATATAAGGATACGGTGTGTACGGTTTATAACGGGATACACCAAAATAAATAAAAGATGAGCAATCATAAAAACTTTCTCTTACAAATCTCCTAATTTGGCTATTCCGGTACAAAACATAAATATAAAATAAACCCTTAAGACAATGTACTACTAATGCCCTCCCAAATCAACATAGACATACGAAATAAAATTGCACAAAGTCTATGAGATACTTCTAAAGAAAGAACTCAATTTCAACCTTAGGTGTAAGAATATTGAATAAAGTGAAATTGACTCGACTTATGAAAAATTCCATGAATTTTAATACTTCTCAAATCAATAACGACAAACTATTTAATTTTTTTCCAAGAAGTCCATGGTGAAACCCATTGATATTCTACTTTATAATACCTTAAAAATCTCACATTTTTAAGTGTACACTCTCAAAATTTTGAAGATATCATAATGATCATGTAAGTGAAGCATCAATGAAATAAAAATAGCCTTGGCACTTTTGTTTTTATGTATTGAATTTTTTTAAGCTCTTGTCAATGGTGTCCTTTAACTCAAAGATAATTTTCTCTTTCGTACCCCCTTTTCATGGCTTAAAATGAAAATTTTTTGAAAAAAGAAATTCGGACAATGGTTCTTACCAGCATAATTTATTTATATTATATTTAGTTCGTTATTAAATACCCTTAAGATGAGAATACCATATTTGACATATGATAAATAAGTACAATGTTCAAAAATTATGTGCATATGTGGAATAAAGGTGATAAAAAGTATAGCGTGAAGAAAGTAATCATCAATTAACAACGAAAAACTAGCCACGCACTATTAAGAACACTAAAGAAACAATGTCATGTATAAAAACACCATGAAAAAGTCACATGAATGGATGGAATGTATTTACAATTTGAATATCTTAAATTCAAATCCATATGCGCTGAAAAATAAAATACAAAAATCTTTTTGAATTTTTCAAAATTTTTATCAAAAAGAAAATTTATGAACTTTTTAAAAAAAGAACATATTTTTGATTTTTTTTAAATAAACACATAGAAACATAGAAATACAATCTAGCAATGGGGATAAGAGATAAAAACACGATAAATACCCTATACTAGATACAAGTCTTGGCCTCAATCATTAGGTCGAGAGGTGTTCTCAATAGAAGTACGCATCTTTTGAAATTTCTCTATAAAAAATTTGGAAGTCTTGACTAGCAACTCTAATTGTTCTCGAAAACTATCAAAATTTCTATGACGGTTTATGGGAAAATGTGTGGAAACATGTGCGGGAACTCATGTGGGAGCATGTGTGGGAACACATGTGTGAAAAATTCTCCCTAATTTAAAATAAAACTCCTTAAGGCGAACTCTTTATTTGAAATAGGTCTACTTTGGTTAAAACGCCTAGGACGAGCTCGCCTTGGTGGGTGAGATCAAGACTCATATGGATCCATCATAAACTCGAGAATCGATTCGGGTTCAACATTGAAAGTGGATGCACCATCGTAATGTATTCTTTGCCTCTCGTTAAAACCTAAAGTGGGATCGAGAAGCATCTTTATACCCTTCTTAAATGTGTCTTCTAAAGAGACCTTGGCCTTCTTGGCATGTTCGAGATCTTTTTTGAGTTGGAAAACATGGGATTCAAGTTTCTCATAAGTCTTAAATGAAGTGTGAATATCTCTCGTAAGACTATCCACTAGGTTCTTCTTCAGCAATAGAGATCAAATCTCTATAAGATCAGTAGTAAAGCAACACTTTATAAGGGTTTGAATGTGTATGTGTATCTAGGGTTTGACTAAACTCAACAAATCTTTCTTGGGAATATGATTTGGAAAATAAAAAGTGTTTTTCTTTAAAAAAAACTTGTGAGACTTTCGAGACAGGTATGAAAAATAATTTTTAACCAAAAGTTCTAAGAAAATTTGTCCACAGGAGTCATTTTTATAAATAAAAGAAAATCGAGGCGAAAAACTTCGTTCAAACGAATATAAGGTTTCGTTCGAACGAATTCAAGGTTTTGTTCCAATGAGTTTAAGTCTCGTTTGAACTAAAATGTCATTTCGTTCAAATGGCCTTCAAACTACTCTATACAAGTGTGGGCTTACAGGGCTAGAGTTCATAAACCCTTTATTTCATTTAGCAATAGGGCGCTGATTAGCCACTTTTTTGGGCCGGGACCTTCTAACGGGTGGACCTCTAGTAGACAGAGAAACCTCGTTTGAAGCTCATTAGATGTTTGTTCCAATTAACTTTAACAATCATTCTAATGAAATGCAACTTTGTTCTAACGATAACCAAGTCTCCTTTTAACGAGAGTCGAATCTCATTCCAATGAGATAAAAAAAAAATTGAAAAATCTTTTTATGAAAGTGCCTCGAATAAATTTTAAACACATCTTAGAATAATATGTATAATTCTAAATCAAAAACCTTATATAATATACCTCCTTGAAAGTGTCGGGGTGATTCTAACACATTCGATCTTTGGTTTGTTACTCAGTCACTACCTTGTATTCAAAGAACATGAGAAGTATATGAGGATGAAGGTGTGTATGATTTGTAATGGGATACGCCAAAATAAATCAAATATAAGTAATCATAAAACGTTGCTCTGCCATGCGGCTATACATGTATTAAAAGAAAATAAAAATGAAGTTAAGAATCAACTTAGCAAGATGATAAATGCAATAAGAAGCGATAGAGGTGGTGAATATGAATCACCTTTTGAATAAGTTTATTTAGAAAATGGTATTATTCACCAAATTACTGCTCCTTACTCACCTCAATCTAACGGTGTTGCAGAATGCAAGAATCGTACATTGAAATAAATGACACTACACCATATATCACCAATGGTCACGATTTTGACCCATGACCACCACTATGGGTCACGATCTAAACCCGTGAAAATATCAAGCTTGACAAAATTGGGGTTCACAATATGTACTTGTGACCCATAGGGGAGAACCTGGGTCATAGTTCACACCCGTGACCACAATACCACAAGAGGTCATGATCCAAGCCCATGACCCAAAGGGGGAGAGCGTGGGTTATGGTCTAAAAATGTGACCACAATGCCGCAGGGGGTCACGATTGGTCATAGTCCAAATCCGTGACCTCGATTTTTTTCATTTAAAAAAAAAAATTGGTCATGGTCCAAGATCGTGACCATATATACTTTTTTTTAAATTAAACTAAATTTGGTGTCATGGTTCTAGATCGTGACCAAAAATTTATTTTAATTTTAAAAAGATATATATGGTCATGGCTTTGAACCGTGACCAAATAAAAAAAATTAAATTTATTTTTCTTCACCCCATAAAAATTTGTACATTTTTTTAGGATTAAATATTTCGCCAATATGTAATAAAAGTTAACAAAACCATACTTTCATGAGTATGTAATAATACAAAACAAGTTTACTAATTCATGTTTGCATGAATAAGTAATAAAATACAATGCCTGATTGCGTGAATGTGTACAACAGAAACAAAAAATACAACGCATGCTTGCGTAAATATGTACAACAAAAATAAAACTACAACGAATGCTTGCATGAATATGTTCCAAATGTTCCTTTTCCATTGATTCCTTCAAACAAAACTTCAAAATATCCCAAGTGGTAAGTAACAAATGACTTGAATCCCCAAAAAAACTTTGGAATGCCTATGTAGTAAAAAATGGCATCATAGTCCACGTAGTTCGTAAGATGAACAAGGTGGGGTGACTAACCCATAATTAAAATTTGGGTGTCCCTTTTGATTTATGAAAATTTATTTCAAATGTGTTAAAGGTGTAGAAAATTGTGAGAACACTCCAAATTTAAAATTGCGGTATAGGACCCATTTTTTTAGTTTTTTATTTACGAAAATATGTGTGAATGCATAATTGTGAGAACACTCTAAATTGGGTTGTTTTGCATTTTCTCCTATAGACACCACATAATAGGACCCCCTAAGTCTCTCCTTAGGTCCCTAGCACCTCCCCCTTTCACTACAATCCCTATGTCATACTGCAAGTACAGATCTAGAGGCCATGAGGCGCTCCTGGGCTCCATTTGATTCCGATCAACTCTATCATCAGAGAGAGACATCAAGAATCTTCAAAGGGATCTAAATTCCCTTTCCAAAAATCCACCCCATGCTTGAATCCGCATAATGATTTGGACGAATGGACTATTTTACTATCGTAAACAAATCTGGAGGCCATCGGGTGCTCCCGGGCCCCGATTTGACCCCAATCAACTCCATCGTCAAAGATAAATCTCAATGAATCCTCGAAGGGAAGTGAAACCCCTTTCCAACGGTCCACCCCGTGCGTAAAACAACATAATCATTCGGACGAACAATCCATTTTCCCTCAAAAACTGATTCAGAGGCCACCGGGATCTCCCCGCTCCGTTTGACCATGGTCAGCTCTTCAGCTTAAACGAGACTGAATGAATCTTCCAAGGGAACTGGATAATCTTTCCAATGGTTTACCCCGTGCACAAATCATCCTTACAGTACATACCAATGACTCGTTTTACTTCGAAGGGTCATCGAGAGCTTTCGGGCCCCATTTGAACTCTCTAAACTGAGTGAAACTCTTGGAACATCGAATTACTTGTCTAAACTTTCCAACGTCCCTCCCCGTGTGTGATTCTGACTTACGATTTGGATGAACGATCCATTACCGTCCGATAATCTCTTGACCAAAGGACCGACAAGAACTTTCAAGCTCCGTTTGACCTAAAGTCAACTCCCAAACCCGGGAGCTGTCCAAGTACTCTTGAAGGTATCTGAATTACCTTTCTAATCATGTGTGTAATACCCCGTATTTTTATGCTATATTTAATTTGGGGATTTATTAAATTTAATGTGACTGTTATTTAATAAAAATCCAGAAATTAATTATGTTATAATTATTAACGTGACTAGAGTTAGTAATTATGGGAAACTTGTTGAATATTACTAATGAGCATAGTAATATATTATATTGGTTATATTGAATGTCATAAGTGAATTAAATGACTATTTCGGAAATTTAAGTCGGGACATGCCCGTGTCACGTCGGGACTAATTGTGTTAAATAAAAAGTGAATATTTTATAAGTTGTCCGTATGGTCGTTTTGAGTGCGCCGACATGTCCGGAAGGGTTGAGATAGTCAAAAAAGTGTACCCGGGGGTTTGGTTCGGGTCTCGGGGTGTTTTTAGGCCTAATTAGTGACCCGGGAGGGCATTTTGGTCTTTTTCCAAAATAGGGTAATTAAACCCACGAATTTTAGCAGCCTTTATCAGCTGGTTAGGTTAGCCATTTAGGGTTAGAACATACAGAACCCTAGGACGGCCATTGGAGAAGAGAGGAGAGACCTTTCTAGGAGATTCAAGGCCAAAACACCTCCGTTTGCACCGCCGTCACCACCAACGCGTAGATCGTGAGGAGGAGAACGCAACCACACCATAATCCACAGGAAATCAGACTTCTGAAAATCCCAGGCAAGTGTTTAACTTGCGTATTTCGTTAGTGCAATGTTCATATTAGTTTAGGATTAATTAGGAATGTAATCCATGTAAGAAAACCCCAAATTTTGATAGGAAATTGCATGTAGAGAATGTTAAAACCTTATGCTGGAAACTCTTGATGTTATAGATGTATTACCCACGAATTTTGATGTTATATGAGGAAGAAATTCTGGAGAAAAACTGAATTGGATAATAGTTATGAAAACTTTAGGGTTCTTGATGTTTAGATGAGATTTTGGATTGTTTAACCATGATAAATGATGTATACACGCATGCTGAACGTTAAAAACATCTGGAATTATGTTAGTATGTTAGTAGTAGACTTTTTGGGTCGATTAGTGTTGGAAAATATGGATATTGATGAAGAATTTTGATGAATCCCGTAACTGCAATTCTGCAGAATTTTTACCCAGACCTGCTTGATCGATCGATCAAACATAGAGCATCGATCGATCGAAGGTTCGATCGATCGAGCCCCAAGCTTCGATCGATCGACCCCTCCTGGAAGACTCCTATTTCCCTTGTTTAATTAGTTAACGTAAGTTATCGTGAAATTATCTTTGGGCATTCTAAATAAAATGAGTTGGGAGACATTGAGGATCAGTAGGGTATATGGATAAATGTTAGTACCTTTAATCTTCAACGAAAATGGTATTTATGGGATATTTACTTTAGGGTGGTAGATTTATGAATTTAAAGGGTGAGGTACGTAAGAGAGTTACGTTGGAATCTAATAAAATCACTTACTGAATTTCAGAATTTTGAGGATGTAATCCATGAGTGTTAGGTAATAAGTGAGAAAACCCTTCGAGTTAAGGTTAGGAATAAAACCTTATATGTAATTCCATAACTGTGTAATTAAGGATAAAGGGTATAATTACGGGTGATGAGAAGAACCTATATTAATTCGATAAAGTGGTATATTTATATGATTGTGTGTACATATATTATGCATGTGAAAATCATACCCACGCTACTTGCTATCCCTGAGGTTTCCGCGCTGGGACAAGTCTTATCTCGATGGGACCTTTATGGGGGATATTGACTTGTACCCTAGAAGATAGATGTCCTTGGTACAGGCTATTGATGTGATAGTTCAGACGGTCCTAAGAGACGTTGGTATGTGCCACCCTCTTAGAGACTTGGAATCTATGCTTCGCCTCAATATTGTTTGTGTATTTATGCTAATACAATTCGAGAGTGATTCCGAATGTATTCCCCTTAAAATGAGTGATATGGGGCTTTGGATAGTGGAAGTATGCACGCACCATAGTTTTATTCGGGGTGCTGTTATATATATATATTATGCGAGTAGTTAATATATATATATATATATATATATATATATATGAGATTATGATATTTGAAACTGTCTACTGAGATTTGATAAGTAGAACATGGTTGTTGACTCAAATTATTTAATACTTGTTTTGAGAAAGTATAAAATGTCACGGGAACTTTATTATTTTTATGAAGTTAAAAATAGAGAATTTTGGGCTACTTGTTGGAACACCTTTTAAAGTGGATATCGTGTATTGTAAATCTTACGAGTAATTTAAGTTAAGTTAAAGCTGTTAGAAAGACTAGTATGTTAGATGCTAAAACAAACCGTTGGGGAGGTTAGTGCGATAGGTGTACACATTAGAAGAGAGGTGAGTATTTCTCAAGAGAGAGGCGCACTAATATGTTGTTGCATTGGCCTGTATCAATTTAAATACTTGCTTAACGTATTTTAAAATCAAACACACTTTCGGGCTCTGACCCGTTTCTTTTTCTCTCTCACTCTCTTGTATATATATATATATTTTCAGGTGCCCAGCCACAGGGGCATCTTGCTTAGGATCTCTTGAGAAGAACGAGCTGCAGCTTAGGTGGGAGTTGCAGGTCACTTGAGTAGACGGCTTCTGTTATTGACTCCACTCTTAGTACTCTCATTTATTGGGCACGTGTCGCCCTTTTTATCATCTCATTTGTTGTTGGGACATTTATATTTCTGTCATTTCCAGTGTTGTTCTTTGGGATTTATTTCAGTATGGACTTGTGATTTTAGTTTTATTATGTTGACATTCGATTGACGAATGTATGTTATTATTTAGTTCATCGTGGTGTGATTCTTAATTGTAGAAATGTTGTTTTAAATAAATAAATCTTTTCTCTGATTAAAATTTGGAAAGTTTGTATGAAAAATGTTTTTGACACTTAGCTTAATTATTTAGGGTGTTAAATTGGAAAATTTATTTTTATCGATAGTGATGCTGAGAATGAACCAACTGTTAACCTTGATTTAATTTAATAAAGGAGTGATCGCCCAGTATTTAATTAGGCGGGGTGTCACAGTATGCCCCCTGCACAATTAGGATTTACAAATTGCATTCTATGACCATTCTTTCGAAAAAATTTGCACGAGACTACCGATTGGCAGGTCCATTTCCTTACCTATCGATCGTGTGTCTAGGGTCACCTATCGATTGACAGGGCTAGGGTTTTGTTGATTAGTAGTCCCCCTACCCTATAAAAGGATGGCATGATCTCACTTCCAATACACCTTAAATCCATCAATATCAGTGATCTCAACAACATTTTTCTGCAATCAGTGAAGTTTTCTTATGTGAAATTCCTTTCCACCTTTCATCATTTTCATACCCAATTTAGAAAAATCTCTTTCTCTCTCATCCAACATCCATCTCAATTTGCAAGAGAGCTCATCAAGGATCAAGATCAATCCTCAATTCTACAAAGAAGGTCCAAATACCCTTTTCTCTCTCTAAATCTCTTTATTTTCGCATTAGTTATATAAATTCTCAATTAAGCTTTTACTTTAAATCATACACATTAACATCTCATGCTTTATTAGTTATATTTCACATACTTTATTTTCTATAAAAAAAATCAAAAATAAAGAAAAAGAGGGTTACACCTATAAATTATTAAATTTTAACGGGATTATTCATCACATATGTAAGGACATATTTTATAAGTCATGTTTTGCATTAGTGCATGTCGTATACCGCTACAAATTGTCAAAGAAAAAGTTCATTTTAAATCATGAAGACGGACCCGAATATCAAATGTTCTTCAACATTCAAGCCTCAGCAAGTTGAGTTTTTGTAAGGTTGTATTTTTGTCCCTTAACGATTCATTTAAAAGTGTTGGGATATTTTTCCAAAATATTTTCTAAGTGATGAGGCATTGTTTTTCGTCAAAATATTTTTTCGAGTGTTAAGGCAGATTTTTGAAATAAAAAATTATTTTTTCTCTCCGTCGTTCGAGCGACATATGTCTGTCATTCAAACAACATTGGCATCTCGCACGATGTCATTCGAGCGACACGTGGCTTCGTTCGAGAGACATTTGGACTTCGTTTGAGCGACGGGCCCACTCAATTTTTCTATATAAAGCATGTTAAACGAGTCCTTTTTCGTTAGAAGACCTGATGTTTTTCAGAACCCACAAATTATAAACTGCAGAATACTTTGTCTTCTTCAATTTAGAGTTTAAACCTTTGTTTTTCAATTCTAAAAAATCCCAATAGTTTAGTGAATTATTTTGGAACCCAAGATATATCTTTGATAAAGTTTCTCTTATAGAGAGGGTAAATCTACGGCTGACAATCGCGTGTTATTTGGGAGTGCTCATGGGTACTCCTTGTTGATTTTGAGCTGCGTGTTCATGTGGACTGCTGCGGTTGTTGCATTACTGACTCTAGGTTGCGTGTATATGTGAGTATCCGCGTGATATTCATTATAAATTTCATTGTGTATGTAAGTTGCGATTTATTTTACATAGTGAAATAAAAAGGTTTTGCCTTTTGGGTTTTCTCCTGAAATCTGCGTGTCAGCAATTATTTATGATGGTTTGATTTTTTCCCACATAGTTTCATGTTATAGGGATGAATTTAATTTGGATAAAAATTGACTCTGATTGAATAGGTTTACAATTTGAATTTGTAAATTCGGTTTAATCAATATCACACCGCTTTCACAAATTAGTATCAGAGCAGGTTTCTCTAATTTATTGAGTGATCCTGTTTTTCACAAAACTTTGTGATATTGATTTTTTTTAAAAATTATCGCAATATTCGAATGAAAACTTATATAATCGGTTGCTAAATTTTTATGAGTCTAATTACGCTTACTGAAAAGCCCGTATGAAATCGCATTTAAAAGTAATTAATGAGCGTGTTTGGGTTGTTTGTGAAAGAGGCTGGACTCCTCCCACCGTCACTACAAATAATGTTACTAATTTAAAACCTATGGCAGACTGGACTGAGGATGAATTTAGGTGGAGAACTTTTAATTCATGTGGGCTGAGTGCAATTTATGGAGTCGTCACTCCTGAGGAGTTTCGATGTATTATGACGTGCACCATGTCTAAAGAAGCGTGGGATGTTTTACAACTTACCCATGAAGGCATGAATACAGTTAAAGAGTCTAAACTTCCAAATTTAACTACTCAATTTGAAATAATTACCATACTTGAATCTGAGTGTTTTGATGATTTTTACGCACGTTTATCCAATATTGTCAACACTAGTTTCAATCTTGGTGAGCATCTCCCTGATGCACGAATGGTTAAAAAGATTTTGACATCGCTGCCTAAAAGTTTTATCCCTAAAGTAATTCTTTATAATTCCTTGGGTAATTTGAGCAATTTAAAATTAGAAAAGCTGGTAGGAGACCTCCAGACATATGAGATTGACATATTTCCTGACACTATCAAGCCTAAGGATATAGGGATAGCACTTAGATTCTATTCTAGTAAGGGAAAGGAAGTGTCCAAGAGTTAAAAGAAAAATAAAGTGAGACTTTATGAGTCCGAGTCTAAGAACGAGTCTGATTTTGATATGGCCATGCTTACAAAAAATGTCAAAAAAATTCTCAAGTTTTCAAATAAAAATTCTTCCAATAAAAGGGTTTTTAAGAAAAATAAAAAGAAATATGAGGCCAAAGAGACAGGTGAGAAAGAGGAAGAAGAAATATGTTTTGAGATTGAGAGTTTGAGGGGATTTGAGGAGTCGGTGATTCAACTCTAGAAGGTGAAGGTTTCTTTGGGTGGGAAGTTGATCATCGTAAATCAGGAGAAGATCAAGCTTATAGCCCGTGTGTCACAATTATAGAGAGATCTCGAACGTGCCTGGGAGGTAAAGGTAACTTTAGATGATAAATCTAAGAAGGTAGGAATGATTCTCATCGGTCCCTCTTTGGATAGTGTTGAGAGACTAGGAATAGATCATGATGGTGCGTCCACTTCTCACGTTGCACCTAATCCGGTTCTCGAGTTTATGATTGATCCATATGGCTCTTAACCTAACCCATCTATGCGTCCCGTTCAGGATTAGAGAGTGCGTCGTAGACGTTTTGAGAGAGGTGTTCCGAGGCCCGTGTATGTACCCCTTTTAAGAAGAGAGGACACCTTAGGGAGTTTTTTTTTTAATTTGGGTGGTGTGTCACATAGAATTTTGCGACGTGTTCACATACACACACACCTAACACATGATGCTCCGGATGATTAAGCGAGAAAGTTTGCACATATTAGGGAGCAAGTAAAATTTTTGGTCAAAACTTCACGTGATTTGATGGATGTTTTTCATAGGATGTCACTACCTTTGGAACACTCCACCGCACCTAATGGTTGAGGCTTAGACTTGTTTCCTAGCATAGGATGATTTTCATGATGACATTTTATGCATATTGCTAGTGTGTACCATTTTTGTATTCATATTTTCTATTTTTGATATATTTTTGAAAAGCCAAAGATATTTTCTCTTGATAAAATGTTTGGAAAAAGACAAAAAGAGTTTTGTATTTTGTTTACACCATTTATGGATGGACATTTAGGATGACCATGTCACACATTCATTCCATATCCATGTAACGATTTGATAGAATTTTGATATGCGTCATCATTTCATTTTTGTTCTTTATAATGTTTGCAGTCATTAAGACGTAATTTGAGATTACTACCTATGTGTTTGACACTTAGTCTCCTTTAATGCACACGTGCACGAATTTGTTTGATTATTGTACTTGTCAATTCACATGTTGGTCAAAGTGTTTCCATCACAATCATGTCTTTAAAATGAACCAAATGATATAAAACTTGACAATGAAAGTAGTGCATGTAAGAACCGTTTATTGTGAGGAATTAATTTACAAAAAATGATGAGTGAACATGGGAAAGGGCAGCAAGAGTACAAAATTAACTCGTCGTGAAAGCCACCATTTAAAATGGCCCAAGAAAAATTAAGGCAATAAAATGATAAATATGCCAAAAATTGGGACCAATAGGATTTCTCGAAGGAGAGAAATAGATCACCCTCAAGAAATAGTAAATGAATTATTATTTATGAGGGAGTTCGAATGTGTGGCCATCCCCGATCCTCGTGGTGGGAGAGAGACGTGGGAGGGTGTTTGTCGTCTCCGTGGTGAGAGGATCTCGGTCCCACGCATCCATCTCTGGAGCACTTCGGCCGGCGTCGACGATGTGTGAGGTAAAAAAATGTAGAGAGATGGAGTCGCTAGTCTATGTTACTCAAAACATACAAAAGAAAAGGGGGAGCCATCCCGAAGGACAGCATCCAAAGATACACTGATACATACGAAACCAAAATGATTCCAAAAGGGTTTGGAGGCTAAGTTACGAAATGAGAAGGTGTTAGACATCCATTCCGCCCTTATGGTCTCTCATGGATTGTTGCTATTTTCTTTTATTTCCTTGTGATATGTGTGCATGTGTATATGTAGTGGAGATAGGAATCATCGACTTGTATTATGGAAGAGATAAAGCGAGTCGTCCATAGGAATGTTCCTAAAAATAATATTAGAAAATAGGATTTGCGAGATTATCCTAGCGTTGATCATTATAATGGAACGATAACGCATACGTAATAATACGCCACTAAGAAAAAATATATGTATATGTAAATATATATAGATTTAAGGAGAATTAAGTTAAAGAACATAGAAAAATAGAAAATGGGAGAAAAGTAGGAATATGAATCAAGTCTCGGGTTTTACCCCGAGACGCCTACGTAGCCTATAGAGGAATCAAAGTCCACGTAGTTCGTATGAAAAACGAGGGGTGGGATTTATCCCGTAAATCCAACTGAGGACTTCTCTTATATGTGTGTGTGTAAAAAAAAATGTTTTAGTTGTGAGAAAAGTGTGAAATAATGAGAATTCCCTTTTGGAATTTATGATCAAACCCTCTTTTTCTTATTTATTTGGGTTTTATTTATATAAAAATAAGAGATGTGAAATAATACTAAATAAAAAGTATATTAGGATATGTGAGAGAGAATAAAAGTGCTAAGTAATAAAATAAGTTAATACGAATTTAGGAGAATTTGAAGAGAGAGTTGAGAAAGATGGACCTTCTTGAAGATCTTGAGCTTGATATTGAATGTTGGAGAGAAGCCCTTGCACTTGGGTGATGATGGAGGGTAGTTAATTCACAAATTTTGATGAAAAAAATGATGAAAGGGGAAGGTTGGAAAGGGATTTGGATGTGGAAATCACACTGACTTCGAGAGAGGTTTTTTGAGTTCGCTGAGAGTGGTGGATTTCAGATCTTGTGTCCTCTTTGAAATGAGGTTAGGCCCTGCTTTTTATAGGCCCAGGGTATTGCCGATCTTCATAGTCCTGGTCTTGCCAATCGGAAGGTGTTTTTAGGAACACTGCCGATAGGCAAGGTTTGGAACCTGCCATTTGGCAGTCTCTTTCAGGTTCCTTCGGAAAATCGACCATAGAGCGCAAACTTATGATTCGAATCGCACACGGGGCAAGCCATTAGAGAGGTACTTTGGATACCTTCGAAAGTCTTTTGGACTGCTCCTGGGTCCAGGAGTTGAATTTGGGTCAAATGTGGCTCGAAAGTGTTCGTCGATCCTTTGGACGGGGAATTATTGGACGCAAACGGATCGTTTGTCCACATGGTAAGTCAGAATCGCGCACGGGATGGACCATTGGAAAGGTTAGGAGATTTAATTCGAAATTCCAAAGAGCTTGACTCAGTTTGGGAAGTTGACTTGGTCAATCGGGGCCTGGAAGCGTTCGGTGACCTTTCAGAGTAAAACGGATCGTTTGTCGGCACCGTAAGTCAGAATTGCACATGGGGCGGACCGTTGGAAAGGGGTTTCAGTGCCCTTTGAAGATTCATTAAGTCTCAGTATAGATGAAGAGTTGAATTTGGTCATACGGAGCCCGGGAGCATCCGGTGACCTCCTAATCAAGTTTCGGGGGGAAACGGGTCGTTCGTCCGTACTGTAAGTCAGAATAGTGTATGGTACGGACCGTTGGAAAGGGGTTTCAGTACTCTTTGAAAATTCATTTAGTCTTAATCGAGCTGAAAAGTTTAACTTCTGGTCAAATGGAGCCTGGGAGTGCCCGGTGGCCTCTAGGTCAGTACTCGAGGTATGACTTAGGTTTGTACTGATGAAGGGAGGTTCTAGGGACATAAGGAGAGGTTAAGGGGTACTAGAATGAGGTGTCTACAGAGCCCCTCGATGGGTGAGTTTGGAACAAACGATAGTAATCGAATAGACACCGCATGATGTTTTTGAAAGAGTATGATCAATTTAGAGGGTCAAGGCCGATTATAAGGACCTAAGGATAAGGATGACCGATTTTGCGGGTCGAGATCTATTCTGAGGATCTTGGGGGAATATCGGGGATGATCTAAAGGAAGTGATCACCAAAGATTTAGGTCAATTCTGAGGATCTAAAGCGATGCCGGGGGCGATCGATTCTGCAGGTCGAAGCCAATTCTGAGAGCTGAAATTGTGATGACCAATTCTGCGGGTCGAAGCCAATTCTGAGGGCTTAAGTTGAGATGACCAATTCTGGGGGTCGAAGTCAATTTTGAGGGCTTAAATTGAGATGACCAATTCTGTGGGTCGAAGCCAATTTTGAGGGCTTAAATTGAGATGACCAATTCTGCGATCGAAGCTAATTTTTAGGGCTTAAATTGAGATGACCAATTATGTCGGTCGAAGCCAATTTTGAGGGATTAAATTGAGATGACCAATTCTGCGGGTCAAAGACAATTCTGAGGGATTAAATTGAGATGACCAATTCTGTGGGTAGAAGCCAATTCCGAGGGCTTAAGTTGAGATGACCAATTCTGCTGGTCGAATCCAATTCTGAGGGCTTAAGTTGAAATGACCAATTCTGCAGGTTGAAGCCAATTCTGAAGGCTTAAGTTGAGATGACCAATTCTGCGGGTCGAAGCCAATTCTGAGGGCTTAAGTTGAGATGACCAATTCTGCGGGTCGAAGCCCATTCTGAGTACTTCAGTTGAGATGAAAAATTTCGTGGGTCGAAGATAATTCTGAGGGCTTAAGTTGAGATGACCAATTCTACGGGCCGAAGCCAATTCTAAGGGC
Organism: Sambucus nigra; assembly: GCA_949130495.1. Taxonomy (NCBI): domain Eukaryota; kingdom Viridiplantae; phylum Streptophyta; class Magnoliopsida; order Dipsacales; family Adoxaceae; genus Sambucus; species Sambucus nigra. The sequence continues at coordinate 577,685,724 of OX422208.1, read as the reverse complement.
TTAAGTTGAGATGATCAATTCTGCGGGTCGAAGCCAATTTCTGAGGGCATAAGTTGAGATGACCAATTCTGCGGGTCGAAGCCAATTATTATGGCTTAAGTTGAGAGGACCAATTTTGCGGGTCGAAGCCAATTCCGAGGGCTTAAGTTGAGATGACCAATTATGGGGGTCTGAGAGGAGTGCGCTTGCGTTCAAATAAGGAAGTTATTTAATTAAACATAGTTTTCACCACTTAAGTCCTAAACATGCATCTATATGTGATTAAATATGATGATGAAACATGCAATAACACATATATGAGGAAAAATACCCCAACGGGGCAAAACCTTTTATTTTCACAATAATTTTGTAAGAAAAACGGCTTACAATGAAAATACAGTGACACAGAAATACCCTCAGGTGTCGGTTCTGTTGTCGGCAGCTGGAACAATCCCTTTCCAGTAAGGCAGCGGTGACGAAGAGAACGGCTTCCTCACAAATTACTCCAGATGAGTAAATGATCTTCTTAAAGGTTTAAAGATTCACACACATATATGGGAATGGTTTTGTGAATCAAAAAGGTTTTGAAAACCTTAAAAGGTGAAGTCTTTTTATGGGTTGTTTTCGCAGAATTTTGATATTGCAGAAAGACTTAAAAAACGTGTAGAAGGAGATCAGATTTTTATGCAAAAATCGAGGCGGCGGCTCGTTCGAACGAGATAGAATGTCGCTCGAACGTAGGACACAAGTCGTTCGAACGATATCGCGTGTGTAAAAGATGGAACCCCCGGATGGTGATTTTCTCAATTAAAATCAAAGTTAATTTCCTTTTATATAAATACAAGAGATGATGCGGAAGCGTTGAATGATGGTTCACAATAATAAAGCACAAACAAATTTTAATTTCTTAAACAAATTAAAATCAAATCAAGTGAAGCACTTAAACCGATTCATTAATTCAAGTCCTAGAATTTGCCTAAGTCATATTTATCACTATTAGTAAATTAGGTGAAACCAAATTTTAGCAAATGACTTGAATTAAGTATACATTACCCAATATTTGATTAAAGTCCAAATTAAATGAGTGTGATGATTTAGACCGAATTTTATCTTGAATTATTCTAAGCATGCGTTCTAAATTATGATGCAAGATAAAATAAACAATATCACACTACGCCGCGATGTACGAGGAAAAAAAAAACAAGATGGGAAAAAACCTCGGACGGCCCTAGCCACAAGTCCACTAGATATGGAATTACAATTACAAGACAGATAGACTTACAATGACTGACTCGATCCCTCTCAAGCCTCGATGCTTCTTCTCGTAGACACCTCTTCCTAGCTGACAACCTCGGAACACCACTGTGATCTCGGAATCCACCGATGGGGCTTTCTATGGTCACCGTCACCCGTACATGGAGCCTTTCTCCAAGTGGGTAGAATTACAACAAAATGTCTTCTTCTTTGATGGATGTAGAAGCAAACCAAAACTTCTCTTTGAAACGGAAGAGATAAACCGGTGCCAAACTCCAAGCAAATGATATGTATATAGATGAACTTGGATAAACAGTATGGGTGTAAAACTAGAGTGATAAGTAAATTCCTCCTTGAAAATCTCACCCAAAACATGATATTTTTCTCTTTTTAGTTTTGCTCTCAAAATACTTTCTAAGAGTTTGTATGATATGAAAAAGATAGATTATCAAAAGTGATTCCCGCACATATTAAAGTCTGAAAAAGTTGGTTAAAAACCAAGTGGGGAAGTGGGTGAAAAACTGCCAAAAACTGCCAAAAACTGTTCCCGCCTGACAGCTCATTCGAACGACATTTCGTTCGAACGAACTCTCGTTCGAACGAGCTTCTAACGACGCACCAGTATGGACTTCGTTAGAATCTCATTAGAAACGTCGTTAGAATGAACAATCTCGTTCGAACGACATTTTGAACGACAGACCAGTTTAGACTCGTTGGCAAACTCGTTCGAACGACATTTCTAACGAACGACCAGAAAGATTGTAAAATTCGATTTTGGCCCAGAAAACTTTATGAACTTATTTTAAAGTTTTATATAATTTCTTTCTTAAAACAAAACGCAGTTTTTTATAAAACTTAACACCCAATAACCTTTGTTCCAAGCTCCTATATATATATAATTGCATTCATACCTTGGGAGCATGGAACTATGATTGATGACGTAGAAACGAGGCACACAAACCGGCATTTTGATGAAGCTTTATACTCTTTGCCGCTACGTCTTCAACAAACACTTCATAGGCTTGAGAATATTACAATTTAAATATTATCCTATGAATAAATGTTTTTGTCCGGAATTGAGCCAAAACTATATATGGACTCAATTGGAAATTTGTGTCCTTACAGCGTGACATGTCTATCTCGCACGAACGACTTTGAAAAGTCGTTCGAGCGATCTCGTCGATCGAGGCCATTCGCTTCTACACTTAGAAAAATTCTGCTTTAGATAAAAAATTAATCCAGAATTATAAAATAATTTTCAAAAACAATTCCCAAATATTTATGCAAATATTTAAAGTTACAATAAAACATTTTACTAATAGGGCATAGTGGAGTAGTGGGAATGAGCTGAGTAGCACGTTGCATGTAGCATGATGCACGTGAAGAAGGCGGTTGCATTGAATTCGGATACAGGCCATCGAGGATGATCGCGTTGACGTGCCGAATGTAGCGGTATCAGACATATGAACTGTGATCTAGGAGAAAACCGAAAATTCCTAGAATCTACCCCCGAAATTTATAAAATTATGTCCTTACAAATCTCCCCCTATGTCTATGCCGGTACATACATAAAAAACCGAATTATGCAATCAAATGACATACAAGATAATATCCCCATTAAACCCTCAAACTGAGAATACTAAATGACATGTGTCCCAAATCTTCAACTCTCCAAATCTTCCAAAGCTTTTCTCATCAGGGTGTGTAATCAAATAATGAGCAATGTTGTACCTACACACATGATATAAAGAAAATACCCGTGACAATAATCATTTATGATATGAAAAAAATTGATGATTAATTGAGCTTAAGCAAATCATTTATGATCTCCCCCATAATTCTTCTCCGCTTTTTTATGATGTCCCCAAATAGACAGATATGAGAAGTATAAATGAATGCACATGGAGAATGACACACGGGAATAATCTGCTATTTGATTGGATTTTTCAAAAAAAAAAATACGCATAGTATAAAACAAAGAATCACACCATGAAAGATCACAAAAACAACCAAGTCAATGAAAGCGAAAATGAAGGGGTGTGAACAAATTCGATAGGAAAATCAATGAATACAAACATGACATATGTGCATGATGAATATCGGATACTCCTAACGAATGAACTCAAAGTCTTCCTTTGGTGTAAAAAGGTGGTAATATGAGACATTGACTCAATCAAATCAACAAATCAAAGCTCAAAGTGATTTCCACACCAATAACGTCCAAAACTATTTCATGATTTTCTAGGACTTTCAAAGAAGTGCAAACACGTTTATTTTCTCTAACCAAACACCCTCAGATTTTTATTTTGAATAGAGGCTTTCTAAATTCTCAAACTTTGGAGAATTGATGGTGAAACCTAAATGGCCCATATTTGGCATGAATTTATTTTTATTGTCTTTAAATTTTTCGGGATCTTTTAACCTCTTTAGACCCCGAATAATAAAATTCCTCCATTTGAGGTCCGTTTGAACGGTGGATTTTGCGCAAAGAAGAGATAATAACCTTTCGCAGCCCTTCCCCGTTCTTAAACAAACACTCAGTCTCACAAGAATAACGGTTTTTACATGCAATCCAATCTTGTCAAGTTTTATCGCATATTATTAGTTGAATAGACAGAATTGAGATGTAAAAACTCAAGCCAACATGTGATAGACAAGTGCAATAATCAAGTAAAGCTGTGCATATGTGCAATAAAGGATATAAGAGTCAAACATGTAGGAAGATATCGCCAATCACATCTCAAAGACTCCAAACAATGTAAAGCACATGGATGAAATGATGTAGCGTCTCAAATATCTAACAAACAGTCACATGGATAAATGGAATGAAGTTTTGACTTGGCTATCTTAAATGCTCATCCATAAAAGGTGAAAAATAAAATACAAAAATCTTTTTGGTCTTTGCAAAATTTTTATAAAAAAAAAAAACAAGAATCTTTTTGGATTTTTTTAAAAAAAAATAGCTGTACAACAAAGCAATAATACATATAAAACAGACTAGCAATAGGAAGCATATGATATGAACATAAAAAGCATCTTATTATAGACAAAGACCAACCCCTCAGTCAATAGTGTAAATCCCCAAAGACTTCTTAAGACTCTCAAATCTAAGGGCATCTAAAGGTTTCGTGAAAATATCGGCTAACTGATGGTCGGTGGGAACAAAACTCAGGGATACGACTTTCTCCTCAACTAACTGTCGTATAAAGTGCTCACGTATCCTGATGTGCTTTGTGCGCAAATAATGGACTGGATTGCGGGATATGTGTATCGCGCTCGTGTTATCACAGGAAATGGTCATGGTGTCCTGTGAAATCCCATAATCCTCTAGCATTTGCTTCATCCACAAGAGTTGCGTGCAAGAACTCCCGGCGGCTATGTACTCATCCTCCGTAGTGGACAAAGAGATGGAATTTTGTTTCTTGCTCATCCGGGAGACAAGAGCAGAACCAAAATAGAAACACCCACCAGAAGTGCTCCTACAACCATCTACATCCCCTGCCCAATCAGCATTTAAATAGGCGGACAAACGGTCATCAGTATCAAAATAATACCAAATACCGTATGAGAGAGTCCCACTCACGTATTTAATAATACGTTTGAGATCAAGTAAATTTGACTCTTTCGGGGACGCCTGATATCGCGCACAGGCTCCAACACTAAAGGCTATGTCAGGACGACTGGCAGTCAAGTAGAGAAGACTACCTATCATACTCCGATACAAGGTTTGCTCTACGTCCTTGCCTGAAGTGTCCTTACTAAGCTTGGTAGTGGTACTCATATGTGTACGAGCATGCTTAGCGGAGTCTAAACCAAATTTCTTCACTAGGTCTCTAGCATACTTGGATTGAGAGATGAACATCCCATCCTCTAGATGATGAACCTGGAGACCAAGGAAGAAAGTAAGCTCACCAACCATTCTCATCTCAAACTCACTTTTCATCTCCTCTTCAAAGTGATGAGCTTGTTGCGAGCACGTGGATCTAAAGACTATGTCATCCACATAGACCTGGGCAACCAAAATTGCACCGTCATTTCTCCTGACGAATAACGTCATATCAACTCCCCCTCTCTTGAAGCCACGGGCTAAGAGATAGGAAGTAAGCCTCTCGTACCAAGCACGGGGTGCTTACTTCAAATCATACAAGGCTTTCCTCAGATAGTAGACGTGCTCCGGGTGCTGAGGGTCTTCAAACCCTTTTGGTTGTTCCACGTAAACCTCCTCTTGTAGAATGCCATTCAGAAAGGCACTCTTAACATCCATCTGATATAACTTGAAGCGCAGATGACATGCGATGGCGAGAAGTAGACGGACAGACTCAAGCCTCGCAATAGGAGAAAATGTCTCCCCAAAGTCTACACCTTCTATCTGTGTGTAGCCTTGAGCGACCAACCTAGCCTTGTTTCAGATTATGGTACCATTTTCATCCATTTTATTCTTAAAAATCCACTGGGTACCAATCACATTAGTCTCACTAGGTCGGGGTAACAAGTTCCCAGACATTATTCTTTTTAAACTGAAGCAACTCATCCTGCATAGCAGATATCCAGTGTTCATACTTGAGTGCTTCTTTATGATTCTTGGGCTCGACTTTGGACGTGTAGAAAAAATGGCTAACAACGTTCTCTAGCTGAGCACGAGTCTTGACCCCAAGAGTAGGATCACCAACAATGGCAGAAGGGTCATGACTCTTGCGAACCCAAGCGGGTATGTCCCCTAACACAGGAGTGGGTTCCACAAAGTGTGGGTGAGGTACAAGTAGATCACTTCTAGAAACATTCTCAACCTCATACTGAAGTTTAGAGTCAATAAATGCCGAAGGTTAGTCATCTTGCCACGGTGACGTTTATTGACTCCATAACCTTAGAGCTTTTCAGGTTAAAAACCCGGTACGCTCTACTATTCAATGAGTATCCCGGCAGTATTCCCTCGTCGCTTCGGGAGTCAAACTTTCCTAATTGCTCTCTATCCCGTAAAATGTAGCATTTACTCCCCAAAACACGGAAATATGCAAGGTTGGGCTTCTTGTCAGTCCATAAGTCATAAGGAGTCTGAAGTGTGTGTGGACGCAGATAAACCCTATTCACCGTGTGGCATGCAGTAGACACTGACTCTGCCCAAAATCTCTTAGAAACTTTACGACCTAGAAGCATAGATCTAGCCATCTCCTGGATCGTTCTATTCTTTCTCTCAATAATCCCATTTTACTGAGGAGTCTTCACAGCAGAAAACTCATGTTTGATCCCAAGGCTATCACAATAAAAATCTACCTTTGCTTCCTTAAATTAAGTGTTGTTGTCACTATGTATCCTATTAATAGTGACTCTGTGTTGATTTTGCTAGACACGACACTTGATCGTTAAAAACTCTACAGCATCGGATTTCTCTCTCAGAAAACCTACAATGGAGTATCTGGAGAAATCATCCACCATCATGAGGATATACCTCTTACCACCCAGACTCTCGGTACGAATGGGACCCATAAGATCCATGTGAATAAGCTCAAGAACACGAGAGGTGGTAATGGAATGCAACTTCCTGTGGGGACTACGAATTTGTTTTACTAACTAATAGGGTCCACAAACCGTCGAAGTTGGCCTTCCAAGAGATGGTAAGCCACGTACTAGGTTCTTTTTAGCTAAGCGAATGAGATCTCTAATGTTTACGTGACCTAGACGTTGGTGCCACAGATCCATAGGAGTGATCGTGGCACTGTTGCAGACAAGTAAGGAATTAGGCACAGTCCCATAAAAATTATCATCGATCCTCATCCCTTGAATCAAAAGTTTACCGGCTTGATTGTAGACATTACACGCGTCCCGATCAAACTTTATTGTAAAGTCAGTGTCGCACATCTGGCTAATGCTGAGAAGGTTTACTTTTAAACCTTTGACGTATAACATATTCTCTAGCTTAGGAAATCCTGGTAACACTACAGTACCTCATCCTACAATGCTAGACTTGCTCCCATCTCCAAAGGTGACTCTGCCATCTTGATAATCCTCAAGAGATGTAAAAAGTGAGGCATCACCTGTTATATGTCTGGAGCATCCACTGTCAAAATACCACTGTGAGGTATTATGTGCTTTGAGAGCAACATGAACAACAAAGTCCTTTTTATCTTTCTTAGGCACCCAAGAAGTGGTAACCTTTTATTTGCCTTTGTTGCTGTTGGTTTTAGCTGGAATGTGAGAAGCATTCACTGACGGGAAAGACATCCATCGAAATTCCTCCATCAAACTCTGAGACATGGCAGCTAAAGACTCAACTCGCTCTCTCAGACTAGAAAAATCATCAGTATGACGTGGTGGAGCAGTAGTACGTCGTGTTCGACCCATGCTATAGCAAAACTCCCTGAGGTGGCCTTTTCTTTTGCAATGAGTACAAAAGAACACCATCAAAGGCGGGCCTTGGTTTGCTTTTCTTGGTCGAGCTCTCCTTCGAGGATTTTGATGATGGCCATAAGGAGTTGTAGTAAACTCAGGAACAAGTCCAGGTTCTATTTGGGATGTGGAGGCACCATCATAACCTATTCCCTACCGATCACCAAAACCTAAAGCGGGGCCGAGGAGCATCTTTCCCATTTTCCCAGATCTGTCCTCGATTTGAACCTTGACTTTCTGTGCTTTCTCAAGATCATGAGTTAGCTGGGCAACAAGGGCTTCAAGTTTCTTCCGAGTCTCCACTGAGGAATGGAGCTCACTCGTAAGACTAGCCACTTGTTTAGTCAAGTCCCCTCTCTCTTTCTCAAAATTACTCCATCTCTCTTTAAACAAACTTTCTTTCTCAAAACAGGCAGATTCTCTCTCTCTCAGGGCGGTGCAGGTGGAGAACTCTCTCTCTCTCTCGCTTTTCTTAAATCTTTCTCTAAGGCGGTGATCTTAAGAACTAACGCTTTGTTATGCTTTTTAGTTTTAAAAGACTCAGAATACAACTCAGCGTAGGCACGTTGAATATCACTCTCGCTCTCACTTGTGTCATCCTCCCCCTCACTCACATCGATCTCACTGTCGAGGTGTCCCTGTGAAGCATCATCCTCATCGTTGTGATGAGAACTAGAAGTGCTCACATGACTAGCCATGAATGCGGTGAAGTTTCACTCATGCGGTGACTCGACACCAGAATCTATCGACTCGACCTCACTGTCGTCACTAAGGGTAGCATTAAGGATAGATTTTCCTTTCTCTCTGTTCAGACGTGTGGCACACTCAAAGGCTCTATAACCCCTACCGTCGCACTCAAAGCATCTCTCACTTTCTTTCTTATGAGGATTTTTAAAATCTTTTCATTTTTCTTTTCAAACATATTTTTCTCAAATTTCTTTTTATTATTAAAATTGCCATTTTTCTTAAATTTGAGAATCCTTTTGAATTTTTTTGCAAAAAGAGACAAATCATCTAAGTCAAAGTCACAATCAGAATTTGACGTGTCAGTCTCTCTCTTTCTAGATGACTCTACCCTCTTTCTAGCCGATCCCTCACTCTTTCTCTCTTGGGCATTAAGTGCAATTACCTTATCTTTAGACCTCGCAGTTTTAGGGAACATATCAATTTCATATGTTTGCAAGTCTCCTACAAGTTCTTCCAATTTTAGAGTATTTAAATTACCCATAGAATTTAGCACAGTGACTTTAGGGATAAAATGCTTAGGCAAAGAACGAAGAATCTTTTTAACAACTCTAGCATTAGGAATATGCTCACCAAGATTAAAGCTAGTATTAACAATGTCAGAAAGCCTAGCATGAAAATCATCAAAACATTCAGTCTCATGCATGGTGATGGTTTCAAATTGAGTTGTCAAATTTTGCAATTTAGATTATTTCATATCATTAGTTCCTTCATGGGTGAGTTGTAAAACATCCCATGCCTCTTTTGACGTGGTGCACGTCATTATGCGTTTAAACTCATCAGGTGTGACAGACCCAGAAATAGCACTTAGACCCTTAGAATTGAATGATGACCATTTAAATTTGTCTTCAGTCCAAGAAGTGATAGGTTTTAAATTGATCACATTATCAACCGTGACGGAGGGAGGTGTCCACCCTCTTTCAACCAAAATCCAGACACGTTCTTCAATGGCTTTTAATGCAGATCTCATGCGTGCTTTCCAATATGCATAGTTTGTCCCGTAAAAAAACTAGTATTTTATTATATAACTTCTCCATAATGAACACACTGGTTTCAAAAATCAATTTTTCAGAAAATTGATATCTTAGAAAAAAATTTCAGAAAATTACACGGTAAAATTGTGTAACTAGCTTTGATACCAATTTGAGAGGAGTGCGCTTGCGTTCAAATAAGGAAGTTATTTAATTAAACACGGTTTTCACCACTTAAGTCCTAAACATGCATCTATATGTGATAAAATATGATGATGAAACATGCAATAACACATATATGAGGAAAAATCCCCCAACGGGGAAAAACCTTTTATTTTCACAATAATTTTGTAAGAAAAATGGCTTACAACGGATTACAATGAAAATACAGTGACACAGAAATACCCTCAGGTGTTGGTTCTGTTGTCGGCGGCTGGAACAATCCCTTTCCAGTAGGGCAGCAGTGACGGAGAGAACGACCTCCTCACAAATTACTCCAGATGAGTAAATGATCTTCTTGAAGGTTTAAAGATTCACACACATATATGGGAATGGTTTTGTGAATCAAAAAGGTTTTGAAAACCTTAAAAGGTGAAGTCTTTTTCTGGGCTGTTTTTGCAGAATTTTGATATTGCAGAAAGACTTAAAAAACGTGTAGAAGGAGATCAGATATTTATGCAAAAATCGAGGCGGCGGCTCGTTCGAACGAGATAGCATGTCGCTCGAACGAAGGACAGAAGTCGTTCGAATGATATCGCACGACATGTCTATCTCGCGCGAATGACTTTTAAAAGTCATTCGAGCGATCTCATCGATCGAGGTCATTCGCTTCTACACTTAAAAAAATTCTGCTTTAGATAAAAAATTAATCCAGAATTAAAAAATAATTTTTAAAAATAATTCCCAAATATTTATGCAAATATTTAAAGTTCCAATAAAATATTTTACTGATAGAGCGTAGTGGAGTAGTGGGAATGAGTCGAGTAGCACGTTGCATGTAGCATGATGCACGTGAAGAAGGTGGTTGCATTGAATTCGGATACAGGCCATCGAGGATGATCGTGTTGACGTGCCGAATGTAGCGGTATCAGACATATGAACTGTGATCTAGGAGAAAACCGAAAATTCCTAGAATCTACCCCGAACATTTATAAAATTATGTCCTTACAGGGTCGAAGTCAATTCTAAGGGCTTAAATTGAGATGCTCTCGAGGAATTCTGCAGGGGAAATTACCTCGTGATTTTGATTTGAGCTGGGGAGATTATTATTGGGGAAATCTTCGTATCTTTTGGAGACTTTATCGGGGGAACAACCAATTTGATGCTGTAGATTCCACTGGGGAAGTGATTAGGTGGTCCGTGATTTGGACGCTTTGCTCAGGGAGACTTTTGGGGGGACATGAGATAACCTGAGGTTTGGTGTACTTGAGGGGTCCTCTGGGGACATCTCCGGGGGAAGATCCGCTTGGTCTTTGAGAGTAACGCTGGGGAAATAGGGGTTTCTCTTGAGGGAGTGTAAAATTTTCTTGGTAAAATTGTTCTAAACCCTCCCTGAGATTTTTAGGAATTTTTTCGAGTTCAAGGTTTTCTGGTATTTTCTGGGAGTTTATGTACGAAAACTTAAGGGGGTGCCGGTCGACATGGTGCGGAGGGTGCCATTAGGCAGTGGTATGGACTTTTGGACTACCTCGAGAAGGTAAAAGGTCAGTGCCGATCAGTAGTTGGGGATGTAATGACGATCGGCATGACCCTTAGCTTCCTATAAAAAGGGGGCGGGTTCCCCTCATTTTTCACAGCTTATTGCCTTCTCTCTTTCTGCAATTTTCTTCTGTGAATCGTTCTAGCATTCCGTAATCTAAAAAATGGCCACCTTTGTGAGCACTGTGGTATATAGGGAGTGGTTGGCTATTGATGACTGGTCAAATATGGAGTGGAGGGACAGGGCGCCTCTTGCTTTGGGGAGTGAGAACTCTTTTGATGCATTCGAGCCAGTTGCGGATGAGCGAACTTTACTACGGGAGTCATCGCGTCATCGCTCTTCTAGGGTGGTGAATCCTGGTGGTTATTTAAGTAAAAAAAATGACCTTTGGCATTCTTTTTTGGTGATTTCCTTTTTTTCTTGGATTTTGACAAGGTTTTTCTTTGAAAGTCTGATGTCTCTTTGTCGGCTATGCGTGTCCGCAGGATGACGGGGCTTAAGAATGTCTAGGAGAACCTTCCACCTGTGGTGTGTTGGGTAGTATCGTCATCAGGCTTTGGGAGGCTGGTGTCCGTGCTGGATGAGACGCCTCATTCGATGGTGGTCTTATGCGCTCTGGGGGAGAGGTAGTGGGATACTACCCACACCTTCCATTTTGGCTTCGGGGAGATGACTGTGACTTCCATAGATGTACAGCAGCTGCTGGGGATGGATTATAACGGAGAAAAGATATAGGTGGATCGCTTTTTGCTGGTGAGACTGGAGGTGGTGCAGGTGGCGCTAGGTGACGCGGGGAGGATAGTATCTAGGGACTCTATTCGTTTATCTATACTGAGGGATGTTTTGTTGGGTAGGATGATTGATGTGGAGGATGGGATGCAGGTGAGGCAGATGGCCCGACTGTTTATTCTGCTGCTGTTAGGGGGATTTATGGCGGCGACGAGCGACGACGTTGTCCACTTATGGTTTTTTTCATACTTGAGGATGTTTTCGAACATCCCTCTCTATGACAGGGGGAGCTTAACTTTGGCGACCCTTTATTTTTCTATGGATGCATTTAGCCGGTGATGCCAGCAGACATTCACTGGAGCCACGTATCTTCTTGAGGTATTCTTTTATTTGTGCATTTTCCTTTCATGCATTCGCATTTTCCTTGTGCGCCTCTTTTTGATTGCGGATTCTTGTCTTTGGCAAACGTGGTTCTATGAGGTGATTGGGTGAAATACCCAGCTGATTTCTTTGAAGGATGAGACCGTTGGGGATTTCTGTCGGTTGTATCAGTGGTGGAAGGCCAATCGGTAGTCGAGGAAGTCTTTCTCTGGAGGCGGTGCATCAGGTCTTGAATGGCCTAACCAATGATAGGGTAAGACTTTTTTCTTCTTCAGTCCTGGTCTTTGTGTGGTCTGATTCTGTATTGGCTTATATCTGCTGGGGATTGTTTAGGTGACCTTTTACCTTTGGGGGACGATTGTTCAGGACACGGGGTTGAATGGGGTGAATGCCCAGATGAGGCATTTGCTGGTACATTAGTTTGTCCACTCTTGGTATCTCGAGGAGAGGGTGGTTCGACAGATTACTGAGGAGGAGGCGGTGGTGCCACCTACGAGGCCCCCTATGTCTATGAAGCGGAAGCGACTATTGCCATAGGATGCGAGGATCGTGGCTATGATTGGCGAGTCCTATCTATTATACACCGATATGATTATGCCGTATGATTATATGGACTTCATGACGAGTTAGATAATGGCGCCCAGCATATATGATGCACTGCCTTTCCCTCCCGCGAGTTCTAGTTGGCCAGTGGGGCCCTCCCAGAGCGGTGGAGGTCCATCAACATTTGCGGCGGCATCGACTTCAGACATCCGACGGGCTGATGGAGGGATGGTGTCTATGTTTCACCGTCCTCATGCGATGGTCCGGGAGGAGTTGGTCTTGATAGAGGAGGTTCTTCGTCCTTTGGTATATCTTTTTGTTCTTCTCTTTTGGTTTCTTTTTGATCTTCTTTGCATGATACTAATTCTGTCTTTCCTTGCAGCAAGTCCGGGTGTCCACCACTTGGCTAAGGGACATTAGAGACTGGATATCTTCGATGATTACCCATATTCGGGATGCGGTCCCTATTCCTTCTTGCTTGGTGTCATCTGCCTCATCTGGGGAGGAGCCTGGTTCGGGTAGTGGTGGTGCGTCGTCTCGTCGCAGGGGAAAGAGAGCGCATCGCAGGGATGGGAGTTCATAGAAAGAGAGGGAAAGGGTAAGTGAGAGAGAGATAATGTGAGTTCGAGCTGAGTCCCATTGTTCTTCTACTTTTCTTTATTTTACTGCAAAAATGATGTAACACATAAATATATCTGTACAATGCAATGAAGTTTTTTATTATCTTCTGTTAGTAATGAATGCATATGCGCTTTTTACTTTGCTGCTGAGACTGTAAAAAGAAATATTTTTGGGATTTGAAGGAAAGTTTTATTTAAAATGAGAATTCATATAAAGATGGAAGGGGATTTTGAAATTCTGTTGAAAATATCAATTTATTTTTATTGAGTTTTCTGATTTTGACAAAAAAGGAAAAAGGGAAGTTTCTAAAAATCGGAGGTTGTCGATCGGCAAGACCCTTGTCTTGCTTATCGGCAGGTCAGTCCAGTCTAATCAATCAAAGCTTTGATTGGTATATTCTTCAACCTTTGGTACCTTATGGGGCAAGATTTCCTCCGAAATCTGCAGGGGTTATGTTTTCTTTGTGAGGGTTTCCTAGTATAAAAAGGGGTAAGGGTGGAGTGCTTTCATCACACCTTCATATTCTATCTTTCTTATTCTGAGAGATGGATCTCCCTTGTAGTGTTGAGTTTTCCAACTACCTCGAGACTTGGAGGCAATGTGCTCGTATAATGTCCACTATGATTCTTTCAACATGCGTAGAGTCTCTTTATGGCGTAATCGGTCCATAGAATGGAACATGTTGATGGCGTTGATACCATTTTGGTACCCCAAAGACCATGTATTCCTCTTTGGCTTGGAATAAGTCTGTCCGACTTATGAGGTGTTTTCTGCCATGCTGGGTGTAAATTCTATTGTGGCGAGTGATATGCCCGAGTTTTCTCGGTCTCCCAGGGAGTTGTTGGCTGGACTTCTTCGTGTCTCACCCTCGATGGGTAGATCTTTAGTTACTGGAGGAATGATCTCCCTTTTGGCGGTGCTACGGTCTGTGCATTTGCAGGAGGTTGGTGATGCTGGATATGCCGGAGCCTTTGTTCTGGGCTTGGCTTCGAAATTACTGCTAGTGACTGGGGAACTGCTGATGGACCCATAACTTAAAGTTATTACTTCATGGATGTCCTACCATAACAATCCCGCGGCAGTGATTCTGGCGAAGACTTTGAATGGCCTGGATGCCAAGCGAGAAGGTCGTTCTAATTTTCTGAGGGGTAGCCATGTGATGTTGTTCATGTGGTTATCTGAAAGATTCCACCTGGTGACTTCTCTGAAATACCCTTTGTCGGTTGTACCAAACTTCTTTTTGCACCATTTCATCAGTGTTGCCCTAGATATTAAGAGCTGGGAGAACTGGTTTGTGGAGCATGGGGCTCTAAATCTGTGATGGTCAGTGCCTTGATGGGGATAGTTGTTGCCTATTCTGGAGCTGGGGGAATACCCGTATGTCCGGATGGTTGGTCTCAGACAGACCTCTTTATATTTCCCTTGGCGAGTTCTGCGCCAATTTGGCTGGGAGCAGGTTATGCCACCTCGGACACTAGATTTCTTTTCTATAGAAGATCTGACAGAGCATCTGCGCATGCGTCTTGTCTCTTTATGGGAGAGTCGGCGTCCATCGACCCATCCTTCTCAGTCTGTTGGGAGAGTTTGGGACATCCCCGGGGATTATATGAAGTGGTAGTGGAGAAGAGTGGTCAGTAAGATGTTGGTAGTGGAGACTGGATAAAGGTGTCTTGTCTTATCCGATACCATGGAGGGAGGTATAGTAGTTTTTTTTTAGACTGGTTCGAGCTTATCAATCTATGGAGCAACTGCGGCACTTTATTCTGGCAGGGGAAGCTTGGGGACCTCAGGATTTAGATGATGATGATTGAGAGGGATCCTCTCGTAGATGTGGGTAGGTACTCTTAGGGAGTTTATTTTGTAATGGGTAAAAAGTTTGAGAATTTATTTGGCTTTTTAAGAAGGTAGGGGGAAGGGAGTTATCCATTCCTTTTCTTATGTAATTGCACTGTAACTTCTTATTAGTGAAATAGGAAGTTTTTTATCATCCAACTGTGCCTTTTGATGAATTTTGTATTTTTAAATTATTTATATCGATCGTTAAGGCGTGAATAATCCATTTTTTTCAAGTATATGTTAGAATGAACTGTCGTTCTCGGAGATAAGAAAAGAATAGTTTTTTATGAAAAATAAAGGGTCATGCTCATGTAAGATGTATAAGCTGCCTACGTACCTCTATTTTTTTTAAAGGTTTTAATTTTTCTAAAAATGGTTTTTGCAAAGGATCAGGCCCATGTAGTTTTGGGTAGAGGGAAATGAAGATTTTTTTATTTTATTTTTTAGAATAGAAGGGAGATGAGAAGAGTCGTAGCGCGCCGAGATTTCGGACTAGGGGTAGAACTTATTGAGATGGTCCAGGTTGATTGGACGAGCCATTTCTTCTCTATCTAAGTCGGTGAGCATGGCGGCACCACTGGACAAGATCTTTTTGACGATGTATGGGCCGCTCCAATTGGGCTTGAATTTACCTCTGGGCTCCCAGATTGGCTCTACTTTTCTTTGAGGGCTAAATCCCCTTTTTGGACATCGCGGTCCTTGACTTTCTTATTGAATGATCGCGCTATACGGCGATGGTAACCTTATATGTGGTATAGATCTTTTAATCTCCTTTCATCTTGGAGGGTCAGCTCGTCAAGAAAACTTTGGTACCAGTCTTCTTCGTTGACCTTGCTTTCAAGCATGACGTACAATGAGGGTATTTACAGCTCCACGGGTTGTAATGCCTCCAGGTCGTAGACTAGAGAGTAAGGGGTAGCCCCAGTAGAGGTTCGAATTGAGGTTTGATAGCCCCAGAGGGCGTAGGGGATTCGGTCGGCCCAATCTCGACAACTTTCGGTCATCTTACTGATGATGGCTTTGAGGTTCTTGTTAGCGGCTTTGACTGCATCATTGGTTTTAGGTCGGTAAGGAGAAGATTTGTGCCTCTGAATCCCATACTCGTTGACCACTTTTGTGACTTCTGCCACGAAATACAACCCGTTATCTAACACTAACTCGTACGGGACCCCATATCGGTAGATGATGTTTTTTCTTGATGAATTGGGCCACTTTCTTGGCATTCAGGACTGTGTATGACTCATCTTCGACCCATTTGGTGAAGTAATCAATGGCAACTAGGATTAAATCATGCTCGTTGGAGGCCTTGGGTGTAACTTTCCGTATGACGTTGATACACCAGGTGGAGGATGGCCAGGGAGAAGTCATGTTGTATAATTCTCGAGGAGGCAGGTGTTGAAGGTTAGAAAACTGTTGGCATGTGAGGCATCTCTGGACATAAGCATTGCAATCCTGAATCATGGTGGTCCAGTAGTAGCCTTGTAGGATGATCTTCTTAGCAAGCATGTGACCTTTCATGTGGGGCCGTATTCCCCGCTGTGGATTTTCTGCATTACCTCTTCAATATCAGCCTCTGCGATACATTATAGATGGGTTCCATCAAAGTTTATCTTGAGCAGTGCTTTATAACAGATGATGTATTGGGCGGCTAATATTCGAAGGGTTACCCGATCTTTCTTGTTGGAACCCTAGGGATACCTACCATGCTTCAGGAGGTGCCAAATATCATAGTACCAACAATTGGCTAGTTCGGGATCTACTTTGGTGATGAGCTTAATGTGGTATCAATGGGTTGGTTTATCTTGCTTTTGAACTAGGAAGGGGGCCATTGTTATTCCTTAGGGCATGTCGACCATGGAGGCTAGGGTAGTAAGGTCATCGTCTAGGTTATTCTTTTCTCGAGGTAAGTATCGGAAGGTGATGTCTTGGAATTTGGAGGCTAGTTCTTCTAAGTTGGCATGGAAAGGTTGGAGTTTCTCGTCCTTGACTTTCCATTTTCTGATCACTTAACCAATGATGAGGGCAGAATCCCCGTAGACATCTAGGCATTGAATTCCTTTCTTGAGAGAAACTTTAAGGCCTACCGTACATGTGTCGTATTCAGTCATGTTGTTGGTGCAGGGGAAATCCAACTTAATGGCGATGGGAGTGTGGGAGTCATCTGGGTGTGATTAGAAGTATCCCAATGCCATATCCCTTTTTGTTGGCAGCGCCGTCAAAGAACATTTTCCATCGAAGGTTGTCTTGAGCGGCGTAGAGGATGTTTTCATCTAGGTATTTAGAGATTTAGTTGTCAGCTTCTTCCATGGGGCAGTTAGCGAGGTAGTAAGTGATGGATCTTCCTTTCATGGCTTTCTGTGTTACATACATGATATTAAACTAGGCTAGGAGCATCAACCATCAGGGCCATTCGGATGTATAAGGCGGGTTTCTTAAGAAGGTACTTGATGGGATCCATTCGGGATACAAGTTTGATGGGGAAGGAGAGCATGTAGTGTTATAACTTTTGGGTGACCCAAATAAGTGCGACACATGCCTTTTCCAAAGTAGTGTAGTTGGGATTCATACCCGATTAATTTGCGACTGGCATAATAGATGGATCTTTCTTTGCAGGAATCTTTAAGGTATTGGGCTAGCAAAGCCCCGGCTGCAGTATCGGTTATGGTTAGGTATAGGAGCAAGGGGAGACCAGGCTGTGGTTGCATGAGTACCAGAGGTTGGGTCAGATGTTGTTTGATTCGGTCAAAGGCTTCTTGGCAGGCCTCATTCCAAACCTTGGTTGAATCCTTTCGGAGAATTTTGAAGGTAGGTTCACAGATGGAGGTTAGTGGTTAATGAATCGATTGATGTATTGTAATTTCCCATGGAAACCACAAACTTCTTTCCATGTTCAGGGAGATGGAATCTTAAGTATGGATTTCAGTTTGGCAGGATCTTCTTCTATCCCTTTCTCACTGATCATTAATCCCAAGAGTTTTCCCTCTTTAATGCCGAAGACACATTTATGTGGATTGAGTCTCATCTGATACTGTCGCATTCGTTCGAAGAACTTTCAGACGGCGAGAACATAACCTTCTCTAGTTTTGGATTTGATAATCATATCATCCACATAAACCTCGACCTCCTTGTGAATTCGATCGTGTAGGATGGTTGTGGCAGCCCTCTGGCACGTAGCCCTAGCTTTCTTGAGACCAAATGGCATAACGGTGTAGCAAAAGTTTCCCTACAGTGTGATGAATGCAATTTTTTCTTGGTGATACGGGTGCATTTTGATTTGGTTGTATCTGGTAAACCCATCGATGAATGACTTAAGAGCATGACTGGCTGTATTGTCCACGATTATGTCGATATTGGATAACAGGTAATCATCCTTTGGAGAGGCTTTGTTCAAGTCCCGATAGTCTACACACATCCGAACCTTTCCTCCTGACTTAGGCACATGCACGATGTTGGCTAGCCATGTGGGATATTCGATCACACGAATGAAACCCACGTTCAGCTGTTTGACCACTTCTTCTTTGACTTTGAGTGACCATTCGGTGTGGAGCTTTCTTAGCTTTTGTTTAACTGTCTTATAATTTGCGAGAGTGGGGATCTCATGTTGAGCTATTTCGGGATCAATGCCAGGCATATCGTCATAGGACCACGAGAATACATCCACAAATTCTTTCAGTAATTCTTCGAGTTGTGCACGCTCATGCTCATCAAGGGTAGCCTCTATCCTAATCTCGCGCAGTTGGCTACTAGAACCGAGGTTAACAATAATAGTTTCTTCTTCATTAACTTGAATGCGATTATGTTGTTTGTTATTAACCTTATTTAGATCAGTTAAGAATTCTTCATTTGCAAAATCATCATCATCAAAAGTTTTATTAGAATCTAAATAATTAATGTAAGGCACATCAAGAAACTCAAAATCTTCATTTATTTCATTAATAGGAAAAATAACATTGAGAACCTCATCAAAAGAAGTCTCAATTACATTTTAGCAAGGATAGACAACAGAAGAAGATATTGGGTAAACATTGATGTTAGGTGGGATTTCAAAAGGTAGAACTGGCGCAGCATGCCAGTTGAGGAGAGGTGTATCAGTAGCTTTAATCAGGTGGAATGGATCCAGTGATGTAGTGCTTAAATGAACTAAGCAGAGTGACAGCTCAGTATCTGTAAGTCAAACGAATCCTCGGAGTCACTTCCCTAGGAATATGTGGTATCTTTGATAAATGGTTGTACATGGTGTCGGGAACTTTCGGCCCATGGGTAGCTATCTTGGAAAAAGATCTCCATTCGAGGCTTTATCTTTTTATCTGTATGGTCATACCAGGGTTTCGAAAATCCACAAAAGGGGAAGCCCTCGCCTTCTTTAATGAATTGAAGTCACCTGGGATAGTATGGATGCAGTTTAATCTTCTCTTTTGTTGAGATCGGCGGATCATTTTGAGCTCTTGTTCTGACGATTGATATCCCAAACCACAAGGGGGAAATCTTTTTTCAGTTCAATGGGTTCAATTATCCCTTGCTGTCTTTGTCCGAGCCCAAGTACGGGCATGAAGTGTATGTTTCAGAACATCTAAATCACATTGCTATTGCCATGAGGGTTGTATTCTGGACAAACCCTTTCTTTGAAATCGTCCCCTGTCAAGAGTATAAGTGGCTCAACTCGTAATCCTGATAGGGGCATATCATTTGACCCGTTGTGTATCTCAAGGATTGGATTGTTGGTGCTTGCACCCTCAGCATTGTCATCATCACCCAAAATGGTGATGACTCGTCCGTCGACGAAGAACCTCAATTTCTGATGGAGCGAGGAAGACACACCCTTGATACTGTGGAGCCAAGGTCGTCCAAGCAACAGGTTGAAACAATCTTGGATGTCAATAACTTGGAATTCAACGACAGGGTTTATAGGGCCTACCCCTATTATAAGTTTTATGGATCCCATCACTTATCGACGAGTATTATTGTACGCACGTACAACAGCGGAGGTTAGAGCGAGGCCACTTTCCTTCAGTCCTAAGCATTAGAAAGTTTTTAATGGGCAGACATGCAAGGTGGATCCATTATCCACAAGGGAGAGTGGTACGATTTTCATCATAACTTCGACGAAGATGTTGAGTGCATAATTGTGATTTGGCCCAAATCTGGGAATTTATTCTTTGAAAAAGGATATCATTCGGGTAGAGGTTAAGGATCCGACTAAATTTACTGCCTCTTATAGTGTGATAGAAGGAGGGACTTTGGGTCCAGTGAGAAACTTTATCAAAGCATTTTTGTGCAGCTGGGAAGACATGAAAACCCCCCATAGAGTGATGTTAGCCTGAGTTTTCTTCTGTTGCTCGAGGATCTTGCTCTCCTCGAGGGTTATCTCTGGCGTAGTAAGGTTTTCAATGCCCTTCCCTTTGTCATTGGCTGGTGGTAAGCTTGGGATCTGTTAATGCCTCCTTGATCTGGTCATGTGATTTACTGAAGAAGGGAAGAACATAAATCCTATTTCCTCGTCGATCTCGGGTTTTTCTTCCACCTTGTTTATTTCTCTGAGGAGTTCTTCAAATGATACCATCCCACACATATAGGATATCGAGCCAGTCTTCTTTGAAGCTTGATCTTCATTTGAATTTTTAAATTCCTCCCCCCATCCAGTGGCAACAGTTATATCTTTCCATGCAAAGTCAATGCATTCCACAACTTCAATGGATTCTTCGTATAGGTCCTCCCATTCTGCGGGGGGATGTAAGGGTGAAGGGATCAGGCGCCCTTATAACTTCAGAGTAATAAATAACTCGGTTCTGCTGTAAAAATTATTAGTTTGCTTGAATAATTCTTCCATGATCTGGACAACATCATCTAGGTTGACTTGATTGGTTAGTACTACTCAATTTTCTGACTCTCGAGCCCATTTACATGCTTCTAAGAACAACGTACTAAACCTTTAGCAATCAATGATCATCTATGGGGGAAATTTCAGCCCTAACTTTAGGAGTTGGTTTAACACTTCTGGTAATTCCATACTTCCATTTTCAGAACGGGTATGGACAGAAATTCATGCTCTGGTAAGGAGAGATAGTGCCTGATTAACGAGGCTAGCAGGCTGTAGGAGGAAGTATATGCAAGTTTGGAGAGGTTTGGGAGAGTATATGGGTGTGATTCAAGTTAAGGGATTAAATTATGGATTCATTTCTAGGAAGATATCATTGGTATGATTTGGGAGTGGATTGTGAGTAGTGTTTGGCTTAGGATTGGCTGGTGGGGCAATGGTACCCCTATCAATTAGAACTTGGATTATGTTTCGGAGGTGAGAGAATTGGCCGGTGGTATGGCCAGTAGTTTGGTGAAAGGCGCAATGGGCATCTGGCTTAAAGTTTCTTGGAAGTAGATTTGGCAATGGACGGGGGTCCAAGGGTTTGATAAGTTTCAGCTTAATAAGGCTTGATAAACTTTGGAAAGGGGAGCATGGAGCTCAATGTATTCCTTTCGCACTGGGATAGGGCAGCTTTCTGGTGCCCACGAGGTGGTTGGTTGAGAAATGTTATTGATGGTTGAGACTGCAGCATTAGCGGGTTTGTCATATTTTCTAGGGTGAACTGCCCGAATACTTTCTTTGGTTCAGCTTCTGTTTTAGCAAGACCCTCCTCGATTTCTACTCCGATTTCTCTGAGAGCCCAAAAGTGGGGATAGTATTACCCTCCCATTATTGCTCGGACATGGGGTAAGAAGTTCTTTTTTACTATGTTGACTTGTTCTTCCTCGGATGGTCGATTGGTCATGGTGGCTACTTTTTCCCTCCATAGAGCTATGAAGTTACTAACTGATTCTCCAGAGTTCTATTTGAGCAGTTCTAAATCACGACGGGTGACCTCAATCTCTTCATTGTATTTGTACTGCGACATGAATTCTTGAGCTACATCCTCCCAGCTACGGATTCTAGACTCCTCGAGAGATAAAAACCATCAAAGGGAACTATACTTCAAAGTTTTTTGAAATAATTGGGCCATCAATTCTTCAAAAACCCCTAGGGGAGTCATAGATCGGTGGTAACCGCGAAGATGAACTATCAGGGGTCTACTTCCTCCGAATTTCTCGATATTTGGCATCTTAAACTTCTCGGGTTACCTTGCCTTAGGATAAGGAGACATGTGGGTGTAGTCCATGTAATTTTTAAAGATTCTGACTTGGTCAAACTTCTTAGTTAGCATCTTGAGATCTTATATGACCTTATTCAACTATTCCTCTTTTGGATCAATGATCATATGCAAGTTAGCCCCAGGCTGGCCAAGGTTTGGCATAGGAAGTTGGGCAGGCAACGACCCATTAGTAGGAGGGGCACGTAGAGCGTGATGATACTCTTCAGGAACCCAAATAGGCTCAAGTGGACCCATAGCGAGAGGGAATAAGGCCTCGGTCTCTTGAGGGACAGGAACCTGGTTTCGTTGCATCTCTCGAACCTCAGTCTGAAGGTTGTCAATCTTGGACACGAACTGAGTTAAAACTGCAGTTAGATCTGGCTGCACAACTGGTACTTGATCTGTGTTCTCCATGGAAAGCGGATGGATTCCGGACTCAAAAGAAGTAGCAGGAAAATGGACTAAACTCCTGGGTGATTTGACTGAAGACCGAAGCCAATAAGGAGCCAGGCCAAGGGCGTGCGATCGACCTGAGAAGGCGTAAAATGGGATTTATTTTTTAGATAAATGAAAATATTTTTGACAATTTTTCTTCTTTTGAGATAGAAAGACAAAATATTTTTGGCTTTTAGATAAAGAAGGGAGAAATATTTTTGGATTTTTGATAAAGAAATGAGGAATGTTTTTGGATTTTTGATAATGAAGGGAGAAATGTTTTGTGAGACAGGTCTCAGCATGATTATTATTATTATGTTCTCTTTTGTATTAAATTATCCTAAATGCAAAATGAAATATCGGACAGGACTCGAGCCTGGAAAAGTTGGGTTTGTGACATATGCAAAGCTATAGTTGGACTTATAACCAGGCTCACGGGCAGGGTCCCGTTTTAAAAATGTACGAAATTTTGGGTGACAGGCCGACTCGAAATTTCGATAGATTTTTGGGTCGAAATTGACAATCTAACATGTGTGTCCTAGGCTTGACACCTATATGTTCGTATGCAGTTGGTTGGGTGAATTGAAAAGGATTTCCCCCTTTGGCGTGACTTACACGATATACGTCTTTGCTTTTGAGGGCAATCGGTATGTGCGGATAAGACATTTGATATACCTGAGTCTACGTGAATTGCCTAACTATATATCTCGTAGGGGCGGTATGTGTGTGAGAGAATTCGATATACTCGGCGTATGTGAACGAGGTCCCTACGATATACCTCCCGTCATGACTTCGATCAAGCGGTACGATACGGGGGAACCGTTCGATATACATCGAAGGTACTTGGCCAATGAAAGGTGAGAGTCATATCTCTTAGGCTAACTGGGCCCTGCCGGGCCAGCGCCCATCACGAAGTGACCCTCCAGTTATTGGACAAAATTTAGTCAATCACAATGCTCTTTGTTGATGTCGTGTGAATCATGCATGGTTCTCTTATTAGTATCTTATGATGAGAGTATCTTTCTTGATCATGACAAACAGGGAGGAAAAGTACAAGTATTAATGATATACTGAGTATGGATGGGTGATGCGTGAAATATGTGGATATATGTGATCCTACGTGCACGTGGTGCATAGTGTATGTGGAGAATCTCCTATAAGTGGGTGATAAGCATAAGGTACACATGAAAAAGGGGAACATGAAAAATAGGGGAATAAATAAGAAAATAAAACACCCATGTAAATAGAGTCTAGCCCTCAGAAATTCCCAGCGGAGTCGCCACTGTGGCTATCCTCGATCCTCGTAGAGGGAGAGAGACGTGGGAGGGGGGTGTCGTCTCCGTGGTGAGAGGATCTCGGTACCGCGCATCCCTCTCGGAAGCGCTTCAGATGGCATCGGTGATGTGTGAGGTAAAAAATGTAGAGAGATGGGGTCGTCAGTCTATTTTACTCAAAACAGACAAAAGAAAAGGGGGAGCCATCCCGAAGGACAGCATCCAAAGATACACTGATACATACGAAACCAAAATGATTCAAAAAGGGTTTGGAGGCTAAGTTACGAAATGGGAAGGTGTTAGGCACCATTCCGCCCTTACGGTCTCTCATGGATTGTTGCTATTTTCCTTTATTTCCCCATGATATGTGTGCATGTGTATATGTAGTGGAAATAGGAATCATCGACTTGTATCATGGAAGAGATAAATCGAGTCATCCATAGGAATGTTCCTAAAAATAATATTAGATAATAGGATTTACGCTATTATCCTAGCGTTGATCATTATAATGGAACGATAATGCATACGGAATAATATGCCACTAAGAACAAATATATGTATATGCAAATATATAGAGATTTTAGGAGAATTAAGTTAAAGAATATAGAAAAATATAAAATTGGAGAAAAGTAGGAATAGGACTCAAGTCTCGATTTTTACCCCGAGACGCCTACGTAGCCTATAGAGGCATCAAAGTCCACGTAGTTCGTATGAAAAATGAGGTGTGGGATTTATCCCATAAATCCAACCGGAAACTTCTCTTATATGTGTGTGTGTGTAAAAAAAAGTGTTTTAGTTGTGAG
The DNA here is from genome assembly GCA_949130495.1 of Sambucus nigra. NCBI lineage: Eukaryota > Viridiplantae > Streptophyta > Magnoliopsida > Dipsacales > Adoxaceae > Sambucus > Sambucus nigra. The sequence goes on along the minus strand of OX422208.1, from coordinate 577,660,950 downwards.
AAAAGTGTGAGAAAAGAATGAGAATTCCCGTTTGGAATTTATGAGCAAACCCTCTTTTTCTTATGTTTTTTGGGGTTTTATTTATATGAAAATAAGAGATGTGCAATAATACTAAATAAAAAGTATATAAGGATATGTGAGAGAGAATAAAAGTGCTAAGTAATAAAATAAGTTAATGCAAATTTAGGAGAATTTGAAGAGAGAGTTGAGAAAGTTGGACCTTCTAGAAGATCTTGAGCTTGATCTTGGATGTTAGAGAGCAGCCCTTAAACTTGGGTGATGATGGAGAGCAGTGAATTCACTAAGTTTGATGAAAAATATTATGAAAGGTGAAGGTTGTAAAGGGATTTGTATGTGGAAATCACGCTGACTTCGAGAGAGGTTTTCTGAGTTCGTTGAGAGTGATGGATTTCAGATCTTGTGTCCTCTTTGTATTGAGGTTAGGCCCTCCTTTATATAGGCCCAGGTCATTCTCGATCGGCATAGTCATGGTCCTGCCAATCGGCAGGTGTTTTTAGGCTCACTACCGATAGGCAGGGTTTGGAACCTACCGTTTGGCAGTCTCTTTTAGGTTCCTTCGGAAAATCGGTCGTAGAGCGCACCATTGATTCGAATCGCACACGGGGTGAACCGTTGGAAAGATACTTTGGAGAACTTCAAAAGTCTTTGGACTGCTCCTGGTCCCGGGAGTTGACTTTGGGCCAAATATGGCTCAGAAGCGTCCGTCTGTCCTTTGGATGGGGAATTATTGGACGCAACGAATCATTCGTCCGCATGGTAAGTCAGAATAGCACACGGGGTGGACCGTTGGAAAGTTTAAGAGATTTACTTCGACATTCCAAAGAGCTTGACTCAGTTTGCGAAGTTGACTTTGGTCAATTGGGGCTTGGAAGCATTCAGTGACCTTTCAGAGTAAAACAGATTGTTCGTCCGCACCGTAAGTCAACATTGCACATGGGGTGGACCGTTGAAAAGGGGTTTCAGTTACCTTTGAAGATTTATTCAGTCTCAGTCAAGCTGAAGAGTTGACTTTGGTCAGACGGAGCCTGGGAGAATCCGGTGACCTCCTAATCAAGTTTCGGGGGAAAACGGGTCGTTCGTCCGTACCGTAAGTCAGAATCGTGCACGGGGTGAACCGTTGGAAAGGGGTTTTAGTGTGACTTAGGTTTGTAGTGATGAAGGGAGGTGCTAAGGACCTAAGGAGAGGTTAGGGGATACTAGAATGGGGTGTCTACAGGATGGAAAAAGTAAAAAAATGGTTTTGCACATCCGGACAAAGTCTTGAAACAACATTACATAGTTTTAGACATTATTGGTGTAGAAAGTAGTTTAGACTTTGATGTGTCAATTAGATTGAGTCGATGTCATATGAATTCACAATTTTTACACCAACTGAAGATTTTGAGTTCATTCATTAAGAGTATCCATATTCATCATGCACATATGTTATGTTTGATTGCCTTGATTTTCCTATTGAATTTGTTCACACCCATTCATTCCGTTTCCACGATTTGGTTATCTTAGCGAAAATTCATGGTGTGTGATTTTTGTAAAATTATTTTTGTATTTTTCTTTGAAAAAAATGAAAAATCAAAAATAGTTTGTGGAATGCTTTTGAGAGTCTCTTAATGATCGTAGTTGTTTGCTATGATTAATCGTGACAACTCCATATTTGTTTTGTTTTGTTTATTCTTTTCCTTGTCTATTTTGAACAAATAAAAAGGGGGAGAACGAATTATGGGGGAGTTTTACATTATGGGGTAGATATGAGATTCGAGATTCGAGATTCAAGATTTGTTTTGATGTTATGTTTATCTCATTTCAAACTCAATATGTCACGAATGTATTTTCTTTGTCTCATGTGCATGGGTACAACGATTGATGATCATAGGTTGCACACCCTGATGAGAAAAGCTTGAAGATTTGAAGATCTAATGTTGAAGATTTTTTAAGAAAAGTTTTTATCTTGCATTTTTAGTACCTTGGGTATTATATTTGTATAGGCATTTTTATTTTGATAATTCGAATGTTTTTAATTTGTACCAGGATAGACGTAGGGGGAGATTTGTAAGGACATATTTTATAAGTCTTGTTTTACATTAGTGTACGTCGTATACCGCTACAAACCATTGAAGAAAAAGTTCAAGTTTGAAGATACATAAAGACAGACCCAAATATCAAAAGTTCTTCAACATTCAAGCCTCTACAAGTTTAATTTTGGTAAGGTTGTATTTTAGTCCCTTAATGGTTCATTTAAAAGTGTTGAGATATTTTTCTAAAATATTTTCGAAGTGTTGAGGCGTTGTTTTTCTTCAAAAATATTTTTTTAAGTATTGAGGCGAATTTTTTAAATAAAAAATAAAAAATAAAAATTTATTTTTTCGCTCCATCGTTCAAGCGACATATTCCTATCGTTCAAACGACATTGGCATCTCGCACGATGTCATTCGAGTGACACGTGAGCGACATTTGGACTTCATTTGAGCAACGCGCCGACTCAATTTTTCTATATAAAGAGTGTTAAACGAATCCTTTTTCATTAAGAAGACTTGACGTTTTCAGAACCCAGAAACGAAAAACAGCAGAATACTTTGTATTCTTAAATTTAGGGTTCAAACCCTTGTTTTTCAATTCACAAAAATCCCAATAGTTTAGTGAATTGTTTGGAACCTAAGATACATCTTTGGTAAAGTTTCTCTTCTAGAGAGGGTAAATCTATGGCTGACGACTACGTGTCATTTGGGAGTTCTCGTGGGTATTCCTTATTGATTTCGAGTTGTGTGTTCGTGTGGGCTGTTGCGGTTGTTCCATTGTTGACTCTAGGTTGCGTGTCTATGTGAGTATCTGTGTGATATTCATTGTAGATTCTGTTGTGTATGTAAGTTGCGATTTATTTTACGTAGTGAAATAAGAAGGTTTTCCCTTTTGGGTTTTTCCTGAAATCCATGTGTCAGTAATTATTTATGATGGTTTGATTTTTTCCCACGTAGTTGCATGTTTTAGGGTTGAATTTAATTCGGATAAAAATTGACTCTAATCCAATAAGTTTGCAACTGGAATTTGTAAATTCGGTTTAATCAATATCACTCCACTTTCACAACGTTTTCTCAAAACTAAAATATATTTTCTATACACACACATATAATAAACTTCCATTTGAATATATGGGACAAACCCCACCCTTGTGATGCATGCAAACTATATGGACTTTGATGGAGTTTAGGGCTAAAACTTGAGACTCGAGTCCAATTTTTCAATTTTCTAATTTTTCTATTTTTATCTTTTCTATATATTACTCATATATATCGTACTTGTGAGTCTAATATAACAAATATTATCGTTTCATTTTAATGATCAATTTCTCGATAAACGCATACATTATATTTCCTAATTATTATTGTAGACACCACATTCTAGGATCCCCAAAGTCCTTCGATAGGTCCGTAGCACCTCCCCATTTCACAACAAACCCTAGGTCATACTCTGAGCACTGATCAAGAAGCCATTGGGAACCCCGGCCCCGTTTGACTCCGACCAACTCTATCGTCAAAGCGAAAGCTCTTTGAATCTTCGAAGGGCTCTGAAACCCCTTTCCATCGGTCCACCCCATGCGCGAAACGGAATAATCGATCGATCAAACGATTTGTTTTCCACCAAAAATTGATCTAGAGGGCACCCCCGAGTTCCATTTGACCAAATTCAACTTTTTATCTCAATGAGACTAAATGAATCTTCAAAGGGAACTGAATAGCCTTTCCAACGGTCCGCCTTGTGAGCGAATCAGCCTTACAGTACGAACGATCGACCCGTTTTACTCTGAAAGGTCACCGGGCACTTTCGGGACCTGATCAAAGAAAGTTAAATTTTTTAAGCGAGAAAAACTCTTTGGAATGTCAAATCACCTGGTATAAATTTTCCAACGGTCTTCCCCGTGCAAGATTCTAACTTACAGTTCAGACGAACGATCCGTTTCTGTTCGATGATCTCCCATCCAAAGGACCAACGAGCTCTTTCGAGCCACATTTGACCCAAATTCAACTCCCAGACCCGGGAGAAGCCCAAGGACTCTTGAAGGTCGCTAAATTACCTTTCTAACAGTATGACCCGTGCATAATTTGGATCAGCAGATTACGTTCTATGACCATTTTCCAAAAAAATCTGCACGAGACTGTCGATTGGCAGGTCCATTTCCCTGCCTATCGGCAGTGTGCCTAGGGTTACCTGCTGATTGGTAGGGCTAAGTATATGCTGCTCGGCACCCCCTTACCCTATAAATAGAGGGAATGACCTCACTCCCCAAAACACATCTCAGATCCATCAATATTAGTGATCTCAACAACATTCTCTTGCAATCAACGAAGTTTCCTTGTGTGAAATTCCTTTCCATCTTTCATTCCATCCTTTTCATACCTAGTTTAGTAAAATCTCATTCTCTCTCATCCAACATTCATATCAACACTCAAAGGAGTTTATCAAGGATCAAGATCAAGCTTCAATTCTCCAAAGAAGGTCCAAAATACTCCTCTCTCTTTAATTTCTTTACTTTTGCATTAGTTACATATAAAAAATCCAAAACAAATAAAAAGAGGGTTACATCTATAAATTCCAACAGAATTATCCATCACAATTTCTCAAAACTAAAATACATTTTCTACACGCACACACATATAATAAATTCATGTTCGAATCTATGGGATAAACCCTACCCTTATGTCGCATGCTAACTATGTGGACTTTGATGCCTTTATAGACTAAGTAGGCGTTTCGGATTAAAACCCGAAACTCAAGTCCAATTTTCCAATTTATCAATTCTCCAATTTTCTCATTTTTGCACGTGTCTCCTTTACATATATACATTATTTTAAAATATATTATACTTGTGATCTTCGTTGGTGTATCCAACATATATTACCGTTTCATCATAACGATCAATATATCGATAAATGCATACATCACATTTTCTATATATTATTTTAGGAACATTCCTGTGGATAACCTCACTCTATCCTTTCCATGGTACGATTTGGCGATTCCGATCTCCATTTATATATACACACGCACACATTTCACGGAGAAATAAAGAAAACAATAACCCAATCCCATGAGATACCGAAAGGGCAGGATGGATGCCAAACACCTTCCCATTTCGTAACTTGGCCCTCGGGCCTTAGAACTATTGGTTTTGTAAGTATCAGTTTGTCTTTGATGCCGCTCTCTCGAGGTGACGAAATATTCTTTTGCCTGTTTTGTGAAAAATAGGCTGGCGACTCCATCTCTTTACATTCACCCCACACCGACGACGGTCGGAGAGATCTTAGAGAAAGTAGTCGCGAGATCTTCTCCCCCCCCCCCCCTTTTCTTCCTATCGGGAGAAGAGGGAGATTTGGGATGGCCATAGTGGCGACTCCGTTGGGGACTTTTCTTAAGAGGGATAGACTCTGTTTGCATGGGTGTTATTGTTTTCTGCTTGTGTGCGTATGCACCTACCTGTATGTTCCCTTTTTTCTAATCTATTAATTCTTTCACATGTATGCTTCATAATTATATCACTACTGACTCACACACTTATAGATACTCTTCATGTACACTTCACACTACTTAGACATAGGATCACTTATATCCACATGTTTCATACACCACTTAGAATATTCATTCTTAGATGTCACTAACACACACCTCCACTTATCACACTTGTATATATCCATGCTCACTCACACTTATCACACACCACTTGTAGTTGATCCGTGCTTAGGTTCACTACCTCACACTCCCTTATAGATATTCACACATCACTCACCTTCACATATCCATGCCTGCGTAATATTCATTCTCTATGCTAGATTTACTTTTCACACTTGTACATTCTTCCCTACTAGTATAATGCTCATCATGCCAAATAAAATACTCTCTCCATAATATACTAATCAAGAATCATGCATTTTGCACACTACATCACCAAACACCATGTCTATTGACCATATTTTATCCCGTAACTGGGGGGTCACTTCGTGATGGGAGTTGGTGCAGCATCTCGGAGTTAGCCTAAGTGATATGACTCTTACAGTTAGCCTAAGTGATATGAAGCTTACCTTCCATTGGCTAAGTACCTTCGATGTATATCGAACGGTTCCACCTGCATCGTACTACTTGATCGAAGTCATGACGGGAGGTATATCGTAGGGAACTCGTTCACGTACGTCGAGTATATAGAATTCGCTCACACACGTACTGTCTCCACAAGGTATATAGTGAGGCAATTCACGTTCACTCATGTATATCAAATGGCTTGTCCACACAAACCAATTTCCCTCAAAAGCAAGACGTATAACGTGGAAGTCATGCCAAAGGGGGAAACCCTTCCAATTAACCCAACAACTTCATACCCTCATATAGGTGTCAAACCTAGGGAATTCATATTTAGTTTGTCGATTTCTATCCAAAACTCTACCGAAATGACAGGTCAGCATGTCACCCAAATTTTCGCGTGATTTCAAAATGGGACCCTGTCCACGAGCCTGGTAACGATTCAAACCATGTTTTTACATAATTTTTTAAACCCAATTTTTCCAGGCTCGGGTCCCGTCCGGCATTTCTTTTTGCATTTAGGTAAAACTAATACAAGTGAGAGCATAACAACAGCAACAACAACAACAACAACAACAACAACAACAACAACAACAACAACAACAACAACAACAACAACAACAACAACAATAATAATAATAATAATAATAATAATAATAATAATAATAATAATAATAATAATAATAATAATAATAATAATAATAATAATGTTACACTTTTTCTAGTTTTTTCTATTTTTTTACCAAAAGTGTCAAAAGCATTTTTCTCATCTCTTATCAAAAATACCAAAAATATTTTTCCTTCCTTTTACCAAAAATATTTTTGCTTCTTTTTACCAAAAAACATTTTGTCCTCTTTTCCAAAAATGCCAAAAATATCTTCCTCCATATTAAAAAATAAAAGTTTTCCCTTCTCTTTCAAAAAATAAATTCGAATTTTTTCCTTCTCAAGTCAATCGCATACCCGACCCTTGGCCTGGCTCCCTATTGTCTTCGGCCTTCTGGTGAACTTCCTCGAGGCTTTGCCAGTTCCCTCGCTACTTCCTCCGAGTCCGTAATTCATCTTGATCCACTTTCCATGGATAATGTCGACCAAGTTCCGAATGTGTAGCGAGATTTGATGATGGTTCTAGCCCAACTCACTGCCAAGATTGACAACCATCAAACCAAGGTTTATGAGATGCAACAAAATCGGGTTCCTATTCCCGAAGAGCCTAAGGTCCTCTTCCCTTGCGTTATGGGTCTACTCGCACCTAAGACTATTTGGGTCCCCAAGGAATATCATTACGCTCCACGTGCCCCTCCTGCTAATGGGATGCCACCAGCTCGTCTCCCTATACCGAATATTTCCCGGACAAGGGCTAACCTGCCAATGCCCATAAATTTGAAGGAATAAGAGCTAAACAAGGTCAGGAGGGAGCTTAAGTTGTTGACCAAGAAGTTTGACTAGGACCGAATCTCCGGGAATTACATGTATATCTCCCCACCCTAAAGTAAGGCTGCCAAAAAAATTCATGGTGCCCAACATTGAGACGTTTGGGGTTAGCGAACCTTAATTATTGATCTTTGAAGTTACCACTAAGCCACGACTCTCCTAGGTGCCTCCGAGGAAATAATGGCCCAGATGTTCCAATAGACTTTGAAATATAGCGCTCTTCGTTGATTCTTATTTCTCGAGGAGTGATTCGTAGTTGGGATGATGTTGCTCCTAAATTTATGTCACAATACAAGTATAATGAAGATTTGAAGGTTACTCGCCGTGATTTAGAACTTCTCAAACAGAATACCGAGGAATCTTTCAGTAACTTCATAGCAAGGTGGAGAGAGAAAGCAATTACCATGACTAACCGGCCTTTTGAAGAGGAGCAAGTCAGTATTGCGAAGAAGAATTTCTTACCCCATGTCCGAGAAACAATGGGAGGATAGTATTACCCCCATTTTCGAGCCCTCCGAGAAGTAGGAGTGGAGATTGAAGAGAGTCTTACCAAGATAGAATTTTATCCGAAGAAAGTATCTGTACAATTCATTTCCAAAAAGTATGAGAGGCCTGCCAATGCCGCAGTTTTAACCATCTATAACATATCTTAGCCTACCACTTCATAGGCACCTGAAAGCTACCCTAACCTAGTCAAAAAGGAATATTCCAATCTTCATGCTCCCCTTTCCAAAGTTTACCAAAACCTTTCAAGCCGAAATCCGATCTAGCCATTAGACCCTCGTCTGTTACCAAACCCACTTCCCAAAAAATTTAAACCAAATACCCTTTGTGATTTTTACTAAAATGTCGGCCACACCATTAATCAACGTTTCCATCTTCGAAATGTAATCCAAGGTCTGATTGAACACAGTATTATTTCCCCACCAACCAATCCTAAACCAAACACTACCCATAATCCACTCCTAAATATTACAAATGCCATCTTTCTAGAAGAAGACCCAAAATTTGATCCATCTACCTATATTGTACCCAGTAAATCGCCTATCATACCCATATATTCGCCTAAACCCCTCCAAGTTAGCCCATGTTTTCTCCTAAACCCTACCTATTTTGACGACCAGGCTCTGTCACTCCTTATAAGAGCATGCATTGTCTAACCCGTTTCGGAGGGAAAGATATGAAATTATCAGTAGTATTTAACCAGCTTCTAGAGTTCAGGCTGAAATTGCCCTCAGAAATGACCGTTAACTACCAAAGATTCAGTGCACTATTCTTGGAAGCTCAAAAATGGGCTCGAATGTTAGATAATTGGGTGGTAGCTACCGATAAAGTCAGCTGATATGATGTCGTCCAGACTATGGCAGACTTATTTCAGTAGACCGATAAAATTTACAGTATATTCGAGCTACTTGTTGCTTTGAAACTACAAGGGCGTCGGGTCCCTTCGCTTTAACATCTCCCCGTTAAGTGGGAGGACATATACGGAGAGGCCATTGAGGTTATGGAGTGCATTAACTTTTCGTGGAAAGATGATATCATTTCCACCGGTTGGGGGGACGAATTTGATAATTCAGATGAAGAGCAAAATCCAAAACAGACTAGCCTAATAGTCAGTATATGTGGAATGATATCATTTCAGGAGATGCTAGGAGAGATTAACAAGGTGGTTGAACAGCCTGAGATAGATGAGGAGACGGGGTTTCTATTTTTCCCATCTTCTGTGAACCATATGACTAGATCATGGAGGCATTTCTACGTTCTAAACCTATAACCATAAGCTATCGATAAGGGAAAAGGAGTTGAGAATATTCCTATGCCAAAAATGACCCTCGAGGAGAGCAAGATCCTCGATCATTTGAAGAAAACCCAAGATAACATCACTTTGTGGGGACTCTTTATGTCTTTTCAGCTACATCGGAATGCCTTGATCAAACTACTCATTGGGCCCACAGTCCTTCCTTCCACCACACTAAAATAAGCATTGAATCTGGTCGGATCTCTATCCTCTATTAGAATGATTTCCTTCTCCGAAGATGAAATCTCTAAGTTTGGACCAAATCACAATGATGCTCTCAATATCTTTATCGAAGTCATGGGAAATACCGTATAACTTTCACTTGTCGATAATAGATCAACTCTTAATGTTTGTCCATTCCTTGGTACTGAAAGTGAGAGACCTTTTTCAACTTCTGTCGCGGTGCGCCCTTATGGTGATACTCATCAAGAAGTGATAGGATCCATAAATCTTATAGTAGGGTCTAGCCCTATAAATCCCATTGTTGAATTCCAAGTCATCGATATCCCTATTTATTTCAATCCCTTTCTTGGACGACCATGGCTCCATTGTATCAAGGGTGTGTCTTCTTCCCTACATCAGAAACTAAATTCTTCACCAAGGCCATCACCATCTTGGGTGACAACGATAACATAGAGAATGCAACCACCAGTAATCCAGTGCTAAAGATACAACATGGGGCAAATGATATGCTTCTGTCGGGTTTTCGAGTCGAACCGCTTTCGCTCCCGGTAATGGACGATTTCAAAGAGAGATTTTTTTCAGAATATAGCCCTCATGGTGATCGAGTGCGAATCGTGTGCTCATATAGAAGCATAATCGTTGTTTTTGGTTCACCGCATTAATGAAAAAACCCTAAACCACAACTACACTTGCGATACAAGTATAGAAGTAAGTCAGGTATCGTGATAAATCCACAAGGAATTTCGTATAGATTTTAATTGATTTATTACTTCAGGAATAAAAGTGTAAAAGGTGATGGGTTGGAAATGGTAAAAAGGAAAAATAAGAAGTGAATACTATACTACAACTAATTAAAACGAGAGTCGAGATCGCATTCTCGCTAAGGATAAACAACGCACAGTTAAAATATTAGTTCGAAAGCTATTTAACCGAGCATTTCAATTAAGCATAAACATCACACAATAAGGAATCAAATCCAAAGTTGCAAGATTAAACATTTAACAAAAAATGATCACACGCGGATTAAATTCATATTATCTCTATAAACACTAACGTTGCATGACAAAGAAAGTTAAACGCATAACAAAACGACTTTGATACGCGAGATTTCAATTAAACGCAATTTTATCCAAAACCCAACTTTCGGAGCTCAATACCCATTAATGGCGGAAACTCAACCCCAACCCGTTATCTACGGGCTATACATGGAATTAAACTAATTTAAACGACAAATAAACTAAGGAAATCAATAAATAACAACTATAAAAGAATAACTAGGCATGGAAATATAAAGACAACAATGGAAATTGAGCTAAAATAAGGGAAACACAACTAAGAAGACAAATGAATAGTAATATTAACTTACAAAGTGGGCAAATACCCAAAGGAAATGGGAGGATGGTGAAAGGAGCTCCTAAAACAAACCCTAAAAACTATTACAAATGAAAGATATTTGTCTGAAAATGAGGAGAAATCAATTTATACATAAACCCTAGGTGGAAAACTTGTAAATAAGAAAGTTGAAAATAGGGAACCGAATCGATTCAGTGCCAATTCGAATCGATTCGGTAAGGGGAAAGATCGAAGTCTACAAGATTCGAAATTCAATAACTGGTGCACTATCTCATAGAGAATCGATTCGAAAGAGACTGAATCGATTCGGATATGAAATAACTGACACTTTCTCATTAGCAAAATGATTTGCCAGAGGCTGAATCGATTCGCTCCTCTGTTATTGGTTTTCTTCTCCTGCTTTGGTTGAGTTGTAAATCTCATCCGCTCAAAGTCTCGTAACTTCTTCGTTCTAGATCAGAATTGCACATCATTTGCGGCCACACGAAGCTTGCTCATAGGGTTAAAACTTTCATGAATATGTTGGGCCAGATGCCTAAATTGTTAAATGACCGAATTTCCCTTGCGGGTGCAGATGTGTGTGGAACTTCACCGAAATGCATCTGAACTTCACACTAAGTGTCAGAATACCTACAAAAGATCAATTAACCCCTCCAAAGCATATATATATATCCAAATCAGAGGTTTTCTAGTTAAGGAGCATAAATATGGGAATTAAGGTACCCGATGGGGCTAAAATGCGTAAGTTAACGGGCGCAGATATGCAATATTCGCGCCATATCACACCCCCTAACTTACACATTTCTAGTCCCTAGCAATGAAATAGGAAACAAAAAGAACTACAATTAAACCAAAAGATTGGAGAAAATTATAAAATGGGATAAAAGTATACAAAAGAATAAAAGCCACTTTCGTATGCGAACGATTGCATTTAGCGTATGCAATAAGCCGTTAAATCCCTAGGTTACCCTAGTGGTAGAGTGTCGTCTCGTGAAGCTTTCAGGGATGAAACCCACAAATATCATATAGTTTCCTCAATATATGCCCAATCAACATGCGACAAAATCAACAATACAAAAAAGATTTCAAACATGTTATTAGAATATCGAACGGATTCAAACAAAAGTTTGTAGTTATTAACATTATAGAATGAACTTCATAGAATTAAAAACTTAATAGTGGGAGAGAGACGAGCACATGCATAGTATGATTTGATAAAAACTTAAATAAATCGGATAAGCGTTAAAGCATGCATGTAATCTGATCTTCATCGAGCATTACACTCAAAAAATGTAATCACTATGAAATGGGAGGTAATACATGGGACATGCGGGCATAAAGAGTAAATGTAAATGAAAACTAGTCCGCACATATGTCACTAATAAAGAACGTTATATATAAAATGAAAAACATGTAATCTTAATGAAAGATAATGCTCATTATAGGAGGCGGAAAGTATTTTAACAGATTATCAAAGCTATTTAAACTTTTAAATTAAATTCACCCTAGGTCCACATAGGACTTGTATAGGGTTGTATGTAGGTTTGGGGTTAAGGTTATGAAACGAAGGGTAAATATATACGGATTCAAAGGTGTTTGGGGATGAAACTCGAGATAATGGGAGATTGAGGGTGATTCCAAAATTGGAAAACAAGTTCCCTAACAAGCATTAAATATGACATTAGGAGAGTAATCAAAGCTTATTGAACACTATATACATCAACTTTTTCTTTTCTTTTATTTTCTTCTTTTTCTCATGTTTCTCTTTTGTTTTTCTTTTGCTTTTTCACTTATCTTTTTCTTTTCTTTTTCACTTCTTTCTTTTCTTCACTTTTCTCACTCTTTTCATGCTTAATTGCAATCGGAAGAAAATAACATCATTCAATCCTGAGTAACATACGAAACAAAGGTATGGAAGGTAATATGTATGGCTTATAACTCCAATGTTTAGTTGGTTATGGGATTTGGGGTAATGAAATGAAAGGTTATATTAAGGCTCAAAAGGGTTTACTTGGGAAACATATAAGGTGAGGTCAAGGTCAATACGGGTTATATAACACAAATTGCCTATGATCATTTCATAAAGTTTACACAATTCTCGAGTCAAAACAACTTCGAAAATCATGCTCAAGTAACACATTTCATAAATGAACTCAATTAATGAACGATAGAATGAAATAATAGTGAAATTACCGACAAATTCAGCATTTTCAAAGAGGAAAGAATAGTGTATTACACTCACAAATGGATAAAAGCCCAAAGCTCACTCGGTGTAAGTATATACAATGCAATAAAAGATTACTGAGATATAAAAATCTTAAACCAAATCAATAAAACAAAAAAAGCACATGTGCTCATGGGATTAAAGTTTAATTCATGAAGTTATTCATAATATCAATTATTTGAGGACTATGTTCTAATAACTTCAAAAATCAAGAACATGTTTTATTAACTTGTCTATTGGATCGGGCATTTATTGAAATTTCTCATCGAAAACAAGGCAAAATGCCCAACAAAGGGCAAAAAAAAAAGAAAATATTTTTGAAAATTTTTAATTTTTTAACAAAAAGCATGCTTTATAAAAACATGTGAACAAATAAATGGACTAAACATGAAATGGCTAGAATATCCTACAGCCCCTAACTTAAATGTTGCATTATCCTCAATGCGCATTAAGAACACAACACAAAGATAGAAAAATAATGATATTACCAAAAATTGGAGCAATCCCCGATAAGCACGAGTCCAAAGAATCTACAAAATAAGTCAGTCCCAAGCATAACAAAAATAATAACAAAAAGCTTAACTAAACTACACTAGACTATAAGTAAAAAGAAAGAAAACTAAAAGGAAAAAAAATGAATAAAATAAAAATCTAACTATTTACAACCGATTATTTGGACTTCACACTAATTTTACACTAGAAGTCTAAATTTTTGAGGATCCACCCAAAATGGGATGTGACTTTGAAAGATCAACGGTGAACCCTCCAAAGAAAACATGTCTCCCAGAAGATCTGAATTCCGTATGAAAAGCGTAAGGCACGCGTAAGAATTGAATAATAGTGGATTAAAAATTTGAGAGGGACGATGGGGGATTTGGATGCTAAGGGTGACAAGACCACATTGATCTTGGAAAAATTGAAATCACATCCCAAGGCTTTTCAATTGGAAGAGGAGGTGGGGCTAGTGCAAGTGAATATCCCATGAGATGAAGCATCTCAAAATAACATTTCCATTTAAGAATCGGTTCAAAGTCCTCAAGACTTTCAACCAGTTCTTGTAATAAATTTAATTGTTCAGGAATAGTAGGAAATAAAGGAAAGGAAGGACCTTCAACCTCTATACAATCGAAAGAATTAATAAGAGGTATAAATTCCAAAGATCTTGGATCACTCTCAATCATTTGTTCCTCAAAAAGGGATGGAGGTGAAATGCACGTTTCAACCTCAACCCGATTTTGTAAAGAAATTATTTCATCAAGCATGGCATTATTTCATAAAAACAAAGCCTTAAAACTCTCGGATCGGTCATTCCATTACTTAATCATTAACTCATGATCAAACCAACAAGAAGACGTATCATCTTCTTATGAGGTTTTCTCATAGCTAACGGATTCCCCCTACCCAAATTATCCTCACAAAGCGATGAGGGATTACTTACATACTCTTGAATTTCACGCTCAATGCGCTCTTCTTCAAGAATTTGTAGGCATTCTCTCATTGTCTTAGGAGTATAACTTGGAAAACTATTCACATAACAATTAAGATTATCTAAAGAGTTATAGAGAGACATTTCAAATTAGACAATTTAGCAAAGCGACAAGCAGCATAATTTCAAATTCTCGAAACAATGTAGCACAAGTCAAAAGAAAGGGGAAAATAAAGAATACGAATATGAATAAAAAATATTACGAAATAATAAATCAACTATAATCTATAACTAAACACTTTTCGGCAACGACCCCATTTTGATCAAGCACGAACCGTGTGCTTGTGTAGAAGCATTGTCGTTGTTTTCGATTCACCGCCTCAATGCAGAAAACCTAAACAACAACTATACTTGCAATACAAGTATAGCGGTAATTCGGGTATCATAAGAAATCCACAGGGAATGTCATATAGATTTTAATTGATTTATTACTTTGAGAATAAAATTGTAAAAGGTGATGGGTTGTAAATGCTAAAAAGGAAAAATAAGAGGTTAATACTATACTATACCTAATTAAAATGAGAGTCGGGATCGCATTTCCGCCCCATGATAAACAACGAAAAAATTGAATTTTGGTTCGAAAGCTATTTAATCGAGCAGTTCAATTAAGCATAAACATCACACATTAAGGAATCCAATCCAAAGTTGTGAGATTAAACATTTAATAGAAAATTATCACACGCGAATTAAATTCGGATTATCGCTATAAACACTAACGTTGCATGACAAAGAAAGTTAAACGCAGAACAATCCAACTTTGATACACAAGGTTTCAATTAAATGTAATTTACACAAAACCCAACTTTTGGAGCTCAATACCCATTAATGGCGAAAACGCAATCCCAACCCGTTATCTACGGGCTAGATATGGAATTAAACTAATTTAAATAACAAATAAACTAACGAGAGCAATAAATAACAACAATTGATATGGAAAATATAGCACCCTGCCGTGGAACATGTATACAATGGGCATGTGGTGAAGACTTGCCACTACATCCTATCATTTACAGGCTGCAGCCTTATCTATACATGCCTCACTGACCTAATGCCGCAGCCCTTCAGTCACAGGGTGCGGTCCCTTACATGTTACAAGGTGCGGCCCCAATTTGTCCACTTAACTGGTCGCGGCCCCAATCGATTACAACAGCGATACAACACATACACCTCCTATAAATATAGATCCACACCTCGAGATTGAGGGACCTCACCTGATCTGATCCTGATTCGAGTACATTTCTCACACTGATATCCAGTCCAGAGACTACTACACTTGGGGAGGCATTGCCAGATACGCCACGCCTCTCGGTATAGCTTGAAGGCTATCCACCGGCATCACGGACATCTCTCCGGCACTCCCAAAAACATTATAGACATGTATTCTCTTCTCTCATCTATAGTGTATGCCTATTACGACATTGTAAACATGTACTAAAAAATGCATATAATGAGAGTGTGGCACCAAAGTTGACGTAGGCTCATTTTAATAGTCGAACGCCTCTATATCTTTTCTTTTATCTATCTTTACTTGCTCAATCTGTATATTACATATTTTATACTTGACTTGCTGATATGCGAACGACAATTGAACGATTTCTCGTATCATCAATCTGGCACCGTCTGTGGGAAATGAGATATTTCCATCTTATTTCTCTAAATTTTGGGTTCTTTAACACCTTATTTTTTTATGGGGATCCTTTGGATCGTTATCTCTTGGGTGGATTTTGGTTATTGAACTCATACTTTGTATACACACCCTCAAATGGGTATCCTATATATTCAGATCTATCCATGGGTCTCCTTTTTATGACCTTAGATCTATTTTTACATACCCCGATGATGTTATCTCACCAAGATAACACTGAAAAGTGCAAAGGGTAATAGCCTCGCAAAGGTATGTAGCTATGGATGAGACCTATTTCCTCGTTTGCTACTTTCTCAGCCCATAGCCTAGGGTTTCCCACCATGATTGTGCCTTATTGTGCACCAAAAGGTTGTTATGCCCTGGAAAGACCCTAGTAGGTATGTTCTCCACGTGTTTCATGTGAAAAACTCAATTTCTGGGTTCTAATTCTGGGATTGCTCCTTCCATCCCAAGAAGGGATGCGGCCTGGTAGTTTAACTGCCCTTTTATCGCAGCCCCTATTAGTGCAGTTGGCTTATAGCAGCTTCAAATCATCGGGATGAGGTCTCAAGCTTAACCTCGATGAATTCAACTCAAAGGCAGCGGCAGTGCACATATATGCCTTACTGGTCGTGGCCTAAGCAGTAAAATCATGCAACATTGCAAACGTTGCATCCCTACTTTATACTTGGTTCATCCTATATTCTGTGATTACTCACTTCCACTAGTTTTGTCTCAGATTACATATTTTGTAACGACTAACAAAGCAAAAAATAGAGGAAGAATCCAGTCAAAGGACATAAATAAAGAATGAGATTGCCCAGTTGTACAACCACCTCAACCACTTAAATGACAAACATGCTTCACTCCAAACCCAGGTCAACTTTTTGACACAATGAGTTCTCATGCTAGAGGCCGTGGCACCTAGGGTTACGGCTACAATCATCACTGTCGCAGCCTAAGAGGCTCTAGCCTCAAAGGTAGCCAGCAGGAACCGAAAAAGGAAGTGGAGAAAGAAGAAAAAGGGTTTGAGTCCTATACCCCATTGTCCTTTTAGAGTGAAGACATCTTTGAATTCATAAAAGAGAAAAAGAGGCTGAAGTGGCCAGAGAAACTGAAAGCTACACGCTACAAAAAGGACAAAGCCAAATGGTGTAAATTTCATCAAGACCATGGTCACGACATCAGCAAGTGTTTTACACTAAAAGATGAAATCAAAAGGCTTGTGAAGCAAGGAATGTTGCAGCAATTCTTGAAACATGCATAAGGTACGCAGCCTAATATGATAGGCCACAGGCTCCTCATATGCCTTTATTGTATTCCCTATTTCCATCCTATGTTTTTTGAATGCTCAGTATAGCCCTAACATTCAAGGCTTTATATTTTATTAAGTCAATTGCTGAAACATACATATCATGAATATATGAAATTAGGCTTACTTTGTATTGTCCTAACACAATCGTATCTATATATATGAAGAAAAATTTAGACATGTTTTATCTCTTGATTTCCCATTTATAGAAATCTTATGAATGACCTTCATCTTGAACAGATTTCAAGGGAAAGATGACCAGTTATCTCGAAAGACTAGTTATTTGGGGAATGATCCTTATTTGGCGTATAACCTTAATGGGCTTACAATGCCACTCGTGGAGCAAGGACATATTCTTATATTCACAAGGCCGAATATCTCTCGGTATACTTCTATCCGCATCATTATCCACGGGGGCTTACATTCCCCATTACATTAGCCACGAGGGCTTATAATGCCCGTTAGATTAGCCACGGAGGCGACCAATGCCGTTACATTAGTTACGAGGTCTTATAATGCCCGTTCTCAGCTGTCAGCATGCGTCATTTAGCTGTGGGTGGATTAATAACATAATCCAACCTGGGGAGGCTTAAAAGTGTCCTGCACATTAGCTTGGGGAAGCTTCATAATACTTAGCTCGGGGAGGCCTAATAATAACCCACAGGGGTCGAAGACTAAATTGTCTGCGAATAATCCTATTATAGCCTGGGAAGGCATTATATATATCCAAACATAGCTTGGGGAAGCTTTATAATACCTATACCGGGGGGGACTGATAATCGCCCAATCGAAGCGACTAAAGGACGCTATGGAACCCAACTAAAGCGACTAAGAAAATCTACAGAAAGAAGTTGGCCTTAGCCTAGCATGCTGTCATTAATTTCCTGGGTCTGAAGGCCACTGCAGCCCTATCAATGCGGCCGCAACCATCAAGAGGTCCATTCACTCACTTAGAAGATGCATCAGAGAAAAATGGACACTATTATGAATTGTTAAAAGGCTATGGCTGGGTTACAAACCAGCCGCAGCTTCTGAATTGCAACATCAAGACTTGTAAAAATAATGGAAAAATTAAAGTAGTCAAGGCAAAAGGTAATAGGACGCAGCTTATTTTGAGGAACCCTTTTAAAGGGCTGCAAATTGACAAGTTAAATGAGGCAAAGGAAGTTAAGCCACAGCCCTAGAAAGATATTTTTCTTTAATACCGTGGCTTGGGGGATGATAGCCAAAAGTATGGGTGGAAATTTTGAAAACTCAAAGGCAATATAAATAGGTCGCAGCCTTTTTGAAGGAACCATCTGCAAGGTGCTATCGTGGCCATATACTACATTTCAATTTCAGTTATTGAAGAAGTATATTTTCCAGTCATTCAATCAGGCAATGAAATATATGAAGATAACACTCATTCAAAGTCAAAGCAAACAACAGAAAAGTAAGCAGAGGAGAAATTAAACAATTAGGTTGAAGGCCGCAGTCCTAGCAAAAGGTTGTAAAATGTTAAGTTACAAACAAGTGGCCTTAGGCCAAATGAAGCTCAAATGTTGAAAGGGACGCAACCCTATATAAACTTAATTTAAAATTACAAAATACAGCATAACAAATAGGACGCAGCCCTGAGGAGAAATTGAAAATTTTGAGATTACAAATTAAAGGATGCCTATGAGGCAACATCATCTTTTTCCTCCCCCTCTTCTCCATCTGCAGCAGTTTCTGTTTCAGTTTCTTATTCGGCTGTCTCAACCTCTGCTTTAGCCCTTTGCCTGGCTCTCTCCTCTGTCGCAGCCTTTATTTCAACCACACATTGCAAATGCTCAGCATCACCAAGCCCCCAAGCAAGAATTGTATCTTTAGATTCTAGGAAATTTTTAATAACCCTATACTTGATCTCTTGAAAGCTACGGAGGTGGGCTCTATTATTGGTGAGGTAAAATTTCCTTGAGCCTTTAAATGAATCCACGACATTTTCTATGGCCAGTTGAAGTGCCTCGGTATGGTCTTCATTATTTTTCACAATAGTCACGACGTGGTCTTCCTTCATTTTCTTGATGGCCGCGGCATGAACCTCAACATTATTTTCAGCCTTGTTCTCTAGTTTGTTGAACTTCCTCTAGAGGAGTTCAAGTTTACAATTTGATGAGGTCGCGGCCTGGGCAGCATTAACGGCTTGCACTTGAGAAACTTTCAAAGATTCTACAGCCTATTTGAAACTATCCTCAGCCTCCTTCTTGGCTTCTTTCGCGTCTTTAATCCTCTTATCTGCATTCATTTTATACCCCTCAAGTGCCACAGCAGAGGATTGATTCCTAGATTCAAAGGAAGCAGCCCTAGATTTATCGAGGTCAACCATGTGCACACTGTCAACGGCCTGCTTCAATTTCTAAAGGCCCTCATACTTCAGCTTCTGGGACATCACAACATTCGCAGCCTGAAAAGACAATCAATGTTAGAAGCAGAATGTGAAGTTAAAAAAGGATATTGAAAAGGTAGTTTCTAGTACCCTCAACAAGATGTGGAGGGAATAATCCTCCAAGTCTTCATTGTCTTCATCCACGAGATAATCTAGGTACATGGCATCTGAGACCCTCTTTATTCTGCGGGAAACCCTCATTGTTGTGTCCCAAGAAGACTCAGTATTGTCCTGCCTAAGATGAGGTTACGAATGGCCATCAGGGCCAACACTGGCACGGCTTTGAGGAGGTGCCAGGTTGGCATTAACAACCACTATGGTTGGAGGTGGGGGTGAATTTGAAGTGTTGGTTTGTGAGGTGCCATGGCCGCACTGCATATAGTAACGGGAATCATCAAGCTTTTCGTAGCTAGATTTGCGCCTATATCATCATCAAATTGGCCTTCAGGCCTTTCTTGAGGAGAATACTCCTCAACCTGAACTGTGGGTGTGGCAGGAGTCATTTGGTCACCCACAGAGGGTACGACAGGCGCAGTGGGTGCGACAGGGCACTTGGACTTTTCCCATTTCCTCTTCTTCTGTCTGGCTACGTTGTGGAGGGCAGCCACATCCTCCCCCATTTCAGCCAGTTGAGCTACCAAGAGCTCCCTATCAATATCCTCACCTGAAGAAGAAATGAAGCAAAGTTAAAATTTAAAGGTTGAAGAATAATGTCAACGGCGTTAATGAAATAAGGGATTATTACCTTCCGCGACCATCTCTTTTAGCAAAGATTTGGTCTTGAAGTAGCTTTCTTCAAATATGGAAACTGAAGTCACTAAAGTGATAAACTTTTTATCCTTAGCACTTAATGTCGCAACCCTTCTTATCCTACTCTCCTACCACTTAGTAAGAGGCAAATTGTCAAGAGTTGCATAGAAAGTTCAAATGTTAGTACAAAAGTAAAGGAAAAAATATGGCAAAGACAACTTTAAACAGCAGGATGCAACCTTATTTACCAAGGTTGGAGGTACGTCCCCACTGCTACGTTATCCTAATAGATCTCTCTCTCTCATCTCATCTAGGTAGATTTCCCATCCCTCTCTAGAAATATAAAAATACTTGCCCTTCCAATTCTTCACACTGGTGGGGCTCCCACTATAAAGGGTTTCATCGTTGTTGTGGATGGTAAAGTAATAGTACAATGCAAATTTTACAAAATTTTCCTGAGGTCTGTAAAAATGGAAAAATTCCGCGGGAGTTATATCCCTCTTGAATATATTCTTGCATAACATCACGGTCGTAGAATTGCCCTCCAGCCATTGGGATCTAGTTGGGTTGGGGATAGCTTCATGGTCTGGAAGATTCTCCTAATAGGGACTGGCACAAGCATACACAACCCATATACAAACGCGTGGAGAGGGAAGTAGACCCCATCATCAGCAAGTTCCCTACAAGGCCTTCGTTTCGCGGTGGGTGCTGATCACATCAAATTCTTAGGAAACTCAAATGCTTCGGCCACTTGGTCAACCCATTCCTGCGTCATAATGATGCGGACGTTTAAGGCCGAAGGAGGTCTCTCAACTCTGTTAGAGGGGCCAACGAGAGCATCCATAAATTCAGATGGCCAAGTAGCCGCGGCATCAATATCTGTTGGGTTGTTACTTGAGTTGGCCTCCTCCTTCATTACCGTGGTCTCAGAATATTTCCTACAGGTAGACTCCACGGAGTCAAAATCTAAAGTGATGCAATTTGGGCAATCTTTGTGCATGCAAGGCCCAAATGTCTGTAAAGGACGCACAAAAGGGAGTTCAGGAGGAGAAACTCCAATGTGTTTGTTCCAAAAATCCTTCAAAAATTCGTCAAGATTCCAACTCATATGGCTGCAACAAGACCTGAAAAGAAAAAAGTCCGTCGTTAAGTGTCATAGCCAATATGGTCAGATAAGCCTCTTAGAGGCTGCGGCAAGAACAACATAATAACAAGTTTGGAAGCAAAATAAAAGTTTCAACAATTTCCGCTTACACCACTAAGTGTTGGACTTTGGAAGCCTAGAGATTACAACTACTACCGCGGCATATTATTTTAGGGAAGGAGAAATGAGATATATTCTAACATACTGCAGGCCTTGGGATTATTGTAAAGCGCCGCAGAAAGTAGCCCTAGGCAAAACTCTATGGAAAAGGGAGTAATAGTAAAGTATTGTTATGATGCCGCAGCCAGACAGCCACATGCCGGGACCAAATTCTTAAACAGGTTTAACACATGAGGTGGCCTAACTTACATATCGAAGTCCTAGAATTTGAAAGATTGGCTCGAGAACATCAAGAACAATGGTATGTTTTTAATGCTTACACTACTCTAAAGCCACCAAGTATGATCCAACACAAGTATATATCATTGGTTTGTGTAATAATTCGATCCTACAAACTGGGAATTCAAAAATACTAAGGATCTAAGCGTAGTCAACAACAGTTGCTTCTTGGGTCAGCAATGGAAGATTAAGAGTGTATTTTATTATTAAGGGTTTATTTTATTGATTGAAGATTAAGGGTGTATTTTATTATTAAGGGTTTATATTATCAAACACAAAATTAGCTATCTATTACGACCCAAGAAATCACAAAAGTTAAAATGTGTTCAATTCATTATGGAATTAGAATACATGGATACAAGCGACAAACAGTTCATTACACTAGTCATGGTATGAATTCGATGGTTCATTTACAATCAGAAGGCAAGAACAGTTGAAGAAATTGAATTACAGAACTATTGAGGAGGAGTTTGATGTGAAAGCTACCTAGAAATTGGAAAAAAACAATTTCTCACCCTCCTGACACCACAAAGCACCACCAAATGCACGCCGAAAAACTCAAAGGATGAATTGACAGAAGTTTTCCTTTAATTTTCTCTCAAGAGTTTAGAAAACGTAATGAAGGCCACAATCGGATCCATTTATATAAGAGGGCGTGGGAAGATGAAATGTTGCTTTGAAAATTGCCACCACAAACACAACACACCGCGGTAGGTCAACAATAAGACGCAGCACCAAATTACCCCTTGGCACCGCGCCTTTGGGGATTATTGATAGGGAAAATATGGCACCATACCGCGGAACAAGTATACAATGGGCATGTTCCAAAGACCTTCCACCGCAGCCTATCATTTACAGGTTGCGACCTTACCTATATATGCCTCGCTATCATACTGTCGCAGCCCTTCAGTCATAGGGTGTGGTCCCTTACATATTACAGGGTGCGGCCCTAGTTTTTCCATTCAACTGGTCGTGGCTCTAATCCATTACAGCAGCGATACAGTACATACACCTCCTATAAATAGAGGTCCACACCTCGAGATTGAGAGACCTCACCTGGTCCAAGTACATTTATTACATCGATATCCAGTCTAGAGACTACTTGACCAAGCATAAATTCTTCTGAATTTAGCCCCTTAAGTTAGTGATTTTGATATCCCGAACAAGGTAATTGAATAATTTTTATTCCATATCATTCCCATTGATTGTTTCTAACAATTTCCCCGAGTTTCATGTATTTCTGATGGATTTTACAGGAATTTAGTGCAAGAAAAGAGAGAAAGAAACCGGAAGAAAGGAAATGATGAAAGGAAGAAAAGTCAAAGGGCAAAAGCATAAATTTCTATCCAGAGTTCGAATTCGACACCTAAAGGGAAGTTGAAGTGCTTGATTTCACAAGAATATCGGAAGAAACGACACTCAAATCGGAGCTCGAGATCAAAAGTTATGGTCAGTCAAAGAAGAAAAGGAAAAAGTCAACCTCGAAGAAATCGGATCGATCCGGTGTATATCCGGACCGATCCGAAATGACTCAAGTCCAGTAGACCCCGGATGGATGACAAATCGATGACAGTAGAACCGATCCGGTGGGAATCAGACCGATCCGGTTGAATAAAAAAAAAGAATCGATCCGGTGGCTGAAAAAAGGACCGATCCGAGGGCTATCCGGGCCGGTCTGGCCATGCGAAATCCTGGCATTTATTATGAAGATTTTGATGTGCATAGCTGGTGAAATCTTGCACAACAAGTCATTCTGGCTGTCAAATTCGTACTACTTGGTGCTATAAAAGCCCATGCCCTACCTCATTCTAGGAGGTGGATTTAGAGAGAGCAATTCAAAAGTTAGGAAATTTTCATTTTCTTAGACAGGAGTTTTCATAAACCCTAGTTTGTAAGGTTGAGAGAGAGAAAAAATTTCTGGATTCAAATTCTTTTTCTGTTGCTGAATACAAGTATAACAATTCCATTCTCTTACTTGGTATCTATGTTAGTTAAATTTCAATTGTATTGCAAATTATTTCCAATGTTTGGTAGGTCAATAATTCTGTATATGAATTTGTCTTCTAATCAAATCATGTCTAGCTAAATTCTTAAGGGCTGGGGTACATGAACTCATTCCGAGGCAAATTACTTATGTAGAAAATAGATGGTAAATTAAATATTGACCAAATCATGGATGGAAATTACATGAACAAGCCAATCTTTTAATCTCTCTTGCCCTAGGTACTTGAGATGTTTAAGAACGTTTTGCAAGTGTAATTGTCCATTCACCGCTTTATATTTACCTTTGATTTCTTATGGTGAGGGCTAGATCCTTCATATATGTAATGCTTAGGATTTATAAAGATTGGATTTAGTTAAGAATTTTAATTTACAATTCTAGTATTCTACAAGGTAATTCGTTAAGGTTTGAGGGATTGTACCCTACCCTATTTTCTCTTACTTTTCAATCTAATTTCTCCACAATTTTTTAGGGTTTTCTTTTCTTTGAGTATATTTTATTCCAATTGCAATTTCTCATCATCAATCATCTTTATATTTCTTTGGAGGAATCATTTCAAGATTTAATAACTTTTTCTACAAAAGTGCCAATTCTTAATCCCTGTGGATACGATCCCGACTTGTCGGAGTATTACTAACGCGACAGGCTTGCACTTGAGCCTATAGAAAACGCACTTTTGAGACAAATTCTTAGTCGCTTCACTACTACACTTGGGAAGGCATTTCCAGATACCCCACACCTCCTGGTACATCTTGGAGGCTATCCACCAGCATCATGGTCATCTCTTTAGCACTTCCGAAAACATTACAGACTTGCATTCTCTTCTCTCATCAACATTGTACGCCTATTACGGCATTGTAAACATGTAATAACAAATGCATATAATGAAAGTGTGGCACCAAAGTGGACGTATGCTCATTTTAATAGCCGAACCACTCTATATCTTGTCTTGTATCTCTCTTTACTTGCTCTATCTGCTTATTACATATTTTACACTTGACTTGCTGGTACGAGAACGACAAGTGAATGATTTCTCGTATCATCAACAATAAAAGATCAACTAGGCATGGAAATATAAAGAAAACAATGGAAATGAAGCTAAAATAAGGGAAACACAACTAAGAAGACAAATGAATAGTTATATTAACTTATAAAGTGGGAAAATACCCAAAGGAAATGGGAGGAGGGTGAAAAGATCTCCCAAAACAAACCCTAAAACCTATTACAAATGAAATATTTTTGTCTAAAAATGAGGAGAAATCAATTTATACATAAACCCTAAATGGCAAACTTGTAAATAAGAAAGCTGAAAACAGGGGACCGAATCGATTCGGTGCCAATCCGAATCTATTTGGTAAGGGGAAAGCTCGAAGTCTGCAAGATTCGAAATTTAATAACTAGTGCACTGTCTCATAGAGAATTTATTCGAAAGAGACATAATCGATTTGGCTATGAAATATTGACACTTTGTTATTAATGAATCGATTCGCTCCAGACTAAATCGATTCGCTCCTCTGTTTCTGGTTTTCTTCTCCTGCTTTAGTTGAGTTGTAAATCCCTTCCCCTCAAAGTCTCGTAAATTCTTCGTTCTAACTCAAAATCGCGCACCATTTGTGTCCACGCGAAGATTTCTCAAAGGACTAAAACTTTCGTTAAGATGTTAAGCCATATGCTCAAACTGTTAAATGATCAGATTGCCCTTGCGCGTGTGGATGTGTACGGGACCTCGTCAAAATGCGTTTGAACTTCACACTAAGTGTCAGAATACCTACAAAAGCTCAATTAACCCCTGCAAAGCATATATATATCCAAATCCGAGGTTGTCTGGTTAACGTGCATAAATATAGGAATTAAGGTACACGAGGGGGTTAAAATGCGTAAGTTAATGGGAGAAAATATATAATATTTTCACCGTCGTGTCACATGACAATGTCAACGTGATACAGATGTTCAAAAACATGCACTTAATGCCTGAACTGGGGTTGGGACGACGACAACAGGGAATACCAGAACCTATAGTGTTGAAGAAATTCATTCCTCCTTATTGTTTGGGTTATCAACCATTATCAGAAGAACTTAGATTGCTCCGCCAACCTCGGCTGAAGAACAGGATAGAAAGCGCCAAAATTGTATTAGGAGATTCCTTGAATGGACAATTCATATGAGATGGTGAAAATTTCCCCTTTTGCAGCTTTCCCGAACCATGGTATGATCATGTGGATAAGAGGATGAAACTAGGAATGGAGATCTTTTTGCAAGACATCTACTCATGGGTCGAGCGCTCCCAGCATCAGGTGCGAGAAATCATCGAGAAGACTATAGCAGCTATTAGAAATTCTAATGTAAGTGACTCTAAGGATTCACTTAACTTGCAGATAGTGAGGTCGACACTCTGCATGATCCACTTAAGCGCTACATCATCGGTTCCATCCCGCCTGATCAAAGTTGTTGATGCACCTCTCCTCCACTAGAACGTTGTGCTGATTCCACCTATTGAAATACAACCCAACTCTATTAGTTATCCAATTTCCTTCTCTTTTGTTATTCCTCCCTATTCTGATGTAATCGAGACCTCATTTGATGAGTTTCTCAACGTTATTTTTCCCAATAATAAAATAAATGAAGATTTTGAGTATCTTATTATGCCTTTCATTAATGATCTTAATTCTAATTAAACTCTTGATGATGATGATTTTACAAATGAACAATTCTTAACTTATCTTAATAAGATCATTAACAAACAACATAACCGCGTTCAAGTTAATGAAGATGAAACTGTTGTTATTAATCTCTATTCAAGTATCCAACTGCGTGAGATTAGGATATGGTCTACCCTTAATGAGCATGAGCGTGCTCAACTTGAATAATTATTGAAGGAATTTATGGATGTCTTTGTATGGTCCTATAACGACATGCTCGACATTTATCCCAAGATTGCTCAGCATGATATTCCAACTTTCCCAGAATACAAACCGGTCGAACAGAAACTGCAAAAGCTCCGCACTAAATGGTAGCTCAAGGTTAAGGAGGAAGTGGTCAAACAGTTGAATGTAGGTTTCATTCGTGTGATAGAATATCCCACATGGCTAGTGAACATATTAACCAAGCCAAAATCTAGAAGAAATCTTCACATGTGGATTGTCTATCGAGATTTAAACAAGGCCTCTTCGAGGGATGATTACCCTCTACCCAATATCGACATGATTGTGGATAACACAGTTAGTCACACTCTTAAGTCATTCATTAATGAGTTTGTCGAATACGATCAAATCAAGATGCACCCGGATCAAGAGAAAATCGTATTCATCACCCCTTAGGGAACATTCTGTTACACTGTTATGCCATTGGGTCTCAAAAATGTAGGAGCTACCTACCAAAGGGAGGCCATAGCCATATTGCATGATCTGATACACAAAAAAGTCGAGGTCTACATAGATGATATAATTATAATGTCTAAGACTAGGGAAGTTCATGTTCCCGGTCTTTGGAAGTTCTTCGAGCGACTACGGCAATACCAGATGTGACTTAACCCATAGAAATGTGTTTTTAGAGTTACCAAAGGAAAGCTCTTGGGATTCATGGTTAGCAAAAAATGGATTGGAGAAGAACCTACCAAGCTGAAATCCATTCTCAAAATGACACCACCCCAAATGGAGAAGGAAGTCCGGTAATTCCTTATAAAATTGCAGTATATCAGCTGGTTCATCAACTAGTTGACATCTATTTATAAACCCATCTTCAAAATCCTCTTGAAGGATTCAACCAAAATCTTTAACAATGCCTGCCAGGAAGCCTTTGATCGAATCAATCAATACCTAACCCGACCTCTGATACTCATGTCGCTACAACCTGGTCTTACCCTACCCCTATACCTGATCGTAACAGATACTGCATCTGGGGATTCACTAGCCCAATACCTTGGAGAATTTTGAAAAGAAAGAGCCATCTACTATCCCAGTCGCAGGTTGGTTGGGTATGAAGTTAATTACACTTCCTTAGAGAAAGCTTGTGTCATCCTTGTTTGGGTCACCCAAAAATTACGGCACTATATGCTCACCTTTCCTATCAAACTTGTGTCCTGAATGGATCCTATCAAATATCTGCTGGAAAAACCTTCTATGTCTAGCCAAATGGTTCGATGGTTTATGCTTCTAATCGAATTTGATATTGTGTACTTCACGGAGAAATCCATGAAAGGAAGAGCCATATCTTACTACCTTGTTGACTACCCTATAGAAGAAACCGATGTTTGGATCTTTGAGTTCCTTGATGAAAATATCCTTTATATCTCCCAAGAAGACCTCTGGTGGCAAATGTTCTTTAACGGGTCTGACAATAAGAGAGGGTATGTTATTGAGATACTTCTAATTTCCTTAGATGACCTTCACACTCCCATTACCATCGAAGTGGATTTTCCCTGCACTAAAAACATGACTAAATACGAGGCATGCACGGTAGTCCTCAAAGTCACTCTTAAGAAAGGAATTAGATACCTAGTGTCTACGGGGATTCAGGCCTCATCATTGGTCAAGTACTTAGAAGATGTAAATTAAAGGACGAGAAACTCTTACCCTTATATTCCCACTTAGAAGAGGTGGTCCCCTAATTCCAAGATATCACCTTCCACTACCAGCCTCAAGCAAAGAACAATTTAGTTGATGCCCTTGATACTTTAGCCCCCATGATTGACATGCTCGAAGGAATAACAATAGCCCCCTTCCTAGTCCAAAATAAAGTTAAACCAACTAACTACTACCACATTGAGCTCATCATAAAAGAAGATCCTGATATATTCAATTGCTGGTATTATGATATTTAGTGCCTCCTCAAGCACAGTAGGTATCCCTAAAATTCTAACAAGAAATACCGAGCAACCCTCTGCAAACTGGTTGACCGATACATCGTCACCAATAAAGCACTACTCAAGAGAAATTTTGATGGAACCCATTTACACTGCATCGCAGGGGATGATATTGAAAAATGATGTATAAAATCCACATTAGGGAGGGAGTCCCCATATGAATGGCCATATAATTGCCAATAAAATCATTTTAAAGGTTTACTATTGGACTACTATGGTTCAAGATTGCATCGCCTGTGTTCAAAGGTGCCTTAAATTCCAATAATTTTCTAACCTCCAACACTTGCCTTCACGAGAACTGTACAACATGACTTTTCCCTGGTCGTTCTCCACATGGGCCATCGATATCATAGGTAAAGTTACACCCAAGGCCTCCAACGGTCATGAATTCATCTTGGTTGCCATTTATTACTTAACCAAATATATCGAATCCGAGTCATACACAGTTTTAAATGATTAAAAGGTAGCCAAGTTCATCCAAAAAAATATCATCTGCCAATATGGGGTCCCGCATCAGCTAGTGTCAGACAACGGGTTACATTTTGAGGCAGAAGTCACGAAAGTGGTCGATGAGTTTGGGATTCAGAGGCACAAATCTTCTCCCTACCGACCTCAAACCAACGATGCAGTCGAAACCACAAATAAATCTCAAACCAATCATCATCAATATAACTATGAGTTGTTGAGATTGAGTCGATCGAATCCCTTACACCCTATGGGGCTACCGCACTTCAGTTTGAGCATCTACTGGGGCTACCCCTTACTCTCTGGTATACGACATGGAAACTGTCCTACCCATTGAGTTAAAAATTCCTTCACTATGCGTCATTCTTGAAAGCAAAGTCAATGAGGAAGACTGGCATCAAAGCCGTCTTGACGAGTTATCAGTCTTGGACCAAAGGAGATTAAAAGCTTTGTATCATATACAAGGGTAGGATTGCCAAATAGCACGATAATTCAATAAAAGAGTCAAGGACTGTGGTGTCCGAGAAGGGGACTTAGACCTTAAAGAAATAGTAGAACCCGTCTAGAACCCTAGAAGGAAATTTAAGCCCAATTTGAGTGGCCCTAACTTTTTGAAGATGACCCTATGTGTTGGTGCAGCTATGCTCATCGAACTCAATGGGGGAAGAGATGGTCCATCCAATCAACATATATCGTCTCAAGAAATTCTACATGTAGTCTGAAATCTCAACACGCTACGACTCTTCTCATCTCCCTTCTATTCTAAAAAAATCTTTATTTCCTTTACTCAGAACTACGTGGTGCCTGATCCTCTAAAAATCTTTTTAATTTTAAAAATAGAACTCAAAAAAATTTCAGAAACTCTCAGAGGTACGTAGGCATCTCATATGCTTTACATAAGCACGACCCCTTCGTTTTCACAAAATTTTATTCTTTTCTTATCTCCGAGAATGATGGTTCATTTTTTATCATGTACATGAAAAAAAGGATTATGTATGCCTTAGTGATTGGTATAGATAAGTCAAATGCAAAACTCATCAAGAAGCACAACAATATAATTAAAATTTTCTTAATTTCATTTATGAAAAATTCTGTTACAATTACACCGACATAGGGAGTCAAATAACTTCCCCGCCCACCTAACCTTATTCTCCTAAAGCAAAACCAAAAACAAGCCAAACTACTCCTATATAACCTTCCCACCAAAAAACAACCAGATACATAACCAAACACCATGCAAAAGCTTCACAAATAAACTCCCCAGCGATACTACCCCCAGCTGCCAGAAGAACCAACCCATCAACATCGACATCTTGGGGTCCTCAAACCTCCCCATTTGGATGGAATACCGAAGGCACTCCTTGGAACGATAAACCTAGACCAGCCTAGGGAAAATAATAAAACCTCCCTCCATGGTGTCAGAAATGGCAAACCACCTTTTCTCGGTCTCCTCGGCCAGCATCTTGGCAACTACCCTCCTTCACAGCCATTTCATGTAGTCCCTGGAAGCATTTCATACTCTGCCAATAGACTAGGAAGGATGGGTCGACGATCGAAGATTCTCCCACAGAGAGCCCTGCCGCATACGCATGCGCTCTGTCAAATCCTCCACAGGAAAGAAGTCTAGTGTCTGAGGTGGCCCAATCTTTTCCAAGCCAAATTAATGCAAGCGCCTCCAGGAAAAGTAGAAAGAGATCTTCCGAAGGCCAACCAACTGAACATACTGGTATTCCCCCAGTTCTAGAATGGGCTACAAGTATCCCTACTATGGCACTGACCACCGCAAATCGTGAGCCCCGCGCTCCACAAACCATCTCTCGTAGCTCTTGATTTCCAGGCCTACGCTAATAAAGTAGCGAGTAAAGAAGTTTGGTATAGCTGCCAAGGGATATTCATGAGGGACCACCATACGAAATCTCTCTGATATCCATATGAATAGCATAACTAGGCTACCCCTCAGGAATTTATAACGACTTTCACGCCAAGTATCTTGACCATTCAGGGTCTTTACCATTATCACCATCGTAAGACTGCGATAATATGACATCCACGTTGTAATAACAGCCAATTGTGGGTCCACTATCAGGTCCCCAGTCACCAACACTAGCTTTGAAGATAAACTAAGGGCAACAGCTCCAACATCAGTATAGTATCTTCAACACAACAGATTCAGCACAATACAACGAAGGCAGTAAGCTCCACTTTATAACCAAGCTTTCTATCTCCTTTTCCATATACCAACCAAGCCTCCAAGGCCTTCCTTCACACAAAAATTCCAAAAAACTCATTTTTCCTATTTTTTCCCAAAATAAATCCTTTCAAAATGGAAGCTCTTTTTCAACCAAGCCATCGAGGCCATCTTCTACTCAAACATATTCAAAAAATTTCAAAAACACACTCTTTTAAATAAAAACTCATCAGTAAATTAAAGTGCAAGTAGAGTATGCCACTGAATCAAAATAATCAAACAAAGTATGCATTTTTTTTCTTTCTGAGTTTCTTTTCAGGAGCAGTGTCGCCACATCAAGCCTAAAAATGCCAAGCTTCCACATCTGAGAATGAACCTACAAGAAATCCCGACGGAAAAGAACCAGAATTAGATTTTACTTCATCTGCCCCACAACTCTCTCTCCTAGGTACTGGACATACCCAAAACTCATGCACCATCAATCGTCGTATCCCGAGGAACCATCCCTCAATGGTAAAAGTCACCGACAAGATGCCCAGTAGAAAATTAATATTTGAAAAAGATCGTAAAGGAAAATGGTCTCAGGAAGAAAGAGAAATTTACCTGATCGCTCGTCAAGCCATTCAAGACTTGACGCACCACTTCCAAAGAGAGAGACTGTCTTGACTGCCGATTGGACTTCCACCATCGGTGCATTCGAAAAAAGTCCCCCACTGACTTATCCTTCAAAGCTATCAAGTGGGCATTAAGCCCATTCACCTCATAAAACCAAATCTACAAAGGACAAGGGTCGATAATCAAAGAATCAAAAAATAAAATGCATAAAGGAAAGTTCATAAAGGAAAGAATATCTCCAAAAGATACATGGCTCTAGTAATGGTCTGTTGACAGCACCGACTGAATGCATCCAAAGACGAATAAAGGGTCTCCAAAGTCAGGCTCCCTCACTCAAAGAGAGGGATATTAAAAAATACCCTCAAATAAGGCAAAAACCGCAAATGGACGATGTAGCCACTCTTGGCCACCAAAAATCCTCCCAACAATACAATAATAAACAAGCGGGCCATCTTCCGCACCAGCAGCCCATCAATCTCGTCGATCCGTCAACTCAGCAAAACCTCCTTCAGAAGAGAAAGACGGATGGAAACCCCATAAACTATCCTCCCCACATCACCTAGCGCCGC
Organism: Sambucus nigra; assembly: GCA_949130495.1. Classification (NCBI taxonomy): domain Eukaryota; kingdom Viridiplantae; phylum Streptophyta; class Magnoliopsida; order Dipsacales; family Adoxaceae; genus Sambucus; species Sambucus nigra. The sequence continues at coordinate 577,628,052 of OX422208.1, read as the reverse complement.
CTCCACCGCCACCGGCATCACCCATAAAGTTTGGTCCACCTCTATCTCGGTCCCCTCAGAGTCTAGGCCCTGCAGCTTATGTACATCGATGGGAGTCACTGTCATCTCCCCAAAGACAAAATGCATGGTGTAGGTAGTATACCACCACCTCTCCCCTAAAGCGTAGAGAACGATCGTCGAACGAGGCATCTCATCCAATGTAGTTGCCAAATTGGTAAAATCAGCTGATGAACCACCCAACGTACCACCGATTGAAGGTTCTCCCAAGCACTTTTGAACCCCATTGTCCCCCGAGAACGTAAGTTCGACATAGATATATCAGTCTGTCAAAGCCAACAGGAAAACCCTTGTCAAGATTCTAAAAAAATAAGGAAATAATACCAAGAATTATAAGAAATACCAAAGGTCTTTAACACTTACGTATCCACTAGGGTTCACCGCCCTAGAGGTTTGATGGTGCTCCGTCTCACGTAAAAGAATTCCTTCATCCACAACTGGCTCAAATGAATTAAAGGCATTCTCATTGCCCAGCACTAGAGGCACCTTAGCCCGCCACTGCAAATGCGCCCAGTCATCATCATTCAACCACGACATGTGGACCAAAGTTCTTGAAAAATCCTCCATTACTTAGTCTCAAAAAAAAAGAACGATAGAACAGTTCGCAAAAAGGAAAGGAAGAATATAGAAGATCTGAAAGCTATGAAAAATAAGGAATTTTGCCCCCTTTTTATAGGAGGTTAAGGGGCATGCCAATCGGCAGTCTTCGGCCACATATCGATTGGCACTGTCCCTTCACCTGCCCAAGGTAGTCCAAAAGATCATGACACTATCATTTGGCACCTCCTACATCCTGACGATTGGCACCTCTGTGAAATTTTGTACAAAAATTCCCTAAAAAACACGAAAAATCCTAAAAATTATCAAATGAATTTTGGAACCTTTTTCACAAAGAAAAACATTTTTTGCAAACCTATAAAATCCCCAACCACATTATACTAAACTTACTTGCCCAGCAAAACACTTACTTCTATAGCGGAATTCTCAAATCCAAATTGGATATTACCCCAGCAACATCTCCAAAAGACACAGGATAAATTGAAAAGTTTCCCCAACAGGGCTACACCCAATCCTCATATTAATATTTTTTCCCCAATGGAGTCTCCAAAATCTTATGGTCATTTCTACTTAAGACCTAAGAATTCGCTTCGACCCTCAAAATCGATCACCCCTACTTAAGCCCTCAGAATTGGCTTCAAACCTCAAAATTGGCCACCTCTACTTAGGTCCTTAAGATTTGACCTTGGCTCGTAGAATTGGTCGCTCCCATCTTAAGCCTTCAAAATTGTCTTCGACCTCATAATTGGTCATCTCTACTTAATCCCTCATAATTGGCTTCGACCCTCAAAATTGGCCTTCTCTAATTAAGCCTCAAAATTGTCTTTGACACTCAGAATTGATCGCTCTACTTAATACCTCAGAATTAGCTTCGATCCTCAGAATTAGTCATCTCTACTTAAGCCCTCATAATATTTTCGACCCTCAGAATTGGTCATCTCTACTTAAGCCCTCAAAATTGGTTTCGACCCTCGGAATTGGTCATCTCTACTTAAGCCCTCGGAATTGGCTTCGGCCCTCAAAATTGGTCATTTCTACTTAAGCCCTCAGAATTGGCTTCGACCCTCAGAATTAGTCACACCTACTTAAGCCCTTAAAATTAGCTTCGACCCTCAGAATCGGTCACCCCTACTTAATCCCTCAGAATTGGCTTCGACCCTCAGAATTGGTCATTTCTACTTAAGCCCTCAGAATTGTCTTTGACCCTTAGAATTGGTCATTACCACTTAAACCCTCAGAATTGGCCTCGACCTTCAAAATTGGTCGCTCCTACTTAAGGTCCTCATAATTGACCTCGACCTGTAGAATTGGTCGCTTCAAATTAAACCCTCAAAATTGGCTTTGACCCACATAATTGGTCATCTCCTACTTAAGGTCCTGAGAATTGACCTCGACCCTGAGAATTAGTCGCTCCATATTAAGTGCTCAGAATTATCTTTGACCCTCATAATCGGTCACTCCCTATCCTAGGTCCTCATAATCGACCTCGTCCCACATAATCGACCATCCCCATTATTTCCTTAGGTCCTCAAAATTGGCCTCGACCCTTTAAAATGATCATCCTTGTCCTTTTAGGTCCGCAGAATTGACCTCTTTCCAAAAACATCATGTTTTATCTATTCGACGGCTTTCACTTATTCCAAGCTCACTCGTCGAGGGTCTCTATAGATACCACATTCAAGGACCCCCTAAGTCTCTCCTTAGGTCCCTAGCACCTCCCCAATTCACTACAAACCCTAGGTTATACTCCAAGTACTAATTTAGAGACCATCAAGCGCTCTCGAGCCCCGTTTGACTCTGGTTAACTCCAGCATTAGAGAGAAAGCTATTTTAATATTCAAATGAGTCTGAAACCCCTTTCTACCGGTCCACCCCGTGCACAAAATAGCATAAGCATTTAGACAAACAATCCGTTTTACCTTAAAATTTGATCCAAAGGCCATCGGGCGCTCCCGAGATCCGTTTGACCAAAGTCAACTCTTCATCTTGAATAATACTAAATCAATATTCGAAGGGCACTGAATACCCATTGCAACAGTCCGCCCTGTGCACAAATCAGCCTTATGGTACGAACGAATGACCTGTTTTACTGTGCAAGGTCACCGGGCACTTTCGGGCCCTGGTTGACCAAAGTTAACATTCTGAATCTATCAAAGCTATTTGAAATGTCCAAGTACCTCATATAAAATTTCCAACGGTCTGCCCTGTGCGCAATTCGTACTTCCCATTCGGACCTACAATCCATTTGTGTCTGACGATCTCCCGTCTAAAGGATCGACGAGCGCTTTTGAGCCACATTTGACCCAAAATCAACTCCTGGACCTGGGATCATCCCAAAGGACTCTTGAAGGTCTCTGAATTAACTTTCTAATGGTATGACCCGTGCACAATTTGGATCAATGAATTGCGTCCTACGACCATTTTTCCAAAAAAATCTGCACGAGACTGCCGATTAGCAAGTCCATTTCCCTGCCTATCGACTGTGTGCCTAGGGTAACATGCCACTTGGCAGGGCTAGGGTTATGCCAATCGGAACCCCCTTACCCTATAAATAGAGGGCATGACCTCACTCCCAAAGCACACCTCATATCCATCAATATCAGTGATCTCAATAACATTCTCTTGCAATTAGTGAACTTTCCTTATGTGAAATTCCTTTCCATCTTTCATTCCATCCTTTTAATACCCAATTTAGTAAAATCTCATTCTCTCTCATCCAACATTTATATCAACAATCAAGGGAGTTTATCAAGGATCAAGATTACGCTTCAATTCTCCAAAGAAGGTACCAAATACTCCACTCTCTCTTTAATATCTGTACTTTTGAATTAGTTACATCAATTCATAACGTAGCTTTTACTTTACTTCATACACATTAATATCTCACCTTTTTATTAGTTATATTTCACATACTTTATTTTCCATAAAAAATCCAAAACAAACAAAAAGAGGGTTACACCTATAAATTTCAACGGGATTCTCCATCACAATTTCTCAAAACTAAAATATATGTTCTACACACACATCTAATAAATTCCCATTCGAATCTATGGGATAAACCCCACCCTTATGTCACATGAGACTACGTGGACTTTGATGCCTTTATAGTTTACGTAAGCATTTTGGGTTAAAACTCGAAACTCAAGTCCAATTTTTCGATTTCTCAATTCTCCAATTTTCGCATTTTCGTACATGTCTCCTTTTAATCTATACATTATTTTAATATATATTATACTTGTGATCCTAATTGGCGTTTGATCCAATATATATTATTGTTTCATCACAACGATCAGTATCTCGATAAACGCATTCATTATATTTTCTAGATATTATTTTAGGAACAATCCTATGGATAACCTCGCTCTATCCTTTCCATGGTAGGAGTTAGGAAATTTTGATCTCCATTCATTTATGTACACGCACACACACTTCATGGATAAATAAAGGAAAACAGTAACTCAAGCCCATGAGAGAACGAAAGGGAGGGATGGGCCTCTAACACCTTCCCATTCCATAACTTAGCCCCCGGACCTTCGAACTATTGGTTTCGTAAGCATCAATTTGTCTTTGATGCAGTTCTCTCGAGACGGCGACATGTTCTTTTGTCTGTTTTGTGAAAAATAGGAAGGTGAATCCATCTTTTTACATCACGCCACATAGATGACGGCCTAAGCGCTCCTAACAAGGGGCGCGAGTCCTTCTCTCCCTCTCCGAGTGTGAGAGCATGAGAACCGAAAAGCCCAGAGGCAGTAGGAAAGATCCCAAAAAATGAGGTATGGCCATAGTGGCGACTCCGTTGGGGACTTATCATAAGAGGGCTTGACTCTATTTGTATGGGTGTTATCATTTTTTGCTCGTGTGCTTATGCACCTACCTATATATTCCTTTTTTCTCTCTATTATTTCTTGTATATATGTACCTCATGCTTATATCACTCCTCACCCACACACTTGTAGATACTCTCCATATACACTTCACACTACTTACATGTAGAATCACTCATATCCACATGTTGCACACACCATTTAGAATATCTATGCTTAGGTGTCACTAACACACACCTCCACTTATCACACTCGTATATATCCATGCTTATTCACACTTGTCACACACCACTTGTGGTTGTTCCATGCTAAGGTTCACTTCCTCACACTCACTTATAGGTATTCACACATCATTCGCTCTCACATATCCATGTTTAGTGTAATTTTCATGCTCCATGCTAGATTTACTTTTTATGGTACTTGTACATTCTTCCTTATTAGTATAATGTTCATTATTCCAAATAAAATACTCTCTCCATAATATATTAATCAAGAATCGTGAATTTTGTACACTACATCACCAAAGAGCATGGCTCTTGACCAAAATTTTATCCTGTACTGGGGTCTCTTTGTGATGGGCACTGGTCCGACAGGTCGCAGTTAGCTTAACCAATATGACTCTCACCTTCCAATTGGCTATGTACCTTTGACGGATATCGAACGTCTCCCCCTCATATCGTACAGCTTGATCGAAGTCATGACGAGAAGTATATAGTAGGGAACGCGTTCACATACGTCGAGTATATTGAATTTTCTCTCACATGTACAGTCCCAATGAGGTATGCAGTGAGGCAATTTACGTACACACAATTATATTAAATGGCTTGTACGCACATACCTATTGCCCTCTAAAGTAAGACGTATATCCTGGAAGTCATGCCAAAGGGGGGAACCTTTCCACTAACCCAACAAATGCATACCCTCATATAGGCGTCAAACCTAGTGCACTCATATATAGTTTTTCGGTTACTACCTGAAACTCTGTCAAAATAATGGGTCGTCATGCTGCCCAAATTTTCGCGCGATTTCATCTTTTTCAAAATGAAACCCTATCTATTAGCCTGGCAAAAAGTCAACCAGTGTTTTATATATTTTTCAAACCCAATTTTCCCAGGCTCGGGTCTGGTCCGGCATTTTTTTTTTCATTTAGGTAAACCTAATACAAGTGAAAATATGAACATAATTTTAATCATGTTGAGACTCTTCTCTCCCCCCCCCCCCCCCCCCCCCCCTCCCTTACCAAAAGTGTCAAAAACGTTTTTCCCCCTTCTTTTCAAAATATCAAAAAAATACCAAAAATATTTTGTCCCTCCCTTTCCAAAAAAGAAAATATCAAAAACATTTCCCTCCTTTTTCAATAATAAAAGTTTTCCTCCTATCTTTCATAAATAAATTCGAATCATTTTCCTTCTCAAGTTGATCGCATACCTGATCCTTAGACTAGCTCCCTAATGGCTTCGGTCTTCCGTCGAATCGCCCTGAAGCTACATCAGTTCTCTCACTACTTCCTTCGAATTCAAAATTCACTCTCACCCACTTTCCATGGAGAATGCATACCAAGTACCGAATGTGTAGCATAATTTGATGACGGTCCTATTTCAACTTATTGCCAAGATTGACAACCTTCAAATCGAGGTTCATGAGATGTAACGAAACCAAGTCCCTATTCCCGAAGATCCTGAGGTCCTCTTCCCTCATGCTATGGGTACACCCGCACTTGAGCCAATTTAGGTCTCGAGAGAGTATAAGCATGCTCCACATGCCCCTCCTGATAATGGGCCACCTCCAACTCAGCTCCCAATGTCGAATCTTGCCCCGCTAGGGGATAATCTGCCAGTGAGAGTCGATCCGAAGGAAGAAGAGTTAAAGAAGGTCAAGGAGGACCTTAAGCTATTGGCCAAGAGATTTAACTACGTTCAAATCTTCGGGAACTACATCCACCACACGCATATGTCACCCTACCCTAAAGTAAGGCTACCGAAAAAGTTCAAGATGCCCAACATTGAGAAGTTTAGGGATAGCGGGCCCCCAATTATTCATCTTCGAAGTTACCACGGAGCCATAACTCTTCTAGGTGCCTCCGAGGAAATAATGACCCAGATGTTCCAACATACTTTGAAGGATAATGCTCTTCACTGGTTCATATCGCTCGAAGAATCCAGAACTCATAATTAGGAGGATGTTGCCCGTGAATTCATGTCACATTACTAGTACAATGAGGAGTTGGAGGTTACTTGTCGTGATTTAAAACTTCTCAAATAGAATCTCGAGGAAACTGTCAGTAATTTCATAGTAAGGTGGAGAGAGAAAGCTGCCACTATGACCAATCAACCCTCCGAAGTGGAATAAGTTGGAATTATGAAGAAAACTTCTTACTCCATATTCGAGCGACGATGTGAGAACAGTATTACCCCCATTTCTGAGCCCTCCGGGAAGCAGGAGTGGAGATTGAAGAAAGTATTTCCATGGAAGAATCTAAACTAAAGAAAGTATCCGGACAGTTCACTCGTAAAAAGTATGAGAATCCTTCCAATACCATAGTTTCAACCATCAATAACATCTCTCAGTCTGCCATTTCATGGGCACTAGAAAGCCTCCCTAACCCAGTGAGAAAGGAATACACCGAGATCCACGCTCCCCTCTCCAAAGTCTACTAAACCCTTTTGAAATAAGATCTTATCAAGCCACTAGACCCTCATCCATTACCAAACCCACTTCCCAAAAATTTCAAACCCGTTGCCCATGGTGATTTTCACCAAACTATCGATCATACCACTGCTCAGTGCTTCCATCTTTGAAATATAATCCATGGACTGATTTATTAGAGTACTATCGCACCCCCAACCAATCATAAGTCAAACACTACTCATAATCCACTCCCAAATCATGCAAATTCTATATTCCTACAAGAAGACCCATCTATCCAGATTGTACCCAGTAAATTGCCCATCACACTCATATATTCACCTAAACCACTCAAACTTTGCCCATGTTTCCTCCTACATTCTACATGTTTTTCCAAGCAAACCCTATCACTCCTTACAAAAGCATAAATTTTTGTTCGTACTCATTTCGGGGGGAAAGATATGGAATTGCCCGCGGTATTGAACCTACTCCTAGAGTTCGGGCTAAAATTACCCTCAGAGATGACCATTAATGATCGAAAGTTTAGCACACTATTCATGGAAGTTCGAAAGTGGGATCGAGCGTTAGATAATTGGGTGGTACCCACCAATGAACTCAGCTTAGATGATGTCGTCCAGATAATGGCGGACTTATTTCGACAGACCGGTGAAATTTACAGTATGTTCAATCTACTTGATGCTTTAAACTATAAGGGACCTTGGTCCCTTCTCTTCTATATCTCCTCATTGAGTGGAAGGATCTATACGAAGAGGTCATTAAGGTTGGAGAATTCACTGACGTCTCATGAAAGGATGACATCGTTGTCACCAGATGGGGGGGGGGGGGTGAATTCAATAGTTTAGATGAAGAGAAAAGCCCACAAAATACTAGCCCAGGGTGGAATGATTAAGTTTGAGGATTTTTTAGGAAAGATCAACAAAGTGACCGAACAACCCGAGATAGATGAAGAAATAGGGTTTCTATTTTTTCCCTCTTTTGTGAACTTTATAATAAGATGTGGGAGGCATTAATAGGTTTCGAACCCTCAATCAGCAAAGACAGATAAGAGAAAAGTGTTGAGAAACTCCCTATACTAAAAATGACCCTCGAGGAGAGCAAGATCCTCGATCAATTGAAGAGAACCCAAGCTAACATCACTCTATGGGGACTCTTTATGTCTTCCCAACTGCACTGAAATTCCTTGATTAAACTACTCACCGAGCCCACAGTCCCTCCTTCTACCACCCCAAAAGTAGCAGTACACTTGATTTGGTCTTTAACCTCTACTAGGATGCTTTCCTTCTCCGAGGAGGAAATATCTAGGTTTGGTCAAAATCGCAACTATGCTCTCAATATCTCTATCTAAGTCATGGAAAAGACAGTCCCGCTTTCGCTCATCGACAATGGGTCAACACGTAATGTTTACCCCTTAAGAGCCCTTAACTGCTTGAGATTGAAAGTAAGAGACCTTGCTCCAACTTCCGCCATGGTGCGTGCTTATGACAATACTCATTGGGAAGTAATGGGATCCATAAAGCTTATAATAGGGTATGGACCTATAAATACCGTCACTGAATTTCAAGTCATTGACATACCAGCTTATTTAAACATGTTGCTCGAATGACCAAGGCTCCACAGCATCAAGGGAGTATCTTCCTCCCTTTATTTGAAACTGAAGTTCTTCGCCAAGGGGCATGGCTTGGGTGACGATGATAACACTGAAAATGCAAGCACTAGTAATTCAGTACTAGAGATACAATATGAATCGAATGATATGCTTCTGTCAAGTTTTTGAGTCGAACCACTTCCACTCCCAGTAGGTGATGACTTCAAAGATAAAGTCCGTCCGGAGCACAACCCTCGTGGCATTGTCAATATAATACAGACATTCAAGAATATGCACTTCATGCCCGGACTGAGGCTGGGACGACGACAGCAGGGACTAGAACCCATAGCGTTGAAGAAGTCCTTTCCTCCATATAGCATGGGTTATCAACCATCACCAAAGTAACTCAGAATGCTCCATCAACCTCAGTTAAAGAGAAGGATAGAAAGTACCAAAACTGTATCAGGAGATTCCTTAAACGGGAGATTCTTTAAGGAGAGTGAAGATTTTTCCTTTTATGGCTTTCTCAAATCGTGGTATGATCATGTGGACAAGAAGATGAATCTAGGAATGGAGATATTTTTCTAAAACAGTTACGCATGGGCTAAAAGTTTTTAGCATCCTGTGAAACCACTCATTAAGAAGACTATAGCCATTACTTATGACTTTAAGAAGAGTGACTCTGAGGATTCGTTCAACTTGCCACTGGCGCTGACACTCTGCATGATCCATTCAGGCACTACATCATCGGATCCATCCACCTTGATCAAAGTTGTTGATGCACCCCACCTCAACTGGAATTGTGTGCCAGTTCCACCTACTGAAATGCAACCCAACTCAGATATTTATCCTATTTCTTCTTCCTTTGTTGTTCCCCCCTGTTCTGATCATAATGTTGAGACCTCCTTTGATAAGGTTCTCAACGCTATTTTTCCTAATAATTAAATAAATGAAGATTTTGAGTATCTTGTGCCTTACATTAATTGTCTTGATTCTAACCAAACTCTTGATGATGATGATTTTAAAAATGAACAATTATTAATTGATCTTAATAAGGTTAATAACAAACAACATAGCCGAATTCAAATTAATGAAGATAAAACTGTTGTAATTAATCTCGATTCTTGTATCCAACTGCACGAGATTAGGATAGGGTCCACCCTTGATGAGCATGAGCGTGTGCAATTGAAGAACTGGTGAAGGAATTTATGGATGTATTTTGGTGGTCCTACGACGACATTCCCAGCATCGATTCCAAGATCACCCAACACGAAATTATAACTCTCCCATAACGTAAATTTGTTAAACAAAAGTTGTGAAAGCTCCGCACCGAATGGTCGCTCTAAGTTAAAGAAGAGGTGGTCAAACAGTTGAACATGGGTTTCATCAGGGTGGTCAATAATCCAATATGTTTAGCCAATATTGTACCCGTTTTAAAATTAGGGGGAAAAGTTAGCATGTGAGTTGACTATCGAGAGTTGAACAAGGCCTCTCCAAATGATGATTGACCGCTACCCAATATGGACATGATTGTGGAAAATACGGACAGTCATTCTCTCAAGTCATTAGTTGATGGATTTGTTGGATACAATAAGATCAAGACACACCCTGATCATCGAGAAAAACCGCATTCATCACCTCTTGGGGAACCTTATGTTACGCAGTTATACCATTTGGTCTCAAAAATGCAAGGGCTACCTACCAAATGGCTGCCACAACCATATTGCATGATCTGATACACAAAGGAGTTGAGGTCTATGTGCACGATAAGATTATCAAGTCTAAAACTCCAGAAGGTCAAGTTCCCGCTCTACAGAATTTCTTCAAACGGCGACGGCTACGGAGATACCAGATGAGACTTAACCCACAAAAATGTGTCTTCGGCATCACCAAAGGAGCATTTTTTAGATTTATGATTAGTGAAAATGGGATTGAAGCACATCCTGTCAAGCTAAAAGACAAACTCGAGATGCTACCATCCCAAATGGAGAAGGAAGTTCGAGGATTCCTTAGAAAATTATAGTATATCAATCGGTTCATTTGTTAGTTAACTTCTATTTGTGAACCCATCTTCAAACTCCTCCACAATGATTACCAAAATTTGGAACGGAGCTTTTCAAGAAGACTTTGACCGAATAAAGCAATATCTGACCCGACCTTCGGTACTCATGCCACCGTAGCCCGATCTCCCTCTACTCTTATACTTGACCATAACAGACACAGCAGTTGGGCTTTGTTGGCCTAATACCTTGAAGAATCCTGCAAAAAAGGGCCATCTACTATTCAAGTCACAAATATGTCGGATACGAAGTCAACTATACTTCCTTGGAGAAAGCATGTGTCACCCTTATCTGGGTTACTCAAAAATTAAGTCATTATAAGATCATTTTTCCCATCAGACTTGCGTCCCAAATGGATCCTATTAAATACCTTCTCTAGAAACTTGTAATGTCTAGCAGAATGTCCCGATGGTTAATACTGTTAGTCGAATTCGATATTGTGCATGTCACACAAAAAGCCATGAAAGGGAGAGTTATCTCTGACTACATTGCGAATTACCCTATGGAAGAACTCGACATCTGGATATACGAATTCCTGAATGAAGATATCTTTTCTACCTCCCAAGAAGACATCTGATGGTATATGTTCTTTAACGGTGCTGCCAACAAGAAAGCACATGGCATTGGGATACTTATAATTGCCCTTCATAACTCTCACACTCCCATTGCCATCAAGATAAATTATCCCTGCACCAATAACATGACCAAATACGAGGCGTGAATAGTAGGCCTCAAGTTCGCTATCAATAAAGGAATTGAGTGCCTAGATGTCTACGGGAATTCATCCCTCATCATTGGTCAGGTCCTTAGAAGATGAAAAGTCAAGGACAAGAAGCTCCTACCCTTTCACACCAACCTAGAAGATCTGGCATCCTAATTCTAAGATATCTCCTTCCATCACCTGCCCCGAGCAGGTAACAACTTAGTCGATGACCTTGCTACCTTAGCCTCCATGGTTGATATTCCCGAAGGAATAACGATGGCCCTTTTCCTAATCCAAAAGCAAGCTTAACCAACCCATTACTACCGCATTGAGCTCGTCACAAAGGAATACTCCGATATGACTAAGTGCTGGTATAATGATATTTGGCTCCTCCTCAAGTACGGTAAGTACCCCCAAGATTCTAACAAGAAAGACCGAGCAACCCTCCGTAAGCTGGTTGCCCAGTACATTGTCTGCGATAAAGCACTGTTAAAAAGAACTTCGATGTAACCCACCACTTACACTGCATCGCAGGGGCTGACATCAAAGAAATGATGCAGAAAATCCACTGCAGGGAACGCGAACCTGTAAGGACATAATTCTCATGTCCGTTATCTTACAGTTTTGTATGTCATACGCCGCTACATTCGGCTACATCTGGCACGTCTCTACACGATCGCTCACGACGGCCTCTATCTGAATTCCAAGCATCAAGCATTCAACAACTCCTAAATGTGTCCCTCATCTGCCACAACGATTTCACGTTCCTTGATTTTAGGCACAGAATGCAAGTGGAACGCAAGGGAAGTCAAAACAGTGAAACAAGGCTTGATAGGGAAGTTCAAGGGAATTTTCGTAATTTCACTTCCATAGTTCGGAGGTTTGGTCAACTGGAAAGTTGAATAGCTCGCCGCAACAAAGATACTGGAAGAAACGTCACCTCAATCCGAGCTACGGTGAAGAAGTTATGACCTTTTGAAGTTGGAGAAAATTCCTTGAAGAATGCTGTTTTTTAATCCCATACCAGAATGGTACCACCAAACCGGTTCGGTGTACCCCAGAACCGGTTCGGTGTACCTGTACGCTGATAAGATTTTTAGAGTTTTAAAAAAGCGGAACTCTTCATCTGTTTTTCCTATAAATACCAACTTCGGGGGAGCTGTTTTGCAAGACTTTAGAAGACGTTTTTGAGAGTCCAAATTACTCTAGTCTTCATATTTTTGAGTCCCAAGACTCATGTTTTGATTCACACAATTGCCAATCCTTTGTGAATCTTTTTGGTAACCCAAGAACACAACTTTGAGTTTGTTCAACCCTTGTGGAGAAGCCGTTCTCTTCTTCATTGCTGCCCTCCTGGAAAGGGAAAATTCCAGCAGCCGATATAGGAACCGACACCTGCGGGTATTTCTGTGTCACACTGTTTCTAGCCGTTGCTTTGAAGGTTTACCAAAGACACCGTGCGTTACACTTGTGGGCGATTATCAAGTTGTATGTAAGTCAATGGTCTTGTAAATTCTTTAAAGTTCTAGAAATAAAAGGTTTTGCCCTTCGGGGATTTTTCCTTAACTTTGTGTCGCATGCTTTATATTTGATGGGTTGATTTAGATGCATGTTTAAGAGTTGAATTTATTTGGTTTAAAAGTAGACGCTAGTTAAATAAGGGTTACTTGGAAACTTGCGAATTTAATTTAAATCGATATTACACGCGTTTTTCAAATTGGTATCAGAGCGAGTTACGCTAATTTATCGCGTGATCCTGATTTTTCAAGGATTTATTTTTTTTTATACAATTTGACTTCTCACGTCGTCAAATTGGTATCAGAGCAGGTTACGCTAATTTATCGCGTATTCCTATTTTCCGCAAAATCGTGTGATATTGATTTATTTTATTTTTTTAAATCTGTTTTGTGAAAATTCGCATTTTTTCCTATGGAGCACTTATATAATCAGATGCCTATTTTTGACGGGTCTAATTATGCCTACTGGAAAGCTCGTATGAAATAGATTTTAAAATCTATTGACGAGCGTGTCTGATTGCTTTGCGAAAATGGTTGGACTCCTCCCACGGTCACTGTTAATAACATCACCTCTTTAAAACCCGTGTCAGCCTGGACTGAAGATGATTATAAATTGTCCAATTTTAATTCCCGCGGTCTGAGTGCTATTTCTGGAGCTATCTCTCCTGATGAGTTTCACCGAATTATGACGTGCACCACGTCTGAAGAGGCTTGGGATGTTTTGAAATTGACACATGAGGGTACGAACGCAGTTAAAGAGTCAAAATTACAAAATTTGGCCACCCAATTTGAGACTATCACCATGTCTGAGTCCGAGTGCTTTGATGATTTTTATGCACGTTTGTCGGACATAGTTAACACATGTTTTAATTTGGGTGAGGTTATTGATAACACTCGTGTCGTTAAAAATATTTTGAGATCTCTCCCAAAACGCTTTATTCCTAAAGTCACTGTTTTGAACTCTTTGGGAAATTTGAAATCACTTAAGTTGGAAGAACTTGTAGGAGATCTTCAAACCTATGAGATTGATATGTTTCCCAAAACCATTAAGGCTAAGGATAATGGCATTGCTTTAAAGACTCATTTTAAGAAAAAGAAAGAAAAAGTTTGTGAGTCCGATTCTGAGGGAGATTTTGATTTTAATGATATGGCCTTGCTTGCGAAAATTTTTTAAAAATTTCTCAACATGAACAAAAATAATTCTTCCAATAAAAAGAATGTTTTTGAGAAAAATAAAAAGAAAGAGGAGGCCAAAGATAGTGATAAGGAGGATGAGATCAGGTGCTTTGAGTGTGAAGGGAAAGGGCACATAGCTAGAGAGTGTCCTACTAGGATAAGGAGAAAGGGGAAAGAGACTGCTATGCCCGCCACACTTAGTGATAGTAGTGAAGGTGAGGGTGATGAGACTAGTGGTGAGAATTTTGTAGCTTTTTCTAGTCGTGTGAGCACACCCACCTTGTCCCACAATAGTGCACACGAATGTGATAGTGATGGTTTGAGCGCTTCAAGTGAGAGTGAAAGTGGAGATGAAAGTGAGCTCCAAAAATCTTTTAGAGATTTGTACATCGAGACCTTAAAAATAAAGAAGTATAATAGGGATTTAGGTCGTCGAGTTTTAGATTTGGAGAAAGAGAATGAGGTTTTGAGAAAGGAGAAGTGTGATTTGGCCGACACGTTGTCTAGTCTGACGACACGTGTATCCCAACTCGAGAGTGATCTCGAACGTGCCAGGGAGGTCAAAGTCAATTTTTTGAACGCACCTAAGAAGGTTGAAAAGGTGGTTCATAAAGGTAAAGGTGAGAAGTTAGGAATAAGTCATGACGGTGCTTCTACTTCCAAATTAGCACCCGAGCCGGTTCCCACTTTAGTGTTTGATTCACATGAGTCTCACCCTAACCCACCTAGGCGTCTCATTCCCATTAGGAGAGTGCGTCCTAGAGTTTTTGAGAGAGGTGTTCCTAGGCCTATTTATGTTTGCTCACATTGCAAGAAGAGAGGACACCGTAGGGAATTTTGCTTTAAGTTGGGGTATGTGTCACGTTTTGCTTCTACACGTGTTTCTGGCACACATGCACCCACACATGATACTTTACATGCTCCCAGAGATTACATGAGAGAGTATGCACATTTAGGTGAGCAAGTTAAGTTTTTAGTCAAGACTTCACAAGAATTGATGGAGGTTTTTCATAAGTTGTCACCACCTTTGGAAAACCCCTCCGCACCTAATGATTGAGGTTTGACTTGTTTACTAGCATAGGGTGATTTTCATGATGACATTGTTTGCCTATTGCTAGTATGTATCATTTTTGTATATTTTGTTTGAAAAATTCTGAAAAATACAAAAAGATTTTATTTTGACAAAATTTTTTGAAAAATCCAAAAAGATTTTTGTATTTTGTTTGCACCGTTTATGGATGAACACTTTGGATGACCAAGTCACAACATCATTCCATTTTTTTCATGTGACTATTTGATAGTGTTTTGAGACAATAGGTCAATTCATCCATGTGCTTTATAATGTTTGGAGTCATTAAGATGTAATTAAGTGTTACTTCCTACATGTTTGACTCATATTTCCTTTATTGCACACATGCACGAATTTGTTTGATTATTGTGCTTGTCTTATCACATGTTGGTTGGGTGTTTTCACTTCAATCCTGTCCTTAAAACGAACCAAGCGCGATAAATTTTTATAAGGAAATTGTGCACATAAAAACCGTTTTGTGAGTTTGTGTGATTTGTTTGATAACGGGGAGGGGCTGCGAAAGGTAATCATCTATCCTTTGCGCAAAAGCCACCGTTAAAAAGGACCTAAAAAATTGAGGAATTTTATTATCCGAGGTCCAAAGAGGTTAAAAGAGCCCGAAAAAATTGAAAGGCAATAAAAAGATATTCATGCCAAATATGGGCCATTTAGGTTTTTGCTCCAATTCTCCAAAGTTTGAGAATTTAGATTACCTCTAAAAGAAAATATATATGAGGGAGTTTGGTTGGATAATTTTAAACGGGTTTGCACGTCCTTGAAATTTTTGAAAATACGCTATATAGTTTTGGACGTTATTGATGTGAAAATCATTTGACTTTGATTTGTTGATTTGTATAAGACGATGTCATCTAAATTCAACAAATTTTTACACCTAAGGATACCTTTGATGTTCATTCGTTAGGATTACACGTATGCATCGTGCACATATGATTGATTGAGTTGATTTACCTATCGAATGTGTTCACACCCATTCATTCTGTTTCCATGACTTGGTTGTTTGAGTCTAAATCCATGGTGTGATTTTTGTATCATATTTGTTCACTTTGGTATCTTATTTTTGTTCGAAAAATTTGAAAAAATTCAAAAATAGTTTGTGAAGTTTTTTTTTTTAGCATCTCCTTGCAAGAGCACGTTGACCATATTTGTTTGATGCCCTGTTTTGTATACCGTGGCACCCCGATTTTGCTTATTTGATTCATTCTTCTCGTTTGTCTATTTGGGGACATCATAAAAAGGGGGAGAAAGAATTATCTTATTTTGGGGGAGTTTGAAGTTTGGGGAGTTTTGAGTTTTTGAGTTTCATGATCTATTGGTATAAATGTTTAGCTCATTCATTTCAAACTCGATATGTCACGTGGTATTTGCTTGTTCTCATGTGTGTAGGTACTACATTGATGATTTCTGAAATGCACACCCTGATGAGAAAAGCTTTGAATGTATTGAAGACTTGAAGGTCAAACGATGAAGACTTATTCATTTTTATCTTTCCAGTTTTGGGTTCATGGAAGGGTAGATTTGTATAGGCAATTTTGTTACTTGATAATTCGGATTTTTATGTATGTAACGGCATAGACATAGGGAGAGATTTGTAAGGACATAATTCTCATGTCCGTTATCTTACAGGTTTGTATGTCATACGCCGCTACATTCGGCTACATCTGGCACGTCTCTACACGATCGCTCACGACGGCCTCTATCCGAATTCCAAGCATCAAGCATTCAACAACTCCTAAATGTGTCCCTCATCTGCCACAATGATTTCACGTTCCTTGATTTTAGGCACAGAATGCAAGTGGAACGCAAGGGAAGTCAAAACAGTGAAACAAGGCTTGATAGGGAAGTTCAAGGGAATTTTCGTAATTTCACATCCATAGTTCGGAGGTCTGGTCAACTCTAAAGTTGAAGAGCTCTCCGCAACGAAGATACTGGAAGAAACGACACCTCAATCCGAGCTACGGTGAAGAAGTTATGACCTTTTGAAGTTGGAGAAAATTCCTTGAAGAATGCTGTTTTTTAATCCCATACCAGAATGGTACCACCAAACCGGTTCAGTGTACCCCAGTACCGGTTCGGTGTACCTGTACGCTGATAAGATTTTTAGAGTTTTAAAAAAGCAGAATTCTTCATCTGTTTTTCCTATAAATACCAACTTCGGGGGAGCTGTTTTGCAAGACTTTAGAAGACGTTTTTGAGAGTCCAAATTACTCTAGTCTTCATATTTTTGAGTCCCAAGACTCATGTTTTGATTCACACAATTTCCAATCCTTTGTGAATCTTTTTGGTAACCTAAGAACACAACTTTGAGTTTGTTCAACCCTTGTGGATAAGCCGTTCTCTTCTTCATTGCTGCCCTCCTGGAAAGGGAAAATTCCAGCCGCCGACATAGGAACCGACACCTGCGGGTATTTCTGTGTCACACTGTTTCTAGCCGTTGCTTTGAAGGTTTACCGAAGACACCGTGCGTTACACTTGTGGGCGATTATCAGGTTGTATGTAAGTCAATGGTCTTGTAAATTCTTTAAAGTTCTAGAAATAAAAGGTTTTGCCCTTCGGGGATTTTTCCTTAACTTTGTGTCGCATGCTTTATATTTGATGGGTTGATTTAGATGCGTGTTTAAGGGTTGAATTTATTTGGTTTAAAAGTAGACTCTAGTTAAATAAGGGTTACTTGGAAACTTGCGAATTTAATTTAAATCGATATTACACGCGTTTTTCAGAACCTCACAGGGATGGATATATGCTCGCTAAGAAGATTATCTGATAGGAGTACTATTAGAATACTATGGTTCAGGATTACACTGTCTATGTTCGGAGATGCCTTAAATGCCAACAGTTTTCCAATCTCCAGCACCTTCCTTCAGGGGAATTATACAATATGACCTCTCCCTGCTCGTTTTCCACATGAGGCATCGACATCATACGAAAATTTACACCCAAAGCCTCAAATGGGCATGAGTTCATCTTGTTTTCCATCGATTACTTCACCAAATGGGTCAAAGTCGAGTCATACGCAGTGGGGAATGCCAAAAAGGTGGCCAAGTTCATCCGAAAGAATATCATTTGCCTATACAGGGTTCCGCATGAGCTAGTATCTGATAACGGGTTATATTTTGAGACAGAAGTAATAGAATTGGTCAATGAGTAAAGGATCCAGAGACACAAATCTTCTCCCTATTGACCTCAAACCAACGGTGCAGTTGAAATCGTCAATATGTACCTCAAAGCAATCATCGGTAACATGATCGAGAGTTATCGATATTGGGTCGATAGGATACCTTACACCCTCTGGGGATACTGCACTTGAGTTCAAGCATCTACTGGGGCTATCGTACTTCAGTTTGAGAATCTACTGGGTCTACCCTTACTCTCTGCTATACGGCATGGAAGTAGTCGTACTCGTTGAACTGGAAATATACTCGTCGCGCGTCATGCTTGAAAGTAAAGTCAACAAAATCATAGAACCCATTTGGGACCCCAAAGGGAATTCAAGCCAAATTAAAGTGGCCCCTATATTGTAAAGAAGATCATATTCGATGGTGCCGCTATGCTCACCGACCTCGATGGGGAGGAGATGGCCCATCCAGTCAACCTAGATTGTCTCAAGAAATTATACCCTTAGTCTAAAATCCTGGCACGATATGAATTTTCTTATCCCCCTTCTATTATCTAAAAAAATATTCATTTCCCTCTACTCAGAACTACGTGGGTCCTGATCCTCTAAAAAAAACTTTTTTCTTTCAAAATGAAAATCAGAAAATTTTCAAAACCCCCAGAGGTACGTTGACAGCTCATACGCTTTACATGGGCACGATCCCTTTTTTCATAAAATGTTATTCTCTTCTTACCTCCAAGAACAACAGTTCATTTCATCATTTACATGAACAAAAGGATTATGCATGCCTTAGTGATTGGTATAGATATTCAGGTCCAAAACTCATCAAGAGGCACAACAATATAATTAAAATACTTTTTTATTCTATTTTGGAAAAACCCGGCACGATTACACGAAATATCAGCATAGGGAGTCAAACAACTTCCCCCGCCAACCTAGTTGTCTTAAAAATAAAATCAAACCAATCTATTTCTAAACTCCCTAAATTTATTCCCAACAACCAAACAGATAACCATCATAAAAGCTTCACATAAACACTAAAAACACCAGCTTCACAAAAAGGCCCTACCCACAGCTACCAAAGGAAACAACTCCATCATCGTCTACATCTTGAGGCCCCCAAACTTTTCTTGCATGGATGGAATACCGAAGGATCTCTATGGAACGTTAAGATCGGACCAGCCTGGGAAAAACCACTATGACTCCCTCCATAGTGTCAAATATAATAATCCATCTCTGCCCGATCTCCTCAGCCAATATCTTAGACACTACCCTCCTCCACATACATTTCATGTAGTCCCAAAAAACATACCAAACTCTCCCAATAGACTACGAAGGAAGGTTCGATGGTCGACGAATCTCCCATAAAGAGCCTCACCGCATACGCATGCCTTCCATCAAATCCTCCACGGGGAAGAAGTCCAATATACGAGAAGGCACAATCTTCTCCCATTCGACTTGACACGGGAGTCACCAAAGAAAATAGAAAGAGGTTTGATGGAGGCCAACTAACCGAACATACTGGTATTCCTCCAGTTCTAGAATAGGCTGAACTCCCCCACTAGGGTACCGACCAGTGCAAACATTGAGTCACGTGCTCCACAAACCAGTTTATCTAGTTCTCAATGTTCGGGCCAAAGCTGATGAAATAAAGGATGAAAAAATTTGACACAGCTGCCAAGGGATATTCACGAGGGACCGCTAAGCAAAATCTCTCACACAACCACATGAATAGCATAATTGGACTACCTCCTAGAAAATTAGAACGACCTTCCCGCCAAGCTTCTACACCATTCAAGGTCCTTGCTAGTATCACTGTCGTGGGATTATGATGATATGACATTCATGCAGTAATGGCAGCAAGTTAAAGGTCCACCAAAAGGACCCCACTCACCAACAATGGCTTAGAATCCAAGGGTAACGGCTCCAATATACCCCGTATCATTGACATCCCGTAGACGCATGGAATACTGCAAGCCGGGAGAGAGATCATTCCTCTAGTAACTAATGACTGATTCACCGAGGGTGAGATACGTAGAAATTCTACTAACAGTATTCAAGCATAGCCACTGCCACACTATGATTTACCCCATCATATCTGAAAACTCCTCGTAAGTCGAGAGGACTTCGTCCAAGACAAAATGAAAGACATGATCCTCGAGGTACCAGAATTGAGCTACCACCGTTAGCATGTTCCAACCAATGGTCCAGTTGCGCCATAAGAAAACTCGATGCAGGTTGAAGGCGTCATAGTCTACATTGTACGAGCACATAGCCTCTAAATTCTCGAGGTAAGAGGCAAATCTAGAACTTATGGGAAGACCCGTTTAGAAAGAAGACTCAAAGTAAGAAATCAGTAAGAGAAAGAAAATGTGGATAGGTGAAGAGAACTTTCCACCATTACCCCTTTTTATACATGAAAAGCTTGTCTAAAGACAAGGGACCTGAAAAATACGTATGAAACCCTACCGCATCAAGGACAAAGTAGTTAAAGATAGCGCAATCAAAATCTTAGGGTGATCTAACTGGAATGACTTATCGATAGGCAGGACAAGGGGCATGCGGATCGATATCCCCCAGTTTTAGAAAATTCCCTTTTTCCTTTTTTGTCAAAATGAGAAAACTTAATGAAAATATTTTTTATTCCAGAAGAATTCAGAATTTTCCTTTCCTTATATTTTTAACTCATCCTGTTTTAAAATAATTCTCTTTTTAAGTAATTTTAATCCTTTTTACGGTCTCAGCAAACAAAGTAAAAAGTGCAAATAGATTAAGTCAATTAAAGCAAAGATAAATAAGACCTCATTTCATATATATATGTTGCCATCATTACAACTCTTTTGCAAAACAAAACAAGAAGAAAAACAACGGAACTCAACCCGATCCCCCACACTTTCTCACCTTTCTCTCTCACTCTCTCTCTATGATCCCCCATTTCAGTGAAGCACGCGCTCCCCCGAGCGGCAAGCTGAGGAGCCTTCGCTACATGATACAGATCCCTCCTCAGACGTGCCATAATGCATAAAATAAGAAGGAATCGGGATCAAGTCCTGAATATGAGCGATCGCAGAAGCCACACAATCTCGAATGTCCCTCAGCCAGGTAGTCGACATCCAGACATGCTACAAGAAAAATGAAAAAGATCAAATCAGTTAGTCTGAGGCAAAGAAGAAATCAAAAAAATAAAAGACAAAGGAAAAAGTTACACCTATGGCTCGAGAACATCCTCAGCCAACGCCAACACCTCCGAGTCCATCACATTGGGGTGATGCAGCATACTCATCGATCCTCCCCCAGGAAGTCTGATATTGTAAGAGGGAGGAGAAGGCCGCAGAAATGGAACCTCTGACATCGTTGCCACTGATGACTTCGTCGCCACTGCTGATGTCGACATGCAACCCGCACTTTGGGGAGACCCCACCGATCGACTCGTACCCTTACATAAAGCTATAGGATGCGGAGGCATATTCACCACATCATAAATACATGACGAAATCATCCAGTTCATCATGAAATCAAGATATTCGTACGTCGCCACCATGTCCATGTATAGAGAATAGGGCTCACCGATCATCTCCACCACTCGAGCATCCTCCGAAATCTCCCGTGCCTACCTCATATATCTCGGGGGCATCATCGATAGGAACTCCACCTCATCCTCCACAATATTTCTAACTAATCTCTCCTCCAGATACCACGAGTATACAAACTCATGCACCTCACCCTCGTATGCTGAATCGTTATCCCGAAGGGATAAAAAGTCACCTACATTTTTCCAAGATGAAGTCAATACTTGCACAAGGGAAAATTTCGAAAAGAAAAACTCAGAATGGATCAGAAAAGATAACCTGGTCACTCGTCAGATTATTCAAGACCTGAAGCACCGTCGCCAAGGAAAGAGACTACCTTTACTGACGGTTGGACTTCTGCCACCGGTGCATCTAGAAAAAAAAAACACTGACTCATCATGCAAGCCAATCAAATGGTCATTAAGACCAATCACCTCAAAGAATCACATCGGCAAAAAGACGAGAGTCAACGATCAGAAAAATCAAAAAAGGAAATAAAATGTATAAAGGAAAAAATTCAAAAAGAAGAATACCTCCAAAAGATACGTGGCTCCAGTAAATGTCTACCAGAAGCACTGGCTGAAAGCATCTAAATATGAATAAAGGGTCGAGAAATTCATGCTCCCCTAGTCAAATCGAGGGATATTCGAAAATACCCTCAATTATGGCGAAAACCATAAATGGACGATGTCGCCACTCGACGCCACCAGAAATCCTCCCAACATCAAAAGAATGAATAAACGAGCCATTTGTGGCACCTGTAAATCGTTAGTCTCGTCGATATGCCAATTCAACAAAACCTCCCAAAGAAGTGATATACGGATCGAGTCCCCCGAGACTATCCGTCCAACATCACCCAATGTCGCCTCCACCGCTGTCGGCATCACCCTCAGCATGCAATCCACCTTTATATGTGCCCCTTCATAATCTATCCCCAACATCTGTTGTACATTAATAGGGGTTAATATCATCTCACCAAAACACAAATGAATGGTGATGGAAGTATCCCACCACCTCTCTCCCAGAGCATATAGAACAGTCATTGAACGTGGCATCTCATCCAATGTATACGCCAGACTACCAAGGCCAGCAGAAGACACCATCCAATGCACCACTGCAGGACGGTGCTCCTAGACATCTCTGAAACCAATTATCCCACAAAATTGAAGGCTCGTCGCAGCAATATCAGTCTGTCAAAACAAAAAAGAAAACCTTTAGTCAAAATTTGAAGAAACAAGATAATGCAAAAGAAAAATGTGAAAAGCAATGCCAAAACTCATGCAGTATTTACATAACCCTAAGGGTTTCGCACCCTGGATGATCGATGGTGCGCAAGCTCACGCAAAAGATTCTACTCATTAGTGATAGGCTAAAACAGATCAAAGACATTCTCGTTGCCTAACACTAAAGGCACCCTCACCCACCACTGCATGTGTGCCCTGTCATCAACACCTAGCCACGCCATATGGATCTCACTTCTAAAAAAGTCTGCCATTTTCTAAACTAAAACGAAGAAGGAATTCCAGAGCAAATCGCAAGAAAGAGAATTTAAAGATAAAAAAGCTAGAAGTTGTGAGAAATGAAGAGAATTCGCCCCTTTTTATAGAAGGCTGAGGGGTATGCCGATCAACAGTCCCCTAACACCAATCGATAGGCACTGTCCCTTAACCTTCCCAAGGTAGTCCAAAAGACCGTGCCACTGCCATTTTCCAACCTCCACAACCTGCTAGTTGGCAACCCCCTAAAATTTCCTAGAAAAAATCCAAAAAATGCAAGAAAATTCCAAAAATTCCTCGAAAAATTCCAAAATTGCAAAAAAAATATTGGAACATTTATTCACTGAAGAAAAACATTTTTACAAGTTCCCCAAGTTCCCAACTGAATTAATACCACATTTTCTTCCCAACTTAAAACCCTGAATCCCGAGAACGTCATCTTCAGCAAAAATACAGTGCTTCCTCAGCAGAGCTACCTAGAATTACCGAATTAAACTTTTCCCCAGAAAAATTCCAAATTTCCCCAAGAAAAGTTAGAAGACTTAACCGGGCACCTCTCCTAGCAACACATTCCCCAGCGGTATCTCAAAACCTCAACTGGACTAATTTATAGCCCTTCTCAAAAGGACATAATCCCCAGAAAAATGTCTCCTTCCTAGTAAAGTCTAAAAAATTCAAGACTCCCCAGGAGAGTTGTCCTACATAAGGTCCACAAAACTGACCTCGACCCTCAGAATTGATCGCTCCTACTTAATGTCCTCAAAATTAGTTGCTCCCACTTAAGGTCCTCATAATTAACCTCGACCCTCAGAATTAGTCGCTCCTACTTAAGGCCCTCAGAATTGACCTTGACCCTCAGAATTGGTCACTGCCAAACTTAAGGTCCTCGAAATTGACCTCGACCCGCAGAATTGGTCTCTCCCACTTAAGGTCCTCAGAATTGACCTCGACCTTCAGAATTGGTCGCTCCTACTTAATGTCCTCAGAATTGACCACGACCCTCAGAATTGGTTATTCCTATTTAAGGTCCTCAAAATTGACCTTGACCCACAGAATTGGTCGCTCCCAAACTTAAGGTCCCTAGAATTGACCTCGGCCCTTAAAAATTATCGTTCCTACTTAAGGTCCTCAAAATTAACCTCGACCCACAGAATTGGTCGCTCCCACTTAAGGTCCTCAGAATTGACCTTGACGCTCAAAATTGGTCACTCCTACTTAAAGTCCTCAGAGTTGACCACGACCCTCATAATTGGACATTCCTATTTAAGGTCCTCGAAATTGACCTCGGCCCACAAAATTGGTCGCTCCTAAACTTAAGGTCCCCATAATTAACCTCGCCCTCAAAATTGGTCGTTCCTACTTAAGGTCCTCAAAATTGACCTCAACCCACAGACTTGGTCGCTCTTATTTAAGGTACTCAGAATTAACCTTGACCCTAATAATTGGTCGTTCCCACTTAAGGTTTAATTAGGTTAGGGTCAAGGTTTAATAAGGACCTTAAGTAGGAACGACCAATTATTAGGGTCAAGGTACTCAGAATTAACCTTGACCCAAATATAGGACGCAGAAAGATCCTTCGTTTCTCAAAATTGACCTCGACCCACAGAATAGGCTTAACTAAAATGGGAGTGGCCTGTTCCAAGGGTGGCGTGGAAGTGGTACTGAGAAACCAAGGATCTTTTTCCGTCCGCCTGACCAAAAACTGGGCTTTGGTATATTTAATTGGGTTAGTCTCATAAGGGGGACCAACTACACATTCTTGGATAAGACGAACCTGCCGCTGCCAAATAAGGAACCAAGATGAAGTAAGCGAAGGGTGATAATCACAGGGAGGAACATAGATACCACCCAATCCACCGACCCTACAGAACAATCCCCAAAGAGTGAAGTTAGCACACACCTCTGAAAATGCCTCAGAAATATCGCTGTAGGTAGGAAGAGGAGGGATGTGAACGCCCTGATGATAGCCAAACTATCATCTTGGCCTCTCGGAATGATAAGATTCAGCATGCGAACCTAACTCGGTCCAAGAAGGGAGGTGGCATGGTAAGAGCATCGTCACCACATTAATAAGAGGACAGGTGGAAACAGACCCCACTGCTGAAGGTCAATAGAAAGTTCCGCCATCGCTAGGGAAAGAAAGCCAGCTGAAAGTTCCCCCGGGACGCTTGGTATAAGGCCGAAACTGAAACTCCTCAACATCATCAATCAATATTCCCAAAGATTTTTTCGAAATTTTTTTGTGCCATCGGAGAAGTCGCGCAGCATCGCTATGGCAAGCGTGAGTCCCCGGAGCAAAGTGGGGGAAGTGCTCAAATAAAAAGGCCATTAAGAGAGCGGCATTTGCATAATTAGCAACATCATACCGATCGCAAGACCTCTCTATATCTATATGTGCTCGGTCCATCCTGATGTAAAGAGAACCCAAAGTCAAGACGGACATAGGTATTGACCTGCCACATGATAACCGTACATCCAGTCTAAAAAGAAATTCGAGAGGGGAATCTTCAGGCTTACCTGGCAGAAGGAACCGAGTCAGAAATGTAACCAAGAAAGCGGTTAAATGTGATGGAGAGTGGAGCTTGGGACCATCATGGGTTCTGGGGGCTACGCGGGAGGTCTCTCCCTTCTGCAACTGCTCGAAATACCTAAACCAGTACCTTTTCCACTTGGCAAAGGAATGCTTATAATGACCAGTTATATTTATAGCTACATACTTTGAGCACTCACTGAGAGCTGACTATAGCTCCCCCACCATCTCCTGCTCTAAAGAATCCTCGCAGTCATCAGAAAAAACATGTTGCCCAAAGAAAGGAAGAGCATACAATTCAATTACATCCTCTAGAGTGATGGTAAATTCACCCTAGGCCGTGACAAATGTGTGGGACTCCATAATCCATCGAGATAATAAAAGATTGAGCGAAGAAATATTCCTAGATATGGTGCAGGACTTAAGGCTGCTAACGGCGGTAAAAAGACCCACCTCCCTAAGAGTAGTCACGTAATCGAGAATGCTCAGAACATAGTCGACCCAGCTGGCCCACTCCTCCGGGGGACCCCCCGCAGTTTCAACGTCAACATTGGAATAAGGAAAATCACCGCGATCGATGCGGACTCGGAGAATAGAGTCTGGAGAAATAGTAGGGGAATCAGCAGAATCACTTAACCCCACGTGAGGGCGCTCGAGAATAGTGCTAGAAAATTACCCCTCAAATTCGGTAAGAGAAACCATGAAGTTATCTTGGGAGTTTTGGCTTGGCTGCTGAGGGACAAGGTATGTTGAGCAAGCTCAACCACTTAGCACTATAAGATTGAGAGAGTACTAGTAGGAAGACCTAGAAGTCACTCAAGACCACACACACTTCACACTTGGTCACAAGTGAAGTGAGCAGCCAAAGAGCTGGCTACTCACAAGGAATAAACTCTTTATAAAAATGTTTGACTTTTCCAGAAGAGGGGGTCCTCGAGGTCCCTCTCAAGAAAAATAATAATTTTAGAAGAGAGGGGTCCCTAAGGCCTCCTCTCTCAAGATTTGAAAAATTGCACCACAAGTTACCATTTCAAAAGATAATTACCAAATCTGATATCTTGTCTTCATTAGGAGACATATGTGCTTTTTAACTTTGGTCGGTGCCAGGTGGCGCCTGCAGGAGGGGACGGGCAGGGCTGCCTGTAGGTAGGGACAAATGGTACACTTCAAACATTTTTCTGCACCAACCCTCTCAATTTTGGCCCCAAAAATTGCCAACTCAGCCCTAATGCCATAGTATAAATAGACCTATGGGCAAGTTCAATAGGGGGAGACAATTGAAATTGCACTGTTACTCTGCTAAAATCTCACCAGACCTACCTAGTATTCTCTCCCTGCTCATTCTCTTAGTTCTGAGTGCCTTGTTCCTTCACTCCCCACTGATAGCCATCATTCTCAGGTGTTTTCCTTGAGAAAATTACTATTTTTGCTGTGAAAGTTCATCTTCTTGCAGGAGTGAGTTGAAGCTTGAGTTCCATTGTTACCAGAAGGAGAAGTTTTCTTGAGAAGTTGCACCAAAATACCTTGAAGACCTTGCAGGCACTGTCCATTGGAGTATGTCACGCCTCACCCTTTCCAGTTATTCATAGGCCCCAGTCTCAGTACCCTGCTACAACTTTAAATCATACACACTAATATATCATCCTTTTTTAGTTATATTGCACAAAGTTTATTTTCTATAAAATAAATCAAAAATA
Organism: Sambucus nigra; assembly: GCA_949130495.1. Taxonomy (NCBI): domain Eukaryota; kingdom Viridiplantae; phylum Streptophyta; class Magnoliopsida; order Dipsacales; family Adoxaceae; genus Sambucus; species Sambucus nigra. The sequence goes on along the minus strand of OX422208.1, from coordinate 577,600,432 downwards.
CATACAAAGAGGGTTATACCTATAAATTTCAACGGGATTATTCACCACAATTTCTCAAAACTAAAATATATTTTCTACACACACACATATATAATAAACTTCCGTTCGAATCTATGGGATAAACCCCACCCTTGTGCTGCATGCGAACTACATGGATGTTGATACGAAAATTAGTCAGCTGACGTGGACCAATTATATGAAGACATGTATCATCTTACGTGGCAAAATGCTTATACGCGCCGAGTTACTCATCACCCCGAGCTACTTAGTGTGCTGAGCTATTCAACGTGCAGAGCATCTGGCCAGGAAGATCAAGTGACAATTGCACATTCAATGAACATCGGATTTAATGAACATTCTTATTATACAGATGTATATGTCTATTAAATAACAGCATATCGTCTATTCATACTGACAGCCCCAAGGCTATAAATACATTATAATGCCCTCCATAACGGGGTAATTGATCATTAGCAATTGTGATCGAGGTTAAGGCAAACCACTTAGCAATACAAAACAGTGGACGTAGGCCATTTTCATAAGGCTGAACCACTTTAAAAATTCTCTGTCTCATTTCTCATATCATATTTATCTGTGATTAATTAATTAGATCAAATCTAGTTTTTTACATCAACAATGGACTTTAATGCCTTTATAGCCTACGTAGGCATTTCGGACTAAAGCTCGAGACGCGAGTCCAATTTTCCAATGTTTCTATTTTTCTATTTTCATCTTATATATATATATATATATATCATACTTGTGATTCGTACTTGCGCGTCTTATCTAACAAATATTATCGTTTCATTATAATAATCAATATCTCGATAAGCGCATACATTATATTTTCTAATTAATATTTGGGGAACATTCCTTTGGATGACCTCACTTTATCCTTTCCATGATATGAGTTGAATGATTTCAATCTCCATTTATATATACACGCACACACACTTCACTGTGAAATTAAGGAAAATAGTAACACAAGCCCACGAGAGATCGAAAGGCGGGATGGGTTCATAACACCTTCCCATTTTATAATTTAGCCCCCGAACCTCTGAACTATTGGTTTTGTAAGCATCAATTTGTCTTTGATATTGTTCTCCCGAGGCGGAGACTTGTTCTTTTGCCTGTCTTGTGAAAAATATGCTAGCGACTCCATCTTTTTACATCACCCCACATCGAGGAAGGCTGAAGTGATCTTAGCAAGGGGCACGAGACCTTTTCTCCCTCTTTGAGTGTGCGCGCGCGAGCACTGGAAAGCCCCGAGGCGGGAGAAAAGAGCCCAAAAAAGTATAAATGGCCATATCGCCCTTCAAGGGTATGTTTTCAAGCCTAATTCTAACTATTTGCAAGTTTTGATCATGTTCTCAAACCGAGAGTCTCATAACTACGTGATCGGTTGCGACGTGCTAATTATGTAGCTATTTACTCTCTCCAATCTTCAACTTCATATTAGAATTTAAAGACATAACTAGGTTATTGCTTGTATTTAGATTCATGAGTGTCACCTCTTTAGGGTTCCCAAAAGGCAATTCATATCTAAACTTGGTAGGTTCCTCAATCATTCGTTCTCCATAAGGATTGAGCCTCCTCAGCTCTTGTTCTTGCATATGTTTTCGAGCATATAGGGATGATTCCATACTTAAGCATTCTTCAGCAATTGACCCTCTAATAAACCATGTATTCTTTACGTAATCTTTAAAGTTTTTCATCATGCACTCAAAAGGATACGTCCAGCAATACCTAACGGGACCACACAATAAAGCCTCATCCCATAAATGCACAAGCAGGTGGATGCTAATATCAAAGAACGACAAAGGGATATATCTCTCTAATACACAAACTTTTTCGTCTAAAGTTGATTTTGCATCTCTAATGTGCTTTCTTTTTATCAATTTTTCACAAATTAAGGAAAAGCACAAAATGATTTATATAATTGCCCAACATAGATCTTTGGGTTCAGAGAAGCAATGCCTAAATCGCAAACGAATTAATTGAATGATGACGTGTCAGTCGTGAGACTTTCACTGTTTCAAGTAATTTATTTGGTAGCTTATTATCCTGCACAAATTAATGAAATAACTAGTTAAAGTCTTCAAGTTGAATAACGTGTCTAAGAGGATCTTTTTTCTCACTAGTAGTCAAATTGAAAGTGGTCAGGGGATAGAAATTCTTCTTGTTGTAGGATCATTTTTTAACTATAATTTCTTATTTATTTTCATATCATGTAGATCACGGCGCTCCTGATATCCATCTTTTGAATGAGATCCACCCAGACATCTTCAAATCAGATGTTCCGCAACATTATTCTCTATGTGCATCACATCAATTACATGCTTTACAAGACTATATTTCTAATACGGTAAGTCAAAAAAATTTGTTCGTCTGGACTATGCCTTCGTTTTACTAGGGTCATTCGGATCCCCCTTAGCTTTACGCTTCAGGTTTACAAACTTATGGTGTTTGCTTATGTACCTATTCCTTACATTCGCTGCCTTCGCCTTTGCCTCAATCTGCTGACCAGAAAGTCGTGTAGGTTTCGCGCTAAGTTAGGCAAGAAGTTAGACTTATCATTACTAAAAGGGTGGCTGGTTGGAAAAAATCTACGATGACCTGTATAATGTGACACCCCGACTAATTAAATACCGGGTAGCTACTCCTTCATTCAAATTAATTCAAAATGTCAAGTTGGTTCAGTTCATAGCATCACTGTCGAAAACGTTTTAACAATCACTAGCCACCTAATATTTAAAAAGTGAGTTGTCAATTTTAATTGAATTCGATTTACATACAACCAAATTAAATTATGAATTACTGATACCACAACCACATCACAATCATAATAAATAGCGATGTAATAAATTGAATCTGGAGGAATACACCTCACAATAATCCGAATACTGAAATAAACAAATACAAGCCTAAATCATTAATTTAATTACAACCCAAAATATAAAATAAAAACTGAGTAAATAAGATGTCTCTGAAAGGAAAGGGGCGACATGCCCTAGAGATGAATAAATCTGAAATAGAGTCAAGATAGAAAGTGGAGGCGTCTACTATCAAGGTCCTGTAACTCCCACAGCAGCTACAGCACGTCATCGGAATGGAACTCCTACGCTTGGTGTCCTTGTGGCTGGGCACCTAAAAAGGTTTTTACAAAAATATATTTGAAAGCAAACGGGTCAGAGCCCGATTGTGAAAAATAGTTTAAAATACAGCAAGTGGTTTAATATAATTAAACAGTGAATATAAAGTACATGATAGTACGTGCACTCACATGAGTTCCTCACCTCTCAACTAATTGTGCACTCATATCGTACCCATACCCGTTCTAGTTATTCCCCTATCTAACTAACCCAATACGCAATCTAACATTTCTATACGATTCACGATTTAAGTCCCGACATCTTAATTTAAACAGAGAGTTTTACTTTCCTTCTTAGTTCCCATATTATTCATGCTAATCACTAGAGATTTTCCATTTTTAACTCTACTAAAATGTTGCTATTAATCACACTTACATTTATTCATGACAGTTCATTTCAATTAGCAGTATATTATTCTCATCATAAATATACAATACTGGTACCCCTAGACTAAGCTGCGGTGCACACATACTCTGCTATCCAATCCCAGTACATCACGTACATAAGGACCACGTATTTTGAATCTCTCAGGAATCGTTTTCAATAAACAACAATCACATAAAATGGAGGCGAACATAGTTTACATCACATGGGTCATGCACATACCTACGCTCCCATGATCAACAGACTTATTAACTTCTCAATAAGTCCTTATCTGACCTATGTCCTCGAGGTACCAATTTAAATCCCCCTCGTAGGCACACAAAGATAAGATGGCCCTGATCGAACGCCGACCTCCCATGATAGCAAGTATGGTAGGTATGTTATACACAATTAACTACATCTACCAAGCATTCACACATATTAGGTATTCCATAATATTGATAAAGGTATATTTCTCATTCCTATACCGTCCTTTCATGTTACACATTTACAAGTCCCCGATTTATATCCATTAAGGTTATCAACTCTTCTCACGTCATAATTTTAGTACTTATACCCTAACCCATAACATTATTCGGTTTACTACAAAACTCTAAGTTTTAATCCTCGACGTACTTCCAATCTCACAACTATATCCACAAATCAATAAGGGAAGGATTACACTCAATTATATAAGTCTTCTGGAGGTTCGAAATAAAATCAGGCCAAAAAGGCCATTATGTCAACTCGTTCGAACGAGGTCATTCGAACGAATGGCTTCAAACGAACTACCAACTCGTTAGAAGGGGTACTGTCATCTCGTTAGAAGTCTTGTTCAAACGAGGTCGTTCGAACGACCTGGATAGGTCTTCTAACGAGATGGCAGAATACACCCAGAAAATTCCCAATTCGTTTTTCTCACTTCTTCTCTTGTCTAAATTCACCCTAAGATTATCCAAGTTACGTTTTTAATGTTTGTAAACTATTTTTAGTCACCCTAGATCATTCCTTTACATACATTTGGGGTTAAATCTTACAAATTAACATGCCAAAATCATAAATCCCCAATTCTTGTCCCAAACCCTATGAACTTGAACCCGAAATTTAATTTCATAAAAGACTCCTTATTAATCTGTTTTCAGATCATCAATAGTTATGTTTTGTATAATGAATTCCTCCATAATCATTCTACATGCAAATTCCTACCCAAAACCACAAGTTTCACAATAATTCCATTGGGTGTCCTTCATCAAAATTTCCAAAAACATAAACAGTTTTTTACACTACACATGGAAGAAATATTCAATGCACTTAAAAATATCAAATCACTTGCCTCAGATTTTTTCTTCAGATGTGTTGTCGATGATTCGAGGTTGATTCTCTCCTTTTTTCAGTCACAATTCCTTTCCAATTTCTGGTGATGGGGAGATGGTTTGGTAAAGACCCTCTAGCCTCTCTTCTAACTTCTCTCAAAATCTCTGTCGCCCACTCTCTCACTTTTGGATGATAATGGCCTTAAAGGATCTTTTAATAATCTTTAATTTACTTCCAAAAATTTGTGGGTTTTAATTCCCTAATTTTTAAATTACCAAAATACCCTTCTAGGTTACCGGTTTGGCCTAAAAATATCCCGGAACCCAAACTAAACCCTCGGCTGGTGTTTTCTGACTATTTCGACCCTTCCGGAAACGTTGGCGCACTCAAAATGACCATTCGGTTTATAAAAATATAATTCACTTTTTAATTTAAATAATTTCATTCCTGACGCGACTGACACGCGCGTCCCAACTTAATTTTCCAAATTGTCGTATTTCAGCCTCGCGACGACTTTAATATTTTCAATACTCATGAAATATTCAATTTTTAACATCATAATCAAATACTAACTCACGTATCGCTAGTATTTATATCCGGATTAATTCTCAATTAATTTTCATTTAAATTCAATTAATCCCTTAAATAAAAATCAATAAAATTACGGGGTATTACATACTTCACCCCTAATAACAGAATTTCATCCCGAAATTCTAAACTAAAGAGTACCTGGTACAAATAACTCTGGATAACGCTCGCGCATCTCATCCTTGCGCTCCCATGTGGACTCCTCGGCATTATGATGCCGCCACTGAACACGTACTAATGGTACTATCTTTGACCTCAATTTTCGCTCGCTTTGGTCAAAAATAGCAATCGTCCCCTCCTCGTAGGAACTATCAGGCTGAAGATCGATTTCCTCTAAAGCAATGTGAGTATGGGCCAAATCGTCCCTAAGATATTTCCTTAGTGAGGAAATATGGAACACATCATGAATCCTATGCAAGTGCTCCGGTAACCCGAGTCTATAAGAAACTGGCCCAATCCTCTCGATGATAGGAAATGGCCCCACGTATCTTGGTGCCAGTTTCCCCTTCTTCCCAAAATGCATGATCCCCTTCATGGGAGATACTCTGAGTAACACATTGTTCCCCACCTTGAATTCTCTGAAGAACCTCTTGGCATCAGCATAGCTCTTCTGTCGGTCCTGAGCTACCCGAATACGACTCCATATCATCTCTATCCTTGCCAAAGTGTCCTGAATCACTTTCGGCCCAAGGAGTTTGTTATCCCCCACCTCTAACAAACATGCTGGGGAACGAAAAGGTCTACCATACAACGCCTCAAATGGAGCCATGCTAATGGTGAACTGGTAGGAGTTATTATAAGCAAACTCCACCAGTGGAAGGTACTGCTCCCAGCCACCCCCAAAATCTAGGATGCACATACGCAACATGTCCTCCAACATCTGATTTGTCCGATCTGTTTTCCCATCAGTCTACGGGTGATATGCCGTACTCAGCCGCAACTCTGTACCCATGGCTTCCTGGAAACTCTCCCAAAATCGTGAAATAAATATCTTGTCTCGGTCAGACACGATATTTAGAGGCACACCGTGAAGTCTTACTATCTCTGCAATGAAAATCTGGGCATACTATCCCGTAGTGTAATCTGTCCTTACGGGTAGAAAATGAGAAACTTTGGTCAATCTATCCATAATTACCCATATGGAGTCGTGACCCCTCTGTGACGTAGGTAACCCCATGATAAAGTCCATGGATATGCTCTCCCATATCCACATCGAAACCTCTAATGGCTGTAGAAGTCCTGTCGATCTCTGATGATCCACCTTTACTAGCTGACAAGTGGTGCATTTAGAAATGAACACGGTGATATCCCTCTTCATCCCGCTCCACCAATACTGTCGTATCATGTCTTGGTAAATTTTATCCCCACCAGGGTGTACCGTGAGCCGTACGACTCTGTCATTACCTCGTGTTGCAAGTCTTCCTCTTTCGAAATGACCAGTCTCCCATTGAAGCGTAATCCCCCGTCTGAGCCAATGGTATAGTACTCGGCTCCCTCTGCTAGTAATCAAACTATCTGCTCCTGACAGAATGAGTCATTTGCCTGGCCCTTTACCACTCTCGTAACAGTCCGAGGTGTAATAGTCATCACAGACATGAATGATCGGGCCACTGCATCCTGGTGTCCCAACTCCTTCCACTTAGCTTTCCACACCTCGACCACCTCATTTACTGGCCTACGGCTCAATGCATCTGCTACCACATTAACCTTCCCTGGGTGATATTGGATGTCGAACTGATAATCCTTCACAAACTCAATCCACCGACGTTGATGCATATTCAGCTCCTTCTGCGTGAAGAGGTATTGTAGAGACTTGTGGTCTGTGAATAACCAAAATTTCTCCCCCAGGAGATAGTGTCTCCAAACCCGAAGAGCGAATACGACTACTGCTAACTCCAAGTCATGTGTGGGGTAATTCCTCTTGTGAGGCTTAAGCTTACGGGAAGCATAACCTATGGCCTGACTCTCCTGTTGTAGCATACCTCCAAGTCCTTGTAAGGACGCATCAGTGTAGACTAAATACTCAACTCCCGGTCTGGACAATGCTAACATAGGCGTTGAGGTCAAATTGTCCTTCAACTCATCGAATGCCAACTGAAAGGCATTGCTCCAGATGAATGGCACACTTTTGCGAGTCAGATGTGTCAAAGGACCCGCTATCTTTGAGAAACCCCGAATAAACCTCCTGTAGTATCCTGCTAAGCCCGAGAAACTATGTATCTCAATCGGTGTCGTGGGCTGTCCCCACTCCCTCACCGCGGATATCTTCCCCGGATCAACGGATATCCCCGGTCTGAAATGATATACCCCAAAAACTGAACCTCATTCAGCCAAAACCCACATTTTTCGTACTTTGCATAAAGCTCGTTCTGACGCAACGTCTATAAAACCTGCCTCAAATTCTTGGCATTCTCCTCCTCTGCCTGGGAGTAAACCAGAATGACATCAATAAAGACAATAATGAACTGATCTAGGAACTCTCTGAATACCCAATTCATCCAATCCATAAACACGACTGGAGCGTTGGTCAAGCCAAAAGGCATAACTCGAAATTCATAAGAACCATATCTCATCAAGAAAGCAGTCTTCGAAATGTCTTATTCCCTGATACGCAACTGATGGTATCCCGGTCGTAAATCAATCCTTGAGAATAAGCAAGCTCCTCTCAACTGGTCAAATAAGTCATCGATTCGGGGCAACGGATACTTATTCTGTATCGTGACTTTACTCAACTCTCGATAATCTACACATAATCTCAACGATCCATCCCTCTTCTTTACGAATAACACAGGGGCACCCCATGGAGAAGTACTCCTTCGGATAAACCCCTGACCCAATAACTGTTCTATCTGATCCCTTAGCTCTCGCATCTCCGCTAGAGCCATATGGTAAGGTGCGGGGGCAATTGGCCGAGTGCTCGGTGTCAAATCGATAACAAAATCTATCTCTCTACTAGGAGGTAATCCAGGTATATCCTTAAATACATCAGCGAACTCACTAACAACGGGAATCGAATCAAGAGGTATCACCACTTCCTTAGAGGTCTCCTCCTCTATGTAATACAAGTGTGTGGACGATCCTCCCTCGGGGCGAGGCATCGCCACTAAAAACATCTCCCGCCCGAGAATGGAAAAAATAATACTCCTACTGAAACAATCAATCATGGCTCGATACGCAACTAGCCAATCCATACCAACTATCGCATCGTACTCAGTCATCTCTAATACTAGCATATCAGCGGGTAAAGTAAATCTCCCTATCTCTATACCCACACCTCTACAAATAAGGGAAATCACGAAACCCTTACTCAATGGTGAATCTATGCAAGTAACCGTTCTCTCCGCAGTGTCTAACAACCCCAAAGTGCGTGAAAATCTCGTGGCAATGAAACAATGTGTGGCCCCCGTATCAAATAAAATACGCCCCATGGTCCCCTGAATAGAGAACATACCCTCAATGGCAGGTGGATCCTGTGGAACTGTGGCATGCTGGATTTGATAAACTCGCTCGTACTATAGCTGTCCCTACTGGACTGGGACTGCTGGGATGGGTGGCAAAGCTGGCATCTGTGGTGGTGCTGGGAGGGCGGCGAGAAACATAGGTCTCTGGGGCTTCTGTCGAGCACCCTGTTGCTGCTGATGTGGGGCCCTGCCCCTATCAGGACATTCTTGGCGATTGTGGCCAATCTTGCCACAAATGAAGCATTTCCCCTAAAAGTTTCCCCCTCTCTGACCCTGATTCCCACGGCCCTGGTGGCCGTTACCATTCCTCCCCTGGCCATGCTGGCCTTGATGAAACTGCTGTTGTTGGCCCTGCTGGCCGTGCTGTCCTGTGGGCCATGCTGACCCTGATGGCCCTGACAAAAACCTCCCTGACCATTCCTAAAACCCCCAGATCTGAACCTCTTAAAATCCCCCTGCTGGGAACCCTGATCTCCCTGCCTATGCTGACCCTGAGCAGATTGTGCCCCGCTGGTACCATTTCCCTCTGTCCTTCCCTAATGGCTGGACTCTTCTGACCGCTTACTCTCTGACATGTGAAAGCGTTGGTCCTAGAAGTGAAGCAGTGTTGCGTTAACCACATCAGAATAAGTAGCCAACGAGAGATTTCCCAACAAGTGCTGACGGATCCTCTAAGTCAACCCATCCATGAATTTCTAAATCTTCTTCTCCTCGGTTGGAATCTCATCAGGAACGATGTTCAAGAGATTAGTAAACTCAGCCTCATACTCAGCCACGGTCCTCCCCTCCTGCTTGAGGTTCATTAACTTCCTCCACATTTCAGTGTGAACGGCTGATGGAAAATACTTGCGGTCGAACCGCACCTAGAACTACTGTATATACAGGGCATCTCTATCCTCTGGGGTGGTAATGGACTCCCACCATTGCAACGCTTATCCTACTAGCTTAAAAGTAGCCAGTATCTGTTTATGTACCTCCGTGCACTCATACATCCTCAAATGCCTTTAATGTCCTTCTTCCACTGGCTGGATACAACAACATCGGAGCTACCTGCAAACTCCAGAGGGTGTGATTTCTGAAAAGCATCTCGAACACGTTCCCAAATAGACGGGAATGCATGAGCCTGAACTGGCAATACTGCCGGCGCCTAGGGTGGTGCCTTCTGTACAACAGCAAGGGCGGCATTTACCACTTGGGCTACAATAGCGGCAACCTCTGCTGCATTCATGGTGCCCTGGACTGGTGCAGGCTATGGCTCGGGCTGAGCATCCCTAGGAACTCGCTGTGCACGTCGTGGAGGCATCTGAAATGAGAGTAAAGTCTTATAAGTTCACAATTATTATCTCAAAATAGCTGAAGAGCGAAACATACACAAAAGAATACAACAATCCTAAAATATAGGGCTCTACATCAAAGAATGCTCAGCGAAAACATAACAAGCCGTACAGATCCTAAGGACACTAGAACTTGATGCTTTGATACCACCTGTGACACCCCGACTAATTAAATACAGGGTAGCTACTCTTTTATTCAAATTAATTCCAAATGTCAAGTTGGTTCAGTTCGTAGCATCACTGTCGAAAATGTTTTAACAATTACTAGCCACCTAATATTTAAAAAGTGAGTTGTCAATTTTAATTGAATTCGATTTACATACAACCAAATTAAATTATGAATTACTGATACCACAACCACATCACGTTCACAATAAATAGCGATGTAATAAACTGAATCTGGAGGAATACACCTCACAACAATCCGAATACTGAAATAAACAAATACAAGCCTGAATCATTAATTTAATTACAACCCAAAATATAAAATAAAAATTGAGTAAATAAGATGTTTCTGAAAGGAAAGGGGCCACATGACCTACAGATGAATAAATCTGAAATACAGTCAAGATAGAAAATGGAGGCGTCTACTATCAAGGTCCTGTAACTCCCACAGCAGCTACAGCACGTCATCAGAATGGAACTCCTATGCTTGGTGTCCTTATGGCTGGGCACCTAAAAAGGTTTTTACAAAAATAGATTTGAAAGCAAACGGGTCAGAGCCTGGTTGTAAACAATAGTTTAAAATACAGCAAGTGATTTAATATAATTAAACAGTGAATATAAAGTACATGATAGTACGTGCACTCACATGAGTTCCTCACGTCTCAACTAATTGTGCACTCCTATCGTACCCATACCCGTTCTAGTTATTCCCCTATCTAACTAGCCCAATACGCAATCTAACATTTCTATACGATTCATGATTTAAGTCCCGACATCTTAATTTAAATAGAGAGTTTTACTTTCCTTCTAAGTTCCCATATTATTCATGCTAATCACTAGAGATTTTCCATTTTTAACTCTACAAAAATGTTGTTATTAATCACACTTACATTTATTCATGACAGTTCATTTCAATTAGCAGTATATTATTCTCATCATAAATATACAATACTGGCACCCGAGACTAAGTTGCGGTGCACACATACTCTGCTATCCAATCCCAGTACATCACGTACATAAGGACCATGTATTACGAATCTCTCAGGAATCGTTTTCAATAAACAAAAATCACACAAAATGGAGGCGAACATAGTTCACATCACATGGGTCACGCACATACCTACGCTCCCACGATCAACAGACTTATTAACTTCTCAATAAGTCCTTATCTGACCTATGTCCTCGAGGTACCAATCTAAATCCCCCCCGTAGGCACACAAAGATAAGATGGCCCTGATCGAACGCCGACCTCCCGTGATAGTTAGTATGGTAGGTATGTTATACACAATTAACTACATATACCAAGCATTCACACATATTCGGTATTCCATAATATTAATAGAGGTATATTTCTCATTCCTATACCGTCCTTTCATGTTACACGTTTACAAGTCCCCGATTTATATCCATTAAGGTTATCAGCTCTTCTCACGTCGTAATTTTAGTACTTATACCCTAACCCATAACATTATCCGATTTACTACAAAACTCTAAGTTTTAGTCCTCGACGTACTTCCAATCTCACAACTATATCCACAAATCAATAAGGGAAGGATTACACTCAATTATATAAGTCTTCTGGAGGTTCGAAATAAAATCAGGCCAAAAAGGCCATTCTGTCAACTCGTTCGAACGAGGTCGTTCGAACGACCTGGACAGGTCTTCTAACGAGATGGCAGAATACGACCAGAAAATTCCCCATTCATTTTTCTCACTTCTTCTCCTCTCTAAATTCACCCTAAGATTATCCAAGTTACGTTTTTAGTGTTTGTAAACTATTTTTAATTACCCTAGATCTTTCCTTTACATACATTTGGGGTTAAATCTTACAAATTAACATGCCAAAGTCATAAATCCCCGATTCCTGTCCCAAACCCTATGAACTTGAACCCAGAATTTAATTTCATAAAAGACTCCTTATTAATCCGTTTTCAGATCATCAAAAGTTATGTTTTGTATAATGAATTCGTTCATAATCATTCTACATGCAAATTCCTACCCAAAACCACAAGTTTCACAATAATTCCATTGGGTGTTCTTCATCAAAATTTCCAAAAACATAAACAGTTTTCTACACTACACATGGAAGAAATATTCAAGGCACTTAGAAATATCAAATCACTTGCCTCAGATTTGTTCTTCAGATGTGTTTTCGATGATTCAAGGTTGATTCTCTCCTTTTTCCGGTCATAATTCCTTTCCAATTTCTGGTGATGGGGAGATGGTTTGGTAAAGACCCTCTAGCCTCTCTTCTAACTTCTCTGAAAACCTCCGTAGCCCACTCTCTCACTTTTGGCTGATAATGGCCTTAGTGGATCTTTTAATAATCTTTAATTTACTTCCAAAAATTCGTAGGTTTTAATTCCCTAATTTTTAGAATTACCAAAATACCCTTTTAGGTTCCCGGTTTGCCCTAAAAATGTTCCGGAACCCAAAATAAACCCCCGGCTGGTGTTTTCTGACTATTTTGACCCTTCCGGACCCGTTGGCGCACTCAAAATGACCATTCGGTTGATAAAAATATAGTTCACTTTTTAATTTAAATAATTTCGTTCCTGACGCGACTGACACGCGCGTCTCAACTTAATTTTCCAAATTGTCGTATTTCAGCCTCGCAACAACTTCAATATTTTCAATACTCATGAAATATTCAATTTTTAACATCATAATCAAATACTAACTCACATGTCGCTAGTATTTATATCCGGATTAATTCTCAATTAATTTTCATTTAAATTCAATTAATCCCTTAAATAAAATCAATAAAATTACGGGGTATTACATATAACTCATCTTACCACGATGAGTTAGCCAATTAGATTCAATTTCCTCCACATATATGTGGAATTCATAATAACCATGAATATTACAACCAGATAAGGTTCCATAAGTAGGATGGTCGTGAATCGCCTACATCGCCACTGCTTTAAGTGTGAAATCTTCACCCTTATAAGAGTCAAATGTCGTCATGACTTTATCCCACAACTCTTTAAGTCCGTCGATTAATAGGAATAAGAATATATCAATATCATCATCGGGAGCCTTCGTCCCGAGTATCAATAGAGATAACAATATGAACTCCTTTCACATGCACAGCTTCGAAGGGAGGCTTAGAGGCGCTATGAGAACTGGCTAATAACTCTAATTAGTACTTAAATTACCAAAAGCATTAAGCCCATCGATTGATAATGCATGAAGAAAATTGCGCAATAAAATTACAGTGTCATGCATTTGAAATTTTCCAGATGATTGAATTAATTGGATGACGCATCAGATTCCCACCCACCTTGCATAGATCATGCCATGTCATGGCCTTTGCTATCCATGACGCACTGAAAAACCATTGTAACTATGGCCCGATAGAAAAATACTTCAAAATATTTTATGGAACTTGCGAGTATTTGTAATATTTTTACAGACTTGAATTTTTTATTTTCACAAGGCACATATCTTGGCTCACTAAATACAAGACACTCATTCTTATTTTTGTGCTCATTGCGATAAAATATGCAATCATAAATGCATACATGAATTAGTTTTTACTTCATATCCAAACCCTTCAATCTCTTCTTTATGCCAGGGTAATTGTGTGGTAATGTGTTCTCTTTTAGGAGAATGTCTTTAACAAACATAAGAATTCCAATTATGTTGTTACCTGAAAAACTAAATTGACTCTTTAAATTATGCTAATCGATTATTAAGTACAATATTGAGTGACCTTTTTCATAATTTTTATACAAAGGTCTAGCTCCATCAGCTTTCAACCGTATCTATTCCCGATCTTCGGGTAATTCAGCATCAATTTGTTCATTGACTTGGTCATAATGCACATTATCCGTATCCTTAGGCTAGTGGTTTTGGTCGCGGTGGACTCCATAAGCATCATTAATTTTGTCGGTCAAAGGATGATGTACTAGAGATTCATACACCATTTACACCTAGTGGAGTTCCGTCAGGCGGCCATGTACTTGTAATTCTTTCATAACATATGGTACATTATTTTCCCCATGGAATGTCCATATATTGTATAAATGGAAAATGTAAGTCTTTGGAAGACGTTAAATTGTTGTTACTAATGTCGAACACGAAATCTTATCACTATTATAATTTCAATATGCATTTTTAATAAATTCCTAGACACCCTTCACATGATTAGTAGATACTTTGTGACTCTCTCCTATCCACTGGGTATTGTGGGTAATCCATTCAACAGTATTCAAAATTCAAAACAAATTCAAAGAAAATTCATTAAACTCGACCAAAAAGAAATATTACAAGTCAGCGTACGTGGATAACAATTATGCACAAAATTTTCTTGGTGTAGGCATTTGTGAGGGAAATGTTCTAGGAGGAGGCATTTGGGAGGAAAATATTCCAAGGGGAGGATTGGGGAATGTTTGAGGCATTTGAGTGGGTAACCCTATTTTTTACTTAAGAGTTTGACCAACTCGTAGATTGTATTTGTCAAGAGTGCCTTGTCCTTCCAAAGCTCTAACATCTCTCCTTTTGCCTTGACACCTTCTTCTAACCCCCTCGCCACCTCCCCCCTCACTGAAGAGATCATGTCTAATAAAGGTGCATTATTTTATATTCTGGTACTTGGCATACATGAGCCCACACCCCTTATCCTCCCCTTGTGCTCCCTCCCAAACACCTTAGTTAGGTCATCTGATTGAATGTCATTAAGATTACACTCAGACTGACTATTGGACATGCCTTCTATCATTTTTATAATAAAATATCATATTTAGGACTATTATTTTAACAATAACAATATTATAACGTGTACATATATGATAACTAAATTAAAACTCACCAAAGTTGATGCTAGTTTGTCTGGAAATTTGTTTGTCCCTTTTTTCGTTGGGCATGCAAGTAGAAATTGACCCGATTAGATTCTTTAACTTCTTCCAGAGTTTCTTTGGTCCGTTCATAAATTCACCCTTAATATCATCATAAGGTTTTGCCTCGATTCTATGGGTATCAACCTTTTTTATTTGTTCAGTGTATTTCTTACCCTCTCATTCAGTTTTCCTTCTGTGTCCTCATTCTCCAAGAATTGTTCCCTTGGTCAGTGGGCATTTCAATATTTTGGAAAACTTTGCCTTTCAGACCTAAATATCAAAACTTGTTGCCTTCTCGGGGAAAAATTCTTTTGAAGGTTCTTCTGATAGGTTTTCTAAGCATTAGCTACCTTGGAAAGAAACTTTGGGTTTGAATTAATTGGGAATGAAAATGTCTTATTAAGTTGCTCCCAAATGTCATCCTTTAAGGCATGATTAACCTTCTTCTAGTTTTTTGTCCCCCCAATGCCCGCAGTCATCTTTTAGAAAGACAAATAATTAAAAAGATATATGTCACCATTGTCACCGGTTGGATTATCCGCGCCAACGTAAAAACCAATGCGCTTCTTTAGGTTAGCTTAGGATCCCTCGGCAACAGAAATTGGGGGTGTCGGATTATTAAGGGTTTCTTGATTTTCAACTCGGAGATGGAGTAGAATGAATCGCCAGCAGAGTAGAGTATTGATATCCCAGAGGAGTTTAGAATTGTGCTTAAGGTGTAGGAGAGCGCCCATTTGGCGGTGTTCTGCTATTTTGTTGATTATTATCGTTTATGTTCAACATTTCCTACAATTAAAAAAAATACCGATGTAGGTGAGAAAATACATTTATGACTATATATATATATATATATATATATATATATATATATATATATATATATATACCTTTTCAACAGCTTTTAAAATATGATCGTTTGTATCTGATTTCCATCTAATCAGTATTAGATTTTAAAAATCTATGAAATTTTGCATGTGGCCAAGTAGGTGAAAGTGTATATATGATTGACGTATAAAGGTCCATGATATGAACTCGAAATCCTTTCATCTTCAACTTATTTACGAGTTCATTTTTAATATGCATATGTCGCGAGACATCGCAATCTGGGTGAATGCTCTATTTACGGAATTGTATCTACAAAGGATGAATATTTTTTTCAGCCTTTTCTAACTCCGTCACTAACGTTAGTGCCCGGTTGGAATTATTCACAAAAAATATATTCTCTACTGCATCATCCCAGCATTCTAACAATGAAAACAGAATACAATCGAACAGATAGTCTTGCCAGAGATCAACTCCATGATTTGTAAGGTAATTAAATTGTTCACTTTTCTATTACCATACTGGTAAATCGTAGTTCCCTCTATATGGCGCGCACTAATGAAAGGTGTTTTATTGAGGTCAGAATGCTCCCTCTTATACTCTTTTTTACATTAATTACTACTATGACTCATTTCTCCTGAGAAACTATATATAAGGGGGTGAATATGAGTCTTAAAGGTAAAGACACAACAAGTTATGGCTCTAATTAATCCTAAACAAATTATAATTTTCCATCCGATCAATCAGACACAACAGTTTAAGTTCATTTTAATTTAATTAAACCTAAAATTACTATTTGTCCACCAAATGAGCAAGCCCTTCCACCAATTTGTGTTCACCCAAATAATAACAATTTAAGGAATGGAAGAACACGATCATAACAAGTTGACCAAATGAATCTATTCTAAACACTTAGTCTTTAAGATAGGGTAGTCATTAAAACAAACAATTAATTAAAGGTTTATTATGAAGAAGTAACAAAGTGAGCACTTTAAGTATCCATTATCTGTATCAAACCATAATCATTCAACACAATCCACAATAACTATAAACCCAACAATCCAACACAAGTTTATTCCGTACTCCTTCTAAATTTTCTACTAGATTGATTTTCAAGATCATAATCATTAAACATGAGATTTCATATACAATTATACATTAAGGATTACATATACAAATGAGTATCCATTCAAACTTCCAAATGTGGTATTCAAGACTCCTCTAAACCCCTTGTTTCGAGTATTGCCCACTTATACTAATCAAAATTATTTGAAGGCCTAATCTAATGCAAAATTTGATTCGACAAGTGGAAGTGATAGAGCTACCAAGTTAAATGAACCAAAAAAGTGAGTTTTGATTTATTAAACAAGGTGAGTTTACGTAAACACTTATAATAGTTATCACTAATGAGTGATAAAATACGTATTAATGAAAATAAAAATCTTGCCAAAATTTTAGTGTGTGGACATTTTAGGAAGGAGTAAGACTATTGATGGTGTATTTAAAGAACATTTTCCATTTGTGTGGAACGTGTGTTAAACACTTCTGAAAGAGATGTGTATATTTGTCTTCAAAATTTAAGTTAGTTGGTTATGCATAAAATGTTGGATTATATTTAATTCATAATAGTCTGGTTTCATAATAAGGAATTGTGTAATTTCATAACAATGCCAACTAAAATGTTATTATTCATAAATTCAATAGTAATTTTATAACAATACCCAATAAAAGGGTAAAATTTTCCAAAAATCATTAATCAAAATTGAACAATAACCTAAATATATATTTTCATACCATGAATTTCATACCAACAACCAAGCACAATATATAATTTCTCAAAAATCATGAGTCATTATTAATGACAAACGCACATAGACAATGAAACATACACACACACACACACATAAGTTGAAACACACACGTACACACTGAATCAGGAGCGGGCGCACACACCACACACATAGAATCATGCACACACATACATGCACACACTGAACACAAATAAACACAAATTAAACAAATGGAGAGAGAAGCTATAAATGTACTACGAGAGAGAGAGAGAGAGAGAGAGAGAGAGAGAGAGAGAGAGAGAGAGAGAGAGAGAGACTAATAATTTGACAAAAATGGAGAGGAAGAGGGTTTGCCGAGAGAGAGAGAGAAAGGGCAAGGGTGAAATGAAATGGAAAAGGTATGTTTTTATTTATACCTAAATAGAGTCACGATCTAAACTGTAACCCGATCTGTGACTCACAAATGACTTAAACATGGTCATGATTTTTTACCATGGACCATGTACTGTGACTAATTTGAAATGGATTTAGGGTCACGGTTATAAATCGTGACCAATGTTCAGCATTATAATGGGTCACGAGGATTCATAGTTTTAGATCGTGACCCTGAAGTTATGGCGTCTGGCCATGAGCCTTAATCCTGGTCACTGTATATGGTCACGGGTGGGTCACAATTGTTGATCGTGACCACTAATCTAATAAAATAAGCGGGAAATTTAGCGCACTAATGGGTCACATGGGAGTCACGGGTTTGGACCGTGACCCCTTTGGTCATAACTATTGATCGTAACTAACCCCTAAATGAGGCCACCCACAACCCGGGTCACTTATTTAGTTATGATAAATAGTTAAGGGTCACGGTCCAAAACCGTGACCCATTTTACTGTGACCATTTTCAATTTTTGGTGTTAATAAGTTCTGGAGCACCACGAAATTTGTGGGGGGAAGCCTAAGTCTCTGCCAATTATATTCTCAACAAAGTGCCTCACAAGAAAACTCACAAAACACCTTATGAATTATAAAGGGTCCGAAGACCTTGCAATAAAAATTTAAAAGTGTGGGGGTGTTTAATAAAGGTAATAGTTCCTAAACCTAAAAAGGTCAAAATAGGACCAAAATTATTGACTGTATGTTAATTAGTTATGCAAATAATCGCATGGCATATTAATTTCTTGTTTGTAAATATGAGATTCTGGATATTTATATTAAAACGATTATTGAATCAAGGGATGCTTCATTTTTTGAAAATGAATTTTCATATAACATGACTCGAGAATCAAGTCCAACAAAAGGAAAAATGATGCTACAACTAACCATAGTCATCAAGAGTTTCCAATTGATGAGCCTAGATGTAACAAAAGGGCAAGAACATCATCTTCCTTCGGTCTGAATTTTCTAACATATTTATTAGAAAATGACCCGCAAACATACAAGGAATTAATATTTTCACCAGAAGCTTCAAATTGGAAAGAAGCAATTAACAGTGCAATTGAATCCATAATGAAAAATCATACCTGAGAACTAGTGGATCTTCCACCGGGTTCTAAACCCTTGGTGTACAAATGGATCTTCAAAAGGAAGATAGAAGTTGATGGATCAATTGATAAGTATAAATCAAGACTTGTTGCTAAAGTATATAAACAAATAAAAAGGTTGGATTATTTCGACACTGATTCACCTATCACATGAATTACGTCCATTTGAATGTCAATAGCGATAGCATCATTAAATGGACTTTAATTAAATCAAATGGATGTAAAACAAAATCTTAAATGGTGAGTTAGATAAATAAATATATATGGAACAACCCGAAAGGTTTATTGCTCCAGGACAATAAAGGAAAGAATGTAAGCTTGTTAAATCACTTTATGGATTAAAACAAACACCAAAGCAATGGTATGATAAATTTGATAATGTTATGTTATCAAATGGTTTTAACATAATAAGTGCGATAAATATGTTTATTCAAAAATAACTCTAATAAAGGGTAGCAACCTTGATATTATCAAGGATACCAAACGCATATTGGCTAGTCGATTCAACATGAAAGACTTAAGCGCCGCCGACATGATAATAGGAATTAAAATTTCCATAACATCCGATGGACTTATATTATCGTAATCTCATTACATCGAGAAAATACTTGAGAAGCTTAAAAGGTATAATATTAGTCCTAGGAAGACACCAGTTGATATAAATATTCATTTAGCCAAAAATAATGGAAACATCATATCTCAATTAAAGTACTCTTGTATAATAAGCGTTTTAATATATATCATGAATTGCACTAGACTTGATATAACACACTCAATAAGTAAGCTAAGTCGTTATATGAGTAACCTAGGAAATGATCACTGGAAAGCAATAATGAGAGTTTTAAATTATTTAAAACATACTCAAAATTATGGACTGAACTATTCAAGATATCCACCTGTACTTGAAGGTCATTACAATGTAAATTGGAAATCTGATACAAAAGAATCTAAGTCCACGAGTGGATATGTCTTTACCCATGTTGGTGCATTCGCATCTTGGAAATATTTTAAACAGGCGTGTATTGGTAGATCTACAATAGAATCTGAATTCATTGCATTAGATAAACCTGGAGAAGAAGTAGAATGGCTTTGAAACTTCTTGGAAGATGTTTGTCAAAACTTGCGATCGTTATATGTGTACATTATGATAGCCAATCGGCAATTGGAAGGGCACAAAATCATATGTATAACGAAAAGGCACATCACATTTGGCATAAACACAATATCGTTAGACAATTGCTCTCAAATGGAATTATCTTAATTAACTTTATAAAGTTAAAACATAATATTGTGTATCCGCTTACCAAAGGTTAGAGTTGAGAACAAGTGGAAAGATCATCGAAAGAAATGGGTTTAAAGCCTAAACATTTAATAAGAGTCGATATAGTGGCAACCCAACTGCTAACTTGAGATCCCAAGATTTAGATTCAATGGGAAAACCGAACTATATTGTATTCAATACGCATTGGAGGATTTTTTCCTACCCATTCCAAAGATGAGATAGTGCATATCTGCCATGAGAAATAGGATAAGTTACGCTTCTAATGATTTTCATACCTTGGATAACATCTAAGTAGGGTATTGTAGGATACTCTTTATTGAAATCACCTACGTGAGTAAGAAGGGGTCCACTTCTATGACAATATTGAAAGTTACAATTCTCTAGTATACTCATGGAACTAAGGGTTCTTCATGGCCAAAATGAACACAAACGTGAGAACTAACCCTATTCAGAAAAATAGTATATGAATACTATTGTCTAGATTTACAAAAATGGTTGACAGTTCAAATACGTCAATTCTACAAACTAACCAAGTAAATTCGATATTATATCACTAGGGAAAGTTCAAGGATACTAAGATACTTAACCCGATACAGTATTTTCCCATCTTTACTAGAAGTAGTGTTTGCATTTTTATTAGCATGTAGTAAAGACAATTTTCATTCATATGGGGGATTGTTGGAAATGAGTTTGAAAAAAAAGCAAATGAACAACTTTAGGCTCAATTTAAATTATGACCCACACTCCGATTTACTAAGGACCATGCATAAACACGTTCTTCTCCGTGAGAAGTATAATGTAATATATTTACTTATCCAAAACCATTAAAATGAATAAAAAAATAACCCATTTAAATGAACGAAACTTAATAAATTGGGTGTATAAACTACTTGTCCCACATTAGAACTTTCTAAGAAAAGTGAAGTGTTTATATACAAAAAATTTGGTCTTAAGGATTGGGACCCCACACGGGCGTTCCATTCGGCTTACCGGCTCAGCTCGGTCTGGGCTTGGGCTTCTAAAAATCCTTCATTTTTTGGACCAAATGAATTGAGTTTATGGATCGTGTTTTAACCCCGACTATTTATCTGTTTGGACACGACATTTACAATCCGTTGTAATTGTTCGTAACTATTTTGTCTGTCCAACAGTCACAAAAAAATCTATAAATAGAATATGTTTCTTCATTTGAATTTACGAAAATATAAAAATTCTCACCTCTTTTGTTTCACTGCATTTCACAATGATGAGTTCGAGTATTGCAGAAAAATTACGTTTAATGGGGTTTGAAGATTAAAGTGCTTCCTCTTCAACTCGATATCCGTTCTATCTTGGGAGATGATAATTCACAACCTTAAGTACTTTGGAGGGAATTATTTCGTCTTAACGACATCGTGGGTATCACAGGGCTCAAATTCTTTTTATATTATTTTTTTATTATTATCGCAGCAATAAGTAAGTTTTTTGTTCATATTTTGTTTTATTTATTCAGTATATAATAAAACCGTCTCCTTTTTATTCTGTTTCTGTGGGTATCTTGATGTGTTTTCTGTTCTTTATATAATTTTATGTTGTGTGAAAACTTGGAAAGTTTCTCTCTAAAACATTTTGTCATTTTAAGTGCATTTTTCAGAAATTTTGAAACAGTTTGGTAAGCCTATGTTAAAATCCATTAGTTAAACGAAATAAAAGATTCTGCTTGGATAAAAAATCAAAATATAATATTGTTATTTTCCTTATATTAATGAAAATTATAATTACATTTCTGATGGAAGCAATTTGAAGTTTCAAATAGTGGCAATAAAAAAGTAACCAATATAGGACCATTGGATCTTAGAAAGTCCTCATGCCCGTTTGGTTCGTGGTAAAGTTGGATGGAATTTGATTCCATTCACAGATTCCTGAGAAAGTGAAAGATAAAATTATTTGGTTGGAGATTAAGTTAGATGGGAATGGGGGTCCCGATGGAATAAGATTATCAAATTGGTGAAAAAGTGGGTGGAATAAAAATCCATCAATATAGGTGGGATTTAAACTTTCCCACGAAAATCCTTAAAATTTTATTTTTTTCAAAGACAACAAAACCCTTCTAATAAACATATAAAATTACGAAGGTTGCCTTAAAAATACTTTCTCCACTACACCTACGTTAATTAATACGAATTGCTTGGCCTCTAAACATAACCTTTTTTTAATTAGTAGCTCCTGAGAAACGTCGAAAACATTGATTATATGAATATGATTGAAATATTAAATGATGTTGTTATTTCGTATATATAAAGACCTTTTGCATTATAAGACTTATTCACGATTTAACAAGCATTAACTATGACTATAGCCTCCCGTACAAACATATGATTTATATATAGCATAAAAAAAATATTATGCTAAATATTATCGCTCTTTTGACTATATATTATTTGTGTATGAAATATTTTCATTAATATGTGATATGAACGTGACTCGTAATTTTGACACGAATACTATTCATAATTTTGATATGAACACAATACAACTTCGTATCAAAATTATGAACAAATTATATGGTTTTTTTTGTATATTTAATATTTATTATTTATTATTTTATATAGTTTTTTTATTTAGTCTCATTTCTAAATAGTTGGGAACTTATCCTGTTTATTTTTTAAATTGTATTAAGTTCCATAACCACCCAAAAACACGTCCAATCGCCTTGTAACTGCCTCTAACCACTCTTCTTCTTTTTCGCAGAGAATGGCACTTGTCCCATATTTATTACAACATGACCAACAAATAAAAAAATAATAACATGGGAGTGACCACAAATTAATCCTAAAAATGGGACTTAATAATAAAGATCCCTATTTTATATTAATTTATACAAACAAGATTTATAGAAGGGCATTGTTGGTATTTAATTCATTTTCCATATATGAATCAAAAACAAGATTTTGATTATATGTCGGAATTCACTGGTCAACCAGACGGGGGGATAGGATTCCAATTCCCAGTAAAATGTTTCCCAGTAATCACAACCCACCCAAAATATTATCACGAACCAAATGGGGCCTCAAAGTCTAATGTTTATACTGTTAATGTCCTTTATTCTCCATGTTTTCAATTTTTTTAGTTTATCTTCATTTTAGGATCTTGAGTTTACCACACTTTTTCTCAGTTACACTACATTTGAAACAACTCTATCAAACAGCCTAAAAAATTTAATTTTCCTTGATGTTTTAATTGATGCCATTTTTAGTTTCTTAAATTTTCTCCTGCACATTTTTAAAGAACTTTGTAAGAAGATTGTTCCCATTTTATTTCAAAACTTATCATTAAAATTATAAATTATGACCAAATTATAACTTCTTATTTGAAATAGTAGTTGTGTGGATTCATATTTAACAAATTTAATTTTTCACATATCTCTTTGTCACAATTTAATTTGATTTTTTGTTTGAAAAAGAAAAAAAGATAAACGTGTTTGACAAAATGTTCATGTGTATATTCAAAGCTTTTGTGAAGGCACTATGTCTACACCTTATTTTTATTTCAGTTGGTTTGGTGGGTGTATTGTAGTGTTATGCGTTTTATAAGAATGAAAGATACCAAAAGGGAGGGTCCTTGCCAAGGGGGAAAATGAGAGAGATGGAATGAGTTTTTTATCACAAGAAAAGCATATATATTCTATTAAAATGAGGAATATCCTCAAGAAACATATACAAGGGACAAATAAAAGGTACAATACATTGGACTACGTAATATAAGACACTACACCAAAATGGGCGAATTGTCACGATCGAAAATCTTGACAACTCGAACTTGTCACAGTCATAAATCGTGACACGAAATTCCGTGACACATTTTTTCTTGTCACAATCATATCAAGGTCAAAGTCCATGACACGTTCGTGACAATTGATAACTTGTCACAAACTTTGACCTTGACAAATCCATGACAAAGGGAACTCGTCCACCTTACGTACCATCCCAGTGTTGCTCGATACAATTCCGATGAGCCTCGACTTTCCCACCCGAGAGCTCACCCCCCGAGTATAATCCTTGTGATCTCGCCTGAGCACTTAGCTTAGTGCGTCCGTAGCCATAGATGACTTGTCAGCCTCACTCTGAGTGTTATGCACTTCTTTAAGCTTTTTCTAGAACAACAAAAAAGTACACGATTAGATAAAATTATAAAAAAGTATGTGATTATAATTTTTATTTTTATAACATAATTAAAATTTTAACTTACAATAGTGGTGTCAAGTTTGTATCCACATACTTATCCTTCCCTTTCTTCGTTTGAATTGCCACATAGGCGTTGAGTCTATATGGCTTACCCCTGGGACAACTCCCCGTCTCCTGAAATAAAATAATGCAAAATTAGTAAATTAGTATATAATTATTACTAAATAGAATAAAATCAAATTAAAATGAAAGAACATTCAGAACTTATGATCCACTGCTCCACCTCGGCATAATACGTATGCCCGAAGTAGTGCACGTTGACCTTCTTGGCATGATTTGCCCTCCCCGATTGATGAGAGAACAATTTCCTCTTCGAGACCTCATTACTGACAAACTGTTGCCAGTTTGCCAATGTTTTTGGCTCCTTCGAGGGTACCATGTCCCAAAGTCGTAAGATGGACCAAAGTATCGTACTGATGTGGCAAAAATCGAGCGTCGATGTAGATATGATAATCATTGTTATCAGCTTTCGACCGCAATGCAAAAAACCCAAACTATGACTACACTCTTTATGGGAGTATAGCGTCCAGTCCGGGTATTGAAAATCCACAGGGAATGTTTGATAGATTTTAATTGATTTATCACTTCTAAAATAAAAGTGTAAAAGGTGATGGAGGTTTAAATGGGAAAAAGGGGGAAAATAAATAAAACTAGACAAGATCAACAAAACAGGATTAAGGTTACATCCCCGCCTTGGGATAAACAATGGGTAAAAAATATTTCGGTTCGAAAACATTTAACCGAGCATATTTAATTAATTATAAACATCAAACATGAAGAAGATTAATTCAACAATAAAATATTTAACATTTAATTGAAAATGGTCAAACGTGGATTAAATTCGTATTATCGCTTTAAACACTAACGTCGCAAGACAAAGAGAGTTTGACGCGTAATATTCCAATTTTAATACACGAGGTTTCCATTAAATGCGTTTTAACCCAAAACCTAAATTTCAAAGCTCGAGACCCATTAACGGAGGGAATATGACCTCAACCCTTAAACCAGCTACTAGACATGAATAAAACAAGAAATAAACCTAGTTGACAAATGAAAACAACTAATTAACCATAAAAAAGGGTAAATGTAAGGCAAGTAAATAACAAAAACAAAGCATGAAATAAAGGCAATAAAGCTTAAATTAAACAAAGAAGACATGAATAGTAAAATATACTTACATAAATGGGTATTAACCTTAAGAGGTGAAGGAAAGGGTAAATCCCAACTACAAACACTAAAACTAAACAAAATGAAAGATCTTTACAAATAAAACAAAGTTTTGTTTATATAGTAAGTGGAAAAGAAAATAAAAGAAAAAGGAAAAATCATCAAAGATTTGGGAGGCCAGGGGGCGGTCTACCGGTTGTAAGCTTAAATCCCCTACGTCTTCGAACATGGGCAAAAAATGAAAAACCGATCGACCGGGGGGCTCAGGGCCAGTCGACCAGTGCCCTAATTTCTTGGATGTTTTGGTCCATCATGAGGTTAAAAGGTTCTTTACGGATTTGGCTCTAACTTCTTCTTCCGAAGTCAAAATGATGTGCCATTTACGGCCACGAGAAGCTAATTCAACGAAATACCCTTTCGTGAAATTCCACTGAGTCGGAGATGAAGTATGACATCACTAAAGTGCCCTTAAAGTTGATTCAGGCGATGATACTTTCTCAAAATGCAACCAATTCACACATTAAGCATTCCAATACCCACAAAAGATCAATTATACCAAACAAAGAATATAAACATACAAAATAGAGGTTGTCTAGTAACGAGGATAAATTTATACAATAGAGGCTGTCAAATCAAACGAACACAAAAGTGCTAGAAATGCATAAAGATAAAGGGCACAAATACACAATATTCGTGACAAATCACACCCCTAACTTAAACATTGCTAGTCCCTAGTAATAAAACAAAACAAAACCAGTACAACAAAAGGCAGTGAAAAATGTATATATGCATAAAAATATAAATGCCACTTTTGTAGGGAACACGATCGTATTTAGCATATGCAATAAGCAATTAAACCCCGTGGTTACCCTAGAGGACGAATGTGGTCTTGTTTTCAGGGATGAATCCCACAAACATCATAGTTTCCTCAAAATGTATGCCCAACCAACATACGACAAGCCCAGCAATAGAGAAAAAAATTCCAAACGCGTAATTAGCAAAGCGAATGAACTCACACAAAAGTTCGTATTATTAACATTATAGAATCAACTTTGTCGAATTGAAACCTTAAAAGTGGGAGGAAAATAGAGCACATGCAAAGTATGATTTGGCAAAACTTGTATAAACCGGATAAATATTAAAGAGCGCATATATGTCAATCCTTACCGGATAATACACTCAACAAATAAAATAATTATGAATGGGAGGTAATACACAGGACATGCAGGCATAAAGAGTAAATATAAATGGAAACTAGGCCGCGCACATGTCACTAATGAAGAATGCTATATACAAAAACAAAAAACTTGTAATCTCAATGAAAGAATATCATCAATAAAGGAGAGCAAAAATATATTTTCATAGATTATCAAAACTATTTAAACTTTTGAATTGAATTGACCCTAGGATCACACGGGACTTTATAGGGTTATAATGTAGGTTTGGGGTTGAGGGCAAGAAATGAAAGGAATATGTACGGATTCAAAGGTGTTCAAGGATAAAAACTCACGAAAATGGAAAATTATGGGCAGTATTGGAAAATGATTTCCATAACAAGCATTAGATATGAAATTGGAGAGAGACAAGGATTATTGAACACTATATACATATCATACAAACTGTCTCTTTCGTTTTTTTTCTTATTTTCTCATATTTTTCTTTTGTTTTCTTTTGCTTTTTCACTTTTTTTTTCTTTTTCACTTCTTTCTTTTCTTCACTTTTCTCACTCTCGCGCGCTTAATTGCAAACACAAGACAATAACATCATTCAATCCCGATTATCATTCCAAACAAATTTATGGAAGGTAATATGTATGGTTTAAAACTCCAATGTGGAGTTGGTTGAGGGATTTTGGGTTTTTAAACAAAAGACTATATTATAGCTCAATGGGGTTGACTGGGGAAAACATGTAAGGTGAGGTCAAGGTCAATATGGATGATATAATAAAGATGGCCAATGATCATTTTCTAACGTTTATGCAATTCTTGAGTCAAAACAACTTTGAAAATCATGTTCAAGTAACACATTTTGTAAATGAACTCAATTAATGAATGATCAAATGAAAGAATAGTGAGATTATCGACGAAATCAATGTTTTCAAGGAAAAAAAGGCCACAAATCTCACTCGGTGTAAGTATATACAATGCAACAAAGATTACCGAGTTATGAAAGCCTTAAACCAACTCATTAAAACACGAAAAGCGCATGTGCTCATGGGATTAAAGTTTAATTCTTGAAGTTATTCAAAATATCAATGATTTGAGGACTAAAGTCTAATAACTTCAAAAATCGAGAACATCCATCATTGAATTGTCTATTGGATCATGTATTTATTGAAATTTATCATCAGAAACAAGGGCAAAACGCCCAACAAAGGAGAAAAAAGAAAGAAAATATTTTTGAAATTTTCAATTTTTT
Source organism: Sambucus nigra (assembly GCA_949130495.1). Lineage (NCBI taxonomy): Eukaryota > Viridiplantae > Streptophyta > Magnoliopsida > Dipsacales > Adoxaceae > Sambucus > Sambucus nigra. Next base: position 577,571,974 of record OX422208.1, on the reverse strand, counting down.
CAAAAAGCATGCTTAGTGAATAACATGTAATCAAATCAATCAAACTACGGATGAATGTATATATATTCCACACCCCATAACTTAAATGTTGCATTGTCCTCAATGCAAATCCAGAACGCAATATAAGGAGATGAAAAGAAAGATGTTACCCAAGATGGAGCAATCCCCAATAAGTACGAGTCCATTGAATCTACAAAACATGTTAGAACCAAGCATGATAAAAAGGATAACAAAAAATTTAACTAACTACACTAGACTTAAATTAAAAGGAGAGAAAAAAAAAGAGAAAGAAAAAAACTAAGTATTTACAACCCACTATTTTAACTTATATCTAACTATACACTAGAAGTTGAAATTTTTTAGGGTCCACCCAAAACACGATTTGACTTTAAGGGATAATTGGTTCACCCTTGTTAAAATGCATGCATCCCGAAAAATAAGAATTCCATTTGAACAACGAAAGGCATGTAAAAGGCATAAGAAATTAACCATCACCAATTAAAATTTAAGGAGGGTGATGGGGGATTTGGACACTAAGAGGCACAAGACCAAATTAATCTCGAAAAAATTAAAATCACGTCGCCCTAAAGTTTTTCAATTGGAAGGGGGTGGGTAAAGTTCAAGTGAATAGTCCATGAAATGAACCATCTAAAAATAACATTCTCGTTCAAGAATTGGGTCAAAGTCCTCAAGACTTTCAAGCAATTCTTGTGATAAATTTAATGGTTCGAAAGTAGTAGGGAATAAACAAAATGAAGGATCTTCAACATCAAAAGAATTAAAAATATTAATAAGAGGTTGAAATTCTAAAGTTATTGGATCACTCTCAATTATTTCTTCCTCAAAAAGGGCTGGAGGTGAAACGCAAGTTTCAACCTCAATCAGGCTTTGTGAAGAAGAAATAATCTCATATAGTTGGCCATTTATTTCTAAAGACCAAGCTTTAAGACTCTCGGAATTGGTCATTCCATTCCTTGAAAGCCAACTCATGCTCAAACCAACAACAAGACATGACATCTTCTTGGGAGGTTTGCTCATTGCTAGATGATTCACCGCTCCCCAAATTACCTTCACAAGGCGATGAGGGATTACTTACAATTTTTTAATTTCACGCTTAATTCGTTCATTTTCAAGAATTTGTAGGCCTTCTCGCATAGTCTTGGGAGTGTAACTCGAAAAACTATTCTTCTAACAATTAAGATTATCTAAAGAGTCATAGTGAGACATTTCAAATTAGGCAATTCAAAAACAGGACAAACACCAAAATTTCAAGATTCTCAAAACAATTTAGCACAAGTCAAAAAGAAAGAGAAAACAAAGAATATATATATATATATATATATATATATAAGAATACTACGAAATAATTAAAGAATTACAATCTATAACAAACATTCCACATCAACGGAGCCATTTTGATGTGGCAAAAATCGAGCATCCGTGTAGATACACTAATCATTGTTATCATCTAGCGACCGCAATGCAAAAAACATAAACTATGACTACACTCTTTACGGGAGTATAGCGGTCAGTCCGGGTATTGAAAATCCACCGGGAATGTTTGATAGACTTTAATGGATTTATCACTTCTAAAATAAAAGTGTAAAAGATTATGGGTGTTTAAATGGGAAAAGGGGGAAAAAGAAATAAAACTAGACGAGAACAATAAAACGGTATTAGGGGCACATCCCCACTATGGGCTAAACAACACGTAAAAAGGATTTCTGTTCTGAAACATTTAATCGAGCATATTTAATTAATTATAAACATCAAACTTGAAGAATATTAATTCAATAATGAAAGATTAAATATTTAATCGAAAATGGTCACATGTGGATTAAAATTGGATTATCGCTTTAAACACTAACGTTGCGTGACAAAGAGAGTTAAGCACGTAATATTCTAAGTTTAATACACGAGGTTACAATTAAATACGCTTTGACCCAAAACCTAGATTTTAAAGCTTGAGACCCGTTAATGGAGGAAATATAACCCCAGCCCTTAAATTAACTACTAGACATGATTAAAACAAGAAACAAACCTACTTAAAAAATGAAAACAACTAATTAAACAACAAAAAGTAAATGCAAGGCAAGTAAATAAGGAACAAAGCATGAAATAAAGGAAATTAAGCAAAGAAGACAGTGAATAGTAAAATATACTTACATGAATGGGTATTAACCCTAAGATGTGAAGGAGAGGGTGGCTCCCAACAACAAACTCTAAAAACTAAACAAAATGAAAGATCTTTTAAAAATAAAACAAAGTGTTGTTTATATAGTAAGTGGAAAAGAAAATAAAAGAAAACGAAATAAAAAAGGAAAAATCGTCAAAGATCTGGGAGGCTAGTCCACTGGTTGTAAGGAAAAATACCCTTTGTCTTCGAACATAGGAAAAAAAAAAGACCGATTTACTGGGGGCTCAGTACCGGTCGACCGATGCTCTGTTTTCTTGGATGCTTTGGTCCATCATGAGGAGAAAAGGTGCTTTACAAATTTGGCTCTAACTTCTTCGTCCGAACTCGAAATAATGTGTCGTTTGTGTCCACGCAAAGATAACTCAACGAACTACGCTTTTGTGGAATTCCACGGAGTATAAGATGAAGTATGAAAAATCTAAATTTCCTTTGAATTTGAGTCAGACGGTGAAACTTCCTCAAAATGTAACCAATTCACACGCTAAGCATTCCAATACCTACAAATGCTCAATTATACCTCGTAAAGCACATAAATATAAAAAACAGAGGTTGTCTAGCTAACAAGCATAAATATAGGCATAAGGAACACAAAAGTGATAATATGCGTAAAGATAAAGGGCACAAATATGCAATATTCGTGACATATCACACCCCCTAACTTAAACATTGCTAATCCCTAGTAATGAAACAAAACAAAATCAGTCCAACATAAGGCGGTGCAGAATGTAAATGTGCATAAAAATATAAATGCCACTTTCGTAGGAACACGATTGCATTTAGCATATGAAATAATACATTAAACCCCTAGGTTACCCTAGAGTACGAGTGTTGCCTCGTGAGGATTTTCAGGGATGAGAACATCATTGTTTCCTCAAAATGTATACCCAACAACATGTGACAAGCCCAACAATAGTGAAAAAGGTTTCAAACACGTTATTAGTAGAGTGAATGAATTCACACAAAAGTCCGTATTATTAATATTATAGAATGAACTTCGTCGAATTGAAACCTTAAAAGTGGGAGAAAAAGTGAGCACATCTGAAGTATGATTTGGCAAAACTTTTATAAACCGGATAAGCATTAAAGCTCATATATATGTCAATCCTCACGGGATATTACACTCAACAAATAAAATCATAGTTAGTGGGAGGTAATACACGGGACATGTGGGCATAAAGAGTAAATGTAAATGAAAACTAGGTCGTGCACATGTCACTAATGAAGAACGCTATATATAAGATGAAAGCTTTTAATCTCAATGAAAGAATACCTTCATTAGAGGAGGCGAAATGTATTTTCATAGATTATCAATACTATTTAAACTTTTGAATTGAATTCACCCTAGGATCACATAGGAATTTATAGGGTTGTAATGTAGGTTTGGGGTTAAGGGTTTGAAATGAAAGTAATATATACGGATTCAAAGGTGTTCGGGGATGAAAACCCGGGATAATAGAAAATTGTGGGCAATTTTAAAATTAGAAAATGATTTCCATAACAAGCATTAGATATGAAATTGAAGAGCGACAAGGATTATTGAACACTATATACATCATATACAAACTTTCTCTTTCTTTTCTTTTCTTTTGCTTTTTCACTTTTTTTTCTTTTTCACTTCTTTCTTTTCTTCAATTTTCTCATTCTCACGTGCTTAATTGCAACCACAAGACAATAACATCATTCAATCCCGAGTATCATTCTAAACAAAGGTATGGAAGGTAATATGTATGGTTTAAAACTCCAATGTGGATTTGGTTAAGGGATTTTGGGTTTTGAAACAAAAGACTATATTAAATCTCAATGGAGTTGACTAGGGAAAACATGTAAGGTGAGGTCAAGGTCAATATTGATGATATAAAAAAGATGGCCTATGATCATTTCCTAACGTTTACACAATTCTCAAGTCAAAATAACTTTGAAACTCATGCTCAAGTAACACACTTCAAAAGTGAACTTAATTAATTAACGGTCAAATGATAGAATAGTGAGATTATCGACGAAATCAACGTTTTCAGGAAAGAAAAAGTAATATATAACACTCACAAACGACGACAATCACAAATCTCACTCGTGGTATATACAATGCAACAAAGATTATCGAGTTATACACGCCTTAAACCAACTCATTAAAACCACGAAAAGAGTATGTGCTCATGGGAGTAAAAGTTTAGTTCATGAAGTTATTCATAATATCAATTATTTGAGGACTAAAGTCTAATCAATTCTAAAATTGAGAACTTGCATCATTGAATTGTCTATTGGGTCGAGCCCAACAAAGGAGAAAAAAGAAAGAAAGTATTTTTGAAATTTCATTTTTTTACAAAAAATCATGTTTAGTGAATACATGTGATAAAATCAATGAAAGTACCAATGAATGGATATATATCCCACAACCCCTAACTTAAATGTTGCATTGTCCTCAATTCAAATAACGAACACAACATAAAGAGAGGAAAAGAAATATATTACCTAAGGTGGTGCAATCCCAGATAAGTACGAGTCCATTGAATCTACAAAACATGCTAGTTACAAGAATAACAAAGAGAATAACAAAAAATTAACTAATTACATAAGAATAAAATTACAAAGAGAGAAAAAAACTAACTATTTACAACCTATCATTTTAAATTGTATCTAAGTATACACTAGAAGTTGAAATTTTTTAGGGTCCACCTAAAACACGATTTTACTTTAAGGAATAATTGGAGTACCCTTGTTAAAATGCATGCCTCTCAAAAAATAACAATTCCATTTGAACAACAGAAAGCATGTAAAAGGCATAAGAAATAATCCATCACCAATTAAAAATTTAAGGCGGGTGATGGGGGATTTGGATACTAAGGGGGACAATGCCAAATTATTCAAGAAAAAATTAAAATCACATCCCCCAAGGTTTTTCAATTGGATGGGGAGGTGGGGCAAGTGCAAGTAAATAACTCATCAGATGAAGCATATCAAAATAACATTCCTGTTCAAGAATTGGGTCAAAGTCCTCAAGACTTTTAACCGATTCTTGTGATAAATTTAATGGTTCGAAAATAATAGGGAATAAAGGAAAGGAATGACTTTCAACCTCAAAAGAATTAGAAATATTAATAAGAGGTTGAAATTCGAAAGTGCTTAGATCACTCTCAATTATTTCTTCCTCAAAAAGGAGTGGAGGTGAAACGCAAGTTTCAACCTCAACTGAACTTTGTGAAGAAGAAATAATCTCATCGAATTGGTCATTTATTTCTAAAGACCAAGCTTTAAGACTCTCGGATTGATCATTCAATTCCTTAAAAGATAACTCATGATCAAACCAATAAGAAGATATGACATCTTCTTGGGAGGTTTGCTCATAGCTAGATGATTCCCCGCTCCCCAAATTACCTTCCCAAGGCAATAAGGGATTACTTACAAATTCTTGAATTTCATGCTCAAGTCGTTCATTTTCAAGAATTTGTAGGCATTCTTGCATAGTCTTGGGAGTATAACTTGAAAAAGTAATCTTATAAAAATAATGGTTATCTAAAGAGTTATTAAGACACATTTCAAATTAGGCAATTCAAAAACGGGACAAGCACCAAAAATTCAAGATTCTCGAAACAATTTAGCACAAGTCAAAAATAAAGGGAAAAAAAAGAATACAAATACATATATATATATACTACAAAATAATAAAAGAATTACAATCTATAAAAAATCACTCCCTGGCAATGGCACCATTTTGATGTGGTGAAAACTGAGCATCCGTGTAGATACACTAATTGTTGTTATCGGCTTCCGACTGCAATGCAAAAAATCTAAACTATGACTACACTCTTTACGGGAGTATAGCGACCAGTCCGGGTATAGAAAATCCACGGAGAATGTTTGATAGAATTTAATTGATTTATTACTTCTAAACTAAAAGTGTAAAAGGTAATGGAGCTTTAAATGGGAAAAGGGGGAAAAAGAAATAAAACTAGACAAGAACAACAAAATGGGATTAAGGTCACATCCCCTCTGTGGGCTAAACAATGTGTAAAAAGGATTTTGGTTTGAAAATATTTAACCGAGCATATCTAAATAATAATAAACATCAAATATGAAGCAGATTAATTCAATAATGAAAGATTAAATATTTAATAAAAAAATGGCCACACATGGATTAAAATAGAATTATCGCTTTAAACACTAACGTTGCGTGAAAAAGAGAGTTAAACGCCTAATATTCCAACTTTAATACACGAGGTTTCATTTAAATACATTTTGATCGAAAACCTAGATTTCAAAGCTCGAGATCCATTAATGGCGGGAATATGACCCCAACCCTTAAACTAGCTACTAGACATGATTAAAATAAGAAATAAACCTTGTTAGAAAATGAAAACAACTAATTTACCAACAAAAAGTAAATGCAAGGCAAGTAAATAAGGAACAAAGCATGAAATAAAGGAAATAAAGCTTTAATTAAACAAAGAAGACAATAAATAGTAAACTATACTTACATATATGGGTATTAACCCTAGGAGGTGAAAGAGAGGGTGGCTCCAACAACAAACCCTAAAAACTAAACAAAATTAAAGATCTTTTACAAATAAAACAAAGTGTTGCTTATATGGTAAGTGTAAAAGAAAAAGAAATAAATAAGAAAAAATCATCAAAGATCTGGGAGGCCCGATCGACCGTGGCCAGGGGTCCGGTCGACCGATTGTAAGGTGAAATCCCCTCTGTCTTAGAACATAGGTAAAATTTGAAAGACCGATCGACAGGGAGCTCAAGGCCGGTTAACCGATGCCCTGTTTCCTTGGATGCTTTGGCCAATCATGAGGAGAAAAGGTGCTTTACGAATTTGGCTCCAACTTCTTCATCCGAACTCGAAACAACGGGTTATTTGCGGTCACACGAAGCTAACTCAATGAACTACGCTTTTGTGGAATTCCACTGAGTCGGATATGGAGTATGAAATGACTAAATTGCCCTTAAAGTTGAGTAAGATGACGAAACTTCCTCGAAATGCAGCTAATGCACACACTAAGCATTGCAATACCTACAAAAGCTCAATTATACCTCGCAAAGCATATAAACATACAAAATAGAGGTTGTCTGGTTAACGAGCATAAATATAGGCATAAGGAACACAAAAGTGATAGAATGCATAAAGATAAAGGGCAAAAATATGCAATATCCGTGACATCACATGACTGCATAATCTTCTGCCACATTTTATATTGATCTCTTAATTATTCCAACGTGGAGTCGCATAAATGTGGGGGAAAGCCAAAATGTTCCTCTTAAACAAATACAAAATAAAAAGAAAGTAAGTTGGTAGTATTTAAATTATAAAATATAAATATAAATACAAAACAAAACGAAACGAAACTGAGCAAGTACTTATATTACCCCCTAAATGGCCATATTATGCTCATAGGGCACGTTCCTCCAATTTGTATATCCGGGGCCAATAATCATCTTCTGCAACTCTAAGGACCTAACTTGTAAGGCCATCTTATTCTCCAATATTGTTCCCAACTTACCCCACTTTAGGGGACTAGTGCTAGACGAGCCTTCCTCGCCCCCGCTTCCCTGATGCCCTGATGTAGGCATTTCCTGCGAAAATTGTTATTAGTAAAAACATATTTATGAGAAATAAAAGCATTAAATTATCATCTGATAATAACAAAGCTTTGGAAGAATACAAATACATATCATAAACTAAAGTAAGCATTGTTTCAAATAATTGGAATACTTATTATAAATCTAAAAATTGTTTCAAATTCAGGTTATGTCACAGACTTTGAAATAATGCTTAAACTGATTAAAATTCAAATTAATATATTCACTAACCAACCAAACAATTTTGATTCAAATCCACAAAAACTAATCAAATCCAAATGAATAAAAGTATTAAACTGTCATCTGATAATAATAAAGCACTAGAAGAATAAAAATTAACGACATTAGAAGAATATAAAATCCATATCATAAACCAAACTAAGCATTATTTTAAATTTAATAGTATGTGTAGGGGTTTCTTCCCTCTTATAAAAAAATAAAATAAAATAAAAAAATCATTGTTTCAAATAATTGGAATACTTATTACAAATCTAAAAAAAATTCAAATTCGGGCACGGACTTCGAATTAATGTTTTAAAATTTATATTACCCACCACATTTTATTCATATTTTCATGGTAAGTATGTTTCATTTCTATCATATTTATATTTTCATGGTAGGTATTATTCATTTCAGTCTTATTTATATTTCCATGTCTTAATTTATGCCTAGGGCCCAAAATCACAACCCTAAATGTTAGAAATGCCTAGGATCGACCAACACAATGGCCATCTGAATGTTCAAATTCACTAGTCAACAACAATTCAAAAATCTCAAACAATAATATGAAAGAATATATAAATTGGGGTTTATCAAAGCAGAAGAATAAAGGAGAGGAGACTTACCTTCAAATGAAAAGAGAGAGAGAGAGAGAGAGAGAGAGAGAGAGAGGGGGGGGGGTGATTTCGCAATTTGACTTAACTCTGTCCCGGTGATTTGACCTAAACTCCTTTATCCAAAATAATATGCATCGCAAAATGATATGGGCATTTAAATACCTAGAAAATTTAACATTCTAACAAATCATATATAACTCCCTATTCAAACATGTAACAGAATTAGGAACATACACTGCATACTAATCCCCGCCATGTTAACAAATTAAGAAAAATAGATAGTTTAATTTTTTTATCCTCGTTAATAAATAGACACTTTAATTATCCAAATCAAAATAATTTCACAAATTAATATTATTAGACAAAAGATAATTTCCCAAATTAATAAGTCAATATCTAAGAAATATGTCAATATCTAAATAATATATCAATATCGAAATAAATATTAATATCCAAACAAAAACATGACAAAAAAGGGGATATGTCAATATCCAAACAAATATGTCAATATCCATATAATATATCAATATCCAAACAATTAAAAATTAAAAAATACCTCTGAAGTGGTGGGCTAAGGCAATGGTGGTGGTGCAGATTTGTGAGAGAGAGAGAAGCAGTAACAGTAGCAGTAGCAATGGTGGGCAAAGGCGGTGGTGGCGGTACTAAGGCGAGGTGGTGGCAGAGTGATAGAGAGGGAGGGGAGAGAGATAGAGAAGGTCTTATAAGAGAGAGAGAGAGAGAGAGAGGAAAAAAATGGTGAAAGAGGCGTTGAAATGAAATAGGTAGGTTTTTAATTTACATTTGTTGTCACGGTCATGTCATGGTCAAAGACCGTGACAATATACTTCTCACGGTCCTTGCCCGTGATAAAGCATTATCACGGTCATATCATGGTCAAAGACCGTGATAATATCTCCATGTTTTTTTGCCACGAATTTTGACTGTGACAACCCCTTGCGAGTGAAAAATGACAAAAACCCTTATTTGGTGTAGTGAGAGCCAAATCGAAGGTAGATAATATCACTTCTCCATGAACTCCCCATAAGCAACTTGATTAGCAACTCTAACAACATAAGGTACAACAAAAAAGAAAAAATACAACACAAAAGAGAAAAAATACTACACAAAGAAAGAAATAAAACCTAACAACACTATATCTTCATGGTCATCCCCTCTTCCAAACTCCATACGGTGATTAGTTAATTGATAGGTAGAAGAGAAAAAAAACGCATAAGATCTATGTTTTCTAGTTGTTTCAGTTTTTAATGTGAGTTTTAAAGTTGATTTGCCCAGTGTTTTTCTTACATTTAATTAATACCATACACTCATATGGCATTATAAATTTTTTTTTTAAAAAAGGTCATACCCAGTGCACAAGGCTCCCGTTTAAGCCTGTCAATTGGGTCGAGTAAGCCCGAAGCCCAATCGCTCGGCCCATTAAATCAGGGTCGAGCTTCAATTGAGTATGAATTAGGCTGAGTTTGATCTAAAAAATGAAGCACAAATTCAATTCGGTCCAAACTTGAGCCAAGCATTATTAAGCCCGAATTTGACGAAAATAATTTACACAAAAAAATTTATAATTTTATATTTAATTATTTTAGTAGATATAATATGTATATATTTTTTAAAATAAATGTATACAAGTAGTTATGTATGTAATTTTAAATTTTAATATTTTAACATTAGGGTTAAAACTTAAGTTTTAACTCTTAACTTTAATTAAGTTAGTAACTTTCTTACAGTATCACATGAAGCTTAGTTGCTTATATATTAGTGTTTGTTTTGTGGATTGAAACATTAATATATTGTTAAACTATTATTTTTTTTATAGGTAGAGGAAGGTACTATTGTTTTGTAACTTTTGTTGTTTCAAGTTTTTTATGACAAAAACTTATTGCATTTTTTTTTAATTTGTTGATGTATTTACTTTGGACTTTTTTGTTGTTTTAATTAAGGTAGGTCTTCTTGAAAAATAAAGAAAAAGAGGATATGAATTTTACTGAAAAAATTATCACTTGAATTAAAAAATAAACAAGCTTTAGTTGTATGACAAATAAAATAATATGATATGGTGAAGTCAATTCGGGCCTGCTCACATCGAGCCTCAAGCCCGTTATATTTTGCGAGCTGAGCTTGAGTCAAGGGGTCTCAAGTTCGTTCCGGCTGAACTCGAACTTGAGTCAAGGAGATCTAAATCGGACTGAGCAAGAGCAACCCCAAAACCAGCTCATAGGGCTCGATTGACAAGCAGACTCCCGCTTAAGTGCATGGTCTAGGAGAGGCAGATGTTAGTTGGCCTTACCCCCATATATGGAGAGACTACTCACATGCCTCAGACCCGAAACTAATTATAGCTTAACCGAGGGCACTTGCCTTCGTACCAGGGTACGAACTCTATATGGCATTATAAATATCTTTTCAATTAATTTATTTTTGGATTAATTACACTTGCCCCCTGAACTTTACCGCCCTTGTCACTTCACCGCCCGAACTTTTAATTTCTAGAGTTAACCATCTGAAATTTCAAAACGACAACAAGTAACCCCCTACCATTAATACCGTTAACTTTAGGACGAAAAGTTTATTTATCTGCATGGCTTATGACTGAAAGTGAGGGCATTTTTGCCCAACATAATTCTTTTAATATAAATTCTTAAAATTATAACAAAAACATTTAAAAATTAAGAGAATAATTATAAAAACAATCTTGAAAATATGAAAAATCCTGGATATTTTATTTATAAAAATTTTAAACATTTGAAAATTACGAATATATATTTAAAACCTATGAAAATTAAAAAGTATTTATTCAAAAATCTTGAAAATGCTAAAAACAATAAGAAAACTAAAAACCTACTTTACAAATGTGGGAAATACTAAAAACTGATTTCCGCCAAACAAAAAATGATTTTCAGCGATAAAAAAATGATTTTCAACAATAAGAAAATGGATTTCAACAATAGAAAAATTGTTTTCAACAATAAAAATGGTTTCCAACAATAAAAAAATTGGATTCCAACAATAAAAGTTGTTCTCAAAAAATTAAAAATATATATCTAGCAATAATTTTAATGATTTTCAGCAATAAGGAAATGATTTCTAGCAATAAAAAATAATTTTTAGTCAAAAAAGTATTTTTAGCAAAAAAAAAAAATTGTCTTCGGCAATAAAGAAAATGGCTTCAAAACATAAAAAAAAATGGTTTTAAACAAATTAAAATGGTTTCCAGCAACCAAAAAAAGGTTTTTAACAATAAAAAAATTATTGCCAGCAAATGAAACTGATTTCCAACAATGAGAAAATAATTTTTAGAAAATAAAAAAATCGAAATAACTCCACCAAACAATCATTTTTTTAAGTCTTAAAAACTTACGGATTGAACCAAATTTAACCATAATTTGAAAGAATTTACAAAAATATTAGATATTCAAGAATCTCGGCAAACAAACAAATCTAAACCAAGTTTAACCTCTTTGTTTCAATCGCACCCTCATTTTTTCTCCTCCAATCTGAAGTCGCCATTGATAACCATTCTCTAAAGTCGGGGGGGCAAGTGTGTATTTAACCCTTTATTTTTAAACGATGTGTATTGGGATGTTCTCTGAGTAGAAAAATATTAGTTAAACATTGTACATTGGGGATGTATGTTCTCTAAGTATATTGTTGTTCATTTAACCTTTCTGATTAATTGGGTTGTTTATGATTACTTTGTTAAATATTAGTGAATTGATGACTTCTTTTCACACTAAATGGTTATTGGATTGTGAGCTAAATGTAACTGTTACCCTTAACAGTGTGTTTGAGAACTCCATTGATAGACTTTATATGGGAGAACTCGAATTATGTTTCTTTTTCAATGGAGAAAAATATGATATTGACTTCTACCATATAAAGTTTTTTGGGGATTGGGATTCTGAATTACTATCTTTGTCTTATTTCAAAGAACATTATAGGATTGAATGCATTAATTCCAATAATACATACAAGTTATGCTCAAATCATGTAATGTTAATGTAGACACATAAAATTTATTTCTTATTAGTGTAATACTCCCACTGTATATTTATTTTAGTAGATTAAGGTAATATTCCTACTGTTTAGATACATAACTTAGATTAAGTTGAACTATTTAAAATCCAAGCACCAATCAATTATTTGTGTACCAATTTGTTTTTTGATTTTTCTTTACGGATTCTTTCATTCATCATTCTTCAATGCAAATAGTTACTTAAAAATAACATTTTTGACAAAATAATACATATAAAAATCATGTAAATTTACAAATAGTTATGTTTAACTAAAATGTTGTTGAATTTTGTTCAACTAATTGTTGAGTCTTTACTTTAGTGTTTATGGTATAAATTAGGGTTAATAGACACCATCACCTATCCTCTCAACCCAACACCTCCCCTCCCACCCAAAAAACAATCCTGAATCCGCCACTATTTTGAGTTATTCCCCATAAATGACTTACAAAGCATCACAAAAGAACATGAAGAGTCCCAAAAATCCCAAGTGCGGATGCGACTCGGATATTTATCAATTTTGGGGCATCGAAAAGTGGGGTTAAACTCAAAATATCCCTTTTTGAGTTCTTCTGCTTTGAACATGGATTACAAGGGCCCCATAAGAATGGCCGCCCCAAAGTCCATTCTTGTCAATATGTGGTCATTTTATTCCCAAACTTTTTAAAGGTTGCTTTTCTCTTTAATTTTATTCTTAAAAAAATTCTACCTAGTTTTGCTTTCGAAGGGTGATGAAAATCATTAGTCTCTGGGCTTAAATAGAATGTAACTAGACTCACAGGTCTATTACATTCGTGTTCTGATAACTAATGCTAAAAACTATGATGAATTCATAATCAGGAAGCCCCAGATGTTTGAAAAATGATGCATGAGCATAACGACATAAGTGTCCTTTTTATCATTCTTTTTATTTTGTTCTTTTTTTAGCCTTTTGTATCTTTAGCATAAATAGCCAAAGGGCCCTCTTTTGTAACACTTTTGACATTTTGATAATAAGAACCTAAAGAGAAAAATTGAGATCCATTCATGAATTCTGGTTGTTGTTGTTCTTGTGTAGATTAAGCTTTTACACTTTCGCGTCCTCTTTTTATATCAATTGGCATCAGAGCCTCGTTTGCTCTTGGATCGAAGATGTTTATCAAAGATTGGGACTCGGGTTGGATTCACCCGGACGAATCATGACACATCCCCAAACTCTTCCATAAAACCCTTACCCTAGAAATAAAAAATTCAAGAAACCTTAACTTTTCACCACACAAATTTAATATTACTAAACCCGAAACAATCCAGGCTCTACCTGAACAAGACCAAATCAGTCAGATCCCTGTCGGAGGCCCTGTCATCGATGATACCCTCATCGGAATTGAACTAAATGGATTGGACAGCCCTAATAGCTACCGCTCGACTCTGTCCCAAGCCAAAAATCCCTCAGAGACATAATCCACACTCATTTTCACTCAAAAAGGGTCAGAACACTATCCCAATATAGTCGCTTCAGTCCCCTCCATCAGAGAGACTGCCGAAATTCCACGAGGCGACCAAAGTCATGTCGTCGGTGGACAGAATAGGATCGGACTTCCCCAAACTCTATCGACCAAACATCTTAACCCCTCTGCCAACCCCGACGACCATAATTCACCTATTAAGCCCTCTGATACAATGACAACTTCCCCCACCACTCCAATTTCTTACCACAATCGTATAAACCCTAAATCGAAGACCATGGAGCCAAATAATCAATTCAATGCCATCTACAAAGGGTGTCCTTACTTAGTCACCCTTCTTATTCCACCCCGCATGCCTTTATCTTCAGCCCAATCTATTTGTCGGTGAAGGGACTCATTTTGTCATGACTAATCGAAATTTGGGAAATTTTTTACCGCTTATATGCACACCGTAACGATAATGATGTTGGTGGATCCTCAATCACCTTCACCTAGCAATGGCACATGGATCCTCACGAGTATTTTCTTTACTCGTTGCACCGCAAAGGGAAGAATATTCGCGGTGATTATTGATGGTGGAGCCAGTGACAATTTTGTGGCACAAGAGATAGTAGACAAGTTAAAGTTTCCCACGGAGTCATTGACCACCCCGTATCCTATTGGGTGGTTGTCTAGTGGAGCCACACTTACCCCTAGTCGATAATGGCAATTTAAATTTTCTATTTGAGACTACCATGATGAGATTTTGTGCACCGTGGTGGATATGCGGGTATGCCACCTTCTTTTGGGAAGACCGTGGCAATTTGATCATCGTAGTATGCATGATGGCCGAGCGAACACCTATTTATTTATACATGAAGGGAGGAACTTTCTCCTCCGCCCCATGTGACCATTTCTAATGTCACGACCCTCCGCCCTAGTAGTTTCACATGAGGAGTTAGCCACATAGGCCGCGGAGACAGGGTTATTTTATGCTCTCATTAGTCCCGAGACCAACCCGAAGTCGTCTATTACACCACACGTTCAGAGTTTGCTGGATTCTTTTACCGACGTATGTATACCTCAGATGATCTCCCTCCTCTCTGGAATATACAACATGCTATTGATTTTATCCCTCGGGCGCAGCTCCCCAACCTCCCCCATTATCGCATGTCGCCCATGTAACAAGTAAAGTTATAGAGATAGGTCACATAGATATGTGACAAGGGATATATTCGGGAGAGTATGTCTCCTTATGTCGTACCCGCCCTGTTAGAGTCAAAGAAGGATGGAGTTGGGGTATGTGTGTTGATAGCCGAGCTATTAATAAAATCATCGTGAAATACAAGTTTCCTATCCCCAGATTACAGGATATGTTAAACCAACTCCATAGTGTGAGCCTTTTCTCCAAGTTGGACTTGAAGAGAAGCTATCACCAAATTTTCTTGAAATCAGTGAACGAGTGAAAGACTTCCTTCAAGACGAAGGATGGGCTATATGAGTGGACGGTGATGCCTTTCGGCCTCTCTAATTCTCCATCTACCTTTATGAGGGTAATAACACAGATCTTGTGCCTTTTATGGGCAAATTTATGGTGGTTTATTTTGATGATCTTCTGATTTACAGCAGATCAAAGGAGGAGTATCTTGACCATGTGGCTCAAGTGTTGGTCGTCCGACGAGCTGAGAGATTCTTCCTCACGTTAAAGAAGTGCCCATTGATGGTAACGTTAATGACATTCTTGGGTTATGTGGTTTTCAAATAAGGAATTAGGGTGGATGATGCTAAGGTTCAAGAGATAGTGGATTAGCCCCCACCCAAATCGATATCCTAGGATCGTACTTTTCATGGACTAGCCGAGTTTTATCGGCGCTTTATAGATGGATTCGGCACTGTCATGGCACCCATCACGAATTTGATGAGTACTTCCTCGAGCGCTAAGTTTAAGTGGACTCCAGAGGCGAATAAAGCCTTCACGCACATCAAGGTGTTGATGACGATGATTCCTATCTTAACACTACTTGATTCTGATTAACTATTTGAGTTATCTTGCGATGCTTGCAAGACAGGGGTTGGTGTTATTTTGAGCCAGAATGGGAAGTCGATCACTTTCTTTAGTCAAAATTTGACAGAAGTCGCTCTCAATTATTCGACATATGATCTCGATATCTATGCAGTGCGATGGTAAAGGCAGTGAAGTTTTGGTCGCCCTATCTCCTCCATAAGGAGTTTGTCATCAAGTTCGATTACGAAGCCCTACGCTTCCTAAATAGTCAGCGGTTTGCTAGTGACAAACAGGCTAAGTAGACCGCTTATCTTTAATGCTGCACTTTTCATTTGCAGTACAAGGATGGAAAGGAGAATCAACTAGCGGATGCCTTTAGCAAGAGAGCGCATGCGTTGGTGACTCTTCGGAGTCAATTGTTTGGATTGGATAAGTCCATGATCTTTATCCGACTGATGTAGAATTTGGACCAATCTTTGCATCTTGCTAGCAGGGCAATGGTGCGTCGGGTGAGTATATATTACAGGATGGGTTCCTACACCGATGGATGGCCTTATGTATTCCATATTCTTCCTTATAGGAGAATCTCATTTCTGAGATCCATAGGGGAGGATTGGAGGGCCATTTGGGATAGGCGGGTACTCACGCGATGCTGCGAGACCAATTTTATTAGTCGACGATGAGGAGAGATGCCAACGCCTTCATTAGGTGTTGCTAAACTTATCAGACGGCCTGGAGCCAACACACCAATGGGGTCTATATACTCAGTTGTCTATTATTGAGAAACCATGACAAGATGTTTCGACGAATTTTATCGTGGAACTGCCCCATATATTTAGTGGCCATGATTCCATCCTTATTATGGTGAATAGGTTCTCCAAGATGTCTCACTTCATCCCTTGCACTCGTACAACAGATGCATCCCATGTTGTTTCATTATATTTTCATGAGATCGTCTGTCTTCACGGAGTTCCGTGTAGTATTACCTCCGACAGGGATGTACAATTTACAAGGCATTTTGGGCATACATTTTGGCGACTTTTATAAATAGTGTTATAGTTCTCGACCCTTTTTAACCCTAAACGGATCGCCGGACTGAGCTGGTCAACGGGAGTGTGGGTGACCTATTGAGATGTTTGTCTTTGAGCATCCCATAGGTGGGACATAGTGATAGCACAAGTCGAGTTCTCCTTCAACAACGCCGCTAACCAATCTACTGACCTTTCTTCATTCTAGATTATCTTGAGGCAGTCCCCTATTATGCTTATAGACCTCGTTGAGCTTCCCCCGATAGTGCCTACGTGCCGTTCAGCTGAGGATTTTTTTGCTCGTCTGACTTCCATTCAGGCTGATGTTCACGCTCTATTACAGACCATATATACATCTTATAAAGAAGCCGTCGATGAGCATCGTCACTTTGTCTCCTTCCGCCCGAGTGATGTAGTCATGGTATACCTCCAAAAAGCGCACCGATAGGGCAAGGGTACCAAGCTTCTTATGCGCCAATTTGGGCTTTTTTCTATTATCCTATCTTATAGGACAAATGCCTATGAGGTTGATCTCCCCAATGAGTTTCGCATGCACTTCATGATTAACGTAACGGACCTTTCTTCGTTCCTAGGTGCCCATGCTCCCCCGTTTCCTATTCTTTCGACCACGGCCCACCCGATCCGCTCATGTAGATCACGTTGAGGGAATTCTAAAATCCAAGCTCATATCTTTATCTTCGGGAGATTATACGTGTTACTTGGTTCGTTGGGTTAGCCGTC
This sequence comes from Sambucus nigra, assembly GCA_949130495.1. Taxonomy (NCBI): domain Eukaryota; kingdom Viridiplantae; phylum Streptophyta; class Magnoliopsida; order Dipsacales; family Adoxaceae; genus Sambucus; species Sambucus nigra. The sequence goes on along the minus strand of OX422208.1, from coordinate 577,554,135 downwards.
TCGATGCCGAAGATTTATGGATCACATAGGCCACCCTCCAGCACATCGAACCTGATTTCTATTAGCAATATACGAAGTATATGGAGTCTTCTCGGGGGGAGAGTGATGCAGAAGCATAGGGATGTGAGCGTCCGTTTTATCATTCTTTTTATTTTCTTATTTTTTTTAGTCTTTTGTATCTTTAGTATAAATAGCCAAAGGGCCCTCTTTTGTAACACTTTTGACATTTTGATAATGAAAACCTAAAGAGAGAAATTGAGACGCATTCATGAATTGTTGTTGTTGGTGGTGGTGGTGGTGGTGTGTGTGTAGATTAAACTTTTTTCCTACCGCATCCTCTTTTTACATCAAAAAATGTCTACTTCTCAGCGTCCATGGCTTCCACACAATACACAAGCTCACAACCAATAAAGGGGGAAATTAATATAAATGAGTCAATTGACTATTAAACATATCTTAGTGTTTGAAAGTTTTAACATTACTCAAGAAATCAAATACAAATGGTTAGTGCCTTTGCTTTCAAAATAAGCAAAGGGGTTGTGTGAAGTGAAACAAATAGTAGAAATTCCTGAATTTTCTCAACAAGTGCTTAAGCAAGGAAAAAACTGTTATATATTACGGTTGATCTGTATGGGGGCTTCGTTAGAGAAAGTTTAGAAAATTACAGCTTGCATTGAAGATAATGGGATATTACTAGTGGGGATTATAGATCTTTTCTCAGCAAGCAATGCCATGATGGCTAAGTTTACGCAAAATTAAATGAAGAAAATAATCATTAAGATCTCCTGATACTTTTGTAATTGGTGCTGTAACAGGTGCTGGAGATTATCAAATGTAAGGATGTGTTGTGATATAGTGGTATCCTACATGAAACAGTTGAAGCACCAAAGAGGTGAAAATTGGATTGAAAGAAATGTTCGTGTCTCCCCCTTCATATTCATGGTGGTTGGTAAATATATTTTGCAAGTTTATATATTATCGATCTTTTGTGATCATTGCAAAATTTTATGCACATGAAGGAGTCGATATCTACTTTTGCACACCTTAACCCCCTTGACATCTTGACTAAGATGACAACAGAACCTGCATGAGAAAGATATTAGAATATAAAACATTATTATCGAAGTAGACCACACATCAACCTAGATTAAGGATCCGTCCATCTAGTTGGACCAGTCATATTCTTAATTTATCAAAAATAAATAATATTATTAATACATATTTTTAAACATTTTGAATTCTATATTTACTATTATAAATATTTTGGGGGATTTTTATTACTTAGCCCCCTATATTAATGTTGAATTTAGAGTTAGGTGTTGTTTGTCTTTACCTCTTAAGTCTGAATATGAACTATTCACACTTAAGAGGTACCAAAAAAGTGTTTATTTTTTTAAATTTTTAAAAGGGTAACGATTATATTTGGCTTTTAATGATTAAGAGGTAGAGTTACATCTGAAGTCTGAATCTGAAGTCTGAATCAGTTTAAATACATTCATTCAGATGTACATTCATACGTAAAAACAAACATATTTTTCAGATGCAGTCTTCAGGTTTCAGATTTAGACTTCAGATTCAAATGAAAAAATAAATGCAACCTTAGATTGTGTCTATTTTTTCATAAGAATTTGAAGTCTGAATCTGAAGTCTGAAATGTGAATCTAAAAAATATGGTTGATTCAGAGGTACATTTACCTCTTAATCATTCAGAGGCAAAAATAATCGTTACCCTTTTAATCATTTAAAAAAACAAATACTATTTGATAATTCTTAAGTCTGAATAGTTCAGATTCAAACTTAAGAGGTAAAAATAAATAACACCTTAATCTCTACAAAGATGAAAATTAGACATAACCCCGCAGGTATAGATGGATTTAGTCTTTATTAAAAAAATAAAAGAAAAAAATGAAAAAATTTAATGTGTATTTTAACTTGACCCTTTATTTTTTTGACAAAAGTGTCATTCTCTTCTCCCCTTTTCATCATCTTCACCCAATAAATAAAAACCCAAACCTAAATTTCCAAAACTTAAACAGCTGAACAACCATTCACTCACCATGTCCATCAACATAAATCTTGTTGAAACAGTGAAAATTTTTAAAAGTTAAAGAGAAAAAGGAATGCAGACTTTAAGGGATTTTTGTCCCCCAAATACTATTTTCACCTCAGTTTTCTTACCACTCAATTGTCCATTATCCCCACTAGTTTGTTAATTATGCACACAATGATTTCCTACTTACTTTCCTCTGTATTTGCGGCTATAATTACAAAGTTTAAGCTTTGGTTTTAAATACTAAGAAGATAAAAAACTCGTCACTCTCTCGCACTACTCTTTGCACATCTTCTCACTACAAACTTACTTCTCCATTTATAAGTTATAACACAGTGATATTGAACAATTAATTTTGGAATGGGTGATAGTATGCCATATAACTACGGTGCATAGTTATATGAGACAGAGTCGATTCTGGGTTTGTTTTATCCCGAGAATGGCATGACTATACATTACCTCTATAGAGAGGGTAGAGCGGTGAAACGTCTTAAAAAGAGAAACCTAGTCCGCGACTCAACCCAAGAATCATCTACTACAAACTTCATAAACAATTGAGGTAAAAAAATTTATTTCTATTGTTCAGTAAATATTTGAATTTCAAAGCATGCGGTTCACATATGCGATATTCGCAAGAGGTAACAACGTATTTTGAGTAATATACTATAATAAAATATGATTTCGATTTTTCAAAGTCTCCATAAAACTCTCTAGCGTGATTTTTCAATAACAATATCTATATTGTCCCAACAATTTTAAGACGTTTCAAATCTACCAAGGAGATCGAAAAATAAATCTTAGGGGATTTTATGATTTTTTTTATGACTAAAATGAAAAAAGATTAGAAAAGTTTTTGTCTCTAGAAATTATAATTTTGACCTTCTACCTTTAGAAATTTTAGTTTAGCGACCGAACTTCATAAATATTACATTTTACGATGTAAAAAAATAAATTTCTGTATTTATGTCAATCTGGAATCAATTAATAATTTTGTGAGAAATTAGAATTTGAACAATAATAGCATCATGGAAAACTCTTAAATAGGTCATCCTATTTCTTAGTTATGAATGTGAAATATTACTTCACATAAGATTTTATTGTTGGAAATGGAATTGTATACTTTTTTAGACAATTTATTTAGAGCCGCTTGTGGTTAAGAAAGCAAATGAAAATTTGTTATATGGAATCAAATGAAAATTTGATATTCGAAAACAAATGAATGTTTGTTATATGTTATATGGATTCGAAGGGTAAATAATAAACATTTGCTCCTTGCGCTATGTTTACTACAAAAGAAATTTGTTCAAATACTTTTTGAAGTGTTTATATGAAAGTGTAATTGATATTTTTCAACCACACTAAAGTGATAGATGATGAAAAAAAATCTGAAATTTTTGTTACGAAATTTATTTTTTGGGGTAAAATGTAATTATATTAAACCAAAGGCGACCCGCCAGAGATATACAAATAAGCCCAAGACATAAAAATAAATAGCACAAAGGCTCAAACGACACACGTCCAAAACAAGCCTAACAAAGACCCTACAACAACCTAACAAACCTATCAAACCAATCACGACTGCATGTTGAGTATTCAATATAATTGCAGTACTCCAACACTCGCCATAGAATATTTTGTAATAAAATAATGAAGCACCACCAAACACTGCCAAACGCCGCAACATTGGCTCCAACACCAAGCGAGACCTCCAAAGAGGGGATGAAAAACACCATCTCGGTGCCCAATCTAGAACAAATCCATGCAGGCCTCAAACCAACACCACTGCAGAATATATATCTAATAAAACAACGTAGCATCATAACTCTCGCCATAAGAGATTAAACAATAAAATGTTGAAAGTCTCAACATCAACAAAATCGAGTTATACCAAAGGACCAATATATGAACCACACCTAAGCAACACCAGACCAAACAATCTTAACCACAATCAAATCCACAAGGCACAAAATTGCCATTACCAAAAGGGCGCTAACTCACCGACCTAGCCTGAAGAACGTAGCAAAGAGGCGCTCTTGAATCGGAACCTCGTGGACATGTAGAAGATGGTGGAGAACGCCAGCTAGATCTCAAACCCGATGAAAATACCAAAGAAAAGTCCTGAATCAAAATTCAAGCCCACAATCGTAATATAACCCCGAACAACCTCCATAGTTGGAAACACCCAAACCACTCAATTTAACAGGAAGTTCATCAAAATAAATGGCGATCAAGTAAACGGTAAAAGAGGAACCATCAACGGAGAGAGGCAACAGTCACAAGAAGGAGCTCCTCCTAAGAAGCAATCTCTCACCCATATCCGGATCTGACATGAAGTACATAATATTAGGAAAAATGGCAATCAGGAGAGGATAAGGAGCTGATTTAGAGGGTTTAGAAGGGTAAGGTCACATAGGAAGGAGAAGGCTAGAAGAGGTGGTGGAATGATGATAAGGAACCCAATTTGATTTAGCATTAACAACACCATCACATCACCCATATTAACAAACGTGGTTAAAAAATATATGTGTCTTGAAATCATCAACCACACCCAACCGAAATGAAATATCAACACTACAAATGGGGACTAGTCACCAAAAATGAATAATACCCTACAAACACCAATGCACATATTTGCATAACAATCACCATAAAATAGACCGGTATATCCTGACCAGATACCGACAGAAAGAAACTATAAATAATAAGGAACAAACCAACACATAACCATTGTGATTGAAACCCAGCAGAACCTCAAGATGCAACCCAAAGACACAAACCATTTTTCCACCCCAATCCTCAAATCACACCATGGTGAGTGCATTATTTCGTATATTTTATACCCAAATGTATACTTTGTTATTCCCATTTTAGTGTATTTAATAAGTCCTTAGGACTATTTTATTAAAAATAGAAAAAAAATGCTAGAATGATTGAATTCATATTGAAAATGGCAAATTTAAGTCAAAAATGGGTACTTCGATAATTTTATAATATTCTTGTGCTAATTTGTGAAAAAAGTTGCCAAGTGAAATTTTTGCAGATAATGATGGAATTTGGTGCAAATTGATGATCAATTCAAAAAAGGCACGAAAAGGCTGATTTTTACGGTCGTTCAAAAAAAAAGCTATTTTAGTCGAAAATTTTTATTCTTCAATTTGGACGAAACTCAGCATGGGTGTTCAACAAGAAAAGATAAGAGTTTTCGAGTGGGGGGAAATTTCGTCCCTATCACGATCCAAAGATTAAATAGGTGAAGAGATAGCTACCAACACCATTAGGCCTATAAACCATTAGGTCAATCAGAAAGTCCAACCAAAACTCAAATACCTCGCCACTTGTCCTATAAAATGGACCCTTGGGTTCATGATTTCATAGACAATGAGAGAGAAATTTCGTGGAGGATTTCGGGGAGCAACTTTGAGTGATTGTAATCAATTTGAGGGCCAAGTTTTTATCATTTTTTTAGAGGATTGAAGATTTTTGTGAGAGAACTATTTGTTAGTTTAGTTTATTAATGAAGATCTCTACTCATTCTTGCAATTTCTCTTTCATTATTGTGGCTTGATCTTATATTAGGAGTAGGGTGAAGTTTATCATAGTTAGCTCATATTGTCACGTTAATTTTATCGTTGTTTATTCCCTACTTGTTTTAATTGTTATTAAAGATTTGGTATTCATTTTAAAGCGACACGAGAGTGTGTTTTAGAACCTTCAAGATTGTTTTGTCAAATCAAGTTTTGAGATTTAAAAATAGTAATTTTTGATGGATTATGCTTGAACTTTGATTGTTTTGATAATCCATGCTTAAATACATTTGCGAATTTTAAAACCTGTATTTTCTAAGGGAATAGGAATTTTAGCCGTATATTAGAGACGTTAAAAATATTTTGATCATAACCGTCATATTTTCTGAATTAAACACGAAGAGAGTGTGTTTAATGTGAGTTATAAAAAGGGAATGACAACATTAAATTAATGTGCAATAGTAGTTACGTGATAAATGGACCCCGAATCCTAATTATTTCCTAATTGTTTACAAATATCTTGTGTTACTCTCATTTATCGTAGTTGCTTTTATTTAGTTTAGTTCATAAACATTCTCTATCCCATTTAGTCTGGTTGGACAGTCACAATTATTATGAACAAAAAAATTGAAAAATCTCTGCGAGTTCGACCCGTACTTACACTCGCTATTCTATAATAGCCCATGCACTTGCGGTACTTCATAGAATTGACAATAAGTTTTTGGCACCGTTGCGAGGGATTTGTTCAATTTTTTTTAAAGAGGATGTGACTTTCGGACTAGTTTTTTTTTACTTTTGCACTTTTGTTAGTAAAAATTGCAAAAAAAAAATGAAAATTCAAAAAAAATATACATTTTTCCCGTAGTAACTTCAAGAATAAAAGAAATAAATAAAAAATTGTGTCATAAGTGTGCTTTGTTTTTTTTCTTCTTGTTAAATACACCACTGGTGCGTGTGTCGTTTCTTTTTTATTCTTCTCCGGGGGGGGGAGGGGGAGAGTGATGCAGAAGCATAGGGACATGAGTGTCTTTTTTATCATTCTTTTTATTTTGTTCTTTTTTTTAGCCTTTTGTATCTTTAGTATAAATAGCCAAAGGGCCCTATTTTGTAACACTTTTGACATTTTGATAATGAGAACCTAAAGAGATAAATTGAGACCCATTCATGAATTGTTGTTGGTGGTGGTGGTGTGTAGATTAAACTTTTTTTCTTCTGCATCCTCTTTTTACATCAAAAAATGTCTACTTCTCATCAGCGATGGTTTCCACATAATACACAAGCTCACAACCAATAAAGAGGGAAATCAGTATAAATGTGTCAATTGACTATTAAACATATCTTAGTGTTTGAAAGTTTGAATATTACTCAAGAAAGCAAAGACAAATGGGTAGTGCCTCTGCTTTCAAACAAAGCATAGGGGCTGTGTGAAGTGAAACAAATAGTAAAAATTCCTGAATTTTCTCAACAAGTGCTTAAGCAGGGAAAAAACTGTTATATATTATGGTTGATCTATATGGGGGCTTCGTTTGAGAAAGTTTCAGAGATTACAGCTTGCATTAAAGATAATGGGATATTACTTGTGGGGATTATAGATCTTTTCTCACCAAGCAATGCCATGATGGCTAAGTTTACCCAAAATGAAATAAAGAAAATAATCATTAAGATCTCCTGATACTTTTGTAATTGGTTCTGTAACAAGTGCTGGAGATTATCAAATGTAAGGATGTGTTGTGATATAGTGGTATCTTACATGAAACAGTTGAAGCACCAAAGAGGTGAAAATTGGATTGAAATAAATGTTCGTGTCTCCCCCTTCATATTCATGGTGGTTGGCAAATGTATTTTGCAAGTTTACATATTATAGATCTTTTGTGATCATTGAAAAATTCTATGCACGTGAAGGAGTCGATATATACTTTTGCACACCTTAACCCCCCTTGACATCTATGACAACCCGCCTACTAAAATAATAGGTGGCCAGCCCAATACTCCAATAATCACAGGAATCATAGATGGTCCATTCTTAGCATCACTGTCGATTAAAATAATAGTATGAGATAACCACCACTCATTTTAGAAAACGAATTGTCAAATTTAAATTTTGAAAAGAAAAGAAAAACACTTAGACAATCCCATTTGTAAAAAACGGTGGGTATCAAAAATCGATGAATGACAATAAAAATATCACCGAATAAGCTGTCGGTGCACAGACCAATACAAATAATACATCGAGTATTACAATTCAATATTTACAATCTAATAAATGAGTGCAATACCTTGGGCAAACACGCCCGAATAAATATACTGAACATAACTAGAGTACAGTAGAAAGGAGCGTCTACTAAAAGTATCCTACAACATCCGCAATATGCTGTAGCTCCATGACAACAGGAATGGAATATGTAAATACGGGTGTCCATGCGGAAGAGCACCTGTACGGCAAGGAATATATGCAGAAACAAAGAAATATAGATACGGGTCAGGGCCTGATTTGATATGATTACCATGTGACTAAAAATGCATGACAGTTAAGTGCGTATTCTCTCGCAGATAACAATAATATTTCTCACCTCTCAATCTAGCAGCAACCTAGCGCAATATCATGAGATGTTCTAGTTAACCCTAAGTACTAGGGGCTAACTTTTCCCCATTCTCAACACTATGTCCTATTCGTGCGTGGGGTGTCTCGCAAAGCGAAATCCAAACAAGGAACCCCCCCGATACACTACTACTTAGGCAAGGTTGATCGTCGAGATCCATTAGATCCTTAGCACGAAATAATCAATAAATGTAAATGTGTGTGCATATGTGTGGGAGGTCACATCTACAGCTACACAAAGAAAAATATAAAAATAAACCCATCCATCATCAAATGGCATAATTCCTAATTTCCTTCTTTAGGAATATACATAAATGGTACTACATTTTATCAAATGTTTACCAAATCAAACTTATTTACCAATTTTATTTCCTTTCTTCCCTCCAGGAAGAATATATAATTTAAAGCAAGTTTTTATTATCATAAAAAGTGCTTTATCCTTTTTCATAAAACCCCACTTCCCTTCTTTCATCCAGGAAGTGTAATCAAAAGTCATTTTTATTATCATAAAAATACTTTTGTATACCATATCCTTCCACATCCCTTCTTCCATCTGAGAGTGTTACCGAAGCCAAACCATATCCCATTTCCCTTCTTCCATCCGAGAAATGTAATTAAAGTCAATCCATTATCATGAATTGCTTTAACAAATCTAAGACCGTCCCTTCGGGTTTCCCCACGGGACGCGCCCCTAAATGGCTATCATCTTCCAAGGCCTATATATACAAGACAACCTGGGAACCTACCAACGTCGGGAAGCGTCCATATTGCCTGCGGGAAAGTCAGGACCACACCCAGAATACCCTAACCAGCGCAGTAATACAAATGCCCATATGGCCTAGGGACTATATCCACCCTGCATTCATTAGCCAGGGGCTTCACCACACGTACGCAACTTCCCTTATGATAGCGATTTAGGGAGGTGTGTAACCATAAGTTAACACTTATGAAAAACTTTACTTTTTCCATTTTGAAAACTTCCAATTTTACTTTTCCAAAAATCATTCATTTAGCCATTAAGCACCAAGTTTTAGAATGTGCAATTCATTCTTATTAAGTCATATTTTTATTAATGACCTAAGACCCAAAGTGCCATTAACCTCAAAATAACCTCGAAGAGTTCATATAATTTCATAAACCCTCAAAGTGAGTCTCCATGAAGGAGTGTCTCCCAAAAGCTCAACATTAATATTTTTAACTTCCAATTTATCTTTAGGTTAACCTCCTATATCATTTGGACATTAACCTATACAAACTAGCCCTCGGGTAAACCCAAATATCCACTCTTAGCCTAGGGCATTATTCTACCCAATACAACCCTCTAGAACTCCCCATTACTTCCCAAAGGAAGGTTCCTAAACCTCGAACCTAAAAGAAAAGGGCTAAAACAAAACTAAAAAAACCTCACATTTTCAGAAGGGGTCGATCGATCGACCCCTGGCCATCGATCGATCGAAGGCCTCGATCGATCGATCCCCCAGACTCGATCGATCGATCCTGGCGGACAGCTTCTTCTCCGAGAAGTTGTTTCGGCCATTAACGAGCCATCCAAGCTTCTACCAGTTATTTCACCCAACCACAACAACAAATAATGCTACCCAATCACTTCTAAACATCATACAATTAATTATTTCACCTCAAATCAAATTAAAACACAAGATTAAGGGATTAAACACAAAAATCTACAAAAACCCATTTATGGTTTAAACCTCCCAAAACTTAACTACACATGCAGATTTATCACATTAAATCAATATCTAGCAAGTAAGAAACTTTCCTCGAGGTTCGTAGTCTCGGAACACCTCCGGTAGCGACGGAATCCGGCCCAAATCTTCCATTTTCTCTCTTTCTCTCTATTTCTCCCAACTCTCTCTTCTCTCTCTCTCTCCTTTGGATTCTCTCACAAAGAATGAAGAAAAAGAAAGGGGTGGGGGAATTTATACGGGTCTAAAAATATAAATCCCCACATTTAATTGCTAATACACCATTAAAATGACTCGTAACCACTTAATTGAGTCATAACCCCTTAAAATGCCCGAAACCCAAAAATTACAACTGGGCACTTATTTCGACTATCTCGACTATTCTAAAAACAACCGCACCCCCTATTTTGGCATTCGGGAAAATGTGAACTATTTTGTGTTCCAATTTCATTTTAATTCATTAATTTTACCCAATTTTTATTTCTGAGTCATAACCGTCGTTTTACATATAACGACGCAATAATACACAATATAATGCCATTTACCTTCTCATAACGATAAATAGACAAAACATAGTAAATATTATCCCTAAGTCTCACGGGAAATAATATTTACTCCAACATCCCCTATTTTATAAAATTAGTCCATCAGGAAAAATAGTATAAAATGGTCGCTCAAAAACCTGGGTTGTTACAACATCTTGACTTTGAGTAAGATGACAACAGAACCTGCATGAGAAAGATATTAGGATATAAAACATCTTTATCGAAACAGGCAAGACATCAATCAAGATAAAGGATCCATCCATCTAGTTGGACCAGTCATATTCTTAATTTATCTAAAATAAATAAGATTATTAATACATATTTTTAAACAATTTGAAATATTATATTTACTACTGTAAATATTTTGGGGGATTTTTATTACTTAGCCCCCTATATTAATGTTGTATTTAGAGTTAGGTGTTGTTTGTTTTTACCTCTTAAGTCTGAATATGAACTATTCAGACTTAAGAGGTACCAAAAAATATTTGTTTTTTTAAATGATTAAAAGGGTAACGGTTATATTTGGCTCTTAATGATTAAGAGGTAGAGTTATATCTGAAGTTTGAATCAGTCGAAATACATTCATTTAGATGTACATTCAGACGTAAAAACAAACATATTTTTCAGATTCTGTCTTCAGGTTTAAGATTTAGACTTCAGATTCAAATGAAAAAATAAACGCAACCTTAGATTGTGTAAGTTTTTTAATAAAAATTTAAACTCTGAATCTGAAGTCTGAAATGTGAATCTAAAAAATATGTTTGATTCAGAGGTACATTTACCTCTTAATCATTCAAAGGAAAAAATAATCATTAGCCTTTTAATCATTTAAAAAAAGAAATACTATTTGATAGTTCTTAAGTCTGAATAGTTCAGATTCAAACTTAAGAGGTAAAAATAAATAACACCTTAATCTCTACAAAGATGAAAATTAGACACAACCCCGCAGGTATAGATGGATTTAGTCTCTGTTAAAAAAATAAAAGAAAAAAAATGAAAAAACTTAATGTGTATTTTAACTTGACCCTTATAGTTTTTGGATAAAAGTGTCATTCTCTTCTTCCCTTTTCATCATCTTCGCCCAATAAATAAAAACCCTAACCTAAATTTCTAAAACTTAAACTGCTGCACAACCATTCACTCACCATGTCCATCAACACAAATCTTGTTGAAACATTGAAAAGTTTTAAAAGTTAAAGAGAAAAAGGAATGCAGACTTTAAGGGATTTTTGTCCCCCAAATACTATTTTTCACCTCAGTTTTCTAACCACTCAATTGTCCACGATCCCCGCTAGTTTGTTTATTATGCACACAATGATTATGCACACAATGATTTGCACCTTACTTTCCTCTCTATTTGCAGCTATAATTACAAAGCTTAAGCTTTGGTTTTGAATACTAAGAAGAAAAAAAACTCGGCACTCTCTCACACAACTCTTTGCACGTCATCATACTAACAAATTACTTCTCTATTTATAAGTTATAACACTGTGATATTGAACAATTAATTTTGGAATGGGTGATAGTATGCCATATAACTACGGTGCATAGTTATATGAGACAGAGTTGATTCTGGGTTTGTTTTATCCCGAGAATGGCATGACTATACATTACCTCTATAGAGAGGGTAGAGCAGTGAAACGTCTTAAAAAGAGAAACCTAGTTCGCGACTCAACCCAAGAATCGTCTACTATAAATTTCATAAACAATTAAGGTAAAAAAAATTATTTCTATTGTTCAGTAAATATTTGAATTTCAAAGCATGTAGTTCACATATGCGATATTCGCAAGAGGTAACAACTTATTTTGAGTATTATACTATAATAAAATATGATTTTGATTTTTCAAAGTCTCCATAAAACTCTCTAGCATGATTTTTCAATCACAATATCTAAATTGTCCAAACAATTTTAAGACGTTTCAAATCTACCATGGAGATCGAAAAATAAATCTTAGGGGCTTATATGATTTTTTTATGCCTAAAATGAAAAACGATGAGCAAAGTTTTTGTCTTTAGAAATTATAATTTTGACCTTCTACCTCTAAAAATTATAGTTTAGCACCCTAACTTCCTAAATATTACATTTTACGATGTAAAAAAATAAATTTCAGTATTTATGTCAATCCGGAATCAATTAATAATTTTGTGAGAAATTAGAATTTTAACAATAATAGCATCATGGAAAACTCTTAAATAGGTCATCATATTTCTTAGTTATGAATGTGAAATATTATTTCACATAAGATGTTATTGTTGGAAATGGAATTGTATACTTTTTTAGGCAATTTATTTAGAGCCACTTATGGTTAAGAAAACAAATGAAAATATGTTATATGGAATCAAATGAAAATTTGATATTCGAAAACAAATGAATGTTTGTAATATGTTATATGGATTCGAAGGGTAAATAATAAACATTTGCGCCTTGCACTATGTTTACTACTTTTTGAAGTGTTTATGTGAAAGTGTAATTGATATTTTTCAACCGCACTAAAGTGATCGATGATGAAAAAAAATCTGAAATTTTTGTTATGAAATTTATTTTTTGGGGGTAAAATGTAATTATATTAAACCAAAAGGCTACCCGCCAAAGATATACAAATAAGCCCAAGACACAAAAATAAAGAGCACAAAGACTCAAACGACACACGTCCAAAACAAGCCGAACAAACACCCTACAACAACCTAACAAACCTATCAAAAAAATTTACATCCAACAGGGCACGTAGGCCACAAACCAATCACAACTGCATGTTGAGTATTCAATATAATCGCAGTACCCCAACACTCGCCATAGAATATTTTGCAATAAAATAATGAAACACTGCCAAACGCCGCAACATTGGCTCCAACACCAAGCGAGACCTCCAAAGCGGGGATGAAAAACACCGTCTCGGCGCCCAATCTAGAACAAATCCACGCAGGCCTCAAACCAACACTACTGCAGAATATATATCTAATAAAACGATGTAGCATCATAACACTCGCCATAAGGGATTAGATAATAAAATGATGAAAGTCTCAACATTAACAAACTCGGGTTATACCAAAGGACCAATATATGAACCACACCTAAGCAACACTAGACAAAATATTCTTAACCCCAATCAAATCCACAAGGCACAAAATTTCCACTAGCATAAGGACGCCAACTCATCGACCTGGCCTGAAGAATGTAGCAAAGATTGCGCTCTTGAATCGGATCTTCACGGACATAGAGAAGATGGTGGAGAGCGCCAGCTAGATCTCAAACCCAATGAAAATACCAAAGAAAAGGCATGCATCAAAATTCAAACCCACAACCTTAATATGTCCCCGAACAAACTCCATAGTTGGAAACACCCAAACCACTTAATTTAACAGGAAGCTCATAAAAAATGGTGATGAAGCAAACGATAAAAGAGGAACCATCAACGGAGAGAGGCAGCAGTCACAAGAAGGCACTCCTCCTAAGAAGTAATCTCTCACCCATAGCCGGATCTGATATGAAGTACATCTTATTAGGAAAAATGGCAATCAGGAGAGGATAAGGAGCTAAACGGGTTTAGATGGTTTAGAGGGGTAAGGTCACATAGGAAGGATAAGGCTTGAAGAGGTGGTGTAATGGTGATAAGGAACCCAAGTTGATTTAGCATTAACCACACCATCACATCACCCATATTAACAAACGTGGTTGAAAAATATATGTGTCTTAAAAACATCAACCACACCGAACAAAATTAAGTATCAACACTACAAATGGTGACTAGTCACTAAAAATGAATAACACCCTACAAACACCAATGCACACATTTGCACAACAATCACCATAAAATAAACCGATATATCCTAACCAGATGCCGAAAGAAACCAACTATCAATAATAAGGAACAAACAAACATAGAACCATTGTGATTGAATCCCAGCAGAACCTCAAGATGCAACCAAAAGACACAAACCATTATTCCACCCCAATCCTCAAATCACACCACCACAAACTTCCTCCCTACACCGAAAATGATTAACTCTATGGATCTGACATGAAGCACCCATAAGAGATGGTGATCCATAAAATAATCATTGTTGGGTATATATATATATATATATATATATATATATATATATATATATATATATATATTGAATGAAATAAATGATTTGGGGTAAGTGGCCAAGTGGTATGTTTGTGGGATTTTATGCTTGAGGTCATGGGTTCAATCCCTAGGAGTCACACTAAACATTAATAGTCTTTTATTGGGCCTTGGGGTCTTTGGGGCTTTGGGCTTCTCTTGAGTGCCCAGATTTTTTACCCCTTTATTTTTTCGTTTTTAACTCTTTTTAAACCCGTTTTTTAAATTTGACTTGGTCTTTTTACATGACTCAACTACCCGTTAGTGGAGATATTAGTGGGTTAGTTGGCTAAAACCTCTATCCACATTTTTTACCAAATTCTGTATAAAATAAAGGCTACACATTTGAAAAAGAACACAGAAAATTCCATCTCTCTCACTTTCTATGCAAAAAATATTATTAGCCTATTTTCAACAATAAATTTTATATTTATTATTTATTTGAAAGTGCTGGAGTATCTTGAGAGTTCAAGATTCTGCATATTTGCTGGTGATGGAATCTAATCGTTGAATCCTGGGAGGTGTTAGTTCAAGTGGCTGACAGCATCAATATCAGCGGGTAATTTCACCTTTAGGTTTTTGTATCAAACACAAACCTCGATCGATAAGTTCTTCCAATTTTATCTATTTTGTATTTGGGTTTTTTCGTATATGTTGCATATATTATTTCCAACAATCATCTCACAACCAAGGAGAAGGAATGGAGGCATAACCGATTCTAGACAAATCCACCGGAGGGTGTTTTATGAAATTTGTTGGAGTTCATCTTAGTTTTTTGATGATATATACATTGAAATTTTGTAAATTTTGGCACGCATATAGTATGATGAGATTATGAATATTGGGCTTTGGAATTTTTGAAAAATGGTTTGTATATCTTTTATTATGATTTTTACAAATGTGATGCGCATTAGTGAATTTTTTGGACAGCTTGTAGTAAAATGAATTTATCTTAACTTATACTCAAGGTTTTTGTGTGATTCAAATTTTTTATAAAAGTAGACTCATAAAGGATGTTTTCTAAAAAATTTCATAAATTTTCAATAAGCGATTTGGTCATGGTGAAATTTCAAACTTGAAGTTTTTCCTTTTCATCAAATATTTTGGACAACATTTTCTTATAAAAATGTACCATGTAGTGTTCCTAACGGATTCAAAATATTTTGAAACCTTTATAAAATTCTTATTAAAGGATTTAATAACTACTTAGGAAATTTTGGACTCAAATTTATGGAAGATGAATTTTCTTGAAATTCTATAAGGACTTGTGCAACATTTGAGTTTGCAAGCGCAACCTCTAAAATTTTATATGAATAATTCTTCATATTATTCACTTAGTATGAGTTGAAAAAGCTAAATAATAAAATTATATTTTAATATATTGGAAGCAATTGATGTGCTTCATACTCGTGTAGAAATACTTTAATTGGGTAAATTATTTTGACCATATACTATGCATTGGATAGAGTTTAAAACTCTAAGACACATATTTTACCTTATGTATTTGCGTACAATATCAAACATGTTATGATTTTAATGGGTTGTTTGATCTATGTATGGATTTAGACCTACATAGGTCTAATATTATGAGTAAAGATCTCATATGTCGGACTTTATATTAAATAAATGGAATTCATATGTCGAAATGATAATAATTGGAGGATTTTATCATAACTGAATTTGGTGCAAATATAATCTTTACTTTGGTAAAGATATTATATTTAAATGATTTAGAATAGAGGTCCAAACTCTAATATGAAATATTTTCTTCTACATTGTGAAAAATAATATATGAAAAATCGTATGTTTCATTTCTTTGAAAAAATAGATTATGTAATCTATATATGACTTTCAGACCCTTGAAAATCTGAACTTATAACGAGATCGAATGAATGTGAATTTTTTTATTCGACTATACCTAAAGGCTGAAAGCATTAAGCATGTACTAATTTAAGAAATAAGATTAATTCTTATTTAATTTTGAAACTCTATAAGTTTAGATTATATTTTATGAATTGAAGATATAGTGAGGGCACGTTATATGTAGCTTCTCAATGTTATACCTAGAAAATAATGGGGGGACTCAACTGAGTACCTCTCAACTATAATTAAATAATATTTTAATAGAATCTAAAACTTTGGAGTTCAAGAGAAATTTTTTGAGTTGTGAGTTAACAATAAAAGCTTTCATATGCTATTAAAAAGGATTCCAAAAATCCTTAGAGAAGTCATGTCATAAATGATTGATTGAATTCCCTAAAATGAACTAGAATTAGTTTATAATTGACTTATCTTATAACTTTAAGACAATAAAGTGTATACACATCCTTTAAGGGAATATTAAGACTATTATCATTTATGAATATAAGATTTATTTAATAGACAATATTCATCATTAATAATATAACTTAGTTATACATATTGCAAGTTAAATTATTATCATAAAAATGAAGCAGCTTCATTTAATTTGATTGCCCTTGAAATTATACATGATGTTGAGTTAAAATTAAATGTATATTATATCGCTTTTCGAATGGTGACCTATGTAAGGCAACTTATTTGGACCAACTTGAAGTTGGAGGATTTATGAAAATGGAAGGCACCAATAAATGGCATGTTATTTTGATAATTTTAAATCATCAAATGAGATTGAATTGATAATGTTATAAAATGTATTTATCATTAAGTATGTTGAAATGTGAATACACTACTATTTGTTTATGCAATTATGATTAGATAATACTTGGTTATGATGTTTTATTGTCAAGAAAATCAAATTTATGCTAAGTTGAATCATTGGCATAATGAGTTTCATTGAAATAAGAATATTACTTAATAATATTATAAGGCCAAATATAAATCATTAATAGATCGAGTACCTTGAAATACAAGAATATCTATTTAATAGATATATGCTAATTATGAACCATCTTGTACTCCATATGACCTAAGTGGAAAAACACTATATTCATGTTAAGAAAGAAGAATATGCAAATATCTTAAGTAGTCTCAACTGAACTACTGGATACAATTGACTTGGAATTGTCTAATTTTTTGGAGTGCTGTGAAGGTTTATAATTGAAAAGTGAATTCTTATGTTATCAAAAAAGGTCATGTGTTTTGATAAAAATTATGAACCTAAAATTGATTCTCAATCAATTAATGGGTATGTGTCTAACACATATTATGATGTTGCCTTTTGATACTCCAAGAAATATTAATTATTAACACAATCATTGATGGAGTTTATGGTGATACCATTAGCTATGGCTAGTGAGGAAATAAAAGAATACAAGACCTATTATAAGATATCCCTATATGTGAGAGATTGATACCAGTCATTTTATCCACAACAATAAAGCCATGGCTATTATAAAATTTTAGAACCGTTATCATAATGGCAAGAACGACAAATATGTCATAAGAACAACATAGTTTGAGAATTTAAAACTAATGAGTTGTGAGTGTGGATTATGTTTGGACTGATGAGAATAAAACCTGACTTATCCTTTGACGAAAAGACTAGTGCAGTACAAGGTGTTTAATACTTATAGGAAGGGATGGGACTAAAGCCCGTTGATAGTTGAATCACTTGTGGTGGTAACCCAACCTATAGACTGAAGATCCCAAGAAATAGGTTCAAAGGGTAATAATAAGTCACAAGTGATATATGTTGAATCATGTTAGTTATTGTATACGAGGTTTTACTCCGAATACATCCCTATGGAGCATGTTATGGTTGAGTCAATTATAACTCTTGATGAAAATATATAGATTTATTTTGAGTGGCATAAATAACTACGAGAGTATCCTTGATAGACTCACCTATGTGAATGTGAAAGTGTGGTCGTTTCCTATGATAATTTTGGACAAATTCCCTAGAGCGCTCACTATACTGGAATAGAAGCACATGGCCATAAAGTGTTGGCTTGAGGACTACACCCAAGTACGCTTGTGTGGACGTTGTCAGAGATAGAGTTCAAAACTACGGTTACTCTAGTATAATTTGAATCATATTTACTATGTAAAGGTTCAAGTCAAAAAACACCTTTGCTTATGCACAATTATATGAATTACTATTCTGTAAGATGTGAGTGCAGATCTGAGGAGGCACCGCCTCGAGCTCATTTTAGACTTGAGCAACGTGGTTGCGCCTACGTATCCGTCTTTTCAAAATCAAAGTCTGCGTAGTTTGTGGGTCCGTACGATACGCCGGAGAGAGCTCGGTATTGGTGCGTGGGGGTGACTAATCCGACGAGCCGCCTCTCGAACACCCAGTCTTCGTAGTTTTGGTGCGTGGGGGTGCCAAATCAGGCTATCCGCCTCTCAAATGCCCATATACCGTATAATGAAACTATAAAAATCCACCCGTTACTATCAAACCCATGACGGAGCTCCAAAGGTGCGTGGGGGAGGAGAGCTATATTTCCTCCCCTTACTTTGCCCCTAAGACCATCATCCATCAAATAAGGGGGAGACCCTCTTTTATAGCAAAAGTGCCTCAAGTGGGCTTAACACATGTCATGTTCTCTATGGAACCAAGTGTCCAATATTTATGGTGCCACTTGTCACAATATATATGGTGACATATCAAATAATTAATTAAATCATTACTAGAGCATTGTCTAGTGTGTTTCATCAAATGCAGAGTATATGCAATATATTAATTGCGCATAATAATATTGCAACCCGTGTAAGGCCTGAATTGTAGTAAAACTCGATAATCTTTAATCAATATTTGATTAAATTCGTGAGTTAATTTATTAGAGTGTTGGTGGTTAATTTATTTAACCCCACCCTACATTTTCCCCCTCGTAGACATAGTTGGTGTGTCGATGCCTCGACTGAGACATATCAACTATGTGTACCAAATAAATCATTTATCATGTTCGACTAGTAAATCATCACATAACCATATTTGGTTTGTTTATCATGCACGCATATGCATATATCATTTGTGTGTAGTTTTGAGGGCTATCTTTGCTTCCTCTATTTTTCATTTTAGAGGAGCATTTCGTGGGGTTGCCCTCATTTTTCTTGAATGAGAATGCCTCCATAATTTTATTGTGGCGAACAACAAACTTGCCAAATGTACTGGACCGAGCAACCAATTGGCGCTTATATAAGTATAGTAGATCTTTCGCGATCATAAGATCAAAAACCTGTTTGAGCGTACTCGGTCGAGCAACCATTAGTGTCTCGAGTGAACTGGGGTTTTTTTAAACCAATATATTTGTAAGTGTTCCCAAATGTCAGGGTCTTTAAGCGTGCCTAGTAATGTAGGATTTTAGTCTCCCGTAAATCAGACTTATGCCTGGTAATGTAGGGCTTTTAAATCTCCCTTAATAGGGTCATGCGTGCCAAATATTATTGGGCTTTGGTTCCTAGTAATGAAGGACTTTGAATCTCCCATGAGCAAGGGTCAAGCGCGCCGCGCGCCAAGTTATATTGGACTTAAATCTCCCATAACCGAGGGTGAAGGTGGGCCAAGTCATATTGGACTTAAATCTCCCATAACCGAGGGTGGAGGCGAACCTAGTCTTATAGGCATAATCTCCTATAACCGAGGGTCAGGCGGCCTAGTAATGTAGGACTTTTAAAATTAAAATCTCCCATCACCGAGGGGTCAGGCAAACCTAGTCTTATTGACATAATCTCCCATAACCGAGGGTCAGGGGGCCCTAGTTTTATAGGCATAATATCCCATAACCGAGGATCAGGCGGGCCTAGTCTTATAGGCATAAAATCTCCCATAACCGAGGGTCAGGCAGGCCAAGTCTTATTGGCATAAAATCTCCCATACCTGAGGGTCAGGCGGGTCAAGTCTTATTGATATAAAATCTCCCATAACCGAGGGTCAGGCGGGCCAAGCCTTATTGGTATAAAATCTTCCATAACCGAGGGTCGGGCGGGCCAAGTCTTATTCGCATAAAATCTTCTATATCCGAGGGTTAGGCGGGCCTAGTAATGTAGGACTTTATGAGAACTGTAATGCACCACTTTGGGGGACTTACCACAATACTTTCAACGTTTTTGCGAACTATAATGCACCTCTGTAGGCGACTTACCATAATACTGGCAAGGTTTGTGAGAACTATAATGCACCTTTGTGGGCAACTTACCACAATTCTGGTAAGGTTTGTGAGAAATATAATGCGCATCTGTGGGTGACTTACCTCGAAACTGGTAAGTTTTTATGAGAAATATAATGCACCTCTGTGGGAGACTTACCTCGAAACTGGTAAGGTTTTGTGAAAACTATAATGCACCTCTGTAGGCGACTTACCTCGAAACTGGTAAGGTTTTATGAAAACTACAATGCACCTCTGTGGGAGACTTACCTCGAAACTGGTAAGGTTTTGTGAAAACTATAATGCACATTTGTGGGAGACTTATCTCGAAACTGGAAAGGTTTTGTGAAAACTATAATGCACCTATGTGGACGACTTACCTCGAAACTGGTAAGGTTTTGTGAAAACTACAGTGCACCTCTGTGGGCGACTTACCATAATTCTGGTAAGGTTTTGTGAGAAATGTAATTCCCCTTTGTGGGTGACTTACCTCAAAATAGGTAAGGTTTACATGCAAACTCTGTATCTATGCTCCAGGTTTTGCGAGCAATTTTGTTTGCCCCCTGTCGCTTTGCGGGAAATAATGTCATGTGGTCAGTGCTATATATGAGCCATCCGATGTCTATGCTAAATAACTCTTATGTTTCTTTTGGGGATTCTTCATCAATGATGGCCATTCTGAGACTGAATCCGAGCATGCTTGTCACACATGTTTACATCTAACTACAAGTGGTACACTATACAGTACTTTTCCCCCTCTTTACTTTGCTTTATCTTTTATCTCAAGATAAAGTAAACTGAAGAAAAAATAAACAATTGGTTACAACAACATTTAATATTTGAAAGCATTAAATACATTTCACGGGGTGTTTGCCCCCAATTAAAAATAAAACCTCTTGAGCGTTTGGCTGACATCTGTAAGGCCTGATGTAATTGCTCAAGCTCAATTTGATCATATGTGTTCAATATCTGCAAGTGTAAGGACACAAATTTCCAATGGAGTCCTTTGTAGTTTTGGCGCAATTCCGGACAAAAACGTTTGAGTCATAGGATAGAGTATATTGATCATCCTTCAAGCCTATGGCGTGCTTGTTGAAGACGTAGCGGACAAGTTTATAAATCTTCATCACATTGCCGAGTTTGTTTATGCCTCATTTCTACGTCATCAACATGGTTCCATTGATCCTAAGGTATGAATGCATTACATATCTATATAGGAGCTTGGAACGTTTTTATAATGGGTGAACGTTTATTTAAAACTGTTGTTTAATTTCATAAAGATTTCATTTAAACTTTAAAATAAAGAATATAAAGTTTCTGGGAAAAAAATGAATTTTTCAAACATTCTGGGAGTTCGTTCGAACGAGATTTTCGTTCGAACGAGTTTGGCAAAGAGTTCCCATATTGTCCACTGGAACTTCGTTCGAAATGTCATTCGAACAAGGTGGCTGTTCGAACGAGATTTCTAATGAGTTCACACTGGAACTTCATTAGAAGCCTCGTTCGAACGAGATCTTATTTGAACGAGATCTCGTTCGAACGAAAATATCGTTCGAATGAGACTTGGCGGGATTAGGTATTTGGTAGTTTTGAGCAGTTTTTCCCACTTTTTCCACTACTTTACCCCACTAACTTTTGACAGAATATCCAAGTGCGGGAACCAAAATTTTTAACTCAACGTTTTCATATCCTACAACCTCTAAGAGAGTGTTTTGAGAGAGAAATACAAAGTAGAAAAAGTTATTTGTTTAATTGTTGTTGATTTTCAAGAAAAATATTTTAAACACTTGTTTTACACCCATATTTTTTATCTAAGCCTCCATAGATATATTTGTACTTGCTTGGAGTTTTGGCACCGGTTTTTCATCTCTACCATTTTGAAGAGACGTTTGGGTTTGCTTCTACCTCCCACAAAGAAAAAGAGGTTTTCGTTAATTTACCCACTCGGAGAAAGGCTCCTAGTTCGGGTGACGGTGACCATATAAAGTCCGATCGGTGGATTCCGAGACCGCGGTGGAGCTCCTTGGTTATTCGCTAAGAAGAGGTTGATACAAGAAGACGCGTCGGGGCTTGAGAGGGATCGAGTCGAGTGTTGTAAGTCATCTTGCTTGTATTTGTAAATTCCGTACTTGGTGGATTTGAGGCTAGGGTCGTCCGAGATTTTTTCCCGTTGTGGGTTTTTCCTCGTACATCGCGGCGTAGTGGATTAATTATTTATTTTATCTTTTGCAAAATCACCTAGAGCGCATGCTTAGGTAAAAAGATAAATTGGTTTAATTTAATCACTACTTGTTTAATTTGGTGCAAATTAATATTGGGTAATGTTTATGTTAATTTTATTCAAGTCATTTAATTTAATTGATAAAATTGGTTTGCCCTAGCTTGGTAAAATTGCAAAATATGACTTAGGCAAATTTTCTAGGACTTGGATTAATTAATTCGGTTTAAGTGAAATTGAAATAAGTGTGTGTGTTTGAATCTAATTTCACTTGGTATAATTTTAATTTTGAAGTAAATTAAAATTTGGTGTTTTGTGAACCATCTTACGCTTCCGCGTATCTCAACAAGGAAATTGATTTTAAAATTTTAAAAATTGGGGCCTATTCTAACGTATCAAATTGGTATCAGAGCCAAAAGGATAATTTACTTCATTAAAGATCCTTTAACTATTTTTTGGCTAAGATGGAATTTTTTTCATTTTCAAAATTTCCTATATTCGATGGTTTTAATTACGCGTATTGGAAAGCGCGTATGAAATCAGCACTTAACTCTATCGATGAGAGGGTTTGGATGTCTGTAGTTAACGGGTGGTCTCCACCAACTCATTTAGTATAAAATGAACGTGTTCCCAAACCGACCGATAGATGGAGTGAGGGTGAATTTAAACTTTCAAACTTTAATTCCCGTGGTTTAAATGCATTGTTTAGCGCTATCACACCGGATGAATTCCGACGCACTATGACGTGTGAGACTGCTAAAGAAGCTTGGAATATTTTACAACTCACTCATGAAGGTACAAGTGTCGTTAAAGCTTCGAAACTCCAAAACCTCAACACTCAATTTGAAACTATCAAAATGAATGAAAAAGAAACTTTTGATGAATTTTATGCTATACTTTTTGATATTATTAATTCATCTTTTAATTTGGGAGAGAAAATACCCGACAACCGAGTAGTAAAGAAAATTTTAAGGTCCTTACCCGATAGATTTATTCCAAAAGTGACCGTGTTAAATTCTTTACCAACTTTAGCCTCTACAAAATTAGAAGAGCTTGTAGGTGATTTACAAACCTATGAACTGGACATGTTTCACTCTAAAACTGAAAAGAAAATATAAAAGGGCATTGCTTTAAAAGTCCGAAAAGAGGATAAACAAGTAGTAGAGAGCAAGAGTGATAGTGACTCGGAAGATATGACCTTGTTTGCTAGGAAATTTCAAAAAATTTCTTAAAATTAACAAAGATAAATTTAAAAATTACTTAAAGAAATTTGAAACTTCTAAGCATGACAAAGTCGAGAGGATCCCTAAAACTATTAATGAAAATTTAAATAGGGATGAGTCAAATAGGCGTTTTGGTTGTGAGGGTTATGGCCATAGGGCTTCTGAGTGTCCCACTAAACTAAGGAGAGAGGGTAAGTGACCTATTTCATATAATGCGACCCTTAGTGATAGTGATAAGGAAGAGGGACCCGATTCCCCCACTAAGCCCAACTTTGTGGTTTTTATGGCTAGTCATGTGAGTGATAGTGAGAACTCATCTATAGATGAAAATTTAACACATGACACTTCCAAGGTCATAGTTTATGATTCCCTTATTTTTTATGATGGTGAGAGTGGAGAAGAAAGAGAGAGTGAAAATGAAGAAGAGGTTAATGTGAGTGAACTTCAAAATGCTTTTCAAGAATTATATGAAGAATCAATTAAACTAAAAAGAGCTAATTTGAAGTTAGAAGCTAGTTTGAAAGAACGTGTTAAGGTAGTTGATAATAGTGTGTTGGTTGAAGACCTTAGGACACGTGAGAGGACTCTTCGAGAGAAGCTTGAATATGTAGAAGGCGAGAAAGATAGCCTTAGAGGTTTAATGGAATCCTTAAAAAAGGAACTTCTAGTGTTCGAAGAGAGAAATGTTTTATTAGAGTCTAACATTCTAGAATTAGAAAACAAATTAAAAGACTCTAGTAATGTCAAATTTGAATTGGAATGTTGTTCGAAAAAATTAGATAAAATATTAGGAACAGTCCAAATTAAAAATGACACTTGTGGTTTAGGCTTCGATACGTGTAATGAATCAACTCACAAAGCCAAAACTATTTTTTTAGGAGAATCGCTTAGGAAAGCCTTTAGAGATCACTCCTTAGATAAATCTTTTCGACGTGTTTTTAGTTGTGCACATTGTGGTCGAAAAGGTCATCTTAAGAAATATTGTTTTGATCTTAAAATATTTTCTAGAAAATCCCAATGTAAGGCAACCAAGGTAGCCAAGGTTCCTACACCCCGAAATAGTCACTCATCATTAGTTTGGGTTAGGATATCCGACTTGGTAGCTTTACAAGATAGGGTATTTGATTCTCATTTACTTTCACATGCTTCCTCTCTTGCAAAATCTAAAGGTTGAATATGTTAGTTTTATTTGCATATTTTAGCGTTTTGTACTTCATGTTATATTCACATGCTAAATGTATGCTTGTTTAATCATTTTCTAGTATATGCTCCATGCTTTATCACATGATAGAATTATGATTTTTGTTTATCTTTTGTATTATATTCCCTTCATTTTGTTTGCATTAAATGAAAAATACAAAAAGATTTTTGGTTTATCATTTGGGTTTTTACCTCTTGGAATTTAAGCTTAATGAAAATTCAAATGATTTTTGTTTGTTTTTTTTGTGTGTATTTTAGTTTGACATACTTTATGTGGCATACATTTGTGTTAGAATCCCATCTTTGTCACTCCCATGTGGCTAGAACGTTTGGTTTAGATTGTCAATCCTTGTTATGTTCTTTATCATGCTTACATGGAGTAGTTGGATTTTGTGTTGATTAAATGGATTCTATTTTTATATACCTCTATTCACACATGCACGAGCTCATTTGAAATTTTAACTTCATATGTATATTTGAGCTTTGTGAGTTGTTTTCCTACCAATCTTGTCATCTACATATTTGTGACCTAGGAGGATTAGTGCATGTCAAAATCCGTTGCACGTGAGATTTGTGAGAAATAAAAAAATGATAAATATAAATGTGCATGGGGAAGGGATCTGAAAGGATTTATTGTCCTTTGCGAATAGTAATCCACCGTTTGTTTGGACCTAAAAGAAATACGTGGTCCAAAGGCCTAAAAGAAAATATGGCATTAAAAGAAAAATAATTTGCCAAGGCCTTATATGTTTGATTGATATATTCATTCAAAATAAATATATATGCTTTCTAAGGGAGATTGGATGGTATATCAACGGTTTGCACAATGTTCGTTTATCCTAGTTGCGTTTTCAATATCATGACTCTATTGGTTTGTAGAATCATCAACATGCTAGATTTGTATGCATTGTGTATGTTTGTTCATTGAGTTCAATCTATATTGTCACATGAGGCTATATTCAACTGTGATGAAGTTTGCAATCAATTGAGAACTCCGTGAACATGTTTTAAGTGATTGGGTCTAAATTTAATTGTTACTAGTTCACACCCCAACACTTTCATTTCCATATGACACATTTTTGCCATACGAGTGTGAAAAGCTTATCTCATTTTGTGTCGTTTGTGCGTTTATATCTATATGTGTGTACTTATGATTAGCTTGTATCTATTGTGTATACATATGTATGATATTTTGTTTAGTCTTTGCCTTGTCTTTTAGTCCATATATGCTTTAATTCATAATTGGTATCTATCTTGTTGCGTTCTTTGTTGATATCACATGCTTAATACTTTATGTATCTTATTAGTATCATTTTCTTGCATCCTAGTTGGTATCCGTTATTATTTGTTGGATTAGTTGTGCTTTTGTTATCCATATGCTTTAATGTCCTCATCACTTTTGCACATTTGCATGTTTAGCTTGTTATCCCATTTTATTTATCACTTGGTTAGTTTAAGGTTAATATGCTTTAATTGGGGGAGAAAAGTTAATGTTTTACTTCTTTAGCCTTTGTCTAATCCTGAATAAAAAGGGGGAGAATGATAGGAGGAGAAATGGTATCTAATTCTATTGTAATCGTATCTTAGTTTGGGGGAGATTTATCTTAGGGGGAGACGTCTTTCTAAGTTGATCATTTATTTGATAAAGGGGAGAATTAATTTAGGGGGAGTAATTATTTAATTGCATTTAATATTTTGATATTCCCTATGCGTTTAATGCGTTTACTTAAGTGTGCAGGAATTCTATTCTAAGTGACAACTTTCATCGGCAAAGATTGTGATCCTTTGGATTGTTTGAGTCAAGCATTGTATTTTTATTTTGGGTGGGACTTTTTATTAGTCTAGTAGAGCTTGACAGCCCTTTAGGATTTTTGTTTGGTTTTTGTCCCGGAATAGCCAAAGGGGGAGATTTGTAAGGACGCAAATTTCCAATTGAGTCCTTTGTAGTTTTAGCTCAATTCCGTACAAAAATGTCCTTTGCAAATTTCCAATTGAGTCCTTTATATATTGATCATCCTTCAAGCCTATGGCGTGTTTGTTGAAGACGTAGCGGCCAAGTGTATAAAGCTTCATCACATTGCCGAGTTTGTTTGTGCCTCGTTCTGCGTCATCAACATGGTTCCATTACTCCTAAGGTATGAATGCATTACACATATATAGGAGCTTGGAACGTTTTCATAATGGGTGAACGTTTATTTAAAACTCTTGTTTAATTTCATAAAGATTTCATTTAAACTTTAAAATAAAGAATATAAAGTTTCTGGGCAAAAATTAAATTTTTCAAACTTTCTGGGAGTTCGTTCGAAGTGTCGTTCGAACCACAAGTCGTTCGAACGAGTTTGCCAACGAGTTCCCATATTGGCCACTGGAACTTCGTTCGAAATGTCGTTCGAACGAGATGGCTATTCGAATGAGATTTCCAACGAGATTTCTAACGAGTTCACACTGGAACTTCGTTAGAAGCCTCATTCGAACGAGATTTGGCGAGAACAGGTATTTGGCAGTTTTGAGCAGTTTTTCCCACTTTTTCCACTACTTTACCCCCACTAACTTTTGACAGAATATCCAAGTGCGGGAACCAAAGTTTTTAACTCAACTTTTTCATATCCTACAACCTCTAAGAGAGTGTTTTGAGAGAGAAATACAAAGTAGAAAAAGTTCTTTGTTTAAGTGTTGTTGATTTTCAAGAAAAATATTTTAAACACTTGTTTTACACCCATATTGGTTATCCAAGCTTCCATAGATATATTTGTACTTGCTTGGAGTTTGGGCACCGATTTTTTATCTCTACCGTTTTGAAGAGACGTTTGGGTTTGCTTCTACCACCCACAAAGAAGAAGAGGTTTTCGTTAATTTACCCACTCGGAGAAAGGCTCCTAGTTCGGGTGACGGTGACCATATAAAGTCCGATCGATGAATTCCGAGACCGCGGTGGAGCTCCATGGTTATTCGCTAAGAAGAGGTTGATACAAGAAGACGTGTCGGGGCTTGAGAGGGATCGAGTCGAGTGTTGTAAGTCATCTTGCTTGTATTTGTAAATTTCGTACTTAGTGGATTTGAGGCTAGGGTCGTCCGAGGTCTTTTCCCGTTGTGGATTTTTCCTCGTACATCGCGGCGTAGTGGATTAATTGTTTATTTTATCCTTTGCAAAATCACCTAGAACGCATGCTTAGGTAAAAAGATAAAATTAGTTTAATTTAATCACTACTTGTTTAATTTGGTGCAAATTAATATTGGGTAATGTTTATGTTAATTTAATTCAAGTCATTTAATTTAATTGATAAAATTGGTTTGACCTAGCTTGGTAAAATTGTAAAATATGACTTAGGCAAATTTTCTAGGACTTGGATTAATTAACTCGGTTTAAGTGATATTGAAATAAGTGTGTGTGTTTGAATCTAATTTCACTTGGTATAATTTTAATTTTGAAGTAAATTAAAATTTGGTGTTTTTGTGAACCATCTTATGCTTACGCATATCTCAACAAGGAAATTGATTTTAAAATTTTAAAAATTGGGGCCTATCCTAACGTATCAGCAAGGATAAGAAATCGACTCGGATTCTGGAACAAAAATCATTAGTAACTCATAAGGCATATTAAAGTGCCATATATGATCATGCAGGGTATATCTTCCCCCTTTATTTTATTTTATGTCAATAGAATAAAAGAAACTCGGAAACATGCTTCGAGGAATCATAGACATATTGTTTTGTGCAATCTATATGATGCGAATTTGATATGCTACAATATGCAATTGATAGAGTGCAAATATATCATGTGGTGAGCTAATTATCTTATGCGCCCACTATTTTATCCAAGCAGAAAAAAGAAAGAAAAAAACTCAAAAATGGTCCATTAAATCATTTATAGAATAAATTAGTCAATAAGCATGCTCGTTCACCTCGAGGTGAGTAATAAATATCAATTTCAAATTTCATGTAGCTAACATCATCATGTGAATAAACCATAGTTTGGCATAATTCGAATACAAGATAGCACAAAAAGTTGTTCCAGACGACCATGGATGTGGTTGCTCAGGAGGCTGCTCCGAGCAATCGTGAATGAGGCAGTCCGAGCTACTAGGATGAGGCTTCTTGATCCACTAGGGTGAGGCAACTCGAGCCACTAGGGCGAGGCCGCTCGAGGCACCTGCTCAAGCACCGCGGGTGAGGTCGCTCGAGGTACTTGACTTGAGAAAGAATTGCTAAGTTTCAAAAAATATTTTTATTTTGTGAGTCGCTCGAGGAGGTTCCCCCGATACTGCTCGAGGAGGTCCCTCTGAGGCTGCTCGAGGTACTATGACTTGAGCAAATTTTTCGCAAAAATATTATTTTGTCAAGGTCACTCGAAAAATATCATTTTTGATATGGTTGTTTGAAGGATGTCATTTTTGACATGTTTGCACAAAAAATATTAATTTGGCAAGATTGCTCAAGTAAATGCTCGTACTAAGTCTTTAAGTGGTCCCTCGTGGGATAACATAAATATATTCGCAATTTCGAGGGGTATATGGGTTTTTCAGAAATAAATGTTTTTCTACTCGAGCAACTCAAATCCGTGCGAGGCTACAAATTTTTCCAAGTCTTGAAGGGTAATTTTTTTCCAGACTGTGTAAATCACACACAAATTAAATTCATAACCTCCAAAATTAAATAAAATAGGCGATATATTTCATTTTGGCCCATTTTTTTAATATCACGTAACAATATACAACTGTGGCATATAAATAATATTATGAAACTGTTTCGGATGTGGTTCACTACCACCTTACTGTCGTCAGTACCCATAAAACGAGGTACCTCGAGTATTTTAAATATCTCAATGTCCTTATTGATATTTTAAATAATAGCCAAACCCCATAACTTTGGAGTAATGGCTCACAAAGAAAAAATATTGAAGTCCCGTCAAATGCTTGAGGGAGCTCGCAAGCTAAACCCTCTCAGAGAACAAGTCCAGAGGTCAAGTTTGTTCCGAGATTAACTTCAGTTAAGCTTCCTCGGAAGTCACGTTTGCTCCGAAGTATTTGTTCGGATGGGATCCCGTTTGAGGTACTTCGATCTCAGTGTTTTGATTTGGCCGGAAAGTAGCTCGGAGGTCTAGGGTCCTCGAAGGTTCAAGGTACTTCGGGTTTTGATCGTTTCAAGTTGATCGGACTCAGGTAGGTCGAAAATCAAGGTGACTCAGAGGTTAATCTATTCGAAGATACATGTTCGAAGAACGGAGGTTATTCAGAGGTCAAGGTCCTCGGAGATCGGTGGTTCCCAGGTGGCTCGGGTTGTAGATTTGTGCTAAGCTATTTTTTTACTTCCAACTTTTTTCTTAATGGCTCGCACACGGTTGGACAGAATACGGTTTGGATTTGAGTCGAATCTTTCGACTGGGTTTGTTGTGATGCCTTTGTGTGGTGTGCTGGGTTTCAAACCTTATCTTTCTCTGATTACTCCATCGATTTTGAAACAAATCAGAGGTGGGTCTGATGATGCCCATTTCAAAAAAACCGAGATGGGTTTATTCAAAAATAGGTGATCTCAAGGTTAAATCATTTTCGTGATTTATGGTATGCAGGAACGTTGTGGTATGCCGGAGAACTGTACTCATTTCGTCGGAGTTCATGGCGTCGGCGGCCCCTTTTGGACAAATTCCCTAAAGCGTTCACTATACTAGAATAGAAGCACATGGCCATAAAGTGTTGACTTGAGGACTGCACCCAATTAGGCTTGTGTGGGACGTTGTCAGAGATAGAGTTCAAAACTACGGTTACTCTAGTATAATCTGAATCATATTTACTATGTAAAGGTTCAAGTCGAAAAATACATTTGCTTATGCATAATTCTATGTATTACTGTTCAATAAATTTTCAAAATTTACAAGCGGGGAATTGTTAGAACAGTGAAAAAAAATTTAAGTTAAGAAAAAAAGGAATGCAAACTTTAAGGGATTTTTGTCTCTCAAATGCTACTTTTCACCTCAGTATTCTAACCACTCAATTGTCCACTATCCCCACTAGTTTGTTTATTATGCACACAATAATTTCCTAATTGCTTTCCTCTCTATTTGCAGCTATAATTACAAAGCTTAAGCTTTGGTTTTGAATACTAAGAGAAAAAAAGGTAAGCACTCTCTGAGACTACTCTTTGCACATCTTCTCACCAAAAAAAATCTTCTCTAGTAACAAGTTATAACATCGTGATATTGAGCAATTAAATTTGGAATGGGTGTTAGTATGCCATAACTATAGTGCGTAGTTATATAAGACAAATTCGATTCTGAGCTTATTTTATACTGGAAACGACGTGACTGTACACTACCTATAAAGAGAGGGTAGAGCCACGAAACATCTTAAATATAGCGACATAATCCGCGACTCAACCCAAGAATCGTCTATTACAAATTTCATAAACAAATGAGGTAATATTTTGATTTTTATTGCGCAATAAATATTTTGTTGGAAAATTGGAAGTTGTCCAGATTTTGGACATAATTTTTTGAGCAACTTTGAGCTCAAATTTAGATGGGACCCACACTACGATAATTGTGGGACCATATACGAACGCGTTCTCCTTTGCAAGGAGATTAACGTAATATATTCACATGTCCAATTTCATTAAGTTATGAATGATAAATATGTCCCAGAGTAACTCACAAAGCAACGAAAGTTAATGAATTGGGTATGTTTTAACTCGTCCCACATTGGAAGAGTAGTGAAAATTGGGTGAGTTAATAACACCCCAAATATGCATTAAGGCTTGAATGCCTTGGGGTATCCCAACTCTTTGAAGGGGAGATGGCATACACTATGCATGAGTTGGGCTTGGTCCGCGCGCGTCGTCTGGCCGACCGGCCGACCGGCTCCGCTTGGTTAGATTCGGGCTTGGGCTTAAATAAATCTCCTAAATTTTTGGTCTGAATTAAATTAAACTTTCTGGGCTTTAATTGTTAATTAATTATGAAATTAATTAATTGTTAATTAACTGTCTGTCAGTTAATTATCAAGGGTCAACAGTTAACGAAATTAACTATTTTGACAGTTAAATTCGATTTTGACTGTTCCCAACAATCAAAACATTTGTTATAAATAGAATCTTTCCCCTACAGTTATAAGTTATTGTCAATTAAACCCTCCGAAAAAATGCAACATTTTTTCCCAAAAAATAATCCCTCCATTACTGCTACTGCATACATCTCATACATATTATTTGTTTGGTTTGATTGAGTACAAAACACAGAATTGCGTTCGCAAAAATTAATCATAGTTGTGCTACTTGATTAATTTGAAAATCCGTTCTATCTTGGGAGACAATTATTCATTACCTTTAGCACGTTGTAGAGGGAATAAATTTGTCTTAAGGAGACTGTTCTAAACAGCGCTCGAATTATTTCTTCTCTATTTTGATATTATTTCTACAAATTCAAGTAAGTTTTAATTTTCTGTAAATTCGTTTTATTTCTATAATTATATAATAATTCTTTATTCTATATAATTGTATATAATAAATAGTAGACATAACATATTTTAATTTCAAAGCATGCGGTTCACATATGCGATATTCACAAGAGGTAACAACTTATTTTGAGTAGTAGGCTAAAATAAATTTTGATTTTGATTTTTTGAATTCTCCATAAAACTCTTTGGCGTGATTTTTAATTCATGATGCCACTCCCACCTCTAAATACTAAAAAAAAAAGTAATTTCAAAGTTAGGGTTAGTTATTTTCTTGATTATTGACGTGTAGTTTACGTCAAATAGAGTCAAGTTGGCACGTGTATAAACCAGCTGCTTCAATTTGAGGTGCTTCGATTTGAGGATTTATTCGTTCAAGGTGTTTCCATTTATGGTTCATCTGATTGAGGTGTTTCGTACATAAACTTCTTGTCTACACAACTTTCTCTACAAGGGGGCAAATGTAGGAGGGGCTTATTTGTGAATCTCGCTACTTAGAGATAACTACCTCGTCAAGAGAGTAATAACAAGATTAAGACAAATGGGAGTTCATTCGAAGATTGAGTAAACCTTCCCAAAGTGGTAAGTTTATCCAGTTATGATTACTTCTTATGTAAATATGAGCTATGTTATATGGAGAAGGTTACTCGAAACATATGAGAGACCAACTTCAACAGAACCGATGCTAATGAGTTTGACCCGTGCTAATGAGTTTGGTTTCCATTTTTCTGTTAATAATGAGTTGCCATCAGGTTGACCCGGAATAGGGGAAAACACCTGAGATTCCACATTCCAACACTAATGCTGGAGTATATATGCTGCATTAACCTTTGGAAAGAAGGGAGAACTTTCTGCTGAATAAAAAAGGCAACTTTCCCAGAGAAAAGACAGATTTCTAGAGTCTGAGAGCGTTGAAACAATTTATATACTTGAGAGGAGACGTTTTATTGTTGAGATGAGTGTTTGTAAACATTGTTTTCATTCTCAAAGCGAAATAAACTCAAGCTCCTGTGGACGTAGTCCAAGTTGGGTGAACCACATTAATTGTTATGTTCTTCCAGCTTATTTCCCTTCATTGAACATATTATTTGTATATCTGAGCTTCCATATCATCATTTCTGTAAAACTATATTTGTCATCACCATTAATATGGGTAATGCCTCAGTTTCATTATAAACACCCAGAAGACAAGAGAAATTACTACTTCTTACAATCCAAAAGAGAAATACCCTTTTACAGATTTCAATGTGGCTCTGGGAGAAACCAAACTCAATGCATGTGAAGAATTCCAAAAATGTAAAGAAAATAGAAAAATTAAACCAAACTTGCCAATTCTTTAGTACAACTCTCAGCCTCTTGACCTCGATAATTGACTCCGTGTGTAAGATGATGACAGTACCTGCATAAGAGAGATTTAAGATCTCAGACTGTGAAAGGATGGTCAATTCCCAGCATTCACGATAGTGGGACAAACACTAGGTAATGACGTTAATTTGACATGCAAAATTATAAGCATAAATGATGAATCTTTTGACAATACTCAATCCTTCAATATAAAAGTAGAACTACTCAGTAGGATGGTAAAAACTGTCAAACTGTCATGATAGAATATCTCGGGTTGTCAGGTAAGAGGTCGCATAAGTTTCATAAACATGCAGATGCTATATAAACTTATTTATGAACAAGAAGGAAAAAGAATCAAACCGAGTGAAAGATGGAAAGAACAGCAGAGTGAATTTCATATTAAACAACTAAAACTATGGTAGTCTTTTAAAGTATATTTGTTTTTAGAGGCATTATGGCCTAGGTTCCCGATGTTAAGATGTTTAAGTGAAAATTCACATTTTTTGCACTTTAAGTGATGGCCCTTGACGCTGATATTGTATGAAAAATTCGAAGATACTACACAAATCCAAAAGATATTTTATAGATCTGAAGATTTTACCAAAGAGCCGAGAACCTTGGCCTTAAATTTTAAAAGCATGTAAGGGATAATAGTCAAGTTTAAAAAACAAGGTGTTTTTACTATGTTAAACAAATCATGGGGACCTAGAACTAACTGTCTATTGTTTTTATGCAGAATATGCCAATGATGTTGTGTCACTCATGCCTGCTTGATATATAATGACTAGTTCATAATTCTAGAATTAGTTCTTCATTACCCAATTTTAGCTAGAAAGTAATATTTGGTAATTATGAAGTACTAGTATTTAGATTGTAGTGATATGCATCTGGTTGTGTCTTACATAATTAAGTTAGAATGTTATAGCACCTGATAGATCTTTGGTCCCTTCTTCAGAAGATAACCGATACTGTTTAAATTTTCCACCAATGTGTCAATATCCGGAACTTTTAAGCCAATACGATCTGCCAAACTGTATATTTCCTGAGAAAATATCAACATGAATGAATCAGTTTCAAGATGCCTAAAAATGTTCCCATTTAATCCCTTCATCCCAAATTAATAGTCCGAATATCCTTTTTTGTGACATCCGGAAATAAGAGTTTACTTTCCCTTTTCAGATGTAATTAACGAACCAAATTCCATGATAGTGTCAAGTCCTGATCTTGGCCTTTGATTGACTCTATCCTTAAAAACCATCGTTTACAAATAGGAATTATTAATTTGGGACGAATGGAATATAAAGCAAGGGTGTGTACAGTAATAGTAAAGCAATCTTTTTGCTGCAACTCTGACTCCCTGTTGAGGGCACTTAGAAATCGTTTTGCTTCTTTCTGTTGACTCATCCCCCCACTCCGACCAAAATCCACAAAACCATGCTCGTCAACATATTTATCATACAATGACTCTTTCATTATTTCAACAACATCCTGTAAAATACATGAGAATAATTACAATACTATGCAAAAAGTGACTAAAACTGAGGTGGTCCAAGAATTCAAATATGTTAGCATAATCAATTAACGATATTTTACCTCAATTATATATCACTTTGAAGTTCAAACCTCTGAGGTCACACGTACAATATCCAACTAGCTTACCGACTTGTGAAAGAGTAATGTGCTAACGAGAAAGGAAATCTCTGTTGTCTCAAATTTCTAAATGTCACAAACAGTAAATGGTCTCATACCCAAGTGATGTTCATTTTTCTTTTTAGTTTGGAGATTTACATGTTATTATGGGAGTAAGATTCAATTCAGTATTGTTAGTGGTGTTGTAAGGCCAAAGGAAAATAAAATAAAAATAAAAATGTGTATAGTGCCCCCCTCCCCTCCCCCCCCCCCCCCCCCCCCCAACCACAACCCCGCACAAGGAATTCAAGCCCTGGTCGTTAGTGCTTTCATTTGTTCCTCTATAGGAGGTGGCCCACTGTGCTGGCCTTGAGGGAAGACTGGAGAGACAGCTGACTCGGGCCCACAATTTTTAACAGTTTTTAAAGGCCCCCAAATATATTTTATTTATACTTATTTTTGACAGTTTTTTAAAAACGCTTCTAAAAATAGTTGCTACAAACCAACCGGCCTTGGTAACTTAAAAAAATTAGCCAAATGCCAAATGTCACACAAAATATAAACAAACCTGAGACCTCTTAATCTTCTCAAAATACAATTACTACACTAACTAATAAATTCATGTTGGTATAGTCGTTTTGGTTTTCGCCTGGTTGTCTTCTTCACTGTTTGTCTTTCTCTATTTTAACTTAATTTCCTTCACACATAACTCATCATTAAGTTCACATGCCACCAACTTTAATAAATTGTAATTTAGGTAAAATTTACTCATATTTCCTATATTTGGTAACATTCAAACATTCCTCTTGAGCTTTGCAAAATTAATTTGTTTTCTTTTTTATTTTTATTGTTTTTTAGAAAGTGACCACATACCTTCCTGATTCAGGTACAAAGGATCGAAAACCAATTTAGAAAGTGACCACAACACTCTCGACGACCTGACAAGAAGAGCACCCAAAGAGATGACGGTCCAAAGAGATGACGGTCCAAAGGATCGAAAACCAATAATGGAGAAAACGAAGGACAGTGTAAGCTGGGTCCATCTCCAAGCGACATCACCAAGGGGGTAAATCGAAGATTCAGACCCAACCCCAACTAGGACCCGAACGACCCCAGTGGGGAGATCAAACCCGAACGATCTGACATAAAGCGCAACACACAAAAGATGGTGATCAATAAACTGGGATCTCATAACCGGGAAGGCTAGGCTAGGGCCAAGAGAGGAGCACCAACCAAGTAGAGAGACCACATCCCAACACCCAATCTGACGTGAAGCACACAAGCTCGTGGATAGCGACTAGGATAGAGAAGGGTTTGACCGCTTGGAGCGGGAGAAACGCACAAGAGAGGGGGAGGAAGAAAGGGGGCGGCCATGAACAGAGAGAAACAAAACCCTAGAGCGCGAAGCTCTCTATCCCATTCGAAAAGGGAGCCATTTCCTTAAGTAGTTCATTTGCTTTTAAATTTCCCTTGGAAAGGGGAGCTTTAGATTGTGATTTGTAGGCTTTTGATCCTTAATTTTTCTTGGAAAGGGGAGTGTTAGCATGTTAGAATAATATAAAACAAAATAAAAATCATATTGTCTTAAATATTAAGCAAATTTTTATGGAATTTTTTTTTGTAAAAATTATCTCATTAAATATGAGGCCCAATTTCAGGAGTTCGCCTCGTGCCCCACAATCTCGGACTGTTCCTGGTGTCCCCACAAAGGTATAAACGCCCATTCCACCACAAATCTTCATGAGGCGCCTAACTAAAAACTCAAGTGTCCCATTATCCCATGTGAAACCAATAAACACTTCCCAAGTTACCAGTTCCTTTTAAAAGACACAGCAACAAATTAATTCAATGGTAAGATGATAAGGCCACCAATTATAAGAAAGCGAATTTGGGTCTGAGAATATTCACCCTATGTGAATTATAGAAAGATAAAAGGACAGAAGTCAGGTCTGCACCAATCTAAGCATCTCAGCATCCTCGATTGGCAGGGACTAACGCTGCTGATTGACGACCTAGAAACAAAGTAGTCCAACTTTCATCGGACAAAATCAATAGGCTGTAGACCCACATCAAGGGTGCAAACCAATCCACTAACGTACACAAGAAGGTCAATGTCAAGAGCGCAGTGCTGTAAATTTGGGACAGAACTAAACATATTTTATTGCTGAGCTTTATGTTTGATTTATGAAAGAAACATATCATAGGTGTTGCCCAATATCGAGTTACAAGCTGCAAGATGAACTCACCAAAGCATCCTGTGCAGTTATTTCTTCTCTCAAGTCCACCTTAGCCCGAGCTTCCGCCAACCTTACTAGACTTTCCAATTGCCTTGCTGTTATTGGTGTACCATCAGCAGATGTGTTACGGTCTCTCAACTTTAGGTAAAACTTTTGTAGAATTTCTGATGCTGGTTTTGACATCCTGATAAAAATGGCTATAGATGATATATGTTTACACCAAAATTGCAAAAATCACCGTATTGAAGGGAAATTGAATCACCTAGGAAAGACATAAGTGTTTGCATAAGCAATGTATTTACGCAAAAGAGAACCGGGTAATGGAACAAAATCACTGTCCTTTGGATCAAGTCTCAACCTCGAAAAAAGAGAACCACCTTTTACATTCAAGTCTAAGCCGCTAACATTCTGTGATACTGCAATTCATAAGAAAAAAGGTCTGTCTTGTCAGAGAAAATCACTCTTCGTAAAATTTATTTTGTGAGAAATTGAAATATTACCTGAATATGACTTTTTTGCAGCTTGTGAATTTTGTCCATTCGCATGAAGCTGCAAAGAATCTCACATGTAATTAGCAATGAACATTGATGTTATGCAGTTGTATCACTGCCATGGAAATACAAATGTCATCAAAATATGCAAGGAACATTCATTTTTTTTCCAACAATCTCGGGAAGTTTTTGGACCCAAAGGAAGTACCAATAAGTAAGAGTTGAAGCAAGAAAACTAAAATATGCCAAGTCTGATTATTAACTACTAAATATTGGCAAGAATAATCTCCATCAGTGTATAATGCAAATCCCTACTGACTGTAAATTGTAACTCGTAAGCATAATGGGTAAAAATTGCATTACGTGATGGGGTCTGCGTACCAGTGCCATTACAAAGTTCTCCACGATTTCTAAAATGAAAACCAACTGAGCATGTCATTTAATATACCTCCAGTTGATATATGTATAGAATGTTAGTCACTGACACACCAATTCGAAGTGCTAGGGTAACTTACTGACATAATGTGCTGGGAGACTCGCTTATCCAGTAACTCATCGGGTTTGTCAAGCAATATGAAAACCAAATCAAATCGCGATAGTAGAGCAGCACTCATTTTCAAGTTCTCATTCACAGTTTTTGCACGGCTGCAGTTTGAATTCAGATAATAATTGTTACGAGTCTATAGTTGGACGTTTTTCTATGTTTGAAGATTGAATACTAGAGAAGATAGTGCAAAGAAAAACACAAAGCACAGAAAAGATATTAGGAAGTTTTTTCAGGAAGGTCAACGAGGAAATCACCAACAACCTTCAAGTAAACGGACCAACATTGTTATTGGAGTTTTTCTTCCCTTTGTTATAGTTAGTTTTACTCATTAAAGTGTGAATAAATGATACAATATTTTTGAATCCCATCCACTTGGAACTTGGCTGATTATATCATAATGATCCACCAAGAAAGACCATTATTGACATGCATCAGCATTCAGTATTCAGTGTTGCCGTATTTTACAAACTAAATAACCGATGCATTAAAACAAAAACTAAACAACGTACTTATAGTGACCACCAACAGGGTTCGCTGCTGCTAAGACAGTTGTTCGAGCTGATAAACTTGCTACCAGTCCTGCCTTTGCAACAGAAACACACTGTTGCTCCATGGCTTCCAGTAAGGCCTGAGATGCTCCAAAAATTAGTAAAATATTAGTCATGATAGAAGAGCCCAATAATATTGTGACAATGAATCAGAAGTAACCTGGTGTTCTGCAGACATTTTATCGAACTCGTCAATACAGCATAATCCACGGTCCGCAAGTACCATAGCGCCTGTAGCAAAATATAATATGCACTTAGAAAATGAGAGTATGTCCAAAGCAGCGCATGAAATTTGAAAACTAAGTATCATTTTATTTCCACTTCTCCCGCATGTAAAAGTGATGTCAACACGCAATTTGACACTAAACACTCTTAAACTCTAATTAATACTTGGCCAAGGGACTTATTTATAATAAATTAATGGGATCCTTGTTAGGGAAGGATTAAGAATAAAGAAATAAAAGGGAAATCGGAAAAGACAAAACTAATTAAGATACAAATCCTTCTTACAAATTCTCTCCCTCTCTGTCTCTCCCTCTCCGGGCCTCAAGGAAGGTAC
Organism: Sambucus nigra; assembly: GCA_949130495.1. NCBI lineage: Eukaryota > Viridiplantae > Streptophyta > Magnoliopsida > Dipsacales > Adoxaceae > Sambucus > Sambucus nigra. The sequence goes on along the minus strand of OX422208.1, from coordinate 577,514,095 downwards.
CCTGTGCACACAGAGCAGTTCTCAGGGATCCCAATTAATCTCAATTCAAAGGAACGAGAACTGTGACTACCCTTGTAGTGTAATGTCTTACTTTGATGGCTTAGTGGCATAATACACAAGAATTAGAATAGCAGCATAACAAAAGTAGTTTTATACTGGAAACTCCCGGACATTTGGCCATTTTTTAACTAATCTAGATGGAGCTGAAAACTTCAAATTCTTTCCTGCGTTATTTATCGTTCTTTCACATGAATTTAAAGACCATTATCAAAGCACATAATGAGGATAAATAGATTCACTTGAGAGTTTAATGTTGGCAGATTAGAGAGCACGAGGTCAAGACCTCTGATTACAAAGTATCAAACTTGAAGAAATTTCTAAATGTCACATTTAGAAATCTTAAGATTCGGTGATCTTTCAGCCCACTACTACGTGGATCATGAAAGGCCCAAAGATCACTATATTGTCACTCTTCCCTCAATCTACTATGTTACGTTTTGCAAGAGCAAAATACATATCCAGCCCACTTCTCTGCAGCAATTAACATTTCTTAGTGGTTTACCAGGACCCACAGAGGGACCTCTAAATCAGGCATTAAGCCTGTGTTTAAGACGTAACTAAATGAAAAATACACTTGTATATATTGCAGTTTCCTAAAAAATTATTTCTATTTTTATTAAAAAGACTAAAGGACAGAAAAGTTTGCTAGCTAAGTTTTACTGATCAATCACGATCTGATACAGGTATACCTTTTTGCAGCTTTGAAAACAGTATTATAAAGAAGGGAATAATGGCATCATCCTTGATCAAAAAGGAAGAGAGAGAACATGTACCAGCCTCGAAAGCATAGTCACCAGTCATAGAATCCTTAACCACGGCAACAGTTAGGCCAGCATTGGTGGTGGCATTACCACACACATAAATGCCACGTGGGGAAACTGCAGCTGCTGCTTGCAGCAGTTGGCTCTTGCCCAGTCCAGGATCACCTAATAATGACAGTTAGCAATGATCAAGTTCGACTCATCTAGTACAAACACTTTTTGACTGCACTAGACCTTGATTTTTAAATGCCAATAATGTTTTTTAGTTAAGAAAGTGACATAAACAACACTAAATCAGATTTCAAGTTTTTGCTCCACTACAAGAGCAGGACAAAGTATATGCGTACCAACAACTATGACATGTATGTCTCCTCTGACAGGGACCTTGTTCTGATCCATAGAATGCTTTTGGACACCTCCAAACAGTGCTAAAGTAATTCCCGCTGTTGAGAAAAATTAAAATAGCATAAATTCCCCCAATATTATCACTTGGCTAAACCAAAGTTTGGCAATCACGTGTGCAACCAGATAAAAAAGGGCGTTTATCTGACTATATGTTAACCTGTTAGGTTCTTATTTGATTCATTACAAACCCCATTGAAGATGACTTTCTCAATATAGAAATTGACTCAAGTCAACAAAGCTTGTCCCAACTTCTTGAGTCGGCTACATGAATCATGTATCATTGGCTTTGTCTAGGGATAATTGTATGTTAAATAGAGCTTGGCAATTGGACAAATGCGAGCGGATTGTAAACGGTCCGGGCTAAGTATGAGTGGGCTTTAAACGGACTGCGTGGTGAGTCCATGCGGGTCTGAGTAGGGTTGAATTGCTAACCCGGTTCCTGAACCAGTTTTTTTTCCTCAGGTCTGTTAATGCATTATACAGCTTTGTACGAAACAGATATTTTTTTACTGCACAAAATTGATTTTTTTTATATTTTTTTGTACAAAACAGAGATTTTTTTGGGAACAAAACAGAGTTTTTTTTAATACTTCATTTCTTTTAACAAGTAAACAAATAAATAGACTTTTACAATTATTAACTTTTATTTACACACTAACGAACCTCCAGACTTTAAACATTGATGACTCCAGCCTTTTACTACACAACAATGCAAAGATGGGTTGGCTTACTTATCGCAGGGAGTCGGCAACTATTTTTAGCCCAGATTGTACTGATTTCCAGCGGCAGAAAGTTGAAAAGCTCTGGCAACAATGGTGAGAGGAGTTGGTGCTCTGAAATTGCAGATGATACCTTGTCTTAAAGGGTTTCTTCTCAGGCACTAATTTCACCCCTTGACTTACCCACTTCCAAAAATAGCAAAGATTCTTCAACCAATCTTCAAAAATGGTTGAATCAACTGCAAAAGGGTACTATTCCTACTATTTCTGTTCAACCTCCTTGGGTGCTGACGGATGCGGCCGATATTTATACATATTGGACAACACGGTTGATATTTAGCCAAGACGTCTAGGTATCACTGAGAAATCGCCGCCGAGCTTAGGCGCACAAGGCATGGACCTTTACGGAAAGGGCCTTGTATAAGGGGAGGGGAGACACCAATGTTGCGCCTAGTGAGCCTGGAGCCTAAGCACGCGCAAGGAGTTCCATATTAAACAGTTGCCAAAATAAACAAAAATGAGAAAATAAGGTCTCCCGGATGAAGACCCCTTGAGCTCGGAGAAAAGTCACCCTTTAGGGATCCCGTTTCCCAACTCAAAGATTCTCGCTGGGGAAATAAACATTTGGATCTACTTACACCACCACTCACCGAATTTCATTCTCTTTTGAATATACGGTAGGCTTTTCAATGTCCAACTTACAAATAACCCCTGAAGTTGAACTCTTCACTCTAACCTCTGTACACTTGTTGGCCACTAAGACCGCATCCAAAATTTGGCTTCCTCTGTCAAAAGTGTTCAGAGATTCCAAAGCAACACTATCTACCAACCTGATCGGCAACACTTTCGAAAGAATCTTTAAATACTCCCCAGCAAGCTAATCGTCCTGAAATCTCTTACATTCGCCGCACCTCCCTTCTTCAGGACTAGAGGGATTAAAGGGGATTTAAAACTCTTGTCAAACAGGTCGAACATCACATCCTTATATAGCGCCAACCAGCAATATCGAAAGAAAGACATCATGAAACCGTCCGACATAAGATCGTTCATCTATGAAATAAAATCTGAGATCTCTCATGGCTGTAGAGAGTCTAGTGCTGTGCACCCACTACATTCTGAAAGGAACCGAACCACATTAAAATAACCAGCAATATACCAAGGCAAGTCCCACACACTTCTCACACCCGCCAACTCTTCCCACATGCCTAAAAACACACGATAGAGAATAAGAGCCTTCCATAGAGTCCACCATTCTAGAGTCCCTAAAAAATTAATACCATCATTAGCTCCATATGTGTCCAAACAACACCATGCTATCCATCTGCACCCTCAAAAACAAATAGTTACCAAACTTGACATATTTCTGATGTTGGTTTCTAGCAAGCAAAATATATCTAGCCGCCGTTTGACGGTTGATGACTTAAGACTGCCCTCTTATCCTGGTCATTAGCACCCCTCACATTCCAAGATGATGTCCAGAGTTTCATGATTTGCAACACCTCTCTTTTCACCCTTTCCTTCTCTCCTCCCTTCGTAGATAACAGAGCACTGCAGTTTCTTAAGCTCTTTCTCCTTCAGACCCCTTGAATGAGAAGATTCACTGCACCCATCTTCTTCTCCCCATCTCACCATCTAATTTCAATCTTCATGCCCTTTATACGAGACACCAATAGTATCCATAACCCAGTTATCCATCTCTTCGTCAAACTGTCTAACTGCATCTCCTCAACCCCCACTCTCAAAATGAGAGCGCATCTACATGCTCATTCCTCCCAGACCCTACTTCAAGAGCGTATGGACCCAACTCTTAAAGTAACGCAAAAACGTGAAGACTAGAATCCTCTGAAGCACGGATTCTTCAAAACACTCATTGCACCCGCACTGAATCACCGCACACGCGCCGTATTTTGCCGAATTGCCACACCTCTACCCCGCACCCTCATCAACACCCAGCCGCACTCATGCTTCGTAGTTAGAATCTCATGCCACTCCCCATACAATAACCACCATCGTCCCACAAATATGCCTCACCACGCCTCATAGCTTGCACATCTCAATGGCTGCGTGAGTCTGAACATAGCGCTATTCTCCTCTTCCCACTTCTACTAATTCAGCTGTTGGAGTAGTGCATTAATGGACAACCACCTAAGACCTAAGCTAGTATAGGTGGTTGGTGGGATGCATTAATGGACATTAAATGTGCAACCACCTAAGACCTAAGCTACTATAGGTGGTTGGTGGGATGCAATCTCTACCATCCACCTCATTGTTGATCCAATGGATGTGGTGAAAGCCAAGAAGCTATAAATAGGACCCTCTTGAGAAGGATTAAATACACCAAAACATCAACACAACAAAGGAAGTAAGAAGAGTTAGAGAGTGAGAAAGAATTCATTTGGAGTTTTGAGTATACACATTTATGTAGAAAAATACATATTGTATTTTTCATTTGGAGTGTATTTGTGAGAGTCTCTTTTGTAACTAATTTGCAATAGTGAATTGATCCGAGTGTCAGTGGACGTAGCCAAATTGGTGAACCGCTTAAATATTTTGTCTTCCCCTGTGTGTGTGTCTTTCTACTCATTATACTTTTATTGTGAGCGTGCCATATTATTATTTGGGGTTACAGTCAGTATCATTGACATGCTTCCGCACAACAAATTGGTATCAGAGCCAAGGTCGTCCGATCTAAGCATTTTGGATATTTTTGGAGGGAAATAACCATATGTATAGTACAATTCATACGGTTACTATTCACAGCCGGAAAAAATTTCTAAACTTGGAATTTTTTCGTTTGCATTTTTTTGTGACTGATCGTTTGAAAAATGGCAACCGCAAAATTTGACGTAGAAAAATTTGATGGGCAAAGAAATTTTAGCATATGGCAATGTGAAGTTATGGATGTCTTAGACCAACAAGAGCTGGAAATTGCTCTTGGAGATATGCCAGAAGACATGTAGGAAGATGACTGGAAAAAAATCAACCGCAAGGCTTGTGGTCATATTCGTCTTTATCTTGGCAAGGATCAAAAATATCCTTATATGGGCGAGACCTCGGCACAAAAATTATGGAAGCAACTGGAGGACAAGTACATGACGAAGAGCATTGAAAATCGGCTCTACTTGAAGAAAAAACTCTTCCGGTTCCAATACGCAGAAGGTATTTCTATGTCTGAGCATCTGGACAATTTTAACAAAATTATTGTTGATTTGCAAAATTTGGATGTTGAAATTGACAATGAGGATAAAGCACTGTTAGTGCTAAATTCTCTACCTGACTCGTATGAACATCTCACTATCACACTATTGTACGAAAAGGAGGAAATAAAATATGTTGAGGTCTCCAATACCTTAATGAATAATGAGGTTCGTAAGAAGGATAAGGAGGTATATAGAGACTCAACATCTGAAGCGTTGACGGTTCGTGGCAGAATAAATGAAAGGAAGAATGGCAATCGTGGAAGATCTCGATCTAAATCGAGAGGTGGAGCATCAACTTCGGGTAGGAGAATTCCTGCAAAAGATGAATGCGCCTTTTGTCACCAGAAAGGGCATTGGAAGAAAGATTGTCCTAAGTTAAAGAAGGACACGAAGAACTCCATTGCAAACGTTGCGGCGAGTGACGATGAAGATTTTGAATTTGCTTTGTCTATTTCACCATTTGGATCAAGTTCCCAAGAATGGATTTTGGATTCGGGTTGTTCCTATCACATGTGTCCCAATAGGGAGTGGTTTTCTAGCTTTAAGGAGATAGATGGTGGAGCTGTTTTGATGGGCAATGATTATGCTTGTCAAACAAAAAGGATAGGAAAAATCCGACTGAAGTTGCATAGTGGAATAGTCATAGTGCTGGAAGACGTTCGGTATATACCGAACCTGAAGAAAAATCTTATCTCACTTGGCGCTTTGGCAGCTAAAGGTTATGATATCACGCTGAAAGGCGATGTTCTGAAGGTGTCACATGGAGCCCTGATTGTGATGAAGGGAAGGAAAAAGAGTAACTTGTATTTTCTCCTTGGAAATACAGTTCGAGGTGCAGTGGCAGTCTCAAAAAGTTCAGAAGAGGTTGCATCTGATGCTACGAGATTATGGCATGTACGCTTGGGACATGCAGGAAAGAAGGCTTTGCAGGGATTAGTGAAGCAAGGTCTATTGAAAGGTGCCAAGACATGTAAGCTTGTATTTTGTGAACATTGTGTTTTGGGCAAGCAGACAAGAGTAAAGTTTGGCACAGCTGTACATCGTACAAAGGGGACTCTTGATTATGTTCACACAAATGTTAGGGGACCTACCAAAGTTTCATCTTTGGGAGGTAAGCATTATTTTGTATCTTTTGTGGATGACTTCTCCAGACGGGTTTGGGTGTACACCATGCGACATAAGGATGAAGTCTTGAAGATTTTCTTAAAGTGAAAAAAGATGATAGAGACCCAAACTGGCAGAAAAATTAGAAGACTCAGGTCAGACAATGGCGGTGAATATAAGTCAGACCCATTTTTGCAAGTATGCCAGGAAGAGGGGATTGTGCGACACTTCACAGTAAGAGACACGCCGCAACAAAATGGGGTGGCTGAATGTATGAATCGCACTTTGCTGTAGAAGGTGCGATGCATGTTGTCCAATGCTGGTTTGGGCAAGGCATTTTGGGCTGAAGTTGTTACATACGCATGTCACCTCATCAATAGGTTACCTGTAGCTGCAAATAAGGGCAAAACACCCATGGAGGTATGGTCGGGAAAACCTGCTACAAATTTTGATTCTTTACGTATTTTTGGCTCCCCTGCATATTTCCATGTTAGGGAAAGCAAGTTGGATCCTAGAGCTAAGAAAGCCATATTCTTAGGCTTTAGTGATGGAGTGAAGGGGTATAGACTTTGGTGCCCCGAGACGAAAAAGATCATAAATAGCAGGGATGTTACATTCGATGAATCTTCAATGTTGAAGAGTTCTCCTAGGGAGAGCAAAACCAAAGAAGTTCCACAGCAGGTAGAGCTTGAGACTCCAATTGTTCCAGCCAGACTTGTCACAAATTCAGAAATTGATGAGACAAGTACATATGAGGTGGAGAATCCTGCCCATGAGTCTCCTCAACAACCATATTTTGTTGCAGCTAATAGACTAGAAAGACAAAAAAGGAAACCTGGATGGCTTATTACTGACATGGTGGCATATGCACTACCCATGGTTGAAGATGACATTCCATCTACTTACAAAGAAGTCGAAAGAAGCTCGGAAAGTGTTGATTGGAAGAAGGCGATGAACGAGGAGATACAGTCTCTTCATACGAACCAGACTTGGGAGTTAGTCCAATTTCCAAAAGAGAAGAAAGCCATTGGGTAAAAGTGGGTATATGCCAAGAAAAAGCCAATGTAAGATTCAAGGCTAGGTTGGTGGCGAAAGGCTACGCGCAGAAGGAAGGGATCGATTATAAAGAGGTATTTTCTCCGGTTGTGAAGCATTCTTCCATTCGTATTTTGCCAGCGTTGGTTGCGCAGTTTGATCTCGAGTTGGCACAACTTGACGTGAAAACTGCATTCTTACATGGAGATTTGGAGGAGGAAATTTATATGACTCAGCCAGAAGGGTACAAGGTTGTTGGTAAAGAAAATTAGGCCTGCAAACTAAGAAAGTCGTTATATGGGTTGAAGTAAAGTCCAAGGCTGTGATACAAGCAATTTGACCGGTTTTGTTTGGGCAACAGTACACAAGGAGCCACTGTGATCATTGTGTGTATTTTCGTAAACTTCGTGATGGATCATTTATTTATTTGCTCTTATATGTTGATGATATGCTGATTGCTTCTAAGAGCAAGGTGGAGATTGAAAAACTGAAAATTCCGTTAAGTCATGAATTTGAGATGAAGGATCTAGGCGAGGCGAGGAAAATACTTGGCATGGAGATTAGCAGAAATTATTCCAGGGGCATTGTTTGTTTGTCACAAAAATAGTATTTGAAGAAGGTATTACAGCGTTTTGGTATAGATTCTAAAACCAAACCTGTAAGTACTCCGTTGGCCCCACACTTCAAGCTAAGTGCCATGGAATCACCACAGACAGATGAGGAACGTTCAGAAATGGCTCATGTTCCCTATGCTAATGCAGTGGGAAGTTTGATGTATGCAATGGTGTGTACGAGGCTCGATATTTCACAAGCTGTTAGTATGGTGAGTAGATACATGCATGATCCAGGAAAAATGCATTGGCACACTGTGAAAAGGATCTTACGGTACATCCATGGTACCGTTGATCTTGGTTTGAAATTTGAGAAGGATTCACATGCTCGTCAGCATGTGTTTGGATATGTGGATTCAGATTACGCTGGTGATTTGGATAAACGACGGTCCACTACTGGTTGTGTGTTTACACTAACTGGAGGCCCAGTCTGTTGGAGATCTACGCTACAGTCTACGGTGGCTTTGTAAACTACAGAGGCAGAGTATATGGCAGCGAGAGAGGCCATTAAGGAGGTCATTTGGCTTCATGGTTTGATTTCAGACTTGGGAATTGTTCAGGATCACGTGGATGTCTTCTGTGATAGTTAGAGTGCCATCCACTTAGCTAAGAACCAGGTTCATTATTCACGAACAAAGCACATCGATGTTCGTTTAATTTTGGATGAGGGGACTATTCTCCTCAAGAAGATTGGAACCACGGATATACACGCGTATATGCTGACGAAGATTGTTACTAGGATCATATTTGAACACAATTTAAGCTTGATCAATATTCTTCGTATTTGAACACCTTCGGGTGTATGGCGCTTATGAGCGCATTTGGAGGCTACTCCGATCATTTTGGATAATATATGGTTATGTGTTTTGGTGGAGCTTTGTATATCTATGTCAAGATGGGATTGTCAAATTTTTAGCTGGCAAAAATTTGACAGAGCGACTTGTAAAATTTTTGTCAAGGTGGAGAATGTTGGAGTGGTGCATTAATGGACAACCACCTAACACCTAAGCTACTATCAGTGGTTGGTGGGATGCATTAATGGACATTAAATGTGCAACCACCTAAGACCTAAGCTACTATAGGTGGTTGGTGGGATGCAATCTCTACCATCCACCTCATTGTTGATCCAATGGATGTGGTGAAAGCCAAGAAGCTATAAATAGGACCCTCTTAAGAAGGATTAAATACAACAAAACATCAACACAACAAAGGAAGTAAGAAGAGTTAGAGAGTGAGAAAGAGTTCATTTGGAGTTTTGAGTATACACATTTATGTAGAAAAATACATATTGTATTTTTCATTTGGAGTGTATTTGTGAGAGTCTCTTTTGTAACTAATTTGCAATAGTGAATTGATCCGAGTGTCAGTGGACATAGCCAAATTGGTGAACCGTTTAAATATTTTGTCTTCCCCTGTGTGTGTGTGTCTTTCTACTCATTATACTTTTATTGTGAGCGTGCCATATTATTATTTGAGGTTACAGTCAGTATCATTTGTTGACACGCTTCCGCACAACAAATTGGTATTAGAGTCAAGGTCCACCGATCTAAGCATTTTGGATATTTTTTGTGGAGAAATAACCATATGTATAGTACAATTCATACGGTTACTATTCACAGCCGGAAAAAATTTCTGAACTTTGAATTTTTTCGTTTGCATTTTTTTGTGACTGATCATTTGAAAAATGGCAACCGCAAAATTTGACGTAGAAAAATTTGATGGGCAACGAAATTTTAACATATGGCAATGTGAAGTTGTGGATGTCTTAGTCCAACAAGAGCTGGAAATTGCTCTTGGAGATATGCCAGAAGACATGTAGGAAGATGACTGGAAAAAAATCAACCGCAAGGCTTGTGGTCATATTCGTCTTTATCTCGGCAAGGATCAAAAATATCCTTATATGCGCGAGACCTCGGCACAAAAATTATGGAAGCAACTGGAGGACAAATACATGACGAAGAGCATTGAAAATCGGCTCTACTTGAAGAAAAAACTCTTCCGGTTCCAATATGCAGAAGGTAGTTCTATGTCTGAGCATCTGGACAATTTTAACAAAATTATTGTTGATTTGCAAAATTTGGATGTTGAAATTGACAATGAGGATAAAGCACTGTTAGTGCTAAATTCTCTACCTGACTCGTATGAACATCTCATTACCACACTATTGTACGAAAAGGAGGAAATAAAATATGTTGAGGTCTCCAATACCTTAATAAATAATGAGGTTCGTAAGAAGGATAAGGAGGTATATAGAGACTCAACATCTGAAGCGTTGAGGGTTCGTGGAAGAATAAATGAAAGGAAGAATGGCAACCGTGGAAGATCTCGATCTAAATCGAGAGGTGGAGCATCAACTTCGGGTAGGAGAATTCCTGCAAAAGATAAATGCGCCTTTTGTCACCAGAAAGGGCATTGGAAGAAAGATTGTCCTAAGTTAAAGAAGGACACGAAGAACCCCATTGCAAACGTTGTGGCGAGTGACGATGAAGATTTTGAATTTTCTTTGTCTATTTCACCATTTGGATCCAATTCCCAGGAATGGATTTTGGATCCGGGTTGTTCCTATCACATGTATCCCAATAGGGAGTGGTTTTCTAGCTTTAAGGAGCTAGATGGTGGAGTTGTTTTGATGGGAAATGATCATGCTTTTCAAACAAAAGGGATAGCAAAAATTCAACTGAAGTTGCATAGTGGAATAGTCATTGTGCTGGAAGACGTTCGGTAGGTACATACCGGACCTGAAGAAAAATCTTATCTCACTTGGCGCTTTGGCAGCTAAAGGTTATGATATCACGCTGAAAGGCGATGTTCTGAAGGTGTCACATGGAGCCCTGGTTGTGATGAAGGGACCGAAAAAGAGTAACTTGTATTTTCTCCTTGGAAATACAGTTATAGGTGCAGTGGCAGTGGCAGTCTCAGAAAGTTCAGAAGAGGTTGCATCTGATGCTTCGAGATTATGGCATGTACGCTTGGGACATGCAGGAGAGAAAGCTTTGCAGGGATTAGTGAAGCAAGGTCTATTGAAAGGTGCCAAGATATGTAAGCTTGTATTTCGTGAACATTGTGTTTTAGGCAAGCAGACAAGAGTAAAGTTTGGCACAATTGTACATCGTACAAAGGGGACTCTTGATTATGTTCACATAAATGTTTGGGGACCTACCAAAGTTTCATCTTTGGGAGGTAAGCATTATTTTGTATCTTTTGTGGATGACTTCTCCAAACGGGTTTGGGTGTACACCATGCGACATAAGGATGAAGTCTTGAAGATTTTCTTAAAGTGGAAAAAGATGATAGAGACCCAAACTGGCAGAAAAATTAGAAGACTCAGGTTAGACAATGGCGGTGAATATAAGTCAGACCCATTTTTGCAAGTATGCCAGGAAGAGGGGATCGTGCGACACTTCACAGTAAGAGACACGTCGCAACAAAATGGGGTGGCTGAATGTATGAATCGCACTTTGCTGGAGAAGGTGCGATGCATGTCGTCCAATGCTGGTTTGGGCAAGGCATTTTGGGCTGAAGCTGTTACATACGCATGTCACCTCATTAATAGTTTACCTGCAGCTGCAAATGAGGGCAAAACACCCATGGAGGTATGGTCGGGAAAACCTGCTACAAATTATGATTCTTTACGTATTTTTGGCTCCCCCGCATATTTCCATGTTAGGGAAAGCAAGTTGGATCCTAGAGCTAAGAAAGCCATATTCTTGGGCTTTAGTGATGGAGTGAAGGGGTATAGACTTTAATGCCCCGAGACGAAAAAGATCATAAATAGCAAGGATGTTACATTCGATAAATCTTCAATGTTGAAGAGTTCTCCTAGGGAGAGCAAAACCAAAGAAGTTCCACAGCAGGTAGAGCTTGAGACTCCAATTGTTTCAGCCAGACTTGTCAAAAATACATAAATTGATGAGACAAGTACATATGAGGTGGAGAATCCTGCCCATGAGTCTCCTCAACAACCATATTATGTTGCAGCTAATAGACCAGAAAGACAAAAAAGGAAACCTGGATGGCTTATTACTGACATGGTGGCATATGCACTACCCATGGTTGAAGATGACATTCCATCTACTTACAAAGAAGTCGAAAGAAGCTCGAGAAGTGTTGATTGGAAGAAGGCGATGAACGAGGAGATACAGTCTCTTCATACAAACCAGACTTAGGAGTTAGTCCAACTTCCAAAAGAGAAGAAAGCCATTGGGAGCAAGTGGGTATATGCCAAGAAGGAAGGCTCCTCGGAGAAAGCCAATGTAAGATTCAAGGCTAGGTTGGTGGCGAAAGGCTACGCGCAGAAGGAAGGGATCGATTATAAAGAGGTATTTTCTCCGGTTGTGAAGCATTCTTCCTTTCGTATTTTGCTAGCATTGGTTGCGCAGTTTGATCTCGAGTTGGCACAACTTGACGTGAAAACTGCATTCTTAGATGGAGATTTGGAGGAGGAAATTTATATGACTCAGCCCAGAAGGGTACAAGGTTGCTGGTAAAGAAAATTAGGCCTGCAAACTAAGAAAGTCGTTATATGGGTTGAAGTAAAGTCCAAGGCAGTGATACATGCGATTTGACCGGTTTTTGTTTGGGCAACAGTACACAAGGAGCCATTTTGATTATTGTGTGTATTTTCGTAAACTTCGTGATGGATCATTTATTTATTTACTCTTATATGTTGATGATATGTTGATTACTTATAAGAGCAAGGTGGATATTGAAAAACTGAATATTCGATTAAGTCATGAATTTGAGATGAAGGATCTAGGCGAGGCGAGGAAAATACTTGGCATGGAAATTAGCAGAAATTATTCCAGGAGCATTGTTTGTTTGTCACAAAAATAGTATTTGAAGAAGGTATTACAGCGTTTTGGTATAGATTCTAAAACCAAACCTGTAAGTACTCCGTTGGCCCCACACTTCAAGCTAAGTGCCATGGAATCCCCACAGACAGATGAGGAACGTTCAGAAATGGCTCATGTTCCCTATGCTAATGCAGTGGGAAGTTTGATGTATGCAATGGTGTGTACGAGGCTCGATATTTCACAAGCTGTTAGTATGGTGAGTAGATACATGCATGATCCAGGAAAAATGCATTGGCACACTGTGAAAAGGATCTTACGGTACATCCATGGTACTGTTGATCTTGGTTTGAAATTTGAGAAGGATTCACATGCTCGTCAGCATGTGTTTGGATATGTGGATTCAGATTACGCTGGTGATTTGGATAAACGACGGTCCACTACTGGTTGTGTGTTTACACTAACTGGAGGCCCAGTCTGTTGGAGATCTACGCTACAGTCTACGGTGGCTTTGTAAACTACAGAGGCAGAGTATATGGCAGCGAGAGAGGCCATTAAGGAGGCCATTTGGCTTCATGGTTTGATTTCAGACTTGGGAATTGTTCAGGATCACGTGGATGTCTTCTGTGATAGTTAGAGTGCCATCCACTTAGCCAAGAACCAGGTTCATCATTCACGAACAAAGCACATCGATGTTCGTTTAATTTTGGATGAGGGGACTATTCTCCTCAAGAAAATTGGAACCGCGGATAATCCCGCGGATATGCTGACAAAGATTGTTACTAGGATCATGTTTGAACACTGTTTAAGTTTGATCAGTATTCTTCGTATTTGAACACCTTCGGGTGTATGGCGCTTATGAGCGCATTTGGAGGCTACTCGGATCATTTTGGATAATATATGGTTACATGTTTTGTTGGATCTTTGCATATCTAAGTCAAGATGGGATTGTCAATTTTTTAGCTGGCAAAAATTTGACAGAGCGACCTGTAAAATTTTTATCAAGCTGGAGATTGTTGGAGTGGTGCATTAATGGACAACCACCTAAGACCTAAGCTACTATAGGTGGTTGGTGGGATGCATCAATGGACATTAAATGTGCAACCACCTAAGACCTAAGCTACTATAGGTGGTTGGTGGGATGCAATCTCTACCATCCATTTCATTGTTGATCCAATGGATGTGTGAAAGCCAAGAAGCTATAAATAGGACCCTCTTGAGAAGGATTAAACACACCAAAACATCAACACAACAAAGGAAGTAAGAAGAGTTAGAGAGTGAGAAAGAGTTCATTTGGAGTTTTGAGTATACACATTTATATAGAAAAATACACATTGTATTTTTCATTTGGAGAGTATTTGTGAGAGTCTCTTTTGTAACTCATTTGCAATAGTGAATTGATCCGAATGCCAGTGGACGTAGCCAAATTAGTATACCGCTTAAATATTTTGTCATCCCATGTGTGTGTGTCTTCATTATACTTTTATTGTGAGTGTGCCATATTATTATTTGGGGTTACAGTCAGTATCATTTGTTGACACTCTTCCGCACAACACCAGCAACCTCAGACCACTTTACCACCTCCTCCAAACAGAAAGAGGGCCCCAACGACAACACGCATCTCCCCTCAACTTACACCACCAATCTGTGCCACCTAAATCAGCCCCATGCACATGTCAGCACTATCGAAAGAGTGACAGGTTCCGAGGCCCCACTAGACTCTCCAGTTTCAAAGGAAGAACCCCCACACCTGAAATTATCCACAGCCCTCAACATCTCCTTAAAAGCGACATCCACCCCCTCCTCTTCAACCCTATTCACTCCACAACTGAAGAAACTTTACCTATTTTTGTATTAGTTCGCCCACAACCACCCTTGACCTTGGCTTTCCATTGAATTACCCTGCTCCCAGATCTGCGACAATGAGCAGGGAGCTTCACTGTTTTTCTTGTGTTACCTAAGTCCTCCCCCTTCCACCAAAGTGGGCTGCCTCTTCGGGCTCAACCCAAGATGTTATATAAGTGTATATTAACCATTCACTTTCAACAGTTTTCCTATGTGGGACAAGGTGTTTCCCCCAAACCATTAACCAAGTTCGTTCTTTCCAAGTTCGTTCTTTCCAAGTTCATTCGTTCAAGTGGGTAAACCCGAATGACGTGGGGTCCCATTTATAGTTTGGTTCCAAGTTGACCAAAACAGATATATTTGAAACTATTTCCAACAATTTATTCTTGTAAATCAGTACAATAAAACACTCAACTCAGCAAGACCTTAACCTACTGCATTGGACAGGTTATTTAAAGAAACTCAAATTGATTCTTTATTATTAATCCAAGGAATTTGGTGTCCACACTATTTTGACACATGGCAGTCACACCAAATCCAGTATCTATTTGAAACATAGATAGGCATGACTGTCACGTTTTAAAGAAGACACTTACTTTAATATTTTATTTTACAATGTTTTTGGTTGTATCTTGCAAATGGGACCCACAACTTGCCTCTCGTATTCCACAGGCCACCTCCAGCATATATAGAAGAATGAGACATGCAGCATGTCTGTACGCATAAATGAGAAAACTAAACGGGTTTGTACATGAGAATAAAAGGAACAAAAAGCTTGATAAAAGATCAACAGTGAACAATAATTTAGTTTTGACAACATTATGAGATTCTCCGAAGTTATAAAAATGGATATTTCAGATCTGAAAGTTTTTCGCAGCATATTTCATAAGCTCGAAGCAACTTCAATGAAATTTGCATGCAAACTAAGCTTTTGAACAGGCACAAAGCAATGCATGATTGTGTCAATATTACGACTTTTGGGGAAGATAATAATAATATACTACAATATAGCAGATATTTGTTCCTTCTCAGCCTTGTTTGCATTGCATTTGAAGGGAGGTCTACCATTGGGGGATCAACTTTGTCATTTGACAGCATCTTTTTTTCCTTGTCATGAATGATACAGAAATTAAGCTGCTGTTATAAGTACCTTTAACAAGCTCATGTCCATAGATGGAAGGGCAGATGGATTGAAGTATTTGACGGAAGGTATCTAAACCGTGTTCCTGTGAGAACTTTACAACAAATTCTAAATCCCGTGGAGAAAATGAAAATAAATCAGACAGCTTTGTAGCGTCAGCATTAGCATCTTGCAAATCATCAGACACAGATTGCGACTTGGAATTCTTGATTGAAACTCCTTCAAGATACAAATAATATAATCCTTGATTCTTGCCTTTTGATTTTCCTGAAATATTCGAAGTCACATACGCTCTTATACAATATGGTAAGTTATAGTAAAGTGATATATATACACTCAAATTGCAATGGCAAACACTGCAACATATGTCACATTAACTCAGTTTGGTTAGAGCAAGTTTTCATAGTAAAAGAAAACAATAAAGTCAAGTCAAAACCTAGTTTAAGTATCATTTTGTTTTTGTTTTTTTACAAGAAACAACAATATATCAATGGTCTGGAAAAAATATACAAGGAAGAAGAAATCCTCAATACATCAACAGCGCCGCAGAAAAAGAAAAGGATACAACAAAGAACAAAAGAGTTAAAAACTTCTACACAAGAAGACCATCCGGGTTCCCAAACAGTTGGCAGTTTACAAATGTAGCCTAAAAATGAAGACCAAAAAGGAAGAAATAGATACAGACCAAAAATTTCAATAAATAACCTCTCCAATAACTTGTGATGACCGATTAATAAATATTTGCCGAAGATGTCGAAAGAGATGCTACAAATTTAATACCCTTCCATAACTCCTCTTTTCTCACTTCTTTATCCGTTAAGATTCTAATATTCCTCCCCAACCACACTTTCCAAGCCACAGCTAGTATGATACAGTGCCGCAAAATTTACCTCTCTTCCTATTTCCCCCAAACCGCCAATTTATCAGCACAAAATCGTTATCATAAATTCACCAATAATCTTGGCCCAAACGGAGTCTTGAAAGAGAAATGTTGAAAAATATGATAAACACTCTCCCTGTCCTCTTTGCTAGGTATACACCAATGGGGTAAGGTAACAACTTGATATGTAGTTACATCTTTGGAAAGAAGTCACAAATATCAATTCTCCTCTTGGAGGCCAAAAAGCAAAAGGATGTAATTTTACGGGCACACCACCCTTCCAAATACTTTTATATGGCTCGAGAACAGAGAAGGATGGGGAATCCATCCGAGGTACGATTTATGAGAGAACACTTTGAAAGAATCTCCCTTCCATACCCTATTATCCGGAGACCCCACAGCTAAAGGTAAGCCATCCACAAGATTTAACAAAGATAAAATTGGCTGAACTCCTGATCATTGAGATTTAAAAGAAGGGTGCGCGAGTACGAAAAAGGTCGAATTCCAAGAAACCAAAGAGTTAATGGAAGCATTAGGTGTTGATCTGTGAAGCTGATAAAATACTGGTCATTGAGATTTAAGTCGCCCCAATATTCTTAGTATATTAAAGGATATTAGGGTCAGCCGTTTTATTAGAACGTGTGAGATCACATTGTAATCATCTTCAAAATAGTGGAAACCTTTACCTGCAGCGACCATGGACGTAGCTTCTCACATTGAGAGTGAACCACGTAAAAATCTTGTGTCTTTTATGTGTGTTTGCTTTGGTTTAAGTGGGGATCGATGGCTGACGACGGGACGGCAACGAGAATTGAGAAATTCGTTGGCAAGGATTTTGGATTTTGGAAGATGCAGATCGAAGATTACCTTTATGAGAAGAAACTGCATGGTCCCTTGACAGGAAGGAAACCAGACACGATGTCAGATGGCAATTGGGAACTCCTAGACAGATTGGTTTTAGGAGTTATTCGATTGACGTTGTCAAGGAACGTTGCACACAATGTGTCGAAGGAGAAGACAACATCGGAACTAATGAAGGTCCTATCTGACGTGTACAAGAAACCGACTGCAAATAATAAGGTACATCTGATGAAAAAGTGATTCAATTTGAAGATGGGCGAAGGTGCTCCTGTAGCAGAACATCTGAATGAATTTACGATTGTTAATCAATTGTCATCTGTTGAAATTGATTTTAATGATGAAGTTCGTGCTCTAATTTTGTTGGCCTCTCTGCCCAATAGTTGGGAGGGCATGCGATCGGCTGTCAGTAATTCTACCAGTAACGGAAACTGAAATCCAATGATGTCAGAGATCGAATCCTTGCCGAGGAAGTTCGCAGGCAAGATTTAGGTGAGACATCGTCATCTAGTTCTATCCTCAATGTTGAGACCAGGGGTAGAAGCTATGACAGAAATTCAAATCGGGGTACTGGTAGATCGAAGTCAAGGAATGGCAGAAGTAAGTCCAGATGTGGGCGTAAGTCATAGGTTGCTGGAATTGTGGCAAGCCTAACCACATAAAGAAGGACTGCAGAACACCAAAGAAGGAGAAGAATGATTATGCGAGTGTTGTAACTGAGGACGTACCTGATGCTTTACTTTTGTTTGTTGATAGTCCCATTGATTCTTGGGTTTTAGACTCAGTGGCATCTCTCCACACCATTGCACACCGTGAAATTATTGAAAACTATGTTGCTGGAAATTTTGGGAAGGTGTATTTGGCTAATAGAGAACCTTTAGACATGGTTGTATGGCTGATATTCGTTTGAATATGTCAAACGGGTCTGTGTTTGTGTGACGATTCAGAAAGTGAGGCATGTTCCTAAATTGATGGGTAATTTGATCTCAGCAAGACAGCTTGATGACAAAGGTTATAGTACGACCTTTACTGGTGGTGCGTGGAACGTCACCGAGGGAGCCATGGTTGTTGCTCGAGGAAATAAAATTGGCACCCTTTATATGACTTCTATTTGTGAGGATACATTAGCAATTGTTGGTGCTAGTATTGATTCGAGACTGTGGCATTGCAAACTGGGGCATATGAGTGAGAAGGGAATGAAAGTTCTCTTGTCAAAGGAAACGAACAGGAGTTGAAAGTTGTTGATTGTGGCTTGTGTGGGAGTCGTATTTTTGGTAAAAAGAAAAGGGACAGTTTTTCTAAAGGTAGGACGCAGTTAAAATCTGAAAAATTGGAGTCTGTTCATACCAATGTGGGGGGGCCTTAGCTTGTCAGACCCTTTGGAGGCTCCAGCTATTACATGACTTTTATTGATGATTCGAGCAAGAAGGTATGGGTTTATTTTCAGAAAAATAATATGATGTATTTGACACCTTCAAGAAGTGGAGAGCCTTGATTGAAAATGAGACAGATCTGAAAGTAAAGTGTTTGCGATCTGATAACGGGGGGAGTACATTGATGGAGGGTTCAAGTAGTATTGTGCAAAAAATGAGATCAAGATGGAGAAGACGATTCCAGGGACACCACAGCAGAATGTTGTGGTCGAACGCATGAACAGGACCTCAATGAACATGCTAAGAGCATGAGATTGGATGCAGGGATGCCAAAGATGTTTTGGGCTGATGCAGTTAACACTGCAAACAACTTATTTGATTAACAGGGACCCTTGGTACCTTTGGATTTTCGTATTCCAAAGGAGGTTTGGAGCGGTAAAGAGGTAAACCTTTCTTATTTAAAAATATTTAGCTGCCAATCCTATGTTCATATTGATTCTGATGCTAGAAGTAAACTTGACCCAAATCTAGGCGTTGTTATTTTATTGGCTATAGTGATACCAAGTTTTGTTACCGTTTCTGGGATGACCAAAATCAGAAGATCATCAGGAGCACGAATGTATTTTTTAATGAACAGGTGATATACAAGGATAGGTTGAGTGCAGAATCTGATGATACACGTCCTCGAGCAAAGAAGCCAGATGTTGTTATCCCGGAAGACATTACAGAAAGTGACTTGCAAAATAGGGTTCATGAAAATCCAGAAAATAGAGTTCCAGATGCAGAACCTAACAGCCCCACCCTTGAACCTAGAAGATCTTCTAGAACCACTAGAGATCCACAGAGATACTCACCCTCTTTATACTATATTATGTCGACTGATAGTGGTGAACTAGAGAGAGTTATGAGGAAGCTATGCAGGTTGATGAATCAACCAAGTGGGAACTCCTTGATGTCCAATCAGATATGGCATGGCAGTTGACTGAGCTACCAAAAGAGAAGAAAGCCTTGCATAATAAATGGGCTTGCAGGGTGAAAAAAGAACTTGACGACAGCAAAAAGTCCAAGTCAAGGCTGGTTGTAAAGGGTTCCAGCAAAAGGAAGGCACTGACTACACTGAAATTTTCTCTCCAGTGGTGAAATTGACTACAATCAGATTGGTGCTTGGAATTGTGGCAAAAAAGTAGTTTGCATTTGGAGCAGCCAGATGTGAAAACAGCTTTTCTCCACGGTGACTTGGAGGAGGACATTTACATGCAACAGCCACGGGGTTTTGAAGTACAAGGAAAGGAGAAAATGTTGTGCAAACTTCAAAGGAGCCTGTATGGCTTAAAACGGGCTCCAAGGAAGTGGTACAAGAAATTATATGGGTTTATGCGTAGTAATGGCTTCATGAGATGTAAGGCGGATCATTGTTGTTATGTCAGGAAATTTGGCAACTCCTTTATTATTCTACTATTATACGTAGATGACATGCTTATTGCGGGTGCCTGCTTAGATGAAATTATTAAGTTAAAAAGGCTAGTCAGAGTAGTTTGCAATGAAGAATTTGGGAGCTGCAATACAAATTCTTGGGATGAGGATCACTAGAGACAGGGTGGATGGTTTTTTATGGTTATCACAGGCAGAATATGTGAAAAAGGTGCTCAACAAATTTAATATGGATGAAGCAAAACCGTGAGAACACCTTTGACTAGTCACTTCAAACTATCCAAAGAACAGTCACCCTTGACAGAGCAAGAGAGCACCTACATGGCCAAGGTACCGTATGCTTCTGCTCAGCTTTATGTATGCTATGGTGGGTACTAGACCGGATATAGCACATGCAGTGGGAGTTGCGAACAGATTTATGAGTAATCCGGGGAAGCAGCATTGGGAGGCAGTGAAGTGGCTCCTCAGATACTTCAGAGCTACTGCAGATTCATCCTTATGTTTTCGAAAGTCAGATTTGGAGCTACATGGTTATGTTGATGCAAACATGGCTAGTGATATGGATAGCAGAAAGAGTACTACTGAGTCTGTATATAATACCTTTGGCAGAAAAGTATAGCTTTATCCACTACTGAGGCAGAGTATGTTGCAGTAACAAAGGCTTGTAAGGAGATGGTATGGTTACAGTGTTTGTTGGAGGAACTAGGTCAGAGGCATGGGAAGAGTGTGTTGCATTGTGAAGGAACTAGGTCAGAGGCATGAGAAGAGTGTGTTGCATTGTGATAGTCAGAGTGCTATTCATCTTGCAAAAAATCCAGTCTTTCATGCCAGACAAAGCATATACAGGTTCAATACCATTTCATACATTCAGATTTGGATGATGGAGTGTTGGCAGTTGAGAAGATCCATGGGAGTCAGAATCCAACCGATATGTTGATGAAGATTGTACCTATTAATAAACTGAAGTTGTGGCCAACTGGACTTGTTGCTTGAGGACATATGGGGGTTTACTGCTGCAAAGGAAGAAAGGACTATGGAGTTGGAGATGGTTGGAGCTTTTGGGAGTTTGTTGTGATGGATCAGTCTTCAAGTGGGATATTGTTGATGTGTGAAGCCTGATATACCTTCCTTGACTCGAGGTATTTTGGGCATTTCATACATGTATTAAATCACCTAATATTTCTAGTATATAAAGGATATTAGGGTCGGTCGTTTTATTGACATCACATTGTAATCATCTTCAAAATAATGGAAACCTTTACATGCAACGGCCGTGGACGTAGCTTCTCACATTGAGAGTGAACTACGTAAAAATCTTGCGTCTTCTGTGTGTTTCCTTTATTATTCATTGCTATTCGTTTTGGAAAAATCATAATTAGGGTTTATTCCCTAGCATTAGGCATGTAGGCCAAAACAAAAATGTCTAGAATGGAGCGATGATAATGAAGAATCACAAATCTATAAATCTTTTCAAAATTGAATTTTCAATCCACCACACCACAACGAACCAATCATTATCACGAAAGGATCCCAATCCTTGAGAACTGAACTTCCAAGGACGGTGGTAAGATTCCCTTTTGACCAAATTCGAACCAATTGATTTTGGAGGATGTATTATCGTATAATTAAGACCAAAACAAATCTTGCTCACAACAGAATCCGCAAATTCATTTACCCCAGAGACCCAAGTAACTTTTGATTAGATTTACTAGGTGATCCTTTTTTTCCTACCCCCCAACCCCTATAAAAAAGTCTTCACAAGTTTTCAAATTTCATTTGCAACATTTACGGGCACTTTAAAGAGAGACAAAAAAAATATCAGGATAACACTTAAGCGACTCAATCAAAATACACCTTATCCACCCACCCAACCCTCGGAAAACAACTTTTGCGTTATCGTGCTAACTTACAATAAAAATCGACCACCGATTCCCAAAATGACAATTTACATGGATTCCCACCCAAGGGAATGCCCAAATAAGTTTGGAAATTATCCAACCTCACAACCCACTCTCCCCACTAGCATTCTTAATTGCTCTTCCTCTATACTCTTACCATCAACACTTTACAAAGTTTCCTCCTCTCCATCCACAAAATGATGAATATGGAATCATCCGCGAGTACTAAATGAGATAAAAGAACTTTTGTCCATCCCCACCTCAATTCCATCCACCAAACTCCCTTTCCATCAACCTTCCCAACACGTCTACGATCAATATAAACAAAAAAAGGGGGATAAAAGATCCCCTCGCGAAGTTCCAAAATGTCCTCTAGGCCTCCTACTAACCAAGATTGGAAAATTTACCAAACTGAAATAACCTTTAATCTAATTGCTCCACTTGTCTCCACATACCTTGCCAAGCAACACATGGTCTATAACCTCCCAATTAACATGTTCATACACCTTATTAAAGACAATTTTAACAACTACTTCTTTTTTAAATCATCTCACCTCCTCAAGGGGCTCATTTGCAATTAAATGTTATTTTATACAGATCAAATTCAGAGAAGCATCCACCCATTCTAATGACACCTTAAAATAGTCTCATAATAATAAAGAAACAAAGAAGGAAGTATTACATAACAAAAACATGGATAAGGTAAAAATATTGAAACAAAATATAGAGTATTCAGTAAGTTGAGTGAGCTCTTTAATAGAATGGACTCAAGAATATAGTTTAGTCCACTTATCTGTATCACAAAAGGCATTCTACAATTTCAAATATTCTTATGCTTTGTATTTAACTCGAAAATTCTCACATAGTACACGTGCAGTTGTAATCATCAAATGCTTAGCTATTTATCTATAATTGTCTTGTAATAACTAATAAGGAGAAGAGAGGATCCTAAAAGTTGTTAAACTACAAAACGCAAAGCATTCAAGACTTGTCAAGTTTATGAGATTAGGCTGAATCCAGTATGGTCAGACACTCAAATGGAAAACCATGCGATTGTGCGCACTTAACTGCACAAAATTCACCATTTCATATTTGATGAATTCCATAGAAACCCACAATAAAAACAACTTTGACTTTAAAAGACAGTCTTTTGATCTATCTTGCAACCCTACTTAAAACCATGTTGTGTCTAACTGAAATCTATAACCCATTAAGTTCATGATACAAAAGGTATAAACAGCAAGTAGGGTTGTGAACAGATGCCTCAATGTATGATACTGAAACTTGAACAAAATCTTGTAAAAACATATGACATATTCAGCATTCCTGGAATATTTCTGGGACATAATTTATGTGTGCCTAAGAGACTTCACACACGCGCACATCTAGTCATATAGGATATATCGTAGCAATACACCCAATGTTGACACCTGAATAACAAGATTCGAATACAAAAGGTTATGCATATGTGTATTATCAAACAGTCTTTTCCCTTTTATGGGGATCCTTTCAACTGCCAATTCTCCTTGTATAATGAGTCACTGCTATGTGTTGTGACATACACGTTCTAAAGGCATGTAAAAGATACTATATGTTGCATATAATACAACAGTATACATATTATGTAAATCCATATCAGGGATCAAACCAACAACAATTAAGATAGGAAGAGAAATGATCATGTCACCAAAAAAGAATAAAAACACAACCTCCTCCAATATCCATGTAATTGTTTATCACCCTTATAATACCGGTAACAGTAACAATATCTCCAGGGATACACGCGTCTACAAGATCTTCAGTCAGTTCACATTCTACTGTGCGAGGCACCCGGCCTTCTTCGTGATGTTCAGACTTTAGCAGCTCCTGAATTCTAAAAAAGTAATTAGAACAATAAAATCATAAAAGAAGAAGTCTACAAATTTGAGCTTGAAGAAAGGGTAGATGTAGAGGTACAACTAACAAGAATGGGATTGAAATGCTTACTTTATTTTCTGAAAGTCTATTGGTACAGCAGTAGATCTAATTGGATTAAAAATTCTGCTTTTGCAGGCTTGCATTTCGCAAATTGGTGGTGGTGAAAACTTTCCATCAGGAAAGTCGCGTACAGTATTGGTTCCACACTTAGCACAAGCAAAATTCATTTGTATCACTAGAGGCCTGACCATGCTAACTTTTACTACAGTACCACGCACAGATACAAGCATGTCTGTCATATAAGCAAACGGTATAATTACTTTGTTTACCAAACGAGGATTAACTTTCTCGGCGGTAAAATTAAAGAATAGAATGAATCATATTTGAACTTAAAAGTCACCAATATAAGCCGCTTTAAGGTTCTTCAAAGCAATAGTAGATTCAGGATAGTTGTGCAGTCGGATGTTTATCTTTGTGGACCTGTTGTTATCCCGTTCGGTAAACAGAACCTACACCCAGTGAAAAGTGATTGATGATGGGAAAGACAGTAATCTTGATATAGAAGAAGGTCAATTAAACATCATAACAATAATTTTGTACCGTGTGTACTGCAGCACTTATGCATAACAGAGCTTCTTTAGGTTTTTCCTGCAAAGCCGCATACAATTCCTCAACTTCACATGACTTTCGGAACTGTGTGAAGTCAAGTGGCAAAAAGAAAATGCCATCGTCATCCTTTACCTATTCATGTAACTTAAATGTCAGTAATAATGATAATCATCATCATCATCATCATCATCATCATAATAATAATAATAATAATAATAATAATAATAATAATAATAATAGTATGGTCTAGGAAAAACAAGTAAATTCTTCACTGCGAAGCAAACAATGAATATGTAATGAACAGTTCAACCGCAAAGGGAAGAAAACAAAAGATTGATGAGAAGATGTATCATGGTCATGCAGAAGATTCTTATAGCTAAGAAGCACTGCTAGAAAATCTGTTGTGAGTAAAATGGGCAAAGGGAAGAGATACTTGGCTATGGACTATGGAGTGACAGTTGGCAACCCATCGCCTAGACCCCTTATTACTGAAATTTGGGGAGGGATAAATAGTACAAGAATGGTAAGGGAGCTGAGATTGTATGGAACAGTGACTAGTGTTACGGTGTTTAATTGTTTTAGAACTGTTTTAGACAACTCCTACCTCCCTCCCGCAAGCCTAATGGATCTCAAAGGGACCAAGTTATATAAAATCATACTGGAAATGGGAATTTTCGGCTGCTTCAGCATGGGACGAGATCAGATATAAACAACCCAAGGTTTGACGGTATTCTTTGGTATATTTACCTTATGCCATACCTAAGTGTACGTTCTTAATGTGGACCTTGTGCAATAGTAATTGTGGAACGAGGATAAGTTGAAGATATGGGCCCAAAGTGTTTGCGACAGTTTGTGTACTCTGCAGTAGTAACAAAGAAGAAGCTAATCATATGTTCTTCAGTTGCTCTTATTATAAATATGTCAGGGAAGAACTTTAAAGAAACCTTGTAGACAGAGGGACTAAAAACTGTAGCTGTCAATTGCAATGGGTAATACGCATTCTCGAAGGTTAAAAATGTTAGTTAAATTCATGTGTTTTGTGTTTTCAAAACCAAATCATATTGAAGCAAAGAAAAATTAACCGATAGAAAACTTAAAAAATTAAGAAGATGAAATAGATCAAGTTGAACGTTCTCTCCTTAAGGCACAATACGCCCCCACTAATGATATTTATGACTGAAATCAATGGGAATCTGCCTCCTACAATGAAATGATCTTCGACATGCTCAAGATTCACTTCAATGTAAGTTTCCCACAAACCAATTATGGTGTTTGATACTCTCCACGACTCGATTGATATAGAATGTATTTACAACTATTTTTCTCTCTTTAAAATGCATGGACAAGTCTTGTATTTAGAGTGTGTTTTTTCACAAAAAGATGTGTCTTTTTGTAAACGGTTATTTTACGGACGTTTCTCACGAATGAACAGTCACAACTAATATTCAACAATAGCAACCTTTAGCGACAGTTTCGAAAAGAAGTCATGATATACAGCGAATTCACAATTTTAGCAACAGTTTGAAAGTACGTCCCACAACATTAAGTAAAGTTCTCAATAATTCTTAATAAAAAGGGGTACTTTGAGAGGAAATTTACCAAATTTGTCATTCATTTCTCATCCCTTTTCACCAAATGACCCACGTAACTCACCTTACGGAGAGGAACGCGTAAATACTTTGACTCATCACGTTTGAGGTGTGGGTACACGTTAATTAAGGCTCAATGTTTACCTTGATCTCTAATATAAGAATTATTGAGTATAACCATATATCAGTGGCGGTTTGAAGGAATGAGAGAATTCTTGCTAAGGCAGAGATCAAGTGAGGAAGAGGTGATTAATATTTATGTGACTTCAACAGAGAAAACAATGATCTGGAGGGACAAAAGTAGGACCTATCAGCATCAGCTATTGCCATGCACCAGAGGCAGAGAGGGAATTCAAAAAGTTCAATAAATTGCACACTTAATCTATTGTCCTGTATTTGATATGATTTGATCAGTGTGTGCTCTGGTTGCTACTTCTCAGTTTGAGGTAATAGATTGTATTGATCTGGGGATACCCTTTTCGTGAGTTACTTTTCATCTGTTTATAATACAAATATCATGATAACTTACTGTATGGAAATATAACCACAACCAACTTCGAACCCCACCACCATCAATCCACCCCCACCCTCCTCCCCACACACACACATTTATAAAAGATATAAGATGATCACCAAGTTCCACAAGTACCCCAGATAACCGCCATAACCGCTACCCTCTCTCCTCTCCCTTTGGATGTTAAGCACCAGTCGTTAAGCGACAAAAGAATTAGGCAGAACTCAAGGGGCTTGCTGGCTGATCAAAAGTCCCAGTTCAGCAGCTTCGGGTGTCTATGGATTGAAAAATAATAAAAGTAAGGGTTTGTTGGACTATCATAAGCAAACCATCTCAAAACATGGGAAGGGCACCACCTTCATCACTCGATAACCTTCAATACCCACTTACACCTCTTAAACACCATCATCACCAACCAGTGTTCTAAAAAACGCGCCTAGGCGCGAGGCTTTTTAGATACGCCAAGTTTTGGCCCTAGACGTGGATCAAGGTGTGGTCAACGATGGTCAACGTTTTTTGGGGTAAGGCGTGAAAAAACGCGCGTTTTTTAGGGGTAAGGCGTGAAAAAACGCACGTTTTTAGAAGTAAGGCGTGAAAAAACGCAATTTTTTTGTTTTTTTTTTTTGTGTATTTTAAAAAAAAGTATTTTAATTTACAAATATTTAGACATATTTTTAAGGTATGTACCATTTTAGTATTTTTAATAGCCTTATCATAGTCAAAAAATATTAAAACATATTAAAAAAGGCCTAAACGCCTTTTTACGCTTAAGGCCCGCCTAGGCTTCTAAGGCTTAAGGCTTGGCCTCCACGCCTCGGTCAAGCCCCGCGTTTTTTAGAACCTTGTCACCAACCATAATTTGATTAGACATCTCTTAAAAGATACCATGTACTTTCTCAGTCATGATCTTTTCTCGCAGGGAAAAGCTGGTAATGCAGAGACTGTCCTTTCATAAAAGAAAACCATCTTGGATGAGGAAGTCGCCAGAGGCCCCATTCTTTGCTTCAATTCTACGAAAATGAGTTCAAAGAAATGATATTTTCGATAAAGTTAGCGGATTTCATCAAACCTAAATAGTGTTATTCAGGGCATGACTATTCAGTAGAGTCGTCGGCTCAAGGCATCAAAAGCACAATTTTTCTTCCCCACTGATGTTATAAGATGAAGGTATATCCTTGGAAGGAGTTACACTGTTTAAAATGACTGATGCTAATTCTCTTATGGCTGTTGAGATAAGGGAGGGCCACATGGTCAGTATTAAGCAAAGATTCTTTGTGGACCAGATACTGGTGTCATTTTCGTATGGTCTCAACAATAACGTAACTCTCCATAACGTGAGTGAAATAGTTGATGTGCTCCAGACAATTGTTGGCAATGGGTCGGTGGGTTTAACAGAGGAGGCCCCTATTTTACTAGCATCACAGGCCACTTTAAAAGGTCATGTACAGTCAAGGAGAGCAAGTATTGGGGGAATCAAGGTGGAAGGTTTCATCAACTTTCGTAGACCTTACAAATGGAACATCACCACTAAGTTATGTAATGGGGTGCATTACAAAGCTGAAGTTACGGATGAAACACCTGTCGAAGTTGGGCAGGCCATGGAAACTGAGATTTTGGGTAATTGGTAGGCACAGGCTCCTCTGGGATGGCTTGGACTAGAAACCCCGAGAAAGATATGGAAGTTAGCATGAGGAAGCATTTCTTGAGGTTAAGTTGGAGTCCAGATTTTCTCAATGGTTGAAGGACTAACTTGACGTGTTCTTTATGCTCCTTGAAGGAAGAACTGTACATTCAGATGTCATCAAAGTAAACAACGATAAACTTGGCCACAAGCATGCACAAAAACCTGGGTGAAGGTGGAGGGAGCGTTTCAGAGATCAAAGGGCACGACTAGCCATTCATAAACCCATAAAAGAGACTTTCCATCCATCCCTATGTCATCAACGAATCTGATCGTAGCCACTTCTAAGGTTGACTTTAGCTCCGTTAACAGGTCTAACTATCTTCCGAAGGAGGGAAACCTGTGCTTTGCAGTTATCTATTGAAGGATTGATTATCAATAGACACTTGCATCCTTCTTCAGTGCAACTAGGGTTGGAATTGCAAGGGGAGAGACGTTATCGGATAAACCCCCTCTCACAGAGTTCTGAGACTTAACTTTAAAATACCTCGTGTTCTGGTGGAGACATCCAATCTCATGGCAAACATCGCAAAGTGGTTGTTCTGGAAGGGGGTTGAAGGCACAGAGAAGGCATGCACTGGTGCATATGTGGCCTCAATGTTTTAGTTTGACTAAAAAATAATGGGTGAGATAATGAACGCCAGAGAGTATGGTAAGGACAACGTATTCATTCTTAAAGGGTGCCGTAATTATCTCTCCTATGCTTGTAGGAGTAGTTGTTGGTTCAGCCTCAGTGAACACTTTCAAAGTCGTATTGCCACGGTCTTCCCAGTAAGAGGTGACAAACGCCCATGTCACTTTATTGTAATATTTACTTACAGAGAAGTGTAATACATTTTGAGCTGTTGCTAAGCCAATCAATACAACAATTCTGTTTTGAAAATTCCACAGATAGCCTAATTTGGTCAACATTTCTCTAGAGACCAGGTTATCATTGGTATTGCCATTGGTTACAACGTTGCATACTCTTCTCTTGCATGAGCATCAGGGCCAATAAATATACTATGTACGAGCCAGACTGATTTGTCCAACATTGTTGAAGACGATAATGAGGTCAGTTGTGTAAGGGGGGATGTACGTGGTACAACAACGTTGAAGGGGTGGTGGAATTGGATCCAACAGGGCGGTATTGGTTCAGAACCTCACCTGGAAACATGCGTCCCACTTGAAACTATGTCAAATCCAGAGTCGAAATTTTGTATTTCTAATTAATGAACCAGAGCAGCACGGGTTAGGATATTAATATTTGCTGTGGATCAGGGTTTACTGAAGTAATTTGTAAGGTCTTGCAATGGACGTGAAGAACATACGAGGAAGGCTTGAAGAACTTCATGAACACTCAATAAATTAAAGGAAAATCTCTCTCAAGAAACAAGTAATTAAGTTTGATTGTTTTTTTATTGATCAAAAAATAAGATAGTGGAGTTTGAACTTTGAACAAAAACTTAATTCGCATCATCCCTCAAATATTTTCATACCTAGACAAGAATTTCAGTTTTACATCTTGTATAATGCATTTCTTAACTTGCATAAAAGACAAAAGGCACATATGACATTTCTATATAAGCTAATAATCCTTTATGGAAGGAAAACTAATAAATCAAATTAAATTTGCAGTTGCATCTCCTAATCAGCAATCCGAACATAAGTGCTAAAATAACACCCACACACAACAACAAATAAACATGTGCAGATGCTAGGTGTGTATTATAGTGATGAGCCCGTGGACATATATGCCCGAGGCACCATGGTAATCCGGGTAGAAAAAGGGTGGCTTGTCAATTGTAAGCCTTCCTGTAAACAGTACTTTGACTGAGTACGAAAGAAAGTGTCTGGGTTGATTCGGGCATCTATCTTAAAAGAAATCATTATGAGAACAAGACTCTATATAGCCCAAGCTCGCTAGGGACAGAACACAACTGCTGTGATCTAGTTTCATCCATTACACCTTAAAGCATAGTTAGGATAAGGATGCTTCATGCACATCAGAGTGACTTACCTTTACTAGGCCAATGTATTTATAAACCATGTAAAATAAGGTATTTGTGTTATATAGAGGCGATCCGGAAAAAGTATACCAGCACTCCACCGAGCTTGCTCGGGTTCTCATTTCTGTTTTAGCTATTTTTTAAGTGTGTACGGGAGCGAGAGTACTCTTATGAGCCCTTAGCCCTTCATAGTTCCAGCTGGTTCACATATCTACAAGGATCACTTTTATAATGTATTATCGTATTATAGTGCAAACACTCCATATCATCAATATTATATTTGGCAAAATGAGACACAACACGAACTAACACAAAGTCATTAGTCAGTGAACCACTAATGGGTTCGAATCATATTAGCGTCAACTCTAACCCGATAAGACATGAAAGTTGACGAATGGCCTTCATCTGACCCATTTTAACCATAACAATCCTTAAGAGCCACTTTCACCATTACAAACCAACCCGTTAACATCCATTAATTTAAGTAAATAAGATATATTGTTAATAAATAAGATGTAAGAAACAATCTAAGTAAATAAGAAATTTAGAGATGCTCGTGATTTCACGGGTGTAATTGGGTTTGCTAACAAGCTAATGTATCAATCCGAATACGATTCAAAATAATCCATTAACTTAGCCCTTGTTTGGTTGCATAAATTATTTGATTATGTAAATTGGTTCATTGTGAATTAATTAATTGTAAATGAGTGGATTTGAAATGAGTTTAAACCCAATTTTATGCAATGTTTGGTAATTTAAAATTGATGTTAAGGTTCTATGAGAAACAAAAAGATTAAAAAAAAATTAAGAGAGAGAGGGAAGGGGGATGGAGGAAAAGAGAGAAGAACATGCACTTTATGTGACTCCTATTTCAAATGGATGCATTTCACGTTTTTTGTGAAATGATCCAATTCCAGATTTTACACATGAGCTAAAATGGAACAATTATGGTCTGTTTGGTTGTCCCCAAATTGTAAATTAGCCAATTTAAAATTAACTCATTCATGAATTGCCTTATTATTAGTGTTTGGTTATAAGAATGAACAAATTAAAAAATGAACCAATTCATGTTGATTCACAAAAACTTAAATTAGTTCATTTCACCAAAAGCTTGAAATTATACAATTTATAATTATAACATGATTCTTAAATGCAGCACTCCCATAGAGTACTCTCACCATACTACTCTCTCTCTCTCTCTCTACACATACACACACACACACATATATCAAAAGTAAATAACTCGATTTTTCTTTTCCAAACACACCACAAATTAGATTTAAACCCATTTAAAATTAATACATCGACAATCTATTCATTTCAAATTGATCAATTTATAAAATTAAATAATTTACGCAACCAAACGGGCCCTTAATGAATCATTTCATTAATAAAACCAAACACAATTAATGGGTCAATTTGTAAATGAACCAAGTTATTAATGAGGCAATTTATTTTTTGGGGACAACCAAACGGGGCCTTAAATGATTGATACTGAGTGAACATAGACACAATATGAACGGTTAAGATAACAAACGGTGTTTGGGCATGGTTTACTTAGACACGAACCCGATAAAACCCTAACACAAAAAACCCAAATTGCCAGGTCTAATCAATATGCCAGGCCGAATTGCCAGGTCTAATCAATATGCCAGGCCGAAACAACATGATTCTTACAGTGGTGAAATGACCCCACTAATATTTTGAGAAAATAAAATGTCAATAAGATATTAATTATATAGGTAGGCATTTCATTAGCTTAAATTGTATACTCAAGTTGTACTATTCCTCTCCACTTTTCTCTCATATTAGTGTATTTATCTCTCATGAATTTATAGTTGATTTATCTACAAGTACATTAGTTAAATTTAAATGACACCTATCCTGCAGACGTTATCTTGTGTGCAGTAGTAACTTAGGTTTGAATATGATTTTAATCAACTATGCTCCTCAAAGTCTAAAGTAAAGCCTTCATCGTTTTTATAAAGTAAAAGAGCATTCAAACTCCGCGAAATTCCCATTCCAAGTATATATATATATATATATGCATTTAATTGTGTGGTTTTATGGTTATACAGAACAGACCTGAGAAACGAATTGTAGTCCTGGTGAGGTAGAGAAGAAGCAAATGAGGTCTGATGTGAGCTTTAACTTGGACTTGGCGTCGTCACGAGCGAAATCGATTTGGGGAAAGTATATGTTCAAATTCTTCGTCATCTTAATTTTGCTTGTCGATACGTCGTTGGTGATCGTGGTCTCTCTACCATGTCCGTACATAGCGAGTGGATACAGTAAACAAATGGGAAACAATTTGTTGTGTTGTTTTGGCGGGAGATAACTGAGCAAGATAAGTAGCTCTTTGTAACGGGTAGACAAACTTTATATGGGCAGGGGTTTTCTCAGGTGCGCTGCGCGGCTGTTGGTCAATTCAAAATCATCTCCCCATTAATTGGTTATAAAGCTAATTTTATCCAAGGGCGCGTTTGTCAATCCAATTTCAAGGTTTGAAATTGAAATTGGAAGGTTAATTTTAATTCTGTGGAATTCAAATTGACCTTTCAATTCCAACTCCAAACCTTGAAATTGGGTTGCCAAACGGGCCTTAAAAATATTTCATAAACTTGATATTTTTTGGTGTTGCCCAAATGATACTCTAATATATCACAAGTTTATTTTATTACAAAATACCATTATAATTTAATATTTACTTAAAATACTACTCTCACACCCCGATTAATTAAATACCGGATAGCTACTCCTTTATTACATTAATACAAAATATCAAGCTGGATCAGTTCTAGCATCATTGTCGAAAAACCTATTTAATAATTACTAGCCACCTAATATTTAAAAAATGAGTTTGTCATATTTTATTAATTTAATTAACATGCAACCAATTAGATATAAACCACTCATTCAATATTCACATCATCAACCTCATAATGGAAATAAATAAACTGAGTCTGGGGAAACACTCCCATAAATAGTATTAATAATAAAAAACCCAAAATAAATAATATCTCCAATAACTGAAAAGAAATGAATAATTGTACTACTGTCTCTAAATAGAAATGGGCGACATGCCCTAACAAATGCAGCTAACTCTGAATGGAACTAACGGTAGAATGTGGAGGCGTCTAATACCGAGGTCCTGTAATTTCCACAGCACGTCGACAAAATGAAACTCCTATGCTTGGCGTCCCTGTGGTTGGGTACCTAAAAGTTTTTTACAAAAAAAAAAAGATTTGGAAGCAAACGCGTCAGGGCCTGAGGTGAAAATATTTTAAAAACAACAAGTGTTTATATTACACTTTAAACAACACATATATTAAAAATGTTAGTTACGTGCCCTCTCTTGGAACCCTCGCCTCTCAACTAATTATGCACGCCTAACTCATATGTAATTCCCCTGCTAGTTAGACTACCCTGCCTAACCAGACTATGTCCATTCTTTACCCAATCGGACTACCTTATGTGTTTACTCGAATAACCCCATTTAATACATCCGAACATACTCCGTGTTTTATTAACCGATTTCACATAGGTTAATACTCAGATTTGGTTCTCACATACTTCATTAATTTAGATATTTCAATCTAACTTATCTACTAAGCAACACAACAGAACTATCACAAGTATATATATATATATATATATATATATATATATATATATATATATATACACACACACACACACACACCACTATAATATATCATATACAAATCAGGCACCCCACAAGGATAGAACCTACGATGCCCTCATACTCTGCTATCGAATCCCGATACATCACGTATGTGAGAATCACGAGTTTCGAATCACACATGAACTATATCAATATAAATCACACATATTGGAGACGAACATAGTTCACATACCTATGGGTCACGCACATACCTACGCTCCCATAGTCAGCTGGTTCATTAACTCACAAATAAGCCTTCACAGTCCTATGTTCTTGAGGTACAAATCTAAAGCCCCCCCAAAGGCACACAGAGACCAGACTGTCCCATTTCCTAAACAACCTCCCGTGATAGCAAGTATGGCAAGTATGTCATGCACATAACAATCCATATACTAGGAAATCACACAACTAGTATATATATGACTCCAATATAGGTAATCTCATCTCCTATATATATTAAGTTTCTCCCATATTAATTACGTTCCGAATATTACACGTATCAATAATTTAGCGCTACAACTCTCGTCGTACGAATTCGAGTACCCCTGCCTACCCCAAGAGGCTATTAGGTCTCTCGAATATCTCTAAGGTTATCTCAGCAACTTAAAGTCCCCTTACTACTGTTCCAACCCTTAAATTGTCGTTCATCCGAATTTAAACTCTCTATATACTAAATTTCGAATCACATCCGTTCAGTTAATTACGCTTACTTTCTCCCACTCATTCCCATACGTACTAACCCTTTTGGAGTCTTAAGTGTATCATACTGACCTTCCCTAAGTCCCATTATGTTCAATCAATAATCACTAAAGAGTTATAAAGGTTGAGAGTCAATCAATTATTTAAAGAGAAATAAATCATATTTTTCAGAGGGTCGATCGATCGACATTCTTTAGTCGATCGATCAGATATTTGCCCAGAAATCTTTTAACAGTTACGGGTTTTCTTATTTTTACACCTCTAATTATCCATTACAACATCCCAAACTCCCAAATGAGTATATAGATCAACATACCAACATAATTGCATAAGTTCTAACGTATCAGAATCATCAAATCATCATTATCTTCGATTAAATCACATATTTTTCATAAAAACCCTATTTCCTCTATTATCTTCAAGAACATTATATAATCCCAACATAACTTCATAATTCTCTACATATGGATCCTGATTTCGTGGCTACTGTATTTCCAGAAGTTAATATACATGCAAGACCTATCCAGATTAAGATTTAATCTCCAAATCTATAGATTATTCCCATTCCATAGTTTTTCTCCAATTCTAAACTATCATGAATCATATATACGCTGAAATATTGCAAGTTAAATCACTTACCTTGGATTAGGGTTTCTGATCCTTTGATGAAGGTGGTGGTTGATTCTCCCTCTCTTTCTGGTCACAAACCCAACGGTGTTGGTGGTTTATGGTGGTTGCTTTGGCCTTGGGAACCCTTGGAACTTCTCCTTTCCTCTCGCGTTTCTCCCCCTTGATTTTAACAGTTAATGGACCTAGTGTCTCTAAGGGTTGACTGATATACTCAACATAATTTTCGTAGGTCACTATTCATTAAATAATAAAATGACTAAAATACCCTCTCGGGTTGCCGGTTTGGCCTAAACAACCCCAGGACCCAAACTAAACTCCCGGCTAGTATTTTCTGACTATCTCGACCCTTCCGAACACGTTGGCGCACTCGAAATGACCATACAGATGATATAAAATTAATTTACTTTTAAATCCTTTAAATTGGATCCTGACACGCGCGTTCTAACTTAATTACCAAAATTATCGTATTTTCAACTCACGACAATTTTAACAAATTCAAAATCATATATTACTACACTCGCTCAGTAATATTCAACATAGTTATCATAATCAAATACTAACTCTCATCTCGCTAGTATTTAAATCCGAATTAATTTCTTAATTTTAATTTAATTAATCCCTTAATTTAAAATCTGTAAAATACGGGGTATTACAACCACATTGAGGGTCACCTCATATTTAAGGGGATTTTAAGGGCACTACAATAATTTCTTCAAAATACCACAAGAAAAATAAAAAAAGAATTTTGCTAAGGACCACCACCTCGTATATATATATATATATATATATATATATATTCTACTCAATAACTACAATACAAAATATCACTCGTTTTCTCTCTATATTCACTACACTCCAAACTCTCCCTTTTTCATCTTCACTTCACCCAATACTTTTGTCTCTCTTACTCCAACCATCTTCACCACCATTTTTAAAGCTTTGTTCCTTTGGTCCCCACACAATCATCTTCGACAACATTATTAAAGTTTTATCCTCACACACCAACCATCTTATACGACATTATTGAAGTTTGTTACACCAATAAATAGGGTTTGTTATTAAAATATTCAAATAACAATGGATGATACCCTAAAAGACAATGATAACACCCCAAAAGCAAATGACAGCTCCCCAAATCATTTGTGGTAAACTGTGGGTCCTATTTACATATATATTTGTTTCTTCGAGGTCGGGGCCTCAAGTTCAAGGCAAAATCTCAAGGTTAACCTCCCGAACCAAGCTTATATTTTTTTTGTTGGAACGAAGTCCATTCGGTATAAACACGATGACACACTTTTCATTTCTCGGTACAACTATGCCGAAATATGCTTTTTCTTTCGTCACGAACGCCTCGAACCACCTTTATAATATAATGGGTTGTTTTGTTATGAACCCCTTGACTTTATGAGCTTCATTATTCATGTTCCGGATGAATTGAAGTGTTTGTCTCGGATTGTTCATGCCGAATGGATTTCAGTGCTCATAAATCCATTCAATTATTGTTATGATGCCTTAAGTTTGAAATGTTTCATCATTCGTATAACATTATAATATTTGTACTTATGCAGGATGCCTTTATGGATTTCAACTCCTTGTAATTTGACCAGGCATTAGCCAATGACGATATACCACATGATGGGGTTGATGGTTCCGTAGGAGTCGATGTTAGTGCGACATTCTTTACATACCAGGAATTATAATGTCACTCAAGATAGTTGTAGATTTTTTTATATTATAATTATAACGTATTGACTATTTGTATTATTTATTCTCAGGTATTTCC
Source organism: Sambucus nigra (assembly GCA_949130495.1). NCBI lineage: Eukaryota > Viridiplantae > Streptophyta > Magnoliopsida > Dipsacales > Adoxaceae > Sambucus > Sambucus nigra. The sequence goes on along the minus strand of OX422208.1, from coordinate 577,476,889 downwards.
CACCCGACAAGCATTGGTCATTTGGGCTCAAGAGAAAACACGACCCGTTAAAACATTAATCGTTATCACCAATTCAAACGCATCTTCATAAATGCATAAATGACGTTTACACATGGGATGTGAGAGGGGAGGTGAGTACCATGATCATCACGAGAAGAATGTTGGAAGTAAAGTAGTAGACAAGGTGAAAAAAAATAGGAAGAAGGACATGATAATTGAGAAGTGAAATTGCCCGTTTCTGTTGAAGGGCATTCCACTTGACAACGGACGGTGGATGTTGTCGGTTGTTAACGGTGTTCACAATCGCCAATTACCGAAATCACTAACTAGACATGCATACACCAGCCGTCTTACTTCGGAGGAGAGAAACATTATTGGAAATACGTCTTTGAGTGGGTTAAAGTTGACCGCTGTCCTAACGACGATAAAAAGTCGTAATGCTTCTAATGTTTCAGCAATGAAAACCATATACACTACGAAGGGAAAATTAAGGATTAGCGAAGAGAGCGTACAACGAAGATGTAACGGTTAATGAAATTTCTCGGTGACAAACACTAGGTGTATTGGTATAGAACGAATGAGTCTACCGTGGAGGTGGAAGACATTATTTGGGCTCATCCAAACTCCATTCAATTGGCAAAGTGTTTTTCATCGGTTATCATTGTCGATTGCACTTATAAGACAAATCGATATAAGATGCCTTTGTTTGAGATGGTGGATATTATATCTTGCGGAATGAAGTTTAATATAGCTTTTACATTTTTAGCAACGGAGAAGGAAGAGGACTATTGGTGGGCATTAGGCCGTTTAAAATCCCTATTCGATCCATTTGCACGCCTTATTGTCGTCACCACCGATCGGGAGTATGCGTGCATTGACGAATTATGAGTCATGTTCCCTGAAGCGAGATATATGGTGTGCACTTTCTATGTTCACCGTAATGTGGAACTCCATGCTAGTAAAAAGATCCACGATGAGGATTCCTTAAAGAAGTTCACGAGAGATTGGACGTATTTGGTTAAATCCCCCACCGAGAGCGATTTTAACGAAATGAGGATATTATTTTACGTGGATTGGGTTACATAACCCAACATTTTTAATTACATTAGTTACACACGGTATTATCTAAAGGAGACCTTCATTCATGCCTGGACAAATATGATTAAGCATCATGGACAGTTCTCTACTACCTTTGACAAGTTTTTTGTCGGCATGCACAACTACATTGAGTTGAAAGTGATCGAGATTACGAGGGATTTTAAGAATTCATTGCAAAAATTAAAGAACTCACACAATATTCATGTTTTGCGTGAGCTAATTGGTCGTATTTCGCATTACTTCATTGACCTAATTGTCAAGGAGCTGTAAATGTGTGATAATGTTGTCATGGATTTTAAATCTTGCCTACATGTTGCGTGCAATATCTATGATATACCTTGCGCTCATGAGTTGTCATCTACCGGATAGAGGGTAGGGCTATACTTTTGGGGGACGTGGATGCACATTGGAGCAAATTAACAATGGTGGCCGAGTTAGCGAAGTACCACATGGTTGATTGAGCCGAAAATGATACTATTTAAATAGAGGTGGGAAAGGCCGTCTCTAGATGAGCAAAGGGCCATGTTATGAAAACTGAATGTATTGGGTGTCTCACCACAAGGGAAGGGGCGACAGAGAGGTCGAAAACCAACTTCTCTTGAGAAAAAACATGAGAAGTCAACCAAAAGGGATCCTTTAGGCTTCGAACTTGTTAGGGAATCAATGGAAAAAGAACACCATGTTGTCCAGAGGCCTAAGAAGAAAATTGATTTTACAGAGTTCACCCACCCCGCCCCATGGTGCCCTAACTATACCCCCGCATATAAGAAGTATATCAAGGAGATACCGAACTTTTATAGAGTTTTTGTAGAAGATATCGTGGATGGAAAAAGGTAAGAGCGGATTTTATGGATGAAGTTTTGGGAAATAATGATTTCTAAGCACAATTATTTTGGTCGTTGGTTTTAGGAAACTATTCTAAACATGTTAAATGATTTTATAAGCCTTTGTGTTCTGAAGTCTTAAATGATCATGCTAGAGTGTGTGTTTTTTTTGGCTGAAACTTACAGATGAGTGTGTCCTCATCTCGAAGAGGCGGTGTCTCACATTTTTACTTATGAGACATGAAGAAACTGTACATCCAATGTTCATGCAGATTGCTCATATTTTCGAGAATCACTTTGTTGTTATGAAGTTGAAGCACGGTTGTCCGTTGCCATCGATTGCAAGTCACTGGCATAGTTGTTCATTGCCTGAAGCTAAACATTGGATTGACAAATATACTAATCAAGTGTCAGAGTTTCAAAAAATTTGCACAAAGGATTTAGTGACCAACGATCAACTTATAGACATCAAGTAGTTGGGGATATTTTGTATTTTTTGAAAACATGTAAGAAAATCCATATTAGTAATGATGTATTAAGTTCAAATGTGTTTATAATATTGGTAATGTAATGTTATTGGTAATTAAGTGTTAAAGTTCAGAGTTCAAATTGTAATGATGTGCTTGTACTGTAATGTTATTGGTAATGAAGTGTTAAAGTTCAAAGTTCAAATGGTAATGATGCATTGAAGTTATAGTTTTAGCTTAGTAAAGTTATAGCACAATGTTAGTAATGATGATATTAAACTTTGTTGACTTACTAAAAGCATGGTATTAAAGAGTAGTAGTCCTTTCTGATTGCAGAACCTGCTACAACCACCTAATGTAAGAAGGAGGTCGTACAGAAGTCATTTATGATTTTAGATAGTGCACATGCTAGCACTATTAGGTATTAATGCAATGGATTCATCTCAATCTAACAAAGTTTATTTTGCTACCATTCTCAAAAATGATTCATCTGGGTTCAACAATCAAATAGTAAAATTCTTGATAACTTAGCTCCTCATTTCTCTAATCTTTCAATACCATCATACCATAAAGACACTCCTCACATCAAGATTTCTGATGATGTTTATAATTTCTCTCTAAAATCGTTCAAGTCTATGTTGATTGGGATACTTATTCTTGCAAAATGATACAATCATATCACTGCTGAAGAACTCAAATATTAACTAAATCTTTATGGCAGATCCATAATTCATGGAAAATCACTCCAAAAGGTAAAGGATTTTATAATTTATGTTTTGACTCTACCAAGATGATTGGTCATCTTCGCATTAAGATTGGATATTTTAAAATTATGCAATGGTTCCCAAACTTCTTTCCTTTAAAATTTGTTTCGATAAAAATACATGTGTGGGTTAGATTCTTGGATTTATCTGATGAGTTTTGGCATCCACGTTAACTGCTTGAAATAACCAGAGGAGTCAATAACCCAATTCGTATTGATCGATGCACTTTATTGTTCATTTGCTAGAATATGGATTGAAGTTGATTTTGCTTTTACAATTCTAAATATGGAAATAATAAACTGTGAGGGGGTCAATATCCAAATTAAGGTTGAGTTTTAATGTTCTCCATCATTTTGTTATTTCTGTAGTTGCATAGGGCATTCAATCTCAACCTATAAATTCCTTCAAAAAAGGGTACATTCAATCTCAAACGAAGAGAATCAAGAAAATAAGAGGAATCAACGATCTCATGATCTTGTCCATTACCACTCTCTTCCAAGAACTAAATTTATGGAGAAAAAGTGTAAGGAGTGTGTTTGATAAAGATTTAAACCAACGCACAAATTCCAATCACAAACTTATTTAATTAGTGTCAATTTATGAAACAAAATAATTCATCCCTCAAAAGCAACTAGCTACGTGCATGCATGTGTCAAACTAACATAAATAAAATATGCGATACAAAGTTCAGGGAAAATCCCCTCAGGGCAAAAACTTTTATTTCACTATAATTTGTAAATCGTAACTTACGCGGATTATAATCAAATATAGTTGTTTGACACACGAATACCCGCAAGCGTCGGTCAGTGTTGTCAGCAATGAATCACGCGCAGCAATCCACAAGAACGGTAATCCTATCTTCAACAAAGATCCACAAGCAGTGAACCTCAATGGCACGCAGCCATATGATTCTTTAAATCTTTTCCACAAAAGTATGAACACCAGCAAAGTGTGTTCTCAAACTACAAAACAATTCACATGAATAATTGAGACTTTTGTGAATTGACAAAATAAAAGAGATTGAACTCTAAAAGAAGAAGCCAAAAGGTTCTGCTAATTTCGCACTGTTTGAAGAATGTAAAAACGTACAGACTTCGTGGAGAAAACGGAGTTGAAAATACCCTTTTACAAACAACTTAAGGCGGTGGGTCGTTCGAGCAAGACACGATGTCGTTTGAAGTATTGGGCGACACACGATGTCGTTTGAACGATATACGGTGTCGTTCAAACGAGATGTTTAAAATAATATTTTTTTCTCGTTTATCGTTTCAGTAAATGTACCGCGTCAAACACTCCGAAAAATAATTTTGTTGTCGAAAACATTTAAAGCTCTGCTCCAACGCTTAGAAAATATTTTGTGAAAAAACATTCCAATATCCTAAGTGAATTATTAAGAAATTAAGAACACAACTTTACCATATTCATTTCGCGACGGCTTGATTGTTGATGAAACTTGATATTCGGACCGTCTTATTGCGTATTTGATCTTGAACATCTTCGACGGTTGTAGCGGTATACGACATACTCAATTGTGACGGAATGTCTCCTTACAAATCCCCCCTATGTCTATGCCAATACAAAATAAAAACATCCAAATTATCAATCTAAAAAATGACCTATACAAATACACCCTCCTATAAACTCACAATTGGAAAGATAAACTGCCAAGTCTTCAAACTTTGCTTCAACAATCAATTCCTCAAAGCTTCAAGTTTTTTTCATCAGGGTGTGCATCATAATAATCTTCAATTTGTACCTACACACATGAGACAAAACAAATACCTCGTGACGTATCGACGTATTGAGTTTGAAATGATACAAGCATAAACGTGAAAGCATAATCAATTATCCCCATACTTAAACTTCCCATAAGGTCATAATTCGTTCTCCCCTTTTTATTTGTCCAAAATAGACAAGTAAAAGAATAAACCACAAAAATAAAATTGGGGTGTCACGGTAAACAAGGCAAAAAAACTATTTTTGATTTTTCGTACGAAAAGAAAAAATGACGTTACACAAATCACACGCTATGAATTTTTACTAAGATAACCAAATCATGGCAATGGAATGAATGGGTGTGAACAAATTCGATAGGAAAATCGACTCAATCATGACATGACTGCATGAAGCATAAGTGTACTCCTAAAGAATGAACATCAAAATAGTCCTTAGGTGTAAAATTGTTGAACTTAGATGGCATCGTCTTAATCATATCAACGAATCAGAGTATAAATGATTTTCACACCAATAACATCCAAAACTATGTAATGCTTTTTCATGAATTTAAAGGACGTGCAAGCCGTGTTGAATTCCATCCAAACTCCCTCATTAAACGATAGTGTTTTTTATTTTTCTTACAAGGTTATGAAACTAAAACCTATTGGTCCATTTTTGGCATATATATCTTTGATTGCCTTTTAATTTTTTCGGGTTACCCCGGATAATTTTCAATTCCTCACTTTTTTAGGTCCATTTAAATGGTGGCTTTATCGCAAAGGAAAAAATAAGATACCTTTCGCAACCCTTTTTCGTTTTTCATAATAAATCACACAACCTCACAAATGGTTTATAACATGCACTACTTTCTTGTCAAGTTTTATCGCATTTGGTTCGTTGTATAGACATAATTGAGATGGAAACACTCAACCAACCAGTGATAGACAAGCACAAAAGTAAAAAAAAAATTGTGCATGTGTGCAATAAGGGACAAATGAGTCAAACATGTAAGTAGCAGCACTATATGTCATCTTAAAGACTTCAAACTTTGTAAAGCACATGAATTACACAACATATTGTCTCAAAACACTGTCAAATAGCCACATAGATATGGAATGATGTTGTGACTCGGTCATCCTAAAAGTCCCTTTATATATGGTGTAAACAAAATACAAAACGCTTTTTGGATTTTTCAATTTTTCTCAAAAAAATAAAAATCTTTTTGTATTTTTCGAACACTATACAAAATCAACCCAGCAGTACCAAATAATATAATAATATGAACCAAAGGACGCAAATAGGTAAAAGCAAAAAATTAACTAGGTCGTTCAAATGAAACTCAATATTGCTCGAACGAAATGACTTGTCGTTAAAACGATAGCTTCATGCGACAGGAGATCTCCCTCGAACGAGAAAACATAAATCCCCCCTCTGACCATAATTTTAAACAATATTACCAAGTAGAAAATTTTCCAGAAAAAGATACCTGGAACGTGCTAACAGATCCAAAACAGTGCTAAAACAGTAACAAGATTAAGAAAAGCAATAAAGTACAAAGTACAAATGGTACATACTAGCAATAAGCATAAGATAACATCATGGAAATCAACCAATGCTAGCACACATGTCTAAACCTCAACCAGTAGGTGCAATGGAGTTTTTCAAAGTCGGTGATATCTTTTGAAACAACTCCATCAAATCATGTGAATTCTTGACCCAAAATATTACCTGCTCCCTAATATGTGCAGACTCTCCTATGTAGTCATCAGGAGCGTCAGGTATGGATGCGTGCGTGTGAACAAGTGTGGTAGCATAGCGTGGCACATAACTCAATTTAAAATAAAACTCTCTCAGGTGTCATCTTCTCTTTCAGTGTGTGCAAACATAAATAGGTCTAGGTACACCTCTCTCAAAATGTCTCCTACGCGCTCTCTTAATAGGTACGTGACGCCTAGGTGGGTCCGGTCGAGAGTCATGTGGATCTAACGCTAAAGTAGGAATCAACTCGGGTGCAACAAAGGAAGTGGATGAACCGTCATGACTTATTCTTATACTCTCACCACTACCCAAAATGGGATTGAGAACCATCTTTTCAACCTTCTTAGATGCGTTCTCCAAAGTGACTTTAGTCTCCGTGGCGTGCTTAAGATCTTTCTCTAATTGTGACACGTGAGCTATAAGTTCACTCTTTTCCTCATTCATGATGATCAACTGCTCACTCAAACTAATTTTCACCTTCTCAAGTTGACTCGTTGTAGCCTCAAAACCTCTCAAACTCTCTCTCCAAATCTCTCACCTTAAGACCTAACTCCTTATTCAATTTCTTAGTCTTTAAGATCTCAACGTACAATTCTCTAAAGGCAATATGGAGCTCACTTTCATCTCCACTTTCACACTCGCTCTCAGTCTCACTGCAAACATTCAAATCCTCATCGGGGGTCTCACGTGCACAAGTGTCCTCATTGTCGTAGGACAAGGTGGGTGTGCTCTCATGACTGGCTAAAAAAATAATAAACTTTCCTTAAGAAGTCTCGTCCTCGTAATCTTTTACATCTTTCTCACTATCATTCAGGGTCGCTAGCATAGCAACTTTCTTTCCCTCTCTCCCAAGTCTATTGGGACACTAAAAAGACTTATGCCCCCTCCCCTCACACTCAAAACATTTTAGATTTTCAAAAATTTCTTCACCCTCTTTGTCTTTCTCACCACTTTCTTTGGCTTTGTCTTTCTTTTTGTTTTTCTCCGAAAACTTTTTATTAGAAGAATTTTGTTTTGAAAACTGGAGAAACTTTTTGAAATTCATTGTAGGCAGGGCCATGTCAAAATCAAACTCGTCCTCGGACTCATAGAAACTCACTTTCCTTTTCCTATCACCCGTGGACACTTTATTTCCCTTCTTAGTTTGGGATTTAATCTCTATCCCTCTATCCTTAGGTTTGACAGTGTCGGGGAACATGTCAATTTTTTACGTCTGGAGGTCTCCTACCAATTCTTACAATTTTAGACGACTCAAATTTCCTAAGGTATTTAAAACAGTCACTTTTGGGATAAAACGTTTAGGCAGAGATCTTAAAATCTTTTTAATCACTCGTGCATCAGGTATAGGCTCACCAAGATTAAAACTAGTGTTGACAATATCGGACAAACGTGCATAAAACTCGTCAAAACACCCAGTCTCTAACCTAGTGATCGTCTCAAATTGAGTGGTCAAAGTTTGAATTTTAGACTCTTTAACCGCCTTAGGGCCTTCGTGGGTGAGTTACAAAATATCCCACGCTTCTTTAGACGTGGTGCACGTCATAATACGTTGGAACTCATCAGGCCTGACATATCTGAAAATTACACTAAGCCCTCGTGAATTATAAGTGCTCCACCTAAACTCTTCCTCAGTCCAGTCTCACACAGATTTTAAATTCGTGACATTATTTACGGTGACAATGGGAGGAGTCCAACCTCTTTCACAAATTTACCAAGCTCTCTCATCGATTGCTTTTAGATGGGATTTCATGCGGGCTTTCCAGTAAGCATAATTAGACCCGTCAAAAATTGTCAACCGATTATATAATTTATCGATTGGAAACATTGCGATAAATTTTTCATAAAATAGATTTTTCAAAAAAATCAATATCACATAATTTTGCGAAAATAGGAATACGCGATAAATTAGCGTAACCTCCTCTGACACCAAATTTTAAGGAGTTTGTGTGATAAAGATTTAAACCAAGGTGCAAATTCCGATCACAAACTTATTTAATTAGTGTCAATTTATGAAACAAATTAATTCAACCCTCAAACTCAACTAGCTATGTGCATGCATATGTCAACCTATCATAAATAAAATATGTGACATAAAGTTCAGGAAAAATCTCCTCAGAGCAAAACCTTTTATTTCACTATAATTTGTAAATCACAACTTACATGGATTACAATAAAATACAGTTGTTTGACACACGAATACTCGTAGGCGTTGGTCGGCGTCGTCAGCAATGAGTTACGTGCAATAATTTACAAGAACCACAGTCCTATCTTCAGCAAAGATCCACACGCAGCGAACCTCAATGACAACAACCATATGATGTTTTAAATCTTATTTTTAAAAGTATGAACACCAGCTAAGTGTGTTCTCAAACTCCAAAACAATTCACATGAATAATTGGAACTTTTGTAAATTAACAAAACAAAAAATATTAAAGTCTAAAAGAAGAAGCAAAAAGGTTCTGCTGATTTCGCATTGTTTGCAGAAGTAAAAACGTACAGACTTCGTGGAGAAAACGGAGTTAAAAAGACCCTTTTATAAGTAACTTAAGGCCGACACACAATGTCGTTTGAACGATCTACGGTGTCGTCCGAATGAGATGTTTAAAATAATATTTTTTTCTCGTTTATCGCTACAGTAAATGCACCGCCTCAAACACTCCGAAAAATAATTTTTTTGTTGAAAACATTTAAAGCTCCACTCCAGCACTTAGAAAATATTAACCGCCCCGAAGCTCCGTCACTTTCTTGCTGCTTCCTTCGACTTTGGAATCCACCTTCACCCAGTTTCCATGGAGATGCAGACCAAGTGCCAAATATGCAGCATGATTTGATGACGTTCTAGTCTAACTTATCGCCAACATTGACAACCTTCAAATTGAGGTACATGAGATGCAGTAAAATCGGGTCCCTATTATTGAAAAGTCTGAGGTCCTCTTCCCTCTCGCTATGGGTCCACCGCACCTGAGCCTATTTGGGTCTCGAAAAAGTATCAGCATGCTCCACGCGTCCGTCCTGCTAATGGGCCACCGCCGGCTCAGCTCCATATGCCAAATCATGCCCAGCCAGGGGCAAACCTACCAGTAACCGTTGATCCAAAGGTAAAAGAGTTAAACAAGGTCAATGAAGACCTTAAACTATTGACCAAGAAGTTTGACCAAATCTGAATCTCTGTGAACTACATGGATTACACTCATATGTCTCCATACCCTATAGCATGACTGCCAAAAAAGTTCAAGATGCCTAACATTGAAAAGTTCGGGGTAGCAGACCTCTAATTGTCCATCTTCGAAGTTACCACCGAGCTATGACTCTCCTAGGTTCCTCCGAGGAAATAATGGACCAGATGTTCCAAAAAACATTGAAGGACAATGCTCTTCATTGGTTCTTATTCCTCGAGGAATCGATAATTCACAGTTAGGAGGATGTTGCCTGTGAATTCATGTCGCAGAATAAGTACCACGATTAGAGGTTACACGCTGTGATTTAGAACTTCTCAAGCATAATCTCATGGAAACTGTTAGTAATTTCATATCAAGGTGGAGAGAGAAATCGACCACCATGATCAACCGACCTTTCAAAGAGGAGCAAATCAGTATTATGAAGAAACACTTCTTACCCCATGTCCTAGCGATGATGGGAGGATAATATTACCCCCATTTTCGAGCCCTCTTGGAAACGGGAGTGGAGATTGAAGAAAATCTTACCAAGACAGAAGCTGAGCCAAAGAAAGTATCCGGACAATTCACTCCCAGAAAGTATGAGAAGCTTGCCAATACCACACTTTTAACCATCAATAACATCTCTCCGCCAGCCACTTCATGCCCCCCAGAAAATCGCCCTAAACCTCTCAGGAAAGAATACACTGAGCTTCATGTTCCCCTCTCTAAAACTTACCAAGCACTTTTGTGCCAAAATCTCATCAAGCCATTGGACCCTTGTCCATTGTCAAACCAACTTCCCTAAAATTTCAAAGTCAATGCCCATTGTGATTTCCATCAAAATGCCGGCCATACCACGGATTAGTGCTTCCATCTCTGAAATGTAATTCAAGGTTTGATTGACTGGTGTGTCATCGCCCCACCAGCCAATCCTAAGCCAAACACTACTCACAATCCACTCCCAAATTATGCAAATGTTATCTTTCAAGAAAATAACATGAAATTCGACCCATCTACCCAGATTGTACCCTATAAATCGCCCATTATACTTGTATATTCACCTAAACCCCTCAAAATTTGCCCATATTTTCTCCCACACCCTACCTATTTTGCCGATCAGGCCCTGTCGCTTATTATAAGAGTATGTATTACCGTTCATAACTGTTTTGAGAGAAAAAATATGGAATTGCCAGCGGTACTGAACCAGCTCCTAAAGTTTGGGCTGAAATTGCCCTCTGAAATGACCATTGACTGCCAAAAGTTTTGTTCATGGAATCTCGAAAGTGGGATCGTGAGTTAGATAATTGCGTAGTGCCCACCGATGAATTCAATTTAGATGACGCCGTCCAAATTATAGCATACTTGTTTCGACATACTGGTGAAATTTGTATTATATCAGAGCTACTCGATGCTTTGAAACTATGAGGGTGGTTGGCTCCTTCACTTTTAAATCTCCCCGTTGAGTGGGAGGATCTGTACAAAGAGGTCGTTGAGGTTGTAAAATGCATTAACTTCTTGTGGAATGATGGCATCGTTGCCACCGGATAGGGGGATGAATTTGATAGTTCAGATGACCAGCCAAGCCAAGAAAAGACTAGCCCAGTGATTAGTGTATATGGGATGATATCGTTTGAAGATCTTCTAAGAGAGATCAACAAAATGGAAAATTAACCCGAGATAGATGAAGAAATAATGGTTTCTAATTTTCCCCTCTCCTGTGAATCATATGGAAAGATATGGGAGACACTACCAGAGTTTGAACCCTCAATCAGCAGTGATGGATAAAGGAAAAAGTATTGTCGAGAAAGTCCCCATGCCAAAAATGACCATCGAGGAGAGTAAGATCCTTGACCAGTTGAAGAAAACTCAAGCTAACATCACCTTATGGGGACTTTTTACGTCTTCCCAACTACACGAGAATGCCTTGATTAAATTGCTTACTGGGACCACAGTCCCTCCTTCCATGACTCCGGAAGAAGCCGTGAACTTGGTCGGGTCCTTAACCTCTAATAGAATGCTCTCCTTCTCCGAGGAAGAAATCCGTAAGTTTGGTCCCAATCATAACTATTCCCTTGATATCTCTGTCGAAGTGATAGGGAAGATAGTCCCACTTTCACTCGTCGATAACGGATCGACACTTAATATTTGCCCATTAAGAACCCTCAAATGCCTGGGATTAAAAGTAAGAAACCTTGATCCAACTTTTGCCACAGTGCGTGCTTAATACTCGTCGAGAGGTAATGGGATCCATAAAGCTTGTAATAGGGGATATCCCTATAAATTGTAATACCCCATAATTTTAATGACATTTAAAATGTGTTATATTTTTTTTAAAATTAATGGATTAATTGGATTTTATTATAAATTAATTCATTTGGCTTTTATCCGAATTGTGGATATTAAAATGAATGATTCTGTATATTACTTAAAGATATTTAGGTAATATATGAATGTGATGTTATTGATACGGCTGTATGATATTAATTCAGTAATTTGAATTTTTAGTCGGACGCGGTATGGGACGTGTCGGGACAAATTTGTTAAATTAAAAAGGAAACTTATTTTCATCAATCTTATAGTCATTTTGGGTGCGTCGTTGCGTTCGGAAGGGTTGAAATAGTCAAAAAAGTCTATTTGGATGTTGGTTTTGGGTCTCGGGTCATTTGGAAATGAAAAGACAACCAAAAAGGGCATTTTAGTCATTTTTAAGGGGGGATGAATAGTGATTTCAGATTTTTTCTTATTATAAATATTTGGAGACTAGTTGTGCGTGGGTTCATTCATCTATTCTACACAAAATTGAGAGGTCACATTTTGAGAGAAAGTGAAAGGTTGCTTGGGAGAAGAGAAACTTGCTTGGAAAGGAGGAGAACCAAGGGCCAAAGGTCACCACCACCGGAAGTTGATCGGAGAAGGGGAGAACCACCTGTGATATACCACCCCAAAAGGATCGGATCTTCACTAGAGGTAAGTTATTTTATGATTTCAAACTAGTTTGTATATTGTCCATGTTAGGATAGTCATTGAAAAGATGAGATTTTACATGTTTGAAAGATAAAGATAGAGTTGTTGATTGATTTCTAGAAAATGGAAATATATAGGAATCAAACGCATGTTGTAGGTAGATAGTAATCCACAAAATAATCATTAGGTTACTGAAGAAATTATGAGAATCATTGGTGTGTTCTTGAAGATATCATGTTTATAATTTTCTGGAAAAATAGGATAAATATATGCTTTTAATCCAAACTCTTGATGATTCTAGGATGTTTAGATCATTAGAAATCATTTACATGTGTTGCTATATCATGTAGTAAGGATTATAAGGAGGTTGGATTGTTAATATGAAGGTTAGAATAATCAAAATTTATGAAACCCGTAGTAAAGGAATTGCAGAAAACTGGGCTGATATCTGGGCGATCGATCGATCGACCCCTCGCCTTCGATCGATAGACCTCCCCAGAATTTATGATGTTGTTTCTTTTTAATGCTTGTTCTTATCCCAAACATTTTTTAAATCTTTGGTGATTATTAATTGGATATAATGGGACTTAGGGAAGATCAGTAAGCCCTAAATAAGAATCAAATTAATGTGATTGGGATTTAATTGATTAGAATTATGATAATTAAATTGAAAGAAATTTCGGTTGCTAGATGCATGTGTTGGATTCTAATTTGTATGCACGAGGATTAATTATAGGTCCAGTAGGGGAAATTTAATAAATCACCTAGGCAGCCTTAGTTTTACAAGAGGGTTCAATCCTAGGTGAAAGAAGATGTGTTTATAAGAGATTAGAAACTATCGGTTATAACCCTAATTAAAGGAGAGTTTAATTCATAGTAATTCGGGAGATAAGATGATACGGATCAGTAGGATATTAGTGATTTCTTACTGAATATATATATTGAGGAAAAAACCTATTTAAACCTTGAGTAACGAGTGAAACTCTGGAATCATTAAATTAAGGAAGTAAAGTCATAATTTAATACGTAGGATTTAAAGAGATATAATGCTACATATGGGAACTATCTTAGGGTAGTGTGATTACCTGGTTGATATTATACTACAGGTAGATGATAATGCCTATTTGATTTATTGATGATTTATGTGTATGACATACCTAGCTTACTTGCTATCGATAGGAGGTTTACGCGTGAGGGCAGTCATATCCTGATGAATCCATGTGATTTTTGATTTGTCGCTCGAGAACATAGGTCTATGAAAGACTTATCGGGGAGTTGATAAGTCCGCTGACTATGCGAACGTAGGTATGTGCGTGACCAGTGGATATGAGAACTATGTTTGCCTCCAAATTTTTGTGTTGATGTTTGTGGTTCGAGGAATACTTACCGAACTTTTAGTCCCCTATTCGGCGATCAGCGATACTGGGACGTGATAACAGAGTAATGCATGCACCACAACTGTGACTCAGGGTGCCGTATTATATATGTATATGCATAATGAATTAAATGAATGTATATATAGTGGTTAGATCAATCTACTGTGTGATAATTGTAGATAACGGGGAATAGAGAAAAAGAATTGAATTAAGTTAATGAATATTTATCGTAAAAGCTTGATTCATATTAATGAGAAATGTATATGAATGATTATACTACGTATGGTATGGGACATACGGGGTTATAATATGGGATGGAAACTAGGTAGGAGGAACCATTAACTAGGAGGTTAATAGGAAACGTTAAGCGTGCACTCTAGATGAGAGGTGAGAATATCTAGTGAGAGTCTGGATACTAACATGTACATAATAAATGCTTTATTTCACTTGTTAAATACTTGCTGTTTTCAAAATCATTTTCACATCGGGCTCTAACCCGTTTCCGTGCATATTCTCTTTTCTATTGTACTTTCTATATCAGGTGTCCAGCAGCAGGGACGCCAATCTTAGAGGATTATGACGAGCTATGGAGCTATGGAGTATTGCTTAGACGCATATCTTCATTTAATTCATAGTGTTCTTTTATTTCGGGCATGTCGCCCAAAGGAATTCAATTATCTCCTTTTTATCTGAGTCAAGATACTCTTGTATTCGTGTCATTTTAATATATTTATTATTGTTGGGATTACTGTATTGGATTATTATTATTGGGGAATGTGTATTCCAGTTACATTTAAATTCTTTTGTGTTATCTGTTCAGTTATTATTGTGGTAGAATAATATGTGTAGTGTTATTCGTAAACTAAAAATGGATTTTGTTGAAATTAAAATTTGGGAAAGTTTTTAACTCCAGCTTAATTGGGTATTGGGTGAGTTGTAAATGTTTTCGACAATGATGCTGAGAATGAGCCAACTATATATTCTATTTTAATTTGGTATGGGACTGGCCACCCGGTATTTAATTAGGCGGGGTGTTACAGGTGGTATCAGAGCATCAGGTTCTAGTGTCCTTTAGGGTCTGTACGAAATACTGTGTTTTCAGCTTAGCGTTCTTTGATGTAGAGCCCTATGAGTAGGATTATTTCTTTTCTATTTACGCCTACGTTCTTTAGCTATTCTGTTACGTCAAATACTAGCAACATTCAAGCTAGTAGGGGCAGGTTTGCAGTGGTAGGAGGCTACGACCACTATCGAGGAGAGAGACACAGTGACTATCCAAGACTTTTGGATACGGTTTGATCGAAAGTACTTTCCTTCCGCCATCCAGACAGAGATGAAGCAAAAATTACTCGATTTGAAATAGGGAGATAAAATGGTGGCAAAAAATGAGGAAGAATTTACGCGACTAACTAATTTGGTACGAGCAGAGGTACCCACTGAGGAGAGGAGAATTCTAATGTTCACTTATGGGATGAACTATAAGATTCGCCAGCATTTATTGGGAAATCTTTCACTCCGAACTTATACAGATGTTCTTAATGTTGCGATGCTTCACTGCCAGGATAACCGCTTACATGCTCAGGGTGTCAATCGAGAGTTTGGGTCAAGCCTGCAAGGCAAGACTAATGTGGGCAGTTCTAGTGGGACTCGGCCAGGACAGAGTCATCAGCGTCAGGGTGAGCAGGGTTCCCAGACAGGGGATTATTCTAAGCGTTTACGATCTGCAGATTCTTAATTTGAGGATAGAGGTAATGGGCAAGGACAGCTGGGCCATCAGGGCCAGAGGCACGCTCATCAGGGCTAAGGGAAAGGAGGTAATGGCCAGTAAGGTCGGGGTCAACAGGGATAAAATGGTGGGAAGTTTGGTGGAAAATGTTTCGTGTGCAGCAAGTATGGCCACAAACGATAAGATTGTCCTGATAAAGACAAATTGCCTCAGCAACAAAATGCTCGACAGGAGCCACAAATACCAGTGTTTCCACCAGCTTCTCTTTCAGCTCCAGCTCCGGTGCTAGCACTACCTCCCATTCCAGCAGCTCTCGTGCAACAGGGTCAGTATAGGCGTGTATATAATGTCCATCAGGCAGCGATTCAACAACCACCACTCGCGAATGAGGGTATGTTTTCTATCTAAGGAGTTATGAGGTGCATACTGATTTTTATATCAATTAATATTGTATGGGCAAAAGGGTTACTAAACTTAGCCTATAGCACTAATATTTACGTAGACTCACCGAGGGTTTGTGGGACACCTATATTTTACATGTCATCACGTGGGTCTGATTTTTATCACGGAATTTATTACTTTAGGCATATCCGAACATGATGTGACTATCGGCGTGGATTGACTTGTGGTATATGAGAGCGTATGTACTACTATAGCTAGCATCTTGTCTTTAACAAGAGGGTAGATGAGTAGAATTTTATTTGAAATCGATAAAACCTGTAGAGAGGCTATATATTATTGATTAAGGACCTGAGGAGTTTCGATGATCGACTACTTTACGTAGTAGTGTATCTGGGGGGGCTCCTTGTTTGGATTTCGCTTGTGAGACACCCCACGCATGAAACTAACAAACGTTGGGAGTCGAAGTAAGTTAGGTCTTTAGGATATGAGTTTATAACCTTTGCAGTAAATCAGAGTATTATGCGGGTAACCATATCCATTTTATAATGGAAGTTTGTCACAAGGATAGTATAGGGAAGATTGGGTATAGTTTAAATTCGATTCAGTTGAAACTATATGGTGAGACTTGGTGAAACATCAATGGGGATTTTCGTTAATGTACTGTATGGGCGGTATGACATGTATTAGTTGCGATGTGAGATTTATACTCAGAGTTGACCTTACCAGTATGATTTATCTTTCCGAATTTTGGGGCAAAATTCTGTTATAAGGGGGGGAGTATGTAATACCCCGTAATTTTAATGACTTTTAAAATGTGTTATATTTTTTTAATTTAATGGATTAATTGGATTTTATTATAAATTAATTCATTTGGGTTTTATCCGAATTGTGGATATTAAAATGAATGATTATGTATATTACTTAAAGATATTTAGGTAATATATGAATGTGATGTTATTGATATGGCTGTGTGATATTAATTCAGTAATTTGAATTTTTAGTCGGACGCGGTATGGGACGTGTCGGGACAAATTTGTAAAATTAAGAAGGAAACTTATTTTCATCAACCTTATAGTCATTTTGGGGGCGTCGTTGCATCCGGAAGGGTTGAAATAATCAGAAAAGTCTATTTGGATGTTGGTTTGGGTCTCGGGTCATTTGAAAATGAAAAGACAACCGAAAAGGGCATTTTAGTCATTTTTAAAGGGGGTGAATAGTGATTTCAAAATTTTTCTTATTATGAATATTTGGAGATTAGTTGTACGTGAGTTCATTCATCTATTCTACACAAAATTTAGAGGTCACCTTTTGAGAGAGAGTGAAAGGTTGCTTGGGAGAAGAGAAGCTTGCTTGGAAAGGAGGAGAACCAAGGGCCAAAGGTCACCACCACCAACCACCACCAGAAGTTGATCGGAGAAGGGGAGAACCACCTGTGATATACAACCCCAAAAGGATCGGATCTTCATTAGAGGCAAGTTATTTTATGATTGCAATCTAGTTTGTATATTGTCCATGTTAGGATAGTTATTGAAAAGATGAGATTTTACATGTTTGGAAGATAAAGATAGAGTTGTTGATTGATTTCTGGAAAATGGAAATATATAGGAATCAAACTCATGTTGTAGGTAGATAGTAATCCACGAAATAATCATTAAGTTGTTGAAGAAATTATGAGAATCATTGGTGTGTTCTTGAAGATATCATGTTTATAATTTTCTGGAAAAGGAGGATAAATATATGCTTTTAATCCAAACTCTTGATGATTCGAGGATGTTTAGATCATTAGAAATCATTTACATATGTTGCTATATCATGTAGTAAGGATTATAAGGATTTTGGGTTGTTAATATGAAGGTTATAATGGTCAAAAGTTATGAAACTCGTAGTAAAGGAATTGCAGAAAACTGGGCTGATATCTGGGCGATCGATCGATCTCCCCAGAATTTATGATGTTGTTTCTTTTTAATGCTTGTTCTTATCCCAAACCTTTTGTAAATATTTGGTGATTATTAATTGGAAATAATGGGACTTAGGGAAGATCTGTAAACCCTAGATAAGAATCAAATTAATGTGATTGGGATTTAATTGATTAGAATTATGATAATTAAATTGAAAGAAATTTCGGTTGCTAGATGCATGTGTTGGATTCTAATTTGTATGCACGAGGATTAAGGATAGGTCCAGTAGGGGAAATTTAATAAATCACCCGGGCAACCTTAGGTTTACAAGAGGGTTCAATCCTAGGTGAAAGAAGATGTGTTTATAAGAGATTAGAAACTATCGGTTATAACCCTAATTAAATGAGAGTTTAATTCATAGTAATTCGGGAGATAAGATGATACGGATCAGTAGGATATTAGTGATTTCTTACTGAATATATATATTGGGGAAAAAACCTATTTAAACCTTGAGTAACGAGTGAAACTATGGAATCATTAAATTAAGGAAGTAAAGTCATAATTTAATACGTAGGATTTAAAGAGATATAATGCTACGTATGGGAACTATCTTAGGGTAGTGTGATTACCTGGTTGATATTATACTACAGGTAGATGATAATGACTATTTGATTTATTGATGATTTATGTGTATGACATACCTAGCTTACTTGCTATCGATAGGAGGTTTACGCGTGAGGGCAGTCATATCCTGATAAATCCATGGGATTTTTGATTTGTCGCTCGAGAACATAGGTCTATGAAAGACTTATCGGGGAGTTGATAAGTCCGTTGACTATGGGAACGTAGGTATGTGCGTGACCCGTGGATATGAGAACTATGTTCGCCTCCAAATTTTTGTGTTGATGTTTGTGGTTCGAGGAATACTTACCGAACTTTTAGTCCCCTATTCGGCGATCAGCGATACTGGGACGTGATAGCAGAGTAATGCATGTACCACAACTGTGACTCAGGGTACCGTATTATATATGTATATGTATAATGAATTATATGAATGTATATATAGTGGTTTGATCAATCTACTGTGTGATAATTGTAGATAACGGGGAATAGAGAAAAATAATTGAATTAAGTTAATGAATATTTATCGTAAAAGCTTGATTCATATTAATGAGAAATGTATATGAATGATTATACTATGTATGGTATGGGACATACGGGGTTATGATATGGGATGGAAACTAGTTAGGAGGAACCATTAACTAGGAGGTTAATAGGAAACGTTAAGCGTGCACTCTAAATGAAAGGTGAGAATGTCGAGTGAGAGTCTGGATACGAACATGTACATAATAAATGTTTTATTTCACTTGTTAAATACTTGCTGTTTTCAAAATCATTTTCGCATCGGGCTCTGCCCCGTTTCCTTGCATATTCTCTTTTTTTATTGTACTTTTTATATCAGGTGTCCAGCAGGAGGGACGCCAATCTTAGAGGATTATGACAAGCTATGGAGCTATGGAGTATTGCTTAGACGCCTATCTTCATTTGATTGATAGTGTTCTTTTATTTAGGGCATGTCGCCCAAAGTAATTCAGTTATCTCCTTTCTATCTGAGTCAAGATACTCTTGTATTCGTGTCATTTTAATACATTTATTATTGTTGGGATTACTGTATTGGATTATTATTATTTGGGAATATGTATTCCAGTTACATTTAAATTCTTTTGTGTTATCTGTTCAGTTATTATTGTGGTAGAATAATATGTGTAGTGTTATTCGTAAACTAAAAATGAATTTTGTTGAAATTAAAATTTGGGAAAGTTTTTAACACCAGCTTAATTGGGTATTGGGTGAGTTGTAAATGTTTTCGACAGTGATGCTGAGAATGAGCCAACTGTATATTCTGTTTTAATTTGGTATGGGACTGGCCACCCCGTATTTAATTAGGCGGGGTGTTATATAAATTTGGTTACTGAGTTACAAGTCATCGCTATATCATCTTGTTTCGACCTATTACTTGATCGACCATGGCTTTACAGCATCAATGGGGGTATTCTCCTCTCTCCATTATAAACAGAAGTTCTTTGCCAAACGGCAGGTCATCACCATCTTGGGTGACGATGATAATACTGAGAATGTGAGCACTAGTAACTTGTACTAGAGATACAACATGGGGTGAATGATATGCTTCTATCTATCTTTCAAGTTGAACCACTTTCGCTCCTAGCAGGGTATGATTTCAAAGAAAGAGTCTGCCCGGAGAATAACCTTCACGATAATGTCAACGTGATACAGATGTTCAAGAAAATGCACTTCATTCCCGGATTGGGGCTGGGACGACGACAACAGGGAATAATGGAATCTATAGTACTGAATAAGGCCTTTCCTCCATGTGGTCTGGGTTATCAACCCTCATCAGAGGAACTCAGAATGCTCTGCCAACCTCGGTTAAAAAGAAGGCTAAAAGTGCCAAGACTGTTTTAAAATATTCCTTGAACGAAAGATTTGTGAAAAAGGGTGAGCATTTTTCCTTTTGTGGCTTTCCTTAACCATAGTATGATCATGTCGATAAGAAGATGAAACTAGGGATAGAGATCTTCTTCCAAGATAGTTACTCCTAGGCCAAAGACTCCAAGCATTATGTGCAACCACTCCTTGAGAATACTACAACTGTTATTGAGGTTTTCGAAATGAGTGACTTCGAGGACTCATTCAATTTGCAGACACTAGGGATGACACTCTGCATGATCCACTCAGACGGTATATCACCAGATCCATCCATCCTGATTAAGACTGCTGATGCACCCCTCCTCAACTGGAATGCTATACCAGTTCCATCTGCTGAAATGCAACCCAACCCAAATGTTTATCCTAATTTTTTTCTTTTGTTGTTCATCCTTATTCTGATCATAATGTAATTGAGACCTCCTTTAACGAGGTTCTCAACGCATTTTTTCTCGAGAATGAAAGAAATAAAGATTTTGAGTATCTTGTTGTGCCTTACATTAATTGTCTTAATTCTAATCAAACTCTTAATGATGATGATTTTACAAATGAACAATTCTTAACTGGCCTTAATAAGGTTAATAATAAACAACATAACCCCATTCAAATTAATGAAGATTAAACTGTTGTTATCAATCTCGGTTCTAGTACCCAACTGCGCGAGATTATGATAAGGTCCACCCTTGATGAGCATGGGCACACATAACTCAAAGAACTACTGGAGGAATGTGTGGACAACATTGATCCCGATATCTCCTAACACGAGATTTTGACTCTCTCAGAATGTAAACTGGTTAAACGAAACAGCGAAAGCTCCACACCGAATGGTTGCTCAAGGTTAAAGAAGAGGTGGTCAAATAGTTAAACGTAGGATTCATTCGAGTGATTGAATATCCCACATGGTTAACGAACATCGTTCCCATGCCGAAATCAGGAGGAAATGTTCACACGTGCGTTGATTATCGAGATTTAAACTAGGCCTCTACAAAGGATGGTTACCGCTACCTAATATCGATATAATTGTGGACAACACAACCAGTCATGCTCTCAAGTCATACATTGATGGTTTTGTCGGATACAATCAGATCAAGATGAACCCTGATCATTAAGAAAAAATTGCATTCATCACCCCTTGGCGAAGCTTCTATTACATAGTTATGCCATTCGATCTAAAAAATGCACGGGCAACCTACCAAGGGGCTGCCACAACCATATTGCATGATCTGATACACAAAGAAGTTAAGTTCTATGTGGATGATGTGATTATCAAGTCTAGGACTCGGGAAGGTTATGTTCTCGCTCTCCGAAAGTTCTTCGAACGACTGCAACAATAACAGATACGACTTAACCCATAAAAATGTTTTTTAGCGTTACTAAAGGATAACTTTGGGGATTTATAGTTATTAAGAAGGGGATTGAAGCAGATCCTACCAAACTGAAAGCCATACTTAAAATATCACCACCCCGAATGGAGAAATAAGTCCGGTGATTCTTGGGAAAATTATAGTATATCAGCCGGTTCATTAGCCAATTGACTTATATTTGTGAACCCATCTTCAAACTCGTTCAAAAAGATTCTACTAAAGTCTGGAACAAAGCTTGTCTAGAAGCCTTTGATCGAATCAAGCAGTATCTAACCCGACCTCCGGTACTCATGCCACCGTAACCTAGTCTCCCCCTACTCTTATACTTGACCGTAACAGACACCATAACTGGGGATTTGTTAGCCCAATACATTGAAGAGTCTCGTAAAAAGAAGGGAATCTACTATGCTAGTCGTAAGTTAGACGGGCACGAATTCAACTACACTGCTTTGGAAAAGGCATGTGTTGCCCTTGTCTGGGCCACTCCGAAATTACGGCAATACATGATCGCTTTTCCCATCAGACTTGTGTCCCGAATGGATCCTATTAAATACTTACTTGAGAAACCCGCCTTGTTTAGTCGGATAGCCCTTTGGTTAATGCTAGTAGCCGAATTCGATATTGTGTATATCGCGCAAAAAGCCATGAAAGGGAGAGTTATCTCTTACTACCTTGCTGATTACCCTATGGGAGAAACCAACGTCTGGATCTCTAAATTCCCAAATTAAGACATCTTTTGCACCTCTCAAGAAGACCTTTGGCGGTAAATGTTCTTTGACGATGCTGCTAACAAGAAAGGATACGACATTGGGATACTCCTAATTGCTCCTGATGACTCTTACACTCCCATTGCCATCAAGCTAGATTTTCCCTACACCAATAACATGACCGAATATGAGGCATGCCAGTAGGCCTCAAATCATCTTTCAAGAAAGGAATCCAATTCCTATATGTCTATGGGGACTCTGCCTTTATTATCATCCAGGTCCTTAGAAGATGGAAAGTTAAGGCTCTTACCCTTCCACGCTTACCTAAAAGAGATAGCCTCCCAATTCTGAGATATCACCTTCCAATACTTGCCTTTAAGGAATAACTTAACTGATGCCCTTGCTACCTTACCCTCCATAGTCGACATGCCCGAGGGAATAACGATGGCCCCTTTCCAAATCTAAAAACAAGCTAAACCGAGCCACGTCTACCACATTGAGCTTACGACAAAAGAGGATCCTGATATGGCCGAGTGTTGGTATTATAATATTTGGTATCTACTCAAGAACGGTAGGTATCGCCAAGATTCCAACAAGAAATACCGAGCAACCCTCCACAAGCTGGTTGTCCAGTACATTGTCTGCGATTTAAAGAGATGATGCAGAAAATCCACAACAGGGAATGCAGACTCCACATGAATGGCCATATGCTCTCTAAGAAGATTATTAGACAGGGTTACTGTTGGACTACCATAATTCAAGTTTGTATCGCCTATGTTTGGAGATGCCTTAAATTCCAACAGTTTTCCAATCTTTAGTATGTGCCTCCACGGTAATTATATAACATGACCTTTCCCGTGCCATTCTCCACATAACTCATCAATATCACATGGAAAGTAACACCCAAAGCCTCAAATGGGCACGAGTTCATCCTGGTTTCTATTCATTTCTCACCAAACGGTTCGAAGCCAAGTTATATGCAGTGCTGAATGCCAAAAAGGTAGCCAAGTTCAGCTGAAAGAACATTATCTGTTGATACAGGGTCTAGCACATGCTAGTGTCAGATAACGGCTTACATTTTGAGGCAAAAGCCACAGAATTAGTCAATGATTATGGGATTCAGAGATGCAAATCTTCTACCTACCGACCATAAACCAATGGTGTGGTTGAAGCCGCTAATAAGAACCTCAAAACAATCATCAACAATATGACCAAGAGTTATCGAGATTGGGCTGATCGGATCTCTTACGCCCTTTGGGGCTACCATAATTCAGTTCGAGCATATACTGGGGATACCCCTTACTCTCTCGTATACGTCATGGAAGCAGTCATGCCCGTTGAATAAGAAATACCTTCACTACGCATCATGATTAAAAGCAAAGTCAGCAAAGAAGATTGGCATCAGAGCCGTCTTGACGTGTTGTCACTCTTAGAAGAAAGGAGACTAAAACTACTATATCATATACAGGGGTACCATCGCCGGATATCGTGATCATTCAACAAGAGAGTAAAGTACCATGGTGTCCGAGAAGGGGACTTAGCCCTCAAATAAATCGTAGAATCCGATTGGGACCCCAAATGGAAATTCAAGTCAAAATCGAGTTGCCCCTACATTATGAAGAAGATCATGTCTGGTGGCGCCGCTATGCTCACTGATGTTGACGGAGAAGAAATAGTCCGACCAGTTAACCAGGACCGTCTCAAGAAATTATATCCTTAGTCCAAAATCTCAGCGTGCTATGACTCCTCTCATCTCCCTTCTATTCTAAAAAAAACTTCATTTCCCTCTACTTAGAACTACATGGGGCCTGATGCTCTAAAAATATTTTTGCTTTCAGAATGAAGCTCAAATTTTTTTTAAAACCCCTAGAGCTACGTAGGCAGCTCATACGCTATACATGGGCACGACCCCCTTGTTTTTCATAAAATGTTATTCGTTTCTTACCTCCGAGAATGACAATTCATTTTATCATTTACATGAACAAAAGGATTATGCATGCCTTAGCGATTGGTGTAGATAATTCAAATGTAACACTCATCAACAGGCACAACAATATAATTAAAAGCCTTTTCTATTCCATTGTGGTAAAATTCAGCACGGTTACACGAAATATCAGCATAGGGAGTCAGATAACTACCCCCTCGCCAACGTAACTGTCCTAAAAACATAACAACACCAAATTACTCCTAAATAATTGCCACAACCGAACACATAACCAACTTCACAAATACCATCAATTTCATACTACCTACAGTTACCAGAAGATCCAGCCTCATCATTATCTATATCTTGAGGTCCCCAAACTTCCCTTGCTTGGATAGTATACCGAAAGCGCTCCATGGAACGGTAAGCCATGCCCAGCCTAGGGAAAACCACTACGCCTCCCTCCATGGTGTCAAACATGGCAAGCCATCTCTTCCCGCTCTACTCAGCTAACATCTTAGGCACTACCTTCCCCCACAGCCATTTCATATAGTCCCCCAAAACATGCCAAACTCTGCAAACAGATTGGGAAGGACGGGTTGACGGCCGATGACTCTCCCATAAAGATCCCAACTGCATGTGGATGCCTTATGTCAAATCCTCCACAAGGAAGAAGTCCAAGATACGGGAGGGAACAAATTGCTCTCATCTAACTTGGCGCAGGAGCCACCATGTAAAATATAAGAAGGTATGTCGGAGGCTAACTAACTGAATATACTCGTATTCCCATTATTTTAAAATGGGTTGTATCTCCCCCCATCAAGGCACCGACCAACACAAACATCTAGATCCGTGCTCCATAAACCAGTTTAACTAGTTCTAAAATTTCAAGCCAAAGATGATGAAATAGTAAGTGAAGAAATTCGGCACAACTATCAAGGGATATTCTGGGTGGATCGCCAAACGAAATCTCTCTCACACCCCAAGAATAACTTAACTGGGTTACCTCCCAGAAAGTCAGAACGGCCTTATCACCAAGCATCGAGACCATTAAGGGTCTCTTCTAGTATCACCACTGTCGGATTATGATGATATGACATCCACGCAGTAATGGATGCAATTTGAGGGTCCACCAGGAGGTTCCCAGTCATCAATAGTAGTTTTAAAGTTAAGCCAAGGGCGACGACTTCGGCATAGCCCGCATCATTAACATCTTGCAGACGTGCGGAGTAAAGCATAGTTGGGAGGGAGATCATTCCTTCACTGAACAATGACCCAGCCGCCGATGGTGAGATATGGAGAAATTTTTCTAATAGTAGACCCAAGAGAATTTGGGCATGGCCGCTGCCACATTGGGATTTACAACGAATATAGCAAAAAACTCCTAGTAAATCGGGCAGACTTCGTCCAAGCCATAGCGAAAAACATGATTCTCGGGGTACCAGAATTGTATCGCCGCCGTCAGCATGTTCCACTCAAAGGGTTGGTTGTGCTACAAAGAAACCCAACACAAGTTAAAGGCATCATAATCTACATTGTACGAACACATAGCCTCTAAATTCTTTAGATAAGAAGCAAATTCCTCACTTATGGGAAGGGACATTTTGGAATATAACAAGACATAAATACGAATAAGCAAGAGAAAGAAAATGTGGATGGGTGAAGAAAAACTCTCCACCTTACCTCCTTTTATACTCGAAAAACTTGGCTAAAGACATGGATCCCGCAAAATATGGATGGAACTCTACATCATCAAGGAAAAAGTAGCTGAAGAAAGTGCAATCAAAGCCTTGGGATGATTTTGCTGGACTGACTTGCCGATAGGCAGGATAATGGGTATGC
The DNA here is from genome assembly GCA_949130495.1 of Sambucus nigra. Taxonomy (NCBI): domain Eukaryota; kingdom Viridiplantae; phylum Streptophyta; class Magnoliopsida; order Dipsacales; family Adoxaceae; genus Sambucus; species Sambucus nigra. The sequence continues at coordinate 577,450,396 of OX422208.1, read as the reverse complement.
CGATCGGCATCCTCCCATTTTCAAAAAATTCCATTTTTCCTTTTTTTTAAATAAATTATTTTTTGAGTAATTTTGATCCTTTTTATGGTATCAACAAACAAAGTTATATTAAGTCATTTAAACCAAGATAAATAAATAAAACCCCATCCATTTCATATATATGTGTTGCTATCATTACATCTATTTTGCAGAAAAAAGAAAAAGAAAAATAATGGGACTTAACTTGATACCCCCAAAACTTCCTCTGTCTGTCTCTCTCTCTACGATCCTCCGTCCCTGCGATGCATGCGCCTCCCCCGACGATGAGTTGAGGAGCCTCTACTACCTAATCTATATCCCTCTTCAAACAAAGCAGATGTGACAAAACAGGAAAAAATCGGGATCAAATCCTGAATATGAGCTGTCACAGAAGCCACCCAGTACCAAATATCTCTCAGCCAGGTAGTCGACACCCGAACATGCTGTAAGAAAAATAAAAAGAGAAAATTAGTAAGTCTGAAGCAAAGAAGAAATCAGAAAAATAAAAGACAAAGGACAAAGACATACATCTGGTTGGAGGGCTCCTCCGTCATCCCCAACACCTCCGGGTCCATCACGTTGGGACGATGAAGCATACTCACTAATCCTTCCCCAGGCAGTCTAATATTGTAAAAGGGTGGAGCAAGACGAAAAAATAGAACCTCTGACATCGTCGTCGCTGCTGACATTGACACACCACCAGTGCTGTGGGAAGACCCCACTGGCCGACTCGTAACCCTACCTGAAACCGTTTGAGGCGGAGTCATATTCACCACGTCATATATGCATGAAGGCATCAACTATCTGGTCATGAAATCAAGGTAGTCTTAGGTCGCCCTCGTGTCCGTGTACAACGAATAGGGCTCGTCGTTCATCATCAGCATCTGGGCCTCCACCAATATCTCTCGGACCAATCTCATATATATCGGGGGCATCGCTAGTGGGACCGACACCTCTTCCTCCACAATCTTCCAGACTACTCTCTCTCCCATATACCAGGAGTAACCAAAATCATGTGCCAGTAGTCAGTGCATTTTCGCGTGCATCCCAATCACCCTTGTGTGCTGGATGGCCATCCACAGGGATAAAAGGTCACCTATGTTTTGCCTGGATAAAGTCAATACTTTCCAAGAAAAGGAAATGAAGAAAAGGATTCAAGAGAGAATAATAAACAACCTGGGCACTCGTCAGGGCATTCAGAACCAGACGCAACGCAACCAAGGAAGGAGACCACTTCGACTGACGGTTAGACTTCCACAACCGATACATTCGACATAAGCCTCCCACCGACTCATCACATAAACCAATTAAATGGGCATTAAGCCCAATCACCTCGTAGAACCACGTTTGCAAAAGGATAAGAGTCAGCGATCAGAAGAAACCATAAAAGGAAATAAAGAAAAATGCATAAAGGAAAAATGCAAAAAAAGAAAAATACCTCCAAAAGATACGTGGCTCCGGTAAAAGTCTGACAGAAGAACTAGATGAAAGCATCCAAAGAAGAATAGAGGGTCGCCAAAGTCCGGCTCCCACAGTTAAACAAAGGGATATTGAAAAATACTCTCAAGTTTGGTAAAAACCACAAGTGGAAGACATCGCCACTCGACGCCACCAAAAATCCTACCAACAGCAAAATAATAAACAAACGTGCCATTTGACGAACCTGCAGCCCGTCAGTCTCGTCGATCTGTCGACTTAGCAAAACATCTTAAAAAAGAGATATGCGGATCGGGTCCCCCGAGACTATCCGTCAAACATCGCCCAGTGCCACCATCTGCATCTCCTCACAGTCTATCCCCAATAGCTATTGTATGTCAATGGGACTCACTGTCATCTATCCAAAACCCAAATATATGGTGTGGTTGGTATCCCACCACCTCTCCCCCAAAGCATATGGGACAACCTTTGAGCGATACATATCATCCAATGCAAATGACAGACGATCGAAACTCGTAGACGAAACCATCCAACCCACCACTCTAGGAAGGTGCTCCCACATATCTCTAAAACCCGTCATCCCGTGGGAGAGAAGACTCATTGCAGTAATATCACTCTGTTAAAACAAAAGAGAGACCTTTGGTCAAAATTTGAAGAAACAAGAAAATGAAAAAGAAAAATACGAAAAGGAATACCAAAAATCACGCGGTACTTACATAACTCTCAGGGTTACTCACCTAAATGATCGATGGTGCTAAGGATCACGCAGAAGAGTACGCTCATTAGTAACAGGCTCAAACAGATCAAAGGCATTCTCGTTGCACAACGCTAAGGGTACCCTAGCTCGCCACTCCAAGTCCGCCCAATCGTCAACACTTAACCATGCCATATGTGCCTCGCTGCTTGAAAAATCCGCCATTTTCTAAACTGAAATAAGGAAAGGACGCAGGCTCAAATCACAGAAGAAAGAAGCAAAAGATAAGAAAGCTGGAAGGTGTGAAAATAAAGAGAACCCTTTTTATAGGAGGCTAAGGGGTATGCCGATCGGCAGTCCCTTGACATCCACCGATCGACACTGTCCCTTACCCTACCCAAGGCAGTCAAAAAGTCCGCGCCACTGTCATTTGGCAACTCCTACAACCTGTCCGTCGGCAACCCCCTAAAATTTCGTACAAACAATCTTAAAAAATGCCAGAAATTTCCCAAAAATTCCTAAAATGACCAAATAAATATTGGAACGTTTCTACACCAAGAAAATCATTTTTAAAATTCCCCAAGTCCCTAGCCGAATTAATTCCACATTTTTATCCCCATCTTAAAACACTAAAAATCAGCGCACCCATTACCACTCCCCAGTGGAATCTCGAGGACTGCATTTTCAGCAGAAATTAAGTGCCTCCTTAGTAGAGCTACCCATTTTCTAGCAGGAATTCCCAAATAAAACTTTTTCAAAAAAATACCATTTTCCCAACGGAATTCCAAAACCTAAGTTATAAGCTGTCTCCTCACGTGGAATTCCCATACTAATATTTTTAACTCTTCCCAAAGGACATAAGGTCCTTAGAATTGACCTCGACCCTCCGAATTAGTCGCTCCCACTTAAGGTCACCATAATTGACCTCGAACCTCACAATTGGTCACTCTTACTTAAGGTCCTCATAATTGACCTCGACCCTCAGAATTGGTTGCTCTTGCTTAAGGTCCTTATAATTGACCTCGACCCTCAGATTGGTCGCTCCTTCTTAAGGTCCTCAGAGTTGTCTTCGACCCTTAAAATTGGTCGCTTCTACTTAAGGTCCTCATAATTTACCTCGACCCTCAGAAGTGGTTGATCCCGATTAAGGTCCTCAGACTTGATCGTGACCCTCATAATTGGTTATTTCCCCTTAAGGTCCTCAGAATTGACCTCGACCCTCAGAATTAGTTGCTCCCACTTAAAGTCCTCATAATTGACCTCGACCCTCAGAATTGGTCACTTAAGCTCCTCATAATTGACCTCTGCCCTCATAATTGTTTTCTCCTGTTTAAGGTCCTCAAAATTGAACTCAACCCTTAGAATTGGTCACTTCCATTTAAGGTCCTCAGAATTGACCTCGACGCTCAGAATTGGTCGCTCCCACTTAAGGTCCTCAGAATTGACCTTGACCCTCAAAATTGGTCGCCCCCACCTTAGGTCTTCTGAATTGACCTCAGCCACAGAATCCTCTATCCCCGACATTACCTTAGGTCCTCAAAATTGACCTCGACCCCCCTGAATCAGTCATTATTGTCCCTTCTTGGTCCTCATAATCCACCTCTCTCCTAGACATCATGTGTTGTCTATTCGACGATTTTCATTTATTTCAAGATAAATCGTCGAGTGGATCTATAGACACCACATTCTATCCCCCCCTAAGTCTCTCCTTAGGTCACTATAACCTTCCCCTTTCACTATAAAACTTAGGTCATACTCCAAGTGATGATCTAGAGGCCATCAGGCGCTCCTGGTCCCCGTTTGACTCCGACCAACTCTATTGTCAGAGAGAAAGATCAATAAAACATTGAAGGGTTGTAAACCCCTTTCCAACGGTGTGCCCCGTGTGCAAATTGGCACAACGGTTCGAATGAACAAACCATTTTCCCTACAGAAAATAGATCTGGAGGCCCTCGGGCCCCAATTTGACCCCAATCAACTTTATCATCAGAGCAAAATATCAATGAATCTTTAAAAGGCACTGAAACTCCTTTCCAACGGTCCATTCCATGCATGAAATGACATAACAGTTCGAACGAACAATTCATTTTTCCCCGAAAAATGATTCGGAGGCCACCAGGCACTCTCAGGCTCCGTTTGGCCAAGGCTAACTTTTCAACTCAAATGAGACTGAATGAATATTCAAAGGGAATTGAATACCCATTCCAACGGTCTACCCCATGCACAAATCAGCCTTATGGTATGGACAAATGAACCATTTTACTCCGAAAGGTCATCGGACACTTCCAGGCCACAGTTGGCCAAAATTAACTCTCTGAATCGAGCGAAGCTCTTTGGAAAATCAAAGTTCCTCGTATAAACATTCTAACGGTCTAACCCATGAGCAATTCTGACTTACGATTTGGAAGAACGATCCAATACTGTTCTATGATCTCATGTCCAAAGGACCAACGGGCACTTTCGAACCCCGTTTGACCCAAAGTCAGCTCTCGGACCTAGGAACATATCGAAGGACACTTGAAGGTATCCTAATTACCTTTATAATGGTATGACCCGTGTGCGATTTGGATTAACGAATTGCATTCTATGATCATTTTTCCAAAAAAATCTGAACGAGACTGTCGATTGGCAAGTCCATTTCCCTGCCTATCGACAGTGTGTCAAGGGTCACTTGCCAATTGGAAGGTCTAGGGATATGCCGATCATTAGTCCTCCTACCATGTATAAGGAGGGGATGAGACCACTTCCAAGACACGCCTCACATCCATCAATATCAGTGATCTCAACAATTTTCTTCTGCAATTAGTGAAGTTCCCTTGTGTGAAATTTGTTTCCACCTTTCATTACCATCATTTTAATACCAAATTTAGCAAATATCTCCTTCTTTCAACCATCATTCATCTCAACTTTCAAGAAAGCTCATCAAAGATCGAGATCAAGCCTCAAGTCTCAAAATAAGGTCCAAATACCCTTTTCTCTCTCTAAATTTCTATATTTTTGCATTAGTTTCATAAATTCTCAATTTAGCTCTTACATTAGATCATACACATTTACATCTCATCCTTTATTATTTATATTGTACATACTTTATTTTCTATAAAAAATCCAAAGCAAAGATGAAGTTGTAAGGTTATATGTACTTAGGTTATTTCGTAGAATACACACACACTACCCTATTAAAAATTAGCCAAGCAGATAAATATTCCAATTTTAATTTCCTTTGCAAATTTAAAGGTTAGCATGAAAAATTAACAGTTAAAGTGATGGGATTGATAACTTTATTAGGAGATATAAATTTTTCCAATTTTATCCTTTTTATCCTATGCATACATCTAGGTGATTTAATAAAGTAAAGTGCAAAAATCACAACCACAACACGCCGATGTACGAGGAAAACCCAAATGGAAAAAATCTTGGACGGCTGGGCCTAGACAAATCCACTACAAATAGGTTTTACAAATGACTTAAAAGACTTACAGACTTTGACTCAATCAAGACATGTTGATGCCGTCCTCTACCTCAGAATTTGTAGTACGCGAAGCTCCAACGCATTGCTCGACACTACTCGTGTCGCGGTATCCACCGAAGCCCAAACTGCCGTCTCCAATAAGCTTGAATGCAGAAATCCACAACAATTGTGCTTGTTGAATTTCAAGTTGATTGCATGGCGTTTTGGCTAAAAAGTTAAATAGTGTTGGAGAAGGATTTTTCATCAAAACAAAGATATGATATTTTTGTTCTCAAGAATGTATAGAAAAACTTCTTAGTTAAAAACTGATTTTCGTCCATATTATCAAAGCAGGAAAAGTAGTGAACCTTAGCAGTTATATAAAATAACTGCGGGAAAACAGTTAATTTTTTTCAGAACTAACAGATCTCGAACGAGGTCGTTCGAACGACCTTTCATTCGAACGAGTTATCTAACGATAGTCCAGTGTAAAGATAGATAAGTCGTTAGTCATCTCGTCTGAACGAGTTCGTTCGAATGACATTTCTAATGAACTTCTAACGAGATACCAGTGCAAGCTGGGCTAAGTCGTTAGATCCAAGTCGTTCGAACGACCTGGAAAAACTTCGAACAAGATTTCCTTTTTCTTGAAAAAAGGTTTTAAAATAATTTCAAAATTGGTTTTTATGAAAATTAATTTTTTATGAAAATTACTCCAACACATAAAAATGATTTTGGACATGTACCTTTTTAGGAGAATGGAATTGAAATGCATATTGATGTCGCGTGAACTATGGATGCCCGGTTCTCTAAGGTTGTATGTAGCTTGATTAGAAATGACCCAAAAGAGTTTTGTCCAACGGAATGTAGCCAATACTACAAATGACTCGATTGGAAATTTTTCCTTACAAATCTCCCCGTTTGGCTATTCTGGGACAAAACAAAATTTAAAAAAATAAACAAAAAGGCTGAATTTGCTAAGCCAACCGTCAAGCCGATTCTAAAGCGCGTCCCAAAAACCCAAATAAAAAGACAGACTAAATAACTCGACTGACAGTGTGTTGCAGAATGGTAGGCGATATATCCTACACACATGAAACAACAAGTTCATAAAACGCATGGGGAAATAAAGAATATAAATCAAGCATTAACTAATCATGAGAATATAAAGCAAGGTAATGATCATGAGTATGACATATGTTAAATTTTAATCAACTCCCCCTAAATTATGAACTCCCCTTATCAATGTTTCTCCCCCTTTTTATTCCAAAAAGACAAAGGGATAGACATAGCCTGCAGGGTTAGAGAAAAGGATAGGAGGAATAAAAGCAATAGAAAAATATGCAACACAATCCAAGAGCCATATATGCAACAATTGAAGAAACAAGAGAGATCTCATTAACCATAAATGGAAAAACTAAATATCCATACATTAAGAAAGAGAATGTAACCAACCCAAATAAATAACTACAAGTGATAAAATGAAATTAAAGATGTTCCGCTCGTCCTCACAAGTACAAATGAAATAAAATTAAACATAAATGAAATCAAGGAGCAGGGGCGTCATTTGGTGAATCCTTTGGAAGGGACCCGGTACCGGATGATCCAGCTCCACGACGCAGCTCCATGCGACGAATCGCCTCAAGGTGCTCAAGAAGCATAGAATCATGGAGTGCTTGAGCTTCATCCCGACGTGCTTGAGCCTCCTCGCGACGAGCCCGAGCCTCCCTATCCTGCTGCATAAAAATCAATAGTTCCTGCAGTATTGCCCTGTCCTGGCGCCTATCTTCTTGAATTTTCTCCACCTGTGAACACACAAACCTAACATCCTCCGATTCAAGGGGTGAGGGAGCATGAGACGATGAGGGTCTAGGGGTAGCACGAGAGGGTGCTGGTCTAATAGGTACAGGAGTGGAGGAAATGGCGGATTGAGAAGATGCGGATTGAAAGGGAGTGAGTTGAGGGGTATCGGGGGGTAAGTGACCACGAGACCTACCATCAGAGGACATGTCAATGGATTGGTAACGGGCCACAGGGACATCGGTAGGAAGACGAGGACAACCGACAACAAGACAATAGCGGGTAATGATAACGGCAAAGGGGAGGGCTTGTCTAGCGGGACTGGAAGGGTTGATTCTAACATACTTATTGACTGGATAAATGAAGGTGGGTAGGTCGATGGCAACCCTAATGCTAATGGAAAACATGAGGTCCACGTACATTTTAGTGATTTGAGTGAAATTTGCACGGGGAATGAGACAAGCACAGATAATCCAATTTAAGACCATAAAATTCTGATGAAATTTTTTATGGAAAATTATAACAGTGTCGGGGTGGATAATCCTACACACGGTGCTCATAATCAGAGTAGGGTCAGGAAGAGAATCGAGAGCCCAAGGGTATGATGGATTATTGACACGGGGTAAAGAGATGAGACGAGCTATGGAGTCAGGACTGATAATGATCTCCCGACCTCTCACTCGAGAGAAGATATGATCCTCCCGAACAAACATCCAAAAATAAAATTCCCGAATAAGGTCAGAAAAAATTGTATCAGTGAGGTTGAACAAGGGGTCCCACCCTAAGTCAGCTATCCAGGAGTGGACTGTGGGGATGGACAAGTTTTTCGCGGACAATGGACCAAGTTGAAAATCCCTGTGTATGGTATTCGGTATGATTGGTGAGAGTCCTCCAACGCAGTTTAAGATTAGGGATGGATGCATTAACAGTGTTGTCCTCATCGGATGAGGAAGAAGATGAGGAAGAGCGTTCCTCGAGAGAGTCGCTAATGCGATGGGTGCGATGACTGAAGCACCTCATACTCCTCACTCACTTGAGTCTACATTGTATAAGTGCTCATCTAGTTTGGCAATTGTGATAAAATTAAAGTACCATTCCCTATATACCAAAGAGCCTCAGAATCTTCTTTTTAAGCCACACTTGATTTAATTTAAGGTATAAAGCTCATTCACACACACTCGGGTTGCATATATTGTTCATATAGTGTATTTTTTTTTATTGTGTGTGAGTTGTGTGTGGTTAGTCCCATTTAAATTGGCTTTAATAATTTTTGGGGAATTTTAATAATTTTTAAATGATTTTTGGAAATTAAAAATTGGTTTTTAAAACTTTTGGGGTCATTCTGTAATTTTTGTTATTACCTTTTTGTACCTGAATGTTTATTTGGGTAGGATCCGAATGCGCTTGAGAATTCAGGGTGCGTGTGTAATTATTTTTAAACATGCGTGTGAGAACTGATATCTGCCCTACACCTGTCCATGTTATACCGGTCTGATTTGTGTTTATTGCAAGACTCAAAACTCATGTGTTATCTCGGCCATTGGATAATTGTTATCAATGCTCTACATGCGTTTAAACTCTATCCCTATTGAGATCTCTAGACAAATTAGAGGACGTTTAATCCACCATAGTTCTTTAACCGTTGGATCAAATTCAATTGCCTTAGACCAAATCTCAGCCTTAAATTTGGATAGCCATTATTGAACCTTCGCCTCTCAGTATAAAAGGATGCCAAGCCTTGGCATTTGGGAACTTTTGGCAGTTCATCAAAATAGAGAGAGAAGAGAGAAGAGAGAAGAGAGAAGAGAGAAGAGAGAAGAGAGAAGAGAGAGGAGAGAGAGAGAGAGAGAGAAGAGAGAAACCAGAGAGAGAGAGAAAGAAACCCTAAATCGTCCAAACCCTTATCGTTTTCAAACCCTAAACTCATTTTTCCTAAACATTTTTTTCCAAACACTATATTTGTGTGTTTGAGAGTGTTGTTGGTTGGGGTTCGAAGGTTGTTTAAAGAGTTTTATCCTCTGTGTTCGAGATCTTATTTCCAACTTAGACATTTCAAGTTAGATCTCTATTTCTCTTTCACAGAAACAGTAGATCTGATTATTGCATGTCATATTACACTTAGATCTTCATATTTTAGTTTCTTATCTTGAGAAATCGTATTTATTGATTATTCTTTCTGTGAATCTTTTTCAAAACGTTAGAATCAACAAATCTATTTTATGTTTCTAGTTCTTATGAAACAAGACTATTGACCTAGTTGGAATTGCAATTGGCGGTTTTTAATTTCAAAAACATTTACAAAACACTCTGAAATTGATTAAGACCTTGAACCGTCTTTCGAGCAAGGTAGCCTTGGATTCTGGGATTATTTGAAAGGTCAAATAAATACTTTTGGTTCTAAAGAAAAGAGAAACTAAAAACAACATCATTTAGATCTGATCTGTAATTTACTTGGACTTGTTTGTATAAATAAGTGTGTGTGTGTGTGTGTGTGTGTGTGTGTGCATGCAGGCATGTGTTAGATCACTCTCACAAACACTTGCCACACTACAACACATAAGTGTTGGCTATAAGATCTAGAATTAACAAGAGTCGACGTAAAGATTGGAACAAAGTGGAGAAGTTTACAAACTGGGAAATCCACATCAACATCAGAACTACAGAAAAGTTAGAATTAAGCCAATGGGTACATTTCTAAACTTGTATAGGTCTGATTAGTTTGCATGCGTGTTATATAATTTATAACTGTAAGAGGGTACTTTAGATTATAGATGGAGGCATAACCCCTGTTCGAGTATGGTAATGATAAGCTAATTGGCCAAAGCTTTGGATTGATGATAGGGCATGCAAACACAAACTTAATGAAGATAAGACTCAACTTAAACTCATAAATCTCTCGTGTATAACTCAGAAAGTAGTAATGACACTTAGAAGCAACTTATCTAGAGGGAGAGAGAAGTAAGCACCCTAGATACACCTTGATAGGCAGATAGAAATACACCAAGCACCCTCAAGAATCTCTGTCAAGTATTAAAAGCTACGTAATAAATAACAATGGTGAGTGAGTAAACTCTCTGGTTTTTTGCAATAACTCTCTTTAATATGTCTTCTCTATAGCAATAACTCCTGAACTCTCAAAAGATCATCCTCTCCTCAGGGGTGGTTGAGGTCCTTAAATATCCCCCCCATACCATCCTCGAGGTAACTCAGTCATTCAAGACTGTGAAAGACATCCCTCATACTTTGTGTCATAAATATTAAATACATGATGCAATAGTTATCTCCACGTCATAAACATTAAATGCCAAGACATGCCTTTTGCCTAACCACTGATTGTCAGGGGGATGTTGTCGCAGATATGTCTCACCAACTGCCTGAAAGCCCCAAATACCACGGTGGTTTACTCAAGTGTAGGTCTAACATTGTTTAGCTGGCTAGTGACATCCCCTACAGTAGATGTGACATTTAAGTAGAGGATTGTTTGATTCACAACTCAACGCGCGATGGAAATCCAAGCTGCTCGGGTTCCACGATCAGGGTCCTTCGGTGTTTTACCAGGTGTATCTAAGATGGTCAGGACAAGCCCCAATGGTGCCTCACTTCTCAATCCTCCAAACCAAGTCCCTCTAAAGTTCCCACGACGAGGTCATTCGATAGAGCATGAAAGCTCTCCCAGGCCCTGCCAAGCCTGGTCTCTCGCGAGTATTATTTGACCTCACACTAAAACTCGTTGTTATTCTCGTTACATCATTACAATCGTTATAGCTTTCAGTCAATATAAATAAAAATACAATATGACTAACACAACAAGCTAAAGTATGAGTTGCCACGCCAAGCAGCCTCGCTGGGTTGCCACGCCTGAGCTACCTCGGTTGCTTAATATCAAACACTATTGTTAATTAGGGAATTATCCCTAATCTCAGGATTACCTTCAATCCCCCTCTACATTTGCCCCTTCGTGGAGAGATTTGTTGGAACAAGAAATGTCTGCATGAAACTTCTCAATCCGATGAACCTTCTCTGCGTGAAAAAAAATATGGCCTTCTTTCCCTCGTTAGAACCGCAGCGATATAATCTCCTAGAAAAAGTAAAATTCTCCCCGATGTACCTGAGCCGAAGCGCCATTCTCATTGGGGCTTGGGCAAAGGGACATCGCCACTTTTTCCTCATGCTGAGCCTCAACCATTCTAGCTTTAATATTTAAAATTCTCCCGAAAGGCCTACTAACTTTCTCAAATACTCGTTTGGACTCCTGGTAAGTGAAATTCTCCCTTGTGATGCTTCGCTACAATTCAAACATTTGGACATGTGGTGAGGGGATACCGTAGCTTTTTTGAACCGTTGGGGGAATGCCTTTGTTGGGAGAATTGGATATGTTTGCCAAAACATTCTGGCGCCAAAACTCAAACTTGTTCGAGAAGGTAACCCCCTTCTTTTCCTAAGCGTCACTTCATTGAATGACGTGGTGATGTCTTTTTAACTTTCGAGGCCCTTCCCGCTGTGCCACGTGCTCATTTGAAATGATTATAGGCGGCCCCTTGCACGTGCGATAGTGGGAAACTCCAACCGTCGAGCTTGAAACCCTTCAAACGTATCTTTTATTTCAAAACCCCTTCTATTTCTTCATCTTGTTTATCTTCTTCAAACTCCCTGCTTTCTTTAGAGAGAGAAACTCTCTGCGAACTCCATTGTTGCCCCATTCTTTACTCAGTCTCCTCCTTCTCTCATCTTTTGCACCACCACCTGCGGTTGTGCTTCTCCCCTCTTGTTCTTAACCATTCTTATCCAGCTATATCATTCATCACCACACTCTCATGGCTTCTTCAAGTAATTCCAAGGTTATTGCCATTACTCAGCCGGGTTCCCCCTCTGCCGCTGCTGGCACTGTCGCCGCCCTTAGTGGCACTGCCCTGGATGCTGCTCGTCAAGAGAAACTACGCTTCTATCGCCGGGCGCCCATATTTGAATAATATGATAAGTTTTTTGAGGCATGCAAGACCTGACACTTGTCATCCAAGTTCGCCCTTTACTGCTGGGTCATGAGGAGATGGATTCATCCAAGTGGGGCTATCTTCCACCCGAGGGGACTCTGCGTTTTCGTCTGGACCGTGGCGACTTCCCCTGTTCTCAGATTGACTTCGAAGCACCTGGGGGGTCACCAGCCCATTTTACTGCTTGACACACACATATGCAGATCTCCCACGTTGCTGCTCTTGCGAAGGTTGGGCTGCATCGAGCCTACTGGTTTGGCGAGTTCACCCTCTCGAAGCACAATGCGGCACTCCAAGTGCTAGTCTCCCGATGGAACATCATAACCCACACCTTCTTCACTGCGTGAGGGGAGTTTACTGTTACTCTGGAGGACATCTGTGAACTCCTTAGGTTTGAGCCCATGGGCGAGTTCACCTACCACAACGAGCCTCTGGATGCCGAAGAAGCTGCTGATCGAGTTGAGCTAGATCAGATCTACCGCAATTGCACCGATTCCTCAAATAAAGCCACATTTTCCCCCCTTATCTACTATTTTTTCGAGGCTCCGATGTCGAAGGATGCCAGTGATGTAACGGGCCGCGGTAGAGGTACCTTCCTGGAACTACCAGCATATATACTTGTACTGCTTTCACGCTTTTTCCTTACTAGGAAACCTAATAATTAGCCCAGGAGGGACCTAATAAACATTTTCGTTTGTTTGGCCAGGGGTTTTAACCTTCCCATGGCTGCCATTGCCCTGGGGTCCCTCTACATCTGGTTGGATCGAACCCACATCGATATGTCACGATCACTTGGTCGTTAAAACTTGGCGAATTTTCCCAACACCATCATTTTGATGGGCTTCCTCTATACCCACTTTCCTACCATTACTGCCAAGTTCATTTCTCTACCTGTAAGCCAAGGTATCAAGCCCCCACACCTCTTATGTTTTCACAAAAAACAAAGTCGAAAGGAGATAATGGAGGTTTTTGATCATTTAGACTCCTTTGTGATGAGGCCATATAATGAGTCTACTTTTGCCCATAGTTGGGACTTCTTTCCATCTACAGCCACAACGATCAGGTTCAATCCGGTTGTAGAATATCCCTCGTAAGCCGTAGTGCTTCTTTTCACCCCAGGGGTTCTCATCTCCTACACTGAATGGGGATACACCTCAGAGCTTTCCAACCCCGATAGGTGTAGCAGGCAGTTCAGGTTCGTTCAAGGGGTCCCTCCACCTATATTCCAGGATAACCACTCAAAGGCCACCTTCGCTGAAGCCTGCACCTTCTGTACTACAGCTGCGGTGCTTGGTGTGACATCCACTGTCGATGGCCGTGTCACCCTTCCTAGTGCTACTAGGAAGGTAGATGTATCCACTTATTTTGCCACCAAGTTCCATTTGGAACAGTTGGGAATGATTCGCAAGTTCATTCAGTCCCCACCTCAATATCCCCCAGTTCTTTCCTTCTCCTCTTCTGAGTTGGGTATTAAGGGGAGCTCTGTGATTGGGGTTGAGTTTCCCTTGAGTACAACCCTTAAAGAATCTCCCTAATAATTACCCCCTCATTGTCCAATAATTCCCACTACCATCTCGAAGTCCAAGGCCCTGCAACTCCCAAATAAACTGCCCCTTCGATCGAAGCTACCACGGAAGGGGCCCTTCTCAGCAACCTGCCAAGAAGGCTAAGTCCAAGAAATTTAAGGCCCAAGTTCAAATGCAAACTCCATTGAAGGTATTCCCAATTACCTCCGTTCCCCCTCCCATGTCTCTAGAGATGGCTGAAGAGATAAGGAGGCAGGTACAAGCTAAAGTTGACAGAATACATGCTGAGTTCAATGGCGTGCAGTCGTCGCTCCTCCTCCGGGTATGTTCCCCATGATCGTGGTTGATCCCACGAAGCCAACGGAAAAAAGGATAAGAAGTACGAGGGTACTTGAAACTGGTGGTGCAACGAGCTCTAGGAAGAAAATGCTTGGTACCAAATCCCAAAAGAGGCAGACACAAGAGAAGCCTTCTTCCCCAGCTCCTTCGACTTCTGCCTCCTCGCCACCTTCGTCAGTGGTTATACCCTCTCGTTCTCCATCTGGATCCGAGGTATGTGTGTTAGTTTTATTCTCATTCCTCTTTTCTTAAGGTAGCACCCTTACTTATTGCCTGATAACTTTGGTGCAGGGAGTTAAAGAAGCGAGGGCCAGTCCTCCAGTGAGCCGTTTCTTGAGGGGACGTTACAGTGCCCCTCCATCCACTGCCGCCCTTCCACGTTCTCCCTTAATAGGCCTCACCTATTCTCGCTGTTCATCCCCCCATCGGGCCAGAGATACCTCCACGGGTGCTGCTGAGATTTCTGACCAACCCGAGATAACTGTTCCAGCCTCCTCTGAATTACCCTTGGAGCGAGAGGTTCATCTGCCCCTTGTTGTGGTCGAGGAAAGTGTCTCTCAGGTAAATTTCTTATCAAGTCTCCTATCTTTTATTTATTTATCCCCTTGCTTTATTTATCATTTCTAACATTTTGGGCTGCTTTAGGTGGAGGTGGCATCGCTGATAGCTAACATTCTCCTTCCTCTTGTACTGACACAGCCCCTTACTGCGGTTCCTCTTTTTGGTGCCATAACGGGGGTAAGTTAGGTGCATTTCTGGCTCATATTCTTGTGTTTACTCCTTGTGTCTAACACTTGGCTTTGCATTTGCAGCTTTATCCAAATCTCTCTCCACCTTTTGCTTTGAGTGGCCTTTTCCCTTCCCAGCCCCAGGTCGGTGGTACTGATTTCGTTGGGGCATCTCTTGAAGGTCCAACATATCCTTCTGATGATGCACCCATGTTAGCCTTAGTACCATATGCTGGCAAGGGGAGTGTGCCTATCGTTAAGGCTTCTGCATCCAAAGGCACCATTGAGGCTACTGAGGTATTGAGCCCGCCTCCCACGATTTCTATTCTTATGGCCCCCAGTTTCTCCAACTTTAACTGTGTTTGTGACTTACACTGAAAACACATGTTAAGTTTTTTCCATAAATTCCACCAGTAATGGTGACTTAACAACGAAAACACTTGTTAAGATTTTTACCTAAACTCCACCTATAGCGGTGACTTAACAACGAAAACACTTGTTAAGATTTTTCCATAAACTCCACCTATAATAGTGACTTAACAACGAAAACACTTGTTAAGATTTTTTCATAAACCTCCACCAATAACGGTGACTTAACAACGCAAACACTTGTTAAGATTTTTTCACAAACTCCACCTATAGCGGTGACTTAACAACGAAAACACTTGTTAAGATTTTTTCACAAACTCCACCTATAACGGTGACTTAACAACGAAAACACTTGTTAAGGTTTTTCCATAAACTCCACCTATAATGATGACTTAACAACGCAAAAACTTGTTAAGATTTTTTTTCACAAACTCCACCTATAACGGTGACTTAACAACGAAAACACTTGTTAAGGTTTTTCGATAAACTCCACCTATAACGGTGACTTAACAACGTAAACACTTGTTAAGATTTTTCCATAAACTCCACCTATAACGGTGACTTAACAACGCAAATACTTGTTAAGATTTTTTTTCACAAACTCCACCTATAACGGTGACTTAACAATGAAAACACTTGTTAAGGTTTTTCCGTAAACTCCACCTATAACGGTGACTTAACAACGCAAACACTTATTAAGATTTTTTTTCACAAACTCCACCTATAACGTTGACTTAACAACGAAAACACTTGTTAAGGTTTTTCCATAAACTCATTATTTATCCCATCTGTTCTCAGGTTGTTTGGGAGGATTCTCCACCAGTTCCTTTGCCCATTGCCTCGCCACGTCGTGAACCTGTCTCCTCCGAAGAATCTAACCATAATGATCAAGGTTCCACGACAGGTGCTGCTGTGAAGAACAAATCTGGGTGCGAGCTTCCTCTGCCCGACTTGGCTCCTCCCACCTTCTTCCTAATGGTACTCCAACGTTCTCCCCAAATGCCTGCTAACCACCGTTTGGTCATCGAGCAACTTGTGAGCTATCATCCTAAGACCTTCATGGTAGACTGTCTACGTTCAAACATCCCAGTTATGAGCCATAGGTTCCAAGGCATGGCCACTGTTATTGCTGAAATTGCCAACACTGTAACTGCGAACGTGACCAGGTTGTCTCATCGCATGTTTGAAAACTCTGAAGAGCCAGTGGTTGGACATCCAGAGGGAGCTCTTACGAAAACATCAGGAGGATCAGAGGGCCAAGGAAGCCAAGTTGGCCGAGCTTGCACCTCTTTGCGAAACCATTAACAAATAGGTGGAGGAACTAAAAGAGGCTCTATGCGCGGCGAAGTCGAAATGAGAGAAACTCCTGATTGAGCGCACACAGGCACAAACAAGGTTGGAGGTTTTTATCAATGCCCAATGGTCCTGCCAAGCATCTTCTTCGGGCCTTCCTGGAAATTTTTTCTCTTCTCCAGATCTGTGGTTTCTCTTGGGCCATTGAGATTTTGTATATGTATTTTTTTCTTCTTCTCATGTAATTCTTGGGCGATAGCTCCCAATTTTGTAATGCACCAAAGTTGATGAATGGAAAAAGATACTTATTTTCTTATGCCATTTCTGTGTTACAACTGTTTACTTTGATTACGAAGTTCTACAATTCTTTCACCTCTTCTTGAGTTATAGTAAAAAAAAACTTGTTCACACATCATAATAAAAAAACAAAGGACTTGTGCATTTATAACAACCAATTACATCAGTGGTCAAGCATAACTGCCTACACATGATAGACTTTCAACCATTTATTGTTAATATTGAATGGTTTGTCTTCTTCCATCTTAGAGATTAAGCAATATACTGATTCATGAGCCTCTTTTACGATGAAAGGTCCCTCCCAATTCACTGTAAACTTAGGTAGAGGAAGCCCCCTAATATGTTTAACTGCTGCCTTCAATATAAGATCTCCCTCTACGAACTTCCTTAGTCTTACCAAGTTGTCATATGCCCTGGAGAGATGCTTCGTATACATTTAAAAGTGTTGCATCGCATTATCCCCGTTCTTGTCCAATGCTTCCAACTGTACATGTCTGTTCTGAGGGAGCATGCTGCTTCGCAAGTCATATTGAGTTAAGGGAACTTCTAACTCTATCGGGAGAATTGTCCGAGCCCCATAAATAAGAGAGAACGATGTATACCCTGTAAGCTTCCTCTTAGTCGTTCAATAGGCCCATAAAACGGCTGGTATCTTGTCATCCCACGATCCATAGAAATCCTCCATCATTTTAGCCAATATATTGACCAAAGTCTTGTTAGTCGTTTCGGCTTGACCATTCCCCTTTGGGTACGCCACCATCGAAGTGAGATGGATAATTGAGTATTTGTCTGTGAGCATCGTTACCTCTGAATTGACGAAAGGGGTTCCATTGTCCCAAAGGATAACCTTTGGGATCCCAAAATGATAAATTATGTATTCCCTGATGAAGTTGCTCACCACTCCTGCTGTTTCCCTTCTCAGTGGTATAGCCTCAGCCCACTTCGTGAAGCACTCTGTTGCCACTAGGATCCATATCTTCCCCCTCGAAGAAGGGTGTATTACCCTTACCAGGTCGAACGTCCAAGTGTGAAATGGATAGGGCATTTCCAGGGAGTGTAGGTCCACTGATGGGGCATGGATCATATTTCCATGCAGCTGGCAGGCCTTGCATTTTTGAACGAACTCAGCGGAATCGTTCTCCATCGTTGACCAATAGTAACCCAGAGTTATCAACTGGTCATATAGCGTGACCCCTCCTATATGAGCTAGATCGTGTGCCTGTTTGAGGACCTCGGTTGCCTCTTCCTTCATGATGTAACGCAACGGCCTATTGAATTATCCCCTTCGATAAAGATGCCCCTCCTGAACGTAGAATCTCAGGGCCCTTCGCCGGAGTTCCATCGCATTAATTTTCTCCGTTGGGAGAACTTCATCTTTAATGAAGTCAACATAGGGTTGTTTCCAGTCAGGTCGAGTCTCCATAAAATGACATTCTGCTGCCTCGAAGAACAATTGGCATTTGTCACACTTCCATTGTAACTCGGCTGCATCATGCTTCATACTAGGCCAGAAATATCCCTCCCTTTGAATTCTTCTGTAAAGAGAAATCTTAGTCGTTTTGTAGTGCTCTTCGTGTATTTTCTTTAACCTCTGCCCTGCTTCTTCTGGACCAATGCATCTTGACAGCCATCCTCCTGCATTTATGAAGTAAAGGATTCCCTGGTTTGTAAAGTACTGGTCCAATTTTCTGAGCCCCATCGTTCCTTCACCAGACTCCAGTTGCCTCTTAATCTCTCCCCTCCAGTTCGCGTCCTCTTTCATCGGTAAAATTAATTGTACCATCGAAGGAGCTATTCTTTATTGAATCAGGACAGTAGTTGTATCACTCATTATGATCATATTCTGGGCAATGGTGGCATAGGCGTCTGGGTGACGGTTCATCATTCTGGGCTGCCTCTTGATCTTGGTCCGATGGAACTGGCCAAGGAGCCTTTGAATGATTGTTATGTATGATGTCAGGCTCATATGTTTCAACGCATATTCTCCATTCACTTACTGAACCACCAAGTTTGAATCCCCCTTGATGCAAAGTGAACGAATCCCTCTTCGAAGAGCCTCTAGTAATCCCAACACCAATGCCTCATATTCTGCTTCGTTGTTGGAACAATAGAAATCTAATTTGTAGGAAAGGAAAATCTCCTCCATTCCTTTTGAAAGAATAACCCCCGTTCCTCCCTTCTTTTTTATCGATGACCCATCGAATTGCATGGTCCATTCCTCGTCCGTTGCATCCAGATGGTTGACCCACAAATCATCTCCTGGAATATCTTATTTGGGTGGCTCGAAGGTTCCTGAGGGGAAGACAATGATCAGCGTATGTCTGGCTATTGATTGTGCGAGGCACCCCGCACTTCAAGTCATATTCTTATAGGATGGGGAACCACCTAGCTGCCCTACCAATCAAAATCGTTCTTGCTAGAAAATATTTAATAGGATCACATCTAGTTACAATATGAATGGTAAAAGATAATATATAATGCCTAACTTTTTGCACTACAAAGACTAAGGCTAAACAATGCCTTTCTAAGCTACTGTATCTGACTTTTGGTCCATGGATGATCCTGC
The DNA here is from genome assembly GCA_949130495.1 of Sambucus nigra. Taxonomy (NCBI): domain Eukaryota; kingdom Viridiplantae; phylum Streptophyta; class Magnoliopsida; order Dipsacales; family Adoxaceae; genus Sambucus; species Sambucus nigra. The sequence goes on along the minus strand of OX422208.1, from coordinate 577,430,890 downwards.
TGAGGTAGTAGACTGGCCGTTCTTTCCCGTTGATCTCTTGTGCCAATAAAGCTCCCACGAACTTCATGGTGGATGTGAGGTATAGCTGCAACGGTATTCCTGCCTTTGGGGGAATCATAGTCTGTGGTGAAATGTGCAGTTTCTTCAGCCCGTCGAGAGAAACTGGTGAATCTCCTCCCATTTGAACTTCGCGTTCTTTCGCAGCAGCTGCATTAGTGGGTGTGTTATTTCGGCCAATCCAGGCACAAATCTCCTAAGGTAAGAGACCTTACTGAGGAAACTCTTCAGCTCCTTCGCCATTCTTGGATATGGCATTTCCAAGATCGCCCGCTGCTTGTCATGGTCCATCTGCACCCCTTGCCCATTGACCACAAAGCCTAGGAATTTCCCACTCGTCACTCCAAAAACTCACTTCAATGGATTCATCTTTAATTTAAACTTCCTGCAACGGGAAAACACCTTCCTCAAATCGCTCAGGTGGGACTCCTCCTTCCTCGACTTGATGACCAAATAATCCATATAGAATTCCACAAACTTGTGAAAGAAGTCATGGAAAATGGCCATCATTATTCTTTGGTAAGTCGTCCCAGCATTCTTGAGTCCAAACGACATCACCTTGTACATGAAATTGCCCAACGGGGTCCTGAATGCTATTTTCTCTGTATCGGAGGGATCCATCTTGATCTGGTTGTACCCTACATACCTGTCCATGAAGCTATACATCTCGTGACTAGCCATTGCATCTATCAGGCTATCGATGGTGGGCAGAGGGAACTCATCTTTGGGATAAGATCTATTCAAATCTCTAAAGTCCACGCAAATCCTTATTTGATTTTTATCTTTCTTTCCTACAGGGACAATGCTGGACACCCAGATCAGGTGTTGTATCAGCTTGATAAACCCTACTGTTAGCAAGCATTGAACCTCTTCCTTAATATTCAAATCCAGCTCATGTTTGTACGTTCTCGTCGCTTGTTTCACTGGAATGACTGAAGGCATTACGTTCAACTTGTGGCAACTTACTTTCTCATCCAGCCCTTCCATCTCTGTGTATTTCCACGCGAAGACGTCTATAAATTCCAAAATCAACTCAACCAAGGCCTCTCATTTCTCGTTACTGAGATCCTTCGAGATGAAGATAGGCCTTGGATATTCTCCTCCTTTCGCCAGGTTTAATTGCTCCAACTTTTGTGCCTGGGGCTTTGGCTGATTTGCCATGTAATCTTGTTCCTCGACGACTTCTTCAATAAATTCTCGTATGCTAGAATTGTTTATCACCATGCACTGTCCCCATTAATCTACCAGAAAGCATTCATATATCGGGTCAACCTCATCCTCAGCTTTCTCGTCCGCCCACTCACACTGTTACAATCGATACACCACCTTTCCTTCCTCGAGAATGACCTTCTTGCATTACCTGCTGGTAGTGGCGATCGCCTTCCTCTTTTTCTCTCTAGAAGCATCGACCACTCTTTCCCCTGATAACCATCTCAACACGCTCTGCCATTGAACCTCACACTCCATCGGGTCCACCTTGAGCCTCATTTTATCTTTGAGCTGCTTCGAGATGCCTTGGCGCTGAGGGACCACCTGGTGAGCTTCTTCGACTATTTCCCTTATGCTGCTCACAACCTCCTTCTTCTGTTCATTTAAGGGCCCCATTATTTCCCTGATCGAGGGAACCCATGCCCCCTCCATTCTTCTGGTTAGGACCCAGACATCTTCCTCTAACTCTGTGTAAAACGTTGCGTCCACCAAGTGAGCCTCCTCAACAGTGAAGGGCCTCTTCATAGACCTAATGGTCACCTTTGTCCCCTTGACATTCGCTTTAGTACATTGGTGGTATGTAGAAGGAACTAGGCCTTGGTTGTGCATCCACACCCTTCCTATTAGCAGATGATAGGAAGTTGCACTCTCTATTACGTGGAACTTGATATGGGAGATCAGATTTCCCATTACGATCCCAACATTAATGTACCCAATGGATTTGGAAGATTGGTTATCATACCCCGAAATCACCAAGGGCATGGGGACCAACCTTTCTTCTGGAATACTGGCTGTGTGGAAGGAGTTGATTGGCATGATATTGATGGAAGCTCCCCCATTTATAAGAGTCCGTGCAAAGCTAAATCTGTTGACACTGGTAGTTACATAAAACGGCCTGTTGTGAGTGAATCTTACATCACTATCTGCATCGCTGAAGGTTACCTCTGACAAAAACCTCTTTACTAACCTGACCATGGGTCCCTTCTATCTCAGCGAAGGGACCGCGTTCTTTCTCGTAATATCAAGTATTGTCTGGGTCATCTCCAACCTACTCTCCTTCGGTACCCCTACCTGGTTAAAGAACCAGGTGAACTTCGGGGATTTCAAAATTGCGCAGTATTCTAGAACTGGGTCTACTTCTTCACCTTCAACACCGTACACTTCCTCCACATCCTTGGTACTTGCTTCGTCATAAGCCAACACTACGTTATCCATTCCCCTAATGCAATCTTCCAGAGCCTCTTCGTACTCTTATGGCCTCATCATTGACTCTATTTCTCCTCTCTCAGCCTCTTCATCGTAGGCCACCACGAGATTGGCCCCATGCATCGGTAGGGGGTTATTGTTGACGTTATATGGAGGGATTTTCAATGTCACCACCTTTACATACTTGTCGATGATTCTTATCAGTGTAAAATAACTCTCGATTGGATGCTGGATCTTCCAATGCACCTGGCAGTACTTTGGATTCGCCTTCGTTATCGCATCGGGCTCCCCAGAGGGAACGCCCTTTGGCTCATAGACCGTTCCCCCTTGGACCATCGCATTGTAATAGCTGACAGCTTCTTCCACTGTACAAGGCAATGGTAGTGGGTCATCCATATCTCTTCCAAACTTCCTCTTATTATCCTTCTTCGGTGCTTTGCCCCTATCTTCCCCTTAGGTGTACCCTACCCGTGGGGGCTGAGACCTCCCCCCCGCGGGTTGCATCGGCTGCCTAAACATCATGGGCACCACCACCGGATTGGGACGCACCACCACCGGATTGGGACGCACCACCAAAGAGATATTCCTCGCTGCCTTTAAGAATGCGGGGAAAGTCCCCTCGCGCGTCTCATTGATAAGATGGCAGATGTACTCAGGAAGCAGCCCCTCAGCGCAGATCTGTAATAATTTTGACTCTTTCACCTCCTCCCTCACGTCGAGGGATCTTTCCCTGAACCTTCGAATATAGACTACCACTTCTTCCACAGGTCTTTGCTTCTCCCTGCTCAGTTGGGTCAAAGTGAATTCATCCTCTGCCAGAAAGAACTTCTAGAAAAATAATACATGCATCTCCTCCCATGTAGAAACGCTGTTAGGAGTCAAATGGGAGTACCAGGTGTATACTTTATCAGTTAGGGATTTGGAAAACTCCCTTAACCTAAGCTTCTTGTTATCGCAATGCGCTCCCAAGTGTTTAACAAAGCGCTTAATGTGCTCCTTCGAGTTCCCACCTTTCCCTGTATATTTTTTTAAAGATAAAGGGGAATATAGTCCTTTGGATAGGGCTCATCGTTGTATTCCTGAGGATAGGGTGTTCGAAAGTCATCATAAATCGAAGCTAACTCACCAGCCTATTGCGAGGAGGCTTGCATGAACTTTAACATCTCTTTCTGCATCTCTTTTCTTATTTCCTCCATGGGTGATGCTACTGGGACAACAACCAGTGGCACCATGGGCTGGGCGCCCATTGCAGCTGACACAAATGTCGCAGTAGGGTCCATTGAAACTCCTGAGGTTCCCACTGCTGGATTCACAACAGAGGGCATGCTTGCTGGGACCGTTCCCGCCACACCTGCACCTGGTGGGGCCGTTGGAGCTACCCCTGGTGTTACGAAGGCATTAGCCTCCAATCCTTCCAGCATAGTTGAAGCTACTGGAGTTTGTAAAAACTCATAAAACTTACTCATGAGGAGCGTCACCTGAGTGGGTCCCAACCCCGCACTCGTGGATGCTTGTATCACCCTTAGAATGCCTGTCGTCGCCTGAACTGGAGGTACCTCTATTCGAGGAATCCCGTCCCTTAGAGCCTCCAGTTTTCTCGCAGCCTGTTGTTCATTATGCTGGATGTCATCAAAGTTGAGCCTTCGAGTAGCATTATCTTGCGCCATACTCCTTACTTATAAGAATGCCTCCCCAATAGAGTCGCCAAATGTAAGAGGGTACTTTAGATTATAGATGGAGGCGTAACCCCTGTTCGAGTATGGTAATGATAAGCTTATTGGCCAAAGCTTTGGATTGATGATAGGGCATGCAAACACAAACTTAATGAAGATAAGACTCGGCTTAAGCTTACAATTCTCTCGTGTATAACTCAGAAAGTACTAATGAAACTTAGAAGTAACTTAGCTAGAGGGATAGAGAAGTAAGCACCCTAGATACACCTTGGTAGGAAGATAGAAATACCCCAAGCACCCTCAAGAATCTCTGTCAAGTATTAAAAGCTCTGTAATAAATAACAATGGTGAGTGAGTAAACTCTCTGGTTTTTTGCAATAATTCTCTTTAATATGTCTTCTCTCTAGCAATAACTCCTGAACTCTCAAAAGATCATCCTCTCCTCAGGGTTGGTTGGGGTCCTTAAATAGCCCCCCCACACCATCCCTGAGGAAACTCAGTCATTCAAGACTGTGAAAGACATCCCTCATACTTTATGTTACAAATATTAAATACCTGATGACTAGTTGTCTCCACGTCATAAACATTAAATGCCAAGACATGCCTTTTGCCTAACCACTATGTGTCAGGGGGGCTGTTGTCGCAGAGGTGGATCACCAACTGCCTGACAACCCCAAATACCACGGTGGTTTACTCAAGTGTAGGTCTGACATTGTTTAGCTGGCTAGTGACATCCCCTACAGTAGATGTGACATTTAAGTAGAGGATTGTTTGATTCCCAACTCAACGCGCGTTGGAAATCCAAGCAGCTCCGCCCGAGGTTCCACGATCAGGGTCCTTCGATGTTTTACCAGGTGTATCTAAGATGGTCAGAACAAGCTCCAATGGTGCCTCACTTCTCAATCCTCCAAACCAAGTCCCTCTAAAGTTCCCACGGCGAGGTCATTCGATAGAACATGAAAGCTCTCACAGGCCCTGCCAAGCCTGGTCTCTCCCGAGTACCGTTTGACCTCACACTAAAACTCATTATTATTCTCGTTACATTATTACAACTGTTATAGCTTTCAGTCAATAGAAACAAAGATACAATATGACTAACACAACAAGCTAAAGTATGAGTTGCCACGCCAAGCTGCCTCGCTGAGTTGCCAAGCTTGAGCTACCTCGGTTGCTTAATCTAAAAAACTATTGCCAATTAGGGAATTATCCCTAATCTCAGGATTATCTTTAAGCCCCCTCTACAATAACTTGTATATTTTATTTTAGTGGATTATTGGATTGTGACTTAGAAGTCACCATGGATGTTTCCTCAGTTGGGTGAGGTTTTACCACGTTAAAAATGCCTTGTCCTTAATATTTCTACATCTCCTCATCTCATTCTTGTTGGTGTGCTGATTTAAACCTTTTAGTTTTGTTTTTCAAAACTAATCAACTAATCTTGAACAAATCTCGTGCATATTTTATTAAACACATCTTGTGATTAATCTATTTTTATTTAAAGAAAAGAGTTTCCTCAAAAAATAGTTCGGAGTTACTTCAATAGTTTAATCTTGTATTAAACGACCTAAGTAACAGCTTTTTCTATTGGTATTAGATCTTTGGAAATTTTCTTTAAAGATCTTATGTTTCTGAAATTGTTTTCTTAAAATAAAACAATGGACTAGAAAAATGAAAGATTTGGTAACTTGACCAGACCTCCTCTCTTTGATGGAAACAACTTTGCTTACTCGAAAGTAGGGATGGTTGCTTTCATACAAGGAACCTTAAGAGATGATGTATGGGATATTATTGAAAATGGATATACTTATCTTACAAAACCAACCATTGAAGGAAGTAATGAGAGGATTAAGAAAGTGTTAAGTGAATTCACTCAAGAAGCTAAGCAAGTTTCTCGAAACAATAACAAAGGAAAGAATGCCATTTTTATGTCTATAAATGAACATGAGTTCAAAAGGATCTCATCTTGTGCCACTTCTAAGGAAGCTCGGGATACATTGGTTTATGCACATGAAGGTGACACTAGAGTTAAAGTTGTTAAAACACAGATGCTTATCCAGTAGTATAACTCTTTAATCATGTCTGACTCTGAGTCTTTTGATGACTTTTACATGAATTTGACTGATATTGTGACCAAGCTGCATGCTAATGGGATAACTTATGAGATATATGAAATTGTCTCTAAAATCCTAAGATCATTACCACAGAGATAACAAAAGATATGCTATTGAGGAAATGAGTGACCAAAATCTCACTCATGAATTACTCAGTAGTAAAATGAGAACTGTGGAAATGGAATTAGAATTTAAGAAACAATTGACCCAGTCCCATAGAAAACAGACTAGTTCCAATTTGAGTTTTTCCTCTAAGCTGATGAAACCTGAGTTTACTATTCTTAATAATGACTCTGATGAGGAATGTGATATAGATAGTTTGGATAATCAAATTACCTTGATGTCAAAATAGTTTAAGAAAATTGACAAATTTAGAAATAAAATGGAAAACAGACAAGGCAAGCCAAATTATCCAACTCAGTCTAACCACAAACCTCATGAGAAAGGTCAAGACAAACATCACAAGGACACTCATACGAGACCTAACAATGACTTCAAGAATATTGAATATTTTAGATATGGTAAATTGGGTCATATAGCACAAGACTGTAGAGTTAAACTGAGCACGACCAATAAACATACTAGGCCCAACATTTGCAAGACATGGGATGATTTAAGTGATTCTGAAAATGAGGAACCTGAATCATCTGATGTTTTTTTATCCTTGCATGTCTTTCTTTGCCAAGATAGTCTATAATGATGATATGCCTATGTATGAGAATGATGTTAGTAGCTCTACCTCTGCTGTTATGGAACATGCTGCTACTAGTTTAGATGCTTTAATTTATGAGAATAATGCTAGTTCTACTACGAGGTGTGTGAGTCAAAGGGAAAGCGATAATGACGATGTCAATGTGTGTGTGAGTTTAAGAAATGAATCCTTAGGGGTCACTTCACACACTTCACTTAGTGATGCTAACACTGGAGACCTTCCTAATATTCACATAATTTATGCCAAGACTTTCAAGAAAAGAACTAGACTAGAGAAGACTGTGAAAGATATCACTAAGAAACTAGAAGGCTTAAGTCTGATGGTTAAACTTAACGCTGAAGAGTATATTACCCAATGTCCAACTCATGAGAATGAAGTCAAACGTTTTGATAAAAAATTGAAGAATTTGATTTAAATAAATGAAACTCTAGAGAAAAAATATAAAGGGACATTATTAGAATTGGAACAATCTAAAGAAAATACAGCAACTGTTTTAAAAAAAATTGCAAAATTTGAAAATAATTGCAACTGTTTTGATGGTTTTGTTGTTGACTGAAAAACTAATTCTGATGATCGAACTGGAATAGGATTTTGCCCAAAGTTAAAGTCACAAATTAAAAACTTTGAATCAATCAAGTTTGTGTCAGGTGGCAAAAGACCTATAGAAACGTGCTCAGATTTTCATTCCCTAAAAGGTGAGTTTGATGAAAAACAACAAAAGTTTGATATTGGGGAATCAAGTTACTCTAAGTGTGATAGTCAACCTAAGGCTAAATATATCTTCCCTCCCATTAGGAAGAGTGTTTCTTCGTTCCAAACTATACTCCCTAGGAATAAGGGTCAATAACAAAATTCCTTGAAACCTATGTTTAGAGACTTTCCTAAGGAGATACCCTCTTCAAGCAATCTATATTGCTCTTATTGTGACATATACGGTCATTCTTTTGAAGGTTGCTACTCTAGACGTTTAGTAAAACCTGTCTATAATACTCCTCTATACCTGAACTTTAACTACTCTAGGAGAAGCCGTAATAATTATGTCTTGCCTAGACAACCAGATAAAAACTCTAACTATAGAAAGAGAAAGACCAAACCTAAAAGATCATTTCCAAGAAGGACAACAAGTAACTTTCCTAAACCAAATGCTCATATTTTTCATAAAATTCAAACTCATGCGCAAAACATTTTTCAACAAAAATCTAATGCTCGTAAATTTTATCAAATGAGAGCAAATATGCGCAAAACAAAAACAAGAGCTGTTTGGGTTAGAAAAGATGAGCTATTACCCCAGATGAAGTGTAACATTGTGATTACTGCTTTAAAAGCTGAACACACCTCTTCTGGTTGGTATTTAGACTCTGGGTGTTCAAAGCACATGACTGGTGATGATACAAAACTTTTAAACAAAACCAACTTTGTTGGGGGAAAAGTTATTTTTGGTGATGGTGTATCATCTCAAATCATTGGAAAAGGAACACTCCAAGAAAAAGGAATGCCTATTCTTGAAAATGTTCTTCTAGTAAAAGGTCTTAAGGCTAATATACTTAGTATATCGCAATTTTATGACTCAAATCATACTGTCACCTTTTCAAAGAATAATTGCAAAATTTTAAATGAAAAAGGTGAGTGCATAATTACAGGATTCAGGACTCCTGACAATTGTTATACTGTCATGAACAGTAATAAAATCTGTAACGTTGCCAGAATGGATGACAATGAAATATGGCATAATATGATGGGTCACATAAATTACGACAATCTTAGTAGATTATCTTCACAAGAAATAGTTAGAGGAATTCCAAAGATCAAACTTATCTCGAATATTGTCCGTGGATCATGTCAGGAAGGAAAAATTGTTAAGGCACCTCATAAGAAAGTAAAATATATCCTTACCTCTAAACCCTTGGAGCTCATCCATATGGACCTAATGGGTCCCTCTCGAACTATTAGTCTCTGTGGACACAGTTACATTCTTGTTATGGTTGATGACTTCACCAGATTTACTTGGGTGGCCTTCTTAAAATAAAAGTCTGAAACTTTTCAAACCTTTTTGAAAATTATACTTCGGATTGAAAATGAGAAGCACACTCAAGTAAATAGAATATGTAGTGATCGAGGTGGAGAATTCATAGATACAGGTATTATAGAGTGTTGTGACTATGATGGTTACAAACATGAATTTAGTGCTCCTAAGACTCCTCAACAAAATGGAATTGCTGAGAGAAAGAATCGTACCCTTCAAGAGATGGCACGTGTTATGATTCATGCCAAGTTTTTACCTAAATATTTTTGGGTAGAATATATTCGAACTTCTTGTCACATTATCAATAGGGTCTATCTTAGTAAGAATTCTAAACAAACTCCTTACGAACTATGGTATGGGAAAAAGCCCAATCTTAAATACCTTAGAACTTTTGGTAGTACGTGTTATGTCTGCAACGACAGAGAACACTTATCCAAATTTGAGACTCGGGGAGATAAAGCTATCTTCCTAGGATATTCTCCTAACAGTAGAGCGTATCGTGTCTATAATCTTCGCACAAAGACCGTAATAGAATCCTAAAATGTTATTGTAAGTGACACTACTGTTGAGAGTAAGACTGGAGAACCAACTATTGTGGAAGATTCTGAAAATGTTTTAGAAAATGACTCTCCAGAAATAGATGATTCTTTACCAATTGAGACACCTGAAGTACCTAACTGGGTTTCTAAAGATCATCCCATAGATAACGTTGTTGGTAATCCTAGGGAACCTGTTCGTACAAGATCTCAATTGAGAAACTATGCTCATTATGTATGTTTCGTTTCCCTTGTGGAACCAAAGAATGTAAATGATGCATTGAATGACCCTCATTGAATTTTTGCCATGGAGGAAGAACTTCTTCAATTTTTCATTCATGATGTTTGGTATCTTGTACCTAAGCCTGATCACAAAAAGGTTATTAGAACACGTTGGATATTTAAAAATAAATCTGATGAAAATGGGATAATCATTAGAAACAAAGCCAGATTAGTGGCTCAAGAATACTCTCAAATTGAAGGAATATATTTAACGAGACTTTTTCCCCTGTTACTCGCTTAGAATCTATTCGTCTTCTTTTTGCAATATCTTGTTACTTGCATTTTACGCTTTACCATATGAATGTCAAATCTGCCTTTCTTAATGGAATCTTGACTGAAGAGACTTATGTTGAACAACCCAAAGGGTTCATCGACCCTTAATATCCCAATCATGTTTATCATCTTAAAAAGGCGTTGTATGGTCTTAAACAAGCGCCAAGAGCCTGGTATGAGTGGCTTTCCAACTTTCTCTTAGATTAAGGTTTTAAGAGAGATGGAAATTATCAAACCCTTTTTGTCAAACATTTTGACAAAGATATCATTACAGCTCAAGTTTATGTCGATGATATCATTTTTGGATCCACTTCTCCTTCAGAAGTTAAGTCTTTTTCTGAAATTATGCATAGAGAATTTCAAATGTCTCTTATGGGGGAGTTGTAATTTTTCTTATGCGTCTTCAAGTTAAACAGAATTCAGAAGGTTTATTTGTTTCGCAATCTAAATACTCTTTAGAGATTGTCAAAAAATTCGGCCTTGAAAGTGCCAAAGAAGCTAAAACTCCCATGAGTACTACGGTCAAACTATCTAAAGATGAGAGTGGTAAATCCATAGATCCTACTTTGTATCGTAGTATGATAGGAACCTTGCTATACCTTACTGCCTCGCCTCCTGATATTATGTACGCAGTTTGCGTGTGTGCCCGTTATCAAAACAATCCTAAAGATAGCCATTTAGTTTGTGTTAAAAGAATAATTAAATACATAAAATGCACTCTAAATTTAGGACTTTTGTACACCAATGATACTCCTAGTACTATAATAGGATACACTGATGACGATTGGGCAGGGCGTACTGATGATAGTAAGAGCACGTCAGGAGCGCGTTACTATATCAGTAATAATTTGGTAGGATGGATTAGTAAGAAACAAAAATGCACTTCTTTATGGACAGCTGAATTTGAATACATAGCCGTTGGTAGTTGGTGTGCTCAATCACTTTGGCTTAAGCAAATGCTAAATGATTATGGTATTCAAGAAGATCAACTACATCTCTATAGTGATAATCAAAGTGCGATCAATATCTCTAAAAATCCTGTTCAACACTTGCGAACTAAACATATAAAAATTAGACATCATTTTATACGCGAATTAGTTGAGATAAGGAATTATAAATTAATTATCTTCCTGCTGATTTGTAACTCGCAGATATGTTTACCAAACCTTTGGATTGCATTAGAATTCTTGCTTTGCGAAAATCGATAGGAATGGTTTGTGCTGAATAAGCTTCTATGACTTAAGTATTATTCCCTTTGTCCATTTGAGACAAAATGGGGGAGAAATTTGAGTCTTATGAGTTCATTTTTTTGGTACATATTTTTAATAAGCTTGATCTTAGTGATTATTTGCAGGAATCTGTACAGTTGTATTCAACAGATGTTATTAGGGTATTGATGTATAATTAGTTGAGTTATGTAATTTTCTTTTTCTAGGAAATGGGTAGATAGAGTTTTTATATAAGAATAGGTTTTTCCTTATTTCTTTGTAACCCTATGAGTCCTAGATGACTCAAAGGAGATTTTGTCTCGTATTTACAAAGGGGGGGATTGAAGCACCTTATAATCTTGACAATTGTGACAAAATTAGAGTCCCATTCCCTAGATACCAAAGAGCCTCATAATCTTCTTCTTAAGCCACACTTGATTCAATTGAAGGTATAAAGCTCATTCACACACACTAGGGTTGCATACATTGTTCATATAGTGTATTACTTGATTGTGTGTGAGTTGTGTGTGGTTAATCCCATTTAAATTGGCTTTAATAATTTTTTGGGAATTTTTAATAATTTTTAAATGATTCTTGGAAATTAAAAATTGGTTTTTAAAACTTTTGGTGTCATTTTGTAATTTTTGTTTTTACCTTTTTATACCTGAATGTTTGTTTGGGTAGGATCCGAATGCACTTGAGAATTCAGGGTGTGTGTGTAATTATTTTTAAACACGCGTGTGAGAACTGATCTCAGCCCTACTCCTGTCCATGTTATACCGGTCTAATTTGTGTTTATTGCAAGACTCAAAACTTGTGTGTTATCTCAGCCATTGGATAATTGTTATTAACGCTCTGCATGCATTTGAACTCTATCCCTGTTAACCTCTCTAGACCAATCAGAGGATGTTTAATCCACCGCAGTTCTTTAACCGTTGGATCAAAGTCAATTGCCTTAGACCAAATCTCAGCCTTAGATTTGGATAGCCATTATCGAACCTTCACCTCTCACTATAAAAGGATGCCAAGCCTCAGCATTTGGGAACTTTTGGCAGTTCGTCTAAATAGAGAGAGAGAAGAGAGAAGAGAGAAGAGAGAAGAGAGAAGAGAGAAGAGAGAGAGAGAGAGAATAGAGAGAGAAGAGAGAAACCAGAGAGAGAGAAAAAACCCTAAATCGTCCAAACCCTTTTCGTTTTCAAACCCTAAACTCATTTTTCCTAAACAGTTTTTACCAAACACTATATTTGTGTGTTTGAGAGTGTTGTTGGTTGGGGTTTGAAGGTTGTTTAAAGAGTTTTATCCTCTGTGTTTGAGATCTTGTTTCCAACTTAGACATTTTATGTTAGATCTCTATTTCTCTTTCATAGAACCAGTAGATCTGATTATTGCATGTCATATTACACTTAGATCTGCATATTTTAGTTTCTCATCTTGAAAAATCGTATTTGTTGATTATTCTTTCTGTAAATATTTTTAAAACGTTAGAATCAACAAATCTATTTTCTATTTCTAGTTCTTATGAAACGAGACTGTTGACCTAGTTGGAATCGCAATTGGAGGTTTTTAATTTTAAAAACATTTACAAAACACTCTTAAATTGATTAAGACCTTGAACCGTCTTTCGAGCAAGGTAGCCTTGGATTTCGGGATTACTTGAAAGGTCAAATAAATTCTTTTGGTTCTAAAGAAGAGAGAAACTGAAAACAACATCATTTAGATCTGATGTGTAATTTTCTAGGACTTGTTTGTATAAATAAGTGTGTGTGTGTGTGTGTGTGTGTGCATGCATGTGTTAGATCACTCTCACAAACGCTTGTCACACTACAACACATAAGTGTTGGCTATAAGATCTTGAATTAACAAGATTCTAGGTAAATACTGGAATAAAGTGGAGAAGTTAGCAAACTGGGAAAACCACATCAACATCAGAATTGCAGAAAAGTTAGAATTAAGCCAGTGGGTACATTTTAAAACTTTTATAGGTCTGATTAGTTTGCATGTGTGTTATGTAGTTTGTAACTTGTATATTTTATTTTAGTGGATTTTTGGTTTGTGACTTAGAAGTCACCGTGGATGTTTCCTCAGTTGGGTGAGGTTTTACCACGTTAAAAACGCTTTGTCCTTAATCTTTCTACATCTCCTCATCCCATTCTTGTTGGTGTGCTGATTTAAACCTTTTAGTTTTTTTTTCAAAACTATTCAACTAATCTTGAACAAATCTTGTGCATGTTTTGTTAAACACATCTTGTGATTAATCTATTTTGATTTAAAGAAAAGAGTTTCCTCAATAAATAGTTCGGAGTTACTTCAATAGTTTAATCTTGTATTAAACGACCTAAGTAACATATTTTTCAACGACTACGAGGGATCATTTTAAAAGGGGATAAACTACGACCTGCCCAAACAAAAATCCATCCAATCCGCCAAACACACCAACAAACCAACAAACAAATCAACAAGAATACCCATCCTCCATTAGAGATAAACAAAACAAGAAAATAATTAAGGGTAGTTCCACAAAATTATCAAAAAAAATTGAATTGAAAAGATAATAATGTTCATGGAGTACCACTTAAATAGGGGCAAAAAAAATTATGATATATTATATAGCCCCAAAGTAAAAGCTATATATATATATATATATATAACTAAGAGAAGAGAAAGAGAAAAAAAATACCTAGAAGGGAGAAGAGATAGAACTCTAAACTCGGAACCCTAGCTTGAGAAAGATGAGATGGAAGAGGGATGAGTGTTGTGGGAGGAAGAAATATGTTAAATGGAGATAAGGGGAGAATCGTAGGAAAAATGGAGTATAGGTTTAGTGGGGAAATGGGTTAATGGGAATAGAGGGAAGAAAGTAAGTGGGGAAATGGGAAAAGAGGGATGGAGAGATTTGGGGAAATGGGGTAAACGTGGGAACGAGGAGAGAGAGAAGGGGAAAAAAATTGAAGCGACAGAATTTTGGAAGAGAAATCGCCCAAAATAAACCCAGGTCCTTCGAACGAGAAATGTCGTTCGAACGACTTCCTTCGAACGATATCCCATAAACATTTAATGAACCTCGTTAGAAGCTCGTTCGAACGACATAGTTCGTTCGAATGACAATTCGAACGAGATGACAGTCTAGAGTTGGGATGCTTCGTTCGAAAACTCATTTGAACGAGATTTTCTGACATACTTCAATCAGGTTAAAAACATAAAAAAGAAAAAGAAAAAGAAAATAACATATATGAAGGAGTTGGGAAGGCCAGAAAATTGTCAAAAAGAAGGTTTTAAGTGTCCTAGGTTGTGAAGACATATCCAAAACGTGCAAGCGAAAATGTAGGGGTGTGAACAATACGATTGAGAGCTTTACCTAAGACAACACACAAGTGCGGAATGCCAAACAATATATAGATGCAATATGCACTCACATCAGCCTTGTGACAATAAAGAAATACTATAGGACATTCAGACACTAAAGCAACATGCATACAAGATAGATGATTCTCTCGCCAATGTTGTCACAATTAGAAAGCAATGTATCGAATAAATGTGCATGCCCATTGATCTTCAACTTACATCTCCCATTAGAAACTTTAGATCGAGACTTTTCTTTTGAAGACTCTATCAAGCTAAATAATTTTGGCCTTGGCATTATATATCATTTTTCAATGCTTCAATTTTAGGCACTTATTCTATAATGCAAATGGAGGCTATTCAGGCAAAACCTTTTTATTTTTCGCAACCCGAGTCCATTGCTAGAAACAACAAACAACCGGATGGATATTATAACAATTTTTGTTTAAATTCGGGCGATGGATGATCATGCACAATTTTGATTGCTTATAAGAGGTGACTAAGATTGAAAGAACAATACCAAATCTCACCATACGAGTGCAATGTGAAAAAGATATCAATAATATTTCGTGAAAAGTGTGTGCAATAAGGGAAATATACGAGGCTATCACAGAAATACATATCATAAAAGAGCATTATAGTGCACAAGAGAAATGAAGTTCGGCTTAACTACTCATCGAAAGCCACGTGGACATGAAATAGAATAGTGATTCGAACACACCGAATAGAAAACCATATGGACAAAAATTTGTGAAAGCTTTTCTAACCATTCCAATTTTCCTTAAAAAAAATATTTTTGAAATTTTGAATTAAATATTTACAAAGATAATCTAGTTCATAGGTAAAAAGGTACATAATAAACATAACCTAAACTAGATAGGCGACTTCGATCTCAATCAATGGAGCAAACCCCAATCGATTTCCTAAGGTTTTCAAACCTAAGGGCATCTAGAGGTTTTGTGAAGATATCGGCCAATTGTTGATCGGTGTTAATGAAGCTTAAGGAAACGATTTTCTCTTCAACCAAGTCACGAATAAAATGTTCACGGATCCTAATATGCTTGGTTTTAGAATGTTAACGGGATTACGGGAAATGTGAATTGCACTTGTATTGTTGCAATAGATAGTCATAGTGCCTTGAGAAAGATCGTAATCTTCCAGCATTTATTTCATCTAAATAAGTTCAGTGCAACAACTCCCGGTGGCTATGTATTCGGCCTCCGTCGTGAATAAAGAAATAAAATTTTATTTCTTGCTCATCTATGAGACAAGTGCACTTACAAAGTAGAAACAACTGCCAGATGTACTTTTGCATCCATCAACATCTCCTGCCCAATAGGTGTCCGAATATGTCGATAGACTATCATTTGTGTTGAAGGAATACCAAATCCCAAAAGAGAGGGTCCCACTAACATATTTGATAATACGTCTAATGGCAAGTAAATGAGACTCTTTAGGGAAGCTTGATAGCGGGCACAAACTCCTACACTAATGGAAATATCTGGATGACTAGCGGTTAGGTAAACTAAACTACCTATCATACTCCTAAAGAGTGTGTGCTCTACATCCTTTCCTTCGGTGTCCTTACTAAGTTTAATTGAAGAAGTCATAAGAGTACATGTATGCTTAACGGATTCTAGTTTAAATATCTTAACGAGGTCTTTAGCATACTTAGTTTGGGATAAAAATATTCCACTTTCGAGTTGATGAACTTGAAGACCTAGGAAGAAAGTAACTTCACCGACCATACTCATCTCAAATTCATCTTGCATTTCTTTTGAAAAAATTTGAGTATGTTTATCACACGTAGAACCAAACACTATGTCGTCGACATACACTTGTGCAACTAGAATAACTTTTTCATCACGACGGACAAATAGAGTCATATCTACTCCCCCTCTCAAAAAGCCATGAGAAAGGAGATAAGAAGTGAGCCTTTCATACAAAGCATGGGGTGCTTGTTTTAAGCCATATATCACTTTCTTTAGAAAGAAGACATGATTAGGATGCTTCGAGTCCTCAAACCCTTTTGGTTGTTCAACATAGACTTCTTCTTGAAGAATATCATTTAAAAAGCACTTTTGACATCCATTTGATACAATTTAAATTTAAGGTGACATGCTATGGCTAGTAAAAGGCGAACCGATTCTAACCTAGCAACTGGAGCAAAAGTTTCTTCAAAGTCAACACCTTCTATTTAGGTGTATCCTTGGGCAACCAACCTAGCTTTGTTACGAACAATGACACCATTTTCATCCATTTTATTTTTGAAAATCCATTTGGTACCAATGATGTTAGTATTATAAAGCCTAGGGACTAATTCCCAAACATCATTTTTCTTAAATTTAAATAATTCTTCTTGAATGGAATTAATCCAATGTTCATCTTTTATCGTTTCTTTAAAGTTTTTATGTTAAATTTTAGATGTATAGCCTGAATATGTAACTTCATTTTCTAATTGAGCCCTAGTCTTGACACCTACCTCGGGATCTCCTATAATTTTTGAAGGGTCATGACTTTTATGAACCCAAGGAGAAAGATCCTTTTTCTCGATAGTGGGAACAACCAAGTCAGTGTGAGACTCAATATTTTTAACATCGAAAACAACTTCGCACTCACATGACAAATCTTCCTCATTTTCAATAGATGTGGCTGGAGCATCGTCTTTTATTACAACATTTATTGATTCCATGACTTTTGAGCTACTTAAGTTGAAAACTCTAAAAGCTCTACTGCTTTGAGAATATCCTAGGAAAATACCTCCATCACTCCTTGAGTCAAATTTACCTAGGAGTTCTCTATCCCGAAGGATATAACAAGGACTGCCAAAAACTCTAAAATAGGACAAATTAGGTTGCTCGCCAGTCCACAATTCATGTGGTGTTTTGTTAGTATTAGGACGTAAATAAACCCTATTTACGGTGTAACATGGGGTGTTAACCGTTTCGGCCCAAAACCTACGAGGCACATTTCTTCCTAGGAGCATAGATCTTGCCATTTCTTGGATCGTTCAATTTTTTATTTCAACTATACCATTTTTTTGTGGAGTTCGAACGACCGAGAATTCATGCTTAATTCCTCTTTCATCACAAAAGGTATTTACACCGGATTGCTTAATTCCTTGAATGCGATTTATGGTAACACCGTGTTGATTTTGAAGAATTCTACATTTAACAGTGAGAAAATCAACAGTCTCAAAATTTTCTCTTAGAAAATCTAATATGGAGTAGCTAGAAAAAACATCCACCATCACTAAAATATATTTCTTTTCTCCAATACTCTCGGTACTAGTGGGACCCATAAGGTCCGTGTGTATCAATTCTATGACACGAGAGGTAGTTATAGAGTTTAACTTTTTATGAGGATTTTTAATTTTCTTTCCTAATTGACAAGACCCATATATAGTGGAGGTTGGTTTTCTTAGAGATGGTAAACCTCGAACTAGCTCTTTTTTCACTAATCGATCAAGATGTTTAAAGTTAACATGACCTAACCTTTGATGCCAAAGATCGGCGAATGAGGCTTTTGCACTATTGCAAACTAAAGAGGATTTAGGAACTATTCCATAGCAATTGTCACTAGTTCTCACACCTTTAAAAATAAACTCACTCGATTTATCATATACGGTGCACTCCGATTGACTAAACTTAACATCAAGATTTTCATCACATAATTGGCTAATACTTATCAAATTTGCCTTGATACCATCAACATAAAGGACATTTTCAAGTTTAGGAAATTCTAAGATTTCAATAGATCCTCTACCCATGATTCGAGATTTGCTTCCATCCATAGTTTTCAAGAGTGGTAAACAAAGATTTATCACCGGTCATATATCTCGAACAACCACTATCAAAGTACCATTGGGAGGTATTTTTATCCTTAAGTGCAACATGACCAACAAAGCTTTATTGGTATGATCTTTCTTAACCCAAGGTTGAGTTGTATTGTTTCCTTTATTGGCTCTAGTGTTATGATTAGAATTATTTCCTTGGACTTTAGAAAACCTTAGAAACTCTTCCATTAGACCTTTAGAAGTATTAACTAGATACTCAACTTGGCTCTTAAGACTAGATAAAGAGCTATAGTGTTGCTTAGAAGTTGTGAAATAAGAGTTCTTCCCAAGCTTATAAC
Source organism: Sambucus nigra (assembly GCA_949130495.1). Taxonomy (NCBI): domain Eukaryota; kingdom Viridiplantae; phylum Streptophyta; class Magnoliopsida; order Dipsacales; family Adoxaceae; genus Sambucus; species Sambucus nigra. The sequence continues at coordinate 577,412,127 of OX422208.1, read as the reverse complement.
AAAAATCTCTAAGATGACCCCGTTTGCGACAATAAGTGCATACATGGGTTGTTTTGGACTCGCTTTTGAAGATTTCTTAGGAGGACTTATTTTTGGTAGATAAGGTTTAGGTGAATTAGGTTTGGTAAAAAACTTAGCTACATGTTCGGGTTTGACTTTGGATGACTCTGCTTCTTCATATCCTATACCCTTTCTCTCTTGATAACATTTCTCCTCATATCCTAAAACAGGACCTAGAAATAATTTTCCCATTCTTCCTGAATTATCTTTGAGTGTGACTTTGACTTCACGAGAGGACTCGAGATCTTTTTCAAGTTGGACAATTTAAGCTTCAAGAGATTTTCTAATCTGTAAAGACTCATGAAGATCTTTGTTGACACCTTCTAAGGAGATAATTAAGTCAAGTTTTTCTTTACCTACCAATATAAGCTTCTCAGAAAGAGATATCTTAATTGCCTCGAGTTGACTGACTAAAGCCTCCTTCTCCTTCAGGCCTTTAAAATCTTTTTCTAAATTTAAGACTTTAAAGGTTAATCTTTTGCTTACTTTTTGAATACGAAGAGACTCGGTATATAGTTCAGAATAGGAGGATTGCGATTCACTCTCATCAATTTCACTTTAACTTCCTTTTTCATCACTACTAGTAGAGTGAGTGGAAGCAACCTCAAGATTTTGCTCAAAATTGTCAACATTAGGATGGGACTCGCTTGAATTACTAGCATGACTTGCTATAAAAGCAGTGAAATTATTTCTAGATGGGGTAGAGTCATCAGAGTCTTCAGACTCATTATCACTGTCGCTTAGAGTAACATTGTAAAGTGCCTTTTTTTACCTTGTCTCTTAAGTTTAGTAGGGAGCTCAAACGCTCTATGACCACGTCCCTCACACTTAAAGCATCTATCTGAATCATCCTTTATAAAGTTATCTCTATTGAACTTCTTAGGATCCTAATTATTGAATTTTCTATTACTTTTGTTTTTGTTGTTCTCAAATTTTGGTTTTTCAAATATTGAGTTTTGCCTTTTGAACTTGAATTTTTTTTTAATTTTTTTAGCAAATAGAGCTATATCATTAGGATCCATATCAGACTCATCAGATTCAGACACTTCTACTTTCTTTACTTTCAAGGCAACAACTTTATCTTTTTTTTTATTGTCTTTAGGAAACATATCTAATTCATAAGTTAGAAGATCACCAACAAGCTCTTCAAGTTTTAAAGTATTTAGATTTCCTAATGAATTAAGAACTATGACTTTTGGAATGAACCGCTTAGGAAGACATCTAAGAATTTTCTTAATAACACGATCTTCAGGTATTTTATCACCTAAGTTAAAGCAAGAATTAAGAATACCAGATATACGAGAATAAAACTCATCAAACGTTTCAGTTTCTTTCATGGTGATGGTTTCAGAGTTGTTAAGTTTTGAAGTTTTGAAGCTTTAACTACACTAGTTCCCTTATGAGTAACTTGGAGAATATTCCAAGCTTCCTTTGACGTCTCACATGTCATTATACGATGAAATTCATCGGGAGTCACAACACCAAACAAGGCATTTAAACCTTTAGAGTTAAAGTTACACCATTTTAATTCTTCCTCACTCCAATTTTCTACAGGTGTTAAAATAATTTCATCATCAACAATCATAGTAGGAGGGGACCATCCTCTTTCAACAATAAGCCAAACACGTTCATTAATTGATTTAAGGGAAGATTTCATACGAGCTTTCCAATAGGTGTAATTAGTTCCATCAAACATAGGTGGTCTATTTGATGAAAAACTTTCCATATAACCTCTAGGATTCATCTAAATAACTTCTAGAGACTAGATCTGATACCAATTTGAAGTTGTAAGGTTATATGTACTTAGGTTATTTCGTAGAATACACACACAGTACCCTATTAAAAATTAGCCAAGTAGATAAATATTCCAATTTTAATTTCCTTTGCAAATTTAAAGGTTAGCATGAACAATTAACAGTTAAAGTGATGGGATTGATAACTTGATTGGAAGATATAAATTTAGCCAATTTTATCCTTTTTATCCTACTCATACATCTAGGTGATTTAATAAAGCAAAGTGCGAAAATCACAACCATAACACGTCGATGTACGAGGAAAACCCAAATGGGAAAAAACCTCGGACGGCTGGGCCTAGACAAATCCACTACAAATAGGTTTTATAAAGGACTCAAAAGACTTACAGGCTTTGACTCAATCAAGACATGTTGATGCCGTCCTCTACCTCGGAATTTGTAGTACGCAAAGCTCCAACGCGTTGCTCGACACTACTCGTGTCGCGGTATCCACGGGAGCCCAAACTGCCGTCTTCAATAAGCTTGAATGCAGAAATCCACCACAAGTGTGCTTGTTGAATTTCAGGTTGATTGCATGGGGGTTTGGTTCAAAAGTTAAATTGTGTTGGAGAAGGATTTTTCATCAAACGGAAGATATGATATTTTTGCTCTCAAGAATGTATGAAAAACTTCTTAGTTAAAAACTGATTTTCGTCCATATTATCAAAGCAGGAAAAGTAGTGGACCTTAGCAGTTATATAATGTAACTGCAGGAAAACAGTTAAAAAAATTTCAGAACTGACAGATATCGTTCGAACGAGGTCGTTCGAATGAGTTATCTAACGATGGTCCAGTTTAAAAGTTAGATAAGTCATTAGAAATGTCGTTCGAAGGAGTTCGTTCGAACGACATTATTAATGAACTTCTAACGAGATACCAATGCAAGTTGGGCTAAGTCGTTAGATCCAGGTCATTCGAACGACCTGGAAAAGCTTCGAACGATATTTCCTTTTTCTTAAAAAAAGGTTTAAAAATAATTTCAAAATTAGTTTTTATGAAAATTATTTTTTATGAAAATCACTCCAACACATAAAAATGATTTTGGACATATACCTTTTTAGGAGAATGGAATTGAAATGTATATTGATGTCGCGTGAACTTTGGATGCCCGATTCTCTAAGGTTGTATGTAGCTTGATTAGAAATGACCCAAAAGAGTTTTATCCAACGGAATGTAGCCAAAACTACAAATGACTCAATTAGAAATTTGTCCTTACAAAAGAAAAATAAGGGTATACCTATAAATTCTAATGGGATTATTCACCATTTTTTCTCAAAACTAAAAATACCTTTTCCACACACACATATATAATAAACTCCTGTTTAAGTTTATGGGATAAACCCCACCCTTGGGCCGTTTGAGAACTACATGGACATTGATGCCTTTGTAGGCTACGTATGCATTTTGGCTTAAAACCCGAGACTCGAGTATAATTTTCCCGTTTTCACATTTTCATCCTTTTTATTTTATCTATATATGATCCACATATACCATACTTGTGATTTATATTTGCGTTTTATTTAACAAATATTATCGTTTCATTATAACGGTCAATATCTCGATAAACGCGCACATCGTATTTTCTAATTATTATTTTGGAAACATTCATTTGGATGACCTCACTCTATCTTTTCCATGATATGAGTCGAACGATTCCGATCTTCATTTATATATACAAGCGCACACACTTCACGGAGAAATTAAGGAAAATAGTAACATAAGCCCATGAAAGACCGAAAGGGCATGATGGGTGCCTAACACCTTCCCATTCCGTAACTTGGCCCTCGAACCTCTGAACTATTGGTTTCGTAAGCATCAGTTTGTCTTTGATGTCGCACTCTCGAGGCGACGACATGTTCTTTTACCTATTTTATGCAAAATAAGTTGGCGACTCCATCTCTTTACATCACCCCACATCGATGATAGCCCGAGTGCTCATAGAAAAGGGCATGCGACCTTCTTTTCCTCTTCGAGCGCGCGCGCGTGAGCGTCGAAACCCCGAGACGGGAGGAAAAAGCCAATGAGAGATGGCCACAATCTCACCCGCTTACGGGATGAATTTTTTGATGATTTTTTGTAGATGATCTCCTTGTTATGTACATCATGTATACCAAATTTGGTTGAAAATACATTGTTTTTACTAATTTTGAAAAATGGGTATGTTCATAGGTAGTTTAAGTAAGGTATATTGAAGAACCTAATTCTCTCTCTATGTGTGTGTGTGTATGTTTGTGTGTGTGTGTATATATATATATATATATATATATATATATATATAGAGAGAGAGAGAGAGAGAGAGATGATAGATAGATAGATAGATAGATAGATAGATAGATAGATAGATAGGTAGATAGACAAATAGACACATATAAATAGATAGATCGATCGATCGATAGATAGATAGATAAAATTGATGAATAGATATATAGATAGATGGATATATAGATAATTATATAAATTATATAGATAAATAGTGTGGCGGAAATATCCGACCTAATCGGAGAAGTTTACGCATGTATGATAATATTGATAAACGACCACAACTTGGAGATAAGAACTAAGGAAGGCCAATTAATGCAAATCCTAGAATCGGATTCACCAGATCAAATCACAATAAGAATCCAAGGTCACTGATTCCCACACGACTCAGTATCCTTATGTTCTTTATAAATGTAACCCAGAACCCTAAAAAAGGCATGCAATCTTTTTTTAATCAATAATTATTCAATAAAGAAAGAGAGAAACACCCCGTAATTATAGGCACATTACCAAACCGCGTAAATATTATGTTTTGTGATTGCGATTTTCACTTTTTGCTTAGCTCAATTGTGTTTAACTAATAATAATTGGATTTTAGAACCTACATTTGGCATCATTTGTGGGATTCAATTTCCTTTTCTTATCCAACAAAAGCCAATGAGCAGTTATGCCTAATTTTTATAACCTATGACTATCGTCTAACGAATACCATCAAAATGATCAAAACAAACCTCCGGGACCTCGATTCAGGTCTAAGGTCTAACTTAATGGGAGTTATAACACCCCCAACTCGTATTATCATCATCGTGCGGGAATAAACTATGGAAAGAAATGAGATACCGAGATCCACCTAGATCCCACGGCTTGTAGACCCCAATAAACGACGACTTCATCTATAGGAAGATGCCACGCGCCCCTATAAGAAAGAGAATGTCTATTTACAATGTCATTTGGAAAGGATGAAGTAAGAGGTCCATGGGGATAAAAGCAAACAACATTCACGAACACCTAACCCTCAGGCAAGAAAAACTCACTGCAGAGGAAGGAGTTTTCAGTGTGATCATGAGCATTCTAGGCATAGGAGCATTCCAGGCATGTAGGATCTCCGTGATCTCATCCAACGAGAGATGAACAAGCATATTAATCACCAGAGGGTCATATCCATTAAGGAACTGGCCAAAAGATCTCTCATCAATTAGATGGAGTTTCATTTCTCAAAGGCGATAGAAGTTCCTAAACTTCTAAATAAGTTCGCATATCCAGATGCAAAATCTATGATAGGAAGACTGATCACAACTCTCATGTTTCTCTAGTATTGTCAAGAAATAACTCTCTCGAGAAATAATGAAGCCACCACGTGTCTTATATTCCCTTATATTCTAGGGCGTATCGAATAAAAATGATTCAAAAAGTTTCCACATAGGTCGATCATCAACTTCAAGCATTTCGTGTAGGCTTTCACCGTGAAATTTATCACCAACACTTCCCATCCAAAATTGATGGGCTCCCTTCTCACCATGAAGAATAAACCCCACTAAACTTTATTGGAGTGCGCTCTACACTGGGAAACCTATAATAAACAGGAGGATTGATCCGGGCAGGTAGTTTTAGACTTGGTCAAGATTGATCTACCGAGCGATCCTATATTGCAACAGTCTCTAATGAAGAAGGAGGCAAGCACACCATCGATCACACTATGTCTAGGATTGATAAATATGTCAAAGTAAAAGATATGGTAACTGGCAGCCCGCACGACAATGGTTAGTCAAATATGATAAAAAATGATGCTAGAGAGAATACTTCTGAGAATAGACAAGAAGAAGAATAGCTGATCCAAAACTATTGACAAGGAGACCCCCTCCAAGTCTCACTAAGCGATTAGTGTCATTTTCAAAGATCGATCTAAAATCTTGAATAATATTAAAGATAAAAAAATATTTCAAGTGTTCGAGGAACGTGACAAGAGATCCGTAAAAAAATACTTCACTAAGGCGTTCTTACCATAAGGAGCTTGGGCATAAGATAAAGAACTACAAAGAGATCAAATCCCACCTGGAAGGGTTGGCCTAAATGGGTCACCTAGACGATTACATAAAGAAGTATGAAGCAAAGACATGACCAGAATCCAGATAATGTCCTGGGCGACGATGAGATGGGACATATATTTACGGTCATCCACAGTGCATTAAGTCCAAAGCAGATTTGAGGTGATGTTATTCAGATAGAAATAAAAAATATTATTGTGGTCATGACGGATTTTAGATTAATTATGCCAAGACCCTAGTGGGAAAACACCATCTACCATAGGACATTGACCATGACAAACGTATAGTATTTACCGAGGAAGACCTGGTCGGAGCTAGAATTCCATATCATGATTTGATAGTAATCACTTTCATGATTGCCAAGTGGGATGTTGACAAGCTACTAGTCAACTAAGGAAGCTCATAAGAGGTCAAGAACTTAAAAATGTTCAATAAGATCAACCTCAAGGTAGAAAATTTAAAGGAAGCATCCATCCATTTGGTCGACTTTGTTGGAAAGATGACTATGCATCTAGGAAATGTGGTACTACCAATACGAATTGGAAGTATCTTAAAGTTGATCAAATTTTTAGTTGTGGTAATTGAGTCCTCCTATAAAGATATTATGGGATGATGATGGCTCCACGCCATCTAGGATGTTTCCTCCATATATCTCCAAAAGCTCGAATGCATCACAGATTGGGGGATAATGGGAATACATGGAAATCAATCATTGCTTGACAATGCTCTATCGCTCCTGTGGGGACCTAAATTATTAGTTAGGTTCAATTAAGACTAGCTGACCAAGCCCAATAGTATGGGAGGCACGCCCGAGCCAACTCCTCAAAGAGGTCAACATAAGTATTTTTCACATGGATAAATGTGAACACTTAACACGTCTATATTCATAAGCTCAAGTTGGTTACTTATGATCTCGGACGAGATATTTTGGAGTAACCACATGAACCAATAATAAGCTGTGAGAGTTTCTTAAACAACTCAACCACTACGATTTTACACCACTATAAATAAAGCTCACATCCTAGGGCCAAGGGTGTAATTTTAAAACTTTGAGAGAACTTAATAAAATACGGTGACCCATCCATGTACCTAGGCAATTTGTCAAACCACGTATATTTTTGTGTTGTGTGGTTGACATTTTATTTTCATTATTTTATTGCTTTCTGGAATAATTTTTAATTGTGAATAATTTGTACTCACAATTGATGCCGTTTGTGGGAAATGATTTTCCTTTCCACGAAAGCAATCATCATAAATAATAGTTATGATGTCTTACGAACGAGACAATGCACCCTAGCCCTGAGACGTGTCGTTGATTTGGCTCCACTGAGAATCATGTCTGAGGTTTGATAAGATAGGAACCCAAGGTTTCGACGAGAACAACATACTTCTGAGGAAAGCCTCGGGCAACCTAGGTCTACTCAGATCTCACACCTGGTTGATGCCTACGAAGTAATGCTTCAGTAATATGAGGAGGCAGCTTGCCTCAAAATTGAAGAGAACCCTTGCCTCTAACGACAACGGGACGAAATGGAGAAAGAACTCTACCAGAGCTGAAAGCACCGACTTCAAAATCCTAGCCCTCATGCGAGCAAGACTTGCAGACGAGGAAGGAGCAACATGCATGACCAAGAGCGTTTAGGGAATGAAAGTTATCAAAATAGGCAACACAGGGACGACAAGCGCCACATAGATGATATAAGGAGTTTGGTTCGAAGGGAAATGGACCAACACCCTGATCATATGAGGGCCAGGTCATCTAAGGAACCAACAAGGAGATCCTTCATAACCCAAATAAAGTCTCCCTTCTAAAAAACCATCGAAAATGAGGAACCTCTAAGAAATTTATAACCCCAAGGTTTAAGATCTATGATGGTAAGACTGATCCTATTGGCCATGTACGGAAGTACAAGCAGTATGATTTTATAGAGTCATAATGACGCACTAATGTGTATCATTTTTCTCTATAGCTTGGGAGATGTTGTACAAAAATAGTTCAATAAATCTCCCCCACAGGTCCATCAAGAGTTTTAAGGCGTTTGTTGAATTCTTCACTGCTCGTTTCATCACCGCTCGTTTCATCACCAGCAGATCTCATCCCAAAAAAATAGACTCGTTACTTAGATAAAAAATAAACCATAGGAGTCCTTATGTGAGTATGCCAAATGCTATTGGAAAGCCTTGAATGAGGTAGAATATTACTCGAAGTAAGTCATCGTAGCATCATTCAAAATAGATCTACTCCCTATGTCAATGTTGTATCAATTCCTTACTAAGAAGGAAGCTAAAACCATTGATGATCATATGTCACGAATTGAGAAATATGCCAAGATGGAGGACGTGGTCCACAATGGTCAAGTTGAGATTGGTTGCACCAAGGAAAACAAAGGGGGTAATAAGGAGAACACCCCCGAGAAGGGGAATAAGAAGCAAAATGGTGCCAAGAATGGGGGTAAAACTAAGATTTTCAAGCCGCCAACAAAGTTTTCAAGGAGACGATCAACAAGATCTTGGAAAAAATCAAAGATCAACAGTTCGTCAAGTGGCCAAAGAAAATGGGTGGTGATCTGACCAAGAAGAATAATGCTCTTTGATTCGCATTCCCCAAAGAAGGCGACCACAAAATCAAAAATTACAAGGCACTTAAAGAATATCTAGAGGAGTTAGTCCAAACTGGGTATCTAAACGAGTTTATTGAGAAGAAGTCTGATCAGGCTGTAGCCAATGGCAACCTAAAACCAGACAATCTCCTTGATGATGACACGGGGAATGAGTTCTTCGTCATTCACGGAGCATTCGAACTTAAGTAGATATAAGGGAACGTTATTCGAATGGAACTCATGAAAGTTACAGCTGTGATGAGAGCTTTCCAGAGTGATCCCTCCAAAAGCCAGGCTGGAAAGCGCCAAAGACCAGAGCACGTTAACTACAATAAGCATATCATCTTCATAGAGGAGGACTTGGTGGGGGTATGAACTCCACACCACGACCCACTAGTAATCACTCTCAGAAATACGAACTGGGACATGGACAAGCAACAAGTAGACTAGGGAAGCTCTTCACAAGTGATGTACCTTGAGCTCTTACACAAATTAAAGATTCAGATATCGAACCTTAAGTAGGTAATAGTTCCTCTGGTCGGCTTTGTAGGAAATATGACGATGCCGTTGAGGAAAGTAGTCCTGCAAGTACGGATAGGTAATATTTTAAAACTCATAGAGTTATTGGTGCTTGATATTGAGTCACCTTATCAGGCTATGTTAGGCAGGGGTGGCTTCATTCCATGAGAGATATCCCTTCCACCTACCACCAAAAGCTCAAGTGCATCATAGACATAGGGATAATGGAGATTATAGGTGACTAAGAAACCACTCGAGAGTGCTTCATAGCCGCAATTAGGCCTAAGCAGGAAAATAAAAAGGAAAAAGAAGTTATTTTGGAGGCATTCCAGGATGGGTCTACTCCATCCGAATAGCAACTACTATATGGCCGACCAAGGGTGGAAGAGAACAGGATCCACCCTATTGATAGGTTCGTCGAAGACTTGTAGGAGGTTATTTTTTACAAAGCCAAGCCAGAGAAAATTTTTAATCGGGACAAGCATGACTAAATTTGAAAGGGAGGAGTTGATCGCCTTCCAAAATAAAGAGTGGACGTGTTTGCATGGGAACCATACGATATGCCTAGGATCAATCCTAGATTTGCATTTCATCAAATCCATGTGGATCCAACGTTCAATTCGATCATACAAAAGGTTAGCCAAACAGCCCCATAATAGGAAAAAGGCAGTGGAGAAGGAAGTAATGAAACTTCTGGAGGCAAGGTCCATTTGAGAAGTTCAATTCCCAAAGTCTCTCTCAAATTCGATCGTGATCTAAAAGAGTAATGGGGGTCGAATAGTTTGCATAAATTTCACCGACATTAACATGGCATGTTCCAAGGACAGCTTCCCCCTACCAAAGATAGACCAACTGGTCGATGCCACAATAACCCATGAGCATATGAGTTTTCTAGATGCTTATTCGGGGTACAATCAGATTCCTCTACTCAGCCTTGACCAAGATAAGACTTTATTCATGAATCTAGTTAGTGTATAGTGCTACAAGGTCATATCATTTGCCCTTAAGAATGTAGGAGCTACATATCAAAGTCTAGTCATCAAGATGTTTTAACACCAAATGGGGGAGACCATGGAGGTGTACATTGACGATATGCTTCTCAGGAGCAAAAATAAGAGCAACCATCTCCAAGACCTGGCTAACACCTTTGAAATCCTCAGGCACTATCGAATGAAACTTAACGCCGGCAAGTGCTCATCTGGGGTCCAGTCAGGAAAATTTATGGGTTATTTAGTCAGCAAGAGGGGGGTTGAGACTAACTGGGATCAAATAGAAGAGATTATAAGGATCCAACCACCAAAGACATTACATTAGATCCAAAATCTCATCGAAATACTCGTAACACTTAACTACTTTATTTTTAAGTCGTATGACCACTACCGACCATTTTTCTACATGCTCAAGAAGGATAATGGCCTCATATGGGATGATGAATGATCCAAGGCCCTAAAGGAAATAAAATCCTACCTCAGTAAAACTCCCCTGCTGGAAATCCCCAGTCAGGCGGATCCTCTTTTCCTTTACCTCGCAGTATCAAGCCATGTAATCAGCTAGGCCTAAGTCTGCGAAAGAGAGGTAAAGAAATTTCATATTTACTACGCCAACAAGACGTTCTTAGATGTCGAGCAACATTATTTGCCTCTGGAGAAACTAATTTATGCACTAGTGATCGCTTCATGCAAGTTGAAGCACTACTTTGAAGCCCATACCATAACTATGATCACTTCCTTCCCCTTTAAAGTTGTCCTTCGCAACACTAACCTTTTTATACGAATATCAAAGTAGTCGGTAGGGCTTGGGAGATTCGATATTAACTTCCAACCAAGGACAACAATTAAAGGGAAGGTTTTAGCTGATATCATTATAGATTTTACTAGAGAAGGTCCTATCGATTAGCAGCTGATCGATCAATTAGTGTTGTACGAAGATGCCTAAGGCAAAAGCTAGATATCGTAAATTGATAGCACCTCTTATTCAAATGTGGTAGGCATAGGAATTATCCTTGTAACTCTAGATAATGTTATGCTCGAGCAAGAGATTAGACTGCGTTCTTATGCCTCGAATAATGAGGCTAAGTATGAGGCACTCATCACTGGACTTTGTAAAGCCCGTTTGTTGGGGGCAAGAAGACTTAATAATTATTATGATTCCAAATTGATGTCCAGTCAATTCAATGGGGATTTAAATGCCAAAGATGATAGGGTGGCAGCTTACCTCATAGTTGTGAGCAAGTTAATTACGAAATTTGAGGAGGTATACATTCAATAGTATCTCCGGGGGCACAATAGTCACGTCGATGCAATAACAGAAATGAGCTCAGCAATGGACTCAAATCTCAGGAGAACTATTGAAGTGGAATTCCTCTTCAAGCCTAGTATTGATAAGATAGCAGACCTCAGCACGTCATCTCCATCAACAAAGGTTCCAGTCGAATGGACAACATCATAGAATAATTGTAAAAATAAACACTATCAGCTGACAAGAAATCGACGAATCAAGTCAGGGTGAAAGCTGCTCATTTTTACCTGGACAATGGGGGCAAACTGTACAAGAGATCCTTCACATGCCCATACCTCCAGTGTACACCCAAATGACGTCGAGTAAGTTCTCTCAAAACATCATGATGAAAAATGTGGAAGCTACGCAGGGGGAAGATCCATGACATTATGAGTAATTAAAGAAGACTATTAGTGGCCATATATGCAAATGACACAAGATTTTATGTTAAAAAAATGTGAGAAGTGCCATAAACTCTTCCCCTAGTCCATTAACCGGCCAGCGAGCTGAAGCCATTGACTAACCCATAACCATTTGCACAGTGGGGTTTGGACATCGTGGGTCCACTACCTATCGTAACGTGGAAATCATAAGTACATACTGGTCGACACAGACTATTTTACCAACTGGGTAGAGGCAGAACCAGTGGCCAATATTAGAGGTGCCGACATGATAAGTTATATTTAGAGGAACATTATAATGCTCTTTGGGTATCAAGGACCATTATAACCTATAACGGCACACGGTTTGAGAGTGGAACTTTTGAGGATTTATGTGATGATCATAAAGTCAAACACAACTTCAGTTCAGTGGCATATCCCCAGAGCAACGATAAAGCAGAGGCCTCCAGCAAAATGATGCTCGATGGCCTTAAGAAAGGGCAGGATAGAGTAAAAGACGCCTTAGTGGACAATCTCACCCATGTTATTTTCGCATATCGTATCACGCCCAGACGACTAATTGGATAAACACCCTTCACACTCAGATATGGAATGGAAGTTGTCATACCACTTGAAGCAAGCCTCCCGACCATACGATTAAGGTTGGATGACTAAGGACTAAGTGACGATGCCCTTCGTGTTAAACTTGACCTAGTCGATGAACGAAGAGATCAAGCCATGATCAAGTTGGCTTTATACCAGCAACAGTTGGCAAAGTAGTACATTAAAGGGGTCAATTCGAGGAAGTTCCAAGTAGGAGAGTATTGGTTGGGCTTTAACTTGATTACTAAAGTAAGTTTGCTAACTATAATTAAAATTAATCCCTCAGGTCCTTGTCATAACCAACACATATGAGATCACGACTTGCCCAGGCAAGATAAAAGCCCTACGGGGGATCCCTAGATAATAAACTAACTCGTCTTAGTCGACTAAAATCATAAACATGCAAATTGCCCACACACCAATGCATTTTTGCTATTGTATTTTTTAGGCTTAAGGGAGTGTGATGACATGACCTAAAAGGTAAGAAAGACAAAAAACACATAGATGGCATAATGGATTGGAAAAATGCATAATAACTGGTATTAACTTGAATCATTCGGTAGATCCCGATTACAAAGAGTACCAATTACATAATAATTACAAAAAGCAGAAAAATTAAAATAGTTTATGGCCAGCGAGGCAAAAATTATTCTATTTGCTTCCTCTAACCATTGTCAGGGTTAAGCTTGTATTCGTCACCACTATCATGACCTTTTAGGTAGCTCTCAACAAATTGAAGAGAAATGGCATCTAAAGGAATCCAGTTTCTCATCACACCCAAACGGAGGTTGATTATACATAAGACAATAAACTTGGTGCATATACCAGAGCTGAGAGTCCTGGGGTTCCTTAACAACTTTGAGGGTGTTCAGCCAATCGTGATTGTAGGCGACGATTGAGCCTCCTGTAACCTCATTGGGGCATCTTGTCAACCCTCATCATAGCCTGCCAATAAGGCCATTTGGGGACCCATCCTGAACAAATATCGAAGCTTTTTATTATCATGGCTAAGACTCGTAACTATGGCATTGCTCCTTCAAGCTTGCTTTTCGACTTCAGAAATTTTCTTTTTTAATTTATCATTTTCTGACTCGACTAGAGCGCCAACCTCGCCCACATCCCTGGATTTTGCCAACTGTGCCTTTAAGTCATTTATTTCTTTTTTCATGGGTGTCGTATTTTAGCTTAAAGACCATAGTGGATTGGTCCTTATGGGCCTTAGTTTTATTTCTTTGAGCCTTACAGGTAGTAAAAAATTCTTGACGAGCTTGCACACTAGCATTTCGCTCGAGCACGTTATCCAAGTTACAGAAAGAAGGAATTTCCTTGGGATCGGTCTACAACATCAAAGCAGAACAGTCAATAGTTTATAAGATAATACATAAATTAGCACATGCAAATGAAAATACTACTTTCGTTAAACAACATAAGGAGTAGTTAGAGCCATTACAATCCAAGAAAAGAAAAAGAGTACAACACACAAGAGAAAGAAGAAAACTATAGGCTTACTCTTCTATTTCATCCTCTTTCTCCTTGGGTGCCACCTCCTTCTCCTTGGGCGCCACCTCCTTTTCCTGATCGGCAGGATGGCTGGTAGAAGGATCCTCGTTAATAGTTGGAAGGGGACGTATCTCATGCCTTCCATACAACTCGGACTCATAATGGACTCTGATTTCCACCAAGGCTTTGTCCCAGCCCTCGTTCTAGCCCTACTTGAAGTTGGTGTCCTTGAGGGCAAGGATATAATCCATTTCCTTGGAAAACTGAGAATTTTTTGCTACTAGCTTTGCTTTGTCCACCTTCAGCAGGCCGTTCTCAGTCTTCAGTGAGGCTATAACCTCAATGGTGGCCTTCTTTTCTTTATCATAAACCTTTTAGGCCTTGGCCATAGCCTCCCAAGATTTTTGCGTAACCTCTACCAACTCATTGTTCTTTCTGGTCTCGTCAACGTGACTAACCAAAAGACTAGTGAACCTTACCATAAACTGCAAAATAAATGTTAGAAGAAAATTGATGAATTGTATCTGAGCAACTCAAATTTAGAAATAAGAAAGATTGAGACAAAAAGATCTTAACAGGGATAGAGTTTGGAAAGATCGAAGGGATAGTTGGTCAGGTCCCAACATTCTTAATCACTCGCGATTACCAGTGAGCACTACTCCCCTCAGTAAGCCTGGGTTAATTGTTAGATTATGGGCCATAGACTCGGCCTCCAAGATGCTGGGGCAATAAGGGGGAGCATTGTTCATCTTCAAAGAGGTTAAAGGGGTTCTCATCCTCCTTTTTTTATCCTCATCCTTATTTTTCTTTTCCTTTTTTATCTTCCAGGCTACCAAGTTGGGTTATCAGACCTGGAGGATTCACCCGCTGTCTGTTTTTAGGACTTGGCCCTGGCAGAGAGGAGGACTTCATCATCATCATCATCAGAAATTAGAAGGACTCTCTTCCTAGTAGGAGACATTATACTTTTCTCCTCCTCTAGATGGATGGACCCAACTTTTAACGGCTAAAAAAAAGAAGATGTTTCTTCATTAGGAAGAGGAAGAATAGGTATCTTATCCGCCGGGTGAGCAGTGAAGCTTTTGGTGTAGGCCTGTAAACGGATCGAGTTCAGACCGGATCAAACAAATCCAAATCCATATTCATTTATATTAAACGAATTCGGATCCGATCCGATTATCCATCAGATTATATGTTAGGGTTACAAATCCATATCCGTTTATGTTAAACAGATTAGGATTCGATCCGATTATCCGACATATTATTTTTTAGTTATTTTTATAATAATTTTCATTAAAAAAATAAATAATGATATGTCAAAACATATACTTTTGACCACTTGATTTGCAACATTTTAATTTTCAACTCTTAGGATCCCCGTGTGTGTGTGTGTGTTTCCTTTTATATGAGGGATATTATTTTTATATAATATTATAAATATTATAATATATCTTTAAAATATTATTAAATACAATATATATGAATTAAAAATATTATCACTACACCAAAAACAACATTTTGGCACACCCTGATATTAAAAATCTGGCACGGTTTAAAACTGTGCCAGATTTTGGCACGGTTTAATAGAAATTTGGCACACTTTAAAGCAGTGCCAAAATTTGGCACTGTTTTAAAGTGTGCCAAAATTGAGTACAATTTACTAGGATATAAAATACCTCAAAATTTTGGGACATTTTAGTTTCCCTCTTCTCTCTCCTTCTTCGTCTTCTCCCTCGCTCTCCCCTCTCTCTCCACCAAAAACCCAAGCCCTACCATCGGGTCACCAAAAACCCAAGCCCTACCATCCGCTCTCCCCCGCTCTCCCCCTCTCTCCCCTGCTGCGTCGGCCCTATTCCTGCCGTCGCCTCCCCCTTGGGTTTATCCCCTGCCGTCGCCCCTATTTCTGGGTTTATCCTCCTCCGGTCACCTCCCCCGCTCCCCTGGTTCCGAGTTTTTCATATTCCGGTGTCGTGGTTTTGATATTCCGGTGTCGTCTCCCCTATTTTCTCAGTTTGAGGTATTTTATCTGGTTTCGTAATTTCTTTCCTTTATAATTATTATATATATATATTGACTTATATATATATATATATCAGTATATATGATTTTGTATTTATATATCAGTTAGTATATATGATTTTATATTTATATATCAGTATATATGATATAAATCAGTATATATGATTTATATCATATATACTGATATATAAATATAAAATCATATATACTAACTGATATATAAATATAAAATCATATATACTGATATATATATATATATATATATATATATATATATATTCGATTAAACTCTAGAATTAGATTTGATCTAGAATTATTTAGAATTGTCTAGAATTATTTAGAATTATCTAGAATTAAATCTATTTTATTAAATCACTATATATTAGATTTAATTCTAGATAATTCTAGATTAAATCTAATTCTAGAGTTTAATCTAATATATATATATATACTGAGGTGGAATTAAATCTAATATATACTAATTTTTGGAATGTGGAGATAACTTTTCAATAGTCCAGTTTAGGAAAGAGAGAGCCATGTGCAGCTAACGTTTTCAGTCTTGAGGTGGGTGATATAGTAGGTGATTGTGTTTTCTTGGCAAGATCTGATGGGGGTGATGGGATTTCCAAGCACTTGAGGTGATTGTGTTCTCAAAGGCCCAGTCAGGGCACACTCCCTCCAAGGCTGTTGTCGCCCCTCTAAGGTATTTCTCATATTAATTTTTTGAATGGGTTTTTTGTTTTGCAACAAAATGCATTTTTTTTGGCACAAAAATGATTCAATGTGCACAAAATGCATTTTAGGGCATAATAATCTCATATTAATATTTAAGTGTTTAAATGCTAATTGTGCCTGTTCATGTTTGTGACAATGTTAATGTGCACATAGAGGGGTAAAGCTTGGATAGTCCAATTGTTAGTTGTGGCCTGTTTCTCGCTAGCAACAAAAATGGAGGAGATTGAAGTGCCTCCCATTGTTGATTTACAGGTGAGAGAAAAATTAATGTGAATATTTATTTATTTCATTATATATTGATCCATTTTCCTTTCTGATATGTTCTTATATGTAATGGACATATGGATTTTTGTGAGTAGGTAGGAGATCCCAAATTTTTATTTGAAGGCAAAACCATACAAAGAATGGCGCTTCTTGTTTTGAGAACCTTGAATGGAGATCCCAAGTTCTTTCATAGACTACTTTCTTAAAAAGATTAACCATGATCATCTTCCATCACAATCTTTGATCTCTAGATCAATTCAATACATCTTAAGCACAATCAAAGCTAGATTATTCACTATATATATAATAAAGCACAATATAACGCGTGTCCTAATGGCACATAATGATACCTAATTATACTCATAAAAGGGACATGTTATCAATTTCACACACGTGTGTGTATAATCATATATGGGTACTGTAATATTAAAGAGTTTGATCCAGTGCTCGGTGGGAATTGAATGCAGGTATTGGGGAGGTTTGGAGATCAAAAGGCCAGCATAGGCTGCCAGTGATTTATTTGGTTTTGTTTTACAAATGTTCAACTCAGGCCAGTTCCATCCAATCTCAATCAAGTTACTACAGGTAACTATTATTTAGTACCCATTCATTAACCTTTTAAAATGCAATAAATTATTTCTACTCAATATTTATAGTTTATCTTTTTCATTCTATATCTGATCATTCCTTTTAAAGTTTGAAAATCACTTCATGGCTTACTTTATGAGCTTATTTAGTTAAATTGGTGGAAGGGACTTGCTAGTGGTTTGGTTTTGGAATTTGCTGTTGCTGTTGAGTTTATATTAAATGTTAAAACATGTTGGATTTAACGAATAAACAAATGAAACTATGTCAAAATTTTCTAAAATCCATAAACGTTCAAAATTGATTAAAAACATACCGTTAGAGAATATGACGATATATGACGATATAGGAGGCACGAACACCTCGCACGGGACCAATGTAACTTGTAGGAACTGACCGCGTAGCCCCGGGTCTCCCGGTTTGAGAGTATGACGATAATCTGGAAAAATCACACTTAGAGTTAAAAACATGCCATTAAAGGGTGAAAACCCAAACCAACCCCCAAATGATCCCGTAGGAGGCACAAACACCTCGTACGGGACCAATGTAACCTGTAGGAACTGATCGCATAGTCCTGGGTCTCCCGGTTTGAGAGTATGACGATGATTTGAAAAAAACACATAAGACTTAAAAGCAAGCTGTTAAAGGGTGAAAACCCAAACCAGCCCCCAAAACAACCCCGTAGGAGGCACGAACACCTCGCACGGGACCAATGTAACTTGTAGGAACTGACCGCATAGCCCCAGGTCGCTCGGTTTGAGAGTATGATGATAATCTGGAAAAATCACAGGAGTTAAAAACATGCCGTTAAAGGGTGAAAACCCAAACCAGCCCCCCAACGACCTCGTAGGAGGCATGAACACCTCGTACGGGACCGATGTAACTTGTAGAAACTGACCCCGTAGTCGCGGGTCTCCCGGTTTGAGAGTATGATGATAATTTGCAAAAATCACACTTACACTTAAAAACATGCTGTTAAAGAGTGAAAACCCTAACCAGCCCCCAAACGACCCCGTAAGAGGCACGAACACCTCGCACGGGACCAATGTAACTTGTAGGAACTGACTGCGTAGTCCCGGGTCGCTCGGTTTGAGAGTATGACGATAATCTGCAAAAATCACACTTAGAGTTAAAAACATGCCGTTAAAGGGTGAAAACCCAAACCAGCCCCAAACGACCCTGTAGGAGGCACGAACACCTCGCACGGGACCAATTCAACTTGTAGGAACTGACCACGTAGTCCCAGGTTTCTCAGTTTGAGAGTATGACGATAATTTTCAAAAATCACTCTTAGACTTAAAAACATGCTGTTAAAGAGTGAAAAACCCAACCAGCCCCCAAACGACCCCGTAGGAGGCACGAACACCTCGCACGGGACCAATGTAACTTGTAGGAACTGACCGCGCAGTCCCGGGTCGCTCGGTTTGAGAGTATGACGATAATTTGCAAAAATCACACTTAGACTTAAAAACAAGCCGTTAAAGGGTGAAAACCCAAACCAGCCCCAAAACGACCCCGTAGGAGGCACGAACACCTCGCACGGGACCAATGTAACTTGTAGGAACTGATCGCGTAGTCCCGGGTAACCCGATTTGAGAGTATGACTATAATTTGCAAAAATCACACTTAAACTTAAAAACAAGCCGTTAAAGGGTGAAAACCCAAACCAGCCCCCAAACGACCCCGTAGGAGGCACGAACACCTCGCACGGGACCAATGTAACTTGTAGGAACTGACCGCGCAGTCCCGGGTCGCTCGGTTTGAGAGTATGATGATAATTTGCAAAAATCACACTTAGAGTTAAAAACATGCCGTTAAAGGGTGAAAACCCAAACCAGCCTCCCAACGACCCCGTAGGAGGCACAAACACCTCGCATGGGACCAATGTAACTTGTAGGAACTGACCGCGTAGCCCCGGGTCTCCCGGTTTGAGAGTATGACGATAATTTGCAAAAATCACACTTAGACTTAAAAACAAGCCGGTAAAGGGTGAAAACCCAAACCAGCCCCCGATTGACCCCGTAGGAGGCACAAATACCTCGCACAGGACCAATGTAACTTGTAGGAACTGACCGTGTAGTCCCGGGTCTCACGGTTTGAGAGTATGACGATAATTTGCAAAAATCACACTTAGACTTAAAAACAAGCCGTTAAAGGGTGAAAACCCAAACCAACCCCCAAACGACCCCGTAGGAGGCACGAACACCTCGCACGGGACGAATGTAACTTGTAGGAACTGATCGCGTAGTCCCGGGTAACCCGATTTGAGAGTATGACGATAATTTGCAAAATTCACACTTAGACTTAAAAACAAGCCGTTAACGGGTGAAAACCCAAACCAGCCCGCCATCGATCCCGTAGGAGGCACGAACACCTCGCACGGGACCAATGTAACTTGTAGGAACTGACCGCGTAATCCCGGGTAACCCGATTTGAGAGTATGACGATAATCTGCAAAAATCACTTTTAGAGTTAAAAACATGCCGTTAAGGAGTGGAAACCCAAACCAGCCCCCCAACGACCCCATATGAGGCACAAATACCTCGCACGGGACCAATGTAACTTGTAGGAACTGACCGCGCAGTCCCGGGTCGCTCGGTTTGAGAGTATGAGGATAATTTGCAAAAATCACACTTAGACTTAAAAATAAGCCGTTAAAGGGTGAAAACCCAAACCAGCCCCCGATCGACCCCGTAGGAGGCACGAACACCTCGCACGGGACCAATGTAACTTGTAGGAACTCACCGCGCAGTCCCGGGTCACTCGGTTTGAGAGTATGACGATAATTTTCAAAAATCACACTTAGAGTTAAAAACATGCTGTTAAAGGGTGAAAACCCAAACCAACCCCCAAACAAACCCGTAGGAGGCACGAACCCCTCGCACGGGACCAATGTAACTTGTCGGAACTGACCGCGCAGTCCCGGGTCGCTCGGTTTGAGAGTATGACGATAATTTGCAAAAATCACACTTAGAGTTAAAAACATGCCGTTAAAGGGTGGAAACCCAAACCAGCCCCCCAACGACCCGTAGGAGGCACGAACACCTCGCACGGGACCAATTTAACTTGTAGGAACTGACCGCGTAGCCCCGGGTCTCCCGGTTTGAGAGTATGACGATAATTTGCAAAAATCACACTTAGACTTAAAAACAAGCCCTTAAAGGGTGAAAACCCAAACCAGCCCCCGATCGACCCCGTAGGAGGCACAAAATACCTCGCACAGGACCAATGTAACTTGTAGGAACTCACCGTGTAGTCCCGGGTCTCACGGTTTGAGAGTATGACGATAATTTGCAAAAAATCACACTTAGACTTAAAAATAAGCCGTTAAAGGGTGAAAACCCAAACCAGCCCCCGATCGACCCCGTAGGAGGCACGAACACCTCGCACGGGACCAATGTAACTTGTAGGAACTGACCGCGTAGTCCCGGGTCGCTCGGTTTGAGAGTATGATGATAATTTGCAAAAATTAGACTTAGACTTAAAAACAAGCCGTTAAAGGGTGAAAACCCGAACCAGCCCCCAAACGACCCCGTAGGAGGCACGAACACCTCGTACGGGACCAATGTAACTTGTAGGAACTGATCGCATAGTCCCGGGTAACCCGATTTGAGAGTATGACGATAATTTGCAAAATTCACACTTAGACTTAAAAACAAGCCGTTAACGGGTGAAAACCCAAACCAGCCCCCCATCGATCCCGTAGGAGGCACGAACACCTCGCACGGGACCAATGTAACTTGTAGGAACTGATCGCGTAATCCCGGGTAACCCGATTTGAGAATATGACGATAATCTGCAAAAATCACTTTTAGAGTTAAAAATATGCCGTTAAGGAGTGGAAACCCAAACCAGCCCCCCAACGACCCCGTAGGAGGTACGAACACCTCGCACGGGACCAATGTAACTTGTAGGAACTGACCGCGCAGTCCCGGGTCGCTCGGTTTGAGAGTATGACGATAATTTGCAAAAATCACACTTAGAGTTAAAAACATGCCGTTAAAGGGTGAAAACCCAAACCAGCCCCCAAACGACCCCGTAGGAGGCACGGACACCTCGCACGGGACCAATGTAACTTGTAGGAACTAACCGCGTAGTCCCGGGTCGCTCGGTTTGAGAGTATGACGATAATTTGCAAAAATCACACTTAGAGTTAAAAACATGCCGTTAAAGGGTGAAAACCCAAACCAACCCCCAAACGACCCCGTAGGAGGCACGAACACCTCGTACGGGACCAATGTAACTTGTAGGAACTGACCGCGTAGTCCCGGGTCGCTCCGTTTGAGAGTATGATTATAATCTGCAAAAATCACACTTAGAGTTGAAAACATGACGTTAAAGGGTGAAAACCCAAACTAGCCCCCCAACGACCCCGTAGGAGGCACGAACACCTCACACGGGACCAATGTAACTTGTAGGAACTGACCGCGCAGTCCTGGGTCGCTCGGTTTGAGAGTATGACGATAATTTGCAAAAATCACACTTAGAGTTCAAAACAAGCCGTTAAAGGGTGAAAACCCAAACCAGCCCCCCATCGACCCCGTAGGAGGTACGAACACCTCGCACGGGACCAATGTAACTTGTAGGAACTGACCGCGCAGTCCCGGGTCGCTCGGTTTGAGAGTATGACGATAATTATCAAAAATCACACTTAGAGTTAAAAACATGCCGTTAAAGGGTGAAAACCCAAACCAGCCCCCCAACGACCCCGTAGGAGGCACGAACACCTCGCACGGGACCAATGTAACTTGTAGGAACTGACCGCGTAGCCCCGGGTCTCCCGGTTTGAGAGGATGACGATAATTTGCAAAAATCACACTTAGACTTAAAAACAAGCCGTTAAAGGGTGAAAACCCAAACCAGCCCCCGATCAACCCTGTAGGAGGCACAAATACCTCGCACGGGACCAATGTAACTTGTAGGAACAGAGCGTGTAGTCCAGGGTCTCACGATTTGAGAGTATGATGATAATTTGCAAAAATCACACTTAGACTTAAAAACAAGCCGTTAAAGGGTGAAAACCCAAACCAGCCTCCGATCGACCCCGTAGGAGGCACGAACACCTCGCACGGGACCAATGTAACTTGTAGGAACTGACCGCGCAGTCCCGGGTCGCTCAGTTTGAGAGTATGATGATAATTTGCAAAAATCACACTTAGAGTTAAAAACATGCCGTTTAGGAGTGGAAACCCAAACCACCCCCCAACGACCCCGTAGGAGGCATGAACACCTCGCACGGGACCAATGTAACTTGTAGGAACTGACCGTGCAGTCCCGGGTCGCTCGGTTTGAGAGTATGACGATAATTTGCAAAAATCACACTTAGAGTTAAAAACATGCCGTTAAAGGGTGAAAACCCAAACCAACCCCCAAACAAACCCGTAGGAGGCACGAACCCCTCGCACGGGACCAATGTAACTTGTAGGAACTGACCGCGCAGTCCCGGGTCGCTCGGTTTGAGAGTATGACGATAATTTGCAAAAATCACACTTAGAGTTAAAAACATGCCGTTAAAGGGTGGAAACCCAAACCAGCCCCCCAACGACCCGTAGGAGGCACGAACACCTCGCACGGGACCAATTTAACTTGTAGGAACTGACCGCGTAGCCCCGGGTCTCCCGGTTTGAGAGTATGACGATAATTTGCAAAAATCACACTTAGACTTAAAAACAAGCCCTTAAAGGGTGAAAACCCAAACCAGCCCCCGATCGACCCCGTAGGAGGCACAAAATACCTCGCACAGGACCAATGTAACTTGTAGGAACTCACCGTGTAGTCCCGGGTCTCACGGTTTGAGAGTATGACGATAATTTGCAAAAATCACACTTAGACTTAAAAATAAGCCGTTAAAGGGTGAAAACCCAAACCAGCCCCCGATCGACCCCGTAGGAGGCACGAACACCTCGCACGGGACCAATGTAACTTGTAGGAACTGACCGCGTAGTCCCGGGTCGCTCGGTTTGAGAGTATGACGATAATTTGCAAAAATTAGACTTAGACTTAAAAACAAGCCGTTAAAGGGTGAAAACCCGAACCAGCCCCCAAACGACCCCGTAGGAGGCATGAACACCTCGCACGGGACCAATGTAACTTGTAGGAACTGATCGCGTAGTCCCGGGTAACCCGATTTGAGAGTATGACGATAATTTGCAAAATTCACACTTAGACTTAAAAACAAGCCGTTAACGGATGAAAACCCAAACCAGCCCCCCATCGATCCCGTAGGAGGCACGAACACCTCGCACGGGACCAATGTAACTTGTAGGAACTGATCGCGTAATCCCGGGTAACCCGATTTGAGAGTATGACGATAATCTGCAAAAATCACTTTTAGAGTTAAAAATATGCCGTTAAGGAGTGGAAACCCAAACCAGCCCCCCAACGACCCCGTAGGAGGTACGAACACCTCGCACGGGACCAATGTAACTTGTAGGAACTGACCGCGCAGTCCCGAGTCGCTCGGTTTGAGAGTATGACGATAATTTGCAAAAATCACACTTAGAGTTAAAAACATGCCGTTAAAGGGTGAAAACCCAAACCAGCCCCTAAACGACCCCGTAGGAGGCACAGACACCTCGCACGGGACCAATGTAACTTGTAGGAACTAACCGCGTAGTCCCGGGTCGCTCGGTTTGAGAGTATGACGATAATTTGCAAAAATCACACTTAGAGTTAAAAACATGCCGTTAAAGGGTGAAAACCCAAACCAACCCCCAAACGACCCCGTAGGAGGCACGAACACCTCGCACGGGACCAATGTAACTTGTAGGAACTGACCGCGTAGTCCCGGGTCGCTCCGTTTGAGAGTATGATTATAATCTGCAAAAATCACACTTAGAGTTAAAAACATGCCGTTAAAGGGTGAAAACCCAAACTAGCCCCCCAACGACCCCGTAGGAGGCACGAACACCTCACACGGGACCAATGTAACTTGTAGGAACTGACCGCGCAGTCCTGGGTCGCTCGGTTTGAGAGTATGATGATAATTTGCAAAAATCACACTTAGAGTTAAAAACAAGCCGTTAAAGGGTGAAAACCCAAACCAGCCCCCCATCGACCCCGTAGGAGGTACGAACACCTCGCACGGGACCAATGTAACTTGTAGGAACTGACCGCGCAGTCCCGGGTCGCAAGGTTTGAGAGTATGACGATAATTTTCAAAAATCACACTTAGAGTTAAAAACATGCCGTTAAAGGGTGAAAACCCAAACCAGCCCCCCAACGACCCCGTACGAGGCACGAACACCTCGCACGGGACCAATGTAACTTGTAGGAACTGACCGCGTAGCCTCGGGTCTCCCGGTTTGAGAGGATGACGATAATCTGCAAAAATCACACTTACACTTAAAAACATGCTGTTAAAGAGTGAAAACCCTAACCAGCCCCCAAACGACCCCGTAAGAGGCACGAACACCTCGCACGGGACCAATGTAACTTGTAGGAACTGACTGCGTAGTCCCGGGTCGCTCGGTTTGAGAGTATGACGATAATCTGCAAAAATCACACTTAGAGTTAAAAACATGCCGTTAAAGGGTGAAAACCCAAACCAGCCCCAAACGACCCTGTAGGAGGCACGAACACCTCGCACGGGACCAATGCAACTTGTAGGAACTGACCACGTAGTCCCAGGTCTCTCAGTTTGAGAGTATGACGATAATTTTCAAAAATCACTCTTAGACTTAAAAACATGCTGTTAAAGAGTGAAAAACCCAACCAGCCCCCAAACGACCCCGTAGGAGGCACGAACACCTCGCACGGGACCAATGTAACTTGTAGGAACTGACCGCGCAGTCCCGAGTCGCTCGGTTTGAGAGTATGACGATAATTTGCAAAAATCACACTTAGAGTTAAAAACATGCCGTTAAAGGGTGAAAACCCAAACCAGCCCCCAAACGACCCCGTAGGAGGCACGGACACCTCGCACGGGACCAATGTAACTTGTAGGAACTAACCGCGTAGTCCCGGGTCGCTCGGTTTGAGAGTATGACGATAATTTGCAAAAATCACACTTAGAGTTAAAAACAAGCCGTTAAAGGGTGAAAACCCAAACCAGCCCCCCATCGACCCCGTAGGAGGTACGAACACCTCGCACGGGACCAATGTAACTTGTAGGAACTGACCGCGCAGTCCCGGGTCGCAAGGTTTGAGAGTATGACGATAATTTTCAAAAATCACACTTAGAGTTAAAAACATGCCGTTAAAGGGTGAAAACCCAAACCAGCCCCCCAACGACCCCGTACGAGGCACGAACACCTCGCACGGGACCAATGTAACTTGTAGGAACTGACCGCGTAGCCTCGGGTCTCCCGGTTTGAGAGGATGACGATAATTTGCAAAAATCACACTTAGAGTTAAAAACAAGCCGTTAAAGGGTGAAAACCCAAACCAGCCCCCCATCGACCCCGTAGGAGGTACGAACACCTCGCACGGGACCAATGTAACTTGTAGGAACTGACCGCGCAGTCCCGGGTCGCTCGGTTTGAGAGTATGACGATAATTATCAAAAATCACACTTAGAGTTAAAAACATGCCGTTAAAGGGTGAAAACCCAAACCAGCCCCCCAACGACCCCGTAGGAGGCACGAACACCTCGCACGGGACCAATGTAACTTGTAGGAACTGACCGCGTAGCCCCGGGTCTTCCGGTTTGAGAGGATGACGATAATTTGCAAAAATCACACTTAGACTTAAAAACAAGCCGTTAAAGGGTGAAAACCCAAACCAGCCCCCGATCAACCCTGTAGGAGGCACAAATACCTCGCACGGGACCAATGTAACTTGTAGGAACTGACCGTGTAGTCCCGGGTCTCACGATTTGAGAGTATGATGATAATTTGCAAAAATCACACTTAGACTTAAAAACAAGCCGTTAAAGGGTGAAAACCCAAACCAGCCCCCGATCGACCCCGTAGGAGGCACGAACACCTCGCACGGGACCAATGTAACTTGTAGGAACTGACCGCGTAGTCCCGGGTCACTCGGTTTGAGAGTATGACGATAATTTGCAAAAATCACACTTAGACTTAAAAACAAGCCGTGAAAGGGTGAAAACCCAAACCAGCCCCTAAACGACCCCGTAGGAGGCACGAACACCTCGCACGGGACCAATGTAACTTGTAGGAATTGACCGCGTAGTCCCGGGTCGCTCGGTTTGAGAGTATGACGATAATTTGCAAAAATCACACTTAGACTTAAAAACAAGCCGTTAAAGGGTGAAAACCCAATCCAGCCCCCAAACGACCCCGTAGGAGGCACTAACACCTCGCACGGGACCAATGTAACTTGTAGGAACTGACCGCGTAGTCCCGGGTAACCCGATTTGAGAGTATGACGATAATTTGCAAAAATCACACTTAGACTTAAAAACAAGCCGTTAACGGGTGAAAACCCAAACTAGACCCCCATCGATCCCGTAGGAGGCACGAACACCTCGCACGGGACCAATGTAACTTGTAGGAACTGACCGCGTAATTCCGGGTAACCCGATTTGAGAGTATGACGATAATCTGCAAAAATCACTTTTAGAGTTAAAAACATGTCGTTAACGGGTGAAAACCCAAACCAGCCCCCCAACGACCCCGTAGGAGGTACGAACACCTCGCACGGGACCAATGTAACTTGTAGAAACTGACCGCGCAGTCCCGGGTTGCTCGATTTGAGAGTATGACGATAATTTACAAAAATCACACTTAGAGTTAAAAACATGCCGTTAAAATGTGAAAACCCAAACCAACCCCCATCGACCCCGTAGGAGGCACGAACACCTCGCACGGGACCAATGTAACTTGTAGGAACTGACCGCGTAGTCCCGGGTCTCCCGGTTTGAGAGGATGACGATAATTTGCAAAAATCACACTTAGAGTTAAAAACATGCCGTTAAAGGGTGAAAACCCAATCCAGCCCCTAACGACCTCGTAGGAGGCATGAACACCTCGCACGGGACCGATGTAACTTGTAGGAACTGACCCCGTAGTCTCGGGTCTCCCGGTTTGAGAGTATTATAATAATTTCCACTCATATATGTAATTTTATAGTTTAAGTAAAAAAATTTTTTGCAAATTATTGGGTTACTAATATCGTATCTTTTTTGTATCCTATTTTTTTTGCAGGATAACAGTTTATCGTTGGCATTTATTCACGTGGAACACACAGAGAACTCAATGGTTTACAACAAGGGATTTATTCACGATTCCATTTTTTTGTGTCATGGCCGTGCGGTCTTTTGTTGTTTTATTGTTGAGTTTTATGGCCTCGCAGGCTTTTGTAAGTTAATTGTTATATTTTGTGGCCGTGCGGGCTTTATATTAGGCAGGTTTTGTATTAACAGGTTTTGGAATGTCCAAAAAATAGAGGAAACTCTGCCCAATTTTTTTTTGGGCATGTAAACTATTAAAGACTTGTAATATTTTGAAGTTTGTATGTACATTAATTTATTAACAATGTGCAATATTATTAATTTGTGAATTTTGTGCTTTCAAATAATTTTTTTTTATAAAAAATTTGGCACAGTTCAAAATCGTGGCAAAAGTGTATCATATTTTGGCACGATTTTGAACTGTGCCAAATTTTTTTAAACTGTTCTGAATCTGGCACAGTTAAAAACTGTGCCAAAAGTGTGCCAGAAATATCAAATTTTGGCACGGTTTAAAAGTGTGCCAGAAGTGTTCCTATTTGCCCAAATCTGGCACAGTTAAAAACTGTGCCAAAAGTGTGCCAGAAATATCAAATTCTGGCACGGTTTAAAAGTGTGCCAGAAGTGTTCCTATTTGACCAAATCTGGCACACTTTTGAGCCGTGCCAGAAAAAAATTGCCATTTTGGAACACCTGATTCTGGCACAGTTCAAAACCGTGCCAGATTTGATCTGGCACAGTTTTAAACCGTGCCAGATTCCTATTTTTGGTGTAGTGTGTATATATATATATATATATTAAAAATATTAATCGGATCGAATTATTAATGGATCGGAGTATATGAATCCAAATTCACTCCATTTAATAAACGGGTTATCGGGTAATCGAATTTTAGGCATGATCCATATTCGTTTAAATGGATCAGATTCGGATTCGGATTAGGATAAAATTCGACCCATTGACAGGCCTATGCTGGTGGTATTGGTGTACTCAAGCAAAAAGGCTGCCAACTTTGGGTGCTCACCGTCAGGAAGGTGCTCTCTCACCCTCCAAGCTTTTAACAGATTGGCAACGTTGATATCTTAAAGGGAGGGATCCTTGTTTTTCTCGTGAGCTATTTAAAGATAAACGAGAAGAGAAATTAGCAACAACAAATGATAAACAGAATGTATGCTATTAGAAAATAAGTGTTAACCTATGTGATCATCCCCCAGTCAGGGCACATAAACCCTGTATATTCTTCACCTTCAGGGAGCGGTGGATTTTGCCAATTTCTAGAAATGACCGTTGATCCCAATATCCTTTCTTGGAATTAGGGAGATTTATTACAAATAGTCTCTCAGCCTTCTTCGCCTTCAAGTAGAGGAAGCCATTAGAAGTATGAGACCAAGCATAATAATATCTGATCTTTTTGATGCCTAGGTTGGTCCCATAAAGCTCATTCATACAGTTACCCAGATTGACTATTCGTCAAGTGGGGGGCACATTGAGCAGGGACCATCCAAAAAATTTAAAAAATAAATAATCTGGGTGAAATTTCAAACCCCCTTTGATGTCTCTGACATCTTGGCATGGTGGCACATTCGATTAGGGCTGGAAATTTTTGACACGATAACCCGTTTATGGTAATAACCCGAAATTACCCGAAATTGACACGATTAACTTATATAGATTTAAGAATATCCAAAACTTATACTCAACTAAAAATCAACATGACCCTAAAATGACACGACAAACCCAAATTGCCACCCCTACATTCGATGCTCACCCAAGAAGGAATAGAGTAGGTCTTTCTAAATTCATCAACACTTTTTCCATGGATGATCGACATTTTTAGAGAATAAAACTATCACTACTGAAGATAAACAAAAAGGGAAAAGAAGACGAAAGCTGCGAAAGTAAGAAATGAGGACGAAGACATACAAATGTGAAGAATTACAAAGGAGAAAGCTCTGCAGTTTTGATAGTAGAAGACTTGGGAGCAAAGTGATGGTTTGGAGTTGATGCAACACAGTTTGAAACCCCGTGCACAATCATAAGGCGCGATACCCAAGGAGATTTTGGCGCTTCACTTCTTCATCGGACGAGCATACTCCTGGAACTCCTACTTAATTATAAGTTTGCCTTACCGATTTAAATTCATGCAAACAGATCAAGACTATTTGGGCCCAAAATAATGATAAAACCTATTGGCCCAACCAACCTTATCCCAAAATTTTTAGGACAAATTGTGGTGACCTAAATTATTAGTTGGGCCTAATTGAGACTGTAAGGACAATTTGTCCATCTTTTATGTATATGTTATGTCATACGCCGTTACAAGATTGATGGTTGAAAAGATCACATCGTCATCAATGAAATCCGAAATCCGAAGATCTAAAGAAGAAGGAATTTGGGAATCAGACCTGACCGGACCGATCCGGATCAGATAAAAGAACCGATCCGGTTCACCGGACCGATTCGGCTAAAGGGACCGGACCGATCCGCTTGCTGAGTTGAGACCAATACACCCCGGATCCATAACAAACCGATGAAGGCAAAAAGGCCGAACCGATCCGATGCCAACCGGATGGATCCGGTTTCAGAAAAAGAATCGATCCGAGTTTACTGGACCGATCCGCCTAAGGGACCGGACCGATCCGACGAGGATAATCTCAACCAGATCGTGTTGCAGATTTTTTAGGGTTTTGACTCCTTATTTAAACCACGATCAGTAGTTGGTTTTCTTAAGACTTTCCCATGATTTTCAGAGCATATCAACCCTAAAGTCTTCACCTATTGAGTCCTATGATTCTAGGTTTTCAGATTCACACATCTTCCATATCTAGGTGAATCAAAGTTTGGTAACCCAAAGAACACCATTGCTGTTGTTCAACCCTTGTGAAGTGGACCGCTTCTTCCTCTTCATTGCAGCCCTACTGGAAAGGGATATTCCAGCCACGACTACAGAATCAGATACCGGAGGGTAATTCTTAGTCAACCTGTATTTCATTGTAATCCGATTGTAAACCGTCTTTTATAAATTATAGTGATATACAAATGGTTTTGCCCCTGTGGGGGATTTTTCCTTAACTTTGTGTGTTGAATAATTCTTGCATGATTTCATATTGTTTCAATCACACCTAGTTGCATGCTTAGGGTTAATTTGGGTTAAAATTGGTATTTATTATATTATTTCTTAATTGAACGCAAGCGCCAACTCTTTCAAATTGGTATCAGAGCAGGTTACACTAATCTATCGCGTATTCCTATTTTCTGCAAAATTTTTCTAAGATATCAATTTTCTGAAAAAATTGATTTTTGAAAAAGTGCGTGTTCAAATGGAGAAGTCATATTATAAAATGCCTATTTTTGACGGGTCAAATTATGCTTATTGGAAAGCCCGTATGAGGTCGGCTTTAAAAGCCATTGATGAACGTGTATGGATTCTGGTTGAACGAGGGTGGACTCCTCCCACCGTGACTGTTGATAATGTGACCAACTTGAAACCTGACATTACTTGGTCTGATGAAGAAATTAAATGGTCATCTTTTAATTCTAAGGGTCTAAGTGCTATCTCTGGGTCTGTCACACCTGATGAGTTCAAACGCATAATGACGTGTACCACGTCAAAAGAGGCATGGGATGTTTTACAACTCACCCATGAAGGAACTAATGCTGTGAAAGAGTCTAAGTTGCAAAACTTGACAACTCAATTTGAAACAATCACCATGCATGATTCTGAATGCTTTGATGAATTCTATGTTAGACTTTCTGACATTGTGAATACTAGTTTTAATCTTGGTGAACAAATTCCAAATGCTAGAGTTGTTAAAAAGATTCTTCGTTCTTTGCCTAAGCGTTTTATCCCTAAAGTCACTGTGCTAAATTCTATGGGTAATTTAAATACGCTAAAATTGGAAGAACTCGTAGGAGACTTGAAAACTTATGAAATTGATATGTTCCCTAAAAATGCTAAATCTAAAGATAAGGGAATTGCACTTAAAGCCCAAGAGAGAAGGAGTGAGGGGTCAGCTAGAAAGAGAGTAGAGTCATCTAGAAAGAGAGAGACTGACACGTCGGATTCTGAGTGCGATTTTGACTTAGATGATTTGGCTCTTTTTGCAAAAAATTTCAAGAGGATTCTCAAATTTAAGAAAAATGGCAATTTTAAAGATAAAAGGAAATTTGAGAAAAATAAGTTTGAAAAGAAAAATGAAAAAGATTCCAAAAATCCTCCTCTGAAAGAAAGTGAGAGATGTTTTGAGTGCGACGGTAAGGGACACAGAGCGTTTGAGTGTGCCACTCGTCTGAATAGGTAAAAGGGTAAAGCTGTCCTAAATGCTACCCTTAGTGACGACAGTGAGGTCGAGTCGGTGGACTCGGGAGATGAGTCACCGCATGAGCATAACTTCACCGCGTTCATGGCTAGTCATGTGAATACTCCTAGTTCTCCTCACGACGATAAGGATGATGCTTCACAGGGACACCTCGACAATGAGAGCGAAGAAAGTGAGGGAGAGGAGGAAGGTAGTGAGGACGAGAGTAACCTTCAACGCGCCTACGCCGAGTTATATAATGAGTCTTTCAAAACTAAAAAACGTAACAAGGCGTTAGTTCTTAGGATCACCGCGTTAGAAGAAGAGTTAGAAGAGACGAGAGAGAGAGAGTCCTCCACCTGCACCGCCATGAGAGAGAGAGAGTCTGCCTGGGTTAGTAAAGAGAATTTTCTTAGAGAGAGAGAGAGCAGTTTTGAGAAAGAGAAAGTGGACTTGACTAAACAAGTGGCTAGCCTTACTAGTGAGCTCCATTCCTCCATAGAGACTCGGAAGAAACTTGAAGCCCTTGTTGCTCAGCTTACTCATGACCTTGAGAGAGCTAGGAAAGTCAAGGTACAAATCGAGGACAGATCTGGGAAGATGGGAAAGATGCTCCTCGGTCCCGCTTTAGGTTTTGGCGACAGGCAAGGAATTTGTTTTGATGGTGCCTCCACGTCTCAAATTGCACCGGGACCAATTCCTGAGTTTACTATGACTCCTTATGGCCGTCATAAAAAACCAAGAAGGAGAGTTCGACCAAGAAAAGCAAACCAAGGTCCTCCTAATACTGTGCCCTTTTGCTCCCATTGCAAAAGAAATGGACACCTTAGGGAGTTTTGCTATAGATTTGGTCGGACACGACGTACTTTTGCTCCTCCACATCATACTGATGAGTTTTCTAGTCTGAGAGAGCAAGTTGAGTTTCTAGCCTCCACATCACAGAGTTTGATGGAGGAATTCAGACGAATGTCCTCACCGTCAATGAAAGCTTCCCGCATTCCGGCTAAAACAAACAACAACAACGGTAAACAAAAGGTTACCTATTCTTGGGTTCCTAAGAAAGAGAAAAAGGCCCTTGTTGTTCATGTTGCTCTCAAAGCACATAATACCTCTCAGTGGTATTTTGACAGTGGATGCTCCAGACACATGACAGGTGATGTCTCCCTTTTTACTCAGATTGAGGATTATGATGATGGGAGAGTTACTTTTGGAGATGGGAGTAAATCTAGCATTGTAGGACGAGGTACTGTAGAGTTACCAGGACTTCCTAAGCTAGAAAATGTCTTGTACGTCAAAGGTTTAAAAGTAAACCTTCTCAGCATCAGCCAGCTGTGCGACGATGACTTTGCAGTAAAGTTTGACCGGGAAGCTTGTAAGGTCTATAATCAAGCTGGTAAATTTTTAGTGCAAGGGGTGAGGACAGAGGATAACTGTTATGGGACTGAGCCCAAATCCTCACTTGTCTGCAACAGCGCCACGATCACTCCTATGGATCTGTGGCACCAACGTCTAGGTCACGTGAACGTTAGAGAATTATCCCGTTTAGCTAAAAAGGACCTAGTACGTGGATTACCGTCACTTGGAAAGCCAACTTCCATGATTTGTGGACCCTGTCAGTTGGGAAAGCAAATCCGTAGACCACATAGGAAGTTGAATTCCATTACCACCTCACGTGTTCTTGAGTTGATTCACATGGATCTTATGGGTCCTACTCGCACGGAGAGTCTAGGTGGTAAGAGATACATTCTCGTGATGGTGGACGATTTATCCAGGTACTCCATTGTAGGTTTTCTGAGAGAGAAATCCGATGCTGTAGAATTTTTAACGACCAAGTGCCGTGTCCTGCAAAATCAACACGGTGTCACTATTAACAGAATACGTAGTGACAACGGCACTGAATTTAAGGAAGCAAAGGTTGATTTGTACTGTGATAGCCTTGGGATCAAACATGAGTTTTCTGCTGTGAGAACTCCTCAGCAAAATGGGATTGTTGAGAGAAAGAATAGAACGATCCAAGAAATGGCTAGATCAATGCTTCAAGGTCGTAAAGTTTCTAGGAGATTTTGGGCAGAGGCAGTGTCTACTGCATGCCACACGGTGAATAGGGTGTATCTGCGTCCACACACACTTCACACTCCTTATGAGTTGTGGACTGGCAAGAAGCCCAACCTGGCGTATTTTTGTGTTTTTGGGAGTAAATGCTACATCCTACGGGACATAGAGCAATTAGGAAAGTTTGACTCCCGGAGCGATGAGGGAATATTTCTAGGATATTCATCGAATAGTAGAGCATACCGGGTTTTTAACCTGAAGAGCTCTAAGGTTATGGAATCAATAAACGTCACCGTGCAAGATGATGAACCTCCGACGGTTATTGATCCCAACCTTCAGTGTGAGGATGAGGACTGTTCTGACAGTGATTTTCCTGTTCCTCTCCCACACTCTGTGGACCCTATTCCTGTGTTAGGGGACACACCTGCTTGGGTTCGCAAGAGTCATTATCCTTCAGCCATTGTTGGCGATCCCACTCTAGGGGTCAAGACTCGTGCTGAACTAGAGAACGTTGTTAGTCATCATTGGTACACGTCCAAAGTCGAACCCAAGAACCACAAAGAAGCACTCAAAGATGAACACTGGATATCTGCTATGCAGGATGAGTTGCTTCAGTTTAAGAAGAACAATGTCTGGGAACTTGTCCCCCGACCTAGTGATACTAATGTTATTGGTACCCGGTGGATTTTCAAGAATAAAATGGATGAAAATGGTACCATAACCAGAAATAAGGCTAGGTTGGTCGCTCAAGGCTACACACATATAGAGGGTGTAGACTTTAGGGAGACATTTGCTCCTGTTGCGAGGCTTGATTCCGTCCGTCTTCTGCACGCCATCGCATGTCATCTGCGCTTCAAGGTGTATCAGATGGATGTCAAGAGTGCCTTTCTGAATGGCATTCTACAGAAGGAGGTTTATGTGGAACAACCAAAAGGGTTTGAAGACCCTCATCACCCTGAGCACGTCTACTATCTGAGGAAAGCCTTGTATGGTTTGAAGCAAGCACCCCGTGCTTGGTACGAGAGGCTTACTTCCTATCTCTTAGCTCGTGGCTTCAAGAGAGGGGGAGTAGATATGACGTTGTTCGTCAGGAGAGATGACGGTACTATTTTGGTTGTCCAGGTCTATGTGGACGACATAGTCTTTGGATCCACTTGCTCCCATCATGCTCACCACTTTGAGGAGGAGATGAAAAGTGAGTTTGAGATGAGCATGGTTGGTGAGCTTACATTCTTCCTTGGTCTCCAGGTTCGTCAGCTAGAGGATGGGATGTTCATCTCTCAATCCAAGTATGCTAGAGACCTAGTGAAGAAATTTGGTTTAGACTCCGCTAAGCATGCTCGTACACCTATGAGTACCACTACCAAGATTAGTAAGGACACTTCAGGCAAGGACGTAGAGCAAACCTTGTATCGGAGTATGATAGGCAGTCTTCTCTATTTGACTGCTAGTCGTTCCGACATTGCCTTTAGTGTTGGAGTCTGTGCGCGTTATCAGGCGTCTCCTAAAGAGTCACACTTACTCGCTCTAAAACGTATTATCAAATACGTGAGTGGGACTCTCTCATACGGTATTTGGTATTCCTTTGATACCGATGACCGTTTGTCCGCCTATTCGGATACCGATTGGGCTGGGGACGTAGATGGTTGTAGGAGCACTTCTGGTGGATGTTTCTACTTTGGTTCTGCTCTTATCTCTTGGTTGAGCAAGAAGCAAAACTCCATCTCTTTGTCCACTGCGGAGGCTGAGTACATCGCCGCCGGGAGTTGTTGCATGCAACTCATGTGGATGAAGCAAATGTTGGAGGATTATGGGATTTCACAGGACACCATGACCATTTCCTGTGATAACACGAGCGCGATACACATATCCCGCAATCCTGTCCAACATTCGCGCACAAAGCACATCAGGTTGCGCGAGCACTTTATACGTCAGTTAGTTGAGGAGAAGGTCGTAACCCTGAGTTTTGTTCCTACCGATCGTCAGTTAGCCGATATTTTCACGAAACCTTTAGATGCCCTTAGATTTGAGAGTCTTAGGAAATCTTTAGGGATTTGCACAGTTGACTGAGGGGTTGGTCTATGTCTAGAATAGGATGCTTCTTCATGTTCATATCATATGGTTCCTATTGCTAGTCTGTTTATATGTACTATTCTTTGTTGTACAGCTTTTCTTTACTCTTTTTGCTGTTTATATTGCTTTTGAAAAATACAAAAAGATTTTATTTTGATAAAATTTTTGAAAAATTCAAAAAGAGATTCGCCTTTTATGGATGAGCATTTAAGATAGCCAAGTCACAACTTCATTCCATTTATCCATGTGACTGTTTTATAGAGATTTGAGAGGCTACATCATTTCATCCATGTGCTTAACATTGATTGGAGTCCTTGAGATGTAATCAGTGATATTTCCTACATGCTTGACTCCTATATCCTTTATTGCACACATGCACGGCTATATTTGATTGTTGCACTTGTCAATCTCATGTTGGCTTGAGTGTTTCCATCTCAATCCTGTCTATACAATGTATAAAATGCGATAAAACTTGACAAGATTGGATTGCATGTAAAACCGTTTTAGTGAGACTGTGTGTATATTTTCATAACGGGGAGGGGCTGCGAAAGTTGATTTTATCCTTTGCGCAAAAGCCACCGTTAAAAAGGACCTAAAAAATGGAGGTATTGTAATATCCGAGGTCCTAAGAGGTTACAAGAGCCCGAAAAATTTATAAGGCAATAAAAAGCATTTCATGCCAAATATGGGCCATTTAGGTTTCACCATCAATTCTCCAAAGTTTGAGAATTTAGTATTCCTCTATTCAAAATATAAATCTGAGGGAGTTTGGTTGGAGATTGAAAAACGGGTTTGCACTTCCTTGAAAGTCCTGAAAAAGCATGAAAATCATTTTGGACGTTATTGGTGTAGAAATCACTTTGAGCTTTGATTTGTAGATTTGATATAGTCAATGTCTTATATTTCCAATCTTTTACAACAAAGGAAGCTTTTGAGTTCATTCGTTAGGAATATCCAATATTCATCGTGCACATATGTCATGTTTGTATGCATTGATTTTCCTATCGAATTTTGATCACACCCATTCATTAACGCTATCACCGACTTGGTTGTTTTATGTTCATTCATGGTATGATTTTATGCCTTGTGTCACCCCGGTACTTGATTGCTTGATTTATTTCTCTCATTTGTTTATTTGGGGACATCATAAAAAGGGGGAGAATGAATTATCTGATTATGGGGGAGTTTTGAAATTTTGAGTTTGCTCATAAATTGGTATCTATATTTATCTCATTTCAAACCCGATATGTCACTTGGTATTTGCTTTATCTCATGTGTGTAGGTACATCCTTGATAATCCCATGATACACACTCTGATGAGAAAATAGTGAAGATTCCTGAAGAATTGAAGAACAAACGATGCAGCCTTAGTCATATGTACCTCTTTCAGTTTTGGGTTCATGGGAGGGTAGATTTGTATAGGCATTATTCATACTTGATAATTCGAATTTTTTATGTTTGTTCCGGCATAGACATAGGGGGAGATTTGTAAGGACAATTTGTCCATCTTTTATGTATATGTTATGTCATACGCCGTTACAAGATTGATGGTTGAAAAGATCACATCGTCATCAACGAAATCCGAAATCCGAAGATCAAAAGAAGAAGGAATTTGGGAATCAAACCTGACCGGACCGATCCGGATCAGATAAAAGAACCGATCCGGTTCACCGGACCGATCCGACTAAAGGGACCGGACCGATCCGCTTGCTGAGTTGAGACCAGTACACCCCGGATCCATAACGAACCGATGAAGGCAAAAAGGCCGAACCGATCCGATGCCAACCGGATGGATCCGGTTTCAGAAAAAGAATCGATCCGAGTTTACCGGACCGATCCGCCTAAGGGACCGGACCGATCCGACGAGGATAATCTCAACCAGATCGTGTTGCAGATTTTTTAGGGTTTTGACTCCTTATTTAAACCACGATCAGTAGTTGGTTTTCTTAAGACTTTCCCACGATTTTTAGAGCATATAAACCCTAAAGTATTCACCTATTGAGTCCTATGATTCTAGGTTTTCAGATTCACACATCTTCCATATCTAGGTGAATCAAAGTTTGGTAACCCAAAGAACACCATTGTTGTTGTTCAACCCTTGTGAAGTGGACCGCTTCTTCCTCTTCATTGCAACCCTACTGGAAAGGGATATTCCAGCCGCGACTACAGAATCCGATACCCGAGGGTAATTCTTAGTCAACCTGTATTTCATTGTAATCCGATTGTAAACCGTCTTTTACAAATTATAGTGATATACAAATGGTTTTGCCCCTGTGGGGGATTTTTCCTTAACTTTGTGTGTTGAATAATTCTTGCATGATTTCATATTGTTTCAATCACACCTAGTTGCATGCTTAGGGTTAATTTGGGTTAAAATTGGTATTTATTATATTATTTCTTAATTGAACGCAAGCGCCAACTCTTTCAGAGACTGATCGACCAAGCCCAGCAGTATGAGAGGCATGCCCGATCCAACTCCTCAAAGAGGTCAGCATAAGTATTTGTTACGTGGATAAATGCAAACACATATCACTTATATATTGATAGGCTCAAGTTGGTTACCTATAATATCGGATGAGGTATTCTAGAGTCACCATATGAGCCAATAACAAGTTGGGAGAATTCCTTAAATAACTCAACCACAACGATTTTACACCTCTATAAATATAACCACACCCGAGGGCTAAGGGGATGTAGTTTTGAAACTTTGAGAGAACTTAATAAAATACAGTGACCTTTCCTTGGACATAGGAAATTTGCTGAACCACATATATTCTTGTGTTGTGTGATTGGCATCTTATTTTCATTCTTTTATTACTTTTTGGAATCCTTTTAATTGTGATTAGTTTGTACTCACAGCTGCCATCAGGCCTAAATAAGAGAAAAAAGAAGATAAAGTGGTCATAACTTAGGCGACCAAAGATGGGTCTACTCTTTCCAAGTATTACATAAAGCAAGAAAGATGTAGGGTGGAACAAATATGGGTTGCCCTCACAGATATAGTCATGGAACTGCTACAAGAAGTCACGTTCGATGACTCGCACCCAGAGAAGAAATTTATGATAAAAAGATCACTTAACAATCACGAAAAGGAATAATTGATATATTTTACCAAAGAGAATCAAGATGTATGTACTTGGCAGCCTTATGACACGCCTAGGATAAATCCCGAAGTCATGTGCCACTGACTTCATGTATACCCAAAATTCCTATTGATCACACATAAGGCGAGTTGAACAACCACCGAAAAGGCAAAAATTATGGAATAAGAAATGAGAAAAATTATGAGGATAAGGCCATTAAAGAAGTTCAGTTACTAAAATGGATATCTAACCCAAGTGCCATTAAAAAGAGTAATGAAAAATGGAGAGTATGTATAAACTTCACCAATCTGAACAAATCCTATCCCAAAGACAACTTTCCTTTGCCAAAAATTAACCAGTTGGTCAATGCTATAGGCGACCACGAACGAATGAGTTTCCTGGATGCTTACTCAAGGTATTATCAAATCCCTATGTTCTGAACTGACCAGGAGATCTTCAGTCATTACAATCCCCAAATTGTACTTCTATACAGTCATGCCGTTTGGGTTCAAGAACGTTGGAGTAACTTACCAACATTTTCACTAAGATGTTTAAACATCTTTTGAGTGACACAATGAAAGTTTATATAGATGGCATGCTCGTGAAAAGCAAGAGCAAAAATAATTATCTACAATAATTGATGGAGATATTTGAGGTCCTTTGGTACTATAGGATGGAGATCAAATCAACCAATGCTCTTTTAGAGTAAAGTATAAGAAATTACTGGGATACCTAGTAAGTCAAAGGGGAATCAAGTCCAATCCCGACCAGATTGAGGTGATCAACATTGTTAATTCACCCAAAACAGTCAAATATGTTCAAAAATTGACTAGAATATTGGCAATGCTCAACCGCTTCATCTTAATCATTAAATAAGTGTCGACTATTCTTCCAGCTTTTAATAAAGAGAAGGGCATTGCCTGGAATGAAAAATGCTAAAAGGCACTCGAAAAAATAAACACTAAACCAATTAGGCGAATGATCGCGAATTTGGGTTGTGACAAATTTAGCATGACCAAAATTATTGGTCATATACCATGTCCCTGACCAAGAGAAATGGTCACGGACCACTACGTCAGGGAATACGGTCACGAATAAAGTCCATGACACATTGGTTATAGACCTAATCCCTGACCCAAGCATGGATATACGGTAGCTTGGTCACGGCCCATAGCCATGATTGATTTTTATCCCTCAAGAAGGTGATCACGACCCAAAGCTGTGATTGATTTTACACCTCACGATTGTGGTCACGGTCGAAAGTCGTGACTACATTTTACTCACTCATAATGGTGGTCATGGCCCATAGCCGTGACCAACCAAAATACCCGTTGCAGTGTGGTCACGGACTCCAAATGAGATAACATGTATCATGAAAAAATAAAATATGGTCACAGACTAGATCCGTGACCATATTTAAAGGAAAAAAAATATGGTCCTATTCTCAAATTGAGAGTCCCACGACTGTGCGGTCGATTGCTACGGGTTAAGTTAGACGCACATGAGGTGTTCGTGGTGCCCACGACGCTATTGGGGGGGGGGGGGGGTTAGTAGCGTCCACCCCCTCGCGGCATATTTTCAACCCTAAGTATTCCTAATTTCAAATTCGGATCCTATTCTCAAACCTGGAGTCTCGCGACTGGTGGCTATGTGTTATGTTGGAAGTGCACAAGGTATTCATGGCGCCCGCGGTGCCGTTTGGTTAGGTTGGTAATGTCCTCCCACTCGGGACATGTTTCAAACCTAAGTGTTCCTACTTTCAAATCCGATTACTATTCTCAAACTGAAGTCCCCCGACTGTGCGGTCATTTGCTACATATTACGTTGGATGCACACGAGGTGTTCGTGGTGCTGTTTAGGAGGGGGTTGCTTCATAGAAGTAGACTAAAATTAGTTTTTCCTGTTTTAAAGAGAATCATGTATGAACATAATGTTTGCATTATTTTATATATTGCTGATGTCTT
Source organism: Sambucus nigra (assembly GCA_949130495.1). NCBI lineage: Eukaryota > Viridiplantae > Streptophyta > Magnoliopsida > Dipsacales > Adoxaceae > Sambucus > Sambucus nigra. The sequence continues at coordinate 577,370,886 of OX422208.1, read as the reverse complement.
TTATTCAGCTCAGAAGGTGTTCTGGTGTGTAGAGTACGACTCATACACAAAGGATCAGATCACTAATTTTTTTAGAATATAAGTTTTATCATTCACAGTCTTAGATGGAACTTGACACACCATCACTAGGGCTGTAGCACAATATTTTAGCAGGTCTATCTTGATTTCGGAAAACTGTATAGTTTCAACTTATTATGCTAGTACACTTTATGTGAGTTGAATGGGACCACGTTGAGGTCATTATCTTTATACAGATTTTATAAGACAATATAAACCTCGTGATTATTAGGTTCTTAATCCATGTATAATTGATGGACACATGCACTAGTTATTTATTGCTTTGACCATTCGGGTGAGATTCATTGTTGGACCAATAATCTTGATAGAGGTCGTTGAAAATCCCTTTTGGGCACTCTGCAAACCGAAAGGTCTGAGTTAGAAAATCAGAGACATCATAAATTCAGAGGTATAACTTGTTGAAATAATAAAGCAACTTACGGAGCTCAGTCAGAGGACTCCCCCCAAGGCCAGTTCCAGAGAGATAGTATGGGGTCATCAGATGCTCTTACTTAACTAACAGACCATTATCCCCCTGATCCTGAAGGTCTTTGACATTTTAGAGATTATTTTGTCTTAGCCCAGGGTCGGCCCTAGCAGCCATTGCCACCTTTCCCCATCTCAGGGGCATCCTCGGCTCTAAGGATGAAGAGGGGACACAGGTGCCAATTTCCCATGACCCTGAGACGAAAAAGTATCGTGGTTTCCAATTATGATTTGAAGTTTGGGTAACCTGCAACATCTTCTTATTTGACTTCTGAGGGGACTCGGCTCTAAGTTTGGATTTTCAACGACCTTTCGGACACATGCACTTGTAGGGTTTGTATTGTATGGTGAAAGTATTTTAAGGATAGAATCCACATATCGGTATAGAGACTGGTGATACCCCCTTGAGATGCTTATAAGTTTTGTATGTGTCAAACCCTACAAGTGGATTATGTTGACCCGACACTACAAATAAGTTAACTTGGATTGCTTAAGGGCTTAAAGAATTGAATCAAATAAATTATAAGTAATTTATTTTATTAACGTGTATCTGTAACCTTAACGTGGGGAGAATTAAGTAATTAATAATGAGAAGCTCAAAATAAAATTTTGAGTTAAGGAGTAGAGTTGAAATTTATGATTATTTAGTGGTATTAATTATAATTAAGGGACTGAGATTAGGATCCAGGAAGGATTAGATTTTCTCAAGCCCATTAGGAGCCACATCCTTATCTCTCTTTAGGGTCCCAATTGTAGCCTATATATATGCACCTAAGCCTCATTATTTCTTAAGCTAGTTGTCACTCTTTGATACTCAAAAGATACAAATTCGGACTTGTGAGAAAGAGTGACAACATATAGGAAAGAGGAGAAGAAAAGGTGGTCACGAAGGAAGAGCCCACACTCTGCTCATGACTGTCCATATCAAGAATACAGTAGAAGACCGTGGGGTACATCCGGCCTGAGTTCTTGATAAATTGTCATTACATACGGTTTGTGCTATGACGAGATCAATTAAAAAATATATTAAAGGTAAATCCTTATTCCGCTTTATAGGATTTTGCGTATTTGTAATTTTTTTTGTAGTTCAATCTATACGCATTTTCAATAGACCCTTGGACTTTCGCTTAATTAATTGGTATCAAAGCCCTCTTGATACCACGTACATGTTGAATTCGACCATGTGCCAAATTAAAATAATCATATACGTGCATAGATGTTGGGTAGAATATATATCTATGATAACTTTTATTTTGAAGCGATCTATTCCCACTATTATGGTCATGTATTTATAATTTAATTTTATGTGATTGGATCCCACAATGGTTTATTCGTGGTTATTTTTTTATATTGGATTAATGTAATAATGATATACAATGTGAACTCCTTCATGGAGGCATAGGACATGTGTAAATTGTTACTGTTTTGATCGTGATTGTCAACGGAGGAGTGTGAAACTGGATTGGTGATCGGAGGCAGTTTTTGACATAGAAATCAATTTCGACAGTGATCAGTGCTTGGAGGCAGGGGAGATGCCCCTAGACCTCCGAAGATCTTCTTCTCACTAGTAGTCAAAATGAAAGCAGTCGGGGGGATAAAAATTTTGTATGTTATAGGATCATTATTAACCACAGTTTCTTCTTAATTTCATATCCTGTAGATTCTAGCAGGAACACTCTCCATCTTTTATATGAGATCCACCCAGACATGTTCCTATCAGGCGCTCTACAACATTCTTCTATGTGTGCATTACATCAATTACATGCCTTACAAGATCATCTTTCTAATACGACATGTAAAAAATATTGATCTTTTGGACCATGTCTTCGCTTTACTATGATCATTCAGATCCTTCCTAGCTTTACGCTTCAAGTTTACAAACTGAGGGTTTTTGTTTATGTACATATTCCCTTGAGTCACAATTGTCTCCTTCTTCTCGATCTACTGGCTAGAAATGCGAGCAGGTGGCATCATGCGCTAGTGATCGACATGCAAAAAGTTAGACTAGTCGTTCCTAAAAGGGTGACTAGTCGGAAAAAATCTATAATGACCCATATAACTCATCTTACCGCTATGATATAGCCAATTGGATTTGAAGAATATGACCGTGTGATAAGTGATTAAATTCGTAAATTTCTCTTTTGGCACACTTATTTAATTAAAGTCTATTTTTAAACCAAATTAATTCAGCTCCTAAACATGCAACTACGTGTGTGCGTGTATCAACTCATAAATAAATAAAGCATGCGACACAAATTTCAGGAAAAATCCCCGCAGGACAAAACCCTTTATTTCTAGAACTTTGAAAAGTTTACAAGACCATTGACTTACATACCATCTTGCTTTCGCCCACAAGAGTAACACACGGTGTCTTCGTCAAACCTCCAAAGTAACGGCTAGAAATCAGCAGTGGTTAACTTCAGACATAGCTATACCACAAGGACGTGCAGTCCAGATACGCAGTCTAAGATCTTTACAAGGACTCCCTCCACAATAGCACGCAGCTCTCCAGTTGTAGAGTTCTCCCCACAAAGAATTAAAAAAAGCAAAGTGTGTTCTTGAACACCAAAACAATTCACCAAATCATATGGGATTTTTGTGAATTGAAAACAAAAAGGATGAAAATCCTAAAAGAAGAAGTCAAAAAGAATTCTGCAGATTCACAGTTTTCTGTCTTTCAAAACGCTGGGACTTCTTAATGAAAACGAAACCATTTAATAAGTATTTATAGAAAAATGCACCGCCTCAGTCGTTCGAACGAAAATGGGATCTCGCTCGAATGAAGTACACGTATCGTTTGAACGACATCGCGCGACATCTCCATGTCGCTCGAACGAGATGAGATCTTGCTTGAGAGACCTGGGCGTCAAAATCGAGGAACACTACAGGACTTAGAAAAATTACTCATTCTCAAATTTTGACGAAAAAAGTCCACTCCAACACTTAGAAAATATTTTGTAAAAATATCCCGAAGCTCTAAGTTTAAAGTTAAGGTATTTAAAACATAACCTTACCAAAGTAAACTTTGCGAAAGCTCTTTGATGATGAACCTTGATATATTAGGATCCGTCTTGATATAGATTGTCCTTGAACTTCTTCGACGGTTGTAACGGTATACGACATAATTAATTGTCACGGACATTTATAAAAATATGTCCTTACAAATCTCTCCTATGTCTATGCCGGTACATACATAAAAACATCCGAATTATCAAAAACCAAAATGCCTATACAAATCTACCCTCCCATGAATAAATTTGCAAGATCTCAAACTGTTCTTCAAAATCTTCACCTTCAAATCTCAAAGCTTTTCTCATCAGGGTGGGCAACATAATGATCTTCAATCTTTGTACCTACACACATGAGATAAAACAAAAAAATTTGTGACGCATCGAGTTTGAAATGATATGAGAATAAATCAATCAATCTAATCAAATCTCCTCCATAATGAAAAAACTCCCTCGTAACATGATAATTCTTTCTCCCCCTTTTTATGATGTCCCCAAATAGACAAATAAGAAGAAACAATCAAAACATGGAGTGTCACGATAAAATGCGTAGCAAATATGAATCAAACTACGCACATGCAAAGGAGTATCTCAAAAACATTCAAAAACTATATTTGATTTTTCAAAATTTTCGTAAAAAAATAAGATACCAAAAATCACACCATGGATTTTAAACTCAAACAACCAAGTCATGAAAACGGAATGTATGGGTGTGAACACATTCGATAGGTAAATAAACTCAATCAATCATATGTGCACGATGAATACGTGTACTCCTAACGAATGAACATCAAAAGTACCCTTAGGTGTAAAAATTGTTGAATTTAGATGACATCGTCTTATGCAAATTATCAAATCAAAGTCAAAGTGATTTCCACTCCAATAACATCCAAAACTATGTAACGCTTTTTCAAGACTTTCAAGTACATGAAAACCCATTTTAATTCTCCATCCAAACTCCCTCAAATATATTGTCTTTTAGAGGTGTATATACTAAATTCTCAAACTTTGGAGAATTGGTGCAAAACCTAAAGGCCCCCTTTTGGCATGAATTTCTTTTTATTGTCTTTAAATTTTTTCGGGCTCTTTTAAACCTCTTTGGACCCCGGATAATAAAATTCCTCAATTTTTTAGGTCCGATATAACGCTGGCTTAGTATTCGCAAAGGCCAAATGAACCTTTCGCAGCCCTTCCCCGTTTTCAAATAAAGCACACAAACTCACAAACGACTCTTACTGCACAACTTTCTTATCAAGTTTTATCGCGCTCGGTTCGTTTTAAGGACAATATTGAAGTGAAAACACCTAACCAACATGTGATAAGACAAGCACAATAATCAAAAAAATCCGTGCATGTGTGCAATAAAGGAAATCATGTGTCAAAAATGTAGGAAGTAACACTTAATTACATCTCAATGACTCCAAACATTATAAAGCACAAAGATGACATGATATATTGTCTCAAAATACTATCAAATAGTCACATGAAAAAAATGGAATGATGTTGTGACTCGGTCATCCTAAGTGTTCATCCATATAAGGTGCAAACAAAATACAAAACTCTTTTTGAATTTTTCAAAAATTTTATAAAAATAAAATCTTTTTGTATTTTTTAAAATTTTGCAAAAAACGGAAAGCATACAAAAATGAGACATACTAGCAATAGGCAAATAATGTCATCATGGAAAACATCATATGCTAGTAAACAAGTCAAACCTCAATCGTTAGGTGCAGAGGGGTTTTCCAAATATGGTGTCAACTTATGAAAAACCTCCATCAAATTTTGTGAAGTTTTGACCAAAAACTTAACTTGCTCGCCTAAATGTGCAAACTCTCTCATGTAGTCTCCAGGAGCATGTAAAGTATCATGTGTGGGTGCATGTGTAGCAAAAACACGTGTAGAAGTAAAATGTGATACATAACCCAACTTAAAGAAAAATTCCCTAAGGTGTCCTCTCCTTTTGCAATGGGAACAAACAAAAATAGGCCTAGGAACACCTCTCTCAAAAACTCTAGAACATGCTCTCCTAACGGGAAACAGAACACTAGGTGGATTAATTTTCAGACCATTGAATCTGTTACTAAAGTGGGAATTGGCTCGGGTGCGACAAAAGAAGTGGAAGCACCGTCATGACCTTTTCCTAGCCCATCAACTCTACCCTTATCGGAATTAAGAACCACCTTTTCAACCTTCTTAGGTGCATTCTCAAAATTGACTTTGACCTCCCTGGCACGTTCGAGATCACTCTCGAGTTGGGATACATGTGTCGTCAGACTAGACACCGTGTTGGTCAAATCACATTTTTTCTTTCTTAAAACCTCCTTCTCTCTCTCCAAATCTAACACTCGACGACCTAAATCCCTATTATACTTCTTTATTTTTAAGGTCTCAGTGTACAAATCTCTAAATGATTTTTGGAGCTCACTTTCATCTCCACTTTCACTCTCGCTTTCTCCTTCACTTGAAGCGCTCAAATCCTCACCATAGCATTTGTGTGCACTATTGTGGGACAAAGTGGGTGTGCTCACACGACTTGCTAAAAAAGCAACAAACTTCTCACCATTAGTCTCATCACCCTCACCTTCACTACTATCACTAAGTGTGGCGGGCATGGTAACTTTCTTTCCTTTCTTTCTAAGCCATGTAGGACACTCAAACGACTTATGCCCTTTAGAGCATCCCTTATGCATAGGGTAAATCTGAACTCAACTAATCAAAATATGCCCTAAGCAAAGTGTAGAAACTGCTGTGGGTATAACCAAATATACCTTAATAGCAGCAAAACGATGTCGTGTGGGTGGTAAATTGACAGCCTTGGGCGGAACATGGTGTTCCGCTTAAGGTTTGTCCAAAATTCTTATCTTATTATGTTTCGCCCCAAAATTTAATACCCCAAAATTATTATCTTATTTGAGAAGAGACAACATGTATTTATAAATAAAAAATAATCGTTGAGAAATGTAGCCGTTGGAAAAAAATAATAATAACACAAGTTATCTGTTTCTAGGATGTAAACATTTAGGGGTAGAAAGTGGAGTTTGAGAAGGTTAGGAAAATGGTAAGCGAACATGATGTTCCGTTTTAGGGGTTTTAATTTTTTTTTCTTGCGCGGAACTACATCTTTCGCTTTAGAGGGGCCCACTTAAAACCCACCAGTGTAATTCTATATTTGCTAAATTTTACCCTACCAAATTGTATATCTGACTATATGCGGTACCCATAACATACCTCAAAATTGTATATTTGACTATATGCGGTACCCATAAGGGATGCTCTTACCCCCATATTCAAAACAAGTCACGTTCTCAAAATCCTCCTCACACTCCTCATCTGATTCATTCTCCTTTTCCCTTTCACCGCTTTCTTTGGCATTTCCTTTCTTTTTATTTTTCTAAAAAAATCTCCTTTTATTGGAAGAATTTTCTTTAGAAATTTTGAGAAACTTTTTAAATTTTTTTGCAAATAAGGCCATATTATTAAAATCAAAATCTCCCTCAGAATCGGACTCACAAAATTTTTCTTTCTTTTTCTTAAAATGAGTCTTTAAAGCAATGCCTTCATCCTTAGCCTTAATTGTTTGGGGAAACATGTCAATCTCATAGGTTTGAAGATCTCCTACAAGTTCTTCCAACTTAAGTGATTTCGAATTTCCCAAAGAGTTTAAAACAGTGACTTTAGGAATAAAGCGTTTTGGGAGAGATCTCAAAATCTTTTTAACGACACGCGTGTTATTAATCGCCTCACCTAAATTAAAACTAGTGTTGACAATGTCCGACAAACGTGTATAAAATTCATCAAAATTTTCGGACTCTAACATAGTATTGGTCTCAAATTGGGTGGCAAGATTTTGCAATTTTGATTCTTTAACCGTATTTGTACCCTCATGTGTCAACTGGAGTACATCACATGCCTCTTTATACGTGGTGCACGCTATAATTCGGCGGAACTCATTGGGAGTGATGGCACCAGAAATAGCACTCAAACCACGTGAATTAAAATTAGACATTTTAAAATCATCTTCATTCTAGGCCGACACGGGTTTTAAAGAGGTGATATTTTCAAGGGTCACAGTGGGAGGAGTCCACCCTCTTTCACACAACAACCAAACACGTTCATTAATAGACTTTAATTATGATTTCATACGATCTTTTCAATAGGCATAATTAGACCCGTAAAAAATAGGCATCATATTATATGAGTGCTCCATTGGAAAAATTGTTATTTTTCATAAAAGTTACTTTTAAAAAGAAATCAATATCACACAAATTTTGTTAAACCCATCGGTTGATATTGCTTTTAAAAAGTTACTTTTAAAAAGAACTTTCTAATAACTCTGATTAGTACTTCAATTATCGAAATGGTTAAACCCATCGGTTGATATTGCAAGATGGATGTTGCACATTTCCTTTACAAATTTATGATGCTGTGCGTTTGATATTTGCCAGATAAGTGAATCAATCAGATCTCGAATCAAATTCTCACCCACCTTCCATCTAGCATTCCATATCACAACCTCTGCTATCCACGGTGTGGGTACCTCGATTTGTTACTTTGACCCAGACGAGTAGCCCAATTAAACACGACCTAAAGTCTAAAGGCCCGGCGCCTTAACCAATTCAGTTTTGACCCAGTCAGTTCCTAAAATCACTCTTCAGAGATACTTTAGGGATTGTGGGCTAACGTGAAGGAGTCCCACTCCTCCACTCTCCGAAATAACATGTATATATCAAACCCCTCGCCCGAGGCAAAGGACATGCAATTTGTAAACACTCCCCCGGAGTAAAGAATATTAAAATACTGAGAGCACCACCGTGGACGTAGGCTTTCTTGCCGAACCACATATATCTTTGTGTTGTGTGTGATTGTCGTTCCTTTAAGTTCTTTATTTATTCTGGTGATTGCCTTTGCTTGTTAATTTATGTTGAGTTTAATTGTCACCACAATTGTGGTCGTCTGTGGGAAACGTTTGGTCTCCTTTGAAAAAGTTTTCACCAAAAAGAATTTGGAAAGTCTGGACACAACAACAATGCCACTCAAACAGGGGATATTCAAGAGCAACCTGCCTCTCGTAGGATCAGATATGAAGTTCATCGTTCAAATTCTAGAGCGCGCCCAGAACGATAAGCTTCAGAGTAAAACCAAGGACCAGTCAGGTCCACAGAGGTCTCCAGGCTAATCGACGCCTATGAGGTGAGGCTCCAAGAATAAGAAGAGGCTACTCGTAAGCAAGAAGCCGAGAATGCTCATCTCAAAAGAAGATTAGAGAAAATAGAGAAAGAACTCCATCGTAGCACCAGGCAATGCCAGTGTCGCACTCCTAGCCCTCATACGAGCAAGTCTCGCAGCCGAGGAAGGAGACCTAGACGTGGATCTCAAATATTTGAGGAACATAGGTCAGATGATGGCTTGCTTGAGCAAGTGTAACCAACGCGCCGTTATAAGAGCCCAACTCGAGATAATGATGACATGCGGAATTTGGTCCGAAGAGAAATAGACCAGCACCCAGCACATCGGGGTGCCAGATTGACAAGAGAGCTAGCCAGGCGAGCTCTCAGGACCCAGATGAAATCCCCTTTCTCAAGGGAAATAGAAGAAGGAGAAGCCCCCAGTAATTTTGTAATTCTGAGGTTCAAGATCTACGATGGAAAGACTGACATTATTGACCATGTGAGGCAGTACAAGCAGGCCATGACCCTCTAGAACCACAAGGATGCATTAATGTGTCGGATCTTTCCCTCGAACTTGCATGATGTATCCTAGAATTGATTCGAAAGACTCCCTCAAAAATCCATCGGGAGCTTTGATTCCCTGGCAGAGCTCTTCACAGCTCGCTTTATCACTAGTAGCTCCCATCCGAAGAGGATGGATGCCTTATTAGCGATGAAGAAGATGCCTCAGGAAAGCCTCAGAGATTACGCGAAAAGATATGAGGAGTTATTCAATGAGGTCGAGGACTGCTCAGAGCAGGTCGATGTGGCATCCTTTAAAATTGTCCTACCCAACTCCTGTCTCTTGCACCAGTCCCTCACCAAGAAGGAGGCCACGACCATTGACGACCTAATGGATCGCATTAAAAAATACGCCAAGGTTGAGGATGTGACCCGCCTAAGTGCAGGGGAGAATGGTCGCGGCAAGTTCACTGGCAAGAGCAGCGATAAAGCTGAGAACCCAAAGAAAGGAAGCAAAAATGGGGGCAAAAGTGGCTCCAAGAGAGAAAATAAAAATGAAGCTTGAAAATCATTTCAGGCAGTGAACATGGTCTTTAAAGAACCAATCTACAAGATCCTAGCAAAGATCAAGGATGAGTCGTTCGTTAAGTGGGCCAGAAAGATGGGAGGAGATCCCTCGAAGAGGAACAACGCATTAAGATGTGCTTTCCACAAGGAAGGTGGGAACAAAACTGAGCACTGCAAAGCTCTCAAGTCTCTCCTTGAAGAGTTAGCCCAAACGGGGCACCTAAATGAATTTATGGAGAAAAATGTAGAAAAGGTTGCTGCTCACGGAGACCCGAGGCCCAACAACGTTCTCGAGGAGGAGGATGTCCATGAGTTCGCATTGATTTATGGGTCATCGAACCTTAAGCAGATTCAAGGAAACTCAACTCAGATGGAAGTTAAAAAGATTACGACGGTAATGCAAGCTTTTCAAATCGATCCAGCTAAAATGCAGGCAGGAAAGCGTCGGCGAGCAGATGATGTCGACTACAACAAACACATTGTCTTTACAGATGAAGATCTGGTGTGAGTAAGGACCCCACATCATGATGCCTTGATCATTACACTCAGGATAGCAAACTACGATGTCAACAAGTTACTCGTCGACTAGGGCAGCTCGTCCGAAGTAATGTATCTCGACCTATTCAGAAATTTAAAGTTAAGCATCGCCGACTTAAAGGAAGCCACTGTCCCTCTAGTCGGCTTCGCTGGTAAAGTGACCATCCTTTTGGGAAAGATTGTACTGCCAGTAAGGGCAGGAAACGTCTCCAATATGATCGAGTTTTTGGCGGTCAACATTGACTCACCCTACCAGTCCATCCTTCGCAGAGGGTGGCTACATGAGATGAAGGTTATCCCCTCCACCTACCACCAGAAACTAAAATATGTGATTGAGCGAGGAGTGATGGAGATCCATAGAGATCAAATGATGGTAAGAAAGTGCTTTATAGCAGCCATCCGCCCAAGGCTGGAGAGGAAGGTCGAGAAGGGCAAGGAGAAAGTTGAAGAACGGGAAGGTTTAATGCCTTCCAAATAGTAGCTAAAATATGAAAGACCTAGAGTGGAGGAGACCAGGATCCTCCCTTCTGAACGGGTCATTGAGAACCTGAAGGAGGTCGCAGCCGATGGCAGCAAGAAAGACAGGATGTTCTTGATCAAATCCTCTCTCACAGATCGAGAGAATAATGAACTAACAACACTTTTATGGAACAACTTGGATGTTTTCACATGGGAACCCTACGAGCTGCTCAGGATTGATCCCAGCGTGGTTTGTCATCGATTGCAGATTGGCCTGGCTTTCAAACTGATCGTGTAAAAAAGCACGAAGAACTGCACCCAAGAAGGTGAAGTCTGTGGAGAAGGAAGTGAAAAAGCTGTTAGATGTAGGATCCATACGGGAAGTTCAATTCCCTAAGTGGCTGTCCAACCCAGTTGTGGTACCAAAAAGCAATGGAAAATGGAGAGTTTGTATTGACTTCACTACCCTTAACAGGGCGTGCCCTAAGGACAATTTTTCTCTCCTAAAGATCGACCATCTGGTGGATTCCACAACAGCTCATGAAAGAATGAGTTTCCTGGACGCATACTCCGGGTACCACTAAATCCCTCTAAACGAGTCAGACCAAGATAAGACAACATTCATCACCACCGTCGGGTTGTATTATTACAAGGTCATGCCCTTTGGGCTAAAAAATGCAGGAAAAACCTACCAGCGGTTGGTCACCAAAATGTTTAAAGATCAAATGGGAGATACCATGGAGGTTTACATTGATGATATGCTCGTCAAGAGAAGACATAAAGAAGAACACCTCTCAGACTTATCAAGCACCTTCAAAATCCTAAGGAAATACCGAATGAATCTCAACGTAAGTAAGTGTTCCTTCGGTGTCCAGTCAGGAAAATTTCTCGGGTACTTGGTTAGCGAGAGAGGCATTGAGGCCATCAATAGGGTGAAGACCCCCCGTACGATAAGAGATGTGCAGAAGCTCACGGGGATGCTCGTCGCCCTAAATCTGTTCATCTCAAAGTCATCGAAAAAGTGCCAGCCATTCTTATAGTTATTGAAGAAAAGCAAAAATCTGGAGTGGAACGAGGATTGCTCGAAGGCATTGGAGGAGCTCAAAGCTTACCTCAGCACCCCACCCTTGCTCGTAATACCTCAAGAGAATGATTACCTGTACTTATACCTCACAGTTTCCAGCCACACTGTCAGCTCTGCACTGGTATGCGAATGAATGGGAATCCATCACCCAGTCTATTACGCGAGCAAGACTCTCTTAGACGCTAAACAACGATACCTACCACTTGATAAGCTCAACTTTGCATTCGTGGTAGCCTCGAGGGAAATGAAACATTAATTCAAATCTCACTCTATAATCGTCCTTACTTCCCATCCCCTTAAAGTAGTCCTGCGTAAAGCAGATCTGTTTGCTAGACTATCTAAGTGGTCAGTCAAGCTCGGGCGATTTGACATCCAGTTTCAGCAAATGAATGCAATCAAGGGACAGGTCCTCGTCGACTTCATCGCAGAATTTACAGGAGAATATCCATGTGACCAACTTCAGCCAGTTGGTCAAAGGGAGGACCACTCGGCGCAAGGAATTTGGCGACTGTTCATTGACAGAGCCTCCAATTCCAAAGGGGCGAGAGTGGGCATCGTGTTGGTTACCCCTGAAGGTGGAACCATCGAGCAAGGAATCAGGCTGGAATTTGAAGCCTCCAATAACGAAGCAGAGTATGAAGAATTAATAGCAGGATTACAGAAGGCACAGGTATTGGGGGTAAGATAACTCCAAGTATTCAGAGACTCACAACTTATCTCCAACTAGATAAGTGGAGACTTCAACGCGAGGGATGAGAGAATGGCGGCTTACCTCGCCAAAAAAAAAAATTAATGTCTAACTTCGAACAAGTCAGCGTCCAACAGTTTCCCAGAGGATAAAATAGCCATACTGACGCCCTAGCGGCCTTAAGCTTAGCGATCAATTAGGACTTGAAGAAAATAATTTTGGTCGACTTCCTCGCCTAGCCAAGCATCAAACAAATAAGCGAACTGCAAGACATAGGCCATGTTCTCCAGATTGAATCAGCCCCCAGCTGGATGGACCCCTTAAGGGATTATCTGAAAGATGGTGCCCTCCCAGACGATAAGAAGGCTGCTCATCAGATAAGAGTCAAAGTTGCTCGCTTTCACTTATCTCATGAGGGCAAACTGTATAAGAGATCTTTTAGCAATCCTTACCTCCAATGCATTCACCCGAAAGACGTCGAGCAAGTTCTGCACGAGCTCCATGAGGGAATTTATGGGAGTCATATTGGGGGCAGGTTGCTGGTTTTCTGAGCAATGAAGGAAGGCTGCTGGTGGCCATACATACAGAAGGATTCTGGGATATATGCTTGCAAGTGCGAAAAATGTCAACTCCACGCTCCTATGGTTCACCAACCGGCCAACGACCTAAAGTCACTTACTAGCCCATAGCCTTTTGCCCAATAGGGTATGGACATCGTAGGTCCTCTTCCTACCACTATCAATAATCGTAAGTATTTATTGGTCACGACGAACTACTTCACCAAATGGATAGAGGCAGAGCCTCTAGCAAACATCAGAGATGCGGATATGATGAGGTTCACATGGAAAACATTATCACCCGTTTCGGGATCCCCATGACCAACATAACTGATAACGGAACCCAGTTCAAAAATGGCCTCTTCTAGGGTTTCTGTAATGACTATAGGATCAGGCACCATTTCAGCTCGGTGGCATATCCTTAGAGCAACGGACAAACTGAAGCTTCCAATAAAACAGTGATTGATGGATTGAAGAAACGATTGGAGCGAGCCAAAGGGGCATGGGTGAGCGAGCTACCACACATCCTATGGGCCTACTGCACTACCCCAGGGCGAGCAACAGGGGAAACCTCATTTGCACTGACATATGATATGGAGGCAATCATTCCCTTGGAAGTTGGCCTCCCCACCATGAGTTCTACCCTGGTAGACCAAGGCCTGAACGATACAGCATTTCTCGCTGAACTTGACCTAGCTGAGTAACGAAGAGAGTTGGCTCTAGTGAGACTAGCATGCTATCAGCAACAGCTAGCAAAACACTACAATAAGAAGGTCAATCCAAGAGCATTCCAAGTTGGTGACTACGTCCTAAGGAAAGTTCTTAGCAGCGCAGGAAAACCATCGGATGACAAACTAGTACCAAACTTGGAGGGACCATTCAAGGTGATAAGGGACAATATACAAGGAGCATATCAGTTGGAAACGCTGGTGGGCAGAGATATACCTCGAGCTTGGAACGTAGCCAATTTAAAGAAATTATACTTTTAAGTTTTTTTGTTGATCTTTTATTACAATGTTGGAATTTGCAATTCATTTCTGATTAATAAAAGATTGATTGGCAGTGGAATTCTTCAAAGCGTTGATTTTATACTTTATAATTCATGCACCTTTTCCAAGCCACAGGCTCCACTCTCGATATATAAAAGCAGGGTATTACCCTCCTCAGGTTTTCATCATCGAACAGGAATAACCTCATAGCATTGCCCCTAATAATATATGAAGCCCTACAGGGGATGCTTAGGCAGCTCGGCCAACCCAAGTTAGTCGCAAACAATGTTTGGCTTGAAAAACCTACTCGGATAGAACATCCAACACCAGGTGTGTCCTCGCCATTGCCACACTTAGGCATAAGGAAGTGTGACGACACAACCTAAAAGGTAAAGTGAGGCAGAATGGTATCTTATAAGCATACTGGACTGGGGGGATACTTACTCAACAAAATAACTCTGCTTATACTAAATCTAGTCGGCTAAGAAGAGCCCAAGATAATCGAATAAGAAATCAATGAAGTAAAATAGCCCAAGACATGTTTAGTCGGCAAATTGCCCGAGACATAATTATTTTATTACTTCATTACATATACAAAGAGTTACATTGATTGAATTGAACAAATCCTAATGAGGAATAGGTCGTCGAGCAAGATAGTCAGCCACTTGTGCTCTTCGACCATCGTCTGGGTGAGAAACTAATTCCTCCTCAGCTTCATAAGCATCTAGCTCCAGAAGCTGTCTAGGGATAACATCTATAGGGACCCACCGATCATCCCCCCTGAATGGGTTAGGCATCAAAGTTGAAGGACAAATCTCATGGCGATACCAGAGGACCGAGTTCGTAGGGACCTGTAACTCCCTAAGAGCACTCAACCATCCTCTAACAAAGAATAGCTCGTCGACCTCCTTCAACTTTGTCGGTGTATCGGTCCAACCCTGATCATAACCATCAGCCCACACCTGTTGATGACCCTTCTTGAACAGGTGCCTCAGCAGGGTAACATCTCTTTGGAGGCCGACAACTATCACATACGCCCTACGAACATCATCCTGAAGCTCAGTAATCTCCCTAGCTGAGTCACTACTGTCAGCATCAGCTCGCGACCTAGTCGATGAGGAGGAGCCCCGCAAAACTTGAGGGGCAATACTCGATGCATGCTCTCTAAGTCGCAAAACCTCTCTCCTCAGAGCGTCATTCTCTTATTGAAGAACTTCTACAACTTGATTGATATCGGAGGCATCCATAAGTTAAGCCCTCAAAGCATTCACTTCCTCTTGAATGGAAGTTCCAACCTCTTCCATATCCTGAAGCCTATCTTTCAGTTTGGCAACAAGATCCAACTAGTCTTTAAAGCTCTGATTCCTCAACCTAAGGGACTTGCGAATCCTTACAAAGTCTTGTCAAACTTGATTACTCGCATTAGGACCAAGAATCCTTCCTAGTTGAGAAGTATCAGGCATGTACTCATCAACATCAATCAGCTACAGACCATATAAGCATCGAAGAATGAATAAATCATTACGAAGAAGGGAACAAAATTTCATTTCATTAAGAAAGGATTCAAAATACATCATCAAAAGGAAAGAACAATAAAAGTGAAAAATACAAAGGGTTCCCTAAAGGAAGCTAGCTGGCAACCTCAGTTTGCTCTGAGATCACTGGTTGCTTTCTCTTGTCCGCGGTAGTAGGAACGCCTCCCTTAGATGGAGTGGTCACTGTCCTCTGGTCAGGAAGAGTATCAGCATGAGCGGTCTGGATAGTAGGAACACCTTCGTTGATAGCAGGAGCATGTGCCTCATCAATAACAGGCTTAGGGCCAGGATCGTGCTCGTCAAATAGTGGAGAGTCAATATCCACTTTGACCGACAGGAGAGCCTTATTCCAACCCTTCTTGAAGTTGAGACGGATAATATAGCCAATCTGAACATCAGCATCCTCATACGCATTAACCCATCCAACGTTGTATGAGCTCTCATTAAGGGTGGTAGCCTCAAATTGCACCTTCTTCACCTTCTCCGCGAGCACCTTGTTCTACTCCACCACAGCCAGCTTACTAGTGCAGATCAAGTCGTAGGACTGCCTCAACTCTTCTAGCTCCTTGGTCGCCGCCTCCCTCCCTTGATTGGCTTCAGTCAGGGCGAGATCAAAAGACTTTTGAGCAGCATCGACAGTTTTCAAGTTAACCTCCAACTCGATATTTTTCCTTTCTAGCTCAGCATTCCTCCTCGCCAACTCGTCACGACTGCGGTAGAGGACAGCGAAATCGATCACAAATTGCAGAGAAAAAAGAAATATTAGCAAGAAAAGAATCGAACAGAACATTACAAGAGCAGAAAAGTAAAAGTAGACTTACCAAGGCTAACCTCTTACTCGCCTTCAGGGCTAACTGGTCAGTCTCTATTGCCTTCTGATGATCAGCCGACAAAACTACTCTTTCGAGCACCGTATGAGCCATCTGAGGATAAAGGGCAACAGAAGCCCCATCGGGCACCAGAGATTTCCCCGCCTTTGTCCTTACTTCTTCTCTCCTCCTTTCTTCTTCTCTCTCTTTTCTCTCCCTCTCAACTCATTTTCTCTCCTCCACATTCTTCTCTCTCCCTCTCTCTCAGCAGTTCCTCCTCCCTCTTCTTTCTCTCCTGCTCGTGAGCAACAATCTGGGAGCCAGCGGCGGCATCCCCGCTCCCGAATTTCTGCTTCTTCGATCAACAAGAAAGAAGTACATCATCTTCATCGTCATCGTCATCTCAAATCAAATTCCTCTTAGGAGGAGCCATATCTTCCTCGTTGGAGCTACTTGATTCACCCAAAGACTCCTGAGCCTCTGAACCCCCTTTTGAACTGGAAGATTCTTCACTACCAGAGCTCTCCTCACTATAATTACCTTCAACACCGCCCCTGTTAGCACCCTCGCTCTCCTCACCAGAGCTGCTCTCCTCCTCGTCCAATTGGATTGGGTCGGCAACATCCTCTTTTGAGATGTCTAGATCAGGAATGCTATCCATAGGTAACGCAATAAAACTGAACCTAACATTCTTGTATTCCAGAAGGAACTTCATTAATCGAGGATGCTCACCGTCAGCTAAAAGTTTCCTAATTTTCCAGGCCTTAACCAGTTCGATAACTCGAATCTCGTGAAGATCTGGTTCTGAGTTCTTTATCTTCGCTAAAAAGAGAAAGAGAGAAAGATATGAGAAAAAACATACATGAACAGAGGATCAATAAGCAAAATAAGAGCTATGCCTACCTATGTATTCCTCCCCATAAAAAGGAATCACAAATCTACCAGACCTCGACCCTTCAACATGGGGAGAAAACTGCCAATTTCTAGCAATAAACCCCTCATGTCAGTAGTCCTTGTGGGAATCAGGTAGGTTCACTACCAGTACCCTATCAGGACTTCTGGCCTTGAGGTAAAGAAGACCAGAGCTTGTTCGAGAGAAAAAGTAACAGAAGTAGATTTCAGCAAACCCTAGATTGGTGCCATAGAGCTGATTGATTCTATGCACGCCGTTGAGCGAGCACTATGCAGGGACTATATCAAAGTAGCTAAAAAAGTGACAGAATAAATGAATTGGGGGAAAAGTAAGACCCCTCGGGACAACAAAAGAACATAAATCCAGTGACTGTCCTCAACGTCTCTGACATTATGAGGAACAGGGGCATATTCAATGTCCACCCAGTTTGGAATGTTGTAGTATTTTCTAAACTCAGTTATCGACCTATTGCT
This sequence comes from Sambucus nigra, assembly GCA_949130495.1. Classification (NCBI taxonomy): domain Eukaryota; kingdom Viridiplantae; phylum Streptophyta; class Magnoliopsida; order Dipsacales; family Adoxaceae; genus Sambucus; species Sambucus nigra. The sequence continues at coordinate 577,353,055 of OX422208.1, read as the reverse complement.
TATCTTCGCCATAAAAAAAGAGAAACCTTAGTATCGAAAATGAAGAAATTCCAGCAAAAAAAAGAAAATAGAAGAAGTGAGAAGAACTTACGACGTAAAGGTCAGCTTGAGACGAGGAAAAGTCGCAAGCAGGGACGATGAAGAGATAAGAAAGGAGCTTAAAGATAGAAGACTAGACCTGGAAGTAAGAAAGCAACAGTGAAAGCTTGGAGAAATCTAGAGAATGTGAAGAAATATAAAGCGACGATTCATAGAATTACCTCTTCGAAATGATTTAAACCATTCTAATCATGATGCACCAGAAACGAAGCAATTTGCCGCCTAAATCAGTTCAAGAAGGGCGCTTCAGTCCAAAAATGTTGAACGAATCACAAAAATGTCATTAAGGCAAATCATTTAAAATTATTGAGCCCAAATTGTGACTCAAAATTTTTAGGGGCAATTGTGGGTACCTCAATTTGTTACTTTGGCCCAGACGAGTAGCCCAATTAAGCACGACTCAAAGTCTAAAGGCCCCGCGCCTTAACCAATTCAGTTTTGACTCAGTCAGCTCCTAAAATCTCTCTTCAGAGATACTTTAGGGATTGTGGGCTAACGTGGAGGAGTCCCACTCCTCTACTTTTTGAAATAACATGTATATATCAAACCCCTCGCCCGGGGCAAAGGGCATGAAATTTATAAACACTCCCCCGGAGTAAAGAGTAATAAAATACTAAGAGCACCACCATGGACGTAGGCTTTCTTGTCGAACCACGTATATCTTTGTGTTGTGTGTGATTGTTGTTCCTTTAAGTTCTTTATTTATTTTGGTGATTGCCTTTGCTTGTTAATTTGTGTTGAGTTTAATTGTCACCACACACGGTATAGTGAAAACCCATTTTAACCATCTCACAAGTGGAAAATACTTCAAAACCTTTTGTGGGACTTGCGATCACTTGTGATATTTTAAATCTTTGTCCTTTCCATTCTCATAAACCACATATCTAAGCTCACTGCATATAGGACACTCATCCTTATCTTCGTGCTAGTTGTGATACAATATGCAATCATACTTGCATGCATGAATAGATTTTTATTTCAAACCCAAACCCTTTATATTTTCTTTAGGGTAGGACAATTGTCTGGTAACATGTTATCTTTGGGGAGAATATCTTTAACCCACTTAAAAATTTCGATTACACTGTTTCCAGACAAATCAAATTGACTCTTTAAATTATGCGGACCAATCATTGCATGTAATACCGAGTGATCTTCATCGCAATCTTTATACAACGATCTAGCCGCATCTGCTTTCAGCCGTATGCACTGTTCTAAAAAACCCGCCTAGGCTCCGCCTAGGCACGCCTAGGCTTGAGGCTTGGGAGAAACGCCCCGCCTTAAGATTTTGACGCCTTATGCTTGGTAAAACCCTTAAGGCGTACTTTTTCTCTAAAAACAACAATGCTTTAGTGAAACGATATCGTCTTTTAAAGATTTTTTTTGCAAACCGGACCATTATCTCATCCAAAATAATCAAATAGTATTTTTATTTGCAAATATTCAGACATATTTTTATGATATGTACAATTTTAGTATTTTAATAGCCTTGTTATGGTTAAAAAATATTAAAATATATTAAAAAGACCTAAACGCCTTTTCACGCATTTTTACGCCAAGGCCCGCCTAGGCTTCTAAGGCTTAAGGCTTGGCCTCCACGCCTCGATCACGCCCCGCGTTTTTTAGAACCTTGGCCGTATGTATTCCTGATCTCCTGGTAGTACGAAATCAAATTATTCATTGACTTGTTCATAATGCAAAGTATCTGTATCCATAAGTTGATGGTTTTAATGGTTGTGGATTCCGTAAGCACCATCAATTAAGTTGGTCAATGGCCGATGTATTGGTGAATCATGTATCACTTTCACTTGTTGGGGGGTTTGTCCTGCGGTCGGGTACCGATAATTTTTTCATAGCATAAGGTACATTTTTTCACCATGGTATGTCCATATTTTATAGCCTTGATAAATTCCCCACTTTACTAAATGCATCTCAACGTCTTCTAATGACTCGTATTTTTTGTTCATATAACGGGTGCACGAATATGGAATCTTGTCACTTCTAAGATATTTGTAAGCATATTTAACAAATTCTTGAACGCCTTTTACATAGTTATTTATTATTCCGTTAGTCTCCCCCATCCACTCTTTGTACGATGGGAAATTCATTTAATAATCTCCAAATTTTAGTCACGTGTTGATTGATTAAAACAAATGCCATGTTGTATTCAAGAAATTAATGTGATAACGAAAATGTCATGTTTCATTCAAGTGATATTATTAAAACTGAAATGAATTTTTTTTTATTAAAACTCAAACAAAAAAATATTCTTGCAATTAAAACAATTTTTTTTATTAAGTGGTAAAAGAATTTTCATAATGCCTCAATTCTCTCTCTTCCCCGCTGTCAATGTGCACAGGTACATCTTCGTAGTCGTTGCATATTTCATCAATTATTATTTGAGCCTCACCCTTTTGCAAAGGTTGGTCGTGTACTTTAGTTCCGAAACTATGGAGATAAGTGTGCACACGCCAATAATCTTACTAATGCCCAGGTCCTTAAAATATAATTGTTCGCCATGTTCATCGTGAGAGGTTGAAGATGATCCAAGACCTGTGACATGCGGAGGAACTGGGAAGGGTAATGTTATAAGAGGTGACATTAGGCAGAGTAATATTTATGGAGGCGACATTGGGGAGGGGAATGTTTAAGGAAGCAGCATTTGGGACAAAAAACTTCCAGAGGGAGGAAAGGGAAAACCTTAAGGAGGAGGGTAAGGGAAACCTTAAAGAGGCATTGGGGGACGATAACCTTCAGTAAAAAGAGTCACAAGTTTCTCATTTGATTCATCAAGAGTTCCAAGTTATTTTTAATCTCCTGGACATCCCTATCGCCCCTAAACTATTGTTCCTCTTGGGACGATATATGACTTTTAATCGAAGAAAGTTCGTCTAAGAAGGTGCGGTGTATTGTAATTTTATTTTTAGCATATGTGATCCAACACCTATCGTCCTCCACCTTTTGTACTTTTCAAAGGTCTAGGTTAGGGTATCATTATCCAAGTCATCAAAAGAGCACGAACTTAACTGACTTTTAATGACATCTATTGATTCTAAAGTCTTAGCCAAATGCGGAGATAATTTATTATCCTTGACCGTCGAGCATGAAAAAATAAGTTGGCCCGATTTGGTTGTTTACCGACATTTGGACCATCCTTTGTCGTACTCGGCCATTCATTTTTTAGATCTTCATAAGATTTGGAATCTAACTCGTGGACATCAGTTTTTTTGCCCTGTTTTGTTTATTCTTATTCCTTTGGACAAGCTTCTTGTCTTTTGACTCATTTTCCAAAAAATCATTCCACTACCCTACCGATATTTCAACATTGGGAGGTATCCTATTTTTTAGAGCCAAAATGTCGAAGCTCGATGCATCCTTTGGAAAATGTCTTTGTTGAAGGTTTCTCCAGTATGTCTTCAATTGTTCAGCAACCTGAGAAATAACCTTATGCTTTGACTTATCAGGAAATATAAAACGCTTGAAGAGTTGATCGTAGATGTCATCTTTGATGGCTTGATCAATAAGGTTCCAATTGTCTGCTCCCCCGACTCCCACGTTCATTTTTCCCAATAACAAACACTGGGCTTTAATGTTCAACAACTTATTTTTATCACCTGTGGGGTTATTTCCGATAAGGGAGAACTGAATGAGCTTCTTTTCATTTGAGTGGGAGGTGTCGGGAGCAGTGGATGGGGGCGTTTGAACAACAGGGGCTTGTTGCCTACTTGTACTTGGAGTCGTGCTTGGAGTAGGGGAATGAACCAAAAGTGGAGCTATGAATTGCTTAGCGATTGGTGATGAGAATTCTAACTTTTATGCACAGGATGAGGATCCACGTGGGGGTGTCACCTCTTCACTTGGTACATTTTGGGAGTTGCCTCCCGACATTATCTAATAAAATAAAAAACCATAAGCGTATAAATAATTATAATAATGCGAGATTATAACTAACTAATAATGTTTATGAATATATATATATATATATATATATATATATATATATATATATATATATATATATATATATATATCAAGGTTCTAAAAACGCGGGGCGTGATCGAGGCGTGGAGGCCAAGCCTTAAGCCTTAGAAGCCTAGGCGGGCCTTGGCGTAAAAAGGCGTTTAGGTCTTTTTAATATATTTTAATATTTTTTAACCATAACAAGGCTATTAAAATACTAAACTTGTTCATATCCTAAAAATATGTCTGAATATTTGCAAATAAAAATACTATTTGATTATTTTGGATGAGATAATGGTCCGGTTTGTAAAAAAATCTTTCAAAGGCGATATCGTTTCACTAAAGCATTGTTGTTTTTAGAGAAAAAGTATGCCTTAAGGGTTTTACCAAGCATAAGGCGTCAAAATCTTAAGGCGGGGCGTTTCTCCGAAGCCTCAAGCCTAGGCGGGTTTTTTAGAACAGTGATATATATATATATATATATATAACTAATAATGTTTAATTCCTATAGTGTAATTGGTCCGCGCCAGCGACACCAAATACGCGTGTCGATCGATCCCCCACCCCCCCACACGCCCCCCACCCACCCCACCCCACCCCCACCCCCATGGCAGCCCTGCTGTCATAAGGGCTGCCACAAGGGCTGCTTTGGTGATGGTGGTGGTTGGGGTGGGGTGGGGTGGCGGTGGGGGGTGGGGTGGGGGGTAGTGGGGTGAAGGTGTGGTCTCGGGTGCCGCTGGTGCGGACTAATTACACTATAGAAATTAAAATTAATGTGTTAATATGTGTTTTTTGTTAAGGTCCATTAAAAAGTCCATTCTTTTGGTCCACTTGTGAACCTCTCCTTATATATATATATATATAGAGAGAGAGAGAGAGAGAGATGTCTTTTCAGAGTAAGACTCTAGAATATGTTCGATATGCCTGATCTCCATCCATTTGGTATTAATTTTAAAAACTTATGAATTTTTACATGTGGCCAACTAAGAGGAAGCGCATCCATGATTGATGTATAAATATCCGTGACATGAACTCGGAATTCCATCTTTTTCAAATTTTTGGAAAGATTTAATTATACGTGCATATGTCGTGAGACATCATAGTCTATGCCAATTTTGTCTATACGCAATTGTATTCATAACGGGTAAATTTTTTTTCTACCTACTCTAATAACATAAGCAAGTTGAGGGCTACATCGAGATTATGTGTGTGGAATATATCCTCTACAGCGTCATCCTAACTTTCTGGTAGGGAAAATAGAATATGATCGACTCTTGCTGGAGATCAACTCCACGGTTTGCAAGGTAGTTAAATTGTTCGATCTTTTTATTCACATAACTATAAATAAGAGTACCCTCTATATGGTGCGCACTAATAAAAGAGGTATATGTGAGGTCCACTTTTAACATCTCGTACTCTTATTGACAATGATTATCACCGTATCTCATTTTTTCTGAGAAAAATATACGAGGGCGTGAATACGAGTCCTACAAATAAGGAATCTAATTAACTAATAACTATTAATTCCAACATATGAGGTATATGGTATATTATTTTGATCAAGATTTTGATTCATTAATACCCTTCTCATAACCCAGTGTATGTTAGATCTTACTGATGTGAAATCCAAACAATAACCCACCATTAGTGTTAAGACGCATTATGTTAGGGTTTATTATTTGAGAGTTTAAAATTATATGTGTATTATCAATTCAAATCTAACATACTATCCAACAACCAATAATTATCCCTTACTCCTTCTATTATCTACGTGATAAAACACATATCCATAATCCCAATATCTCAGTAAAGTAGGTTCATTTCTCATTAAACATATACATGAAGATTAGGGTTTCAATTTTAACCAAGGTTAAAATAAATAAACATAAGCATGTACATGAAGACTAGGGTTTTAATTTTAACTAGGGTTAAAATATATAAACACAAACATATACATGAATATTAGAGTTTCAATTTTAACCAGGGTTAAAATAAATGGAATTAAAATATACTCACAAATTAGGGTATCAATTTTAATCAGGGTTAAAATATATACACATTAACATATACTCATAAATTAGGATTTCAAATTCAATTAGGGTTAAAATAAATACACATTAAAATATACAAGAAAATTATGATTTCAATTTTAATTAGGATTAAAATAAACAGACATTAATGTTATATCTTAAAATTCCTCATATATTCAATATTAATGTTAACACACATCAAGTACCAACAACAATAAAAAAAAAACAGTACACACACACACACACTCCACACACAAAACATAATGTTAACACATACACTGCACACGCAAAACATAAGACAATACACACACACACACACACACACATATATTACACATACACACAATATATACACACACAAACATATACACGGATTATACACACACATATATGCACACACACACACACACACATATATATATACACACACACACACACAAATATCCAAATACAAAATGTTAGGGTTTGAGAGTTACCTTTGAGATTGAGAGAAAGGCGAGCCGAAAAACACTTAAGGTTTGAGATTGAGATAGAGGGAAATTTCAAAGGAAAATAAACGAAATGTTTCTGAGTTTAAATATAAAGACACTAGTCACTGCTTTGGCTCGTGACCTATATGCGTGAATATATTTTTTTACACGTCATGAGTCGTGACCATGGCATTGGAATAGTTGGGGTCATGACCTTCGTCAGTGCCCCACACGCGAGACAATTTTAAATAGGTCACGGCCCAAAGTCGTGACGCTATTGGATGGATTTTTGGCATCAGTCATGGACACAGTCATTGCTTAGGTCCGTGACCACACTTGGAGGGAATTTTGGCCCGAATTTGGTGCCATAATGGTCACGCCTTGGTCACAGATGAGGGTCGTGACCCACTATGGTCAGGTTTCAAGGCCGTGACCAACTCCAAGTACTTCCATGACCACAGTTGTTCATGTAACTAACCACGCCTATGTTGGACATGGTCATGGCTTTAGGCCATGACCATGTGATCGCGAACCAAATTCGTGACCCCTCTGTCGTGACTATTCGCAGAATTTGGAGTAGTAAATTTTTTATTTAAGATGACCAGCCTTGCTCGCAATTCCAAATTCAGAAGATTCAATTTATCTATATCTTACAATGTCTGACCATATAGTTAGCTTGGCCTTAATATGCAAAAAAAGGGGCTGTATGTCCCAATCTATTATTTTAGAAAATTCATATCCAATAGTTTCTCTCGTGAAACAACACATATATATACACACACACACACACACACACACTCACTTATATATATATATATATATATATATATATATATATATATATATATAGAGAGAGAGAGAGAGAGAGAGAGAGAGAGAGAGAGAGAGATTTAAGTAATTTTTCTCTATTTTTTAGGGTTTGGTCCCATTCGAGATTTCGCGGGGGCTCATATCTTATATATTTATTATTTTTTCATAACTCTCACGCAGTTTTGGGTAGTCATTTACGTGTAAACCATTTTATACATAAAGATGTATTCATTACTCTTGAAGTGTCCAAGATAATCAAATTGGGTCAATAATCGATTTATAGGTTTCACCGTAAACCTAATTGTTCACTTTCAATTACGTAAATCAATAGTTCAAACCGCACTTAAAGGTAGGGCATTTTCTATTTTTATAGGAACTTCTTGTGTTAATTAAACATTAAAATGTCTTATAATTTACAAATATAATTTGTGCTAATATTTTTTCGTAGTATGTTGTGTTAATTAAATATTAAAATGTTTTATAACTAACAAATATAATTTAACAAGTATAATTTATTCTGAGATTTTTCATATTATGTTGTGTTAATTAAACAGTAAAATATTTTATATTTATCGAATATAATTTATTCTCACATTTTTGCATATTATGCACAAACACATAATATATGTCGATGGGGCTTCTAACTTGAAAAGGGTAGGAGTGAGAATTGTCCTTATAACTCCAAAACAAACCATACTCAAGCAAAGAATTAAACTTATCTTCCAAGCGTCCAACAATGAGGATAAACACGAAGCCCCCATTGTCTGATAGAAGAAGGCTTTATCCCTTGGCTCAGCCAGACTGACGTCTTCTCTGACTTATGACTACTATCCAATTAAGTATTAAGAGACAATAATGCAAAACATGAACGCATGTCATCATACTTATCGTTCGCCCATGGTCTGATATCCAAATTTAAGAAAATTCATATATAATAGTTTCCCTCATGAAACCACACACACGCACACCTATATATATATATATATATATATATATATATATATATATATAGAGAGAGAGAGAGAGAGAGAGAGAGATTGATTTAAGTAATTTTCTCTATTTTTTAGGGTTTGATCCCATTCGAGATTTTGCACAGGCTTCGTATCCTATATATTTATTATTTTTCCACCACTCTAATGCACTTGGGGTAGTCGATTATGTGTGAACCATTTTATACATGAAGACATATTCATTACTCAAATGACAAGTGCTGAAGGCACTCAAATTGGATCGATGATCAATTTATAGGTTTCATCGTAAACCTAATTGGTTACTTTTAATGATGTAAATCAATGTTCGAACCAAATTTATCATTGCTCACGATGTACAAATGTTTTATAATAAATAAATATAATTTATTATGACATTTTTTCCTATTATGTTGTAATTAATTAAATATTAAGATGTTCTATAATTAACAAGTATAATTTATTCTGACATTTTATGTTGTGTTAATTAAATATTAAAATGTTCAATAATTAACAAGTATAATATATTTTGACAATTTTCATATCATGTTATGTTAATTAAACATTAAAATGTTTATAATTAACAAATATAATTTATTCTGACATTTTTCATATTATGTTGTCTGAATTAAATATTAAAATGTTTCATAATTAATGAATATAATTTATTTAATATATATTTTTTACATTGTGTTGTGTTAATTAAATATTAAAATGTCTTATAATTAACAAATATAATTTATGCTGATATTTTTTCATAGTATGTTGTGTGAATTAAATATTAAAATGTTTTATAACTAACAAATATAATTTAACAAGTATAATTTATTCTGAGATTTTTCATATTATGTTGTGTTAATTAAACATTAAAATATTTTATATTTATCGAATATAATTCATTCTAACATTTTTTCATATTATGTCCTGTTAATTAAATCTTGAAAATTCATGTCTCAGTTCGGAGTTTTTGTATTTCAAAGTTTTTAAATTTAGGCGCATGTGCAATTAAAATCTTTGAAATATAAAAAAGTGTAATTTTTTGAAAAGTGAATAAATAGTGAAGAATTCAAAAGTTTTGGTGGTCAAATTTAGTTTATTAGAAAGCCACCGCCTTGGATTGTGAAAAATGAGCAACATTACCGGTTTTATTTCCTATTCCATTATATGTTTCTTGAAAAAAAACATAATTTGTGGTATTTATTTACATGGTCTCACTCACATTGATTGAATATTGGGTTTGTGTGAATGTTAGGGATGGAAGAGAGCGTTTTAGGACTGAACGAATTAAGTCGCATAAATTTATCGTATAAGAACGATAGTCTCCTTGTACACGACTTTTCTTTTGCCAGCGACGGATATCAATTTTCAGGTTTTGTTTTCAGCTATATTACATTACATGATAAATAACTACGCCTCGTGTTTTAATATTGATTTCTCACATGTCTGCAATTAGTTATATACTAAATCAATGTTGCGTTAATTAAATATTAAAATGTTCAATAATTAACAAGTATAATATATTTTGACAAATTTTCATATTATGTCGTGTTAATTAAAAATGTTTATAATTACAAATATAATTTATTTTGTCATTTTTCGTATTATGTCATGTGAATTAAATATTAAAATGTTTCATAATTAACAAATATAATTTATTTTAATAGTTTTTTTTTCATATTTTGTTGTGTTAATTAAATATTAAAATGTCTTATAATTAACAAATATAATTTATGCACCGGACATAATGGAATGAAAAAATAGGATTCATGTAGCTGATCCCAAATAATTGAGAAAAAGGCTTTGTTGAGTTGAGTTGTGTGAATTAAATATTAAAATGTTTTATAATTAACAAATATAATTTAACAAGTATAATTTATTTTGAGATTTTTCAGAGTATGTTGTGTTAATTAAACATTAAAATATTTTACATTTATCGAATATAATTCATTGTGACATTTTTTCATATTATGTCCTGTTAATTAAATCTTGAAAATTCATGTCTAAGTTTGGAGTTTTTGTATTTCAAAGTTTTTAAATTTAGGCGCGTGTGCAATTAAAAACTTTGAAATATAAAAAAACGTAATTTTTTGAAAAATGAATAAATAGTGAAGAATTCAAAAGTTTTGGTGGTCAAACTTAGTTAATTAGGAAGCAATCGCCTCGGATTGTGAGCAATGAGCAACATTACCGATTTTGTTTTCTATTTCATTACATGTTTCCTGAAAAGAACATAATTGGTGATATATATTTATATGATCACTGACATTGATTTGAATATGAATTTTGGGTTTATGTGAATATTAGAGATGGAAGATAGCGTTTTGGGACTGAACGGGTTAAATCTCATAGATTTATCGTCTGAGAACGATAGTCTTCTTGTACATGACTTTTCTTTTGCCGGCGACGGATATCAATTTTCAGGTTTTATTTTCATCTATATTATATTACATTACATGATATAAACTATGCCTAATGTTTTAATATTGATTTCTCACGTCTGCAATTAGTTACATACAAAGACATGTGAATCAATTGGAACTAAGAGGATTGCAATAGAATGGAGTACAGTAACCATAGTTCCTAACTGAAAAAATTAAATCACGATGTCCTTGCTTGCTACGGAAACACGGCCACATAATGATGTGTTATCGCCTCCAACCTCTAACCACGATATCATGAAGTTCCTTCATCACAAATGAGCTGTGTCGTCAAGGATTAAAAGTAGGAAATTAGGGCTACTGGCTCATTGTCTTGGTTGATCATATGCATATGGCAGTCCATTATAATAAGGAGTTCCGCTGAAAACTAAACTCACCTGCCGCATCTGTTTCTTTCGCAAGGAACTTGGGAAATCGGATGGACTGCTGAGCTATTGGTGATAAGTCACCTTAAGACAACCGATGCAATGAAGAAGTTTGTGGTTCAATCTTAAGACAACCGATGTTTGACGATGATACACCATATCACCTATAACAAACTTTCTTCCCCTGCCCCGATTAATGTCATATAATTGCCTTATTCAATTGCTCACAAATGAAAGGCAGAACATCGCATGCACTTATATGACATTAACTAAAAAAATTAATGTTTCTGCCCGGATTAACTCCAGAGGCTTAATTCATGATTATCGGAGGCAAGTCCAAGATTGGTTGTTCCACCAATCATTCTCCCTCCCTCACGTATCCAATCAGGTAAAGTTGAGGCTAAAAGATCCCCTCCTCAGCCGCTTTAGAAATGACGGAATTGGTTGGTGTATTTGAAATTTTTTTGACATTTTTGATAGGAATATTTGGGTGCCTCGCACTCATTTTTGCGAGTTAGGGACATTTTTTTGATTTGGAAGATTTTTTTTAATCTTTGAAAATGAGGATGATGATTTTGACGAGGTTGGTTTGGTGGTTATCTCTTCCGAGGTTGAGGTGGTTATCATGGGTGATGAATTTGATGGTGGGTATGTGGACCCATTTCTTGGTAGCCGGTACAAGGGACGTTTTCCACAACGGCTCCCCTTTAAAGTGGGGGAGCCCTTTGATGGTTGCCTTGCTTTCTTGTCGTTCACCTCCTACGCTCGGTACGAGCTTTTTCAAATGAAGGAGAGCAACGAAAATTAGGGTTTGTTGTAGTATTTTCTTGCATTTTTTTTATTTCTTTGTATTTTTTTATTTTATTAGTTGTTTGGCATTTTGTTTACATTTTTATTTGTAGCAAGGGTTGAGAGGAAGCTTCTAAAAGGTTCCATTAGTTAGTGTTGTCATGACAACTCATTTCATGACAACTCAGTCTTAGCTAGTAGCTTCTAGAAGGTTATATTTTAGTATGTGATGTAATTAAAGCTAGTTAAGGGATTAACCTGAAGCAATGGCAAGGTTGTCCCATTGTTACTTGGAGGTCACAGGTTTGAGTCGTGGCATGAAAACATCCTCTCTGCACGTGCAGGGGTAAGGCTGCGTACATCTATCCCCTCCCCCCCCCCCCCCCAGTACCCCGCAGTTGTAGGAGTCTCGTGCACTGGGTTTGCCCCTTTTTATATAATTGAAGGTAGTTAATGACCCATGTGATATCACATGGGTCGAGACTCTTTCAACCAATAGGAGTTTAGGGGACCCTTCTAGAATCTTCTCTCCTCCTCTATAAATACCCCCTTCACCCTCTTTAATGATCAATTCTAATTTTGGGTATTACTTTTCTCTCTAGAGGTGCGACTCTTTTGCGTCTTTGACGACTTTCATTTTACTTCACTTCCGCAACAGTGTTAGACGGCTGTTAGAAGCTGATTGGTTAAGTCTAATTTGTCAACTTCCGAGGGGTTATGTTTAACAATGCAATTTTTGAGGGGCTAAGTCGAAATAACCCCCTCTTTTTTTAACGTTTCTGAAAAACTATTCCACCGATATGATCACACTAGCATGCTCTGATGTAGTCTGGTGGTGTTTCCCTGGTTAATGTATATGGTTGAAATAGTAGTGTTATCGGCTCTTACCTCACAACTTGGCCAAGAGTTCAAATCTTCTTTGGGATACCTTCCATAATGTGTCCTGGTATTTGGAGATTGGAGGATCCAAACATAGGGGATTAGTAGGATGCTCAAAGAGGGAAAAAGGAATTAAAAAATAGTAGGGGCTTAGTAGTATGTTATCTTATTATCCCTCCTAAATTTATTCTGTGGCGCCTGGGTGGGTTGGTTTAAATTAGGTACAAACAATACGTGCTCTTATCTGTGCCTGTATAATATGGTATCCGTGCCTATATATTAGACGGAGACATGATTCTCCTGTGCAATGGCTTCTCCATTTGTAGGCTTTGGTTACATGAACGATAGTGTTATTTTACTTCTTGCAGTTGCCATTTGAAATGGTTATAGTGTAAACTGTAAAGTGATCGAATTATCTGGATTCTAAGAGCATCTTTAATGCAATTGTGTAGTTTTTTCCTTATGTGGATGTGTAGTAAGACCGTGAATCTTATGTGGCAAAAATCTTAAATTTACAAATGTCTATAAACAAACTCTTATCCAATGCAAGTATCACACATTCATAGTTGCAGTGGAGAAGTATTATTGAGTTTAATGTCTAGGGATCCGATATGGTAGTTACTTCACATTGTGGAAGTGACACTCCTTTACATTGTGGATACTCATTGCTGCCACGTCAATTTCATATTTATTTTGGAGGGTCATTGTGGAAATGACCCTCCTTCGTCCACATTTTGGATACCCATTGCTGCCACATCATTTTAATGTTTATTTGGAGGGTTGCAATAGGGATTTTTTTTTTATAAAACTCATCTTATGTGGCACTTCAAATTCTTCGAATCCACATTAGCATTAGAGATCCTCTAAGTTCTTAGTCATGTCTCTAAGGTGTGGGATGTGGTTGTGCTTTTTAAGTCCTCAAAGGCTTGTTGCTCCTTTCAATCTGGGTTACGTTTTCTCCTTTTGTCAAATCAGTGAGTGATGTAGGTTTCAGTATCGCTCCCTTAATGCGTTAGCAGTTGTTTAACTTACTTCGGTTATAGAGTTTATGTGCCTCATGCATGGTGAATTTAGATTGTGTTTAGATAAGAACTTCTTTCATCTTATTTTTACTATCCTTATAATTATTCTATGATTATTCTAACTGTATCCTTATAATTATTCTAACTGAGTGTTTTTTATAAATGATCTTCAGAAATTCAGTGTGATGCCAAAATTTTTGAGTTGGGAGCTGTGTATGTCGGCAAAGCAGCAAGCTTGGCCCATACCAATGAGCAGAATGAACAATTTCGTCTACTGTTTGGGACATCAGAACCAGAAAGAACAAGAAAATTTGGCAAGTGTAATAAGCGCGAAAGTTTGGCCTGGGATAGTGCATTCTTCACAAATTCGGGTATGCTTCTAAATTGAAAGTCTTATTCTCTTACATGAGTAGGACATCACTTCCAATTCTTTTCACCAATGCTCACTGCTACAAATATCTCTTTTACATAACCAGGTGTTCTAGATCCTGAGGAGTTGTCAATTATGATTAAAGGGTCTGAAAATGGTGAAAAACACATTCTGCCAAAGATAGAAGCGGAAATATGCAGATCTACTGATACAATATCTACTCTCAAAAGTGATAGCTTGACACTAGAAAGTCTTGAGAGTCTCGAGGCTGAGTTGTTTGAAGATATTAGAGCTTCCATCCAGAAATTCAGTGAAAAATCCAACATGGAAAATTCATGCAGCAAGGCGAGATCTGGAGAAACCGATACCCAAATTATCTGTTGTAAGTATATTATTTCTGCAGTAGGACAGAAATTCCTATATATTTCCATGTTTTCCCAGACATCACTGGGGTGTGTGTGAAGGGGAGGGCCTTAGGAAAGCAGATATAAAGGTGGGGATAACTATCTTCTCTGCCTCATCGCAGTGCCACTGTATCACTGTACCAAACGCTGAATCTCCATCATACGCAATATGTGCTCTTGACAAAACAATGTCCTGCTCCATTAATCGTTTGAGAGACATTTTTCCGTTCACTTCTGAAACAACTTTCACCTCATCTTGTGATTTCACCCTTAAAACGCTGCCTTTACAATCACAATTACTATATCAAACAGAAATTTAAGAATTTTGTATGTTTGTTCATACAATAGTATTTAGTTATAGTGAATTGAAATCTACGTAGTTCAATGGAAAATAACCAGTTTGGCTAAATATGTTATGCACATATTGTATGAGGGTATATACCTTCTAGACACGTGCCTGACAGAGGCGCTGCCACGTGTCCCTACTTTGATCAACAACAAAGAGGCCCTCATTAAAAGGAAATAATTTGAGCAAACCATGGTTCCTCCTCTAGAAGAGGGCAGTAGCTACTTTAGCAGCTGAAGGACTGTCAGGTTATAGAAAACACCTTGAGTTAGGCAGAACTCAAGAGGGCCCTTGAGTGGCTCCGGTCTAGGTATCCTCTCGACCTCTAGGGTATTGGTTTTTGAGGCTGGTGATAGGTGCTGTTGGACCAAGTTATGATTTTGCAAGTATGAAAGAGAAATTCACCACAATTATCATCTTGAGCAAGCAATTCCCGAAACCAAGCAGTCCCCCTCTTGAGCAACTCTTGGTTGCTTAAAGAAGACACTTTATTGACAAGTTAACCATTCTGATAATTGGACATTTATCATATTTTTTTGAGTATTTTTTACGTTTGGCATAGGATATAGTGATACACTAACAGAATTGGCCATGTCAGCCATCAACTCTCTTTGCCACTGTGCCCCATCAAACATTAATTGAGGGCTGAGCCCCTTGGCATTTTATGCAAGTTCTATTTGCATTAAATGCACCTAATACCTCAAATCACTATAAAAATTCAGAATTTGCTTCTTATTAAAATCATATATATATATATAAGAAGCAAATGATGGGTAAGGCTTGCCTACATTTACCTCTCCCAGCTAAAGCACTTGAACTCAAATTTACTCTCAACTGCAACAACACTTTGAAATCAAGTTCATCTAGTTCATTACCTTCCATACTTCGTCCGTGAGGAAAACATGAACATCAAACCCTCTTACACACAATAATCTGAAGCGTACCAAGAAGTCCATGCAATTGGCTTTCATTATTATGTATATTCTAATTATTTTCGTTTAGGAAATTTGAGATTATACGTAGATAATTGACAATTGATAAGAATTTGCAAAAAATCAAGTGAATTGAAGAAACAATTTGAATTGAGCTCAGCTGACTCTTTTTTGTCTGTTATCGCCATTGTGCATGTGTGTGTTTTTAAAAATGGAAGCAATATCCTTTGGTTAAGTTTTTTGGTTTGAAAAAATGAAAAACAATAATTTTGAATTGAGCATGTACTTAATGGCTGTTCCAAAGAGAGGACATTAAGTTTATTTAATTACAATAAGAAAACTTTGCAGATTTTAGTTGACCATAGTTATCAGGATCACTACATCCCCCTACGTACTGCGATCCGGGATCGCATGAACTGAAATCTAGTGGGTTCTTGATTCGGATCTCCAAAAATGGCGTTCCCAAATTTAATATTCACTCCCTTAGTTCTTATTACTTATAAGGCAACTTTTGACTTCAATAATTTAATAAATGTGAAGAAAAAAACTTCTCAACAAATGTATATTCATAATTCATTATACATTCTATTAATATATTATAGAATATCGAGATTATCCACTAAATATATCCTTAAGGAACTTCTATATTGTTATGGTGGAGACATGATCCATGATTATAAAACCAAAAGAACCATTAAGTTCCTTAATGATTTGAAGTAAAGAACCAACTAAGCATACCCCCATTGTACCGCCTACAGGTTAAAGCAACCATGTACCAGAGCGACCCACGATTCGGTAACATTGTGGTTATCTACTCTTGGGATGGAGTGGTCAGATCTCTTAATGCAACATGAAGATGCATTTCATTGTTGTTGAAGGCCACCTCAGTTTCAAGCTCCCATAGGCGGAACATTGGCACATCACCTCAACTCAAGCGAGACCCCCTTCAGTGAGGTGCTCACCTTGTGCGCCTAAGCATTAGGCTCAAGGTGTGGCTGAGGCTCTCTTGATTAATTATGTCCCAATGGAACATGGAGCATTGAATCATTCCCCACCTTAAAACTAAACAAAATCGAGCATAAGAGGCCCCTAAGTGAGTCTTAGTGTGAGTTTTAATGAAGCCCTCGCTTTCTCACTACTAAAAATAGCAATAGTGTTCCATCTCTGGGGATTTATATTGTGATTTGTATCACACGTTTTAAATATTATAAATATGAATAAAACTATGTTGACCCACAAAAAAACCCAAAACCCATACCCAATGCGTTAAAGCTTATACCTTAATGTTGTGGGTCCCGCCAAGGCATAGAAGTGGGTCCCGCCCTCTGCATAAAAAGTTTGTGCTCATTTTTGTCCTATTAGGCGGGTACACTTTGTGTTTTTTTTTTGTGGGTATGTGTAGTTTTACTCTATAAATATTTTTGCATTTGTTGATTATTTGATAATGGAATGTTCAATGAATATATAATTTTTTTAACATGTTTTGATCAGATATATCTTCTTATATGTCTCTTTTATATGTATAATTATCATTTATACTAGATATTTCAAAATTTAGATCACAATATAACTTTATTATTACAAATATATAATAAAATCTAATTTTGCACGTTTTGTACAATCTGCGCCTCACTTCGATCACCTAGGCTCTAGGGATACATTGATCCCTTGGTGCACCTGAAGTGCTCGTTTGGTTCAAGTTAATTCTCAACTTTCACTTCTGATTTACCAATTTAGATTTTCAGAACATAAACCACAAAAATTCCCAACCAAACAAGAACTCGATAACTATGGTGCATGCGTACAGTGTTTACCAGATTCACCACTGAGATACTATGCATTGAAGAAACTTATCTCCATATGCTATTCATATTTTCCATTTTTAGCAACTTTTATTTCCTCCTTTACCTTCTATGGACAAGCACGGCATGACGTTCAGTACCAACATTAAAGCAAAGCCCGCACTGCCTACTGAACCAACAAAATGCAAATGGTCGATATGGTCTCGGTTGTGAACATCATGTGTGCTCAGGCCAACATGCCATTGCTTGTGGGGACAATGCCCCCTGTCAAAAAAACCTCTTCTCCTAGCATGGTTATACATCACTTTTTGGCCAAAAAAACCTTTACTCCGTCGCCACTGCTAACAAACCAAAACCCATGATCATACTTCATTAAAATCATCTCAAAATCACATCCACAAATCATCATAATTATTGTAAAAATCACAGAAAACATATCCCTCTGTGCTAATACCCATCACCACATTTTGTTCATAATCACCAACATCACAGCATTCGAATATCAATTATCAGACTCAAGCACTGACACGTTGCAAAAAAAAACCATCAACATATCCCCAATTTTTCATCTTACCTTATGACAATGCCCTTTACAACACTGTGCTAGACAGCACAAAAGCTATCTTCATTGCAATCGCCATAATTTTCTCACACACTATCATCATCTTTGCACTGCAACATCGAATTACCATCATTGTCAAATACTTGTGTCTTTCCCAAACAAAAACCCATCCGCCAGGGACGTAGCCAGGAATTCTTGTTAATGGGGGCTAATTCAGCGGTGATTTCCGGGGGTTCGGGGGCGGGAGCCCCGAGCCGAATTTTTTGAGGTTATTTTTGAGTATTTGACAAAAATAACGTAATTTATTTAATCTAATGAAAGGAGAAATAAATATTTAAATGAATATTTCGGCCTCACATTTAAACCAACAATATCCTTAATTATCCCCTAAAATTAGCCCTAAAATAAAAATTAGCAACAACTTTAAAGAAAGCTCTAACAAACATTAACATGAATTAACTGTTAAAACACAAAATTCAACCATAAAAATCTCAGCCCCAAAATTCAACCATAAAATTAAGAATTTTATCCCTAAAATTCAACACTAAAATTTCAGCCCTAAAATTAAACGTCAAAATTTCAGCAATCAATATGCAATTAATACACCAATTAATAAGCAATAAATTACAGCAATTAATAAATTTCAGCAATCATATAATAACTGTTAAAACACAAAATTCAACCATAAAAAATTCAGCCCTAAAATTCAACAATTTTATCCCTAAAATTCAACTATAAATTTCAGCAATAATTTTCAACAATTTTATCCCTAAAACACACCAATTAATAAGCAATAAATTTCACCAATTTTATCCCTAAAATACGCCAATTAATAAATTACAGCAATCATAGAATAATATTTATATATAGAAAATTAAATAATTAAATTAAAATCTTACAAATGCCGCTACTCTTAAATTTCAGCAATCATAGCCGCTACTTGTTTGTTGCTGCTTGCTTCATGCTGCCTCAACTTACAATGAGAAGAATGCTTACTAATTTAATGGAAATTAATGGAAGAATAATGGAGTGGGGAGAAGTTATTGAGAGAAGAAGAGAATGGAACTCGGAAGAAAAAGGGAAAGGCTGAAAACGGCGTGAGTTTTTGTCAAATTGGGTATTTTGTTTCAAATAGGGTTTTAAGTTAAAGGTTTAAGATATTTACAGTTTTTGCCCTACTTTTTATTAAAAATCAATTTTTATCTACAAAAATAATTTTTTTTAAAAAAAAAAGACATGGGGACTTGAGCCCCCACAAGCCCCCACCTAGCTCCGTCCCTGCCATCCGCCACATTGTTGAGCACGACAAAATCATCCATTCAAATTGATTTTCCTCACCTCCAATCTTCATCTTCCTTGAAACCTTGAACACCAATATCAAAGCACTGTATTGCCAACAAACTTTTGTTACCTTTGATTCTCCCAAGTGAATCCTTGGCATCATACCTTATTTGTACCGCTGCTTTAATAGAGGTTGATGAAAAGCCTAGTTTGAGACAAATTCAGCTCTCAGAAAAGAAGCGAAGGTTTGAATATATTATTTTGTAGATTTGACCAGTAGATTTAAGTGGAATGATTATTTCATATTTTTATTTAGATACAATCAATATCATATAATCTGGCCTAAAAATGTAAGTTCAGACATACAAGTTTATGTTTTATCGCCCTCTCTTTTGTCCAGCCTTTGAACTATCAGGAAAAACCAAACCGAATTAAAATGGAGAAAAAGAACCCTCACTAAATTTATGTTCTCTGTCACTCCCCTCCCCCCCCCTCTCTCATGGGCATCCTTTTGGAACACCCCCCACCCCCCACCCCTCTACTGGGACCAAAGTTGTGCAAGATCATTGGAAATTGGAAATGCTCCATCATTTGAATTTGACACCTGCAATTGACAAATTAAAATTTAAACCCGAACCCATGGTTCAAAGACACCTTTTGGCCTAAGAGTCGGCAATCCAGTTCTAAATTGGTATAGGTGTATAGGTTTAGGTAGAGATGTAGTGATAAGTTGTTTGGAGGATCCATAAAAGATTTGAGGAAACTAATAGAACTCGCAAATTGAACCTATCATTAGAGAGGAAAAAATTTGATAGTAATTGTTGCAAGCTTTGGAATTGGGGATTCTGGTGAATTTGAGTAGTCCAACTTCTTTAGATTTTACTTATCTAATCTGATTCTAATAGAATTGGGAATCCTTTTAGCCTGTCCATAGTGATGGACTCATTTTTTTGCTAGAGTTGAATTATGAATTGTGTTCTGTGTGCTATTGCCTGTGGGTATCTTAATTGCTGTCTTCTTCTGTTCTTTCGCTTCATTCTCAGTGCACATTTGTAGAGTTGTAGGACAAGACATCCTTATCTGTAACACATCACATATCAGGCTCCATTGAGGTGAATTAGGACTGACATCTATTTTAACACTATAAAATGGAAGCCTTGAATTAATGTACGCTCATTTCCAGCTACTCCACGTGGCAGGCTCGTTTCTCCCCTCTCTCTCTCAAAGAATCCAGTCAACTTTCCTTCTTAAGTTTTAGCCTTTTAGATTTCAAGGTGCGAGGCCTTTAGATATCCAAAATGTGATATCTATTTATCTTCCTTCATACAGCGGTTACGCAATTTATATAAGAAGAAGTTGTCTGCCAAAATTTTCTACAATGGTGACTTCTCTCCATCCACCACTCAGACCATTCCTTCTTTTACATGTTTATTCCATACTCAGCATGTTGATAAATACATCCCTCTACATTCATCTACCAACGATAAGGGACTTTTGCCTTATTTTGAAGATCCAAATAGGAAACCATGGTTGTTCTGATATTATTATTGCTCAACAGTTTCTTATATTACACATCTCTTTATCATTACTAAATATTGTAAGTACTCAAGTATATAATAAGACGTTTATCTTAAAGATGTTAGACATGTGGGATCAGTTCATCTATCAATATTTATGTCAATTACCAGTTCATGTTAGAAATAGCTTATCAAATGACAACATTAATTATATTAGACATCTATTAGATACTATAAAACGGAAGACCATAATAAAGTTTGGCTTCTTTCGAGGGTATCCACATGGCCTGCAATTGCTCCCGCTAAAAAGTGTGCTTACTTCTGTATCTCTCTATCTAATAAATTGTCCATGTCCCATTTGTCTATTTAGTTTCTATCTCCCTTGATAATCTTTTGCCCCTTTTGATCTCATCTCTTCATTTACCCTCCTTCACAAGGTTTATTGTTTATAAATTCTCTATCTCCTTCTGGGTGTTCCAATTGAATCCCTAATTCTGTCTCTCCATCCTTCTCCAAGACTCCCAACCCTTTTGTTTTTTCAACAGACTTTCTTTTAAGTTGATCAGTTTAGTGGATATATATATATATATCAGCATTTTGTAGCGACCATAAATTTCCTCATTATTTTTTCTGCAATTTAGGACATTATAAAATAATTTTGTTGAATCAGTTATGTTCATCAGGAAGAAACTGTCAAAACTCTTAGGGAAGTACGTGTTCCTAACTAGGGACTTCAATTGTATTGCAAATATTGTGAACCATATCTCAACA
The DNA here is from genome assembly GCA_949130495.1 of Sambucus nigra. NCBI lineage: Eukaryota > Viridiplantae > Streptophyta > Magnoliopsida > Dipsacales > Adoxaceae > Sambucus > Sambucus nigra. The sequence continues at coordinate 577,331,243 of OX422208.1, read as the reverse complement.
AGGGATCTCAAATTTGAGAATAAATCTTGATTCAATATATTGAAACTACCATTTTTAGAAGTATGTTCATCTCTCAACCCTTGAATTTTTCCTGGAGAATTGAAGGAATCCCCAATTACCAAAAAGAAAAAAAAAATAGTTTTATGATAAAACTGTTTGTTGGCAATGAGTTATGTGTAACCATTAACTCTATGTCAGTGGAAAAAGGGATTAAAAGTAAATGCTTGACCTATCTTTAGATAAAAATCTTGCTATTTTTTTTCACAACACAAATTCCAACACAAGCCACACAACACAATGGACAAAACAGTGGTTGCCCACTTTGGAGGCTGTTTTACACCAATTTTTTTGTCCAAAGTGCATTAAAGTATTGTACATATACTTGGGATACAAAACATTGTCCGTATAGTATAAGAAGGTGTTTATTTAATTAAAAATTTATAATTTCAAGGAATTGTTGACTAATGTGTTCGAAATCGTAATTGTACGGATTGAGAAAATGATGCAATATTTTTCATCCCTTTGCACTAAATTTTGTTTGTTGAAAGTGCTTTTTTTGTATTTTCAAGAAAACCAAATATAATTCGTGGCACGTGTTATTTATTTTTGAAAATTAGCACCCATTTCCTTACCTCTTTGAGCCTCAATACATGTGCTTTTATCAATTTTCAAATATCATTTTAGGTCTATATATTATCTTTCATCTTATATAATAACAATATTATCTGTTGTAACCATCAAAATTCTTAATGCATATTGAATTCATGATGTGTACACCGTTCAAAACAAGATAATATAAGTGCTAATAGTTGTTTGCAAATTAGGAGTAAACGAAACTTAAGAATAAATTGGTGATGAAAATTTGATCTATAATTGTTGGTTTGTAAGTTCCACTGTATACGCTCGCGCATCGCGCGGGTTGCATGCTAGTGCTATATAAATATGCTTGGATTGTGATAGATTGCATTCATTCATTTCTAGGTGGACCAAATACATACATTTAAATTGAAAAGACTTGTACATTTAATAACTTTGATAGATCTATGATATAGTAGTATCAGATTTAATACTTTTGGGAGTTGAGTTTCCTACCCCCCCTTGAGATATATGTGGCTTGTACGATAGCAGAATTTGCTTCGTGTTGTGCGATGCTAAATTAGAAAATTTTCTTCAGTAATTAAAAATGAGTTATCTTATAAGCTAACTTATAAATTGGATGGGAAACTTACAGTTAATTGCTTTTTTCCATTATTATTCTCGCTAAATGCTTGAAATTTCTTTCCAGCTACAAATAAGGTGGATCTTGCTTCTCGGCATATGGTAGGTTCACTTACTTGGGTGGAAGCTGTCAGTTGTCATTGCCTTCGCGATTGTTTTGTAATTACTGAAAGTGCTTTCTGGCTAAATTTCAGCTGAAGCCTAAACCTGCTTCGAAGACGATAACAATTGGCACACCAAGATCTGGGAAGACAATAACACAGAGTTCTAGTCATCCACTAGTCACAAAGGCATGTAGTTCGATAAGTAAACGAAACAAATGTTCTGTCTCTCTGCTATGTTTACAGATGACAAACTTAAATTATTAGGTCACTCAAGTTGTGATGAACAATCTCTAATTAAATTAGTAATGTTTCTTCCTCCCTTGGTTTCTGTCATTCAAGATATTGTTAGCTTTACAATAATCCATTCAATATCAGAATATAATATTTGACCATGTTAGGCTCATAGGAATCATTTCTGATTTCTGATCATTTTTGGTGTTGGCTAATAATATATATGTTAATTAATGAAGTCTGTCACAAGGATTAGGGACTCTTCTTCATCACTTCCTCGACCACCAAGGGTAACCATCAAGGTTAACTCCAACACAACAGTAACAATGAAAAAGGCTTCTTTGGGTGCTGACCGTGTTAAAATAGAGAACCATAATGCAAAAATTACCACTGGTAAATAGTATTTTTCTCTATTATTAATGCTTTATTTTGAAGAGGAATTGTTTCAATTGGACTGGAACTGTAGCCATTTAAAAAATATCTAAATCCAACAGGTATCAGTAGAGGGACAAAAGCATCAGAAGTAACATCGAAAAAGGCTTCTTTGGGTGCTGCTGGCCATGTTAAAATAGAAAATCATAATGCAAAAATTACCACTGGTAAATAGTATCTTTCTCTGTTCTGAATTCTTTTTTTTTAAGAGCAATTGTTTCAGTTGGGCTTGAAGTTGGAACTGCAGCCATTTTTAAAAAACCTAAATCTGTCAGGTAGCAGTAGAGGGACTCAAGCATCGGAAGTAACAATGAAAAAGGCTTCTTTGGGTGCTGGCCGTGTTAAAATAGAGAACCATAATGCAAAAATTACCACTGGTAAATAGTATTTTTCTCTATTATTAATGCTTTATTTCGAAGAGGAATTGTTTCAATTGGACTGGAACTGTAGCCATTTAAAAAATATCTAAATCCAACAGGTAGCAGTAGAGGGACAAAAGCATCAGAAGTAACATCGAAAAAGGCTTCTTTGGGTGCTGCTGGCCATGTTAAAATAGAAAATCATAATGCAAAAATTACCACTGGTAAATAGTATCTTTCTCTGTTCTGAATTCATTTTTTTGAAGAGCAATTGTTTCAGTCGGGCTGGAAGTTGGAACTGCAGCCATTTTTAAAAAACCTAAATCTGTCAGGTAGCAGTAGAGGGACTCAAGCATCGGAAGTAACAACGAAAAAGGCTTCTTTGGGTGCTGGCCGTGTTAAAATAGAGAACAATAATGCAAAAATTACCACTGGTAAATAGTATTTTTCTCTATTATTAATGCTTTATTTTGAAGAGGAATTGTTTCAATTGGACTGGAACTGTAGCCATTTAAAAAATATCTAAATCCAACAGGTATCAGTAGAGGGACAAAAGCATCAGAAGTAACATCGAAAAAGGATTCTTTGGGTTCTGCTGGCCATGCTAAAATAGAAAATCATAATGCAAAAATTACCACTGGTAAATAGTATCTTTCTCTGTTCTGAATTCTTTATTTTGAAGAGGAATTGTTTCAGTCGGGCTGGAAGTTGGAACTGCAGCCATTTTTAAAAAACCTAAATCTGTCAGGTAGTAGAAGAGGGACTCAAGCATCGGAAGTAACAATGAAAAAGGCTTCTTTGGGTGCTGGCCGTGTTAAAATAGAGAACCATAATGCAAAAATTACCCGTGGTAAATAGTATTTTTCTCTATTCTACATGCTTTACTTTGAAGAGGAATTGTTTCAATTGGGCTGGAACTGTAGCCATTTAAAAAAAAATCTAAATCTGGCAGGTAACAGTACAGGGACTCAAGCATCAGAAGCAACAACGAAAAAGGCTTCTTTGGGTGCTGGCTCTGTTAAAATCGAGAAACACAATGCAAAAATTACAACTGGTAAATAGTATTTTTCTCTATTCTGATTGCTTTATTTTGAAGAAAATTGTTTCAATTGGGTTGGAAGTGTAGCCATTTAAAAAAAATTTGAATCTGACAGGTAGCAGTAGAGGGACTAGAGCATTAGAAGTAATTGGTTTATGTGGTTCCCAAAGGAATATACCTAAGCCTGCATTATCTTCTGAAACATCTTTTTTGAGTTCCCCGGCTGCAACCAAGACAGAGTTGACGAGATCTTCCTCGTGTGATAGCTCAGGCAGTTGCGACACTGGTAAATCTCCCATGACTTCTGCAAGAAGAAAGATCAATTCCGGAGCTGTTAATTCACCTTCTCTTGGTTCAATCTCCAAAACCTCATCAAAGATTGCATCGAAGAACCTGATGTCATCCAATCTCTCTTCTAACATCTCACCTGGTCGTTCTATTAATGTATGGCCCTCCAAATCGTCATTATCATCTTCTACTGCCAACCAAAGGTCCAAGTTGTTGACCGTCTTTGATACCCGTTTTTCTATCAGTTCCTTAGAGAGTGATGCCTCTACTGCTTTGGGTTTTAATACCCATCGGAATAGTGATCGCAGTTCAGAACGAAATGAAAATGAGGTAACAGAGCTACCTTGTCGAACTACTATAAGTAAAACTTCAATGCAAACCGGTACACTTTCTCGACCTGCTTCTGCGAGACCCTCAGGACTTCGAATGCCATCGCCGAAGATTGGTTTCTTTGATGGGGTTAGTTTTGCTCGTATTCTTTAAGTGCTTGTAATGTCATTAAGTTTCTTGTTGGAAGTGATTTTTCCATGGCAATTTTATATGATTCAATGAATGGCCGGGAGAAAGTGTTTCAACTCCCCCCCCCCCCCCCCCCTCCCAGCATAGAAACAAGCACAAAAAATTAGAATTGTTTCTGAACATCTCTTTTCTGTCCTTTTAAAGATTGCCTTGTCAATATCACGCCTCTTACTCTTACATACTATAATTTTTAGAGCTTGTAGCATTTTTTTTCCTCTCGTGAGTTAAATAGCAATGGTTTGTATGTCACGCAGGCAAAGTCAGCGGTTCGTACTCCTAACAGAGGTACGCAACCTCAATCTAGATTACCAACTGGTTTGCCTAAATCTAGAGCTTCAACCAGGGTTTCCGATGCTGCAAAGGGTGTGGAAAGCTGCCCTACTATATCTCCTAAAGTTCAAAAGGCTAAAGCAGGTGGAATAAGTTGCTTCAAGGCTGAATTGATTGGAAGTGAAGGACCCGATGAAACTCAACACATTACTGCTCCTTGTTTGGATGCTGAAAAGAATGAAAACTCAGGCGACTTGAATAATAGAATGAGCCTAAATATGCAGAAGATGGTTGGCCTTAAGGAGATCAAGATTACTGTTACTGAAGGAGATAAATTTCATTTAAGTTCTGATGCCTGTGTTGAATATGGACAGGATCATCTGAAGAATAACTTACTTGATGCAAGTGGAGTGAGGGAAAAGTGTTCTTTTGGAGATAATACTGATGGTTCACGCAGAAATGTTAGAGTGATGGACTCACAACCAGAGATGCAGAAAGAGCTCACAAATGAGTCGTGTCCCAAAGAGCTCTCTGTCCCACAGAATTTGTGACTAATTTGTTTAAAGCTGTCACAAGGACTCCTTTTTCTGTCAAGGATTCTTTATGCAATAGCGAGGGTTTTTTACAATAGCAATGAGCATTGCGGTGATAGAGAAGACGGCCCTACTTCAGAGTTTGACCAGAAGGAGAACAGTTAACACACTTTTTAGTACAAAGTATATATATTTTTTGAGGTAAATATATATTGGTTACTGGTATATATTACGCAATACTAATGTTTAAACTGGGATCTTAAGTTTTTAGAATCCTTCATAGATTTTTGCCAAATGCTAATGTTAGTTCGATTTCAAAGTCTTTTTGAAGCTTCTCATCTGCACTTTGCATATTTTGTGAGCACTGCCCCCCACCTCACCCCCCAGAAACTGTTGGCATGATATATAAATCATTGACCACTTTCCATACAATAACTGACATTGAGGGGTCCACTGTAGCATGCAGGAGTGTTATGCCCAAAGATGGGCGTCCTTTCAGGCACTGTAGCATGCAGGAGTGTTATGCCCAAAGATGGTTTTTATGAGGATATTGGAAATTTAAAGCATATCCTAGTTAAAAGACCCTCTAACAAGTATTCGTGGAAGAAATTAACTGACAACTAAGGAGTGAGTTGTAACAGCTATCAATTAAATATCTCACTATATAAAATATAATATAGGGTTATATGGACCTAGGCACCCGTTAGTTATCTTCGTTCGTGACCCTCAAAAGAATCTAACCCTCGACACCCAATTTTAGACAAAAATCGTTTATTGACCGATTTTGACTGTTATTTATCAATTAAATTACAAAATTACCTTACTTAGAGTAAAAAAGTAAAAAGAAAAAGAAATATAAGAGATGATCTTAATCCTAACTTCCAGCAAACGGTTATAGCATTTAGGCCCAGATCATGCCAGCAACAGACCCTGACAGCCTGTTTGGGAGTTTAAAAATGAAGAGAAAGGAAGAGAAAAGTTGGGTTTATGCTGTTTGGGAGTTTTTTTAGGGAGAGAAAGGGAAGGAATGGGAGGGAATTTATTTTTGTTTTAACATATTTTTTCTTCCCAAAATTTTCTGTCCAAATCGGACGGAAAAGGAGAGAAAGGAAACTTGGGAGTTGTTAATATTTTTGTAAGGACTTTTTTGCCCTTTTCCAAATATGCTGTTAGTCTTTCGCTCACTTGTTTAATATTAGTTTTGTTTTGTTCTTATCTTTTAATATTAGTCTCTTTGTATATCCGAATAAAAAGCCAATTCTTTCATGAGTTTTATTCTGTTATTATACATTGTATGATTGGTTTGCTGTATATAAAGTCATATTCTTTATATTAGTTTTGTTCTGCTCTTAACATGTGTGGAAGATTTGTTGTATACAAAGACAACTTTTTTTATATTAGTTTTGTTATGTTCTTAGACATGTATGGGGGGTTTGCTTTGCTGTATACAAAGCCAATTTTTGTATATTCGAATTTTTTTTTTCAGCATGTTTTTTTTTATATCCAATTGTTTTTTCCATCATGTTTTTTTTATATTCGAATTTTGTTTTCATTTTTTGTATCCGATTTTTTTTTCAACGCATTTTTTTAATAGAAATTTTTTATGCAATTATCGTGTTGAGACTTAATATTTCTTTAGTATGCGTGCGTAGTTATTTAATAAGTCTTTAAATTGATTTTATAATTTAAATAACATGTGCTCTTAATTGTAAGGTTATAGTAATAAGTTTTCAATTATTTCTTTTCTTTTCTTTCCTAACTCACAAACAAGGGGATGGAAAATAACTTTCTTCTCTCTCGTAAACTCCCAAACAGTGGAAAGAAAATTTGTTTCTCTTCTCTTCCTTTCTCTCATATCAAAAACTCCCAAAGAAGCTGCGAGTCAGGAAATCAAAGAAACACTACTGTCTTTTGCGTTGTAAATCACCGTCGCAAGATTTATTTTCCAACCGCTTATGATACTGCTCCTTTCCAGCCTAACATGATCAGAAACAGAGGGTGTCTTTGTAAGTAATTTACGAAGATGCCCACAATGAAGCCACAAGTTTCACTCTTTTCCACATCCCTTCTTTGTTCTCTTTTTTCCCTTCATAAAATTGGTTGCGTCTTTCAATCCATATAATTTAGACCTGTCAATGGGTCGTGCCGAGTCGTGTTCGTGTCGTTTTTTATCGTGTTCGGGTCTTATTGGGTTCGTGTCTAAACGGGTGACTTTTTATCGTGTAAAAAAATCATATCCAAACCCGACCCGTTATGTTAACGTGTCGTGTCGTATTCACTCGTTAATACCCATTAAAGAGTGTTGATAGGGAGACCCTTTTTTGTGACTCCCATTTGTTATCCCTAGCTTTAAAGTGTTGTACGTTGCTTTGTCTTTTATGCCTTGGCGGGACCCATACAAGTAAAGACAAAGCAAGGTACAACACTTTAAAGCTAAAGGTAATAAAAGAGGTCACAAAAAGAGGTCTCCCTAACATTACTCTTAAGATAATGAATTATTTTGAATTATATACAAGTTGACATATTATCTCATTTTTTAACCCAAGTAGACCCATTAACTCATTGACATTACTAAATCTCTCATTTATTAAAATTCATTATGATTAAATTAACATTATGCTACATAAATTATTTATAAGTTCCAAGAGTATATCTTATTTACTTAAATTAATGGGTCATAATGAGTCTTATTGGGTATTAACGGGTGAAGGGGGTCAACATTAACCCGACCTGTTAACTATCGTGTCTTATCGGGTTGACACTGATATGGCCCGAACCCATTAAGGGTCCACTCATTAACTTATAACTTCGTGTCGGTTCGTATCGTGTTATCGTGTCGTGCCTCATTTTGCGAGGTCTACATAAAATCAAAACTACACATTTTTCTGGGACATAATTTGAGGAGGCCCCTATACCCCTTCGTAACATTTCACAAGTATAAACCTTTTCATGAGCAACAAGCCCAGAACTGCACATTAGAAGGGATCCTAGCTGCGCATATCACCTTAAAATGTGCAAAGAAGTGGGAGAAGGATCATCAATAGAATGCTTATTGTCTGCTTCATAAAGCCTTAAAGGACCCCCAGCTTGAAAACTAGAACCTAGAGAACGGAGTTTTTAGTGTGTTCTTATTTTTAAGGCAAGCTTATGTACATCAGTAATAGAACGTGAGGATGTGATGTCAAGATGAATATCCATTCATAGTCCATCTTTGCAACGAGAAGGGAGTGGACACATCCCTCCTGTGATTTTGAATAGCAAACACGTGAAACTACATTTAGTACACATTTACCAACGGATTTGATATTTGCTTAAGAGAAGAAAGCATCATTGAGCACAAGACTTGTTCACACTGAGTAGGAAGGATGTGTTCTTTTTATCTTCATCTCAGGCATTTGTTTTAAATTTATAATTTACCACCTTACCAGAGAAAAACTTTTGAAGAACAAGTAAAATTTCGTGTGATGCAAGTCTGAGTGTTGCTAGTAGTTTATGCTCTTACACCAAATTCACATGGGGTACGATGTAATTTAAACCTTTTCCGATTAAAGTACATATAGGTCAAATGCTCCGAAGTCCTTTTTTTTTGGCTACTTTCTTCGTCTCTATTATTTTGTACTTTTTTGGTAAATCGGAATGTCGGGTCTTTACCCCGACTATTCCCCAAAAGATTCGATCCAAAAGGCTAGGACAGTTCAATTATTTTATTATTAGAGATGTTAATATTCAGGTCAATTTGTCATACGTAAATTGTTTATTGAATTAGTAATATTATTTTTTTTTATATTTACATTAATATATTATTAATTTTCAATTTTAGACTCTAATCCAAATTAATCAACTTATTAGACTTTAGTACAATTTTAATGTGAAAATGTTGTCACTAAAAGTGATATTTGGTGACCTTAAGCGACAAAAAATGTCTTTAAGTTTAATTAATATGGATTAAAGTCCAAAATAAATCATTAGTAATGTATTAAAGTAAAAAAAATACTACACACACACACACACACACACACACACACACACACATATATATATATATATATATATATATATATATATATATATATATATATATATATATATATATATATATATATATATATAGTACTGCTCTTGTGCAGACCAGTCCGCATTTTAAGAGTGCGGATCGGACATGTATCACCTGACGGTGAGCCCAGAATAGAGAGAGAGTGTGCCTATAATTTAACCAATAATTTCTAGGCTCACCGTCAGGTGACACATGTTTAATTCGCACACTTAAAATGCGGATTGTCCCGCATCTTAACAGTGCGGACCGGACATGTGTCACCAGGCTGTGAGCTCAGAAAAGGGAAAGAGAACGCCTATAATTCAGTCGATAATTTTTGGGCTCACCGTCAGGCGATACATGTCCGGTCTGCACTGTTAAAATGCGGGCAGTCCGCACAGGTGTAGAGAGTGTACGCTGATTGAATTGGGTGGGGGTAGTGGGATGGTGTTTTCGCGCTTAGTGATCATAGTAAGAGAGGTCATGAAGAAAGAGGATGACAAGATAACACACGCGCGCACACACACACACACACACATATATAGCGCATATATCAAATAGTCCCTCGAACATTTTTTAATACACGTATAATTCAAGCCTTTTTATTTTGCTCCAAAAAGTCCTTCACCATGCCGATGACGCGAACCTTTAAAAATAAGAGAATAAGGGACTTTTTGGTGCAAAATAAAAGGGTTGGAATAAATGTGTATTAAAAAATGTTAGAGGGACTTTTTGGTATTTGATCCTATATATATATATATATATATAAGAGAAAGCTCACCTACATCATGCTCTATACATCATCCATATATCACACCTAGTTGTAGGTCCTAAAACTTTTTTTCTATTTTTTTTATTTTTCTCTTGAAATTAATCATCCAGTAAGCCCATGTTCAAAAAAATTAGGTCAAAATATATTTTGTAAATTTTTAAAAAAAATCACAAAAAACTGCTCAAAATACCTTATTTATAAGGGTCCGCGCCATCCAATCCGCCAAACACACCAACAAATCAACAAAAAAATCAACAAGAATACCCATCCTCCATTAGAGATAAACAAAACAAGAAAATAATTAAGGGTAGTTCCACGAAATTATAAAAAAAATGAATTAAAAAGATAATAATGTTCATGGAGTACCACTTAAATAGGGGCAAAAAAAATTATGATATATTATATAGCCCCAAAGTAAAAGCTATATATATATATATATATATAACTAAGAGAAGAGAAAGAGAAAAAAAAATACCTAGAAGGGAGAAGAGATAGAACTCCAAACTCGGAACCCTAGCTTGAGAAAGATGAGATGGAAGAGGGATGAGTGTTGTGGGAGGAAGAAATATGTTAAATGGAGATAAGGGGAGAATCGTAGGAAAAATGGAGTATAGGTTTAGTGGGGAAATGGGTTAATGGGAATAGAGGGAAGAAAGTAAGTGGGGAAATGAGAAAAGAGAGACGGAGAGATTTGGGGAAATGGGGTAAACGTGGGAACGAGGAGAGAGAGAAGGGGAAAAAAATTAAAGCGACAGAATTTTGGAAGAGAAATCGCCCAAAATAAACCTAAGTTGTTCGAACGACTTCCTTCGAATGATATCCCATAAACATTTAATGAACCTCGTTAGAAGCTCGTTCGAACGACATAGTTCGTTCGAATGACAATTCGAACGAGATGACAGTCTAGAGTTGGGAAACTTCGTTCGAAAACTCATTTGAACGAGATTTTCTGACATACTTCAATCAGGTTAAAAACATAAAAAAGAAAAAGAAAAAGAAAATAACATATATGAAGGAGTTGGGAAGGCCAGAAAATTGCCAAAAAGAAGGTTTAAGTGTCCTAGGTTGTGAAGACATATCCAAATCGTGGAAGCAAAAATGTAGGGGTGTGAACAATACGATTGAGAGCTTTACCTAAGACAACACACAAGTGCGGAATGCCAAACAATATATAGACGCAATATGCACTCACATCAGCCTTGTGCCAATAAAGAAATACTATAGGACATTCAGACACTAAAGCAACATGCATACAAGATAGATGATTCTCTCGCCAATGTTGTCACAATTAGAAAGCAATGTATCGAATAAATGTGCATGCCCATTGATCTTCAACTTACATCTCCCATTAGAAACTTTAGATCGAGACTTTTCTTTTGAAGACTCTATCAGGCTAAATAATTTTGGCCTTGGCATTATATATCATTTTTCAATGCTTCAATTTTAGGCACTTATTCTATAATGCAAATGGAGGCTATTCAGGCAAAACCTTTTTATTTTTCGCAACCCGAGTCCATTGCTAGAAACAACAAACAACCGGATGGATATTATAACAATTTTTGTTTAAATCCGGGCGATGGATGATCATGCACTATTTCGATTGCTTATAAGAGGTGACTAAGATTGAAAAGACAACACCAAATCTCACCATACGAGTGCAATGTGAAAAAGATATCCATAATATTTTGTGAAAAGTATGTGCAATAAGGCAAATATATGAGGCTATCACAGAAATACATATCATAAAAGAGCATTATAGTGCACAAGAGAAATGAAGTACGGCTTAACTACTCATCGAAAGCCACATGGACATGAAATAGAATAGTGATTCGAACACACCGAACAGAAAACCATATGGACAAGAATTTGTGAAAGCTTTTCTAACCATTCCCATTTTCCTTAAAAAAATATTTTTGAAATTTTGAATTAAATATTTACAAAGATAATCTAGTTCATAGGTAAAAAGGTACACAATAAACATAACCTAAACTAGATAGGCGACTTCGATCTCAATCAATGGAGCAAACCCCAATCGATTTCCTAAGGTTTTCAAACCTAAGGGCATCTAGAGGTTTTGTGAAGATATCGGCCAATTGTTGATCGGTGTTAATGAAGCTTAAGGAAACAATTTTCTCTTCAACCAAGTCACGAATAAAATGTTCACGGATCCTAATATGCTTGGTTCTAGAATGTTAAACGGGATTACGGGAAATGTGAATTGCACTTGTATTGTCGCAATAGATAGTCATAGTGCCTTGAGAAAGACCGTAATCTTCCAGCATTTGTTTCATCTAAACAAGTTCAGTGCAACAACTCCCGGTGGCTATGTATTCGGCCTCCGTCGTGAATAAAGAAATAGAATTTTATTTCTTGCTCATCCATGAGACAAGTGCACTTACAAAGTAGAAACAACTGCCAGATGTACTTTTGCATCCATCAACATCTCCTGCCCAATCGGTGTCCGAATATGTCGATAGACTATCATTTGTGTCGAAGGAATACCAAATCCCAAAAGACAGGGTCCCACTAACATATTTGATAATACATTTAATGGAAAGTAAATGAGACTCTTTAGGGAGGCTTGATAGCGGGCACAAACTCCTACACTAATGGAAATATCTGGATGACTAGCGGTTAGGTAAACTAAACTACCTATCATACTCCTAAAGAGTGTGTGCTCTACATCCTTTCCTTCGGTGTCCTTACTAAGTTTAATTGAAGAAGTCATAGGAGTACATGCATGCTTAACGGATTCTAGTTTAAATTTCTTAACAAGGTCTTTAGCATACTTAGTTTGGGACAAAAATATTCCACTTTCGAGTTGACGAACTTGAAGACCTAGGAAGAAAGTAACTTCACCGACCACACTCATCTCAAATTCATCTTGCATTTCTTTTGAAAAAATTTGAGTATGTTTATCACACGTAGAACCAAACACTATGTCGTCGATATACACTTGTGCAACTAGAATAACTTTTTCATCACGACGGACAAATAGAGTCATATTTACTCCCCCTCTCAAAAAGCCACGAGAAAGGAGATAAGAAGTGAGCCTTTCATACCAAGCATGGGGTGCTTGTTTCAAGCCATATATCACTTTCTTTAGAAAGAAGACATGATTAGGATGCTTCGAGTTCTCAAACCCTTTTGGTTGTTCAACATAGACTTCTTCTTGAAGAATACCATTTAAAAAAGCACTTTTGACATCCATTTGATACAATTTAAATTTAAGGTGACATGCTATGGCTAGTAAAAGGCGAACCGATTCTAACCTAGCAACTGGAGAAAAAGTTTCTTCAAAGTCAACACCTTCAATTTAGGTGTATCCTTGGGCAACCAACCTAGCTTTGTTACGAACAATGACACCATTTTCATCCATTTTATTTTTGAAAATTAATTTGGTACCAATGATGTTAGTATTATAAGGCCTAGGGACTAATTCCCAAACATCATTTTTCTTAAATTGAAATAATTCTTCTTGAATGGAATTAATCCAATGTTCATCTTTTAACGTTTCTTTAAAGTTTTTATGTTAAATTTTAGATGTATAGCATAAATAGGTAACTTCATTTTCTAATTGAGCCCTAGTCTTGACACCTACCTCGGGATCTCCTATAATTTTTGAAGGGTCGTGACTTTTATGAACCCAAGGAGAAAGATCCTTTTTCTCGATAGTGGGAACAACCAAGTCAGTGTGAGACTCAATATTTTTAACATCGAAAACAACTTCGCACTCACATGACTAGTCTTCCTCATTTTCAATAGATGTGGCTGGAGCATCGTCTTTTATTACAACATTTATTGATTCCATGACTTTTGAGCTACTTAAGTTGAAAACTCTAAAAGCTCTAATGCTTTGAGAATATCCTAGGAAAATACCTTCATCACTCCTTGAGTCAAATTTGCCTAGGAGTTCTCTATCCCTAAGGATATAACAAGGACTGCCAAAAACTCTAAAATAGGACAAATTAGGTTGCTCGCCAGTCCACAATTCATATGGTGTTTTGTTAGTATTAGGACGCAAATAAACCCTATTTACGGTGTGACATGGGGTGTTAACCGTTTCGGCCCAAAACCTACGAGGCACATTTCTTCCTAGGAGCATAGATCTTGCCATTTCTTGGATCGTTCAATTTTTTATTTCAACTATACCATTTTGTTGTGGAGTTCGAACGACCGGGAATTCATGCTTAATTCCTCTTTCATCACAAAAGGTATTTACACCGGATTCCTTGAATTCGGTTCCATTATCACTCCTAAAGCGATTTATGGTAACACCGTGTTTATTTTGAAGAATTCTACATTTAACAGTGAGAAAATCAACAGTCTCAAATTTTTCTCTTAGAAAATCTAATATGGAGTAGCTAGAAATATCATCCACCATCACTAAAATATATTTCTTTTCTCCTATACTCTCGGTACTAGTGGGACCCATAAGGTCCATGTGTATCAATTCTATGACACGAGAGGTAGTTATAGAGTTTAACTTTTTATGGGGATTTTTAATTTTCTTTCCTAATTGACAAGACCCATATATAGTGGAGGTTGGTTTTCCTAGAGATGGTAAACCTCGAACTAGCTCTTTTCTCACTAATCGATCAAGATGTTTAAAGTTAACATGACCTAACCTTTGATGCCAAAGATCGGCGGATGAGGCTTTTGCACAATTGCAAACTAAAGAGGATTTAGGAACTATTCCGTAGCAATTGTCACTAGTTCTCACACCTTTTAAAATAAACTCACTCGATTTATCATATACGGCGCACTCCGATTGACTAAACTTAACATCAAGATTTTCATCACATAATTGGCTAATACTTATCAAATTTGCCTTGAGACCATCAACATAAAGGACATTTTCAAGTTTAGGAAATTCTAAGATTTCAATAGATCCTCTACCCATGATTCGAGATTTGCTTCCATCCCCAAAGGTGACCTTACCATCTTTATAGTTTTCAAGAGTGGTAAACAAAGATTTATCACCGGTCATATGTCTCGAACAACCACTATCAAAGTACCATTGGGAGGTATTTTTATCCTTAAGTGCAACATGAGCAACAAAAGCTTTATTGGTATGATCTTTCTTAACCCAAGGTTGAGTTGTATTCTTTCCTTTATTGGCTCTAGTGTTATGATTAGAATTATTTCCTTGGACTTTAGAAAACCTTAGAAACTCTTCCATTAGACCTTTAGAAGTATTAACTAGATACTCAACTTGGCTCTTAAGACTAGATAAAGAGCTATAGTGTTGCTTAGAAGTTGTGAAATAAGAGTTCTTCCCAAGCTTATAACAAAAATCTCTAAGATGACCCCGTTTGCGACAATAAGTGCATACATGGGTTGTTTTGGACTCGCTTTTGAAGATTGCTTAGGAGGACTTATTTTTGGTAGATAAAGTTTAGGTGAATTAGGTTTGGTAACAAACTTAGCTACATGTTCGGGTTTGACTTTGGATGACTCTCCTTCTTCATATCCTATACCCTTTCTCTCTTGATAACCTTTCTCCTCATATCCTAAAACAGGACCTAGAAATAATTTTCCCATTCTTCCTGAATTATCTTCGATTGTGACTATGACTTCACGAGAGGACTCGAGATCTTTTTCAAGTTGGACAATTTAAGTTTCAAGAGATTTTCTAATCTGTACAGACTCATGAAGATCTTTGTTGACACCTTCTAAGGAGATAATTAAGTCAAGTTTTTCTTTACCTACCAATATAAACTTCTCAGAAAGAGATATCTTAATTGCCTCGAGTTGACTGACTAAAGCCTCCTTCTCCTTCAGGCCTTTCAACTCTTTTTCTAAATTTAAGACTTTAAAGGTTAATCTTTTGTTTACTTTTTGAATACGAAGAGACTCGGTATATAGTTCAGAATAGGAGGATTGCGATTCACTCTCATCTATTTCACTTTAACTTCCTTTTTCATCACTACTAGTAGAGTGAGTGGAAGCAACCTCAAGATTTTGCTCGAAATTATCAACATTAGGATGTGACTCACTTGAATTACTAGCATGACTTGCTATAAAAGCAGTGAAATTATTTCTAGACGGGGTAGAGTCATCAGAGTCTTCAGACTCATTATCATTGTCGCTTAGAGTAACATTGTAAAGTGCCTTTTTTTTACCTTATCTCTTAAGTTTAGTAGGGAGCTCAAACGCTCTATGACCACGTCCCTCACACTCAAAGCATCTATCTGAATCATCCTTTTTAAAGTTGTCTCTGTTAAACTTCTTAGGATCCTAATTATTGAATTTTCTATTACCTTTGTTTTTGTTGTTCTCAAATTTTGGTTTTTCAAATTTTGAGTTTTGCCTTTTGAACTTGAGAATTTTTTTAGCAAATAGAGCTATATCATTAGGATCCATATCAGACTCATCAGATTCAGACACTTCTACTTTCTTTACTTTCAAGGCAACAACTTTATCTTTGCTTTTGTTGTCTTTAGGAAACATATCTAATTCATAAGTTAGAAGATCACCAACAAGCTCTTCAAGTTTTAAAGTATTTAGAATTCCTAATGAATTAAGAACTATGACTTTTGGAATGAACCGCTTAGGAAGACATCTAAGAATTTTCTTAATAACACGATCTTCAGGTATTTTATCACCTAAGTTAAAGCAAGAATTAACAATACCAGATATACGAGCATAAAACTCATCAAACGTTTCAGTTTCTTTCATGGTGATGGTTTCAGAGTTGTTAAGTTTTGAAGTTTTGAAGCTTTAACTACACTAGTTCCCTCATGAGTAACTTAATATTCCAAGCTTCCTTTGACGTCTCACATGTCATTATACGATGAAATTCATCGGGAGTCACAACACCAAACAAGGCATTTAAACCTTTAGAGTTAAAGTTACACCATTTTAATTCTTCCTCATTCCAATTTTCTACAGGTGTTAAAATAATTTCATCATCAACAATCATAGTAGGAGGGGACCATCCTCTTTCAACAATAAGCCAAACACGTTCATTAATTGATTTAAGGGCGGATTTCATACGAGCTTTCCAATAGGTGTAATTAGTTCCATCAAACATAGGTGGTCTATTTGACGAAAAACTTTCCATATAACCTCTAGGATTCATCTAAATAACTTTTAGAGACTAGATCTGATACCAATTTGAAGTTGTAAGGTTATATGTACTTAAGTTATTTCGTAGAATACACACACACTACCCTATTAAAAATTAGCCAAGTAGATAAATATTCCAATTTTAATTTCCTTTGCAAATTTAAAGGTTAGCATGAACAATTAGTAGTTAAAGTGATGGGATTGATAACTTGATTGGAAGATATAAATTTAGACAATTTTATCCTTTTTATCCTACGCATACATCTAGGTGATTTAATAAAGCAAAGTACGAAAATCACAACCATAACACGTCGATGTACGAGGAAAACCCAAATGGGAAAAACCTCGGACGGCTGGGCCTAGACAAATCCACTACAAATAGGTTTTACAAAGGACTCAAAAGACTTACAGACTTTGACTCAATCAAGACATGTTGATGCCGTCCTCTACCTCGGAATTTGTAGTACGCAAAGCTCCAACGCGTTGCTCGACACTACTCGTGTCGCGGTATATACGGAAGCCCAAACTGTCGTCTCCAATAAGCTTGAATGCAGAAATCCACCACAAGTGTACTTGTTGAATTTCAGGTTGATTGCACGGGGGTTTGGTTCAAAAGTTAAATTGTGTTGGAGAAGGATTTTTCATCAAACGGAAGATATGATATTTTTGCTCTCAAGAATGTATGAAAAACTTCTTAGTTAAAAACTGATTTTCGTCCATATTATCAAAGCAGGAAAAGTAGTGGACCTTAGCAGTTATATAAAAATTTTAGAAATGTAAAAGTTAGATAAGTCATTAGAAATGTCGTTCGAAGGAGTTCGTTCGAACGACATTTCTAATGAACTTCTAACGAGATACCAATGCAAGTTGGGATAAGACGTTAGATCCAGGTCATTCGAACGGCCTGGAAAAACTTCGAACGAGATTTCCTTTTTCTTAAAAAAAGGTTTAAAAATAATTTCAAAATTAGTTTTTATGAAAATTATTTTTTTATGAAAATCACTCCAACACATAAAAATGATTTTGGACATATACCTTTTTAGGAGAATGGAATTGAAATGTATATTGATGTTGCGTGAACTTTGGATGCACGATTCTCTAAGTTTATATATAGCTTGATTAGAAATGACCCAAAAGAGTTTTGTCCAACGGAATGTAGCCAAAACTACAAATGACTCGATTAGAAATTTGTCCTTACAAAAGAAAAATAAGGGTATACCTATAAATTCTAATGGGATTATTCACCATTTTTTCTCAAAACTAAAAATACCTTTTCCACACACACATATATAATAAACTCCTGTTTAAGTTTATGGGATAAACCCCACCCTTGGGCCGTTTGAGAACTACATGGACATTGATGCCTTTATAGGCTACGTATGCATTTTGGCTTAAAACCCGAGACTCGAGTATAATTTTCCCGTTTTCACATTTTCATCCTTTTTATTTTATCTATATATTATCCATGTATACCATCTTGTGATTTGTATTTGCGTTTTATTTAACAAATATTATCGTTTCATTATAACGGTCAATATCTCGATAAGCGCGCACATCGTATTTTATAATTACTATTTTGGAAACATTCATTTGGATGACCTCACTCTATCTTTTCCATGATATGAGTCGAACGATTCCGATCTCCATTTATATATACAAGCGCACACACTTCACGGAGAAATTAAGGAAAATAGTAACATAAGCCCATGAAAGACCGAAAGGGCATGATGGGTGCCTAACACCTTCCCATTCCGTAACTTGGCCCTCGAACCTCTGAACTATTGGTTTCGTAAGCATCAGTTTGTCTTTGATGTCGCACTCTCGAGGCGGCGACATGTTCTTTTACCTATTTTGTGCAAAATAAGTTGGCGACTCCATCTCTTTACATCACCCCACATCGATGATAGCCCGAGTGCTCATTGAGAAGAGCATGTAACCTTCTTTTCCTCTTCGAGTGCACGCGCGTGAGCGTCGGAACCCCGAGACGGGAGGAAAAAGCCAAGGAGAGATGGACACAATCTCACCCGCTTACGGGATGAATTTTTTGATGATTTTTTGTAGATGATCTCCTTGTTATGTACATCATGTATACCAAATTTGGTTGAAAATACATTGTTTTTACTAATTTTGAAAAATGGGTATGTTCATAGGTAGTTTAAGTAAGGTATATTGAAGAACCTAATTCTCTCTCTATGTGTGTGTGTGTGTGTTTGTGTGTGTGTGTGTGTATATATATATATATATATATATATATATATATATATATATATATATATATATATATATATATATATATATAGAGAGAGAGAGAGAGATAGATAGATAGATGATAGATAGATAGATAGATAGATAGATAGATAGATAGATAGATAGATAGATAGATAGATAGATAGATAGATAGATAGATAGATAGATAGGTAGATAGAAAAATAGACACATATAAATAGATAGATAGATCGATCGATAGATAGATCGATCGATAGATAGATAGATAGATAGATAAAATTGATGAATAGATATATAGATAGATGGATATATAGATAATTATATAAATTATATAGAGAAATAGTGTGGCGAAAATATCCGACCTAATCGGAGAAGTTTACGCATGTCTGATAATATTGATAAACGACCACAACTTGGAGATAAGAACTAAGGAAGGCCAATTAATGAAAATCCTAGAATCGGATTCACCAGATCAAATCACAATAAGAATCCAAGGTCACTGATTCCCACACGACTCAGTATCCTTATGTTCTTTATAAATGTAACCCAGAACCCTAAAAAAGGCATGCAATCTTTTTTTAATCAATAATTATTCAATAAAGAAAGAGAGAAACACCCCGTAATTATAGGCACATTACCAAACCGCGTAAATATTATGTTTTATGATTGCGATTTCCATTTTTGCTTGGCTCAATTGTGTTTAACTAATAATAATTGGATTTTAGAACCTACATTTGGCATCGTTTGTGGGATTCAATTTCCTTTTCTTATCCAACAAAAGCCAATGAGCAGTTATGTCTAATTTTTATAACCCATGACTATCGTCTAACGAATACCATCAAAATGATCAAAACAAACCTCCGGGACCTCGATTCAGGTCTAAGGTCTAACTTAATGGGAGTTATAACACCCCCAACTCACATTATCATCATCGTGCGGGAATAAACTATGGAAAGAGATGAGATACCGAGATCCACCTAGATCCCACGGCTTGTAGACCCCAATAAACGACGACTTCATCTATAGGAAGATGCCACGCGCCCCTATAAGAAAGAGAATGTCTATTTAAAATTTCATTTGGAAAGGATGAAGTAAGAGGTCCATGGGGATAAAAGAAAACAACATTCACGAACACCTAACCCTCAGGCAAGAAAAACTCACTGCAGAGGAAGGAGTTTCCGGTGTGATCATGAGCATTCTAGGCATAGGAGCATTCCAGGCATGTAGGATCTCCGTGATCTCATCCGACGAGAGATGAACAAGCATATTAATCACCAGAGGGTCATATCCATTAAGGAACTGGCCAAAAGATCTCTCATCAATTAGATGGAGTTTCATTTCTCAAAGGCGATAGAAGATCCTAAACTTCTAAATAAGTTCGCATATCCAGATGCAAAATCTATGATAGGAAGACTGATCACAACTCTCATGTTTCTCTAGTATTGTCAAGAAATAACTCTCTCGAGAAATAATGAAGCCACCATGTGTCTTATATTCTAGGGCGTATCGAATAAAAATGATTCGAAAAGTTGCCACATAGGTCGATCATCAACTTCAAGCATTTCGTGTAGGCTTTCACCGTGAAATTTATCACCAGCACTTCCCATCCAAAATTAATGGCCTCCCTTCTCACCATGAAGAATAAACCCCACTAAACTTTATTGGAGTGCGCTCTACACTGGGAAACCTATAATAAACAGGAGGATTGATCCGGGCAGGTAGTTTTAGACTTGGTCAAGATTGATCTACAGAGCGATCCTATATTGCAACAGTCTCTAATGAAGAAGGAGGCAAGCACATCATCGATCACACTATGTCTAGGATTGATAAATATGTCAAAGTAAAAGATATGGTAACTGGAAGCCCGCACGACAATGGTTAGTCAAATATGATAAAAAATGATGCTAGAGAGAATACTTCTGAGAATAGACAAGAAGAAGAATGGCTGATCCAAAACTATTGACAAGGAGACCCCCTCCAAGTCTCACTAAGCGATTAGTGTCATTTTCAAAGAGTCGATCTAAAATCTTGAATAATATTAAAGATAAAAAAATATTTCAAGTGTTCGAGGAACGTGACAAGAGATCCGTAAAAAAATACTTCACTAAGGCGTTCTTACCATAAGGAGCTTGGGCATAAGATAAAGAACTACAAAGAGATCAAATCCCACCTGGAAGGGTTGGCCTAAATGGGCCACCTAGACGATTACGTAAAGAAGTATGAAGCAAAGACCATTGCGAAGCATGACCAGAATCCAAACAATGTCCTGGGCGACGATGAGATGGGACAGATATTTACGGTCATCCACAGTGCATTAAGTCCAAAGCAGATTTGAGGTGATGTTATTCAGATAGAAATAAAAAATATTATTGTGGTCATGACGGATTTTCAGATTAATTCTGCCAAGACCCTAGTGGGAAAACACCATCTACCATAGGACATTGACCATGACAAACGTATAGTATTTACCGAGGAAGACCTGGTCGGAGCTAGAATTCCATATCATGATTTGATAGTAATCACTTTCATGATTGCCAAGTGGGATGTTGACAAGCTACTAGTCAACTAAGGAAGCTCATCAGAGGTCAAGCACTTAAAAATGTTCAATAAGCTCAACGTCAAGGTAGAAAATTTAAAGGAAGCATCCATCCATTTGGTCGACTTTGTTGGAAAGATGACTATGCATCTGGGAAATGTGGTACTACCAATACGAATTGGAAGTATCTTAAAGTTGATCAAATTTTTAGTTGTGGTAATTGAGTCCTCCTATAAAGATATTATGGGATGATGATGGCTCCACGCCATCTAGGATGTTTCCTCCATATATCGCCAAAAGCTCGAATGCATCACAGATTGGGGGATAATGGGAATACATGGAAATCAATAATTGCTTGACAATGTTCTATTGCTCCTGTGGGGACCTAAATTATTAGTTAGGTTCAATTGAGACTAGCTGACCAAGCCCAATAGTATGGGAGGCATGCCCGAGCCAACTCCTCAAAGAGGTCAGCATAAGTATTTTTCACGTGGATAAATGTGAACACTTAACACGTCTATATTCATAAGCTCAAGTTAGTTACCTATGATCTCGGACGAGATATTTTGGAGTCACCACATGAACCAATAATAAGCTGTGAGAGTTTCTTAAACAACTCAACCACTACGATTTTACACCACTATAAATAAAGCTCACATCCTAGGGCCAAGGGTGTAATTTTAAAACTTTGAGAGAACTTAATAAAATACGGTGACCCATCCATGTACCTAGGCAATTTGTCAAACCACGTATATTTTTTTGTTGTGTGGCTGACATTTTATTTTCACTATTATATTGCTTTCTGGAATCATTTTTAATTGTGAATAATTTGTACTCACAATTGATGCCGTTTGTGGGAAATGATTTTCCTTTCCACGAAAGCAATCATCATAATAATAGTTATGATGTCTTACCAACGAGACAATGCACCCTAGCCCTGAGACGTGTCGTTGATTTGGCTCCACTGAGAATCATTTCTGAGGTTTGATAAGATAGGAACCCAAGGTTTCGACGAGAACGACATACTTATGAGGAAAGCCTCAGGCAGCCTAGGTCTACTCAGATCTCACGCCTGGTTGATGCCTACGAAGCAATGCTTCAGTAATATGAGGAGGCAGCTTGCCTCAAAATTGAAGAGAACCCTTGCCTCTAACGACAACTGGACGAAATGGAGAAAGAACTCTACCAGAGCTGAAAGCACCGACTTCAAAATCCTAGCCCTCATGCGAGCAAGACTTGCAGACGAGGAAGGAGAAACATGCACGACCAAGAGCGTTTAGGGAATGAAAGTTATCAAAATAGGCAACACAGGGACGACAAGCGCCACATAGATGGCATAAGGAGTTTGGTTCGAAGGGAAATGGACCAACACCTTGATCATAGGAGGTCCAGGTCATCTAAGGAACCAGCAAGGAGATCCTTCATAGCCCAAATAAAGTCTCCCTTCTAAAAAACCATCGAAAATGAGGAACCCCTAAGAAATTTATAACCCCAAGGTTTAAGGTCTATGATGGTAAGACTGATCCTATTGGCCATATACGGAAGTACAAGCAGTATGATTTTATAGAGTCATAATGACGCACTGATGTGTATCATTTTTCTCTATAGCTTGGGAGAGGTTGTCCAAAAATAGTTCAATAAAGCTCCCTCACAGGTCCATCAAGAGTTTTAAGGCGTTTGTTGAATTCTTCACTGCTCGTTTCATCACCAGCAGATCTCATCCCAAAAAAATAGACTCGTTACTTAGATAAAAAAATAAACCATAGGAGTCCTTATGTGAGTATGCCAAACGCTATTGGAAAGCCTTGAAGGAGGTAGAATATTACTCGAACTAAGTCATCGTAGCATCATTCAAAATAGATCTACTCCCTATGTCAATGTTGTATCAATTCCTGCTAAAACCATTGATGATCACATGTCACGAATTGAGAAATATGCCAAGATGGAGGACGTGGTCCACAATGGTCAAGTTGAGATTGGTTGCACCAAGGAAAACAAAGGGGGCAACAAGGAGAACACCCCCGAGAAGGGGAATAAGAAGCAGAATGGTGCCAAGAATGGGAGTAAAACTAAGATTTTCAAGTCGTCAACAAAGTTTTCAAGGAGACGATCAATAAGATCCTGGAAAAAACCAAAGATCAATAATTCGTCAAGTGGCCAAAGAAAATGGGTGGTGATCTGACCAAGAAGAATAATGCTCTTTGATTCGCATTCCTCAAAGAAGGCGGCCACAAAATCAAAAATTACAAGGCACTTAAAGAATATCTAGAGGAGTTAGTCCAAACTGGGTATCTAAACGAGTTTATTGAGAAGAAGTCTGACCAGGCTGTAGCCAATGGCAACCTAAAACTAGACAATCTCCTTGATGATGTCATGGGGAATGAGTTCTTCGTCATTCACGGAGCATTCGAACTTAAGTAGATATAAGGGAACGTTATTCGAATGGAACTCATGAAAGTTACAGCTGTGATGGGAGCTTTCCAGAGTGATCCCTCCAAAAGCCAGGCTGGCAAGTGCCAAAGACCAGAGCACGTTAACTACAACAAGTATATCATCTTCATAGAGGAGGACTTGGTGGGGGTATGAACTCCACACCACGACCCACTAGTAATCACTCTCAGAAATACGAACTGGGACATGGACAAGCTACAAGTAGACTAGGGAAGCTCTTCACAAGTGATGTACCTTGAGATCTTCCACAAATTAAAGATTCAGATATCGAACCTTAAGTAGGTAATCGTTCCTCTGGTCGGCTTTGTTGGAAATATGACGATGCCGTTGAGGAAAGTGGTCCTGCAAGTAAGGGTAGGGAATATTTTAAAACTCATAGAGTTATTGGTGGTTGATATTGAGTCACCTTATCAGGCTATCTTAGGCAGGGGTGGCTTCATTCCATGAGAGCTATCCCTTCCACCTACCACCAAAAGCTCAAGTGCATCATAGACAGAGGGATAATGGAGACTATAGGTGACTAAGAAACCACTCGAGAGTGCTTTATAGCCGCAATTAGGCCTAAGAAGGAAAATAAAAAGGAAAAAGAAGTTATTTTGGAGGCATTCCAGGATGGGTCTACTCCATCCGAATAGCAACTACTATATGGACGACCAAGGGTGGAAGAGATCAGGATCCACCCTATTGATAGGTTCGTCGAAGACTTGTAGGAGATTATTTTTTACAAAGCCAAGCCAGAGAAATTTTTTAATCGGGACAAGCATGACTAAATTTGAAAGGGAGGAGTTGATCGCCTTCCTAAAATAAAGATTGGACGTGTTTGCATGGGAACCATACGATATGCCTAGGATCGACCCTAGATTTGCATTTCATCAAATCCATGTGGATCCAACGTTCAATTCGATCATATAAAAGGTTAGCCAAACAGCCCCAGAATAGGAAAAAGGCAGTGGAGAAGGAAGTAATGAAACTTCTAGAGGCAAGGTCCATTTGAGAAGTTCAATTCCCAAAGTGGCTCTCAAATTCGATCGTGATCTAAAAGAGTAATGGGGGTTGAATAGTTTGCATAAATTTCACCGACATTAACATGGCATGTTCCAAGGACAACTTCCCCCTACCAAAGATAGACCAGCTGGTCGATGCCACAATAACCCATGAGCAGATGAGTTTTCTAGATGCTTATTCGGGGTACAATCAGATTCCTCTACTCAGCCTTGACCAAAATAAGACTTTATTCATGAATCTAGTTAGTGTATAGTGCTACAAGGTCATATCATTTGCCCTTAAGAATACAGGAGCTACATATCAAAGTCTAGTCATCAAGATATTTTAACACCAGATGGGGGAGACCATGGAGGTGTACATTGACGATATGCTTCTCAGGAGCAAAAATAAGAGCAACCATCTCCAAGACCTGGCTAACACCTTTGAAATCCTCAGGCACTATCGAATGAAACTTAACGCCAGCAAGTGCTCATCTGGGGTCCAGTCAGGAAAATTTATGGGTTATTTAGTAAGCAAGAGGGGGGTTGAGGCTAACTGGGATCAAATAGAAGAGATTATAAGGATCCAACCACCAAAGACATTACACTAGATCCAAAAGCTCATCGAAATACTCGTAACACTTAACTGCTTTATTTTTAAGTCGTATGATCACTACCGACCATTTTTCTACATGCTCAAGAAGGATAAGGGCCTCATATGGGATGATGAATGATCCAAGGCCCTAAAGGAAATAAAATCCTACCTCAGTAAAACTCCACTGCTGGCAATCCCCAGTCAGGCGGATCCTCTTTGCCTTTACCTCGCAGTATCAAGCCATGTAATCAGCTAGGCCTAAGTCTGCGAAAGAGAGGCAAAGAAATTTCCTATTTACTACGCCAACAAGACGTTCTTAGATGTCGAGCAACATTATTTACCTCTGGATAAACTAATTTATGCACTAGTGATCGCTTCATGCAAGTTGAAGCACTACTTTGAAGCCCATACCATAACTATGATAACTTCTTTCCCCCTTAAAGTTGTCCTTCGCAACACTAACCTTTTTATACGAATATCAAAGTAGTCGGTAGGGCTTGGTAGATTCGATATTAACTTCCAACCAAGGACAACAATTAAAGGGAAGGTTTTAGTTGATATCATTATAGATTTTACTAGAGAAGGTCCTGTAGATTAGCAGCTGATCGATCAATTAGAGTTGTACGAAGATGCCTAAGGCAAAATCTAGATGTCATACATTGATAGCACCTCTAATTCAAATGTGGTAGGCATAGGAATTATCCTTGTAACTCTAGATAATGTTATGCTCGAGCAAGGGATTAGACTGAGTTCGTATGCCTCAAATAATGAGGCTAAGTATGAGGCACTCATCACTGGACTTTGTAAAGCCCGTTTGTTGGGGGCAAGAAGACTTAATGATTATTGTGATTCCAAATTGATGTCCAGTCAATTCAGTGGGGATTTAAATGCCAAAGATGATAGGGTGGCAGCTTACCTCATAGTTGTGAGCAAGTTAATTACGAAATTTGAGGAGGTATACATTCAATAGTATCTCCGGGGGCACAATAGTCACGTCGATGCTATAACAGAAATGAGCTCAGCAATGGACTCAAATCTCAGGAGAACTATTGAAGTGGAATTCCTCTCCAAGCCTAGTATTGATAAGATAGCAGACCTCAGCACGTCATCTCCATCAACAAAGGTCCCAGTCGAATGGACAACATCATAGAATAATTGTAGAAATAAACACTGTTAACTGATAAGAAATCGACCAATCAAGTCAGGGAGAAAGCTGCTCGTTTTTACATGGACAATGGGGGCAAACTGTACAAGAGATCCTTCACATGCCCATACCTCCAGTGTGCACCCAAATGACGTCGAGTAAGTTCTCTCAAAACATCATGATGGAAAATGTGTAAGCTACGCAGGGGGAAGATCCATGACATTATGAGCAATTAAAAAAGACTATTAGTGGCCATATATGCGAATGACACAAGATTTTGTGTTAAAAAAATGTGAGAAGTGCCATAAACTCTTCCCCTAGTCCATCAACCGGCCAACGACCTGAAGCCATTGACTAACCCATAACCATTTGCACAGTGGGGTTTGGACATCGTGGGACCACTGCCTATCGTACGTGGAAATCATAAGTACATACTGGTCGACACAGACTATTTTACCAAATGGGTAGAGGCAGAACCAGTGGCCAATATTAGAGGTGCCGACATGATAAGTTATATTTAGAGGAACATTATAATGCTCTTTGGGTATCAAGGACCATTATAACCTATAACGGCACACAGTTTGAGAGTGAAACTTTTGAGGATTTATGTGATGATCATAAAGTCAAACACAACTTCAGTTCAGTTGCATATCCCCAGAGCAACGGTAAAGTAGAGGCCTCCAACAAAATGATGCTCGATGGCCTTAAGAAAGGGCAGGATAGAGTAAAAAACGCCTTAGTGGACAATCTCCCCTATGTTATTTTGGCATATCGTATCACGCCCAGAAGACTAATTGGATAAACACCCTTCACACTCAGATATGGAATGGAAGTTGTCATACCACTTGAAGCAAGCCTCCCGACCATACGATTAAGGTTGGATGACTAAGGACTAAGTGACGATGCCCTTCGTGTTAAACTTGACCTAGTCGATGAACGAAGAGATCAAGCCATGATCAAGTTGGATTTATACCAGCAACAGTTGGCAAAGTAGTACATTAAAGGGGTCAATTCGAGAAACTTCCAAGTAGGAGATTATGTCCTTAGGAATGTCCTTGGTAGCGCTATAAGAACGTCGAACGAGAAGTTGGGTCCCAACTGGGAGGGACCATAAAGTGAGCAGAGATGATTTATATGGAGCATGTCACTTAGAAATAATGGAGTACAGAGACATAACTAGAGCATGTAATGCATCCAATCTCAAGAATTTATATTTTTAGTCTTCAAATTACCTTTCAGCACTTACTTTATGCAAATTTTCAATTTAAAACTTATGTTGCTCGCAATTTATTGTTTCTGTTATAAAAAAAGGCACTTATTTCCGTATCTCAAAGGTCTTAAGTTATTTGATTACTTTATACTATTTCTGAAGTAAGAGGCTCATAATTAGCTCTTAGTATTTGAAAGAGTATTGGTTAGGCTTTAACTTGATTACTAAAGTAAGTTTGCTAACTATAATTAAAATTAATCCCTCAGGTCCTTGTCATAACCAACACAGATGAGCTCACGACTTTCCCAGGTAAGATAAAAGCCCTACGGGGGATCCCTAGACAATAACCTAACTCGTCTTAGTCGACTAAAATCATAAACAAGCAAATTGCCCACACACCAATGCATTTTTGCTATTGTATTTTCTAGGCTTAAGGGAGTGTGATGACATGACCTAAAAGGTAAGAAAGACAAAAAACACATACATGGCATAATGGATTGGAAAAATGCATAATAACTGGTATTAACTTGAATCATTCGGTAGAGCCCGATTACAAAGAGTACCAATTACATAATAATTACAAAAAGCAGAAAAATTAAAATAGTTTATGGTCAGCGAGGCAAAAATTATTCTATTTGCTTCCTCTAACCATTGTCAGGGTTAAGCTTGTATTCGTCACCACTATCATGACCTTTTAGGTAGCTCTCAACAAATTGAAGAGAAATGGCATCTAAAGGAATCCAGTTTCTCATCACACCCAAACGGAGGTTGATTGTACATAAGACAATAAACTTGGTGCATATACCAGAGCTGAGAGTCATGGGGTTCCTTAACAACTTTGAGGGTGTTCGGCCAATCGTGATTGTAGGCGACGTTTGAGCCTCCTGTAACCTCATTGGGGCATCTTTCCAACCCTCATCATAGCCTGCCAATAAGGCCATTTGGGGACCCATCCTGAACAAATATCGAAGCTTTTTATTATCATGGCTAAGACTCATAACTATGGCATTGCTCCTTCAAGCTTGCTTTTCGACTTCAGAAATTTTCTTCTTCAATTTATCATTTTCTGACTCGACTAGAGCGCCGACCTCACCCACATCCCTGGATTTCGCCAACTGTGCCTTTAAGTCATTTATTTCTTTTTTCATGGGTGTCGTATTTTAGCTTAAAGACCATAGTGGATTGGTCCTTATGGGCCTTAGTCCTATTTCTTTGAGCCTTACAGGTAGTAAAAAATTCTCGGTGAGCTTGCACACTAGCATTTCGCTCGAGCACGTTGTCCAAGTTACCGAAAGAAGGAATTTCCTTAGCATCGGTCTACAACATCAAAGCAGAACAGTCAATAGTTTAAAAGATAATACATAAATTAGCACATGCAAATGAAAATACTACTTTCGTTAAACAACATAAGGAGTAGTTAGAGCCATTACAATCCAAGAAAAGAAAAAGAGTACAACACACAAGCAAAAGAAGAAAACTATAGGCTTCACTTCTTCACTTACTCTTCTATTTCATCCTCTTTATCCTTGGGTGCCACCTCCTTCTCCTTGGGCGCCACCTCCTTTTCCTGATCGGCAGGATGGCTGGTAGAAGGCTCCTCGTTAATAGTTGGAAGGGGACGTATCTCATGCCTTCCATACAACTCGGACTCATAATGAACTCTGATTTCCACCAAGGCTTTGTCCCAGCCCTCGTTCTAGCCCTGCTCGAAGTTGGTGTCCTTGAGGGCAGGGATATAATCCATTTCCTTGGTCAACTGAGAATTTTTTGCTACTAGCTTTGCTTTGTCCACCTTCAGCAGGCCGTTCTCAGTCTTCAGTGAGGCTATAACCTCAATGGTGGCCTTCTTTTCTTTATCATAAACCTTTTAGGCCTTGGCCATAGCCTCCCAAGATTTTTGTGTAACCTCTACCAACTCATCGTTCTTTCTGGTCTCGTCAACGCGACTAACCAAAAGACTAGTGAACCTTACCATAAACTGCAAAATAAATGTTAGACGAAAATTGACGAATTATATCTGAGCAACTCAAATTTAGAAACAAGAAAGATTGAGACAAAAAGATCTTAACAGGGATAGAGTTTGGAAAGATCGAAGGGATAGCTGGTCAGGTCCCAACATTCTTAATCGCTCGCGATTACCAGTGAGCACTACTCCCCTCAGTAAGCCTGGGTTAATGGTTAGATTATGGGCCATAGACTCGGCCTCCAAGATGCTGGGGCAATAAGGGGGAGCATTGTTCATCTTCAAAGAGGTTAAAGGGGTTCTCCTCCTCCTTTTTTTATCCTCTTCCTTATTTTTCTTTTCCTTTTTTATCTTCCAGGCTACCAAGTTGGGTTATCAGACCTGGAGGATTCACCCGCTGTCTGTTTTTAGGACTTGGCCCTGGCAGAGAGGAGGACTTCATCATCATCATCATCAGAAACTAGAAGGACTCTCTTCCTAGTAGGAGACATTATACTTTTCTCCTCCTCTAGATGGATGGACCCAACTTTTAACGGCTCAAAAAAAGAAGACGTTTCTTCATTAGGAAGAGGAAGAATAGGTATCTTATCCTCCGGGTGAGCAGTGAAGCTTTTGGTGTAGGCCTGTAAACGGATCGAGTTCAGACCGGATCAAACAAATCCAAATCCATATCCATTTATATTAAACGGATTCGGATCCGATCCGATTATCCATCAGATTATATGTTAGGGTTACAAATCCATATCCGTTTATGTTAAACAGATTAGGATTAGATCCGATTATCCGACAGATTATTTTTTAGTTATTTTTATAATAATTTTCATTAAAAAAATAAATAATGATATGTCAAAACATATACTTTTGACCACTTGATTTGCAACATTTTAATTTTCAACTCTTAGGATCCCCGTGTGTGTGTGTGTGTGTGTTTCCTTTTATATGACTATTTTTATATAATATTATAAATATTATAATATATCTTTAAAATATTATTAAATACAGTATATATGAATTAAAAATATTATATATATATATATATTAAAAATATTAATCGGATCGAATTATTAACGGATCGGAGTATATGAATCCAAATTCACTCCATTTAATAAACGGGTTATCGGGTAATCGAATTTTAGGCATGATCCATATTCGTTTAAATGGATCGGATTCGTATTCGGATTCAGATAAAATTCTACCTATTGACAGGCTTATGCTGGTGGTATTGGTGTACTCAAGCAAAAAGGCTGCCAACTTTGGGTGCTCACCGTCAGGAAGGTGCTCTCTCACCCTCCAAGCTTTTAATAGATTGGCAACGTTGATATCTTAAAGGGAGGGATCCTTGTTTTTCTCGTGAGCTATTTAAAGATAAAAGAGAAGAGCAATTAGCAACAACAAATGATAAACAAAATGTATGCTATTAGAAAATAAATGTTAACCTATGTGATCATCCCCCCAGTCAGGGCACAAAAACCCTGTATATTCTTCACCTTCAGGGAGCGGTGGATTTTGCCAATTTCTAGAAATGAACCGTTGATCCCAATATCCTTTCTTGGAATTAGCGAGATTTATTACAAATATTCTCTCAGCCTTCTTCGCCTTCAAGTAGAGGAAGCCATTAGAAGTATGAGACCAATCATAATAATATCTGATCTTTTTGATGCCTAGGTTGGTCCCATAAAGCTCATTCATACAGTTACCCAGATTGACTATTCATCAAGTGGGGGGCACATTGAGCAGGGACCATCCAAAGAATTTTAAAAATAAATAATCTGGGGGAAATTTCAAACCCCCTTGGACCACAGCCAAGGTGTGAATCAAGTTCCCCCCTTTGATGTCTCTGACATCTTGGCATGGTGGCACATTCGATTAGGGCTGGCAATTTTTGACACGATAACCCGTTTATGGTAATAACCCGAAGGTACCCGAAATTGACACGATTAGCTTATATAGATTTAAGAATATCCAAAACTTATACTCAATTAAAAATCAACATGACCCTAAAATGACACGACAAACCCAAATTGCCACCCCTACATTCGATGCTCACCCAAGAAGGAATAGAGTAGGTCTTTCTAAATTCATCAACACTTTTTCCATGGATGATCGACATTTTTAGAGAATAAAACTATCACTACTGAAGATAAACAAAAAGGGAAAAGAAGAAGAAAGCTGCGGAAGTAAGAAATGAGGACGAAGACATACAAATATGAAGAATTACAAAGGAGAAAGCTCTGCAGTTTTGATAGTAGAAGACTTGGGAGCAAAGTGATGGTTTGGAGTTGATGCAACACAGTTTGAAACCCCGTGCACAATCATAAGGCGCGATACCCAAGGAGATTTTGGCGCTTCACTTCTTCATCGGACGAGCATACTCCTGGAACTCCTACTTAATTATAAGTTTGCCTTACCGATTTAAATTCATGCAAACATATCAAGACTATTTGGGCCCAAAATAATGATAAAACCTATTGGCCCAACCAACCTTATCCCAAAATTTTTAGGAGAAATTGTGGTGACCTAAATTATTAGTTGGGCCTAATTGAGACTGATCGACCAAGCCCAGCAGTCTGAGAGGCATGCCCGATCCAACTCCTCAAAGAGGTCAGCATAAGTATTTGTTACGTGGATAAATGCAAACACATATCACTTATATATTGATAAGCTCAAGTTGGTTACCTATAATCTCGGACGAGGTATTCTAGAGTCACCATATGAGCCAATAACAAGTTGGTAGAATTCCTTAAATAACTCAACCACAACGGTTTTACACCTCTATAAATATAACCACTCCCGAGGGCTAAGGGGGATGTAGTTTTGAAACTTTGAGAGAACTTAATAAAATACAGTGACCTTTCCTTGGACATAGGAAATTTGCTGAACCACATATATTCTTGTGTTGTGTGATTGGCATCTTATTTTCATTCTTTTATTACTTTCTGGAATCCTTTTAATTGTGATTAGTTTGTACTCACAGCTGCCATCAGGCCTAAATAAGAGAAAAAAAGAAGAGAAAGTGGTCATAACTTAGGCGACCAAAGATGGGTCTACTCTTTCCAAGTATTACATAAAGCAAGAAAGATGTAGGGTGGAAAAAATATGGGTTGCCCTCACAGATATAGTTATGGAACTGCTACAAGAAGTCACGTTCTATGACTCGCACCCAGAGAAGAAATTTATGATCAAAAGATCACTTAACAATCACGAAAAGGAATAATTGATATATTTTACCAAAGAGAATCAAGATGTATGTACTTGGTAGCCTTATGACGCGCCTAGGATAAATCCCTAAGTCATGTGCCACTGACTTCATGTATACCCAAAATTCCTATTGATCACACATAAGGCGAGTTGAACAACCACCGAAAAGGCAAAAATTATGGAAGAAGAAATGAGAAAAGTTATGAGGATAAGGTCATTAAAGAAGTTCAGTTACTAAAATGGATATCTAACCCAAGTGCCATTAAAAAGAGTAATGAAAAATGGAGAGTATGTATAAACTTCACCAATCTGAACAAATCCTATCCCAAAGACAACTTTCCTTTGCCAAAAATTAACCAGTTGGTCAATGCTATAGGCGACCATGAACGAATGAGTTTCCTGGATGCTTACTCAAGGTATTATCAAATCCCTATGTTCTGGACTGACCAGGAGATCTTCATTCATTACAATCCCCGAATTGTACTTCTATACAGTCATGCCGTTTGGGTTCAAGAACGTTGGAGTAACTTACCAACATTTTCACTAAGATGTTTAAACATCTTTTGAGTGACACAATGAAAGTTTATATAGATGGCATGCTCGTGAAAATCAAGAGCAAAAATAATTATCTACAATAATTGATGGAGATATTTGAGGTCCTTTGGTACTATAGGATGGAGATCAACTCAACCAATGCTATTTTAGAGTAAAGTCTAAGAAATTACTGGGATACCTAGTAAGTCAAAGGGGAATCAAGTCCAATCCCGACCAGATTGAGGTGATCAACATTGTTAATTCACCTAAAACAGTCAAATATGTTCAAAAATTGACTAGAATATTGGCAATGCTCAACCGCTTCATCTTAATCATTAAATAAGTGTCGACTATTCTTCCAGCTTTTAAGAAACAGAAGGGCATTGCCTGGAATGAAAAATGCTAAAAGGCACTCAAAAAAATAAACACTAAACCAATTAGGCGAATGATCGCGAATTTGGGTTGTGACAAATTTAGCATGACCAAAATTATTGGTCATATACCAAGTCCCTGACCAAGAGAAATGGTCACGGACCACTACGTCAGGGAATACTGTCACGAATAAAGGCCATGACACATTGGTCATAGACCTAATCCCTGACCCAAGTGTGGAGATAAGGTATCTTGGTCACGACCCATAGCCATGATTGATTTTTATCCCTCAAGAAGGTGATCACGACCCAAATATGTGATTGATTTTACACCCCACGATTGTGGTCACGGTCGAAAGTCGTGACTACATTTTACTCACTCATAATGGTGGTCATGGCCCATAGCCATGACCAACCAAAATACCCGTTGCAGTGTGGTTACGGACTCCAAATGAGATAACATGTATCATGAAAAAATAAAATATGGTCACAGACTAGATCCGTGACCATATTTAAAGGAAAAAAAATGGTCCTATTCTCAAATTGAGAGTCCCACGACTGCGCGGTCGATTGCTACGGGTTAAGTTAGACGCACATGAGGTGTTCGTGGTGCCCACGACGCTATTGGGGGGGGGGGGGGTTAGTAGCGTCCACCCCCTCGCGGCATGTTTTCAAGCCTAAGTATTCCTAATTTCAAATTCGGATCCTATTCTCAAACCTGGAGTCTCGCGACTGGTTGTTATGTGTTATGTTGGAAGTGCACAAGGTATTCATGACGCTCGCGGTGCCGTTTGGTTAGGTTGGTAATGTCCGCCCACTTGGGACATGTTTCAAACCTAAGTGTTCCTACTTTCAAATCCGATTACTATTCTCAAACTGAAGTCCCCCGACTGTGCGGTCATTTGCTACATATTACGTTGGATGCACACGAGGTGTTCGTGGTGCTGTTTAGGAGGGGGTTGCATCATAGAAGTAGACTAAAATTAGTTTTTCCTGTTTTAAAGAGAATCATGTATGAACATAATGTTTGCATTATTTATATATTGCTGATGTCTTTTATTCAGCTCAGAAGGTGTTCTGGTGTGTAGAGTACGACTCACACACAAAGGATCAGATCACTAATTTTTTTAGAATATAAGTTTTATCATTCATAGTCTTAGATGGAACTTGACACACCATCACTAGGGCTGTAGCACAATATTTTAGCAGGTCTATCTTGATTACGAAAAACTGTATAGTTTCAACTTATTATGCTAGTACACTTTATGTGAGTTGAATGGGACCAAGTTGAGGTCATTATCTTTATACAGATTTTATAAGACAATGTAAACCTCGTGATTATTAGGTTCTTAATCCAGGTATAATTGATGGACACATGCACTAGTTATTTATTGCTTTGACCATTCGGGTGAGATTCATTGTTGGATCAATAATCTTGATAGATTGGGTAATTGTGATTATTGTATGGTGAAAGTATTTTAAGGATAGAATCTACGTATCAGTATAGAGACTGGTGATACCCCCTTGAGATGCTTATAAGTTTTGTATGTGTCAAACCCTACAAGTGGATTATGTTGATCCGACACTACAAATAAGTTAAGTTGGATTGCTTAAGGGCTTAAAGAATTGAATCAAATAAATTATAAGTAATTTATTTTATTAACGTGTATCTGTAACCTTAACGTGGGGAGAATTAAGTAATTAATAATGAGAAGCTCAAAATAAAATTTTGAGTTAAGGAGTAGAGTTGCAATTTATGATTATTTAGTGGTATTAATTATAATTAAGGAACTGAGATTAGGATCCAGGAAGGATTAGATTTTCTCAAGCCCATTAGGAGCCACATCCTTATCTCTCTTTAGGGTCCCAATTGTAGCCTATATATATGCACCTAAGTCTCATTATTTCTTAAGATAGTTGTCACTCTTTGATACTCAAAAGATACAAATTCGGACTTGTGAGAAAGAGTGACAGCATATAGGAAAGAGGAGAAGAAAAGGTGGTCACGAAGGAAGAGCCCACACTCTGCTCATGACTGTCCACATCAAGAATACAGTAGAAGACCGTGGGGTACATCCGGCCTGAGTTCTTGATAAATTGTCATTACATACGGTTTGTGCTATGACGAGATCAATTAAAAAAGATATTGAAGGTAAATCCTTATTCCGCTTTATAGGATTTTGCGTATTTGTAATTTTTTTTTGTAGTTCAATCTATACGCATTTTCAATAGACCCTTGGACTTCCGCTTCAATAATTGGTATCAAAGCCCTCTTGATACCACGTACAGGTTGAATTCGGCCATGTGCCAAATTAAAATAATCATATACGTGCATAGATGTTGGGTAGAATATATATATATGATAACTTTTATTTTGAAGCGATCTAATCCCACTATTATGGTCATGTATTTATAATTTTATTTTATGTGATTGGATCCCACAATGGTTTATTCGTGGTTATTTTTTTATGTTGGATTAATGTAATAATGATATACAATGTGAACTCCTTCATGGAGGCATAGGACATGTGTAAATTGTTACTGTTTTGATCGTGATTGTCAACGGAGGAGTGTGAAACTGGATTGGTGATCGGAGGCAGTTTTTGACATAGAAATCAGTTTCGACAGTGATCAGTGCTTGGAGGCAGGGGAGATGCCCCTAGACATCCAAAGATCTTCTTCTCACTAGTAGTCAAAATGAAAGCAGTCGGGGGGATAAAAATTTTGTATGTTGTAGGATCATTATTAACCACAGTTTCTTCTTTATTTCATATCCTGTAGATTCTAGCAGGAACACTCTCCATCTTTTATATGAGATCCACCCAGACATGTTCCTATCAGGCGCTCTACAACATTCTTCTATGTGTGCATTACATCAATTACATGCCTTACAAGATCATCTTTCTAATACGACAAGTAAAAAATATTGATATTTTGGACCATGTCTTCGCTTTACTATGATCATTCAGATCCTCCCTAGCTCTACGCTTCAAGTTTACAAACTGAAGGTTTTTGTTTATGTACATATTCCCTTGAGTCACAATTGTCTCCTTCTCGATCTGCTGGCTAGAAATACGAGCAGGTGGCATCATGCTCTAGTGATCGATATGCAAAAAGTTAGACTAGTCGTTCCTAAAAGGGTGACTAGTCGGCAAAAATCTATAATGACGCATATAACTCATCTTACCGCTATGATATAGCCAATTGGATTTGAAGAATATGACTGTGTGATAACTGATTAAATTCGCAAATTTCTACTTTGGCACACTTATTTAATTAAAGTCTATTTTTAAACCAAATTAATTCAGCTCCTAAACATGCAACTACGTGTGTGCGTGTGTCGACTCATAAATAAATAAAGCATGCGACACAAATTTCAGGAAAAATCCCCGCAGGGCAAAACCTTTTATTTCTAGAACTTTGAAAAGTTTACAAGACCATTGACTTACATACCATCTTGCTTTCGCCCACAAGAGTAACGCATGGTGTCTTCGTCAAACCTCCAAAGTAACGGCTAGAAATCAGCAGTGGTTCACACACAGCTATACCACAAGGACGTGCAGTCCAGATATGCAGTCTAAGATCTTTTCAAGGACTCCCTCCACAATAGCACGTAGCTCTCCAGTTGTAGATTTCTCCCCACAAAGAATTAAAAAAAGCAAAGTGTGTTCTTGAACACCAAAACAATTCACCAAATCATATGGGATATTTGTGAATTGAAAACAAAAAGGATGAAAATCTTAAAAGAAGAAGTCAAAAATATATCTGCAGATTCACAGTTTTCTGTCTTTCAAAACGCTGGGACTTCTTAATGAAAACGAAACCATTTAATAAGTATTTATAGAAAAATGCACCGCCTCAGTTGTTCGAACGAAAATGGAATCTCGCTCGAATGAAGTACACGTATCGTTTGAAAGACATCGCGCGACATCTCCATGTCGCTCGAACGAGATGAGATCTTGCTTGAGAGACCTGGGCGTCAAAATCGAGGAACACTACAGGACTTAGAAAAATTACTCATTCTCAAATTTTGACGAAAAATGTCCACTCCAACACTTAGAAAATATTTTGTAAAAATATCCCGAAGCTCTAAGTGCAAAGTTAAGGTATTTAAAACATAACCTTACCAAAGTAAACTTTGCGGAAGCTTTTTGATGATGAACCTTGATATATTCGGATCCGTCTTGATATAGATTGTTCTTGAACTTCTTCGACGGTTGTAACGGTATACGACATAATTAATTGTCACGGACATTTATAAAAATATGTCCTTACAAATATCTCCTATGTCTATGCCGGTACATACATAAAAACATCCGAATTATCAAAAACCAAAATGCCTATACAAATTTACCCTCCCATGAATAAATTTGCAAGATCTCAAACTGTTCTTCAAAATCTTCACCTTCAAATCTCAAAGCTTTTCTCATCAGGGTGGGCATCATAATGATCTTCAATCTTTGTACCTACACACATGAGATAAAACAAAAAATTTCGTGACGCATCGAGTTTGAAATGATATGAGAATAAATCAATCAATCTAATCAAATCTCCCCCATAATGCAAAAACTCCCCCGTAACATGATAATTCTTTCTCCCCCTTTTTATGATGTCGCCAAATAGACAGATAAGAAGAAACAATCAAAACATGGAGTGTCACGATAAAATGCATAGCAAATATGAATCAAACTACGCACATGCAAAGGAGTATCTCAAAAACATTCACAAACTATATTTGATTTTTCAAAATTTTCGTAAAAAAATAAGATACCAAAAATGACACCATGGATTTTAAACTCAAACAACCAAGTCATGAAAACGGAATGTATGGGTGTGAACACATTCGATAGGTAAATAAACTCAATCAATCATATGTGCACGATGAATACGTGTACTCCTAACGAATGAACATCAAAAGTACCCTTAGGTATAAAAATTGTTGAATTTTGATGACATCGTCGTATGCAAATTAACAAATCAAAGTCAAAGTGCTTTCCACTTCAATAACGTCCAAAACTATGTAACGCTTTTTCAAGACTTTCAAGGACATGAAAACCCGTTTTAATTCTCCATCCAAACTCCCTCAAATATATTTTTTTTTAGAGGTGTATATACTAAATTCTCAAACTTTGGAGAATTGGTGCAAAAACCTAAAGGCCCCCTTTTGGCATGAATTTCTTTTTATTGTCTTTAAATTTTTTCGGGCTCTTTTAAACCTCTTTGGACCCCGGATAATAAAATTCCTCAATTTTTTAGGTTCGATATAACGCTGACTTAGTATTCGCAAAGGCCAAATGAACCTTTCGCAGCCCTTCCCCGTTTTCAAATAAAGCACACAAACTCACAAACGACTCTTACATGCACAACTTTCTTATCAAGTTTTATCGCGCTTGGTTCGTTTTAAGGACAATATTGAAGTGAAAACACCCAACCAACATGTGATAAGACAAGCACAATAATCAAACAAATCCGTGCATGTGTGCAATAAAGGAAATCATGTGTCAAAAATGTAGGAAGTAACACTTAATTACATCTCAATGTCTCCAAACATTATAAAGCACAAAGATGACATGATATATTGTCTCAAAATACTATCAAATAGTCACATGAAAAAAATGAAATGATGTTGTGACTCGGTCATCCTAAGTGTTCATCCATATAAGGTGCAAACAAAATACAAAACTCTTTTTGAATTTTTCAAAAATTTTATAAAAATAAAATCTTTTTGTATTTTTTAAAATTTTTCAAAAAATGGAAAACATACAAAAATGGTACATACTAGCAATAGGCAAATAATGTCATCATGGAAAACATCATATGCTAGTAAACAAGTCAAACCACAATCGTTAGGTGCAGAGGGGTTTTCCAAATGTGGTGTCAACTTATGAAAAACCTCCATCAAATTTTGTGAAGTTTTGACCAAAAACTTAACTTGCTCACCTAAATGTGCAAACTCTCTCATGTAGTCTCCAGGAGCATGTAAAGTATCATGTGTGGGTGCATGTGTAGCAAAAACACGTGTAGAAGTAAAATGTGATACATAACCCAACTTAAAGAAAAATTCCCTAAGGTGTCCTCTCATTTTGCAATGGGAACAAACAAAAATAGGCCTAGGAACACCTCTCTCAAAAACTCTAGAACATGCTCTCCTAACGGGAAACGGACCCCTAGGTGGGTTAATTTTCAAGCCATTGAATCTGTTACTAAAGTGGGAATTGGCTCGGGTGCGACAAAAGAAGTGGAAGCACCGTCATGACCTTTTCCTAGCCCATCAAATCTACCCTTATCGGAATTAAGAACCACCTTTTCAATCTTCTTAGGTGCATTCTCAAAATTGACTTTGACCTCCCTGGCACGTTCGAGATCACTCTCGAGTTGGGATACATGTGTCGTCAGACTAGACACCGTGTTGGTCAAATCATATTTTTTCTTTCTTAAAACCTCCTTCTCTCTCCAAATCTAACACTCGACGACCTAAATCCCTATTATACTTCTTTGTTTTTAAGGTCTCAGTGTACAAATCTCTAAATGATTTTGGAGCTCACTTTCATCTCCACTTTCACTCTCGCTTTCTCCCTCACTTGAAGCGCTCAAATCCTCACCATCGCATTCGTGTGCACTATTGTGGGACAAAGTGGGTGTGCTCACACGACTTGCTAAAAAAGCAACAAACTTCTCACCACTAATCTCATCACCCTCACCTTCACTACTATCACTAAGTGTGGAGGGCATGGTAACTTTCTTTCCTTTCTTTCTAATCCACGTAGGACACTCAAACGACTTATGCCCTTTAGAGCATCCCTTATGCATAGGGTAAATATGAACTCAACTAGTCGAAATATGCCCTAAGCAAAGTGAAGAAACTGTTGTGGGTATAACCAAATATACCTTAATAGCAGCAAAACGATGTCGTGTGGGTGGTAAATTGACAGCCTTGGGCGGAACATGGTGTTCCGCTTAAGGTTTGTCCAAAATTCAATCTTCCTCCCAAAATTCTTATCTTATTATGTTTCACCCCAAAATTTAATACCCCAAAATTATTATCTTATTTGAGAAGAGACAACATGTATTTATAAATAAAAAATAATCGTTGAGAAATGTAGCTATTGGAAAAAAATAATAATAACACAAGTTATCTGTTTCTAGGATGTAAACATTTAGGGGTAGAAAGTGGAGTTTGAAAAGGTTGGGAAAATGGTAAGCGGAGCATGATGTTCCGTTTTAGGGGTTTTAATTTTTTTTTCTTGCGCGGAACTACATCTTTCGCTTTAGAGGGGCCCACTTAAAATCCACTAGTGTAATTATATATTTGCTAAATTTTACCCTACCAAATTGTATATCTGACTATATGCGGTACCCATAACATACCTTAAAATTGTATATCTGACTATATGTGGTACCCATAAGGGATGCTCTTACCCCCACATTCAAAACAAGTCACGTTTTCAAAATCCTCCTCACACTCCTCATCTGATTCATTCTCTTTTTCCCTTTCACCGCTTTCTTTAGCATTTCCTTTCTTTTTATTTTTCTCAAAAAATCTCTTTTTATTGGAAGAATTTTCTTTAGAAATTTTGAGAAACTTTTTAATTTTTTTTGCAAATAAGGACATATTATTAAAATCAAAATCACCCTCAGAATCGGACTCACAAAATTTTTCTTTCTTTTTCTTAAAATGAGTCTTTAAAGCAATGCCTTCATCCTTAGCCTTAATTGTTTGGGGAAACATGTCAATCTCATAGGTTTGAAGATCTCCTACAAGTTCTTCCAACTTAAGTGATTTCAAATTTCCCAAAGAGTTTAAAACAGTGACTTTAGGAATAAAGCGTTTTGGGAGAGATCTCAAAATCTTTTTAACGACACTCGTGTTATTAATCGCCTCACCTAAATTAAAACTAGTGTTGACAATGTCCGACAAACGTGCATAAAATTCATCAAAATTTTCAGACTCTAACATAGTAATGGTCTCAAATTGGGTGGCAAGATTTTGCAATTTTGATTCTTTAACCGCATTTGTACTCTCATGTGTCAATTGGAGTACATCACATGCCGCTTTAGACGTGGTGCACGCTATAATTCGGCGGAACTCGTTGGGAGTGATGGCACCAGAAATAGCACTCAAACCACGTGAATTAAAATTAGACATTTTAAAATCATCTTCAGTCTAGGCCGACACGGGTTTTAAAGAGGTGATATTTTCAAGGGTGACAGTGGGAGGAGTCCACCCTCTTTCACACAACAACCAAACACGTTCATTAATAGACTTTAATTATGATTTCATACGATCTTTTCAATAGGCATAATTAGGAATACGTAAATTATTTTTCATTGGAAAAATTGCGATTTTTCACAAAAGTTATTTTTAAAAAGAAATCAATTTCACACAAATTTTGCGGAAAATAGGAATACGTAAATTAGCGCAACCTGCTCTAATACCAATTTGAAGAATATGATTGTGTAATAATTGATTAAATTCGTAAATTTCTACTTTGGCACA
The DNA here is from genome assembly GCA_949130495.1 of Sambucus nigra. NCBI lineage: Eukaryota > Viridiplantae > Streptophyta > Magnoliopsida > Dipsacales > Adoxaceae > Sambucus > Sambucus nigra. The sequence continues at coordinate 577,288,666 of OX422208.1, read as the reverse complement.
CTTATTTAATTAGAGTCTATTTTTAAACCAAATTAATTCAATCCCTAAACATGCAACTACGTGTGTGAGTGTGTCAACCCATAAATAAATAAAGCATACGACACAAATTTCAGGAAAAACCCCCGCAAGGCAAAACCTTTTATTTCTAGAACTTTGAAAAGTTTACAAGACCAATGACTTACATACCATCTTGATTTCAACCACAAGAGTAACGCACGGTGTCTTCGTCGAACCTCCAAAGTAACGGCTAAAAATCAGCACACAGTTCTCCGATTGTAGAGTTCTCCCCACAAATAACGAACAAAAGCAAAGTGTGTTCTTGAACACCAAAGCATATGGGATTTTTGTGAATTAAAAACAAAAGGGATGAAAACCCTAAAAGAAGAAGTCAAAAAGAATTCTGCAGATTTGCAGTTTTTAGTCTTTCAAAATGCTGGGACTTCTTAATGGAAACGAAACCATTTAATGAGTATTTATAAGAAAATGCGCTGCCTCAGTCGTTCGAACGAAAATGGGATCTCGCTCGAACGAAGTACACGTGTCATTTGAACGACATCGCCTGACATCTCCATGTCGCTCGAACGAGATGAGATCTCGCTTGAACGACCTAGTCATAAAAATCGAGGAACGCTACAGGACTTAGAAAAATTACTCATTCTCAAATTTTGACGAAAAAAGTCCGCTCCAACACTTACAAAATATTTTATAAAAATATCTCAAAGCTCTAAGTGCAAAGTTAAGGTATTTAAAACATAACCTTACCAAAGTAAACTTTGCGGAAGATTTTGATGAAGAACCTTGATATATTCGGATCCGTCTTCATGTAGATTGTTCTTGAACTTCTTCGATGGTTGTAACGGTATACAACATAATTAATTATCATGGACATTTATAAAAATATGTCCTTACAGGATTTAGTTTCCTCCCCATATATTGGACATCCATAATAACCATGAACATTACAACTGGATAAGGTCCTATAAGCAGGAAGGTCGTGGATCGCCCATATCACAATTGCTTTAAGTGTGAATTCTTTACCCTTATGAGAGTCAAATGTCGTCATGACTTTATCCCATAATCCTTTAAGTTATTCGATTAATGGGGCTAAAAATATTTCAATATCATCGTCGGGAGCCTTCGGTTAGGGTATCAACAAAGATAACAATGTGAACTCCTTTCTCATGCACAATGTCTGAGGGAGACTTAAAGGTGCATGAGAACTATCTAATAACTCTGATTAGTACTTCTATTATCGAAATGGTTAAACCCATCGGTTGATATTGCAAGATGGATGTTGCACAGTTCCTTTACAAATTTATGATGATGTGCGTTTGATATTTTCCAGATGAGTGAATCAATCAGATCTCGCATCAAATTCTCACCCACCTTCCATCTAGCATTCCATATCAAAACCTCTGCTATCCACGGTGTGGGTACCTCGATTTGTTACTTTGGCCCAGACGAGTAGCCCAATTAAACACGGCCCAAAGTCTAAAGGCCCCGCACCTTAACCAATTCAGTTTTAACCCAGTCAGTTCCTAAAATCACTCTTCAGAGATACTTTAGGGATTATGGGCTAATGTGAAGGAGTCCCACTCCTCCACTCTCCGAAATAACATGTATATATCAAACCCCTTGCCCGAGGCAAAGGGCATGCAATTTGTAAACACTCCCCCGGAGTAAAGAATATTAAAATACTGAGAGCACCACCGTGGACGTAGGTTTTCTTGCCGAACCACATATATCTTTGTGTTGTGTGTGATTTTCGTTCCTTTAATTTCTTTATTTATTCTGGTTATTGCCTTTGCTTGTTAATTTGTGTTAAGTTTAATTGTCACCACAATTGTGGTCGTCTGTGCGAAACGTTTGGTCTCCTTTGAAAAAGCTTTCACCAAAAAGAATTTGGAAAGTCTGGACACAGCAACAATGCCACTCAAACAGGGGATATTCAAGAGCAACATGCCTCTCGTAGGATCCGATCTGAAGTTCATCGTTCAAATTCTAGAGCTCGCCCAGAACGATAAGCTTCGGAGGAAAACCAAGGACCATTCAGGTCCACACAGGTCTCCAGGCTAATCGACGCCTATGAGGTGAGGCTCCAAGAATAAGAAGAGGCTACTCACAAGCAAGAAGCCAAGAATGCTCATCTCAAAAGAAGATTAGAGAAAATAGAGAAAGAACTCCATCGTAGCACTAGGCAATGTCAGTGCCGCACTCCTAGCCCTCATACGAGCAAGTCTCGCAGCTGAGGAAGGAGACCTAGACGTGGATCTCAAAGATTTGAGGAACATAGGTTAGATGACGGCTTGCTTAAGCAAGTGTAACCAATGCGCCGTTATAAGAGCCCAACTCGAGATAATGATGACATACGGAATTTGGTCCGAAGAGAAATAGACCAGCACCCAGCACATCAGGGTGCCAGATTGACCAGAGAGCTAGCCAGGCGAGCTCTCAGGACCCAGATGAAATCCCCTTTCTCAAGGGAAATAGAAGAAGGAGAAGCCCCTAAGAATTTTGAAATTCTAAGGTTCAAGATCTACGATGGAAAGACTGACCCTATTGACCATGTGAGGCAGTACAAGCAGGCCATGACCCTCTAGAACCACAAGGATGCATTAATGTGTCGGATCTTTCCCTCGAACTTATATGATGTATCCTAGAATTGATTCGAAAGACTCCCTTACAAATCCATCGGGAGCTTTGATTCCCTGGCAGAGCTCTTCACAGCTCGCTTTATCACTAGTAGCTCACATCCAAAGAGGATGGATGCCTTATTAGCGATGAAGAAGATGCCTCAGGAGAGCCTCAGAGATTACGCGAAAAGATATGAGGAGTTATTCAATGAGGTCGAGGACTGCTCAGAGCAGGTCGCTGTGGCATCCTTTAAAATTGTCCTACCCAACTCCTGTCTCTTGCACCAGTCCCTCACCAAGAAGGAGGCCACGACCATTGACGACCTAATGGATCGCATTGAAAAATACGCCAAGGTTGAGGATGTGACCCGCCTAAGTGCAGGGGAGAATGGTCACGGTTAGTTCACTGGCAAGAGCAGCGATAAAGCTGAGAACCCAAAGAAAGGAAGCAAAAATGGGGGCAAAAGTGGCTCCAAGAGCGAAAATAAAAATGAAGCTTCAAAAGCATTTCAGGCAGTGAACATGGTCTTTAAAGAACCAATCTATAAGATCCTAGCAAAGATCAAGGATGAGTCGTTCGTTAAGTGGGCCAAAAAGATGGGAGTAGATCCCTCGAAGAGGAACAACGCATTAAGATGTGCTTTCCACAAGGAAGGTGGGAACAAAACTGAGCACTGCAAATCTCTCAAGTCTCACCTTGAAGAGTTAGCCCAAACTGGGCACCTAAATGAATTTATGGAGAAAAATGCAGAAAAGGTTGCTGCTCATGGAGACCCGAGCCCCAACAACGTGCTCGAGGAGGAGGATGTCCATGAGTTCGCACTGATTTATGGGTCATCGTACCTTAAGCAGATTCAAGGAAACTCAGCTCGGATGGAAGTTAAAAAGATTACGACGATAATGCAAGCTTTTCAAATCGATCCAGCTAAAATGCAGGCAGGAAAGCGTCGGCGAGCAGATGATGTCGACTACAACAAACACATTGTCTTCACAGATGAAGATCTGGTGTGAGTAAGGACCCCACATCATGATGCCTTGATCATTACACTCAGGATAGCAAACTACGATGTCAATAAGTTACTCGTCGACTAGGGTAGCTCGTCCGAAGTAATGTATCTCGACCTATTCAGAAATTTAAAGTTAAGCATCGCCGACTTAAAGGAAGCCATTGTCCCTCTAGTCGGCTTCGCTGGTAAAGTGACCATCCCTTTGGGAAAGATTGTACTGCCAGTAAGGGCAGGAAACGTCTCCAATATGATCGAGTTTTTGGCGGTCGACATTGACTCACCCTACTAGGCCATCCTTCGCAGAGGGTGGCTACATGCGATAAAGGTCATCCCCTCCACCTACCACCAGAAACTCAAATATGTGACTGAGCGAGGGGTGATGGAGATCCATGGAGATCAAGCGATGGTAAGAAAGTGTTTTATAGTAGCCATCCGCTCAAGGCTGGAGAGGAAGGTAGAGAAGGCCAAGGAGAAAGTTGAAGAACGGGAAGGTTTAATGCCTTCCAAATAGTAGCTAAAATATGAAAGACCTAGAGTGGAGGAGACCAGGCTCCTCCCTTCTGAACGGGTCATTGAGAACCTGGAGGAGGTCGCAGTCGATGGCAGCAAGAAAAACAGGATGTTCTTGATCGAATCCTCTCTTACAGATCGAGAGAAGAATGAACTAACAGCACTTTTATGGAACAACTTGGATGTTTTCACATGGGAACCCTACGAGCTGCTCGGGATTGATCCCAGCGTGGTTTGTCATCGGTTGTAGATTGGCCTGGCTTTCAAACTAATCGTGCAAAAAAGCATGAAGAACTGCACCCAAGAACGTGAAGGCTGTGGAGAAGGAAGTGGAAAAGCTGTTGGATGTAGGATCCATACGGGAAGTTCAATTCCCTAAGTGGCTGTCCAACCTAGTAGTGGTACCAAAGAGCAATGGAAAATGGAGAGTTTGTATTGACTTCACTAACCTTAACAGGGCGTGCCCTAAGGACAGTTTTTCTCTCCCAAAGATCGACCAGCTGGTGGATGCCACAACAGCTCATGAAAGAATGAGTTTCCTGGACTCATACTCCGGGTACCACTAAATCCCTCTACACGAGTCAGATCAAGATAAGACAACATTCATCACCACCGTTGGGTTGTATTATTACAAGGCCATGCCCTTTGGGCTAAAAAATGCAGGAGAAACCTACCAGCGGTTGGTCACCAAAATGTCTAAAGATCAAATGGGAGATACCATGGAGGTCTACATTGATGATATGCTCGTCAAGAGAAGACATAAAGAAGAACACCTCTCAGACCTATCAAGCACCTTCGAAATCCTTAGGAAATACCGAATGAATCTCAACGTAAGTAAGTGTTCCTTCGGTGTCCAGTCAGGAAAATTTCTCGGGTACTTGGTTAGCGAGAGAGGCATTGAGGCCATCAATAGGGTGCAGACCCCTCGTACGATAAGAGATGTGCAGAAGCTCACGGGGATGCTCGTCGCCCTAAATCTATTCATCTCAAAGTCATCCAAAAAGTGCCAGCCATTCTTATAGTTATTGAAGAAAAGCAAAAATATGGAGTGGAACGAGGATTGCTCGAAGGCATTGGAGGAGCTCAAAGCTTACCTCAGCACCCCAACATTGCTCGTAATACCTCAAGAGAATGATTACCTGTACTTATACCTCACAGTTTCCAGCCACGCTGTCAGCTATGCACTGGTATGCGAATGAATGGGAATCCATCACCCAGTCTATTACGCGAGCAAGACTCTCTTAGATGCTAAACAACGATACCTACCACTGGAAAAGCTCGCCTTTGCACTCGTGGTAGCCTCGAGGGAATTGAAACATTAATTCGAAGCTCACTCTATAATCGTCCTTACATCCCATCCCCTTAAAGTAGTCCTGCGTAAAGAAGATCTGTTTGGCAGACTATCAAAGTGGTCAGTCAAGCTCGGCGATTTGACATCCAGTTTCAGCAAAGGAATGCAATCAAGGGACAGGTCCTCGTCGACTTCATCGCAGAATTTACAGGAGAATATCCATGCGACCAACTTCAGCCAGTTGGTCAAAGGGAGGACCACTCGGCGCAAGGAATTTGGCGATTGTTCATTGACAGAGCCTCTAATTCCAAAGGGGCGAGAGTGGGCATCGTGTTGGTTACCCCTGAAGGTGGAACCATCGAGCAAGGAATCAGGCTTGAATTTGAAGCCTCCAATAACGAAGCAGAGTATGAAGAATTAATAGCAGGATTACAGAAGGCACAGGTATTGGGGGTAAGATAACTCCAAGTATTCAGAGACTCACAACTTATCTCCAACCAGATAAGTGGAGACTTCAACGCGAGGGATGAGAGAATGGAGGCTTACCTCGCCACAAAAAAGAAATTAATGTCTAACTTCGAACAAGTCAGCGTCCAACAGTTTCCCAGAGGATAAAATAGCCATGTTGACGCCCTAGCGGCCTTAAGCTTAGCGATCAATTAGGACTTAAAGAAAACAATTTCGGTCGACTTCCTCGCCTAGCCAAGCATCAAACAGAGAAGTGAACTGCAAGACATGGGCCATGTTCTCCAGATTGAATAAGCCCCCAGCTGGATGGACCCCTTAAGGGATTATCTGAAAGATGGTGCCCTACCAGACGATAAGAAGGTCGCTCATCAGATAAGAGTCAAAGTTGCTCGCTTTCACTTATCTCCTGAGGGCAAAATGTATAAGAGATCTTTTAGCAATCCTTACCTCCAATGCGTTCACCCGAAAGACGTCGAGCAAGTTCTGCACGAGCTCCATGAGGGAATTTATGGGAGTCATATTGGGGGCAGGTTGCTGGCTTTCCGAGCAATGAAGGAAGGCTACTAGTGGCCATACATGCAGAAGGATTCTGGGATATATGCTCGCAAGTGCAAAAAATGTCAACTCTATGCTCCTATGGTTCACCAACCGGCCAGCGACCTAAAGTCACTTACTAGCCCATAGCCTTATGCCCAATAGGGTATGGACATCGTAGGTCCTCTTCCTATCGCTATCAATAATTGTAAGTATTTATTAGTCACGACGGACTACTTCACCAAATGGATAGAGGCAGAGCCTCTAGCAAACATCAGAGATGCGGATATGATGAGGTTCACATGGAAAACATTATCACCCGTTTCGGGATCCCTATGACCAACATCACTGATAAAGGAACCCAGTTCGAAAGTGGCCTCTTCTAGGGTTTCTATAATGACTATAGGATCAGGCACCATTTCAGCTCGGTGGCATGTCCTTAGAGCAACGGACAAACTGAAGCTTCCAATAAAACAGTGATTGATGGATTGAAGAAACGATTGGAGCGAGCCAAAGGGGCATGGGTGAGCGAGCTACCACACATCCTATGGGTCTACCGCACTACCCCACGGCGAGCAACCGGGGAAACCTCATTTGCACTGACATATGATATGGAGGCAATCATTCCCTTGGAAGCTGGCCTCCCCACCATGAGGTCTACCCTAGTCGACCAAGGCCTGAACGATGCAGCATTTCTCGCTGAACTTGACCTAGCTGAGTAACGAAGAGAGCTGGCTCTAGTGAGACTAGCATGCTATCAGCAACAGCTAGCAAAACACTACAACAAGAAGGTCAATCCAAGAGCATTCCAAGTTGGTGAATACGTCCTAAGGAAAGTTCTTCGCAACGCAGTAAAACCATCGGATGGCAAACTAGGACCAAACTTGGAGGGACCATTCAAGGTGATAAGGGACAATATACAAGGAGCATATCAGTTGGAAACACTGGTGGGAAGAGATATACCTCGAGCTTGGAACGTAGCCAATTTAAAGAAATTATACTTTTAAGTTTTTTTTGTTGGTCTTTTATTACAATGTTGGAATTTGCAATTCATTTCTGATTAATAAAAGATTGATTGGCAGTGGAATTCTTCAAAGCGTTGATTTTATACTTTATAATTCATGCACCTTTTTCAAGCCACATGCTCCACTCTCGACATATAAAAGCAGGGTATTACCCTCCTCGGGTTTTCATCATCGAACAGGAATAACCTCATAGCATTTCCCCTAACAATATATGAAGCCCTACAGGGGATCCTTAGGCAGCTCGGCCAACCCAAGTTAGTCGCCAAACAATGTTTGGCTCGAAAAACCTACTCGGATAGAACATCCAACACCAGGTGTGTCCTCGCCATTGCCACACTTAGGTATAAGGAAGTGTGACGACACAACCTAAAAGGTAAAGTGAGGCAGAATGGTATCTTATAAGCATACTGGACTGGGGGGATACTTACTCAACAAAATAACTCTGCTTATACTAAATCTAATCGGCTAAGAAGAGCCCAAGATAATCGAATAAGAAATCAATGAAGTAAAATAGCCCAAGACATGTTTAGTCGGCAAATCGCCCAAGATATAATTATTTTATTACTTCATTACATATACAAAGAGTTACATTGATTCAATTGAACAAATCCTAATGAGGAATAGGTGGTCGAGCAAGATAGTCAGCCACTTGCGCTCTTCGACCATCGTCTGGGTGAGGAACTAATTCCTCCTCAGCGTCATTTGCATCTAGCTCCAGAAGCTGTCTAGGGATAACATCTATAGGGACCCACCGATCATCCCTCCTGAATGGGTTAGGCATCAAAGTTGAAGGACAGATCTCATGGCGATACCAGAGGACCGAGTTCCTAGGGACCTGTAACTCCCTAAGAGCACTCAACCATCCTCTAACGAAGAATAGCTCGTCGACCTCCTTCAACTTTATCGGTGTATCGGTCCAACCCTGATCATAACCATCAGCCCACACCTGTTGATGACCCTTCTTGAACAGGTGCCTCATCAGGGTAACATCTCTTTGGAGGCCGGCAAGTATCACATACGCCCTACGAACATCATCCCAAAGCTCAGTAATCTCCCTAGCTGAGCCACTACTGTCAGCATCAGCTCGCGACCTAGTCGATGAGGAGGAGCCCCGCAAAACTTGAGGGGCAATACTCGATGCATGCTCTCTAAGTCGCGAAACCTCTCTCCTCAGAGCGTCATTCTCTTATTGAAGAACTTCTCCAACTTGATTGATATCGGAGGCATCCATAAGTTTAGCCCTCAAAGCATTCACTTCCTCTTAAATGGAAGCGCCAACCTCTTCCATATCCTGAAGCCTATCTTTCAGTTTGGCAACAAGCTCCAACTGGTCTTTAAAGCTCTGATTCCTCAACCTAAGGGACTTGCGAATCCTTACAAAGTCTTGGCAAACTTGATTACTCCCATTAGGACCAAGAATCCTTCCTAGTTGAGAAGTATCAGGTATATACTCATCAACATCAATCAGCTACAGACCATAAAGCATTGAAGAATGAATAAATCATTACGAAGAAGGGAACAAAATTTCATTTCATTAAGAAAGGATTCAAAGTACATCATCAAAAGGAAAGAACAATAAAAGTGAAAAATACAAAGGGTTCCCTAAAGGAAGCTAGCTGGCAACCTCAGTTTGCTCTGAGATCACTGGTTGCTTTCTCTTGTCCGCGGTAGTAGGAACGCCTCCCTTAGATGGAGTGGTCACTGTCCTATGGTCAGGAAGAGTATCAGTATGAGCGGTCTGGATAGTAGGAACACCTTCGTTGATAGCAGGAGCAGGTGCCTCATCAACAACAGGCTTAGGGCCAGGATCATGCTCGTCAAATAGTGGAGAGTTAATATCCACTTTGACCGACAGGAGAGCCTTATTCTAACCCTTCTTGAAGTTGAGATGGCTAATGTAGCCAATCTGAACATCAGCATCCTCATACGCAGTAACCCATCCAACGTTGTATGAGCTCTCCTTAAGGGTGGTAGCCTCAAATTGCACATTCTTCACCTTCTCCGCAAGCACCTTATTCTCCTCCACCACAGCCAGTTTACTAGTGCAGACCAAGTCGTAAGACTACCTCAACTCTTCTAGCTCCTTGGTCGCCGCCTCCCTCCCTTGATTGGCTTCAGTCAGGGCGAGATCAAAAGACTTTTGAGCAGCATCGACAGTCTTCAAGTTGACCTCCAACTCGATATTTTTCCTTTATAGATCAGCATTGCTCCTCGCCAGCTCGTCACGACTGCGGTAGAGGACAGCGAAATCAGTCACAAATTGCAGAGAAAAAAGAAATATTAGCAAGAAAAGTATCAAACAGAACATTACAAGAGCAGAAAAGTAAAAGCAGACTTACCAAGGCTAACCTCTTACTCGCTTTCAGGGCTAACTGGTCAGTCTCCATTGCCTTCTGATGATCAGCCGACAAAACTACTCTTTCGAGCACCATATGATCCATCTGAGGAGAAAGGGCAACAGAAGCCCCATCGGGCACCAGAGATTTCCCCGCCTTTGTCCTTACTTCCTCTCTCCTCCTTTCTTCTTCTCTCTCTTTTCTCTCCCTCTCAACTCATTTTCTCTCCTCCACATTCTTCTCTCTCCCTCTCTCTCAGCAGTTCCTCGTCTCTCTTCTTTCTCTCCTGCTCATGAGCAACTATCTGGGAGCCAGTGGTGGCATCCCCGCTCCCGAATTGCTTCTTCTTCGATCAACAAGAAATAAGTACATCATCTTCATCATCATCTCAAATCAAATTCTTCTTAGGAGGAGCCATATCTTCCTCGCTGGAGCTACTTGATTCACCCAAAGACTCCTGAACCTCTGAACCCCCTTCCGAACTGGAAGATTCTTCACTACCAGAGCTCTCCTCACTATAATTACCTTCAGCACCGCCCCTATTATCACCCTCGCTCTCCTCACCAGAGCTGCTCTCCTCCTCGTCCAATTGGATTGGGTCGGCAGCATCCTCTTTTGAGATGTCTAGATCAGGAATGCTATCCACAGATCACACAATAAAATTGAACCCAACGTTCTTGTATTCCAGAAGGAACTTCATTGATCAAGGATGCTCACCGTCAGCTAAAAGTTCCCTGATTTTCCAGGCCTTAACCAGTTCGATAACCCGAATCTCGTGAAGATCTGGTTCTGAGTTCTTAATCTTCGCTAAAAAGAGAAAGAGAAAAAGATATGAGAAAAAACATGCATGAACAGAGGATCAATAAGAAAAATAAGAGCTATGCCTACCTATGTATTCCTCCCCATAAAAAGGAATCACAAATCTACCAGACCTCGACCCTTCAACATGGGGAGGAAACTGCCAATTTCTGGCAATAAACCCCTCATGTCAGTAGTCCTTGTGGGAATCAGGTAGGTTCACTACCAGTACCCTATCAGGACTTCTGTCCTTGAGGTAAGACCAGAGCTTGTTCGAGAGAAAAAGTAACAGAAGTAGATTTCAGCAAGCCCTAGATTGGTGCCATAGAGCTGATTGATTCTATGCACGTCGTTGAGCGAGCACTATGCAGGGACTATATCAAAGTAGCTAAAAAAGTGACAGAATAAACGATTTGGGGGAAAAGTAAGACCCCCCGGGACAACAAAAGAACATAAATCCAGTGACTGTCCTCAACGTCTCTGACATTACGAGGAACAGGGGCATATTCAATGTCCACCCAGTTTGGAATATTGTAGTATTTTCTAAACTCAGTTATCGACCTATTGCTTATATTCGCCATAAAAAAAGAGAAACCTTAGTATCGAATATGAAGAAATTCCAGCAAAAAAAGAAAATAGAAGAAGTGAGAAGAACTTACGACGTAAAGGTCAGCTTGAGACGAGGAAAAGTCGCAAGCAAGGACGATGAAGAGATAAGAAAGGAGCTTAAAGATAGAAGACTAGACCTGGAAGTAAGAAAGCAACAGTGAAAGCTTGGAGAAATCTAGAGAATGTAAAGAAATATAAAGCGACGATTCATGGAATGACCTCTTCGAAATAATTTAAACCTTTCTAATCATGATGCACCAGAAACGAAGCAATTTGCCGCCTAAATCAGTTCGAGAAGGGCGCTTCAGTCCAAAAATGTTGAACGAATCACAAAAATGTCATTAAGACAAATCATTTAAAATTATTGAGCCCAAATTGTGACACAAAAATTTTAGGAGCAATTGTGGGTACCTCAATTTGTTACTTTGGCCCACACGAGTAGCCCAATTAAGCACGGCTCAAAGTCTAAAGCCCCGCGCCTTAACCAATTCAGTTTTGACCCAGTCAGCTCCTAAAATCTCTCTTCAGAGATACTTTAGGGATTGTGGGCTAACGTGGAGGAGTCCCACTCCTCTACTCTCCGGAATAACATGTATATATCAAACCCCTCGCCCGGGGCAAAGGGCATGCAATTTATAAACACTCCCCTGGAGTAAAGAGTAATAAAATACTAAGAGCACCACCATGGACATAGGCTTTCTTGCCGAACCACGTATATCTTTGTGTTGTGTGTGATTGTTGTTCCTTTAAGTTCTTTATTTATTTTGGTGATTGCCTTTGCTTGTTAATTTGTGTTGAGTTTAATTGTCACCACACACGGTATAGTGAAAACCCATTTTAACCATATCACAAGTGGAAAATACTTCAAAACCTTTTGTGGGACTTGCGATCACTTGTGATATTTTAAATCTTTGTCCTTTCCATTCTCATAAACCACATATCTAAGCTCACTGCATATAGGACAATCATCCTTCTCTTCGTGCTAGTTGTGATACAATATGCAATCATACTTGCATGTATGAATAGATTTTTATTTCACACCCACACCCTTTATATTTTCTTCAGGGTAGGATAATTATCTGGTAACATGTTATCTTTGGGGAGAATATCTTTAACCCACTTAAAAATTTCGATTACACTGTTTCCAGACAAATCAAATTGACTCTTCAAATTATGCGGACCAATCATTTCATGTAATACCGAGTGATCTTCATCGCAATCTTTATACAACGATCTAGCCGCATCTGCTTTCAGCCGTATGTATTCCTGATCTCCTGGTAGTACGAAATCAAATTATTCATTGACTTGTTCATAATGCACAGTATCCGTATCCATAAGTTGATGGTTTTAATGGTTGTGGATTCCGTAAGCACCATCAATTAAGTTGGTCAATGGCCGATGTATTGGTGAATCATGTATCACTTTCACTTGTTGGGGGGTTTGTCCTGCGGTCGGGTACCGATAATTCTTTCATAGCATAAGGTACATTTTTTCACCATGGTATGTCCATATTTTATAGCCTTGATAAATTCCCCACTTTATTAAATGCATCTCAACATCTTCTAATGACTTGTATTTTTTGTTCATATAACGGGTGCACGAATATGGAATCTTGTCACTTTTAAGATATTTGTAAGCATATTTAACAAATTTTTGAACGCCTTTTACATAGTTATTTATTATTCCGTTAGTCTCCCCCATCCACTCTTTGTATGATGGGAAATCCATTTAATAATCTCCAACTTTCAGTCACGTGTTGATTGATTAAAACAAATGCCATGTTGTATTCAAGAAATTAATGTGATAACGAAAATGTCATGTTTCATTCAAGTGATATTATTAAAACTGAAATGAAAAAAAAAATTATTAAAACTCAAACAAAAAAATATTCTTGCAATTGAAACAATTTTTTTTATTAAGTGGTAAAAGAATTTTCATAATGCCTCAATTCTCTCTCTTCCCCGCTGTCAATGTGCAAAGGTACATCTTCGTAGTCGTTGCATATTTCATCAATTATTATTTGAGCCTCACCCTTTTGCAAAGGTTGGTCGTGTACTTTAGTTCCGAAACTATGGAGATAAGTGTGCACACGCCAATAATCTTACTAATGCCCAGGTCCTTGAAATATAATTGTTCGCCATATTCATCGTGAGAGGTTGAAGATGATCCAAGACCTGTGACATGCGGAGGAACTGGGAAGGGGAATGTTATAAGAGGTGACATTAGGCAGGGTAATATTTATGGAGGCGACATTGGGGAGGGGAATGTTTAAGGAGGCAGCATTTGGGACAAAAAACTTCCATAGGGAGGAAAGGGAAAACCTTAAGGAGGAGGGTAAGGGAAACCTTAAAGCGGCATTGGGGGACGATAACCTTCAGTAAAAAGAGTCACAAGTTTCTCATTTGATTCATCAAAAGTTCCAAGTTATTTTTAATCTCCTGGACATCCCTATCGGCCCTAAACTATTGTTCCTCTTGGGACGATATATGACTTTTAATCGAAGAAAGTTCGTCTAAGAAGGTGCGGTGTATTGTAATTTTATTTTTGGCATATGTGATCCAACACCTATCGTCCTCCACCTTTTGGTGTTGGGTCCTTGACCGTCGATAATTTATTATCCTTGGGACGATTTGGTTGTTTACCGACATTTGGACCATCCTTTGTCCTACTCGGCCATTCATTTTTTAGATCTTCATAAGATTTGGAATCCAACCTGTGGACATCAGTTTTTTTGCCCTGTTTTGTTTATTCTTATTCCTTTGGACAAGCTTCTTGTCTTTTGACTCATTTTCCAAAAAATCATTCCACTACCCTACCGATATTTCAACATTGGGAGGTATCCTATTTTTTAGAGCCAAAATATCGAAGCTCGATGCATCCTTTGGAAAATGTCTCTGTTGAAGGTTTCTCCAGTATGTCTTCAATTGTTCAGCAACCTGAGAAATAACCTTATGCTTTGACTTATCAGGAAATGTAAAACGCTTGAAGAGTTGATCGTAGATATCATCTTTGATGGCTTGATCAATAAGGTTCCAATTGTTTGCTCCCCCAACTCCCACGTTCATTTTTCCCAATAACAAACACTGGGCTTTAATGTTCAACAACTTATTTTTATCACCTGTGGGGTTATTCCCGATAAGGGAGAACTGAATGAGCTTCTTTTCATTTGAGTGGGAGGTGTCGGGAGCACTGGATGGGGGCGTTTGAACAACAGGGGCTTGTTGCCTACTTGTACTTGGAGTCGTGCTTGGAGTAGGGGAATGAACCAAAAGTGGAGCTATGAATTGCTCAGCGATTGGTGATGAGAATTCTAATTTTTATGCACGGGATGAGGATCCACGTGGGGGTGTCACCTCTTCACTTGGTACATTTTGGCAGTTGCCTCCCGACATTATCTAATAAAATAAAAAACCATAAGCGTATAAATAATTATAATAATGCGAGATTATAACTAACTAATAATGTTTATGAATATATATATATATATATATATATATATATATATATACAGAGAGAGAGAGAGAGAGATCTTTTCAGAGTATATGTTCGATATGCCTGATCTCCATCCATTTGGTATTAATTTTATAAACTTATGAATTTTTACATGTGGCCAACTAAGAGGAAGCGTATCCATGATTGATGTATAAATATCCGTGACATGAACTCGGAATTCCATCTTTTTCAAATTTTTGTAAAGATTTAATTATACGTGCATATGTCGTGAGACATCATAATCTATGCCAATTTTGTCTATACGCAATTGTATTCATAACGGGTAATTTTTGTTTCTACCTACTCTAATAACATAAGCAAGTTGAGGGCTACATCGAGATTATGTGTGTGGAATATATCCTCTACAACGTCATCCTAGCTTTCTGGTAGGGAAAATAGAATATGATCGACTCTTGCTGGAGATCAACTCCACGGTTTGCAAGGTAGTTAAATTGTTCGATCTTTTTATTCACATAACTATAAATAAGAGTACCCTCTATATGGTGCGCATTAATAAAAGAGGTATATGTGAGGTCCAATTTTAACATCTCGTACTCTTATTGACAATGATTATCACCGTGCCTCATTTTTTCTGAGAAAAATATACGAGGGCGTGAATACGAGTCCTACAAATAAGGAATCTAATTAACTAATAACTATTAATTCCAACATATGAGGTATATGGTATATTATTTTGATCAATATTTTGATTCATTAATACCCTTCTCATAACCCAGTGTATGTTGGATCTTACTGATGTGAAATCCAAACAATAACCCGCCATTAGTGTTAAGACGCATTATGTTAGGGTTTATTATTTGAGAGTTTAAAATTATATGTGTATTATCAATTAAAAAAATCTAACATACTATCCAACAACCAATAATTATCCCTTACTCCTTCTATTATCTACGTGATAAAACACATATCCATAATCCCAATATCTCAGTAAAGTAGGCTCATTTCTCATTAAACATATACATGAAGATTAGGGTTTCAATTTTAACCAAGGTTAAAATAAATAAACATAAGCATGTACATGAAGACTAGGGTTTTAATTTTAACTAGGGTTAAAATATATAAACACAAACATATACATGAATATTAGAGTTTCAATTTTAACCAGGGTTAAAATAAATAGAATTAAAATATACTCACAAATTAGGGTATCAATTTTAATCAGGGTTAAAATATATACACATTAACATATACTCATAAATTAGGATTTCAAATTCAATTAGGGTTAAAATAAATACATATTAAAATATACAATAAAATTATGATTTCAATTTTAATTAGGATTAAAATAAACAGACGTTAATGTTATATCTTAAAATTCCTCATATATTCAATATTAATGTTAACACACATCAAGTACCAACAACAATAAAAAAAAACAGTACACACACACACACACTCCACACACAAAACATAATGTTAACACATACACTGCACACGCAAAACATAAGACAATACACACACACACACACACACATATATATATATTACACATACACACAATATATACACACACAAACATATACACGAATTATACACACACATATATGCACACACACACACACACACACACACACACACACACACACACACACATATATATATACACATACACACAAATATCCAAATACAAAATGTTAGGGTTTGAGAGTTACCTTTGAGATTGAGAGAAAGGCGAGCCGAAAAACACTTAAGGTTTGAGATTGAGATTGAGGGAAATTTCAAAGGAAATGAAACGAAATGTTTCTGAGTTTAAATATAAAGACACTGGTCACTGCTTTGGGTCGTGACCTATATGCGTGAATATATTTTTTTACACATCATCAGTCGTGACCATGGCATTGGAATAGTTGGGGTCATGACCTTCGTCAGTGCCCCACACGCGAGACCATTTTAAATAGGTCACGGCCCAAAGTCGTGACGCTAGTGGATGGATTTTTGGCATCAGTCATGGACACAGTCATTGCCTAGGTCCGTGACCACACTTGGAGGGAATTTTGGCCCGAATTTGGTGCCATAATGGTCACGCATTGGTCACAGATGAGGGTCGTGACCCACTATGGTCAGGTTTCAAGGCCGTGACCAACTCCAAGTACTTCCATGACCACAGTTGTTCATGGAACTGGTCACGCCTATGTTGGACATGGTCATGGCTTTAGGCCATGACCATCTGATCGCGAACCAAATTCGTGACCCCTCTGTCGTGACTATTCGCAGAATTTGGAGTAGTAAAAGTTTTATTTAAGATGACCAGCCTTGCTCGTAATTCCAAATTCAGAAGATTCAATTTATCTATATCTTACAATGTCTCACCACATAGTTAGCTTGGCCTTAATATGCAAAAAAAAGGGCTCTAAGTCCCAATCTATTATTTTAGAAAATTCATATCCAATAGTTTCTCTCGTGAAACAACACATACACACACACACACACACTCGCTTATATATATATATATATATATATATATATATATATATATATATAGAGAGAGAGAGAGAGAGAGAGAGAGAGAGAGAGAGAGATTTAAGTAATTTTTCTCTATTTTTTAGGGTTTGGTCCCATTCGAGATTTCGCGGGGGCTTATATCTTATATATTTAATTATTTTTTCATAACTCTCACGCAGTTTTGGGTAGTCATTTACGTGTAAACCATTTTATACATAAAGATGTATTCATTACTCTTGAAGTGTCCAAGATAATCAAATTGGGTCAATGATCGATTTATAGGTTTCATCGTAAACCTAATTGTTCACTTTCAATTACGTAAATCAATAGTTCAAACCGCACTTAAAGGTAGGGCATTTTCTATTTTTATAGGAACTTCTTGTGTTAATTAAACATTAAAATGTCTTATAATTTACAAATATAATTTGTGCTAATATTTTTTCGTAGTATGTTGTGTTAATTAAATATTAAAATGTTTTATAACTAACAAATATAATTTAACAAGTATAATTTATTCTGAGATTTTTCATATTATGTTGTGTTAATTAAACAGTAAAATATTTTATATTTATCGAATATAATTTATTCTCACATTTTTGCATATTATGCACAAACACATAATATATGTCGACGGGGCTTCTAACTTGAAAAGGGTAGGAGTGAGAATTGTCCTTATAACTCCAAAACAAACCATACTCAAGCAAAGAATTAAACTTATCTTCTAAGCGTCCAATAATGAGGATAAACACAAAGCCCCCATTGTGTGATAGAAGAAGGCTTTATCCCTTGGCTCAGCCAGACTTAGGGATGGCAATTTAACCCGAACCGTAGGAGTCCCGCCCCGCTCCGCCCCTAATGGGGCGGGTTTTAAAACCCGATTAATGAATTAGGAGCGGGTATGGGTTTAAGAAAAAAACCCGTTTATTAAATGGGGCGGGTTAGGAGTTAGCTGAAATAAAACCGCCCCGCCCCGCCCCGCCCCGTTTAACTTATGCTTATATAAATATCCTTTATATGTATGTTAATTATAATTAAATTATATACATATATATATACACACACTCACACACTAAAAAAAAATCTTTATATGTATGTTAATTTTGTAAAAGATTTAAGTGAAAATATGAATTGACAATTGGGGGATTGTCTCACTTATTGGAATACGAGCCATTGTATACCTCTAAGACTATAATGTAATATTTTTAATTTTACTATTTTTAAAATTAACGCAACCCGTAGGAGCCCCGACCCGCCCCGTTTATTAAATGGGGCGGGTTAGGAGTTAATTTTCAAAAATCCTAACCCGCCCCGCCCCGCCCCGTTTATTAAATGGGGCGGGTTAGGATTTTTGAAAACCCGCCCCAAACCCGCCCCGTTGCCATCCCTAGCCAGACTGACGTCTTCTCTGACTTACGGCTGCTATCCAATTAAGTATTAAGAGACAATAATGCAAAAGATGAACGCATGTCATCATACTTATCGTTCGCCCATGGTCTGATATCCAAATTTAAGAAAATTCATATATAATAGTTTCCCTCATGAAACCACACACACACACACCTACACACACCTACATATATATATATATATATATATATATATATATATATATATATATATATATATATATATATAGAGAGAGAGAGAGAGAGAGAGAGATTGATTTAAGTAATTTTCTCTATTTTTTAGGGTTTGATCCCATTCGAGATTTTGCACGGGCTTCGTATCCTATATATTTATTATTTTTCCACCACTCTCATGCACTTGGGGTAGTCGATTATGTGTGAACCATTTTATACATGAAGACATATTCATTACTCAAATGACAAGTGCTGAAGGCACTCAAATTGGATCGATGATCAATTTATAGGTTTCATCGTAAACCTAGTTGGTTACTTTTAATGATGTAAATCAATGTTCGAACCAAATTTATCATTGCTCACGATGTACAAATGTTTTATAATAAATAAATATAATTTATTATGACATTTTTTCCTATTATGTTGTAATTAATTAAATATTAAGATGTTTTATAATTAACAAGTATAATTTATTCTGACATTTTATGTTGTGTTAATTAAATATTAAAATGTTCAATAATTAACAAGTATAATATATTTTGACAATTTTCATATCATGTTATGTTAATTAAACATTAAAATGTTTATAATTAACAAATATAATTTATTCTGACATTTTTCATATTATGTTGTCTGAATTAAATATTAAAATGTTTCATAATTAATGAATATAATTTATTTAATATATATTTTTTACATTGTGTTGTGTTAATTAAATACTAAATTGTCTTATAATTAACAAATATAATTTATGCTGATATTTTTTCATAGTATGTTGTGTGAATTAAATATTAAAATGTTTTATAACTAACAAATATAATTTAACAAGTATAATTTATTCTGAGATTTTTCATATTATGTTGTGTTAATTAAACACTAAAATATTTTATATTTATCGAATATAATTCATTCTAACATTTTTTCATATTATGTCCTGTTAATTAAATCTTGAAAATTCATGTCTCAGTTCGGAGTTTTTGTATTTCAAAGTTTTTAAATTTAGGCGCATGTGCAATTAAAATCTTTGAAATATAAAAAAGTGTAATTTTTTGAAAAGTGAATAAATAGTGAAGAATTCAAAAGTTTTGGTGGTCAAATTTAGTTTATTAGAAAGCCACCGCCTTGGATTGTGAAAAATGAGCAACATTACCGGTTTTATTTCCTATTCCATTATATGTTTCTTGAAAAAAAACATAATTTGTGGTATTTATTTACATGGTCTCACTCACATTGATTGAATATTGGGTTTGTGTGAATGTTAGAGATGGAAGAGAGCGTTTTAGGACTGAACGAATTAAGTCGCATAAATTTATCGTATAAGAACGATAGTCTCCTTGTACACGACTTTTCTTTTGCCAGCGACGGATATCAATTTTCAGGTTTTGTTTTCAGCTATATTACATTACATGATAAATAACTACGCCTCGTGTTTTAATATTGATTTCTCACATGTCTGCAATTAGTTATATACTAAATCAATGTTGCGTTAATTAAATATTAAAATGTTCAATAATTAACAAGTATAATATATTTTGACAAATTTTCATATTATGTCGTGTTAATTAAAAATGTTTATAATTAACAAATATAATTTATTTTGTCATTTTTCGTATTATGTCATGTGAATTAAATATTAAAATGTTTCATAATTAACAAATATAATTTATTTTAATAGTTTTTTTTTCATATTTTGTTGTGTTAATTAAATATTAAAATGTCTTATAATTAACAAATATAATTTATGCACCGGACATAATGGAATGAAAAAATAGGATTCATGTAGCTGATCCCAAATAATTGAGAAAAAGGCTTTGTTGAGTTGAGTTGTGTGAATTAAATATTAAAATGTTTTATAATTAACAAATATAATTTAACAAGTATAATTTATTTTGAGATTTTTCAGAGTATGTTGTGTTAATTAAACATTAAAATATTTTACATTTATCGAATATAATTCATTGTGACATTTTTTCATATTATGTCCTGTTAATTAAATCTTGAAAATTCATGTCTAAGTTTGGAGTTTTTGTATTTCAAAGTTTTTAAATTTAGGCGCGTGTGCAATTAAAAACTTTGAAATATAAAAAAACGTAATTTTTTGAAAAATGAATAAATAGTGAAGAATTCAAAAGTTTTGGTGGTCAAACTTAGTTAATTAGGAAGCAATCGCCTCGGATTGTGAGCAATGAGCAACATTACCGATTTTGTTTTCTATTTCATTACATGTTTCCTGAAAAGAACATAATTGGTGATATATATTTATATGATCACTGACATTGATTTGAATATGAATTTTGGGTTTATGTGAATATTAGAGATGGAAGATAGCGTTTTGGGACTGAACGGGTTAAATCTCATAGATTTATCGTCTGAGAACGATAGTCTTCTTGTACATGACTTTTCTTTTGCCGGCGACGGATATCAATTTTCAGGTTTTATTTTCATCTATATTATATTACATTACATGATATAAACTATGCCTAATGTTTTAATATTGATTTCTCACGTCTGCAATTAGTTACATACAAAGACATGTGAATCAATTGGAACTAAGAGGATTGCAATAGAATGGAGTACAGTAACCATAGTTCCTAACTGAAAAAATTAAATCACGATGTCCTTGCTTGCTACGGAAACACGGCCACATAATGATGTGTTATCGCCTCCAACCTCTAACCACGATATCATGAAGTTCCTTCATCACAAATGAGCTGTGTCGTCAAGGATTAAAAGTAGGAAATTAGGGCTACTGGCTCATTGTCTTGGTTGATCATATGCATATGGCAGTCCATTATAATAAGGAGTTCCGCTGAAAACTAAACTCACCTGCCGCATCTGTTTCTTTCGCAAGGAACTTGGGAAATCGGATGGACTGCTGAGCTATTGGTGATAAGTCACCTTAAGACAACCGATGCAATGAAGAAGTTTGTGGTTCAATCTTAAGACAACCGATGTTTGACGATGATACACCATATCACCTATAACAAACTTTCTTCCCCTGCCCCGATTAATGTCATATAATTGCCTTATTCAATTGCTCACAAATGAAAGGCAGAACATCGCATGCACTTATATGACATTAACTAAAAAAATTAATGTTTCTGCCCGGATTAACTCCAGAGGCTTAATTCATGATTATCGGAGGCAAGTCCAAGATTGGTTGTTCCACCAATCATTCTCCCTCCCTCACGTATCCAATCAGGTAAAGTTGAGGCTAAAAGATCCCCTCCTCAGCCGCTTTAGAAATGACGGAATTGGTTGGTGTATTTGAAATTTTTTTGACATTTTTGATAGGAATATTTGGGTGCCTCGCACTCATTTTTGCGAGTTAGGGACATTTTTTTGATTTGGAAGATTTTTTTTAATCTTTGAAAATGAGGATGATGATTTTGACGAGGTTGGTTTGGTGGTTATCTCTTCCGAGGTTGAGGTGGTTATCATGGGTGATGAATTTGATGGTGGGTATGTGGACCCATTTCTTGGTAGCCGGTACAAGGGACGTTTTCCACAACGGCTCCCCTTTAAAGTGGGGGAGCCCTTTGATGGTTGCCTTGCTTTCTTGTCGTTCACCTCCTACGCTCGGTACGAGCTTTTTCAAATGAAGGAGAGCAACGAAAATTAGGGTTTGTTGTAGTATTTTCTTGCATTTTTTTTATTTCTTTGTATTTTTTTATTTTATTAGTTGTTTGGCATTTTGTTTACATTTTTATTTGTAGCAAGGGTTGAGAGGAAGCTTCTAAAAGGTTCCATTAGTTAGTGTTGTCATGACAACTCATTTCATGACAACTCAGTCTTAGCTAGTAGCTTCTAGAAGGTTATATTTTAGTATGTGATGTAATTAAAGCTAGTTAAGGGATTAACCTGAAGCAATGGCAAGGTTGTCCCATTGTTACTTGGAGGTCACAGGTTTGAGTCGTGGCATGAAAACATCCTCTCTGCACGTGCAGGGGTAAGGCTGCGTACATCTATCCCCTCCCCCCCCCCCCCCCAGTACCCCGCAGTTGTAGGAGTCTCGTGCACTGGGTTTGCCCCTTTTTATATAATTGAAGGTAGTTAATGACCCATGTGATATCACATGGGTCGAGACTCTTTCAACCAATAGGAGTTTAGGGGACCCTTCTAGAATCTTCTCTCCTCCTCTATAAATACCCCCTTCACCCTCTTTAATGATCAATTCTAATTTTGGGTATTACTTTTCTCTCTAGAGGTGCGACTCTTTTGCGTCTTTGACGACTTTCATTTTACTTCACTTCCGCAACAGTGTTAGACGGCTGTTAGAAGCTGATTGGTTAAGTCTAATTTGTCAACTTCCGAGGGGTTATGTTTAACAATGCAATTTTTGAGGGGCTAAGTCGAAATAACCCCCTCTTTTTTTAACGTTTCTGAAAAACTATTCCACCGATATGATCACACTAGCATGCTCTGATGTAGTCTGGTGGTGTTTCCCTGGTTAATGTATATGGTTGAAATAGTAGTGTTATCGGCTCTTACCTCACAACTTGGCCAAGAGTTCAAATCTTCTTTGGGATACCTTCCATAATGTGTCCTGGTATTTGGAGATTGGAGGATCCAAACATAGGGGATTAGTAGGATGCTCAAAGAGGGAAAAAGGAATTAAAAAATAGTAGGGGCTTAGTAGTATGTTATCTTATTATCCCTCCTAAATTTATTCTGTGGCGCCTGGGTGGGTTGGTTTAAATTAGGTACAAACAATACGTGCTCTTATCCGTGCCTGTATAATATGGTATCCGTGCCTATATATTAGACAGAAACATGATTCTCCTGTGCAATGGCTTCTCCATTTGTAGGCTTTGGTTACATGCACGATAGTGTTATTTTACTTCTTGCAGTTGCCATTTGAAATGGTTATAGTGTAAACTGTAAAGTGATCGAATTATCTGGATTCTAAGAGCATCTTTAATGCAATTGTGTAGTTTTTTCCTTGTGTGGATGTGTAGTAAGACCGTGAATCTTATGTGGCAAAAATCTTAAATTTACAAATGTCTATAAACAAACTCTTATCCAATGCAAGTATCACACATTCATAGTTGCAGTGGAGAAGTATTATTGAGTTTAATGTCTAGGGATCCGATATGGTAGTTACTTCACATTGTGGAAGTGACCCTCCTTTACATTGTGGATACTCATTGCTGCCACGTCAATTTCATATTTATTTTGGAGGGTCATTGTGGAAATGACCCTCCTTCGTCCACATTTTGGATACCCATTGCTGCCACATCATTTTAATGTTTATTTGGAGGGTTGCAATAGGGATTTTTTTTTTATAAAACTCATCTTATGTGGCACTTCAAATTCTTCGAATCCACATTAGCATTAGAGATCCTCTAAGTTCTTAGTCATGTCTCTAAGGTGTGGGATGTGGTTGTGCTTTTTAAGTCCTCAAAGGCTTGTTGCTCCTTTCAATCTGGGTTACGTTTTCTCCTTTTGTCAAATCAGTGAGTGATGTAGGTTTCAGTATCGCTCCCTTAATGCGTTAGCAGTTGTTTAACTTACTTTGGTTATAGAGTTTATGTGCCTCATGCATGGTGAATTTAGATTGTGTTTAGATAAGAACTTCTTTCATCTTATTTTTACTATCCTTATAATTATTCTATGATTATTCTAATTGTATCCTTATAATTATTCTAACTGAGTGTTTTTTATAAATGATCTTCAGAAATTCAGTGTGATGCCAAAATTTTTGAGTTGGGAGCTGTGTATGTCGGCAAAGCAGCAAGCTTGGCCCATACCAATGAGCAGAATGAACAATTTCGTCTACTGTTTGGGACATCAGAACCAGAAAGAAGAAAATTTGGCAAGTGTAATAAGCGCGAAAGTTTGGCCTGGGATAGTGCATTCTTCACAAATTCGGGTATGCTTCAAAATTGAAAATCTTATTCTCTTACATGAGTATGACATCACTTCCAATTCTTTTCATCAATGCTCACTGCTAAAAATATCTCTTTTACATAACCAGGTGTTCTAGATCCTGAGGAGTTGTCAATTATGATTAAAGGGTCTGAAAATGGTGAAAAGCACATTCTGCCAAAGATAGAAGCGGAAATATGCAGATCTACTGATACAATATCTACTCTCAAAAGTGATAGCTTGACACTAGAAAGTCTTGAGAGTCTCGAGGCTGAGTTGTTTGAAGATATTAGAGCTTCCATCCAGAAATCCAGTGAAAAATCCAACATGGAAAATTCATGCAGCAAGGCGAGATCTGGAGAAACCGATACCCAAATTATCTGTTGTAAGTTTATTATTTCTGCAGTAGGACAGAAATTCCTATATATTTCCATGTTTTCCCAGACATCACTGGGGTGTGTGTGAAGGGGAGGGCCTTAGGAAAGCAGATACAAAGGTGGGGATAACTATCTTCTCTGCCTCATCGCAGTGCCACTGTATCACTGTACCAAACGCTGAATCTCCATCATACGCAATAATGCAATATGTGCTCTTGACAAAACAATGTCCTGCTCCATTAATCGTTTGAGAGACATTTTTCCGTTCACTTCTGAAACAACTTTCACCTCATCTTGTGATTTCACCCTTAAAACGCTGCCTTTACAATCACAATTACTATATCAAACAGAAATTTAAGAATTTTGTATGTTTGTTCATACAATAGTGTTTAGTTATAGTGAATTGAAATCTACGTAGTTCAATGGAAAATAACTAGTTTGGCTAAATATGTTATGCACATATTGTATGAGGGTATATACCTTCTAGACACGTGCCTGACAGAGGCGCTGCCACGTGTCCCTACTTTGATCAACAACAAAGAGGCCCTCATTAAAAGGAAATAATTTGAGCAAACCATGGTTCCTCCTCTAGAAGAGGGCAGTAGCTACTTTAGCAGCTGAAGGACTGTCAGGTTATAGAAAACACCTTGAGTTAGGCAGAACTCAAGAGGGCCCTTGAGTGGCTCCGGTCTAGGTATCCTCTCGACCTCTAGGGTATTGGTTTTTGAGGCTGGTGATAGGTACTGTTGGACCAAGTTATGATTTTGCAAGTATGAAAGAGAAATTCACCACAATTATCATCTTGAGCAAGCAATTCCCGAAACCAAGCAGTCCCCCTCTTGAGCAACTCTTGGTTGCTTAAAGAAGACACTTTATTGACAAGTTAACCATTCTGATAAGTGGACATTTATCATATTTTTTTTGAGTATTTTTTACGTTTGGCATAGGATATAGTGATACACTAACAGAATTGGCCATGTCAGCCATCAACTCTCTTTGCCACTGTGCCCCATCAAACATTAATTGAGGGCTGAGCCCCTTGGCATTTTATGCAAGTTCTATTTGCATCAAATGCACCTAATACCTCAAATCACTATAAAAATTCAGAATTTGCTTCTTATTAAAATCATATATATATATATAAGAAGCAAATGCTGGGTAAGGCTTGCCTATATTTACCTCTCCCAGCTAAAGCACTTGAACTCAAATTTACTCTCAACTGCAACAACACTTTGAAATCAAGTTCATCTAGTTCATTACCTTCCATACTTCGTCCGTGAGGAAAACATGAACATCAAACCCTCTTACACACAATAATGTGAAGCGTACCAAGAAGTCCATGCAATTGGCTTTCATTATTATGTATATTCTAATTATTTTCGTTTAGGAAATTTGAGATTATACGTAGATAATTGACAATTGATAAGAATTTGCAAAAAATCAAGTGAATTGAAGAAACAATTTGAATTGAGCTCAGTTGACTATTTTTTGTGTGTTATCGCCATTGTGCATGTGTGTGTTTTTAAAAATGGAAGCAATATCCTTTGGTTAAGTTTTTTGGTTTGAAAAAATGAAAAACAATAATTTTGAACTGAGCATGTACTTAATGGCTGTTCCAAAGAGAGGACATTAAGTTTATTTAATTACAATAAGAAAACTTTGGAGATTGTAGTTGACCATAGTTATCAGGATCACTACATCCCCCTACGTACTGCGATCCGGGATCGCATGAACTGAAATCTAGTGGGTTCTTGATTCGGATCTCCAAAAATGGCGTTCCCAAATTTAATATTCACTGCCTTAGTTCTTATTACTTATAAGGCAACTTTTGACTTCAATAATTTAATAAATGTGAAGAAAAAAACTTCTCAACAAATGTATATTCATAATTCATTATAATATATTATAGAATATCGAGATTATCCACTAAATATATCCTTAAGGAACTTCTATATTGTTATGGTGGAGACATGATCCATGATTATAAAACCAAAAGAACCATTAAGTTCCTTAATGATTTGAAGTAAAGAACCAACTAAGCATACCCCCATTGTACCGCCTACAGGTTAAAGCAACCATGTACCAGAGCGACCCACGATTCGGTAACATTGTGGTTAACTACTCTTGGGATGGAGTGGTCAGATCTCTTAATGCAACATGAAGATGCATTTCATTGTTGTTGAAGGCCACCTCAGTTTCAAGCTCCCATTGGCGGAACATTGGCACATCACCTCAACTCAAGCGAGACCCCCTTCAGTGAGGTGCGCACCTTGTGCGCCTAAGCATTAGGCTCAAGGTGTGGCTGAGGCTCTCTTGATTAATTATGTCCCAATGGAACATGGAGCATTGAATCATTCCCCACCTTAAAACTAAACAAAATCGAGCATAAGAGGCCCCTAAGTGAGTCTTAGTGTGAGTTTTAATGAAGCCCTCGCTTTCTCACTACTAAAAATAGCAATAGTGTTCCATCTCTGGGGATTTATATTGTGATTTGTATCGCGCGGTTTAAATATTATAAATATGAATAAAACTATGTTGACCCACAAAAAAACCCAAAACCCATACCCAATGCGTTAAAGCTTATACCTTATTGTTGTGGGTCCCGCCAAGGCATAGAAGTGGGTCCCGCCCACTGCATAAAAAGTTTGTGCTCATTTTTGTCCTATTAGGCGGGTACACTTTGTGGTTTTTTTTTCTGGGTATGTGTAGTTTTACTCTATAAATATTTTGCATTTGTTGATTATTTGATAATGGAATGTTCAATGAATATATAATTTTTTTAACATGTTTTGATCAGATATATCTTCTTATATGTCTCTTTTATATGTATAATTATCATTTATACTAGATATTTCAAAATTTAGATCACAATATAACTTTATTATTACAAATATATAATAAAATCTAATTTTGCACGTTTTGTACAATCTGCGCCTCACTTCGATCACCTAGGCTCTAGGGATACATTGATCCCTTGGTGCAGCTGAAGTGCTCGTTTGGTTCAAGTTAATTCTCAACTTTCACTTCTGATTTACCAATTTAGATTTTCAGAACATAAACCACAAAAATTCCCAACCAAACAAGCACTCGATAACTATGGTGCATGCGTACAGTGTTTACCAGATTCACCACTGAGATACTATGCATTGAAGAAACTTATCTCCATATGCTATTCATATTTTCCATTTTTAGCAACTTTTATTTCCTCCTTTACCTTCTATGGACAAGCACGGCATGACGTTCAGTACCAACATTAAAGCAAAGCCCTCACTGCCTACTGAACCAACAAAATGCAAATGGTTGATATGGTCTCGGTTGTGAACATCATGTGCGCTCAGGCCAACATGCCATTGCTTGTGGGGACAATGCCCCCTGTCAAAAAAACCTTTACTCCGTCGCCACTGCTAACAAACCAAAACCCATGATCATACTTCATTAAAATCATCTCAAAATCACATCCACAAATCATCATAATTATTGTAAAAATCACAGAAAACATATCCCTCTGTGCTAATACCCATCACCACATGTTGTTCATAATCACCAACATCACAGCATTCGAATATCAATTATCAGACTCAAGCACTGACACGTTGCAAAAAAAAACCATCAACATATCCCCAATTTTTCGTCTTTACCTTATGACAATGCCCTTTACAACACTGTGCTAGACAGCACAAAAGCTATCTTCATTGCAATCGCCATAATTTTCTCACACACTATCATCATCTTTGCACTGCAACATCGAATTACCATCATTGTCAAATACTTGTGTCTTTCCCAAACAAAAACCCATCCGCCAGGGACGTAGCCAGGAATTCTTGTTAATGGGGGCTAATTCAGCGGTAATTTTTTGAGGTTATTTTTAAGTATTTGACAAAAATAACGTAATTTATTTAATTTAATGAAAGGAGAAATAAATATTTAAATGAATATTTCGGCCTCACATTTAAACCAACAATATCCTTAACTATCCCCTAAAATTAGCCCTAAAATAAAAACTAGCAACAACTTTAAAGGAAGATCTAACAAACATTAACATGAATTAACTGTTAAAACACAAAATTCGACCATAAAAATTTCAGCCCCAAAATTCAACCATAAAATTAAGCAACTTTATCCCTAAAATTCAACACTAAAATTTCAGCCCTAAAATTAAACGTCAAAATTTCAGCAATCAATATGCAATTAATACACCAATTAATAAGCAATAAATTACAGCAATTAATAAATTTCAGCAATCATATAATAACTGTTAAAACACAAAATTCAACCATAAAAAATTCAGCCCTAAAATTCAACCATAAATTTCAGCAACAATTTTCAACAATTTTATCCCTAAAACACACCAATTAATAAGCAATAAATTTCACCAATTTTATCCCTAAAATACACCAATTAATAAATTTCAGCAATCATAGAATAATATTTATATATAGAAAATTAAATAATTAAATTAAAATCTTACAAATGCCGCTACTCTTAAATTTCAGCAATCATAGCCGCTACTTGTTTGTTGCTGCTTGCTTCATGCTGCCTCAACTTACAATGAGAAGAATGCTTACTAATTTAATGGAAATTAATGGAAGAATAATGGAGTGGGGATAAGTTATTGAGAGAAGAAGAGAATGGAACTCGGAAGAAAAAGGGAAAGGCTGAAAACGGCGTGAGTTTTTGTCAAATTGGGTATTTTGTTTCAAATAGGGTTTTAAGTTAAAGGTTTAAGGTATTTACAGTTTTTGCCCTACTTTTTATAAAAAATCAATTTTTATCTACAAAAATAATTTTTTTTTTTTAAAAAGACATGGGGACTTGAGCCCCCACCTGGCTCCGTCCCTGCCATCCGCCACATTGTTGAGCACGACAAAATCATCCATTCAAATTGATTTTCCTCACCTCCAATCTTCATCTTCCTTGAAACCTTGAACACCAATATCAAAGCACTGTATTGCCAACAAACTTTTGTTACCTTTGATTCTCCCAAGTGAATCCTTGGAATCATACCTTATTTGTGCCGCTGCTTTAATAGAGGTTGATGAAAAGCCTAGTTTGAGACAAATTCAGCTCTCAGAAAAGAAGCGAAAGTTTGAATATATTATTTTGTAGATTTGACCAGTAGATTTAAGTGGAATGATTATTTCATATTTTTATTTAGATACAATCAATATCATATAATCTGGCCTAAAAATGTAAGTTCAGGCATACAAGTTTATGTTTTATCGCCCTCTCTTTTGTCCAGCCTTTGAACTATCAGGAAAAACCAAACCGAATTAAAATGGAGAAAAAGAACCCTCACTAAATTTATGTTCTCTGTCACTCCCCTCCCCCCCCCCTCTCTCATGGGCATCCTTTTGGAACACCCCCCACCCCCCACCCCTCTACTGGGACCAAAGTTGTGCAAGATCATTGGAAATTGGAAATGCTCCATCATTTGAATTTGACACCTGCAATTGACAAATTAAAATTTAAACCCGAACCCATGGTTCAAAGACACCTTTTGGCCTAAGAGTCAGCAATCCAGTTCTAAATTGGTATAGGTGTATAGGTTTAGGTAGAGATGTAGTGATAAGTTGTTTGGAGGATCCATAAAAGATTTGAGGAAACTAATAGAACTCGCAAATTGAACCTATCATTAGAGAGGAAAAAATTTGATAGTAATTGTTGTAAGCTTTGGAATTGGGGATTCTGGTGAATTTGAGTAGTCCAACTTCTTTAGATTTTACTTATCTAATCTGATTCTAATAGAATTGGGAATCCTTTTAGCCTGTCCATAGTGATGGACTCATTTTTTTACTAGAGTTGAATTATGAATTGTGTTCTGTGTACTATTGCCTGTGGGTATCTTAATTGCTGTCTTCTTCTGTTCTTTCGCTTCATTCTCAGTGCACATTTGTAGAGTTGTAGGACAAGACATCCTTATCTGTAATACATCACATATCAGGCTCCATTGAGGTGAATTAGGACTGACATCTATTTTAACACTATAAAATGGAAACCTTGAATTAATGTACGCTCATTTCCAGCTACTCCACGTGGCAGGCTCCTTTCTCCCTCTCTCTCTCTCAAAGAATCCAGTCAACTTTCCTTCTTAAGTTTTAGCCTTTTAGATTTCAAGGTGCGAGGCCTTTAGATATCCAAAATGTGATATCTATTTATCTTCCTTCATACAGCGGTTACGCAATTTATATAAGAAGAAGTTGTCTGCCAAAATTTTCTACAATGGTGGCTTCTCTCCACCCACCACTCAGACCATTCCTTCTTTTACATGTTTATTCCATACTCAGCATGTTGATAAATACATCCCTCTACATTCATCTACCAACGATAAGGGACTTTTGCCTTATTTTGGAGATCCAAATAGGAAACCATGGTTGTTCTGATATTATTATTGCTCAACAGTTTCTTATATTACACATCTCTTTATCATAACTAAATATAGTAAGTACTCAAGTATATAATAAGACGTTTATCTTAAAGATGTTAGACATGTGGGATCAGTTCATCTATCAATATTTATGTCAATTACCAGTTCATGTTAGAAATAGCTTATGAAATGACAACATTAATTATATTAGACATCTATTAGATACTATAAAACGGAAGACCATAATAAAGTTTGGCTTCTTTCGAGGGTATCCACATGGCCTGCAATTGCTCCCGCTAAAAAGTGTGCTTACTTCTGTATCTCTCTATCTAATAAATTGTCCATATCCCATTTGTCTATTTAGTTTCTATCTCCCTTGATAATATTTTGCCCCTTTTGATCTCATCTCTTCATTTACCCTCCTTCACAAGGTTTATTGTTTATAAATTCTCTATCTCCTTCTGGGTGTTCCAATTGAATCCCCCATTCTGTCTCTCCATCCTTCTCCAAGACTCCCAACCCTTCTGGTTTTTCAACAGACTTTCTTTTAAGTTGATCAGTTTAGTGGATATATATATATATATATATATATATATATATATCAGCATTTTTGTAGCGACCATAAATTTCCTCATTATTTTTTCTGCAATTTAGGACATTATAAAATAATTTTGTTGAATCAGTTATGTTCATCAGGAAGAAACTGTCAAAACTCTTAGGGAAGTACGTGTTCCTAACTAGGGACTTCAATTGTGTTGCTAATATTGTGAACCATATCTCAACAAGGGATCTCAAATTTGAGAATAAATCTTGATTCAATATATTGAAACTACCATTTTTAGAATGTATGTTCATCTCTCAACCCTTGAATTTTTCCTGGAGAATTGAAGGAATCCCCAATTACCAAAAAGAAAAAAAAAATAGTTTTATGATAAAACTTTTGGTTGGCAATGAGTTATGTGTAACCATTAACCCTATGTCAGTGGAAAAAGGGATTAAAAGTAAATGCCTCAATACATGTGCTTTTATCAATTTTCAAATGTCATTTTAGGTCTATATATTATCTTTCATCTTATATAATAACAATATTATCTGTTGTAACCATCAAAATTCTTAATGCATATTGAATTCATAATGTGTACACCGTTCAAAACAAGATAATATAAGTGCTAATAGTTGTTTGCAAATTAGGAGTAAACTAAACTTAAGAATAAATTGGTGATGAAAATTTGATCTATAATTGTTGGTTTGTAAGTTCCACTGTATACGCTCGCGCATCGCGCGGGTTTCATGCTAGTGCTAT
Organism: Sambucus nigra; assembly: GCA_949130495.1. Taxonomy (NCBI): domain Eukaryota; kingdom Viridiplantae; phylum Streptophyta; class Magnoliopsida; order Dipsacales; family Adoxaceae; genus Sambucus; species Sambucus nigra. Next base: position 577,256,008 of record OX422208.1, on the reverse strand, counting down.
ATAAATATGCTTGGATTGTGATAGATTGCATTCATTCATTTCTAGGTGGACCAAATACATACATTTAAATTGAAAAGACTTGTACATTTAATAACTTTGATAGATCTATGATATAGTAGTATCAGATTTAATACTTTTGGGAGTTGAGTTTCCTACCCCCCCTTGAGATATATGTGGCTTGTACGATAGCAGAATTTGCTTCGTGTTGTGCGATGCTAAATTAGAAAATTTTCTTCAGTAATTAAAAATGAGTTATCTTATAAGCTAACTTATAAATTGGATGGGAAACTTACAGTTAATTGCTTTTTTCCATTATTATTCTCGCTAAATGCTTGAAATTTCTTTCCAGCTACAAATAAGGTGGATCTTGCTTCTCGGCATATGGTAGGTTCACTTACTTGGGTGGAAGCTGTCAGTTGTCATTGCCTTCGCGATTGTTTTGTAATTACTGAAAGTGCTTTCTGGCTAAATTTCAGCTGAAGCCTAAACCTGCTTCGAAGACGATAACAATTGGCACACCAAGATCTGGGAAGACAATAACACAGAGTTCTAGTCATCCACTAGTCACAAAGGCATGTAGTTCGATAAGTAAACGAAACAAATGTTCTGTCTCTCTGCTATGTTTACAGATGACAAACTTAAATTATTAGGTCACTCAAGTTGTGATGAACAATCTCTAATTAAATTAGTAATGTTTCTTCCTCCCTTGGTTTCTGTCATTCAAGATATTGTTAGCTTTACAATAATCCATTCAATATCAGAATATAATATTTGACCATGTTAGGCTCATAGGAATCATTTCTGATTTCTGATCATTTTTGGTGTTGGCTAATAATATATATGTTAATTAATGAAGTCTGTCACAAGGATTAGGGACTCTTCTTCATCACTTCCTCGACCACCAAGGGTAACCATCAAGGTTAACTCCAACACAACAGTAACAACGAAAAAGGCTTCTTTGGGTGCTGACCGTGTTAAAATAGAGAACCATAATGCAAAAATTACCACTGGTAAATAGTATTTTTCTCTATTATTAATGCTTTATTTTGAAGAGGAATTGTTTCAATTGGACTGGAACTGTAGCCATTTAAAAAATATCTAAATCCAACAGGTATCAGTAGAGGGACAAAAGCATCAGAAGTAACATCGAAAAAGGCTTCTTTGGGTGCTGCTGGCCATGTTAAAATAGAAAATCATAATGCAAAAATTACCACTGGTAAATAGTATCTTTCTCTGTTCTGAATTCTTTTTTTTTAAGAGCAATTGTTTCAGTTGGGCTTGAAGTTGGAACTGCAGCCATTTTTAAAAAACCTAAATCTGTCAGGTAGCAGTAGAGGGACTCAAGCATCGGAAGTAACAATGAAAAAGGCTTCTTTGGGTGCTGGCCGTGTTAAAATAGAGAACCATAATGCAAAAATTACCACTGGTAAATAGTATTTTTCTCTATTATTAATGCTTTATTTCGAAGAGGAATTGTTTCAATTGGACTGGAACTGTAGCCATTTAAAAAATATCTAAATCCAACAGGTATCAGTAGAGGGACAAAAGCATCAGAAGTAACATCGAAAAAGGCTTCTTTGGGTGCTGCTGGCCATGTTAAAATAGAAAATCATAATGCAAAAATTACCACTGGTAAATAGTATCTTTCTCTGTTCTGAATTCTTTTTTTTGAGGAGCAATTGTTTCAGTCGAGCTGGAAGTTGGAACTGCAGCCATTTTTAAAAAACCTAAATCTGTCAGGTAGCAGTAGAGGGACTGAAGCATCGGAAGTAACAATGAAAAAGGCTTCTTTGGGTGCTGGCCGTGTTAAAATAGAGAACCATAATGCAAAAATTACCACTGGTAAATAGTATTTTTCTCTATTATTAATGCTTTATTTTGAAGAGGAATTGTTTCAATTGGACTGGAACTGTAGCCATTTAAAAAATATCTAAATCCAACAGGTATCAGTAGAGGGACAAAAGCATCAGAAGTAACATCGAAAAAGGCTTCTTTGGGTGCTGCTGGCCATGCTAAAATAGAAAATCATAATGCAAAAATTACCACTGGTAAATAGTATCTTTCTCTGTTCTGAATTCTTTATTTTGAAGAGGAATTGTTTCAGTCGGGCTGGAAGTTGGAACTGCAGCCATTTTTAAAAAACCTAAATCTGTCAGGTAGCAGTAGAGGGACTGAAGCATCGGAAGTAACAATGAAAAAGGCTTCTTTGGGTGCTGGCCGTGTTAAAATAGAGAACCATAATGCAAAAATTACCAGTGGTAAATAGTATTTTTCTCTATTCTACATGCTTTACTTTGAAGAGGAATTGTTTCAATTGGGTTGGAACTGTAGCCATTTAAAAAAAAATCTAAATCTGGCAGGTAACAGTACAGGGACTCGAGCATCAGAAGTCACAACGAAAAAGGCTTCTTTGGGTGCTGGCTGTGTTAAAATCGAGAACCACAATGCAAAAATTACAACTGGTAAATAGTATTTTTCTCTATTCTGATTGCTTTATTTTGAAGAAAATTGTTTCAATTGGGTTGGAAGTGTAGCCATTTAAAAAAAATTTGAATCTGACAGGTAGCAGTAGAGGGACTAGAGCATTAGAAGTAATTGGTTTATGTGGTTCCCAAAGGAATATACCTAAGCCTGCATTATCTTCTGAAACATCTTTTTTGAGTTCCCCGGCTGCAACCAAGACAGAGTTGACGAGATCTTCCTCGTGTGATAGCTCAGGCAGTTGCGACACTGGTAAATCTCCCATGACTTCTGCAAGAAGAAAGATCAACTCCGGAGCTGTTAATTCACCTTCTCTTGGTTCAATCTCCAAAACCTCATCAAAGATTGCATCGAAGAACCTGATGTCATCCAATCTCTCTTCTAACATCTCACCTGGTCGTTCTATTAATGTATGGCCCTCCAAATCGTCATTATCATCTTCTACTGCCAACCAAAGGTCCAAGTTGTTGACCGTCTTTGATACCCGTTTTTCTATCAGTTCCTTAGAGAGTGATGCCTCTACTGCTTTGGGTTTTAATACCCATCGGAATAGTGATCGCAGTTCAGAACGAAATGAAAATGAGGTAACAGAGCTACCTTGTCGAACTACTATAAGTAAAACTTCAATGCAAACCGGTACACTTTCTCTACCTGCTTCTGCGAGACCCTCAGGACTTCGAATGCCATCGCCGAAGATTGGTTTCTTTGATGGGGTTAGTTTTGCTCGTATTCTTTAAGTGCTTGTAATGTCATTAAGTTTCTTGTTGGAAGTGATTTTTCCATGGCAATTTTATATGATTCAATGAATGGCTGGGAGAAAGTGTTTCAACTCCCCCCCCCCCCCCCCCCCCCCCTCTCCCAGCATAGAAACAAGCACAAAAAATTAGAATTGTTTCTGAACATCTCTTTTCTGTCCTTTTAAAGATTGCCTTGTCAATATCACGCCTCTTACTCTTACATACTATAATTTTTAGAGCTTGTAGCATTTTTTTTCCTCTCGTGAGTTAAATAGCAATGGTTTGTATGTCACGCAGGCAAAGTCAGCGGTTCGTACTCCTAACAGAGGTACGCAACCTCAATCTAGATTACCAACTGGTTTGCCTAAATCTAGAGCTTCAACCAGGGTTTCCGATGCTGCAAAGGGTGTGGAAAGCTGCCCTACTATATCTCCTAAAGTTCAAAAGGCTAAAGCAGGTGGAATAAGTTGCTTCAAGGCTGAAGAGATGGGAAGTGAAGGACCCGATGAAACTCAACACATTACTGCTCCTTGTTTGAATGCTGAAAAGAATGAAAACTCAGGCGACTTGAATAATAGAATGAGCCTAAATATGCAGAAGATGGTTGGCCTTAAGGAGATCAAGATTACTGTTACTGAAGGAGATAAATTTCATTTAAGTTCTAATGCCTGTGTTGAATATGGACAGGATCATCTGAAGAATAACTTACTTGATGCAAGTGGAGTGAGGGAAAAGTGTTCTTTTGGAGATAATACTGATGGTTCACGCAGAAATGTTAGAGTGATGGACTCACAACCAGAGATGCAGAAAGAGCTCACAAATGAGTCGTGTCCCAAAGAGCTCTCTGTCCCACAGAATCTGTGACTAATTTGTTTAAAGCTGTCACAAGGACTCCTTTTTCTGTCAAGGATTCTTTATGCAATAGCGAGGGTTTTTTATAATAGCAATGAGCATTGCGGTGATAGAGAAGACGGCCCTACTTCAGAGTTTGACCAGAAGGAGAACAGTTAACACACTTTTTAGTACAAAGTACATATATTTTTTGAGGTAAATATATATTGGTTACTGGTATATATTACGCAATACTAATGTTTAAACTGGGATCTTAAGTTTTTAGAATCCTTCATAGATTTTTGCCAAATGCTAATGTTAGTTCGATTTCAAAGTCTTTTTGAAGCTTCTCATCTGCACTTTGCATATTTTGTGAGCACTGCCCCCCACCTCACCCCCCAGAAACTGTTGGCATGATATATAAATCATTGACCACTTTCCATACAATAACTGACATTGAGGGGTCCACTGTATCATGCAGGAGTGTTATGCCCAAAGATGGGCGTCCTTTCAGGCAGGTACATGTTTATGGTTTTTATGAGGATATTGGAAATTTAAAACATATCCTAGTTAAAAGACCCTAACAAGTATTCATGGAAGAAATTAACTGACAACTAAGGAGTGAGTTGTAACAGCTATCAATTAAATATCTTACTATATAAAATATAATATAGGGTTATATGGACCTAGGCACCCGTTAGTTATCTTCGTTCGTGACCCTCAAAAGAATCTAACCCTCGACACCCAATTTTAGACAAAATCGTTTATTGACCAATTTTGACTGTTATTTATCAATTAAATTACAAAATTACCTTACTTAGAGTAAAAAAGTAAAAAGAAAAAGAAATATAAGAGATGATCTTAATCCTAACTTCCAGCAAACGGTTATAGCATTTAGGCCCAGATCATGCCAGCAACAGACCCTGACAGCCTGTTTGGGAGTTTAAAAATGAAGAGAAAGGAAGAGAAAAGTTGGGTTTATGCTGTTTGGGAGTTTTTCTAGGGAGAGAAAGGGAAGGAATGGGAGGGAATTTATTTTTGTTTTAACATATTTTTTCTTCCCAAAATTTTCTGTCCAAATCGGACGGAAAAGGAGAGAAAGGAAACTTGGGAGTTGTTAATATTTTTGTAAGGACTTTTTTGCCCTTTTCCAAATATGCTGTTAGTCTTTCGCTCACTTGTTTAATATTAGTTTTGTTTTGTTCTTATCTTTTAATATTAGTCTCTTTGTATATCTGAATAAAAAGCCAATTCTTTCATGAGTTTTGTTCTGTTATTATACATTGTATGATTGGTTTGCTGTATATAAAGTCATATTCTTTATATTAGTTTTGTTCTGCTCTTAACATGTGTGGAAGATTTGTTGTATACAAAGACAACTTTTTTTATATTAGTTTTGTTATGTTCTTAGACATGTATGGGGGGTTTGCTTTGCTGTATACAAAGCCAATTTTTGTATATTCGAATTTTTTTTTCAGCATGTTTTTTTTTATATCCAATTTTTTTTTCCATCGTGTTTTTTTTATATTCGAATTTTGTTTTCATTTTTTGTATCCGGTTTTTTTTCAACGCATTTTTTTAACACAAATTTTTTATGCAATTATCGTGTTGAGACTTAATATTTCTTTAGTATGCGTGCATAGTTATTTAATAAGTCTTTAAATTGATTTTATAATTTAAATAACATGTGCTCTTAATTGTAAGGTTATAGTAATAAGTTTTCAATTATTTCTTTTCTTTTCTTTCCTAACTCACAAACAAGGGGATGGAAAATAACTTTCTCTTCTCTCGTAAACTCCCAAACAGTGGAAAGAAAATTTGTTTCTCTTCTCTTCATTTCTCTCATATCCAAAACTCCCAAACAAGCTGTGAGTCAGGAAATCAAAGAAACACTACTGTCTTTTGCGTTGTAAATCACCGTCGCAAGATTTATTTTCCAACCGCTTATGATACTGCTCCTTTCCAGCCTAACATGATCAGAAACAGAGGGTGTCTTTGTAAGTAATTTACGAAGATGCCCACAATGAAGCCACGAGTTTCACTCTTTTCCACATCCCTTCTTTGTTCTCTTTTTTCCCTTCATAAAATTGGTTGCGTCTTTCACTCCATATAATTTAGAGCTGTCAATGGGTCGTGTCGAGTCGTGTTCGTGTCGTTTTTTATCTTGTTCGGGTTATATTGGGTTCGTGTCTAAACGGGTGACTTTTTATCGTGTAAAAAAATCATATCCAAATCCGACCCGTTATGTTAACGTGTCGTGTCGTATTCACTCGTTAATACCCATTAAAGAGTGTTGATAGGGAGATCCTTTTTTGTGACCCCCATTTGTTATCCCTAGCTTTAAAGTGTTGTACGTTGCTTTGTCTTTTATGCCTTGGCGGGACCCATACAAGTAAAGACAAAGCAAGGTACATCACTTTAAAGCTAGAGGTAATAAAAGAGGTCTCCCTAACATTACTCTTAAGATAATGAATTATTTTGAATTATATACAAGTTGACATATTATTTCATTTTTTAACCCAAGTAGACCCATTAACTCATTGACATTACTAAATCTCTCATTTATTAAAATTCATTATGATTAAATTAACATTATGCTACATAAATTATTTATAAGTTCCAAGAGTATATCGTATTTACTTAAATTAATGGGTCATAATGAGTCTTATTGGGTATTAACGGGTGAAGGGGGTCAATATTAACCCGACCCGTTAACTATTGTGTCTTATCGGGTTGACACTGATATGGCCCGAACCCATTAAGGGTCCACTCATTAACTTATAACTTTGTGTCGGTTCGTATCGTGTTATCGTGTCGTGCCTCATTTTGCGAGGTCTACATAAATCAAAACTACACATTTTTCTGGGACATAATTTGAGGAGGCCCCTATACCCCTTCGTAACATTTCACAAGTATAAAGCTTTTCATGAGCAACAAGCCCAGAACTGCACATTAGAAGGGATCCTAGCTGCGCATATCACCTTAAAATGTGCAAAGAAGTGGGAGAAGGATCATCAATAGAATGCTTATTGTCTGCTTCATAAAGCCTTAAAGGACCGCCAGCTTGAAAACTAGAACCTAGAGAACGGAGTTTTTAGTGTGTTCTTATTTTTAAGGCAAGCTTATGTACATCAGTAATAGAACGTGAGGATGTGATGTCAAGATGAATATCCATTCATAGTCCATCTTTGCAACGAGAAGGGAGTGGACATATCCCTCCTGTGATTTTGAATAGCAAACACGTGAAACTACATTTAGTACACATTTACCAACGGATTTGATATTTGCTTAAGAGAAGAAAGCATCATTGAGCACAAGACTTGTTCACACTGAGTAGGAAGGGTGTGTTCTTTTTATCTTCATCTCAGGCATTTGTTTTAAATTTATAATTTACCACCTTACCAGAGAAAAACTTTTGAAGAACAAGTAAAATTTCGTGTGATGCAAGTCTGAGTGTTGCTAGTAGTTTATGCTCTTGCACCAAATTCACATGGGGTACGATGTAATTTAAACCTTTTCCGATTAAAGTACATATGGATCAAATGCTCTGAAGTCCTTTTTTTTTTGGCTACTTTCTTCGTCTCTATTACTTTTTACTTTTTTGGTAAATCGGAATGTCGGGTCTTTGCCCCGGCTATTCCCCAAAAGATTCGATCCAAAAGGCTAGGACAGTTCAATTATTTTATTAGAGATGTTAATATTCAGGTCAATTTGTCATACGTAAATTGTTTATTGAATTAGTAATATTATTTTTTTTTATATTTACATTAATATATTATTAATTTTCAATTTTAGACTCTAATCCAAATTAATCAACTTATTAGACTTTAGTACAATTTTAATGTGAAAATGTTGTCACTAAAAGTGATATTTGGTGACCTTAAGCGACAAAAAATGTCTTTAAGTTTATTTAATTTGGATTAAAGTCCAAAATAAATCATTAGTAATGTATTAAAGTAAAAAAAAATACTACACACACACACACACACACATATATATATATATATATATATATATATATATATATATATATATATATATATATATATAGTACTGCTCTTGTGCATACCAGTCCGCATTTTAAGAGTGCGGACCGGACATGTGTCACCTGACGGTGAGCCCAGAAAAGAGAGAGAGTGCCTATAATTTAACCAATAATTTCTAGGCTCACCGCCAGGTGACACATGTTCAGTTCGCACACTTAAAATGCGGATTGTCCCGCATCTTAACAGTGCGGACCGGACATGTGTCACCAGGCTGTGAGCTCAGAAAAGGGAAAGAGAACGCCTATAATTCAGTCGATAATTTTTGGGCTCACCGTCAGGCGATACATGTCCGGTCCGCACTGTTAAAATGCAGGACAGTCCGCACAGGTGTAGAGAGTGTACGCTGATTGAATTGGGTGGGGGTAGTGGGATGGTGTTTCCGCGCTTAGTGGTCATAGTAAGAGAGGTCATGAAGAAAGAGGATGACAAGACAACACGCGCGCGCACACACACACACACATATATAGCGCATATATCAAATAGTCCCTCGAACATTTTTTAATACACGTATAATTCAAGCCTTTTTATTTTGCTCCAAAAAGTTCTTCACCGTGTGGATGACGCGAACCTTTAAAAATAAGAGAATAAGGGAATTTTTGGTACAAAATAAAAGGGTTGGAATAAATGTGTATTAAAAAATGTTAGAGGGACTTTTTGGTATTTGATCCTATATATATAAGAGAAAGCTCACCTACATCATGCTCTATACATCATCCATATATCACACCTAGTTGTAGGTCCTAAAACTTTTTTTCTATTTTTTTTATTTTTCTCTTGAAATTAACGTTCCAGTAAGCGCATGTTCAAAAAAATTAGGTCAAAATATATTTTGTAAATTTTTAAAAATTCACAAAAAACTGCTCAAAATATCTTATTTATAAGGGTCCGCGCCATCAATTTTTTTTGAATTTTTTAAAATTAGCTACGAAATGTATTTTGACATAATTTATTGAATATGGGTTGATTAGAAGGTTAATTTCAAGAGAAATAATTTTTTTGGAGAAAATGTTTCTTAGGACCTAAAATTGGGTGTGATGTATACAGCATGACATGATGTTAATTAGCCTTTCTCTCTCTTTCTCTCTCTCTAGAGAGAGAGAAAGAGAAAGAGGTTCTTAAATAAAATATAATAATGAACTTTTTAATGAACCTAATAAGAGATTAAAAAATAATCCAATTAATTTTATTTTATTTTTGTAATTGGTCTACGGCAACGGACACGCTTATTTTTTAATACAGACACTTTACCCCTTACTCCCCAACCCATCTTTTCGATTTTTGAATGGTTTTGGCAATTAGTCGTCGGAGTTGATGGATTTGGAGGACAGTGCCCCGGTGGGAGCAAGTATGGCAAGATGGAGGGTCGTCAGCTTGGGAGTTTGGATTAACTGGGCGATCTGGGTTTCGATTCAGGTGTAAAGTAGAAGCGGGTCACGGATTTTGGGTTAAAACCGGGTTTGGCCGGAGGAAGCTACTGGCCAAGTCATGGGTTTGAGCAGGTGTATAAGGTGGTCGGCAGTTGGATTTTGGTTTCGGGTTTGGAGAGGCTTTTGGACAGGAGCTCGCCGGAAATGGGTAATAGGTAGTTAGGTTTCCATGGCTGCCGAAATGGATGAAGAGGGGGGGTCGCCGGTCGGAGTTGGGGTTTTGCCAATTAGGTAGGCCAGCGGATTAGATGGGTTTTGCCGGCCGGAGTAGGAGGTATGGGTTTAAGGCGGAGGTGGATAGGTTGTCGGATTATGGGGTATGGCCGTCGAAGGTTTTGGTTGGTGATCGGAGTCTGGGCTGCTATGGGGATAAAGGCAGGAGTTGGGGTATATATAGTATTTGGGCAGTCTGTGGGATAAGGTGTGTGTATTAAAAAATACGCGTGTCCGTTGCCGTTGACGCGAACTAAATACAACAAGAAATTAAAATTGATTAGGTTGTTTTTTAATGTCTTATTAGGTTCATTAAAAAGTTCATTATTTTGGTTCACTTAAGAACCCCCTCTCTCTCATATATATATATATATATATATATATATATATATATGAGAGAGAGAGAGAGAGAGAGAGATGTTTGTTGTGATAAATATCTAACCAAATTATCCCAACAAACTTAAATTTTCTCTCTCTAACCCGTTAAACTCTCTATCTTATCCCAACAAACCAAATTTTCTATCTAACTTAAATTTGGTTAGATAGGATAATTTGGTTAGATATTTATCACAACAAGCATCTCTCTCTCTCTCTCTCTCAAAAGGTAACTCTTGTAGTCATTCCAACAAACTCACAAATATCAAGTTATCCAAAATTAAAAAACCATTTCACTCATAATAACAAACTCGAATCTATTAATGCCGCAATTTGGTAAGATCAGAATCTTATTTATGTGATATGTGCTCATAAATTATTACATTGATATTAGAGCTATCTATGTTTGTTGATTCGCTATAAATATTTTTTGTTTGAAGTTTTTGCTGAAAACACCATTAACGGAATTTTTATTAGGTTTTGTACCTTTGATTGTAAGGAACTTGCACGTCAAATATTGTTGAGTTGTTTGGGAGACATTGCAAACCCTAATTTGTAATTAGGATGATGCAAAAATAATTTTTCTACATATGTTTTAATTGGTACAAAACGAAATAAATCTTAATTGTTTTGCATATTATTATCATATGTTTTAAAGGCTTTCCAACCTTATATTATACATTAATTTTGGATATAAGGAAGTAGTTATGGTCTCTGAAAGTTAGGCTCATAAAATTTGAAATCCTGGAAACATTTAAAAATAGATTTTTTTCAAACTTTGACTCGTGTTTCGGTTAGTAGTTATATTTTTTGGGGCTCCCCCCCCCCCCCCCCCCCCCCCCCCCCCCCCCCCCCGCCAATTCTTATTTTATTTTGTGAGGAATTTGATTTGGTATGTGTCACGCAATTTTTAGAGATTTATTGTATGAGTTAGGATCCTTCAAATATTGCCCTCAAAATTGCAAATCTGAAAAATCTAGGAAAAAGTTGCAAAGAATATTTTTTTTCCAACTTTGATGCATTTTTTATTTTACTTATTACCACCAATAAACTACTTTTGGTGAAAAAAATTCTTGATTTTTTGGGTACAATGGAAAGGCTTTAAGTGTTATATGGTATGTACTTTTTGGAGATTGTATTTAATCATTGCCCTTGGAATATGCAATCTTGAAAATTCAAGAATGATAAAAGTATGTGTTATTAAATATTGACCAACTATTAAATTCCTAGCATAATTTTGTAGGTTGATTATCATCTCCTCTTTAGGTTTTTGATGTTTTGGACTCAAAAGTGTTGTCCTTTTTTAAACCTTCATTACAAACTTTTAATTATTAATTATTTGTCAATTATTTTTGGGTACAAAAATGGCTAAAAACTAATTTTGAAAAATTCATATAAATTTTGGAATCTAGTGTCCTCGTATGGATTTTTCTTTCTTTTCAAAACTTGGGTTAATTTTTTAATTATCAATTTCCATATATTGTAATTATATCTTAAATCGTGCATGCTACAGGGGATTCCTTACTTCAAAGAAACGGTAATTCCAATTCCAAATTTTAATTTTAAACAAGTTAATTAAAATAGTGAGCAATTACACAAATTTTAAAACAACACGCTTTTATATAACCATTTTGTAAAATGTACTCCATTTAGTCATGCCTAGCAATTACTGTGTGGACTTGCAAGAATAAATAGAGTAAATATACAATCACATAATGTTGCGATGTACGAGGAAGACTCGTAACGGGAAAAACCTCAGACGACCAAATTTACATAAGTCCACTATGACATACGAATTTATACATGACCGTATACAAACTTACATACCAACTCGACTCCCTTCAAGCTTGATGCAATCTTTGTCCCGTTACCTTGATCACATCCACGTTAAGAATCCCTCAACAACACAACGCAGTTCAACTGTGCCTCGATATCCACTGATATGAACTAGGCTCTGTCAATCAGTGACATGAAATCCATCGTGCCAAAATACTCAAACAATGAAGAGTAAAACTTCTTAAAGGTTCAAAACTTGAGATTTATACACAAGATTCGTATGTTAATTCTTGAACCTCAAAACAAAGTGAAAAGGGTGTTTAGAGTGTTGAAAATTGCTTTGTGTGAAAATTGCTTGCGAAAACTGAATTAACTGTCCATTTTTATACTAAAAACGTGAAAAGCGGGGGGCAAGCTAAATGAGGAACAAAATCAAAGCAATTCGAACGAATTTGATGTCTCGTTTGAACGACATTAGCATATTGTTCGAACGAGACCAAGTTGGTCGACAACCCCAAAGTCGTTAGAACGACTATTGAACGAGCTTCTAATCGCAATTAGTGAAGCCTGATAGTAAGGTCTCTTTGAAGTTTATTAAACGCTCGTTCAAACGAGAAACAAATCTCATTTGAACCAAAGAGCAATCTTGTTCGAAAGAGAATGCATATTTCGTTAGAACGAAAAAATCATTTCTTTAGAACGACTTTACAAATAAAAATATTTTTCTCAAAATAACCTCTTTTAAAAATTAAAAAAACATAACGTAAAGCAAGAAATTGGAATCAGTCGTAAAAAAATCACCACCTCTAAAATCTTAACTCAGGATCTAAGATACCACGTTCCTGTAAACTCACTTCGACTCATCGGCCAACGGTTGGAGGAAGACATTAATATTACTTTATGGTGACTTTCGCCCAAAACTCAATACAGACAACATTGAAAACTCACTTTTCATGCACATTGATGGACGAGGCTTGAGAGGTTGAATTATCACTGGCCAACGACTATACTTACGGCCAAACATATTATTCGGGCTGAAACCATCAGTTGCTATTGCAAGTCGAATATTGTGCGGATCTTTTGCAAAATCTCTCCACATAATGTTTGAATTTACCCATTCTGCTCAATCTTGGGGATGACGTAAGAATTTCATACAAGAGCTTGCACGAGCGTGCCAAGTCATTTTCTTTGTTATCCATTTTATGGTATAGAACCGTTTTAGCCTAGGGATTAAAGAAAAATGTCACATTACCTTCTTAGGAACCCTATAGTACTTTTTATTTCCATTAATATTCAGAATTACTAACCCGTCCTCGTCTAGAGAAGTAAACTTGTAGCGTAAAGAATCACACCTTTATTAGATTTTTCATTCTCTTTCAAAAATAACATACATTTTTTAGTGCATACGTCATACTTAACATAATCCATACCGAGATCTCTAACGGTGTTTTTCATTTCTGTATAACTAGTTGTCAAGTTTCCCTTCAGGAAGTAGTTCATTTAACAATCTAAGAATTCCACCTGTAGCATCATTCGACAAATTGAATTGTGTTTTCAAATCATTTAACTTTATAAGAGCATACATTGTGGTATGACGCGAAAAAAGGTGAAATATCTCCTATGCGAATTGATGCAAACGATCATACTTCTTGCCTTTGTATTTATGTGTGTGAGAATCATTGAGAACCTAAAAAGTTGGGGGTGGAGGCTTCATCACGGCCTAAACAATTAGGTTCACTAAGTTCCACTTCACCCGTAAACATCTCACAAGCATCATTCACAAGATCATTCAAAATTGGAATATTGTGAACATCAACGTGTTTTGTCGATATCACAGATTTAGGTGATGGTTGGACTTGATCAACAACTAATGTCTCACCATGAAAATGCCATAAGGCATAGTTCATGTCCATACCATATGTTATTAAATGAACGAATATATCATCTATAACAACATGTCCTTTCTCATTTCGACAACGTCTACATGGACATGAATGTTTAGCATTCGAACTATTATTACGCACATAATGTAGAAAATGTAACATTCCATCTTTATACATATCAGTCTCGATATTTTCTCGTTTATCCACTCTTTGTTGATTCCCGACGACATCCTGATAAGTTTAAAAACCACACATTATAATATAAACGCTTACTGTAAATATATTTTAAGTTTTTATTCAAGCTTAAATATGTATATATTTTAGCTCATATATTTCCTCCATCTCCTCTACAGGGTAAGGGTCCTATCCCATTCGAAAATTCATATTTTGTATTGTTCATAATGTCTTATGCCATGTCCTAATCTGGAAGATTTCGTTAGCATATCCCAACAGTTCTTCAAGTACACAACTTAATTCGGGAGTGTTCATGTGTTACTTAAGTGTTTCAACTAAACAAACACAAAACACTACATCAATATAGTATGCACCCAAAGATCAAAAAGAGATACCACCAAATTTTCTAGAATAGGACATGCATAAACATTATGTACAATACAGTCTTTTGCATTTCCAAACTGTCCAAAAATGGGACAATTCAAGAGTTCTCGCCGCAGTCGTAGTGAGACCTCTTAAACAGGTCTAGGTTTTTTCTACATGTGTAACATTATTATTGAATATTTAGCATTAATGTCTACTTACTATTTATATAGTTTTTTTTTGCTTTTTCTTAAATTTTCAACATAAAATCTCATTTATCAATTTAATTAGTGGGGGTGTCTATTTACTATTTCAATTTTTTTTTACATTATTATTGAATGTTTAGCAGTTAAATTTTCTTAAAACTCCATGACATATACGTATCAGAACAAATATGCATTTAAAATCAGAGAAAATCGCGAACACCAATCTTTATCCACATGAAAAGAGAGGCATCTTGTTAGGTTGTCTTTGTAAAGACTTATGTTAAAAAAAATACAAATGCTTTTAAAAATTACCTGAGCGAGATGAGTGGAGAGAGAGACAGAGATGAGCGGAGAGAAGTCAAAGCATAGAGAGGGATAAGTGGGGGTGAGTGGGAATGAGAAGGATGAGAGAGCGGGATACCAAAGTGAGTACAATGAATTTTTTAGGGTGTTTTAAATTTTAGTCAAGTGTACTCAATTTTGGCACACTTTAAAACAGTGCCAAATTTTGGCACTCTTTTAAAGTGCGCTAGATTGTCATTAAATAGTGCTAGAATTAGGAACAGTTTTAAACTGTGCCAAATTTTTAATATCTGGGTGTGCCAAATCGTTGCTTTTGGTGTAGTAAATAGTTACTACAATAGAAAAATGGCAATCGGTTCAAAGAACTTCCTTCCGGTATGCACACAAAGTATCTAGGCAATGAAACCTAAAAATAAGGGATCCACTCGAAACTATGTTCTATTAAAAGGATAATTTCATTGTAATATGATTTTGGGTAAAACTTATCCTAATGTGTAACCTACAAAAAAATGATTTACAAATGTGATTCTCATGTTAACATATGTTAATTGAGTGCGAAATAGTAAATCAAACACTTGGAATGAGGATTTTTTAAAGAAAGCCCTTGCAGGAGAAGACCTCGGGCCAAATCAACAAGTTGCAATATATAGGTAAAGATTGACACAAAGGAAGAAATGGAATATAAACTTGAGCCTCTCTTTATATTCAATGCATAACTTCCATAATTAAATTTTTCCTGCTTGTACTAGCAAGAGAAAGCACGGATTATTTCCAAACACTCATTACTTCACAATGTGCCGACCTTATTCATAATGTTGCCTTTGAATCTCTATACATATCTTCTCTAATGTTGAAGTAAACTTTGTTTTAAAAGAATGAACAAAGAGTAGCTAATAAACTAAAACCTAAAATATATGAGGATATTTATAGGTTGAATTGTTGAAAATGTTTGTCTCACCCAAAAGTCTCACAAATAGTATAAAAACATAAAATAAGCAATGACTTAAGAATAAAAATAAATTTGAGTTTGAAGAATAAATAAAATCTTTAATGATTTCTGTAAAATTGATGTAAAAATTGGTAAAACACAAAGAAAGTTTCTCTCTCTTTAAGAATATGATTTTTTTGGCTTAATAAAATCGAAAACCTTTTTAAAAACCTCGATGTTGATGTAAAAAACTAGATCACTCTAATTCTTCAATCACAGATAAATAAATAAAACAAAGACTTTTAAAGTGGTTCGGCTAGGAATAAAGCCTACGTCCACTGTTATGTTATTGCTGAGTGTTTGTGGAATTCTTGATTACAAGTTCTCTCAAGAAATTCCCGTCCCCTTGAATGAGGATGATACAAGGTATTTATAGCCTTGAGGATGTACATGAAAGGGTCGATACATTAAATGATATACATATGAAAGGGTAATACATTTAATGCCCTTAGACTTGTGCGTCAAGGATAATCATTTAATGAACCAGTTGGACTGTTCGTTATCTGGCAATCAATGCTGTGGCCGAGATGCAGCTCGGACCGTCTGAGTAACTCGGGTATGTTGATCTTCCTGGTATTCAAGAGTTCCTCGGAGAGGTATGTTCCTCGGAGAGGTATGTTCCTCGGAGCCTGTGAGTTCCTCGGAGAGGTATGTTCCTCGGAGCCTGTGAGTTCCTCGGAGAGGTCTATTCCTCGGAGCCTGTGAGTTCCTCGGAGAGGTCTGTTGTTGCCATGTAGATAGCCAGGTGTCTTCGTATGATTGGTCCACGTCAGCAGATTAAATTTGGTATCAACAGAAGCCCCCAATGCTTCATGCTTGATGGTTTACTTGAAAGGATGGAGTATTTTATTTTGCAGTGTTGCTCGGTGCTCGTGAAATTCTTGATCTACCTTCTTGATTTGTTGAACATAAAGGGCATTATCTCCTGGACGACATATGATGCCGCTTGTAGCTTATCATAATCTTCAAGTATGTTGATTGGTTTGTTAGCCGACCTACTGCATTCTGTGAGCTAGTGGTGGACTTTGAAACATTTTCTTGCAACTTCTTCTTCGATGTTGGTCGAGACAGTAGTAGCAAAGATCTCAGTGATGTAGATGCTGATTTTAACTTCTACCTCCACTCGGGGGCGAGCAAGAGGTTTTCGGGGACGAGCAAGAGCTGCTCGGGGACGAACAAGAATTGCTCGGACAGACCATCTGTGATGAACATCAGAATGCTGAAATATCTTAACTTCATAAAATTCCCATTATGCTTTGGATGATCTTCCTGCTGGCGAGGAACCTGTTTCAAAATCAGAGGGAGAGAAACCAATAGAGTAGGAATCTCAATGTAATAGTTAGTACACAATTTAATATCAATGTAATAAATTTGCATAATTCATTTTGAATTCAGTGAAAGAATTTCATTTTTGTTCACAAATTTGAATTTGCTATTGTTTTGTAAATATCAAACACATTATTATTTGTGCTTGCATAACAATATTGTATGGTTCATCGACCAAAAAAGTTACAAGTATTAGTAATGTTGCTCGATCACTTAATAATAAAGTAATGAGTATAATTTATTCAAAGTGTTTCCAACCAACCAAGGTGGATAAATAATGTTTGTCGACCAACTACAGTTGATGGGTTTTTATCCCCGACCACCCATACTTGGTATAGTTTGGAATATTTTGTTCTTTAAAGAACTTTTTGAAATAATGTTACCTCCCGACCAACATAAGTTGTAATGCGAGAATATATAAAGTCTTACCAACCGTAGTTGATCATGCTGGTGTATACCTCCTAGCCAAAGGAGTAGTAGGGTTCTTTCGAACTTTTTGGCTCCTTGGAGCATGTCCTCCTAACCAAAGGAGGTTGGCTACTTATAGCACTTTTGCTCCGTAGAGCGCTCCGTAGAGCTTATCCTCCTAACCAAAGGAGGTTGGCTACTTATAGCACTTTTGCTCCGTAGAGCGCTCCGTAGAGCTTATCCTCCTAACCAAAGGAGGTTGGCTACTTATAGCACTTTTGCTCCGTAGAGCGCTCCGGAGAGCTTATCCTCCTAACCAAAGGAGGTTGGCTACTTATAGCACTTTTGCTCCGTAGAGCGCTCCGTAGAGCTTGACTCCGTAGAGCATGGCTCCGTAGAGCATGGCTCCTTAGAGCAGTCTTCTTGGTTGATCCTGTAACATCCACAGGTTGATCAGCGAGCAATTTTTGTTTCTCAGGAGTATTAAGATCAGTAAACTCTGCTATAGCTTGTATTAATGGCATGTCGGTACGCATGGTATGGGCCTGGAAACACAGCCTCCTTCTTCTATTTGCTTTAATTAATGCCACTGCCAATTTTCCCAGCTTTGGGTATCTGATCTCTGCACCTCTTCTTTCGTTTTTGGGGATCGCAACCCTAAAAGGGCTTTGATCTTGTCTGGATTTGCTTCAACGTCTCGCTGGTTGATGATGTACCCGAGGAACATTCCTTCCCGTACTCCAAATGTGCACTTCGTCGGGTTGAGTTTCATTTGGTATTTATCCAGTTGATCAAAAGTTTGACTCAAGTCAACCAAATGATCAGCAGCTTTCTTGCATGTCGTCGACATAGACTTCCATACTGCAACTGATTTGCTCGGCAAAAACCTTGTTCATTAGCCGCTGTTATGTCGTTCCCTGTCTTCAGGTTTCATTTTGATCTGGTGTTAGCCAGAGTAAGTATCCATGAGCAACTCGTGTCCCGAGGTAGCATCCACTGCTTTGTTGAGATCGGTGAAATCAATACACATTCTCCATTTATTGTTTTTCTTCTACCCGGCAAGGAGATCTAGATCTCTCTTTGGCTCGGTCTTCATTTCCTCTTGTGTAGCTTGATTCTTCTCGGGGCTGGATGCTCTTCTTCTCGTATGTCATGTCAATAAGTGGCTCAGCTTCTATCCACTTAGTAAAATAATCTACTGTGATGACGAGGTATTTGAATCTTCCTCGAGTCGTCGGCAATGGTCCAACCAAATCAATCCCCATATGGCAAATGGCCAAAGGGAGTTATGGGTGTCAACAATGCTTGTGGAATTCTTCGGATGGAGGAAAAGCGTTGGCACTTGTCACATTTCTTGGCATAGGCTTATATAGTTAGCTCTCATCGTCGGCCAGTAGTATCTCTGCGTCATCACCTTTTGCAAAAGTGTCCGACCTGCTACATGGGCTCCACAGGACCCTTCATGGATCTCTTTAACCAATTCTTTCACCTCGGAGGAATGTACACATCTTTGCAAACCTGCCATAATTCCTCGTCTATACAAAATACCATTAATTAATACATACCGAGCAGCTTTAAACTTCCATTTCTAGGCAGCGAGATTATCCTCCGGTAATTGTTCCTCCTCAATATATGCTCCGACTTTCTAATACTTCAATTGGTATCGTTCTTCGCAGCTCGGTACAAGTAGCTGATGCTAATCGGGCCAATGCGTCTGCTCTAGCATTCTCCATCCTCGGTGTCCTCACCAATTGAATAGCATCAAATTCTGTCAATAACTCCATCACCTTTGCATGGTACTTGACCATCGACTCTCCATTCACTGCATATATTCCCATCATTTGATTCAATTAATTGAGAATCACTGAAAACAATTACTTGCCGTGCCTCCATGACTTTCGCCAAATGAAAACCTGCTATCATAGCATCATACTCAGCCTCATTATTGGAAGCTTTGAATTGGAATCTCAAGGCATACTCCATGTCAATATCATCTGGGGTGTTTAAAACAATCCCTGCTCCACAACCAGCTGTGCAAGATGATCCATCTACATATAATCTCCATGTAGGTACCTCGTCTTCAAATTTCTGGTCTGACAGAGTTCCTCGGGGGAATACTTGTCGCTTTCTTTCATCATGTCGTGATACTTCTGAATACACCTCTTGAATTTCAATATACCTCCTGAACTTCAATATTCCTCCTGAACTTCAATATATCTCCTGAACTTCAATATTCCTCCTGAACTTCAATATACCTCCTGAACTTCAATATTCCTCCTGAACTTCAATATATCTCCTGATTAGTCGGGGTTGAATTTGATGCTCGACTGCATGATGATATAAGAATGTGCCACCAAATGAACAAATATATCTGTAATATAAGCCCCCAACTGTGGAATGTGAACTTTGAATGAGATTTATCGACCAATACCAACCGGAGTTGGATTTTATCTACCAACCGGAGTTGGATTTTTTCTACCAACCGAAGTTGGATTTTATCTACCAACCGGAGTTGGATTTTGTCTACCAACCGGAGTTGGATTTTTTCTACCAACCGAAGTTGGATTTTATCTACCAACCGGAGTTGGATTTTGTCTACCAACCGGAGTTGGATTTTATCTACCGATCAGAGTTGGTGGTAATTGATAATAAATGATGAAGACTTCCTCGGAGCTGACCAACAGATTGTTGGGAATAAGATAATATAAATACTGGAGACCTCCTCAGCGCTGACCAACAGATTTGTTGGGAATAAGATAATACAAATGCTAGAGATCTCCTCGGCGCTGACCAACAGATTCGTTGGGAATAAGATAATATAAATGCTGAAGACCTCCTCTCCTTGGTGATGACCAACAGATTGTTGGGAATAAGATATAATAAATGCAGGATATCTCCTCGGCGCTAACCAACAGATTCGTTGGGAATAAGATAATATAAATGCAGGATATCTCCTCGGCGCTAACCAACAGATTCGTTGGGAATAAATATAATAAATGCTGGAGACATCCTTGGAGCTGAATAAGATATAATAAATGTTGGAGACATCCTTGGAGCTGAATAAGATATAATAAATGTTGGTCGAGCTCCATGCTGAAATGAGAATAGAATATGCATCCAAATAGATATAAAGAATAATTAAAAATAATAAAGTGCCTCGCCGATCAGTCGAGGTAGAATCATATAATGCCGAACAAGAATAAGATCTTTCAGAACATAAGAATATGGCCGAGAACGTTGTCAGGCCTGAATATAAATAAGAATTATCCGAACGAATGTTGTAATTCTCCTTAAAGTTGAATAAGTATCCTGTCGAGGCATAATTGCAGAATGCCGAATAAGAATAATATTTTCCAGAATATAAGAATATGGCCGAGAACTTTGCTGGGCCTGCATATAAATAAGAATCACCCCGACCAACTATCCGTTGGGGGTGAAATATAATAAATGTTACAGTTCTCCTCAAAACTGAATATGATAATAAGTATCTCGCCGAGCTCCATGTTGAGATGAATATAGAATATGAATCCCAATGGATATATAGAATAATTTGTGCTGGAGCAGATATCTGGGCAATAATAAAATCAATAGTTCCTCGCTGAAGTGAATTTTCATACTGCCGAGCTATGATAATATTTTTCAGAAGAGTAAGATTATTTCCGAGCATTCGTCGGAGTTGAATCTTGTACATGTAAAAATTAATATCTTGCTCTACCATTTGTGTAGGCTGAATTGATTAGTCATGAGAATGATTTACTCATCCAATCAATATATGATATGTATCAGCATAAAAATTTCAAAATATAAAATAATATGCCAAATGTGTGTGAAATGGACAAATTATTATCAAATATGCATCATAAATAAGACGTAAAGGTATTTAATCTCCAACAACTAATCAGGTATTAGTTGCTGTTTAAAAATATTTTTGGGGTGATCATAAGCTAAAAAGACTTAAGCCTTAAGAATGTTAATTACATGAATAAATATATAATCCACTAGATCGTGTGATTTCGTCAAAGAAATCTTGTGATGTGATGAACGAGGGGCCAAAATATTAAATTTGTGCCCAGAGTCTTGATATGGTCATGATTATTTTACTGATCCTCTTTTACGAGAGGTGGGTAATGATTTTTCAGGTGAGAGAAAATTATTTTTTTATATTGATCCCTTCCTATTCCCAATTTGGAGAGATAAAAAATATGGTGAATGAACGAAATTATTACCAAATTTATATAAAAATCAATCAATTTGACTTTATTGACATAGATGGAAGATGAACCAAATTAATTATATAGTTCATAAAAATCAATGCAAAGAGTCTCAAACTTGTGAATGCAAAGAGACTCAAACTTGAAGAGAGGGAAAATAGATTTGGGTCATGATCTCCATGAGAAGACTTTTCATTGTCTTTAACCTTTTCCCATTCTTTTATTAAAAATATGATGGGAATTTGAATAGACATCAAAGATCTTACAAAATTTATTTCAAAATCAACAATGAAAACGATTAAATCTTATCATCGTCGTATATATTGGTATATGTAATAATTTAAAATATTTATTCCATGATATAAAATTAAAACTTGAGAATCAAGCAAAGAATTATGATTTATGAAATCTACTATTTTTCAGATTTTTAAATAAGGATAAATCTAACAGTTATGATTAAAAAATCATGATATGCAACAATTTGCAGATAAAAATTGGACAATTAACTTATGTATATAAACATAAAAATCATTGATTGAATTAAAAGATGTATGTATAATTGATTATACGTAGAGAAAATAAAAACTTAGCTTTTGGTGGAGAACAACGCTTGTAACACGTTCCCACAGACGGCGCCAATCTGTTGATGTAAAAAACTAGATCACTCTAATTCTTCAATCACAGATAAATAAATAAAACAAAGATTTTTAAAGTGGTTCGGCTAGGAATAAAGCCTACGTCCACTGTTATGTTATTGCTGAGTGTTTGTGGAATTCTTGATTACAAGTTCTCTCAAGAAATTCCCGTCCCCTTGAATGAGGATGATACAAGGTATTTATAGCCTTGAGGCTGTACATGAAAGGGTCGATACATTAAATGATATACATATGAAAGGGTAATACATTTAATGCCCTTAGACTTGTGCGTCAAGGATAATCATTTAATGAACCAGTTGGACTGTTCGTTATCTGGCAATCAATGCTGTGGCCGAGATGCAGCTCGGACCGTCTGAGTAACTCGGGTATGTTGATCTTCCTGGTATTCAAGAGTTCCTCGGAGAGGTATGTTCCTCGGAGCCTGTGAGTTCCTCGGAGAGGTATGTTCCTCGGAGCCTGTGAGTTCCTCGGAGAGGTCTGTTGTTGCCATGTAGATAGCCAGGTGTCTTCGTATGATTGGTCCACGTCAGCAGATTAAATTTGGTATCAACACTCGACTTGTGTATAGAGATGAGAATCACATATATAACACAGTTAAACTTGTTGTAACAATCTTTTATGGTCATAAGTAATTCTATACCGCGCTAATAAGCCATCACCCAATCCATCACAAAGATGTAGCTGAAAAAATTGTATGAGTGAAGCACGAGGTAATCTAATAACTAAAGATCTCCAAATACCGAATTTAGGCCGCATCACTCATAAAGTCGTACGGTGTTCACTACAAAAAGGCTAAGATTCGATATAACTAATTTCGAGTGAATAAGTTCACAAAGTGTTGAGAGAATTTGGGAGGCAACCACCGAAGTGATTGAAGGCAACGATTTTAGCTTCACGGGAGCAAAGACGCCCTTCTCAAACTAACAAAAATCAAGGTCACTTGATGAGAAAGAGAAATTTTTCATGGCACTTATTCCAACCTATGAACCAAGTCTTATAAATACATACAAGTTCATCTTTTTAGGTAATGTTTTTTTAAGAAATATATATTGCATCATATATTTGAAAAATCCTCAAACCTTAAGGTTAAATTAAAGCATGCTTTGATTTATGAAAAAAAATAACCATTAGTAAACTAAGTTCTTTAAGTCCATTTACATTCTTCTATAAAGTCCCAGAATTTGGCTTATCCTAGAAAATTGTCGTGATAAAGTTATCTAACCTTAAAATTTTGAACATGAAGTCTTTCAAAGAGCTCTTGAATTGGGACTCAAAGTAGGTTTTGACAACAAAATAAGACAGCCTAAAAATCTTAAGGCAAATGAATATACATACACTTATATCGTGCCCAAGCATCTAATGAGACAAAGCTAAGATCAAGGGAGATCGAAATGAGGAGAAGATCTAAAGAAGTAAGGCTAATTCAAAGGTTACAAGACATAACAAATGTTCAACGAATGGTCCATATAGATTCCAAGCACAAGAACAAGAAAAATACTACAAATGTTGCAACTACAAGTCATATGTACAATGTTCATCCATAAGCATTTCAAACATTAAGATGTTCATAGTAGGGATATTTTACATGTTTAAAAGGCCAAAGCTACAATAAAAAGGGAAGATTACACATAAATAAAACTCAACTTCATGTGCATCCCAAAAGACAAAGTTAGATAAAGATACAAGTTCAAATGCATTCATCAAATCTTCTACAAATATCCAAAGATTATTGAATAATTAAAGCCTATGAGTAAAAAATATACATTGTGAATTTTGAAAGGTCCTCTCAAATGCATGTGCATTAAAACTTAATTTTCTCCTCAAAAGCAAAAAATGTTTTTACCACAAAATTACAAATTTCAAATAAATACAATTGTTGAGAAAATTCCTTGAAATAGATTTGTTTTACAATTTGGTGAAAATTTACAAAAATTTGAGCCAGTAGTAGTTATGCTCAAACTCTTTGCATGAAAAACATAGAAGATTTTCAAAAAATTCCTCTTATGTGTTTAGCCAAAAAAATTGTGCACTCTCATTGAAGCAGAGAAATCCGTTATCACTTTTTTTTATCAATAAGGGGAAATGTTGAAATACAAACTATTCCAAACTAATGACAATTGACTAATATTTTCACAAAACCTCTCGTGGGGGATTAATTTGCCTCAATTACGAAAAAATTTGACAAGACAAGATTAAGTGATATTATCTATAAATACCATATCCAAAAACACTCATTTGATCATATCTTGTGATGGTTGAAATGAAAAGAAAGCAAGGGCTTCAATGAAATGGCGAACAACAAAAGTAATTTTAACTTTGAATTAAGAAATCAATGAATGATATCATTTTTCTTTCTAAACGGGAAGCTTTATTTATACAATGGATATTTTACAAGTAATATTACAAGCTACAAAAAGTAAAGTAAATATATTGCAGACATCACTAAACCAAAACAAATTAAAAACAACGGTATTTGGGTATCAAACTTAATAAAAAAAATGGTCTGGAAGTTGAAACTGTAGCAAGAACATCTGCGCAAGCATTAGCTTCCCTGAAACAAAAACAAAGGGTGACATGCTGAAATCTCTAGAATCCTTAATGTATTTCCTAGATCAAATTCAAGCGTTCTGGGTTCTCGGATTTGTTCCTATAATTCATGTTAAAAACTATTTGACTGTTTGTTTCAAGTTCACGGCATGAAATGTCGTGTTGAGATGCAATATCCATTCGTAATTTAATTGCCCAAATTTTCGCAAGAACTGATGATGCAAAGCCAATATTTTTAGTAAATGCAGAGATGAATTCCCTTATGAATTTCTAATTATTCCACCTATAGTGGCTTGCCTCGTAATATGAGATTTTGCTCCATTTGTATTACATTTGAAGAAAGGTAGAAGGGTCTTGTCCATACGATTGGGAAAGCTATATATGGGGTGGTGATAATGTTTAAATTGGCTTGATGGGCATGACAAAATTATTGGATATGTTTGTGTAATGTATTTTTGAAGTAAAAAATAGTAATAAATTTGTTGGAAAAAATTGCCTCATTTTGTTTGGTCCAAAGTAGTGTACAGTGGCTTGATCGTTTCATAGGATATATGGTTCTTGAATTTAATTGTTGAAAGTTATATGAGCATAGGGATAGGGCTGAGATTAGGGATGGTAGTAGCTAGACGGATATGGAAGAAGCCTAGATAGTTAAAGTAAAGATGGGTATTGCTATCTTCGAGGTCACATAAATAACACATTAGTGTTTGTAATTTATGATAATAAAAAATAAGGTTCGTCGTGGGCAGAGCTCTATGAATAAGTAACCAAAGAAGAATTTTATTTCAAGTGGTAATGAACTTTGCCATAAAGAAATCCATTGTAGTGCTGGAATTTGTTGTGAATATAATGGATGATTAAGCCAATGATAAGCCGATTTAATTGTAAAAAGTCCACTATTACTAGACGCCAGCATGGTACTAGGCACCAGCATGGAATATCAGTTGTAGTATTGGATGATAAGTAAATGCCACAACATTTTGGATTGTAGCCATTGGTAACCAAGCGGCTAAAGAAGGAACATCCGAATTTACATTAACAAAATGAATTGAGAGAAGCATGTTGTATGGCTTAGCTAGTTACTTTAAATATGCTCTCCAGAGGTCGTCAGTCCGAGTCCCACAGATGGCCACGGTCCGCGGGAATTAAAAACTCCTATTATAGTAAGCCTTGTTCGGGGAGAAGTGATTAGTCTCGAGGTGCGCGCAAGCTGGTCCGAGTAATCACACTCCGGCACAAAAAAAATGTATTGAGAGAAATTTGTAATATATTAGGTGGAATGTTATGGTATAAATTATCGAAAGAATTATAATGAACCCTGATATAATGGCCAAAGGAATTACTACCATTACCAATTTGCCATTTGAAACCATTTTACAAAATTGGAAGAAGTTCAGAGATTTTTTTCCAAAACTAAGATGAAGCACAAATATTGAGGGACTCAAGCAAATAAGTGTTGAAAAAGTAATTATTCTGCATGGTTTTAAAACAAATATTGTTAGGTTGTGTGAATAACTTCGATAAAAGTTTAAACATGTAAGCTTTATTTAATGTGTAAGCTTTTAATGGCGACGGGATGGTAGGCGTTTTATGAGAACTTTTGGTGGCATCCGAAAAAAAGAATATTTTTTTCTTATTTAAGTGTGTTAAAATATGTTTAGGAGAGAATATGAGGACGTAAAATAAGAAGAAACAAACATACATAACGCATTAATTAGGGTGGTACGACCTGCATAAAAGAGAAGATATTATTATACCAGACCTGCAAACGATGTTCATGAGTTTCACGGAATACCCTAAACAGACATACATAACGCATTAATTAGGGTGGTACGACCTGCATAAGAGAGAAGAAATTAATGCGTTGTTCATGAGTTTATACCAGACCTGCAAACGATGTTCATGAGTTTCACGAAATACCATAAACAATTGCCTGGTAACCCGATCATCAACAAGATGTATTCCTAGGTATTTATCATGCCTATGATACGTGTGTAAACCTAATTGTCATGAAGTACGCTAACATATATTTTGAGGTGTGGAAGGGCCAAAAGTGATATTGGATAGTGTTAAATGTGCGAGTGAATATTGTGTTAAATGTGTGATAGAAAGAAAATACCACCAAAGGCTAAAACAGGGATAGAGGGACCTATAGTAAATGACTGAAGGGCAATCATTTTTTTTATACAGTCAATCTCCACTTGCCGTAAAAGAACATCCATTACCAAAATGAATAAATAAGGCGAGAGTTAGTCTCCTTCGCATAGACCACGAGTAAGTGAAAAGGACGATCCCATATAACCATTTATGAGAGTGGTGAATTACTTGGGGGAGATACATTCCCTAACATATTGGATCCAAATGCCCGGAAAGATAAGTAGTAGAATCCACTTGATAAAAACTATAGTTAAATCAATTTTTATGGCACAACTACCTTATTTTTGTTTTTTCTCATGGTATGGAGAATTTCATGAGTAACAAGTACGTTATCTTGAATGTGTAAAAGCATTTTGATAAGTGAATACAATATATTGAAGAATATGACTTGTTCGAAAATAAGAATAGTAGTTATGAATAACATTGCATGACCTTGTGGGCTCCTATTTCTAACCTGGTTATTGGCTCCTCTTAGACATAAAAGAGGAGTTTGGCTCGAGAAAGTGTAAATTGGATATATTTTGATGTAAACTTTGAAAGCCCACAAAAGAGAACTTGATAGGTTTTTATGCTGAGGAATTTTTTAAAACAAAAAGGAGAAATTATAGCTAAAGATTGCATTTACCACAATAAAACAGCCCTCCATTTAAGATGGAATTTATAAAATTGAAAATATTGTATTTGATGTAGCGATTGAGATTCTAAAATTGATATCCAAAATTCAGTACAAGAACTGAAAAACAAACAATTAGCTTTCAAAATCCACTCAAATAGAGAAGAGTAACATACAAATACCCAGACAAGTATGGAAATGACTACATTAGAACATGAAACACCTCTGCCAAAACTCTTAAGACCTCGGCTTCTCCTTTTTCTCCTTGAAGAGGGCCAAAAGAGAAACACCGGATACCTTCACAACCTTAAACCTGACACCAGGAATATCTCCCACGGCGTGACCTTTTCGTCCGAATCCCGCAATCAACACCTCGTCCTGCATCACAAATAATTATGAACACAAGGTCAGCCAAAGAGTAATTAAATTGCTTAAAATTTCTTCAGGAGAACACCAACAGTACTTACATTCTCTTCAATATAGTTCAAGCAACCATCGTTGGGCACAAAAGCAGCAATCTTCTTCCCATTTTTGATGAGTTGAACCCTCGCACACTTTCTGATAGCAGAGTTAGGCTGCTTAGCCTCAATACCTCTGTACACATTAATTAGAATTATATGTTATCCACTTGTGTAAAAATGTAACGAGACATTTCATAAGAAAAGTACATACATCTTCTCAAGGACAATGCCCTTGGCGTGGGAAGACCCGGCAAACGGCTTCTTCCATTCATTTCCAAGGTGGGACTTCTTGTATGACTTGTCAGCCCACCTCTGTCTTCTACGGTGGGACTTCAGCTTGCGACCAGCTCCCATTCCACGTGTCTTCCTGCAAGGGCGAGGAATCAATATTTTTCAAAGGGAACAAAAGCATTATTTTCATTATGTTTTTTATCAGATTAATGTCAAAAGATGGTCACTCAATTGGTATCTCTTATATACACATTTATCTTAGAGATCTTTTAATATAAATGTGTAAACAGATAAATGGAACAAGGCCTGATCTTGGCCAGCGATTTGATTGAATCCTTAGAACCATTACTTTAAAACAGTGACTACTAATCTGAGAAGGAAGTTCTATAATTTTTTATTGCATACAACCACAACAAACATCTAAACGTAATCAGACCGTCTCTTTAGCTTCTGAAAAATAAAAATATTTTTTTAAGTATTTAACATTTTCGATATTTGAGGTGTTGTAACCCAATTACTAAGAATAGTCTAGGTGAAATTCCATTAGAAGAAAACTAAATATTAAGTTAATTTTCTTATGTTCCAAAGTAATCTAATTTAAGCAACGAAAAAAGAGGAAATAGTATAATCAGACCCATGAGATACAGCAAAATCTGAAGTAAGAATATGATTAATGTGTAAAACATAATTATGATAATAGGGAAAGTAGAAATACCCCATGGCGACTGGCGACGGAGTGACCTGAAACTAGGGTTTCGAATCTTGTGAGAGGGAAGAGAAGCTGCAGCCGCCGATTAAAACCCTAGTCGTTGAAATGAAGTAGTTATCCCATATTTATACAGCATTTCACCACAAGGAGAGGTTATTTACGGCCCAATATGTATTGTTGGGCCTATTCTTTTGTACATGACCTAAAACATTGGGCCCAAGGTGGATAAACGATTTTTTGTTAAAGGGGTTTCTATGTCCCCAACCCAACCTATTTCATTTCCCAAATTTTTTCTAAGAAAACAAAATGGTAGGAATAAAGTTTCGACATATAATTAATAGGATACAAATATTTATGTTGAATTTTCATACTTAATATTTTGATATTCTAAATGCCATTAGGGAACATGTTAATATTTTCCTTTATGAAAGCGTTTCTTTTGGTGAGCCTACAAATAAAATACCAAACATGTTATACCACAACTTCATATCACTCTCTCGCCAGAAGTAAATTACACGGTTAGAGCCGAATACATCTTATCTTGTTCTTTGGATTCTTGTTGCACTTTTGTTTTGAAATTTTTTTGTAGTGTTGAATATTTAAAATGTGGCAATTTTTTAACACCGTTTATGCGCAATACATTTTACAAAATTTGTCGTAACCCATTTCTAAGGTTTTTACATCCATTTTTTAAATAAATCTTATACATATAAATTTTTACAACATCTATTTGAATTTGTTATTGTGCGAAAAATAGATTTGTTACGAGTACAACTCGTGTTGAAATTTTATGAAATAGTTTTTTTAACCAATACAATAGTATGCAAACCATTTTTCATGGATCTGTTACTTTTTTATTATTATTTTTTTATTTGTTCACTAGTATTTGATGGCATCTATCAAATAACATGTTTTGTAGGGATATTTTATATTATTTTTAGATTGTCTCGAGAGTCTATATGATGTTCAAGTTGTATTATGATGTTCAAGTTGTATTTTAATGCATGAATATTTTTATATGTTGGGTTTTAAGTGCATGAATAATTTATATGTTGGGTTTTTCTCTATTTCTAAATGATTTTTGTTGCTTTTAACATGTTGTAATAGTTGATTTTATAGTAAAATATTAAGAAATAATGCTTGTTCATGGTTATTGCCGAAATGGTTCCCCCAAAAGTGGCCTTATCCCTAAAACTTCATAATTATACTCAGTTATTTAATACATACTTTTAATTTGCCATTTGATCATGGTGACTGTTAACCTACTATTTTGATTTAGGTATGATATTATAATCTCCTATGTGGATGTCAAGTTATATTATTATCAATTTTATGTTATTTAGTATGTCGACTTGTAATAGTTACTTTGATGCAGTTTTATCTTTGACGTGTAAAATATTAATTTACTCACAGGTGCCATCCTCTCTGGTGTCCATCGAATCAATCACATCCGGTGAATTTTCCATTGTCCGATAATTTTTATTTATATCTTAAGCCACAATAAGGAAATATTTTTTATTTTCCTTAGTTGCATGAATATTCTAAAACATTTATTATTCGTAAAATTATGTAACAATGTTATTTATAATGAATAATGAATATAGGAAATGAATGGCTACCGAGCATTCTAAACAATTACGTCAGAAATGCGGGTTGTTTGGGTATATGGTTATGCATTCGATAACAATCAATCAATAATTACGTGTTGTGGATAGTCCTAGGGGCCCCACTACAATTGGAACGAACATCGAGGTCAATCACTCTTTAAGATTTGCGAGATGAGTGAATGGGTATGCCATGATACATCAAAAATGAACATTGGGTTCTTCCAAAGGCTGAGTGGTCGTTTACGTCATCGCGGGTTAACTGACAATTGTTTCGTTCAAGTTAAGGAACAAGTAGCAATTTTCCTTGACTTCTTTTGCCATGATGAGTGTTGTCGAATGGAAACCAACACCTTTTGCAGATCCAGTCAAACTATTAGTTCGTACTTTCATAAGGTTTTACGAGTTTGTCTAAACCTATTCAGGGAAGTAGTGATTAACGAAACACCTGTTATATTGCCATCTGTATGGATTACCAATATTTAAATAAGTTTAATTTTATAAATTTGATTTTGGTAAAAATATATCGTAATATTATAATATTTCACTATAAATATTAGTCCTGGTGATTTTTAATTTATTAATATTTAATTAGTTAAATGATCCATTTCATGCAAGACTAATATTCAATCATTATGCCAAAAGTAAAGATCACTCAATAACATAAGACAAGATTTTAACGTGGAACCCTTTCGAGGAATCCACAAAAGAGATCCAATCATTTTGTTCAGAACTATAATCAAGTTTGCACATTGTTACAGCGATTAAAAGACACTTATTATAAAACAGGTCCCATAATACCCTTCTCTGTGAACTTCTTTTAGGCACGTGCCTATAAAATCTCCTGCAAATTTCATCCTTGGTATAACTTTTGAGTCTTTTCGAGCCATATTAGCCTCTTACATAAAAATAAAACAGTAAGAATAATACATATTACTTGAAAAGAGGATCCATAAATTGATTACTTTGAAAACTATTCACATGTTAATAATATTCTTGTTTGTTTTCAAATACTCTGTTTCAAATACCAATTAAATATTATGGCAACACGAACCACATTGCCACTACTTTTTATAAGTAAAACCACATTGCCACACTTATTAGCAATATTCAATGCATCACATTCCTCTCTTTCACAAAAAAAAACTGTTTTCTAATGGTATAGCAGGCAACTGCCATTGCTACCAATACTACTTGGGTCTGTCAAGTCATTTTTCAACTCCAAAACTTTTTACTCAAGAAAAGAAATACTCTTCCAATTTTAGGGGCTCATTCTCTAATTTTTCAATTATTCCTAGAAGTTTGTCACGTTCTCCCTTAAATTACGCACACTTATCCCTAAGAGTCTCATCATGTGCCACAAACTCATTGATTAAAATATTTTTATCATATTTAGTACAAACGCAAATACTATAGTTTTTAAGGTCCTCCAATTATTTTCCACTCTCCTTTTGGACAATTTTAGTTTTCTAAAGTCATGGTCCAAGACAACAAATTTTTTACTATAAAAATCTCTTTGATTTTGAACCGTTTGCAAAATATCCATAGCAAATTTAAAACGTCAATTTTCTTTTTCCAAAAAATCAACTCTTTTAGCAAACGTCAAATTCAAATTATTTAAATCATCAAAACTCAAAGTCGTGTCATCAAAGGGGGACATCCGATTACATAAGTGCTCCATCGAAAAAATTACGACTTTCCACAAAACATATTTTTTTCAAAAAAATCAATACCGCACAAATTTTGTGAAAAAATGAATACTCATAAAATTTGAGTAACTTGTTCTGATATCAATTTAAGAAACGTGCGTGTGATACTGATTAAACCAAATTCGTAAATTTCTAAGTTAACCTTATTTAATCGATATCAAATTTCAAGCTAAATTAATTCAGCCCCCAAACATGCAACTACGTGTGTGTGTGTGTGTCAAACCATCACAAATAAAATTGTTAACTCACCGATTTTAGGAAAAATTTCTTTCGGGCAAAACCTTTATTTCACTATAAAATAGTAAATCGCAACTTACAAAGACTATAATGAAATCTGCAATGATCACTCCTCGGAATAATCACATAGGAGTGCAGCCTAGAGTCGGCAATGGAACAATCGCAGCAGTCCATACGAACACGCGGTCCAAAACAGCCAGGAACACCCTCGAGCACTCCCAATCGATACGCAGTCGTCATACGTAGATTTACCCTCTCCACTAGGGGTGTTCGCGGTCCGGTGCAATTTTGGGGTGTTTTTGAGATCGAAACTCATTTATCGGTCCTAGGAAATTATGGACTGAGACCGAACCGAAATAATCAGTTTTGGTCATATTCGGTTTTCAAGCGGTCCGTGTTCGGTCTCGATCCTATTCAATCCATACCAATATAAAATATAATAATCCCAAAATCCCCAATTTACAGTCTTAACATAATATATAAACACAGTAAATTAAACATAAACAGGTAACCTGACAAACAAACACAGTCAATGTTAAACATAAACATAGTAAATTAAACATAAACACATTTAATATTAAACATAAACCCAACAACAAAATTCGTTACAAAAAAAATAAAACAAAAAACTTACAGTTAACATTCGTCACGAGTTAATATCAGTTACAGTTAACATTTACAAATTATAACTTTTAATAACAGTTAATACCGTTTAACATTCTTACAAGACTTATTAATACCATTTATAAACTGTAAAGAGTTAACATTCTTATAGTTAATAACATTGTACTACCAATGTTAACTGTAAATAGTTGACATTCTTACAGTTAATAACATTTACAAACTTACAAGGTTACAAACTTACAGTAGAGTGACGGATGAGATGAGGGAGAGACAGCCTGAGGAAAAGATGAGATAAGGATGAGGGGGACGCCTTCGTTGCTTAGAGAGAGAGAGAGGAGATGGAATAAGATTTGAGCGGTTACGTTAGGTTAGGGTTATGTTGGGTTGAATCTGATTGTGGTTATAGACCCACGAGTTGTGTGGTTTGGGTGTGTAATTGTGTAAGCATGTGTGAGTTTGTTTCCTTGTTATTAAGGTTTTTATATATATATATATATATATATATATATATATATATATATATATATATATATATATAAGAGGTCTGGTTCGGTCCAAACCCGATTTTTACAATCCAAGACCAAAATCGAACCGGATTATGCGGTCCTATATATTTTTAGACCGAATTAAAAAAAACTATAAAAGTGTGTTCGGTCCGGTTCGATTTTTTCGGTTCGGTCAGTCTATTCGGGTTAATGCACACCCCTACTCTCCACAAGAGAAATAACTTCACTAAAGTTGTATCCTGTGTTCTAAAACAATTCACATAAAGATTGGGATATTTTGTGAATTGAAAACAAAAAGGATTAAACCCTTAAACGAAAAGGACAAAGTGTTATGCCGATTTACAATGTTTGCAGAAACTAAAACGTCAGGTCTTCTTAACGAAAACGGAGTGATTTAACAAGCTTTATATAAAAACTTAAGGCGGCGCATCGCTCAAACGAAAACTTTTTGTGACTCGAATTATGCCACGTGTCGCTCGAACGAGACACGTACTCCGCCTCAGCACTTAGAAAATATTTTAGAAAAATTATCCAACACTCTAAGTGAACCATTAAGGTACTTAAACACCGCCTTACCAAATTTAATCTCGCAGAGGCTTGAATGTTGAAGAACTTTTATATTCGAATCCGTCTTAACGCGTGATTGAATTTGAATAAGTTTTCGATGGTTATAGCGGTATACGACATACTCTAATGTAAGTCGGGTAATAAAATAATGTCCTTACAATCTATCTCGTAGAGGCTTGTTTATTGAAGAATGTTGATATTTGGATCCGTATTAGTGCATGTACGATCTTAAAATGTTCTTCAACGGTTGTAGCGGTATACGACATACTTTAATGTAAACGAACTATGTAAAATATGTCCTTACAAATCTCCCCTATGTCTATGTCAATACAAACTAAAAAACATTTGAATTATCAAATCAGATGTCCCACACAAATCTAATACCCTCCCATGAATCCAAAACTGAAAAGGTACTAAAAATGCATGTCTTTCAGAAATCTTCAACCTGAAATCTTCTAAACTTCTAACTTTTCTTTGTCATCATTAGGGTGTGCAAGATAATGGTCATCAATCTTTGTACATATACACATGAGACAAGAAACAAATACCTTCGTAATGTATCGAATTTGAAATGAGATAAACATAAATCAAAACAAAAGATCAAATCTCAATTATCCCCGATAATGCAAACTCCCCCATTGAATCATAATTCATTATCTCCCTTTTTATTTGTCCGAAATAAACTAGGAAAAGAATAAACAAAATAAGCATGGAGTGTTACGACAAGCAACTCAAATCAACTATGATAATCAAGGATAAACTCAAAAGCTTCCACCAACTATTTTTTATTTTTCAATTTTTTTCCAAACAAAACTGCAAAAATAATTTACAAAAAAAATCACACACCATGAATTTACAATAAGATAACCAAATCGCGGATACAGAATGAATGAGTGTGAACAAATTTGATAGGAAGATCAATGCAATCAAACATAACATATGTGTACTATGAATATTGATACTCCTAACGAATGATCTCAAAATCATCCTTAGGTATCAAAATGTAACTTTATATGACATTGACTTAATCTTATCGACATATCAAAGTCAATAATGATTTCCACACTAATAACGTCTAAAATTATGTAATGATTTTTCATGACTTTGTCAGGACGTGCAAACCCGTTGATTAAATTCCAACCAAACTCCATCATAAATAATAAATCTTTTAATTTTCTAATGAGGTGATCTAAAACCTAATGGCCCCTTTTTGGCATATATATCATTTTATTGTCTTTAAATCTTTTCGGACTCTTTTCAACCTCTTTGGACCTTGATTACTTTTTACAATGCCACATTTTTTAGGTCTGATTTAAATGGTGTCCTAATCGCAAAGGATAAGAGAGTACCTTTCGTAGCCTTTCCCCGTTTACTCAATATTTTAAACAACGTCCTCATGGGCAACGGTTCTTACATGCACTACTTTCATTATCAAGTTTTATTGCATTTGGTTCATTTTAAAGACAGTAATGAGATGGAAGCACTTCGACCAACGTGTGATAGATAAGTATAATAATCAAACAAATTAGTCAAACATGTTACACTAAATTGTTTTTGTAACTCGAATAATAAGCATGTTTGGATTTTTAAATTTAAATATGGGGGGAGAGCTGAACATTTTAATATCATTGGAAAAAAGGGATTATGTACCATTAATTTTGTCATAAATATGTAACATTATTTTTTATTGAGTTTTAATCACACTTCTATTTACTTGTTTTTTTGGCATTAGTTTTGATGTGGATTTGTTTTATTCTTGATTTGTTTCCATAGTTGATGTCACAGTTTGCTGGTAAATATGGTGATTAAAGGATGCTATAAATCTAATTTTTGAAAGCTAAATAACTATGTTGATGTGTATTAGAACGTGAAGAAGAAAATAAGGGGTGTTCTAAATTTAGGACCTATTGTAATTATGTATTCTGGAAATAGGACAATAATCATTTTATCTATAATTTAGGACCTATTGTAATTGTGTACGTCGTTGGCGCGAACCCATATTCATAAAACGTCAACCAATCACAGTCTGCAACGTCAGGCGATAATTTGAAAATAGAGAATAAAAATGGAAACAAAATGTTTGTTGTCCTATATCCATAATCAATATTATTTTAAGTCAAAATAGTACATAATCTAAGAAAATAATGACCGTTCATGGGTGGGCAAGTTTGTAGGATCTACGCCTTTTTTCCAATGATATTAAAACGTTAAAGTCTCCCCCCATATTTAAATTTAAAAATCCAAACATGCTTATTATTCGAGTTACAATTTTTTTTAGTGTAACATGTTTGACGAATGTCTTCGAAATTCAATTACATTCCAAAACAATGGGACATGTTTAACTCAAAATCAAGTACCTCTCCCTAATACAACCAAAGCAAAGTTATCACAACAAATTTGATCTGCAGTTTATAAGGAGATGCTACTTAAAAATACCCATTTAACACTTTTAAATTACATCGGTACATCAACCATTATAACCTCAATATGTACAGAAAAAAATATATTCAAAGAAGATCATAAAGTACCTAAATAATTATAATCAATAGATCAACAAAAATTTTATACCTAAATGAGTAGATAAAATCTATATAATGAAGCTGAACATTCATTGTCAACAATTACCTGCAAAAAATAAAAGTTATTAGAATATTTTTACTTGAAGTCTAAATTGGGATAAAATTAAATGTGGTAGAAAAACAAAAATAAAAAATAGAAATAAACTCCATACCATATCTCCATATTGAGATACAACTGTTGCTTCTTCTACAATGTCATAGTTGATTTCACGCACAACAGTCTGCACATTGCCAAAATTATAGTTATAAAAGCGGGGAAAAAACAAAAAAATGGTTTTTACATCAGGGACCCTATTTTATTTTATTTTTAAATGGTTTTTAAATCACGGCTTCCTCCTCCTCCTGTACATCGGATATTTGTACAGGGCTTCGCCCATCATGTGGCCCAAACTATTGGGCTTGTTTTCTACGCTTGTCAGTATGTCGACCATTGTTTCCCGCTCTTGTAAATCTGAGATTTGGTGTTTCCCATGGAGGGTTCAAGAACTCAATAAAAAAATAAAGCAAACCGATTTCGGGAAGTGGACCACCCTCTTGGATCTTGGGTACAAAACAATAACTTGAAACCACAATCAAAACAAAAGAGTTAAATCGTTACCGGATCTCCCTGCCTCTTCATCGGCGTCGTGACACTCTCCGTCCTTTCATCGTCTTATCATTGTGGCCGACCTTGTCTCATCGTTGTCGTGTCCGAAGGGAAAAAATTCCAGTTATAAAGATGTAGCTTCAAAAAAGGATAAACCGTTAAAACTTCCACATGGATTAAAGTCACAAAAACCCACCTCATTCATATTTCAAAAACCCAAAAACTAACAATACCTAAATTTATACCCAAATTTATACAAACTCAAAACCTATCTCAGCCAAACTCATAGATTATAATTTTTTGTTGTTTGAAATGATGAAAAAGAAAATTGCAATGAAATACCTTGGGACGAAGGTGCAGGCGTTGAGTTTCTCTGTAGGAGAAAGTTGAGGCTCCTGTACAATCCACAAATCCTCCACTTGCATACCCAACCTTGCCTCTGGGCTTGACATCTCACTCCACAAATATCTATGCATAACGAAACCAACACTCTAAAAATCGAGTGCTGAAAATAAGATCGACCGATAACTTTATTAAGTATGTTTATTGTTATATATGCCTTTCTAACTTTATTTTTTTTGTATTGGTAAGAAAATGATCAAACTGTTATTGGAATCAATCTTCAATACGGTAGAGTATCTTATTTCGCCATTTCGTTCGTTTGTACGCTCAAGGTAGGGATTGTGTTCGTTATTGTTTCCTTTTTAGTATGGTTCTGTATGGTTATGTTAATAATAAGATTTTTTTTTGTGCAAAAATGGGTTATTTTGCTATACCCAACCTATATTGTGTTAACTAAAAATTAGGGATAATTACCATTTCATTTGTTTTATTTTACATATTCAGTGTTAGCACTTGGAATACTTGGGGTAAAAATGTTTCGGCAAGTCAAATGTCCGTCTGATACTTAGGGAGAAGGGCCTCAGATGTAGGTATGTATTCACGATTGTATTTTATTTTTATTATGTTTATTCATTAAACAACCCCTTAGATTATATTTTTAACTATTGAATATCATGCTATAATTAACAAGAAATATCTAACATCTAACATTTTAGTAGATCATCGACCTTGAGGAGAACCACAAACCATGTAGTATTTTTATAAGTATGTTTGTTCCCCCCGACATATATAGATTATAAAATAATGCCTCTTTATTTTCTTGTCATTATATATATGGCATAATGTTGACAATGGTCGTAGATTAATTCAGACTTTTATTTTTTAAATTTATTTTTGGTTTTATAATGGGTTTTTCTAAATTTTGTACGTATAACTTTATTTGTTTAGCCTATGTTAAAATCCTATAATTGAATGAAATGTATCTAAAATATTAGAATTCTTAACAACTTATGTAATTTTGAGTGCAGAGGTTAATGATTATATTAGTTTAGGCATTTTTTTTAGCTCATGTTAGGCATTATTTTATTTACATGTTTATTTATTTTGTTATTTTATATGTGTCATATTGTTGACATCAGTCTTAAATTTATAACATAAAACAATATTTTTAGACCATTTCTTCTCTTTTTACCTTCCTGTTTTAATACTTGAATTGAATATGCGGATTCGATCACACGTGCAACGCACGTGAACACCCCTAGGTAAGTGAAAAAACTGTATTTAAACTGTGAATGGTTTAATTAAACAAATAATTTTTGGCGCACATACCAAATAGTCTCTCGAACATTTTTTAATACATGTTTGGCCCAAGTTTTTTTTTATTTTGCTCAAAGAAGTCCTTCACCATGCCGCTGACGCGAACCTTTAAAAGTAAGAGCATATTAGTTAAATAGGTGTTTGAGGGACTTTTTAGTACAAAATAAAATGGTTGAACTAATTGTGTATTAAAAAATATTTGACGGACTTTTCGTTATTTGATCCATAATTCTTTTAACTGAACGGATTTAAATTATAAATTTTTTTTTTAATTGACGTATCTTTCATACGTCTTTAATCTCTAAAGGGGGTAAAAAAAAGGAATCTTAAGTAGTTAGTCCTATTTATAGTGATTTATTTGTCACTACTCCCATGTTTTTAGTTTTTTTGTTGTTGGTCCTATATGGGACAAATGTCATTGTCTACAAAAAGATGGATGGGTAGTTACAGGGAAGTTATAAGCGGTTTTGAGACTTTTTACAATTTCAAAAGGGAAAATAGTCTCTCGAACTTTTTTTAATACACGTTTAGTCCAAGCCATTTTATTTTGCACCAAAAAGTCAT
This sequence comes from Sambucus nigra, assembly GCA_949130495.1. NCBI lineage: Eukaryota > Viridiplantae > Streptophyta > Magnoliopsida > Dipsacales > Adoxaceae > Sambucus > Sambucus nigra. Next base: position 577,216,251 of record OX422208.1, on the reverse strand, counting down.
TCACCATGCCGCTGGGGCGGACCTTTAAAGATAAGAGAATAATGGACTTTTTGATACAAAATAAAAGGCTTGGACTAAGTGTGTATTAAAAAAATGTTTGAGGGACTTTTTGGTATTTGATCCATTTTAAAAACACACGGGAGTGGAGCATAAATACATATTTGTAGATGAGATTAGAGATAATTATATTTAAGTCCCATTTGTTGAGTCAACATTCATATAAGTCCTATTAACTTTTCAACAATCATATAGGTCCTATTCCAACTTTTTAGGGAATTTTTTCACAATTTTACCATTTTATAACTAATCATCCGTAACTTCCTTGAGGAAGTTACATAAGTGGTTGTACTTTTTTTTTAATCTTTAAATGATCATAACTTTTGATTCACAAATCCGTTTTTCGCAAAATTACTATTTTTGAAATCTGCTCGACGAGATCTATCAAATAAGATCCATGAACGCTATAAAATTTCAAAGAAAAAAATTTACATAAACAGTAAACTTTACTGTATGCACTAAAATATGAAATAGTTTTATATATGTGACATTTTCACAAACAGACAGTATATATATATATATCCGGTGGATCCAAACTCTCTTTTTTCAAAATTACCTTATATTTAAAGGTTCGCGCTAGCGGCATCCAATCCTTAACACCATTGTTGGAGCTTCAACGATCTTCGTCAAAGCTCCGATTTGGGGTGGGTAAGGGTGACATGTGGTGCCGCTAGCGCGAACCTTTGAAAGTAAGAGACTTTTGAATGAAAGAGTTTTGGATCGACCGGAGTGTCACGGGGTACCGCTGGCGTGGACTGTTGAAAATAAAATTGGATAAATGGGATCTGAATCCTCTTGAGCGCTGATTTGGGGTGAGTAGGAGTGACATTAGGTGCCGGTGACGTAGAACTTTAAAAATATGAGCATATTGAATATATTGGATATATATATATATATATATATATATATATATATATATATATATATATTCAAAAGTCTCTTATTTTCAAAACCCATTTATTCAAAAGTCTCTTATTTTCAAAGCTCCGCGCCAGCGGCACCACCTGCCACCCTTACCCACCCCAAATCGGAGTTCTGACGAAGGTCGTTGAAGCTCCAACAATGGTGGTAACGATTGGATACCGCTAGCGCGAATCTTTAAATATAAGGTAATTTTGAAAAAGAGGGTTTAGATCCACCGTATATATATATATATATATATATATATATATATATATATATATATATATATATATATATACTGTGTAATATTACCACAGTAAATGTTAGTGTCTGTTTGTGAAAATGCCATATATATAAAACTATTTCATATTTTAGTGCATACAGTTAGGGGTGAAAATAAGGCGAGCCGAGCCGAGCCGAGCCGAGCCGAGTTTAAGACTGCTCAAGCTTGGTTTGTAAATGTAAACGAGCCTAAAAATATGTTCAAGCTCGGTTCATTTATCCTACGATCCAAGCTCGAACGAGCTTCTAAGCAAGCGAATACGAGCCGAGCTCGAGTAGCTTGATTATTTTGCACTAGTTTAATATGAATATTGATGATCGAGCCGAATCCGAGTCGAGCTCAATAAGATAACGAGCTTAAATTTTTGTCAAAGCTTGGCTCATTAATTTTACGAGCTAATCTCGAACGAGTTTTTTTCCGAACGAACACGATCCAAGCTCGAGTAGCTTGGCTCATTTTACAACCCTACATACAGTAAATTTATTGTTTTTGTAATTTTTTTTCTTTGGAATTTTATACCCTTCATGGATCTTGTTTGATAGATCTCGTCGAGCAGATTTCAAAAATAGTAATTTTGCGAAAAACGGATTTGTGAATACAAAGTTATGATCATTTAAAGATTAAAAAAAAAAGTCCAACCACTTATGTAACCTCCTCAAGGAAGTTACGAATGATTAGTTATAAAAAGGGTAAAATTGTGAAAAAAAAGTTCCAAAAAATTATGAGTAGGATTCATATGTAAGGAAAAAACATGATGGAACGAGAATGTCTAAAAGATAATCTAATACGCTCTAAATGTGAATGCTCCACCTCCACATCCACCTCCACCTCCACCTCTTAGCCATTCACTAGAGTTCTTTATTTTTAAATAAAGGGGTGGTAGAGCAAGATTTGCATCCAGTTGTCCAGTCAAAAAGAAGAAGGTTAACAAGCGCAAAAACAAGACTCAACAAAATGCTCAATCCACATCCGGAAAACAAAAAACGATAGGGAAAAGAAAGAAGAGGGGTCGTGCCCATTCCCAAAGAGTGCGTTCTTCAGTTCCGGGATTAAAGCAAAAAAAACCTACAAAATAAAAATGAAAGTAAAAATAAAAAACGACAAACCCAGCATGACCTCGTGCCAGGCAAACACGAACCCAAAAGAAATCCTCCCTTCGTGAAGCTCTGTTGTTGATGATTGAAGAAGGCTATCGCCGCCGCACATCATTACCAACCTGGTTAGTCCCTTCACCTCTGGTTCGTCAATATTATCTCTCCTTACACCAAAATCTCGTATGATTTGATTATATGAACATCACCAACGGAGATGGACCAAACAATGCAACTATACTGTGTTTGAATATTACCCATCCCAATAACCAATTGGATACAAGTTACAACTCAACTCACACCTTTTCTCTTGCAATTCACACCCTTTTCTTTTATTGCAACCTCATAACTCATTTTTTTTCAAGGTTTAAGTCTTTAATAAATGTTCAGTAAGTGTTTGAATTTAGTGGAAGAAGCTCACACGTGGAAGATAAAATTAACAGAATTGGATGTGTGTTGGGCACTAAGGGGTTAAGTCTAATTTTATTTTTTAAAATTTTTTTTTTTGATAAGCAAATGATACCATAAAAAAACCCGCCGAAGGGGGCGGAAACCCGTATACAGAAAGTATACAAAACAGAAGCAACGGCCAAAGCCCAAAACCGACTAAACAAGCACCTGGAGCTCCTCCAAAAACTCAAGAAAGTCTAATTTTTTACTGAGCGTGACAAAACATTTGGTATCAAACCTCAAATAATCTATATATTGCCCTAATTATATTTAGGGGTGACAATTTCTGCACCATTACCCGTTTTACTGAGACGATTATGATACAACACGTGTCATGAATACTTAAAATTGCTCATTTAAATTTTTTTATGGGCTTTTGTTTTACTTAACCCTCACTTCTTAATGCCGTATTCGACTTAATCTTCACTTTGTTAATTTCTTTGACATAATCCCCAAAATTTTGACACCGTTAATTTGTTAAAAAATCTTAATTTGCTAATTAGACAGAACCCGCAAAATATTTTTTTGTCCAAAATACCCTTCTTTAAACAATACCTCCTCTCATCTTCCCCAAATCAAAAACCTAGAATTGACATCAAACCCTAATGCTCAAAGCTTCATCTGCATATCTCCTTCATCTTCATCTATAAAATGCATCTAGTCATCATCACCACCAGCACGTCTCATTCCATCACCGACTTCCACATCTAGCTACTACTCTACCACCCATCGCGAACCCCAAATCAAATCATGTGTAAAATCCATATACCTACACCATATCACAAATCTCAAATCACAAACTGATTCATTCAAGGTGCTCAAGATTTGAAATTAATGGAGTTTATTGCTGAGTTGTGAAATCCCAAGCGAGAGTGGTGATTTCTTTATCTTGCTACCTATTATGTACTCAAGAGTTTGTTGCTTGAATTTCTACCAGATTGGTTTACAAACATGGTTCTTGGATTTTTGCAAGATACCCAAGCAGTCTCTCTCCTCTTGTGTATATTGATTTTAAATAGTATGATGGTGCCATTTCCGCTGCACGGGGTGGCCGGAAACACGTCAATGAAGGAGAGAGATTATTTGGGGGTTAGGGTTTGGTTGGTGAGTGAGGAAGAAGATGGGGGTTAGGGTTTGAGATATTTGGGTTTTTAAATATAAGGGTATACTGTCTTAAAAAATTGCAAGGGGTTATGTCTAATTACAAATTAGGGACATCTTAACAGATTCTAACTCTGTTAAATTTTTGGGGGTTATGTCAAAAGAGATTAACAAAGTAGGGGTAAGTTAAATACGACATTAAGAAGTGGCGGTTAAGTAAAAAAACACACATTTTTTATTACTTAAAACTAATAATCAAACACAAAACAACAACCCAATTATGACACGAGTTGCCCCAATTAAAATGTGAGGGTGTTGTCCGTATTGACATGCACTGGACTGCTGGTGCCCCCTGACTTTTTTCTTTTCTTTTCTTTTTTATGGTTGGATTTGCTTAAGGTTTTGCGTTCATTATGACTTGTTGTGAGTTTTTCTTTGTGTTTATAATTACATTGTGTAGGGATTGGTTTATACATACAGTTGCAAGGAGATAGTGTAACATTATTGCTGCTATGACTACCGACACATCTCCTCAAGATCAAAAGAAACGTACTTTGGATGCATTACAAAGAAGGTTTGCTCGAGCAGAAAATGACCTCCATCTACAACAACAGAACACCAAGAAGAGAACTTATGAAGAAAGGGATAAATCCACTGATAATGTGAAGTCTTCTTCTATTTATCCTACACACGCATTAATCACGTCCTCTGCAAATACCTCATCCAAGAAAGGTTATCTTATATACTCTTTGATTTTAATGGGTTAATAATCAATCAAGGTTTTCCTTACTTATATTGCAATCCTTCATTCTTGTGCTAGCATTTTAATTGCAATCTTATTATATGCATATAAATGTATATATGAGATACTTCGTCATTCCAAATTAAAAATCTTGTGTTCCTTTTTGTTCCATCCCGAATTAAGGTCTCTTTGTAGAAATAGTATATAAAACTTGGTGACATTTCAAAGTTTCCCATCTTAGTAGTACTGGAAAAGCAATGATCGAAGTGCATGTGTCGCATTGGTCTTTGTAATTCTAATGAGGATAAATATGACTCTAGGGACACTTAATATAGGATGGAGGGAGTATATTTTATCAATGATGCAAGTCCATGTGTTGCATTGGTCTTTGTAATTCTATTTTGAGGATAAATTTGACTTACATAAAAGGACTCTTAATTTGGGATGGAGGGAGTATATTTTATTAAAAATTAAAATAGAAGTATCTAAATTTGTTTTAGAAGTGCCAAGTTATTTACGCAACATTCGTAAGTTGTTCAATTCAAATGAAAAAAGAAAATAAACCCCCCTTCATTTAGAGGGTGAATAGAAAACTCAATATAGTTGAGGTGAAGGTGTAATGACATTTACCCACTTTTTCCTCAACATAAGTTTCTGGAAATATCTATGAAGCACGGACTCGACACATAATACGTGTTTCGACACGACACGCGACATGTGATTTTTCCAAAAACTAGGATACGACACGGTAGGTGAAAATTGACCATATAAAACAAAATTCAAACACACTTTAACATTAAAAATCATAAATAAGGCAGAATCATAATCACATAAGAAAAAAAAAATTAAAAAAAAATTAAAAAATTAAAAAAAAGTGTCATTTTACGTGTCCCAACGTGTCGATAGCGTGCCCAAACATGTCCCAACGTGTTGGCAACATGTCAGAGCGTGTCGCATGTCGGACTTGTGTCAAAGCTGACTCGTGGCTTCCGGGAGAGTGTCGGTGTTTCATAGGGAAATAGTCCCCAAAGTTTGTGTTTCCTTTTGAACTCACCAAGTTTTTGTTTTTGTGCTATTAGTTGATGCTATAGATATAATCTTTTGTTGCTTATTTGAAGTGTTGGATTTCATGTTATTGTAGTATTTTTCCATTTATATCGGGCTCTCCGTGTTTTCGTTATTAGTTGTGAAGTCTTAGTTTTGTAGTCTATAGAACCTTCTAGAGTTGTAATATGTCTAGTATAAATACAATTATTGGGATCCTAATTGGGTAAGCCATTAAATCACGAAATCCTTCTTGGTATTAAGCCAAATCTCTCTCCTCTTCAACCAAAGCCTAACCTTAAACTAAAAAACCATCTTACCAAACCCTAACCCTAACTTTACCCAAACTAGTCGCCAAACCCTAGATCTACCTAGTTAAACCTAAGTCGTACCTTTCCAGCCACCCTCCCACCACCTTTCATAGTTGCACCCTTGCCGTCCGCCTCCAAAGCCAGTACCGCACCCCCTGTGGTGGTTTTAGAGGAGTCGCAGCTGTTGGCCGGGCTTGGCGCTGTTGTTTTAGCCTTTGGTTGCTAGGGTTTCGTCCCTTTACCCTTCTATTGGTTTTCTTCCTCTTCTTTACTCTTTTCTATTTTCTTGGTGTACTAAACTTGTTACATCTTTATATTGTCGAGGGCTGCCGATTTTGTTTCCGGCTGCATTTTGTGACTAATTGCCGTTCTTTTGGCTTTTTTTAGGTGATTTAGTGATAATTTCATGTTTTGGGGATATTTTTTTTTGAAGTACTATGAATATTTTTCATGATTATTGATGAGTTTTATTGGTGATTCTTGATTGGAGGTTGATATACCCCGTGTCAATTTGTTGGTACTTTATGATTTGAATAACAAATTTGAGTAGAATACAAAACACTTTTTCATTAGCAAAACGTAACCCGTTCAATTGGGTTTCCCCGTATGAATGAGTACAAATTTGCTTTAAGATCCCTTCTTGATAATAAGGAGATTGTTTATAGACATCGTTCGAGATCTCGGATGACCAAAGTTCATGGTATCACTCGTACTCGGGTTGATCCTTCGTTGTGTGGGGGCTATTCTTCTCATACCGCCACTGTTTGTCATGCTTGAGCTTCAAAACATAATTGGATTTTGGAGCCACTGATCACATGGCGAGGGAGTCATCTCTCATTTCCTCACATATCGTTCCTATTTGTCAGTATATTCGTATTGCAGACGACTCCCGTACACGTATCCATAGTAAAGGGAATGTGTGTTATCTCCCCATATTACTCTCTCCTCAGTTTTGCATTGTCCGAATTTTTCTTTTAATCTCTTACAAGTTAGCCAACTTGCCAAACATTTCAATTGTACTGTACTGTCCTGTCATGTTATATCCTACCCATTGCCTCTTACAAGACTTAGTTCGAAAATGATTTTTGGCAGGGGTTATGAGCGTGATGGATTGTACTATTTCGGGGACCCACCGCTACCACCACAACCTCTCACCTATAGTCTTAGTGCTTTTGTTTTGCCGAGTTCCATTTATTATGAGGTTTCTCTCCGGACCTTGCATTTATGGCATATCAATTTTCAATCCTTATGTTTGTTATTTCCTTCCCCGTTTAATGATGAGAATTATAAGTTTTTGGGCCATTTTAAGTATTTTTAGGATTCCATTGCATTTTTTTTTCAGTTTTTTAGGTTCGTTGTATTTTATTTTAGTAAATAGTTGCTTGGTATTTTGGGAAGGAAGTAGCGAACGCTAATAGGGGAATATTTGTAATTAGATCATTGCTTGGAGCCTAAGCTACTTTCCCTTTTAAATACTCATGTAGTCTTCATTTGAAGATATCTTCCAGTTCTTGAAATATAAGAAACCTCTTGTCTCTCTCTCTAGAAATCATATTGTCTTGATTTTTTGGCCATTGAAGCGTAGTTCACGTCAAATTGGAATCCGAGCGGGTGTCGCTCCAAATATTGGTGCTAGTGTGTATCGATGTGTGTAGAATATCAAAAAAATTGTGCACTACATTCTCAATGGCCCCAAAGAAGACGACTCGAATTCAAGATGAGATTAACCATGAGTTAAGAAAAAGCCATCAAGAACTGAAGGAGAGCCATCGCGAATTGAAACAACAAATCCAAACCATCATCCAACTTTTTTCCAAATTACAAAACCCTAGCCTACCCACCCACCCAAAACCTTAACCCCCATTCTCCCCATTTCCCCTACCTCACACCCAAGTCGGCCACCCCCTCCGAACCCATCCCGCTCACTGTCGGAGGAAGTCCGACCCAGGACAACCCTCAAAACCATCCCTAGGACCGGCCGACCTGTTCGCCACCCAACCCCAACCACCTCGCCCAGCTTCCGACACTATCCCCTGCCCCTGCCCCTACCCCTGCCCCTGCCCCTGCCCCATGGCCACCGGAAAACCCCCAAACCTACTCGGCCTCACCCCAAATCCTGGCCGACCTCCTCTAAGCCATCACCCGCACCAATCCGACCCCCAAAACCCCCGCCGACCAAACCAAACCCACCCTAGGTGGCCACCCCCACTCCGAACCCCAAAACGGCCCAAAAAACCTAGGGTTGTGCCCTAGCTATGCCCAAAATCTGTTTGGGCTGCCAAATCCAACCCCAAAACCATTTAGATGCTCCGAAACGATGATTTTTGACTCGGGAGGAGGCTACTAAGGCTGTTTTGGGTGAAGAAAATAAGGAATAAGAAGAAAATTGTGGGGTGCACCCTTCCTCAATTTTCAGAAATAAATCTTTGGCCTCCACAAGTTTTGGCACAATTTTGGAATTTTCACATGTCCCTAAATTTTTTTAAGCTCGAGGACGAGGTTTTTCGAAGGTAGGAGAATGATGGGAATTAGAAGTTTTTCGGCCATTTTTAGTATTTTTAGGATCCCATGGCATTTTTGTTATTTTTTTTAGTTTCTTTATATATTTGTATTTTCTTTTAGTAAATAGTTGCTTGGTATTTAAGGAAGTAGCAAAGGCTAATAGGGGTATATTTGTAATTAGATCATTACTTGTAGCCTAAGCTACTTCCCCCTTTAAATACCCATGTAGTCTTCATTTGAAGATATCTTCCAATTCTTGAAATATAAGAAACCTCTTGTTTCTCTATTTAGAAATCATATTGTCTTGATTTTTAGGCCATTGACATGTAGTTTATGAGCTCTCTAAGCCTAACAGGACTAGCTACATACCACATATGAGTCGTGCTCCTAGTTTGTTTGATTTGATCAATTCTAATGTATGGGGACCATCCCTTGTTATTGGATTTTTTGGTCGTCGTTATTATGTGACCTTTATTGATGATCATACTCGATGTACGTGGGTGTATCTTCTTAAAAAGAAATCGGAAGTCCTCCCCTTGTTTGTCCAGTTCCTTTAAATGGTTAAGACTTAATTTCCTACAGTGGTCTGTAACATCCGATCTGATAATGAGCGCGAGTATGTTTGTAGTGAATTTCGATCCCAACTTAATCAGAAAGGGATCATTCACCAACTCACTTGCCCATTACACCCGAGAAAAATAGGGTTGCGGAACGGAAAAATCGTCATCTAACGGGAGTTGTTCGGTGCTTGTTGAGTGGTATGAAATTGCCCGAGTTTTATTGGCACCTTGCAGTCCTTACAACCACTTTCATTATAAATCGCACCCCAAGTCGAATTTTGGGGGGGGTAAGGTGCCCCTTCAGTGTCCTCAGCCTGATAGCCCCTTGTTCCATATCCTCCCTCGAGTATTTGGGTCTATTTGTTTTGTTCATAACCGTAGTCCTTCTCGACGCAAACTTGATGTTAGGTCTATTCGGTACTATTTTGTTGGGTTCTCCTCGATATTTAAGGGGTATCAGTACTATGACCCAGTGCCCAAACACATGTCATTCTCATGATGTTACATTTCATGAAGATATCTTTTTCTTTTGGGTGGGTGGGTAGCTACTCCAAAATCACCTATTCCCATGTCACTCGAGGATGAGGCTTCACCTCTTGTCGACATATTCCTTTATTTGATGAGGCCCCTTCATCACCACTTCCAGAGCTTTCCCTGCAAGTGTATTCCGATGAGGTTTCCCATCGTCCTCGTCCACCTTCGCCAGCTCCCTCTTTAGATTCGGGTAGCTCATCCTTTCCTTTACCACTTTGTATTGATTTTCAACCTCGTTATTCTTTTCATATTCGCCGCCCCTTCCTGATATGTGAGTTATGCGGTGCTTGTTGAGTGGTATGAAAGTGTCCAAGTCTCATTGGAACCTTGCAGTCCTTACCGACACTTTCATCATAAATCGTACCCAAGTCGAATTTTTGGGGGTAAGGCGCCCTTCAATGCCCTCGACCCGATAGCGCTCCACCGGGTCGTCCTACATTCAAGTGCTACAACTGTGGCATTGTTGATCACCGAGCTTCTGACTGCTCCCTTCCAAGACGTCGTGTCCTCTTGGCAATGGAGCATCCGCCCAACTATTTGGACGCATCCGAGGAGCTTCCCCAGTATGCCCTGATTACTGTTTTGGAGGACGACTCCGTGGATCTCCTACTGTGAGCTCGCCTAGGCACCTACTTTTGGAATTTCCTCACAATTCTCGTTTTTTAGCACTCAGGGACGAGCTTGGTCGTAAGAGGGGGAGAGTGATGGGAATGGGCATAATCTCGGGTTATTTTTGTCAATTTTATTATCTTTTGTTTTTCTTTATTTTTATTATTTGTATTTGCCTTTACTCCTCCCTTTTAATACCCATGTTGTCTTCATTTGAGGACACTTCTCCATTTTGAAATATAAGAAATCATTTGATTTTCTCTCTAAAGCTAGGTTTTGTTATTTTCTTGGCCATTGACGTGTAGTTTACGTCAAAAATACTAATATTTTATTTAATTTCCAATTCACGTCATTCTCCCCTTCTTCGAAAAGCTCGTCCCGAGCGCTATAGCCTTAAACATTGAAGATGCCAAATAGGTAGTGCCCTCCCATTCTTCGAAAAGCTGAACCACACACCTAGGGGATATTTGTAAGATTCCATGTCACACCCACAAATAATTTGAATATTTTGGACATTTTTTTGTCTTTTATTGGGGGAGAAAAATAAATTTTCAGAAAAATTAAGCCCCAATAAAATATTTTTCAACATTTTAAAAATTGGCTCCCCAATAAAAAAATCAAATTTTGGACAATTAAACTCCAATTGAAGTTATTTGTCACTTAAAAATGGGCCAAAGTCGGACAAAGTTCATACGGGCAACCCATATTCTTCAAAAACCTTTTGGTCCAACCTTTAACTTAAATGCCCCATCTCATCACAAGAAACCTTAGCTTCCTTTCTCTTCATAAACCTTAGCAGCCCCCTCTTCTCTCCCCAGCCGCCTTGACATTTTGTAGACCGGCCAGAGCTCCACTGGAGCTTGTGTTGGGCCGACGACTATGGCCGGAAGTTAGCGACCCCATCAAAGGGCTAGGGTGGTGGTCGGACGGTTGTTTTTGTGCTGGACGAAGGGTTTTGACAGCTGAGGGAGGGTTTCGATCCTGGATCTGGTGGGAAATTGGTCGGAGGGGGTAAGATCTGGCCGAAAATTGAAATGACGAGGCCTAGTTGGGGTTAGTACTTGTCGGAGGGGGTAAAATGCGAGGGGTGATGTCGGATCTAGGTGTTTTAGTGACGGCTTTTAGGAGGAAGCAAGCAGATTGTGAGGTGGCAGAGGTTTGTGGCCACCCTTCGAAAGGCGAGGTGGTTCGGGGTGGTTGTGCGGATTGTTCAGAGCCTTGGGTAGTTTTCCAAGCTTTAACCGTCGCGTGGGTAGTCAAAATCCCACCTCTTTGAAATGTTGCAATCGCCGGGTGGATTCTCGCCGCCGCTTTACCTTCAAAATCTTTATTTGTTCATTCCGCAAAATCAAATCCAGCTACTGTTGGTGGTGGCGCGACTGTGGTGTTCAGTTTTAGAGCATTGATCGTCGCCGATTACATGCCGTATGATAGGTTACTCCGAGCCATAGCTCGTCACCTCGATATACACACACAATTGACACACACGCTTGTGTAAAAAATCAGGAGTGAACTGATACCAATTTGATATAAAATGCAACGGAATTGACACACATGAACACCCACGAATAAAAAATAATAATCAAACCATAATTTCTCTCAAATCTAATAAAATTTCATTAATAATTTTCATTATAAGAGAGGGCTACAGGCCTTATTAAAAGATAATCCTAAACTTGGGGAGCAAGACTCCTAACTAAAAAGGAAACTAAAAAACCTAATTAAAATAGGTAACTAATACTTAATAATTATCTCTAATAATAATGCTAATAATAAACTAGGTAATAACTAATATTTATCTACTCATAATAAAATACTAATATTTTATTTAATTTCCAGTTCACGTCATATAATCATATATTTTGTCAAGAATCATGTGCTCCATGAATATTGTTCACTAAGAACATATGTCATGTATAATCTATATATATTTATAATATATTAACAAGATATTTAATAATTTCTTGTATATATATATATATTAGTGGACAAGTCTTTTTTCTTCCCATGTATTTTGTTGTTGAAGTCTAAATTATAACTTAATAATAAGTTCTAAAATTGGGAACACCACTTTTGGAGATGTGAATCGTGAGCCCACCATGTTTTGGGTTGTGTTGCCCCTGATCGCGCTACGCGGGGGATGTAGCGATCAGGGGAACTTTGTGTCACTGGTACCAGTTTTGTTTAGTGGTTTTCATATTTTCCTTAAGTTTTTGGGAGTAATTTTTTGTTATTTGGTGACTTCATCAATAAAAAGAAATAGATAATGTTGCGATAATATTTTCATATACTAGGTATTGGTCTTTGAAAATAGTAAGATTTTCCTTATGTATTCTCCTAAATGGTACTCCCTCGTTGTCTTATTTGTAGGGATATCTTCTCTATCTGGTCACACAATTTCTAAAGGTACAATTCTGGTTTTGCTGTTATATGTATGTGTTTCTGTGTACTTATAGATCTATTTTCTAGAGAAAAGGCATTTAACAATTGGAATTTATGGCACGCTTGACAAAATATACAGATGCTGAAGCAAATGATCCAACATATTTCCTACTCTCTCATCCCGTACATGAGAATCTCACCACAACTAGTGACCAGGTTCCCTGTTATAACTTATAACTGACTCTTGAATCTACGTCATCCTTGGAGTTAGAATGTAGGCATATTTAGTTAATTCAATGTATCCTCGGTAATTTGCAGATCTCTAACAAAAAAGGAAGCATAGTTGATCATATTTTGCATGAGCTTCTTCAAAATGGCGACTCAGCCCAGAAGTACATGCAGGGATCCAGAAGTAAGAAAATTGACAATTGGATCCTTCTTGATAATTTAGTGCAAGGACGTGGCATGTCTGGTGGTGCCGGTGTTAAGGCTTCACAGAGACACTCAAAGCGATCAAAAAGGCACATGTCCATGAAGCAACTTAAAAAATGCGGATCATTTAATTTGCCTCAAGAGTTCCACAAGTGAGCATTAAGCTTTTCTATTTATTGTATGACCACAACTAGCAATCTTTTTTCTACAGTTGTACTCGCTAATTTTTGTTTTTAGTCTTGTCAGTATTAGAGAAAATATTACTTTAAGCCAACCGCCGCTTACTTTTTTTTTCTTCTCCTTGAAGAATTTGAATCATTCTCACCTCGTCTGAATGTGAGTTGATAAAAGTAAACACCTGCTTACCGAATTTAATGTTATTTGATTTGATCAATTGAAAAGTTTTTCACCAGATGAAATATTATTTCACGAATGACGATCTGTGCAAAATGTGTTATGCAGTTTGTGTTTACTTGGAAAGTTTGTATGTGACATCTAATGGACTATTTGTTGCCGTCCTATTATATGAGCTCAGGTTTTAGTGAATGGCAGTTAACTATTCTTTGAGTTCTAAAATGACGATATCTAGAGAGACTGTCAATGAATTTTTAACATCTTTGAGTAGATTTGTACTTACACATTGAAGACAATTCTTTCACTTGTTTATTTTGTCTCTGTTCCCCTTTCTCTCTTTAACCAGTATGTCACCAATTCTTTGGTTTGTTTTTTGTTAAAGCTATGAAATGTTCAAGCCAATGCATGAAATGTGGAAGAGCTACATAATGCAACATATTAAAAATGTCGGGTAAGATTTTTTTCTTCTTCTTGACTTTGATATTGTTGTTGTGAAATTTCTTAGTTATTGGTGTATTTCATTATGCCCCTTTATGGTAATTTATTCTGTAAGTGCACTTGCACTCAACTTTGCAGGAAAAATCAGTTGGCCAGATGTCTCCTCAGTGCCGACCTACATGGCGCAGTTATTCTAGGTTATACTATACCCCTTCTCCCTCCTCTCTTTGACCAATGTTTTGCATCAAGATTATTTAAAAAACCCTATTAAAAAGTAAACGGATCAAGTTCTTTCTGACATATATTAAACTTGAACCCTGTTTGCTCTCTGATCTATGTTGGTTAATTATTGTTTAAAATCTGGCAGTTGCTCAGTGTAAAATAACTGGCTTCACTGGATTGAGTGGTATCATGATACGTGAAACTGCAGAAACATTTGAAATAATTACCCAGGATGATAAATTTCGAGGTAACACATCCACTCGTTTAAAATAAATAGCTTTAATATTTCTATCTTGTAATTTCATCACTCTTTTTAAGGCTTTATTCAATGCATCAGGTGTATACTATGCTACAGATATTTACCAAGATATATTTGCATACCCTGATGCTTGACAATATTAGGGCATGTATATGCATTTAGAAGGCAACTATTTCCCCCCCCAACACACACACACACACACTGTGCACGCGTATCCTTTGAGTGTTCCGGTGGTGGTGGACTGGGTAGCGACCTAACATTTTGGCATTATCTATTTGGGCTTCAATTGCGCTCTGTTTTAGGATTGTACTTGTTGATTGAACTTGCACTATGCATTAGATTCTGGCCAATTTTATATTCTTCAGCATTTTGGTTTGGGTAAGCCATTTAAAGGTATAACAGCTTATTGTATTGATTCTTCTTTTAGTCCAAATACTTACTTTTATGTTAAAATTGTGAAGAGTTTTTGAAAGCTCGTGTGGGCTGTGTTTGATTGACCTAAGAGGAATTTCTTAAACTAAATTTGAGATTGTAGCATTTTCTTCTATAATTAGACCCAATGTTACCTAATTCACTGGTTCCCCCTCTGGACCCCGAACTGGATCATGTGTACCAGAACAAGGTGCGTTCGTGCACCAGAACGACAAAATGAACCACCGTAATTTCAATAGTGTTCCACAAATAAGGTAGAGCCTTCTACTGCCATATTTTGCAGATGAAAAAACACATGAAAAAATCCCGATTTTACAAAATAGAAAGGGTATAGAAGTGTAAGAGGAGACGAAGAAAGTTGCGTATGAGTTCGTGATACGAACTTCATATTTACCAGCGATGGAAGACGATGTTCACAGCCGCAATCTTTCTCGCCAACCAACTTCATTGACCCCTCCAATTGAAGCTTCCATTTTCATTCAAAGAAGCAAACCTTTTTTTTTTAACTGAAGCGAGAACACTTTGCAAGCTTGGTAGTGTTTCATAGATTTTTTGTTTCCGAGAGTCGATGAGTTGTGTTTAAATTTTCTGGTAAGTTGGACTTCGCGGGAACTGAAATGAGAAGGTTGTTATGAGTTCTGTTCCCTTATCATGATCTATATTGTTATTATAAGGTTGTAAAGAAATATGCTTAGAGGCCTGTATTAGAGACCTTTTGGATATTAATGAAATCAAGAGTTTATTTAGTTATTTTTCCTTATGGAGCATTATTTAATTGTGATGATGAATTATTATGTCAACTTTGGTTTTATACCGAGGTCCCTTCAAGGGCCGCGGCGTAGTAAGATTTACCTAAAACATTTATGTTTAATTTATAGTGAGAACAAGTGAAGAAACGACCGCGACCTAATAGGGCAAGGCCGCGGGGTACTAAACCTAGTAAGGAACTATTGTTGATATCAACCGTGAGAGCCAAGATGTTAAAGGATGGGTGCCACAGATATCTAACCTATTTAATGACCTTAAAACTATATAAGGCCACGACCACATATGGAGCCACAACCGCTAAGTAAAGTTTTGTTGTTAAGGCCACAACCTAGGACAAAACCCACAGACAGTAATTAAGGTCACAATTGGAGACTTTAGGCCACAACCTTGGACTTAAAGGCCGCAAAAGGTAAAAGAAGGTCACGACCTAAGGAGAAAGGCCGCGGAGTCTGGTGACGAGGACCTTCGAGTGCTCAGCACGCGAGGTGATGACGTGGCCTAATTAGGTCATGACTTGAGAACTAGTTTAGAGGGTTCTAGAAGCCTTTTCAGGAGAGGTTATTAGGGAAAAGAGTGCACAAAAGAGGAAACCCTAGGTTCCGTATTAAAACCTATAAATACCAACCCAATGCTGACATAACCCTAATTTCTCACATTAGAGAGAGAAAGTGAGACTTTGAGTGAAAAGTAGGTACCGTTGGTTTTGAGTCTGTGGACAAATACTATTCACCTGAGAGGAAGAGGCGGCTGAGGGTTACTATTCACCGGACCAAGTCTAAAAAGGTAAGGGATATGTCCTCAACCTCTTCATCCTTGTTAAAACCCTAGTTTCCATATTTTCTATTGATTGAGATGAGCCCTTGCTTGTTTTCTAGGTTTAGGCCATTGAGTTTTACGATTCAAGGTATTTGTGGGATTTGAGGCCGTGGCTATCTACTATTCTTGGTGATTTATGAGTTTCTGCGCCATGGATAGTTCAGGGCAAATTTTGTATTTTTTGTCATTTGGTATTTTGATAGGCTTTTAAATTGATGATGTCACTTCTTTGAGGCCACTATCTTTTGACATCATCATTCTAGTTTCCTCTCCTACATTCCATTGTACTCTATAAATTGGATGCTCCTTCCCTTTTGTAGTCATTATTTTATTTTGAAAGATGAATGGGAATTAGCTATTGGGATTTTGGCCTGTTAATATTATTGTTGTTGTTTTGTAGTTTTAAATTAAATCGGTGCTGCACTCAACTACACATCAAATTGGTATCAGAGCGATGTTCCTTTTTAGAGTTTAAGCATGAATACCGATGATTGGGACTTCGGGTTGTGCCTCCCGAATGAAGCACAATTTTCCACCAAACCCCTCCACTTTACTCATCAAAACCCTATACTTGGCAGCCATCCCGATCGGATCCCTACCGGAGGCAGATGAAACTCTGCTAAGGATGATTAGCTCATTAGATCGGTAATAGAGGCCATAACAAAATGAATTATCAATAGATAAGTAAGTCCAAAGAATTCGGGACCTATGGAAAAAAAGGTGTGCCTTAGCCAATTAAAGGTCTCTTGAAGCTTGACAATATTAACACAAACCCTCACTCGAGCTGCATATTCATAAGAAGGTAACTGATTGCATAATGAACTAGTACTTTTTAAAATGCAAGTAGAAATGATCTAAGAACAATTACGACCCGCTCCCGCTCAACCTGGTAGAGGTGCTCTTTTGAATGCCTTGTATATTAAAATATCATCGAAATAATTTACAACAAACTTTCCCAAGAATGGTTGGAAGATTTACATTATCACTTGCATGAAAGTGGAGGGGGGCGTTGGATTTGACCAAATGGCATGACTGTCGCCTAAAAGGCCGTTTTTTACTTGTCGTCAAGCCACACTGGGATCTGGTGGTACCACTCTTCAAATCAAAGTTTAGAGAAAACTTGAGCATCGTGCAACTAATCTAACATGTCCATTAAGCGACAAATGGGAAATCGATGTTTCACCATGCTTTTTTGACATGCCTAATGTGAACACACCTACATTAGTCACCATCTTTATTCGGAGTGAGATGGGTCGAGATTGTGCAAGGGGACAAGCTCTCTCTAGGCCTCGATAACTTGCAGTTGCGACTCTTATGCTCAAGTGGGTTTCACTACCCATTTTCAATCTAACAAATAAATTTTCAACTATCTTACTCTTAAAGAATTATTTAAAAATTACTATAACAATCCAAAACCTCATATTTATTTGCACCCCTCAATGGTAAATGAATTTTAATATATATATATATATACCAAACGGTACATACCAACGGTGCATACCAATTTTTTAAAATAGTAAAATAATTATTTATTTGCTGAATTTTTTTATATGATGTTTAAACATATCAATAGGCCCATATAAAAAAAATTAACTCAAAATAACGTTTTTTGCTATTTTAAAAAAATCGGTCAAACTTTCGTAGCTTTTAAAGCACTTTAAAAACTGCAAAAGTTTGACCGATCTTTTTAAAATAGCAAAAAACGTTATTTTGAGATGATTTTTTTTATATGGATCTATTGGAATGTTTACACATCATATAAAAAAACTCAACTCAAAATTTATTTATAAAATGGTTCTGCGCCGGCGGTATGTACCGTTTGGTATGTACAGGAGCCTGACTCTATATGTGTATATATATATATATATATATATATATATAGAGAGAGAGAGAGAGAGAGAGAGAGAGAGAGAGAGAGAGATCTTTTCGTGGTGACTCAATTTTGTCACATGGGCCATTGAATTTGGGGGCCCACGAGCCTATAGGAAAGATCGAGAAGTAATGAATGGTCTACACGTGAAATAACTCCCAATTTCCGACAAAGTTTAATGGGTATTAGGAAGGTGATGGGTCACTTTTAGCAAGTAAAACTTGGAATAGGTGATTCAACCGCCATATGACGCCACCATTGCGATGGCACTGGAAATGAGGACGGTGGTGATCCACTACTAGTCGTATCCAATTCACCTTCGTTCACCATACAGTTGTTGAATTGTGTTATGTTTGGTGTCACCGGATTCTGACCTTCTGATGATAATTTGACTCATTTGGTAATGGACATCAAGTTATGTGATAGTTGGCACCAACAATTGTAAATACACTAGTCTTTTCATCATTTAAATAACCATAAGTGAATGAGCACGTTCTCTTAAACAACTGTGAGTAAGAAGAATATTGAGGGTCCCCAAACGCCTACTGCTCTATTACACGCGACCCGTTCACCACTGGTGCGTGTAACTTTTAGCTTTGACTGACACCCACCTTTAAGGTTAGCCACGCATAAATCAGGCAAAAACCGTGCTGAGGCTTAATCCCCAGGTGTCTAGAAGAGGCTTACGCCTCAATGGGTAGAGGCGGTGCGCCTCAAGGCGAGGCGGGTGGGGCGTACGCCTCAGTGTTTAGTTGAAACTGTGAAGAACTTGAGGGTTTTTCCAAAATAGAAATACCTTTTCTTGCAGCAATTCGACCCAAGATGCTTATGCGACCTCATCTGTCCTCTTTCTCTTGATTTGTCTCTTGATTTTGACTCCCAGGTGACTGTTTATTTTTATCCAGCGCCTTCTCTTCCTTCGCCATTTCATTCTGAATCCCAGGTGCGTGTGGATTTGTTTTTATATATAAACTAATATGTTTAGTGTCATATTTTTTGTTTCTGTTTTTTTCTTCCCCTACAATAACTGGGTTTATTTCCTTTTATTTTTCCGCTGTTTCTTTTTTGTTTGTTTTGTTTTACTTTTGACCTCACTTTTGTTTTGTTTTACTTACCTTTTTTTTGACACGATACATGCTCTCGTTTCTTTCCGTTAACATAATATACTCAACTCAACTCAACAAAGCCTTTTCCCAATTATTTGGGGTCGGCTACATGAATCCTATTTTTCCATTCCATTTTGTCCAGTGCAATATCTTCGGTTACACCACATGATATCATGTCCTTTTTTATAATATCCCACCAAGTTAATTTAGGCCTACCTCTACCCCTTGGGTTACCATCAATACTAACTAAATCACTCTTCCTTACAGGAGCATCCATTGGTCTACGCTTGACGTGTCCAAACCATCGAAGTCGATTTTCTCTCAATTTATCTTCTATAGGAGCTACTTTCACCGTTTTACGAATTTGTTCATTTTTAATTTTATCCTTTCGAGTTTTACCACAAATCCATCTTAGCATTCGCATCTCCGCCACACTCATTTTCTGCACCTTTTGTTTCTTGGTTGCCCAACACTCTGTCCCATATAACATGGCGGGTCTAATGGCCGTCCTATAAAATTTTCCTTTTAACTTCAAAGGTATACGCCTATCACACAGAACGCCGGTCGCACTTCTCCACTTAACCCAGCCTGCTCTAATCCTATGCGTAACATCATCACTAATATCTCCATCTTTTTGTATAATCGATCCTAAATAACGAAAATGATCATTTCTAGGTATTTCTTGACCCTCCAATTTCACCACATCTCCATTTGTCCTCCTATTACTACTAAAATTACACTCCACATATTCTGTTTTAGTTCTGCTTATTTTAAATCCTCTTGTTTCTAAAGTTTCTCTCCACAATTCCAACCTAGCGTTTATCCCCATCTTAGTCTCATCGACTAAAACAATATCATCTGCAAATAGCATACACCATGGCACCTCATCTTGTATTTGTCCAGTCAACTCATCCATAACAAGAGCAAAGAGATAAGGACTTAATGCTGAACCTTGGTGTAGCCCTACCGTAATTGAAAATTCACTACTTTCTCTAGCTGAAGTTCTTACTGTAGTCATCGCACCATCATACATATCCTTGATCACGTCAATATATCTGCGAGTCACTCCTCTTTTATGTAGAACCCACCATATTATATCTCTGGGTATCCTATCATACGCCTTCTCCAAATCTATAAAAATCATATGAAGATCCTTCTTTTTCTCTCTATACCTCTCCATTAATCTCCTCAATAAATAGATTGCTTCCATTGTTGACCTCCCAGGCATAAACCCAAATTGATTCTCAGATACTGTTGTCTTCAATCTCAATCTATATTCAATCACTCTCTCCCAAAGTTTCATTGTATGACTCATTAACTTAATACCACGATAATTTGAACAACTTTGTATGTCCCCTTTATTTTTATAAATAGGTACTAAAATACTTTTTCTCCATTCATCGGGCATCCTATTAGTCATTAAAATTCTATTAAATAATTTGGTAAGCCATGATACTCCATCCTCCCCTAAGCACTTCCAAACCTCAATAGGGATACCATCTAGTCCTAAAGCCTTCCCTGTTTTCATCTTTTTTAGAGCAATCCTGACCTCTGTTGTCCTAATTCTACGAAAAAATATATCTTCTTGAGTCTCCCTAAGTTCCTCTATATCTAATCTACTCCCATTATCTCCATTTAATAACCTCTCAAAGTAGTTTTTCCATCTTTCCATAATTTCATCATCTTTGACTAGGACTCTCGAATCATCACTTTTGATGCACTTAACGTTATTGAAATCTTTTGTTTTCCTATCCCTAAGTTTAGCAAGCTTATAAATACTTTTTTCCCCTTCTTGTGTTCCTAATTTTGTATAAAGATCATCATACGCTTTTAACTTAGCATCTCTTACCACTTTCTTAACTTCCTTTTTAGCTCATTTATATTTCTCAAAATTCTCTTCATTTCTATTTGTTTGCCATGTTTTAAAGCACTCCCTTTTAATTTTTACTATATTCTGTACTTCTTCATTCCACCACCAAGTTTCGTTAGACTGTGGCCCTTTGCCTTTTGATTCTCCAAGAATTTCTTTTGATATTTTCCTAATGCATGTGGCCATCTTATTCCACATTATGTTAGTTTCTTCTTCACAATTCCATGTTGCTTCATTTAATACTTTATCTTTAAATAGTTCTAATTTCTCTCCTTTTAAATTCCACCACCTAGTTCGTGGGTTAATCTTCACTTTTCGCATTCGTGATTGATTTTTAATATTTATATCCAACACCATTATCCTATGTTGTGAGGTTAAGCTCTCTCCCGGGATAACCTTACAATCTTTACACGTTAATCGGTCTCCTTTCCTAGTAATGAAAAAATCTATTTGGCTCTTATGTGTTCCACTTTTATAAGTTATTAAGTGTTCAAGCCTCTTTTTAAAACATGTATTTACTAGTCCAAAATCATAAGCCATCGCAAAATCTAAGATAGACTCTCCCTCGTCGTTCCTATCTCCAAAACCATGTCCGCCATGCACTATCTCATATCCTACACGATCTTCTCCTACATGGCCATTAGAATGTAAATTTGTTGGTCGCTTTGATTTGCATTAATAGCCAATATGTAAAAAATTGATTTTGTCAAATTATTTTTTTAACGAAATGTCTCTCGCGGGCACAAAAAATGTTAAACTATGTGAGAAAGTCATTGAAGATGTTTTTTTGTGGTTTTATTAGTATTTTTTAATATTATTTTGCTCTTTTTTTTTTCGGGTGAGGCTTACACCTCCGCCTCTCGCCTCTCGCCTCCGCCTTTTTAAACGTTGCGCATATTGTGATCATTCCGTCACCGCCTTGTGGCACCAGAAGCAAGCAGTGGAAGGTTTTAGTATGCAAAGCATCGTCTTATTTATTAAACCGGGACATGGTGAGCTTGTCAATTGCATTGTTCCAAAAGTTATAAGCACACCATCTCCAAATTTTTATAATAAAAAAATAATTTATAATTATTTAGTTTACATATGTATAACTAAATTAATCATATCAGTAGGTAAAGCGTATACAATAAAACAAGGGAACTTGCATAGGAAATGAACGAGGGGGTCACAAGTGATAACCAATATTTAGGTAGAGTCTCACTGAGTTGGTACTATTTCATTCACGACTCGTTATTCGAACTCGGTTCGGTGTCTTGCGATACCAAGGTAACCCAACTGAATTGTCTTGGTTTCAGCTTATACTTTGAACCATGTCCATAACCATACACAATATCTTCAGGTGCACAATACATTGTACCACGCCCTTATCATCCTATGGGCCACACTCCTTTCTCGTCTTAAAATGAAATCACTCACACCATCATGTTGCAAAACTAGATTTAGCTTCCACACAAGCTTAAGTGTGGTCACATGGCACTTTCAATCTTGTTCACCCAGAAGGTTGCAAATTTACGTAGTGCAATGCCCCGAGAAAATCCAGAGGTGGTATTAAAATAAATGTAAAAAGGTAATCCATTGTTACCATACAAAAACCATTTTTCAATAAACAAAACATTTGTGGAAGCTAAACTGAATATGAATAAATGGAACAAATATTCTTTTCATTAATCTCAAAATCCCTATAACGGTTGCTTTTACAATGAGATTAAACAGCACAATTATTTTTACAAAAATCTAAAGTAGACTTGCTATTACGATGCCCCTTCTTCCCGATACTGATAATATTTAAAACGAGGAGGGTGTAAGCTGGACAGCTTAGTAGGTCGTACAAATGTTCTAAGTGCGTGCATAATATATAAAGTGTATACATATGATACTCAAACTAAATTCCTAGGTACATGAAATCATCCTTAGGGCTACGCTTTTCAAATCCCCAATACAACATCCCATCGTACATCCCTCACTGTATAAACCTCCGCTCACTCCATTACTATCCATCCTCCTGTTATCCATGGCGAAAACTCACATCACACTCTTAAGGCAAGATGACGTATCTCATCTCATCGTCCTAATGGCTTAACAGCCCACTCATGTCCATGGCCGGCTTACGAGACATGATAATAAAATAGTCCGAAAATCACACCCCGGACAGTGGGTGTTCGACTAAGGGATGCCTAGCGTATATGAACAATATATATATATATATATATATAATAATGCTCTTGTGTGAACTAGTCCGCATTTTAAGAATGCGGACCGGACATGTCACTTAAAGGTGCACCTAGAAATTATCGCCTAAATTATAGGCACACTCTCTCTCTTTTCTTTTCTGTGTTAACCACCAGGTGACACATGTCCGGTCCGCACTCTTAAAATGCATACTGGTATGCACAAGAGCAGTACTGTGTGTATATATATATATATATATATATATATATATATATATATATATATATCATGTTAGTTTAGATTCCCATAACTAACAAGCATAAATTCTACCCAAATCTATACCCACATATATGAATGATACACTAACATATAATCCCAAAGTCTACATGGCATGCACACAAGCATATAACATATGTGCGATAATTAAAATAATGATATACAAGTAGAACATATAAAACACTATGCATAAATGAATACAAGTATACACATAATGGGTGAACATGTAAAGAACACGAAGTCAACTGGAAAAATATCTTACATCGGATTGCCAAAATCTCAACGTGGGGTACAAGTTCCAAAATCTGCATCATCTTCTTATGTTCCAATTCCTCTTAAACTCTTCTTGGAGTGTTCTCCATGTAAGGTTTGGTTATGGAGTTGTATTGGAAGAAACTAGGGTTGAGAATATGTGTTATAGGATTTCTATGTGAAGATGGTGTAGAATTTAATCCAAAAATCGTCCAAAGGGTCCTTTAAATAAGCCTCCTGTTGAAGCTCACATGCGAACCCTGCTATAACGGAAAAAATCCCCGCTATAGCGGCATTCCCAGCTATGGTGGGCTGAACAGCAACTATAGTGGCTAAGGGCTCTTGCTGTAGCGGCTTACCCAGCCGCTACGACGGATACAACCACTATGGAGGCCCTGTCTGCGGCTCTTGCTGGCCTTCTCCTCTTAATTCGAATTAAACTCTTATCAATTAAAAGCCTAATTCCCAACCAATACCATGTATGTTCCTCATTCTCTAAACTCATAACTTGTCCACCAAGTCAATCCAAAAGCCACAATTAACCTTAGGGTTTCAACCATAATCCATCCTTAGATTAAACCAAGCTCAATACTCAACTTAGACCCAAAAATCATTTCAACAAACATCTAAATCCATTATTACTCCAATTAAATATAAATTAAGTCAATTATTCTCTTAATTAGTTTCCAAAAATATGGGGTATTACTTGGAGGACCACTGACCTCTTACTACAACCCTCGCCCCCATGGATCATGGCTCAAAGATGAAATAGTACATTATTTAGAGGGTAAAAAAAATCCTATTTTTGGATGGGTTACGGATAAGGGACTATTTCTATATGGTTCCTGATTTTTGTGGGAAATTTTTGTTTTGTTTTGTGGTGCTTCCTTGTATGCGGGTTCCGCCCGCTTGGTAGCAATTAATGATACTTGTGTTTTTAATTTTTTTTTCTACAATTGTGTACCGACTCGACGAATTCTCTCAGCAAGTCACCAAGATTTGGGCTGCTTCTAAAAAACTTATGGCAAGTCAATTTTTTTGTTGATATATAAGAATGGGTAATGGTTTCGGATCGGTGGACACCGATGCCTAGGCAACTCGGACGTATTCTCTCGGTTTCGGGCATTACTTTGAACCATGAGTGTTATGAGTCCCCAACATCAGAATCAACTTTGGTAGATACTCTGATACTCGCATCACTCACTACCTTCCTATAGTTATTACACTATTAATATCTTCTGGGCATATATTTTTTTTCGTTCTGCTAACTTTAAAAATTTTTGGATTTTAATGCATTCCTCTATAATTTAATTTTGGCAACAAGTTGTACAGTTATAATTTCACTAAATTATGAAACTACAAACAAGCTAATGGCACCACCCTTATCTGTAGAAGTGATTTATTTATTACTTAAGATGTCATTCAACCTCCAAAAAATAATGAAAGCTGACTTTTACAATATTGATTAAGATGTAGCTGAATAAGAACCTTTCTTTGTTATTTTTGCCCTATTTGACCTGAGTATTAATGTAATGTCCTGGATTGTGTAAACGAATGACTTCCCTACTCTCTATCTATCTCTGTGTGTGTGTGTCATCCTGAAAAGCTCTTCTTTTGATATAACCGATCGTGTTTCTTCTTTTATGGCTACTTAGTTGTGCCCAAAAATGTTTCCGTGTTTATGCTCCAAGCTGATTGCTGGAAGATTACATTGCATGGGGATAAACTCACCTCGAGAAATATGGGTACATGACATTGGTAAGCCTTATAAGTTGCTATAAGTTATTGCTACACTATTAAATTTCTTACTAAAACATGTGACAAGTATGCATTTTAATGTGGTTGAAATTCTTCTTCCTTTTTTGTTGTTGAGCCAAATTAGTTATCTTTATTTGTATGTTATGCTAAAATCAGCGAAGCTTGTAGCACTGCAGGTTTGCAGTGGGACAATTATAATTATAAGAAGTATGTGGATGTAAACGATGGAAGAGTGGATGGCAATGTGGTCCAAGTTTTGAATTATTCTTTTATTATTTATTTTAATGTTTTTTTGTTAGTATATTGATACCTCATTAGATGGTTTAGGGATACTTTAATCCACGCCCCTTGAGTGTATAAATATGATTTAATTCCTCGTTTGAGAGTTAATTGCGAGTATTGATCAAGTCTTCCGCTGTATGTGTTTGCATCAAATTGGTATAAGAGCGGCATTTTCTCTTACTGTGTATAATTTCTGTTTATATTGTTTTTGCTTGTAACATAATCGTGAGCTATGGACGGCATTCGCAATTGGATTCTGATTCAGAGCTTGAAGAAGAGTGAGAATCAGATTTTGATTTGAATGAATGGTGCCCTTGGTGCTGAATAGAATGGGTCGTCTTGAAGGGACCATCAAAGCCTGCGCGCTAGATGATAAGAGTGATGGCGAATAAAACTTCGGCGACGTTGGGTCCAAAGAAAATGGGGCGGAACACAAGTTGGATGGTTATGGTTAATGGGTTTAACCAGACACAGCACAGCCGATTGGAATCCCATACACCCCCGCCTGAGAGGAACCCCCAGCCTAGGAATTTGTCCACCCTCGTCGTTTCCGTCCCTCTCACCTTTGCCTACCGAACCGTCGACCCTCCCAAACCCAACTCTACAGTCCTATACAATGTTCGCAGTGATGAAACTGATGGGAAGGAATTCGTCCCACCACCGCATCTTGTCATCGCCGGCAACGACGCAAGTCCTTGAGTCTTGGCACTGCATGCCGGAAGCATTGATCCGGAGAGATGAATTCCCATTCACCCCCTCCAGCAAGAACAGGTCTGAGTAGTTCACCGGCTGCTCAACGATGCCAATGAGAACAAGGGCTTGGGAAAAGGGTTGCTTGTTATATCAGAGGGGATTGTCCAAGGAGGATCCTGCATCTTGAGAGGGTTACATGAATATTATTTGGTGCTTTGCGGGGCACAATGGCCCTCTACACTTCCTGACCCTCTGTGTCTCATTGTTGTACTTGAAGAGACTGTCTCAGATTTTTATCTTAAGAGAAGGGGAGTGATTTGCAGATTTATGTTGTGGAGTTGAGGGAGGTTGGGCCCAGCCTAATGGGATCAGAGCTCAAGGGATCTGGGCCCCTTATCATGCGTGGGTATTTATATTGTGTCTTGAGACATTTGAGGTTGTTCCACATTTTAATTTAGTTAGGGATTTATTTTTGGGGCTCATCCGAATTTGACACAAATGCAAAGTTTGTTGTGCCCAACTTATTCCTTATACTTGTTCATGTGGTGGCATGAGCCCTGCAATCTTCCCCCAAACATAGTGGTCGATTTTTCGTCAAGGAGAGGAGGTGATGCAAATGTTGTGGAGTGTGGGCATATGCAACAGAGTCTAATATTTAAATTGTGTTTTTATTTATTATTTTAACATTTATTGTTAGTAGAATAATAGAATGTTCGTTCCAATTGAATTTTCAGCAATTAGTTTAGGGTCCTTTAATATCTTATATTATTTCTCGTCCCTTGGGCCCTTTAACATGTGGACATTTATTTTTATGGGGCTAGAGAAATTTGAGGTTGTTCCGTGGTTCAAAATATTGGCCAATACCGAATTGACTCAGGCGAGTTGATTTGGTTTCGTGGCTACTGTTCCGATATCATGACACGAGTTGAGTAATATGCACATTCTTGGCTCGAATCCGACTATATTGGCGAGATCTCGGACGATATCGGCGCGCTCTCGACTTGAACAATATCAGCGAGATTTCGGTCATATCGGAAAACTCATTATAAATTTATTTTAATTATAAAAATCATTAAATTTGTACCACTTCTATCAAATTTAAGATGTTGATTGAATTATTTTCTTACCACATGAGTGATAATGTATTCATATCTATTTATTAAAATGTATTAATACGTATCATTGTATTTGAAACACTACTTTTTCTAGTTAAATTTAAAATATATTTTAAAAAATGTGTCATTATTAACTTAATGTGTATTATAATGTATCATTATATTATTAACATATATCATTATCTCTCCTTAACATGTACCTCTATTTACTCAAAGTGTTTATAGAAATGTGTTATAAAATATATTAATTAAGTGTGAATATTTACTTAGTTAATAATTACTATTTTATTACATTTAAGAAAATGATGGAAATGGCGCATTAAACTTTCTATGTACTTTTTTTTAAAGTAAAGTTTTGTGTCTTAGTAGATCATTTGTCTCACTTATTATTAAACTATTAACAATATTGCTACTAATAAGTGTGATACATGTCAGTACAATCAATTACATAATGTTATGTATACTAAATGATGTTTTTGTACTTATCTAATCAATCAATAATATTATTCTTCTTTTTTCGAAATTGTATATTTCAAATTTATTTGGACTCCCTAAATTGTGTATAGTTGCGTATCACCCGATATCACGCTTGATATCGAGACCGGGTTAAAAATTATGGTTTGAGTGATAGACCAACCATAGGTTATCCCAAATCCCAAATCGCAATTGCAATTTAAGTTTGGGTCAAGTTTGTCTTGAAAGATGTCGCATTTATTTATCCGGAACTGTAGCCTTACTTTGACCAACATAGAACATTGCCTTCTTTACTTCCTCAGTAGTGACAGGTCTAGATATCTCTCTTGCTGCTCTGGTACAACTTGTTCATTCTATAATTTTCTTTTTTGCCTTGCTTCGGTATCAGCATTTGGATTTTCGGTCACTTTGAGCAAATGGCTTCTGGCATGATTTGGATCAAGTAATAGTAATATATGCTGTGCCATACATGATCCAACTCCTTCTAAGAACTTCTAACTGAGATATGAATGTAAACTAGGTTGCACAAAAAGACGCTTTTGCATCAATTCCAAGCCCACTTTCAATGTGTTAGCAGGTTCGGAAAGAGGACTCAATGATTATTCGTTTTCCGGAATCATAAGTCAGTTTTCATAGATAGGGATCACATAAAAACTTTTTCCGAGGGATGGGCTAATTGACACACTAAAAGTATAGGGTTAATTACACTTAGGCCCCCAACACTTTGCTACCCCAACTTTCAGTTTTTCCAATTCACCTCTCTAACTTTGAAAACGGTTGCAGTTAATCCCTTTCCGTCCAACTCCGTTAATTTTTTTGGGGAAACGCTAGGCCATGTGCGTGGCATATGACTTACAATAAGGGCCTTTTTGTCAAAATATAAAGTTTTTTGAAAAAAATCTTAAAATAACAGCAAAAATATTTAAAAATTAAGAAAATACTAAAAAATACTTTAAAATGTCAAAAAACCTTGGAAAAAATTTACAAAATTATTAAAACATTTGGAAAATGCGAATATATATTTAAAAATTCTGAAAAATACAAAAAATATTTAAAATCTGCAAAATTCTAAAAAAAATAATTCAGAAAATATATTAAAAATAATTACTGAAAAACTTATTTCCCACAAATAAAAATTACTTCCAGCAATAAAAAAAATGATTTTTAGCAATATAAATTATTTCCAGCATAGAAAAATGATTTCTTGCAATTATAATATAAAAAATGATTTTGAGGAAATAAAAATATAATTTCCAGCAATAATAATGATTTCCAGTAATAAAAAAATAGTTTCAGAAATAAAAAATAATTTTTCGCAATATAAATAATTTTCAGCATATAAAAAATGATTTCCAGCAAATAAAAAATGATTTCCAGCAATAATAAACTATTATTCAGTAAATAAAAAATGATCTCTAGCAATAATAAAATAGTTTCTGAAATAAAAAATTATTTCTGACAAATAGAAATTATTTCCAGAAATTAAAAAAAAAAGATTTTCAGCAATCCTAAACCTCAAATTCCTGCTGCACACCATGGAAGAAAACGAAATTTCCCCCCCAAAACAGCATGATTACCCTAAAGCATGGAAGAAAATGAAGTTTCCAATTTTTTTTTTACCCATGGAAGAAACCCAAACTCAAATTGCTGTTACACACAGTTAACACTGCCTCACTTAATAACAACATGAATACCATAAAGAGAGATGGGAAGAGAGAGGAGGGGGGTGGGGGGCAACCATGATTGAGGGGAGAGAGAGTGTGAGAGAAGATAGGGTTGAAAAGTTTGTGTCAAAACAACCAAAATAGCTTTTAACAAGTCACATGCCATGCACATACCTAATGTTTTCCCCCAAAAATCAATGGAATTTCAATTGGATGGTAGGGAGTTAACTGTAGCTATTTTCAAAGTTAGGGGGGTGAATTGAAAAAATTGAAAGTTGGGGTGGCGAAGTGTTTGGGGATCAAAGTTCAGGGGCCTAAGTGTAATTAACCCAAAAGTATAATATGGGTTCATGATGAACCTAGTCACCCCTATAATTCTGCTCATAGGTTACCTTTGAAATATGCTCTTTCAGAAATCATGACTTAAAAAGGTATAATAGCCAAAATAACGGAATGATAAAAATATATGTACATGTCAGTTTAGCTTTTGATTTTGGAGACATTTTCAACATATTGTCACTAATATTCACGTCATTTTTTTGAAATATACATGATTCCATCTATTTTATTATCTTAGATAAAATACAATTCATTGGCGTTCATGTCCTAGATTTGTACTTCACACTCGTTAAAATCCTTTAGTTTAAAATGATCAATTTGAGTGTCCCCCCACCCCCACCCCCACCCCCACCCCAAAAAAATCTTTAACTATGGCCTGATAGTATTGAACTCTCTCCTCCTTACTGTGCAAGCTCGTCCCTCCCAGATCATTGATCACGTTCAGATCTTCCTAGAGAACATCTCTCTCTACCATATTTAATCCCAAACACTCCTGTGGCAATCAACTGCAGTAGGAAACCCTCCAGATTGATAATACTGTAAGTATTGTTTTTTAAAACAAATTCTAAGAGATGATCTCTTTTTTTGCTAACACGAACTCCCAACATGGACAAGTCTTTCTCTTCTGGATGTCATCACATCTGTGGAGAAAGGCTTGCCAACTGCACTGGCTATTTTAGTTGGTGAAAGAGAGAACCAGAAATGGAGCTTTCAACCTGGAAATCTTTTCTTAAATCTTTTTTTGGAAGAAACTGATTGGTTGGAGTGGAAGCTTATGAGAAGCATTGATTCTCATGGGAAAATTTACATGCATTCCTTGTAAAGGAAGGATTGTAATGAGAGCTTTAAAGGACATCCAAACAACTTGTGCAACTAAGGTGGTGGAAAATCAGAAACTATCAGGCTCAATTTATGAAGCAGAAGTAGCATCCTTCGGTTGTTACTATCAGAGTCGGTACTTGGAAAATTGTGCTTAAAGTTAGAGATTGGGCTGAATAAAACATTGGATGCATTGTTGGAAAACAGGATCAAAGCTTATTATTAAATGATTGGACTCTTGAACACCTCATTGGGGAGGTTGTCCAAACATCAGGAATAGAGAGATGAGTAACTTAACGACGGGTGACATGTTGCATCATGATAACAATTGGAACATACAAGCTTAAGATGAAATGTTCCTCTTCACATGCTTAGCGAAGTTATGAAGTTGGAGCTAATCTGTACTTCAATAGGAAAAAAGGGTCAGTTGGAAGCTTGCTACTCATGGTGAATTCTCGATTGAGTCAACTTGGGAAGAAGGTTTCTCAATTTTCATATGTTTGCATTTGGTGGTAGAACTAATTCCGAGTTAAAATTTGTGTGTTCATGTGGAAACTATTAGGTAGACTAGATGAGCAAATCATCGAAGTTGGAGTTAATCTATGCTCGAAGTGCCAACATTGCAAGGAAACCCTGACCACTAACACTAATTAACACATCCTTATTGCTTCGCCAATGATCCTAGAGGTGTGGAGTTATTTTCTCAGAGACTTGGGATCATATTTAAACAATATTCTTGTTGACTCGTGGCTAAGGCAGAATAAAGGGGCAAAAGATTGGCAATATAAAGTGATCCCTCCCATGATATGTTTGAAAATTGTGGAAAGTAAGGAATAATGAAGTGTTTGATAACTCTAAACCCACTAGTTTTCTTATCATGAAAAAAGTTATGAAGTTTGCCTTGAATATCGTGAGCATCATTCGTGAGAAGTATTTAACTTCAATGACATCAACTTAGCTAGGGAATTACACTTTCATGCAAATCGCTCCCGAATCTTAAAGATATCCATTGTCAAATACCTGAAATGGGTTAAACTTGGATTTGGATAATGCAAGCTCAACTATGATGGATGGGATCATTGAAATGTGGGTGTTTATGTGTGTGGGGGGTGGGGGTGGGGGGATTAAAGGGGTTATGCTTAGAGCTGATTGGTGACTTTTTTTCATTAGAGGCCATTTTTATGGTGTCAACTCTAATCATGAGGTTGAGATGCTTGCTATTAAAGTTGGTATGGATGTGTGCATTAAGGAAGGGATAAACCGACTCCACACTGAATTAGATATGATTCTCCTGGTCAAAACTGGTGTTTGCTAATGATTTCCCTTCGAAAATAGCTTATATTATGAAGACAATTAAAAAGTTAGTTGAAGGTATTTGTGTCCATATCTCACATTTTTTTATGTAAACTAGAAATCTCTCTACTGAACTCTTAATATTATTAAAGGGATACAATGAAGGAACAAGGTCCTTAATATAATAAAAATAAACTAGATTACTTATTCTACAACCTAACAAAATGATAAGTGATAAATAAGGTTTTAATTGATTTCATTTGTTGATTTTCATATTATTTTAGTATATTTCTTTTTATATTAGGCCATCCGTATTTGGGGGCTTAGTTGTGTAGTCTTAGCTCTTTATTCTCCAGAACATTCTATAATTGTAATATTTTTCAGTATAAATACAATTATTGGGATCCTAATTGGGTAAACCATCACATCACAAACTTCTTGGTATCAAAGTAAAACCCTAACTTTTCCTCTCCTGCATCACCAAACGCCAACCCTAACAACTTTCTTTCTCTTACATCAACAAACCCTAACCCTAGATTTCTCTCTCCTCCATCAGCCACCTATGTCAACCTCCACGCCCGACAACACCTCTGCCATAGTCGACCTCACTACCCGATGGTAATCGACCTTTATTCCTCATTGTTTGCCAACTGACACATCGATTTCTGGACTCCACCACCTAGGCGAACATCTTCAGCCTCCAATCGGACCTAATCACACTTCTCTCGTGGTTTTTAGGAGTTGCGAATCCCTCTTCTTGGTTGCAGATAGCTCGCAAGCTTATTTCAAGAGGTCTTAATGTACTTTTTGAGGCTCTACTTCAGTTTGTTCCCATCTTAGATTTGATTATCTTGGTTTAATGTAGTTCTTGGTGATTCTTTTGATAATAGTTGGTGTCTTCTTGGTTATTTTTATACAAATCTGGTCTCCAAAAATTTCAGTTTAGTGTTTGATCATTTTTTGGACAATTTTTAAGATATTATGGGTGATTTGGATATTGGTAAAGATGTTTTTTCATTGACAAAACTTATGTTTTTTCATTGACAAAACTTACTCTGGTTCAATTGGCTATAAGATCTACATGAATATATGCCTGGTTGTGATCAAGGTTGATGTGAAGAAATTATGCTGTTACTTTCTTGTGATCAAGGTCGTTCGGTCTCGGTGCGTGATCTTTTTATCCTAGCGTAAGTACACTTTGGATCTTCTTCCGGACTGTGAAGCTAGGTTGTCGTGTGGATTCTACACCTCTGTGTCACATTTCGCCTAATTAAATACCGGGTGATCAGTCGTTTATTAAATTAAAACAAGATTCCCATTTGGCTCATTCTTAGCATCACTGTCGAAAACGTTTTAAAATTTTTACTGACAACCTAGCATTCAAAAAGTCGGTGCCAAATTTTTATCTTTTTATTTAACAACAATAACATGCATAAATAAATAAAACAACATTCCATGCAATAATAAATAATGTAAACAATCACCAGATAAATAGCTGACATAAAATAATACCGAACAAACCATCGGTTCCCAAATCCAATATCAAAGTCCAACACAAATAAAAATCTGAATACAAAGTCTGACTGACATAAATGAAATAACTAAGGGCAACACGCCCGAATGAAATACTGAACTGCACCCTATAATAGGAATGAAGTAGCTGAAGCGACTAAGTCCAAATCCTATAAGCATCCACAAGTGCTACAGCTACGCATCTCCGTAATAGATCATCAAGCTGGGCGTCCCTGTGGCTGGACACCTAAAAAGTTTTGATAATATTTTGCACACGGGTCAGACCCCAAGAAAAACCTTTTGAAAATATTTTGCAAGCATTTAAATCACAATTTAAAAGCAGTTATTGATTACACATATTAGTTCAACGCATGCTCCCTTGAGTTCCTCACCTCTCAACTAGTGTGCACGCCTAACGTCATCTACCTAGCTATGCTACCCAACCCAACTAGGTCTCATCAATAACTAACTAACCACTAACAAACTTAGCTCCCTTGCACCGCCATACAGTATGCCGTCGTATTCCAATCTTTACTTAATAAGTCCTTAGTTAAACTATCTCTTTAACGTTACCGTACCACCCATATTGTATGCTTTCATAATATTAATAATTAACATTTCTCGTCTGTTATTATTAAACCATTTCATTAAGCATCTTTACTTAAATTATCTTTAGATATACACCATCTATCTTTACTACTTTCACGTACTAAGTAGATTATTTCTTAATTAAATCACTTTTTGACATACACTATCTATCCTCCCTAAATCACACACAAGTAGAAAACTCACATAATCACTTTTACTTTTAGATATACGCTATCTATTATTTCCACCAACACATATAAGTAGAATAATCACGTAATCACGTTTTTACTTTTAGATATACACTATCAATCCTTTCTACCATCACATATAAGTAGAATAATCACACACAGACACACACACACACACACACACAGACACACACACACACACACACACACACACACACACACACACACACACACATATATATATATATATATATATATATATATATAGACACACACACACACACACAAATATGGAAATATGGCATCCCCTGAATGGCCTCACGTGATGTCGGCATACTTTGCTATCAAGTCCATGTACCTCTCATACCAAATCAAGGACTAATGGTTCGGCATGTCTCCTCGAACCCAAAATCAATCAACGCATATTATGGAGGAGAAGATAGTTCTAAGCCTTTGCGCTACGCACATACTTAACGTACCCAAATGACCTGCCAATCCCATTAAGACACGACACATAGTAAGCCGCCCTAAGTTCTATGTTCTGGGGACTAATCCAGACCACACTGGAATCGTAAAGGTGGGATCACCCTCTACACAAAAACCTCTTCATAGCAGGCAGCGTAGGTATGTTTACACATAAGAAAGCACATAATAAGCATACACAACCTAATCCATTTGTCGCATATAGGCATACTAACAACCTATAAATATGATTCGTATAGGTATACACACCACCTATTAATACAATTCGTATAGGTATAAACTCAACCCATAACTATAACTTGCATAAAAACACACACATCTATATATATAACCTGTATATGTATACACTCAACCCATAACTATAACTCGTATAGATATACACACCATATATATATATATATATATATATATATATATATATATAATCCGTATAGGTATACACTCAACCCATAACTAGAACTCGTATATATTTATATCCAGCCTATAAATATACTCCGTACGTGATATATATCTCTCGAATACTTGACAAACTATCGATATACGATTACGACTCTCTATCGCATTTCTCGAGGATTAATCTCTACCCGAAGAGCCCTAGTTACCCCTTGATTAAATATCAGTAGTTAATACACTCCTACACTATTGGTCGGAATCATAGTTTCACTCATCTCTTTGTGATTCGTTTTCATTCCCCCGAATTTACTCGCATTACAAATTATGCCTGATTATCCTTAGCCTTAATTCTTCTCCTTTATGAATAATCCCCAACCTTACCATTGGACTAATGGTGATCATTATATCCCTCACTATAATTTAAATTTGTCCCAAAAGTCCCCCGAGAATTATACACAAGTTCAGGGCTTAAACAATGGGCAATTATGGGTAACCAAATCGGGTCATAAATTTTCTAGCAGATTAAACACCCTGTAGTAAAATTTTGATTTCCCCCTTTACAGAACCCCAATTGACCTCATTCAAAGCTCATTGGAAAGCTAAGACATATACATTTTTCGAATTCTACGACTTGCACTCTAATTCTAAGTACAATTAAAATGGAACGCGTTTAAAGTGACGTAAAAAATTTTGGCATATTACTATGCTGGCAGATCAAACACCCTATAGTAAAATGTTGATTACACCCTTTATAAAACTCCGATTGACCTGATTCAAATCTCATTAGAAATCTAAGACATATACCTTTCCAGGAATCTATGGCTCTGAAATGGAATACGTTTAAAGTTACGCTAAAAATTCTGGTAGATTGACATCTTGTGTTCATCAATTAAACCTTAAGTCATTCAAAATTCATGTTTTTCAATCAAGAACCCATCAAGATTCCATATTAATCATCAAATATATTCCAATTTCATTTTATCTTCACATAGGAATTCATTCTACATGCAATCCTACACCGAATCATGAGTTATATTCATCTAAACCCCAAGATAATAATTGAAATCATGAAATTGAAAACCCTACACTACACGGGTATTATAACTTCTTCAAAAAAATATGCAAGATAAACACTTGCCTTATAATTGCAGGTCTGATTTCGTTAATATGATGATAGAGCTGGTCTCTCCTTGCTCTGATTACGATTCCGGCACGTCGCTGGTGAGAATTGGTGTCGAAAGCTCCAAGAATCCTCTTTTCTTCCTCTCTAATGTCCTCTTTCTCCTCTAATTTGAGTTAACCCTAGCCTTTAACTCCAAAGGGCTGAAATAATCTTTTACTTTTCGGAGTTCACCAAACCACAAACTCCTGAATGATCGAAACGCCCTTAAATGGTACCGGGTTGGTCTAAAATCACCCAGGGACTCAAACTATACACCCGGGTATGCTATTTCGACCATTTCGACCATTTCGGAACCAACCGTGACCTCAAAATCACCATCCGAGTCATTATAAAATCATCTTATTTTCACCTCAAAATACGGCACGCATGAAATTAAACTTAAACTAAATTAATTAAATCTAAATCACCGAATTAAATAATTTCTCCAAATTAAATAAATTCCTCAATCATCAATTTAATTAATTTCCATATTCTCCAAAAATACGGGGTGTTACACTTTGGATTCCAACTTTAAAGCTCTCGACCGAGACATGCGATTAATTCTTGATTTCGTTAGTTTATCATAGATTGATTGACTGCTTAATTTACTTGACCAACATGAGGCCAAATTTGACATTTTTTGTGAGTGTAGTCAGTTAGTTTATTCATGCTTTATGGATGACCAGTTGGATGTTATCTACCACATATTGAGATACCTCAATTCTTGTCTAGAAATTGGGTTGTTTATGCCTTCATAAGTCAGACAAGTCTTTCATATTTCACCGACGTATACTATATAACGTCCAAGACAGATAAACGTCCACTTCCGATTTTTTTACTTTTTGTATTTCACAACTCATCTTGTGAAAGAGCAAAATAAAGACACTGGTTATGGTCTTCAACTGAGGTTGAGTACTGTGCGATGGATCATGAGACATG
This sequence comes from Sambucus nigra, assembly GCA_949130495.1. Lineage (NCBI taxonomy): Eukaryota > Viridiplantae > Streptophyta > Magnoliopsida > Dipsacales > Adoxaceae > Sambucus > Sambucus nigra. Next base: position 577,178,713 of record OX422208.1, on the reverse strand, counting down.
TGAGTTTTTGCGGCTTTCGCTTTTAGAAAAGTTAGGTTTTATAGAAAAAAGATCATTGAAGTTATTTTGTATAATAAGTCGACCATTATACTTGCATCTGATTTCGTAATTCATGAGAGGATGAAATACGTGAAAGTTGATGTTCACGTTATCCCGAAAAAAGTGAGGTATGGCATCATATATCCAGTTGTCCTTATCTTCGATCAAATGACATATTTCTTCTAGGCATATAAATCGAGCTGAGTGAGTCGGGCTTTGAGTTGCTCAGTCTTGACCTAAATTGAATTATATCTTCCTAAATCCGAGCTCAACCTGAAATTAGATTAAGCCTCATTGATCAAGCTCGACTTACACTCTCTAACAGGCTTCAGGCCTGAGTTCGGGCACGCCCGAACTTGATATCAACAAGCATATTTTTTTTTAACTAATATTTCATTTAAATCCTAAATAATCGTAAAATTTAAAATTAGAATGAAGGAAAATAATAAAATGAAAATCTCCGCGACCCTTAAATAAACATGATAAAATTAAAAGTTTTAGTATGAAAGAATAAAACACAAAAACCATTGTCTAAATCTCCTTCAATCTATTATATACATCAATAGCACATTACATTCATTTGTATAAAATAGATAATATATATATATAGAATAATTTTTTTGGATTCGAACTTCAACACATGTGGCTCAAGCTCGGCCCGAATAGAGTTCGGGTTTGAAATTTTGGCTCAAGCTACGCTCGGCTCAAACTCACTTAAAGTTAGACCTGAATTTAGTGGGTCAAACGGGCGAATTTCGGAGTTGCTCGACTCAATTTACACGCCTAATTTCTTCACCAAATTAGTGAAGCGCTCTTTTCTTTGGTCTTCCATTGCCAACATGGGTTTTAAATAGGTCTTATGTTGAATTTCATGTTATTTTAATAATTTTTCTTTTGTATTGGGCCTCTCGTGTTTTAGGCCTTAATTTTGTAGTCTTTAGAACATTCTAGAATTACAATATTTTTCACTATAAAAACAATTATTAGGCTCACAATTAGGTAAGACATCCCATCACAAAATTCTTTTAAATCTTAATAGACTAAGGATAAGTAAACGATAATAATTTATTTTTAAAATAAAAGGCTACTGAATCTATTGGGACCTTCAAATTGGATTAGGGAAGGGACGACTTCCATTAGAAGATGGAAAGGTAGCGTCAGTTAGCTTTTAGAGCTGTTCCTCCATGTAGATCAAAGGGACTATTACTTACGTTATAATTGCATAATGGTTTTGAAGGTTTGGTCTTATGTCCCCCTCAGTGTTTTTAATAAATTTATAGGCGTCTGGATCCAAATTGGTACTTCATTTAACCTTTCTCCTTGCTTGATTATGAAGGGTTTGTCGTCAAATAACAAAGCATGCCATCTACTCTTCATTTGAATTTCTTAGATTCAATCAAATTTATCAATTAGGTTGTCAACTTGCATGGCTTGTTCCTAGTTAACATATTTCTACCTTTATTATTCCTCCAGCATCTTGATTATTTCATATTGAATTTCCAGATCAAGAACTAGGTTCCCATTCTCCGTCGTCGTGCTTTCCATACTCTGTTGCATATTTCCTTTAATTTGTCCAAGTTAATTACCATACACGTCTTCGACCAAAATATTATCTGGTGGAAGACTCTTGGTAGTTGAGTTTTTTTTTTAACATTTTAACTATGGTCCAAGTGTAATTCCAGATGGATGGTGTGTTTATTAGCTTTCGTAAGTGGGTCCATTTTTGCAAGTTCAAATCATACAAGGTGGTAAATGGAAACAATTGAAAAGAATTCTATTATAAGCTATATTTTGCTTTATTTTTAATTATCTCCACTCTGCAATTTTTTAACCTTACAATATAATTTCAAAATATAGTTTTTTTTTTACTTTACTCCCATCTACAAAGATGTGTTTAGACCCCACTCCCATGTGTTTTTAAAATTATAAAAAGTCTCATAACCACTCAAAATTGCCTATAACTTTTCTGTAACCATCCATCATTCTTTTTACAGAAAATGACACTCGTGTCATATATGACCAACAACTAAAAAAATAAAAATATGAGAGTGGTGATAAGTAAATCTTTATAAATATGACTAAATACTTAAGGTCCCTTCGAATTATGGAATACCAATCAAAAGTTTAGATGATTGTGATACCCAACTTGGTGGGGCAAGTAGGAGGGTGTGCCAAAATTGGAGAGATTTATTTTGTGAAATGTTGATTGCATATTTGGGCTTGATTGTTTTGAGAGTTGCGTGATTGTTTTGTATTAATTGATTGACATTGTTGTATGGACGGTCATTAGGAGCAGAGCCAGTGAATGCATGACTTTATTTTCAATAAAAAAGATCTTAATGTCACCTTCTTAATTCACTTTTTGTATGGATGATAATATATATATATATATATATATTTGTCAGATCTTGATCCATTGTAACTCCACATTTTTCATTTGTAAGTCAGTTGAGATGGGTGGAATTGAACCAAAAAATAGAAAAAGAAAAGACACGTGAGAAGAATGAAATGAGGAAGTGCAGTTCTATTTGTACATAGGATTCGTACAAAATCGTATATACAAACTGACGTGAGGAAGAACAATTTATTTATACATAAGATTCGTACATAATCGTATGTACAGACTAACCTGTTGTGTCCGTATTAGTCCGTGTCTTGGATCCACTCGAGAAACGAACCAATAATGACACGACACGCAAATCTGTCAATACGATTCTATACGAATCCTATGTACAAATAGAATTTTCCAATGAGGAAAAACATTTAAGGATGGATATTTGGTTGAGGTCTTCTATCTCTCCACAAGGAGACCAAGATATGTGTAGAGAAAATTAAGAATACACAACTTATCATTTGTCACATAAATACCCTCACTAATACGTTAAGGGTGTATTTGAGAATTCCAATTACATGCTTTTAAACAATTTTGTTAATGAAGGGGATGGAGGACTATGTTTTGTATGATGCAAAGTTTTTTTCTCCTTATGTTCTTGCTATCATTGTATGTGTTTCTACCAAAAGTTTTACTGTTACAGAATATGAGATATGGTGTATGGTTGGGAGGGCTATATCATGTTGTAATTAGAATGTCAGATTTGAAAGTTGTTCATAGTTAAACATTGGAGATTTTAAATAAATATGTGTGTGGCATCGAGACTTTTTTTTTTTGTACGGAGGGTAATCCTCGGGCCAGCTTGCACGTACCTCGAGACTAATCCCTTCGTCCCGAACAAGGCTTTCGAAATAGGAGGTGTGGAATCACACAAACAATCTGTGGTCCGTGGCCCCAAGACTTGCCAAGGTTCGAACCTGAGTGCCTGGGTTTACAGCTACACCCGGCTACCACCTTGGACAACCCTTGGGGTTGCACCGAGACTTAAGTTGAATTAAGAAAATGGTGGAATTGATCAAATGCGTGGCTTGTTTATTTATCTAGCCGATGGGTTAATTGGTTATCTTTTTGTAGAGCCTAAAATTGTTATAAACTGAGTCCATATTATCATATATTAATTTTTCTTATTAATATATCAATTAAATAATGAATATAATCGCTTTTCATTTTTTTTTTAAATTGAGAAATTTTGGTGTGACTGTAGATAGGATTTTCTTTAAGTCCCAACTAAGTCACATCAAAAGTTTCTAACACGTTAACCTTCACCCATCGCAACATCACCACTATAATGTACACAAAGTGTGCGTCGATATTATTTTTAAGCTTCAATTTTATGCGCGTGCGTCATTTTTAGAATAAGTTTGATGTTCAAAAATGGTGTGTTTGATATGTTTTTGTATTATTTAGGGAATTCGATTTGTAGACACCTTTTTATTTAAAATAGTGACTTTTATTTTTTAGATGCTTTTCGGCACAATTATTTTGGGAGAGTGGTGGCAATTGATTTATAGAAAATTTAGAGACGTATTATTAACGTATTAAAGTGTAATTAATACGTATTATAAACTCGAGCAAGTATTCCTCATCGACGAACGGATTGAACATTTCAAAACTTTCAATCGACTCATAGGAATGTTGCAATGGTTGAATAACAGTGAACGAAAACAGGGAGGAATTGAATTCAACTTGAAGAGATGACTCGTCATCGCTCGATGGTTGAATTCTAAAAAAAGATTCACTTTCAGTGAAATGTTCTTCCAAAATCGTTTAAGGTAAAACACAAGTGTTCAACTCATCTTTGTTGTTCACGAAAGAAATCATCTCATTGCAAAGTGCGTCAATCTCCATATCGTCATGGATTTCATTCTCTATTATGCCTTGGGCTAAACGCAAAATGGTTTGTTTCAAAGTTGGCATCGTCGGCTCAAAAACCTCGGATTCCTCATTTGGTTCAAAACATTCGTCATCCTCTAAAGTTTTAAGAGAAGAATCATCGTTGGTTTTAAATAGTCATGCTCCCAACAACGATTCTCCTCTCGATAAAAAATGTCAAAATTTTCCATTTTTTGACTTTGTAACGCCGCACCAAACGAATCCGGTGGCTTCGTAACTTCTCCAAATAGACTAATTTGAGAAATATTATCGTAACTTTCGAGCTTATTAGTATAACAACTTTGAAAGTTATTATCATAATAGTGCGAAGAATTACTATCGCAATGGCTTTCAACTTTGTAATTGTAATAAGTTTGAGGCATTTTGTCATTAGAATAAGTTTCAAAAATCCCCAAATCGCTATTTTGATTTTGTAAATACTCATTCGAAAGTAATCTTGCGATTTTCATTCCTCTCAACATGAAAGTCTTCATCGAAAGTAATAGGCTTAGAGGGACTTTGAAAATTATTCTTTTGTCAAAATTCTGAATCCAATTCCTTACAACGATTGAAATCATTAGTGTAAGACATACTTACCCAAAATGGTTCATCGATGGGTACTTAACAATGTGGTGTGCAGGTGCGAATTCGACGTTTCTTGGCGCTCAGATGTCTAAGTCTGCAAAATCGGTTAAAATAAAAAAAACAAATATAAAGAAAAATAGTAGGAAATACTAAGTCAATAAAATTCTAGAAAAAACTTATCCCCGGCATCGGCACCATTTTGATCGACGCTGAAAAGTAGCGTAGTGTCAGTACGCCCGTCATTGAATTCGTTTCACTTCCTCATTACAAAAACTTAAACTATTGACTACACTCTTTACGGGAGTATAGCGGTCAGCTCGGGTATCAAAATCCACAAAGACTAGTTGTTAGAGTTATATTGATTTAATACTTCAGGAATAAAAGTGTAAAAGATAATTGTTAACAAAAGAAAAGATAATAGTAGGCATGTGTTTAAACTATGATTACAAAAGGGAATAAAAACATTAAATTGCGACTAATATCCCTCACCTCGAGGTAAATAAATGATTACATGGTATTACAAACTTAGCAAGATTGAATCTCATTTCAGTAATTAATTAAATCTAGAGTTGTAACCCCCTAAATCGTCATAAAAGCCTATTATGATTTTACCGTCAACAAATACCCTGCTCGTAAAATATGTCGTTGAGCGTTTACACCTCTACACAAACAAATATCTAGACTTGGCACACTAACTACAGAGTGTAGCGACAAGTAAGAATCGAATCCACAAAGACTAGTTGTTAGAAGTCTATTAATTTAATACTTCAGGAATAAAAGTGTAAAATATAATTGTTAACAAAAGAAAAGATAATCTAGGCGTGTATGTTTAAACTACGATTACACAAAGGAATAAAAATAATAGATTGAGACTAATATCCCTCACATCGGATTAATATATATAAATGGCTACATGGGACTACAAATTTAGCAAGATTAAATCTCATTTCAACAATCAATTAAATCTAGAGTAGTCACCCCCTAAATTTGCATAAAAGCCTAAAATGATTTTGGCGTCAACAAATACCTCGGAAATTACACACAAGGTCGTAAATATGGAGCACCCCATTAAATATCATAGGCGTAATAATACGAACTACCCAATCGAATTGAACTCATAAAATCCATAACCATAGCAAAGCAACCAAATCAATCCAAGGTAAGTTTAATCAATCACAGCATAAACTAAATTAACTAGAAAGAATATTAAATGACATAAATTAGATGCAAGAAAGTAAGGAAAACAATTAAATCTAAGTTAGAAAGCAAGTAAATAAATAAAAAAGAAAGAAAAACAACAATGGAAGCTTGGATTTAAAGAGAGAAATGATGAATAGTAACTTACAAACCCATTTGGGTGAAACCCTAGGAGAGAGAGAACCAAAACCCAAAAATCTCCTCCAAACCCTAACCTCCCTAAAATACAAGATGAAAAACTAACTAAATGAAAGATATGTCTTCGAATACCCAAATCCCACCTATGTAGTAAGTGGTAAAAGAAATAAAGATAAAAGAAAAGAAAATAATTTGTCTTGAGTGGTTTTCGTGTTGTCCTTCCTCTGTGAGAAATCCCGTAACTTTTTTGTTATTGATCGAAATTACGCACCGTCAGCGGCCACAAGAAGATAACTCAGAGGGTTCAACTGCCGTGAAGACATTGGTCCAGAAACCCAAATTGTGAAGTTACTAGAATGCCCCTGTATGTGCGATTGTTGACGGAACTTCCTCGGAACGCTACTGAACTTCACACTAAGAACTGTAATACCTAAAAAAGCTGAATTATATCTCGAAAAACGTGTAAACATATAAAATAGATATTTTCTGGTTAACGATCATAAATATAGGAATTAAGGTACCCAAGAGGGCTAAAATGCATAAGTAAAGATGGTGAGTATATGCAATATTCGAGTCGAATCATGAATCCTATGCCATGTTAAATACTTTATGCGGTTTACTTATATTTTCCTTGTGAGTGACATTGGTGGGGTTGGTATTGGGTTATATTCTTATCCATGTACTTAGTTACATCCCTTTCCCAGGGGACGCATCCGTTTTTTAACCTTTATGATAGTTTCGAGAATAATCATTTAATTAAAAAGATATTAAAATAGAGAAAACATTACTTTTTTGAGACTGTGAATATATTAATGGAAATATATGTGTGGGCATTGGATTGAAATCCTATTTGGGTATTTAGTAGTGTTCCATTTTAGTTGTTCATTACGTGAAGTACTTAATTGTCTAGAGATGTAGGCTTTTAGTATAGTTATGTCTTGGGTTGGGACATGCGTGTAGTACTTTCACTTAGATGAGAGGTGGGGCATTCATTGCATGTGAGTGTCGAAAGGTTGAATGTTTATTTTAAATTAGTCGTATGATTCATATTAATGCATTGGATATATTCTTGCAACTTTAGGTTGTTGACCCAAATTCGTAAAATGTCCCCCCTCCCCTGCCCCCAAGGCATTATTATTGTATATACATGTTAACAGGGTTGAGCGTTCAAATTTGCAGTTGTGGTGATCCATCTTGGTATCTGCAGAGTTGGAGTTGCTGGTTCATTATTGTTGTTCATATGTATTCGGAGTTGACCTATAGGTGGTTACTGTTGTACTCTATTTTATTTTAGTTGTGATGTTGTAATCAGAGGAGGTTTCAACTGTATTCTTTTATTGAATTGATATGATTATAAGCGAAGATTTCTATATAATGGATTCAATTTTCTCAGTTTGGTATTTCTATTTGTCATCTTTTATTGAGATATTTATTGTGTTGGTTTTACTTTATCACAATTTATAGTTGATGTTGATGCTTAGAATAATATAAATTGTTTTAAAGATCCCGGTATTTTGTGTCCAGTTAATCAATTGAGTGTGAAAAATTAGGGGTGTCACAGTTTGTATTAGAGCATCCAGGTTCTAGTGTGCTCAGGATCTGTGTTGCATTCATTTCATTTTTTGCTAAGAGTTTTTTTTATGTGTAAGAGCCTTTCATAGGTTTATACTCTGGTGTCACGATAACGTGTGTGTCGGCAACGTTCGTAGTCGTTGAGCATTGGCAAGACCTGGGGAGTATTCGAGCTTAGAAAGCCATGGGAATGAAGATTGTTGCGTCTTAGGGTTCAATTATAGAATGAGTGGTTGGACAAAGGGGTTCACCACCATATCGAGAATGGAAGAATTTCTTTATGTCTGTAAGACATAAAAACTTTGATGTCTTAGAGTTGTGATTGGTTAGTGCCGCTAGCATGGACCTACATCATTTAATGGACATGGGTTCGCGCTGGCGAACTAGCCAATCGTGTCTCTAAGACATCAAAGTTTTGATGTCTTAAAGATATAAAAAATTTATCCCGTGAGAATGGATATGGGAAATTAACGTGCTTGGGGGTAAATTCTGCAACTTAGAGACTTTTAACGGTACAAGCTAGTGATCTTGTTACAAGTTGAGTTTATTTTTGGAGATATTAAGGAATTTGAGTTTAAGAGGAGCCTACTGGACTTTTGGGTTCTGTCTAGGGTAATATGGATTGTGATGGAAATTTAGTCTAGTATAATGACCTTATGAAATTTTGTACACCTAAGAGAGAGGGTAATGCATTACTACATTTTAGCAAAATATAACATTTTCATGCTAAATTTATGTATGGATTAATCCCCATTATAGAGTGGAATTGGTGTTGTGCTCAGATTTAAGCAAGGTTCATTTATGCTGTTAAATTCATTTATGATTAGGGTTATGCTAATGTGAGAATGTTTGGATCTAGGAGTAGGGTCACCACGTGGTTACGAAATATGAGTTGGAGGCTAGTTAGAAATAATTATCATACACTTGAGTGAGTGGAAATTATAGAGGAGAGTATTCATTTTATTGCTGGTTCGAGTTGAGATGACTCAATTCGATATTTGTATGAAATGGAGTTGCCTATGCGTTATAGGCTCTTATTTTGTTGGTGTATTAGTTATGAATAAGGTTTGGGAAAAAGTAAGTTCCAAGAGGCCCAAAGAAACAAAATGTTCAATTGAGGGTTGTAATTGGGAATATAAGATTTGGAGTACCTCTATTAGAGACAACTGGGGGGAAACGGAAGAGGATGCTACGAAATAACAAGTTGAGCAGAGAGAGAGATCCTAATATGAATTGTGATTTCTATTTTTATGACGTGTGGTGTATGTCCTTTTGGTTAGCAGGGGCCCGAATGTGAATTCTGGGTATGGTAGTGTAGAACTAAGGATGGTTCAGTTGAGGTTTGCATATTTCTATGAACTAGGCGTTACTACCGGCATTAGGGTTATAGATGTAGTTTTCTCGTGCCTTATGAAGTAGCACCATGTTGAGAGTGGGTGCAACGATGTGGGGATAGCTATTAACGTGGTTCTTGGATTAGGATATAATGAAGCGCGCAGTTCATAATATCTATATGTTGTATAGTGATGTACCGTGTTTGGGCATACTGGTTTTTTCAAAGAGTTATCTCTTTACGTATAGATTGACTCTTTACATAATCACATGGATTATAGGTCGGTGTTCACTAGGATATGGTGTTGGCAATGAGGGACGTCATTCCATATGGAAGTGACTATGCGATTTCTTATGTATAGGTATATTATGTGTTTATTCTCCAGTAAATGTTGGATAGTGGTAGGAAGGTGAGTATCCCCTACATTGTTATTACTTGATGGGTTTCGTAACTGCCTTATGCATTTAATTTGTTATTATTAGGCAGTGACAATACCCTACTGTGGACTTTCATAGTGAATGTAATGATGATGATAATGATTTTGACTTACGGCATATGTATGCCTATTGGAGGTGATTTTTGAGTTCGGAGTACCTATATGGACTATATGCTGGTGGTGGCATACTTTATAAGATGCCTACTTTGAATGGTTAGCCGATGAGTGATTTATATTAGTATGTAAGGATATGAGTGGTGAGAAGCATTTGTATTGTAGACGTTTTAGTTATTTTGAGAATTTTATGGCTAGTGATGGCCTCGATTACATGAAGTTGTACATGGTCACATATGGTGTTAGCATAGTGACGTTATCAGGGAGACTGGTGATAGTATACCCTTATTGAAATGGTTAGATATTCAGAGGTTCCGGGGTGATTAACAACTCTATTGGATTTAAGGATGGGCATAAGGTGTCCTACTGGATGTTTAAGAAAATCAGGTTATTTTTAGCATTATTGGATCAGTTAACTTAAGGGGTTTGGTATCACTATTGGAAGGGATGAGCCTTTTGTTAGAACTGTCAGAAGTTGAGACTTGTATGGTTAACACATTGCTTCGTATTTGGTATTGGGCCAATGAATCTTAATAACTCACAGGACTATGAATTAGTGTATCAAGAGGGTTCTTTGTTTGGATTTATCTTGCGAGATGTCCCACGTATGAAGCTTAGTAAATGTCGGGAGTTAAGAGACCTTTGGGTGCTAGAAAATTTGATTATTACGTTAACGTTGCCTATGTGTAGAGGTAACACATCGAGCGATGAGGCATTTTAATGTTTAGGGCCATAGAGGCCAAGGAATGCAACATCGAGAGCACTGAGAGATATTCGCACCACTAGTTCAAGGAGTGGGGTAATCTCAAGAAGAGTTGAGTCACGGTTAGTATTGTATTCGAGTATACCTTTACTTTATAATTATTCATGGTATGTGTGATTGATTTTTTTATGTACATGTTTTATTCGTATGTCATGTTTATGCATGTGTACACGTGGTATAGGGTGTATGGGGTCATGGCACACTTGTGTAGGCGTATATGCTCCTTTTTCTTTTATACCATGAGATACGGGTAAGGGCTAATTGCGTATATGCCCATGATATTCGTGTGAGTAACATTTTAACATTATGCTTTAGCGAAATCCGATGGAGGAATTCCTTTATTAGGGGAGAAAAATGTAATACCCCGTGTTTTTGTGAATTATATTTATTATTTATTAAGTGAGAAATAAATTAATAAATGGGGCTAATTATTACTAATGTAGTTTACTAATAATTAATTTGCATAATTTAGACGATAATTAAATTTTTCATGAGGTATAATTTTGTAATGTGTGTTTGGAATAATTAATTAGTGATATTAATTATATGAGTGTGGACTATGTGAACGCATAGAATAATGAAGTGAATAATTTATTGACATCGTGAGGTATTACCGTGTATTGTTGGAAGTATCATTTAAACTGAACTCTGGGGTGATGCGGATGTCCATTTATGCATTTTTACCGCTTTAAATTAGGCTCGGGAGTAGGTATACCCTTAAGAGAAGTTTTAGGTCAATCCGAGTAGCATTTTAGGCCCATATTTGGGGGGGGGGGGGGGGGGATAGCCATTTAATGGAGGTGTGAGAATTAAATTTTTAACGGGAATTAAGGGTTATTAATTACCATTTATTCTAAGGAAAATCAAACCCTAGAATCCATGGGTGTTTGGGAGAAGCAGAGAAAATCCAAGGAGGGAAAACCACAAGGACTCAAGCTTACAACTGCATGTTCTTCGATTTCTAGACAAGAATATCTTGTAATCCTCATTATTAATCTGTAACTGATTTAGAATATGTGTTTTCCTTTCTCAAATATGAATATTGAATTATGTTTAGGGATTAATTTATTTAGGATTGAATATACTAAAGATGTGGATTAATTAGTAATAAAAATATATTATACATTAGATACTTGTACTTTGATGAATAGATCATGAAATAATTGAATTAAATATTATAGATATGAGATTTAATAAATGATTTAGGATGAGGATTCATTATTACAAAGTTTTCCCATGCTAATTTAAGTTTTAGTTCTGAAATTTGTGATGATCAAACCCTAAGATGGGTTATGAATCAAAATTTGGATCATTAGGTTTTGATCTTGGATTTGATGTTGTAATACTCGAATGATTGTGTAAAAAGGGTTAGAAACATGTTCACATACTTAGATTTGGTTTTGGTATTGATTGGGTAATGTTTTGGAGCTTACTTTGGGCATTAATGGAGGTTTTGAGACTTCATCTTTGTCCTAGGCCGTTTGGAATTCTACCTAGAATAGAATCGATTTGGCCTTGAAGCGAATCGATTCTAAACATGAAATTGTATTTTTTTTTATTAAGAACGCTTGGGTGCTGGTTTCATATTTTTTTGATTTTTTTCAATTTGTTATGAATTTTCTACTAAACGGTACGCGAGATCGAAATTTTGGATTGGTGATTTTGGGTTAGCTTTTATTTTAGGATTGCTCCACCTATTTTATTAAGAGATAAATTTTGGTTAATATTGATGATAGTTATGTAGATTAGAGATATGACTTTTGTACTATTGTATTTACATCTGGTGTTAGGATTGGGTTAGAAAGAGTAAACACGCGAGTGAGTGGTACGGTCGTATGTAATATCGAGCTTAGAGAGTAACGAGTTAAAGTCTTTAGGATATTAATTCAGGTTTTGAGAGATTATAGGCTGTGAAATTAATTTAGTGACTAAATGAGGAAACATATATCAATGTTATAAGAAAGTGTTTTTATATAGAGAGAGATGTACTCATAGTTTAGAGACGAAATAAACTATGGGTGAAATTTAATAAGGTTAGGAGTTGATGAAACTAAGAATGTAATGAATGATCCAGTGGTTAGGGATATGGATGATATGGAGTACACTTGAGTGTATGTTTTACTTAGTTTTGAGAGATTGTAAACTTAAATGAGATGAGTATCCAACGATGTGGGGATTTAGATATTTGGGTAAGCTTGTGTGTATGTGTTATCCTATATTTATGTATATATTGTGTGTATGTGTGTGCGTATTGTGTTGATTATGTGAACATACATTCACTCACGGTGAATCTATCGGTTAGGGGTAACGTTCGACATCGGGACTATGTACCACGCGCCGTTTGAGATGTGTTGGATGTAGTGGGGGCTATTATTTAGATCATATGGTCAATTTCCACATATCTTGATGAGAGTTGGATGACTTGATCCATCGACATGGTCTGTGTATAGGCCGTTAGTGGTGTTACTGCGTAGTGTGTAATACCCCGTACTTTTATATATATTTAAATTACGTAAGTGGGCGTAATTTGATAATTAGAGGAATTTCTATGAATAGTAATTTTGGGATTAATGAGTGTTAGATTATTGTCGATGTGTGTTACATTTACTTTTAGGACTAAGTAAATGAGTTGGAATATTTTTATGTCATGTCACAATTGGGTTAAGTGACGAGTGATAGTTTACGTTGTAGGAAACGCATGATGAGAAATGTCGGGTACGACTAGGGAATTTTAGTTAAGTAACTCGGATGGAGATTTTGAGTGCACGGTTGGTTTCAGAATGGCCAAGATAGCCAGAATAGAGTATTCGGGGGCAGTGTTTAGGTTTTGGGGACTTTTGGACTAGTAGGGACTCGCAATTGAGTAAACAAGTCATTTTTAGGTTTATAAGGGACAAGCCCTTATTTCTATCTTATAAGTCACGAGAGAGAGGAAGAGAAAGAAAGAAAAGAGAAAAAATAGTAAGGAAAGAAAGGAAGAGAAGAAAAAGGGATTTCGGGCCAAACTCCGCGGGATTCGACTCGAGGTCGTCGGATTTTATCCACGAGGTAAGTGTTTACTTGCTTTATTCATTTATGTGTGTGTATTATATTATAGTTGGTAGACTATAGGATTTTTGGGCTAGAACCCTTAAAATAAATTTGGAAAAATTGATTTTGAGTTTACAAATTGATGTATTGTCAACTCTTGATGACTTCTAGTGTTAAACCCATGTTAATGGTGTGTAGAAATGGGAAGAAATGATAAACTAGGGCTTTAATGGTTTTTGGATTTAAATCTAAGAGAAATGGTTTAATATCACAAATTAATTGATGTGTTAGTTATAAATCAGTGTTAGGATGATTATAGTGTTGTTGGTTGAGTTTAGAAACCACAAAATGGAGAATAGGTTGATATTTGGGTATTTTGTAGAAGATGAAATCGCCCAAATAGTGAGATCCGAACAGGGCGAATCGATTCGGGTCTAGACCGAATCGATTCGCATAAGGGGACCTGTAAGGGTGTCTCAGGCCGAATCGATTCAGGTTGAGACCAAATTAATTCTCCTTTGAGGAACTTCTTGTAGAATACTTTTTGAATCGATTCGGATTAAGACCGAATCGATTCGCATTAGGGGAGAATCGATTCGCCTTTGCTGAATTTGTTAGTTTTCTTCCCTCAAGTGCATGGGGAGTTAAATTATAACTTGGATATTATTGTAGGGGATTCTAGATGTGATATTAGGACTCCTAGAAAACGAAATTGAGGGTGATTAAACCTTCGATTTAAAGAGAGAACCTTGGATTAGTTAAGGGTACAATCTGGGGTATGGACCTAATGAATGGTTAGGACGTGCAACATTCGAGAGAGGTCTTTAGAAAGTGTGTATAGAGATATTTATGCGGTAAGAATAAATATGTTATGAATGCAGTTGAGTAAATCCTAGGATGCAATTAGGATGGAATTTAGGATATGGCCTAAATGGGTTTGAGCGGCTATCCGGTACGTCTATTTATGACTATTATTAATTATAGGTGATGCGACACCTATGGAACTAAAATAAGTTGATAGTATACTTATTTAAGTATTACGAATTAGTATATCCGGGATTATATATAAATCCTTAGAAGTGACTAAGGTGTGAATTAATCTTAAGTAAGATAATACTTATAGGTTTAGTATTTTTTAAGTGTGTAACTACTTATATACTATTACGAATGGGAACATTCGAGGTTTTGGCTATCGCTATAAGAGTTTGGAAATTATAGCCATAATATATTGAGAAGTGATATATATTATATAGGAGTTGTTACAGTATATATATGATACGATATGAAAATAAATATATCTGTGTGTGGTTGGTATTAGAGGCTGGTTCCACGAGCATAGGGATGGACAACCAAATTATATATTTTCTCTAGTGTTATCCAAGGAGGTTGTGCAATGTGGGTGAATCCCCCGACTTAAGGAGCAGGGAGAGTACAGTCCCCAGGTCATATCGTCCATGACCGCCTCCATTGTTTAGTTTTTCTGCCATGATCATGAGTGAGTCTAACTTAGTGCCTGGGTTAAGTTGAGCATGCCTGGATGGTGATAGCACTTTGAGACTGCATCCTAGAATTATAGCTCGGTGGGATGGTTATTATACTTATGATTGTAATGTAGGTATAAATATACTTGTTGAGTATAATAGATTGCTTGTACATGAAAGTGAGATATCATATGACTTGACTGGGATAAAGTGTAAAATGAAAAAGAGGTTATTCCTCTTCCGATAGAGCTATATCCGGAC
This sequence comes from Sambucus nigra, assembly GCA_949130495.1. Taxonomy (NCBI): domain Eukaryota; kingdom Viridiplantae; phylum Streptophyta; class Magnoliopsida; order Dipsacales; family Adoxaceae; genus Sambucus; species Sambucus nigra. The sequence continues at coordinate 577,163,500 of OX422208.1, read as the reverse complement.
TAATACAAATGTGAATCGTAGGTTCAAGTGAGAACTATATATATAAGGGATTCTTATTAACTTAAATCCTATGCGATAGCTTACGGTATAACTTATAGTATATCATGCAGAGTAGGTGATAGTTATGAGGATTTAGAGGATGGGTGAAAGAGTTTAATTAGGCAGGGTAGCTTAACTAGTTTGTTTAAAATGTATACGACAGGTGTGCACTATTAGAAGAGGGGTGAGGTTTATCTCATGAGAGTGCGATACCAGTTTAAATATGAGAGATTTCATATTTTAAAAATATGGCATTTGAGCACTTGCTAAATATTTTCAAAACTCGGGCTCTGACCCGTTTCTCTATTTTCCCCTATCTTGCTATATATGTATATATATTAGGTGTCGAGACACAGGGATGCCCAGATGACGATTTTTTCGAGTCAGACATTTGCTTCTACAGTTGTGGATGCATGCGGGTTTATTGTAGACGCTTTTATCCTTGAGAATCTAGATATGAGGTCTTATAGAAACATTCAGGCCGATGGACCAACTTTATTCATTTATTCTTTTACTGCATTTTAGTTTGCGACATTTCAATTTTATTGTATTATATTGTACCGAGAGTTCGATTAGTTTATTTCACTATTCTAAAAAACCCGCCTAGGCTCCGCCTAGGCACGCATATGCTTGAGGCTTGGGAGAAACGGCCCGCCTTAAGATTTTGACGCCTTATGCTTGGTAAAACCCTTAAGGTGTACTTTTTCTCTAAAAACAACAATGCTTTAGTGAAACGATATCGCCTTTTAAAGATTTTTTTGCAAACCGGACCATTATCTCATCCAAAATAATCAAATAGTATTTTTATTTGAAAATATTCAGACATATTTTTATGATATGTACAATTTTAGTATTTTAATAGCCTTGTTATGGTTAAAAAATATTAAAATATATTAAAAAGACCTAAACGCCTTTTCACGCCTTTTTACGCCAAGGTCCGCCTAGGCTTCTAAGGTTTAAGGCTTAGCCTCCACGCCTCGATCACGCCCCGTGTTTTTTAGAACCTTGGTTTATTTCATCTCAGTTGTTGTATATAAACTGTTGTGATTGTTTTACTTGGTTGGTTTGATTAAGATTAGTTAAATAAAATTTTGACGCCAACCTAATAAGTTATTAGTAATTAAATTGGTTTTCGACAGTGATGCTGCGAATGAACCATATGAGATTAATTTGGTAAATGATTGATCACCCGATATTTTATTAGGCGGGGTGTCACATAGTGATCAACCCATTATTGTATGTCTTTTTCTTGAGCCCGTTAGGTTCTATATTCCAATCAACTTACCGATAGAGGCACGAGATAGACACCGAAGGTAGTGGCCTTCATGTGATATAATATATAATGAGAAATAATTAATATAATCTACTGATAGACAATTAATAATGATCTTATGTCATGTTAAATACTTTATGTAGTTTACTAATATTTTTCTTATGAGTGATATTGCGAGGGTTGGTACTTGGGTTGTATTGTTACACGTGTAGTTAGTCACATCCCTTTCCCAGGGTACATAGTTGTATTTTAGGTTTACGATAGTTTGGATAATAATTCGTTTAATTAAAAGATATTAAAATACAAAGAACATTAGTTTTATGAGATTGCAAATATCTTAATGAAAATATATGTGTGGGCAATGGAGTGAAATCCTATTTGGGTATTTAGTAGCATTCCATACTAATTGTTCGTTACGTGATAGTACTTAATTGTCTAGAGATAGATACTTTTAGTATAGTTATGTCTTGGGTTGGGACATGCGTGTAGTACTTGCGCTTAGATGAAAGGTGGGGTATTCATTGCATGTTACTGTCGAAAGGTTGAATTTTATTCTAAATTACTCACATGATTTATATTGATGTATTGGAGATATTCTTGCAACTTCAGGGCGTTGACCAAAAATAATGTTAAGCGTTTAGACTTGCGATTGTGGGGATCGAACTTAGTATCCATAGAGATGGAGTAAGTCGTTCATTGTAGGTGTTCATATATATATTCGGGGTTGACTGTGGTTACTTGTGTACTCTATTTTATTTCAGTTGAGATATTATAATCATATGAGGTTTCGGTTGTATTCATTTATTCAGTCGAAACAATTATAATTGGAGATTTTTGTATAGTAGATTCAGTTTTCTAAGTTTGGTATTTATGTGCGTTATCTTTTATTGATATTTTTATTGTGTTGGTTTTAGTTTATCACGGTTTATAGTTTATGTTAATACTATTTTAGCGCTCCCAGTATTTTGTGTCCAGCCTAATCAACTGAGCATAAAAAATCAGGATTGTCATATTTTTTTCTAACTGAGCATATTAGTATTGTGGAATTTTGCCCCAACAAATTGCCCCAATGCTCTTGATATTGTCTAAGTGACTATAAGTCTATTGTGGTGAAGAAAAGAAGAAATTTCAAGGATTATTCTCTATACGTAATAGGCGATCTTTTAGATATTATGGAGTATTTATCACATAGGATTTATAGACAATGGACTTAAAAATATTTCTACAATACAAATATGAGTTTGTCTTTTTATTCTATATTACAAAAGTGTAAATATAAAGGTTTGTAATAAAAAATTTAACTTTCAAACAATGTGTAAATTAACTTTTCACTACATAAGAATCACAATTTGTTATTATATATGTACATAAGTAGAAAAGCATTTGTAAATTAACTTTTTAGTATGTAAGAATCACAATATGTTATTAAATATCTACATAAGTAAAAAAAAAGGCATTTGGATGAAAGTAAATTGCTTGATGTTATTTATGTTCAACATTCATTATTATGTAATTATTTGTATTAGTTCTTTCAACTAGTTTTTTATAAGTAAATCCATTATTTACATTATCAAGCTTCTATTACCATATTATTTTTTATAAAACTAAATGCTCATAAAATATTCCTTGCCTCCCACATTCTACTGTTATAGTCTTTATGAAATTATTTAGTTTATTTCTTTCACTCATTTGACTTTCACACAACTAATTATAAGTGCCCTTCTATTTTCACATATCACTATACCTAACCTCGTCCACCTTTCCACTTGTAGTGACCTATACTACCAAAAATTTATTAGGTGGGGAATTTGGGTATGATGTTGTGGTGGAAAAGATCATGATAGTTGAAAAATTTTCTTAAAGAAAATAAGGAAAATAGAAAATTAACCCGGGGTCATTTTAAATTTTAGCTCCAATATTTTAAAATTTGAAATGTTAACCCTTAATTTTGACAATTGATGTGATCATACCCACCGTCACATCTCCGTTGGAAAAATTAATGAAATTGCTTAAATGATATATGTGGAATATTTTAAATATCTTCCAATGATTTATTAACACATGGCTCTAAAGGGTATATAAATTAGTTAACTAAGTAATAATTTAACCTCATAACCAAATACTTAAACTATCAACCAATCACTTAAAGTTTTAACCAAACGAACCTTATTAGTTTGAGAAAAATCCTAAACGACACAAAAATAGGACAAAAGAGTGTTACACAATTGACGTGTCACAACTACAATAACCCATGTATGGTATCCATTGTTGTTGGGCCCATATATGAACCAATGCGGGGGCGACACATCAATAATATCGCACTTTTATGTCACATTTTTTTGTCGGTGTTGCATTACTCTTAGTTTAAAACCCTAGCAAAATTATCAACTCGCATCTTTGTCGTTATCCCTGACCTTTCCATCAACTCACCACCACCAACAGATTCCAATTTCATTTTCAAATTGGGTATGGTTTCATTTTCTGTTTAGGTTTGATTTTGTTTTGAACTGATATCAAGGTTTTGATTGAATTGTTTTTGTTTTCATTTTCATTCTTCAAATTTTTTTCTTTTTCTTTTTGTTTTGCATTTGGCGTACGAATGTTTCAATATCATTTTTTGTTTTGATTTTGTTTTCTTTATTTGGAATTTCTAGTGGTGGTTTAATTAGTTTTTCGTTTCATTTTTCTATTATATTTGTTCCGGCTGGATTTGATTCATCATTTTCTTCCTATATCGATTTATAAAAGTTTAATTTATACACTTACTACTGATTCATTTAGTTTTATGTTTAATTCATCATTCTTCTTGTTTGATTTTACTCAAATTGGTTAATGATAAGTGTTGTAATTTGACTTGATGCTTCGTTTTCTTTGATTTTCTTGGTTTATTGATTTAACGAACTTTTGTTTAAACATGTAAATTTCATTCATCGTTGTTTAATTTCCAAATTTGGTTTTCGTTTTCGGTTTTAATACATTATGTTGTGGTTGTGGCTAGATCTGTGTTTTTTCATGAGATGGGCATGGGTGATCTAGGGTTTGAGTTTGTTGGGTGGAGGGACTGGTGGTTATGGCAGAGGTGTTGTTCAAGTTTTTCGGTGGCATCTAGTGGTGACGATAAACGGAGGTGGGTTTGAGATGGTGGTGTTTGTTTGTTTGTTCAGATTAAGGTGGTGGTCGGGTGGTTGTATCAATTAACAATCATTTAACATTTATTTATTATAATTATTAAAATAATTGATTCGTAATATTCTGTAGAAGATGTTTGGTTATACAATTTGGAATCTTTGGAATGTGACTTACTGTGGATGTGTGCACGTGTAAATGGGTTATGTATAATGTGAGAAAATACTGTCAACTAAGAAGCCTCGTGACTACCACATCATTTTTCCACCCTCTAATATAAATGGAGTTAAACAGTGGGTCAACATTATATATTCTAATATACTTTAGGGTTAACCTTCCAACTTTTGAAAGATTGGGTCTAAAATTTCAAATGACCCCAAACTTTGGGGTTAATATTGCATTTTCCCTAAGAAATTATTTAAATTTCAAAGGGGTAGAAAAGATATTTTATGAATGTCAATAAGCACATTAATAACTTCATTAGGTAATTCACATCAAAATAATTAAGCCAACAAAGGGAAATGGAATTTAAAAATGTTTCGAAGATTTTTTTATCTCAAATTCAAAAAGAAAGAAAGAGCAGAAGAGTAGGAAAATTAACAATTAAAAGAAAGTACCTGGTGTGTATGGATTGAATCTATTTTTCAATCCCAAAGAACTCGAAAAAAAGAATTCAGATTTTACAATACAAAAAGAAATATGAAAGATTTAGTTACATTCCAGACTAAAATTAGGGATACAAAAATACTTGAAAACAATAAAAGCCCTGAAGATAGTGATAAATCTATAAATTACCATATTTTGAAATCAAATAAACCTAACCCGTGTGTGGAGTAATATTTGGAGAAATGCCTTCTACTGATGTGGATGCTCTTGTGGAAAGAAAGGAGTGTGCATGAGAGGGGAAAGAGTTAAAGAACATGACCATGCAAATATAGAGGATTATAACTAAAATATACATCTACATTTAAAATTAACACATAACACAAAGGAGTAAAGTACCTTGTAAATGTTGTGGAAAATGGGGAGATAATATTTGAGGGATATAAATGGAAGGGGTGAGAAAGATAGGGACCTAGAGGGTGAGAGTGGCCATCATAAATGATATAAATGTAAGGAAGAGGAAAGGGTAATCTTAAAAAAGAGAAAGAATGGATCATTACCGAAATCTCTACGGGCATTTGGGGTTCGTCTTAGTTACAGAACTATGTTTAAGCCAAGTGGCGAAGCTAAGATTATAGACACCACTTTCAAATATATATATATATATATATATATTAGATTTGTTAAATGATTGGCGAACAGAATCCTTAGATGTTCTAAACTCGTGAATCGCCCATAATAGTTGGGGGATTGCAAATGTGTGTGAAATAAAGACGGATAACGAATCTTATAAGAAATTAAAAATTAAAAGGGAAACACGGAAAGAAAAGAGAAAAATATTATGTACCACTGAAATATGGGATGAGGCTAAGGACCACACTCAACCCTCGATATAGGCCAATTAGGTCGTCGCCTGGCCCCCCTAATAGTCGGGGTTTGGGCTGTGTTTCGGCCGGATCGGATCGGAAAATGCCTATTCGAAAAAGATTCTGATTTTTTCGGAAATAAAATAACTATTCCGATTTCCGATCCGATTTTTTCGGAAAATTAAAAAAAAATTCGAATTCGAAAAAATCGGAAAATCGGCAAAAATCGGAAAAATCGGAAATTCACAAAATATATTAAAAATCCAGAAATTTCGAAAATTCCAAAATTTCAAAAAAATAAATTATGGATTTTCGATTACTCGAAATTCTCATTTTAAAGAAACAATGAAAATGGCTTAACCCAACATGTAAACACATGAGGATTTGGCTCATTTTTCATTTGTGTAGAAGTTAGGAAGATACTCTCCTTTTATAGAGCATATTTTGGAGCCCTCTCCCTCTCCCAACCGATGTGGGATATGGGAAACTTTGGAAAAATTGGAAAAGAAATCGGAAAAATCGGAAATCGGAAAATAATTCCAAAAAAATCGAAAATAATTCGGAAAAATCGAATCGGCATAGTTTCGGAAAAATCGGATAGGAAAAATCGGAAAATCGGAAATTCAGAATTATTTCCGATTTTCGATCCGATTTTTTTTCAGAAAAATCGGAAATCGGAAATTCGGAAATCGGCAAACTAAAATTTCATTCCAAATTCGGAAAAAATCGGATCGGAAATCGGAAAAATTGAAAAGTTTGGAAAAAAAACACAGCCCTAGTCAGGGTCCTCGAATTTCCAAATAAAAATAGGAATAAAAAATATATGTAAAACAATATTTAGGCGAAAAAAGAAAATTATTTTAACCAATTAAAATGGGGCTAAAATAAATAAAATTTGGTCCACTTATAGAAAATCCCAACATATAAAAAACTACATCCATTTACAATCGGCAAAAAATGATTCTATTATAAAAACCCCCACAAAGAAAGCCCATAACAAAGGCTCCAACCCACAAAACGACATGAAACCTACGTAATCATAGCCTCACTCAATCTCCCTCTCACTTTGTCTTTAACTACTCTCTCATCTCCCTCCCTTTCTATATATTTCCCTCTCAAGCTCATCTTTCCGGCTCACTTTAATAATTTCTTGTATGATTAACTTATTTACTTTTAATTTATAGGTTGTTTTAATTGTTTATCACATAAACATCCTCAATATGTCTCCGTACATGAAAAATAGAAAAGGCAAAAACAAATTGAAGAAGAAACGCAAAGATTAGTGTAGTGCGGTCATTAAATATATTTTAATAAAGCTAAAAATCAGAAAATGAAGAATATGTACATGTAGAAGATTTAGTTGATATCCATGATAGTTAAAAACAACAAAATTCAGAAAATGAATATGAATATGAATATGAATATGAATATGAATATGTAGAAAATGAAAATAAAAATGTAAAAATTGAAAGGAGAATGATAATGAAGAACATTAAAAATTTTACTATACCAATTACAGCTGCCTCGGTCGAAAGAAGTTTTTCAAACTTAAAAATAATAAAATCATATATTCGTTATACCATGTCACAATAAATATTACATCAATTAGTTATGGCATAAATTGAAACTGATTTGTGAAAAAAATATTAAGTTTATTGACTTAATTGATAGTCTTGCATAAAAAAATGTGAAAAAACATATTTTTTAAATTTAAATAACTTTTTTATTAAATCTAGAGGGTACTCCCTTTGGTTGTTCGCCTAATGACCAAAAAATATCATGGTAGTCCCTTATACGGACTGGCTCTTCGAGATTACAGAATTGGTAGAGCTCATATATCGAAGTGTAAAAGTTGGAACTCGAAAAAGCGTAAAAACTAAAAATGTTCCCTTTTTAATTTATAGGCGAAGGGTTGTGAACTTAATAGAAGAAAAAATATGTCTTTCACTTTAAATTATTTGGTTTATCTACTCAATGGGGATGTTATCAGGTCTGGAATATGAGTGAAAATAAAATGAGTTATAATTTTCCAGAAAAACAAATAACAATTTGATGGAGCAGGGTTCCATTAAGATCAAACTTTAAAGAATTCCTTTAATAGAATAGATGGCCTAAAAATATGGTAACTAATGAGAAATAAATATAGTGCAACCACATAACATCAGAGTAGAGCGATATATTCTCATAAATTTTTTGTCTTATAATGAAAGTACCAACCAATATAATATGCAATTATTAAAGGGTCAATTATTAAATAGTCCCTACTATAAATATATATTTTTTAAAAAGGACACATATTTTTAGTTTAACCCATTTAGTCCCTCAAGCACTCAATATCCTCTTATTTTTAGAGGTCCGCGCCAGCGGCACTCCCTCTCCAAAATATGTGGCAAAGGACTTTTTGAGGCAAAATAAAAAAGTTTGGACTAAATGGGTATTAAAAATGTCCGAGCGACTATTTGGTATATGTCCCATTATTAAAAGATACCATGCATTGTGATGGACAATGATCATGCCACAATCAAAGATTTTATCAGATTATGATTATATCTCTCAATCCACGCCATATAACATAAGAATCGACTCATATTCCATAAGTGAGAAACCTCAAAGATAGAGAGTGAAAGAAACTTGTAATTATGCTCCTAATATCAAATTAAGTTTAAAACCCTTCACACGTACATATAGGCCATAAGCCTACACCACGTAAATTCCATTGCTTTGTGTGGGAATATCTGCTTCCATTTTTTAATAATTTTATATTTGTTATGACGGTTACTTAATCATATTTTGCGATTAGGATCAGGGATGGAGATACCTTATGTCTAGTGGGGGCTAAATCCCCCACAACATTTTTGTAAAACTAATACACATATAAGCATTTTCGAAAATATAAGAATAAAAAAATGTTTTAAAACTATTTTGGGGTATATGCATAAGTAACTAAAAATTTGAAGTAACTCTCTCTCTCTCTACATATATATATATATATATATATATATATATTGACGTTAAATTTGGGGTTAAATTACTAATGTTTGTTAGAGTTAATTTTAGTGTTATTGTTGGTTTAAATTTTAGGATAATTTCATAATTAACTTTAGGGATTTTTTTTTTAGCCGAGAAATATAATTTTATTAAATAACAAAGGAAAAACCTAAGAACTTACAATGCCAATCGAATGAATATGAAATAAGGCCCTTTATCATAGGGCCCATACAATAACAACTAATAAAATTTGAAATTAGGAATATTCAATCTATCCATTTTAAGAATAGCATTGAATTCCTTTGGAAGAGAATCAATCTGAAGAGAGAAAAATGAGAGATTAAGCTCACTGCCTCTTTTCTACAAAAAATTAGCTGCACTATTGGCCTCTATGTAGACATGAGAGAATGAACACTTCATAGAAGAAGCTATCAACAAAATTTGATCAACCATCCATTTAATTCTCCAAGGACAAGAGATTTTGTTTAGTAAAACTTCAATGAGAATCTTTGAATCTGATTCTACAAGCACCTCATAATCTTTAAAATCTTGCATATACTTGAGGCCCAATAATAAGGCTACAGCTTCAGCTTCCAAACTATACATCTCACCAAAATGCTCATGGAAACACTATATAATATGACCTTTATCATTTCTGAGAAGGCCACCTCCACCATTTAATCCAGGATTACCTAGAGAACTTCCGTCAATATTAATTTTTAAAAAGACTTTAGGAGGAATCATCCTTTGAATTAGTAAAGGATGAGTCCTTTTAACTTTGGCAGGACTGTTGGATATCTGAAGATCTTCTAACACCTGATTGATAATCTTAGAATGAGACATTTTCAAATTATCAAATTTAGTATTGTTCTTGTTTATCCAGATTTACCGACCAATGAGATTGGGAATGATGGTATAAGATTTCAAGTTGGCACAATCAGAAGCAATCCACCAAGAAATCAATCTTTGTCTTAAAGAGCCATGATTAGACAAAACCCCAAATTTCTTATCAAAGAACTCCCAAACCTTAATAGCAATATCTCCTGAAGAAAACAAGTGTTCTAAATATTCTTCTTTATAGGCACTGTGACAAAAACATTTCGAGGGGAGTAAAAAACCAAACTTCTTAAGTTTATCATCTATAGGAACCTAACCTATAAGAATCTTCCAATTAAAAATATAAATTTTAACTAGAATGCAAGAGTCCCAAACAAATTGACAAGACTTAACAGCAATAGCAGGTTGCCTAATGAGCTCCCAAACAAATATGACACTAAATTCTCTAGAGCTAAAAGCAGACAAAAAAAGAGCATCCTTCTGATTTCTTGATTTGTTGGAATTTAGAACCATATGAATAATATTCTCAGATAAGTTATTCTTCAGCTTAATGAAATCCCATTCCCCGTCTTGATTCCATAACTCTTTGATTGCACAAGAATTATCAGAATTCAAAAAATTACAAATTGGACCTTCAGCCATCTAACTATCTTTGTAGAAATTGATATTACCCTCTCCTAATCTCCAACCAAGGAACTCTTCAGTAACTTGTTGAATCTGACACATTCTGTCCCAAATAGTAGAGTTAGTTCTTAGCTTAGCTTCAATAGGATGAACCTTCTTACAATATCTTGCTTTCATGAACGCAGACCAAAGAGAGTTATCTTTTCTGAATTTCCACCATTGTTTGATAGCTAAAGCTTTGTTGATTTATTCTAACTTTCTAATCCCCAACACTCCCTCTTTAGAAGGTAATGAGAGCTTATCCCATTTACACCAATGTAGTTTCCTGATGACCTCATTAGACCCCCAAAAGAATCTAGCAAAAACAACTTCCATTTGCTTTAAAATAAACTTAGTTGGAGACATAGCAACCAAAGTATGGATAGGTATTGAGCATAACAAGTGTTTGATAAGGATCAACTTTCCTCCCATAGATAAGTCCTTAGACTTGCAGCCACTAAATTTACTTATGATCTTTAATACCAAGGGTTAAAAATAAGATCTTTTCTTTTTACCTGCATAAAGAGGACAACCCAAATAGATAATAGGGAACTTCTATATAGATATACCTGTAAAGGTTCTTGTAACAGCAGCTGATTGAGAGGAGATTTTGTTAGAGATAAAGATTTGACTTTTGTTCTTATTGATCTGCTTCCCTGTAACCCTTTCATAGTCATTCAGCAATCCCATAATCAGATTAAGATCCTTCTTAGCTCCAGAGGAAAACATAATAGTATCATCATCACAGGCAAGATGGTTGAATCTAGGACAACCCAAAGGAAGTTTGAAACCAATCATTTTTTGAAGAACTTTATTAATATTTCTAGAGAATGCCTCAGCCATTAAGATAAAAAGGCTTGGAGATAATGGATCTCCTTGTCAAAGCCCTCTATGAGATTTGAAAAAACCATATGCTTGTCCATTAACAACCACTGAGAACCAGCAATTAGAAATATTCCTCCATATCAAATCTATCCAATGCTTTGAGAAACTAAATCATCTCAAAAGATGAATAAGAAAAATCCAAGATACCTTATCATAAGCTTTAGCCAGATAACATTGCCTCCAAAATTCTTTTGATTGATCATGGACACCATTTCTTGAGCCAACATAGCATTCTCTAGCATATCTCTCCCTTGTATGAATCCACTCTGATTGGATGAAATAATAGTAGGAAGGACCACTCCTAACCTATTATCCAAAAGCTTGGAAATAACTTTATTAATGAAGTTAACCAAACTTATAGGTCTAAAGTCAGAGAAACTTTTGGGAGAATCTGATTTAGGAATTAAAGCAATAAGAGAAGAGGACATCCCTTTAGGCATATCCATCCCCAAAAAATAACCTTGAATAGCTTGGACCACATCAAACTCCACAATATCCCAACATTTTTGAAAAAATAAACCATCAAATCCATCAGGACCAGGGTTATTATTACAATCTATCTTCTAAACCACTGTTTTAATTTCTTCCCTATCAGGAATAGAGGACAGTCTCACATTAACTTCATGAGATATATATCTGTCTATAACCTCTAAGGAGCTTTCATCTTCCTATATAATGGACCCAATGTCCTTGGGATAATTAATATTTGAAGAGCTCCACAGCAGCAGTTTGCACCTCATCATCTCCTTTTCTTAAAATCCCTTGACTATCGAGAATTTCAGAAATGGATAATCTATTCCTTTTGACTCTAACAACTTTATAGAAAAATGATGAATTTTCATCTCCTTCTTGAAGCTGTTTTTCATGAGCTTTTTCCCTCCAGAATTGATCCTCAATGGACAATGATTGATTACATTTAGCCTGAGTAATGGATAATTTTTCTCTATTTTCTTCACCGGGGTCCTTATCAAATTTCATTTCCTGAACAAGTAGGTCATCTTCTGCAAGTCTAGCCTGCTGAAAAATATCCCCGTAATTTTGTCTACTCCATCCTGAGAGAGTTTTTCTAAGAGCTTTGAGTTTGAGAGAGATAGAAAGTAAAGGATTCCTATGAGAAACTGATTGCCAAATGTCAGACACCAATTACTGGAAATTAGGATGAGTGCACCAAAAATGAAGAAATTTAAATGGCCTAGGTTTGAGAACCAAGGTATTATGAAATGTAAGGATAAGAGGACAATGATCAGAATAACTCATGTTAAGATGTTTCACTTGCCAATTCCCCAAATTTGATGCTGCAACATTACCAAGAATTCTATTCAATATACACCAGATTCTGTTCACACCTTCCCTTTTCTTAAAACTTGTGAAATTAGAGCCAATAAATCCCAAGTCATCCACCTCATTAATTTCCAAAGCTTTTAAAAACTCCTAATAATAACTCATGTCTATAAGATTCCCCCTATGAGCTACTAGCCACCACATTAAAATCTCCTCCAACTAACCAAGGTTGGTCAGTATAAGATTGAGAAAGGAATTGCCACAAATCCCTTCTTTCCACTTCTATGTTTTTAGCATACACAAAAAAAAAAAAAAAAACTTATTCTCCACTTGAAAAGAAATATTTAAACACTGCTCCATAAAAGATACAGAATTGCAAATGATACCTTCTTGAACAAAACACCAAATTTTGCAATTTGAATTAGCAAAAGCCATGTGATATCCTAACTTGACTTTGAAAGATTCTAGCTTATCTACTTCTTGCTTAGGTTCTAAAATGACCAAATAGAATATGATGAATTCTATTCAGCCTTTTAAACCTCTTTATAGCTCCTTTCTTAGAAATACCTCTAATGTTCCAAATGATTGTGCTAATCATTGAAACTTAAGAGAAGAAATAATTTTTAGTACCAGACCTCAACAGTCTAGTAACTTGAGAATGAGTATCTTTTGGAGGTTAATGTTTAAAAGGATTTTTATGAACTTTTAACCCTTGTTTGGTTCCTCCCTTAAAGATTGGATAAACTATTTTGGCCAGTAGAACATCTGTACCATTATTGTGACCTTTAATCCTACCATCAGCGTTGCTTTTCTGTTTAGGAAAGTTGCTATCACTTCCTTCAGCTGATTGCGAATTGGTGGAGTCTTTGCTTCTGGTTTTGGGAGTAAAAGGGTAAATTACTTCTCCTTCTTCTATTTGATTATCTTTTCCTTGATTAATAAGAAGATCCTTACATGTTTCTCCTGGAATGCTTAGAGAGTTGGTTTTCTTGAAAAACTTGGTAATCTTGAGTTCATGGAATCCTATTGAGACTAACTTTCTTCATTTCTTAAAACTTCTTCATTTTTCTGTTCCAAATTTGTACCTTTAATTGGAACTTCCTTCTTTTTAAAAGCTTAGATAACCCATTGTTTGTTGGTCTCTTTTGGAATCTCCTCCTTTTTGTGAATCTTGATAACATTTCCTCTAAGCTCCTTCTTGTTAAATTCTTCTTTGTATAAGCACTCTTCTTATACATGGACACTTCTTTCATAATTTAAATAGTATTTAGGGATCTCTTCATAACCAAAATATTGCCAAAACCCCTTCTTAGTGTCCTTATTTGCTGTAAGGACGTAAATTTCCAATTGAGTCCTTTGTAGTTTTGGCTCAATTCAGAACAAAAACGTTTGATTCATAGGATAAAGTATATTAATCATCTTTCAAGCCTATGACATTTTTATTGAAGACGTAGCGGCCAAGTGCATAAAGCTTCATCAAAATGCTGTGGTTTATGTGCCTCGTTTCAACGTCATCAACAGTGGTTTCATGCTCCTAAGGTATGAATGCATTACATATATATATAGGAGTTTGGAACAGTTTATATTGGGTGATAGGTTTTCAAAACTGCGTTTTGTTTTCAGAATGTTTTCTATTAAAACTTATATATAAAGTATATAAAAGTTTCTGGGCTTAAAAAGAATTTTTGAACTTTCTGTGAGTTCGTTCGAACCACAAGTCGTTCGAACGAGATTGCCAATGACTTCCCATTATGGCATACTGGAACTTCGTTCGAAATGTCGTTCGAACGATATTGTCATTCTAACGAGGTTTCCAATGAGTTTCTAACGAGGTCATACTGGAACTTCGTTAGAAGACTCGTTCGAACGAAATGTCGTTCGAACGAGACGCCAGGCGGGAACAGTTTTTGGCAGTTTTAAGTAGTTTTTCTCCCACTTCCCCACTTGTTTCTTAACCAACTTTTCACAGCATAACTATGTACGGGAATCACTTTTGATATCCATCTTTTTCATATCCTACTAACTCCTAGAGAGTGTTTTGTGAGTAAAATCAAAGAGGGAAAAAGATCATGTTTCGAGTGAGTTTTTATCAAAGAGAAAAATATACACCACTCTAGTTTACACCAAAATTAGTTTCTTTCAAGTTCCCATATTCATATATCTTGCTTGAAGTTCGGCACCGGGTTCATCTCTTACGTTCAAAGAGAAGTTTTTGGGTTTGCTTCTACATCCATCAAAAAAAGAAGAAGCTGTTTGTTGCAGCATTTCTCACTTGGAGAAAGGCTCCTTGTTCGGGTGACGGTGACCATACAAAGTTCGATCGGTGGACTCCGAGACCGCGGTGGAGCTCCGTGGTTATCCGTTAGGAAGAGGTGTCTACAATAAAAAGTGTCGAGGCTTGAGAGGGATCGAGTCGTGTGATGTAAGTCTTTTGTCTTGTAATTGTAAATTCCGTACTTAGTGGATTTGAGGCTAGGGTCGTCCGAGGTTGCTTCCCGTCTTGGATTTTTCCTCGTACATCGCGGCGTAGTGGTTTCATTGTTTATTTTATCTTGGTATACTCACCTAGAACGCATGCTTAAGTAATAAGATAAAATTTATTTAATTGAATCACTACATGTTTAATTTGGTGTTTAATAAATATTGGATAATGTTTAGTTAATTAATTCAAGTCATTTATTTAATTATTAAAATTGGTTTGGCCTAATTTGGAAATACTGACAAATATGACTTAGGCAAAATTCTAGGACTTGAATTAATTTGTTTAAGTGAAATTAATATTTGTGTGTGTTTAATTAATTTTCACTTGGGTTTAATTTTAATTTGAAATCGAAATTAAAATTTATTATTCGTTTGTTTTGTTGAACCATCACACATCTTTACGCTTCCGCATATCTATTTCAACAAGGAAATTGATTTTAAGTATAAGGATTTTAAATTCGGGGACTTTGGGGCGACTTCATTTTCAATCCAAATCATATTAGGTAAGGTCTTTTTTAAATCAACTTCGACGCAAACCCTATCCAAGCTAGGTCTTCCAAACGACGATGTTGCTAAATCCATTTTAAGAGGTAGTCCAGCTGCTGAACATATGGAGAACAAGCTTTATTTATTGTAAAAATGGATGGGAAGAAGAGGCAAACTAACCCAAATAGGAGTTATCGAAGATTCAGCAGCGGGGTGAAAATCATTTGTCCATTTGAAAACTCTCATAGGAAATCTTTGAACATGCCATGTTGAACAGAGCCAAACTCTTTGGAAATTTTCTTCAAGAAATATTCTAATCAACACACGTTTTTTATCAATCAAACAAATATTGAAAGCAACTTTTAAACCCATAGTCGTAAACATTTTCCTTATTTCTTCAATTGGGGTCTTCCATGCGTGAATTTGTCAATAAGAGAAAATTTAAAAGGTTCAGATAATTTATCAAGATAATAATTTTCAAGAAACAATGTTGGTTCACCTTTGAAAAGTCTTATCTCATGCAACATAGGTTTTGCATTGGAAACTTTGCCAACCACTTCTGCAAAGGATTAGGAAATAGGGGGAATATGGTTTGAGGATTGCATAGGAAGTGAGGAACTAATTTTGGAAGAATCGTGAGGGTTTGTTGCCACCTCCAGGCTGGAAGTGGAAGGAATCGCCGTCATGCACTCTTAGCGTTCAAGGAATAATACGAATTCTTATTTAAAACTTTAGGGATATTGTTAGTTCAATGTATGTTTTGTTTTTCTCTCTCTCTATTTATATTGATGTTAAGATTAACTTTAGGGATTATTGGTTTAAAATACAAATTAATTTTTTTTATTTATGATTCTTTTTTTTAGGATTTAAAATATTTATTCAGTCAATTTTTATTTATCTTTCCATTAGATCAAATAAATATTCAAGTAATTATTTAGTAAATACTCAAAAATAGCCTAAAAAAATTTGGCTTCGGGGTTCCAGCCCCCGAACCCCTAGAAATCACCATAAATTAGCCCTCACTCATGGTGAATCGTGGCTACGTTCCTGATCATGATGGTGCATTTTCAGTCTTTTAAAAGTGGGAACTAACGATTCGCTAGCCACACAGTCTATTACGTTTCACGTTTTGAATTCATTTAATATTTTATGTGTTAAGATATAGACAACTGGTTTGACAAAACATTAAGATACTGGTATTACAAGCCTTGTCTTAATTTATTATTTGGTTTTATTATATGACTTGTCACCACCATAAAAAAGTTAATATGCATTTCTCTCATATTAAATGTGAAGGTTTCTAATGATTCAAATAATTTATGTTGTATTGAATTAAAGAATGGATAATAATTATCTAAAATAACTTATTTATAAGGCATTAAATTTGTTTTGAGATTTAAAGGTTATTAATGAAATATTTTGATGATAGATGATTCTTATGTTATTAATTAAATGTGTACATAAATAAATAATTAAAAATGCAAAGGAGGTGGATAAGGGTTGCAAGAAAAAATGAGTCAATATGTTTAAGCTTATGGCCATCCCGATCGCGGTAGCTCTCGCGGGTTGCGTTGCTCGCGAGGTTGTACAATGGACATAATAATCCATCATAAGAAATGAGCCAACCTATTTTGCTCATAACATACAAAAGAAGGAGCCATAAAACACAATCGGTGACGCAAAACCAAATGAAATATGGGTGATTATGTTACGGAGTGAGAAGGTGTTAGGAACCCACTCCATTATTTCAGTCTCTTATGGGATCTACAATATGTTTTCCTTCTCCTTGATAAGTGAATATGTGTGTGTATGTATTTGTGTGTGTGATAAACGTGTTGTGTGTAAGATGGCCATAAGTGGAGTAAAGATGAATATATACATGGATGTGGATATGAAGAGGAGAGTCAATACATCCATACCATGGGAAAGATGGGTATGAATCCTCCTGAGGAGACAAAAATGTGAGCAAAATTCCAAAATCTAACATCACTTTAGAAGGAGTGAGTACACATAAACATGACCGCTAGTGTAGACAACACATTCTAGGACCCTCTAAGTCTCTCCTTAAGTCCCTAGCACATCCCTATTTCACTACAAATCCTAAGTCATACTCCGAGTACTAATCTAGAGACCATCGGGATCTCCTGGGCCCCGCTTGACTCCAATTAACTCTATCATCAGAGTGAAAGCATAATAAATCTTTAAAGGGCTCTAAATACACTTTGGAACGATCCATCCCATGCACGAATCGACATAACGGGTCAGATGAATTGACCATTTTATTATCGAAACCCGATCAGTAGGCCACCGGGCACTCTCGGGCTTTCGATTTGATCCTAACCAACTTCATCGTCATAGTAAAATCTCAATGAATCTTTAAAAAGGGCACTAAAAACCCTTTCCAACCATCCACCCCATGCGCGAAATGACATAACGGTTCGAACGAACGATCCGTTTTTACCAAAAATTGATCTGGAGGCCACCAGACGCTCTCGGGCTCCATTTGACCAAAATCAACTCTTTAGCTCGAATGAGACTAGATGAATCTTTTAAGATAACTGAATATCCTTTCCAATGGTCCACCATGTGCGCGAATCAACTTTACAGAATAGACGAACACCCCGTTTCACCCGAAAAGGGCATTGAGTGCTTTCGGACCCCGATTGACCAAAGTCAACTCTCCAACTGAGCGAAGATCTTTTGAACGTAAAAGGGCATCACATAACCTTTCCAAAGGTCCACCCCATGTGCTATTTTTACTTACAATTTGAAAGAACGATCCATTACCCTCCAATGATCGCCTGCCTAAAATATCGACGGGCGTTTCTGAGCCTCGTTTGACCAAAAGTCAATTTCTAAGCTCGAGAGAGAACCAAAGGACTCTTAAAGGACTCTGAATTAAATTTCTAATGATGTACCCCGTGCATGATTTGGATTTATGAATTGCATTCTACGATCGTTTATCCAAAAAAATTTACACGAGATTACCGATTGACAAGTCCATTTCCCTGCCAATTGGCAGTGTGTATAGGATCACTTGTCGATTGAAAGGGATAGGAATATTTCAATCGACAGTACCCCTACCCTATATAAGGAGGGCATGAGCTTACATCCAAGTCACACCTCACATCCATCCATATCTGTTATCTCAGCAACATTCTTCTGCAATCAACGAAGTTCCCTTGTGTGAAATTTCTTTCCTTCTTTCATTCCCATCATTTTCATGCCTAATTTATCAAAAATCTCTTTCTCTCATCCAACATTCATCTCAAATTGAAAGTAAGCTCATTAAGGATCAATATCAAGCCTCAAGTCTCCAAAGAATGTTGACGACTCCATCTCTTTACATCACCCCACATCAACTATGGCCGAAACACTCTTAGAAAAGGGCGTGAGACCTTCTCCCCCTCTCCGACTGTGCGCGCACGAGCGTAGGACCCTAGACGGGAGGAAAAATCCAAGGAGGGATGGTCACAGTGGCGACTCCGCTGGGGACTTACATAAGAGGGCTAGACTCTGTTTGCATGGGTGTTATCTTTTTGTACTTGTGTAAGTATGCACCTACCTGTATGTTCCATTTTTTCTTCTCTATTATTTCTTGTATATATCTACCTCATGATTATATCACTCCTCACTCACACACTTGTAGATACTCTCCATGTACACTTCACTATTTACATGTAGGATCATTTATATCCACATGTTGCACACACCACTTAGAATATCCATGCTTAGGTGTCACTAGCACACACCTCCACTTATTACACTTGTATATATCCATGCTCACTCACACTTATCACACACCACTTGTATATGATCCATGCTTAAGTTCACTACCACACACTCACTTATAGATATTCACACATCACTCACTCTCACATATCCATGCTTAGTATAATCTCCATGCTAGACTTACTTTCATAATACTTATACACTCTCCCTTATTAGTATAGTTCTCATCATGCCAAATATAAATACTCTCTCCATAATATACAAGTCAAGAATCATGCATTTTGCACACTAGCATGGATATTTTCAAAAATTTTGTCCCGGACTGGGGGTCACTTTTTGATGGGCGCTGGTCCGGCAGGTCACAGTTAGACTAAGCAATATGACTCTCACCTTCCATTGGACAAGTACCTTCGACATATATCGAACGGTTCCCCCCCCATTGTATCGCTTAACCGAAGTCATGACGGGAGGTACATAGCAGGGATATCATTCACGTACGTCGAGTATATCGACTTCACTCCCACACGTACTGTCCCCATGAGGTATATAGTGAGGCAATTCATGTAAACTCAGGTATATCAAATGGCTTGTCCACACGTGCCGATTATTCTCATAAGAAAGATGTGTATCGTGGAAGTCGTGCAAAAAGGCGGGGGGGGGGGGGGGGGGGGGAACCTTTTCATTAACCCAACAACTGCATACCCTCATATAGGAATCAAGCCTAGGGCACTCATATTTAGTTTTTCGGTTAATACTCGAAACTCTGTCGAAATGACGAGTTGACACACCGCCTAAATTTTTGCTCGATTTCATCTTTTTTCAAAATGGGACCCTGTCCATGAGCCTAGCAATAAATCAAACCGTGATTTGCCTAATTTTTCCCAGGCTAAGGTCCCGTCCAGCATTTATTTTGCATTTAGGTAAACCTAACACAAGTGAAAACATAAACATAATAATAATCATGTTGAGACACTTTTCTCGTTTTTTCCTCCTTCCTCACTAAAAGTGTCAAAAACATTTTTTTCCTTTTTTCAAAATACCAAAAACATTTTGTCTCTCCTTTTATCAAAATACCAAAAACATTTTTTCTTCGTCCTTCCAAAAATCCAAAACATTTTCCTTTTTTCCCATAAAAATATTCTTCCTTTTCTCTTTCAAAAATAAATTCGAATCATTTTCCTTCTCAGGTCGATCGCATACCTGACCCTTGGCCTGGCTCCCTATTGTCTTTGGTCTTCTGTTGAACTGCCCCAAAGCCCCGTCAGTTTTCTCGCTACTTCATCCGAGTCCAAAATCCATCTTCACCTGCTTTCTATGGAGAACGCATACCAAGTGCTGAATATGCAACCTAATTTGATGACAGTTCGAGTCCAACTTTTTTCCAAGATTGATAACCTTCAAACCGAGGTTCATGAGACACAACAAAATTGGGTCCCTATTCCCAAAGATCCCAAGGTCCTCTTCCCCCGCGCTATGGGTCCGTCCGCACCTGCCTATTTGGGTCCCGAAAGAGTATCAGTACGCTCCATGAGTCCCTCCTGCCAATGGGTCACCGCCAGCTCAGCTCCATATGCCTAATCTTGCCCAGTCAGGGGTTAATTTGCTAGTTACCATCGATCCAAATGAGTAAGAGTTGAACAATGTCAAGGAGGACCCTAAGCTGTTGACCAAGAAGTTTTCCCAAGTCGGAATCTCCGAGAACTACATGGATTACAACCATATGTCTCCTAAACCTAAAGCGAGGTTGCCAGAAAAATTTAAGATGCCCAACATTAGGAAGTTTAGGAGCAGAGGTCCATAATAGATCATCTCTAAAATTACCACCGAGTCATGACTCTCCTCAGTGCCTCTGAGGAAATAATGGCCTAGATGTTCCAACAAACATTGAAGGACATCGCTCTTCACTGTTTTTTATCCCTCAAGGAATCCAAAATTCTCAGTTGAGAGGATATTGACTGTGAATTCATGTCGCATTATAAGTACGACGATGAATTGGAAGTTACACTCCGTGATTTAAAACTTTTCAAGCAGAATCCTGGGAAAACTTTCAGTAATTTCATAGAAAGGTGGGGGAGAGAAAGAGGCCACCATGACCAACTGGACTTCCGAAGAGGAGCAAGTCAGTATTGTGAAGAAAAACTTCTTACCCCATTTTCGAGAGACGATGGGAGGACAATATTACCCCCATTTTTTAGCCCTCCGAGAAGTAAGAGTGGAGATTGAAGAAAGTCATACTAGGAAAAAAGTTGAGACAAAGAATGTATCCGTACTGTTCACTCCATGAATGTATGAGAAGCCTGTCAATACCATAGTTTCAACCATCAATAACATCTCTCAACCTGCCAGTTCATGGGCACTAGAAATCTACCCTAATTCCGCCAGAAAAGAATACACCAAGCTTCATGCTCCCTTTTCCAAAGTCTACCAAGCCCTTTTGAGCTGAAATCTCATCAAGCTGTTAGATCCTCGTCTATTGCCAAGTCCACTTCCCAAAAAGTTCAAACTTGATGCCCATTGTGATTTTCGTCAAAATGCCAACCATATCACTGATCAGTGCATCCATCTCCGAAATATAATTCAAGGTGTGATTGACCGGGGTGTCATCCCCCCACCAGCCAATCCTAAACCAAACACGACTTATAATCCACTCCCAAAATATGCAAATACTATCTTCTTGGAAAATGACCCAGAATTTGACTCTTCTACCCAGATTCTACCCAGTAAATAGCCCATCATACCCTTATAGTCACCTAAACCCCTCAAAATTTGCCCATATTTTCTCCTACACCCTACTTGTTTTTTCGATCAGGCCATGTCGCTTCTTACAAGAGCGTGCATTGTCGTTCGTACTCATTTTGGGGAAAATATATAAAATTGCTAACGGTACTGAACCAGCTCCTAGAGTTCGGGATGAAATTTCCCTCTGAAATGACCATTGACTGCCAAAAGTTTAGTACACGATTCATGGGAGCTAAAATGTGGGTTCGCAAGTCAGATGATTGGGTAGTCCCCACCGATGAAGTCAATTTGATGACGTCGTTCAGATTATGGCAGACTTATTCCGACAGACTGATAAAATTTACAGCATGTTAGAACTACTTGATGCTTTGGAACTACAAGGGCAACTCATCCCTTCACTTCTACATCTCCCCATTGAGTGGGAGGATCTATACGAAAAGGCCGTTGCAGTTGTAAAATGCATTAACTTCTCATAGAAGGATAACATCGTTGCCACTAGATGGGGGACGAATTTGATAGTTGAGATGAAGAGCACAACTAATAAAAGACAAGCCCAGTGATCAGTGTATAAGGCATGATATCATTTGAAGATCTGCTAGGGGAGATCAACAAAGTGGCCGAATAGCCCAAAATGGATAAAGAGACAAGGTTTCTATTTTTCCCCTCTTCTGTGAATCATATGACAAGATATGGATGGCACTACCAGTGTCTGAACCCTCAGTCGGCAACGACGGATAAAGGAAAAAGTGTTGTCGAGAAACTCCCCATGCCGAAAATGACCATCGAGGAGAGTAAGATCCTCGACGAGCTGAAGAAAAGTCAAGCTAACGCCAGCTTATGGGGACTTCTTATGTCTTCCCAACTGCACCGAAATGCCTTGATTAAATTGATTATCGTGCCCACAGTACCTCCTTCCACGACTACAGAAGAAGCTGTGAACTTGGTCGAGTCCTTAACCTCTACTAGAATTCACTCCTTCTCTGACGAAGAAATCATTAAGTTTTGTCCCAATCATGACTATGATCTCAATATCTCTATCGAGGTAATAGGGAAGAGAGTCTCGCTTTCTCTAATTGATAACGAATCAGTATTTAATGTTTGCCCGTTAAGAACCCTTAAGTGCCTGGGATTAAAAGTAAGCAATCTTTATCCAACTACCTTCGTAGTGCGTGCTTATGATAATACTCGTCGAGAGATGATGGGATCCATAAACCTTGCAATAGGGTCTGGCCCTATAAATCCCATTCCAAGTCATCGACATATCGGCTTATTGCAACCTATTGCTTGGCCGACCATGGTTTCACAACATCAATGGGGTATCCTCATCTCTTCATAAAAAATCAAAGTTCTTTGCTAAGGGGCAGGTCATCACCATCTTGGGAGACGATGATAATACCGAGAATGCAAGCGATACTAGAGATATAACATGGGGAAAATGATATGCTTATGTCTGGTTTTCAAGTCGAACCACTTCCACTCCCAGTAGGATATAACTTCAAAGATAAAGTTTTTCTAGAATACAACCCTCACGGTAATGTCAGTGTGATATAAATATTCAAGAATATGTAATTTATACCCGGACTGGGGCTAGGACGATAACAACAGGGAATACTGGGACCCAGAGTGCTTAAGAAATACTTTCCTCCATGTAGCCTGGGTTATTAGCCAATATTAGAGGAACTCAGAATGCTCCACCAAACTCGATTGAAGAGAAGGCTAGAAAGTACCAAAACTATTTCGAGTGATTCCTTGAATGGGAGATTTGTCAAACAGGGTGAGAAGTTTCCCTTTTATGGATTTCTCGTACCATGGTATGGTCATGTGGATAAGAAGATGGAGCTAGGGATGAAGATCTTCTTCCAAGACAATTGCTAATGGGGCAAAGACTCCCAGCATCATGTGTAACCACTCATTGAGAATAATTCAGTTGTTATCGAGGTTTTCGAAGGAAGTGACTCAGAGGAGTCATTAAATTTCTAGACATTAGGGATAACACTCTGTATGATCCACTCAGATGCTACATTATCAGATCCATCCATCCTTATTAAGACTGCTGATGCACCCCTCCTCAACTGGAATGTTATACCAATACCACTTGTTGAAATGTAACCCAAACCAAATTGTTATCCTATTTCTTCTTCTTTTGTTATTCCTCCTTGTTCTGATTATAATGTAATTGAGACCTCCTTTGATGAGGTTCTCAATATTATTTTTCCCGAGAATGAAAAAAATGAATATTTTGAATATCTTGTTGTGCCTTACATTAATTATCTTGATTCTAATCAAACCCTTGATAATGATGATTTTGTAAATGACCAATTCTTAACTAACCTTAATAAGGTTAATAACAAACAAAATAATCACGTTCAAATTAATAAAGATGAAACTGTTGATATTAATATCGGTTATAGTAGCAACTGCGCGATATTAGGATATGTTAACGAACATGAGCGCGCTCAACTTGAAGAACTACTGAAGGAATTTGATGACATCTCCGCATGGTCCTATAACGACATGCCCGACATTTATCCTGAGATCGCTCAGTATGAGATTCTAACACTCCCCGAATGTCAACCGATCAGACAGAAACTGTAAAAATTCTGCACTGATGGTCACTCAAGGTTAAAGAAGAGGTGGTTAAACAGTTGAACATAAGAATCATCCGAGTGATCTAATGTCCCACATGGTTAGCCAACATCGTACCCGTGCCAAAATCAAGAGAATAGGTTCGTATGTGCATTGATTATCGAGATTTGAACCAGACCTCTTCAAAGGATGATTATCCGTTACCCAATATAGACATAGTTGTGGAAAACAGAGCCAGTCACTCTTTCAAGTCATTCATTGATGGTTTTCTCAGATACAGTCAGATCAAGATGCACCCTGATCATCAAGAAAAAATCGCATTCATCACCCCTTGGGGAACCTTCTGTTACACAGTTATGCTATTTGGTCTAAAAAACATAGGGTCTACCTACCAAAGGGCCACCAGAACCATCTTGCATGATCTGATACACAAAGAAGTTGAGGTCTACATGAACGATATGATTATAAAGTCTAGGAATCGATAAGGTCATGTTCTCGCTCTCCGAAAGTTCTTCAAACGATCGCGACGATAGTAGATGTGACTTAACCCACATAAATGTGTTTATGGCGTTATCAGAGGAAAGATTTTTGGATTCATGGTTAGAAAGAAGGGGATTAAAGCAGATCCTGCTAAACTGAAAGCCATACTCGAGATGCCACCACCCCGAATGGAGAAGGAAGTCTGGGAATTCTTGGGAAAATTATAGTATAGTAGTCGGTTCATCTCCCAGTTGACTTCTATTTGTGAATCCATCTTCAAACTCCTTCGAAAAAATTCCACCAAAGTCTGAAATAAAGATTGTCAGGAAGCCTTTGGCTGAATCAAGAAGTATCCAACCCGACCTCCAATACTAATGCCATCGCAGCCTGGTATCCCTCTACTACTATACTTGATCGTAACAGATATCGTAGTTAGGGCTCTGCTAGCCCAATACCTCAAAGAATCCCATAAGAAAAGGTCCATCTACTATGCCAGTTGAAAATTGGCCGGGTAGGAAGTCAATTATACTGCCTTGAAGAAGGAATATGTCGCCCTTGTTTGGGTCACTCAAAAATTATGACATTACAAGCTAACTTTTACCATTAGACTTGTGTCCCGAATGGATGCTATCAAATACCTGCTCGAGAAACCTGCCTTGTCTAGCCGAGTGGCCCAATGGTTAATGTTACTAGCCGAATTTGATATTGTGTATGTCACGCAGAAAGCCATAAAAGGGAGAGCTATCTCTGACTACCCTAAGGAAGAAGCTGACGTCTAGATCTCTTAATTCCCAGATGAAGACATCCTTTGCACCACTCAAGCAGACCTTCAGTGGCAAATGCTCTTTGACGGCATTACCAACAAGAAAGGACACGACATTGGGATAATCCTAATAGCCCCTGATGACTCTCACACTCCCACTACCATCAAATTATATTTTCCTTGCACTACCAATATGACCGAAGACCAGGCGTGTACCATTGGCCTCAAAGTCGCTCTCAAGAGAGGAATTTAATGCCTAGATGTCTACGGGAACTCTGCCCTCATTATCAGCCAGATCCTTAGAAGATGGAAAGTCAAGGAAAAAAATCTATTACCAGTTCATGCCCACCTAGAAGAGCAAGCCTCCCAGTTCCAAGATATCACCTTACACTGCTTGCCCTGAGCAAGGAACAACTTGGACGATGCCCTTGCTACCTTGGCCTCCATGGTCGACATGCCCGAGGGAATAACTATGGCCCCTTTCCTAGCCCAAAAATAATGTAAACCAACCCACTGTTACCACATTGAGCTCGTCACAGAAGAGGATCCTGATATGGCCGAGTGTTAGTGTTACGAAATTAAACGTCTCGTCAAGAACGGTGGGTACCCTCAGTATGCCAATAAGAAAGATCGAGCATCCCTCCACAAACTGGTTGCCCAATATATAGTCTGCGATAAAGCACTGTTCAAGAGAAACTTAGATGGAACCCCCTTACACTGCATCGCAGGGGCTGGCATTAAAGATATAATGCAGAAGATCCATAGCGGGGAATGCGGACCCCACATGAATGGACATATGCTCTCTAAGAAGATTATTCGACAGGGTTACTCTTGGACCACTATGGTTCAAGATTGCACCACCTATATCCACAGATGCCTTAAATGCCAATAATTTTCCAATCTCCAGCACTTTCCCCCAAGGTAATTATACAAAATGACCTCTCCCTGCCCGTTCTAAACATGGCGTATCGATATCATGGGGAAATTTACACCCAAAGTGTCCAATGGGCATGAGTTCATCCTGCTTACCATTGATTATTTCACCAAATGGGTCGAAGCCGAGTCATACGCAGTGATGAATGCCAAAATGATAGCCAAGTTCATCCGAAAGAACATTTGTGGATATGGGGTCCCGCACGAGTTAATGTCAGACAACATGTTACATTTCGAGGTTGAAATTATAGAATTATTCTACAAGTATGGGATTCAGAGGCACAAATCTTCTCCCTACTGACCACAAACCAACGGTGCAGTTGAAGCCGCTAATATGCTTTTGACTCATTTGAGTCTGGACTGTATAAGAGCTCATCTAGTTTAGAAATTGTGACAAAATAGTGTCCATCCTAGAAACCAAAGAGCTTCAGAGATTGGGTTGCTTCTTCTTCTATCCATCTTGTGATGATCATGAGACTATAGCCATCACTCACACACTTAGAATTTCATTCTTGCATTTCATATTGCACCACTAGGTGAATTAATGTTGTGAGTGTGTTTAAATCCCTCAATTTGATTTTTAATAATTTTTTGGGAATTTAAAACATATTTTAAACAAGGTTTTATTAATTAAAACTTGATTTAAAAGGTCTTGGGGTTAATGTATAAATATGGATTGTTGTGTTTATTGGCCTAAAGTTACTCTGGGTAGAAACCGAAAGCGCTAAAGACTTTAGGGTTGGCTTTGTAATTATTTTGGGACGCGCGTTTACATTCATCCTCAGGCCTACACCTGCTGTCCTCTGATTGGCCTAAATTGTGTTTCTTTACTGAGACAAACCATCGCGTGCTTCCAGCCCTTAGATCAACCCTTATCGATGGCCTGCATGTCTTTTGAGTGAATCCCCGTGTAAACCCTTTAGCCAATCGCATCCAGTTTAATCCACCGCCTGTTATGAGCCCTTAGATTGTAGTCAAAGGAGCTTGACTCAATCAGAGCCCTTGATTTTGAACGAAGCTCTGGAATCTTCTTCCCTTCCTATTTAAAGGCCTCTCATCTCAGCCTTCGAAAGCTTTTGCCATTTTGAAAAGTCTCAGAGAATATAGAGAGGAGAGAGGAGAGAGGAGAGAGAAGAGAGAAGTTAGAGAGAGAAACCAAACCCTAGTTAGAAACCCTAACTTCGTCAAAATACCTCTAAACCTAAACCACTAACCTCTCCATAAACACCATAACCAAATAAACACCATCTTTAGTGTTTCTTGAGTTATGAGAGTTCGAGTTGAGTGATTCTTGGTTTACTGAAATCCTTGTGTTCATAAATCTTATTTCCAACTTAGACATAGACTCAGATCTTGTTTCTCTTTCAATAGAAATCATAGATCTGAAGTTTTTCATGTCACAACACACTTAGTTGCATTTATTTCTCATCTTGAGAATTTCGTTGTTGATTGTTTTCTGATAAAACATTTTCTTACTTCAGAATCAACAATAGATGTTTTTCTATTTCTGTTTTTACAAAACCTAACCTGACCTAGTGGGATTCGCACTTGGAGGGTTCTCAATCCCCATAATATTTTCAAAAGTGATTGAGAAAGGTCTTGACCGATTTCTTAAGCAAGATCTCCGTGGAATCTGGGTTATTTTGAAAGGTCAAAAAGGTTCTTGGTTTTGTAAGAAAGAAAAATAACAAATACACTGCATATAGACTTTATATGTGATTTGTTAGGATCGTCTGTAACTAATAAGTGTGTGTGTGTGCATGCATGTGTTTTAGAACACCATTCACAAACATCTTCACACTACAAACACTCAAAGTGTTGGCTATAAGATTTGGTGAACATAAGTCGACGTAAAGTGCTGAAACAAAGAAGAGTTGACAAACTGAGACAACTACATCAACAAACAAGATCTGCAGAAAAGTTAAGGACGCCAGAGGGTACAATCCTGAACTTGTATAGATTTGTTTTTGTGTGCATGTTAGTTAAATAGGTTGTAACTCATATATTTGTTTTAGTGGTTGTTTTTGTTTTACTCCGTAGAGGGAGTCGTGGATGTTTCCTCAAGGTTGAGGTTTTACCACGTAAAAAATCCTGAGTATCAATATTTCTACATCTTCTCATCTCATTCTGATTGTGTGCTGAGTTTAAAACATTTTAAACTGTTTACTAAAACTTGTTATCAAATCTTGTCCATATCTCGCACATATTTTTTGTTAACACATCTTGTGTTCAAATCATTTTGATTTAAGTAAAGAGTTTCTTCAACAAACTTTCGGAGTTGCTTAAATAGTTTATTTTCATAAACGGCTTTGGCAACGCTATTTCAATTGGTATCAGAGCTTTTGGTGAACTTATTTCAAAAAGATCCTGAGTTTCTGAAACTGTTTTCTCAAAATCAATTATGGACGAGAAAAACGAAAGATATGGTAACTTGACCAGACCTCCAGTCTTTGATGGAACCAATTTTTCTTACTGGAAAGTAAGAATGATTGCTTTCATTCAAGGCACTCTGGGAGATGATGTCTGGGATATTATTGAAAATGGATACTCTTATCCAACTAAACCAGCCACTGATGGAAGCAATGAAAGGATTAAGAAAATATTGAGTGAGTTTACTCAAGAAGAGAAATAAGTTTCTCGCAATAATAACAAAGGCAAGAATGCTATATTTATGTCTATTAACGAACATGAGTTCAAGAGAATCTCATCCTGTACCACTTCCAAGGAAGCATGGGATACCTTGATTACTGCCCATGAAGGAGACTCTAGGGTAAAAGCTGCTAAGACTCAGATGTTAATCCAACAGTATAATACCTTAATCATGTCTGAATCTGAGTCTTTCGATGATTTCTATATGAACCTTACTGATATTGTCACTAAACTTCATGCCAATGGTATAACTCATGATAGACAAGAAATTGTCTCTAAAATTCTGAGATCATTACCACAGAAATTTGACAATAAAAGATATGCTATTGAGGAGATGTGTGATATAAATCTAACTCCTGAATTACTCAGTAGCAAATTAAGAACTGTGGAAATGGAATTAGAGTTTAAGAAACAATTGACCCACAGTAATAGGAAACATACCAATTCCAATCTTAGCTTTACTTCTAAGATGACCAAGCCTGAGTTAAACACCCCTAGTAATGATTCTGATGAGGACTATGACTTAGAAAGTCTAGATAATCAGATTGCCCTAATGACAAAACAATTTAAGAAAATTGTTAAATTTAGAAACAGTGTTGCAAACAGACAGGGCAAGTCAAATTATTCTACTCCTTCAAATCACAAACCTCATGACAAACAGAACAAGGACAACACAAGACCTCACAGAGA
Organism: Sambucus nigra; assembly: GCA_949130495.1. NCBI lineage: Eukaryota > Viridiplantae > Streptophyta > Magnoliopsida > Dipsacales > Adoxaceae > Sambucus > Sambucus nigra. Next base: position 577,133,400 of record OX422208.1, on the reverse strand, counting down.
CCTCAAGAAGACTGAATGCTATAGATGTGGTAAACTAGGACACATTGCTCAAGACTGAAGAGTTAATTTGAATGCCCAAAACAAACACTCTAGAGCCAACATCTGCAAAACCTGGGATGACTCAAGTGATTCTGAAAATGAGGAACCTGAGACATCTGATGGTTTTGATCCTTGTTTATCTTTCTTTGCCAAAATCATATATAATGATGATATGCCTGTGCTTGATATTGAGGATGAGCCTAGTAATTCTAGTTCTGTTATCTTGAATCATACCTTAACTGGTTTAGATGCTTTACTTACTGAGAATATTAATACTTCTTCTTCGGGGTGTGTGAGTCAAAGGGGAATCGATACTGCTGATGTCAATGGGTGTGTGAGTTTAAGAAATGAAACCTTAGGGGTCACTTCACACACTTCACTTAGTGACTCTGACAATGATGATCTCCCAGATATACACACTCTATATACTAAAACTCTAAAGAAAAGCACTAGACTAGAAAAGATTGTGAAAGATCTTACCAAAAAGCTAGAGGATCTAAGCCTAATGGTAAAACTGAATGCTGAAGAGTATACTACACAATGCATGTCTCATGACAGTGAAGTTAAAGTGTTTGATGAAAAACTGAAAACTTTAACTGAAGCTAATGAAATTCTGGAGAAAAAAATACAAAGGGACATTATTAGAATTGGAACAAACGAAAGAAAAGACAGCAACTGTTTTTAAAAAGTTTGCCAAATTTGAAAATAATTCAAACTGTTTTGATGGATTTGTTGCTGAATCTAAAACCAATTCTGATGATAGAACTGGAATAGGGTTTTGCCCCAATTTGAAGACACAAACAAAACATGTTGAACCTATAAAATTTGTGTCAGGAGGCAAAAGACCTATTGAAACATGTCCAGACTTTCATTCTCTAAAAATTAAGTTTGATCATCAAAACACTAACACTGAAGATGCAAGTTGCTCTAAGCATGAAAGTTTACCAAAGGGAAAATATGTCTGCCCCCCAATTAGGAAAAGTGAACCTGCCTTCAAATCTGTGCTACCTAGGAATAAAATTCAACCTCAAAATCTCTCTAAACTTTTGTTTAGAAACTTTCCTAAGGAAAACCCCATTCTGAGCAATCTTTATTGCTCCTATTGTGATATATACGGTCACTCTTTCGATAATTTCTATGCTAGGAGACTGATTAAGCCTATCTACAACACTCCTATGTATCATAACTTTAACTATTCTAGGAGGAGTCGTAACAATTATGTCCTACCCAGGCCACCAGACAAAAACTCTAACTATAGGAATAGAAAGACTAAACCTAAAAGGACATTTACTAGAAGGATTACCAGAAACTTTTCTAAATCAAATGCTCAGGAATTCAAATTTATTCAAAATCATGCGCAAAATGTTTTTCAACAAAAATCCAATGCTCGCAAATTTTATCAAATAAGAGCAAACAAGCGCAAACTAAAAACCAGAGCAATTTGGGTTAGAAAAGATGATCTAGCACCCCAGATGAAGTGTAACATTGTTGTTTCTGCTCTAAAAGCTGAACTTACAACTTCTGGTTGGTACTTGGATTCTGGATGTTCCAAGCATATGACAGGTGATGATACAAAACTTTTGGATAAAACTCACTTTGATGGTGGAAAAGTTGTTTTTGGTGATGGAGTATCATCCCAGATCATAGGCAAAGGAACTCTTAAAGAAAAAGGTCTTCCTGTTCTTGAAAATGTTCTCTTAGTTAAAGGTCTTAAGGATAATTTACTTAGCATTTAGCAATTTTGTGACTCAAACTATACTGTTACCTTTTCAAAGAACAATTGCAAGATTTTAAATGAAAAGGGAGAATGCTTAATTACAGGATTCAGGACCCTTGACAATTGTTATACTGTCATGTCTAGTTCTGAAATCTGTAATGTTGCCAGAATGGATGACAACGAGATATGGCATAACAGAATGGGTCACATTAATTACGAAAATTTGAGTAAATTGTCCTGTCAACAAATAGTTAGAGGAATACCAAAAATTAAACCTATTCATAACATTGTCTGTGGTCCCTGTCAAGAAGGAAAAATTGTTAAAGCACCTCATAAAAGGGTTAAAGATATCCTTACCTCTAATCCCTTAGAACTCATCCATATGGACCTAATGGGTCCTTCTCAAACTGTTAGTCTTTGTGGACACAGTTATATTCTAGTTATGGTTGATGACTTCACCAGATTCACTTGGGTAGCTTTCTTAAAACAAAAATCTGATACTTTTCAAACTTTTTTAAAGATTCTATTACGGATTGAGAATGAGAAAGACACTCAAGTGAATAGAATCCGAAGTGATAGAGGTGGTGAATTCAAAGACACTGGTATTGTAGAATATTGTGACTATAATGGTTACAAACATGAGTTCAGTGCTCCTAAGACCCCTCAACAAAATGGAATAGCTGAGAGAAAGAATCGAACTCTTCAAGAGATGGCACGTGTCATGCTCCATGCCAAGAACTTACCTAAGTATTTTTGGGTAGAATCTATTCGTACAGCTTTCCATCTTATTAATAGGGTCTATCTTAGAAAGAATTCGAAACAAACCTCTTATGAACTTTGGTACAATAAAAAGCCTAATCTTAAGTACCTTAGAACCTTTGGTAGTACCTGCTATGTTTGCAAAGATAGGGAACACTTATCTAAATTTGAGAGTAGAGGAGATAAAGCCATATTCTTAGGTTATTCACCTAACAGTAGAGCTTATCGCGTGTATAATCTTCGCACTAAGACCTTAATGGAATCCATAAATGTAATTGTTAGTGACACTACTGTAGAAAACAAGACTAGTGAATTAACTATAGAAGAAGAAGCGTCAAATATTTTAGAAAATGACTCTTCTGAAATAGATAATTCATTACCGATTGAGTCACCTGAAGTACCTAACTGGGTTTCTAAAGATCATCCCATAAACAACATAGTTGGTAACCCTAGTGAACCAGTACGTACAAGATCCCAACTTAGAAATTATGCTCTCTATGCATGCTTTGTTTCTTTCTTGGAACCAAAGAATGTAAATGAGGCATTGAATGACACTCACTGGATTTCTGCTATGCAGGATGAACTTTTACAATTTGTCATTCATGATGTTTGGTTTCTTGTTCCACGTCCTGATCACAAAAAGGTTATTGGTACTCGTTGGATTTTCAAAAATAAAACTGATGAAAATGGGATGATAATTAGAAATAAAGCTAGACTAGTTGCTCAAGGTTATTCCCAAATAGAAGGACTTGATTTTAATGAGACGTTTGCTCCTGTTACTCATTTAGAATCAGTTCGTCTGCTTCTTGCTATAGCTTGTCACATGCATTTTACATTATATCAAATGGATGTTAAATCTGCGTTCCTTAATGGAATACTTGCCGAGGAAACCTATGTAGAACAACCTAAAGGGTTCATTGACCCTAATTATCCTAATCATGTATTTCGGTTGAAAAAGGCTTTATATGGTCTTAAGCAAGCTCCTAGAGCTTGGTATGAGCGCCTGTCCAGTTTTCTGCTGGACAAAGGTTTCAAAAGAGGTGGAAATGACCAAACCTTATTTGTCAAACATTTTGGCAAACACATTACTATCGCTCAAGTCTATGTAGACGATATCATATTTGGATCCACTTCTACCTCAGAAGTAAAATCTTTTGCTGAAATTATGAGTAAGGAATTTCAGATGTCCCTTATGGGGGAGTTACAGTTCTTCCTAGGTCTCCAAGTCAAACAACAACCAGATGGCTTGTTTCTTTCGCAGACTAAGTACGCATTAGAGATAGTTAAAAAATTTGGCCTCGAGAGTGCTAAAAGTGCTAAAACGCCTATGAGTACTACAGAGAAATTATCTAAAGATGAAAATGGAAAATCTGTAGACTCTACCTTATATCGTAGTATGATTGGCACATTACTCTATCTGACTGCCTCGCGTCCTGATATCATGTATGCTGTTTGTGTTTGTGCGCGTTATCAAAACAACCCCAAGGAGAGCCATTTAAACGCTGTTAAACGCATAATTAAATATGTTAAAGGCACTCTAAATTTAGGAATTTGGTACACGAATGACACACCTAGCACTATTATTGGGTACACTGATGCTGATTGGGCTGGGTGTAATGATGATAGTAAAAGCACTTCAGGCGCATGTTGTTATATTGGTAATAACTTGGTAGGATGGAGTAGTAAAAAGCAGAACTGCACATCTCTCTCGACTGCTGAATCTGAATACATAGCCGCCGGTAGCTGTTGTGCCCAATTATTGTGGCTTAAACAAATGCTAAGTGATTATGGTATTTTAGAACCCACACTTCATCTCTATTGTGATAATCAAAGTGCGATTAACATTTCTAAGAACCCAGTTCAACACTCGCGAACTAAGCACATTAAAATAAGACATCATTTTATTCGTGAATTAGTTGAAACCAAGGAATTAGAAATCAATTATCTTTCTACTGATCTACAACTTGCAGATTTATTTACCAAACCTCTTGATTATAATAGATTCATTTCTTTACGTAAATCTATTGGTATGATTTGTGTTGAGTAAATACCTGTTATATTTGCCAAGTTCTTTCCCTTTGTCCATTTGAGACAAAATGGGGGAGAAATTTGAGTCTACTGCATATACTAAAAAGCTTGATCTTAGTAATTCTTTGCAGGTATTCTTCTTGTACAGTCATTCTTTATTGTAATAATAGGATGTTAAAATGTATATAGTTGAGTTATGTAATTTTTGCTTTCTATGATTTGGGTAGATAGATCTCTTATAGGAATAGGATTTTCTTATTTGTTGTAGCCCTACGAGTTGAGATGACTCAAAGGAGATTTTGTCTCATATTTCCAAAGGGGGAGATTGAAGCCCTTATGCTTTTGACTCATTTGAGTCTGGACTGTATAAGAGCTCATCTAGTTTGGAAATTGTGACAAAATAGTGTCCATCCTAGAAACCAAAGAGCTTCAGAGATTGGGTTGTTTCTTCTTCTATCCATCTTGTGATGATCCTGAGACTATAGCCATCACCCACACACTTAGAATTTCATTCTTGCATTTCATATTGCACCACTATGTGTATTAATGTTGTGAGTGTGTTTAAATCCCTCAATTTGATTTTTAATAATATTTTGGGAATTTAAAACATATTTTAAACAAGGTTTTATTTAATTAAAACTTGATTTAAAAGGTCTTGGGGTTAATGTATAAATATGGATTGTTGTGTTTATTGGCCTAAAGTTACTCTGGGTAGAAACCGAAAGCGCTAAAGACTTTAGGGTTGGCTTTGTAATTATTTTGGGACGCGCGTTTACATTCATCCTCAGGCCTACACCTGATGTCCTCTGATTGGCCTAAATTGTGTTTCTTTACTGAGACAAACCATCGCGTGCTTCCAGCCCTTAGATCAACCCTTATCGATGGCCTGCATGTCTTTTGAGTGAATCCCCGTGTAAACCCTTTAGCCAATCGCATCCAGTTTAATCCACCGCCTGTTATGAGCCCTTAGATTGTAGTCAAAGGAGCTTGACTCAATCAGAGCCCTTGATTTTGAACGAAGCTCTGGAATCTTCTTCCCTTCCTATTTAAAGGCCTCTCATCTCAGCCTTCGAAAGCTTTTGCCATTTTGAAAAGTCTCAGAGAATAGAGAGAGGAGAGAGGAGAGAGGAGAGAGAAGAGAGAAGTTAGAGAGAGAAACCAAACCCTAGTTAGAAACCCTAACTTCGTCAAAATACCTCTAAACCTAAACCACTAACCTCTCCATAAACACCATAACCAAATAAACACCATCTTTAGTGTTTCTTGAGTTATGAGAGTTCGAGTTGAGTGATTCTTGGTTTGCTGAAATCCTTGTGTTCATAAATCTTATTTCCAACTTAGACATAGACTCAGATCTTGTTTCTCTTTCAATAGAAATCATAGATCTGAAGTTTTTCATGTCACAACACACTTAGTTGCATTTATTTCTCATCTTGAGAATTTCGTTGTTGATTGTTTTCTGATAAAACATTTTCTTACTTCAGAATCAACAATAGATGTTTTTCTATTTCTGTTTTTACAAAACCTAACCTGACCTAGTGGGATTCGCACTTGGAGGGTTCTCAATCCCCATAATATTTTCAAAAGTGATTGAGAAAGGTCTTGACCGATTTCTTAAGCAAGATCTCCGTGGAATCTGGGTTATTTTGAAAGGTCAAAAAGGTTCTTGGTTTTGTAAGAAAGAAAAATAACAAATACACTGCATATAGACTTTATATGTGATTTGTTAGGATCGTCTGTAACTAATAAGTGTGTGTGTGTGCATGCATGTGTTTTAGAACACCATTCACAAACATCTTCACACTACAAACACTCAAAGTGTTGGCTATAAGATTTGGTGAACATAAGTCGACGTAAAGTGCTGAAACAAAGAAGAGTTGACAAACTGAGACAACTACATCAACAAACAAGATCTGCAGAAAAGTTAAGGACGCCAGAGGGTACAATCCTGAACTTGTATAGATTTGTTTTTGTGTGCATGTTAGTTAAATAGGTTGTAACTCATATATTTGTTTTAGTGGTTGTTTTTGTTTTACTCCGTAGAGGGAGTCGTGGATGTTTCCTCAAGGTTGAGGTTTTACCACGTAAAAAATCCTGAGTATCAATATTTCTACATCTTCTCATCTCATTCTGATTGTGTGCTGAGTTTAAAACATTTTAAACTGTTTACTAAAACTTGTTATCAAATCTTGTCCATATCTCGTACATATTTTTTGTTAACACATCTTGTGTTCAAATCATTTTGATTTAAGTAAAGAGTTTCTTCAACAAACTTTCGGAGTTGCTTAAATAGTTTATTTTCATAAACGGCTTTGGCAACGCTATTTCAAATCCAACTGAAATCCTCTAACAACTTTGGAACTGAATGGCCCAATAAAACCCAAATGAAGTCTCATAATGAAATACGACTGAAAATAAAGTCTAGCTAAATAAAGCAATAAAATGAATAAACTCCAGCTGCACCTCCAAACGATAAATCCGATAATCCTATGAAGTTTCTCCAAAAACTTATCCTGAAAAGTTAGTCAACACACGATGTTAGAGCCCCGAGCATGAATAAACACTACTCCCTCCAAATAGGATCCGTGAATCCAGATAGTTGCCTTATACGCAATTAATATCACAATAGAGTATTTTAATCAAACGAGATAATTAAACGCGATCAATATAAATCGCTAACTACCCTCTGAAATTCCAATTTCAAAAAGCACACCAATATGATTTTAAATTCCCAAGTCCCACGATGTTAATTTAATTAAATTAACCCAATTAATCATTTTCCTCAATTTTTATCTTAATTATAGCGGTCCTCCTGCAACTGGTGGTAGACCACCAAAGTTTTACACTTCCCTTTGTCAAATGGCCTCTGATCCGTTTAAACTGTCGACCCCGACCCATGACAAGGTTCCACACAGGACACGACATAAATCTCCCACTGACCCGTTTAAATTGCCGCTCCCTGACACATTATGTCGCCACAAATTTTAATGCCCATTTTTATCTTAGGTATAAATTCTTATTTTCTCAATTTCACAATTTATAAATTATCCTACCCTTTTAATCGATGTAAGATCCTCAAAATACCCCTTAGTCCCATATTTAAGGGTCCCCAAGTACATATACATCCTATCCTATGTGTAGGATGAATTTCTAACATAAATATCATCCTAGTCTCATGCTTAAGCTAGCTCAACGATGATAAAACATAAAAATTAGCCCCAACCAGGAATGTAAAATCCACACGAATCTACACTAACTAGTCTCATACCTAGTAAGCATAAATCATAACCAAGGTCTACCCACTAGTCCCATACCTAGTAAGCATCATATAATTAAGGTAAGCGATATACTATCCCAAAGCCCATCGTCCCCACGATGGCACAAGTGAATGAAATAAATCACACAATACACGATTCAATATGCATAATAGAACAATTTAATCATAAAGGTCCCAATTTAATTTAATTCCATGAATAACACCGCCGTTGTTTTTGACATAATTATTTCCGTCTAAAAATGGTAAATTAATTAACATGCAATAATATTCCACACGTCATAATCGTTCTCTTTTATAAGTCATCTAATTTTTATATCTAAGTGTGAATGCATCCCATTAACCATATAAATAATCCCATTAAAAGTCTACATGAGAACTACACCCAAAACCATAAAAACCCAAAAATCTAATCTACGCACCCAAGGGTTTCAAAGATTAATTCATAATAAAAAAATTTACAAAAATAGTCACAGAATTAAGTGTTCAATTTCTCTAATTAAGTTGTTAATTGCTTTTAAGAAAAACATGCAATTAAGGTCTTAAGAGACAGTTAAAACGCATAATACTAAAGGAAAGGAATAGAGTATTCATGCCTCTGATTTAGATGAAGAAAATCTGATTTGACGGTTGGATTCCTCTCGAAAATTTAGTAAAGAGTCGTTCTTGAGCAATCTTGAGAAAATCCGGTTTAAAGCTTCAAAACTTGGATTGAGAATAGCTCTCCAAAGGAGTTAGGGTTTTGAGGGAGGAAGAAGATGTAAAAGAGGATATTGCTGCACTTAGGGTTTAGAAGAATGGGTTTTTAAAAGTACTAAATCCGTCACTTTGATTACATACCAAAAAGAATTTGAGTCCTAATAAAATACAAACACTCAAAAAATTATTACGGACGATCGGACCATTGGAATGGCTTGAAATATTAATATTTTTAGCGAACGACGAGACAGAGCTACTGTGAAAAATTTAGCTCGATCGGACAGTCAGATTTTTAAAAATAATATTTTTATCCTTCTTAGCTCTCATCGTCCCCCGATTTTTATAAGAAAAGTTATAATTTCCAATTTTTAATCCTGATTTAAATTCCACTTAAAACCTTATTTTTTATAAATAAAACTAACATATTTACATATTAAAATTAAATGGATCCCAAATTTTTTTTCCCCGAAATCCGAGATAATTTAATTAAAACCGGTTTAAAAATCACGGGTTGTTACATACTTCCCCTCTAGCAAAGGAATTTCGTCCTCGAAATTAGATGAAGCATAAATGTCAAATGTAAATCGCATAAAATAAAATAAGTCTCACATATGCCTACCCGTAGTGTACCAAAATTAGGAGTCCATACACGTAATCTACCTGAACGCAATCCTTAACAAAAATACAATATATATAATGCCTATATATATAAGTATCTAAGGAAATATTACGTACCACGATACTTTACTAGCACGTCGTGGCTCCTGCTGAGCTCCTCAGGCTGAGGCTGAAAGAAATAGCACCTCCCATAACTAGTATTAGTTGGTGCTGCGGCCACCCCCTGCACACCTGACGTTACCGGTGCTGTTGGTGTTCCTTAAATACTTGCTTCTGGTAGAACTGGAGGCCTCAGTCCTTGCTGCCCCTGTACTCCTTGACCTTGTTGTCCTTGTGTGACTTGAACTTGTTGGGCCAGTACTCTTTGGTCTTGTTGGCCTGCTCTCTTGTAACGCTTAGCCGCTGGATGTCATACTTTCCCATAGACAAAGCATTTTCCCTTAAAAGGTCCATAACGTCCGGTATTCGCTCGCTCTTCTTTTTGTCCCCGTTGTTCCTGATTGGGTTTCTATTTCATTCATGCTTGGTCATTGCGACCCTTATTCTCACCTCCTTGTCCATTTGACTCTTATCCCTTTCCTAACTTCTTTTGATAATTAGACTTCTTTTGCCATAGTGACATTGCGACATCCACCACCTGAGCATTAGTAGTGTACACTGTGTTTCCCAACACCATCTGCCTAATCAACTAAGATAATCCCTCAATGAAACATTCCATCCTCTTCACCTCACTGTTAACCTCTTTCGGTACCAACATAGATAAATTTGTGAACTCCTGTTCATACTCGATGATCGACTTTGAACCTTGCTCCAAATCCATAAACTCTCTCTTCTTCGTATTCCTAATTGTATACGGAAAGTACTTATTGTTAAAGTTTATCATAAAATCTTCATAACCCAACTGATCTCTATCCTCCGACGCGGTGGCTCTCTCCCACCACTGTAATGAATTCCTAGTTAGCTTAAAGGTCGCTAACATCTACTTCTACAAGTTCGTGCAATCCACCATCCTCAAGTGCCTCTCCATATCTCTCCTCCACAGGTGAGCAGCCATTGGGTCAGATCTCCATGCGAAGGAGGGAGGATTGCCTATAAGAAAACTGGTTATCACCCTATCCCAAGTCGAAACAGGTGTACCCTTCTGTGGTGACTCTAAAGTCACCCATCTCTGTCTCAACATCTCCATACCGGCTGAAGTGGCCTCACAAATGATATCCGCTAACTCCTCGGCATCCAAAATAATCTGCCGCTAGCTTTACTGGGTCGCGGGACCAGAAATAGACTCCTTTCTCCTACTCCCAACTCTCCTTGTGTTCACTATCTGAAAAGATAGGAACAAAACAACATCAGACTCAGAATAATTAAGATTACAAATCATAAAAAGGAATCAAATATGAGCAACGCGGAAGCTAAAACGAACTCATAACCTACGAGACCTAAGACCATGCTCTGATACCATTTATCACACCCCGCACAATCCGACAGGAAGGGTGGCCAGCCACCGCCGCCAGACTATGCTGGGTGTGAGTAAATAAATACCATTCTTATCATGAGACAAATATTAGACATAATTAAATCAGTCCATAAGATAAATAATTGAATCAATCCCAAATGATTATAAACAACCGAGCGATAAAAGATCCATCACATGCTAAAACTCTAAGTAAAACCAATCTCCAATAATGATTAAATAAAATCTGAATAATAAACCGACTGTAAATAATCCAACTGAAATCCTCTAACAACTTTGGAACCGAATGGCCCAATAAAACTCAATTGAAGTCTCATAATGAAATACGACTGAAAAGAAAGTCTAGCTAAATAAAGCAATAAAATGAATAAACTCCAGCTGGACCTCCAAACGATAAACTCCGATAATCCTATGAAGCTTTTTAAAAACTTATCCTGAAAAGTTAGTGAACGTACGAGATTAGAGCCCCGAGCATGAATACACACTACTCTCTCCAAATAGGATCCGTGAATCCAGACAGTAGCATTATACGCAATAAATATCACAATAGAGTATTTTAATTAAACGAGATAATTAAACGCAATCAATATAAATCACTAACTACCCTCAGAAATTCCCATTTAAAAAATCACACCAATATGATTTTAAATTCCCACGTCCCACGATGTTAATTTAATTAAATTAACCCAATTAATCATTTTCCTCAATTTTTATCTTAATTATAGCATTCCTCTCGCCACTGGTGTAATCCACCAAAGTTTTATACTTCCCGTTGTCAAATGGCCTCTGATCCGTTTAAACTGTCGATCCCGCCCCATGACAAGGTTCCACACACGAAACGTCATAAATCGCCCGCTGACCCATTTTAATACCCGTTTTTATCTTAGGCATAATTCTCATTTTCTCAATTTCACAATTTATAAATTACCCCACCCTTTTAATCGATGTGAGATCCTCAAAATACCCCTTAGTCCTATACCTAAGGGTCGCCAAGTACACATACGTCCCATCATATGTATAGGATGAATTTCTAACATAAATTTCATCCTAGTCTCATGCCTAGGCTAGCGCAACGATGATAAAATATAAAAATTTTCCCCACCCTGGAATGTAAAATCCGCACGAATCTACACTAACTAGTCCCTTACCAAGTAAGCATAAATCATAACTAAGGTCTACCCACTAGTCTCATACCTAGTAAGCATCTTATAATGAAGGTGAGCAATATATTATCCAAAAGCCCCTCGTCCCCACGATGGCACAAGTGAATAAAATAAATCACACAATACACGATTCAATATGCACAATATAGCAATTTAATCATAAAGGTCCCAATTTAATTTAATTCCATAAATAACACCGTCGTAGTTTTTGACACAATTATTTTCGTCTTAAAAATGTTAAATTAATTAACATGCAATAATATTCCATACGTCATAATCGTTCTCTTTTATAAGTCATCTAATTTTTATATCTAAGTGTGAATGCGTCCCATTAACCATATAAATAATCCCATAAAAAGTCTACACGAGAACCTACACCCAAAACCATAAAAACCCAAAAATCTAATCTACGCACCCTAGGGTTTCAAAAATTAATTCATATTAAAAAAATTCATAAAAACAGTCCCAAAATTAAGTGTCCAATTTCTCTAATTACGTTGCTAATTGCTTTTAAGAAAAACATGCAATTAAGGGTTTAGGCGACACTTAAAACGCATAATACTAAAGGAAAGGAATAGAGTATTCATGCCTATGATTTAGATGAAGAAAATTTGATTTGACAATTGGATTCCTCTCGAAAAATTAGTAAAGAGTCGTTCTTGAACAATCTTGAGAAAACCCGGTTTTAAGCTTCAAAACTTGGATTGAAAATAGCTCTGTAAAGGAGTTAAAGTTTTGAGGGAGAAAAAAGATGTAAAAAAGGAGATTGTTTCTCTTAGGGTTTAGAAGAATGTGTTTTTAAAAGTACTAAACTCGTCACTTTGTTTATATACCAAAAAGAATTTGAGTCTTAATCAAATACAAACACTCGAAAAATTATTACGGACGATCGGACCGTCAGAATGGCTTAACAGAGCTGCTGTGAAAAATTCATCTCAATCGGACGGTCAGATTTTTAAAAATATTATTTTTATCCTCCTTAGCTCAGATCCTTCCCTAATTTTTATACGAAAAGTTATAATTTCCAATTTTTAATCCCGATTTAAATTCCCCTTAAACCTTATTTTTTATATATACAACTAACATATTTACATACCAAAATTAAATAGATCCCAAAATTATTATTTTTTTCGAAATCCGTGATAATTTAATTAAAACCGATTTAAAAATCGCGGGTTGTTACAGACTCCTACATTTTCACTAGGCAGAGGTGAAAGGAACGAAGAGCGTCAAGGCTTGCAAGGGCGTGGGGTCATTATGTAAATTTTATTGTCGTGTCCTTGAATTAAATCCATACTTAGTGGATTGGTGGCTTGGTTGTCCGAGGTTTTTATCGTTGTGGGTTTTCCTCATACTTCGCGGCATTGTGGTTATGTTTATTTTTATCTTGCAAAATATCATGTAGATGCGTGCTTAGGCTTAACAAGATAAAAATTGGTTTAACTACAACAATTGTAAATTGGTGCTAATTTAATTGGGTAATTTTTAATTTATTTAATTTAAGTGTTTCCCTCAATTTCATGTTTTTATAAATTTGAACTTGAATTGAAGTTGTGTTTGTTTTTTGCTTTAAGAGAGAAATTTAAATATTTATTAAATTTAATTTTAATTTTTGAAAAAAATTAAAATTTTGGAATATTTTGTGAGCCATCCCTTTTGAAATTAGAAATTGGTATTTTTCGGGAACCTCTAAGAAATCACCTTTTTCAAGTATACGGCATGGAAGTAGTCCTACGCGTTAAACTAGAAATAGCTTCACTACGCATTATACTTGAAAGCAAAGTCAGCGTAGAAGACTTGCATCAGAGCCGTCTTAACGAGTCATCGTTCTTGGACGAAAGGAGACTAAAGGCTCTATATCATATACAGGGGTACCATCTTCGGATAGAGCGATCATTCAACAAGAGAATCAAGGATCGTGGTGTCCGAGAAGGGGACTTAGCCCTCAAAGAAACCATAGAACCTGTCTGGGAGCCCAGATGGAAATTCAAGACAGACTGGAGCGGTCCCTCCATCATGAAGAAGATCATGTCTGGTGGCGCCGTCATGCTCACTGACCTTGACGGAGAAGAGATGGACCGACCAGTCAACCTGGATCGTCTCAAAAAATTCTATCCCTAGTCCGAAATTTTAGCGCGCTACGACTCCTCTCATTTCCCTTCTATTCTAAAAAAAATCCCTTCATTTCCCTGTACTCAGAACTACGTGAGGGTTGATACTCTAAAAATATTTTTTCTTTCAAAATCAAACTCTGAAAATTTTCAAAACCCAGAGGTACATAGGCAGCTCTGACGCTTTATATAGGCACGGTCCCCTTCTTTTTCACAAAACTATATTCTTTTCTTACCTCTGAGAACGAAAATTCATTTTATCATTTACATGAATAAATATATTATGTATGCCTTAGCGATTGGTGTAGTTAATTCAAATGTAAAACTCATTAAGAGTCATAACAATATAATTAAAATCATTTTTTATTTTATTATGGGGAAATTCGGTACAGTTACACGAAATATCTGCGTAGGGAGTTAAACAACTACCCCATCTCCAACCTAATTGTCCTAAAAATAAAACCAAACCAAACTACTCCTAAGCAAACTTCCCAAAATTATTCCCATAAACCAAAAATAACCAAACACTTAAAAGATTCATAAATACCATCAACTTCACCCTACCCGCACTTACGAGAAGATCCAACCCCATCAGCATCTACATCTTGAGGTCCCCAAACTTTCCCTACTTGGATCGTATACCAAATGATCTCCATGGAACGATAAGCCTAGATCAGCCTTGGAAAAACAACTACGCCTCCCTCCATGGTATCAAACATGGCAAACCACCTCTGCTCGGTCTCTTCGGCCAAAGTCTTAGCCACTACCCTCCTTCACAACCATTTTTTATAGTCCCCAGAATCATGCAAAACTCTGCCAACGGATTGGGAAAGACGGGTCAACTACCGACTACTCTCCCATAAAGAGCCCAACCGCATGTGCACGTCTTCCATCAAATCCTCCGCAGGGATGAAGTCTAAGAAATAGGAGGGCATAATTTGCTCTCATCCGACTTGACGCATGAGCAGCTAGGTCAAATAGAAGGAGGTCTATTGGAGACCAACTAACCAAACATACTGGTATTACTTAGTTTCGGAATAGGCTACAAATCCCCCCACCAGGGCATCGACTAGCGCAGACATAGAGCTTCGTGCTTCACAAACCAACTTACACAGTTCTTGACGTTCAGGCCAAAACTAATGAAATAGCGAGTGAAGAAATTCGGCACAACTGCCAAGGGATATTCACGAGGGATGGCCAAACAGAATCTCTTATGAATAGCGTAACTGGGCTACCTCTCAGAAAATCAGAACGGCCTTCTCGCTAAGCATCTAGACCATTCAGGGTCTCTACTAGTATCACCGTCACAGGATTGCGACAATATGACATCCACGTCGTAATAGAAGCAATTTGAGGGTCCACCAATAGGTCCCCGATCTCCAACAGTAGTTTTAAAGTTAAACCAAGGGTGACCGCTCCGACATAGCCAGCATGATTGACATCCCGTAGATATACGGAGTACACTATAGCTGGGAGAAGATCATTCCTCCAGTGACTAATTACCGAGATGCCGAGGGTGGGATATGGAGAAATTCCACCAATAGTGCTCGAGGAGATCGAGTGAATTCAGGCATGGTCGCTGCCACATTGGGATTTTCCCCCATCATAGCAGAATACTCCTCGTAAGTCAAGAAGACTTCGTCCAAGCTAAAGCAACAAATATGATCCTCGGTGTACCAAAATTGTACTGCCGCCATCAGCATATTCCAGTTAATGGGTCGATTGCACCACAAAGAAACCCGACGCAGGTTAAAGGCGTTATAGTCTACATTGTATGAACACATAGCCTCTAAATTATCGAGATAAAAATCAAATTTCACACTTATGGTAAGGGCCATTTTGGAAAATAACAAGACACAAGCAAGAAATAAGCAAGAGAAAGAAAATATGGATGGGTGAAGTAAAACTCTCCACCTAACCTCCTTTTATACTTGAGAAACTTGGCTAAAGACAGGGATCCTGCCAAATCTGGATGGAACTCTACTCCCATCAAGGACAAAGTAGTTGAAGAAAGTGCAATCAAAGCCTTGGGGTGATTGACTGGACTGACCTGCCGATAGGTAGGATAAGGAGTATGCCAATCAGCATCCCCCCATTTTTAGAAAATTCCATTTTTCCTTTTTTGTTAAAATA
This sequence comes from Sambucus nigra, assembly GCA_949130495.1. Lineage (NCBI taxonomy): Eukaryota > Viridiplantae > Streptophyta > Magnoliopsida > Dipsacales > Adoxaceae > Sambucus > Sambucus nigra. The sequence continues at coordinate 577,117,388 of OX422208.1, read as the reverse complement.
AAAAACTCAATTTCTATCCCAAAAGAATTCAGAATTTCTCTCTCGTTATATTTTTAACTCATCCTATTTCAAAATAAATTCTCTTTTTAAGCAATTCTAATCCTTTTTACAATCTCAACAAACAAAGCAAAAAGTGCATGAAGATTAAGTCATTTAAAGCAATATAAATAAATAAAACCCCATCCATTTCATATATATGTGTTTCCATTATTACATCTCTTTTGCAGAAAAAAGAAGAAGAAAAATAACGGGACTCAGCCCGATACCCCAAAACTTTCTCTCTCTCTCTCTCTCGCTCTCTCTTTCTCTCTCTCTCTATCTATCTCTCTATCTATCTATTTATCTATCTATCTATCTATCTATCTATCTATCTATGATCCTCCATCCCTGCAATGCATGCGCTTCCCTCGGCGATGAGCCTAGGAGCCTCCACTACTCGATCCAGATCCCTCCTCAGTCGAAGCAAATGGCATAAAACAAGAAGGAACCGAGATTGAATCCCTGATATGAGCAATCGCGAAAGCCACCGAGTCTCGAATGTCCCTCAGCCAAATAGTCGTCACCCAGACATACTGCAAGAAAAATAAAAAGAGAAAATCAGTCAATCTGAAGAAAAGAAGAAATGAGAAAGATAAAAGATAAAGGATAAAGATATACCTCTGGTTGAAGGACGTCCCCCGTCAGCCCCAACACCTTTGGGTGAATCGTGTTAGGGTTATGCAATATACTCATCGATCCTCTCCCAGGAATTCTATGTTGAAAAGGGGAGGAGCAGACCAAAGAAATAAAACCTTAGACGTCGCGAAACCGAAGTCGAAGAAATGTTGTAGGCATACCCCACTGGCCAATTCGTACCCATGCCTGAAGCTGTAGGAGGCATATTCCCCACGTTGTAGATGCATGATGGCATCAACCATCTCATCACAAAATCAAGATAGTCGTAGGTCGCCACCGTGTCCGTGTACAAATAATAGGGCTCACCGATCATCGTCGCCACCCGGGCCTCCTCCGACATCTCTCGTGCCCACCTTATATATATTGGGGGCATCACTAGTGGGACATCCAACTCATCCTTCATAGTCAGCTGGACTACTCTCTCTCTCATATACCAAGAGTAGTCAAACTCATGCATCCCGATCACCCCCGTACATGTGCTAGATAGCAGTCCCCTAGGGATAAAAGGTTACCTATATTTTACCAGGATAAATTCAATACTTGCAGAAAGGAAATGCCAAAGAAAAAGACTCAAAAAAGGGAAGAAAAATAACATGGGCACTCGTGAGGGCATTCGAAACCTAATGCACCGCAGCCAAAGAGAGAGACCGCTTCGACTGACGGTTGGAATTTCATTACCGACACCGACTCATCACGTAATCCAATCAAACGAGAATTGCACCCGATCACCTCGTAGAACCACATCTGCTAAAGGACAAGAGTCAACGATCAAAAGAAATAAAAAATAAAATAAAAGAAGATGTATAAAGGAAACTTCAAAAGGAAAAATACCTCCAAAAGATACGTGGCTCCAGTAAACATTTGCCGGAAGCACCAGATAAAAGCATACAAAGAAGAATAAAGTGTCTCCAAAGTCAGGCTCCCCCAGTCAAAGAGAGGGATATTCGAAAATACCCTCAAGTATGGTAAAAATCATAAGTGGATGACAACGTCGCTCGACGCAACCAAAAATCCTACCAAAAATAAAAGAATGAACAAACGAGCCATCTGACGGACCTGCAGCCCATTAATCTCATAGATCTATCAACTCAGCAAAACCTCTTGAAGAAGAGATATGCGGATCGAGTCCCCTGAGACTATCCTTCCAACATCACCCAACACCACCTCCACCGTCGTCGGTGTCATTTTTAGGGACCGATCCACCTCTATCTGCGTCCTCTCACAATCTATCTCCAACAGCTATTTTACGTCAATGGGAGTCATTGTCATCTCCCCCAAACCCAAATGTATGGTGTGGGTAGTATCCCACCACCTCTCCCCCAGAGCACATAAAGAAGCCATCGAGCTGGACGTCTCATCCAATGTAGACACAAGACGATCAAAACCCGCAGAAGAAACCATCCAATGCAGCACTCCAGGAAGGTGCTCCCACCCCCCACATCTTTAAACCCCGTCGTCCCTCAGGAGTGAAGATTCGTCGCAGAAATATCAGTCTATCAAAACAAAAGAGAGACCTTTGGTCAAAATTTGAAGAAACGAGAAAATGTAAAAGAAAAATGCAAAAAGGAATACCAAAAGTCACATAGTACTTACATAACCCTCAGGGTTCCTTACCCTAAGCGATCGATGGTACGAAGGCTCGTGAAGAAGAGTACGCTCGTAAGTCTCTCCTTAGGTCCCTAGCACCTCCTACTTTCACTATATACCCTAGGTGATAATCCGAGTACTGATCTAGATTCCATTGGGCGCTCCTGAGCCTCGCTTTATTTTGATTAACTCCATCGTCAAAACAAAATCTCAATGAATCTTCGAAGGGCATTGAAACCCCTTTCCAACGGTCTGCCCTGTGAGTGAAACAGCATAATGGTTCAGATGAATGATCCATTTTTCTTAAAAACTAATCTGGGGGCCATCAGGCGCTCCCGAGCTCCATTAGACCATAGTAATTCTTAAGCATAAACGATACTAAATGAATCTTTTAAGGTCAATGAATACCCTTTTTAACGGTCTTTCTCGTGCGCGAATCAGCCTTACGGTACGGACGAATGACCTATTTCACTCTGAAAGGTCATCGGGGGCTTTCGAGACCTGATTAACCAAATTCAACTCTCCTAACCGAGAAAAGCTCTTTGGAACATCGAAGTGGCTCACATAAAATTTCCAACGGTCCGCCCCGTGCACGATTCTGACTTATGATTGGGACGAACTATCCATTACCATCCGATGATCTTCTGTCCAAAAGACTGACATGCGCTTTCAAGCCTCGCTTGACCCAAAGTCAACTCTTGGACCCGGGAGTGGCCAAAAGGACTCTTAAAGGTCTCTGAATTAACTTTCTAACGGTATGCCCCATTCACGATTTGGATTTACAAATTGCATTATATGATCATTTTTCCGTAAAAATCTACACGAGACTACCGATTGGCAGGTCCATTTACCTACGAATCGGCAATGTGTCTAGGATCACCTGTTGATTGGCAGGGCTAGGAATATGCTAATCATTAGTCCCCCTGCCCTATATAAGGAGATCATGACCATTTTTAAGGCACACCTCAGATCCATCAATATCAGTGATCTCAGTAACATTCTTTGGCAATCAACGAAGTTTCCTGTTGTGAAATTCATTTCCATCTTTCATTCCCATCATTTTCATACCCAATTTAGCAAAAATCTCCTTAGCCCATACAACATTCATCTCAACTTGAAATAAGCTCATTAACGATCAAGATCAAGCCTCAAGTCTCCAAAGAAGGTTGACGACTCCATATCTTTACATCACCCCACATCGACGACGGTCTAAGCGCTCCTAGAAAAAGGCACGATACCTTCTCCTCCTCTCCGAGTGTGAGCGCACGAGCGACGAAACCCTGATACGGGGGGAAAAAGTCAAGGAGGGATGACCACAACTAGAAGAATAGTAAACTAATTAAACATAAATAACACAATAGATAAATGTAGATAATGATTATAAATGTAAGCGACACACCAAAATAATAATCTCATTGTGCTAAAGTGAATATGCAACTTGGAACAACTAAACTGGTAATAAAAGTAAGAGAAATAATTGCACAAGTGTGTGGTAATGTGGTGCCCGAGCTGGAGTATTGCGGGTGTCTCTTTTGTGTGAGGCGTTTAATTGTTCGACCCCTATGGTGGACACAGGAGTGATTGTATCTCGTTCCTTCATTTATCCCTGAGGTCGGGTTGTTAGTTCAAGGTGGGTCAATGACTTGCCTCTGGAAGCTGCTTAATACCATATCCAATTTTTTTTCCCCCTGGTTATTAAGCTTAGGGCCAAAATGTGGTTCTCATGTGATAAGTGTGTTTATAGGTTATTTAGAGTTGCCAGTTTATTTTATATAAAAGTAAAAAAAAAGGTTCGGGCTAGCCCTTTTAGGCTAATCCTAAGCCAGGTTTTTAAGTTTACGGTTGGTCTATAGATCCTTATTGTGTGGGTTTAGGAATCAAGTTATGAGAAGAGAAGGTTTTAGGTACCCCACTTGTTCTTTATGCTTTCTTAATTATATTCTTATTATCTCTCCTAACACTATTTGATTATTTTTAATTTATTTTAGAACATTTTTAGATACCTTATACTACACCAAAATAGGCAGATTGTCACGGCCTAAAGCGATAACAAGGTGGTCACGGTCCAGAGCCATAACCTGGTGGTCACTCCTTCCATAGGGGTTATGGCAAAAATTGGTCACGGTCTAGAGCCATAACAAGATAGTCACAGTCCAAAGTCGTGACCCATAAACAAAACCCGTAACCAACCATGTGAACAAATAAAAGAGTGACACCAACAAGTGATTAATCACGATTCCAGCCCGTGACTAATCAATGACCCTTTAGATGCCAGATTTCCCACTAAAAAGTTTTAGCATAATGGTCACAATTTTGGACCATGACCCACATGTGACCACTACCAGTGAATTATGGTCATGGTTCTGAACCGTGGTCCCCATCCCTAGTTCCAAATGGTCACCTTTAATTAGTCATGGTCCACAACTATGACTATTTCTCGATATTTAATTGGTCATAGTAAGGGTCACGATTGTGACCAAGTTCCAATGCTCCATTTGTCATTGTATAGGTCAAAGTTTTAAATGTGACCATTTTAAATCTAAAAATCAGAAAACTCTGGTCTCAGATTGAAACCCCAACGATTGCAATTCTTTTTCTATATGTGTCTAAACTCTCTCCTTTGCGGTCTCAACCTCTCTGTATCTCTCCATCAGCCCCCTCTCTTTGTGTGTATGTATACATTTCATTGTGTGTGCGTGTGTGCTTCAATGTGTGTATCTATGTTTGAATGCGTACACGCAGGGGTGTGTATATATAAACAGTGGCGAAATTGAAATGCACGAAATTATTTGGAGCTGAAACGAAATTAGAAATGTTTGAAATGCATGGATTGTGTGAAATGCACGAAATTGTTTGGAGCTAAAAATATTTTTAAAAATATTTCATCAAGTATAATAATTCAAATTCAGTCGAAGTTTGAAATGTACGAAAAATAATTTTAAAAAAAACTGAAGTTAAATAAAAGTATTATATATACAAATTTTCAAATATAAAATCCTTATTAATGTACATGATAAATTTTCAAAAAATAAATAAATAAATATATATATATATATATATATATAGAGAGAGAGAGAGAGAGAGAGAGAGGCAGGCTCCTGTGCACACTAAGTTTGCACATTAAGTTTTTAAAGTAGTAAAAAAACTATTTTTGAGTGCTAGCGCACACCAATTTTTTTATGTGATATTTTAACATTTCAACGGACTCACATAAAAAAAATTAGCTCAAAAAAACTTTTTTTGCTATTTTTAAAAATCGGTCAAACTTTCGCAGTTTTTAAAGGGCTTAAAAGCATAGAAAGTTTGACCGATTTTTTAAAACTAGCAAAAAAATGTTTTTTTGAGCTGATTTTTTTTATATGGGTTCCTTGAAATGTTTAAATATCACACAAAAAAAATCAACTCAAAAATATTTTTTTTACTACTTTAAAAAGGTAATGTGCAAACTTAGTGTGCATAGGAGCCTGCCTCTCTCTCTCTCTCTCTCTCTCTCTCTCTCTCTCTATATATATATATATATATATATATGTGTGTGTGTGTGTGTGTGTGTGTGTGTGGTGTGTGTGTGTGTGTGTCTGTATTTGATGATCCTCACATTTTTTTATATTAAAATATGCCCCTATTTGTTATTAGAAATTGCATATGAAACCCTTTATGTATAATTGACTTATTAAGGATTTAGACTTGTTATTGGATTTATAATAATTGGAATATATATTGAGTAATTAAGATATAGTTAAAAGTTTAATCAAAATATGAGAAAGTTCATGTAGGTATAGTTATTTGTATAACTCCATGAGTGATGCCCTTTATACCAAATACTTGATTGATGAAAAATGTAAAATAGTTTCCATGAGAAGATTTTATGTTTGAATATCCCGTGATGTTATGTTCTTAGAGTTAAGAAATGGACTAATTATGTAAGGCACTTTATTCCTTAAGGGAATCAATCAATAAGATGATTTAGAAGGAGTACGGGATAAACTTGTGTTGGATTATTGGGTTAATGGTTGTTGTCGCTTATGTTGAATGATTATGGTTAGATACGTATGTTGGATACTTAAAATTCTCGCTCTATTAATTCTTCATAATAAACCTTTAACTAATTATTTGTCTTAACAACTACCTTATCTTAACGATGACACACATATATATACCCACACGCATACTCACATGTGCACATATACACATACACACCTATGCACCTATACATATACACACAGACTCACACTCACAGATATATATATATATATATATTACATGTTTAGAATAGAGTCATTTGGTTAACTTATTGTGGTCGTGTTTACCCATTCCTTAAACGGTTGTTGTTTGGGTGAACATAAATTGGCGGAAGGGCTCATAAATGCACACAAACACATACACATACACATAAACTCACACGTGAACATATATACATTAAATGTTTAGAATAAAGCCATTTAGTTAACTTGTTGGCTATGTTCACCCTTTCCTTAAATAGTTGTTGTTTTGATGAACATAAATTGATGGATGGGCTTGCACAATTAGTGGACAGATAGTAATTTTAGGTTTAATTAAATTAAAATTAATCGGATGTAAAACCATAATTATTTCGGGATTAATTAGATCCATTACCTCTACGACTTATATTCACATCCTTCTATATATTTTCTTAGGAAAAAATGAGTCACGACAGTAATTACTTTCAACAAAGAGTACGAAAGGTTGCAATATAATTTCACTAAAACATATTTCATTAGTGCGGTCCTTATAAAGGGAACTCCTATTTATAACGTGAATAGAAAAACTGAACAATTTAATTACCTTACAAATCGTGGAGTTTATCTCTAGCAAAAATACCTGCTCGGTCGTATTCTATTTTTCTTTCTTGAATGCTGGGATGAGACAGTAGAGAATATATTTCCCCTGCATAATCTTGATAGGGCACTGACATTAGTGACACATTAGAAAAGGCTATATATAACTCCGTAAAGAGGGTATTCTCCCAAATTGCGACGTCTCGCGACATATGCATATTAAAAATCATCTTGCAAATAAGGTGAATAAGAAAAGGATTCTGAGTTCATATCATGTACCTTTATACGTCAAACATAGATACGCTTCAGCCCAGTTGGATGCCTGAAAATTTTCATAGATTTTTAAAAGTAATACTGATTGGATGGAAATCAGGCACATCGAAAATGTTATAAACGTTTTTGAAAAGGTACATGCATATATATAATCGTACATTCTCAGATACATCGCTAATTATTATTTAATTACAGGAAATGTCGAACAAAAATGGATATAGTCAACCAAATATCATAACACCACTAATTGGGCACTCTCCTACACCCCAACCTCAATTCTGATCTCCTTCGGATTATCAATATTCTCCTCAACTAGAGATTCAGTTTACCACTCCATCTTTGAGTAATCAAACTGAAGAAATACCTATTAATATAACGCGCCCATCTCCCACTACTAAGTAATCCTAAGCCATCACTAAGATGACCATTGGGTTCTCCTTAGTTGAGAATCATCTAACCAGTAACAAAGCCGACCTTTAGATTTTTTTAAAACATTGTCACTCTCTCGAAAATATGACTGTGGGCGTCGAGGGTGCAGACAACTAGAAGAAGGTTGATCATTCCATAAAGAATATGCTATTGTAGCAACTTGATAAGACTTTTGCATTCCTATCCAATTCGAAGGCAAAGGTTATTTCTAGGTAAATTATCATTCGAAAACCTATCGTAATAATCTTTGGAATAATTTATTCCCAAAAAGGGAAAAGGCTTCTAATATATTAGGGTTGAAAGATAGAGTTCCCCTAAATGTTGAAATGTAAACGACCAATGGAATGACTTCTTAGAGTATGAGGCCATTGGCCAGTGAGGGAAAACAGACTGAGAGTGAAAGAAATAAACTAAATCGGTCAAAGAAATTTGATCTCCATAAACTTGAGGCAAAATCATATGATGATCTGAAAGGTGAATGAGTGGAAAGGACCAAGGAGACTCTGGAAGAAGGTAAAAAACCAAATCGGGTCAACCTGTGCTTGCATGCTCGATGGAAAAAGGGACCAATAAATTCTCAAACAAATTGGCTCCGACTATGGTGAGTTTGAATTTAGTTATCATATATATACATGTTATAATAATATATTATTAAAATCATAGACCTAAATATAACATTATATTACTGGAGATGGTAGAAGGCATGTCGAGCATTCAGTCCGAGTGCAGTCCCTATGACATTGAAGCAGATGCCCCTACCATGGTACTTTTGAGGGTCAATAAGTGGGGGACAAGAGGTATGGGATCACGTATGCTAAGTGCCATAATACATCGCAATGCACCTCTATTAGACGAGATCTTTGGTGATGAGTCGCATGTCGAGAGAGGCGAAAGACCATGTCAGGACTATAGGAGAGGTGTCAGACCTTTGAAGGGATGTGGGAAATGTTAGCAACAATATGAAAATTTCAATAAATGAAATCCAGGAGTTGGTTCGATTCTTTACTCAACAACAGGGTTACCCCCCCCCCCCAGGTGACTCCTCAAACATTCCCCTATCCTATGCCTCAAGGTTTCCCTCCCAAATGATTTCTCCTGGAACGTTTCGCTCCTAAATGCCTCCTACAACATTTCGTGGATCATCACCATCCACACATGGTGACTTTGGTGAGTCGTTATGTATAAGTGACTTGTCCAATAGCAAGGTTATTGGCTTGTGCACTCTTATTTCCATGAGTGTCCGAACAAATGTCTACAATCGCCATTTGGCGATGGGTGAGGCTCATATATTGGTTAACACAATATACGATGGTTGAGTAGATGAGTATGTGTACTTTGACCATGGGGAAGGGCCTCTGTTAAGAAACAATCAAAATTATTTTATTAGTTGTCCAGTTCATTTGTTGGACAAGTCTAGGCATTGAACAATGTTTTCTTTTTGAATAAATTTGTAAAATTTTAATTATCTTAGATATCTATTTGTTTTTATTCCATATTTAATGAATAATTGAGTCAAATAAATTTACTTTGGATTTTCTTTGAATTTGTTTAGGCTGAATGAATTTGATTCAATTATAAACTAAGAGTTTTTGTATCCAACATGACCTTCTTTTCAACCTATTTATATATGTGACTTGAATTTTGAAGATTACTTAATGGTCTTTCCACAATACAAAGAGTGGGTGGGAGAGACTTATAGAGTATCTAACAATCATGTAAAGGGTGCTCGGGAGATTATTAAATATGCAGATAGAAATCTTAACATTGATAAGATTTCATGTCTATGCAACTGTTATATAAATAAAAATTTCAATTATTTGCTAGATATTGAATTTCATTTACTAATGTGGGGTTATAATGCAAGAATATAAGATATGGACATTCGATGGGGAAAAGAATGTACCATATGTTCCAGATGAATTACTGGTTCATGAACGCGTGATGGAATCCCATTAGGTGGAAGTGGTAAATAATTCTCCAGCACATCGTCCTTTGATCGACCTAATTGATCAAAATTATGGAGTCCACCACCATCAAAACTGTCAGCCTATGAATATGGATAATATGCATTATGACCAAGTCAATGAACAGTTCGATACTGAATTAACCGAATCTCAGGAATACATATGGTTGAAAGCCTATGCGACTAGACCTTTGTATAAAAATTGTAAAGAAGATCACTCGTTATTGTACGTATTGCTTTATTTACATAATTGGAATAGTCAATTTGGGGTGCTAAGCAATAGCGTAACTGCAATTCTTAAGTGGGCTAAAGACATTCTATCAAAAAAGAACACGTTATCAGTTAGTTATCTGAGCATGAAAAGGAGCTTGAAGGGTTTAGGTTTGAAGTACAAATATATTCATGCATGAAAGAGTGATTGAATATTTTACCATTACGAACACAAACTGAAGAATGAATGTCGTGTATGCAAGGAGCTAAGATTAATGTTTTGTGAGAGTGAGAATGACGGTACAACAAAATTTCGCAAGTTCTCACAAGTTCCACAAAAAATTATTAAAGTAATTTCCCCTCTAGCCACGGTTAAAATTATTATCTCACCATACCGTGGATAGCAGAGGTCGTGACGTGTCAAGATCGAGCAGAGGTTAGTGAAAATCTTATGCGTTGTCCAATTGATTTACTCATCCGACAACTTTTAAAATCACGACACCCTGAATATGCAAAAGAATAAGCAATGACGTCTTGCATTATCAACCGATAGGTTTAACCCTTTCGGTAATTTAGGCACTAATCAAAGTAATTGATCAGTTCTCATGCCACTTTTAAGTTTCCCTCCAACACTATGCATGAGAAAATATTTCACATTATTATCATTGTTGATATCGGGGACAAAGGCTCCTGACGACCATATTAATATTTTCTTAGCTAAGTTAATCAAAAAACTTAAAGATGTTACACCCCGCCTATTTTAATCACGAATGATCAATCCTGTATCAAAATAACCAGGAATCTTATATGGTTCATTCTTAGTATCACTGTCGAAAAACTTTCCGATTACTAACCACCTATGTTAAATTAAGCCGGTGCCAAATTTATTTTTCAATAAATTAACCACATGCGGAATAAAATAACCAAATCATTCACACAATAATAATCTGAACAATCACACGGGGGTATATAAGGCTCTGTTTGGTTGTCCCAAAATTGAAAATTGGTACATTAATAAATTGTTCCATTTACAAATTGATTCATTAATTGTGTTTGGTTTCACTAATGAAATGATTCATTAACTGTCCCATTTTAGCTCATGTGCACAATCTAAAATTGGACTATTTCATAAAAAATGTGAAATGATTCCATTCGAAATAGAAGTCACATAAAGTCTATGGTCGTCCCCCCTCCCTCTCCCTTGCCCCCCCCCCCCCCCCCCTCTTCCGCTATATGTCTTAATTTGTTTTTATCTTTTCTTTTTATCATAGTACATTAACATCAATTTGTGGTTACTAAACATTGCACAAAATTGGATTTAACTCATTTCAAATCCACTCATTTACAATTAACTAATTCGCAATGTACCAATTTACATAATCAATCAATTCGCACAACCAAATAGGGCATAAATGAATCAGACCGAATAAACCATCGGTTCCTGTAGGTCCCCGTGTATAACTTTCAACAAAAACTTTTTCTTGAGCGGAATTAAGTTAAGGATGAATACAAACCAATTTTCTCTTTTGAAAACCTTTTTTCAATTTTATCAAACCACACCAAATTGTGACACAAATTAACTTCACCCAATTTTATGATGTTTAATCCTAAGCATGAAACTAGTGATTTAAGCAAGTAAAATAAATTAAAATAACACTCACAACGCCAATGTACGAGGAAAGCCACAAACGGGAAAAATATCAAACGGCCCAAGCCAGACAATCACTATGACAATGGTTTTACAAAGTCAAACGGTAGTCTTATACAACGACTCGATTCACCCACGAGACTTGACGATTCTCTGATCTTCTACCAATCTTCACAGTGCCCATGCAGAAAGTAACCTTCTTCTACGATGCTTATCCACAGCAGTCGCCTCCACAAATGCCTCAGTATCCACCGATATGGCCTTGTGTCGTCAACGGTCTTGAACACGAACGTAACCTTCTTCGCTTCTCCACCGCAAAAATAGCATTGTTCAAGTGTTAACAAACCCAACTTGGTGCAACAAAGATCACATAAACATATGGTAATGATAACTCAGATCTTTGTAAACTCTAAGGAAGTTTTAGAGTGAAAACACATAGAAAACTTTGTGCATAAACCTTTATGTATGGTAAACTATTTTTCGTACTAAACGCACTTCGAGAAAACTGAAACAACCTATTTATAAATATTTTAAGGCGGTGGCACATCTCGTTCGAGTTAGGTAAACATGAAACCACCAGCTAAATATGACCAATCAATGTCAAATAAGTAGCTACCAAACATAAAATCACACAGAATATATCAAATCCACGCAGGTGTGATTAAACAACAAAATGCAAAAAAATATGTCAACGATCAAAGTGTACTGCATAGTCACAATGTCCAGAAGCAACCCAGTATAAAAACATGAATAAATATGCAGCAGTGTAAAGAAATAGTGGAGGTTACATAATCCAGACGTCGCTCGAACAAGCCAGGTACGTCGTTTGAATGAAACACGATGTCGCTCGAACGATAAGCAATGTCGTTAGAATGACAGCTTCTCGCAACAATGGATCTCCCTCGAACAAGCATATCAAACTTACACAGTTTCCCAAAAATATTAAATAGTGTTGCCCAACGAATCGTGAAAATTATGACTGGAAGGGGATCAAAATTGAGAAACAGTGTTAAAACAGTAGGTATACTAAGAAAACTCAAAACAAACAAATATGAGTAACATGCTAACATATAACCGATGTGCTCAAACATGGTCTTGGAATGAATGTGTGTGAACTAAAACAAATGAATCACAATTTGAACACATTGAAACGATAAAGAGGCTCAAATTGATAGCAATCTATCATCAAAATTTATCATAGCCATATGTGACAATTAAAGTGTGAGCTTAATGAACTAACCAAACATCATGCACACGAATCCGGAATTTTGACGATTCTACAAACAATAGCGTCATGACATGATTTTCAATGATAGAATTATTTGTGCAAACCCGTTAAAATATTTAATCCATCCAATCTCCCTCAAATATATCATGTTTTCTTTTGAATGAACTACACTAATTTGGCCCATTTTTGGCATATGATTCTTTTTATTGCCTTATGATTTTTTTGGGCTCTTTTAAACGGTGGCTTTCACGACGAGTTAATTTTACACTATCGCCGCCCTTTCCCGTGAACACTCATCATATTTTTAATTTAATCCTCACAGTAAAAGGTTATTACAAGCACACCTCCTCCTTAAGTCTACTTATGAATAGATGACAAATTTGAGATAAAAACGTCTCATCAAACTCAAATATGCAAGAGTAGTCAAACATCCATATAAACTCGTGCATGTGTGCGAAGATGGCATATATACAAAGTCGAATCAAAACGTATATCAACTTCGAAACATCCCCATAATATAAGGCTAACATCAATCTAAGCATCGATAATAATGACCAAATGGTATTGGCTTTGGGGGTGGGAACTCTCTCATCGTATCCTATACCAAACCTATCTTTGTTGACTTAGATGGTACCTAACATCCTATCCAATTTCTACGACCTAGACTCCAAGTCAAACTTAACTCTAGAGGAGTCTCTCAAACTCTCCTCCAACTCCTTAATCCTAGTCTCAAGTAGACGCCTAGACTCCTCAAACTCTAGAAACTTCTTTTTTAAAGCCTCCATCAAACCTTTAAGGTTATCTCTCTCTTTCTCGACGTACTCTAGCTTCTACTCCCGTGCCCTAAGATCCTTGTTGATACCAAATTTAGTCTGCTGACATGGCTCAATCGAGTGAAGACACGTGGCAATCTACGTGGCAACAACAAACACTTTCGAGGAACTCAGACGCTCCGAGGAACCATACTACAACGAGGAACACTGCTTCCCCGAGGAACTCAGACGCTCCGACCTACAAGAACTCTCCGAGGAACTTTTGAGTACCGAGGAACTTTTTGATTACCGAGGACCTTAGGCGGTCCGAGCTGCACCTCGAACAAAACATTAATAGCAGGATAACCAACAGTTTGACTGTTCATTAAATGCTTATCATTCAGATGTATACACTTAAGGTGAATTGAATGTATTACCCTTTCACATGTACGGCATTGAATGTATTACCCTTTCACATTACAGCCTTAGGGCTATAAATACATTGTATTACCCTCATTGTAGGGGGACCGAAATTTCTTGAGAAAACTTGTAATCGAGAATTCCCAAACAGTCATCAATAACAGAAACAGTGGACGTAGGCCATTCTTATAAGGCTGAACCACTTTAAAAACTTCTTTGTCTCATTTATTTTATCTGTGATTAAATAATTAGATATATTTTAATTTTGTACATCAACAGATTGGCGTCGTCTGTGGGAAACGACTGGTAATATCGTTTTTCATCAAAAATAATTCATCACAAATGGCAGATATTCCAGAATCCAACAATCGAAATGCTGGAAGCCTTCCAAATCCATCTGCTCCGCCAAATATTCCAGATCTTACTGGATTAATGACAAATCTCGCTCAGGGCCAGACAGTCATGCAAGAAACTATGCGACAACTCATACAAACCCTCCATGGCGGTGCACCAACCCATTCAGGACTGTGAAGTATTCAAAGAAATACCCATTTACCTTCTTCACGTACTAGGCGTACTGATTCATATCCTACTGAGGAATCTGAAGATTTTTCTTATCAACCTGGACGAACTTCGTCAGTGCGAGCCACAGATACTGAACAACGTATCACTCTCTCTCTCCAGAAAGGACTAATGCGCTAGAGAGGTTAAGCAGGGTATCTCCTTTTGATCGATTAGGACCTAGAAGGAGTAGAAGTCCTCCTAAAGTCGCGTCGAGGAGTTTTCGACGACCATCAGATTTAAGGGAAGGATCTGCCCAATCGCGACCAGCTGCTCGTCAAGATAGATCTCAGGAAGCCACATCAACGCAATCAGTTGCTCGAACCAACAGGCCCGAGGAAGGAAATGATGCATGGAAAGGCTCTATTCAGAGGCTGGAGGATAGATTAGGGAAAATGGCTAAAGCCAAGAACCCTCTACAACAAACTTTTATTCGAGGAACACCTTTTGTTCAGGCCATTGTGAATTTTCCAACACCATCAAAGTTTATAGAACCTGTTGTGACCCCCAAATATGATGGAAAGACCGACCCTGTCCTTCATATAGAACAATACCAAGCTGCGGCCGACATCTATGTTGTTCCAGATGAGATGAGATACAGAGCATTCTCGGGAACTCTTACCGGATCTGCTCAAATATGGTATAATAATCTTCCTCGGGGTAAGATCTCAACTTTCTTTCAACTGGCCGAGTTATTCATTAGGAATTTCTGTTTTGGGGCAAAGCCAGTTAAACGAGTAGCGCATTTGTTAAGTGTCAGATAAAAAGATGGTGAAAGTACTAGAGATTATATAACTCGTTTTAATAAGGAGAAGCTCGAAGTCATTGATTATGAGGAAAAGACAACGATTACCGTCTTGATGAGTGGACTACTGCCCAACAAGTTATACTACACTTTGGCCAAAGATCCACCTAGAACCATGTCAGGTCTGATGGGAAAAGCGACCAAGATTATGAATGCCGAGGAGGCTATAGCTGCGAAGAAGAATATGGATGCCAAAAAAACTAAGGTGGAAGGTGATAAAGCTAAGAAGAAAGAGCATAAGAATAATGGTAATGACAAACATTCAAGAACAAGGTCGTCATGGGAAGTATTGAAGAAATTTGATAATTATACTCCTTTGAAGAAAGACATCAACCACGTTCTAGAAGAAATCAAGAACAACGAGGAATTAAATTGGCCAGAGAAAATTAAGGCAGACCCTGAAAGGAGAAATAAGGAAAAATATTGCGAGTTTCACAAAGATCATGGCCATATGACTAAAAATTGCATAGCTCTTCAGAATGAGATTGAAACACTCATCGGACGAGGAAAACTGGCAAAGTATGTTGATCGGAGGAATGATAGAAGAAACAACGACCAAGCAAGAGAGAGGTCTAGATCTCCTCGTCTAGTAGAGGAGAACAAGAAGAGAGACCATGAAGTTGATCCAGAAGACGATCCCGATCTTCCCAAGAGACCAAGGCAACCAGAACGTGAGGTATTTTCAATATGCTTTGGGTCATTTGATTGTAATGTTATTACAGGTGGAGATGCAGGAGGAGGAGACCTTACTGCCGAGAGAAAATCTTACCTTTGTGAGGCTCAAGCTTGCTCATACAATCAATGAATAAATCTAGCTGAGGAGGATCGCCCGAGAAAGGTGAACAAAGAGAAATTGGTCATCGGTTTCTCAAAGAACGACCTCGCAGGAGTTTTGTATCCTCATGATGACCCATTGGTGATCAAAATGAGGATAAAGGAGGTAATGATTTCAAGAGTACTAGTAGACAATGGTAGCTCGGCAGACATCATGTTCTACTCGTGCTTCGATAGTTTAAATCTAAAGCTATCTTAACTGGAGCCTTATCATAGACCCCTCCTCGGTTTTGCTGGCGAGAAAGTATTTCCACTTGGGACGATCAAATTGGATATATTCATTAGTACGTGGCCTGTTTGTCGAACAGAAAGAATACGCTTCTTCGTGATGGATAAGAATGTTCAATCATCATATACTATCATCATGTGAAGAGTAGGATTGAAGAAGTTCGAGGCTGTACCATCTACGGTACATCAATGCCTGAAATTTCCAATAAATTTTGGAGTAGGAGTTGTGAAAGGTGATCAGAAAGTAGCTCGGGAATGCTATTATTCATCCGTCGAGTAAGAGGAACTGTAGGAATCAAGAAAAAAGACCATCACCTATCAAGTGGATGAAGGTGCAGAAATTGAAACATTGGATCCTAGAGATGAGTCGCAACTCGTGAAGGGTCAAGTGGTGGAAGCTACTGAAAACATCATTCTGGACGACGAGCACCCTGAACGAACTACTAAAGTAGGTTCATTATTGGAAGCCTCACTAAAACAGGAATTGATAATGTTCCTAAGAAGCAGAAAGCAAACTTTTGTGTGGAGTCATGAGGATATGCCTGGAATAGACCCAAATTTCTTATATCACGAACTCAATGTGAATAAGGAGATCAAGCATGTGAAGCAGAGAATAAGAGTATTCAGTTCCGAGAAGAATCAAGCTATACAGGAGGAAGTCGAGAAGCTCCAGAAAGCCTGCTTTATTGAAGATGTTAAATATCCTGACTGGTTAGCAAATGTGGTGATGGTGAAAAAGAAGAACAACAAATGGAGGATGTGTGTAGACTTCACCGACCTCAACAAATCATGCCCAAAGGATCACTTTCCACTGCCCCGAATTGATCAACTAGTGGATGCTACCTCGGGACACGAGCTGCTGATCTTCATGGATGCTTATTCTGGTTACAATCAGATTAAAATGAAACCTGGAGACAGGGAGAGTACTTCTTTCATTACCCCTAGGGGAACTTATTGTCATAATATTATGCCTTTTGGTTTGAAAAATGCAGGTGCGACATATCAGCGGCTGATGAACAAGGTCTTTGCTGAACAAATCAGTTGCAATATGGAAGTCTATGTTGACGATATGCTGACAAAGAGCAAGAAAGTTGTCGATCATCTAGTTGACTTAAATCAGACTTTTGATCAACTGGATAAATATCAATTGAAGCTGAACCCGACGAAGTGCATATTTGGAGTACGAGAAGGCATGTTTCTCGGGTACATTGTCAATCAACGAGGCATTGAGGCAAATCTTGAAAAGATCAAAGCTCTATTAGGGCTGCGATCTCCAACGACGAAGAAAGAGGTGCAAAGTCTTACAGGACGAGTAGCAGCACTTAACAGATTTGTATCGCTAGCAACAGATCGATGTCTCCCATTCTTCAAGACGCTCCGAAAGACTTTTGAATGGAATGATGAATACGATAAGGCTTTCCAAGACTTGAAGAAATATTTGGGAGAACCTCCACTGTTATCCAAGCCAGTGATGGGAGAAAAATTATACTTGTATCTGGCAGTGTCCGAGAATGCAGTCAGTTCGGCATTGATAAGAGTAGAGAATAGAGTACAAAAACTAATCTACTATACAAGTAAGGCCTTCCGAGGAGCATAGATCAGATATCCAAGGCTGGAAAAATTGGCACTAGCATTGATCGAGGCAAGTAGAAGAATGAAGCCATACTTTCAAGCTCATACTATAGTCGTATATACTGATATGCCGTTGAGGCAAGCCCTTCATAAACCAGAAAAATCAGGAAGATTGATGTGATGGGCAGTAGAACTCGGTGAATATGATATAGTCTATGAACCCAGGTCATCGCTAAAAGGGCAAGCGGTAGCAGATTTTATAGTAGAGTTCACCTATCCTGATACCCCCGAGGAACAAAAGTTGCTCGTTGATGAACCTGTGGATGTTACAGGATCATCAAATTCAAGCCCAGACCAGCTCAGGTTGGTAAAAGGGCAAGAAAAGATAATCGACGAACAACAAGAAAAATCAGGAGATGGTGAAATAAAGCAACAAATTTTCCACTGAGGAACTCTGTCAGATCAGAAATTTGAAGACGAGTTACCTATATGGAGTTTGTATATGGATGGTTCATCTTGTACTATAGGATCTAGCGCGGGAATAGTTTTGAGCAGTCCGGACGATGTCGACATGGAATACGCCCTACGTTTCCAATCCAAAGCTTCCAATAATGAGGCTGAGTATGAGGCCATGATTGCAGGTCTTAATTTGGTAAAAATTATGGAGGCGCAACAGGTTATCGTCTTCAGTGATTCTTAATTGATCGTAAATCAAATGTTGGGAATATATGCAGCCAAAGGAGAATTAATGATCAAGTATCATGCAAAGGTGATGGAGTTGGTATCAGAATTTGCTGCTATTCAGCTGGTCAGAATACCAAGAATGGAAAATGCAAGAGCAGACGCCCTAGCTCGATTATCATCAGCTACTCGTACCGAGCTACGAAGAATAATCCCAATTGAAGTGTTGGCTAGTCGTAGCATAGACGAAGATCTGATGACGAATTTCATTACCCTTGATTTAGTACCATCTTGGATGGATCCCATCAGGGCATATATTAAGGAGGGAGAATTACCAAATGACAAGCTCGCAGCCAAGAAATTGAAGTTTAAAGCTGCTCGGTATTGTATTAACTAACGGTATTCTATATAGACGAGGAATTATGGCAGGTTTGCAAAGATGTGTACATCCCTCCGAGGTGAAAGAATTGATTGAAGAAATCCATGAAGGGTCCTGTGGAGCCCATGTAGCAGGTCGGATGCTTTTGCAAAGGGTGATGACGCAGGGATACTACTGGCTGACGATGAGGGCTGATTGTATAGTCTATGCCAAGAAATGTGACAAGTGCCAGCGCTTTTCCTCCATCCGAAGAACTCCACAAGCATTGTTGACACCCATCACTTATCCTTAGCCATTTGCCATGTGGGGAATAGATTTGGTCGGGCCACTGCCAACGACCAGAGGAAGGTTCAAATACCTCATCGTCGCAGTGGATTATTTTACTAAATGGGTTGAAGCTGAGCCTATCATTGATATGACGTACGACAAGGTGTACCAATTTATTTGGAAGAACATCATTTGTCGATATGGTCTTCCTCATGCCTTCATCACAGACCATGGAACAATATTTGACAACGAGGAGTTCGCTGCCTATTGTCATCAGTAAAATATTTTGAAGATCCACTCAGCACCAGGCCATCCTCAAAGCAATGGACAAACTGAAGTGACAGATAGAACGCTGTTGAATGGCTTGAAGAAAAGACTGGATGATGCGAAAGCAAATTGGATCAACGAGCTACAATCAGTACTATGGGCTTATCGTACTACTTCCCGAGCAGCAACAGGAGAATCACCATATATGCTGGCGTTTGGAAGTGAAGCTGTTATACCTGCCGAGTTGGGTCTCCCAACACACAGGGTACTGAATTTCAATTCCCCTGTCAGCGACTTAATGAGAAGATTGGATTTAGACATGCTCGAGGAAGTTAGAGAAGAAGCAGCCATTAGGAATGTTGCATACCAACAACGAACTGCTTTGTTCTACAATAAAAGGGTGAAGAAGTGCGACCTGAAAGAAGGAGACTATGTGCTAAAGAAAGTGATTCAAAAGCACAACAAACTGGAGGCAAACTGGCATGGACCATACCGAGTTACAGAAGTTGTTCGACCAGGAACTTACCGAATAGCAACTTTAGAGGGGGAGGAGTTTAAGAATGCATGGAACGCAGAGCACCTGCGCAAGTATTATCAATGATGTATATTCTCATGTAACGCAGTTCCGTCAGTATGAATAAAATGAAGATATTTTGCCAAATTCTCTCCTTTTATTGAAAGTTTTTCGGGGATTACTAGTGCTACACACTACTCGGAAAAACTCGGACTACTCAAATTTATTCTCGAAAATGCCAACTAAGGTTGGTCGGGAAACAAATGTATTCCTACGGGAAGTAAAACTATGTATTCCTAAAAATGCCGACTTATGTTGGTTAGGAAGTAAATGTATTCCTACGGGAAGTAAAACTATGTATTCCTAAAAATGCCAACTTATGTTGGTTAGGAAGTAAATGTATTCCTACGGGAAGTAAAACTATGTATTCCTAAAAATGCCAACTTATTTTGGTTAGGAAGTAAATGTATTCCTACGGGAAGTAAAACTATGTATTCCTAAAAATGCCAACTTAGGTTGGTTAGGAAGTAAATGTATTCCTCGGGAAGTAAAAGTATTCCTAAAAATGCCAACTTATGTTGGTTAGGAAGTAAATATATTCTTGAAAACGCCAACTAAGGTTGGTAGGGAGGTAAAGTTATTCCAGAAAGTGCCAAAGTTGCTCGCAGAGGAAAAATTCACTAACTATGGCTAGTCGGGAATAAAAACCCACTAACTGTAGTTGGTCGAAAAGGAAAATTTATCGACCTTGGTTGGTCAGAAACATTTTATGAATACGAGAAAGTGATCGAACAAAATTTTTGATACTCGTAACTTTTTTAATTATTACTAAGTTGGTCGAGAAACAATACATCATTTTTGCCAAATGATTACCACAAATTCAAACTACTCGACAATAAGTTGATCGACAAATAACACAATATTATTATCTTTTTAACAGATACACATGCACAAATGTAAAGTATTACAAGACACTGGCAGTCAAAATTTACAAATAAAATTATTTCATTAAATGTAGAACAAAATACATCAGGAATGAAATACAAATTTATTACATCAATATTCCTATTCTATTGGTTTCTTCCCCTCTGCTTTTGAAACAGGTTCCTCGCCAGCAGGCGGATCATTTAAAGCAAGAGGAGAATTTATGAAGTTAAGATCTTTTAACATCCTGATATTCATCACAGAGGGTCGATCTAGTAGACACTCTGGATGAGATATCTCGACATTAGAGTGGAGATTGTAATCGCCGAGGTATTTGGAAATCAGACATCGAGGGATGGCCCGAGCAGGGATCCAACTCATATCAAGCTTGAATGGTGGCACTGGTAGGTCGAGCAGCCCAGGATCATGGTAATCCCACAGGTAATGACCCTGTTCGAGTTGCAGTACACCTAAGGCATTCAGCCATCCCTATTTGTAGCCCTCATTATTTGCATTCTGGATACGATCGTCCAAGTGGTAGAGAGCCTCGTTGTAGCCAGCCATCCAGAACTCCCTGGGCTGCTTGTGGAATTGATATTTCAATCTTTCCAGTTGCTTGTAGAGATTTTTGATAAAAAGTTCTTTATTCTCCAAGACAGACTTCTGCGCAGAAAGCTGCACTTCAAGGTCCCTGATTTTCTTAGACATCTCAGCCAATGCCTGGTTCTTCGCCATCAGCTGGAAGGCCTGGTTCTCTAAAGCAGATTGAGTCCTCTGTTCCTCAACAGGAATCCGAGCAACTCTTGCTCGTCCACGAGAAGATGTAGAAGGTCCAGCTCTTTTCAAGGTTTCCAACTCATCCCTCAAGTTGGCGTTCTCGACCTCCAAGAACGAGAATCCCTCGTCAGTCACTGGGATCAAAGCATTTGAGGTGGAAGCAACAGATTTTAATTGAGATACTTCTCTTTACAAGTTGTTATTTTCTTGCTGCAGCAACTCGGCTATTTGCCTGTGCTCCTCGACCTCGGCTTTCAACGTTCTCTCCCGCACGTCGTAAGCAGCAAAACGCTTCGCGTATCCCTTGTCAGTAATGATTTGCTGATACTTCTTCTCGTACCCCTCGTGCAAGAGGGCAGTGGATTCCTTTGTTGAAGGTCTTCAAGAGTACCTTGGAGATCCTCAATCATATCATTATAAGCTACATTATTAACCACCGCACGATCAAGCAGACACTTTAAATATTGCTTTGTATCATGAGCAGATAATAATTCCATCCTGGCCAGAAACTAGTAGAGGAAGAAAAAGCAATAATCAATAAGAGTACAAACAGAGCATGAAGATGAGAAATAACAGTAAGCATAAACAAAAGTTCAAATTTTATTATATCACAAAGTTCAGAGTTACATGTTCAGGGTTACATTTGATAAAGAAAAATAAAATAGAGAGAAACTCGAACAACTCTACACCTTTTCCTTGTCTCCCAGAACTTTCTCGGGAGGCTGGGACGAGGAGGTAGGTTGCTCGGAGGGAACAAAAAGTTGCTCGGGGAGCGCTGGCAGTTGCTCGGATGAAGTAGCGAGTTGTTGAAGTTCCTCGTTAGTAGGCTGGATGGCTGGGGGATGAGAAACTTGATCTCCCATCACCATAGAAGACTCCTCAGAGGCAGCTTCGTCTTCTTCTTCGTCTTCAGGAGTTGGAGGGGGACCAAGGATGTGCCGCTGAAATAGTTCAGAAGTTTCATCAAAGTCCATCTCTTGTAGAGCAGCGACCCACCCATCTATAAAGTATTTGAGGCTGCCATATTCTACCTACGACATCATGGCAGCCAAACCTTTGTTCCACCCTTTATCCCAGCCAGCGCTGAAAGATTTCTTCACAGCCAACTTCCTCTTTAATTTCTCCGAGGAAATCTTCTCGGATAGAAGATTTTCAGCAGCTTTCAATTTATTCCCAACTTCTTCCTTCTGCCGACCTACTTCCCGAAGTTGACCCAACTCCTCTTCAGCAGCGTTGAGCTTATTTTCAAGCTCCCCAGCATTTTTGAGCTTCTCTTCGAGCTCTTTATTCTTCTCCTCCAGAATATTTAATTTTTTCTCCAACCCCTTGGAGACTTTAACAACTTGAGCCTTCTCCTGCTCGGTTGAGGTAAGTTTCTTCTCCCAAGCAGCCTTGTCATCATCATGCTTCTGACGAGAATCTTCCAAAGATCGCGTCAGACCCATCAGATCTTCCTCCACACCAGATGAGGATCTTGAAGCTTTAATAGCTTCATCTTTCTTCAAAATTGTATTAAATAAGCTCACCAACTGTGAAAAGAAAATGAAAAGCAAGTCAGAGACAGATATAACCAGGGAAAGATGAAAAGTTCAAAATAATAAGACTTACAAAAGTAATATGGCGAGCAGCCAATGAGGTAACCATGTCCCAATAAAGGTTTTCTTCAATACTTGGATCTCGGGAATGATCCAAGTCTTCACCGAGCTCATAGCAGAGCTCGGGGGAACAAAAGTAGGAACACCAGTTCCAGTAGTTGGGGGCTGAGAGATGGTTTCAGCCAAATTGACCGAGGAGCTCTTCTTCAGCTTCCTCGGGGGAACAGGATTAGTTTCGACCAAGGAGGAACTCTTGGTCGGTGATATGACAATCACCTCGCCTGGAGCAGCATCCTTGCTTGGGGCCACTGGGGGCTTCTCGACCACCTTCACAGGAGCAGCCGAGGAAGATGCATCAACTTTCTTTGTCCCTTCTCCTGGGACGTCAATCTTACTTATTTTTGCCTCTCCAGCACCAGAGGCAGGTTTCTCAAAAAGGGTGGGAGGTATTCTTTTCTTCATCCTTTCACTCAAAGGAATATGTGATTCAGGCGAAGAACTTGTAGAGGCAGGTATTGGCTCTGCGTCACTTATCATCGGACGAGCAGTGAAAGAGGAGGTGTAACTCTTGTACTGCAACAAATATGAAGCTGACCTAATGTGCTCGTCGGCAACAGTTTGATGCAAACTCCAGATAAGTTTCAAGTGCCTTATATTAACGCCTGCCTCTTTTGGACACTTTCTTTTGTTGTCAACTGCAAATAAATCAAAATTAAAATATCAGTGGCACATTTTATCAAACATAAAGGAAGCATAATCTTAAAATAAATAAAATGAAATAAAAATAACCTATCCCATTGCCATAGGGAGGGCATCTGGGACCCTGATTCACTTCATCTCCAGATAAAGGAGCATGTTGCCAATTTTTTATAAAAACCCCGTGCTCAAAATAGTCCCTATTGGCATCCGGGAGATTGACCACAAAAGCCCTATTTAAAAACCTAATTTTTAAATAAAAAGTATTATCGCCTACAGCCCATCTATAACAAAACATGATTTATGGAATTCCTATGTGAGTTCCATGAATTTGATTTAGTCTATGAACCCCATTAACTATTCTCCATGTATTGGGGGCTATTCTTGCAGGAACAACGTCAAAATATTGACAGAATTCCAGACATAAAGGATTTGGCGGAAAAGAAAATCCACATTCAGCAATAAAGAGACTGGGGAACCAATGTGCCAAACGAAAATAATCGAAAGGTTCAGAAAGTTCCTCCAGAACAACCCATGAAGGAATAGAAAAATCAAAACGAAATTTATCAAGAGATTCAACAAGGTAAACCATGATGAATAAAGGAAATGAAGAAGAAGGAAGAAGATCTTACAGAAAAAGAGTGGATCTGTTGACAACGAACGATGAAAAGGATGAACGCACAAGAGAGTAAGACAATGGAAAACTCGAAGATACAAATTTGAAAAAGTAGAAGACGATGGGATTGTCTGTGACGTTTAAATACCTTATCTTGGAAAACGATAAAGTTAATGATTACAAAAAGAAACGATTACGCTACCGGCGGCTATAAGGACATAAAGTACACGGAGATCGAGGCGGTTATAAAAATTCAAAAAAGCCTGATTCTACGAATTTGGAAGGAAAAATAAATACAAAGGAAAGACTCCTAAAAATCAGGAGGACCATTTAAAACTACCATATTCCGAGAAAGAATGTTCCACACTCCTCAAATTTTGAACTATGAAACATTGGGGGCTTCTGTTGATACCAAATTTAGTCTGCTGACATGGCTCAATCGAGTGAAGACACGTGGCAATCTATGTGGCAACAACAAACACTTTCGAGGAACTCAGACGCTCCGAGGAACCATACTACAACGAGGAACACTGCTTCCCCGAGGAACTCAGACGCTCCGACCTACAAGAACTCTCCGAGGAACTTTTGAGTACCGAGGAAATTTTTGATTACCGAGGACCTTAGGCGGTCCGAGATGCACCTCGAACAAAGCATTAATAGCAGGATAACCAACAGTTTGATTGTTCATTAAATGCTTATCATTCAGATGTATACACTTAAGGGGCATTGAATGTATTACCCTTTCACATGTACGGCATTGAATGTATTACCCTTTCACATTACATCGTTAGGGCTATAAATACATTGTATTACCCTCATTATAGGGGGATCGGAATTTCTTGAGAAAACTTATAATCGAGAATTCCCAAACAGTCATCAATAACAGAAACAGTGGACGTAGGCCATTCTTATAAGGCTGAACCACTTTAAAAACTTCTTTGTCTCATTTATTTTATATGTGATTAAATAATTAGATATAATATAATTTTTTACATCAACAATCCTCAATCAACGCATCATTATATTTTACGACACGCTCATTCAACTTAGATAGAAATTTTGAGTTAGCCTTTTTCACCTTCACCATCTCCTCAAATAACTCTTTAAATACAACTTGCAACTCTCCTACGTCGATCTACTCATCCTCGCTCTCATCACCCTCCCTCTTTCGGGAAGCACTCTGAACAGCCTCGGAAGTGTCATGCACATGAGTATCCTTGGGGTAAGATATATCGTCATAGCGCACCTGACATGCCATAAACGCAATTAAGTTATGCTCAATGGGGGAACTCTCTCCCTCTTTCGGTTCACTATCACTTAAGGTGGAGTTGTATGCTATCGGTTTCTTGCCTTCTTTCTTAAGTCTTGTGGGACACTCAGCTACTTTGTGACCATACCCCTCACACCCGAAACACCTATCAGACTCATTTCTATTAGGATTCTCACTCTTATCCTTAGGGGTGGAGTCTCCCTTGTTCTTAAATTTCTCAAACTTTTTAGTATCTTTTGATTGCTTTTGAAATTGAAGAAACTTTTTAAACTTTTTTTCCAACGAGACGACATCCTCAAAGTCGGAATCGGAATTGTCATTCGAAACTTTAGTTTCCTCCTTCAGGGCTTTCAAAGCAATTCCCTTTTCTTTCTTTGGCACTTGCTTGGAGGTAAACATATCGAGTTCATAGGTTTGTAAGTCACCTACAATCTCTTCCTGTTTCGACGAGTTTAGCAAACCAAGGGAATTCATAACGGTCACATTCGCAATAAACCTACTTGGCAACGATCTCAAAATTTTCTTAATCACTCGATTATCAGGAATATTCTCACCTAGGTTAAATACCGCATTAACAATAGTGGACAACCTAGTGTAAAACTCATCAAACGTCTCACTCTCTAACATCTTAATCATCTCAAACTGTCCAGTGAGATTTTGCAACTTAGACGCCCTAACCGTACTCGTGCCCTCGTGAGTTAATGTCAGTGTATCCCAAGTTTCTTTTGAAGTTTCACAAGTCATGATATGATTATAATCTTCAGGTGTGACATGTGAGGAAATAACATACAGACCTTTAGAGTTATATACAATGCAAGCCTATGTTCAGTCTCAGTCCATGACTGAACGGGTTTCAAATTAGTGACCTCGCCCTATCGTATGATAGGTGGTGTCCAACGGGTTTCAAACACGTTCATCAATAGATTTTAAGGCACTTAACATTCGCATTTTACAATAAGCATAATTAGTGCCATAAAAAACAGTAGTGCGAAAACTATGATAACCTTCGAAATTCATCCTTACAAGCAAAAAGGGATCAAACACAATAAAAATATATTTCTATCCCTGATACCAATTTGTAGGACCCTATATATAACTTTCAACAAAAACTTTTGCTTGAGAAGAATTAAGTTACGGATGAATACAAACCAATTTGCTCTTTTGAAAGACTTTTTTCGATTTTATCAAGCCACACCGAATTGTGACACAAATTAACTTAACCCAATTTTATCTTGTTTAAACGTAAGTATGCAACTAGTGATTAAAGCAAGTAAAATAAAGTAAAGCAATACTACCAACACTGATGTACGAGGAAAACCACAAATGGAAAAAACCTCGGACGGCCCAGGCCAGGAAATCACTATGATAATGGTTTTACAAAGTCAGGGGCTAGTCTTATACAACGACTCGATTCACCCATGAGACTTGACGTTCCTTTGATCTTCTACTAATATTCACAGTCCCCACGTAGAAAGTAACCTTCTTCTATAATGCTCATCCACAACAGTCGCCTCCATGAATGACTCGGTATCCATCGATACGGCCCTTTGTCGTCTACGATGTTGAACACGAAAGTAACCCTCTTCGCTTATCCACTACAAAACCAACAATGTTCAAGTGTTTAAGAAACCCAACTTGGTGCAACAAAGATCACATAAACATATTGTAATGATAACTCAGATCTTTGTAAACTCTAAGGATGTTTTAGAGTGAAAACACTTAGAAAACTTTGTGCAAAAAATCTTTATGTATGGTAAACTGTTTTTCGTACTGTACGCACTTTGAGAAAATTGAAACAACCTAATTATAAATATTTTAAGGCAGTGGCATATCTCGTTCAAGTGAGATACTGCGTCATTCTAAAGACAGCAACTCTCGTTCGAATAACATTGTTTGTCGTTTGAACGACATTGCCCTGATTAGAGTCCAAACCAACTTAATCTCTAATCCAACCTTATCAGTTCTAAATGAAGTGTAAACAAGTAAAACACTTTTAAAAGATTAAAAACATATTCTTTTTAAAAATAGCATCCTTATTTTTTATAAAATAAAATTCACATTCCTACCCGAGTGATCTCAGAATGCAATTAAACTTTGAAGATGATAAATTCGCACCAATTAAACTTTGGCATAATTAATTCCTTGTAGCTTTACCGCAATGTCTTCAATTAATCTTCGACACATCATAGTCTCTGAGTGGATCGTAACAATAAAAATCTACCTATGACTCAAACGTATTTTGTTCCGAGAATAAGTCAAAACTATACATGGACTCAATTTGGAAATTTGGTCTTTACAATTCCCAAAATAAATCCAAATCCAAATCTGAAACAAAAAAATTGAATATGAGTAAAGTCTGGTAAATAAACTAAAGAAATGAATAATATGAAGGCGCAACATGCCCAAATAAAATACTGTAAAATCTCCAATATATAAGTGAATAAACTGAAGTATCTAAAGCAACTCCTACAAGCCTCCACAAGTGCTACAACTACGCATGCCTGGATAGTATCATCAAGCTTAGTATCCCTATGGCTAGATAACTAAAAGGCTTTGAAAATATTTTGACACGGGTCAGAGCCTAAGAAAACAGTTTGAATATATTTTGCAAGTGTTTAAATCACAAATTTAAATCTGTTAATAGATACATATGTTAGTATTAATTACACTCACTTAATATCCTCACCTCTCAACTAATGTGCACGCCTAACGCACCATATCTAGATATGCTCCCAACTAGATAACGTATCTAAATCACCTCAATAGGTCTCGCTTTCTTACTCATACGGCATGCTACCACAATATCAATAATATATTACCCGCATATTATTATTGAGCCATTTATTTAAGTTTCTCCACTTATTTTACTTTTAGATATACACAATCTATCAGTTCCACTATCACACGTAAGTAGATATATCACACTTGTATATATTTAACACCCATTTAATATATACAACTATAGCATCCCCGGAATATCACCTCGTGATGATGGCATACTCTGCTATCAATTCCATGTACCTCTCGTACTAAATCAAGGACTATTGGTTCGACATGTCTCCTTGAACCCAAAATCAATCAACACAAACTAGAGGCGAACATAATTCTAAGCCTTTGGGATACGCACATATCTAACGTACCCAAATAACACGTTGGTCCCACTAACACACAATACATAGTGAGTCGCCCTAAGTTTCATGTTGTGGGGCACACATCCAGACCTCACTGGAATCACCAAGGTGGGATCACCCTCTGCATAGAAACCTCCAGATAGTAGGCAGCATAGGTATGTTCATACACGTAATCAAATCACAACCATATGTATTCACACAATATTTATATGCATATTCTTCAGTAGGTATACACACAACCCATCATATAAGTCCGTACATAGTATATATCTCTCACATACTCAACATTCATATAATTACAATTATAACCTCTAATTGTATATTCTTGAGTATCACTCACTACTCGAAGGGCCCTAATTACCCCTTATTAAATATCAATAGTTAGTCCCTTCACACCCTACATATCAAAATCATAGGTTCACTTATCTCTCTGTGATCCATTATATTATCGCAAATTTGATTAACTTTCATATTATGCCCGATAGGTTCTAGCCTTAATTCTCCCATTTTGGCCAAGCCTAAGCTATATCATAGGCCTACTGAATTTCATTAGGTCCATCACTATAGTTTAAGAATAACCCAAAAGCCTCCAGAATAATTATTCGCAAATTTGGGGCATAAACAAAAGAAACTAGGCAAATCTCGGTAACCGAATCGATTCGGTGAATAGGCCGAATACCGAATCAATTTACTCCTTGAGCTGAATCAATTCGAAATGCCATTGCTTGTCTTCTTCATTTAACTGTTACGTTTTCCCACCATTTTAACCCACAATTTCTTTATGCAACACACCCAAACTCCAATATAATTTATCCCAACATCGTACAAGAACAAATATATCAGTTCTAATAATTCTCTAACATTAAAACAACATTAAATTCATAAATCTCAAGATTTCATCAAGGTTTCCTACACAAAACCCTAGCTATGGTGTTCTTCATATAAGTTCATCAAAACCCAGATTTCTTTCATGTTCTTTACCCCATAATTTTTTATTTCATTTTGTCTGCATAAAGGGATTCATTCTACATGCAATCCTACCCAAAATTGTGAATTTTATTAATTAATCTCCCAAGAACATTAACAATTTACATTAAATCTAGAACCCTACACTACATGGGTATTATAACTCATAAAATCATGAGAGATAAACACTTGCCTTAATTAGCATATCTAATTTCATTTTTGTAAGTAATGAAAGTGTTCCTCCCTTACGTCTGATCACGATTCTGGCGACAACTTTGAAGAAAAAGATGTTGCACCTCCAAGAATTCTCTTTTCTTCCTCTCTAATGGCCTCTCCTCTCTTCTCCTTTTATTATTAGGGTTTGAGATATGTTATGTTGCTGCCCCAACTAACTAACCTTAGGTTTTAAATCCTAATTTTTGAAATTAGTCTAATGGGCCAAGCCCAAGTGATCCGAACACTCCCGTGTGGGCTCAGTTATGACTTAAAAAAATTGAAACCCAATTACAACCCTCAGGTACACTATTTAGATTATCTAGACCCATTCGAAATCAACCGTGACCTCAAAATTTCCATCCGAGATACTTTACAATAAAGTCCTATCCCGGCCTTAATTAGTCTACGCGCGACTCCCAATTAAGATATAATGCTACCACGTCACTATCACTTGCTAGGACGTGAAATAACACTTAGTAATATTATTCCATAAATATTAACCATTATCTCTCTCGATTAATATTTTTAATTCACACATAATAATTAATTCAATTAAATTACGGCACACGTGTAATTTAAAAATACCTGAATTGATTAAATATTAAATTCTCAGAAATACGGGATACAAACGAGTTGTGGGGTGAAGGAGTGAGGCAATTGACACTCACAAGGGCGAAGAGTTCACACTTAAAGCAATGGTTACGTCGACAATCCACGAGTTCCCTGCCTTTAGGAACTTGTCCGGTTATAATGTTCATTGTTATTGTGGACACCCCATATGTGGGGAGGAAATTAAATCCACATGGCTACATCATAGTGAGAAGATGAGTTATGCCGATCATCGTAGATTTCTGTTGAGTAGTCATCCTTTTAGAATGACAAGTCTAACTTTGTACCTGTAGGTCAAGAGCATAAGGTGAAACCTTCTTGACTTTTCAGTTTTCAAATTGAGGAGAAGGCGACGGCTGCAATTTTGGGCAATAAGTTTGTAGGCAACCACTCTGACATCCAAAATATTAGCGTGCCACTTTTAAATTATTTAATATTTATATTATTTGAATTAGGTGAATTATTACATAATTAAGAAGTTTGGTAATCGATAGTTATATATGTTTTATATATAATTATTATAGTTGATTATGTAATTCTATTTTTTTAATTAAATATATGTGAGAGGCGCGTTAAAAAAAGTTGAAATAATTAATTTTGATATATTATTAATGGTAACATAATGTGGGGTTGGTGATGTGTAATTATGCAGAAGTTAAGGTAAATGGTGAAAATTGTAATTTGCCCTAGTTAAGATGCATACATTCGTAGTCCTTATAGTAGGATTCTTTAAGAAGAAGAAAATATGATCTTTGAAAAGAAAAAGAAAAGAGTTGGATAAGTTAGGTTTTCTACATAAGAAAAATTCTACAAAATTCAGATTAATTCGTAAGGTAATTATTTCTTAATTGAAGTTATTTATTGAGTTGTGTAGATCATTTCCACCGGTTTATATTGTTATTTTGGATTTATTTTGTGTTAGTACATTTTAGGGCCCTTTTTAACTTGTGTACGCTTTATAGGACTATCTAAGTATGATTAAATATGACTCCTAAAACAAAAGTTGTGTTATTATACGAGAGAAACAGGATTATGTAATTTGATATTTTTTTGATTATTTTGATAAGCCACTCGTCAAGACCCATATTAATAAAATATTTATTTTTAACGGGCTATCTATTTAGAATTTGATATGTTGACAAGAACTAAAGTTGTTGTACTCAATTTATAAAGTATGTTGGTATGACTTTTGTATTAATTTTATTAATTATTACTTGATCATGATTAGTGTAAGATTTAAATTAATTAGTGACATATTAACATCTTATTAGCCTGGATTAGTATCATTATAACATTTAAAGTGTTATTTTTTAATAATGCTTACATGAATGATTGTCAGCATTATAGTTGACTATAAATGTGGGGAAATATGAATGGGTGATTTATTTTTGTTAAATTACTAAGTTTATGAAAGTTAATCATATTTTATAGGATATTGATTGTGTTGGATTGTTAGGTTCAGACACGCCATTGGTGACTACAACTGAGGCTGACAAGGGAAAGAATAAGTAAGCATACATTTGAGGTGAGTGTACTTATTGTAAGGACACAAATTTCCAATTGAGTCCATATATATAGTTTTGGCTCAATTCCGGACAAAAACATTTATTCATAGGATAGTATTTATTGTAATATTCTCAAGCCTATGAAGTGTATGTTGAAGACGTAGCGGCAAAGAATTTAAAGCTTCATCAAAATGCCGGTTTGTGTGCCTCGTTTCTACGTCATCAACTAAGGTTCCATGCTCCCAAGGTATGAATGTAATTATATGTATATAGGAGCTTGGAACAATATGTATTGGGTGTTAGGTGTAATAAAAACTGCATTTTATTTTCAGAAAGAATCAATTAAGAACTTTAAAATAAGTATATAAAAGTTTCTGGGCCAAAATCGAATTTTTCAATCTTTCTGGTTGTTCGTTTGAAATGTCGTTCGAACGAGTTTTTTCGTTCGAACCAGATTTCGTTCGAACGAGTTTTTTCGTTCGAACCTGTTTCGTTCGAACGAGTTTTGTCGTTCGAACCAGGTTCGTTCGAACGAGTTTTGCCAACGACCCTAACTGGACAGTCGTTCGATATGTCGTTCGAATGAATACTCGTTCTAACGAGGTATCTAACGAACCTCTAACGAGCCCAGATTGGTCACTCGTTAGAAGTCTCGTTCGAACGAGAATCATGTTCGTTCGAACGAACTTCCAGCGGGAAGAGTTATTTGGCAGTTTTTTGCAGTTTTTCCCCACTCTTCCACTTGGTTTTCAACCAACTTTTTTCATGCATTATTATGTGCGGGAAACACATTTTCCAAGATAACTTTTCCAACCTTGTTTATCTCCTAGAGAGAGTTTGAGAGCAAAATGATTTTTAGGAAAATGTTCAAGTTTTGAGTGTAATTCCTTCAAGAAAAATTTTATACACACTCTAGTTTACACCCATTGTTGTTTATTCCAAGTTATATATATACATATCCTTACTTGGAGTTTTTGGCACCGGTTTTCTCTACCGAATTCAAGAGACGTTTCGGGTTTGCTTCTTCACCCCATCACAAAGAAGACCTTTGTTGAGATTCTACCCACAAGGAGAAAGGCTCCATGCTTGGGTGACGGTGACCATATAAAGTCCCATTGGTGTATTCCGAGACCACGGTGGAGCTCCGTTGGTTATCCGCTAATTGGAGGTTGATACAAGAAGGAGCATCACGGCTTGAGAGGGTTCAAGTTTAGGAAGTAAGTCTTTTGTCTTGTATTTTGTAATACCGTTTTTAGTGGATTTGAGGCTAGGGCCGTCCCGAGGTTTTTTCCCGTTAGTGGGTTTTTCCTCGTACATCGCGGTGTTGTGTGACTGTTGATTTTATCTTGCTCTATATTCCATGCTAGATTAATTTCAAGATAAAATTTGGTTTTACAATCACACTAATTTAATTTGGGACTTAAATTAAATATTGGGTAAAATTTGGTTTATTCAAGTCACTTGCATTAATATGGTTTCGCCTAACTTTGGATAATTGTTAATGATGACTTAGGCAAATTCTAGGACTTGAATTATTAGGTGTTAATTTGTTTTGAGAAATTAAAAGTTGTTGTTGTTTTGAAAGTTGAACCATCACCACCTTTTACGCTTCCGCATATCAAGATTAAGTTTTTCAAAAAGGAAATTACATGTTTGTGATTTTAATTGATTTGTAATTTAAAATCTGGGGATCCATAAACTATAGCGTTTTCAAATTGGTATCAGAGCCAAAAACGATAAATTATTTCGTTAAGATTCTTTAATTTTTGGCTAAAATGGATTTTTCCCCAATTTCAAAATTTCCTATTTTTGATGGTTCTAACTACGCGTATTGGAAAGCGCGAATGAAATCGGCACTTAAATCTATCGATGAACGTGTTTGGATGTCTGTTGTTACCGGGTACTCCCCACCAACTCATCTAATTGAAAATGAACGTGTTCCCAAACCCATCGATAGATGGACCGAAAATGAATTTAAGCTTGCAAATTTTAATTCCCGTGGTTTAAATGCTTTATTTAGCGCTGTCACACCGGATGAATTCCGACGTATTATGACATGTGAAACCGCTAAAGAAGCTTGGGATATTTTACAATTAACTCATGAAGGAACTAGTGTCGTTAAAGCTTCTAAACTCCAAAACCTCACCACTCAATTTGAAACTATCAAAATGGATGAAAAAGAAACTTTTGATAAATTTTATGCTAGACTTTCTGATATTGTTAATTCATCCTTTAACTTGGGAGAGAAAATACCTGACGACCGTGTTGTAAAGAAAATTTTAAGGTCCCTACCCGATAGATTTATTCCAAAGGTGACCGTTTTAAATTCTTTACCCACTTTAGCCTCTACGAAATTAGAAGAGCTTGTAGGTGATTTACAAACCTATGAACTGAATATGTTTCCCTCTAAAACTGAAAAGAAAATTGAAAAGGGTGTTGCTTTAAAAGCCCGAAAAGAGGTCAAACAAGTAGTAGAGAGCGATAGTGATAGTGACTCGGAAGATATGGCTTTGTTTGCACGTAAATTTAGAAAATTTCTTAAATTTAACAAAGATAAAGTTAAAAATGATTTTAAGAAATTTGAATCTTCTAAACATGATAAAAACGAGAAGATTTCTAAAGCCGATAAGATCCCTAAACCTAGTAATGAAAATATTGATAGGGACGAGTCTAATAAGTGTTTTGGTTGTGAAGGTTATGGCCATAGGGCTTATGAGTGCCCCACTAAACTAAGGAAAGATGGTAAGCGACCTATTTCATATAATGCAACCCTTAGTGATAGTCATAAGGAAGAAAAGCCCGATTCCCCCACTAAGAAAAATTTTGTGGCTTTTATGGCTAGACATGTGAGTGATAATGAGAACTCATCGAATGATGAAATAATAGCACATGCCACTTCCAAGGTCATTGTACATGATTCTCTTATTTTTGATGATAGTGAGAGTGAAGAAGAAAGAGAGAGTGAAAATGAAGAAGAGGTTGATGAGAGTGAACTTCAAAATGCTTTCCATGAATTATATAAAGAATCTATTAAATTAAAAAAAGCGAATTTGAAGTTAGAAGCGAGTTTGAGA
The DNA here is from genome assembly GCA_949130495.1 of Sambucus nigra. NCBI lineage: Eukaryota > Viridiplantae > Streptophyta > Magnoliopsida > Dipsacales > Adoxaceae > Sambucus > Sambucus nigra. The sequence goes on along the minus strand of OX422208.1, from coordinate 577,081,920 downwards.
GAGAGTGTCAAGGTCATTGATGAAAGTGCCTTAATAGAAGACCTTAGGACACATGAGAGGACTCTTCAAGAGAAGCTTAACTATGTAGAAGGCGAGAGAGATAGCCTTAGGGGTTTAATGGAATCCTTGAAAAAGGAGCTTCTTGCTTTTGAAGAGCGAAATGTTTTACTAGAATCTAAAATTTTAGATTTGGAAAATAAATTAAAAGATTCTAGTAATGTCAAATTTAATTTGGAGTGTCGTTCGGAAAAACTAGATAAAATGTTAGGAACGGTCCAAATTAAAAATGACACTTTTGGTTTAGGCTTCAATTCTTGTAATGAATTTAACCCTAAAGTCAAAACCAATGTTTTAGGAGAATCTTCTAGGAATGCATTTAATGATCACTCCTTAGATAAATCTTTTCGACATGCTCTTACTTGTACACATTGTGGTCGACAAGGTCATCTTAGGAAATTTTGTTTTGATCTTAAACGAATTCCTAGAAAATCCCATAGTAAAGCAACCACGATAGCTAACGTTCCTACACCCCAAGATAGTCATGCTTCATTAATTTGGGTTAGGAAATCCAACTTGGTTGCCTTACAAAATAGGGATTTTGATTCTCATTTACTTACACATGCCTCCTCCCTTGCTAAATCTAAAGGATAAATGTGTTAGTGTTTTGCATACTTTAGCGTTTGTACTTCATGCTATATTCTTATGCTAAATGTATGCTTGTTTAGTCATTTTCTAATCATCGCCTTATTTCATATTCCATGCTAGAAATTATGACTTGTTTATCTTTTTGTATTATATTTTGTGGTTGATTTAACTGAATAATATAAAAAGATTTTTGTTTATCATTTTTGTTTTTATTTATTTCATTTAAGCTTAATGAAAAATACAAATGATTTTTGTTTGTCCTTTTGAGTAAATATTTATTTTTGATTAAAAATGTTAAAAACTCAAAAAGATTTTGTTTTGTGTGTATTTTTGTTTGACACACTTTATGTGGCATATATTTGTGTTCAAATCCCATCTTTTACGCTTCCATGTGACTAGAACTTTTGGTTTAGATTTTCAATCCTTAAAATGTTCTTTACCATGTTTTATATGGAGTAGTTGGATTTTGTATTGTTTAAATGGATTCTATTTCTATATGCCTCTATTCACACATGCACGAGCTCTTTTGAAATCTTAATGTCACATGTTATATTTGAGCTTTTTGAGGTGTTCTCCTATCAATCTAGTCATCTACATATCTATGACCTAGGAGGACTAGTGCATGTCAAAATCCGTTGCATGTGAGATTTGTGTGAAAAATGAAAACATGATAAATTAATATATGCACGGGGAAGGGCTCCGAAAGGATGAATTAAATCCTTTGCGATAGTAAGCCACCGTTGATTGGATCTAAAAGAAATACGTGATCCAAAGGCCTAAAAACCGAATATTTGGCATTTAAAAGAAAGCAATTGCCAAGGCCTATGTTTGTTTGATATATTCATTCAAAAACAAAAGAATATATATGCTCATTGAGGGAGAATTGGATGGTATATCAACGGTTTGCACAATGTCCGTTTATCCTAGTTGTCTTTAATGTCATGACTCTATTTGGTTTGTAGAATCATCATCATGCTAGGCCTGTATGCATTGTGTATGTTTGTTCATTGAGTTCAATCTTTATATTGTCACGTGAGGTTATATTTAACTGTGATGAAGTTTGCAATCAAATGAGAACTCCGTGAACGTTTCTTAAGTGTTTGGGTCTAAATTTAAATGTTGCTAGTTCACACCCCTACACTTCCGTTTCCATATGACACATTTTTGCCATACGAGTGTGCAAACTTATTGTATTTTGTGTCATGTGTGTGTTTATATCTATATATATATGCAAGTGCTTCATTGATATATTTCTAGTATGTATATATATGATATTTGTTTGTCTTTGCCTTGCTTTTAATTACCCATATGCTTTCATGTCTTATCACTTTAAGCTGCTTTCACTTGCTGTTTATTAGTTCTTTATCCTTTGCCTATTCCCGAACAAAAAGGGGGAGAATGATGATAGGGGGAGAAATGGTATCTAATCCTATTATTATCGTATCTTCGTTTGGGGGAGATTTATCTTAGGGGAAGACGTCTTTCTAAGTAGGTCATGTGTTTAAAGGGAGAATTAATTTAGGGGGAGTAATTAATTAATTGCATTTAATATTTTGATATTCCCTATGCATTTGATGAGTTTGCTTAAGTGTGCAGGAATTATTCTAAAGCGGCATCTTTCTATGGCAAAGCGTTTGATCCTTGGGTTGAGTCAAGATTGGGCGGGTTATGTTTTGAGTCTAGTAGAGCTTAACGGCCCTTTAGGATTTTTGTTTGGTTTTTGTCCCGGAATAGCCAAAGGGGGAGATTTGTAAGGACACAAATTTCCAATTGAGTCCATATATATAGTTTTGGCTCAATTCCGGACAAAAACATTTATTCATAGGATAGTATTTATTGTAATATTCTCAAGCCTATGAAGTGTATGTTGAAGACGTAGCGGGAAAGAATTTAAAGCTTCATCAAAATGCCGGTTTGTGTGCCTCGTTTCTACGTCATCAACTAAGGTTCCATGATCCCAAGGTATGAATGTAATTATATGTATATAGGAGCTTGGAACAATATGTATTGGGTGTTAGGTGTAATAAAAACTGCATTTTATTTTCAGAAAGAATCAATTAAGAACTTTAAAATAAGTATATAAAAGTTTCTGGGCCAAAATTGAATTTTTCAATCTTTCTGGTTGTTCGTTTGAAATGTCGTTCGAACGAGTTTTTTCGTTCGAACCAGATTTCGTTCGAACGAGTTTTGTCGTTCGAACCTGTTTCGTTCGAACGAGTTTTGTCGTTCGAACCAGGTTCGTTCGAACGAGTTTTGCCAACGACCCTAACTGGACAGTCGTTCGATATGTCGTTCGAATGAATACTCGTTCTAACGAGGTATCTAACGAACCTCTAACGAGCCCAGGCTGGTCACTCGTTAGAAGTCTCGTTCGAACGAGAATCACGTTCGTTCGAACGAACTTCCAGCGGGAACAGTTATTTGGCAGTTTTTTGCAGTTTTTCCCCACTCTTCCACTTGGTTTTCAACCAACTTTTTTCATGCATTATTATGTGCGGGAAACACATTTTCCAAGATAACTTTTCCAACCTTGTTTATCTCCTAGAGAGAGTTTGAGAGCAAAATGAGTTTTAGGAAAATGTTCAAGTTTTGAGTGTAATTCCTTCAAGAAAAATTTTATACACACTCTAGTTTACACCCATTGTTGTTTATTCCAAGTTATATATATACATATCCTTACTTGGAGTTTTTGGCACCGGTTTTCTCTACCGAATTCAAGAGACGTTTCGGGTTTGCTTCTTCACCCCATCACAAAGAAGACCTTTGTTGAGATTCTACCCACAAGGAGAAAGGCTCCATGCTTGGGTGACGGTGACCATATAAAGTCCCATTGGTGTATTCCGAGACCACGGTGGAGCTCCGTTGGTTATCCGCTAATTGGAGGTTGATACAAGAAGGAGCATCACGGCTTGAGAGGGTTCAAGTTTAGGAAGCAAGTCTTTTGTCTTGTATTTTGTAATACCGTTTTTAGTGGATTTGAGGCTAGGGCCGTCCCGAGGTTTTTTCCCGTTAGTGGGTTTTTCCTCGTACATCGCGGTGTTGTGTGACTGTTGATTTTATCTTGCTCTATATTCCATGCTAGATTAATTTCAAGATGAAATTTGGTTTTACAATCACACTAATTTAATTTGGGACTTAAATTAAATATTGGGTAAAATTTGGTTTATTCAAGTCACTTGCATTAATATGGTTTCGCCTAACTTTGGATAATTGTTAATGATGACTTAGGCAAATTCTAGGACTTGAATTATTAGGTGTTAATTTGTTTTGAGAAATTAAAAGTTGTTGTTGTTTTGAAAGTTGAACCATCACCACCTTTTACGCTTCCGCATATAAAGATTAAGTTTTTCAAAAAGGAAATTACATGTTTGTGATTTTAATTGATTTGTAATTTAAAATCCGGGGATCCATAAACTATAGCGTTTTCACTTATTGAGTCGATTATTAATATGATATAAATGAATTATATGGATATGTTATGGTTTTACAAAAGTCAAGATTTGTTAGGTTACTATGCAATTAAAGAGATGTTGGGTTATTAAAATCTATGGATATGTTTATTGCCGACGGGCGAGAGATTTAGGGTTTATTAAACTCCAAATGTGTGCATGGCCTAAATTAGTACAGAGATGGAGATGTTTATATATTGAGATGTTAATGAGTTATTTTACTATATATAGATGTAGTACATTCACAGAGTTTTTAAACTCGTGGTTTTATATGTTTACGTTTTCAGGTTTTGGAGCTACCACTGCCAGGTCTAGGGTGTTGGGTGAATAGTAACAGGATTTCGTTAGTTTTTGAGCAATGTAATACTTGTTATTAAGTTAGTTTATTTTAAAGTTTTGTTTAAATTATACCTCCTCAAAACTATTGGGTTTTTAATATTCCGAACTCAAACCTTAAAATTATCTTAATTTATGCTAGTTTGAATTTGGAAAAAAAACAAATGTGATTTGTGAACTATTTAGTTATATTTATGCCAGTAAGGAAAGGGTGTGACAAGTTGGTATCAGAGCTTTAGGTTTACATATTATGAAGTTAGAGTGTCAAGATGTGGCAATGGCAGAACTAGTGTGTCGTAAGTAATTTATATTGACTTGTGAAACATTCTAACCATTATGTTAGAAATAAATGTTATATACATATTTCTATAATTGTGATTTATTACAGTTAGTAAGATATGGAAGAAGCAAATGTTCATGAGAGATTTGAGGAGGACGCTTCAAATACACAAATTTCAACTTAGGTGAACCAACAAAATCAAAATAATATAGAGGGGGCACCTAAACAACTTACATATATGCAGAAAATGGCTCGTGGCATGACTTTAAAGGTGGAACAACAAAATAGGTTTATGATGCAAATAGAGGAACTATAAACTAAGTACTAAGAGGAGCAAACTTTAGCTAGAACTATAAGGGAAATACAACAGGAGGAGAAGAATACAATGTATGAGAAGTTTATCAAATTAAACCCTCGACATTTTCAGGTTATGTAGATCGTTTAGAAGTTAAAGCTTGGGTTAGAGACACATAAAGTATCTATGGGATGATGAATTTACCTAATACGAAGAAGGTAATTTTGGCTACTTTTATATTAAAAGGAGAAGCTAAATATTAGTGGGAGTCTTCTAAACATTTATTGCCTATTAAAGGCTTACTAAAAATTAATTTCCTCACATCTGAAGCAAAATGAGAGAGAATTTTTATTATTTACTCGGAGGAGAATGTCGTTTAGGGAGTATGAAACTAATTTTATATCTTTGTCTCGATTTTCATTACATTTCTTATATGACGGGGAGGACAAATGAACCAGATTTTAGGATATACTTGAGTTAGTTATCAAGTCGAGACTCACTGCACTTATAAAGGTAGATTATACTTCTTTAGTTAACAAAGCTATGATGGTTGAAGGAGATTTTAATGCCGCAATAAAGGATATGGAACGAAGGGGAAGGATGAGTACATTTCATCCATCTAGCAAAAGGAAGTTAATATTGAATACTCAAAACAAGAGAGTTAAAGATTTCAATGACGTAGAGGGACTAGGAATTATGTTCAGGGTAGGACATCAGGCAGTTTTAGGGGTGCAAAATCAATGTGTTAATAAAATATACAACAAGACAGTGCGAGTGGCCCGTCCAAGCGTGTTATATGTTATTTTTGCAAAGCTAAGAGTCACATCATTTTAGATTATCCCAAGTTAAAGGAGATAGAGTGTTATTAGTGTCATCAAATTGGTCATACCAAAAATAACTGTCATATGCTAACAAGGACTCAAATAACTATTACTGGTAGAGGATTATCACATGGAGTCATAGGCAGAGGAGGGGGTAGAGGACAAGCTAGCAGTTCCAGGGCTCCAATAAAAGTATTTTCTATAAATTTTCAAGATGATCGGGCTACTCCAGAGGTGGTGAAAGGTCAATTTTATGTCATGGAGAGACATGCTTATGAGCTTATTAATACAGGTTCTACTCATTCATTTGTAGCGATGTCATTTACTATGCATTTGGGTAGACCATGTTCTTATTTATATTGTGGATACTTATAGGGGGTGTGATTTTAGTGGATCTTGTGTATAAAAATTGTGTACTATAAATGGGGGAGAGAGAGTTGACCATTGATTTAATTCCACAAGATATTCGAGATTTTGGTACTATCTTGGGTATGGAGTAGTTATCTTCCTACCATGCATCCATTGACTGTTTTCGCAATGAAGTTACATTTAATGTCGCGCCCTGACTTAATTAAATTAAAATCATCCTTTTAATTTAGAGATAAATTCCATTAAACAATACCTTACTTTAATCTTCTGAAAAATGGCACAATATTTTTTTCCCAAGGAATGTTTAGATGAAAACATAACTGCCTGTACAAGTACTAAACAACTTTATATATACAAGTTCATTTATTTAATATTGACAGAAAAATCTTGTTGATATTCAACCCATACTAGAAATCCTTCACTCCCACATTTTAAGGTCCTAACTTAGCAGTGAACTCCAACGATAGGCACACCTGAAACAAAACATTATAGGAGTGTAAACCATAAAGTCTTAGTGAATGACCAGATACACGCACTCCACACATTTAACTAATTTGAATAATTATTTTTTTAATGTTATAACCCAACAGGAATTGTGAAACTCTCCCAAGCCTGGACCCGTAACAGTCTAGTTAACCAACCCCAGTTGATGGGGACCATCACATCCCTTTATTATGCCTGAGTACACAAACCTTTAAGTTGGATTTACAGGACCGCCACATCCCGTAGGACCCATCACAGTCCTTAAAATTAGATAAAGGACCCTCCACAATCCATAACATTAGATAACTTCGCTTAACATTTTTAATCATATGCATATGTTTCATAAATAACATATCACTCCATAAGCATTCCAACGCATGTATTTAACTGCACATTTCCATATGAAAATATAAGCATTTATATTTCATAAGGCGGGTCACACACCTTAAAGTAGGTACAACTATTTATAGCAAATCTATTTCCTTGGTACGGTAGTATTATCCACTTATGTATCTATCAATTCAAAATCATTAGTATTTGAATACACCGAATAACATTAAACTCGTTACACATCACATCAGTTGGTCAATCTGAAATAACTGAAAAGGAATTAAATATGACACTTCCATTTCTATAACACCATATTCATTATGGTTCTAACGCAATTTACGGAGTTAAATTATGAATTCTCTAGAAAAAGTTATGCCCATTTTATTACAACATTTTCCAAATTATTTCTCCATAAAATAAAAATAAAACTTCAACTTCAAAATAACCCCCAAGCCCAACCAGAAGGTGTTTATTCTCATATTTGATTATGTCATACTCATATATGTTCTCTAACGTGTCCAATTAGAATCACTCAATTTCAATAAGTATTCCCTGATTTATGTTATTTTTAGCATAACTAGGTCGGAATAGAACATTAAAGCATAACTTAACCTTTTTAAGCATACACAACCTCCATCTCGGGTAGCAATCATGGAAACACATACTAAACATGTTTTAGTATATACAAACATCATATACATGAATTTCTTAAATCAAAAAGCTTCACGAGAAGGTGATGCATATCTAGGACTTTAAAGTAAACATTTATTATCCTTAGCACGCGTTCTTAAGTATGTTCTTAAGCCATCCTTGTTTTAATACAATTAGGAAATATGGGTATCATTCAAATATTTATCAAAATCAGAAACAAAAATATACAAAGTGTAAAACTCATTTATGTGACCAACTTTAACAAAGAGGTAATTACCTTACGAGAACTCCTCAATTTATTGAAATTTTTCGAAGAATTTTTCTCCTTAATTTCCCCTTTTCTCTCTCTCCTTAGGCAAAATCTTTCAAACCTTATCCTTTATGATGAGGAATAAGATATACATCTGATTTTTAATCAGACCATACGTTATAAGGGGTCCAATAGCCATAAGGCTTGTGGTAATGCATAATTGGTTGGAATAAAGGTCCAATCAAACAATTCTACTAATGATAGATTTTTTCTGCCTTTGTAAAATCACCATAACTCCTTATTACGGGTCCCTATTTACTCCCTCTTTGCGTTTATGCGTAGATAAATTATAGATATACAACTTTCATATTTTGTGTTTTCCCCAAATCATAAAACTGGTATGTCAAATTTGAGGTCAAACAGGAAAGTAGCAATTCATCGAAAATCTCAAAACTTTCACATTTGGCGATCAAACATTGCCAATTTTGCACCAACACCCTAGTTTACTTTTATAAACATATTGATGCATTTAACCACATAACTAATCATATGCTCTAAACATGTTATTCCCGATCATATGCTCGATTATCATCTAATATAAACAGCATATATATATATATCATGTAAAGGGTAGTTGCATCATTACAAATTTCACAACTAATGCCTCCAAATCTTTAGTGCAAAAGCTACTACGGCCAACTCAAGATAATGTATAGGGTAGTTGCGTTCATGTATCTTTAACTGTTAGGAAGCAAAAGCAATTTCCTTTCCATGCTTATTTAACACACAAACGAGTCCTTGATATAAGGCATCACTATAAATAACTAAACCTTTTGTACCCATTGGAATAGTCAATATTGGAGCTAATGTCAACTTACCCTTTAAATTTTCAAAGCTTTTCTCACAATCATCATTCCATACAAACATGTTCTCCTTTATGGTTAGCTTAGTCAATGACAATGCAATAGAAGAAAACCTTGGTATAAATCTCCTATAATATCCATCCAATATAGAAAACTACGTACTTCTATCACACTAGTTGGTCTTTCCCAATTCATTACTGCTTTAACCTTATTAGGATCAACGCAAATTCCATTAGTAGAAATAACATGCCCCAAAAATACTACTTTGTCTAGCTAAAATTCATATTTATAAAATTTAGCATATAACTACTTCTCTCGTTAGGTCTATAAAAAAATACGCAGATGATGTTCATGCTCCTCCGTACTACGAGAATATATCGAAATATCATCAATGAAGACAATGACAAAAGAATCGGCGTATGGGTGAAATATGCGGTTCATCTAGTCCATAAATACGGTTGGTGCATTTGTTAACCCAAATGACATGACAAGAAATTCATAATGGACATACCTGGAATGAAAAGCAATTTTAGAAATGTCACAGTCTCTTACTTTCAGCTGATGATATCTGTACCTGAGATCAATCTTAGAAAATACTTTGGCACCTTGTAACTGATCAAACACGTCAACAATACGGGGTAGTGGATATTTATTACGGATCCTCACCTTGTTCAATTGATCTCGATGCACAATCTCATGGCCCCATCTTTCTTCTTTACAAATAACATCGGGGCTCCTCATGGTGATACACTAGACCTTATGAAACCACGGTCTAATAAATCCTGTAACTGTATTTTTAGCTCTTTTAATTCTGCTGGTGCTATACGATATGGTGCAACAGATATCGGTGTGGTGCCTAGTACCAACTCAATCATAAATTATACCTCACGGTCTGGTGGTAACCCTGGAAATTCTTTTAGAAAGACATCTGCAAACTAGTTAGCTGCTAGTATATCTGATAGTTTTCCAGCCTCTTGTCGTGTGTCCACCACATGAGTAAGATAACCCTCACATTCTTTCCTTGGCAGTAAATAACATTTTGTAGCATAAATCAAACATGTTGGAGTTACATTTCGTTCCCCAATAAATTTAAATTCAGGTTCACCCGGTAACCGAAACACTACCTCCTTTTTAAAGTAGTCTAAACATACATGATATAAGGCTAACCAATCCATACCCAATATTACATTAAAGTCACGCATATCGAGAGGTAATAAGTCAACCAATAACTCCTTTTCACCTACTCGCACCACACACTCCCTACACACCCTATTAATAAAAACCAATACCCCCATTGGAGTAATAATCGCTAAACCAGAATATAATGATGATAATGGGTTATTAAGATGCAAAAAATAATGCAAAGACACAAAATAATGTGTAGAACTAGGATCTATCAACACATAAGTATCTTTATCACCAATAGGAAGTGTACATGTCACTACGTTAGGCATAGCTTGGGCATCTTGTTGCTTTAGTGCAAACACTTTGCCTTGACCTTGACTTTTGGATACGCCTACCCTACCTTCCTTGTGTACATTCTGTGTAGAACTCCTACCTCCTACTGCCACACTCCCAATTGATGTTGTAGCTCCCATCACTGGACAATTCTTCCATAAGTGCCTTGGTTGATGATAATGGAAAGATAAAGGTATTGTCTCAGCTATTGTACACTCCTGATACATATGCCCTTGACCACCACATCTATAATAAAACATGGCCCTTGGTCCTAACACATAAGCATTTTCTGACCGACTCATTCCAATCCTTCCACCTCGAGCTTGAAATCTTCGAGGTGAATTTTTGCTATTTTTAAATCCTTGACTCTTAGATACTCCTCGTGCTACACTCTGAGTTGAGGTTCCCGTCTCCAATCCATATAATTTGTTATTATCGTGTCTAGCTTTCTTCGAATGTTCAGCTTGTATTTCTTTCATTGGCTTTTCTAACACCATAACTCTATCCACCAAGTACACATAATCTATAATCTTCACATTAGCAACCATGGTTTTTATATCTACATTAAACAGTCTGAAATGGAACACATTTACTTTCTTATATCCTCACCAAATTAGGTTTAAATCTAGATAAGGATATAAAAAAATATTCATACTCTTCCACTGTTCGGTTCCCCTGTTTCAGCATGATAAATTCTTCTTCTTTCTCCTTCCTATAAAGCCTTAGGAAATATTTTTCAAAGAACACATTCACAAACTTTTCCCATGTAATCCGTGGAGGATTTACTAGCACCACTCCCCCAATTGTATTGAGCAACCTTTATGTAGCATCCCACCATAACTTTTCATCATCCTCTAACCTAAAGGTTGCTGACAAAACCTTTTGTTCATCTCGCACTTCCATCACCTTGAATATTGTGTTCATCTTTTTGAATCCACCTTTCAACCACTAACAGATTAGTGGTCCTGGTAAATGCTGGAGGATTTAACGTCATGAACATCTCATGAAATTTATCCCTATTCCCACCACGTGCTCCACCTCTTGCTTGCTCCAGTAGTTGTGCCATAGCACGTAATATTCTTCCCACGTCATTAATAGATTGTTGTTGCACCTTTGGTTCATCCGCTTCAATATTTCCATGTCCTTCCTGACTATTAGGAACATAGGATGCCTCACCCTCTACTCTATCATGCGGCTCTTGTGGATCTATCACTCACTGCAATATAATTAAATAGCAGCAGTTTAACATTAACATTGTTAGTAAAAGTCCTGACGCATAGCAAACTCACTTTCTATTGTCCACTACAAATCTAAACCCTCACACTCTGTCCCGAACCTAATAACCATGCTCTGATACCAAGTTTTCATGCCCCAAATTAATTAAGTTAAAATCATCCTTTTGATTTAGAGATAAATTCCCTTAAACAATACCTTACTTTAATCTCCCAAAAAATGGCACAATATTTTTTTAGTCAAAGGCATGTTTAGATGAAAACATAACTACATGTACAAGTACTGAAGAACTTTTTATATACAAGTTCATTTGTTTAATATTGACACAAAAACTATGTTGATATTCAACCCATACTAGAAATCTGTCACTCCCACGTTTTAAGGTCCTAACTTAACAGTGGACTCCAACGATTGGCACACCTGAAACAAAACATTATAGGAGTGTAACCTATAAAGGCTTAGTGAATGACCATATACACGCATTCCACACATATAACCAATTTGAATAATTATTTTCTAATATTATAATCCAACAAGAATTGTGAAACTCTCCTAAGCCTGGACCCGCCACAGTCCAATTAACCCACCGCGGTTAATGAGGACCACCACATCCCTTTATTAGGCCCAAGTATACAAACCTTTAAGTTGGATTTATAGGACCGCCACATCCCGTAGGACCCACCATAGTCCTTAACATTAATTAAAGGACCCTCCACAGTCCATAACATTAGATAACTTCGCTTAACATTTTTAATCATATGCATATGTTTTATAAATACCACATCACTCCATAAGCATTCCAACCCGTGTATTTAACTACACATTTTCGTATCAAAATATAAGCATTTATATTTCATAAGGCGGGTCACTCACCTTAAAGTAGGTACTAATATTGATACCAGATCTATTTCCTTGGTACGGTAGTATTATCCACTTCTGTATCTATCAATTCAAAATCATTAGTATTTGAATGCACCGAATAACATTAAAATCGTTACACATCACATCAGTTGGTCAATCTGAAATAACTGAAAAGGAATTAAATATGATACTTCACATTCTATAACACCATATTCAATAGGGTTCTAACGCAATTTACATAATTAAATTATGAATTCTCTAGACAACGTTATGCCCATTTTCTTACAACCTTTTTTCAAATTGTTTCTCTAGAAAACAACAACAAAACTTCAACAAGCCCAACCAGAAGGTATTTTATTCTCATCTTCGAGTATGTCATACTCATATATGTTCTCTTACCCCTCCAATTGGAATCACTCAATTTCAATAAGCATTCCATGGTTTATACTATTTTTAGCACAACTAGGTCTGATTAGAACATTAAAGCATAACTTAACCTTTTCAAGCATACATAACCTCCACCTCGGGTAGCAATCATGGAAACACATAATAAAAATATTTTAGTATATACACACGTCATATACATTAATTTATTTAATCAAAAAGCTTCATGAGAAGGTGATGCAAATCTAGGACTTTAAAGTAAACATTTACTATCCTAGTACGCGTTCTTAAGTATGTTCTTAAGCCATCCTTGTTTTAATACAATTAGGCAATATAGGTATCATTCAAATCTTTATCAAAATCATAAACAAATATATACAAAGTGTAAAACTCATTTATGTGACCAACTTTAATAAAGAGGTAATTACCTTACGAGAACTCATAAATTTATTGAAAATTTTTGAAGAATTTCTCCTTAGGCAAAATCTCTCAAACTTTATCCTTTATGATGCGGAATAATATATACATCTGATTTTAAATTGGGCCACACGTTATAAGGGGTCCAATAGCCATAAGTCTTCTGGTAATGCATGATTAGTTGGACGAAGGGTCCAATCAAACAATTCCACTAATGACAGATTTGTCCTGCCTTTGTAAAATCACCATAACTCCTTATTACGGGCCCCTATTAATCCCTCTTTGTGTTTACGCATAGATAACTTATATATCTACAACTTTCATATTTTGTGTTTTCCCCAAATCATAAAACTAGTATGCCTAACTTGGGCTCGAACAGGAAAGTAGAAATTTATCGAAAATCTCAAAACTTTCACATTTTGCGACCAAACATTGTCAATTTCGCACCAACACCCTAGTTTACTTTTATAAACATAATGATGCATTTAACCACATAACGAATCATATGTTCTAAACATGCTATTCCCGATCATAAGCTCGATTAGCATCAAATATAAACAACATATACATATATATATATATATATATATATATATATATATATATATACCCTAAATATGATCTTTAACTCCCGTCACCAAACTTATAAATCATAAATTATACTTAATCATGTAACTAACCTTCCTCGTCATGTTTTATGGCCTTACAATAACATTCCACATGAGGTAGAATTCAAATTTATTGGGGAGAGAAATGGGGTTCCAAATTGCTATATTTTTCCCCTTTGGGCTAGGAAATTGTTGAATAAGGGTTGTCAAGGCTTTTTAACATATGTTGTGAATACAAACAGGGAATTTCCAATATTATAAGATATCCCAGTAATTAATGATTTTTCATATATGTTCCCTCTATTTTCCCATATAGAAAGGCACCTGTAGAACTGAAGGGGTTAGAGATTTAACTACAAGATTTGTTAGATTGAGGTTTTATTCGACCATTACATCACCATGGCTTGCTCTCGCATTATTTGTGAAGAATAAAGACAACTTCATACGACTTTGCATTGATTATCGACAGTTAAACAGGGTAACCATTAGAATTAAATATCTCTTGACTCGTATTGCTGATATGTTTCATCAATTCCAGAGTGCCAAAGTGTTTTCTAAAATTTATTTGAGATCGGGTTATCATTAGTTAAGGGTAAGAAATTGTGACATGTCGAAGATAGCTTTCCATTCCCGTTGTGGTCATTATGGATTTATGGTGATGCTATTTGGGTTAACAAATGCTCTTACGGTGTTTTATGGATATGATGGATGGAGTCTCCTATTCTTTCACAGATTCAGTTATGATTGTCTTTATTTATTATCTTTTGATATAGTCACATAGCCAAAAGGAACATGGGAAGCACCTAAGAGTTGTATTTCAAGTCTTGCGAGAAAGTCGATTATTCACTAAGTTTAGCAAACGTGAATTTTAGTTAAATCAAGTAGGATTTCTGGGGCATGTTATTTCGAGAAATGGAATTTATGTTGAACCTAAGAAGGTAGAGACAATTGTGAAATGGGAAAGACCAAGTAGTGTAACGGAGATAAGAAGTTTCCTAGGGCTGGTTAGATATTATAAAGATTCATAAATGGGTTTTCATATATAACCTTACCGTTGACTAAATTAACTCTAAAGGAGGTATATTTTGTGTGGAGTAAGGAATGTTAGTGCATCTTTGAAGAGTTGAAAGGTAGGTTAGTATCTGAAGTCTTTCTACCTAACACTTCACATTAGGGATTGGGTTGTACTTCATGCAACATGGAAATGTAATTTCATATGCATCTAGACAGTTAAAGACGTAACAGCGTAATTATCTTATATATGATTTAGAACATGCAACTATAATTTTTACCTTGAAGTTATGGAGTCATCGTTTATATGGAGACACTTATGAAATTTTTACTGGACAACAAAGTTTGAAGTATTTATTCACATATAAATAGTTGAATTTGAGACAAAGATGTTGGATTGAGTTAATTAAAGACTATGATTGTACCATTCACCATGATCCTAGGAAGCCAAATGTTGTTACAAATTCTTTAAGTTATAAATTACTGGGGATATTTTCTTGTATTCAATGTGCACGGATTGGTAATGTTATGGAATTTAGACTGATGGGAGTAAAATTGAACTTGACTAAAGCAGGGGCGTTATTCGCACACATTATAGTGAAACCTTTATTGGTGGAATGAGTACGAGAATTACAAGATCAAGATACATTTCTAGAGAAGAAATGACTGGAAGCCCAAGGAATTATTTATTTTAATAACCTAATTTGTGTTCCTAACGATTCAATATTAAAAAGAGATATTCTTGATGAGGCACATAGTTCTGTTTATTCTATGCACCCAGGGAGCACTAAAATTTATATTGTTTTGAAAGAATTTATTGGTGGAATAATATGAAACGTGATTGCAGATTTTGTTGCCAAGTGTTTGACATGCCAACGGGTTAAGGCGGAACATAAAAAATCGGTAGGGTTTCAACAACCATTTCCTATTCCTAAATAGAAATGGGAGCATATTACCATGGATTTTGTGACGGTACTTCCTCTCTCTCATAAGGGACATAATTCTATTTGGGTTGTTGTTGACAGATTATCGAAGTCGACATATTTTCTTCCAGTTAAAAGCACTTGCACGGTTGATAGGTTTACACGTGTTTTTGTTGAAAAGATTATATGCTTACATAGAGCACCAATGTCTATTGTATCTAGTAGACATGGTACATTTATTTCAAGATTTGGGCATAGCTTGTAATATGTTATGGGAACTAGTTTGAAATTTGGCATTGTATTTCATCAACAAACAAATGGGCAATAAGAGAGAACTATCCAAATACTTGAAGATGTGTTATATGCGTGTGTACTTGACTTTAAAGGCAGTTGGGATGATTACTTGCCATTGATAGAATTTCTTATAAAAATAGTTCCATCCATCTATTGGTATGGCTCCGTGTAAAGAATTGTATGGTAAAAAGTGTAGAACCATGTTATATTGGAGTGAAGTAGGAAAAAGGAAGTTATTAGGTCCAGAATTTGTGGAGATGACTGTTGAAAAGATTAAAGTAATTCAGGAATGTGTGAAAATCGTCCAAAATAGTAACGTAAGTTATGCAGATAAGGGAAAGAGGGACTTGAAATTTCAGGTTGGAGGTTTTGTATTCTTGTGTGTTTCACTTTGGAGAGGGATTACGAGGTTAAAAAAGAAGGGAAAAGTAAATCCTAGTTATATAGGAACTTATGAGATCAAAGAAATAGTGGGTAAAGTAACTTATAAATTAATGTTACCCCCTGAATAATCTCGATTACATGACGTTTTTCAAATATCTATGCCTCAAATATACATTTCAGATCCGTCTCACGTGTTGATAGACCAACTTATTGAATTAAAGGATGACTTGTCATATGTTGAGAACCCAACCTATTTATGCATTAAATTTTATTGAATTGAAGGATGACTTGTCATATATGTAAGGAAACAATCAATGCATTGGATTTAGATTAAGATATTGCAGAGTTATTATCATATTTACGCAAGCATGCGTTGTATTATTATTTTTGTTGAACAAGTTGATGGCTCTGGTTAGTTAATTTATGTTGTATTATGATTATTATTATTTTAATTATGGATGGAGTGGTGGCTAAATTTTTTTAGAAAAGTAAATAGGTTTGAAAAATATACAGTTTTTTTTAGGATGCATTAGTTTTATTTAATTTTGTCACAGTTTTGGACCGTGACCAAAACTGTGATAGAATTATAAATATTTGATCATGACTAAGAACCGTGACCAAGTATAATTTGTTATAATTCGGTGTTAGTTTTGGTCATGGTCCAAAATTATGACTCCTAGTGTGACAATTTAAACTATAAAATATTTAGTCACGATCGACAATCGTGACTAAATATTTTGCAGTTTTAAATTATCACACTGGGATCACGTTTTTAGACTGTGACCAATACTAACATGACTTTGAATGGTCATACAGTGAGTCACGATTTTTTACTGTGATCAGCTATATCACCCATTGGACCGTGACTCTCATATTGGGTCTGTAATACCATGTCCCAATAATTCAATTAAATTATATATAAATTATTCTGAAGAGGGGTTAATGATGAGTATAAGAGAATTGTGGGCTAAAATTGAATAAATAAAAGAATGAAAAATAAATAATGTCGTTCAAATGATATTAGAGGGTCGTTATGAGCGAGGTAGGATGTCACGCGAAGGTCACGCGAAGCTGGGCTTCAAACGAGATGCCACTGCTTTATAGTGGCATGTCGCGCAAGCGACCGATCGAACGAGGTTGAGATGTCGTTCGAACGACGTGCCTTGGGAATGTTTTATTTTGATTTTCCCTTGTTCGTTATCATATTTCTGGCCTTTAAATCTTTCAGTTGTCGAGCTCTGATGAGCCCGGGAGGGGAAAACAAGATTTTTGGCCTTTGGGAGGGTTTTATAAGGGATTGTTTGGTTTATTTAGGGAATTTTAGAGTTGGAAGAAGATGAGAGAGTGAGAGAAAGCGGTGTTCCACCCTTTTTGTCTTCTACCACCACAAAATCACCATGCTACCACCAACTCTCCACACCATAACCCCATATTTGTTACAGATTCCACCATATTTGAACACTGTACACATATTTCCACCATGGATGAGGAGAGCTACAAATTTTTGGAGAAGTGTTGGGGGATTTTAGAGATGAAGATGGAACTTTCATTGAGTTTTAAAGGAGTTTTGCTTAAAAATTTGGGTGGTGGACATTTGGAGCATTTTGAAGGATGCATTTTGTAACCCCTTAAGGCCACCTTTGGAGGTGGGGATTGCTCCTCCTACACCAATATTTCTACCACCATTGGAGTCTTTAGAGGTGAAAAAATCTATCCTTAGTATTTAAGACTCTATTTGCATTATCTGTAGTCTTGTTGTTATTAAATGAATAGGGTGCATTTGATTATATGATGAAAATCATGTGTAGTAAATAATGAATATTTTTATGAAATAAAATATCGGTAAAATATTATTTTGTTAAAAATAAAGAAGGTATAAATATTCAAAGTCTTGAAATAATAATCGTTGGTATTTTGTGAAAATGATGTATTTTCTAGAAAGATTGATGTTAAACATTTTACGAAATTAAATGTTTGAAGATAATGATTTATGTTATTAAACATTGGTGAAATAATGCTTTAAAGTTTCTTGCAAGAATGAAGATTTTATGAAAAATAGACATTTGTTGAGTTTGAAGAAATTAAATATCTTTTATGCCTTGAAAGTATATTTTTGCAAGTATAATGAATTTCTAAATGAAAAATGTGTTTAAAACATATAATGAGATTTTAAGGTTTAAAATTCATCTTCTCATGCATATAAACTTGTAGTAAACTCTAGTCTTTAAATGTGTGAAAATAGAATTAAAGGTATAATGAACATGAGGTTGTAAAACTACATATGTTGATAAAAAAAATGGTATTTTCTTATAAAAGTAGTCTTCAAGTGTAATTAGATTTTTTGAATAAAGAAAGTAAAGAAATGACTAGTTTGGAAAATGATTAGTAAAAGGTTGGATAAGTGTTAATGGTTTGATATTGGAAAGTTGGCGTGTATAACTTAATAATATTGTAAAAGATCAACACTTATGAAATTGAAGAGGGAATAATAAGATAAAGATGTTTCCAATTGAGAAGAATATTACTCCAAGATTAAAAAGGGTGTTAAGGTGTTAAAATACTTAAGAAGTTGGTGTGGGTAACTTAAAAGTGTTTGGGGGGAAATTAACACTTGTGGAAATGGAGTAAAAGGTGAGTTTGGAAACAAATGGGTAAAATGGTAATTTTATTTAGAGTGGAACGTTTTTTAAATAAAATTGCTGGAAAGGTGTTACACAAATTGGTATTAAATGAATATTATTTTTGGAATAAAATCAAGGTTAAAGTGTAAAGGACATGACATGATAATTTCAAAGTGTAATACAAGTTGGGGTAAAACCCGAGTTTTGGCTTCAAACGGGTTAAAGAAAAAAAAAATAATGTGGACATTTGTAAAATATTAAAACACATGTAAAGGAACTTGGAGGACACCGGACTAATTAAGGAGGGATCGAAGCCCTGGGTGAAAGATCCAAAATAACTAGCCTGAGTATATGGTGCGCATAGCCGGAGGTGTGGATCCCGTTGAAGTACGCAATATTTGGAAGATTTAGAGAAAAGATAAAGGAATAAGGAACATATCAAGAAATGGGTTGTGTGAACGAATGTGTTAATGCAACCTAATTTGAATGAATTAATAAATGTTCAAATAAAGGTTGAAATAGACAGTAAATGTGTAATTGATTAATGTCCATAAGATAAGGAAAATGGTAAAGTAAGTGAGTAAATGGGTGGTTAAGCAAACTAACTGGTTAAACCTATAATTAACACAAGAATGTATTGTAAAAGGTTTATAAAGACTAAATGAGTATTTTCTAACACGATGAACGCATGTGTTGAAATGGGTGGTTTTCAACGAAAAGACTAATGTGTATTGGATAAAATAAAAATGGTGATTTCGGTAAAGAAATAGTTTTTTATCAAATCAAGTGTAGTGGTTTCAAGTATTGAACCGTATGTGTTAAATAAATCCAGAAACACTAAACTGAGTAAAATGAAGCCTTTTACAAGATCAAGGTAAATTAATCTGGATAAATAAGGTTTTCAAAAGTAAAATTGTTCATGCATTAAGTATAGGTATATGTATGTGTATATATGTATACAAGGTAGTTGCATGTGCACGCAGGCATAACGTGTTATAGAGTCTCCTTTCTATCGTTCGATTCTATACTATATTTGTATATTTTCCACTGAGCATTTGACTCATACCCTCGCTTTGTTATGGTAGGTTAGGAGCGGTTTTTTATTTTGAGAGCGTTATACAGGTAAGTACTTTCTTTGTTTTTATGTTAGTAGCTATATATGCTTGGACTTCGAGTGCTCTCCATGGGTCCCTCACGTAGTTTAATTTGAAATTGGAATCGCATGCTAAATAAGTGAAATATTAATTAAAATAAAACTTGACTAGAAACATTATATAGGTTGTTTCATTACACTTCACACCCAATGCTCGGGTCAGATCGTGTTGACTATGGGTAACCCTTAAATCTGGGCTGAGGCGTTACAGCACGATCCAAAACCTGACCCATAGGCCTTGATCGCAGGCCAAAACCATGATCATCTTCTTCTTTTGGTGCAGTGTTAGTTTAAAAATCCATTAAAATGTCGATAGGTGCTTAGGTATAATAATGGCTTTTGTGAGAGATGTAGGAACGTCATTTAAATGATGAAGATACACCAGGGTGCTTGTATATGACTCTGTTCTTATATAATGCCTGGACTTTATTACATATATAAGTGTGCGAGAAAACTCGACTTGGGTGACGGGTGGTCGTCAATATGTGCACGAGAAGTCGCGACTTGAGATAGTTTGATATCTCGTTCGGGGGATAAGAAGAAAGATATAAAGGTAATATTAGAAATGGGTGAATCAGTGTGGTGACAACATATAAAGAGATATATTTTTAGGCTTGTGCTTACAAGAAGGACTCGGTGTTGTATATATGTAATCATATAGCCATGAGATCAAAACCTATGTAGTTCAATTTTTATTATTGTGTATGTTTTTGCACATTTGTATGGGCGTGCGTGAGAGGTCGCAGATTTGATATAATTTGATATTTATGTCGGAGGATAAGAGATAATATATGGTAGATGAGAGATGGATGCATCTAAGTAAGGACAATATCATAAGATATATTGTCAAGGCTTTTACACATGAGAAGGACTCGGTATTGGGCACACGTACTCTTGTAACCGCAAGATCAAAGCCTACGTAGTTTGATTTTATCTAGTATGTATATGTGTTTGAATGTTTGTATGGTGGTGCATGAGAGGTCGCGTCTTTGAGATAGTTTGATATCTCATTTGGGTTAGAAATTGATTATAGATGAGAGAAGGGAGATGGATGCATCACTGTGGGGATAATATATCAGGAGATAAATTATTGAGGCTTATGCTCATGATAAAGACTCTGTATTATGCCTATGTACACGAGTATCCACTAGATCGAAGTCTACATATTTCGATTTTACACATGTTCCAGCATGATGTGTGTGCAAGTGTGGGACTTGGCTTGAGAGGGGGAGACACTATCTGTAGGACATAAGGTAGATTCGATGGAGGTTGAGAATGGAGTGGGCCCAAATATTATCGATAGTGGCATATCATATTACGATTATTGGTAAACCACTAACAGGAATGTATTTTCCTTTGATCTAGTTTGGAGGTTTAGTGCTAAAGATGTCATATTCTAAACATCCTTCGCTATAGAGGGAGGGGAACTGTATTTTTAGTATTGGAGTGGATTAGAAGCCACCGACGGAGATCTATATCCCTAATCGACATGGATAAAATCCCAGAGGTGTCATAGACCTCGGGCTGGTTACTCCATTATTTGAACTAGGTACAGATGCATTCCTAATAGATAATACGTCAAGAGACATATTATAAGGATTGTGCTTCATAAGTTTGAATCAGTATAACGCCTACATACCCAAGGAAACTTCTCTTCAAAGTCAACTTAGTTCCAATAAACAAGACATATTTACAAGTGTTGGCAATGGGATACTATGCATATAATATACAACATTACAGAATTTATGGAGCCTAGTCCTTAATATATCATTTCCATTTTGTTGGAATGATATATTTATATGTTAAAATAATAAGTTTATTAAAGGTAAATGTTTGGCAAGTATTGATATGAAAACACATATTTAGGGGTCTCGTCAAAGCTACGAACTTTGTATGCTTGGACAAGGGAGTATCTAGATTTTAGACTTTAGCATTACAAAGTTTCGGGTTGACTCGGCTCACTGACACTTTCCTAAGAATGTTGTTGTAAAGTATGTTTTCGTATTTATATTTAGTCGGTATGGCATTTGATTAACATTTATTTAACATATGAGCACGTTAAATTCAATAAACAGAGGTGTTAATTTAGAAACTAGGGTTTAAAATATAAATGTTGTAAAATGCATACCCGGTCTCCTAAACAGGGGTCGGGCTAAATGAGACAAGTATATATAGACATTTTATCACTATATATATGTGTGTGTGGAGTATGTTCCCAAGATTCGTGTAGAGTTTCTTTACCCTTGTAGCGTGAACCAATTTTTCCCGGGGGACTGTCCCAGAACTCAATTTAGTCGGGCAGAGCTTCATTTAGAAGCGTTGACTTTTGTGAAATGCGCAGAGGTTTGTCTATGTTTTTGAAGGAAGCTAGTTTTCATAAGTATGGGCTTCACTCGAGGGAAGTGACTCCGTGAAAGTACGAGCTTTCCATAAGGGGAAAACGACTATTCTGAAGTACGAACTTCTTCAAGACTTTTTAAAATGATCTCAAGTATCTAGGGCACTGAGGATTGGAGAAAGTTAAAAAGTTGAATCAATGTTGGGTTTTGGGTTATTTGAAAGGTTGGTTGGGACTTCTATGCAAGACCTTTGATCGATCGGTCATCCATGGGTTTTGACCAATCGGTCATACAAAGTGACATGTGTAGGGTTGATAAAGGTGGAGTGACACATGTAAGGTAAGGAAAACATTTTCCAAGATTTTGCAATGATTACAAATAAGAGGGGATGATCGATTGATCAAATCCCCATGGGGGACTTTAACTGGTCGATTAAAGAACCTCTAGAGTTTTTCTTTGGATCCTTTTTTTTCTTCTTTAATTTTTATTTTTTTCGTAGAGGTTTTTGGGTTTTTGAGTGGGCTTTGGTTTTAAGGTTATTTTTATGGATGGGAAAAAAGACCCACACCCTAATTATAAATTGTAAAGAGGATTCATAACTCTATGATTTTGTAGAGGAAGAACTCTCGGGTTCAAGAGTTTACTAAAGTCAAATAGGCCCCTAAAAGAGCATTTTTGTTCTTCGATTATGGTTTGAAGAAGGACTGAGGGTTTAGAATCGTAGGGAATTTATTTGACCTGACAGATAAAGTGAACTCAATTAATAAACAAGCATAATATGCTTAAGGAGGTTTTGTTGCCCCACAATAGAGTGGCTCCGATGGAGTAGGGGCCTATGGCGAGGGATAAATAGTATGTGGATGTAGTGGACGAGTCTGAGGTGATGGGTGGAAACAAGGAGGCCCTTGAGGCTGAGTAGGAGGAGGCAATTTCCATGCCTGATAGGAGTGTCAGGGTTCAAGGGGTGGTTCTCGAGAAGCAGGTTGGGGGTGATGTGCACGAGGTGGATAATGGGGTTGGGCAGGAGGAGCCGACCATACGGGGTGCTGTTGGCAGTGGCGGGGCTAAAAGGGATCCTTAGGGTTTGGGGAGACCCACCCTTGAGGTGCTTGTGGACTGCGTCTGGGGTTTGAGATGAGGAGTACATTAAGGAAGGCTCCTGGGAGTACGGAGACCCCTTTTTATGTACGGTATATGGATTTCGATGGGTTGGGTATGGCATCAGGCTCCAAGATGGTTGAGAAGTCTCACCCTCTCCCTGGTTTGGGTATAAAAGATATTGATTTTTTCAACCGGTGTCTACTGAGGATAGTATGAGGGAGAGGTTGAGGGAAGAGGGACTTACCTAGGGTAGGGATGAGACGGAGTATGCTTCCACAACTCGTATCACCCTAAAGTCTAAAGTAAGGGAGTTAGAAGAGGAGGCTACGCGGTGGGTCCAGGAGGAGGGACGTTGGTTAGGGGTTTACCTATGAAAAGGGTGGACCTGCCCGTTTTACCCTTCGATGTGGAGTCCTAAGAGTGTGGTGCTCCATGTGGTGCTCCATCTAGGTTTACTTTTACTTCACCCGCTATCTATTTGGAACACTTGGTTCCTGGATTTTGGGATACTATGGGAACGAAAAGGGTACTTCTTATCCTTTTCTTTTCCATGCCAACCTATTATTATTATCCTTTTTTTACATGTGTTCTAATATAATGTGTGTGGAAGTGTAGGACTTGACTTAAGAGCGGGAAACTATTTATTAGACAAAGGGTAGTTTCAGTGTAAGGTAAAAATGGGAGTGGGATCGAAGATCTCTGGTAGTGGCATATCATATTATGTTTATCAGGTGATCACACGCATGAAGTTATTATCCTTTGAGCTAGTTTGGAGGTGTAGTATTAAGGATGTCATAAAATAGGCATCCTTCCCTATAGAAAAATGGAGATGTATTTTTAGTATCGGAGTGGACTAGAATCCGTTAACAAAGATCTAAATATTCCTTATCAACATGGCCCCAATTCCAGAGGTGTCATAGTTCTCGGTATGGTTACTCCATTTTTTGGACTGGCGACGGACGCATCCCTAATAGATAATATATTAAGAGACTTATTTAAGGTTTGGCCTTCATAAATTTGGTTCGGTATAGTGCCTATGTACCAAAGGAGGCTTGGGATCAAATCCAACATAGTCCCCATAAACGGGATATATTTACGGGTATATGGAATAGGATAATGGGTATAAAATATACAATATTGATGTATTTATGGATCCTAGTCCCTAACATAGCATTTTCATTATGTTGGATTGATACATTTATATGTTAAAAGAATACGTTAATCAAATGTCAGTGCTTGATAAGTATTGATATGAAAACACATATTCGAGGATGCCGTCATAGTGACGAACTTTGTTCACTCGGAGAAGCGATGGGAGTAGACGAATTTAGACTTTAGTTTTGCAAAGTTTTGGTTTGACTTCAGAAAGGGGATTCATAGCTCTATGATTTTTTATGACAAGAATTCTCAAGTTCAAGAGTTGGCAAAGTCAAATAGGCCCAGGGAGAGCATTTTTGTTCTTCGATTATGGTTTAAAAAGGGAATGGGGGTTTGGGATATAAGCGAGTTTGTTTAGACATTATGGAAGATTGCAGAGGTGTCAAGATACGGTGTCTATAAATCCCTTTGATGCACTATCTTGAGATAAATGAAAAGCCATTAAAAGATAAACACACGATAAAAGTTATGATTGTTGAGTCTTTTTGTGCTTAAACTCTAATGAAGATTGATCCACTAATGGGTGAGGGATAGGATGCAGTTGTAAATAATATTAGGGTTTTACTAGGAGCCCAAAGTATGTCATGACCATGTCGAGGGTTATGACCTGATTTTGAGGGCCACGGTATGATTTTGAGGACCAAATGTGTATGTGAGGATTCTGGCCCAATTCGGAGGACCTAAAGTGTATGTGAGGATTTCATTCAAAATTTGAGGGCCTAAAGTTCATGTGAGGATTACAATTTGATTCTGAGGGCCAATGGTGTATGAATATTATAGCCTAATTTCAAGGGTTGGGGTCTAATTTGGAGGACCTAAATAGCATGTGCGATTAATACGGGGTCGAACCCTAATTTTGAGGCCAATGTCTAATTTTAAAGAACTAAAGAGTACGAGTGACAAATACGGGGATTGCGACCTAATTATGATGGCCAAAGTATAACTTTAAGTACCTAAAGAGTTTATGCAATCAATATGGGGATCGTGGCCTAATTTTGAAAGTCAAGGTCTAATATGGAGGGCCTAAAAAGCATGTGTGACCAATACGGAGGCGTGCCATAATTTTGAAACCAATGTCTAATTCGGAGGACCTAAAGAGTACGGGCGACCAATGTGCGGATCGCGATCTAACTCTGAGGGATAAAGTTTAATTGTAAGGATTTAAAGAGTGTGTGCGATCAATATGAGGATCGGGGGCTAATTTTGAATACCAAGTTCTAATTTTTAAAACCTAAAGAGTATATGAAACTAATAAGGGGATCACGACCTAATTTTGAGGGTCAAGATCTAATTGTTAGGATTTAAATAATCTGTTCGATCAATACGGGGATTATTCCCTAATTATGAGGGTCGAGGTATAATTTTGAGGACCTAAAGAGTATATGCAAAACATTTGGGGATCTTAGCATAATTATTAGGTCCAAGGTCAAATTTTAAGAACTTAAAGAGTGTGCGATAAATACGGAGATGGCGGCCTAATTCTGAGGGACAATGTCTAATTATGGGGACCTAAAAAGTATATGCGACCAATCCGGGGATCGCCACCTAGTTCTTAGGAACTTAAGTGTGTGTGTGATCAATACTGGGATCCTGATCTAATTCTTAGGGCTAATGTCTAATTCTGAAGACCTAAAGAGTGTATGCAACTAATACGGGGATGTGACCTAATTCTGAGGGCCATGGTCTACTTTTGAGGACCTAAAGAGCGTAAAGAGGTCTTTGTTAAGCGATGTAATGATAAGAGAATATCTTAAAAGGTTTGGGGATTTTTCTGAGATGTTTGAATGATTTTTATTAATTTTTGAATACTTTTGTAATCTTGAATTCTAATGAATTTTTATGATTCATGTGTATTTTTAATAGGCTTTGAGATTCTATGATTTTTGTGATTTTTTGGAAATGTTTGAGAATTGTTAGAGAATTTTTGTAATGAAATTGAAGAAGGGGTGCTTGTAATTAGGGGGTTGACCATGTCTATTACCAGGCCATTTGAATCGAGGGACTATACATTTTACCAAGGGGAACATGCCTATAGGCTTGCCCTAGGACATTTCAATCGGCAAACCCCTTAGCCCCTATAAATAGGGGCTAGGGAATATGCTTCTTCTCATTCTAAGTATTTGCAATCTCTCTCTCTCTCTATATATATATATATATATATCTATCTCTCTCTCTCTCTCTATCTCTAAATAACTCCTACGAACTTATGTGTGATTTGAAACAAATGACTTTCGTATACTCGACCAATAATGAGGTGATACCTGTGGTACGATACCAAAGGAGGTTGAGACTGTGTACCATGGTTCTGGCCTAATGTATGATACTTGGATCCTCATGAGGGAGCCTATGAGCCATTGCTCATCTTTCGTGCATAACCCTAGCGATTATGTGAGTGATTTTTTGCGTTATTTTTTATTTTTACTTTTATTTTGAGATGAGTATTTATTATTTTTGGGTTTAGGGAATCTTTTTGGACTTATTTGAGGTGTGTTTTACAGGTGGGGATTTCCTCTTCACTTATCCGTGGTCGGGGGGTCAACAGGCAGGGGCGGATCCACCCCAGGCCGAAGTGGGGCGGCCGCCCCAGTTCATTTTAAAAAAAAAATAGGGGTTTTTGTGTAAAAAATTAAACCTGGAGGTTACTTGAAATTATATTCAAAGTTCAGGGAAAAATATGTAATAAACTAAAAAAAAACTTAAAGGTCTGTTACTCCCTCTTCTCCCGTGCCAAATAAAAAAAAAACTATTTTCTAAAGACACTACCGCCGCTCTCTCACCCTATTCTCCAGCCTCCACCGCCTCCGTCGTTCACCACCCGCAGCCCTTCCTTGCGCCACCCGCTGCCCTGCTATCTCCTTTCCACCCGCTGCCCTGCTCTCTCTCCTCTCCACTCGCTGATGCTCTCTCCTCCGAGGCTCCACCCCACCCACGGTGGCCCGCCCCCTGCTATCTCCTCCACCAGACCAGCCTACCTACCAGGAATATTTTGTGTATATTTGTTTATATGTAGTCTGTAGAATTATATTTATACTACTAAAATTATACTAAAATTATTTATACTAAAATGAAATTAAATTTATAATGTGAATTTATAAACTATTTTGTGTATACTTGTTTATATGTGTCTGTTTATTTATTTTGTGTAAATTTATATAAATTTATATGTAAATTTTTATGCTGTTTATATGTAAATTTATATGAAATTAAATTTATATGTGAAATTAAATTAAATTTGTGTATATAGGGAATCAATGGAGAAATATTTTAAACGAAAAAGAGGATACAACGCACCAACCGTATTCGAAGCGAGGTTCAATCATCTTCTACTCTAATTAGTGTTGAAAATGAATATTATGCCAAAAAAAGTAAAAACAATCCAAAAAATTCCTGAAAAAACTCGAAATAACCCCAAAAAAAATCCCCTCGGGGGATCCCGCCCCCGAACCCCCGACAACTATGGAAACTTTCCCCCCAGTTCACACAAAATCCTGGATCCGCCGTGAGAAAAATGTGTGGGAGCATCTCCCCACACAGGTGCAGAACGTAGTGTGATGCTAGGCTTCAATGACTTGGCAAATTCTCTGAATGAGATGCCTTAGTCCTAGGTGTTGATATGCACCCTATGGGAGAGATGTTGTGATACCACCTATATATTCCACTTTGGAATGAGCGAGATGTCGGTGACTCTGGTGGATGTGTACCAGATTTTAAGCTTGTCGTGTGAGGGGGTTCAAGTGCACGCATACCATTCCATGTGTTTTACGAGTGGGGCGATAGAGACGGCTCTGGGGAATTTAGATTTGGTTAGTTCAAGAGAGTCGGTTAGTATAGCGGATCTAAGGGAGGTTTTAGTGAAGCAGCACGTGGACATGATGGATGCTCAGCAGGTGCAGCAGATTAACATGCCTTTTTATTTTGTTCTTGTTGGAGAACATACCACTCTGATGGCGAAAAGCGGGAAAGAGTTTAACTTGTAGTTCTTTCCTTTTTTACGGGACTTCACCCAGATCGAGCATTATGACTAGGGTATTTTGACGTTAGCATCACATTATTCTTCTCCGTGGGCTTTTAGCCGATGTTGTTGGACCACCTTCACAGGGGCGTCGTATCTCTTAGAAGTATTTTATTTTTTGTGTTTTTATTTTTCTTGCATTATTTTTTAAGTTCTTTTTTAATGTTATGTATTTTTTGAATTTTTAGATTTTGTTTTATGAGGTGATCAGGTTTAAGACCCATTTGATGCGCTTGAAAACCCCCATAGGTTGGTGCGTGGCCAAGGACAAGGAGGCGAATGAAGGAGACTAGGGCTTTGGAGTCTGTTCCTTCCTTTAAGGACGTGAGGAATGTCTTGGACACCCTCACGAGCGCCCATTTAGATGATTGTTTTGGATTTTCTTTAAAGTTTTGTTATTTTACTCTTTTTGGTTTGTATTTCTAATGAATGTTTGTCTTTTGGGTATGCGACTTTCTTCCGTTGACATCGAAGGTTGGGGGAATGGGTGTCACCGACATTCATACTCAAATGCACAGATTATTGTCATACGAGTTCGAGTAAAAATGGTACTTAGAGGAGAGGTTCATAAGATAGGGGATGGTGGGAGACATGGTTGTTCCACCAGCAGGTCCTTCAATTCACCTCTGGGATTTTGAAAAGATATTGGAGGAGGTGTGGGAGGCAGCCATGGTTGGAGAATATTATTCAGGATTCACAGATAAGGTAGCGATATACGACTACTTGAACTTCATCACGAGTTGATTGATGCCTATATTGATCGATGATAGGTATAGGGCATCGCCCCCAGATCGTTAGACCAGGCGTAGGGTAACAGTGCTAAAGCAAAAGATTCTCCCCCACTTTGTGAGTATAGTTTGCCTTCTCAGTATTTTTTGATGAAGAGTATGGAGAGAATGGTGATCCCTTACCTTCTTCATGCTGATAGGCTTTCCTCCCTTGTCGATAGAGGACATACGTATATATGTGACAATGTCCATCTCTCTGCTTGATTTTTCCTTTTGAGTTCTTCTTTACATTGATTAACTTTGATATATTTTCTTGCTTTTCCTTTTCAGAATGTTTCGGTGTGGACATCATGGTTACAAGAACAGATTCATATATTAAGTTATTGTATTGCACCTGTGATTTCTGACAACTATGACTTTTCCTCCTCTATCTCTGGGAACAAAGGATCCACTTCTCGTTATTATAAGAAATATGTTCGTCAAAACCCTTAAGAGTGTTTATTAGGAAAAGTATGGGTTGCATCCCAATAATTTGTTTCCTTTTTGTTATTTTCTTTTTTTCTACGATGTACCCAAAATTCTAGGCAATATATATACAAATGGTGCATTTTTATTTAGTTATCTTGATTAAGTGGATGATTCTACATACAAAATTTACTTCTCTAGATTCCATGCATGTATGTCTCATAAAAAAAATCAAAAGAATGACCCCTATATTACACTTATGTCTAGGTCAGGTGGACATCAAGACTTTAAAATATTAATATATCTCATAAACACCTACTTAAGAGACAATATATAACTTACACCTCTTAAGATCCCAAACCCTAGACTCCTATAGACTTCATGCATGGGATGTCTAATAAATGAAATTCAAACAAGGAACCCCTCGGTACACTTCTGTCTAGATTGGGCAGTAATCGAGAGTAAACAACTACTAACTCATTATTCTATATATTGAGGCACCTAACTCAAATCATCAATCACCCACTACAAGGAAACGATAATACCCACTACACGAAAACCATAATACTTCATTATTGTTCATCTCATTAATTTTTTATTCATATCTCACATTCCTTTAAAACCTCATCATTCACAAATGAATTATACTCACAAGCCACATATTCCAAACAATCACTTACCTCAAACTCATAATCCATCATTTAAAATTACCTATAATAATTACCATTCCTAAACTCTTGACTCCTACATTTTCTATACTCTTTTCTCAGAACATCTCATAAATGAAATCCAAATAAGTAACTCCCCCCAATACGGTTTAGATTTGGTAGTTCTTGAGAGTGGTCAAACACCAAACCTAACATTCTATATCTTTTAGTGTAATTCCATTCATGCCAATACATATCACCCACATAAAAATTCATAGCATACTTATAATTTTCAAAGCATTTTATTTCATGACCTAACCTTAGATAATTTATTATTTTCCCAAGGATCCGATTTTGTAAGGACACAATTCTCCAATTGAGTCTTAATGTAGTTTTGGTTCAATTCCGGACAAAAACGTTTATGTCATAGGATAGTGTTCAATGCACCTATTCAAGCCTATGATGTGTTTAGTTGAAGACGTAACGGCAAAGAGTATAAAGCTTCATCAAATTTCGTGTTCATGTGCCTCGTTTCTACGTCATCAGTAGTGGTTCCATGCGCCCAAGGAATGAATACATTTTATATATATATAGGAGCTTGGAACAAGTTTATTGGGTGTTAGGTTTTAAAACTGTGTTTTTTTTTCAGAAAGATTTCTATTAAAAACTTTAAAATAAAGTATATAAATTTTATGGGAAAAAATAAAATTTTTCAAACTTTCTGGAAGTTCGTTCGATATGTCGTTCGAACGAGTTTTTCGTTCGAACCAGATGTCGTTCGAACGAGTTTGCCAACGAGTTCCCATTTTGGCCACTGGAACTTCGTTCGAAATGTCGTTCGAACGAGATGGATGTTCGAATGAGATTTCTAGCGAGTTCACACTGGAACTTCGTTATAAGCCTCGTTCGAACGAGATGTCGTTCGAACAAAAATGTCGTTCGAACGAGATTTCAGGCAGGAAAATTCTTTGGCAGTTTTGAGCAGTTTTTTCCACTTTCCCCACTTGTTTCTCCACTAACTTTTCTCAGATCTTATAATGTGCGGGAACAACTTTTTCTAAACCAACTTTTTCATAATATTCTAACTCCTATAGAGAGGTTTGAGAATTGATTCTTCCATGAAAAAGTTCATGAGTTTGAGTGTTCATTTTATAAAGAAAAATTCTTTAAACACTTAGTTACACCCATATTTGTTTCTTCCACGTTCATATATACATATACTTTGCTTGGAGCATTTTGGCACCAGTTTATCTCTACATTTGTTTGAAGAGAAGTTTGGATTTTCTTCTAAATCCCTCAAAGAAGAAGAAAAATTATTTAGCTATGGCTTTCTCACATAGTGAAAGGCACCATGTGTGGTTGACGGTGTACCTATAGTCCGATCGGTGGTTCCGAGATCGCGGTGGAGCTCCGTGGTTATCCGCTTGGAAGAGATGGTTACAAGAAGACTCGTCAAGGCTTGAGAGGGTTCGAGTTGAGGAAGTAAGTCATCTGTCTTGTAAATGTAAATTTCGTACTTAGTGGATTTGAGGCTAGGGTCATCCGAAGTTTTTTCCCATTGTGGGTTTTTTCTCGTACATCACGGCGTAGTGTGATTGATTTACTTTTATCTTGCATAATAACTTAGAATGCATGCTTAGGATAATTCAAGATAAAATTGGTTTTAATTGTCACACTTAATTTAATTTGGTGCTAATTAAATTTAGGTAATGTTTATTTAATTCAAGTCTATTATTAAAACTAGTTTGGCCTAATTTGGAAATATTGATAAATATGAATTAGGCAAATTCTAGGACTTGGATTAATTATGTTTAAGTGAAAATATTTTAATGGATTAATCTAATTTCACTTGGTTTTATTTTAATGTGAAGTAAATTAAAATTTTGTTAATTGTTTTCATTGAACCATCACCTAACGCTTCCGCTTGTCTAAAAAGGAAATTATCTTTTTAAAGTACAAAAGATTTTTGAATTTTATTTTAAAGTATTTTCAAATTGGGGGCATACTTCCACCCTTACAAATTGGTATCAGAGCCAAAAACGATAAATTACTTCATTAAGATCCTTTAAATATTTTTGGCTAAAATGGAATTTTTTTCATTTTTTCATTTTCTATTTTTTATGGTTCTAATTACGCATATTGAAAAGCGCGTATGAAATCGGCACTAAAATCTATCGATGAGAGGGTTTGGTTATCGGTAGTTAACGGGTGGTCTCCACCAACTCATTTAGTAGATAATGAACGCGTTCCCAAACCAGCCGATAGATGGAGTGAGGGTGAATTTAAACTTTCTAAATTTAATTCCCGTGATTTAAATGCCTTGTTTAGCGCTGTCACACCGGATGAATTCCGACGTATTATGACGTGTGAGACCGCTAAAGAAGCGTGGAATATTTTACAACTCACTCATGAAGGTACAAGTGTCGTTAAAGCTTTGAAACTCCAAAACCTCGCCACTCAATTTGAAACTATCAAAATGAATGAAAAAGAAATGTTTGATGAATTTTATGCTAGACTTTCCGATGTTGTTAATTCATCTTTTAACTTGGGAGAGAAAATACTCGACAACCGTGTTGTAAAGAAAATTTTAAGGTCCCTTCCCGATAGATTTATTCCAAAAGTGACCGTTTTAAATTCTTTACCCACTTTAGCCTCTATGAAATTATAAGAGCTCATAAGTGATTTACAAACCTATGAACTAGACATGTTTCCCTCTAAAACTGAAAAGAAAATTGAAAAGAGCATTGCTTTAAAAGCTCGAAAAGAGGATAAACAAGTAGTAGAGTGCGAGAGTGATAGTGACTCGGAAGACATGGCTATGTTTGCTAGAAAATTTTGAAAACTTCTTAAATTGAACAAAGATAAATTTAAAAATGATTTTAAGAAATTTGATAAATCTAAGCATGACAAAGTCGAGAGGATCCCTAAAACTATTAACGAAAATTTAAATAGGGACGAGTCAAATAGGTGTTTTGGTTGTGAGGGTTATGGCCATAGGGCTTCTGAGTGCCCCCACTAAACTAAAGAGAGAGGGTAAGCGACCCATTTCATATAATGCAACCCTTAGTGATAGTGATAAGGAAGAGGGGCCCGATTCCCCCACTAAGCCCAACTTTGTGGCTTTTATAGCTAGTCATGTGAATGATAGTGAGAACTCATCGATTGATGAAACTTTAACACATGACACTTCCAAGGTTATAGTTTATGATTCCCTTATTTTTTTATGATAATGAGAGTGGTGAAGAAAGAGAGAGTGAAAATGAAGAAGAGGTTAATGTGAGTGAACTTCAAAATGATTTTCAAGAATTATATGAAGAATCAACTAAATTAAAAAGAGCTAATTTGAAGTTAGAAGCTAGTTTAAAAGAGCGTGTCAAGGTCATTGATGATAGTATGTTGGTAGAAGACCTTAGGACACGTGAGAGGACTCTTCGAGAGAAGCTTGAATATGTAGAAGGCGAGAGAGATATCCTTAGAGGTTTAGTGGAATCCTTAAAAAAGGAGCTTCTCGAGTTCGAAGAGAGAAATGTTTTATTAGAGTCTAACATCCTAGAATTAGAAAATAAATTAAAAGACTCTAGTAATGTCAAATTTGATTTGGAGTGTTGTTCGAAAAAATTAGATAAAATATTAGGAACGGTCCAAATTAAAAATGGCACTTGTAGTTTAGGCTTCAATACTTGTAATGAATCTATTCATAAAGCCAAAACCAATGTTTTAGGAGAATCTACTAGGAAAGCCTTTAGAGATCATTCATTAGGTACCAAATTTTGACGTAATTTTACTTGTACACATTGTGATCGAAAAGGTCATCTTAGGAAATTTTGTTTTGATCTTAAATGAATTCCTAGAAAATTCCAACGTAAAGCAACCAAGGTAGTTAAAATTCCTACACCCCAAGATAGTCATTCTTCATTAATTTGGGTTAGGAAATTCGACTTGGTTGCCTTGCAAAATAGGACGTTTGATTCTCATTTACTTTCACATGCTTCCTTCCGTGATAAATCTAAAGGATGAATGTGTTAGTGTTATCATTTTCTAGTCTATGCTTCATGCTTAATCACATGCTAGAACTATGATTTTTGTTTATCTTTTTGTATTATATTTGTTTATTTTTGTTTGAATGAAAAATTCAAAAAGATTTTTGTTTGTCATTTGTGCTTTATTTGTTTCATTTAAGCTTAATGAAAAATACAAATGATTTTTGTGTGTCTTTTGAGTATATATTTTTTTTGGTTAAAAATTTCAAAAACTCAAAAAGATTTTTATTTTGTGTGTATTTTAGTTTGACACACTTTATGTGGCATACACTTGTGTTAGAATCTCATCTTTTACGCTCCCATGTGGCTAGAACTTTTGGTTTAGATTGTCAATCATTATTATGTTCTTTACCATGCTTACATGGAGCAGTTGGATTTTTGTGTTGATTAAATGGATTCTATTTTTATATGCCTCTTTTCACAAAAGCACAAACTCATTTGAAGTTTTAATGTCACGTGTTATATTTGAGCTTTGTGAGGTGTTCTCCTACCAATCTAGTCATCTACATATTTATGAGCTAGGAGGACTAGTGCATGTCAAAATTCGTTGCACGTGAGTTTGTGAGATATAAAAATGTTATATAAATAACGGGGAAGGGCTCCGAAAGGAATAATAATCCTTTGCGATTATAAGCCACCGTTTGAAATGGACCTAAAATAAATACGTGGTCCAAAGGCCTAAAAACAAAAAAAATGGCACTAAAAGAAAAATAATTGCCAAGGCCTATGTTGAATTGATATATTCATTCAATATAAAAATAATATATATGCTTCTTGAGGGAGATTGGATGGTATATTAACGGTTTGCACAATGTCCGTTTATCCTAGTGGTCTTTATTGTCATGACTCTATTTGGTTTGTGGAATCATCAAAACTCTAGGCTTGTATGCATTGTGTATGTTTGTTCATTGAGTTATATCTATATTGTCACATGAGGTTATATTCAAATGTGATGAAGTTTGCAATCAATTGATAACTCCGTGAACATGTTTTAAGTGATTGGGTCTAAATTTAATTGTTACTAGTTCACACCCCAACACTTCCGTTTTCATATGACACATTTTTGCCATACGAGTGTGAAAGACTCCTATTATATTTTGTGTGTGTCATTTGTGTGTTTATATATATATGTGTGTACTTACGTCTATTAGTTATATCTTATGTATACATATATTTGATATATTTGTTTAGTCTTTGTCGTGCTTTCTAGTCCATATATGCTTTAATTCATAATTGGTATCTATCTTGTTGCATTCTTTGTTGATATCACATGCTTAATACTTTATGTATCTTATTGGTATCATTCTCTTGCATCCTAATTGGTATCCGTTATTATTTGTTGGATTAGTTGTGCTTTTGTTGCCCATATGCTTTAATGTTCCCAGCACTTTATGCACAATTACATGTTTTATTCTTTAACCTTTGTCTATTCCTGAACAAAAAGGGGAAGAATGATAGGGGTAGAAATGGTATCTAAACCTATTATAATCATATCTTAGTTTTGGGGAGATTTATCTTAGGGGGAGACGTCATTCTAAGTTGATCACTGTTGATAAAGGGAGAGAATTAATTTAGGGGGAGTACTTACTTTACTTGCATTAAATATTTTGATATTCCCTATGCGTGCAATATGTTTGCTCAAGTGTGCAGGAATTATATTATAAGTGGCAACTTTCACCGGCAAAGATTGTGATCCTTTGGGTTGTTTGAGTCAAGCATTGTATTTTTATTTTGGGTGGGACTTTTTATTAGTCTTGTAGAGCTTGACGGCCCTTTAGGATTTTTATTTGGTTTTTATCCCGGAATAGTCAAAGGGGGATATTTGTAAGGACACAATTCTCCAATTGAGTCTTAATGTAGTTTTGGCTCAATTCCGGACAAAAACGTTTATGTCATAGGATAGTGTTCAATGTACTTATTTGAAGACGTAGCGACAAAGAGTATAAAGCTTCATCAAATGTCGTGTTCATGTGCCTCGTTTCTACGTCATCAATAGTGGTTCCATGCTCTTAAGGTATGAATGCATTTTATATATATATAAGAGCTTGGAACAAGTTTATTGGGCGTTAGGTTTTAAAACTGTGTTTTGTTTTCAGAAAGATTTCTATTAAAATTTTTAAAATAAAGTATATAAAGTTTCTGGGCAAAAATAGAATTTTTCAAACTTCCTGGAAGTTCGTTCGATATGTCGTTCGAATTAATTTTTCGTTCGAACGAGTTTGCCAACGAGTTCCCATTTTTGCCACTCGAACTTCGTTGAAAATGTCTTTCGAACGAGATGGCTGTTCGAACGAGATGTCGTTCGAACGAGATTTCAGGAGGGAAAATTCTTTGACAGTTTTGAGCAATTTTTCCCACTTTCCCCACTTGTTTCTCCACTAATTTTTCTCAGATCTTATAATGTGTGGGAACAACTTTTTCTAAACCAACTTTTTCATAATATTCTAACTCCTAGAAAGAGGTTTGAGAGTTGATTCTTCCATGAAAAAGTTTATGAGTTTGAGTGTTCATTTTATAAAGAAAAATTCTTTAAACACTTAGTTACACCCATATTTGATTCTTCCAAGTTCATATATACATATACTTTGCTTGGAGCATTTTGGCACCGGTTTATCTCTACATTTGTTTGAAGAGAAATTTGGGTTTTCTTCTAAATCCCTCAAAGAAGAAGAAAAATTGTTTAGCTGCGGCTTTCTCACATGGTGAAAGGCACCATGTGTGGTTGACGGTGTACCTATAGTCCAATCGGTGGTTCCGAGATCGCGGTGGAGCTCCGTGGTTATCCGCTAGGAAGAGGTGGTTACAAGAAGACGCGTCAAAGCTTGAAAGGGTTCGAGTTGAGGAAGTAAGTCATCTGTCTTGTAAATGTAAATTCCGTACTTAGTGGATTTGAGGCTCGGGCCGTCCGAGGTTTTTTCCCGTTGTGGATTTTTCCTCGTACATCGCAGCGTAGTGTGATTGATTTACTTTTATCTTGCATAATAACTTAGAACGCATGCTTAGGATAATTCAAGATAAAATTAGTTTTAATTGTCACACTTAATTTAATTTGGTGCTAATTAAATATGGGTAATGTTTATTTAATTCAAGTCTATTATTAAAACTAGTTTGACCTAATTTGGAAATATTGATAAATATGAATTAGGCAAATTCTAGGACTTGGATTAATTATGTTTAAGTGAAAATATTTTAATGGATTAATCTAATTTCACTTGGTTTTATTTTAATTTGAAGTAAATTAAAATTTTGTTAATTGTTTTCATTGAACCATCACCTAACGCTTCCGCTTGTCTAAAAAGGAAATTATGTTTTTGAAGTATAAAAGATTTTTGAATTTTATTTTAAAGTATTTTAAAATTGGGGGCATACTTCCACCCTTACAGATTCGCTCTTAAATCCTTAACATTTCACAACCTTTCCTTCTTCCCAACATCATTTACCCTTAACAGTAACTTTAGATGTCAACTACTACATTAAAGTCTCAAGTTAATCCTATATGTTAATCTAAGCATCCTCGAATCTCATACCATTCATTTCAAACCCTATATATAGATATTTCATATATTACTATCCTGATCTCAATAATATACAACCCAAATGTCATAACTACCAAAGATAACATCATATACCCCTAATCAATAACCTATAATCATTAATATAAACCACATCCACAACTACCCTTATCTAACAATCAACATCCCACCACCACCAAACATTATCCAGTGACTTAAATCCCATCAACAACTAGATTAGCATACCAACAAGATGAATCCAATATTCAATAAATAACCTAACAACAAAATTCTCTATAATAACACAACTGATATCCCATTAACACCCAACGATAATAAGTAGCCAAATATTTATAGTTCCTACAATAACACCAATAAATTTACAACATAAATCTATTCAATAACAACAACTAACAATTATGTAAGTTTAAACACCAACAACATAAGGCCAAAATAATAATCCCCTCGGTAAACACATATAACTTATAGCCTAATATAAACCCTATTTTACTCGTTACATTTATAGGTGCCAAATCACAACCATATCAAACCAGTTCCAAAGGATTCTATTACAAGTTCGTTGACACTATTTTATACGCATTTCAATTAGGGTCCATATAAAATGATGACGTTTAAAGTGTCTCAAGCTAAGTATAGGCAATTCATATTACAATTTCACATGACAAGTCATATTCATTACTCATATTTCATTTTTCAAAGATAAATCATAGTCATATTCTAAAAATTCTCATTTTATACGGGTTTCACAAGTTTCAATATCAATTAATAATGATAGGAAATTAATTAGGTTTATCTTTCCCTAATTAAACTTTTAATCGCTTTAATTAACCAATATACATGTTTAGGCAATATCTAAATCATAAAGTACTAAAGGGGGTAATTATAATATTATTAACTTTTAACTATTACAGAAATCTGACTTTAAATATTTGTTCTCCTTTGAATTCAGATCAACTTTCCTTTTATAGCACCCCGAAATTCCAAGGTTATGGTACTCAAATGGAAGTTTAAAGGTTGTGTTTGAATGGGGTTTAGGGTTTTATAAGGTTAGTTATGGAGAGATTAAAATGGTTGTAGGTTTGGTTTAAGAGACTGTGATATACATAATTGAAAATTCGTGGTTTTAACTAACATAAAAGAAACTAGAGTAAACCTTCTCCTTAAAAAACTAAAGGAGAAGCAATCGAATGATTCATCAAAGATTAATGACTGTATAAAGGAATGAGGAGAACCAACAAATATGCTTCAAAGAAAAGATAGGCAGGAGCTCAATTGAAGAATTAAGAAGCTTACTAGAGAAAGTTAATTAGATTCACCATGTACTTTATGTGTTAATTATATATTTATATGTTGAATCGTGAATTTAAATTATAATGTAATATTGAGGTGAGGTTACTCGGTACCATCGATGGACCATGCCTGGCAGATATGGAAGATATTCCATACTCTATCGAGCAAACTCACTTGGGAACCTTTGAGGGAACTGGATTGAAGGATTGATGATAAAGACTTAGTTATAACATGATTTTGCCATCTTAGATCCACTAGATAAACACACCTAATTGAGTTCGAATAAGCATTACTTAAGCAACCATGAGAGAAGAACCTTGAGCTTAATCAATTATCTACCATTGAGTTTTGGCATCAAATTGAGTATTCTTTTAGTAAAAGACCAGTGTGACATCATACCATGCCCAACACACGTCAAATCAAACCCGCTTCAAATAACGACGGTTTGGTGAGCAGGTGGTTAGTTCGACACTGACACACTGTAGCGCCGTCTAACATAGTAGTTGGTCACTCGAGATTTCACTCAACATTTAATAGATATTACATGTTGGGTACGGTAGGCTGACACATCATTTAATGCGCTCGATCTCCCACACGCAAGAGCTGAGGCTATATATACTGCGTTTTGTACAATTTTGAGGGCAAGGTGATCTTTGAGCCAAAAGACTACTTTGAGAGAGTTATTACAAAAACTAGAGTTATTACAAACCAAATTTTTTATTCCTTCACCAATAATGCTTTACCTAGTTTTGCTATAGAACATGAGCATTCATTAAGCTACGATCATTATTACTTCAGACTTTGGTGTTTGAAATGCCTACCGAAGGTGTAATTAGGGCGCTTGACCCTTTCTCCTTCTAGTTAGTTTCTTGAGAGGTTTATTTATTATCAAACACTACTATTAATTGTATGTTATTGAGAGTTATACACGTGCGTTTATTCATCTTTATTTGAAGTGAATTTACTGAGTTTATTTGTTGCCATTAATACGAGTTACACCTATATTTATCCTTAAACACCCCAGTACTTAGAGAACCACTCTCTTACAAATTAGGTTTATCGTGCCCTAGTTAAACTTTTAATCACTTTTAGTAAACTAATAAGCATGTTTAGGCAATATTTAAATCATAAAGTACTAAAGGGGAAAAGCAGAGTATTACTGACTTTTAGCCATCTCAAAAACCAGACTTCAAATCTTTGTTCTCATCTGAATTTAGATGAATTTTTCCTTTAAAGAACCCATAAATTTCAATCTTAAGGTTACTAAATGGATATTTAAAGGTTACGTTTGAATGGGGTGTTGATACCAAAATTTACCACCCTACGTGGACCAATTATAAGCCAACATGTGTCATCCAATATGGCACAAGTTCAAGTTAGCATGATAGAAAAGCCCGACCAAAAAGGAAGCCCGGTTAACATGGTTGCCCGACCAACAAGGAAGCCCGATCAACATGGTTACCCGACCAATAACCAAAAAAATAACTCAAGGCAATTAATATAAAACAGTGGATGTAGGCTATTCCTTTTAGCCGAACTACTTTAAAATTTCTTGTGTCTTGTTTGTTTTACTTATTTTATCTGTGATCGATTAATTCGGCCTAGTCTAGTTTTTTGCATCAATAGATTGGCGTCGTCTGTGGGAATGTATTGTTAAACGTTTTCACTCATTCATCTTTTATGGCTGAAATTCCTGAATCCAACACCAGAAATGAAGGAATTCCACCTAATCCCTCTGCCCCTCCTAACAACATTGATTTAAGTGGAATTTTATCTAGCTTGGCCAAGGGTCAAGAGTCTATACAGGATACGATGCAACAGCAAACTCTGTAATTTGGAGTTCCTGCACAATTCGCCCAAAGGAGTATGCCACCACCGCCAATAAGGAATGTGGGGCACAATCATTCCAGAACTTCAAGGGATCCCTCATACCGTCCTGGAGCAACTTCTTCTATCAGTATTATTAATTCCTCTGATGGGAAGTCCCTCATCCCAGAAATATTGAGTGCCTTATAAAGGCTAAGTAGGGCTTCTCCTTTTGATAGTTTGGAACCCCAAGAAAATGCCCTTAGAGTTGCATCGAGAAATACTCGATTACCAAGTGATCTGAGGGAAGGTTCAGCCCAATATAGAATGAATACTCGACGAACTGCTCAGTTAAGTCAAAGAGAAGGTTTGCAAGAGGAAAGCTCAGCACAATCAGTTGGTCGGCATAAAAAAGCTATCACCCATAGATCTGGCGCTAGCAATGATGCTTAGAAGGGATCCATTCAGCGTTTGGAAGACAGATTGGGAGAAATGGCCAAGGCCAAAAATCCTCTCTAGAGAAGTTTTATTAAAGGAAAATCCCTTTGTGCAAACTATTGTAGATTTTCCTACACTGACCAGGTTTAAATCTCCAGTAGTCACTCTCAAGTATGATGTGAAAACTGATTCAGTTCTTCATATAAACTAATACTATGCAGCGACTAATATCTATGTTGTTCCTGATGAAATGAGGTGCAGGGCATTTTTAAGAACAATCACTGGATCTGCTCAAATTAGGTACAATAGTCTTCCTCGGGGATAGATTTCTTGCTTCTAATAACTCGTCGAGCTATTCATTGGTAATTTTTGCTTCGGAGCAAAACCAATGAAGCGAGTAGCTCATTTGCTTAGTGTAAGACAGAAGGTAGGAAAAAGTACTATGGATTACATCACTCATTTTAATAATGAGAAACATGACGTCATTGATTACGAAGAGAAGATTGTGATCACTGCTCTCATGAGTGGTTTACTTCCCGACAAACTGTACTATACTTTGGCTAAAGATCCCCCAAAGAAGATGACAGAATTGATGGCCAAAGCAGCGAAGATTATGAATGTCGAGGAAGTTATGGCTGCCAAAAAGAATTCAGATATAAAGGCGAAGGCAAAAATAGAAGGAGCACAAGAATTACAATGAGCGTAAGAATTCAAAAGTAAAAGAACGCCTAGATCGGCTCAGGAAATTTACCAATTACACTCCCTTAACTGTGGATATACATAATGTTTTGGAAGAAATCAAGCACAACAATGATTTGAGCTAGCCTGAAAAGTTAAGGTCAGCCACTGATAAGAGGGATAAGTCCAAGTATTGTGAATTTCAAAAGGATCATGGTCATATTACCAACCGTTGTATTGCCCTCTAGAATGAGATAAAATAGCTCATTCGAAGAGGAAAGTTGGACAAATTTGTTGATTGACAGACCGGTGGAAGAACTGGAGGTAGAGGTCGGCAGAGATCTAAATTACCAGTTAAGCCTAGAGAAGATAAGAAGAGTAACCACAATGAAGATCCAAAAGATGATCCTGATCTCCCCAAGAAGCCTAGAACACCGAAACGAGAGGTGTTCACACTCAGTTTTGGATATTTTGATTGCCACATGATTACAGGTGCAGATGGAGGAGGAGGAGATCATACAACTGAAAGGAAAGCTTACTTCAATAAGGCTCAAACTTTTTCCTATATTCAGCGGATCAACCTCGCCGAGGAAGATCGACCAAGAAAAGTTAACAAGGATAAGCTTGTAATTGGCTTTTCCAAGAGCGATCTATCTGGAGTGTTTTATCCTCATGATGATACTTTAGTGATCAGAGTCGTGGTAAAAGAAGTATTGGTAGAAAGAACATTAGTGGATAACGACAGTTCGACAAACATTATGTTTTATCCCTGTTTTGATAGTTTGGGTTTAAAACTCAGTCAACTAGAGCCTTATCACAGGGCACTCATTGGATTCTTAGGCGAGAAAGTGTTTCCATTGGGGACTATCAAGATAGATGTGTTGATCGAGACATGGTCGGTGAGTAGGACAGAGAAGGTGAGATTCTTTGTAATTGACCAAAACATTCATTCTGCCTATAATATGATTATGGGAAGAGTTGGTTTGAAGAAATTCGAAGTTGTACCCTTTACTGTTCATCAGTGCCTGAAGTTCCCGACTAACTTTGGAGTTGGAGTAGTGAAAGGAGATCAGAAAGTAGCTCGGGAGTGCTACTATTCCTCTACCGAGGAAGAAGATATATTGGAGATAAAGAAAAAAATAACCACTTATCAAGTGGATATATCTAATCCGAACAATGAGTCTGAGGTTGAAACCTTAGATCCACGAGACGAATCTGAGCTTATAAAAGGCCAAGTGATGGAGGCAACATAAATCATTGTTCTGGACGATGATAAACTAGAACGAATAACTTAAGTAGGAGCGTCATTGGAACCAGTTCTTAAACAGGAGTTGGTGGATTTCTTGAGATAAAGGAAACGAGTGTTCGCGTGGACTCATGAAGATATGACAGGCATAGACCCAAATTTCCTATGCCATGAGCTTAATGTGAATAAGGAGGTTAAACCTGTGAAGCAGTGAATAAGTGTTTTTAGCCCGGAGAAGAACCATGATATACAGGAAGAAGTATAGAAGCTTCAAAAAGCCTCCTTTATTGAAGATGTGAAGTACTCGGATTGGTTGGACAACTTAGTTATGGTCAAGAAGAAGAATAATAAGTGGAGGATGTGTGTGGATTTTACTAACTTGAACAAAGCATGCCCAAAGGATCATTTTCCTTTGCCACAAATTGATCAATTGGTGGATGCTACTTCAGGACACGAGCTGCTAAGTTTTATGGATGCGTATTCTGGTTATAACCAGATCAAAATGAAACTAGAGGATAGAG
This sequence comes from Sambucus nigra, assembly GCA_949130495.1. Classification (NCBI taxonomy): domain Eukaryota; kingdom Viridiplantae; phylum Streptophyta; class Magnoliopsida; order Dipsacales; family Adoxaceae; genus Sambucus; species Sambucus nigra. Next base: position 577,037,799 of record OX422208.1, on the reverse strand, counting down.
AAAGTAGTTCCCTTATTACCCCCCGAGGAACTTATTACTATAATGTTATGCCATTTGGTTTAAAAAATGATGGTTCTACTTATCAAAGATTGGTGATCAAAGTATTTGAGGAGCAGATAGGCAAGAACATGGAAGTGTATGTTGATGATATGCTCACTAAGAGCAAAAAAGTTGCTGATCATATTACCGACCTCAGCCAAACATTTGATCAATTAGAAAAGCACCAGATGAAGTTAAAGCCCACCAAATGCGTATTCGGAGTTCAGGAAGGAATGTTCCTCGGGTATATAGTAAATCAAAGGGGCATTGAAGTTAATCCATATAAGATTAAAGCCTTGATAGAAATACAATATCCGACCTGTAAAAAGGATGTTCAAAGGCTAGCTGGGCGCGTAGCAGCACTCAACAGGTTTGTGTCCCGAGCAAGTGATAAGTGTTTGCCATTCTTCAAGGTACTCAGAAAAACCTTTGAATAGAACGATGAATGTGAAAAAGCCTTTCTAGAGTTGAAGAAGTACCTGGGAGCACCACCACCACTCTCATAACCAGTGTTATATTTGGCTGTATCTGAGTCAGCAGTTAGATCTGCATTGATCAGGGAGGAAAATGGAGTTCAAAAGCCAATTTATTACACCAGCAAAGCTTTTCGAGGAGCATAACTGAGATATCCCAGACTGAAGAAATTAATATTGGCCTTAATTGAGGCTAGTAGATGAATGAAGCCATATTTTCAAGCCCACACCATAGTGGTATACGTCGACATGCCACTAAGGGAGGCTTTGCATAAGCCGGAGAAATATGGAAGATTGATGTATTGGGCTGTGGAGTTGGGGGAATATGACCTTGTATACGAACTAAGGGTTTCTTTAAAAGGCCAAGTTATGGCTGATTTTATTGCAGAATTCACTTACCTAGAGGTCCCCGAGCAACAAAGGACTCTAATCGAGCAACAGGTAAGAGTCAACCAATATATTAAAAAGGCGCCCGTCCAACTCCAAGCAATGGTAACTACAGAGAAAGTTATCATCGATCAACCAGAACCCTTTAGTGGAGTACACGAGATGAAGAGGAAGTATGAGGAGGTGAAGGATAGAATATTCCATCAAGGAATTCTTAAAAACCAAGCGTTTGATAGCAATATTCCCATATGGAGTTTGTATGTTGATGGGTCATCTTGTGTAACCGGATGTGGAACTGGAATCATTCTCAATACTCCAGACGAGATAGAAATAGAGTACGCTCTACGATTCTAATTTCAAGCCTCCAATAATGAGGCATAGTATGAAGCTGTGATTGTTGCTTTAAATCTAGTTAAATCGATGAATGCAGAGAAAGTTGTGGTATACAGTGATTCGCAGTTAGTTGTAAACCAGGTGTTGAACTTATATGCAGCTAGAGGAGAACTGATGACTAGATACTTAGCCAAAGCGTTGGAGATAATTTCCACTTTGCTAGCTGTCCAGATAATCAGAATTCCAAGATTAAAAAATGCCCGAGCATATGCACTTGCTCCACTAACTTCAACAACCAGAATTGAGATGAGAAGGACTATTCCTATTGAGTTACTTGCTAATAGGAACATAGATGAAGATCTGATGGTCAACTTTATTACAGTAGATATGGGGCCATCTTGGATGGATCCCATAAGAGCATAAATTGAAGAAGGGATTCTTCCAGCTGATCTACTTGAAGCTAAGAGGCTGAAATTCAAAGCTGCAAGATATGTGCTAGATGGTGGTGCGTTATATAGAAGATGATTAACTGCTAGTCTACAACGGTGTGTGCATCCATCTGAAGTGAAGGATTTGATTGAAGAAGTCCACGAAGGTTCTTGTGTAACCCATGTAGTAGGAAGAACATTGTTATAGAGAATCTGTATACAAGGGTACTACTGGCCAGCTATGAGAGCAGATTGTGCAAATTTTTTAAAGAAGTGTGATAAGTTCTAGAGGTTTTCCAGTATACACAAGGCTCCACAAGCTCTCATAACACCAATCACCTCACCCTGGCCCTTTACTGTGTGGGGAATTGACTTGGTGGGGCCTCTGGCGACCACCCGAGGAAGGTTCAAGTACCTGGTCGTAGTTATTGATTACTTTACTAAATGGGTGGAAGCTGAACCGTTGGTCGATTTATCCTATGAAAAGGTTTATCAGTTTATTTGGAAGAGTATCATATGCAGGTATGGATTACCCTATGCCTTTATTACTGATCATGGCACACAGTTTGATAGCAATGAATTTGTTGCTTATTGTGTCCAACCCAACGTAAAAAAAATCCACTCTTCCCCTCGCCATCCTCAAAGCAATGGCCAAACAGAGGTAACTAACAGAACTTTGCTTAATGGGATGAAGAAAAGGTTGGAAAATACAAAAGAAAATTGGATCGATGAACTGCATTATGTCATGTGGGCTTACCAAATAACTTCCAGAACAGCTACTGGATAAACTCCTTACCTATTGGCGTTTGGTACTGAAGCCGTAATTCCTGTCAAGCTAGGTTTACCTACGCATAGAGTTCTTAACTTCAATACCCCAGTCAGTGATTTGATGAGAAGGATAGATTTAAATATGCTGGAAGAAGTCCGTGAAGATGCAGGTTTAAAGAATGCAGCCTATCAATAAAGGACTGCACATTTCTATATCAAGAGGGTCATGCCGAGCAACTTAAAAGAGGATGATTATGTTTTGAAGAAAGTGATTCAGAAGAGAAATAAGGCATGGACCTTATCGTATTACTGCAGTCGTCCGACCAGGCACATATAGAATTGAGACTTTGGAGGGGAAATAATTCAAGAATCTATGGAACGCAAAACACTTGAGGAAATACTATCAATGATGTAATCACGTTGTATTAAGTTCATTTCAATATTAATGAGAATGAGATTTCCCTAAAATTATTATTTTTTTCTGGAGTACTAGTGCTATGCATTACACTATGCATCAACAAAAACCCCCAATAAAGTTGGTCGGCATCAATGAAGTCTACCAATAAAGTTGGTCGGCATCAACAAAGCCACCAATAAAGTTGGTCGGCATCAATGAACGCTACCAATAAAGTTGGTCGGCATCAATAAAGCCACCAACAAAGTTGGTCGGTATCAATGAAGGCTACCAACAAAGTTGGTCAACATCAACAAAGTTGGTCGGCATCAATAAAGGTCAACAAAGTTGGTCGATATTAATGAAGGCTACCAATAAAGTTGGTCGGCATTAACAAAGCCACCAATAAAGTTGGTCGGTATCAATAAAGGCCACCAATAAAGTTGGTCGGCATCAATAAAAGCACCTTTAATTGAGAAGATGAGCAGATAATTATTCAGTCAAGGTAAACAACTTTTGAGACATCTCAGAAATAGCTCGGTCTTTTGCTTTTAACTGTGCAGCTTGATTGGCAAGGGCCTGCTGGGTCCTAATATCTTCTATAGTTCCTCGACTATGCCTATTTCTTACTCGGGAAGAGGACGCATGCTTAATCTTTTTTAAAGCTTCCAATTCATCTCTTAAGGTGGCATTTTTAGCCTCCAAAATGGAATAACCTTCATCAGCGGTAGCAATAATAGATCCAGAGGCAGACTTCAAAGGATTCACTTAATCCTTCAAATTATTATTCTCCTCTTCCAGGAGTTTGGCAATAGTCCTAGTTTTTTCAACTTTAACCTTAATTAAAGCTTCTTTTTTATTATAAACAAAAATAAAATTATCAAAACCCCGACCTACACGTAAGCTTTGATATTTCTGCTCATAGCTCTGGTGCAGCTGCGCAGTGGATTCTTTGTACTGTTCTTGAAGTTCTTTTATCATCTTGTAGTAGGCAACATTATTTACTACTGCCCGATCAAGTAAGTACTTCAAATAATTGCAGGATTCTTTAACTTGCTCTGATGCATCCTCACCGAGCAACTGAGTGATTTCTTCTTCCAATAAGTCCGTATGACCAGCTTTGAAAAAAACATTGCACTTCCTCAGTAGTTCGGTATTATGGGAATATAATTATTCAATCTTCGTTATAAACTAGCAAAAATAAATAACCACTAATCAATAACAAGGATGGAGAACATGTATAATCAACATGAGACAAAAAAGGAACAACAAAAGGTTCTTTTATCGATAACAAAGAGTTCAAGTATAATTAAAATAAAGAAAAAGGAAACAACAAATGCAAAAGAGAAAATGTCGAACAACTTTACACCTTCTGTCTATCATTTTTAACTTTCTTGTTCTGCTCAGAAGAAGGGGCTACAGGCTGGAGTTGCTCGGTTTGCTCAATCGGAGGAAAAGAAGACTCGAGAATTTCAAGTTGTTTGGCAGCAGACTCAACCATAAATGAAGAATCTTCAGAAGCATCTTCATATTCAACCACATCCTCTATGACTGGAGGAGGACCATGAATATACCTCTAAAAAAGTTCAAAGTCTTCAGTTGTGTTCAACTCTTGAAGGGCAGCAACCCAACCATCTCTGAAATATTTTTGCTTCACATACTCAATCTGAGCAAAAGCAGCAGAAATGGCTTTGTTCCAGCGCTTATCCTAACCAGCACTAAAGGAGGCCTTCACAACTGACTTTCTCTTAGATCTGGCAGAGGATACAAGCTCTTCAGTAGCCTTTGCCCTGCGCTCAGCTTCCTCTTTCTTATGCTCAGCTTCCTCTTTCTAGTCCCCAGCTTCCTTTGCCCTACGCTCCGATTCAAGGGCATTTATATCATACTTTTGACGAGTAGTTTCAGTTGTCTTCAGTTTATTTACCCAAGTGCTCTTCTCAGTCTCCAAGGCCTGTTGAGATTTAAGCAGAGACTTCTTCAAACCATACAAAGCTTCATCCACCTTATTTGAAGAAGAAGAAGAGGAAGAAGAAGAAACCTTAATTGCATCATCCTTCTCTAGTATATTATTTAAGTGTACCGAGAACTGTAAAAAATGAAGATAAAAAAGAGTATATGAGAAATATAAAGGACAACCAAACCAATAAAATGGAAACAACTTACTAATACAAGGCTCTGAGCAACCAATTCAGAAACCCTGGATCGAGGGAGCATGAAATCCACCCCCTGTGGTCTGGAAGAGTACCATACTTGATTAACATCCTGGCTAAACCAAGACTAATAGTTGCTGGGGGGATAACATCAGCAGAGGGTAATTGAACCAAGATCAGTTGATCAGTCACCTGGTCGACCTGCTTCTCTGCAGGCCCTCTCCTAAGTCTCCTCAAATGAACATCAGCATCCTTGAGGGTTGTATCTTTGGGGATTAGGACTTTTGGGGTTGGGTCTTTGGGAGATGGGTTCTTGGGAAATGGGGGCATCATAACATCCCCTGTTTTCTTCTTAGCTCCTTCAGCAGATGTTTAAGAGCCAGAGGCACTACCACTGAAAAGTTCAGGAAGCTTCCTTTTATTCATAATGTCAGAAAGAGGAGTGTTTGATTCAGCAGCAACCTCTTGATCAATGTCAATCACCAGAACAGGAGAAGCAGCAGGTCTGGCGATAAAAGAAGAAACAATGTTTTTGTATTGAAGCAGACATGAGGCAGACCTAATGTGCTCCTCATCAACAACCATATGAAGTCCCTTGATAAACTTAAATTCCTTCAAATTTACTTCACTCTCTTTGGGAGACTTTCTTTTCTGTTCAAATGCAGCTCAATTTATAAAACAATAGTCAGTATGACATTTTATCAAATATAAACAGGGCAAAAAATATTAAAACATAAAATAACCTAGTTCGTTGACAAAGAGCGAACACCTAGTGTGACACCCCGCCTAATTAAATACTGGGTGATCAGTCCTGTATTAAATTAAAATCAAGGTGAACGGTTGGTTCATTCTTAGCATCACTGTCGCAAAATAAATATTTTCAATCTAAAGACCCTAAATAATTAAGCTAAGTGTCAAAACAATTTAAAGTCTTATCCCCATTTTAAATTTCCAACGTGAAAACCTTTTTAAATAATCACCAGTTTAAGAATCACATAAATTCTAAGGGTGGAAATCAACAAAAGATAATTCAACCATATAAAAAACCAAACCAAGTTAGAGAACCATAAATGAAATCATCCTAACACGAGTTAACTCCCAATGAGTACTGAATACTGGAAATATAAATAAATACAAATATCTGACAAATCCAAACGGAATAGGAAATCGGGCGACACATGCCCTAACTATGAAGAGCTAAAACAAGAACTCAATCAATGAAGAGGTCGTCTAAAGAAATGGCTTGCATCTCCCACATAAGTTGCAGCACGTCCAATCTAAAGAACCTATGCCTGACGCCCATGTGGCTGGGCACCTGTAATACATACATATCTATATATATAGGAGAGAGAGAAATGATAGGAGACGGGTCAGAGCCCGAGTGTAAAACAGTTTTAAAATAGTTTAGCATTTATTTAAAATGCTTACCAGCTAATGTGACAACCATGTTAGTATGCGACACTCTCTTGAGAATTCTCACCTCTCATCTAGTGTGCAAGCCTACCGTACTACTAAGTTTCATAAGTCCATCTAACTTATTCTCCATAAAGTTTTGTCTCGAGAAGTAGTAAGGCTATGCTAATTAGTTTAGAGAATCAATCTCTTCATGATTACTTACGTTACTCAGAATATCTCAGTACCGTTACAAAGTTCTCGAACAGTTATTATAAAGTTTGGAGCATTTACTCAATACTTAACTACTTATACGCACAATAGAAAGTTTCCATATATAAGTAAAAATATGGGGTATTACATACTTCCCCCTAATAACGGAATTAAATTTAATAAATCCCCAATTATAAAAGCCATAAAAATACGGGGTATTACATACTTCCCCCTAATAACGGATTTTCGTCCCGAAATTTGGAAAATAAGTTATACATGGTAAAAATAGATCTGGATACTTTATCAATATTCAAAACTGACTTTAGGGTAAGGCGAATTACTATAGCCCCCCCCCCCCCCCCCCCCGCCTCACAGTAAGGTTATTTAACACTCTTAATACTATCATTTATAGAGTCACACCTTAATAACAACACTTTACATTGTGCTCCAATTTATTGCACACATTAAAACAACTTCAAGGTTAAAGTGCGAAATACTAACAATCCAATCGTTTTAAGGAGACATAATTTAAATAAAACTTCCATACCATTTAACTTAATTACAACTAGTACAATGTATAAAACATAACTGACGAGACCCTACTACTATTTACCTAACCTCCTAGACCTGGCAGTGGCAGCTTCAAAACCTGAAAATGTAAACATATAAAACCATGAGTTTAAAAACTCAGTGAATGTACTACATCTCTATATAGTAAAAGTACTATATTAACATCTCAACATATCAATATATCCATCTCTGTGACAAATTAGGCCATATCCATATCCGGAGTTAAAAAACCCCACATCTCCTACCCGTAGGCAATAATCATATCCATAGGTTTTAATAACCTAACATCTCCTGAATCGCATAGCAGTTCAACATATCTTGACTTTTATAAAGCCATAACATCTCAACATCTCTTGACTTTTAATAAGTCATAACATCTCAACATTTCATGACTTTTAATAAGCCATATCAGCTCAACATATAATACATACACATCATATCCATAATAAACTCACTAAGTACACTCACATTGGGTTGTCAACTAGGTATTCACGTTTCCCTCGGGTGGAGCTGAACTGGGTTGATTTGACATTACACCTGTTAATCCAACTAAATTAGTACTGAATTTAAATCATAAGTATTATCTTAATATATCTATATAACTTTCAATGACTATACAATAACAATATAATTCTACTCAAGTCATATTCCATGAAATATGTGTAAAGACGAAACAATGGTATACCTGTTGATAATGTCATGAACATCCAACCCTAGAAACTACCTCGTAAGGAATTTATAACTAAAATAAAGTAAACATAAAAGTATACTTCTCAATATATATACACATGAAACATGTACTCAAAATACCCTTGGGAAGGAGCAAATAAAAACATTCCTTCATGGGGTATCCAATATGGCCTCAAATTATTGTCCTCCATACTTAACCATCCCATATTCATAAATTTTACATATACAGGTGTCCAAGCTTATCAATATGAAAACATATCTGAATATACTTTCCATTACAAGTGAGAGTGCAATTTTTCAAGCTTCCTAGAGCATGTTATGACCATTTCTTTACAACCTATTAAATCTGCCCCACAAGCTCCTCTATTGTTCTTTCAACTTCCAAGAATTTTCATAATTTTCACAATTTTTCTCCAGCATAACATTCCATGATTTTTCATCCATTTTCAATACACATACTGAATAGTACAGAATTAAAGTTTCATAATTTTTTGACTTCATTTGCTAGGCCAAAAGATTGACCAAACTCAGGGTACACCGAAATGAAATATACAAACAACAACTATATACCAGCTTGCAACCATCACTAAGGCCTAACCATAATGAGTTAAATTCTAATTTTAGGATATGATATGAATATATGAGTCTACTTTCATATCCAATTGGAATTTCTGAATTCCAGTAAGCACACAAAATTATATGCAAGTTTGAATACAAGGGGTTTCAATATAAACCAATATGGGCTATAAACACCACTTACCTCACATATGAATCAATACATATTATCACAAAGGGTGATGGAATTTTAATCCCTAATTCACGATTTATATACTTTGAAATAAGTATAATACAAGATTAAAATAATATTAATCACAAAATTACACCTTGGAAACACTTTAAGGATTTTCTTGGAATTTTCCTAGCTTTTCTTGTAATCTTTCTTTCTTAAACTTCTACTTTCTCTTTCCTTAAGCTTAAATATCTCCAAAATTGAACCTAGGGTTATATTTACTGAAGAAATAAGTTAAAGGGAGAGGTTTAAGTCGGCCAAGGCTGCCTCCCATGCCAACCAATCAAATTAAAACATTTGGTTTACTAAAAGACAATTTACCACTTAAAGGAAATGGACAGATTTGCCCCTTGTTCGTAAATTCGGCCTAACTTCTTTCTCGGACATCCGTTTGGTGCACCGTTTATTGTGTTAGAACCCTAACTCACATGTCTACAACTATCTAGTTTTTACCTCATTGTGCTCCAATTTATTGCTATTCGAATAAGATGAGCCTACACATCATTGGCCCCCATTGTCTCAATATTATTGGGAGGCCGCACCTCACTACGTTTCAATTACTCGTATTTATCTAAACACAAAACTCTCATTCTGAGAGAAACCATGCGAACATTTAACCACTCTTGTCAGTTCTTCGAATTTCGATTTTTCGACGATGTAACTCTTATGACAGTCAAAAGTGACCTAAAACTGTCGTGGTAATTCCACCATAGTAATCAGACTCTAACTCGGACGATCCAAAATTCTGATTATCCACTTACCTCTAAACAACTTGAGGGAGAATAGTTAAGGTTTTACCACACAAAATTTCAATAAGAAGTTTGTCCACAATAAACAGGTACGAGTGCTTCCACGGAACTCTACTGTACTATACTTCACTTGCTAGCTACATCCGTTGTGGAAATGAAATGATCACCATGAATCCAAAATTACTTTCACGTGGCTCCACTAATTGTTAATCGTTGTTCGCTTACTCCCCGGCTACGGGTGATACAACCTACTCAAAACGAAACATTATCCCCACTGCTTCCTGAAATCCTGTTTTGAAGGTGGGGTTCAATGATCCCATTCTTGTCAGAACAATACCGAGAAGAACCCCTTACTGGTGCGATTCTTATTTTCAAAAAAAGATTGGGGCATACTGTTTAATAGTGCACTTTCTTTTAGGTCAACTTGTTCCACACATTCTAAGGAACTCGTGACCTTATCTTGAGGTTGGCACCCCATCCAAAAAATTCACCAAATTGTTCTCTTCATTTTAGGAATCGTAGACTTACTACAAAATTCCCTGGTTGATCCTCTTGTTCCAACCGATTTCTATCTATTAGTGGTGCCCGCGGAGACTACTCGCTATGTCCCACTCAACATCGACTTCTACTTGTAATGTCTCACATTAAGTGACACTTAATACACCCCTTCTTTCCTCAGTGTATACCGAAAGTTCCGACCCGTGCACTTTTCTCCACGATGTGCACTGCTGAACCTTTATACCTTACTAACATCATCATTCAACCTACGCGCAAGTAGCTCTCAACACTTGACAAGGTAAAACTCTGCTCCGAGTGTTTTCCATAATAGTTAAATTTTATCCTTCTCAAGGAATACCCCTAAATGGCTTCCCATAGCCTTCCAACTAAATTTGTGTGTGATGCTCTGATTGCACACATATATATGGATTATCGTCCTTCACACTACGCTTAATCCACTCTACCAGTTCCACTCTGTTATGTTACTCTCACAAATATATATTTCACGGGTCTATTCCCACGTCCCTTCAACTCGGATGATTCAAGCAACAGTTGACCAGGATGCCCACACACCCTATAAACCGTGCATACTAGTGTAAGCATCATATACGCTTCACACACAACACTCAATTCTTTATTTCCCTTGTGCTCACAACGTGGTTACAACACTTGGGTACTCTCAATCACCCTATAAATTGATTTTTTTATGTCCTCCTTATCATCGTTCCACCCTTCAACTCGTGGTGATAAAACAAAACTTTCAATGTTTCCTTACCACACAACTGGCTCCACTGGCCTTAAATCATCACTTAACTCTAACTTACAGTTATAATTATCGGCTCCTATGACGGTCGAGGTACTAGACTCATGGACTAATGACCAAACATCTCCCTACTTCCAACCTTACGCTAGGTTTTATGCGTGGGATGTCTCGCAAAGCGAAATCCAAATAAGGAACCCCCTCGATACTCTACTACCTAACATTATCGGGTATCAAAATCCGTTGGATCCTCCGTCCATAACCTGTACCTCTCTATTCCATCTCTTGGAAGAAAAATTACATCTCCTCCCATAATTGTACTAAAACAAACAACTTTTCACCAATTGCACTATCGCTCAGCATTGGTGGAATTCACATTCCATAAACCTCGTACGTATATAATCGGGACTCTCAAATTCCAATTCCCAGACATATGAATATAAGTCTTAACTTCTATATTTCTAAAGGATAAATATAACAATGCGCTCCTCCTATCACTAGGTCCTGAGCGCTAAACATAATAATGAGTTAAATCTTTTCGCTCAACGGTAACCCCAATACACACTGAATCATAACAACAAAGTCACTAAATACCCCATGATTAAATATTTTGGTACCACTATACCCTTCGAAGTCTCTACATACTATATAATATGAGTGCGAGCTCGACCCTCTCGTAGGTGAGGTCTTGCCCGAATAAAACATACTCCACTAGGGCAGCAACCCCGATAGCCTTGCAATCACCGCCCACTATCATTTTAACCATTCTTATAAAACCATAATCCGGATAATATCATACCCGTATAATGCATCACTAAGACTAGTAATCTCAATAAAGTATATAACACTATTAATACACCCATTCATCCTCCGCGGATAATAATAAAGATAATCCCGCTACACTAGGGAAATATTCACATAATAATAACGTTTATAGATATACGCACTAAACTCATCTCACATGCGAACCTATCAATAAACAAAATATAGTTACTCACTCGAGTCACATAAAACATACCTCATCCTTCGAGGGTAAAATTCATACTTCTACCTTGCCAATCGCCTTGGCTGCTCAAATGGTTTTCGGACGTAACACGCCTGTCCGAACCAAAACAAAAATTACTTTAATTGTTGCCCTTTACTAGGCACCATGTTCTTTGTCCCCTTTACTCACTTCGGGGAAATTAAGGCATGTGATTTCTCTCTCCATAAAATACTTCTATGCATAATCCACTTACCACTCGTCATACTGACCATTTTAAGGTTGTTCTTCTCTCGGACTTTGGTAGGCCCGATTCCTGATGGCTACCCCCGTGGTTCCCTTAAATTTGTTGACCTAAAGGAATATGCTACTGACTTCAATAGCCTTTACTAAATTTACCATCGATTGGTAAGAATTCAACTATCTGAACCATTTAAATGGGTCCCCTGGTGGGTCTCCCCCTTGTGGTGTTTTACTAACACCGCTTCTCCCAGTCTTATTCTCTGACTAAATTCTTTGATTCTTTTAACCTCTCACACAAAGGCGTTAACATCTCTTATGAATAATGTGTGACCTTTCCACTATATGGATCAACTGTCCAGTAGAATTCTCTTTAAGTGTTGTCAGCTTTTCTTACGCATCGATTTCCCTCTTGAGATCCTCTTCTCCATTTGTATCTACTTCTTCTGGCACGGGACTCGCTAAATAATTAAATTTATTTTCACACGTGAACCTCTGTATGACCCTCTGGTGATGAGTTCAGAACAACGTTCTCATCATATCCTGAACATCCAATGAAGGAACCTGCGGTCAAACTGTACCTGAGATCTTTCTATAGAAATAACATTCTACTTCTAAAAGTGGTGGCTAACTCCCACCATTATAACTTCGTTCTGACAAGCCAAGAAAAAAATTGCTCCAAATTTTCACTTTCAGTTAACCACACTCCGTCATATGCCCAAGCCTTTGGATATATTTTATTCGTTAGTCAACACATATAATTTCTGCGTTTCTAGAATTTCCATCGACGGTTCTTCTAAATGCTTGTTCGACTTTTTCCTAGTCCTACCACGTTGGGTGAGTCTAATTCGGCCTCACCTTCGATTATAGCATCACTTGGAATTTGTAGGCCGCATCCTAGTCGTCTTTATAGTTCTGGCCTCTCGTGCCATAATAGGGGTGACCCGGACTACGGTTATCATCCTCGAATATCCTTCACAATCTCACTAAGCTCTGCCTCCCACTACCCGTCTAACGTACCTCATCTGCCATACTTCATTATTCGAACACGTTCGAACGCAAATAATATCTACTCATATATACGTAATAGCAGGAGAACCAAATCTCACCAAAAAAATTAACAATCCTAAACATGGGGCTCTATATCAAAGAAAGCTACGCTGGAAGCATAGTAAGCCGCAGAGATCCTAAAGGACACTAGAACCTGATGCTCTGATACTGATATGACCAAAATGTACCCTCGTCTCTTAGGACGATGGGCATCACATCTCACGGTCGAGTTGTCACAAGAGCCTCAAATATCATTGACAGGGTCGTCCAGATAAGGGTCGGCCTCAGCAAGGTCGACCACGACTTAATCATTGGCAGGGACATCCAGATAAGGGTCGACCTCAGTAGGGTCGTCCATGGCTTAATCATTGGCAGGGTCATCCAGATAAGGGTCGGCCTCAATAGAGTCGACTACAGCTTAATCATTGGCAGGGTCGTCCAGATAAGGGTCGACCTCAATAGGGTCGGCCACAGCTTAATCATTAGCAGGGTTATCCAGATAAGGGTCGACCTCAACAGGGTTGGCCATGGTTTAATTATTGGAAGGGTCGTCCAGATAAGGGTCGACCTCAGTAGGGTCAGCCATGACTTAATCATTAGCAATGTCGTCCAAATAAGGGTCGGTCGCAGTAGGGTTGGCCATAGCTTAATTATTGGCGGGGTTGGGTTAGCCTTAGTAGGGTCGACCACAGCTTAATCATTGGTAGGGTCGTATAGATAAGGGCTAGGGGTTAATTGATCTGACCAAAATGTACCCTCGTCTCTTAGGACGATGGGGATCACATCTCACGATCGAGTCGTCACAAGAGCCTCAAATATCATTGGCAGGGTCGTCCAGATAAAGGTCGGCCTCAGCAGGGTTGGCCGCGGCTTAATCATTGGCAGGGTCATCTAGATAAGGGTCGGCCATGGCTTAGTCATTGGCAGGGTCGTCCAGATAAGGGTCGGCCTCATTAGGGTCGGCCACAACTTAATCATTGGTAGGGTTGTCCAGATAAAGGTCGGCCTCAGTAGGGTCGGCCATGGCTTAATCATTGGTAGGGTCATCCAGATAAGGGTCGACCTCAGTAGGGTTGGCCACAACTTAATCATTGGGAGGGTCGTTTAGATAAGGGTCAGCCTCAACAGGGTCAACCATGGCTTAATCATTGCCAGGGTCGTCCAGATAAGGGTCGGCCTCAGCAGGGTTGGCCACGGTTTAATCATTGACGGGGTCATCCAGATAAGGTTCGACCTCAGTAGGGTCAGCCATGGCTTAATCATTGGCAGGGTCGTCCAGATAAGGGTCGGCCTCAGTAGGGTCGGCCATGGCTTAATCAACCTCGAACTTATCACTACAGTCGAGACTACATTTTCACCTATCAGTGCAAGATCATCAGTTTATTATTGGTAACCTCAGACATCATAGCACCAACCTTGGCCATCATGCAGTGAACTTGATACCATGGCCTAAGGGTCGGAACAGAAGACTTTGACCTCATCCTCATCCTCATAACTCTCATACAACAACTTAGCCTCATAGATCGTCACATTGTGCCTCAGCCTTCTCCAGCATCAAGGTCGTCTCAGCCTCAGTCGGGACCAAGGTGATAGACTCTAGGCCGAGACCCCCCAGATGACATCTACCGTATGAGCAGTATAAGATCCCAACATGACATATCCCACGTGGACAAACCATTATGACTAAATCTTCTTGGCACGTGAGGGAATATTTCATCACCATCCTCTACTTGTGACAGTGACATGTGGCTTCACTAGATTAGCTACATCATCCTACACATGCTCATTGCATGCCTGGGGGTACACTACACCCCTCAGGCACTATATATACTTGTCTTCTCCTACCTTGTAGAGGGTCCTCAATTACAAACCCTAGCCAAACTCTGGTGCATTTACAGTAGAGACAGAAAGTGGAGTGATTGTATTGCTAAGGCCATTAGAGCCCTCTTCTAATAGTGATACTTACACTCACTTGCACAGTGGGCGTAGGCAATTGTCGAACCACTTATATTGGTGTGTTTTTCCTCTTCTCCTCATCTCCTACTATATATATACTCTTGCGATGCCATTGTTATTGTTAGTTTAAGATTATCAACACCTCATTTGGTGGTGTGATTTCCAGCATCATCAGATACCACATGTGACACCCCGCCTAATTAAATACCGGGTGATCAGTCCTTTATTAAATTAAAATCAAGGTGAACGGTTGGTTTATTCTTAACATCATTGTCGCAAAATAAATATTTCCAATTTAAACACCCTAAATAATTAAGTTTAAGTGTCAAAACAATTTAAAGTCTTATTTTCATTTTAAATTTTCAACGTGAAAACCTTTTTAAATAATCATCAGTTTAAGAATCAAATGAATGATAAGGATGGCAATCAACACAAGATAATTAAACCATCTAAATTAACCAAACCAAGTTAAAGAACCATAAATGAAATCATCCTAACACGAGTTAACTCCCAATGAGTACTGCATACTAGAAATATAAATAAATACAAATCTCTGACAAATCAAAACAGAATAGGAAATCGGGTAACACATGACCTAACTATGAAGAGATAAAACAAGAGCTGAATCAATGAAAAGGTCGTTTAAAGCAAGGGCCTGCATCTCCCACATAAACTGCAACACGTCCAATCCAAATAACCTATGCCTGACGCCCCTGTGGCTGGGCACCTGTAATACATACATATCTATATATACAGGAGAGATAGAAATGATAGGAGACGGGTCAGAGCCCGAGTGTAAAATAGTTTAGCAAGTATTTAAAATGCTTACCGGCTAATGTGACAACCATGTTAGTATACGTCACTCTCTTGAGAATTCTCACCCCTCATCTAGTGTGCACGCCTACCGTACTACTAAGTTTCATAAGTCCATCTAACTTATTCTCCATAAAGTTTTGTCTCGAGAAGTAGTAAGGCTATACTAATTAGTTTAGAGAATCAATATCTTCATGATTACTTACGTTACTTAGAATATCTCAGTACCGTTAGAAAGTTCTCGAACACTCATTATAAAGTTTAGAGCATTTATTCAATACTTAACTACTTATACGCACAGTAGAAAGTTTCCATATATAAGTATATATATTAGTCACTCGTGTAATATATATACTATCGGCACCCCACATAAAATCTATGGTGCTGGCATACTCTGCTATCAAGTCCCCGTATCACTCGTACTAAGGAAAATACTAGTTCAGAATCACTCTCGAAATGTATTAACCCAATATACACAAAATGGAGACGAAGCATAGTTCCAAGTCACTAAGAGGTCAGCAAATACCCCTCACGTCTCTTAGGACCGTCTGACTATCATTCTCAGATAGCCTGTACCAAGGAATCCCATGTTTTAGGGTACAAGCCAATATCTCCCATAAAGGTCCCATCGAGATAAGACTGTCCCGACGCGGCAACCTCCGTGATAGCAAGTAGTGCGGGTATGATTATACGAAATCATAATATAAATATATACACATGCACTCGGACATATATATAAATATTCTCATTTTCCAACTAGGTTCTCCCACGACCCAACAATAATAATTATTAACCGTACTTAGTACAATTTTACCCAATTATCTCGCATAAAGGATTCGTCTTTTATTCTCAATTATAATCATTTCACACTTACTTCTCATCTCTCTAAGTATTCACTCTTACTAAAGATAATTTCAGTAAGTGCACTCTCTCTAACATTCTGGTCTAAGTCTTTCACGAGTCTCTCAATTCTTTAGTGAACGTACGCACAATTTCCATTATGTGAGAAAACCCCCCGTTAACCCACAATTTCATCCCATATAAAATTTCACTCAACGGAGTCTACTTAGACCATACTGGTCCTCTTCATGACCCATTATACTCTTTAAATGATATTCAATTGTTCCTACGTCTTACGATCTATGTTTTGGTGGTGGTGGTGCAATTAAATTGGTTATTGGCCTTGGATTTCTTGGAAAGTTTTTCCTTCCTTCCTCTCACTGCCGTTCTATATTTTTGAGAGTGTTAACCCTAGAAGACTCTTTTAATATCTGATAATAATGTCCCAATTTTCATCACTAAATTAAGGCCCAATTTAAAAATTACTAAATTACCCCTCCGGGGTGTCGGTTAGGCCTAAAAACGCTCCGTGATCCAAACTAAACCACCGGGTACACTTTTCTGACTATCTCGACCCTTTCGGACACGTTGGCGCACTTGAAATGATCATACGACGTGACTTATAATTTATTCACTTTTATAATACTTATATAGTCCCGACATGACACAGGCACGTCCTGACTTAATTTCCATAATTATCATATTATTCACTCGTGATAATATTAATAAAATCAATCTCATATATTACTTTACTCATCTAGTAATATTCAAAAAATTCCGAATAATTACTAACTCTCGTCACGCTAGTAAATATTTAAAATAAAATTCCGGATTAATATTAAATTAATAACTCAATTAAATTTAATAAATTCCCAATTTTAAAAGCCATAAAAATGCGGGGTATTACACCTAGGTCCTTGATATTTAGCACCTCCAACTAAAGGGGCGTGTTACCAATTTTTTACAACGATTCCATGATCAAAATAATCCCCATTAGAATCAAGGAGATTAACTACTAAAACTTTACTAACTGCCCTAATTTTCAAATAAAAAGTGGTATCGCTAGTTACCCATTTATAACAAAACATTATTGCTGGAATCCCTAGATGGGTTCCATAGATTTGATTTAACCTATAAACTCCATTTACAACTCTCTATGTGTTAGGAGCCACTCTTGCAGGTACAATGTGAAAATATTGACAAAACTCCAGACACAGGTCTGGGGATTGGGAGGAAATGTGAACCCACATTCAGCAATAAAGATGGAAGGGAACCAATGGCCCTCAGCAAGAGAGAAAAAATCCGAAGAAAAAGTGCGGTGTTCCAGTACAACCCAAGATGGAATATTAAAATCGATTCTGAACTTATCACGTGACTCGATAGAATAAACCATGATGAAGAAAACAAAGAAGAAGAGAAGAAAATTTCTTAGAAAGATTTAAGGATTCAGCAAGAACTGAAGACAGAAAAGAAAGCAATCGCACGAAAAAGCAAGGAACACAGCAGCAAAATCAGAAGTAAGAGGCAAAAGATGATCGAAGTTTTTATTGCCCTTTTTATAAGACGCATCGAAAACTGGGAAAAATAATGATTAAAGCGAACGGCGTTAGGGTTTACGGTGGATAACAAAGGAAAAGGTGAAGACACCCCATAAATGTTCGCAAAAATTTAAAATATTTACAAAATTGCCATTCGCGCTAAAAAACTGTCAATCAAGTGGATAAATTTCACAAGTCTGGAAGATTTGCAGATAAATCAAATAGCCGAACTACTGGTGAAGCATAATATTCCACACTTTCGCATTAACTTCAAGTATGAAACATTGGGGGGGCTTCTGTTGATACCAAAATTTACCACCTTACGTGGACCAATTACAAGCCAGCACGTGTCATCCAATGTAACACAAGTCCAAGTTAGCATGATAGAAAACTCCGACCAACAAGGAAGCCCGATCAACATGGTTACCCGACCAACTGGGAAGACGGACCAACAACCGGAAAAATAACTCAAGGCAATCAATACAGAACAGTGGACGTAGGCTATTCCTTTAAGCCGAACCACTTAAATTTTTTTTGTATCTTGTTTGTTTTAGTTATTTTATCTGTGATTGATTAATTAGGCCTAGTCTAGTTTTTTGTATCAACATGGGGTTTAGGGTTTTATGAGGTTAGGTTTAAGAGAATAAAATGCCTGTAGGTTTGGTTTAAGAGAAAATGATATACACAATTGAAAATTCATGAGTTCAACTAACATAAAAGACCAAGGCAGTACGACTCGCACATAGGTTGCAAGGGGGCTACTAATCATAAAGGCCTCGGTGTTCGCGGTTACGCCTCTTTTACCCGTGTCCGCAAGCCCCTTAGTCGCAGTTACGGTAGGGAGAATCTGTGGTCGCGACCACCGCTCTCACAGGTTGTCATCTCTCTCTCTCTCTCTCTCTCCCTCTCTCTCTCTCTCTCTCTCTCTCTCTCTCTCTCTCTCTATATATATATATATATATATATATATATATATATATATATATATATATATCTTTGTTCCTTCTATTCACACACAAACTACATTACACTATAATATACGCAAGGGACACTTCTCGAAGCTCTAACTTGGCCAACAAGACATATCAAAAGACCTCCTTGCTCCCAAGGTTCTAGCCTAGCTCCCAGAATGCCCTCAAGCCAAATAATATTTCATTATATTCAAATAACTAGCACATGATTACCAAAAAATCTATAAGTATAATTTTACTCATTTAATTAAATATTTTCCATCAAAATAATCCCGATTAATCTATTCTCTCGAATTATTATTTAATCAATTAATCAAAAATTACGGAAGGGTGTTTGGTAGGGTTCATGGTCATGGAAGGTGTTTGGAGAGTGAGTGTGTCATGCATTCTTTACACAGTGTGAGTGAGAGTATAATGGTTAGAAAATAAGGTTAGGGATTAGACAACAAAAGTTTGTTTCTTTATAGAGCTTCCGTTCATAAAGTTTTTAGAGTCTATATCTATTATATTAGTAAAATGATGACTAAATCAAATTTAACATTAAGAATTGAAAATTATGTAAAAATAAAAATTCCTATTTCTAATGAAAAATTGTGTAAAAAAACAAAACCAAAGGGGGCCGTTGTAAGTGTGTGGTTAATGCAAGTATAACAAAACAATACTCCCTCTCCCTCCCACTTTTGAAACAAGTTCCATCTCTCTTTACTACTTAACAACAAAGGACAGTAGTGAGCAGAAAAGAAAAGTGAGTCAGACAGACAGAGTGTGACTCCTCGGGAACTACGCAGAGCAACTAGGGTTTTCTTTTTCCTTGAAACTTGACTTGAAGGACCTTTCCATTTTCACAACAAAAAGAAAAAAAAAGTTGAGCTTTCCAAACCCACATTTGTTACGGCAAATCTTTCAGGTAAGTCCACACATTGTTGTCATTTTGCCGCTCTGTTTCGATCTATATTTTTAGTGTAATGCCAACACTAAACTCGTATTTAAAGGTCAAGAGCTCCTCATTTTGCCTATATGTTTACCTGTAGGCTTTTCCTCAGCATATTTACACATTATGTAAATTTGGAAAACCAAGCTAGACTGATATGTTCACTTGTTTTATGGGAAATTAATGACCATCTAGTTGCCTGACCATTACTTGATATTCCTCTGAATTTACTACACGCTATCATAAAAGCAATTACTGTGAATACATTATTGCACCACTGATGTAACATTCACAAGTATACTTATTAATGTTTGTATTTTGTTGTCTCAATAATGTTTTTAAAACAGTATTATTAGGACACAAAGTATTAAAAACGTGAAAGGACAGAGTGTAAAGATGGATTACATAATGATATTTGCCTTTCCTTTGACTGCTACTACTTTTTTGTTTCCATGATTTTTTCCCCTACATTGGGTAGATGGGAGTAGAAGTAGTGTCTCTTGCGTTTCACTCAAGGGTGGTGGTTGTTTGTTTGGTTTCGGTAGTTTGAGTTATCGTTAGGTTGGGTGTCCTTCAGGAGACCATTTATTTTGTCTTTTCTACATATCAAATCGATCTTTCTCAGCCAGGGACTCCTCTGAACTATTGTAGGTACATTGGATCAGCTTGTCACGAGGGCATTTGAAGCGGAGCGCATTTAGTTTGCTTTTTCTTTGTTTTAGCTGAAGTGGAAATTAATTATGCAGGCACCAAAAACAAGGTATTTTAGTCACTTGCACTCCAAATTTTTTATTTGAATTTCACATGCTTTATTTAAACCCTGATGCGTAAATCAGTCAATTAAATTGTCAATACTACATCAGCATTGATATTGAATTTTTTGGACTTGTTTCCTCAACCTTGTGGGTCCTTTAGATTGATTCAGAATTCACAAAGGGGCCCTGTTTAAGTAAGCTAAGTTATTGTGTGCTTCTCTTGAAGGAGACCTAGTCCATTCATATTTGTAGACTATCCATTAATAATTGTCATTTTTGGTTGCTGATTGCTAAATAGGTGGTACATCATCCAATTTTAATAGGCGATACTGCTCAACAATGGATGATAAGTTAGTGTTCCCAGAGGATGCAGGACGCAGTGGGAACTATAAATAATTCATAAAGCATAAATTTGGAGAATAGAAAAGCCACAAATTAGCAATACTCAAAATTCCACTTTAGGAGATGCACACCAGTCTGCTTAATATTGAGATACTAGCACATACAGGCCTAAAATTGACTTAAGTAACATGGAAGATCGAAGTGTCTTCATTTTTCAATCACAGTATATGTTTGTCAATTAGTTGCTTGGCTAAAACTAATTAATGATTTTTATAAAATTCGGAAGAGGGGGTATGATTCCTGATAGTTGGCTGAGAGAGAAGTCATATAACAAATGCCCAGTGTTCTAAAAGGGGCGCTTAGGCTTGGGAGAAATGCCTCGCCTTAAGAGTTTTATGCCTTATTCTTGGTAAAACCTTAAGGCGCACTTTTTTTTTAAAGCAAAAATATTTTAGTGAAACGATATCGCCTTTTAAAGACTTTTTTACAAACCGGATTAATATCTCGTCAAAAACAATAAAATAGTATCTTAATTTGCATATATTTACACATATTTTTAAGGTATGTACAATTTTATTATTTTTACTAGTTTTGTTATGGTTAAAAATATTAAAATATATTAAAAAAGGCCTAAACGCCTAAGGTCCGCCTAGACTTCTTCTAAGGCTTAAGGCTTGCCTCCACGCCTCGGTCACGCTCCGCGTTTTTTAGAAACTTACAAATGCCCCAGATAGTTGGCTGCATTTATCTACCCTATATGGATGACAATAATTGTCATGCTTACTCCCTTACTTTTATTGTTACTTCATTTTCTTGGAGAACAGAACTGCCTCCTCGGAAGTGGCACAAAGGACATCTCCTGCCACACCACGGACTGCTCGGCAGCTAAAGATACCGGGATCAGATTCAGACTCTGTTCCTTCTCCACATCCAGCAAGCAGGACGCCTAAAGATAGAAGTCCAAAAGTTATTGAGCGAAGATCACCTCGCAGTCCTGCATCTGAGGTATTCTACTTTTAATAAAACCAGAGCACTTTCTTTTTATGGTAGCTATTCGCGTACGATGACTTAAATCTACAAAATGCAGAAAATTGTGCCAGTATATAATGTTTAGATATATT
This sequence comes from Sambucus nigra, assembly GCA_949130495.1. Classification (NCBI taxonomy): domain Eukaryota; kingdom Viridiplantae; phylum Streptophyta; class Magnoliopsida; order Dipsacales; family Adoxaceae; genus Sambucus; species Sambucus nigra. The sequence continues at coordinate 577,015,626 of OX422208.1, read as the reverse complement.
CTGCCTATACCGAATTAAGAGTTCACATTTGAAAATCACACGTTTTTTAATGAATAGCGACTTCTGATACAATCAATGGCTAAAATTAATATTTACTTTTAACATACTGGAATTTGTTTCATTGATTTTCAAAGTGGATTCTAATCCTAGGACATATGAAAAAGGAAAAAAAAGACTCTAAGAGAGGGGGAATAGTTATGAAATGGATTCCCCCTTGGGGCTGTCCACCTAGGGAAGAGCGAAAGTTACCCTTTTATTTTTAGTTTATTTTATTATCATGCATTAGGTTATCCTTAGGTAATTAGTTTTATTAATTAAAATACATATTTATCTGGGTTTGTATATTAGTTATGTGGTAGAATTAGGTCTTTAGTTATTTTTTCTCAATAAACAAGGCCATTGGGCACTTATTGCATCCATTCAATTTGAATGTGAGTTTAGTGATATTTGTGCATTCACATCAAGTCAGAGCTACGTTAATTGTTGTCTCGGTCGGTAAATATGCCCCCAAAGAAGTCCGATCGCGTGGAGGAGACCGTCAACAATTTGTTGACTCATATCCAAACCTTAGTGTGTCCTTGCTCCGCCTGCTTCGTATCCTTGCCGCCACCGACTTCAGCTCGCCGCCGCTATCGATGTTGACTTTTGGCACCTGGCCATCGGCTTGCTGTCCGACATCCCACCTCATGGATAGGGCTGCAGACGAACCAAGCCGAGTTCGAACAAGTCTAATCAAGCTCGAACGAGGGAGCTCGAGCTTTAAACAAGCTGAGCTCGAGTAATTCGGTTCCGAGTGTCCAATCATGATCATTTGTTTAAACGAGCTCAAAATTGACACCGAGCTTGGTTTGTTTGTAGTTGTCGATCATTGCTTGTTCCGATCTCTCGCTGCCCCCGTGCCATAAAGAAATCCGACCGCCTTGAGTCACCTGACACATGCCGCGCCTCATTCTGGCCCGCTGCCCGTCATTTCTCTGGTTGTCTTTCGGTCAAGCTTCCACCGGCTTCACCGATATTGGTTCTTTCTAACCACACAACTACCCACATCTCCCCCACCCCCACCTTATTCCAGCAGCCCCAAACCACTGGGGGCCTATCCGACTTGGTGTCGGACCTGTCAATGCCAATCCACCTGCCCCAAGGTTGCACCAACCCCTGCCACCAGTCGCCAATGACGCGTCAGCAACCGGTTCTGACCTGACAACCTTCCCCAGCCCATCCCCTATCATTGGTGACACTCGCTATTAGGGGCTCTGCATATTGGAAGCTTAGTGCCCTAATCTGCCACTCCTAAATGGCGAGCGAGCACAGAAATCAAGATTTCACGCGTTCAGTGCAAGATCGCAACCTGTTTGTTTCAATCTTGTACTGAAGAGCAGTCCAAAGTTAACATAGACAATACGCCCCAATAATCAGCCCCTCTATGAGAGAGAGATACACTAAGGGCATGGCACCACCTTTATAAGCCGTTTAGTTGAAGATTGTTTAGCTCATTTCCAACATGGGATGAAATTTAACAATGTAGATGTTTGCTGAGCTTAGCTTATATACCCCCCCTCCTCCTCTATTGAAACTTTGCCACAAAATTGATGTGGGACTATAATCCCATAATACTAACATCTGCAAAGTGAAAATTATATTCTAAATATTAAAGTTATTATAATGATAGACATGTGATCGGTTTATGACCTCTCATTTTGTAAAAATGTTTGTAAAGTAATTCATAATAATATAGAGACTCTCAAATTCTATTAATTTCACACTTTTACGCACTCACACTGGCACAACGTATTGGGCTCCTAGATCGGAATTCCCGTGAAATCGCCAACAACCCATATGACCACAACCAGTTACCCCTTAAATGAATTGTTGTTGTATCTCAACTTTATGCCATCTACGTCTAGCGAGTTGTGAAATTACATAAATTACCCTTGAAGCTTTTGCTTCCTCCCCACAAGTTTTAAAAAATGCGTTTCAGCCCCCCACTTCATAAAAGACAATTATGGACGGGTCCTAAATTTGGCTTGTATGGTGCAGTGGTCATGTGATCTTTTTTTCGATAGCTTCTGCACTTTTTTTTTTGTTCCTATAGGTCCTACCATAGTAAATTTATCTCCTTACTGAAATTTTAAACAATGATATTTTGTGAGTAGTTGATGAAATTGTATTTTTAGTGCATATATATATATATATATATGTAGTTTAAGAAATGCTAATCTCTTATAAATAAGGTGCGAAGAAGAATTTGTGGATAGATAGTAATTTTATCCGAGTCCATAAAAAGTGCGGAATTTTTGCATATAATTATTTTGGGGCGATGATTATTTAGACATTTATATGTATCCTCAAATGCATAAATACGGATTATTTATACCGTAGTAGTGATTTTATACGTTCGTCACACACAAATATATTATCCATAGGACCTATCAGTTTAAAAAAACTCCTAACATGACTTATCGTATTAAATGTTAGAAATTTAGGACCTACGGACAATTGGTCCCGTATAAAATTCCCTAAACATCTCCCCTCCCTCCTCGCACTTCGTTCGGGCAACCCACTTCATCTGATTTGGAGGTATAGTGATTTGGATTACAATAAGCAACTCAAGGATGAGTAACGCGAGTTTGAGGTGTACTAATGCGAAGATCTACAAGTGATTGCATGAAAGGTTAAACAATGAGAAAATGGACTGTTCTCATTGGTATGACGCCCCATACAGACTCATCACACGGTCTAATATGAGGAGTATTGTCTCAAGGTTAAGGAGTGCGACGACAAGTGCCTTTGCTATAATTTTGAATATGAGGGGATCAAGGCAGAGTGTAGGACACATTTGTTCGAACTTTGTGCATCCATAGTGGTGTCGTTAGTCATTTGTACGGGTGTAAAACGGATTGATACGGAGCGGTTATCATACTATTCATTATCCGTATTCGCTCAGATAGTATACACAACTATCCTTATCCGTTTCCATTCGGATTTCTAGGATTCGGGTAATATCCCTATCCAGTATATATACATTGTGATTGTCAAGCATTGATTTGAAAATTTTCTAAAGCTTAACAAAATTATTTTTTACACAACATTTTAAATATAGTAAAATATTTTATTAAAGATAAACTGAAAAAATTAAGAATAAAATTTAGGATGCTTAAATTAAGTGCTAACATAAACGGGTCATATCGGTTGAATTAGAGTTTGAGAAAATATTTTAGTGAACACACAAATGAATATAGATTGGATCCAGACTACACAACATTGGCAAGGCCACTTATTTGTTAGTTGACGTGAATATGCCAACCAAGTGAGACAATGTCCAGAGTTATAGTGACTTTAGATAACAAATCGAGCAATGTAAAAAGAGACAGTGTGTGAGACGGTAACACTGACAAGAGACAAATGGATAGAATTTTATTTATTGTGTTTATAGAGTAAATAATTAATGATTTAAATTGTTTTCAAAAAACTATCAAGATAATTAAATTACATATATATATATATATGTGTGTGTGTGTGTGCTCTCCAACATACCTATGGACATACCTATTTTTTTTAAATAGTAAAAAAAATAATTTTGAGTTGATATTTTTATATGGGTTCATGATATTTCAACGTGTCCCTGTAAAAATATTCAGCTAAAAATAAAGTGTATTGTTATTTTTAAAAAATAGGTAAAAAATCTGGCAGTTTTAAAGGGTAAAAACTGTCAGTGTTTTACCTATTTTTTAAAAGTAACAAAAAACGTTATTTTTAGTTGTATTTTTTTGTAGGGGCACACCGAAATATCATGAACCCATATAAAACATATCATCGCAAAATTATTGTTTTTACTAGTTTAAAAAAATGGGTATGTTCGTAGGTATGTTGAAGAGCCTGACTCTCTCTCTCTCTCTATATATATATATATAATATATATAAGAAAATCCCACGGATACAGATTTTCCAAACGGTTTGTTTCGGATACGGATTATTCGCGACGGATACCTTAGTATCCGTATCCATTTTTCTCGGATATTTAACATTGGTATCCATTTTCCAAGAATGCTTAGCGGTTGCTAAGGCATCCGAGAATACTTTATATTGGGGATTTGTTGTCTCGCTATACCACGTTTCGAAATGTGTAGTCGTATAATATTAGTGACTTCTTCCCACTCTTTGAGACAAAAAAAAGATGCTTCGGTGCTCGTTTTTTCAGAAATTGATTTGTTGATTTGCATGTGCTTGTCTGAGCATGGGTATGTGGACCAATGTGGAATGCGTTTATATCTCGTACTAAGTTGGTTATTTGAAGCGTCATGTTGAGATAGCGGGTTGAAATTGTGGCATTTTGAGGAATTTTTTTTGCTTCACAGCTATCTCATGGCTGCGTGACAGCCTTTGCTCAAAGTCCTGTTAGCTGTTATGCTGAAAAATTTCATGGTCGGCTCATTTTTAAGCGGGGGAGCCCACAGAGATAGTGCCAATTTCATCGGCTTTGGGGGATGATGTGTATGGATGGCGAGAGTATCCTTAGGCAATTAGTATTATTATTTTGGATACATATTTATCCTGGTTAATCTATTAGTTAAGTGGTAGAATTAGGTCTGGTTTTTCTCTATAATTAAGGCCATTGGCAACTTATTGTTTTCATCAAATTTTAATGAGTTTAGTGATATACATGTGTTCACAACATGTTAACTAGAATGCAATGTAATCTTCGTTTTAGGTAATGTGGTCATTTTTAATTTTTTTTTTCAAATTTGTTATATTCCATGACAGAAGTATAAATAATAAGGTAAAATTTTCGATTGGGCTTCAAGTAATGTATTTGCAAACTCTCTGATCAAAACAATGTTTCTGTTGTATAGTGTGGTGTAAATCTACAACTCGATTAACGACAAGTTCTCAGGGATTCAATGTTTGAAATAGTCTATACTACTACTAGCACGAATTATTGCATAAATAATATATACTTCAGCATATTATTGCAATGTTTACATCAAAAATGTTATTTTGGTTGGGTGGGATTTTTAAGAAAATGCACAAAAAGTGTAAAATACATTATAAAAAGAAGTTGAAAAAGTATAAAAAATCACGTAAGTTGAAAAAATATTAAAAATCACAAGGTTTTTGTCCTGGTGGGTATAAATAATTGACAAAAATAATAAAGAGCACAAGCTTTTTGTCCGAGCGACACCAAGAATAAACAGATCTCGCTTTTCAACCTACATTTACTAACATGCACGTGCCATTTAAGTGAGCACAAAAAAAAAACCTCCCTTTATATTTTCCATTTACATTACTGTTACTAGTATTTAATACTATTACTATTAGCATGCGTTTTAGTAAGATGATGTTTACTCGTGAAAATTGAAATTCTGGTCCATTTTTTTGTGAACCCAGAGAAAGCGCCCAGGAAGAGTGTCTGATTTGGAATCTCAGCTAGCTCATCTCCAAGAGGACCTGAAAAATGCAAAGGATCAGCTAAACTCATCTGAGTCATGCAAAAGGCAGGCCCAACAGGAGGCTGAAGAGGCTCAAAAGCAGCTTGCGGCTAAGCTGGAGGATTCTAAACTACAACTACTGGAACTTTCTGCTTCTGGGGAAGCTCGTGTCCAAGAACTCCGTAATATATCCGAGGATAGAGATCAAGCACGTATCGATGCACGGAACTTAAGACTACAATTAACAGAAACTCTCACTCTGGTTGAAAAACTGAAAACCCAGCTAGGTAATTGCAAAGAATCTGAAGCTCGGGCATCGGAAATTGTTAGGGAAGCTCAAATAGAATTGGAAATTGCAAGGATAACTGAGGATACACTGCGATCAGAAGGCCTTAAAGCCATGGAGGCTTGCAATTCTTTGGTAGTGGAACTGGAGCAATCAAAAGGTCGAGTAAATTCATTGGAGAGACTTGTTAGCAAACTCCAGACTGATCTGCGTAATTATAGCCGCACAAGCAGTGTTAAAATAGAACCGGAAAATGGTGAATACGAGGAATCAACCCAACTCAAAACATCTCTTAATAATCTAAAATTTGAGGTAGATCAATTAAGATCTGCACTAGAGGCAGCTGAAAGAAGATACCAGGAGGAATATATTCACAGCACCTTGCAGATTAGGAGCGCTTACGAGCTAGTAGAGCGTACAAAATCAGAATCGTGCCACAGAGAAGCTGAGTTAGTGGCGGAGTTGAAGATGGCAAAAAGTGACGTTGAAGCCTTGAAGGCGAAACTTATTGAAAAGGAAACTGAATTGCATAGTATGTCAGAGGAGAAAAATGAATCTAATGAAAGAATCTCTGAACTGGAAATGGGGATAAAAAGATCAGAGGTGGATTTGGCAGAATTGAAGTCGATTTTGTTGCATAAAGAGGCTGCGTTACAGAGTATCACAGAGGAGAATGAGACGATGAAGTTGGAAATGAAGAAGAGGGAAATGGAAAGAAGTGAAGTGAAGGAAGAGGCCTTGGCTTTAGCCGAAGCAGCAAGGGCGGGTGAGCGGGAGGCTCTAATGAAGCTTGGTTATCTCACAGAGGAATCTGATAAAAGCAGTAGAAAAGCAGCAAGGGTAGGTGAGCAGCTTGATGCAGCACAAGTAGCAATTTCAGAGATGGAAGCTGAGTTGAGGAGATTAAAGGTACAGTCGGATCAGTGGAGGAAAGCGGCTGAGACTGCTGCTGCTATGCTTTCGGGTGGCAATAATGGGAAATTTGTGGAGAGGACAGGCTCTCTTGACAACAACTACCACACTATTGGTGGAAAGTTAAGCTCAGCTTACTATGACGACATGGACGACTACTCGCCCAAGAAGAAAAATGGGAACATGTTGAAGAGGATCGGTGTGTTATTGAAGAAAGGGAGTCAGAAATAGACTGAACCACTTAGCGTTGTGCATGTGGTTATTTCTTGGTGGTTTAAGTAGTTTTGTTATCAACTGTTCATGTACTGTATTCAGTAGTGTTTATTTTCAAGCAGGATGTCAGGGGCCAGGGTGGCATTGAGATGTTTCAGAAAGATCTCTTGCAGTCTGGAATGTCTATGTATGCAGTAGACGTAATTACAAGTGTTATGTGCATAAACATGCATTTTGGAAGCATAGGGGAAACTATTTTCTCTCCAATGACCCTATAATATGCCTGAAAACACAAATTACTGATACATCAGAGATGCTCTTAAAGGCACTATTGCCTTTTGTCAAAGTAGGCCATGCATTGGAGAATTGTATTGTACTTTGAGTAAACAACTCCTAACACCTAAGCTACGTAAGTTTGATCAATTTAATTCCTAAACTAATAATTTGGCCAATTTAGTTCCTGAACTAATAATTTGATCAATTTAGTCCTTAAAATTTGGCCAATTTAGTTCCTAAACTAATATTTTGGCAAATTTAGTTTATAAACTAATAGTTTAGTCAAGTTAGTTCCTAAAATAACTAAAAATAGTTTTTTTTTTCAAAGTTAAAAAATAAGTTTTTAACTGTTTTTTTACTATGGAATAAACAGTTTTTAAAATAGGATAAAAACAGTTTTTTAAAAATGGAATAAAAACTGTTTTTTAAAGTTTAAAGCTGTTTTTATTTTTTCAAAGTTGAAAAATTACTCTATTTTTTAACATGAGTTAAAAACCTCTGAAATGTATCCTAAATAATAAAAAAAATGTGAGTTTTTTTTAAATAAAATAAAAAACAGTTATTTTTTTAATAGGATAAAAATAATTTTTTAAATAGGATATAAAAACAGTATTTTTCCTATTTAATAAAAACAGTTTTTTAATTTGAAAAAAAACTGTTTATTTTAAATAGGATAAAAAACTATTTTTTAATTCAATTTAATTAAAATACAGTTTTTTTACCTATTTAAAAAAAATAGTTTTTAAATTTGTAAAAAAACAGTTTTTTTTCCTATTTACTAAAGCTCACTTTTTTTTTTATTACGTGGGGTACATTTCAGAGGTTAACTCTTGTTAGAAAATAGAGTAATTATTCAACTTTGAAAAAATAAAAACAGTTTTATACTTTAAAAAACAGTTAAAAACAATCGTTTTTTACAGTTAAATATTAAAAAATAGTTTTTTACCCCCCCTTTTAAACACATTTTCTTTATAAACTCAATTTTTTATATAATTATTTGGGCTATATTTTAAAAGTTGACTCTTTAAAAACTCAGAATTTTTTACTTTGAAAAAACTCATTATTTTTTACTTTGAAAAAAAAAAAACAGTTTAAAATTGTTTTAAAATGTATTTAAAGAGTTGAAAATTGTTTGAAAAAACTGTTATAAATTTTTAAAAGAAGTTATTTTATCTCCTTTTTTTAAACATCGATTTTTAAAATTGTTTGGGGTACATTTTTAGAGGTTTTAATTCTTATTAAAAAGAGTAATTTTTTAACTATGAAAAGAAGAAAACAATTTTAACCTATTTAAGTTACTAAGTTGGCTAAATTATTAGTTTATGGACTAAATTGGTCAAATTATTAGTTTAGGAACTAAATTGGTCAAATTTGAAAGACAAAATTGACAAAATTATTAGTTCAGGGACTAAATTGGTCAAATTATTAGTTTAGGGCTAAATTGACTAAACTTATATAGTTTAGGGGTTATAGGAGTTGCTTACTCTTGTAGTTTTAGTGACCGTATGTTATACTATAAGAAGTCAATATAGCTGCAGGCAGGTTTAGACAAGTTATTATGACTCGTCATCAGGGGCTGAGTATGTGTCAAGTATGTGTAGTGTGCGTGTTTGTGCGTAATGTCCCTTGTAAACGAATTGATTGGTTATTAATTTTTTTTAATAAATTAATATATGATTGCCCCTCATTGTAAATTAGTAAATTAATATATGATTAATTATGAAAGTAGGATTGTCCCTCATTGCAAATTAGTAAATTAATAATTGTATACTTTAATTGTTAGTTTAATTGATGAAAATAATTAATTGAGTAGATGAATTAGAAGGAGTACGGGATACACATTTGTTGTTGACATTGTTGTTGAATTATAGTGGATCGATGTTAGGTTGGTTAGTTTTAAAAGTGACATAACCACTGGATTATTATCCATATGGGGGTGGAATTTTTCAACTTTTTTTGAAAATTATTTTGTATATCGAACAATATATATATAGTATGATAATTAAATGAAACATAGTTGAAATTACATATAGTGCGCATAGATACTAGCCTTCTAGTTCTTATGCATACGCATCCAATAGCCCTTAGATCCGTTTGACAGTCATTACCCCTATAATGAGATCTCTCGAATTGTCCCGTTTGACTAGTGGGGAAAGGAAGGTGCTTTTAGACACATTATATAATTTGAAGGGCCCATTTACTTTTACAACTAATATAATTAATTTATCTATATTCTCAGCTCTTAAAGACGGGCGATGCAACATCAAGGCTTGCTCGTCTAGCCACTGGACCATTGTTCGTGCCACACGAGTACAAAAGTATCGATTGAACGGTTACATTTTCGGCGCTAAGTGTACGAGAAAAGTACAAATGTACAAAACTCGAGCATTTCATACAAGGCTCTTACTTTCTTTCGAGCGAGCGCAAAAGATAAAAACCTCGTTGAAACTGATATGAATTACAATGGTCTAATCCGAAATATATTTGAATTGGAATATATAAGCTTCAAAGAGGTTGTATTTTACTGTGACTGAGTAAGAGTTGAGGATAAAAATGCTTGTAAAAATCTCGTTTGTTTGTGCATTTCAAAAGGTTAACCAAGTATTTTACTCGGAGTATATCAACAAAGAGCCGTGGTCAATTGTCCAACACGCGCCAAAACGTCTAAATAGTAGTGTGGATGACTTGGCTGCTCCTACCGAATATCAATCCATTTTTGATGATAACCCAAATTTTAAACAATTTTTCAATTTGTAATAAATATTTCCAATTTGAACCGAAACATCTATTTTTAATGCTTTTAATTGATTTGCACTTTATCATTTTCACTCTTGTGTAGTGTGCGTGTGTGTGGGTAGTAGGGGTGGGGGTGGGGATGTTTCGAATTTTTAGTAATTGTACATATTATGAGCTAGATGCTGTTATTTTGGAATTCAGAATTGAGGTGTTTGACAGTAACAATTCATTTTTAATTGTAGTAATTGTACATATTTGCATGTCTTCTATTAATTCATTTTGATATGTACTAATAACATTTTTTTACAGCAAATGTCTCCTTCAGGTATTAAGGCGAGGATGATGATGCTTGTTATGATGATATCGTCTACGCTCGGTGGTAGCGGAGGCGACGAGGCTCCTCGTCCTCTAGGCTCCCCAAATATGGCAAATTGGGGATGTCCATCGAGAACAAGTCGGGGCTATTAGAGAGATCCCTCGAGCTGGTAAAGACGATCATCGACCCGGAGTACATTAGTTGGAAGGAGGTGCCATATGAGCTCAAGTAAGCTGTTTGGGTGGCACTACAGGTAATGTATTTATATTTATATTCATATGAATATTTCCATTTCGATTTCGATTTCAATTTCATTTTATATTTATATTTATATTTATTTGCAACTAACATTGTATTTGTTGGACATGAACAATTCAGCCTGAATCCAAAGCTACGCGATTCTGTCTTGGAGCAGTAGAGTGAGCAACACAAGACGTGGAAGAAAAATATGCGGACCCGGTACTTTGGGAAGACACGATAGTCCATTATCCAAAGGCGTGAATTCGTCTCGCCGAAGGAGTCAATCTCATTGGTACAATGGCAAAAGTTCGTTGACAATGAGATCGGAGAGCGACAATTGGCATTTCCCAATCTGTGACACCCCGCCTAATTAAACATCGGGTGATCAAGTCTTTATTAAATTAAAACAGGTTTCTCAAATGGTTCATTCTTAGCATCACTGTCGAAAACTTTTTAATTACTAATCCCCCAAGTAAAATTAGAACGGTGCCAAATTTTATCTTTCTTAAAACAGATAAATCAACCATGCGGAACAAAGTAAAAATAATCATGTACTATAACCCGATAAACAAAGTAAAAGTGCAATAGAACAAAAGTATTACCGAATAAACCATCGGCTAAAAATCCCAAACGACAACAGAATAACCACTAGTCTGAAACTAACATCTGAGACTAACCCCGGACCACAAGTCCATACATAGAATAGTGTGAGATCCTGCACTAGATCTGAATGAGAGATATCGTCTAGTCAAAATCCTGTAAGCTTCCACTGTTCTATAGCTTCGACTCCCAGGAAGGAAATCATCATACATGGCGTCCCCGTGGCTAGACACCTAAAAGGTTTTGAAAATATTTTATAGCAAGAGTTAGTACTCAAAACATTTTGAAAATATTTAGCAAGCGTTTATCACAATATAAAATGCGGTTATTGATTACACATGTTAGGTTCTCGTACACTCTCTTGAGTTTACTCACCCCTCATCTCTTGTGCACACCTAACGTTCCACACTTAGCCTACCTAGCCATATCTTCCAAGCTATCTAGGACTAAGTAATCATCTGAACTTATCTATACTTAAGTTCTCATATTTCCCACACCGTACATTCATTACATTAACATCTCACGAAGGTTAATTAATACACAAGTAACATTTCCTCTATGTTATGTTTCAAAACTTCTCATTTAGTTTTTCACTACTAAATTTCTACAATAATCATAATTTCTGTCTTCCCACTTTTGTAATTAAGTTTCACTACTTAAATTACTAAATAGATATTCTCTATTTAACGTTACGTTTCGTAATTAAGTTTCACTACTTAACTTACCAGTTCGGTATGTATCTTTAAATGCATAATATATATCAATCTACTAATACACATAACTAGAATATCATCAAGTATATATTTCACACACAATATATACTAAATATCAGTCATTACTATCTTGTCCTTTTCACACATGTAAAGGACTCTTGGTTCGGAATGATTCATCGACCCCAAGTAAGAATTGGTTCGGAATGATACATCGACCCCAATTATTTATATACACAAATAAAGAACTCTTGGTTCGGAATGATTAATCGACCCCAAGTAAGAATTGGTTCGGAATGATACATCGACCCCAATTATTTATATACACAAAATTCTGGCTCGGACTCTTTCATCACGCCACCAGTTCAAAGGTTTGGTTCGACATTTTACATCGACCCCAAACATAGAATAACCATATGTTAGTTCGGAATATCACATCGACCCTAACATAGTTACTTTAGGTATAAATCTCTCGACCTAAAAGATCATATAATTCAGTAGGTACACGCCCGACCTATTAATTATATACGTATGTAATATTTTAATCTCTTATATTTACCGTACAATATTCGCTTTACGATTTATCTCATTAATCGCATTTATTTGATTATTCACACAACTTTAAGGGTCCTAGTTACCCCTCACATATAATTTCAGTAGTTATTACTTACCCTACTAGTCTACTACTTAAATTGAATTTACTTCGCCTCGTAACTCAATTCCGAATTCCCCGATACTCTACTAAATCGGATTATTCTCATCGGTCCGTAATCCAAGCTCTACCCCCAATGGCCTTATCGGACCTTAATAATATACCTAATGGTCTTATTCTCACTCCCATATAAGTATAATGCAAATCCTACGATACTCATTCATTCCCGAAGATCAACGAAGACTTAAACACGAAAAATTTGGGAAAAATAGCTTGCGTCGATCGATCGACTGCTGGGTTCGGTCGATCGACTGCTCGGTTTGATCGATCGACCTAGTCAATCGATCGATAATGCAAGATCGATCGATCGACCGAACAGGGACATACGCAGTTCGTCTTCTTCGTTAATCTTTTCCTCCATTAACAAATCTCCAAACTCCATTATAGTCCACCAAACTTCGACCCAATGATCCTAACATGTTTCCACATATACTAGGATAATTTCTAACGTGTCAAATACATCAAAACTCCAATTCCTTTAAAGAAATAGTGAGTTAAACCCAGAATTTCTTGAAACCCTAGTTATGGTGTTCTTTCCATATTTTCATTCAAAATCCCGATTTTATTCCGAAATAATCATCAAGTCTAATCTGAATATTAATCCTCTACATGTGTTAAAGCATTATACATGCGATTCCTATCCCAACATGTATAAATATCATCATTCTCCTATCAAGATATTGATTTAAGCAAGACTATTCAAAAACCCTACACATGGGTATTATAACTTTATAATTTTTGCAATAAAGAACTTGCCTTATGATTAGTTGGGTCTGATTTCGTGGTTGTTGTTGATGATTGATGATCTCCATCCTTCAATCCTTCTTCCTCAACAAGTTGATAGTGAAAATCTCCTTTGCATCCTTCCCACTTCTTTCTTTTGCCTTAGAAAATTGTGTCTCTCTTCTCTCTAATGGCATTGGTGTTGTCATGGGTGTTCTAACCCTAACCCCTCTTTCATACGGCTGGTAAAAATCTCTGAAATTCGTAGGTATCCATACCCTCTCATGTTAAAAGACCAAAACGCTCCCGAACGGTCTCGGTTTAGTCCAAAATTACCCCGAGACTCGACTAGTACCCCCCGGTATACTATTTTGACTAATTCGACCCTTTCGGACTCATCTGCGACCTCTAAATTATCATTTGAATCACTTAAAAATATTATTCGTTCTCACCCCAACACGGTCTACACACGTTAAGTAACTATTTACCACTCGTACTAAGTAAATACAATGAGACAATATAAATCGGTATTTATCTCTCGATTAATATTCCATAATTACAATTTTAAATAAAGCTCATTAAATTACTACTCTTACGGAATTTAAATTAAGTCATATTTCCTCATTTAATTCTCCAATTTAATTAAATAGAATATTTGGAATATTCAGAAATACGGGGTATTACATACTTCCCCCCTTACAAAGGAATTTCGTCCTCGAAATTAGGATAAGGCTGGTATTAAGACTAAGGACCTTAAACATCATTACATCCTCTAATACCCAAAGTCAAATCATATCATTCTAACGGTCGCCCCAAGTACATGCCTTGCTTCATTAAAACTCTTATCGCATGTTACCCATGCCGCATATATCATAATTAAGTCTCACTACTTAATTTGTCCATAGATTTTTTTTTCCAATCTAATGTTAACTCTTGAAATTAAGTTTCTTCTTACTTAATTTACCCCTTTGATGTATATCTCTATATATAACATCTATGTGTCTACTATCACTCATAAGTAGAATATTATAAGGTATATATTTCACACACAATATATACTATAAGGAAAATTGGTCCGACAAAATCATCGGCCCCAATAATCCTATAATTTACATTGGTCCCCTTGACCCCAAGGTAAATGTAACGCATATGTTGGTTCTGACCTTCCGTCGATACTAAATTTATCATCGATTTGGTTCGAAAAATCATCGACCCCAAATCGATCCCTCATGTATTGGTCCGGAACATCATCGACCCCAATACATAATTTAAGCATACTTATTATCGCACATAAGCAGGAAATCATAAGGTATATATATTACACATAGCATATACTATCAACCTTTATTTTATAATCACCCCCCTTTTATAACACTTTTGGGGTTATTGGCTCGGAATCCCACCTCGATCACCAATAGTGATTGGTTATATTGTCTCGGAATTACACTTCGAGCACGATATAAGTATATATATATCTCATCGCACATGAGTAGACAATTTGTGAGCCATATTTCACACTTCTTATATTCTAAAATGTCATACTCCAATAGAATGTCCTCATATCACGCGTTAAGGACTAAAAGTTCGAAATGTCTCCTCGAACCACACCTCAAAGTACACATAAGTTCTTAATAGGTATCCAAGAATCTAAACCTTATGTACAGTCCATATAGGCACTCTCACACTACCTACAAATATGCTCATATAGGTATACATTCAACCTGTGAATTGATCAGTGGGCTTCTCCAAAATTCCACTATCGTAAGGGCGTATTATCCTCCTTTCTCACTAACATTGAGTCGTAGGCAACACAACATACTCAAAATAACACTTTATCTCTATTCCTCCCTGACCATCTCTCACAGGGTGGAATTTTAGGATTTCATCCTGATTCACAATCATGTAGAGCGGCACCGTGCACTTGTGCACTCTCCCTTTTTAACTACATACTAATCCATCCCGGTCACCCCATTCCGCTACCCCAATGAAATGTCGGCTTAATTATGATGTTCACAATCCATCAATAATTTATAAGTCTGTCTCCTCATTCTATCATTGGAAACATAGGTTCACTACCGCATTTCGGTTGTTCATTTCGAGTTCATCTCTCTCTATCAATTAGTGGTGTGTCTGGAGACAATCTCACTATGTCTCTTCCTCAATACCGCTTCCCACTTACGTCATCTTTCCTCAAGTGGTACTCTATTCCCCTTTCTCTCCGGGTATATTACACTTTACAATCCGTGCACTCTTCGTAATTGGCGCACTTTTGGGGTTGGTTACTTTATAAGAATCAACATTTTAGTAACGCGTAATTCACTCTCAACACTCAGTCGAGTAGCACATTGCATTATTTCTTCACAACAGTTAGGTCTCCCATATCAAGAGATAACATTTGAACGACTTCCCACTGATTCTTATCCCATAGGTGTGCTGGCTCTCTCAGCACATAAGCTTGGATCATCGTCTATCTCTCACGACGTTCAATCCATTTCGTCGATACGACTTGCCTCATACCTTCCCCACCGGCGTACTTAAAATAATTTTCCGCATCCCTCTATCTCGGATGTCTAAGAAAGACAATTGACTAGGGCGCCCATACACCCTTTTCTCGGTGCACATTTGCAAAAACATTACAAACGTCGCACTCGTAACATGCTTTTCCTCAACTCTAGCCTAGTCTACACGACGTGACTACAATCTTGCGGGTATTCTCAATCCCCTATAGACCAAAAATCAAACCCTTGCCCACAAAGTCCCACTTATACCTTCTTGGTGAAGTAATCCTTTCAGTGTTTCTCCACAACACTACCGGCTCCACTGATGCCCTAGCATCTTACAACGTCTTTTCTCCTGACGTGCATAAAAATTCAGTCGTATCCCCTTTCGCAACCGAACTTAAATAAGGGACTTCTCCCCATGCATTCTTACTGAGCATTATCGGAACAACACATAGTCGAGATACCCAAATTCCATTCCTCGACAATATGTGCAACCATACTCCAATATTTCTAAAGGAGTCAAGTGGCACCGTGCTTATACTATCACTAAGTCCATAGCACTAATTACAACAGCGAGCTCGATCTCTCCGCTCAGCGATCATGCGACATACCTTGACTCACATCATTTAGGTTCCTACACACCGGAATCAATCACTATGAGACGTTCATAATCTCTGAAGTCTCTCACATGTTGATGAATAATGACCACTCGACCCACTTTCAAGTGAGGCATCGTCATATACCCCATTCACTCGAGGCTAACACCCATATACTTCCTTGTCCATCACTCTGGTGGTTTAGATGGTTTCCGAACATAACACGCTTGTCCTCTCCGGAATGCAAAACTTATTGGAGTTATTATTTCCTCAAATAACTTCAAGCTAAAATAAAACGCGTGGCCCTACAACCCACACTAGACATCTTTTCAAAAATCCCCTTACTCTAGGCCATACTGACCGGTTTGGGTATCCTTCCTCTCGGACTTGGTAGTCTCAATTCTAAACACTATCATTCTGGTTCCCTTAGTTCTGCTGACCAAGAGGAATGCACTATGGGACTTAACAGTCCCAACTTAGAATCTAATCATTAAATCCCCTAATGGGTTTCCACTTATGGCTTGCACTAGTCCCATTACATTTAGTCTTACTCTTTGACTAAATCCTTAAAATCTCTTAGCTCCGCACACCTAGGAGCATTTACCTTAACCTTGTAAGAAGTACCATACTGTCTTCATATACATAAGTCGTCCAAGAAGAGTTTTACCAAAATTGTGAACTACAACTCGAGAGTCCATTCTCTCAAGGGCTCTTTTTCCCTTATACCTATCTCATCGGTACAAGTTCACTTCAATGGATAAATTTCTTTCTCACGATTGGCCTCTACCAGGCTTTCACATGATGGGTTCAGATATTCCCATTCACTTCGCTTTTGAATCATCATTGGAGAACTTTGCGGTTAAACTATACGTAAGGTCCCTCTATTTTTATACAGACCCTCGGTCCGGATGTGGTGATTGGTATCCCCGCCACGTTGCCTCAAAAATTTTACTCAAATTTTCACTTCTGGGTATTTCTACTCTATCCCTAAATGCCAAAACCTCTGTACATTCTACTTCCATTGGTTTCCATGTACAGTCGTCGTTTTATCACATTTTACGGCTTGTTCTCATAAAAAATTTCTTCAGACCTCCTCCCACTATCACTGCATTGGGCGGGTCTAGATTAACATTCCCCCTTGCTGTCGCGACACTTGGAAATGCCTGCTATGCCTCACAACCCTTGCAACATCTATTACCATTATATACTAGGAGTGACCTCGACAACGATCATCTCTCCTATGATTACCATCTTCGAACACTCCATGCTTCGTGCCGAGCTCCTCCCTCCTGCAGTCCTTCCAACGCCAATGCTGGTCCTACCGCTATGTTCGATGTACCATGCCCAGTCGAACTCGTATATATAACACTACATCTACTAAATAGCAGGAGAACGTAAACTACGTACGTAGAGGAGTACAACAATCCTAAGATAGGGCTCTATATCAATCAAACGATACGTTGAAAACGTAGTAAGCCGTACAGATCCTATGGACACTAGAACCTGATGCTCTGATACCATTTGTGACACCCCGCCTAATTAAACATTGGGTGATCAGGCTTTTATTAAATTAAAACAGGTTTCTCAAATGGTTCATTCTTAGCATCACTGTCGAAAACTTTTTAATTACTAATCCCCTAAGTAAAATTAGACCGGGGCAAAATTTTATTTTTCTTAAAACAGATAAATCAACCATGCGGAACAAAGTAAAAATAACCATGTACTATAACCCAATCAATAAAGTAAAAGTGCAACAGAACAAAAGTATTACCGAATAAACCATCGGCTAAAAATCCCAAACAACAACAGAATAACCACTAGTCTGAAACGAACATCTGAGACTAACACCGAACCACAAGTCCATACATAGAATAGTGTGAGATCCTGTACTAGATCTGAATGAGAGATATCGTCTAGTCAAAATCTTGTAAGCTTCTACTGTGCTACAGCTTCGAGTCCCTGGAAGGAAATCATCATACATGGCGTCCCTGTGGCTGGACACCTAAAAGGTTTTGAAAATATTTTATAGCAAGAGTTAGTACTCAAAACATTTTAAAAATATTTAGCAAGCGTTTATCACAATATAAAATGCGGTTATTGATTACACATGTTAGGTTCTCGTACACTCTCTTGAGTTTACTCACCCCTCATCTCTTGTGCACACCTAACGTTCTACACTTAGCCTACCTAGCCATATCTTCCAAGCTATCTAGGACTAAGTAATCAAGTGAACTTATCTATACTTAAGTTCTCATATTTCCCACACCATACATTCATTACATTAACATCTCACGAAGGTTAATTAATACACAAGCAACATTTCCTCTATGTTATGTTTCAAAACTTCTCATTTAGTTTCACTACTAAATTTCTACAATAATCATAATTTCTGTCTTCCCACTTTTGTAATTAAGTTTCACTACTTAAATTACTAAATATATATTCTCTATTTAACGTTATGTTTTGTAATTAAGTTTCACTACTTAACTTACCAGTTCGATATGTATCTTTAAATGCATAATATATATCAATCTACTAATACACATAACTAGAATATCATCAAGTATATATTTCACACACAATATATACTAAATATCAGTCATTACTATCTTGTCCTTTTCACACATGTAAATGACTCTTGGTTCGGAATGATTCATCGACCCCAATTAAGAATTGGTTCGGAATGATACATCGACCCCAATTATTTATATACACAAATAAAGAACTCTTGGTTCAGAATGATTCATCGACCCCAAGTAAGAATTGTTTCGGAATGATACATCGACCCCAATTATTTATATACACAAAATTCTGGCTCAGACTCTTTCATCACGCCACCAGTTCAAAGGTTTGGTTCGGCATTTTACATCGACCCCAAACATAGAATAACCCTATGTTAGTTCGGAATATCACATCGACCCTAACATAGTTACTTTAGGTATAAATCCCTCGACCTAAAAGATCAGATAATTCAGTAGGTACACACCCGACCTATTAATTATATACGTATGTAATATTTTAATCTCTTATATTTACCGTACAATATTCGCTTTACGATTTATCTCATTAATCGCATTTATTTGAGTATTCACACAACTCTAAGGGTCTTAGTTACCCCTCACATATAATTTCAGTAGTTATTACTTACCCTACTGGTCTACTACTTAAATTGAATTTACTTCGCCTCGTAACTCAATTCCGAATTCCCCGATACTCTACTAAATCGGATTATTCTCATCGGCCCGTAATCCAAGCTCTACCCCCAATGGCCTTATCGAACCTCAACAATATACCTACTGGTCTTATTCTCACTCCCATATAAGTATAATGTAAATCCTAGGATACTCATTCATTCCCGAAAATCAACGAAGACTTAAACACGAAAAATTCGAGAAAAATTGCTTGCGTCGATCGATCGACTGCTGGGTTCGATCGATCGACCTAGTCGATCGATCGATAATGCAAGATCGATCGATCGACCGAACAGGGACATACGCAGTTCGTCTTCTTCGTTAATCTTTTCCTCCATTAACAAATCTCCAAACTCCACCAAACTTCGACCCAATGATCCTAACATGTTTCCACATATACTAGGATAATTTCTAACGTGTCAAATACATCAAAACTCCAATTCCTTTAAAGAAATAGTGAGTTAAACCCAGAATTTCTTGAAACCCTAGTTATGGCGTTCTTCCCATATTTTCATTCAAAATCCAGATTTTATTCCGAAATAATCATGAAGTCTAATCTGAATATTAATCCTCTACATGTCTTAAAGCATTATACATGCGATTCCTATCCCAACATGTATAAATATCATCATTCTCCTATCAAGATATTGATTTAATCAAGACTATTCAAAAACCCTACACATGGGTATTATAACTTTATAATTTTTGCAATAAAGAACTTGCCTTATGATTAGTTGGGTCTGATTTCGTGGTTGTTGTTGATGATTGATGATCTCCATCCTTCAATCCTTCTTCCTCAACAAGTTGATAGTGAAAATATCCTTTGCATCCTTCCCACTTCTTTCTTTTGCCTTAGAAAATTGTGTCTCTCTTCTCTCTAATGGCATTGGTGTTGTCATGGGTGTTCTAACCCTAACCCCTCTTTCATACGGCTGATAAAAATCTCTGAAATTCGTAGGTCTCCATACCCTCTCATGTTAAAAGACCAAAACGCTCCCGAACGGTCTCGGTTTAGTCCAAAATTACCCCGAGACTCGACTAGTACCCCCGGGTATACTATTTTGACTAATTCGACCCTTCCGGACTCATCTGCGACCTCTAAATTATCATTTGAGTCACTTAAAAATATTATTCGTTCTCACCCCAACACGGTCTACACACGTTAAGTAACTATTTACCACTCGCACTAAGTAAATATAATGAGACAATATAAATCGGTATTTATCTCTCGCTTAATATTCCATAATTATAATTTTTAATAATGATCATTAAATTACTACTCTTACGGAATTTAAATTAAGTCATATTTCCTCAGTTAATTCTCCAATTTAATTAAATAGAATATTTGGAATATTCAGAAATACGGGGTATTACACAATCGGGGAGAGAAAATCGAGCAAAAAAGACGGACGTGCGATCAGACGTCTTACGTCGAGGTGGAGCATAGGATGATGGTAAGATTTAATTTTTCTATAACTACAAAAATAAATTTGGATTATATCGTGATGCATATTGTCTCTATTTTGAATGTATATCTGCACTATCTTTATTTTATTTGGATATATAATGTTTGAACAGGTACAACGTTGCTATAACACGTA
This sequence comes from Sambucus nigra, assembly GCA_949130495.1. Taxonomy (NCBI): domain Eukaryota; kingdom Viridiplantae; phylum Streptophyta; class Magnoliopsida; order Dipsacales; family Adoxaceae; genus Sambucus; species Sambucus nigra. The sequence continues at coordinate 576,994,587 of OX422208.1, read as the reverse complement.
CAAATATACCGTTGGGCAGTGGTAGTGGCCATACTGCCCAATAATTTTTTTTTCAATTCTGTCCAGAATTATCACGGTCATTGACAGTGATAATTTTTTATTAAATGTCACGGGTTTTTCACGGTCCTTAACCGTGACAAAACTTGTTATGGTCAAGGACCGTGACAAGTCCGTGACAAAAAAAATTGTCACCCCCAGAATTGTCATGGTCATTGACATCGGCAAGTCCAACTTGTCAAGGTCAATGACCGTGACAATTCGACAGATTTGGTGTAGTGATTAGATAAAATACTTAGAACCGTTCAAATTAAAAATGACTTGTGTGGTATTGGCTTCGATACTCAAAATGGTTCAACTAATAAAGCCAAAACTATAAATTTGAGAGAATCTACTAGGAACACTTTAGGAGGTCAATACTTAGGTACTACTTTTTGTCGGGCTTTACTTGTTCGCTTTAGATATACACTATCCAGTCTCCTTACTATCACACATAAGTAAGGTTAAACATCCAAGAGTATATATAATAATAATAATAATAATAATAATAATAATAATAATAATAATAATAATAATAATAATAATAATAATAATAATAATACATCTCCTGAATTGGTCATATCGATGCACACTCACGTACTTTTCTATCAGTCCAAGTACCTCCTGTACCAAATAGGGACTATTGGTTCGGTAAATCTCCTCGAACCCGAAAATTAAATAACAATCAGTGGAGGTGAACATAGTTCTAAGATTTCGGGCTACGCACATACCTAACGTACCCAAACGACATGTCGGACACACTAATACACGACACATAGTGAGCCGCCATAAGTTCTATGTCCTGGGGCACAAATTCAAACCTCCCTGGAATCGGCAAGATGGGATCACCCACTGTGCAGGAACCTCCGTGATAGCAAGAAGCGTAGGTATGTTCACACACATATGAAAGCACATAATAGGTATATACACAATTTAATCCATATGTCGCACATAGGCATATACACAACCCATGAATATCATCTATATATGTATACACTCAACTTGTAAACATAAATCTATATAGGTATACACTCAATCTATAATAATCCGTATAGGTATACACTCAACCTATAAAAACAACCCGTACATAGTATTTATCTCTCGAATACTCACCATATCATTTATGCATAATATACTCTCTACCGTATATTTTTGAGTATTATCCTCTACTCGAAGGGCCTGTTGTTACCCCCTAAGTTAATTCAGTAGCTAATCCACAATTGTCCTACTGGTCTAAATCATAATTTCCCTTATCCTTTCCATGATTCATTTTCATTCTCTCGAATCCTTATGTTAACCATTAAGCCCATCTAGTCTTAGCCTTAAACTCTCACGATTATGACTAAGTCTCAAACCTACCAAGGCCTACGGTCATCCAATATATCCCTCATAATATTCTAAGGATGTCTCAAAAGGTTCCTAATTAATACATCAAATTTTAAGGGCTTAAAGGAGGGAATTTCATAATTCTGGCCCAACCGAATCGATTTGCCCTTGACCCGAATAGATTCGCTAGTCGAATCGATTCGGCCAAGGAGCCAAATCGATTTGAAAATCTGCAGAATCCCAGTTCGTGTATGAAGTTTCGTCTTTCTAAGTTTTTGTCAACCAAAACCTCATTATTCTTTACCAAACTTTAAACCAACGTTACTACACCTTATTCTAGTATATAGGGATGATTTCCATTGAAAAATTTGCACAAAAACATCACTGATTCAATCTAAGAATTTAGTTTTCTTCAAATAACTTGAAAACCTAGTTTTCTCATGTTCTTCATCTATATACATCAAGAATCCAAATTTTTTTCTCATGAATCATCCCAACCCCTTTTGTGTTACCAACATTAAGGAATATATCTACATGTATTCTTATTCAGTTCTTGGATTTCACCCACCCAAATTCACATTAAATCTTCCAAAACTTGCAAATCAAACCCTATTCTACATGGGTATTATACCATGCTTAATATAAATTGCAATATAAATACTCGCCTCTCAATAGAAGGTATAAAATTCATTTGTGTGATACTATGGTTGTTCTCCCCTTGCTCCGATCCCGATTCCATTGCGTTTGGGGCGAAAAATGGTGTAGGAAGCTTGGTTCTCCCCCCCTCCACCTCTCCTATTGCCTCTCTCCCTTTAGTTTTGTGTTAAACCTAAACCCTCTCTCTAATGGGAAGATATAAACCTACAATTTTCGGAGTTCTCTAAACCACCAACTCCCAAATGACCAAAACGTCCTTAAACGATGCCGGGTTGGTCTAAAATCGCCCCGGGACCCAAAATATACGCCCGGGTGTGCTATTCTGACTATTTCGACCCTTTCGGAATCAACCGTGACCTTAAAATCACCATTCAAGTCACTTTATAAAATCCTCTTATTTCCACCTCAAAATAAGGCACGCTTGAAATTAATATTTTCCGAATTAATTTAAATTTTAAATTACCAAATTAAATAAGTTCTCTGAATTAAATAAATCTTAGTTCACCAATTTAATTAAATCCTAAATCAATAATTTAATTAAATTCTATATCCTTAGAAATACGGGGTATTACAACTACAACATTTATATATACTCTTCAATAAAGGTATCCACGTTGACAACTCCAGATTTACACTCTCACCCCACCCAAATCAATTAAGCATCTAATCTTTATTTCTCCCTCTCTTTGTGTGTGTGTGTGTGTGTGTGTGTGTGTTTGTGTGTGTGTGCGTTCACTTAAAAGACCATATGTATTTTCATATGGGTGTGTGTAATATAGATTGTGCCTACTATATGTTTGACACAAGTCTTCATGCAAAGAAATTAAGCAAAGGTCATGGAACATAGTTTGTATAATTTTAGATTTGCGTCACTTTTGAAATTATGGTTGTCTAAAGGGGTTAAATAAGATTGAGTAATAAGGAGTCAAGATGGTGTGGCATATATATATATATATATATAGAGAGAGAGAGAGAGAGAGAGAGAGACTCATACATACGAAGTTTACATACTTGCTAGTGCAAACCTATTTTAATAAAATATTAAAAAAATATTTTTGAGTTGATTTTTTATTGATATTTAAACATTTAAAGGAATCTATATAAAAAAATCAGCTCAAAATATTTTTTTTGCTATTTTTAAATAGCCGATCAAACTTTCACAACTCTTAAAGTGTTTTAAAAGCGTGAAAGTTTGATCGATTTTTTAAAAATAGAAAAAAAAATTATTTTGTACGGATTTTTTATATGGGTCCCTTGAAATGTTTAAATACCATATAAAAAAATTCAATTCAAAAATAATTTCTGTACTATTTTAAAAAGATCGGTATGTAAACTTGGTATGTATGAGAGTCTGACTCTCTCTCTCTCTCTCTCTCTCTATATATATATATATATATATATATATATATATATATATATATATATATATATATATATAAAACAGATGAAGAAGTTTATGCACAAGAGAAAGTAGTTTTAGTATGTAAAAGTTTGTTTTATGATTGGTTCGTTGTTTTATTTGTGGAAATATTTTCAATATATTTTTAATAAATATTACAGTATGCCTGCGCATTGCACAGGTTGTATGCTATTATCTATATTATACCTATAATACAATAGTATTAGAGGTTTTAATTGTCATTAATGTAACTGTAGTTTTATTTTTTAATATCCTTTGAAAACCCAAAAGTCCTTGAAAATGTGAAAAGCAACCAACCTCGAAAATCCAATAATATATAGAAGGTGAAAAGCCAATGTGTCCTAACCAAATATATATGAACCCAACAGATTGACCTGGTTCAACTCACGAGAATTCAATTCACCACCACTCACCCTCCCACCTCATCCTGTTCCAGATGAAACTGGTGGTGGGGACGGTGGTTTCAAACAAGATGCAAAAATCAGTTGTTGATAGATTCTTTCATAACAAGCTTTACAATCGATATGTTAAGCGAACTTCAAAGTTTACAGCTCAAGATGAGCTTGATCAATGAAACATTGGTGACCGTGTCAAATTAGATCCTTTTTGGCCATTGAGCAAGCACAAGCACTAAGTTGTTTATGAGATTCTGAAAAAAACACGAATTTATGTACCACCAATGGCTGAAAGTGCTACTGATTTAACCAGCGAGACATAAATTCATGCTCTTTCTTCCACTTAAGGGGATATTTATACTTGTGTTGGAACTTCTGCTTTGGCCTTTATGACTAAGTTTAGAGAGTTGCATAAAAGAATTGTTTCCATTGATGCAAAATTGCTTAGTGTTAGGTCTTTGTTTTGCCGGATCCTATTCCAAAGAGATGAATCCAAATTTATCCTCTTCAATAGTAAATTTGCTCATCAGATTATGACATATTTTTCTTTAAATGCTGTGTTCTTTCACTATTGATGCCATATGGATTTTACCTTTTTTCTCATGGTTGTGTTTGGATTGGTAGGAAAATTATTCTTCTTTGCCAAATTATGGATGAATAATGTATTCTTCATTTAAAAAAAAAAAAGTGTATATTTGTTATCACATTTTTTTATACTTACATAATGTCCAATGTGTACAAATACGGTCAAGATCCGGAGAAGACGACAATATGTGTTTGAAGAAAGATCATGTAAGTTATAAGTTAAGACTAATTTTTGTTCATATGGTGTTCTAAAAAATCTTCGGGTCTTTTTTTAAGAATATCTATCTTATATTGTTATATTTCTTTCGCGCCACATTTTAGACACTATATTTAAGCCATTATTCTCATGTAGTTGTGAAAATCTGTATTTACTCGGTTTTAACACACCTTATGTAATTCTTTTTATATTACTCGGTTTTAACACGCCTTAAAGTCTACTGAAAATTAAAAGGATGATCGAGTGTACACCCCATTAATTAATTTCTCACTCTAACACAATCTACAATCTCTTTTTATCATTATCTACTGAAATTACATTACACAATACTACTAATAATACTACATTTATATAACATTTTTATTTCTTAAAAAAAAGTTTAAATTTTTTTTTTATAAATGAAAAGAAATTGGTTATAAAAATATTTTATTTTAAAGTTTTTGGTTATAGTTTTTTTAACGTTTTATATAGAGAAAAAACTTTACCTTTGTATCTATAAATGAGATACAAATTTTTAAATAAAAACAAATAAAAATATGTATAATTTTTTTCTATAATTATGTTTTGAAGTTTTATTTATAAAAAATAGTTTTTGTATAATAAAAATATTTAAAAATAATAAACAAATTTCATTTATAAAGAATTAAACCTTTTTAGTTACTTTAAAATAAAATATTGAATTTATGATATAAACTAATTTTATAATGGATCAAATACCAAAAAGTCCCTTAAACATTTTTCAATACACATTTAGTCAAAGCGTTTAATTTTGTACCAAAAAATTCTTTATTCTCTTATCTTTAGAGGGCTGCGCCAGCGACATGATAAAACTTTTTTGGCAAGGATTTTTTTGTGCAAAATAAAAAGGTTTGAACAATACATATATTAAAAAAAGTTCAAGGAACTATTTGATATATGACACTTTTATAATTGTCATTATATTTGTTTATTATATATCGTACGTGCGATACACAAGTTTTATGCTTAGTATACTCCAAAGTACACAACAACGTTTTAAATGATGCTCAAGTAAAGAGTTGTCCACATGGCATCTCTCTTAGGTGACGATTATCTCTCCTCTAGCCGGTCAACGGGTCGGAGTCAGGTCGGATTTAGGAAGATCCAGATCCTCGTAATCAGGTCTTCATCGGGTCCGGGTCCGGATCTTCATCGGGTCTACAATATTGGATCTAGACCCGGATCCGTTCGATCTTTGGGTCTCGGGTTCGGCTCCGGATCTGACCAAATATATACATTTATTTTATTTTATCCCCTTTCTTTATTTTTTAATCTTAAATGATAATATTTTGTAATGTATTACAAAATATTATTAGTATGAATAAAACAAATATTACTTATATTATCATGTACATAAATATATATTTTTATATATAATACTTACATGTTATATTGATAAGATATATTTATAAATATATATTTTAAAAATAATAATGTACAATTTGGATCGGATCTTCGGATCCGAGTCTTGTATAAGATCCAGACCCTATCCGTTTAATAAACGGATCTTCAAATTTTCGAATCTTCATATCTCGGATCTAAAAAAATATACTCAAACCCTATGATATGAATCGGGTCCGATCAAGTCCGGATCGAGACCCGACCGGAGCCATTGACAGGTCCTCTATTTTCTGGACGTCTCCTCATATCCCCTCCTCAACGATTCCTCCATGGCTTTTCGTTTTCCCTTTTTATCTCTTCCTTTTTTATTATCTATTAACGTCCAACTTTCTACCTTTTTTCACATTCGTTTTTGCACTAATTGCTCTCACTTCTCTCTTTTATCAACTAAAATATACAAATCTTCTTCTCTCTTTCATTTCACCCAATCTGAATGTGAAAACATATGAGCCGTTTGAGATGGGATGATAGAAGAGAAGTGGTTGAGGGGATGAGGTTTGAGGATTTGGTTTAAGGGTTTCTTATTTCAGCAGCATATATTCCCCATGGCTTTCGACGGACTCCCCCAAATCTTCCTCCTGATGAGATTTATTGTGTTTCGTTCTTCTTTTTAGTTGAGATATTTGAGGGTGGTGAAGATGGATTCATATTGTTTGTTGACTAAATTTAAGGATGGGAGAGTGACAAATGCCAAATTCAAACATGAGGATGTTTGCCTTATGTTTGATAAAATGTCACATTTTGGTTCAAAGAAAAGTGTATTGTAGAAATTTGGATTACTCAAATATGCATTTTTTAATTGAATAGAATTCCTAAATACCTGCAAGTTTGAATTTGTCCTTGGAATCTTGTAAGATTGGTTATTTTTTCCAAATTCTACAGTTGATTACTTTTTTTTTTCAAAGCTGGTCAACTTTCTAAAATTTTCAAATCATATGCATTAATACAAAAGTGACTATCTATATTGTATTTTTCTGATAATATATAAACCCCAAGCTCAAGCTCTTATACAGGCGTGTACATACCTGATACGTCTATATTTACAACATACTCAAATTGTATTTGAAGTGGAGACTTGATTGGGCTTGGCCAACTTGATATGTCTACATTCAAACACCTAGCAACTTGGTTGTTGATTGTTTTCATCTACACTGTTGGAGAGCTGCCCCCATGAGAATAACTTTGAGAGTGGTATGTACATTTAAGAGTGAGTTTATGAATATAGCAGTCCTTGGAACTCAGTGGTTTGTTATATTAATACATTTACTTTATTTTGCTGGTGACAACATTACCTTTTGCTTATTTGAAATGTAGCTTTTATTTCACCTTTTCCTTATTCAAAATGTTTTTTCAGCCATCTATTAATACTAAGTGTGATTTTACTTCAAGTGAAGGTTATCCTGTTACTGAAATTAGGTGTATGACAGGTTTTTAATCATTTACAGGTATATTATATATATGTGGGTGGTGGCTATGTAGTTTGTTAGATTTGGATTATATTATGTTGGTTTTCTCCTCACTTTTCTTTAATGTTTGATTTGGGTTTTTCTATTATTAGCAACTAGATTACATATGTGGTTTAGATGTGGTGCATATGATTATTTATCTAATCTTTATATACACTATGTACACCCCGAAGATGTATTTCTTTTTATTCTTTGTTTTATAAATCCAGGTGTGGCATCATACACAATGCAATGAAGATTTTCCCTTTGAAAGTGCAGTGAAGATTTTTTGTAGGAAACTCAAATTAATACAAAAGAATCAGGAATGCAAATTTGAATTTTTACTGCTTAGAAATGAACAGTGATTGGATTTTCTTTCTTATTTGGGGGAACTCCCTGCTACTATTGCATTTTTAAGTGCAATAGTACCAGTATGTGCTGTGATTCTAAATTTTTGATCAGCTAGCAAATCTGATCTGATGGTTATTTCTGATCTTATAAATTTTTGATCCGCCTCTTCCAGACGCTGCAATTAAGCGGGAGGGAGCTTTATATACTGGTTTTGAACTTTTTTTATTAAATCCAATATGATAGTTATTTATCATACAAAAATCTGATAGATGAAATGCAAATATTGATATCTTGATAATATTTGTCTTTTGTCACTTGCATACATCCTCAAATTTGGTTTAATCTTTGTTTTTTCTCCTTTTTTTTAAGTTTCAAGTATATGTCTTTTTCTCTTGTGCACTGTGTACTATTTTGTTGAAGTTATGATTTTCACTTACTATAACCTATATATTATTTACCATAATGTTAACAACCTGTCAATGTAATTTCTCCATTATTTTGATGGTTTTCATATTTATGCACTTTTGCTTATTAATTTGATTATTTTACAATTATGGGATTAATTGTACTAAGTATTTTGATGACATCATATTTTTTAAAAACTTAGATGGTGTAATTTCAGGCAAAGTAGTTGAAGAGTTATGGCTGCGATAAGTATGAGAGGAGAAGAAAATAATGGTCATTCTGTTATCTCCTAGCCAAAATTTCCCATGTCGTCCTAATAATTGCTAATTATTTTCTTTTGTTCTATGGGTTGGGACTTAAAACATATATTCCACTGCCACTCGGATTAGAGATGTTTTGGTGGTAGTTGGTTTATACTTCATTGTTAATGACTGCAAATAGTTAGCTCCACTATATGCTACACTCTGAATTGGGACATGCAAAAAGTTCTTAAACTTCACAAATACATTGCTCAAATTGGATTTGCAGCACCATATCCTTGATGTAACGCTTAAACTTTGAGCTATTAGATTAATACCCTACTTCGATATGCATCGGATAATTTTTTCTGGCTCGAGGAAAAGAAGGAATTTTATATTTTAATTGCTGGAATGAAAATATTTAGGGCTGGAAAATGCTTATTATTAGTGCAGGTGGTTTTGTTTTTATTGAAAAGAGTATACTAAATTTATTGTATTTGTATTTATCTTACAAAGATTTTGAAACTCCGTGGTACCTAATATCTCGATCATAAGTATGATAATCACGTCATTTTCTTATGTGCTTGCCAATGCCAAATTTTGATTACTCTATAACAGGTCTTACAAATGTCAGCGCATGGCGCGGGGCTACAAACTAGTTTGATTATAAACTTAGTAAACAAGATTTATTGCTATAAGTTTGGTCGGCTGGCTATACACGAAGTTCTCCAACTACTTAGTAGGCGAACGCCAACAAATGGCACCTATAAATACTTCCAGATAAACTGGCATTTTTTTGTATGCCAGCCCTTAGCCTAGATTTAGAAAGGTATTTTCATCTCTTTGGCTGAAAATTAACTCGTTTATGGATCATTTTATAGGTTGATGCATTATTTATTCAATATATAATATATATATATATAAGTTACTATTCTGGGGTTTAGATTTATTTTATAAGTTATAAGTTCTGTTACGCTCCCCTCCCCATGTATTTTTTACTCCGTATTAAGTTCCGTAACCATTCAGAACTGCACTCAATCACCTTGTAATCGCCCGTCTTCATTTTTATAGAGAATGACACTTGTTCCATAATTATCACACTAGGACCAATAACTAAAAAAATAAAAATATGGAAGTGACTGCAAATGAATCTTTAAATTTGGGATCAAATACTAGCTTCTTTTTCTTTTTTTAATTTTAGGTATGGGGAGTGGGAGGAGGATGATACCCAAACCTAATTAAAAAATTATTTACACCATATTTAGCTGGTTAATAGTTGAGTAACACGTGGAGGATAAATGTAGAAAATACCGTGAATAATGGCTTAAGAATATAAGAAACAAAATGACACGTGGAAATACATGGAAATATACACGTGGTAGTATGTACGAATGTGGGCACCTGTTAAAGAGAGTGGCTGTACATGATGAGATTAATTATTACTGGTAAATTCAAAATTTAAAGAGAAAATTCCCAACAAATATTTCATTATGGAAGTTACATTTGGAATGTTATAAACTAGCAACCAGAGACCAAAAACTAGGAAAGGACACTCCAATAAAAAATCAATTTACTTATTGTATTTTACCTATTTTATTTTTATTCTTCGATGTAGTTTGAAATTTTAGCTTTTAACTCTATTTTTAGTTTTTGTCTCAATATATCTTTGAGTAATTAACTATTCAACAAGGGTTCATTTTATGTCTTTCCATTTCAATTCCTTTACTTTCAATTGCATTTACAGCCATTTACTTTTAATTGCACTTCAATTCCTTTGCTTTCAATCACATTACATTTTATTTCTTTTATAATGCTTTTAATTTCTTTTAGTTTTAAATCTCACCTCATTGCATTAGTTTAGTTTAATTCTAGAAAAAATAAAACTTCATAAAAGTCTTTTTAACTAGAGCATTCGAACATAAAACAATCTCCGGATTAATTTATTAGCTAAATACATTTCTTTGGCAAGATCAATACATTGCATGACATGCTCACAAAATTACACATTTGGTCCCAAGAGGTTAAATTCAGTAAGAACATATTTTTTTGCACCCTCGGTGGGACCAAAGTGCTACATTGTTGAATCCTTATGCCTAGAAATAGGATGAGTGAGGATGCCAACAACAATGAAAAAAGAGAAAATACTAGTGATATTGATACCGCAAACCAAGATACCATACCTACAGATCCAGTAAATGCTTGGATTGTTCAAGACATAGGATAAGAAAACCAAAATTCTATAATGGAAGAAGGCCCAAGTTCAATGACAAGAAATCCAAAATATTGTGCCGACAATGGGCACAAACATGCAAAATCAATTGAACCCTATGTTTGACCATATTAGTAATGTAATCCAAAATATTAATTCTATAGTGGCAACTTTTACAGATAAGATCACAAATCCTCTTGAAACTCCACCAATTGTTCACATTACAAAACCATCAAATCGTGTTAACATGACCAATCACGTGGTTTGTTCTCTTCCAGCATATTATTATTAAACAAATGCAAGGGGACCCAATTTTGTCTCTAAAGCCAACCTATATATGATATGGGTGTACGAAAAGGGTGAGAATAATCATCATCGTCCAGCTTTTCAGTCGATCATTTTCGGCCTTGATGATATAGGTTTTGACTAATATGAAAATCAAGATTATGCAATGCGTGATGCAAATGGGTAATCTTTGTTTTCACATACTTTGATGTTTATTTTATCATGAGATCCTTCGGGAGCACCTATGCATTTGGATGAATGTACAATGCTATACATGAGGATCTAAGCATGTGTATATATTTGGGGGAATTCTAACACTAAGACCTGCAAGATATTCTAAAATGTGAAAAAAGAAGCCATGCATGAATGATATATCAAGTACATTGAAAGGAAAAATAAGTATACTTTAGTAATCTTGATTTTATCCCCGATAGAGTCGCCACCGTGATTTTGTGAGCCCTTTGAGACCTTGGAGGCGAGGACAGGCTCCTGGAAGCTATATACACCATGTACAGTTTTAAGTGTGTAGACACCCCATCTTGGCACCCCCTAATATGTCCTTAGGTCCCTAAAACTTCTCCTCCCAACATAAGAAGACCCTAGGTCTTACTCCAAACCCTAATTTAGAGGCAATCGAACTCTTTTGAGGCCCGTTTGGCCTCAGTCAGCTCTCCAATCTGAGCGAAGCTCATTGAAACTTCATAAAAATCTGAATCTCCTTTCCAACGGTCCGTACCATACGCGAATTGCCCTCACAATTCGCATGTACTCACCCTGTTACTCTTAGACCTTATCCAGAGGGCATCGGGTGGTTTTGGGACCCGTTTGACCTCGGTCACAATTTAAATCGAGTGAAGCTCATTGAAACCTCATTAATATATGAATCCCCTTTCCAACGGTCCATACCATGCGTGAATTGGCCTCATGGTTCACGCGTATATGCCTTTTTACTCTGAGAACCCCCCGTTTAAAGACCATCGGGTGGTTTTGAGCCCCGTTTGACTTTAGTCAACTCTTGAACCCAGGATTGACTAAATGGATTCTTGTAGTACTTTGAATACTCTTTCCAATAGTCCCAACCGTGCGCGATTTGGACCTACGGTTTGCATTTTATGCCAAATTTTCTAAAAAAGTTCATTTCGGACTGCCGATAGAAACCCCAGACCCCCTGCCTATCGGCAGGGTGTACTTTCCTTGGCCAGCAAGGCAGGGTCTATGCTGATAGGTAAGCCAGGGGCCAAGCCGATTGCTTCCCCATGAAACCCTAATTTTTTTTATTAAGAATACTATGACCTCATTCCCAAAGGTCCCTTTCTGAAGTTAGAACACTCCCCTCGAAATTAGTGCTCCGAAATTCTATTTTTGCAAACATTCTCTCATTTTCCTTACATTATTCTCATCCATTTTCACCCCACTTTCCATCCTTACCTCTCCATCTTCTGGCCATACTAAAATCAACTTCCTACCATTGCAAAATCATAATTAAAGTTATCTAGAAGGTCTACCCTTATTCATTTACAACTTACTCAATTAGTAGTAGTTGTTTACTTTTCTTTCCACTTTTGATATATATTTATTTCATCTCTTCACATTAAAACTAATCTTATTTTTTACTATTTACTACACACAAATCTTATGTCATAAAGTATAAATAAAGCCAAATAAAGGGTTTTCTTATAAACTCCAAATTATAATTTTCCTATTTTTCACACTTTCTGCACTTGTGTACATTTTTTAAAAGACAAACAAAAAGATGTTCCAACTTAGGATTTTCGGGTTATACCCTACCCTTGCGTGTTATCGAACTATGTGGACTTTGATGTCCTTTGGGCTACGTAGGCTTCTTGAGCCAATCTCGGGTTTCAAATCCCATTTTCTCATTTATTCATTTTCTCATTTATTTGGTTCATTATTATTATTATTATGAGTCCACGTACTCCTACATAATTGTGTTTCTCCCAATATACACATTAACCTTTTCATAATGATTTGTGATTTGATGGATACTCATATTATATTTTTATGTTATTTCTTTTGTACACTCCTTAGGATGATTCTTCTTCGTCTTTCTCGTAGCGTGAGTCAGATGATTTCTTTCTCTCATTATTCACACCCCACACATGTATCACATTTTAGAGAAAAAAAAGAATTTTATCATAGTCAATGAAATATCGAAAGGGAGGGATGGGTGCCTAACACCTTCCCATTCCGTAACTTAGTCCCCAGACCCTTGATTCATTTGGCTTCGTATGCATCAGTATGTCTTTTGGTACCTTTACACTTCTTTCGCTTGTTTTGAGCAATATAGGTTGGCGACTCCATTTCTTTGTATTTCTCCCCTTTTGACGATGACTGATTTATATCCGAAGTAGCCCGTGAAAATCAGCACGTGTGGCGAAAAGAGGACTCCCATATCATCGAATCACCTCACACTTTAAAGAAAGGGATTTCTCTTATATACCCTCCCCTCCAATTTTGGGGCTATCCTGCGCCGAAGGAATCCGACCTGGATAGCCATAATGTTCACCCCTTTTGACCTAAGCATTCTTCGCGCGAGGGATTTTTCAATTATTCAGAGTCATCGGTTTATTTTATATAAAAAATAAATGAGTCAGGTTAGACCTTTCGAGCCTACCCGAAGGTCTGCGTATGTTCCATAGATTCACGGTGTGGGTTCGAGAACCGGGTTACAAGTGGGGAAGGTGTTATGCACCCCACTTGTTATTTTATTCTTCCTTATCTATATACTTAGTATTGCATGCTACTTTATTGATGTTACAAATATAGCACCCTGTCACGGATGTTACTCAGGCATGCACAGAAGTTTACAGGATGCGTCCCTACTCATCACAGGGTGCGACCCTACTCAGCACGGTGCGGCACCCACAGTTTTGGTCGTTCATACTTGCCGCAACCTTATATTACACGGTGCGACACTCAATATGCCTGCTTTACAGGCCACATCCCTCGCATCCACAACTGCTTCACACTTGATATATGTCACTTGCTCACGGCACATGACACAACTCACATACCTCCTATAAATAAAGGTCCACATCTCGAGAGGAGATGGGACAATACCTGGTGAAGCCTTGCTAAATTCTCTCTACACAACCTCAACATACAGCTTGGGGGCTACTCACCTACATCGCAGTCATATCTCCGGCACTCTCGGAACCACTACAACCATATATTCTTCTCTCTCGTCTATCTTGTACGCCCATTGTGGCATTGTAAACTTGTACAACAACGATATGAATATAATGAGAGGGAGTCCCCAAAGTGGACGTAGGCTCATTTATAGCCGAACCACTTTATATTTTGTGTTCATGTCTCTTTACTAGTTTTATTTCTATTCTTTACTTAACTTGCTGATATGAGAACGACTTATGGGCGATTTCTCGTATCATAAATTTGGCGCTGTCTGTGGGAACCGAGATATTTCAATCTTATTTTTCTATATTTTGAGTTCTTAAGCACCTAATTCTATTCATGGGGATCCTTCTCGATCATCATCTCATGAGTAAATTTTGGTTATTGAGCTCTATTATATGTTTGCACCTTTAAGTGGGTATTTCTTATGTTCAGATCTACTATTGGGTCTTTATTTTATTATCGTAGATATATTTTACATACCCCAGTGATATCATTTCATCTACATAATGCGGGAAAGCACGATAGGCTTTAGCCCCAAAAAGATGTATGATTATGGAAGGATTGTATTTACTCCCTTTTCGCTGTTATGGACCTATGATCCAGGGTTTATCAATGGAACTGTGCCGTTTTGTGCACCGTGAGGGTATTCTCTCAGTAATATACCCTAGTAGGATCGCTCTCCATGTGTGTTGGGAGAAAAACTCAGTTCCTGGGTTTCAATCTTGGGATTGTTACCTTCGCTGCTTAGAAGGGGATGTGTTCTGGCAGTTCAAATGCCTTTCTGGCCGCGGCCTCTACTAGTGCGACTGCATTACAGAAGCTTCAAAACATCAAGGAACGGACTCAGGTGGTCTCCAACTCAACCTTGGTGAATATCATACAAAGGCCACGATAGTGCATTTATGTGCTTCATTGTCCGCGACCTCAGCAATAATGGCATGCAACAGTGCAAATACTGCATCCCAACTTTATACTTGGTTAATTAAATATTTCTGTGATTAGTCACTTCTGCTAGTTTTGTCGTAGATTATATATTTTGTAAAGACTAATGATGAGTGCATTATTTTGTATGAATTATGCCCAAATCTAGGCCTTGTTATACCCATTGTATCTTAAATAATGAGTTTTTAGAGTCATTATCGAAAAATAAAAGAAAAATGCAGGTTTGAATAAAATCCGAGTTAAAAATACAATTTTAATAACTCTGGGGGTAAAATTGTAATTTCAAAAACTTTATGGGCCTGAAAATAATTTTTAAATGTTTATCTAGGCAAAATAAAGTTCCCTCTGAAATTTGGTTGAATTTGGAGTTAAAATGGAAAAGTTATGAATTTCGGGGTTAAAAATGCAAATAAGGGTAAATTCGTAATTTTCTTAAATTTATGGGGCTGAATTTTAATTAATATCACTTTTTTTATAATTTTGCAGGTGCCTCTGAATTTTGGTGAAAATCCGAGGTCATTTGGTGAAGAAATAAAAGGTTGTGGAAAGAATTGAAAGAAGAAAAAGATTCCTGGGGCCAAAGAATAAAAAAAAGGAATTTCGGAAATTGGATGTGTATAAATTATTGAAGCAGTATTACAACAAAGAAGGCTTGGTAGCCTGGTGGTTGAGCGTGTGAAGTAATATGCAGGAGGTCTGGGGTTCGATTCCCAGCCTCTCCTGATATTTTTTTATATAAGAGATAAAGCCACATCATAGAGTCAAAGCCACATCAGTCCCAATCAGCGCCACATCAGTCCCAATCAACAGTCAATCTGCCATGTCATATGCAGGAGGTCTGGGGTTCGATTCCGAGCCTCTCCTGATATTTTTTTTATATAAGAGCCAAAGCCACATCAGTCCCAGTCAGCGCCACATCATAGAGTCAAAGCCACATCAGTCCCAGTCAGCGCCACATCAGTCCCAGTCAACAGTCAATCTGCCATGTCATCTTTGACCAGTCAACGTCCACCTCATCTGGCCACATCATCAATCTGCTATGTCATCGGTCAACAGTCAAAGCTACCCTATCATTCAAAGTTATCACTTATTCGGTCAAAATCTTTTAAGGATGAGGATGGATTTCGAATCCCAAAAAAAAAGAGAAGATTCCTTATATGTCGTAAAAATTGTTTTTTACGAATGAAATGGGTGTTTTACACCAACTCAAATACCCTAACCCTAAGCCTATAAATAAGACCCTTGGGTTCATTATTTTGGGAGTTGTAGAGAGAGCTTTAGAGAGGGCCAATAATTATTTTGTGTGTGGAATTTTTGTCAAGAATATTTGTGACACATCGATTGTAAGTTTGTTTATTTAATGAAATTGAGTATTCATTCTTGCAATTTTATTATGTCTACAATTATGCTAGCTTAATTTTCTCACTAGGACTAGGTGAAATTTATCTTGTGTGATTAATATTGTGTGTGATTTAATTTCGTCTTTATTTCCCGATGTGTGCTAAGCATTTTAAAAATTCGGTATTCATTTAAAACGACACGAGAGTGCGTTTTAAACCTTCGGCATTGTTTAAAAAAAAATCATTTTTATATTTTAAGTATGCGTACTTTTTGATGGGTTATACTTTTATTAAATTGATTGATAGCCCATGCTTAAAGACGATATTTTAAAATTTAAAAGTGAACTTTTTAAGGGAATAGGGATTTTAGGCGTCTAAATTTAGAGACGTTAAATTTTATTTTGGACTTCTCACGTATTATTTTTCCGAATTAAATACGACGAGAGTCGATTTAATTTGAGTTATAAAATCGAAAATGACGAATTTAAACTATTGCACAGTGTTAGTTTAACGTGATAAATGGATCCAATGTCCTAGTTTTCACACTACCTTGATTATATCTCTCGTACTCCTATTTCTTGTTTGTGTTGCTTAGTTTAATATTACATCTCATCTCCAACCCAATTTAGTCTAGTTGGACAGTCACAATTATTTAGAAAAAATTGATAAAGCTCTGTGGGTTCGACCCGTACTTACACTCGCTATTCTATAATAGCCCGTGCACTTGCGGTATTTTATAAATTGACAACAACTAACAAAGCAGAAAATGGAAGGAGAATCCATCCAGATCACAAAAGTCAAAGATGAGATTGTGCAATTGTATAATCACCTAAACCATTTCTATGACAATCATGCTTCACTCCAGGCCCAAGTTAACTATTTGACTTAAAGGGTCCTCATGCTTGAGACCGCAACCTCATCCAATGTGGGTGCGACACCCAGGATCATTACTGCCGTAACCCCAGAAGTTCCATCCGCAAAAGCAGCCAGCAGGAGCCAAAAAAGGAGAATAGAGAAGGCAGAGAGATCCGAGACCTACTCTCTGTTAGCCTTCCCAATTGAAGACATCTTTGAGTTCATCAAAGATGACAAGATGTTGAGGTGGCCAAAAAAGCTGAGAGCTCCACCCCACAAGAGGAACAAAGCTAGTTAGTGCAGATTCCATCAGGACCATGACCATGACACTGAGTAATGCTATGATCTGAAGGATGAAATTGAAGGGCTGATTGGGTAAGGAATGCTGCAGAGGTTCCTCAGAGATGCTTAGGGGATGAAGCCTAGCCCGAGAGGCCTTACTTCCCTTATCTATATGATTTAGTTTATATCTCCGTTTGTTTCTGTTCATAGTGAACATTATCTTTTATTTCATCATGACCTTTTGTGCCCATACTTATGAAAATTAATGAATATAATATTCTAATTTCTCGATTCCATTAAATGATATCTTATGAAAGACTTTTTGTCTTAAACAGATTCTACATGGAAATATCGAATTATATTGGGAATAATTGTATTCAAATGGGCTCACACCGTCCGCAATGACGCGTGATTATATAAAGTTAAAAGATAATTAAAAATAATGAAAGCAACTATTGAGAACAACTATCTGAATTGGTCTGAAACAATCAGTCATAAAGACTATATCCCAGCATATAATAGCTACAATCTCGGAAGCAGTTCTTAGAAAGCGTTATTGGTCACGGGGGCCTCAAGCACATGGTTAATCTTTCGGGATGCATCATTAGCCACGAGGGATTACAATACCCGTTCTTAGCTTTCGGGATACGTCATTCGCACGGGGAGGTTACTCCTCCGATAAACATCATTGACTTGGTGGATATGAATTAAACATCATTAACTTGGTGATCTCATATTAGCTTAGGGAAGCTTCATAATACCTAGCCCGGGAAGGCCTGACAATAACCCACAGGGTCCGAAGACTTAATCGTCTACGGATAATCCTATATTTGAAGGGTCCGAAGACTTAATTATCTGTGGTTAATCATATTATAGCTTGGGGAGGCATTATATATATATCTAAGCATAGCTTGGGGAAGCTTCATAATACCTAGCCCGGGAAGGCCTGAAAATAACCTAATCGAAGCAACTAAAGGAAAGCCATGAAAGGCAATCGAAGCGACTAAAGGAAAGCCATGAAAGGCATTTGAAGCGACTAAAGGATGTTGCGTAGCTGTCATCATGAAGCATGCCAAAGCTACATAAATGGAAGGGCCTCAGCCTAGCATGCTATCATCAATTTTATTAAGGGTCTGAAAGGTTTCGTAACCCTATCAGTGTAGCCGCAGCCATTTAATAGTCCACGTCTATTTAGAAGATGCATCGGATACAGAGGACATTGTGTATTGCTAAAGTGCCACGACTGGGTTACAAACCAGCCGCGACCCATGTATTGCGGCATCAAGAATGGAAAAGTGTCGGAAAAATTAAGTTCAAAGGCAAATTGTATCTGGCTGCGGCCTATTTTGAGTTTTGTCGAGCATTCAAGCCAGCACATCAAATGTAAAAGCACTAAAGCATCATTAGAATTTATAGTCAACATGCAGCAACCATATTGGAATACATGCCGCAGCCCATGTGAACAACATTTATATATTGGTGCCAAAGAAAACTCATTCAATAAAGCAATCAAACATTTATACAAGTATGGAGGCATGCAAATGAAGTACAAAAATGTTATAAATTAGAAAAGTTCGCAACCTAAGTCTTAAAGTTGGCAAAAATATACAAGAGGTACATCACAAGTTGAAGGCTAAAGCCATAGAAAAAAATACAAGTGTTTGATGTTATACACATTAAGGCCACAGCCATTCAAGAACAACAAAAGCTAAATAGGGATGCAACCCTAAGATGCAACATCGTCATCTGCTTCTCCCTCTTCTCCCTCACCAGCTGTCATAGTTTCTTCAGCTGCTGCCGCGGCCTCTGCCTCTTCCCTTGACATGGCCTTTTCTTCTGTCGCAGCCTTGATCTTAGCCACATACTGCTCAGCATCACCAAGGCCCCAAGTAAGAATCATCTCTTTAGAATCGGGAAAGTTTTTTATGACTCTATGCCTGAGCTCCTGGTAGCCGCGGAGGTAGGCTCTGTTGTTAATGAGGTAGAAGTCCTTGGAGCCCTTGAATAACTCCATAGTGATGTCAGTCGCCAATTGACGGGCCGCAGCATGATCTTCTCCCATGTTCTTGACCGTCGCGGCATGGTCTTCAGCATCGTTGGCAGCCTTGGCCTCCAGTTCCTCATATTTTTTCTACAGAAGCTCAAGATTGCTGTTGGAAAACTCTGCGACCTTGGCTGCTTTTAAAGCCTGAGCTTGGGCAACCTTCAGGGATTCCGCGACCTGCCTAAAGTTCTCTTCAGCGTCTCGTTTGGCCTCTTCTGCAGCCTTAATAGTGGCATCTACGTTCCTCTTACACAGCTCAAGGGCTGCAACAGAAGACTTCTTTCCAGCTTCAAAAGAAGCTGCCTGGGCGTTCTCCAAGTCAGAGGAATGAACTCTACTCGCGACCTCTTTCAGCTTGTACAGGGCCTCGTACTTCATCTTTTGAGAAATCATGACATCCATGGCCTGTAAAGAGATTTAAAGTTAGAAGTAAATATGAAATTTAAAAATAAAGCTGAGAAGGTACTTGCACTTACCCTCAACAGACTGTGGAGACCATAATCCTCCAAGTCATTATGGTCTTCATCCACGAGTCGATCAAGGTTCGTGGTGTCTGGGACCCTCTCTATCCTGCGGACAGCCCTCGCAGTTGTGTCCCAATAGGATTCAAGATTAGTCTGCTTAAGCTGTGGCCGCGAATGACCATCGATTCCAACACTGGCACGACACTGTGGGGATGCAGGTTGGCATTAATAGCAATAATTAGTGGTGGTGGAGAATTTGAATGGATAGGGGTGTCAGACGTTGACATCATCCCTACCGCGGCCAGATTGGCCCTAATATCATCATTAAAAGTACCCTCAGGCCTCTCATGAGGGTCCAACTCCTCAACTTGGTGTTGGGGTGCGGCAGGGGTAGTTTGTTCTACAGCTTGATTTTGGGTCGCGGCAGGTGGATTTTGGTTACTTGATAGGACCGCTGCAGGGGACTTGGACTGTCTCCTCTCCCTCTTCCTTTGCCTAGTAGTATTGTTGAGGACTGTTGCATCCTCATCCATTTCTGCCAGTTGGGAAACCAAGAGCTCCCTATTAACTTCCTCACCTGAAAGAAGAAATGCAACAGTAAAAATATGAAGCTTAAAAATGATTGCTGCAGAACAAAGTGTTGATAGAGTTATTACCTTCCTCAACCATCTGTCTGGGAATATATTTGTGAGGGAAGTAGCCCTCTTAAAAAATAGATGCAGAAGTTACAAGTGTGCTGAACTTATTCTTCTCAGCAGGGACTGCCGTGGCCTTGCCAACTCTCTTCTCTTATCGCGTACTCAGCTGTAGTCAAGAACTGCAAAAAAATACAAAGGTTAGTATAGAAGAAAAAAGGAGAATAATAAACAACTATAAAAAAGGGGACGCGACTACAATTAAAAAAATACCTAGTTTAGAGGGACACCCCCATTCTCACGGCATCCTAAATGATCTCTCCCTCTCACTCTCTTCAGGGTGGATCTCCCACCCTTCTCTACAAATGTAGAAGTATTTGCCCTTCCAGTTCTTTACACTGTAGGCCTCCCAGAGTATAGGGTCTCATCCCTGCTGCGAACTGAAAAGTTGTAGTACCCCGTAAACTTTATGGAATTTTCCTTTAGACGGTAGAAGTGGAAAAACTCTGCGGGAGTAATGTCTCTCTTGAATTGATTCTCCCATAAAACAATAGCGACAAGAATGACCCTCCAGCCATTGGGATCTAATTGGGCTGGGGCTAACCTCATGGTTTGAAAAATTCTTCTAATGGGAACAGGGACTGGATGCCGCAACCCGTAAATGAAAGCGTGCAAGGGGAAGCATACCCCATCATCAGCAAGTGTCGTGCATAGCCTCTGTTCCACGATAGGTGCTGAGTATATTAAGACCTCAGGAAACTTGTAGGCCTCAACTACCTGATCAATCTATTCTTAGGTCATATCATTGCGGATACCAAGTGCAGCAAGAGATCTCTCAACCCTTCCAGATATGCCAGCAGGTTCATCCCTAATATTAGATATACCCCCTGCCGTGGCATTCTCATCTATGTCCATCGGATGGTTACTAGAATTTGCCTCTTCTTCTATAGCCGCGGAGTCTGGGCTTGAATCTGAATCTAGTACCACACAGTTGGGGAAATCCTTCAATTGGCAAGGCTCTACGGACTTCAAAGGAGGCACTGAAGGAAGTTCAGGAGGAGAGGCTCCAAAATATTTTTCCCAAAAGCCTCTCAAGAATTCGTTTGGGTCAAAGTTCATATGGTTGTAGCAGTACCTAAAAAGCAGAGAATTTGTAGTTCGATGCCGCAGCTAGTATGGTCCTAAGGCCTCTCATAGGCCGCGACAGGAATAATGATGTATCAAGAAGAGGATAAACAAGAAATGTTTGGCAAAATTGACCAAGTATACCAAGTGTTGGGTTCTAAAGCCCTAGAAGTTGATTATCGCCATGACATACTCTTTTGGGGGAAAGATGTAGACGATTTCTTGCATACCGTAGTCATTAAATTGTGGGCTAAATGTCACGGACCCTAATTTGATAACATAGGAGTTCCTACAGGCCGCAGCTAAATATTTACACGCCGCAACCTATGCTTTCTGCATGCCCTAGTCTACCGCGACAACATTTGTATGCCGCAGATGTCTCAAACAAATCAATATTTGAAAGTTTCATTGATACAGGACAACCTTAATTTACTAAAGGGATTTTGTCACTCCGCGGACACTCACTCAAACATGTTAGTATTTAGCCAAGGTAAATTCTAAGATCAAAAGCCCTTGAATACGAAGAGTCACTCTCAAAAGCGTCAAGAACATAATGGGTTACCTAGTTCAGAAATCCTAAAGTCTAACCCTAACCAACAAAATTCATATATTGGGCCAACATTGAAGATTGGCAGAAGCAAATATATCCAAATAGCAAACACGATTGCAATTCAGTAAAAACACATTCAAGTAAAGTTTTGTAGATATAATTCAAGAATGGGTGATTCATAAAGACAAAAATTCAGAAATTCAGAGGTTCAGTTGATGAATTGTGTATGATGAACTGAAAAAGCTATTAAAGAGGTTGGTAATTGGAAAAAATAGCTAGAAATGAAGCAACCAATGGTGCATAGCCTCAAACCACCTCAAAACACCTCAGAACCACCACACGCATCTTTCGAAAGTCGTCAAAAAAAGAAAGAGGACAAACGAACAAGGGTTGTCTCTCGATATGATCTCAAAGATTTGGGAAATGTAATGAAGTACACGATCTGTGCAATTTATATAAGAGGGTGCGGGAAGACGAAGCGTCGCCTTGGAAATATCGCGGCGCCTGGAGAAGACTTGATTACTCATCCGCAGCCCCAATCGCAATCTCTTGGCACTACGACTTGGGGGCTTATTGATAGTACAAATATAGCACCCTGCCGTGGATGTTACTCAGGCATGCACAAAAGTTTACAGGTCGCGACCCTACTCAGCACAAGGCGCGACCCTACTCAGCATAGGGCGCGACCATACTCAGCACGGTGCGAAACCCACAATTTTGGTCGTTCATACATGCCGCAACCTTATATTACACGGTGCGACACTCAATATGCCTGCTTTACAGACTGCATCCTTGTCATTCACAGCTGCTCCATACTTGATATATGTCACGTGCTCAGGGCACGTGACACAGCTCACATACCTCCTATAAATAAAGGTCCACACCTCGAGAGGAGATGGGACAATACCTGGTGAAGCCTTGCCAAATTCTCTCTGCACAAACTCAACATACAACTTGGAGGCTACTCACCTACATTGCAGTTATATCTCCGGCACTCCCGGAACCGCTACATCCATGTATTCTTCTCTCTTGTCTATTTTATACGCCTATTGTGGCATTGTAAACTTGTACGACAATGATATGAATATAATGATAGGGAGGCCCTAAAGTGGACGTAGGCTCATTTATAGCCGAACCACTCTATATTTTGTGTTCATGTCTTTTTACTTGTTTTATTTCTATTCTTTACTTGACTTGACCTAAGCATTCTTCATGCGAGGGATTTTTCGATTGTTCAGAGTCATCGGTTTCTTTTATATAAAAAATAAATGAGTCAGGTTTTCCTTTTGAGCCTACCCGAAGGTCTGCGTATGTTCCATAGATTCATGGTGTGGGTTCAAGAACCGGGTTACAAGTGGGGAAGGTGTTATGCACCCCACTTGTTATTTTATGCTTCCTTATTTATATACTTATTATTTCATGCTACTTTATAATTAATTTTACTTTTGTTTTAGAACATGCAAAAACGAACTTAGTTTGTGAGAATCCCTTAAATATAGACATATTCTTTGGACAAAGAATGATGTTTGTGGTAGGCATGGGGATGTCAGTAATAGCTATATGGGTAGACAAGTGTATGCGTGTACAAATATGTACATGTGCATTGCGAGTCCATTAATATATGTACGCAACAGGAGGTCGTTAGTGTACACGAATGTTGAGCATATTGGTGTATATATAGGCAGATTGCTAGTGGATGTAGGTATGTAATAGTAGATTGTTAATGTGTCTGGGTATTGAGGCTTGTGCTCATGAGGGGAGCCTCGATATTACTCGCATAACCATGAGATCAAGGCCTACATAGTTCGTGGTATGGGTTTTCCGTACGGAATGTGTTCTAATGTGATGCGTGTGTAAGTGCGAGGACTTATCTAGGGAAGACATATAGATGTTTGGACATCTGGAAGATGCCTACAAGAAACATGGTTAATGAGTTGTGTAATAGATGTCATATTTTAGAGGCGAAAGGCCGACTCTAACATGACGTGTCAAAAGTGGAGTGGACTAGAAGTCACAGATGTAATCTTTCTACCCCTTATCAAACTAATTTTATCCTAGGGGCTTCAGGTCCTCTGGAAGGTTAAAGATGGTTAAGATGACCACCTATTGTTAGGGGTTATCTTATACAGAGAAAAAAATTTGGTGGGGGTGGGGTGAGTGAGGATGGAGGCATCTTAAAAGACAATACGTTAAGAGACATATTGAAGGTTTATGCTCACGAGCATGACTCAATATTGCTCCTACGTACTAAGGGAGACCTGGGATCCAAACCTACATAGTTTCAATGGGGGGTGTATTTATGTGTATGAGATTTGGGATTTTGAGTATGAACAATACAAAATTATAGTATTTAAGGATCTTAGTCGTTTGTATAACATTTCTGCTTTGAATTGTAACACTATATTCACAGGTTCAAAAGTACATAATCAAAGAAAGGTGTTTGATAAGTATTTTAGGAAAAATAAAACTTTGTGGGTGACGTCGTTGATGTGGGAACGTTCGCTCGGAGAAGTGGTGAAGATTTTTCTGACTTTCGGCTTTGGATTTCGCAAAGAGTCCGGAGTAACCCTATTCACTTGTATTTTCTTGAAAGTGATTTGAAATGTATGAAAAACTATGTTTTCGTGTAGTACTTACGTTTACTAGTTATATAAGTTCTTTTAGTGTGAGAACACAATGAAAAGATCAATTATAAGAAATACTGGAGGAAGACCATGCTCTAAAATATAAATGCTGTAAAAGTGCATAAGTGGGGGACCGATTATTGTATCATACCACTATGGGTTATTTTAGGTCCTGATATATATTGAATACACATGTTTTGAATTTCCTCGAGACGGTTACCCCTGGAATGTGAGACATGATTCTTGTGGGGGAATGAACCCATTGAGGAGGTACTGTCGGACAAAGTTTTAACTTGGAAAGCTCTGATTTACGGATTTACACAGAGGTACGATACCTTTTTAATTGGCAGAAGTCACATTGTTGGAAAGCTATAACATCACTCAGGATGCTCGAGACAGGGATGGGGAAAGGAGGATCTTCAGAATACGTGATCAACTTTGGGTTTTGGAACACTTTCCTAGTGGGGTGGGTGACCGAATTTAAGGCATTTAACCACACAGCTGATTATAACATCAAATATGTAACCGCACGGTTGATTGGTTATCCACACGATTAATTTATTGCGGGTATATATTGCAAGTGTAAAATACGCAATGGTTACAAGAGTATCACATAATCGCGTTGTGAGCTGATTCACCGCATGGTTAATTTCCTAGAGCATGCTCTGTTTTGTCTTCGCGTGTGTGTGCAGGGGGGGGGGGGTCAACCTTGGTTTGTGTTTATTTCTTAGTTTTAGTTTTTGTTAGACCCTAGGAATAATTTTGCTCATATTTTGGAAGCGTCCGTGGTATTTATGAAAAACTTACAGTTTGGATATGGTCGAAGGAGGGATTTTTGGGAGATCGTTTTCAGAAGTTTTGGGAGGCCATCTGATTACGCGAGTTTGCAGCCTAAACTACAAAAGTGAGACATAGTTGAATTTTAAGGCGTCCATACAGGGAGTCGACAATCAGTGTGTACGTACGGGTACTCTTTTTTGAAATATAAAGTGATACGGGAGTGCCCGTGTGATTTTTGGAGATAAAACACGTTAGAAAACACTTTAGGAGAAATAAAAATCTGAGAAAAATTTGAGAAAATTTATTAACAGTGCGGTTAATTATCTGACCACTCAGTTGATGTGGACAATTGACCCTGCGATTAACTGATTGACCGTGGGACTAATTAACCTGCATAAATCAACCTATAAATTGGGGCTTATTTGATGATTTTTGATTTTTTAAATGGACTTTTAGTGACATTTGTTTTAGTTCTGTCACAAAGACCCATATTTCCTGCTTTCTTGATACTTTAAAATTTGTTATGGATGCTGGTAGTGGTTTAATTTTGGCGTACTTTATCCCCCTTTTACTTTTTCGACCGCGGGTACAATCCCTTGGGGCGTGGAATGGTGTGGGGTGGGGGGAAATCGTCTACATCATTTTTATTGGCTCTTGTTACTTGGGGAGTTACGTCATCACCTATAAAGTGTTCTCCAATACCTCCTGTCAGTTGGATGAATTGGGATTATTTTCTTAAATTTCCATCTGCTTTCATAACGATTTTACATGACGAGGACCAAGTGGTTAACATTCATCATCGTGCATTTTCATTTTGGAATGGTTGTGACCTACTTGGATCTCGTGATATTTGCCAAGGATGTAAGTTTTCCCCCCCACATTTTTAGTGTTCACATTTTATCCTATATCTTTTTATAAAATCATTTTTAACATCCCACCTGTTTTATGATTTTTCAGCAAGTGATTGCCGACACTTCCTAATTACAGGAGGTGATGAATCGATGGTCCTCCACACATCTGTTGCTATGATATTTGGAGGCGTGGGTTTTAGCTCTTGTAGTTTGATCGTGTAGAGGGTTGGGTCTTCCAGCTCAATGGGGTTTCGCGCAATTGGTTCCCGCTCTTTGGTTGCGGTTTCGATGCCTCTTGAGAGCGCCTATCCGAGTGTGACCATGGGAAAGAATCCTCATACGTGATGAGTTAGGAGTGATCTTTTTTGGTGTCTTTTTGGGGTGATCTTGATGTACTTATCCTAAAAAATGTGTAATATCTCTCCCCGAGGGTCCAGGAAATGCCGCAAATACAATGTTGGTTTGTTTATAAAAAAAGGGGAAATCCTTGATAGTTTTTTGTTAAAGAATTCTCATGCATTGTTTGTGTATATATATAAACATGGTTCTTTTGCCTTTGGGGATCTCTTTTTTTGAACACTTTTATGATACTTTTAACAATTGATAAAGAGAGAAAGGAAATAAAAATAGCCAATCACATATTAGGCATCGTCGTAGTTAAAGAGGAGAATTAAACAACTTGTTTTTGCTAATTTACATGGAAAATGAAGTACCATGAGGCGTATGCACATAGAATGATCATAAGATCTTTTTACAAGATAAAATATGTGAAACACTGAAAGGTATGCCTATATTGAGGGTGCCCCACCATTTTTTACTTTTCTTTTATTAGGGAGGTTTGAGATATAGCCTTGTCTTTTATGGCTGTGGTGTCATTTGACTGTGTAAAGTTGAGTAAGAAGGTACCCTTTGTTACTCGTACATGGATGATGCGCTTTGGATGGTGCGGATGATGCTTTTAAACTGGGTTATTTATCTCTTTCTTAAATTTAAAGATTCTGCCTCGTAAAAAGTGCTTTGTGGGCATGTCTATTGGAGTCTCTTATCCCATGATGGAATTATGTGGGTGAGAGAGTGTGTTCATGTATATTATCGAAAGGAGTTTGAGGAATGGAAATTGCATCCTTCCTACTAGCCCTCTTTAGATTGCTTCTTACAGGGCAATTATTTTCGTATCTTGGTTAAAAAAAGGAGAACTTTATGAAGTTTAAATGATTTATGAAGGTATTGTGTTTATGACCTATGAAGCTTCAGCAAGGATACTAGAATGGAGAATAAAGCTTTGATTTTGAGGACCTGGGGAAGATGATTGATAGGATCGAAATCAATTCTTGGGCCTAGTTCAATTTTGCAGATCTAAAGAGTGAATGCAACATGATTTAGATGGTTGAGGCCATTTTTGTTAGCTTAGGCCAATTATATGGACCTAAAGAGTGAATGAAACCTGATTTAGAGGGTAGAGGCTAATTCTGGAGCTCGGGACAATTTTTCAGACCTAAAGAGTAAGAGCGACCTGATTCTGTGGGTTAAGGTCAATTCTGTAAGCATAGGTCAATTATGTGGACTTAAAGAGTGTTGGAACGGATGCATAATGTATTTTGATAACTTCGATGATTTGTTAACGCTTATTCGATTCTTGATTTTTAATTTTTTTTTGGAACTTTTTGTATTTTTATGAATTTTTGAATGCATCCTTCATTTTTGAAAATGGATGTTTTTTATGAATTGTTTTGTTTTTTTGACGAATTTTGTGGTTTTCAGGTTTTTAGAGATCTTTTTGTTAATTTTCAGGTGATATTTGAGTTTTTTTGGCATTTTGTGATGAAATTTATGGGGTCTGCCAATAGGCACAGACATGGGTGTGCCTACCATCATTGGCCTGGAATTCTAATGGTTTTTGAATTTACCAAGGGGCTTTACTGATGGGCGCAACTAGGTGATTGTCGATCGACATACCCCTTAGTTGCCTTATATAAAAGGGGGTCAACTCCTCATTTTCTTCACAAAAATGAAATCCTTCTCTTTCCTTAGAAAATAGTTCGAGGCATTCCCCCCCCCCCCCCCCCCCCCAAATATTCATGGAAGACATGGCCAACAACCCTTTTGTTAGCAACGACAATTGTACTGGCATCAAGTGGCGTCAAGTAAGTGCTCTAGTGATTGGTAACAAGAATGCATACTAATATATTTAATATGTGGATAATAAGATGATTCTTTTAGGGATCTTAGGAGTCACTTCTATGTGAGGATGAAAAACCCAAGTGGCTATGTAGTGTTCATTTTCTTTCATTTTTTATGAAATTATTTTCTGTTGGAGATTAATGATTATTTCTCTTATGTAGGTGTATATTGATTCATCGAGCATAGTCTCTCGGGGATCAATGGTGATTAAGAAGTTATGGGATACTCTTTCCAAGAAAGTGAAGCTAATGGTGGATTTTTCGAGGTTTGGACCTCTTGCTGGGACTTTGGATAATATGCTAAGATCGTCAACAACTCTGTACGGTTTTGGAGAGCGTTGGTGGGACACTACCCACATATTCCATCTAAAGGTGGGTGAGATGACTGCCACTCTCCTAGATATGCATCAACTGATGGGGGTGGATTGTGCGGGTGAATAGATTGTGGAGGATTGGACATTACTCATTTCTGAGGCTGTGATAGGGGGTGCCTTAGGGGACTTAAGTTGCATTATTTTTGTGGGATTTGTGAGTATATCGGTGTTGAAGAAACCCTTGATGTTGCATTAGATAGATGTCATAGATGGACGACAAGTGTGGCATGTAATCGACATGTTCATTCTACTTTTGCTGGGAGGCTTCATGGTGGTGCCTTTCCCTTCCTTAGGGTCGTCTCCGAAATTCACATTTACGACTGGGGGAGCTTAATGTTGGCAAATCTCTATGCTTCTCTGTGTTCTTTTAGCCAGTGTCTTCGGTATACTTTTATAGGGCCCCTCTACCTTCTGGATGTAGCTTTTATTTTTTTTCATTTTCTTATTAATTTTTTATTCTTTAAGGTATTGAGAAGGAATTTTTATCTTTTGCAGACGTGGTTATATGAGGTGATCAGGCAAAACATGGGGTTGGTGTCTTTGAAGGAAAGTGAGGTGGGGGAGTTCTCGGGGATGAATTGATGGAGGAAATCTAACAGGGTGTCGAAGGAATTCTTCATCTTGGAATGATGTGAGGGTGGTTATGAGTACCCTTACGAGTGATCAGTTTTAAACTTTATTTTCTTCCTTTTTAGAGTTTCATGTTTTTTACCTTATGCTTTTGTGGATTTTGTTAATGATTGATTTTACTTTAGGATAGGTGACACTCAATTTTTGGCGCCTAGCCTCTGGGGAAGCGGGCACTATGGGCGTTCATGAATAAATGCTGAGATTATTAGCGCACGAGTTTGGGTACATTTGCTATCTAGGAGAGAGGGTGGTGAGGTAGGTGGTAGAGGATGATATAGAGGTCCCACCATCATCACCTTCTAATTTTATGAGGAAAGTGGGGGAGTTATAGGATTAGGAGGGTGTGCCCTATATGTTCTACACTAATAGGACGACGGGGTAGGACAATCTGGATTTTGCGACCATTTGGTTGATACCTCTATTTATAAATGACATGGAGGGTACGCCTCCACCTTTGTCGGGGAGTAGAGGTAGTAGAAGTGTGCTAGGTCCTTTGGCATAGTCATTAGAGAGAGACCCAACATCAACGAAGGCAATTACTATCCAACACTTCTCTATTCTTTCTTATCACGTCTAGCTGGGTGGATCGAGAAAGCAAGTTCGTATGGATAGTCCGTATATTTGGTTATGCACACACAAGGCCCAATTTTTAATCAAAATTTTATCTTGATTAGGTTAAGGTGTGAATGAAAGAGAAAGTCCAAACTAAATTCTTCAAACCACACAATCAAACCAAGCAGAAGAAGAAAATTGAGGGAAAATCCCTTTCAAGAAAAATCTATATTTCAACATTGTAAATAACTGACAGACTTTACAACTTATAGATTACTTAAAGCTCCACTAAGTATAATGCACAGGTCTTTAAATCTTCTACAAACATGGAACAGTCCATCACCATCCACAGAAATCAATCTCCCTATGGTATTCACTGATCAGCCTCAGGATTCAAGATCCTTTCTTCTTCAGCAGTAGAGCCCCGACTCCACAAATCAGTAGTAGAGTAAAATTCTATGAGGGTTTGATGTAGTATTTAGTAACTAGGGTTTGAAACTCAACAAATCAGTTTATGGGGATGAGTGATTTAGAAAACACATAACTTTGTTTTTGTTAAATAAAAGGTCAACACTTTTATAATAGGTATATGGTTTTCATTTTCGCAATAATTTCTTAGAATAATTGTTCAAAATATATTCTTTTAGAAAAACACAAATTTCGAGGCGGCGGTCTCATTTGAACGAAAATGACATCTCGTTCAAACAAAAACATTAGTTTCATTCTAACGAGGTAGAGTCTCATTCGAACGAGATGCTATTTTGTTCGATCGACATTCTAATGAAAGTTGCTATGCCAAACAAAGATCATCTTGTTAAATGTACGTTAGAAGAAGATTCAATGAGTTGAGCATTTCATTCGAACAAAATTGAATTTCATTCCAACGAACTAAAAAAATTATTTTCAAAATTCGTTTTTATAAAAAGTGCCATAAGTATAAAGCAAACATCCCAGAATAATATGATCGAGTAAAATAAAAACCACAAGTTCGTAAACCTCCTTAAAATGTTCGTGATGAATCCGACGACTTGAATCTCAGACATGATGCTCGGTCACTAACACAATCAAATGATCATTGAGGCATACACGAGTGTAGTGTTCGGTTTAAAGCAATGATTTGTAACGGGATACACCAAAAATACAAAAATATTCTTGCAAATCTCTCCCTTTTGGCTATTCTAATACAAAACAAAAACTGAAAACCATATTACAATAAAACCCTTAAGACAATGTAATATAATGTCATTCCAAACCCAAAAATGGAATAACAATCGAAAATTTGTCTTCAACTGGAATTCTTCATCTTGTGTAGTCCATGAGATTATCATCAAAATGGAATATATCTACACACATGAAACAAAAGAATACCATGAAGTGTACGAGTTTAAAGAAAAATAAACTCCCCCTCAATTTGTTGTCCCCCTTTCGTAATAGACAAAGTGTTAGAAACTAATCATGAATATTAAGCATCATCCGAAGAAGAAAATATACTATCACAAAGATAATCATTAATGCACATGTGATGATAATCCAAAGAAGCATACCAACTATTTCTTTAATTTTTTTTAAATTTTTAAGTAAAAAATATAAAAGGTAAAAATACAAAACACCATTGAGTAACACGAAAATATCCGAATCGTGAAAGTGGAATGTAATTGTGTGAACATTCTCCGTGGGAAAATTAATATAGGCATTCATTACATAAGTGAACGAAGTCATGAGATACTTTAAAGAAAGAACTCAATTTCGATGTTGAACTTAAAAAAAATTGACTCAACTCATAAAACATGCCATGAATTTAAATGATTCTTAAATCAATGACGTCAAACGATTTGATGTTTTTTTAAAAGAGTCCGTTGTGTTAACCCATTGATCTTCTACTTTATAACACACTCAAAATTTCACATATATAATAATTCACTTTCAATAGTTTGAGATATCATAATGCTCATACGTAGCGAAGCATCAATGAAATAAAAATGCCCTTTGCACTTCTGTTTTTGTGTGTCGTTAATTTTTTGGGCTCTTTTTACAAATGGTGGATTTTAATGCAAAGATATTTTTTCTATTTTGTACCCCTTTCTTTTGACCAACATATAATAATCTTTTTCGGGAAACAAAATCTGGATAATGGTTCTTACAAACACAACTTAACTTTATTTACATTTGGTTCGTTATGAAGAAAGATTGAGATGATAACACCGTATTCGACATATGATAAGAAGAACAATATTAAAAAATCCATACATGTGTGCAAAAAAGGTGATAAGGAGTCTAGCGTGAAGAAATTAATCATCAATGATTAATGAAATGCTACCCACACATTATTAAGCACACTAACGAAATAAAGCTATGTCTCAAAACACCATAAACAAGTCACATGAATGGATGGTATGTGGGGATAAAACGAATATCTTAAATGTACATGCATATATGGTGAAAAATGGAAATAAAAAATCTTTTTGTATTTTTGAAAAACAAATTAAAATAATTGTTTTTTGAACTTTTTCATGCTTTTTCTTAAAATCGAAAATCACTTTTGATTTTTTAAAAAATATAAAAAAGAAAAGCATGTATATACATAAGACGACATGGAAATAAAATATAGAAATACGGTTAGAAGATAAATGTCTAAAAATCACCCTATACTAGGAAAAATGCCCGAACTCGATCAACAGTGCAAATACCCAAAGATTTTCTAAGATTTTTAAATCTAAGAGCGTATAAAGGTTTCGTGAAAATATCATCTAACTGAAATTCGACGTTCACAAAGATCAACGACATAAACTTCTCATTAATGAGATCACGAATAAATTGATCATGTCGACTAATGAGCTTTGTGCGAGAGTGTTGGATCGAATTATGGAATTTATGAATTACACTCATATTATCACACGAAATAGTCATTGTGTCTTGGGAAATTCCATAATCTTCCAACATTTTCTTCATTCATACAAGTTGGATGCAAGAACTCCTAGCGGCTATATACTCAGCCTCCACCATGGATCGAGAAATAGAGTTTTTCTTCTTGCTTATCCACGCGACAAGAGCAATCCCAAAGTAAAAAACCCACTCGAGGTGATCCTACAACCATCAACATCCCCGGCCCAATTTTCATCTGAATAGGCGGTCAAACGGTCATCGGTATCAAAGAAATCCCGAATACTGTAAGAAATAGTTCTACTCACGTATGTGATAATACTTGTAAGTGCGAAAAAGTGAGAATCTTTGGGGACTCTTGGTAACGTGCACAAACTCCAATGCTAAAGGAAATATGCGGAAGAATAGATGTCAAGTAAAGAATATTGCCTATCATGATCCTATAAAGAGTTTGCTCTACATCCTTGCCTAAAGTTTCTTTGCTAAGCTTAATCGATGTACTCACACGAGTGCAAGAGTGCTTAACGGAGTCTAAACTAAACTTCTTCACTAGGTCCTAACATAATTGGATTGAGATATGAATATCTAATCCATTCTTTGATGCAGCTGAAGACCTAAAAAGAAAGTCAGCTCACCAACCATGCTCATCTCGAACTCGCTCTTCATCTCTTTGAGCATGTCGGGATCACGTGGATCCAAATACTATGTCGTCCACATAGAGTTGAGCAGCTAAGATAAAACCATTATATCTCCTCACAAACAACGTCTTAACCATTTCCCCCCTCTTGAAGCCACGAGCTAAGAGATAAGAATTGAACCTCTTGTACCAAGCACAGGATGCTTGATTCAAATCATACAGGGCCTTTTTAAGATAAAATACGTGTCCTGGGTGTCTTGGGTATTTTAAACACTTTAATTGTTTAACAAAAGCTTCCTCCTATAGAGTTCCATTAATGAAGACACACTTGATATCCATTTTATACAACTTGAAGCGTAGATGACATGTTATGATGAGTAGTAAGCGGATGGACTCAAGCTTAGCAACAAGAGTGAATGTCTCATTAAAGTTAATACCCTCGATCTGTGTGTAACCTTGAGTGACTTAGCTAGCCTTATTACGACCTATGGTACCATTCTCATCCATCTTGTTCTTGCGACTCCACTTCCTACCTATAACATTAGTCTCACTAGGTCAGGGACTAAGTCCCAGACATTTCTATTGTGAAAATTGAAGCAACTTTTCTTGTATAGCAAATATCCAATGCTCATCCTTGGGTGCCTATTTCACATTCTTGGGCTCGACGAAGGAGGTGTAGCAAAAGTATCTAACTAGATTATCATGTTGAGCGCAAGTCTTGACACCTAGTACGAGATCACAAAGTATAATGGAAGGTGCATCACTCTTTCGAACCAAATAGGGTGGATCCTCTAAATCCAGAGAAGGGTCCATCGGGATAGTATGAGGAATGATGAGATTCTCATTAGGGGCACATCATTATCACACTCGGGATTAGGTTCTATAAACACTGGTGGCTTATCGTCTTTAATCGTGACATTTATTGACTCAATGACCTTAGATCTTGCAAAGTTAAACACCATATAAGCCCTACTCATTGATGAATGGATTAAAAATATCCCCTCATCTCTTCGGGAGTCAAACTTTACTAAGTACTCTTTATCTCTCAAGATGCATTAAGTACTCCCAAAGACATGGAAATACTTGGGCTTCTTCTCTATCCATCACTCATATGGCGTATGTAACATGTGTGGACAAAGAGTTACCCGTTTCACCAAGATGACATGTGGTATTAACCGTCTTTAGTAAAAAACTTCTAGGCACATTTCTATTAAGAAGCATGGATTTAACCATCTCTTGTATCCTCCATTTTTTCTTTTAAATTATTCAATTTTTATGAGGAGTATGAATGACCAAAAACTTATGTTTGATACCCATTTCATCACAATAGATATCCAATCCGACTTTTTTAAATTCAATGTCATTATTACTATGTATTTGATTAATAATGACACCACATTAGTTTTGTAGGACACAATACTTAGTTGTTAGGAACTCAACCAC
Organism: Sambucus nigra; assembly: GCA_949130495.1. Classification (NCBI taxonomy): domain Eukaryota; kingdom Viridiplantae; phylum Streptophyta; class Magnoliopsida; order Dipsacales; family Adoxaceae; genus Sambucus; species Sambucus nigra. The sequence continues at coordinate 576,959,254 of OX422208.1, read as the reverse complement.
ATTTGACTTTTCTCTAAGAAACCCCACGATAGAGTATCTTGAAAATCGATTGACCATCACGAGAATGTATCTCTTACCACCTATAATTTTCATACGAGTAGGACCCATAAGATCCATACGTATCAACTCCAACACACGAGAAGTGGTAATGGTATTCAACTTGTGATAGGGACTTTGAATTTGTTTTCCTTATTGGCAAGAACTACAAACAGAGGAAGTTGGTTTCCCAAGTGATGGTATGCCACAAAAATAGGTCTTTCTTCACTAATCTCTCAAGGTGTCTAAAGTTCACATGATGTAGTCGTTGATGCCAAAGGTCCATGAAAGAGACAATGACATTATTGCAAATAAAAGAGGACTTGGGAATGATCCTATAACAATTATCGTTGGTCCTCACTCCTTGTAGTAATAGTTCACCAAATTGATGATATACATTATACTTGAATCAGTGAAATTTTATCATAAAATTTGTATTGCATTGACTTATGCTAATTAAGTTCACTTTCAAGCCATCTGCATAGAACATATTGTCTAATTTAGGAAATATGGATATCTCAACTTCACCACGTCCTAAAATACTAGACCTACTCCCATCTCTAAAGGAGACTTTCCCTTCCCTACGATCCATAAGGTCGATAAAATAGGTCTTGCTATCGATCATTTGCCTAGATAACCCATTGTTAAAATACCACTGGACAATATTTTGAATCTTGAGAGCAATGTGAATAAGCAGGGCTTTTTTTGCTTAAGTACCCAAGTGGAGGTAACATTTTATTGCCATTGTCATTGTTGTCTCTAGTCACAGCGTTAGAAGCATTCTCAAAATGCATATACATCCTTTAAAATTATTACATTCGGATTTAAAAAGTGGCGATTAGGAGCTCAACTTCATCTCTAAGACTAGCAAAGTTGTTATAGCAGTGTGTGGGAGTATGTGTGTATGAATTTCTACCTAACTTCTAACAAAATTCCCTGAAGTGACCTCTCTTGTTGTAATGGAAACAAATGTAGACTTATTTGGGTCTACCTTGGTTTGCTCGTTTAAGTTAAACTTTCCTTTGCAGTTCAAGTTGAGCCCCATCAGAATCTACCATAAATTTAGGAATTAGTTTCGATGCGATATGGGAAGTGGATGCACTATCGTAACTTATTCCTTGCCTCTACCTAAATCCTAAAGAGGGCCTGCGAATCATGTTCCCAATATTCTTTAATGTATCCTTTACAATAACCTTAACCTCCCGGGAACGTTCGAGATATTTCCTGAGTTAGGATATAAGGGCTTAGAGTTTCTCACGAGTGTCCAATAAAGCTTGAAGATCTTTGGTAAGACTAGCCAGTTTGTTGGTCAAGTCACCATTTTCATTCTCCACTAAAATGACTCTCTCCCCTAAATCAATTCTCACCAAAGACCCGCTCTCTCTTGACACTTTCAACTCGCTCTCTAAACCTAAAACCCTAAGTGTCAAACATTTATTTTGATTTTATGTGTTAAAAGACCCGGCTTACAGCTCAATAGAGGTGCATTAAAGGTTACGCTATCCCTCACTCTCTTCGAGATGACTAGAATCACTGTCAAGGTAATCATGGTTAACAACTTCCTCATCGGTATGAGGTACTGGATCTATGAATGCAATGAAGTTACGTCCATGCAGTGATTTGTCTCCTTAATCCACCAACTTGACATCACTATCACTAAGAGTGGCATGGAAGGAAGCTTTGCCTTATCTCCTTAACCCCTAGAACACTCGTGAGCTTTATGTCCTCTCACTCATAGCATCTTGCCTCATCTTTCTTAGGGTACTCTCTGGGTTTTTCAAAATTTTTGTTGCTCGATTTAAATTTTTTATCTTTCTTAAAACCTTTATTTTATTTGGAAGTAATTTCTTTTCTTAGCTTGAGAAATGTTGTAAATTTTTTTACAAACAGGGCAAGATCATCTAAATCAAAACCGTACTCAAAGTCTTAAGAAACCTCCTATTTCTTTTTGGATTGTACTTTCAAAGCAATGCCTTTTTCCTTAGCCTTTTGATTTTTAGGGAACATGTCGATTGCATAAGTTTGAAGGTATCCTAAGAGTTATTATAACCTAAGTGTATCCTAAATTCCCATAGAATAAAGGATATTAACCTTAGGGATAAATCATGACGGAAGGGATCTCAAAACATTTTTCACAACACACGTCTCAGGAATTCTCTTACCTCAATCAAAACTAGAGTTAACGATATCAAACAATCGTGCATAAAATTAATCAAATAGACTCTAGCATAATAATGGATCAAATTTTGTGAGAAGATCTTGTAGCTTAGAAGCTTTCATAACGTTGGTTCCCTTTAGAGTGAGTTGGAGGATATCCCACATTTCTTTGGATGTGATGCATGTCATGATGCGACATAACTCATTAGGGGTAACAACTCCAGAAATAGCACTTAAGCCACGAGAGTTGAAATTTCCATTTAAATTGTTAATCCATCCAAGAGGTTATGGGTTTAGGACTTATCATATCACCATTAGTCACAGTGGGTGGTGTCCACCCCTTTTCACAAACAAGCTAGACTCTTTCATCAATATAATTCAAAACTCACCTCATCCTGGCTTTCCACTAAGCATAACTAGAACCATAAAAAATAGATACCCTATTATACAAATTATCCATATTAACCCAATTTAAAGACCACATAAATTAACCCAATTATATAAATTATCCATATTAACCTAATTTAACCTGCTCTGATACCAATTTGAGGAAGCAGATTTGTATGAATAGTCCCTATATTATGTTATGTACACACAAGACCCAATTTTTAATCCAAATTTTATCTTTATTAGATTAAGGCGTGTATGTAAGATAAAGTCCAAATTAAATTCTTAAAACCACACAATCAAACCAAACTAAGCAGAAGAAGAAATAAAGGAAAAATATTTTCGGGTAAACCTTAGATTTCAGCATTATAAAGACTTGACAGACTCTACGACTTCCACATTACTTAGAGATCCACTAAGTATAATGCACAACTACTCAACAAAACCTTTTTCCAATTATTTGGGTTTGACTACATGAATCCTATTTTTACATTCCATTATGTCCAGTGCAATATCTTCGGTTAAACCACATGATACCATGTCCTTTTTTATAATATCACACCAAGTTAATTTAGGCCTACCTCTACCCCTTGTGTTACCATCAATACTAACTAAATCACTCTTCCTTACAGGAGCATCCATTGGTCTACATTTGACGTGTCCAAACCATCTAAGTCTATTTTCTCTCAATTTATCTTCTATAGGAGCTACTTTTACCGTTTCATGAATTTGTTCATTTTTAATTTTATTCTTTCGAGTTTTACCACAAATTCATCTTAGCATTCACATCTCTGCCACACTCATTTTCTACACATTTTGTTTCTTGGTTGCCCAACACTCTAAGCCATATAACATAGCGAGTCTAATGGCCATCCTATAAATTTTCCTTTTAACTTCAAAGGTATACGCCTATCACACAAAACACCGGTAGCACTTCTCCACTTAACCCATCCTGCTTTAATCCTATGCATAACATCATTACTAATATCTCCATCTTTTTGTATAATCGATCCTAAATAACGAAAATGGTCATTTCTAGGTATCTCTTGACCCTCCAATTTCACCACATCTCCATTTGTCCTCCTATTACTACTAAAATTACACTCCACATATTCTGTTTTAGTTTTACTTATTTTAAATTCTCTTATTTCTAAAGTTTCTCTCCACAATTCCAACCTAGCATTAATTCCCATCTTAGTCTCATCCACTAAAACAATATCATCTGTAAATAGCATACACCATGACACCTCATCTTGTATTTGTCCAGTCAACTCATCCATAACAAGAGCAAAGAGATAAGGACTTAATGCTGAACCTTGGTGTAGCCCTACCGTAATTGAAAATTCACTACTTTCTCCAGCTAATGTTCTTACTATAGTCATCGCACCATTATACATATCCTTAATCACATCAATATATCTGTGAATCACTCCTCTTTTATGTATAACCCACCATATTATATCTCTGGGTATCCTATCATACGCCTTCTCGAAATCTATAAAAATCTTATGAAGATCCTTCTTTTTCTCTCTATACCTCTCCATTAATCTCTTCAATAAATAGATTGCTTCCATTGTTGACTACCTAGGCATAAACCCAAATTGATTCTCAGATACTGTTGTCTTCAATCTTAATTTATATTCAATCACTCTCTCCCAAATTTTTATTGTATTACTCATTAATTTAATACCACGATAATTTGAACAACTTTGTATGTCCCCTTTATTTTTATAAATAGGTACTAAAATACTTTTTCTCCATTCATCGGGCATCCTATTAGTCATTAAAATTCTATTAAATAGTTTTGTAAGCCATGATACTCCATCCTCCCCTCAGCACTTCCAAACCTCAATTGGGATACCATCTGGTCCTAAAGCCTTCCCTGTTTTTATGTTTTTAGAGCAATCCTGACATCCGTTGTCATAGTTCTGCGAAAAAATATATATTTTCGAGTCTCCCTAAGTTCCTCTATATCTAATCTACTCCATTTATTAACCTCTCAAAGTAGTTTTTCCATCTTTCCATAATTTCTTCATCTTTGACTAGGACTCTCGAATCATCACTTTTGATACACTTAACGTTATTAAAATATTTTTTTTCCTATCCCTAAGTTTATCAAGCTTATAAATACTTTTTTCCCCTTCTTGTGTTCCTAATTTTGTATAAAGATCGTCATACGCTTTTAACTTAGCATCTCTTACTACTTTTTTAACTTCCTTTTTAGCCCATTTATATTTCTCAAAATTCTCTTCATTTCTATTTGTTTTCCATGTTTTAAATCACTCCCTTTTAATTTTTACTATTTTTTTATACCTCTTCATTCCACCACCAAGTTTCTTTAGTCCGTGGCCCTTTGCCTTTAGATTCTCTAAGAATTTCTTTTGATATTCTCCTAATGCACGTGGCCATCTTGTTCCACATTATGTTAGTTTCTTCTTCACTATTCCATGTTGCTTCATTTAATACTTTATCTTTAAATAGTTCTAATTTCTCTCCTTTTAAATTCCACCACATAGTTCGTGGGTTAATCTTCACTTTTCGTACTCGTGATTGATTTTTAATATTTATATCCAACACCATTATCCTATGTTGTGAGGTTAAGCTCTCTCCCGGGATAACCTCACAATCTTTACACGTTTATCGGTCTCCTTTCCTAGTATGAAAAAATCTATTTGGCTCTTATGCGTTTCACTTTTATAAGTTATTAAGTGTTAAAGCCTCTTTTTAAAACATGTATTTACTAGTACAAAATCATAAGCCATCGCAAAATCTAAGATAGACTCTCCCCCGTCGTTCCTATCTCCAAAACCATATCCTCCATGAACTATCTCATATCCTACACGTTCTTTTCTTTCATGGCCATTAAAATCTCAACCTATATAGATTTTCTCACCTACGGGTATTTCTTGAATTAGTTCATCCATTTGTTCCCAAAATTGTACTTTAGTGTGCTCATTTAATCCTACTTGGGGTGCATAACCACTAACAATATTAATTATGTTTTCACCTAATACGAATTTTACAGGTATAAGTCTATCATCTTTCCTAATAACGGTTACAATATCGTCCTTAAAGTTCTTATCTACTATTATTCCAACTCCGTTCTTATTTCTATGTTTTCCTATATAGTATAATTTAAATCCTGTAATTTCTATTTCTCTAGCTTCCTCACTGACCCATTTAGTTTCTTGTAAACAAGCTATGTTAAGTTTTCTTCTTATCATGGTATCTACTAACTCCATCCCTTTTCCTGTCATAGTCCCTATATTTCAAGTCGCTAACCTAAGTCTAGTAACCTTGTCTATCTTCTTTACCCGCACACGTCCAGCTTGTTGCAGAAACCCTTGCGTATTTATCATCGCATTCGGGCGCTGATGCAACACCCCTTGCCTATTTTTTGAGACACCCGGTGGCAGGCGCAACACTCCTTGCCTATTTTTTAAGACACCCGGTGGCAGGCGCAACGCATCGCTTAAGGAGAATGCCCTAGCATTAGCACGTATATTCATAGGATTCATGTTCTTAAGGATCTGGCAAAGTTTTATGCTGGCTGTCAGCTACCTAACGTAAGCCTCCTCCTTTATTCGGGCTTGGGACCGACAATGTCAAAAAAATAAAAAGTTAAGCACGACACAGACGAAGTTACTAAGTATAATGCACAAATCTTTAAATATTGTATAGACACAACACAATCCATTAATATTTGCATGAAGTAGTCTTCCCTAGGTGTTCACTGATCAACCTCAGGATTAAAGATCCTTTTTTCTTCAGTAGTAGAGACTCAGCTCCACAAATCAACAGTACTATAAAACTCTTCAAGGGTTTGATGTATTATTTGGGAACTAGGGTTTGAAACTCAATTAACCATTATATGGGGATGAATGATTTAGAAAACACAAAACTTTTTTTTGTAAAACAAAAGGTGAACACGTTTGGATTATGTATATGGTTTTTGTCTTCGCCAAAGTTCTTAAGAAGAACTGTTCAAAGAATATTTTTTTGTCGAAAACATGAATTTCAAGGCGGAGGTCTCATTCGAGCGAAAATTGCATCATTTTTATGAAAACATCAGTTTCGTTCTAACGAGGTAGAGTCTCATTTGAACGAAATTCTATTTCATTCGATCAACATTGCAACGAGCTTCCAAAAAAAGTTGCTCTACAAAATAGAGACAATCTCATTAGATGTTCATTAGAAGAAGGTTCGAACAAATTAACAATTTCCTTTCAACAAGATTTAATCTCATTCGAACGAGATCAGGATCTCATTATAAGGAGATTGAATCCCGTTCCAATGAACTTAAAAGAAATTATTTTTAAAAATCATTTTATAAAAGTGCCTCAAGAGAAAAATAAACATCCCAGAATAATACAATTGAGTAAAATCAAAACCACAAGTTTGTATACTTCCATAAAATGTTCGTGATGATTCCAAGGGCTTGAATCTTGGACCCGATGCTCGGTCACTAACACGTCTTCAAATAATCGTGGAGGTAGAAGTGGATAAATTGTTTGGTTTAAAGCAATAGTTTGTAACGGGATACGCCAAAATCACTAATCTATAAGAAATTATAAAAACTTTCTCTTATAGTGGAGGCGCCATTATGTCAGTGCCTTGTTTCCCTCACACGACGATAGATAGTTTCCCTCCATTCTTCGAGGAACTTCTTTAGAGGGAGGTACGACCTTAGATTTTTATTCTCCCACTTGAATTTTGATCATTTCCTCTGCTATTGACTTGCTTATTTTTTCTTGATTGACCTTTTGCAGACTGTGTGCCTTTTTTAATCCTAGTTGTGTGATATCAGAGATTGTATGGTTTATATGGACGATTATATGAGGCAGACAACTAGATCTTTTGTGGAACCGACTGAGGATCGTGGGAGATCTCTAGTTCAGTAAATGAGAGATCCAATATTTTCCATCATGTGATACGTGTTCACCGGGATCCTTGATGTGGTGGTTCATGATTAGTTTTAGGTTAAAAATTCCTAACTATGCTCTGGCAATTTTGGTCTTCTTTGTTTTTGCCTTTTCTTTTACGTTGAAAATTTTTAAACGCAATGACAAAAATATATAGAAGGATGCAAATTTCATTTTTAGTTTATCTTGAATTTATGACCTAGACTACACGCACTTTTAATTTTCTAATGGGGATTTTATTTAGTGATGAAAAGTAAGAAAAAATGATTAAAATATATATTTTTGGAAATTTTCTAAAAAGAAATGCCCGATAAACCCTAATTGCAAGAGGTTAATTATAAGAGGGACTTATTTAAAAATAAAGGAGGTAAAAAAAGAAAGTGGAATCTTCCCAAAATGGGGCATGCGCTGATTGGCATACCATTTGACCTACATATCAGTATATCCCTCCAATTATTGTTGCTTTTCAGCCATGATTGTCCTTGTTTTGTACTTCTTGGTATTTAGGAACTATTGTTACTGCAGAAGTTTAATTACTTCATCTTTTTTGGATAATTTCAAGTATAAAATGCGCCATTTGGGAGTAGTGTCAAACCACACTCTTCCACTTCTTTCCTTCTTTCCCCAAGTTTTCTTGCTCTCTGAAATGGCCATTCCCACGAATGAAGCATTGGCCCCTTACTATGAGGGGATTGAGGCTATGTGCCTATATAATGTCAATTACCAGACATTCAACTTGCACTCGACTACTTTGTGGTATAACCATCCAATTGATTGGAATCTTTTGGAGGCGGCTTTGCAGTTCTAGTACCCGGAAGACCATATGTTTCGTTTTGGCCAGAATGAGGTGTGTCCCACCTATGAAGAATTTTCTGTCCTGTTAGGTGTCGACCCCAGTAATTCTGTAACTATGTCTGACTTATACCGTTCTCCTCGGATGTCGGTTGATGAATTGTTGCATGTCTCTCCTTCTATTTCCTTACCGCTAGTGCATGGGTGTATATAGACTTCATTTGATGCCCATCGATTATCCTTTGGATGGCATCCTATATTTTTTCACTTTGAGAGATTTGATCGTTTTATAGAAAATTGGGTTAACTGGCTTGTGGATTATGGGGATAAACACCTTCGCTGGTCTATACCATAGTGAGGCAAGTTGCACCCTATCTTACAATTGGATAACTACTACTGCATTTGGCTGGTAGGTCTTCACCAAACTTTTTTCTATTTCTCTTGGTGACTTATGCATTAAGTGGGCTAGGAGTAAATTATCCATCCACGCACAACCAATTTTATTCCAGTGGAGGATTTAACTGAATCCCTGAGGATAACCTTGGGGCCTTTGTGTCAGTATTGTCGATCGCCTACCCATCCGTCCCGATCTTCTGGGGAGCGTAGGGTAATATTTGGAGATAATCTGAGGTGGTAATGGGGAAATGTGGTTAGAAGGTTGTGTCGAGGAGACTGGGCAGAGGTGGCTCACGATATTTTATAGTAGCAAAGAGGGTATTGTGATTTCGTCCAAGCTGATTAAGGCTTATCGTAACATGGAGCGCATAAGGAGGAGCTATGGAGATTGGGATTTTTAGGATCCTTTGGGAAATGGAAATGATGATGGTGATGATGATGCAGGGCCTTCTGGCATTTGCAAAGAGTTTGTGGTTTTTATTAGTAAGGGGTATGTTTGGTAGTAAGCATTCGTGTTTATGTGTGGATTTGGTAGGCTTATGTTATTGTAGGTGTAAGGGCAGTTCATGTAGGTTTTAGGGGCTATTCTTGTTAGTGATACTTCATGTAATTGTCATTTTTAAGATAAAATAAATAAATAACGATTTTTTCGTATCTCATTATGATTCTTGGAAGAATTCTTTATTATCAGAAATATCTATAGCGATCGTTACGGAATACATAATCCTTTGGTTCATTTAAAATAACGTGTAAGACTAGTGTGAAAAATTGAAGCACGATAATTTTATGAGAATTCCCTTAATTCACTATAGGCAATTGTAGCTTTTCATAAATTTCCCATTTGTCACTCAACGACGAAACTTTGCTTATTTATTTTTTTGGTGGAAGATAAGAATATCATTTTGTGAAAAAGAAAGGACCGTGGTCAAAGTGACTATATATGTTGCCTACGTTCCATTATTGTGATAGGACAAATACTACACCAAAAACAGGAATCTAGCACGATTTAAAATCTCGCAAGACCCAATCTGGCACGGCTTAAAATCGTGTCAGAATTAGTGGTGCCAGCTTTTTTGGCACGGTTTAAAACCGTGCCAGATTTTCCAATCTGACACTCTTTTGACACACTTTTAAACCATGCTATATATTGAATCTGATATGCGTTTGGCACAGTTTAAAACCGTGCCAGATTTTTCAATTTCTGGCACGCTTTTGGCATGATTATAAAGCATGCCAAATTATTTTATAAGCATACTCAAATTTATAATTTGGCACGATTTTAAGCCGTGCCTGATTTTTCAATTAATAAAAAAATAATATTTGGAAACAAATCTGGAAAATCAGTAAATTCCAAATATGGCAGGAAAAATATTTATTATTTGCAAAAGAAAATGAAGAAAATTCGCAAATTATGAATATCGCACGTTGTTCATAAACTAATGTGCATACAAACTTCAAAAAATTACACGGGTTAATAGTTCCCAGATAAAAAAAAAATTGGGCAGAATTTTCTCTATTTTTTGAGCATTCTAAAACCTGATAATATAAAACCTGCCAATATAAAGCCCGTACGGCCATAAAATGTAAAAATTAAATTACAAAATCCAACACGGACATAAAAGTTGACAATAAAACTACTAAAGCCCGCACTACCATAAAAGTAAACAATAAAACTACTAAAGCCTACACGATCATAGGACAAAAAATAAAATCCTGAATATGAATGACACCAAATAAATAACCCCCCTGTTGTAAAGCATTAACTTCTTCGTGTGTTCCAATTGGATAAAAGCTAGCGATTGAATGTCATCCTGCAACAAAAATATGACACAAAAAAGATATGATATTAGTAACCAAGCAATTTAAAAAAAAAATCGTATTCAAGCTGAAAAATTGCATATACGAGTTACAATCATTATTATATGCTCAAACTGAAAGTCTCGTGACTACGTGGTCAGTTCATACGAGTTACATTAGTCTCATACGATGAGTTAGTGCCTCTTACAGGTCTGTTTGGGGGAAACGACTTGTTTTTAAGTTTAATCTAGATATATTTAAATTATCATCATATTCTCAACCTGGGCGATCCATGACTACGCGGTTATTTCGTCCAAGTTACATTGGTCCTGTACGAGGTGTTAATGAATCTTACGGGGCCGTTTGGGGACTGGTTTGGATTTTCACCCTTTAACGGCTTTTTTTAAGCCTAATCTAGATGCTTTCAAATTATTGTCATATTCTCAAACCAGAAGACCCATGACTACGCGGTCAGTCCTTACAAGTTACATTGGTCCAGTGCGAGGTGTTAGTGCATCTTATGGAGCCGTTTGGGGGTTGATTTGAGTTCCCCCCCCCCCCCCCCCTTTAATGGCTTGTTTTTAAGCCTAATCTTGATATTTTCACATTATCGTTATATTCTCAAATCGAGAGACCCGTGACTATACGACCAGTTCCTATGAGTTACATTGGTCCCATGCGAGGTATTAGTGCTTCATATGGGGCCGTTTGGGTGCTGGTTTGAGTTTTCACCCTTTAACGGCTTATTTTTAAGCCCAATCTAGATATTTTTAAATTATCGTAATATTCTCAAACTCGGAGACCCGTGACTATGCGGTTATTTTCTACGAGTTACATTGGTCCCGTTCGAGGTGTTCATGCCTCTTATGGGGCCGTTTGGAGGCTGATTTGGATTTTCACCCTTTAACAGCTTGTTTTTAAGCCTAAGCTAGACAATTTCAAATTATTGTCATATTCTCAAGTCGGGATACCCGTGACTATATGGTCAGTTCCTACGAGTTACATTAGTCCCGTAGAAGGTGTTAGTGACTCTTACGTGGGCCGTTTGGGGGCTGGTTTGTGTTTTCACCCTTTAATGGCATATTTTTAAGACAAAGCTAAATATTTTCAAACTATATTCATATTCTCAAACCAGGAGACCCGTGACTACTCAGTCAGTTCCTACGAGTTACATTGGTCCCGTGTGAGGTGTTAGTGCCTCTTATGAGGCCGTTTGAGTGCTAGTTTGGGTTTTCACCCTTTAACGACTTATTTTTAAGCCTAATCTAGATATTTTCAAATTATCATCATATTCTCAAACTGGGAGACCCGTGACTACGTAGTAAGTTCCTATGGGCTACATTGTACCCGTGCGAGGTGTAAGTGCCTCTTACAGGGCCATTTGGGTGATAGTTTGAGTTTTCATCCTTTAACGACTTATTTTTAAGCGTAATCTAGATATTTTCAAACTATCGTCATATTCTCAAACTAGGAGACCCATAACTACACGGTCAGTTCCTACGAGTTACATTGGTCCCGTGCGAGGTCTTAGTGCCTCTTACAGGGCCGTTTAAGTGTTGGTTTGGGTTTTCACCCTTTAACGTCTTGTTTTTAAGGATAATCTAGATATTTTCAATTGTTAATGCACACATCATAATTAACATAGTCCATACCAAGATCTCCAATCGTGTTCTTCATTTTGATATGACTAGTTGTCATGTCGTTCCCTTTAGGGAGTAACTTATTCAACAATCTAAGAATTCCACCTGTGGCGCCATCTAATAATTAAATTGCATTTTTATACTATGTAACTTCACAAGAACATACATGGTCGTATGGCGTGATGAACCAATAGGACGGTGTAGTGGATCCATTGTGAGTTAATGTTAATGGTCATACTTCTTGCCTTTGCCTATATGTGTGTGAGAATCATTCGGAACGTCAAAAGTTTGGGGCCCTTCATCACCACCTACACAATTAGGAGCACTAGGACCTGTTTCAGCCATGAACATCTCACAAGAATCATTCACAAGGTCATCCAAAGTCGAAATATTAGACACATCAATGTGTTCTCCAACATTATTCAGAGCTGCGGGTTGTACTGGTCGGTGGACTAGATTAAGAATTGACATCTACCCATGAAGATGCCATAAAGTGTAATTTATATCCATACCACAGTCCATCAAATGGATAAAAATTTCATCTAAAGTAATATGTCCTTTCCTGTTGCGATAATGCCTTTACGGACACGGATGTATATCCTCGGGAATAGTGTTAAGCACATACTGTAGAAACTCTAACACCCTGTCTCTATATAAATAGAACTCAAAGTTTTTCTCCTTTATCCACTCTTTATTGATCATCGATAACATACTGATAAACACGTGGATGCAAAATGTGTTAATAAGATCTCATCACATAAAACAGATTTTCAAAATTTGAACAAGAGGAACTGTGGAGAATTACTAAATTATAGAAATCACATATAATACATTCTAATTATCCAAATTGTCCTATAAGTATTCTCTATCTCCACACTCACCTTTTTTAGGTTTAAGGTTAATAATTATGATATGAGGATTTGGGTTAGGTAGAGTTTCTCTGTAAGTAATCCAACTTGTCCCACTTGAATGTTTTTTGGGTGCTAAGGTCCTTCACCAGTAATGTATACCTTGTAAGGGACAACATGTGATGCATTAAAATTGCATCGGCATAAAAAATGTGAGGGATAACATGTATCAAAATGATGTGATTGTAACATCATATCCAGACCATCAAATATATCTCCACAAGATAACCCATCGAATGCCAGGATAATTTCCCTAACTGAAACTTAAATTCCAACCAAATTCCCCCCTCAAACACAAATCATGTCACTCATCAAGCTACTAATATCCCATACATTACCATAATAAATGTACCAGAGAAAATTTTTTCTAACTTCCATAATTTAGATTTCATTTCATAAAAACCCATTGAATTGTGTAAATTTAGTATAATGTAAGACACATGTATACCCAACTTAACCATCTAAAGCTCAAATGTAGGATTTTATATTCAACATCAAAAATAATTCAACAATCTATGAACAATGTGTATATTGAGTTGTCTCCACAAATCAAGACCTAAATCTAAACCAGATACTTGCATTAGTTTTTCAGTATTTTTTTAGATAATGAGAATGTTACCTGGTAACGTGAGATTAGGGGTTGGCCCATAGAAAAGTGGGGTGTTGAGTGTTGAAAAAATGGGAAAAATAAAAATGAGTCGTTTAACATTAAAAAATTGATGAAATATATAGTCTGATATGCCCCAAGTGTGACCTCGGCCCAGAGACACAAACCTCGGCCGAGATTATGGCCGACGTTGGGAACACGCGATATCAGCCCTCGGCCATAGCAAGGTCGGCCCAGGCCAACCCTACTACCAACCCCTACAAGGGTCACCACAAGGATCAACAGCATTCACATATGCCTTGAAATGGTAACCTCGGCCAGACATGGGCCGAGCTCGCAGGAAGCCACCAGCAACCTCATCAAGACATCGGTCGATACTCCAAACACTCCATCTCAACCTCGTCCATTGTCTCGGCTGGGATTAGGCCGATCTTGTCCATCGTCTCGACTGGGATTAGGCCGAGACCTCCATGGAATACTCGGACTAAACAGGTACCTAGACTTACCAACCTCGGCCTCCCATAGGCCGAGGTCATACCCCAGGCGCGATAGCCGAGCATCGGTTGACATTTGGATAAGGGCACGTGGACACAAATCAGTTATAACAAGATTATTCCCCACACGTGGGGAGAATATTGCATCATCATTCTCTACATGTGACAGTGACAGATGGCTTTCCCATACTGGTGAGGCAAACACACACATGCTCATTGCATACATGGGGGGTACATTACACCCCCTAGATACTATATATAGAGGTCATCCTCTACCTTGCAAAGGATCCCAGATATTCAACCCTAGCTGAAACTCTGTCTAGATACATAGTAGAGAGAGAAAGCTTGAGAGATTGTATCCATGGCCATTAGTGCCTTATTGCAGTGAGGTTATTCACACACACACAGTGGACGTAGGCCAATTTAGGCTGAACCACTTATATCCTGGTGCCCTCTCCTCTTCTCCTTATCCCATTATCTTACCTTTACATAACTATGCTGCCATTGTTGTTCTTAGATTGAGCTTAAAAACACCTTATCTGGTGGTGATAATTCCAGCATCATTATTTTGGCGCCGTCTGTGGGAACGAGAACCTATCTCTTCCTCTTTTTCTGCTTAACCTCACCGGAGACTCTGGTGGTGAACCAGGCCTCCCCCTAGCACGAAGCTGTTTCACCATTGAAAGAGGTCCTGTGAGGTACTAAGCTCATCTGCTACTCAATCTCTATAGTGTTAACAAATGGCACCAGACTTACCACCGTCTCTTTCGCCACCTGGGGGTGGAGGGCCTAGTTCCAGTCAGGTACCCCCCAGTCCGAAATGGCGGAGGTAGCTGCAGCCTTGAGATCTTTAGCTGCAACACAACAAGCCATGCAGGAGCAATTTGCACAGCTCAGCCAAACTATGATGAGGCCACCTGGAGTCTCACCGGACATGATCACTCCGGCGGTAATTCAGCCTCATCCTGATGCCCGGGGACCACCCCAGACATCAATGAAGGACCAGCCTACACCCCAGCGGAGAAGGGACGTTGCTGACCCTAGGCGCTTGCGCCTGGGGAGGCAGGGAAACCCTTGCCCAGAGGACAGGTATGATGATCTAGAGGCGGAAGAAGCCCCGAAAGACTGCTGGGAGCCGTATGAGGTGTCAAATAACACTGTACGGCCTCATAGGCAAAGTCAAGGTTGTGTCGGCCGAAGAGGTGAAGAGGCCCAAAAAAGAGGGTCGGCCTTTGATAGGTTGAGCAGAGGGTCGGCCTTTGAGAGACTAGGCCCGATGAATGACCTAAGACATAGACTGTCGAGATCCAGGAGCGCAACAGGCTCTCAGAGAGGGAACAGGCAGGGTCGGCCAGATCAAGGCCGACACTGTGAAAGAAGAGGCAGGGAACAGGAAGAGGTCAACAGCCGATGTGTCGTGGCAGGGGAACCCTCGGTCCATCCCAGGGAGGTGGCAGGGGATAACCTCGGCCAAGTCGATGGCAGAAGACCATGGAATGATTCTATACAACACCTTGAGGAGAAGATAGGAGACCTCATTTAAAGCAGGGACCCATTACAAAGGGGTTACTCAGAGGGCTCCCCATTTGTGGCTAGGATAGTGGGGTTCCCAACCCCAGCTAAGTTTAAGCCTCCTACGGTGTCTCCCAAGTATGATGGCAACACTAACCCTGTGCATCATATCGAAATGTACCAGTCGACAGCAGACATCTACTCGATACCCGATGAGATGAAGTGTAGGGCCTTCTCTGGGACCTTGACAGGGGCAGCGCACAGTTGGTTCTCCTCCCTTCCGAAGAACTCAATTGAGAACTTCAAAGGCTTGGCTGAGCGATTCATCCACAACTTCTGCTTTGGGGTGAGGCCTCAAAAGAAGACTACCCACCTGCTATATGTCAAGCAGGCCAAGGGTGAGAGCCTAAGAGACTACATAGAAAGATTCAACAAAGAAAAGTTGGAAGTCGAAGATTATGAAGAGAACATAGCCATGACCGCCCTTATAGGAGGCCTCCAGAAGGGGAAGCTATTGTGGAAACTGGCGGAAGACCCCCTAGGTCTATGGCGGAGCTGTTGGCAACCGTAGGGAAAGTAATGAATACGGAAGAGGTAATGGCCGCCAAGTATGAGGATGAGAACCGCGGTGGCAGTGGAAAGTCCTAAAGCAAGAAAGATGGGAAGAAGAGGTCGGGTGATGACAAGTTCGCTCACTATACACCTCTGACTGTAAGCTGCGAGCACATCCTCAATGAGATTAAGACTGACAGGACTCTGAGATGGCCAGAGAAACTGAAGGCCCCACCACATAAGAGGAACAAAAACTTATGGTGCGAGTTCCACCAGGATCATGGCCATGTCACGGATAGATGCTTCGCTTTAAAAGATGAGATTGAAAAGATGTTAAAATCTGGAAAGCTGAGGAAGTATGTGGATGGTAAGGCTCCAAAGGGTGGAAGAGATGACCCTAAGAAAAGGAGAAATTACAGATGATGTGACAATGTCCCGGCCATAAGAGACAATGATTCAGAAGGAGATGACGAAGACGATTCGGATCTTCCGCCAAAAGATGACAACACCCCGGTGAAGAGGGTCGGTACGATCTCCTTTGGTGTTAACACCATATGTGGAGGATTTGCAGGAGGTGGCTCTGAAGTAGCTAATAGGAAGGCTCATGTAGCAGAGGCCAGGTCAGTGGCCAAGCTTGAAGTTGTGAATCTAACGTCTTTCGATACAGTGTATAAGAGGAAGAAAGTAGACATAGACACCCTCATAGTGGGGTTCTACAGACTCGACTTCATGGGTATCTTAGCCCCCCATGATGACCCTCTGGTCATAACAACAAGGGTATATGGGTGCGAGGTGCAGAGGATCCTCATAGATGGGGGGAGCTCGGCGGACGTGATGTTCTGGCCTTGCTTCAAGAGCCTAGGTCTTAGAAGAGCAAGGCTGGTGCCCTATCATCACCCATTGATAGGCTTCAGTGGCGAGAAGGTCCACCCCTTGGGCATGTATGAGATGGACGTACGGATGGGTGATGAGTGGACTAAGAGGCTCACCAAGAAGATAAACTTTTTCGTCATGGACGAGAATGTTTTCTCGACCTATAACCTCATCATAGGAAGGGTGGTCCTTAAAGAGTTTGAAGCTGTGTCGTCGACGGTCCATCAGATGCTAAAATTCTTGACTCCTTATGGAGTAGGGGAAGTGCAAGGTGACCAAACCACAGGGCGAGAGTGTTACTTCAACTCGGCCGAAGAGAGAGAAGCCCATAAGAGGGCAACCACCACTTATAGCATTGACACTCTTAACCCAAGAGATGAAACAAAGTTGAAGAAGGGAGAGGCCGCGGAAGAGGTAGAATCCATCGTCCTCAATGAGGACGAGCCGAAAAAACCCATCCAGGTCGGTAAAGCCCTAGAGCCAGGAACCAAGGAAGAGCTGATAAACTTCCTCAGGAGGAGACAGAGTGTCTTCGCATGGAGTCACGCAGACATGCCTGGCATCGACCCTGAGGTGATGAGTCACAAGCTCAACGTGACCAGAGATGCCAAGCCTATCAAACAGAGACGAAGAGTCTACTCCAGGGAGAAATACGACGTCATCCGTGAAGAGGTCAAAAAGTTGGAAGTGGCCGAGTTCATAAGAGAAGTTACCTATCCGGAGTGGCTTTCAAATGCAGTCATCGTGCCTAAGGCCAATGGGAAGTGGAGAATGTGTGTGGATTTCACTGACCTGAACAGATCTTATCCAAAAGATATCTATCCCTTACCTCAGATAGATCAGATGGTGGACGCGACAGCGGGACATGAGCTCATGAGCTTCATGGACGTGTATTCAGGCTATAACCAAATCTTCATGGATGCTGAAGACTCTGAGAAGACAGCCTTCATTACTGACAAAGGGACGTACTGCTACCAAGTGATGCCCTTCGGGCTGAAAAATGCAGGGGAAACGTACCAACGTCTTATCAATAAGATGTTCGAAGAGAAAATAGGTAAGACTATGGAGGTGTATGTGGACGATATGCTAACAAAGAGCTTGAAAGCTTGCACTCACGTAGCATACCTTGAGAAGACCTTCGATGTTATGGACTTGTACAGAATGAAAATCAACCCAACAAAGTGTGTCTTCGGAGTAGGAGCTGGGAAGTTCTTGGGATTCATCGTTCACCAGAGAGGAATTGAAGCGAACCCTGAGAAAATCAAGGCATTACTTGACATGAAGACTCCTAGGAGTATCAAGGATGTCCAAAGACTTACGGGGAGAGTGGCCGCCCTTAACAGGTTTGTTTCTAGGGCAACATAAAAGTGTCTTCCATTCTTTAAAGTTCTAAGAAAGTCCTTCCAATGGGACGAAGAGTGTGAAAAATCCTTCAAGCAACTCAAATCTTACTTAGGATCCCCCTTATTGCTATCTCGACCCGTCGCGGGAGAAAAGTTGTATGTGTATCTGGAAGTCTCCGAATCAGCCATCAGTGCGGCCATAATACGGGAAGACGATGGGATCCAAAGGCCTGTGTATTTCAATAGTAAAGCCCTTCAAGGGGCTGAATAGAATTGCCCTCGCATGGAAAAGTTGGCCTATGCCCTGATATATGCTTCAAGAAAAATGAAGCCCTACTTCCAAGCTCACTCCATGGTAGTCCTCACCGACTCCCCACTAAGACAGGTCCTGCATAAACCTGAGAAATCTGGGAGGTTGATGACCTGGGCCATCGAGTTGGGGGAGTACGATCTCACCTACCAACCTAGGACAGCCATCAAAGGGCAGGCTCTCGCAGATTTTGTGGCTGAGTTAACTTGGGAAGAAGCCGAGGCAGAGAAAGGCCTGGGGGACATGGAAGAGACAAACCGCAGTATCTTCCGAAATTAGGAAAAGATGACACCCAGTGTCTTCCGAGAGGAGGAAGAGACGACACCATGTGTCTTTCAAAATTTAGAAGAGGTCGCATCCAAAAACGTTATGAGCAGAATTGCGGAGGATGAGGAGGATCGATATCTCTTCAAAAAAGGAGTCATGACAGAAGGAGCCTTTTCATCAGACACAGACGTCTGGAGCCTCTTCGTTGATGGCTCTTCCTGCGATAGTGGAAGCGGTGTAGGGTTGATACTCTCGGCTCCGGATGGTGCGAACATTGAATACGCCATGAGATTCAACTTCTAGGCCTCAAACAACGAGTTCGAGTATGAGGCCATGATAGCAGGTCTCTTATTCGCAATAACTCTTCGCATAAAGCGACTCCTACTCTACAGCGACTCAAGGATGGTTGTCAATCAAGTATTGGGGATCTATGAGGCCAAAGATGAAAGGATAGCCAAGTACTTGAAGAGGGTAAGAAGGTTGTTAGAATATTTTGAAGAGGCAAAACTGAAGAGAGTGCCTCGACAAAGTAACAGTCACGCAGATGTATTGGCGAGGCTGGCCTCGGCAATAAAGACAGATGTTAGAAGGACCATTCCAATCGAGGTTTTGAGAAAGGCAACCATCGAGGAAGAAGAGGTATGTAACCCGTGTCACAAATTGAACCTAGGAGACTCGTGGATCGACCCCCTCGTCAGGTATATTAGAGGGGGAGAGCTACCTGAGTCCAGGCTAGAGAGGAGAAAATTGAGATATAGGGTTATCAAGTTCTCGATGATAGGAGACGTCTTGTACAAAAAGGGATTTCTATTGCCTCTCCTCAGATGTGTGCATCCCACGGAGGTTACCCGGGTCTTACAGGAGGTTCATGAGGGTTCTTGCTCAAGCCACATAGGGGGAAGACCCTTGTCCAAGAGAATCATCACACAGGGGTACTGGTGGCCAACTTTGTCCAAGGACACCGCAGCTTATGTAAAGAGATGTGATAAATGTCAAAGATTCGCCACTATTCATCATCGGCCCCATCAGCCTATGACGTCAATCACCTCTCCATGGCCATTTGCAGTATGGGGGATTGACTTAGTAGGACCCCTACCAAGAGCCGCCAATAACTATAGATTCTTGATAGTTACCATAGACTACTTCTCAAAGTGGGTGGAGGCAGAGCCGATGATAACAATCACAAAGAAGAAGACCTTCCAATTTATTTGGAGGAATATCATATGCAGATATGGCCTCTCAAACACTCTCATCTCGGACAATGGGACCCAGTTCAATAACTCCTCTTTAGAAAAGTATTGCCTGAGAGTAGGGATTAAACAATTCTTCTCATCTCCTGGCCGACCTCAGGAAAATGGTCAGACCGAGGTCACAAACAGAACTATCCTGGATGGAATCAAGAAGAGGTTAGAGGATGAGAAGGGAAGATGGACTGAAGAGGTCTATGTTGTGTTATGGGCCTACTGAACCACGGCAAGGACACTAACAAGAGAAACCCCGTTCATGATGGCACATGGCTCAGAGGCCGTCATACCAACGGAAGTAGGACTCCCAACTCATCGAATTCAGACCTACGACCCTGACAATAATGGGGAAGAGAGGAGGCTAGACCTAGATCTTATCGAAGAAACAAGAGAGGACGTAGAGGTCAGACAAGCAGCCTACCAGCAGAGGGAAGCGAAATTCTATAACCAGAGGGTGAAGTCAAGACCCATTGCAGTGGGAGACCTAGTGCTAAAGAAGACCCTAAATTTTTCTTATCACGTAACAGTTTTGCTTTCTGAGGTTTCCAACTATTTTCAAAGTCTGAAGACTTTTTGGGATCAGTGCCATTGTCGTTCAAATGACAGCGTATCTCGTTCGAACAAGATGTTGTCTTGCTCAAACGACATCGTATGTCGTTCGAACGACGTGTCATTTAGTTTGACACATCACCGCCTTAATTCTGCTATATATTGGGTGTCAGACTTCTTATTTTTCTCGTGGAGAAACACTATTTTTAACATAATACGTTTTAAGTGTTTATTTTCTTCTCCAACCATTTAAAGGGCTCAAAGATTTTATTTTACAATTCACAAATCCCAATTGTTTTTTTGTGAGATGTTTTGTATAACCCAAGACATATTTGCTGGGAGTTTATGTTGCTACACTAGGTGTCTTGGAAGGTACTCGACTGACAATAGGTGCCACTTACGGGAGGGTGATCGACTGCGTGTTATAAGGAGTGCTACGGTGTTCCTGAGCTGAAACTACGAACCGACACCTGTGGGTATTTCGTATGTCAATTGTATTTTCATTATAATTCGTGTAAACCTTATTTTATAAATTATAGTGGAAATAAAAAGGTTTTTACCCGAAAGGTTTTTTTTCCTGAATTGTATGCTTGTCAATTTAATCATCGCTTGGTTTAATTTATTGATTGGTTGTGACATGTTGATGCATGTTTAGGGGTTGAATAAAATTGCCGTTTGGTTTGAGAAAATTTAGACATCCAATTAAAAAAAGTTTGATTTGGAAATTTACGAATCCATTTGAATCAGTATTGCATATGGCATATTTTACAACCGATTTGGTCAAATAATCATTGGAGTGCAGGATGAATCATGCCCGTTTGATTATTTGGTAATGACTTTCCTAACGATGTTAATTCCCCGGGTTGAGAAGGGCCATAGTGAAGTCATGGTGTAAAAATTAAGGGGATTTAAGTGTTTATATTAGCAAACTATTAGCATTTGAGTCACCTTCTGACATAACTAGCATAGTCTTAGATTATAGTGGTCTAATAGTATCCTTGATGGATGATCTTATTGGCAATTATATGACAATTCATATGAGTTCCACATTCCCCGCTATGGATTTTATGCATCATGTCTTCAATGTCAGCCCTTGTTGTGCATTTCAAATGGGTTCTCTCAAAGTTACTTTTGAAAAGATCCTTATCGTAAATAATGTACTGAGATGCAAGCTTACGAAGAGTTAGAAGGTGTTTCTCATAAGCCCCTTGAGGATATCGACCATGCTTGAGGAGGCACCAAATGTTATTATACCATAATCTGAATTTGTTTGAGGCATCCTCTATTGTGAGATCAATGTGGTAACAGTGAGTTAGCAGAGATTATTTTTGAACTTGAACGGGGGTTCTCATTATTCCCTCGGGCATGTTGACTATGGAGGTTAAGGTTGCTAGAGCATCAACATAACTGTTTCTTGAGAAGGAGAAAGGTGATATTTTTGAAATGGGAGGTGAGCTCTTTGAGTTAGGAGTTAAAGGGAAGGAGTTACTCTTCTTTCACGTTCCATTTTTAGAGGACTTGTCCTTCGATGAGGTTCGAGCCATTATAGACGTCAAGGTATCAGATTCCTTTCTCGAGGGCATTTTTGAGGCCTCGAGTTCACGCTTTATACTTTATCACGTTATTGGTGCAAGGGAAGTCTAGTTTAATGGAAATAGGAGTGTGATAATTATCAGGGGTGATCAAGAGTATGCCAATGTCATATCTTTTCATATAATCAACTTTATAAAAGAACATATACTATCAGAGCTCTTCATCAGAACTAAAAAGAATATCCACGTCCGAGAACTCCAAAATCCACACTTTGTCTTCTCTCATGGGATTGTCGGTAAAATAGTAAGAGATGGATGCCCTTTTCATAGCTTTCTAAGTAAGACAGGTAATGCTAAATTTGGCTAAAAACAACAACTGGTGGGACATGCGGTAATATAATGTGGGCTTTTTCAATAGGTTTCTTATGGCAACCATTAGAGATACCAACTTGATAGGGAATGTATGTATGTAGTACCAGAGCTTCTGAGTGACCCAAACTAAGGCAACATTACACTTCTTGAACCCGGTGTAGAATTTTTGACAAGAGTAGTAGATGGCTCTCTCTTTGTATTAACAGTGAGGTATCAAAGGAGGGGTAGACCGGGTTAAGGTGGCATGAGCATCGAAGGTTGAGTGAGATACTGCTTGATTTTGGTACAGGTCTCTTAACATACCTCATTCATTACTTTGGTTGAATTTTTTCAAAGGAGTTTGGAGATGGGCTCGTAGATAAATGTGCGTTAGTTGATGAATCTGTTATTGTATTGAAGTTTGACCAGGAAACCACGAACTTATTTCTTTATTCGAGGAGGTGGAATTTCGAGGATGGCTTTAAGTTTAGCAGGGTTTGCTTCAATTCCTTTTGTACTGACCATGAAGCCAAAGATCTTACCTTTTGTTATGTTGAAGACATATTTCTATGTATTAAGACACACCTTGTACTACTGTAGTCGTTCAAAGATTTATTTAAGGCAGGGATGTGACCTTCTCAAGATTTTAACTTGACTGTCATGTCATTGACATAGGCCTCAACCTCAACCTCAGTCTTTTTATCGATAAGATCATGCAAAATTATTTTAGCTACTCTTTCGTAAGTATCCCCGATATTACAAGACCGAAAGGAATGATGGTGTAGCAAAACGTACTCCAAGGGGTAGTGAAAATAGTCTTTTCTTAGTGATCCTAATGCTTCTTGATCTGATTGTACCTGGTGAATTCGTCGATGGATGTCTTGAGGGCGCGATTGGTAGTGTTATTAATGATCATATAATTGTTGGGAAAATGGTGAGAAGCTTTGTTCAAATCACAGTAGTCAATGAACATGTGGACTTTTCCCCTTGATTTCGGTGCATGGATGATGTTGGCGAGCCATGTCAGATATTTGACTACACGAATAAAACCCACTTTCTATTTGTTGATGACTCCATCTTTGACCTTAAGAGACCACTCGGGGTAGAGCTTTGTCCATTTTTTCTTGGCAATTTTACATGTTGGGTAAGTAGGGATATCATGCCGCACAATTTTTGGGTCGATTTTGGGCATATCACTGTAAGACTATGCGAAGACATACATAAATTCCTTCAGGAGTTCCTCAAACTGCGATAGCTCATTCTCTTCGAGTGTTGACCCTAGCCTAATCTCACCCGGATTGCTACTTAAACCATGATTAATAACAATAGTGTTATCATAGTTAGGTTGAATGCGATTATGTTTTTTGATTTTTTCTTATTGAGATAAGTTAAGAATTTTTCATTTATTAGATCATCCACATCAATTATTTTATTAAAATCAACGCAATTAATATAAGGCACAACACTATACATTCATTTCACTAAAAACATTTTTTGGAAATACAAAAGTAAGAATGTCATCAAAGGAGGGCCCGTTTACATTCATATTAGTAACATAAAAAGAGGGGACAAATTTATGTTAATTTTTAGGAGGTAAACAATAGGGTTCTGGAAAGTTAGAGCTGTGTTGGTAGAGACACTATGCTAGTTACGAAATGGTTTATCAGGAGGGATGATCATCGTAGATAGGTCAGACAGCTCTAATTTAGTGTGGATCATGCTGAGATCCAGTCCCAGTGTGTGGATGCCAAATGATTCATCACTACTACTATTCTTAATATTTTTTGTTTCTGGTGATCTCAGTTTCAGAGAAACTGGTGTCTGAGGACTTGATGATAAAAATATTCATCTCGTGCTTCGGCCCTTTAGTCCAAATGGTCTTATATTAAAATATGATTTCAAACCCTATTTTTAGCTTCTTCTCAGCAAATTTATAATTAAGTTAATTCTTCGCTTTCTTTGATAAAGCATCCATTTTAGGAATTACCATAAATTACTTCTTTTCTCTTTAGTACTTGCTTCCAGTACGGATGTCGAAGAGCCATGACTCCAACAGAGGATGGTTAATATCCCAAACCATGCGGAGGAAAGGCTTCTTTCAGGACTATTTATTCAAAAATCCCATATTGTCAGCAACCCGGCCCTATTCTGATCATGGAATGCATATTATTGAACATCTAGATTACATTGAAATTATCGTGCAGGCTGTGCTCTGGACATAATCTCTCCTTGAAGTTATCCCCTGTTGGGATAGGAATTGACTTAATTTTGAAACCTTATAGCAACATGACATTTACTCCACACTATATTTTTCAAGTAAGGTTTTTTGTGCCAATGCCATCCGAGTTATCATCATCTCCAATGATGGTGATAGTGATGAATTTGTTATTCACAAAGAACTTTAAGTTTTGATGGAGGGAAAAGGCCACTCCTCTGAAGTTATAAAGCCAAGGGCGACACAGGAGCAAGTTGAAACATGTCGGTATATCAATGACTTGGAACTCGGGCATATAGTACCAACCCCTAGTGTGAGCTGTATTGAACCCACAACTTCTCAATATGTGTTATCTTAGGTGCGCATAATGGTGGGAGTGGGTGATATCACTAACTTTTATCCCCAGAGGATTGAGAGTCCTCAATATATAAACATTTAGTTATGATTAGGAGCAATCTTAGGAATTTTTTCATCGACAAAATAGACGAGCATTATTTAGGTCAAATTCTTGACCCTATGGGTTTCTTCTTCAGGGGTAGGAGGAGGAATTGTGGTTCCGGTGAGGATCTTGATTAAATCATTTCTATGCAAATGGGAAGACATGAAAAGCCCCCACAAAGTAATACTGGCTCGATTCTTCTTAAACTATTCAAGTATTTTACTCTATTCAACTAATATCTCTGGCATCGGGAGTTCTTCAGTGATTCTCTTCCCTTTATATGGATGCTTACTTAATGATAAAAGTACCAGATCTGTATATTATCGGTCTGATTGGGTCATATGATTTATAAATGCTGGGAAGCATGGAAACCTTGTGTCTTCGTCTACTTCTGGCATCATAGATGTTACATTAATTCTTGATAGTAGTTCCTCAAAATTAATCATCCTAAAAAAAAAGTTAATTGTATCAGTATTCCTATCATCAGCCTCAGTACCTGAATCATCTAAGGGGTCTGAGTCATCATCCACCTGATGGTAGCAATATTGTCTTTCCATGAGAAATTGATGCATTCAACAACTTCAACTGATTCATCATACAAATATTCCCACCTAACGGAGAAGTGCTAGAAATCAGATATCCCTTGAGTCTCAGGATGGTGAAAAGTTTGGAAGTTGTATATATCTATTTCTCCTTAACAAACTCATCTAACATGACTTGCACAATAGTGTCTAGGATGAATTCTTCTATTGACATAAACCAATCATCTAACTATCGGACACACTCTTCGGAGTCTATTTATGCATTATTTATCCTTTCATAACTATTTTTTTAATGGTCATCCCAAGTAGTAACTTTAGCCCAAAATCTCTGAGTTGATCCCAAATACCTGGTATCTCCATGCTCCCTTTTATGAGTGGGTTGGATGGTGATACATGCCCTTGTCATGAGGTATAGGTCTTAATCTGGGGCATTTTCATAATGCAAAAGGGAATAAGGATAGATTTTAAGGGGTTTGGAGGAACTAGCAGATAAATAAGTGCATTATTGGTTCAGATTTCAGTGAAAGGATTGAAATACGAATCTTCATTATAGAGGATAGCATTTTCACCGATCTGGTGTGCTGGAAAAAGGGTTTTGAGTAGTATTGGGTTTAGGATTGGCTGGAGGAGTGATGACCCATTTATTAATGAGCATTGAATATGGAAATATTGGTCAATGGTATGCCTGGTGATCTGATGGAAATCATAATGATTGTCGTGCTTGAAGTTCCTTGGAAGTGGGTTTAGCAATTGATGAGGGTCCAAAGGCTTAATGAGGTTATTCTATAAGAGGGCTTGGTATAATTTTGAGAGAGGAGAGCATAGAGCTCAGTGTATTACATTCTAGCTATAGAGGGATGATCTTATAGAAACCATGATGTAGCAGGCTGAGAAATATTATTAATGGTTTAAACAATGGTATTAGGTGGTTTGAGAGGAATGAACTGCTCAACTGGATTCTTTGGTTTAGACTCAACTTTTTGATTGATAACATTCTCTCCAATCTAGACCCTCACCTTTCAGAGGGCTATGAAGTATGGATAGTATTGTCTTCCTATTGGGGTTCGAATACGTGGTATAAAATTCTTCTTCATGATACTCTCATATTACTCCTCAAAATGTCCTTTTATTATTGTAGCATCTTTTTCTCTCCACTTGTTGATAAAGCTGCTGATTGACTCTTCAAGATTTAGCTCAAGTAGTTCGAGATGTCAGTGAGTGATCTCCAATTTATCATTACATTTGTTATTAGGCCATGAATTCCTTGGTTACATCTTCCCAACAATGGATTCGAGATTCTTCTAATGACAAGAACCATTGAAGGACGTTTTCTTTAAGAGTCTATTTAAACATTGGTTCCATTATCTACTCGATGGCCACCAAAAATCTATAAGAATGATGATAGTCTCGAAGATGCATGATGGGAGGTTCACTACCTCTAAATTGTTTTATCTCTCGCATTTTGAACTTTTCTAGAAACTTAAATTTCGGCTAGGGAGATTTGTGGCTGTAATTCACATAGTTTCCTAAAATCTTAACTTGGTCAAACTTCTTATATAGAAATTTGAGGTTTTACTTAACTTCGTTCAATTATTATTCTTTAGGATTAGCAGGAATAAACATCTATAAATTAGCCCTTGAGAGGGCAAGGTTGATATTGGCAATTGAGCTGCCGGTGACCTATTAACAGGTGGGTTTTCCAGGGCATGAGAAAGTTATTGGTATCCTTTCGGATCCTATATTTGTTTTAGTTCTTGAGGACCCATGGCATGAGGGAAGATAATATTAGGTTGAGGAACATCATGCGTCTATTCCCCATTTTGTTGTATCTCGTATCGATCTTGG
Organism: Sambucus nigra; assembly: GCA_949130495.1. Lineage (NCBI taxonomy): Eukaryota > Viridiplantae > Streptophyta > Magnoliopsida > Dipsacales > Adoxaceae > Sambucus > Sambucus nigra. Next base: position 576,931,544 of record OX422208.1, on the reverse strand, counting down.
CACTGAGCCGAATTGGTATTGCTATAAGGTCTGTCTAAACCTTGGCATTCTAATCATAGTTCTCCAACAGGATCTCTTGGTTTCCATGGAAAATCACGAGGGAGTGGAACTTCGATGTATCTTGATAGCAGATCTGAGCCGATAGGGAGATAGACCAAACTAGGGTATGAAATTGCACCTGAGAAGGAATACATTTTTTTATTCTTGTTAGGAAATAATATTTTTGGGTGAAAAATATTTTGGTATCTTTGAGAAAGCGAAGGAAATATTTTTAATATTTTTGAGAGAGGGAAGAAAATATTTTGGGTATTATTGATAAAGGGAAGGAAGGAAAATCCCCGTGTGTAGTTATTATTATTAAGATTCACTTGCATTATGTTCTGCCTAGGGTGAAAGTGAATGTCAAGCATGACCCCAGTCTGGAAATGGATTGGGTATGCATTGCAAGAAATGGTTTGACTGGTTTTCAGACTTATGGATAGTCATCATCATCATCATCCTTGCCTTAATCGCATCATATAGGATCGGCCACATGGATTCTCCTTTTCCATTCTAATCCATTATATGCAATATTATCATTTAAGTTTAGTTCCTTAAGATCAATCCTACTAATTTCCTCCCACTAAAGCTTAGGGCGACCTCTTTCTATTTTACCCTCTATTTCTAACAATCTCCCTCTTTTTATGTGGAATCTACTGGTCTATGCAACACATGTCCGTACCACCTAAGTCTACTTTGTCTTAATATATCGCTCATGGGAGCTACTCCTAACTTTTTTCTCACGTATTGGATTTGAATTTTGTCCTTTCTAGTGTTTCCTATCACCTACCAGAGCATCCTCACCTCACTAACATGGAGGCTTTGTTCATGTTTTTTCTTTAACGCCCAACACTCCGCTCCATATAGGGTCGTTGTCCTAACAGTTGCCCTATATAATTTTCCTTTTAATTTATTAGTTATCCTCTTATCGCATAACACCCCACTCACTCGTCTTCATTAATCCAACCAGTTAACACTCTACTCGTAACATCCTCAATAATATCCCCATTACTTTGTAACATTGAACCCAGATAATGAAATTTATTAGTTTTGTTTATCACTTTTTCTTAAATCTTTAACATTATGTTACTCGATGGCTCACCATTAAAATTTACATTCCATAAATTTCGTTTTATTTCTACTGATTTTTAGTCCCTTAGACTCTAAGGCTTTTTCCCAAGTATCTACTCTTATCGCTAAGCCCTCCTTTGAAGTGTATACTAAAACTATATCATCTGCAAACAACATACACCAGGGGATATATTCTTGTATGTCCTTAGTAATCTCATCCAAACCTACGATAAATAAATAAGAACTTAAGGCCGATCTCAAATGTAAACCCACTTTAACAGTAAAGTCATTAGTTTCTCCACATATAGTCCTGACTCTAGTCTTTGTGTTATCATACATATCTTTAATAATTTTAATATAACTCATATGGATTCTCTTCCTCCTTAGAGATCACATAATTATATCCCTGGGCACTCCATCATAAGCCTATTTTAAAAATTATAAATACCATATATTATGTTTTATTTTCTTACTTTTACAGTTCTCCATTAACTGTCTTAATAAGTAAATAGCCTCCGTGGTGGATGATCGCCCTGGAATAAATTGAAATTGATTGTCCGAAATAGTTGACTCATTTCTTAATCTTTGATCTATAATCTTCTTCCATAATTTTATAGTGTGATTCATCAGTTTGATTCCTCTATAATTACAACAATTTTGTATGTCCCCTTTATTTTTATACAAAGGTATTACTGTGATTTTCCTCCACTCATCTGGCATGCTTACTTCCTATTAACCATTTGTAAGGACACAACTCTCTAATTGAGTCCTTTGTAGTTTTGGCTGAATTGCGGACAAAAATGCTTGAGTCATAAGATAGAGTAAATTGATCATACTCCAAGTCTATGACGAGTTTGTTTGAAGACGTAGCGGTCAAGTGTATAAAGCTTCATCAAAATGCCGAGTTTAAGTCCCTCGTTTCTACGTCATCAATAGTGGTTCCATGCTCCCAAGGTATGAAAGCATTTGATATATATATAGGAACTTGGAACAAGTTTATTGGGTGTTAGGTTTTAAAACTGTGTTTTGTTTTCAGAAAGTTTTCTATTAAAACTTTTATACAAAGTTTATAAAGTTTCTGGACTAAAACTGAAATTTTTGTAACTTTCTATAAGTTCGTTCGAAGTGTCGTTCGAACGAGATTGTCGTTCGAACCACAAGTAATTCGAACGAGTTTGCCAACGAGCTTCCTTATTGGACACTGGAACTTCGTTCGAAATGTCGTTCGAATAAGATGGCTGTTCGAACGAGATTTCCAATGAGATTTCTAACGAGTTCACACTGGAACTTCGTTAGAAGCCTCATTCGAACGAGATTTCGTTCGAACAAGATTTCAGGCGGGAAATTTTTTTGGCAGTTTTTAGCAATTTTTACCCATGTTTTCCAATTCCTTACCCCACTAACTTTTGACAGATTATTATAGTGCGGGAACCAAAGATTGTAAGACAACTTTTTCATAATATTCTAACTCCTAGAGAGAGGTTTGAGAGTTGATTCTTCCATGAAAAAGTTCATGAGTTTGAGTGTTCATTTTATAAAGAAAAATTCTTTAAACACTTAGTTACACCCATATTTGTTTCTTCCAAGTTCATATATACATATACTTTGCTTGGAGCATTTTGGCACCGGTTTATCTCTACATTACTTTTAAGAGAAGTTTGGGTTTTCTTCTAAATCCCTCAAAGAAGAAGAAGAATTGTTTAGTTGCGACTTTCTCACATGGTGAAAGACACCATGTGTGGTTGACGGTGTACCTATAGTAAAATCGGTGGTTTCGAGATCGTGGTGGAGCTCCGTGGTTATCCGCTAGGAAGACATGGTTACAAGAAGATGCGTCAAGGCTTGAGAGGGTTCTAGTTAAGGAAGTAAGTCATCTGTCTTGTAAATGTAAATTTCGTACTTAGTGAATTTGAGGCTAGGGCCGTTCGAGATTTTTACTCGTTGTGAGTTTTTCCTCGTACATCACGGCGTAGTGTGATTGATTTACTTTTATCTTGCATAATAACTTAGAACGCATGCTTAGGATAATTCAAGATAAAATTGGTTTTAATTGTCACACTTAATTTAATTTGGGTAATGTTTATTTAATTCTAGTATATTATTAAAACTGGTTTGGCCTAATTTGGAAATATTGATAAATATGACTTAGGCAAATTTTAGGACTTGGATTAATTATGTTCAAGTGAAATTAAATAAGTATGCGTGTTTAATTTTATTTCACTTTGGTTTTATTTTAATTTTGGAAGAAATTAAAATTTGGTTAAGTTGTTTTAATTGAACCATCACCTTTACGCTTCCGCATATATATTTCACAAGGAAATTGATTTCAAAGTATAAAAAGACTTTTGATTTTAAAATTGGGGGCTTTCAAATTGGTATCAGAGCCAAAAACGATAAATTACTTCGTTAAGATCCTTTAAATATTTTTGGCTAAAATGGAATTTTCTCCATTTTCTAAATTTCCTATTTTCGATGGTTCTAACTATGCGTATTGGAAAGCGCGAATGAAATCGGCACTAAAATATATCGACGAGAGAGTTTGGTTGTATGTCGTTAACGGGTGGTCTCCACCTACTCATTTAGTAGATAATGAACGTGTAACCAAACCAGCCGATAGATGGAGTGAGGGTGAATTTAAACTATCTAATTTTAATTCTCGAGGTTTAAATGCCTTGTTTAGCGCTGTCACACCGGATGAATTCGGACGTATTATGACGTGTGAGACCGCTAAAGAAGTGTGGGATATTTTATGACTCACTCATCAAGGTACTAGTGTCGTTAAAGCTTCGAAACTCCAAAACCTCACCGCTCAATTTGAAACTATCAAAATGTACGACAATGAAACTTTTGATGAATTTTATGCTAGACTTTTTGACATTGTCATTTCATCTTTTAACCTGGGAGAGAAAATACCCGACAACCGAGTTGTAAAGAAAATTTTAAGGTCCCTTCCTGATAGATTTATTCCAAAAGTGAGTTTTAAATTCTTTACCAACTTTAGCCTCTATGAAATTAGAAGAGCTCGTAGGTCATTTACAAACCTATGAACTAGACATGTTTCCCTCTAAAACTGAAAAGAAAATTGTAAAGGGCGTTGCTTTAAAAGCACGAAAAGAGGTCAAACAAGTAGTAGAGAGCGAGAGTGATAGTGAATTGGAAGACATGGCCTTGTTTGCTCGGAAATTTAGAAAATTTCTTAAATTTAACAAAGATGAATTTAAAAATGATTTTTAGAAATTTGAAATTTCTAAGTATGACAAAGCCGAAAGGATCCCTAAATCTTCTAACGAAAATTTAAAAAGGGACGAGTCAAATAGGTTTTTGGTTGTGAGGGTTATGGCCATAGGGCTCCTGAGTGCCCCACTAAACTAAGGAGAGAGGGTAAGCGACCCATTTCATATAATGCGACCCTTAGTGATAGTGATAAGGAAGAGGGACCCAATTCCCCCTCTAAGCCCAACTTTGTGGCTTTTATGGCTAGTCATGTGAGTGATAGTGAGAACTCATCTATAGATGAAAATTTAACACAGGACACTTCCAAGGTTATAGTTTATGATTCCCTTGTTTTTTATGATAGTGAGAGTGGAGAGGAAAGAGAGTGTGAAAATGGAGAAGAGGTTAATGTGAGTGAACTTCAAAATGCTTTTCAATAATTATACGAAGAATCAATTAAATTAAAAAGAGCTAATTTGATGTTAGAAGCTAGTTTAAAAGAGCGTGTCAAGGTCATTGATGATAGTATGTTGGTAGAAGACCTTAGGACACGTGAGAGGACTCTTCGAGAGAAGCTTGAATATGTAGAAGGCGAGAGAGATAGCCTTAGAGGTTTAATGGAATTATTGAAAAAGGAACTTCTCGAGTTCGAAGAGAGAAATGTTTTATTAGAGTCTAGCATCCTAGAATTAGAAAATAAATTAAAAGACTCTAGTAATGTCAAATTTGATTTGGAGTGTCGTTCGAAAAAATTAGATAAAATATTAGGAACGGTCCGAATTGAAAATGACACTTGTAGTTTAGGCTTCAATACTTGTAATGAATCTATTCATAAAGACAAAACCAATATTTTAGGAGAATCTACTAGTAAAGCCTTTAGAGATCATTCCTTAGGTACCGTATTTCGACGTAATTTTACTTGTACACATTGTGGTCGAAAAGGTCATCTTAGGAAAAAAAAAATTCTTAAACGAATTCCTAGAAAATCCCAACGTAAAGCAACCGAGGTAGTTAAAATTCCTACACCCCAAGATAGTCATTCTTCATTAATTTGGGTTAGGAAATCTGACTTGGTTGCCTTTCAAAATTGGGTATTTGATTCTCATTTACTTTCACATGCTTCCTCCCTTGTTAAATCTAAAGGATGAATGTGTTATTGTTTGAATACTTTAGCTTTTGTGCTTCATACTATATTATCATGCTAAATGTATGCTTGTTTAATCATTTTCTAGTCTATGCTCCATGCTTAATCACATGCTAGAAATATGATTTTTGTTTATCTTTTTGTACTATATTTGTTTATTTTTGTTTGCATTAAATGAAAATTTCAAAAAGATTTTTGTTTATCATTTGTGTTTTATTTGTTTCAGTTAAGCTTAATGAAAAATACAAATGATTTTTTGTGTGTTCTTTTGAGTATATTTTTTTTTTGGTTAAAAATGTCAAAAACTCAAAAAGATTTTATTTTGTGTGTATTTTGTTTGACACACTTTATGTGGCATATATTTGTGTTAGAATCCCATCTTTTTCGCTCCCTTGTGGCTAGAACTTTTGGTTTAGATTGTCAATCCTTATTATGTTCTTTACCTTGCTTACATGGAGTAGTTGGATTTTGTGTTGATTAAATGGATTCTATATTTATATGCCTCTATTCACACATGCACGAGCTCTTTTGAAATTTAACTTCATATGTATATTTGAGCTTTGTGAGGTGTTCTCCTACCAATCTAGTCATCTACATATTTATGACCTAGGAGGACTAGTGCATGTCAAAATCCGTTGCACGTGAGTTTGTGTGATATAAAAAAATGTTATATAAATGTGCACGGGGAAAGGCTCCGAAATGAATAATAATCCTTTGCGATTATAAGCCGCCGTTTGAAATGGACCTAATAGAAATACGTGGTCCAGAGGCCTAAAAACAGAAAAATGGCACTAAAAGAAAAATAATTGCCAAGGCCTATGTTTAATTGATATATTCATTCAATATAAAAGAATATACATGATTCTTGAGGCAGACTGGATGGTATATCAACGGTTTGCACAATGTCCGTTTATCCTAGTGGTCTTTATTGTCATGACTCTATTTGGTTTGTAGAATCATCAAAACTCTAGGCTTGTATGCATTTTGTGTGTTTGTTCATTGAGTTCAATTTATATTGTCACATGAGGATATATTCAAATGTGATGAAGTTTGCAATCAAGTGAGAACTCTGTGAACATGTTTTAAGTGATTGGGTCTAAATTTAATTGTTACTAGTTCACACCCCAACACTTCCGTTTCCATAGGACACATTTTTGCCATACGAGTGTGAAAGACTCCTATTATATTTTGTGTGTGTCATTGGTGTGTTTATATCTATATATGTATACTTACGTCTATTAGTTATATCTTATGTATACATATATTTGATATTTTTGTTTAGTCTTTGCCTTGTCTTCTAGTCCATATATGCTTTAATTCATAATTGATATCTATCTTGTTGCATTCTTTGTTGATATCACAAGCTTAATACTTTATGTATCTTATTGGTATCATTTTCTTTCATCTTAGTTGGTATCCGTTATTTTTGTTGGATTAGTTGTGCTTTTATTGCCCATATGCGTTAATGGTCTCATCACTTTTGCACACTTGTTTGTTTAGCTTGTTATTCCATTTTATTTATTCCTTGTTTAGTTTAAGGGTAATATGCTTTAATTGGGGAGATAAGTTAATGTTTGAATTCTTAGCCTTTGTCTATTCCTGAACAAAAAGGGGGAGAATGATAGGGGGAGAAATGTTATCTAAACCTATTATAATCGTATCTTAGTTTGGGGGAGATTTATCTTGGGGGAGACGTCTTTCTAAGTTAATAACTGTTGATAAAGGGAGAGAATTAATTTAGGGGGAGCACTTACTTTACTTGCATTAAATATTTTAATATTTCCTATGCGTGTAATGTGTTTGCTTAACTGTGCAGGAATTATATTATAAGTGGCAAATTTCACCGGCAAAGATTGTGATCCTTTGGGTTGTTTGAGTCAAGCATTGTAATTTTATTTTGGGTGGGACTTTTTATTAGTCTAGTAGAGCTTGACGGCGCTTTAGGATTTTTGTTTGGTTTTTGTCTCGGAATAGCCAAAGGGGGAGACTTGTAAGGACACAACTCTCTAATTGAGTCCTTTATAGTTTTGGCTCAATTCCGGACAAAAACGTTTGAGTCATAGGGTAGAGTAAATTGATCATCCTCCAAGCCTATGACGAGTTTGTTTGAAGACGTAGCGGTCAAGTGTATAAATCTTCATCAAAATGTCGAGTTTAAATGCCTCGTTTCTACGTCATCAACAGTGGTTCCATGCTCCCAAGGTATGAATGCATTTGATATATATATAGGAACTTGGAACAAGTTTATTGGGTGTTAGGTTTTAAAACGGTGTTTTGTTTTCAAAAAGTTTTCTATTAAAACTTTTATATAAAGTATATAAAGTGTCTGGACTAAAAATAAAATTTTTGAAACTTTCTGTAAGTTCGTTCGAACGAGATTGTCATTCGAACTACAAGTCGTTCAAACGAGTTTGCCAACGAGCTTCCCCATTGGACACTGGAACTTCGTTCGAAATGTCGTTCGAACAAGATTGATGTTCGAACGAGATTTCAAACGAGATTTCTAACTAGTTCACACTGGAACTTCGTTAGAAGCCTCGTTCGAACGAGATTTCAGGCGGGAATTTTTTTTGGTAGTTTTTACCCATGTTTTCCACCTCCTTACCCCACTAACTTTTGACAGATTATTATAGTGCGGGAACCAAAGTTTGTAAGACAACTTTTTCATAATATTCTAACTCCTAGGGAGAGGTTTGAGAATTGCTTCTTCCATTAAAAAGTTCATGAGTTTGGGTGTTCATTTTATAAAGAAAAATTCTTTAAACACTTAGTTACACCCATATTTGTTTCTTTCAAGTTCATATATACATATACTTTGCTTGGAGCATTTTGGCACCGGTTTATCTCTACATTTGTTTGAAGAGAAATTTTGGTTTTCTTCTAAATCCCTTAAAGAAGAAGAAGAATTGTTTAGCTGCGGCTTTCTCACATGGTGAAAGACACCATGTGTAGTTGACAGTGTACATATAGTCAAATCGATGGTTCCAAGATCGCAGTGGAGCTCCGTGGTTATACGCTATGAAGAGGTGGTTACAAGAAGACGCGTCAAGTCTTGAGAGGGTTCGAGTTGAGGAAGTAAGTAATCTGTCTTGTAAATGTAAATTCCGTACTTAGTGGATTTGAGGCTAGGGCCGTCTGAGGTTTTTTCCCGTTGTGGGTTTTTCCTCGTACATCGCGGCGTAGTGTGATTGATTTACTTTTATCTTTCATAATAACTTAGAACGCTTGCTTAGGATAATTCAAGATAAAATTGGTTTTAATTATCACTCTTAATTTAATTTGGTGCTAATTAAATTTGGGTAATGTTTATTTAATTCTAGTCTATTATTAAAACTGGTTTAGCCTAATTTGGAAATATTGATAAATCTGACTTAGGCAAATTCTAGGACTTGGATTAATTATGTTTAAGTGAAATTAAATAAGTATGTGTGTTTAATTTTATTTCACTTTCGTATTATTTTAATTTTGGAAGAAATTAAAATTTGGTTAAGCTGTTTTAATTGAACCATCACTTTTACGCTTCCGCATATATATTTCACAAGGAAATTGATTTCAAAGTATAAAATGACTTTTGATTTTAAAATTGGGGGCTTTCACCATTCTATCCCTAAACTTTCAATGGTTTTCCACACCTCTATGGATATTTTATCCGGTCCAACCACTTTATTTTTTCCCATTTTCCTTACTAATATATGTATTTCTTTTTCAGTAATCGGACATACCATTCCTATATTGGGTTCAATGTTCTCGACATCTTTTTCGGATATTGTTCTTGATAATACTCTTCTCATCTATCTAGAATTTCTTTATCGTTAATTAATATATTTTGTTTTATGTCTTTAATACACTTAAATCGACCCATATCCCTTATCAATCTATATATATTCTTTGACAATTTATATATTTCCTTTTCACCTTCCTTGATACCTAATTTATTATACAAATTATCTCGTGCATTTTGTTGCACATTTCTAATAATTTTTTTTACTTCAGTTTTTAACTTCTTATACTTTTCTAAATCTTTTTTATTTTTACTCTTTTGCGACTCTTTAAAACTTACTTGTTTCTTTTGTATTTTCTTTTGCACTTCCTTATTGCACCACCAAGTCTCTTTTTTAATGAATCTCCTTTAGTCTCACCTAAAACTTTCTTACCTATTTTCTTGATATCATTCCTTGTTCTTGACCATATGTTGTTGACATTGTCGTTCCAATTTCACTTCATGTTTAACAATAACGTCTGTCTAAATTCAATCTCTTTGCATCCTTTTAAATCCTTCCATTTTAAAATCTGAGAACCTATTTTCTCTTTTCAGTACTAAAATCCTTTGATTGCTAAATCTATTACTAACATGCGATGTTGATTTGTTAAGCTTTCACCTTGTATAACTTTACGATCTTTGCGTATTAAACTGGCCGGATATGGGGTTTCTAGATTGAAGCGGGTCTAGAAGCTGGTTATGGTTCGGGAGGGTTCGTGGGGGTTTGGAGGTATGGGAAGTGGGGAGCTTCTTGGGTTGAGGTTTGTTTTTGGGTCACTATGGAGGTTCGGATTTTAGGGTATAGAAGCAGTGGTTGACGTCCAGTTGGTCTGGGTAGTGGCCAAAACTCCTTTTCCAGCGGCGCAGTAAGTATAGATTGTGTAGACCCCTACTTTTGATTTCCCATCTTTTATTCAACGGTTACAATAACACAAACTTCTATAAATATAAAAATGGTGAAAATAGCATAAAATTTGGGCGGTCAGACGATCCAAAATTTTGACAGAGTTTCGCATTAAAATCGACAAATTAAGTATAAGTGTTCTATGTTAGATGCCTCTATAAGGTTTATGCGTTGGGAGGTTAGTGTAATGTGCCCCCCTTGGCCCGATTTCCACGATATACTTTGACTATAAGGGAAATCATTCATCGATTTGTGTGGATAGGTCATTTGATATACCTAAGTATACGTGAATTGCCTCATGATATACCTCATGATGATGGTACATGTGAGGGCGATTTCTATATACTCGACGTATGAGAACAAGTTCCTTGCTATATACCTCCCGTAGTGAGTTCGGTCAAGAGATGCGATACGAGGGAAAATTTTGATATACGTTGAAGGTTCTAGGATAATGGAAGGTGGGAATTATATTTCTTAAGTTAATCGCGCCCCGTAGAACTGGCAACCCATCACAAACTGACCCCTAGTGCGGAATAAAATATTGGTCAAAATGTAGTTGTCACGTGAAGTAGTGTACAAAAATGCATGAGTTTTAATTAGTTTTTGGTGCAATGTTTTATGTATACTAAGGGGAGTATGTACTACTACTAAGAATGAAGTAAAGCATGGGAATATACATGGATGACAAATGGAAGAAAAATAAGGCAAATGAAGTATGTACAAGTAACATGAAGTATGTAAAATATACAAAGTGTGATGATATATACAAGGTGTGAGACATGTGAATATACACAATTGATAGATATATATATAAGTAAAGTAAGAGTGAACTGGAAATATGTAAGTGAGGAAAACATGGGGTTATGTTCAAGTGAAAATAATGTGGAAATGCGTGCAAGTGAAGAGCATATAAGAATATACATGAATGATATGTGAATCATGTGATAGGTGAAACATGTGAATATAAGTGGGAATAAGCATGGATATCTACATGTGATATGTAAGGAACATGGGTAAGCATATATAAGTGGATAAAGCATAACGCATGTGAAAAGGTGTATATGCATGAGATGAGAAAAATGAGCATTATGGAGATAAGAATATTCATGGATACCATGATATGAGCAAGGCATATATACAACATGTAAGTATGAGAGTAAGAACAATATATAAGTGGAGATACATACACACAAATAGATAAATAGAGAAAATGAGAGAAGGGAAAAGCAAACTCGTGTAAATAAAGTTTAGTCCTCTAAAAATAAATTCCCCATCAGAGTCACCATTGTGTCCATTTGGGATTTCATGGGTTCTCCCCGAGAGAAAAGATGGAATGTGGGGATCAAGGAAGAAACCCCGTTTTCCTCCACTAGTGCAATATTCGTGGGCTCTCAAAGACATAATCAACCGTTGTTATGTAAAATTAAAATAATAGAGTCGCCAACCTATTTTTCTCCAAATAGGTAAAATATGTCCCCCAAGAAACGGCGCACAAGGCAAACTAATGCATATAAAACCAAATAAAATCAAGGGTCCGAGGACTGAGTTATGCAATGGGAAGGTATTAAACACCCATTCAACCCTTTTGAACTCTCTCATGGGCTATGATAATGTTCTATTTTTTCAAAAATTAAATTTATGTGTACCATGTGTGTGGAGTTAAATAGGTGAGGTAAGAAATATCCGTACCCCCATCATGGAGAAGACGAGGACAAGTCATTGTAAGGAATATAAATAAAAAAGAAAGAAAGATAATCTGAAAACAAGTAGCCAAAATGTGAGTAGCACACCAGATAATAATCCATTGCAAAGAATGGAATACGTATGTCTGATGGGGCGCCTAGATTATGATAAAGGGAAAAAGCTACACTATATCTAATGCATCAGATCATATTCCACTATGAGGAAGTGGATATGAGTGTCTAACACGGTTGAAAAAATAAAAGAGAATAATAAAATGAAAATATAATATAATATGAGCAACACATCGGATCATGATTCACTATGGGGAAGTGAATATGCATGTCTGACGGGGTTACTAAAAACATATACACTAGTAAATGTATACTTATAGATGATACTAATAACGGTAAGAACGAATAAAGTGAAAAAGTAAGAAAAGAGGACTTGAATCCTGAGGAGAACTCAGGAAGACTACATTGTCGAAAATAACCTTAAAGTACATGTAGTTCAAAAACATATAAGGGTGAGATTTAACCCATGAAATAAATACTAGAATTTCCTTATTTTGGTTTGTTGCAAAATGTGCACAAGTGAGGAAAATGTAGTAAAAATGGAAGGAAAGTTCTAATTTGGGGTTTAAGGATCAAATCCTTTTTTTTAAGTTTATGAAAACAAATTTTGGTGAATATATAAATAGCAACACGGTGATTAAGGTGAGAAAATAACAATTAAGTGTAAACAATATACTAATAGATTAAAAAAGTGAGTAATAACACTAATTCAGCAAGTTTGATGTGACACCCCATATTTTATTTTAGTGGCAGGTTAGCGCGGATTTTAGGCGCTTTGGATTTGATTGGGATGATTCATAGCGAGGCTTATTTTGGGAAGATTTTTATACAAGATAGAAGACTTGTATTTATTTTGGTGTATAGAGCATTGGAGATTGGTATTTTATTTTCAACATAGTTAGGTTGTTGTAAATATTTCGAGAGAATTGTTGTATTAATTTGAAGATTGAGATTAGTGGTTTCTCGTTTGTATTGTGGGATTTTTATATGCTCTATACCTTGTTGTCTGTGGATTCGGTTAGTTTTATTGTAGTAGCGCACCGTTCGCTCTTCCCGGGTGGGCGGGGTGTTACATTTGAATGAATAGGATTTGGACCTTCTATTAAGAATGAATTATGACTTTGATGGTGATGTAGGCTGATATATATTATGGTGAAGTGGGTAATGAAGGTGAGGTGAGGTGAGTGGGTGATTTAATGGAATGTTGGCGGAATGCTTTAAAAGGGGTGTGTAAACAGATATACCCTGATTTTGAGGAGAAGAGCCTTGGGATCTGGAAAAGAAGGTCCTTGACAATGAGGTCATGTCTTCCTTAAATAGGAATTTTAAAGGTTGGGGTATTTGATGACCATCATAGGACTAGTCCTGCAAATCGGCATGCCCCCTGACGTACAAGTTAAGTAAAGTTCCCCTATGCCAATCGGCAGAGGGACAGGGGTGCCTATAGGCAGTTAAAAGTGGACTTCTATAGAAAATAAACCAGTAAAAAATTCAAACCAGAAATCCAATTCATGCACATATGAGACCATTGGAAAGAGGATTAAAAGGTCTACAAAAATTCTTTGAGAAAATCTCGGGTCTAAGAGTTGACCAAATACACACGGAGCTTGAAAGTGCCTAATGGCCTATGGATTAGGATTTCAGAGTTCAAAGGCAAGTAAATATGAATTTTAAAATAGATTTACACATGATATGAACCATTTAAAAGGGTATTCAGATCACTATTAAAGTTTATTTGAGCTACTCTCGATTGTAATAGTTGACCAAATCCAAATGGATCCTAGAAGCGTCTGGTGGCCTCTGTTTTGGGGTTTGAAGGTGAAGACCGGGTTCTAGGGTTGAGAATTATGTTTGGGACCTATGAAGGTTCAGGAGAGTACTATAATGATGGTAATAAAATTGGGGTTTTATAACTTCCTCTATCATAAAGAAGGATAAGTTTGTGAACTCATTCTCATACTTAGCAATCGTACGAGTTCCGTATTGAACGGCAAACAATTCCATCATCTTTCGTGTGCGAATGGACTAAGGGAAATACTTTTCATTGAACTTTTATAAAAATACAGCATAAGTCATTTGATCTGTTTGCTTTGGAGTAGTCACAATTTCCCACTACCGAAGAGCATCACAGGTCAGTTGAAAAATGGCATCTGTATAAGCCATGATATGGATATGGTGCTTGATATCTTAAATCCACCGAATAGGTACCAGAGGATCTATTGATTTTGATAATGTGAGCAAATTGTTCTTCATGGATGCTTCGCAAATCTTCTCCGAGTCTGTTGTGGGAGCCTGTACCACTAGTAATGGTGCATCAGCTGACCTATCTTGCTTGCCTGTGGACATCCAACCTGTATCGCCTAGGAGATAAGATCACAAAGTCACTGAGCTAAAAAAATCAACTGTCCATGATTATCGGGAATTAGAAGTGGTGCATTGGGTTGTGCGGCGCAACTATTGCTACAGGGTCAGGTTAGACAGTACGTGCAACAAAACTTGTCTTCCTCTTCAGTGACATCTGAAATATGATGTGAAACACTTATTAATATTACTCATCTTATGACAAGATTACAAAGTAAAAAAACCATATCAAAGAACCCTACGCGGAAAAATTACAATGGACCTAGGGAACCTATGTCACCGAGGATCATTTTCTAATACCAATTATGACATCCCATAATTTTTGATAACTAGGTTATTCATATATATTTATTAATTGTTAAAGTTTGTCAAAAAAATTAATTATCCTTATCAACATGAGATAAGAATCAAAGAATGTTGGCCTCTTATTTTTCAAATTAGACTTTCCTTTAAAGATGATGAAACACTTTTTCTTTTTGCAAAACTCTTTTTTCAAATATTATGTGCACCAATTTTAAAATAACCAATTTTTATCTTGATAAATCCAAAACATGCATCTAGTGATTAAAGCAAGTAAAGTAAGGAAAATAATGCTCACAATGCTGGATGTACGAGGAAACCACTAAGGGAAAAATCCTCGGACAACCTAAGCCAAATAATAACTATAAATGTGGATTTAAAAGGAATAAACACAAGTCTTACTCAATGGCTCGATCCCCACAAGACTTGACACTCTTCTGATCTTCAACCACTCCTCTCACAGTGCCCACGCAGAAAGTCCTTCATCTGTGATGCTCTTCCATTACACGCGTGTCCACGTATGTCTCTGTGTGCATCGATATGGCGTTGTGTTGTCCACGATGTTGAACACGAACTCCTTCGCTTCTTCACCGCAAAACCCAATGTTATAGTATATAAGAAACTCTTCTTGGTGCAAACAAATATCACAATAGCAAATTATAATGAAATATCGGATCTTTGAAAATCGTAGGATGTTTTTGGCTTTAGAAAACCATAGAAAACATGTGCAAATAACCTTCTGATTGTATATAGTTTTTGCATAATGCACATTTACGAAATTCTTATGGAAACACGCCTTTTATCACTTTCTTGAGGCAGCAGTTCGTTCACGTGATATTGACCTGTCGCTTGAACGAGATGTACACGTCGTTCGAATGACAATGCCATCTCCCTCGAATGACTGGTCAGGTCATTTGAGCAACACAACGAATTAAAGTTTCATTAAAACGCTACTCTAATCCGTCCTTATCAGAATAAAACGAAGTGTAAATGTTTTCGAACTCTTTTGAAAACATTTTAAAATTATTTCTTTAATAAAATAACATCCTTAAACATTTTAAAAATAAACTACGAGTCCCATTAAAATTACGCATTCACACTTGAGTGATCTCAGAATGCAATTAAACTCGAATACAAAATATGCACGATAAACCAGCATGATAAATCTTTGAAGCTTTGTCGCAACGTCCTCAATAAACTTCACTACTTCATAGTTTGTGTGGGATCGTGACAATAAAAAATATGACCTGTGACTGAAACATGTTTTGTTTCAGGAATAAGTCAAATAAACATACAACGGAGTCAATTGGAAATTTTTTTCCTTATAAATCTCCGCCTTTGACTATTCCAGGACAAAACCAGCAGTGAAATGACTAAGCCGGGCTGTAAAGCCATGTGATGCCTATATCCCATCCCATAAAACCAAAAATAAAAAATTACAGAACATGACTAGTAAATGATGGTCCGGTTGAATGTGATGTAGTCTTGAAATCTCGAATCTCTTAAGCATAAATACACACATGCAACAGACAGATACCAGTGAAGTATGGAGGAACAAATGATATAAACCAATATGTAAAATCAAATCCAAATCATTTATTTTGTGATCAAAACATGATATCAACATGTAAACAACATTTAAATTAGGATACCAATTTGTGTAAACTAATCAATATAATCATGAAAGCATGTGATCACAAATATGATACCAAAAAATAATGCAACAAATGTATCTGATCATCAAACAAACTCTCCCCCTACATAACATACATCTCTCCCCCTTTTATCTCGAATAGATAAATCGGTGAAAAGATAAACATATCTGCCATAAGATAATCAATGAAGTATATCTAGATATCAATGAAACAACCAGCTTATAATGATCAACAATATCAAATATGTTGCTAGCAAACAATAATCACACAACAGTAATCAACAATCTAAGGAGGTGTGACACAATGAACATAATGCAGTAAAAATATATTAAATGATAATCTACATACAATAAACTATCCAGAAGCACCCCAGCAGTACCAAAAACCAATATCAACCAAGAACATGGTACTGAAATAGAAGGAAAAAAAATTCCAGAGGGTTGCTCGAACGAAAAAGGACCGTCGTTCGAATGACAGAGGCTTCTCTCGAGATGGCTTCGCGTGACATCTGTTTCTCGCTCGAACGAGAAACTCAAACTCTCACATCCAGTTGTTAAAATTTAACAATTTCGCCCAACAAAAATAATTTCTTGAAGAAACTAACTAGAAGTCGCAGAAAACTTCATAACAGTAGCGAAAATAACAAAAACAATATGAGTTAAATGCTAACATAGTACCGATGTGCTCAAACATGAACATGGAATGTATGGGCATGAACTACAACAAATGAATCACAATTTCAACACATCGAAATGATCAAGAAGCTCTAATTGATAGCAATAAATCATCAAACTTTATCTTATCCATATGTGACATTTAAAGTGTGAGCTTAATGAACTAAACAAACATCATGCACATAAATTCGAAATTTTGACGATTCTACAAACAATAGCGTCACGATACGATTTTTCAATGCTAGGATTCGTAGTGCACACCCGTTTAAATTATCCATCCATACTCCCTCAAATATATATCATATTTTTCCTTTGGAATGAACATAAACTAATTTGGACCATTTTGGCATAAAATTCTTTTTATTGCCTTTAATTTGTTTCAGGGTCTTTTAAACTATGACTTTCAGGACGAGTCAATTTTACACTCTCGCAACCCTTTCCCGTGAACACTCATCATTTTTTTTACAATTTCAATCCTCATGGTAAACGGTTCTTACATGCACACCTCCTCTTAAGTCTATTTATGCATATATGACGAAATTTAGATAAGAACGTCTCACCAAACTCAAATATGCAAGAGTAGTCAAACATCCATATAAACTCGTGCATGTGTGAAAAGATGGCATATAAATAAACTCGAATCAAAATGCATATGAACTTTGAAACAACCCCATAATACAAAGGTTAAGACCATTCTAAGCATTAATAATTATGACCAAATATCCTAGCCACATGGATGAAAGGAAGGGGGTCCAAGCCCACCAATATACCACATCAAACATCAAACCGATGACACAAAAATAAATTAAAATCTTTTTGACCAAAAAATAAAATATTTTTGTATTTTTTTCCTAAAAAATATTTAAAACCAATAATCTTTTTGTATTTTTCTCAATTTTTTTAAAACCAAAAATCTTTTTGTATTTTTTGAAAAGTATTACCAAAAAAATAAAAACGTTTTTGATTTTTCAAATAAGACTCAATAAAAGAACAATATAATAGAAAATGATACACATGTCATAACACTAGTAAGATATAAATCATGATGCAATGATTAGTGTATGACAAACATGGCAACACAATCATCCATTAGATCTATCATGGGAAGAATCAAGTGCAACCAAAAGAAAACCATGAAGTTTAAGTCCTAAAGCCTCTAAGTCCGATTTCCTAACCCAGGTAGGTATGAAATTATGCATTGGGGTTTTGGGAACCGAAATAAATTTATTACTTAACTTCCTAGGAGGATTCCTATGGTTATAGAAAAAATGTCTAAGGTGACCTTTCCTACCGTAATGTGTGCAAGTGTAAAGATTGTGGGAATGATTACCAAAATGTCGACCTCTCTTCACGTTCCTAGTGGGCTCTCTCACACGATTGGTATTGGATTTGGGAATGGGAACAACGTGATGATCGTAGCCTATACCAAACCTATCTCTCTTGACTTTCATGGTGCCTAACATCCTATCCAACTTCTCCGACGTAGATTCCAACTTAAACTTAACCTTACTCAAGTATTTCAACTTCTCCTCTAACTTACAAATCCTAGACTCAAGGACACACATAGACTCCTCAAACTGTAGCACCTCCTTTTTCAGTGCCTCCATCAAACCACGAAGTATATATCTCTCTTTCTCATTGTACTCTATCTTCTCCCTAAGATTCTTCTCCCATGCCCTAAGATCCTCAATCAAAACATCATTATTTTCTATGGCATGCTCATTCTACCTAGCTTTCCATTTAGAGTTCGCCTTTTCACTTTCACCCCCTCGGCATACAACTCATTAAATTCGACTAGAAACTCTTTCACATCAACATCCTCCTCCATCTCACTCTCATTATCCTCACACACTTGGTATTTACTCTCAACAGCCTCGAAAGTGTCATGCACATGAGTACCTTCGTGGGAAGATTTATCGTCGCTGCTCACATGATATGCCATAAATGAAACAAAGTTATGCTCAATGGGGGAACTCTCTCCCTCTTCCAGATCACTATCACTTAAGGTGGCATTATATGCAATCGGTTTCTTGCCCACTTCCTTAAGTCTAGTGGGACACTCGACAACCTTGTGACCATACCCGTCACACTAAAAAAACTTATCCGAATTAACCCTATTGAATTTCTCACTCTTATTTCTAGGCATGGAATCTACCTTGTCGTTCTTGAATTTCTCAAACTTTTTGGCATCTTTCGATTAATTTTGAAATTTAAGAAAATTTTTGAACTTCTTTGCCAACAAGGTAACATCCTCAAAATCGAAATCAGAATCGTCATCCGAAACTTTAGTCTCCTCCTTCCGGGCTTTCAAAGAAAGGCCCTTTTCTTTCTTTGGCTCTTGCTTGGAGGTAAACATATCGAGTTCATAGGTTCGAAGGTCACCTACAATCTCTTCTGGTTTCACCGACTCTAGCATACCAAGTGAGTTTAAAAGAATCATTTTTTCATCAAACCTTTTAGGCAACGACCTTAAGATTTTCTTTACAACTCTTATCTCCTAAGTTAAACGACGCATTGGAAATAGTAGACAACCTAGTGTAGAACTCATCAAATGTCTCACTCTCTAACATCTTAATTTTCTTAAACTGTGTAGTTAGGTTTTATAATTTAGACGCCCTAACTGTGCTTGTGCCCTCGTGAGTGAGTGTAAGTGTATACCAAGCCTTTTTTGACGTTTAAAAAGTAATTATTCTATTGCACTCTTTAGGTGTGACATGTGGGGAAATAACGTACACACCCTTAAAGTTGTAAAGTGCAAGCCTATGTTCTGCCTCGCTGCATGACTCAACGGGTTTCAAACTAGTGAACTCACCCTCTCGTGTACTGGTGGTGACCAATCCTTTTCAATAGCTAACCACACATGCTCATCAATGGATTTTAAAGAACTTCTCATTCTTATCTTTTAATAAGCATAATTTGTGCCGTAAAAAATAGGAGCACGAAAACTTTCAAAACCACCAAAATTCATCCTTACCAGAAAAAAGGGATCAATAGAATAAAAATATGTTTCTAGCTATGATACCAATTTGTAGGCACCTTATTTTTCAAATCAAACTTTTTTGCAGAAGCACACTTACAAAATTCTGATGGAAACACGTCTTTTATAATTTTCTTGAAACGGCTGCTCGTTCAAGCGACTTTGACCTGTCGCTCGAACGAGATGGACATGTCACTTGAACGACAATGCCATATCTCTCAAATGACTGGTTAGGCCATTTGAGCAATGCAACGAATTAGAATTCCATTAAAACACTACTCTAATCCATCCTTATCAGAATAAAATGAAGTGTAAACATTTTCAAACTGTTTTAAAAAAAAATTAAAATTATTTCTTTAATAAAATAACATCCTTAAACATTTTAAAATAATTTCCGAGTACCATTAAAATTAAGTATTCATACCCGAGGGATCTTAGAATGCAATTAAACTTGAAGGCAAAATATATACCATAAATCGACATGATAAATCTTTGAAGCTTTGCCTCAACGTCTTCAATAAACTTCAATACGTCATAGTCTATGTGGGATCGTGACAATAAAAAATACGACCTATGACTCAAACATGTTTTGTTCCTGGTATAAGTCAAATAAACATACAAGTGACTCAACTGGAAATTTTTTCCTTACAAAGAAAAATCCCTAACAATATATTAGGATGAAGGGATAAACTTCAATAACAAATAATAAAGTCAATCACAACTACTCCATAGTAAAGCGAGTATTAAAACTAAGTTATTATGGCAAAACTCAAAGATATTAGTATCTAAAAGAACACCTTAAGTCAAATTTTAGGAACGTGGAAACACCTCACATCACTCATACATTGAAAATAAAAGAGATAACTAAAGATTAAAGAGAATTGAAGATAACTCCAACACCTACGTTTAAGCTCGGTATTAATGGAAAAGAACCACTAAAGCTTTAGAAAGTTGCTAAGGCTGGTAGTCGAGAGCACCTATAATAACATGATGGGTTAGGCCCACCATAATAAAATAATATCTACGCAATCGTGTACTGAAACCATCAGTCATGAATATAAATAGTGAACTCTACAATTATTAGAGTTATAATTATGTCTTACTCATAACATAGTCAAATCATATGTAACACGTTATGTATCATTATTAACCGTACTTACAGTCTTGAATCATTCCTCATATTAGAAGAGTTAAACAAATATCAAATATAAAATTTTATTCAAGTAACAACGTAAGATGATTATTGTACAAGCCCTTAAAATAAATTCTCAGGTTTACTATATCCGTGTGAACAACATCAATATTATGCATAGGCTTGTGCGAACGGGTAGTCAATGCAATGATGCACACCAAAGACTAAGATAATATTTCTCAATTTGTTTATGCTATAGAATAAAACTCAAAACATCCATGTTTTTCACTGAAATCCACTCCCTAACTTTACCAATCCTGAATTATGGCCTATGATCATTATAAGGGTTCATTCCTTGCTTAAACTTATTATTTTCTCTAAAATTTATAACATATAACTTCCTTTTCAATTTCCAGAAAAGAATATATGAAATATTTGAGAACATTGATAAGAGTCAAATAATATATGAATTCATTTAGATAGGCCATTCTAACAAGAGGAACTAAAGTTCTCTTAACATAAATCAATTAATCTAAGGTAATTTCAATGGGGACATCCAATTCTAACTTATAATCTCATCCAATTCAACTAATTTAATCTAATTCATATAATTATTCAATTCATCTCAATTAAACTACTATAAACTAACACAATTTATGTAAGAATTGTATTCATTCATATCTTTAGAAAAATCCCAATTTTATAATATTTGTGACAAAACCTAATTATCTCCACATAATGTTTATAATTCATGAAAACTATATTCAGGTAGAAAGCGTTGTTTAGACCATGAAAGGAGACAATAGTATTGTCATGCCTTAAATGAAGCATACAAACCCAATTTGTTGTATAGAAAGTTCCAAATATGTAGAAAACCCCTCCTTAAGCCAAAGTACAATTGTTCTTCAAAATCCCCATGAATCCCCTTTTTGTTCTTGAACTTGGCTCAATGTTTTCTAAAATTATTTTAGGATTTAAATTTTTTTGGGTTAAGACAATTTGTGAAGTAGAAGTATGGAGAGATTTGGTATAGACTGTATTTTGTTGGAGGTTTATTATATAATAAAATTAGGATTACCTTTAGTTTTATATTTTAACTTCTCCTATAAGTTCTTTACCTATTTTGTGCTAACCATAACTTTCTCCCCAAGTATAAACCATATACCAATCTACCTATGCTTTTAAGTAAAAATTTCCAGTTTAGGTTTGTAGGAGGGTAGTGTGACTGGGGTCTAGTAAGATGCTGAAACGGATGGGGCGTGACCCACTTCAATGAACTCTGCCTGTAAGTTTTTTAAGAGCTTCTAGAGCATCACATGGTAAAACCTTATCCTTTTGGTAAAAATGGAACCAAATTAAGAACCACCTCATGAAGGAGGATGGACTTAATAGTAATAATAGTAACTTTTCTCAAAAGGATCTCCTGAGAATAATGGTTGTTAGTGTGGGAGTGAAGAAACAAGAACTTAGCACATAGAGAGAGAGAGAGAGAGAGAGAGAGAGAGAGAGAGAGAGAGAGAGAGAGAGAGAGAGCAGGGAGAGAATACTAGGTGGTCCGGTGTGATTTTGACGGAGTAACGGTATGGCTTGAGTTTCTGATGATGATTTGACCTCACAAAAGGTCCTATTTATAAGTGAACATGGGGCTAATTTTGGCATTTTTGGGTGCAAAATTCAAGAACAAAAATTATAAGGACAAGGTCTGCAATGTACCTTTTGTCCCTACTAGGTCTGCAGCCTTTTGTCCCTTCTAACAGACGACAGCTGGTGTAAACCAAAGTAAAAAAGCAAATATGTCTCTTACTGGGGACAAAATATTTGATTGGGTAAATATATTTTAAAGCAGTAACTTGTGATATAAACCTTGTACACTTGAGAGGGTCCTAGAGGACCACCTCCTCTATAACCATTAAACTTGAGAGGGTCCTTGGGACCCCCATCTCAAAAATCATCTTATAAAAAGTTGATTTCTTGTGAGCAGCCCTTTGGCTACTCACTTCAGTTGTGACTAAGCGTGATCTGTGCACAGGCTTAAGTGACTCCTAGGGTCTCTCTAATAGTATTCTCTCTATCTTAAAGTGATAAGTGGTTGAGCTTGCTTAACAAACCTTATTCATCAGCCACTAAGCCAAAACTCTCGAGAGATCCCAACTGGCCTATTTGAGCTCTGCCTGCTCAGCTAGGGTACCTGCACAAGAAAGTAGGTGTTGGTAAATTTGTTTAATAAAAGAATAACTTTATCGTGATGAGGGCTTGTTCATGATAGACCCCCTCATACTAGCCTATTTTTCTCTTTGGGCCATTACTAGGATGTGACAACCCTGACTTTTTATATCTAATTCGGTTAGCTACGCCCAATTAAATTAAAGCGGAGCGTCAATATGTTGGAATTAGAAATATAGTTTAAATAAATGCAGTAAAGTAAACATGTACACTCCTATACACGTAGCCAAATCACATCATAGCAAGTATAGGATCCACAAGTAATATCAGTACTGAATATAAAATGCCCAAATATACGAGCCCATAGATAAACTAGGTAAAGAATGTAATGTAAACCTCTCAACACTATCAAATCCCTAACAATGGGAAATCTCTGATACCACACTCTAAGGAAGAGTGACAAAATAGGATAAGGACCAGCGTCCACCACTACAAGATCCTAAGAATAGATGCGAGGTCATCCAGCTCCACGGTCTACTATCCAACGGGGAGAGGACCTATATAATACATACATATATATATATATATATATATATATATATATATATATATATATATATATATATATATATGGGAGAGAAGCAAGATAGACGAACGTCAAAGTAAGAAAACAAGCTATAAGATTATAAGATGTACTTATAATGAAAGCACACTAGTCATTACTCGTCTCCAGTAATTAAGTTGTTCAATTACCCAACCAATGCTCCTATGTCGTGACTACCCAACCCAAACTCGAGTAACGTGTAGCCTCACATCGTATCATGATTAATCATTATTAATCGCATTTCAGTAGTTAACGTATCAAAATATTTCCTTTAATAATAATATCAAATGCATCGATTCGGGATATTACTTTAAGACATAAGCATAATATCTCACACAACAAATCATATCGGGTCACTATCGTTACTTGGGGGAACAAATCGTAACACTAAGACTACACACGAATATTCCCCAATATTACGTGGCAAGGGCAATCATACTCAGTCCTAAATCACATGGCGTTTCAAGATTTTTCTATCCGACCCGCATTACAACCATGTGTCCAGTTCCGGTGGTTTATCTCCAACACGGCACTCGAGCGGAACCTAACCGGATCAATCACAAAAAATTGCATTCAACATGTGCCTACATCGACCGGAGGACTAGTCTAGTGTATACTCGATAATATACATGTAAAACAATTTCACGCTTATGTATATATACAATAGTGTCAAGTCTCTTACTCGAGTTATACAACAGTCATTATTTACAATATAACATAATTTACATCATTAATTTACTAATTCAACATCAAATCATTTCAAGGTTATATATCCCTACTAACCATAAGTACGTGATCAAGTTAGGATATTAGGCACAACACCATAATTATCTTACTAACAGCATGAAAAACATTAGCACTCTTATTTCAACAACATTCTGCCCAGAATTGTAAAATGCTAATTTGAGGCTTTTCCGATTCGTTTTTGGAAAAACTTAAAACTACAAAGTTGTTCGGAACGTGATTTTCTACACGGGCACGCAAGCATGCTACCATATCCGGCTTAAAACATACCCAAAACTAACATATAATATTCGCCCTATTTTCGACAACATTCTGCCCAGAATTATAAAATGACAATTTGAGGCTTTTCCGTTCCGTTTTTGGAAAAACTTAAAACTACAAAGTTGTTCGGAACTAGATTTTTTTAATTACACGAGAGCACGCTACCATATCCGGCTTAAAATAGACCCGAAACTAACATATAATATTCACTCCTGTTTTCGACAGCATTCTGCCCAGAATTATACAACGCCAATTTGAGGCTTTTTCGATCCGTTTTTGGAAAAAATTAAATCTACAAAGTTGTTTGAACGTAATTTTCTTCAAGGATATGCGATCACGCTACCATATCATGCTTAAAACAGACCCGAAACTAACATATACAATTCAGACCTATTCACGATAACTTTTTACGCAGAACCGTAAAACGCATATTCGAGGTTTTTTTGATCCGTTTTTAAAAAAACTTAAAACTAAAAAGTTGTTCAGAATATAATTTTCTGTCGGGAAATGCGGACGAAACATCCATTTTTGAAACCAAAACAGATCAAAACAGTTTTTTAATATAATGATTTACTCAAGTTCATAGTTTTCTCAAATTCAAGAGGTTGTTCAACAATTTATCCCTATAATGATGTTATTGCATTTGAATCTACATGGAGGGTGATCCTAATATATTGCATATCATTTTTAACATCAATATCATATTAATTTTGGGATCCAAATACATATTCATGTGAAATTTCATTATAGATACATAATATACACATATAGGTTATTAACTTGCCTTAGATTGTATGGAGATGTTGATGAAGAAGATGACAACCTTCTTCTTCCCATTCTTCTTCTTACTCTCTCTCTCTCTATACCAAACCCTATCCCTCTTTTGTGAAATGAAAAAAATGAAGACTTCTTCTCTTATTTTCTATTTATACCTAGGATTAGTTTATTTACAAAAATGACATTGCCCCATATTTAACCCTCTCGATCCTTTTACGCGTTAATTCGCTTCTAATATTTAAGTCGCATATTCGTATCTTAAAGAATTCATTTTAAATTTTCATTTCCAAACATTTCGAATATATATACTGACATATTTTTATTTCCAAACATTTTGAATATATATACTGACATAGTTTTTTTTTTCTTTTCAATTTCAATTCAATCAAAAATGTGGGGTATTACATAGGACCCTCTCACTATATGATAAATATTATTAGAACTTTAATAAAGGAGTCCTTCATTGTGGACTTCTTCACTAGATTTTACTTATTATTTGGTCTTGGTAGAAGGGTCCCTTACCCAAATGCCTTTGAACTTCTTTGATGGAGGGGCTGGAGGGGTCTGTCAATCAAATACTTCTGGACTTCTTTGAGGGAGGGGCTGAAGGGGTCCCTCGCCCAAATATGTTTTTACATCTTTGACGGAGGGTCTAGAAAGGTCCCTCGCCCAAATGGTTCTGAACTTCTTCAACGGAGGGGCTGGATGGGTCCCTCTCCCAAATTTCTTTTAACTTCTTTGACGAAGGGGTGGGAAGAGTCCCTCACCTAAATGCTTCTGGACTTCTTAGACGGAGGGTCTAGAGGGGTCCCTCACCCAAATGGATTTTAACTTCTTTGATGGAGGGGCTGGATGGGTCCCTCACCCAAATTCTTCTGGACTTCTTTGATGGAGGGGCTGGAGGGTTCCATCAAAAAAATATTATGACAAAGCCAAAATACCCCTCTACATTAGCCCCTCGTGCAAAGTCTTTTGAGTTGGGCATACCAAAAGGCTTTGTACACCATAAATATAATTTTCAATTTTGAGGGACCCTAAGGTTTCTCCATCATTACCCCTTGGGTCATTAAATGCACTGTTCCTTCATTATAGGTTTTGAAGTCTCGAGGAGCCACGTGTCATCATGAAAACTATCATGCCATCATTTGGGTAAAAGTATGTCAACGTTTTGGTTTTTCCATATGTCTATTTATTTCCATATAAAGGCCATTGTTTTGAATAAAAAGTTTCACTTTTACAAAGTTCTCAAGCATTCCCAAAGAGTTGAGATTTCCGGTGAGAGAGAATCTCCATAGTTTTTCTTTCAATCTTCCCCCCCAAAAGATTTTATTTTGATATTATTTTTGAAAAATTCAAAAAGAGTTTTGTATGTTGTTTTGCCCCATTTATGGATGGACATTTAGGATGATCGAGTCCCAATATCATTCCATTTCCACGTGACCATTTGATAGTGTTTTGATATGCGTCATCGTTTCATTTTTGTGTTTTACAATGTTTGGAGTCATTGAGATGTAATTTAATGTTACTACCTACATGTTTGACTCATAAGTTCCTTTAATGCACACTTGGACGGATTTTTTTTATTATTGTACTTGTTTATCACATATTAGTCGGAGTGTTGTCATCTCAATTTTGTCTTTAAAACGAACCATATGCGATAAAACTTGACAATTGAAGTAGTGCATGTAAAAACTGTTTATCGTGAGGAATTTAAATGCAACAAAATATGATGAGTGAATCACGGGAAAGGGTTGCGAGAGTTCAAAATTAACTCGTCATGAGAGCCACTGTTGTAAAAGAGCTCGAAAAAATTTAAAGGCAATAAAAAGATAAATATGCAAAAAAGGGTTCACCTCAAAAGAAAATTATAATGATTATTATTTATGAGGGAGTTTGGATGGAAAGAAATGAAAAACGGGTTTTCACGTCCTGACAACGTCTTGAAAAATCATTGATAGTTTTAGACGTTATTGGTGTGAGAATCACTTTTGACTTTGATATGTTGATGGATTGAGTCGGTGTCATTTAAATTCAACACTTTCAGCACCTAAGGACGATTTTGAGATTCATCCAATAGGAGTAAACGTATATATCATGCACATATGTTATGTTTTATTGCCTTGATTTGCCTATTGAATATGTTCACACCCATTCATTCCATTTCCCTGATTTGGTTGTCATAATGTAAATTCAAGGTGTGATTTTTTTTATGAAAAAATTGAAAAATAAGAAAATAGTTTATGAAGTTTGTTTGAGTATCTCCTTAATCGTGAAAACTCCATGCTTGATTTTTTGTTCGTTTCCATGTCTATTTTGGTCAAATGAAAAGGGGGAGAACGAATTATGGGATTTTTTGCATTATGGGGGAGAGTTGATTATGATGATTGAGGTGTTTTTATATCATTTCAAACTCGATGTGTCATGAGGTATGTGCTTTGTCTCATGTGTGTAAGTACAACAATGGAAGATCATATGTTACACACCCTGATGAGAAAATCTTTAAGATCTAAATATTTGATTTTGAAGACTTTGAAGAAATGTTTTGAGACCTACATGTTTAGTACCTTTTCATTTTTAGGTTTAGGAGGGTATTAGATTTGTATAAGCATTTTAGGTTTTGATAATTTCGAAGTTTTTATTTTGTACCGGTATAGACATAGGGGGATTTGTAAGGACATGATTTTATAAATGTCCGTCACAATTTAGCATGTTGTATACCGCTACAACCACCGAAAAATGTTCGAGATCACATATGCAACAAGACGTATCTGAATATCAAGTTTCTTCAACAATCAAGTGTCTGCGAAATAATTTTGGTAAATGTTATGTTTTTATTCCTTAGCATTTCACTTAGAATATTGGGATATTTTTCATCAAAATTTTTTTAAGTGTTACGGCGGAGTTTTTAAGTTTTTAGCCAAAATTAATTTTCGAAGTTTTAAGGTGCTGAATTTTCTGGGAAAAGAAAAATATTTGTTTTTATTTAAAGGCTCGTTCGAACGATAGCCTATGTCATTCAAATGACATGACATCTCGTGCAAATCTCGTTCGAGCGACACATGGAGCCATTGAAGCGAGATTCGATCTCTTTCTAGTGACCTGCCACCTTAAGGTTTTGTATAAATACACGTGAAACGAGGCATATTTCGTCAAGAAGTCCTTTCGTTTTTCATTCTGCAAACAGTGCAAATCGGCAGAATACTTTTGGCTTCTTCATTTAGGGATTTAAACCCTTGTTTGTCAATCCACAAAAATCCAATTATTTAGGTGAATTGTTTTGGAACCCAAGAACATACTTTGCTATTTTTAAACTTTTGTGGAGAGCGTATCTACAACAAAAGACTGAGGTCAGTGAGGTCCGTTGTGTGTGGATCTTTGCTGAAGATTGAACTGCGGTTCTTGTGGGTTTGTTGCATGGAATACATTGCTGACTCTAGACTGCGCGTTTATGTATGTTTGCCGAGGTAAACATATTACAGATTTCATTGTAATCCGTGTAAATTGTGTTTTACGAATTATAGTGAAATAAAAGGTTTTGCCCTCAGGGGATTTTCCGAGAAATCTGTGAGTTAGCATATTTGTGTTTATATTAGTTTGACACACGCACACACATAGATATTTGTTTGAGTGCTGAATTAATTTGATTCAAAATTTGACTCTAATTAAATAAGTTTGCGATTGGAATTTGTGAGTTTATTTGAATCTTTATCACAAAATTTTTACAAATTGGTATCAGATATTTTTTAAAGCGAGTGCATACCTTCTCAAATTAGTATCAGATCTTTTTTAAAGCGAATGCATACCTTATCAAATTGGTATCAGAGCGGTTTACGCTAATTTATTGCATATTCCTATTTTTCGCAGAATTGTGTGATATTGATTTTTTTTTAAAATCTATTTTGTGAAAAAAATTATCGCAATGTCTCCAAGTGAAAACTTATAAATCGGTTGCCAATTTTTGGCGGGTCTAATTATGCTTACAGGAAAGCCCAAATGAAATCCTATTTAAAATCAATCGATGGGAAGAGTTTGGATCATTTGTGAAAGAGGATGGACTCCTCCCACTATCACCGCTAATAATGTCACGAATTTAAAATCCGTGTGAGACTGGAATAAGGATGAGTTCATGTGGATCACTTTTAATTCACGTGGGCTTAGTGCAATTTTTTAACATGTCACCCCCGAGGAGTTCCGGCGTATTATGACGTGCACCACATCTAAAGAAGCATGGATGTTTTGTAACTCACCCACGAAGGCACTAATGCGTTCAAAGAGTCTAAAATTTAAAATTTGATCACTCAATTTAAGATAGTCATCATGCTTAAGACTGAGTGTTTTGATGATTGTTATGCACGTTTGTCCGATATTGTCAACACTAGTTTTAATCTCAGTGGGCCTATACCTGATGCACGAGTGGTTAAAAAGATTTTAAGATCATTTCCAGAACGTTTTATCCCTAAAGTAACAGTTTTGAATACCTTGGGTAATTTGAGTCGTCTGAAATTGGAAGAGTTGGAATGAAACCTCCGGACGTATGAAATTAACATGTTCCCCGACACTGTTAAACCAAAGGATAGAGGGATAGCACTTAAAGGCCAAACTAGAATGGGAAATAAAGTGTCCCCGAGTGACAAGTAAAAAAGTAAGTTTTTGTGAGTCCGAAACTGAGGACGAGTCTGATTTTGATGTGGCCATGCTTGCAAAGAATTTTCAAAAGTTTCTCATGTTTTCAAAACAAAATTCTTCCAATAAAAGATTTTTTGAGAAAAAGAAAGACAAGGCCAAAGAAAGCGGTGAGAAAGAGAAAGAGGGCGAAGGTGATTTAGAAAAAGTGACATGTATTGAGTGTGAGGGAAAAGGGCATAAGTCACTTGAGTGTGTCACTAGACTTAGGGGAAAGGGCAAGAAAGTTGTTATGCCATCCACCCTTAATGATAGTGGGGATGAGGTGAGTGATATCGTGGATGAAAATTCACAAGGAAAGTTTGTTGCCGTTTTAGATAGTCATGAGAGCACACCCAGTTTGTCCCACGAGGATGAGGACACTTGTGTATGTGAGACCACCGAGGATGATTTTAGTGTTTCTAGCTAGTCTGAGAGTGAGTGCGCTAGTGGGGGTGATAGTGAGCCCCAGATCGCGTTTAGAGATTTGTACGCCGAGACCTTAAAGACTAAGAAATTGAATAAGGAGTAGTTAGGTCTTAGGGTGAAAGAATTGGATAGAGAGTTAGAAAGTTTGAGGATGTTTGAGGCAAAAGTGAGTCAACTGGAGAATGTGGTATGTCACAATTAGAGAGAGACCTTAAGCATGCCCTGGAGGTTAAATTCACTTTAGAGAACGCATCTAAGAAGGAAGGAAATATGGTTCTCCATCCCATTTTGGGTAGTGATGAGAGTTTAGGAATTAGTTATGATGGTGCGTCCACTTCACATGTTGCATTTGAGCTGGTTCCCATTTTAGCGCTAGATTCACATGACTCTCCACCCAACCCACCTAAGTGTCCCGTACCTGATAGGAGAGCGCGTAGGATATGTTTTGAGAGAGGTGTACCTAAGCCTGTTTATGTTTGCACGCATTGCAAGAAGAGAGGACACCTTGAGGAGTTTTGTTTTAAGTTGGGTCATGTGTCATGTTTTGCTACTACACATGTTCACACACACGCATCCACACCTAACGCTTCGAATGATTATACAAGAGAGTTTGCATATATTGGGGAGCAGGTACTATTTTTTGTCAAGACTTCACGACTTGATGGAGGTTTTCCGTAGGATGTCATCGCCCTTGGAAAACCCCATCGCACCTAACGGTTGAGGTTTAGGCTTATTTTCTAGCATAGGTTGGTCTGCATGATGATATTTTTGCCTATTGCTAGTGTGTATCATTTTTGTAGTTATGTTTTCCTTTTTGAAATATTTTTGAAAAATTCAAAAAGATTTTCATTGTTTTGAGAAACATTTTGAAAATATAAAAAGATTTTATTTCGATATTATTTTTAAAAAAGTCAAAAAGAGTTTTGTGTTTTGTTTTGCACCATTTATGGATGGACATTTAGGATGACCGAGACAAAATATCATTTCATTTCCATGTGACGATTTGATAGTGTTTTTATACGCATCATCGTTTTATTTTTGTGCTTTATAATGTTTGGAGTCATTGAGATGTAGTTTAATGTTACTACCTACATGTTTGACTCACAAGTTCCTTTAATGCACACTTGCACAAATTTGTTTGATTATTGTAGTTGTTTATCACATATTGGTTGGAGTGTTATCATCTCAATTCTGTCTTTAAAACGAACCATATGCGATAAAACTTGACAATGGAAGTAGTGCATGTAAAAACTGTTTTCGTGAGGAATTTAATTGCAACAAAATATGATGAGTGAATCACGGAAAAGGGGTGCAAGAGTTCAAAATTAATTCTTCGTGAAAGCCACCGTTTCAAAAGAGCCCGAAAAAAATTTAAAGGCAATAAAAAGATAAATATGCCAAAAAGGGGCCACCTCAAAAGAAAAATATAATGACTATTATTCGTGAAGGAATTTGGATGGAAAGAAATGAAAAACGGGTTTGCATGTCCTGACAATGTCTTGAAAAAGCATTCATAGTTTTAGACGTTATTAGTGTGGTAATAACTTTTGATTTGATGTGTTGATGGATTGAGTCGATGTCATTTAAGCTTATCAGTTTCAACACCTAAGGACGGTTTTAGGATTCCTTCGATAGGAGTACATGTATACATCGTGCACATGTGTTATTTTTATTATCTTCATTTGTCTATTGAATATGTTCACACCCATTCATTCTGTTTCCCTTATTTGGTTGTCTTAGTGTAAATTCAAGGTGTGATTTTTTTTTATGAAAAAATTGAAAAATAAAAAAAAAGTTTGTGAAATTTGTTTATCTCTTTAGTCATGACAACTTCATGCTTGATTTGTTTATTCGTTTCCATGTCTATTTTGGTCAAATAAAAAGGGGGACAACAAATTATGGGAGTTTTTACATTATGGGGGAGATTTGATTATAATGATTGAGGTATTTTTATATCATTTCAAACTCGATGCATCACGAGGCATGTGCTTTGTCTCATGTGCGTAGGTACAACAATGGAAGATCATATGTTACAAAACCTGATGAGAAAAGCTATAAGATCTAAATATTTGATGTTGAAGACTTTGAAGAAAAGTTTTGAGACCTACATGTTTAGCACCTTTTGATTTTTGGGTTCAGGCGGGTATTAGATTTGTATAAGCATTTTATATTTTGATAATTCTGAAGTTTTTATTTTGTACCAGCATAGACATAGGGGGACATTTGTAAGGACATGATTTTGTAAATGTCCGTCACAATTTAGTATGTCGTATACCGCTATAACCATCGAAAAATGTTCAAGATCACATATGCAACAAGACGTATTTGAATATCAATTTTATTCAACAATCAAGCCTCCGCGAGGTAAATTTGGTAAATGTTGTGTTTTTATTCCTTAGCATTTCACTTAGAATATTGGGATATTTTTCATCAATTGTTTTTTAAGTGTTAGAGTTGAGTTTTTAAGTTTTTAGCCAAAATTAATTTTCGAAGTTTTAAGGTGCTGAATTTTCTGGGAAAAGAAAAAGATTTTTTTTTATTTAAAGTCTCGTTTGAACAACAGTCTATGTCATTCAAACAACATGACATCTCGCGTAAATCTCGTTCGAGCGACCTGCCGTCTTAAGGTTTTGTATAAATACACGTTAAACAAGGCGTATTTCGTCAAGAACTCCTTTCATTTTTCATTCTTTAAACAGTGAAAATCGGCAAAACACTTTTGGCTTCTTCATTTAGGGCTTTAAACCCATGTTTTTCAATTCACAAAATTCCAAATGTTTAGGTGAATTGTTTTGGAACCCGAGAACATACTTTGCTATTTTTAAACTTTTGTGGAGTGCATCTCTACAACAAAAGACTAAGGTCATTGAGGTTCGTTGTGTGTGGATCTTTGCTAAAGATTGGAATGCGCTTAATGTGGGTTCACTGCGTGGAATCCATTGCTGACTCTCGATTACACATCTATGTAAGTTTACTGAGGTAAACTTATTGCAGATTTCATTGTAATCCGTGTAAATTGTGTTTTACAATTTATAGTGAAATAAAAAAATTTGCCCCGAGGGGATTTTTCCTAAAATTGTGAGTTATCATATTTGTGTTTATGTTGGTTTGCACATGAACACATGTGGATATTTGTTTGAGGGATGAATTAATTTTATTCAAAATTTGACTCTAATTAAATAAGTTTGTGATTGGAATTTGCGAGCTTATTTGAATATTTATCATAGACACTTTTTACAAATTGGTATCAAAGCTTTTTTAAAGCGAATGCATACCTTCTCAAATTGGTATCAGAGATTTTTTAAAGCGAGTGCATACCTTCTCAGTTGGATTTATTTTACAAGTGATGGTGGCACTTTTTATTACCCTTCAGATGCAAATTCTGTCTCTTCTTGCCCACATATCAACGTGGTAACAATGCTATCACCAGACCTTCTTCCTTATTTGACTGAGCTGAGTCAGGGAGGTGAGTTCTATCATTCTGAGCAAGTGAGGAGACAGTTTGGCTATGACCATGGTATTCAAACCCTTTCCTACCCCTCGAGTTGTGACCCTTCAAAGTTGTATTTAGAGGCTTGTAGGAATTTTACTTTTTAAGGGATGCTCCCTAGAGTGAGCCACTTGGGGGGGGGGGGACTATATGTATGTCCCTGTGATCACTTACCTTCTTTCACCTCTTCCTGTCTCTTGCTTTTCTAGAGGAAGGTTCTTCTTATTCGAAATTACATGGTAGGTTCCCCTCATGAGACCATTCCCACCAGGTATGTCAAGGCTCAGTTATTAATTAAGATAACTCATAAAGAAATTTGGCATCTTAGTACTACACCCAACACGTCTCTTGAGCAAATTATTCCCATCTTAGTGAAGTCGTTCCTTGCTGAGTCCACCCATCCGTTGCAACTCAAGACACAACCTGCCAAGTCTAAAGACCATACTAAAGATAAAGTAAAGGCAAAAGCTTTTACGGTGGGTAAGAGGAAGCATCCATACATGGACGCGTCAAAATTCATCCTTGCTACTACCGCTGCTCCTTCTTCCCCTCCTTCTCCTATGAGGACTAGGATTGACAAGAAAAAGAAGGGGGTTGATGCTGATATTTTCGCTCCTTCTGCTATGGACCAGGGGTCAAATACCGATGATCTTGGAGTAGAGGAGACCTATTGGACTGTTCAAGAGCGGGGTTATGAGGCTTTGGGATTTTCCTCTCAGAATACACTCACTTCATTTATTCCAGTTGCAGAAGGTACTATACCTACATATTATTTACTTAACAAAAATGGCTCTCACGGAGTTTCACATACTGGTTCCCCCTCCCACTCATTGGAAGAGGAACTATTTGACTATGGAAGCACACCTTCCTATGATGATAATAGTTCCTCTTCAAATGATGTGGATGAACTGGAATTCCATGGTGAAAGCACCACTGACACTTATGCTTTGTTATTAGCTTCGAGAGAGTCTTCTTGTGATGAAGTGACGCCATATTCTCCATCATGGACTAGCTCTGCTACCAGACACCTTCCATATGGACAGAATGTTCGTCCTGGTGCTATAAGTTATTTATTTGGACTTTTATTTGCATGATTTTATTTTCTTTTCATCATTAACTTGCTTACTAATTTGTTTTGTGATGCTTTGACAGGTTACTTCTGCTGAGATGAGTGACCCCTCACCTCTTCCACTTCCTTGTGCTCCTTTTTAATAAGAGAGGAATCCAATGCTTATTTCCTCCAAAGGCCTTTATAGAGAGGTTCGTTACTTCTTCCCCTCAATCAACCTATCTTTTTTTTTTAAATATTTGATATTCATGACTTACACTTTTCTTGTTAAGTGTTATTATTTTTTCTTCCTTGAATCTTTCATCTGTGCATCCTACCAGCACCAAGTTCTCTTCTGTGACCTCACGTTCTACTCAAGTTTTTCTATGATTTCCTCTAAGTGTCTGGTTTCACTATTCTTTTTTAAACTTATTCCTCTTGTGTTATCTATTTAATTATATTTGCAGAGGGTTGTGCCTTCGAGCCCCGCCGCCTCATCTTCCGTTGTTTCAGCAAACGACAGTTCTAAAGCTAAGCCCCTTGCTTCCTGACTCTCAGAGGTATGCCGGTTCCCCCTTTTTTATTTTTCCTTTGATGTTTATCCTTGTGGTTTTTACTTATTTTATGATTTGTCAATTTCATTCCTCAGGGCCTTTCACCCCTTGGTCTCTCTTCCACTGGAGAGACTCTGCCTTTTCCTGAGATAACTATTTTCGGGGTTATCCCCCTCAGGGAGGATTCCTATCCCTCGGGTCTACATCTCTATAGATGGTAGGCCTTTGTCCAACTTATTCCTTATGGGCCAGTATTTTTTGTAGCCTCCACTATGGAGCCCATTTCTCCATCTTCTTCTCCTCATGTATTAGTAGTTTATTCTCCCATTTTATTTTTGGGAATGGAAGTTCCTAATACTTTAATGATGGGAAGGTCACTACCACAGTCTCTAGTGTTCCAGTGGTCATATTTCGCTTTTCCTATTTAGCGGGGACTTAGGTATTCCTTTATCCTTCCGCCTGTTGTCTATATACCTAGCTTATGCTGACGAGCTATTTTATTTTTCTCCATTTTTTTCAATCTTCAATTGACTCATGTCACAACTTCATTAGTGCCTCTAGCTACTGCTTCTCTATCAGCCCCTACTGCAATCGAGCCACATTGACCTGCTACCTCTAGCGAGAGTCCCATCATAGAGCCTCTTCTGGTAACTATTTCCATTGTAGGTCTTTATATTTTTTATATTATTATTTTCACAATGTAAGAAATTTTCTAACACCTATCTCTCTTTTTATTTATAGGATAGCTTTGCAGAGGCTTCTTTATCCGTCGTGCACACAACGAGTATTGCGGTGGCAGCATCCACAGCCCCCTGATTGCTATGGGGTAATTACTCAAGTATCATGTACTTCCTATATACGAGTAGTTATCTCTGCGCCACTCTTTTAACTTATATCATTTAAATCTTGTTATTAGGTCAACATAGCTGAGCCTCTATTTGCGGGACCTGTTACCGATTCTTCTTCTATTACTATCAAGCCTCCAGCTAGTGTCCCGGATGAGGCTATCCAGGTAAATACTAGGTTTGCAGTACATTTTTAATTTTCTTATATTGTGAAGATGTTTGCTAACACTTACCTGTTTCCCTATTCTTAGGCCAATGTTGCCATTGTTCCGATGACTATGGAATACATTGGGGAGATAGCTACGGAGGAGGTATTATATTGTCATACCTTCCTCTATTTTCTACTTCTTCTTTTTCTTCTTGCTTTTGATGTGCAAGTAGGCTCACCTTCACCCTTGTTTCATTGTTTCCAGGCTAGTGAGGTCGCTGCTTCTATAGCTATGGAGCATATTGGAGAGATAACTATGACATAGGAATTGTATTGTCATACCCTTCTCTCCTTTCTACTTCTCATTTTTCTTGTTGTGTTTACTGTGCAAGTATGCTTAGCTTCACCCTTGTTTCATTATTTTTAGGTTAGTGAGGCATCTGCTTCGGTAACTATGGAGTGGGAAAAGAGTATTGTGCTATGCTCTCCTCTGATATTTGACTGTCATACCCAAGTTACTATTAGTTATTTAGTTTCATAAAATTCCTTTTTCTAACTTGCAAAACGTATTGTTGCTATTTCAATTGCTTACTCTGGTATCCCTCATCCAGTTGATTCCCCTCGCTTGGGTGGAAGCATACTCACCCCCTGAGCTTTGGGGTAAGATTTTTATCATAGATTCTTTCACAGAGTGTGGGTATAGTTGCCTTTTGTTTTCTCTTCTCTCTTAACTCATCATGGCTATCTATTCTCAGGATCCTATTAGTGAGTCGTTCTGGGTATCTAATTAGGAAGATCGGAGTTCTGAGGCCACTCCTACCTTTGGTGATGCTGATTATGGTGGGGAGTCTTCTTTCCTCCCTTTCGGGATAGAGTCTTGCTATTCAGAGGGTGATGCTGAGGTGGAGTCTCTTTTAGCTTTTATGAGAAGATTATATCGCGAGGAGCGGCTCGAGCGCTTTAGGACACATGAGCGTCAGATATTAGATTTGATTTCAGAGCATCACCCTAAGACATTCACATCTTCGAGTGTGCTACATATTGATAACATCATAGTATTCTACCTGAAGGTGCCTGCCAGTCATATTTTTGATTTCTTGGCTACTTCTCCCTCCGCACTGACCAGTGCCTCACCCTACTATTCTTGGACGCTTTCCGTGATCTGCAGTAGTTATACCATTTCCATCTAGGTTGTATTGATGATGGAGTTCTTCATTTTCTGAGCATTCCTTTCCATAAGATGGTGAGGCTTCATACATCTAGGAAGTCTAGGACCGAACGATGGCAGGCCGAGGCTTCTAAGATTCAGGGTCAGATTGTGTCGCTTTAGTCCCGAATTGACAGACTTGAGGTTGATGACCAAAAAGATGATGCCAAGTTGGTCAAGCAGGAGGAGGAGTTTGTGTGGGAGGCTGGTCCATCATATGCTATCACCCTTGCCCGCGATGACTTTCCTTTTGTTATCTCAAGTGCATAGGCTATTTCATGTCTTGAACTATTTTTTTTATAACTTCGTATGTAAAAAATTGGTAATTTATTAATGAGAAAAATCGTTATACTTCCATTGTGCTATTTTATTCTTTGCCTCTATCTGTACCTTTGGCATCTATTTACCATGAGTTGCTCTAATTTTTTATGAGCACTTAGTCAATTTGAACTGCCACATTTGGGCAAGTTATATATTTTTTTAGCACAACCTCGTGTCACTTTGGGTTATTTGCATGTTATGTGAGCAAGTTAAAATTTTATAACCGCCCTTTCTAACTGTGGGTTACTCTCATATTATCTGAGCAAGTTAATATTTTAGAGTTGCCCTTCTAACTATGGGATACTTGTATATTATCTCAGCAAGTTAATATTTTAGAGTTTCCCCTTCTAACTGTGGGGTATTTTTCTATGTACATTCATTTCTTGGGGAATAACTAGGAGGAAAGGGTTAGCCTTTCTCCTTCCCACAACTTTGAATATAATTCACAAATGTAAATAAATAAAAATGATTGTTTTCTTAGAAGCATGGCTCGGGGTCTGCGTGGTCCTTATTCCAAAAAGTTTGTTAGGAACCATTTTTTAGAAAGAAACATTTTTATAATGGAGTGGTGTAGACCAATTTCCCCACAATTTATCAGAACTGGTTATGTAAATATTTTCCTTGAGAATAGAGGTTAGAACTTGCTCTCTAGGCTATAACTCTTGTTGTAAGATAACAATAATTATCTTTATTAATGGGAGGATATACTCATACTAGTCTGGTAACAAAAAACTTATTTGTTACGTCTGGAAGGGCTTTGCTCAATATACTTTTCTCTTAGAATGGATGTACCCCCAGGTGTAACGAGTAAACTTCTTTGTATTATAGACCCCCTTTTAGCTGAGTAGAGGGTCTTTTTTTTTAAAAAACAAAATGTTCTGGTGCATCTACCTTGTACAATAGGTAAGCAAAATAAAAATCATCATGCGATGATTAAAAAAAAGAGATACTATTCATTTCTTTTCATATTGTGTACTGTTTACAAGACTATGTTGCTCTATAATTTTTACAAAAGGTCTTTTTCTGGTGTTAGATAAAGCCACTCAAATTCTTTAAAAAGAAATGAATTTTAATAAAACTAGGCATAATACCTTTTTAGCCACTTGCGATAGATGGATTGGAGATAGTCACTCTCTGGCTCCGATATCTGGAAGTACCATGATTTGCCTACTCCCCTCACCACAAAGGGGCCTTGCCAGTTGGGTTTGAACTTTGACGCCGACATGCTGCGGAGGTCATGAGTGGATGCGTGGAGGACCAAATCTCCCACTTGAAATATTCTAGGCTTGACTAGATTCTCATAAGCTCTAGATTGTTGCTGGGTGTAGACTTTGAAGTTCTCTTTTGCCTTATCCAGTGCCTCCAACTGCACATAGTACCATGGGTAAACCTGATTGGATTTCTCTTTGAAGTGCGATAAGCCCATAGTACCATGGGTAGCATCTCAACCCATGCCCCTGGCATATCTTCCAACATCTTTTTCAGGATATTGATCAAGGTCTTATTTGTGGCCTCCGCTTGTCCATTCCCCTTAGGGTAGGAGATACTTGAGTTGTTATGCATAATCTTATACTTATATATGAGAAGTGTCATCTCCTTGCACACGAATTATTTCCCATTATCCATGAGGACTACTTTGTGTATACTGATCCTACATATGATATATTCCTTTATGAACTGGGTCACCACTTGGTCAGTCACTCTCCTTAGGGGGATGGCTTATGACCATTTGGTATACAACTCCGTGGCGAAGATAATGAAAGCTTTGCCGTGAGAGGCTGGGATGATCTTTTCCACAAGATTGAATGCCCATGTGTGGAAGGGATAAGGTGCTGCAAGGCTTTGCAAACTAACAAAAATGTCATGTACCATATTACCATATACTTGGCAAGCTCTGTACTTTTTTTAAATAACCAATGGAATCAACCGCCATGGTTAGCCAATAATACCCTAATGTCATCAATTAGTCAAATAGTTTGGCAGTTTTGCACCTGCCATGTGGGAGGGCTCATGGGCCTCCCTCAACACTATTGCCACATCCTCTTTGGCTACACATTTAAGTGCTTTCTTATTGTATCCCTTCCTGAAGAGCTCCCCTTTAACTAGGTAGAGATTAACTCTCTTTCGTAGAGAAATCGCATCTGCTCTTTCTGCGGGAAGCTAACCGTCTTTTAAATAAGATATATAGGGTTACCTCAAATCTTCAAAGGACTCTAAAAAAATTAGTTTTTACTGGCTTGTCAAATTGGGTTTGGCACTTTAAATATCCCTGTTGTAGACGAGCAGCGTCTGTGCTCATGGTGGGCCAGTAATAGCCCCCCGCTATAACCGATAATACAGAGGGATATTAGTATCCCCGCAATGCTTCTCATGCATTACTACTAACATCTCTCTTGTTTCCTTTTCTCCTACACACCTTGATAAGAACCCAGCGGGGCTCTTATAATAATGTTATCCCTGTAACAGGTGGTAGTTAGCTAACTCTAACATCTTCATCATTCATTCCCTTATTTCTAGATGTAGCAGGTACTATTATCCTCTGGCTCATCACTTGGGAATAATGACCTCACTGTAGTAGGTACTATTCTTCTCCGTACTTTGATGTTCGCTTTCGACTCATCTATGTCTAATTTCTGGGCTATTGTAGCTAGTGCATCAGGATGCCTGTTCATTGTTCATGCGTGACTCTTAACGATTACTTTTAGGAATTGGCCCCAAAACTTCTATTTAATGGATATGCATGGTGCTAGGTTGGCATGTTTTAGGGCTAACTCCCCATTAATCTGTTACACCACCAGGTTAGAGTCCCCTCGTATGCATAATACTCTGATGCCTCTTCGAAGCATCACTAATAATTGTAAAATGCTGGCTTCATACTCAACCTTATTGTTTGAGCATTCGAAGTTTAGCTTAATGGAAAGAGTGATTTTCTTCTTACTATTTGAGACGGTAATTCCAGCACCTCCTATTCCCTATGAACTAGTGCCATAAAACTCCATCTCCCACTTCTTCATCTCTTTTGCCAATAACGCATGAAATTTTCCCAAGGCAGCTCTTCGTTGGTAGGCTTAAAATTACCACTTGGGAAGTGGGCTAATAGGTCGTTTACTTCTTGACTTTTGATGGATTTGTGTGCTATGCACTTCAAATCATACTCCGATAAAATTAAGAACCACCTCACTGCTCACCCTACCAGGACCGTTCGTGCCAAGAGGTATTTGATAGGGTCACACTTAGTGAATATATGGACTGTAAAGGCCAGCAGATAGTGTCTTAACTTTTGATCCACGAAGATTAGGGTGAGGCAGTGTCTCTCAACATTGGTATATCTTGATTCTGTACCCGAGATCACCCTTGACAAGTAATACACTGTGTTCTCTACCCCGTCCTTCTCTTGAGCTAACAATGCTCCTATGGACTTTTCTGTTGAAATGAGGTAGAGCAGCAGCAGTTCCCCCGCCTCTGGCAGGATCATCGTAGATGGATAGGTTAAAATTTCTTTGATCTTCTCAAAGGCTTTCTTATGTTCCTCCCCTCAGACCCACTTAGCTTTTTCCTTAAACTGGGGGCAAATGAGTGGGTCACCTACGCCAGCGCAGGTATGAACCTTCTTATGTAGGACACCTTTCTCAAGAAGTTCTTGAGTTGCCTCCGATTCTTTGGATATTTCATCATCACGATGGCTTTCTTCTTTTCCCCATCAACCTACACCCCCTGCTTATTTACTTCAAATCCCAAAAGCTTTCTTGCAGTGACCCCGAAGGCACACTTCGTACAGTTCATTCTCATATTCTACTTACGACATCTTTCAAACACCCGTCAGAGGTCCTGGATATGCTTTCTTTTTTTCTTGGACTCCTCCTCCTCCATCTCATCCACATAGAATTCGAAAATATCATGAAACAAATCATGGAAGATGGCCAACATGGTTCACTAGTAGATGGCCCCGACATTCTTCAATCCAACTATAGTTTAATTTTTATAAAACAATATTTTAATAAAAAATTAGGTTTTTATTTTTTTTCTTTTAAATCACAACCACAAACTTTAATTTTAATAAATAATTATTTTGAATAATTATCTAAATTTTTTAAAAATCTTTATTAATTAATTATTTTAATTAGAAAAATATGGGATATTACATTAAGTCTAATTCAAAAATAAGGAATTTTTAATGGAGAGCTGACGGTGTCAAACAATTAGGGGTTAAAAAAGATTTGCAAAGTGGGGGTTAAGTCTAATGTCGCACTAAAAGTGGGGGTTAAGAAAAAAAAACTTTATTTTTTTATTTGATTCACTACACTTGGGGCTAGGATTTATGAATAGAGGATATGCTTCTAATTCAAACATATATCTTTGTCTGTTTTTATGGTTTGAATAATTTGGTGAGATATGCTAATTTTATTACATTCCATGTTTGGTGTGAGATATAATAGGTTTTCAACTAATATAAGTTATTAAATTTTATGTTTGGTGTTGGATTGGATAGGATTTCAAGTGATATTATTAAGAATATAGTATTTTAATGGTGAAAATTTGGGCGAATTTATGGATTTGAGGCATATGAAATATTGTCCTTGAGGTGTTATCTTCCCCCATTCCGAAATGAGTTTGTTAATGAGTACGCAGGAAAATAATTTCTTATATACAAAAAAATTCCACAGTATTTTGTAAGTAGCAAACTTGAAGAAATTTCATTGGACACTAAATGAAAT
Organism: Sambucus nigra; assembly: GCA_949130495.1. Taxonomy (NCBI): domain Eukaryota; kingdom Viridiplantae; phylum Streptophyta; class Magnoliopsida; order Dipsacales; family Adoxaceae; genus Sambucus; species Sambucus nigra. The sequence continues at coordinate 576,888,592 of OX422208.1, read as the reverse complement.
TGCTAAGAAGAAATTAAGAGAAAACAATCGGAATAATGGGAATGGCAGACGCATCCTATTTTTATAGGCAAAGTTATAGTGCTCAGTTCATATCATCCGCGTGTGGTTTTATATTTAGAATATCAAATTTCTTGACATGTAAAAAATCAAAGGTTCCCACTACTCCTCGTGATGACGCACCCAATCACACTTTCAGCCAAGCACACGTGACTAGATGGTGCTTGGCACCTTTTTATTATTAGGGTGCACACAAGAAGCATATTCATTGATACACATAAGTAAACTCTTATGACATACATGTCTTTATTAACCCACTCGTTTTTCATCTTGTTTCTATGTGGGACTTTAGTTTTTGCACTTTTCTTTGGCTTTTCACATTTCATATAAACTTTTCACATTCTAATTTTTCTTGACTCTCTTATCCAAATATTTTCAAATCTCCTCTAATCTTGCACTAGATTGTAATATTAATGTAATTTCTTCTTGTGATATAATCACATAAAAATAAGATATCTCTCGATTTAAACCTTCAATTAATGAATATATCTTAATGTGATAATAAAACATAGGTGTGTTACTCATTAAACCTTGTTTTAATGTTTTATATACATAATGCATCACACATGAGATATTTCAATCTCTTTGAGATGCTGAATATATGTTTGCATTATTATGAACGTGTTGCCTATCTTCATATAATGAACACTTATAAGAGTGAGCTCAAGCTCTTTTTAGAAGCGAGACTATTTTTTATATTCTCATAAGTGAAGTCAACTTACTTGTCCTTGCTAGTGTAGAGGTTGAATTTCATAAAGAGTTGAACCCATCCTCACAACATATAAATTCACACTAAAAAATCTTAGAAGTGACATTAAACTTATTTCAGGGCACAAATAATCACTTACTAGTAACTTGGTATTAGACATTAAATTTTGGAATAATGTTATCACTACTACGAAGTTGGGTTACCATTGTAGGAAATTTCCTAAAAAGGTTTTTAGTTTTATTCCACTAGATGTGTTCTCAATCAAATCTCTTGAGAGTCCTTTAGTAAGGGGATATACTAAATTCTTACTATTTGTAGCAAATATTATATTAGTAATGTCATCCATCATCAACTGCTTAAAATATTCACATCTTAACCTAATATGTACAAATTTTCCATTATAAACTGTGTTATAAATTCTATACACCTATCTTTATTATCAGAGTATAGAGAAATAGTCGACATTGATTTTGTTCATAATTTTACATCTAGCGATAATTTTCTCGTCCATTTCGTTTTTTTACATGCTACTGCTAGTGTTATATTCTCAAAGTTCATGGTTAAATGTGTTATATAAGTTCTTTTTCTTGGATGCTCAATATACAGATCCACCCTCTAGGGTGAATATCCATCCAAATATAAAATATTATCACTTGATCTTATGATCCAAATAGCATCTAAGTATCCTTTAAGTACTAACTAGAAAATCATATTATAATAGACCCATCCCAATGGTCCTCTTGTGGTAACCAAGTATCCTCTCAATTTCTTTTCGATGATCAATAATTGGGTTATTAGTGTATCTTAAATTTTTTTTCTATCATAAATGTTATGTCCAACCTTATATAAATCATATAATACATTAAACTTCATATTGCACGATCATACTCAAGTTGTGAAATTATTCTCTAGTGTTTAAAATTATTTAACTCTAAAATCATAAGGGTATATGATTTTTTTTACTTTCAAATGCTTAAATTTTAAGTAGTACTCTCCGAACATAATGAGATTAGCATAGTTAATACCCCCATTATGTTTCTTAACTTTTATACCTAATATGATATCTACTTTATTGAGAACCTTCATATTAAATTGGGAACTAAGATATATTCTTAATCTTATATAAACTACTCATGTTTGTTCAAAAAATTAAGAAGTCGTCAATATAAAGACAAAAACTTACGCCATAATCATTTGTGAAATTGGAGTAAATGCATGAATCATCATTATCATGTTTGAAATCATTGGAAAGAATAATGTTAATGTCTAAAACTGGTAATATATTATTTTTAAGTCTCATAAGAATTACCAATAATAACTATAACAAATGTTGAAGAAAATAATTTGAACTTGAGAGAAATAAGAGATGTAGAATAAGACAAAGGATTAGCGTGGTTCAAATCAATGGGGGGCCTACGTCCGTAAGTACGGTGTTGTTTTGTATTCAAAAACGGGTAAAATCTTTCAAAAGTCTCTCTAGGGTTTTGTGTATGCCATTTTCTTCATGTCCCGATTATGTGAGATAAGGTGTTATTATTGAGAGAGAGAAGAGAAAGAGTTGGAATACCTCTATAAGTCAGGCAATTACATCTTTCTACATTCTAGTTGACAACTAATGATGATCCAATCGTAGGGAGATGAACGCACGTGTGTATAAAGAGAGAACTATACATATTCCCACGTGTGGTTCATATGTATGCTTGATAGCCTTAATTAGTGGTGATCGGACCAAGTGAAATCATGGAACCAACCAAAGTAATAATGTTCGAACGATGCCCACTGATCACTTTATGATCATAGGTGTAATAATTTCATTGGTCCATGTCACACTATAGTTTTGTGGTACAATAAAAGCCACCAATACTTCATTCATGACTGGAGTGAGTAGTGGCTTGTGGAATCAGTGGATGGAGTATTAACCGGTAGGTGTTGATAAATTCCATGATAACTTTATGACAAGCCTTTGGTTGTGACTTTATCCTATTGAGGTTCTTGGTTGGCAGTCGATCTATGAAAGTTAGCGTTTGTAGGAAATTACTTTTGTTCTTGATGTGGTGGCAATTTTATAATTAAGCGAAGCATCCCAAGGTAATCTGGTAATAAGGCACGTTTGGTAATGAACCGCCATCAAAATGAAATGACAGATATTTTTAATCATACCATCCCTATGAAATAAAAAAGATGTAATCCATATTATAAAGTTTCATTTCCACCTGTTCATTTCATCCTTAATTAAAAAATCTATTTCTTCCTCTCCATGCTTTTTCTACCATTTGTGAGTCGTGTTCTTCCCTTTCGCTGCAAGAAATCCTTATCCTCTCCCCTATGTAATTATTTTGTAATTCTTTCCTAAAAATATGGTTTATACTATGGATGAAAGTTTGTAAGAGCTTTTTAGGGTTACCTATGGAATCCCTGCGTGTGTAAAAAATGAGTTACTTATTGGTCCTTGTGACCTTTGTAATCTAGCCAAGGGCCATTAGTTACCCACTAGTTTTGTCGCTGAATGTGGGGTCACTTTCACCAAATCATTTAATACTAGATTTTTATCGGTACTTTGATGTGTTTCCCTCCCAATTTGCCCCAAATACTTCGAGGATCATTAATGGGGTTCACTGCATTAATGAGCAATATGGGAGACACATTGGAATAGAGGAGTTAATGTACTATTACCATTAGGGCTACTACAAATGAGAATATTTATTACTTGCACACGAGACAGTCCAACAAGGCTCTGGTCGTGAATCTACTTGATTCCATTAAGCATTATTGGGATCACATTCTAATTATGAAGGATTGGAAATTTTCCCTTCTTCCTGAAGGTGCTGTGTATAGAGGCTCGAGGTTCCCTTAGGAAGGTTAAGAAATAGGTAGGCACATGCACACACATTTCAAATATTTTTCCATTGGTATTTTGTTTTACTATATTACTGATTATTTGTCTTCGAATTCTATTTTGCAAAGAAGACATAGAAGAAAATTCTTCGTATTTTTTATGTTAATTTTACAGATTTGGAAGTTGTTTGGTCGGATCAGTAGAGAATTGGTACTGAAAACCATTACTGGTCGACTTCTTTCATGATCGGTTATCAGAGTTATACTACCTATTTTGTTTCTAGACCAACTAAATAGATACCCTCAGCCCCCATTAGTTTGACCTTGCCTCCTTTTCCTCTAATACCCAGGGATTTGGGTCTGAGTTCTCTCATCAAGAAGAGGGTAATGTTTTGAAAAAAGAGAACCTCTTCATCCTTTGAACTTCTACATGTTAATCTAATGTCGAGCAACATTCTTTCTTCAGACAAGATGAAAAGAAAGATCCCCATCCTCCTTGTCGGAACCAGGTCGACTTCTTTGGTGACAAAAAAACATGAAGCTCAAACTCCCAATCATCCTGTCCTATTAGACACCTCCCCAGTAAAAAATCATGAGCCTCTGTCTAAGGGGTTAAGAAAGTATCCAACTCCTTTTATGGAGATAGTTGTAAAGTTCTCAGTAAGGGAAAGATTAATAATCAGTCCATCTCAGTCAACCTCGAGCTCGCTTGCGAGCTGATATGTGCAGCAGTTCTCCCTGTTGAGGACACAACTTCATATTCTCTCCCTCTCAAGTCTGGTTAATTGAGAAAACCACAACCTAGTCCTAGGAAGTTGACTATCCATTTTATAATCGTTATCATATTTCCTTACTTACCTTTCCTAACTTCCTTTCATGATAATTTATCTCGATGCTCTTGATTTTTTACGAGAAGCTTATGAAGAGGAATGATAAATAGAAATTATTGTCCTCTTATGTTTAAGTGTCCTTCAATAGAATGTGCAAATACTTGGAAGCCGCTGGTTGAGCTGTCGCACCCCGCGTAATTCTGGCGTCGGCAGCCACCAAAATTATGTCGGGCGCGAGTAAATAAAATACCATTCTTAGCATGAGACAGATATAAGACATAATAAAATAAATCCATATGATAAATATTTGAATCAATCCAAAATGATAATAACAACTGAACGATAAAAGATTCGTCACATGCTAAAACTTCGAATAATTCCAATCTCTAAAATGATTTAATTAAAACTGACTAATATTCAATTGTGAATAATCCAACTGAAATCCTCTAACAACTTTGGAACAGAGTGGCCCAATAAACCCAAATGAAGTCTCATAATGAAATACGACTAAAAAGAAAGTCTAACTAAATAGAGCGATAAAAAGAATAAACTCCAGCTGCACCTCCAAATGATATCCAAAAAGCCTATGCAGCTACTCCAGCACAAATACATGAAAAAGTTAGTCAACGTACGAGGTCAGATCCCGGAGCATGAATACACAATACTCCCCTCAAATAGGATCCATGAACCCAGACAATATCAATATACGTAATAAATATCACAATAAAGTATTTTAATTACGAATATAATTAAATACGGCAAGATAAATTACTAATCACCCCCAAAGATTCTGATAAAAACACACCAATATCATTGTAATTATCCCACAGCCCCAAAGTATTAATTTAATTAAACTAACCCAAAATTTACCATCTTCTCAATTGATTTCACTTAAGAATAGCGGTCCTCCCGCCTCGGGTAATTTCTCCACCAAAAATACACATCCCCTTGCCAAAACGCCAGTTGGTCCGTTTAACCTGTCGACCCCTTCTATATGACGAGGTTCTACACACGACACGACATAAAATGCCGGCTGACCCGTTTAAACTGTCGTCCCTTGCTGATTATGTCTCCAATATATTTTAATACCCGTTTTACTATCTTAGGTTTTAAATTCTCAATTTCTCAACTATCAAAATTACCCCACCCTTTTTATCAATGTGAAATCCTCAAAATACCCCTTAGTCCCATACCTAAAGGTCCCCAAAGTACATATACATCATATCCTACGTATAAGATGAATTTCCAACATAAAACACGCCCTAGTCTCATGCCTAGGCTAACGCAATGGTCATAAAACATTAAAATCAGCCTAACCCCAGAATATAAAATCCCATAAATTTACACTAACTAGTCCCATACCTAGCAAGCATAAATTATAACCAAGGCCTACCCATATGTAGTAAGAATCCTACAATAGAGGTGAGCAAAAATACTACCCAAAGGCCCCTCGTCCCCGCGATGGCAAAAGTGACTAAAATAATTCACACAAAGCACAACATATAAATTTAATCATAAGGGTCCGAGTTTATTTTAAATCCATCAATAACACTATTGATGTTTTCAACATAAATCATTTTATTCAATAATATGAATTTATTTAACATGCGATGATATTCAATATGATATAATCGTTCTCCTTTATAAATCTTCAAATTTTTATAAGTGTGTTCGCGTCCCGCATAACACATAAACAATCCCATAACTCTTACATGCGAACCTACACCCCCAAAACCATAAAAAACCCAATAATCTAACTTACGAACCAAAGGGTTTTAATAATCAAATCACATTAAAAAGTTTTAACAAAACAACCCCAAAACTTAGTGTCCACTTTCTCTAATTAGGGTTCTAATTGATTTTAATAAAAAACACGTGATTAAGGATTTAGGTGACACTTAAAACGCATAATACTAAAGGAAAAGAATAGAGTATTCATGCCTGAAATTAGTCAAATAAAAATTTGAGCAGACGGTTTGATTCCTCTTGAGAAAACACAAATTGGATCTTCAATTCTTGAGTTAAAACTTGTTAAAAGTTGGGGCTAGGGGTTGAATATGAGAGGAAATATGTTTGGAGAACCTTACTGGAGAAATATTTGAGAGAAAAGTGTTTTGAAAGTCCTAGCCCGTATGAGTTAGAAAGATACTAATTTATGAACATATCTATAATTATCGATGAAGTATGTCTAAATAAACATAAAACAACCAGATAATGATCAAAAGATATGAAATCCGTAGCTAGCAAACAGTAATCACATATGAAAAATCATCAAATTCAGTAATGATGTGAATAAATAAATAATGCAGTAAAAATCATCATGCATAAATATCCTAAATTGTATTAAGTTGCCCAGAAGTACCTAAAACAGAAGAATATCATCATATGAATCCAGTCGGTACTAAATCAGAAGAACAAAAAAAAATCCCCAACAGGTTGCTCGAATGACTTAGCCTTGTCGTTAGAACGACATAGGCAGGTCGCTCAAACAAGAACATCAAGAGAGCTTAAAAAATAGAAAACAGTGTACCCTTGGTCGAAGCAACTCATCTCGTGACCTTCGCACCACCTTCTCACCACCATACCTGACTTATTAACGCCTCAAAAAATGTGTCACTTGATCCTCGCGTGACATCAAGTTATCACTCGAACGAAGTCAGATTGTCGTTTGAACGACAATGAAAATTCTCAATTCCAGTGTTAAAAATCATGAAGTTTCACCTAGTGAAAAAGGTTCCTGAAAAAATTAACTGGAAAGAGCAGATAATAGTAAGACAGACTCAAAACAGAAAACATTAAACAAGTCAAAACAATGTGATTTTCATGCCAACATTGAATCAATGTGCTCAAACGTTGAAATGGAGTGAATGATTGTGAACTACATCAAATGAATCATATCTCCAACACATTGAAATGTTTAGGAAGATCTAATTGATAGCAATATGTCAACAAACAAAGTATTAGCCACATGTGACAATTAATCAGATGAGATAAATGAACTAAACAATCTACATGCACATAAATCCGGAATTTTAACAATTCTTTATGCAATAGCATCATGCTACAATGTTTTAACATTAGGATTCGTGGTGCAAACTCATTTAAAATTTTCAATTAAACTCCCTGAAATATATATTTGTTTTTCAAGTTCCTTTGAGGTCTCTATTTTTCTCAAATTAGAGAAATCCTATTGGCCCTATTTTGGCATATGATTTTTTTAATGCCTTTTATTTTTCTTTTGGGCTCTTTTAAATGGCGGCTTTCATGACGAGTTAATTTTGTACTCTCTCAGCCCTTTCCTGTGAACACTCAACATTTTTTTCAATTATAATCCTCATGGTAAACGGTTCTTACATGCACACCTCCTCCTAAGTATACTTATGCATAGATGACAAGGTTGAGATAAGAATGCCTCCCCAAACTGAAATATGCATGAGATGTCAAACATTCATATAACTCGTGCATGTGTGAAAGAATAGTATATATACAAAGTCGAATTCATATGCATATCAACTTTGAAACATCCCCATAATGCAATGGTTAAGATCATTCAATACATCAAAACTTATGACCAAATGTCCTAGCCACATGGATAACGAAGTGATGGGGGTCCAAGCACACTAATATGCCACATAAAACATAAAACACTCACGACACAAAAAATTGAAAATAATTATGTTTTTCTAAAAATAAAATCTTTTTGTATTTTCTCAAAATATTTAAAACTAAAAATCTTTTTTGTATTTTTCAAAAAATTAATCAAAAACTATTTTTTTTGTATTTTTCAAATAAGACTCAATAAATGAAACACTATAATACAAAAGATACACATGTCATAACACTAGCAAGATATAAATCATGATGCAACGACTAGTGTATGACAAACATGGCAACGCAATCATCCTTTAGATCTATCGTGGGTAGAGTCAAGTGCAACAAAATAAGAACCATGAAGTTTAATCCCTAAAGCCTTTAAGTCCGATTTCCCAACTCAAGTAGGTGTGAAATTAAACATGGGGCTTTTGGGAATCGAAACGGATTTATTCCTGTACTTCCTACGAGCATTCCTAAGGTCATAGCAAAAATGTCTATAGTGAACTTTCTTACCCCCAATGGGAACAAGTGTAAACACGGCGGGAATGATTACCAAAATGTCGACTTCTCCTCACATTCCTAGTGGTCTCTCTCACACGATTGGTCTTGGCTTTGGGAATGAGAACAACGTGATCATCGTAGCCTATACCAAACCTATTTCCGTTGACTTGGTCGGTGCCTACCATCGTATCTAATTTCTCCGACCTAGCTTCCAAGTCAAACTTCACCTTACTCTAGTCTTTCAACTTACCCTCTAATTCACTAATCCTATACTCAAGCACATGCCTAGACTACTCAAACTCAAGGACCACTTTCTTTAAAGCTTCCATCAAACCACGAAGACTACCTCTCTCATTTGTCAACGTACTCCAGCTTCTCCCTAAGTGTCTTCTCCCGTACCCTAAGATCCTCAACTAAAGCATCATTATTCTCAATGGCACTCTCATTCAACCTAGCTTGAAATTTTGAGTATGCCTTCTTTACCTTTACCGCCTCCTCATATAAGTCCCTAAAGGCAACTTTCAACTCTCCTACATCGATCTCCTCATCCTCACTAGCTTAACCCTCACTCACTTGGGATTTAACGGCCTCGAAAGTATCATGCACATGAGAATCTTTAAGGGAAGATTTATCATCATCACTCACATGACATGCCAATAAAGATAAAAAAATTCTCTCATTGGGGGAACTCTCTCCCACTTTCGGTTCACTATCACTTGAGGAGGATTTATATGCTATCATTTTCTTACCCTCTTTCTTAAGTCTAGTGGGACACTCGACAACCTTGTGACCATACCCCTCACACCCAAAAAAACTATCTGAATCAACCCTCTTAAATTTCTCACTCTTATCCTTAGGGGTGGAGTCTACCATGTTGTTCTTAAATATATCAAACCTTTTGGCATCTTTTGATTACTTTTAGAATTTAAGAAAAAATTTGAGCTTCTTTGCCTACAAGGCGACATCCTCAAATTCATAATCGGAGTTGTCATTTGAAACTTTAGTCTCCTCCTTCCTGGCTTTCAAAGCAATGCCCTTTTATTTCTTTGAAATTTTCTTGGAGGTAAACACATCAAGTTCATAGGTTTGTAGGTCACCTACAATCTCTTCTAGTTTCATTGATGCAAGCATATCTAAGGAGTTTAACATGATCACTTTCGCATCAAACCTACTCGGTAAAGATCTTAAATTTTTCTTTATGACACAGTTGTTAGTGAAAGTGTATCCTAAGACTCTTTTGAAGTTTTACACATCATAATTCTATTATACTCTTTCTGTGTGACATGTGAGGAAATAACGTGAAGACCTTTAGAGTTGTAAAGTACAAGTTTATGTTCGGCTTGGATCCATGACTCAATGGGTTTTAGTGTGGTGGCCTCACACTCTCGTGTAACCGGTGGAGTCCAATCCTTTTCTACCTCTAATTACACACTCTCATCAATTGATTTCAAATCACTTATCCTTCAGATTTTCGAATAAGCATAATTTGTGCCATAAAAAATAGGAGCACGAAAACTTTCAAAATTCATCCTTTAAAAACGCAAGGGATCAAACACAATAAAAAATATGTTTCTAGCTCTGACACCAATTTTTAGGCTCCTTTTTTTTCGAGTGTGTTTCAAGGACGATAAAAACCAACTTTTTTTTTAAAACTCTTTTTCCAAATTTTAAACCGCAATAAGTTGTGAACCAATTTTAACTTAACCAAATTTTATCTTGATTAATCCTAAACACGCGTTTAGTGATTAAAGCAAGTAAAATAAAGTAAGCTCACAAAAGTCGACGAGGAAACCACTAAGGGAAAAAACCTCGGACGACCTAAGCGAGACAATCACTATGAAGTGGTATTACAAATTTCAAAGACAAAATTACTTTAAGACTCGATCCCCACAAGTCTTGAAGCTTCTCTGAATCTTCAACCACTCCTCCATAGTGCCAACACGAATCCTTTCGCGATACCTTCCCATAGCACACGCGTCCACGAATGCCTCAGTGTCTACCGATGTAGCTTGGAAATGTCTACAAATTTGAAACATGAACTCCTTTGCTTGTTCACCGCAAACCCAACGAACAATTCTTTACTGATGGAAGAACAAACGAATGATGTAAACAAAGATCACTTTTGCATATGAGAATGAAAGCTCGAATATTGAAAACTCCAAGGATATTTTTAGACTTTAAAAACCTTAGAACATTTGTGTAGAAAACGTACTGTATGTAAACTGAATGTTTGGACTGCACACTTATGAAATTTTGAGTAAAACATGCCTTATATAGAAAAGTTGAGGCGGTGGATCGTTCGAATGACATAAGGCTATCGCTCGAACGATATAGTGATCTCGCTTGAACGACCAACAAAGTTGTTTGAACAATTGAAAACATGAGTTTGTGTTTAACACAACTCTAAACAATTATCTTAGAATAAATGAAGTTTGAACAATTTAAAACACTTTACAAACATTTTAAAAACATTTCTTTAATAAAATAACATCCTTAAACATTTTGAAATATTTTTTGAGTCTGATTAACATTATGCATTCATATCTGAGTGATATCGAAATGCAATGCAGACATAAAATGAGAACCAATAAAATCTCGACATAATTTATCTTTGAAGCTTGGCCTCAACGTCTTCAATAAACTCTATGTCATTGACTGTGAGGATTTATGACAATAAAAAGTTTATCTATGACTCGAAAATATGTTTTGTTTCGATAACAAGTCAAAAACATACAAGGGACTCAATTGGAAATTTTGACCTTACAATGCCGACTATGAAGCTAAGTATAAAGCATTGAGTGAAGGTTGGGTCTTTGAGAAGAATCTTGAAGAGTATGGCTCCATCTACAGAAGGAAAGAGTTCTCGTTGAACTGAGAAGTTGATGAAGTTTGGGAGATAGACAAACTCCTTGAAGAGGAAAGTAATTGACTTAGAGATGAGTTAGATAGCCTGAAGAAATTGTCTGCCAGTGGTACTGATGAACGTGCTTCTTTCTTAGAAACTGAAAATGCCAGATTAGTGGAAGAACTTAAAGCACTGCAGAAAACCAAACTTGAGAAAAACTTCGAGTCAACGAAGGGCTATCTGACCTACTGTGGATAAGGAAAGAACTAGAAAAACACTAGCCTATCAAGATGCCCATTTGAAAGCAAAGAGTCAGGCCATTACTGACATGTCTATCCAGCTAGGGATAAAGCCATAGTTGATCAATCCGTCTAGTTTAAAGTAAAGAATAATGCACTGAAGAAACTTCCACATCGTTCTGAGAGATTAACCTTTCAATTCCACAAGCAACCCAGAGAGGTTTGGATGGAAGGCTATAATGAGACCCTTAGCCATGTAGATGATCATCTAGCCCAGAGTCACCGTAAATGTTACAGATGGGGATGGACCAACTTGTTGACCTTTCTGAAATATGACCAAAAAAGTGAGTTATGGTATTGGAATGAACCCAATTTACTGGATTGTGACAAGCCTCCATTTAAGTTAGACATATCGTTGATCCCTCCTGATGCCATTCCTCAATGTTTACTCACCAAATACTTATGAGATTACGGTCTTCATGATTTTCACAAAATAATTCATCCTCCCCATCTGATCAATAGGCAGAGCAGCAGTCATGGGCGAATGCTAAGGGATTTTAACTACATAAATCCCCATATACCATAGATGATCCTCCTACTAGGATGGAGAGAATTCAACAAGTGAGAGTGCCACCAACCTCTTATAAAATGACCAAAGCACAAGGGAAATGTCCAACTGAATAATTCTCCTGTGTTTTGTACTTATTTAATCTTGAATGTAATACCGTTAGTATTTAAATAACAATATATTTGTTTTTGTGTTGTCAACTAATGATTTAATCAATTAGTCAACTAAGTTCTTGTTTAACAATGAATTATTAGACTATGATTGTAGGGCCATTGATTCTACCAATTCATTTAGATGAAACTACAAATAGCTTTGTTGATCCAAGTTTTGCATCAGTTTTTAGTGGCGACCAAGTGTATGAGGAATATATGTGTGTATTCCCATATTTAGGAATGTGTACATGTCTTCCTGTATTTAACTTAGTCAGGTAAAACTTATTTTTAACTGTTTGAGTTGTATACGAAGTTTTACAGACTTCTTATTCTTGAACTATCAAAGATGAAGTCATGCATGAAGAAAATTATTAGTGGGGACCAAGTGTGTAAGGAATATATGTGTATATTCTGGTATTTAACTAGGTCGGGTAAGACTTATTGTCCGTGACTTGTTAATACGAAGTTATACATGAAGTAATAGCGTAGTCGGGCGAGACACAATTGTGAATTAAGCTATTGGTGCATCTCAATTTTGATAAGTTCAACCTGATTAAGTATATGATGTTGATCGATAAGGGCAGAAGACCAAGAAACATTATTTATTTGTTTGTTTCTGGGGGATGTATATCACTGTACTCCAAAAAAATTGAAATATTTGAGGGAACTAAAAGCAAGATTTTTATTGAACTTAAAAGATAGTTGTGTTGAACATAAAGTAAAAAAGAAATACAATATGCCAATGCCTTTATTCACTAATAATATTTACGGAGGTGATCGATGTTCCAAGGGTTCTCGAATTCCTCCTCATCAAGTGTCTCTAGTCAAAAAGTCCCTAGTCAGATTACCGCTGAAATACGATATGGGCCATGCCAAATGGCCTTAATCTTGTGGCCCTTCTGGATAACTTTATTATGGACTTAGTTGCCTTCTTTTAAGTTGGTCTACTTGACCTTATAGTTGTAAAAGAGAGAAGTCTATGCATCATTTCTGAGGGCAGCATCTTCTCGAACTTCTTCCAGTATGTCCAAGTCCAATCTTCTCATCAAGTCACTCTTGGGAGAATCAAAGTTTAGCACTCTGTTAGTTAGTAGGCCTATCTCGGCTGGTACCATGGCTTCTATCCCAAACACAAGCATATAAGGTATTTCTCCAGTTATTGTCCTCAACGTTATTTTATAAGCCCAAAGAACATAGTGCAATTCATTAATCCAGTTACCCTTAATAGAATAAAGTCTCTTCTTCAGTCCATTAAGCAAATGTCTATTTTTCACTTCCGTCTGACCATTGCTTTGGCGATGGCTTGGTGTAGAGTGGAATTTTTGGATCTTGGACTGAACACAATATGCTTCGAATTCATCATTATCGAACTGGGTTCAATGGTATGCAATGAAGGCATAAGGCATGCCATACCTATATATAGTGTTCTTCCAAATGAATTAGTATACCTTTTCATATGGCATCTCTATCAACGGCTCTGTTTCCACCCATTTTGTAAAATAATCAATAGCTACCACAAGGTATTTGAATCTGCCCTTGGTGGTCGACAGTGGGCCTACCAAGTCAATTCCCTAAATGGACAATGGCCAAGGAGAAGTAATTGGTGATAAAATAGCGTTGGGTGCTTTGTGAATTGTAAAAAACCTAGCACTTATAACCCTTTTCTCGTGAAGGTCCTACAATCTGCCCTCATAGTTGGCCAGTAGTATTCCCGTGTGTTGATTCTCTGGAGTAATAACCGACCCGTTGAATGAGCTCCACAAGCACCTTCATGCACTTATTTGATCAAATCATCAGCTTCTAATGGATGGACACAGCATAATAAGGAATGAGTGAATCCCATTTTGTACAAGACTCCTTTTTCCAATACATACCTGACTGCTTTGTACCATAGCCTTTTTTCTTCTTTTAGATCAACTGGTAGGGTTACTTATTTGATGTAAGCTCTGATCGGATCCATCTAGGAAGGTCCCAAATCTATAGCAATGAAACCGATCAATGGATCCTCATCCATGATCCTCCTCTCCAAGATCTCAATTGGAATGCTTCTCCTAAATTCTATTCTTATTGCTGAATCTAACCGAGTAAGTGCATCTGCTTGGGCATTAGCTGTCCTTGGTATCCAGTCCATTTGTATGCCTAGAAAATTGGAAATGACTTCCATTGTCATTTTTTTTAGGTTCAAGTGTTGGGGAGGGGGAAGGGGGGGGGCGAGACTTGAACCCCCAACCTCATGCAAAGCAAGGGTTGGTGGTAACCATTGGGGCAAGCCCCTTTGGTTGACTTCCATTGTCTTATTCAAGTATTTAGTCATCAAATCTCCATTGACTCCATATATATGTAGTACTTGGTTAACGACCAACTGGGAATCACTGTAGGCCACTACTTACTCGGATCCTAATGATTGGACTAATTTAGTCCAGCGATTAAAGCCTTGTACTCAACTTCATTATTTAATGCCTCGAAATAAAATCTAAGGGCACATTCAACATCAATATTGTTAGGAATATTAAGTATGATGCATTTTCTGCTACAAGTTGTGCATGAAGATCCATCCACATATAAGTTCCACAATGGAATATCACTGCTAAAGCTTTCTGCAAATCGAATTCTGTGGCGGAATATGTTCTTACTTTCTTCTTCATACTTTTGAGCCATCTCTTGAGTGTTGGATGATTCAGGTTGGTCAGCTACGACTTTGGATTATTTTCGAGTTGAGCTCTCCTCTGAAGAAGTCTGCTCGTTAGGTAAGTTTTATTGGTCAATAACCTCGGGATAGGTGAATTCTATAATAAAATATGCCAAAGATTGTCCTTTCAACAATGACCTTAGCTCGTAAATGATGTCATATTCTCCTAGCTCTACTTCCTAATACATCAACTTGCCTGACTTTTTAGGTTTATAAAGTGCTTACCGAGGAGGTAGATCAGTGCACGATTTTATGGTATGTGCTTGAAAATAGGGCTTCATATGCCTGGAGGCTTCAATGAGTGCAAAAGCTAATTTTTCCAAGCGTGGATACTTAACTTCGGCCCCCTAATTACTTTATTAGTGTAGTAGACTGATTTCTGGATCCCATTTTCTAACCAAACTAATGTCTGGCTAACTGAGGATTATGAAATAACTAAATACAAGTACAATTTGTCTCCCAAGACTGGTCGGGACTATAATGGTGGAGATCCCAGATACTTCTTCAATTCTTGAAATGGCTCTTCAAACTTTGAATTCCTCTCAATGGCCTCTTTAAGAACCTTAAAGAATGGTAAACACCTATATGTTGATCGAGAAATAAACCGATTTAAGGTAGCCATTCTACTAGTAAGTTTTAGAACATCTTTTTTCCAGATCGACGATTGCATTTTTATCAGAGCTTTGATTTTGGTAGGGTTAGCTTCAATTACCCTTTGGTTTACTATAATGCCAGGGAACATTCCCTCTTGTACACCAAACACACACTTGGTCGGATTCAACTTCATTTGATGCTTTTCTAGCTGGTCAAAAGTCTAACTGAGGTCCTTGACATGATCTGAAGCTTTTTTAATTTTAGTAAACTTATCATCTACATAAACCTTCATAATTTTCCCAATATGTTCTTCAAACACCTTATTGAGCAACCGTTGGTATATTACTCCAGCGTTTTTAATGCAAGAAGTACCTTGGTTAGTAATGCAAGAAGTACCTTGGTTGGTAATGTAAGAAATGATTTTCGTGTCTTCTAATTTCATTTTTATCTAGTTATACCCAGAATAAGCATCCATGAAGCTCAACACCTCATGTCCTGATGTGGCATCCACCAACTGATCAATTATGGATAAAGGAAAATGGTTCTTCGGGCAAGCCTTTTTAGGATCAGTAAAATCTACACACATTCTCCACTTATCATTTTTCTTTTTAACCATCACAACAATTGCCAACCATGTCGGATATTTGACATCCTCAATGAATTGAGCTTTTTATAGTTTTTCCACTTCTTCATGAATGTCCTGGTTCTTTTCGGGAATAAACACCCTGCGCCTCAATTATATTATCTTGGCATCCTTGTTAATATTAAGCTCATTATAGAGGAAGTTGGGATCAATCCCAGACGTATCCTCATGACTACAAGCGAATACGTTCTTTCGCTCCCTTAGGACTATAATTAATTCTTGTTTAAGGAGTGTATCCAATGTCGATCCGATCTGGGTGGTTCTCTCCGATTTGTCATCATCCAAGATTATGCTTTCGATGGCTTCTACAATATTTCCTTTAACTAGCTCTGTTTCATCTCGGGGATCCAGAGTATCAACTTCTGATTCATTGTTAAGATCCATAGTGTCTACTTGGTAGGTGGTGGTCTTTTTCTTTAAATCAACCAAATATTCTTCCTCGGATGAGGATTAATAGCATTCTCTTGCCACCTTTGATCACCTTTCACTACACTAACCCCAAAGGGAGTAAGGAACTTCAAACATTGATGGACTGTGGATGGTAAAGTTCAAATTTCCTTAGTCCTACCCTACCAAAGATCACATTATAAGAAGACTGAACATTTTTATCCATAACAAAGAAGCGTATCTTTTCAGTGCGATTCGCTGGACAGGTGTCGAACAATACTTCTTACTTAACTGTTCTAAGGGGATATACTTTTTCCCCTAAAAAACCTATCAAGGGCCTGTGGTATGGTTCCAGTTAACTAAGTTTCAGTCCTAAACTGTGAAATCAGGGGTAGAATGTGATATCAATCGAACTTTCATTATTTATTAGATCCCCGACAATGATGGCTTCTTGGATTCTAAACTTGATGACGAACGGGTGATCATGAGGATACAGTACTCCAGAGAGATCATTTTTGGAAACGATGATAACCAGATTGTCTTTATTGACTTTCCTGGGCTAATCATCATCATTCAGATTGATTCATTATATATAGGAGCATGCTTATGCTTCATTAAGGTAGGCCTTTCTTTCTGCAGTTTGATCTCCCCCTCCTGCATTTCTACCTGTATGACATGACGATCAAAATAACCAAAACGTACCATATCTACTTCAAGTTATAGTTATTTTGGCTTCTTCAGCAGGTCGAGATCATTTTCATAACCATCTTCATGGATTCTCTTCGTATAATCCCTAGGTTTGTAGGGAGAATTTGGTCTTCCTCTGGTTTTTTAGCTCTCACGCCAGTTAATAAATTTACTCAGCTTTCCTCGGCAAAAGAGGGATTCAACTTCGTTCTTTAAAGCGATATAATTATCGGTCATATGGTCATGATCCTTATGGAACTCATAATATTTATATTTATCCCTCCGATTGGGTGGTGCCCTCAGCTTCTCGGGCCATCTCAAATCTTTGTTGCTCTTAATCTCCTCAAAGATATGGTGAATACTGACTGTCAATGAAGTATAATCTCCATATTTTTTAGGCCTATAATCTTTCTTATGTTTTTACTCCTTCTTCTCACGCTTAGTGGCGGGGCTTTGCTTTGCAGCCATTGCTTCCTCGATAATCATGATTTTTCCTGACTTGGTTATAATATCAGTCATGGATTTGGGAGGATCTTTTGTCAAAGCGTAGTATAGCTTCTCTAGAAGTAATCCACTCATTAAAGTGGTGATGACTGTTTTCTTTTCAAAATTAACCACTTTTAGTTTCTCGTTGTTAAAACGAGTGATTTATTCTATAGTGGTTTCCCCTACTCGCTGTCTGACAGTCAGGAGATGGGCTATTCTCTTAAATGGCTTGGCCCTAAAACATAAATTACTAATGAATAGCTAGACAAGTTGATTGAAGTTCGAAATTTATCCTCAGGGCAAGTTGTTGTACCATATTTGGGTTGAACCAGTAATGGTGCTTGAAAAAGCTCAATATCTTATTTCATCAGGAACAGAATATTTGTCAACTGCAACTTGATACTTATTAATGTGTAAAACATGATCAGTTTTACAATCATATTTAGGGGTAACCACTGGGGTTTTAAACTTGGTTGGAGTTGGGAAATCAATAATTGCCTGGATCAAGGGAGACACCTTGACAAAATTCTGCTGCAATGGATTCTTTACCTTAACCATTTCTCCCAACTGATCTTTTAATCTCTAGATTGATCATTTACATGAAGGATTGCCTACATTAGATCTGTTAGAAGTATCTCCACCGTCCCGACCATGTGTTTGTGCTGAGCTCTCTTCCTGAGAAGTTTACTCGGCATGCACAGTTCGTAGCATGCTTGATCTGGATCTTATTAAGCCTTCACGATGTTCGGTTGGGTGTTCATTGGTCCTGGATAACTCTCTAGGATGATTCCTATTTGCTCGGGGTCCCAAACAATCAAAAGGCAAAGCTCTGCTCAATCTTTCCAAAATGCTTGGCCTTTGAGGAGAAAGAGAATGGCCTTCATAGAATTTTATGGATCTGAGCAGTGAGCTTACTTCCGGGCGGTAAGACTTGTCACATGAAGACCTGGAGTAGCTATGTCGAATAAGACTAGGAGGGGGAGGTGGCATTTCTCTCATCATAGAAGGAACTGTATATTGCGTGGAAAGAGATGAAGACCTGACCTGTAATGATTGAGCCAATTACCTCATAGTAGCATGGCATCTTGACCCCTGGCTATACTAGAAATAATTCCATTCAAGTTGGCAATAGTAGGCGGAGCATATGGGACGGTAGTATTGCCTTTATTTTTGTACTACCCTCAGGATCATTCATTTTCCCTTAAACAAAGACGTACAAGATAGAGAACGGTAATAGAGACACGTTTCCACAGACGTCGCCAATCTGTTGATGTAAAAAAATGGACTCGATCCAATTTTTTAATCACAGATAAAATATAATATGCAATTAAATAAACACACAAGAGATAAATAGTTTTTAGAGTGGTTCGACTGTGAAAAAAAGTCTACGTCCACTCTGATTGTTTTTTATTTGTCTGGTTACAGAAATTTAGGTACTCTTACTACAAGAAGAATAATCTAGAATCCGTTCTATCTTGCCTTTTGTTTAAGGAATATAATGTATTTATAGTGACCCGGAGATCAAGGGTTAGATTGCCTTTATATATTCAAGCATTACATCTGTACATAATGAATGTGATAGTTTATAGTCTTGACCACGCGAGGAAGGGCCCGTGGCTGTTTCTCAAGTGGTGACTATTTATTTACTTTGATAATCCTCATTCTTCGTGTTGGTCAACCTGCCTATCGAGCAATTATCTTTTGTGCCGATTAAGTCGCCTCTGAATAAGACTGTAGCCACATAAGGAGACAGGTGTCCATTTCTGATTGGTCCACATAGATGGATAATTTTTGGTATCAACAATTGAAATAAGCCACATTGTGTCATGCTTGTTGGATTTATTCTTATTGAACTTCTTTCCATTATTGGGTTTGAAATTCTTAATAAATTTGTTTCCTTTAACAAAATTACAATTGGAAAATTTTTAATAACATTTTTCCAATAATGAGATCTAGTTTACTCCTCAATACTTGAATGTTTATATTATTCTTCCAAAGTTAGATCAACTCATATGTAAGAGTTCATTCTATAATGATTCCAACACGGTGGTAATTTTGGAATAATTTTCCCCACTTGAAATGATTTTGAAATTCCACTTTTAAATCACGAAGATTTATGACAATGATTTTTAAGTCACGTACTTGGTCCAAAACATATTGATTATTACCCATACTGAGCTCGAGATATATTAAAATTAAGATCTTATACAAACATTCCTTATATATTTTTTAAGAATTATTGCGAAGATTGAATTGCGCTGTAAAAATTATAGAGTTAATTTAATTATATATTCAACATATAACCCTTGCATGCCAATTTATCTCATGTACATTTCTTCCTTTCCTCTTTAACTACATCATTATTATCATCGTTTTGAAAAAAAAAATGTTGAAGTTCAAGATCCAAAACATATGCAACCTTAATAACTATTAAAAAATTACAGTTTTGCTTTTAATCGGAGTAAAGTTTTATCCATGTAAGCGATCCAAGTGAATGTTGGAATTCACAAATTATTCCATATTTTTTTTTGCATCCATTGTGAAATAACACCTTATGATTTTTAGGATATAGGATTTCAGTGATGGGCATTTGGTAAAATTTATGGAGTTTAGGCATATAAAATATTATCCAAAAGGTGTGTGAGGAAAAATTTTCGAATCAAGTCAATTTGTATATATTGGTCGTGTTTGGACAAAACTCGTTTGAGCCATAGGTTAGGATATGAATTATTTTTCCTTTAAGCTTGTGATGTTCTATTCAAGTCCATAACATCAAAGATAAAGCGACATCAAGTACGCATCATGTTTTGAGCCGAGTTTCATCTTTAACATCCGAGGGACAACAATGAGGCACGAATGCATATTTATGTTTGATCTCTGAATTTAATTTGGGTGTTGGTTTAATAAAAATGCTTTAAAAAGTTCTTATATCATTTTAAAACATTTTTGAAAAATTGGCCTATCGTTAGAATGACCCTGACCATGTCGTTCGAACGAGCCTCTACAACTCAGTTAGAACAGTATCTAACAAACTTTGAGCGACTCAGTTTTTAGTTTACACTAGTTTATCATTAGAAATGTCATTAGAAATTAGTTTAAACAAGATATGTGGATTCCTTCGAATGATATTGATTTTGTTCAACTGAGCTAACGCATTTTTCCATAAAATTGAGATTTTTGTTCAATTTTATCATCCTTATCTCGTGTTTGGAAAACCCAGTATAAATTGGGATTCAGAGCAAAAAATTTAATAGAGACTTTTTCCTGCCTTTTGAGTTCCAAAACTCCTCCAAAAATCTCTTCGTGTGTATGTGATCTTTCATGATCAAGTTTTTGAAACACAAACCCCATTTACACATAGGTTTGAGATCCAATCATTATACCTCCATATGTCGATTTGAGATCTCATTTGTGTTAATAAAAGTTGTTTTCTCTATCTTTTAAGAGCACTTCCAATGGTGGATATTGTGTTTATGTTGTGCGATGGCTTGACTAGTTATGAGCCAAGTAAGATCAATAAGATATTGAGGCGTGGGAAAGCTCCTATGTTGTGTGGTTGTTGGAAGACGTCTAACAGTGGATTTGAAGAAGGTAACAAGGAACAAAGAAATATGTCAAGGTTTTTGGGCATTGAGTCCGTGAGTAAGTTTAATTATCCTTGTATATAGACCAATCTTAGTGGACTTGTGTGGCTGTGCCGTTCGAGGTTTTTTCAGTTGTGGGTTTTCATGTACATCGTCGTGTTGTAGATTATTGTTTATTTTACTCTCGCTTACATTCACCTTGATGCATGCTTAGGTTAAGACAAAAATTGGTAACTATCTAACACAAAACTTGTTATTTTTAGAATGGTGCAAAGTTTATTAAAATTGGTGTTTTTTCATAAAAACCCTAGTGCATAGCATTTTTCAAATTGGTATTAGAGACGGTAGTGGAATATTGTGTAGATTGCCATATTTTCATCTTGTTTAAGGTTTAAATGGATATTAACAGAGAGGGGAGTTACGTTGTCTGGCCTCCATTGTCTGATGGGATAAAACATCCCCATTGGAATGCACCGATACGATTTTTCCTAAAATTGATCGATGAGAATATGAGGTTCTCAGTTAAGTCTCGATGGACTCCTCCCATCGAAGATAGTGCTCTGAAAGTGTTAAACTCTTGGACTATGGCCGAAAATAATGCCTAAAATTTTAATTCCAAGGGTGAAAATGATATTTTTGTTCTATGATTATCGAAGATTTTATAATACTTATGACTTGCGAGAGCGCTATTGATGCTTGGGATATTTTACATTCCACACACAAGGGTACCGATACTGTTAGGATTTCTTATAAAATCTGACGACTAAGTTTGAGATGATTAAGATGCTAGATAATGAGTCTTTTGATGAGATCTAAACCAGGTTATCGAATATTATTAATTTCTTATTTAACTTAGGTGAGCCTACTCCCAAGCCTAGAGTTGTGCAAAAAATCTTAAGGTCATTTCCTAAAAGATTTAATGCCAAGGTCATGGTCCTAGATGTGAATCCCTGCCTAATTAAATACCGGGTGATCAATCCTTTATTAAATTTAAAACATAATATCCAGTTGGTTCATTCTTAGCATCACTGTCGAACACATTTAATAACTAATCACCTATTAGTTAATTAAGCCGATGTCAAAATTTAAACATTAATTTAAACATGCAATATTCTAAAAGAATAACTAAACCACAATCAACATTTAAATATACAACATATAAATGATGAAATTAATAAATAAATAGAATAGGACTAGAATAAACCCATTCAGCCTACAAATCAAATACAATAATCCATAAACTGAAAATTAGTCCAACAACGGACGAGACATGAACAATAAAACTACTATCTCTGAAAATATCTGAATACGGATGGGCGACATCCCTACTTGAAATGAGTTGCTCGTATGAAAGAAATAATAAATGTGGAGGCGTATACTATCGAGATTTAGTAACTTCCACAACAACTATAACACGTCAAATGAAAGGAACTCCTATGCTTGGCATCCCTGTGGCTGGACACCTAAAATAGATAGCATAAGAGAAAATAGATTTACAAGAAATGGGTTAGAGACCGAGTGAGAATCGTTTAAAACAGTTTAGCAAGTATTTAAAATGCTTAAAGCATATATTATATACATGTTAGTTATGCGGGCTCTCTCTTGAGAAATCTCACCTCTCAGCTAGTGTGCACGTTTAACGTACCTCTAAACCATTCTAGTTACTGCTGTCACGCCTAACTAGTTCAAACTCATTAATCATCAAATCTATTATCTCATAATAGCTACCCGTATTTCCCACGTAATACATTAATTAATATTTTCACATCTTTTATCTCAAGTGAGAGAGTTTTCACATTCAAGTTAAGTGTTCACGTACTTAAGTTATTTTAGATTTCACTATCCATCTTATCTACTAAGTTCACACAGTAGAACATATCACAAGTATATATATATATTCATCACTCAATCACATATATACTAATGTAGCACCTCTAGACTCAGCTGCGGTGTATGCATACTCTGCTATCATGTCCTGGTACATCTCGTACTGTATAAAGGACTGTTGGTTCGGTATCTCTCTCGAACCATAAATACAAATCATATATATTGGAGGCGAACATAGTCCCCTGCCAAATGGGTCACGCATATACCTATGCTCCCATTAAACCGTCAAAACTATCACACTCTCTGATAGGTAGTGTCCAAAGTTCTATGTTCTGGGTATGAGTCTAAAATCCCTCCAAATGTGCTCATTAGGATAAGACCGTCCACGACGCGAAACCTCCCCCCGATAGCAAGCAGCGTTGGTATGCCATATACATAAAAATCATATAATAGGCATACACACAACCTATATATTTATATCATTGATATAGGTATACACACGTCCCATATCATAAGTCTCATACGTAATATATTTATATCCTGAATATTCCACGTATTACTAAATTACAACTTTACTTCTCACTGTACGCTCCCGAGTATCTCTCACCCCTTGAAGTGTATCCTTTATTTTATACTTAATATTAGTAGGTAACTCACTCACATCCTACTGGTCTAAGACATCGGTTTCCTCGAATTCTCGCGACTCGAATTATACACACAATTATGTATTTATCTCTATTAAGCCTAGTTAAATTTAGTCCGTATTTCTTCCTCATAGGACCAAGCCTAAAATCCCATCTAGGCCTACTGGTACTTCAATATATTTCCCATTATATTTAAAATTAAATTCCACCAATGAATCCAGAAGGATTTCCAAATATTCTAAACAAAAAGGAAAAATGTGGCCAAAACTGGGCTTCCGAATCGATTCGACTATAGAACGAATCGATTTGCCCCTACAAGTATCGAATTTTTGTATTTCTTAAGCTACGAGTTTCATCCATAATCATCATCAAAACCTCCATTAACAATTTTAGTAGATGTTATACCAACCTAAATACATGATTTCTAACGTACAAGAATCATAAATTCATCATGGGGCATCAAATATTGGGAGTAATTCAAGATAATTTCATAAAAACTTTAATTTCTTAATTTCTGTTCAGGAACTTAAAACAACCCAGATTTCTTACCAAATTAAATCTCCTTAAGTCATAAATTTCGTTCTACATGCAATATAGAGTTAAACCTAACATGGTTCTGGTTCAAAATCATCAAATTCACTTTCCCATTCAACCCAAATTTCAACATAATTATGTGAAGAATGTTCCTAAACTAACACGGATATATTATGTACTCAAAATTAATCAAGTTTAAACACTTGCCTTTTTATGTAGGTATGATCCATTGAAGAAGATGGGTTTATTGGTGTTCCTTCCTTTTCGATCTACAATCCGAGGGTGGTAGTTGTGCAAGAAGGTGTACGATTGGTGGTTCTAGCCTTTGGAACTCCTCTCCTCTTCCTCCTATGGCCTCTCTGTGGATTCTCTTTGTTTCTCACATAAATAATCCCAAACCTTTTCTCTAATCAGATATATTATACTTAGAAAATTCGTAGATATTATTTCTCCAAAAATACAAATGACCAAGGTGCCCTCCTGGGATGCCAGTTTGCCCTAAAATAGCCCTAAGACCCAAACTAAACCCTCGGGTAGACTTTTCTGACTATCTCGACCCTTCCGGACACTTTGGCGCACTCAAAATGACCATTTAGATGACTTAAATAAATTACTTTCTATCTCATTAAATTAAGTCCCAACACGACTGACGTGCGCGTCCCGACTTAATTATTGTAATTGTCGTATTTTTCACTCGCGATAATTTTAATAAATTCATAATCACATATTACTTTATTAACTAAGTAATATTCAATATAATTCGCATCAATAAATACTAACCCTTATCTCGCTAGTTAATCTTTATTTTAATCTGTATTAATTATCAATTAATTTCCTATATTTAATTTTAATTAATCCCACATTAAAAAAATACAGGGTGTTACACTAGATTCCTAAGGTGGTGTAGACACTATGAGATTACAAGAACTTGTAGGTGACCTTCAAAACTATGGGATGAACACGTTCCCTCTGAACAAAAGGGATGAAATGAAAGACAAGGACATTGCTTTGAAATCCCCAAAAAAGAATGTGTCGGATTTCGATAGTGATGGTAAGCTTGATGTTGAAGAGATCGCTAGGTTTTTTGGGAAGATAATAGTTTTAAAAAGAAACCTAAGAACTTCAATAACCTTGATAGGAATAAGAGTAACTATTGTAAGAAGGTGGATTATCGGGACAAGTGATTTGAATGCCATGATTTTGGAAATTATTCTCGTGAGTCTCCCACAAGACCAAAAAAGAAAGTCAAGAAATTAAAGATGTATAATATCACCCTTAGATATAGTGAGTCATAAGAGGAATGTGATTCCCCTATTAATCTTACCTAAATTTCATTCATTGCTAGTCATGTGGGCTTAGATGAAAAGTCTTTCATAATTGAAGATGATTATTTGCATGATGGTTTTGAGATTCAGTCTTGTGATTTCCAAGTGAGGATTCATTAAGAAGAAGAAGAAGATGAGGAGGAGGAGGAGGAGGAGGAGGAGGAGGAGGAGGATAGTGACATTTAAGTGTCCTTTTAGGAGTTTTACATCGAGTCATTGAAGTTAAAAAGAGACAATTTTCATTTATAAGCTAAGGTGAAGGAACGTGCCTTAGGAAATAATTATGCCAAATTAATATATATCTCTCTTAACGTACTAGAGCTTATCCCTCAAATTCTTTTCGCGCGCCCTTAACTCCTTAACTTGATGGAAGTTTTGAAGAACAAGTCCCATGAATTAGAAAAATCTAAGCATTTACATTAGTCTAGGATTATGGAGTTAGAGAATAAAGTAAGAGACTCAAGTCAATTTAAATTTGATTTAGAATCTAGGTTGGAGAAACTAGATAAGATGTTAGGCACCGTCCAAGTCAAATATCATTATTTTGGAATTAGCTTCAATTATATAAATACTTTCGCTGCTAAAACCAAGAGCAAAGTTTTGCGAGAGTAAACCATTGCCATGGACGTTAGAAAAGGTCAACCCAAAGTAAATATTCCCCATTTATACACTTACACACATTGCGATAGGAAAGGTCACCTTAGGAATTTTTGTTATGATATTAAAATATGTCATAGGAAGAATAATATTGGTGTCAATAAGATTCCCCAAACCATATATCGTCAAGTTACACCTATGTGAGTTAGGAGATACGATTTGGAGGTAGTTAATGGTAGTCTTGTTGATTCTTATATTATGTCCCGTGATTCTTTGCATGCCATATTCTATGAGTGATTTTGATTGCAAGTTTTCATACATTATATTTTTTGCTTCATGTTTTATTATTTTACTAGTTGTATGATATTTATATTTTGTATTTTGATTTTCCATTTTGTGGATTTTATTGGGGAAAAAATAAAAAGGTTTTGTTTATCTATTGAGTAACTTTGAAAAATGTGTAAAACTCAAATAATTTTATTATATGTGTGGTTTGGTTTTACACATTTTGTGTGGTATATTGGTGTATTTGAATCCACTTCCTTCCATGTAACCATGTGTCTAGGACATTTGTTTATGATTTTCAATGCTTAGGATTATTCTTAACCATGTATTCATAGACTAATTTGAAATTGATTTGCATGATGGATTCAGTTTGTATATGTCTCTTCACACACTTTATACAAGATATTTTAGATTTTAACTTCATATGTCATGGGAGCTAAGTGAGGTGTTCTCTCATCAATCTTGTCATATACATGGGGGAGTTGTGCTTGTAAAAACTATTGACTGTGTTTGTAGTTTTATTGAAAAAGTATGTGTGTGCACAAAAAAGAGCTATGGAAGGAAAAATCTCCTTTGTGTAAAAGGTCACATTGGAAAGAGCCTAAAAGAAAAGGGAGGCAAAAGAAAAGATTATATTTCCAAAAGCCCTTTTTTTGTACTAATTCTTAGAAATAGATATCTTCGAAAGAAAATGAGAGAAAAGTTACATGTTTATTTTTAGGGTGTTTAGTTGAATAGCAATGGGTTTTCACAATGAGTCTTATTTTAGCTAAATGGTTTTGATTCCATGGATTCGAAAATCATCGAAAATTCTTGGCTACTATGCATTACGGTTGTTTGTCCGTTTTGAGTTCATTATCTGACATGTCAGGCTAATTCGATAAAAAATTATTGTGGTCAAATAGAATTTCTTGGACATTTTTGAGTGATTGGGTCATCTTCCCTTGTTATTAGGTCATACCCCTTCTTTTCCTATCACCTTTGTTTAATACGTATTGATATTATACGAGTGTGTAAATCTCATGTGTTTTGTGTCCTTTGTGGTCATTTATACCCATATATATTCATATTATGCTTTTTTGATATATATATATATATATATATATATATATATATATATATATATATATATATATATATATATATATATATATATATATATATATATATATATATATATATATATACGCGATATGTTTTGTGTTTGAGTCTTTGTATTTTCATTTAATCCATGACTGCCTTGGCTTAGTCTTTGATCCATGTGTTATGATCATCTTGGTATCCTATACTTCAATGTTTTCATCATAATTGATATCATTTGCTCATAGTTTGGATTATTTATGCTTGTGTTGCCGAATTATTTGTCATTGCATGATTACTTCACACCATTGCATAATATACTTTCTATCCTTATTTTATATGTTTTGACATTATAGGGCAGAATTGGTTTATTATTATTTACCTTATTCGTTGTTTATTCGTGAACAAAAAATGAGAGAAATTGTATGTGTAGACACCCCATTCTGTTACCCCCTAACTCTCCATAGGTCCCTAGTACCTCCCTTCATCACTGCAAACCCAGGTTATACCCCGAGTACTGACCTAGAAGCCATCGAGCACTCCTAGGCTCCGTTTGACCAAAAAGTCAAACTCTTCAGCTCAACCAAAGCTAAATTCATCTTCGAAGGGAACTGAAATCCCTTTCCAACGGTCCATCCCGTGCGCACTTACCATGCGGACCAACGATCCGTTTGCGTCCGAAACTTAATCCAGAGGCCACCGAGCGCTCCCGGGCTCTGTTTGACCTAAGCCAACTCTTCAGCTCGATAGAGGCTGAAAGAATCTTCGAAGGGAACTACAACCCCTTTCCAATGGTCCGCTCCGAGCACAATTCTGACTTACCATTCGAACGAACGATCCGTTTGACTCCAAGAGGTCACCGAATGCCTTGAGGGCCCGGTTGACCAAAGTCAACTCCCCAAACCGGGTCAAACTCTTTGGAATGTCGAAGTACATCTCCTAACCATTCCAACAGTCCGCCCCATGCACGATTCGGAATTACCATGCGAACGAATGATCCGTTTGCGTCCGAACGATTCCCCGTCCAATGGACCGACAAATGCTTCCTGATAAGAACCCAAAACTGTACAATTTATACCCCAAATAGACGTACTTTTGTTGCTAATTCTTGATAATATGGGTCTTATGTGCTTAAATGTTTATCTTGTAGGTCAAATATCCGTTTGCGATGTCAAAAGCTATATATCAAGGCAAATGCGCGTTTTATGGAGCTAATTACCAACCCCGTAATCTTACCCGAACCTAAGCCTAGCCTAAACCTACCCTAAACCCTGTGTGTGTGTTTTTTGTGTCTTTTTATCATTTTTTAAATTTTTCGTTTGAGTAATTATTATTTTTAAGATTTACTTTAGATTTATTTAGTATTTTCTATATTTTATTTTATTTTTATTAATACATTTTTATTTTGATTTTGATTTTATTAGCTTTTATTTTAGTATTATTTTATTAGGATTAATTTTAGGAGTTTATTTTTTTAGTTTATTAGATTTTATATTTTAGAACTTTTGTTTTCATATTTTATTAGATTTTTCATTTTTTTATTTCTTTTGTTTTATTATTTTAGTTTTTAATAGCTTAATATTTTATTTTCTTAAGTTTTAATATTTTATTTTTATTTTGTTAGTTAGATTTTTATTTTATTTTATTTCTCAAGTTTTATTTTCTTAGTTAGTTTGAATCATTTTATTTCATTTTTAATTAGTTGTATTATTTTTTTTAGGGGTCCAAATTAAACACACACACACATCACCTAAGTCACTCACACCTTATTTCCTACACCACAAACACACTCAAATAACTTATCCTACACCCTCCCCCACACCCTAACAAGCCTACACCCACCTACACCCTATCCTCACCACTACATCTTCTCCCACCAAACCCTTTTTCTCCTCTCTTCCACCATTTTCAAACCCACCAACCTTTATCAAAACCCAATACCACGACAAAACCTTATACCACCTAATCGCCATACCCTCTCTTCCCGGTCGCGATCGCAGAAGACCCGACCCGACCGCTAGCCCAGCGATCTGC
This sequence comes from Sambucus nigra, assembly GCA_949130495.1. Classification (NCBI taxonomy): domain Eukaryota; kingdom Viridiplantae; phylum Streptophyta; class Magnoliopsida; order Dipsacales; family Adoxaceae; genus Sambucus; species Sambucus nigra. The sequence continues at coordinate 576,858,866 of OX422208.1, read as the reverse complement.
CCCGGCAGCTCTCCGCCGGCGACCACTCTGACCCCTCTCTTTCTTAGCCGACGCCCCTTCCCTTCCCCTACCCGATCGCGACTTGTCCTACCCCTGAACCCGGTGGCACTGCTGGTCCGACCCACCGGAACCCCGTCTCCCTACCATGGCTCCGACCGACCCATTCCCGCATCTCCAACCCGAGCAGCAACCCTGAGAACTCCAACCACCTGCTCGCGAGTCCAACCTAGATCCTCACCTCCATTCATACCCGAGCTACCATCCACCTAACCATCAAGCCCCGATTTCATTCTCCAACTCATTTCCATACCCATTTCAAGACCCATGTCATTTCCAAAGCCACAATTTTAAAAACTCCTACCAAAACAAATAAAAGCCAAAGACCCAAAAACCAAATAAAAGCCAAGACATATAACCCATGTGTTTTAATGCCATTAACCAACTTATCCTCTTTTTACCCAAATACCCCCAACTACCAACTTTAACACCAATGCCCATTATAACCTCTAAACCAAATCTGATTGTGTTACCCCATTTAACCCACATGCCCTCACACCTCACCATTCCCATGCACACTCAAGCCAATTCCCATTATACCCCGATACTCCATGTGCCTACTATAAATGAAGATGAAAACCCCATTTGAATGAGAAGCTTTTTAGATAGGAATTTTTACAGAGAGAAAGTTTAGGGTTAGAAATAAATTAGGATAAACACCATTTTGTAAATAGTTTTTATTTTTCTTTTTTTTGAGATTATTGAGTGATAAATGTGTGAGGATTAATTTGAGTGAAATTTAAATGTAATATTGTTTGGATCACTCAAGTTGATGGATTATGAATTTCAACTCATGGATTGAAGATCAATTAAGCATCAAGAGATTGGGGTTTGATTATTCTTTTCTCATCTCATTTATTTTATGCCTTTGATTATTAATTTGTCATATTTCATATCATGTTAGGCTAAATCCCCTTTCAAGGGGTGGGATAAAACCCTTATTTGATGTTATTTTATTTTTATCAGTTTAATTACTTGAAAAGTCCCTTTGAATGTTAATTTTGATCCCTCGCTCTTAAATTTACGCCTCGAGAGAGGGTAAATGATTTTCGAGAGAAAATCGAAATTCTAGTTATAATACTCATTTTAGATTCGAACTAGGGATATGGGTTTCTTAAGTGGGGTATTATAACTTGAATTTCAACTCTAGAATTATTTTCTAAGATTTACATGAATTTTAATCGATCGATCCTAGCGGATGATTAATTAAAAGGAGTGTAGATCTGTTTTTCTAGAGTTGTGGGGTGTTAAAACTTAATTTTCTAAAAGATTACTATTATAATTACACTTGCAACGAGAGTTGGTTTGTAATTTTGATATTAATTTGGGAGGATTCAAATAATTAAATTAATTAATTAGAATAACTAAAATTTGTGGTGTAATCCCACTCCTTGATTGTTCTCACAATTATTTACCTCATTTATCTCTTATTTTTAGTTTAGACTTTATTATTCATTTTAGTAATTTTCTAGTTAGTTGTTTTTATCTCACATTTAATTTAATTTAGTTTAGTTTAAATCATCACCTCACCCATTTGTTTTAATATTTGAAAAAGCTAAAAAAGTAGAAAAAGTAAAAAGCCCAAAAATAAAATAAAAAGTGAATTACAATTTTGTTCCCTTTACTTTACAACCTTGAAAGTGGATTGATACCCTTACTTACCTCTACACTTGAGTTGATATTATTTTGTAGGTATTTTAAGGTTTTGATTAGAAGAGCTTTTCAAGCAACGACAAAAGAAAAAAAATACACCGAAAACTCATTTCATATATATTCCCCTCATCCCCACCATATACCCTTACTTACCTCTACACTTGAGTTGATATTATTATTTGTAGGTAATTCAAGGTTTCTATCAAATGGCTCCATTGCCATTCTTGGGAGCGTGAAGCACTCGGAGTGGATTCAATTTTGTAGTTCATTTATTTTGTTTATTTTTGCATTTTAGTACCATTTTTCTTTATTTTAGAAGGCTTGTATTAAGATTTTATCCTTGGCTTGTATTGCGGTGCATAGAGACACCTTTATTCTATTTTTAATTTTAAAATTTGTAATAAATCGAAGACAAGCGTGATAGGAAAACTGGACAAGGTAGAGAGAGGGCGTCCATTGGCGAGGATTTAGAAGCCTCTCTACCTTGGGTCGGTAGGACTCCCGGGAACGATTGAGATAGGAGTGATCTCCCCCCGGTCGACTCAAATTTTTCGGCACCCCACGGCCTAAAAACCGTGACAGGTACATTTCTAAATGCTCGCGCCTCTCCTGTTAGCGAGTCAATTCTTTTGTGTGCTCTTGTGTGATTTTATTCTCGCAATTATTTTTTGAATGGTGTGATGAATTCAATTACTAAGACCTACACCCGGTCACTCACGAGAAGGGATTTCATCACCCGAATCGCTCTCTTACCATTGTGTGCTACCCTAGCCATCACTAAATGTAAAATATCAACTAGGTAGCCCACTAGGATAACATTTTGCAAAGTTGATCACAAAGATTTCCGTGAATTTTTATCGCCCGCGGACTTAATTAAAATTTGACTACCCTTTCACTAAATCTAAAGATAAAAATTGGCTATGTGCTAATTAGGAAATTTTCTTGACTTGTGTGTGTCCAATTCATTTTTCGGTAGTCGAGTTTTAGTGAGTTCATCCATTCAGAGAGTCCTTATTTTTCCCACCTTTTCTTCCCCAAAAAAATCCAAAAATATTTTCTTTCACTTTTATAAAAACAAAATCCAAATATATATATATATATATATATATATATATATATATATATATATATATATATATATATATTTCCAATATTTTTAGAAAATCCAAAAATATTTTCTTTCTTTCCTTTTTAGAAATATCCAAAAATATTTTCTTTCCTTTTGAAAATTTTTTTAAAAAAAATCCAAAAAAAAAATATTTATCTCCTCATGGCCGAAGAACGTCCTTTACGGGACTACTTTGGTCATTTTCCATTGATACGCGACACGTGTGAGAGTGATCCCGAACTGTCTCTTTATGATATTTTTAATAATTTCCCTTCTCTCACGAGTCCCATTAATACTCTTGACCTGTCCATGCACGCACCTCCTATTCCATCACCCTCGGTGTCAAGTGTCGGCGTGTCACATCCTTTGTTGTGCACCCATTGTTATTATGCCGATCACATGTCCCATGAGTGTCTGTACTTGTCATATCCATCCGAACCCAGCGTGAAACATGTTCATCCATATGACACTGTTTCGGAACCCACCTCGGACCAGTGTCATGATATACCCAACCTCGAGTTGTGTGAGTCCCCGAGTTATTCGTCGAGGCTTGATCACCCTTCCACGCAATACGAATCCCAACCCGATGTTGCGGATCCTCACACGTTCTAATAGTTGTCATGGCAACATTGTGCACCCGTTCACGATCAGTTCCCTCACTATGCACCCCATGAGTATCAACCAATTGTCCATCACGAAAGCGATCCTTTCGTGTATGACGAACTTGGCCCCACCCCACACACTTCATTTGAGTATTCTTCGTATAGTCATGATAGTAGAGAGTTGTGTCCACCTCACCCACCGCCACCACCCATCACTCCATGTCCGCCACTATCTTGTGGTGTTGATTTTCCCATCGACAGCTCCCTGGCGTAGCACGGCGCGACCAATATCATCGCCCATTCATAGGATGGTCATGTGATTTTTATGAACACCAACCCATCAATATTTCCACACCATTTCACCTCCCTCACCAACTAGAGCACCATGCTTATAGGGCCCTAGTTGCCCTCACCTTCCGGCTCAATAAGGCCCGTGACCGATGCCTATTCACCCTCACCTTTACCCTATTTCCCACCCACCCATGGTCCACCGATGCTTTGCATCGTGTGATGCACTTTACTATACAAGTGCATTGATCCTATTTAGTCCTGATCCAAAAGACTGACACTTCAGTCTTGTTTGGGGGTGATTCTCATCACCCCAGTTTTTTTGCCACCCAGTGCTTTCATAGTTCTTATCCTTAGGGTGAGAACCCTTCGGTCTGGCTGAAGACATTAAACTTAGCGCTACCGGGAGACAACCCGCGTTTCTTGTACTAGTCTCATCCTGTTTGGGGGTGGTGTTTCACATCACCCTATGTTTTGCCATGTTATGGACTTGTACACATTTTTTTTTATCATTTATTCAGGTTTCATCTTGGCTATGCATGGTTCATTTCATTAGCGGTTCATTATGGTAATCTCTTTCCTACCTTATGCTCTTAATTTTAAAAATCATTTTACTTTACATCGAGGACGATGTTCCTTTTTGTTTGCGGGTAGAGAATTTTATCAAAATCGTACCTCTTCAAATTTTTTGATTTTTGAACTTAATTTTTAAAATTTGGCGCAGTTTCTTTCATCTCATTCAGTGGAATGAATCTTCAATCATCCATCTTTCAAAGTCTAGGAATCAAGCTAGAATATATTATTTTTTCTAAATAACTTATGTAATACTTAACAAGGCATTTTGCACCATGAATTTCTAGACTCAATAAAATTTGCGCACTTGTCACGTCACTACGGTTAGAGTTGAGGAGTATTACAATTCTAAAGATAACCTTAAGGATCACTAGTTGATACTTTAACTTGTGATATTCGTGCCTTTCACCCTTTCAGAGTGTTTTACGCAATATCCGAGTCACAAGTTGATTCAACTTCCTTTGGGACCGCATTTAATTGTTGTATGATCTCATTATTCTTCATAACATTATTGGCTTGATCACTAAGAATGACATCTTTTTCGAGTTGTAAGATATGCGTGTCTTGAAGTTTGTCCCAATCAGTAGATTTTCTCCCATACACTTCACTCACCACACTCCCATGCTTTTCCATATCACATTGCCATTCACTCACCCATTACCTTTCCATATTTTACCCTATTCACACATATTCACCACATCATGACCTATCATCTCCATATCATATTTCATTTTCAAATAAAAGAGTGTTTATTCCATAAGTTAAATGTCTTCATTGTTGGGTTGAAAAGTGAAAGAAAAACAAAAAAAAAGGAAAGAAAAAAAAAAGAAAAGAAAAAAACATAAAAATAGCAAAATAGAAAAAAAAAAATAGAGAAAAAGAAAAGAAAAATCGAAAAAAAAGAGAGAAAAGAAAAGAAAAAGAGTTTGTAGTTAGTAGTTAGTTTTGAAATAAAGACATTTGTTCTTCATATTACACTCTTCTCAATCTTATCGCATATCCATTCATTTTACATCCATCATATCATCATCCTACCTCATATCATCATATCCTTCCCATCTCATTTTCCTCTCACCCACAATCATCCATGTTTTACCCTAGGTGTTCGGGCAAATGAAAGTCGACGTGGTGAATAACTCGACGTTGTCGCTATAGTGATTAGCATTTTTTTTTCATGAGATCATTTTTCTTCTAATTGTTCGTTCTTTCTTATGTGTGTGTGAGACGTTTGAACTTGCTTACATTTACTCACCTCCTCACACACAAGAGCGATACACTAACCCTAATCTCGAGAGTTCGATTGAGAGAGATATATCCGTGAGATTTAAAGTTTAAGCATTAATTCCGAAGAAGCAATCTAGGAATTACTCTTGTGATACTCGACCCGTTTTTGACTGATTCACACCACTCGTTGAGTTCTAGGAAGGATGTGCCTTGAGTATTTACTTCGCAAAACTTTTTACACATTCTAGCTTGTATTTCACAAAATATTTCCTTCATGATGGATTGTGCGATTATTCTACGTCTAATAAGAGATTGACTGCCTTTCAATAAATCTTTTGCAAATAAGAATTTTGTGGGTATATTCCCTGCAAACCCTCACGAGACACAACTCATCCTGTAGGGCAACCTATAGGTTTAAAGGCTTGTTGCACATGCTAAGTGCAATTGTAAGTGCCCGCGAAAGTGATACACTTTTGATTTCTTATCTTTCTCTTTCTATCTATCTTATTGCTCGAGGACTAGCAACGCTCTGTTTGGGGGTGGTGTGATAAGCACCCAAAATTGTACAATTTATACCCCAAACAGACGTACTTTTGTTGCTAATTCTCGACAATATGGGTCTTATGTACTTAAATGTTTATCTTGTAGGTCAAATGTCCGTTTGCGGTGTCAAAAGCTATATATCAAGGCAAATGCGCATTTTATGGAGCTAATTACTAACCCCGTAATCTTACCTGAGCCTAAGGCTAGCTTAAACCTACCCTAAACCATGTGTATGTTTTGTTTGTCTTTTTATCATTTTTTAGATTTTTAGTTTGAGTCATTTTTATTTTTAAGATTTATTTTAGATTTATTTAGTATTTTCTAGGTTTTATTTTATTCTTATTAATACATCTTTATTTTATTTTGATTTTTATTAGCTTTTATTTTAGTCTGATTTTATTAGGATTGGTTTTAGGAGTTTATTTTTTTAGTGTATTAGATTTTATATTTTAGAACCTTTGTTTTCATATTTTATTAGATTTTTCATTTTTTTTATTTCTTTTGTTTTATTATTTTAGTTTTTAACAGCTTAGGATTTTATTTTCTTAAGTTTTAATATTTTATTTTTATTTTGTTAGTTAGATTTTATTTTTATTTTATTTCCCAAGTTTTATTTTCTTAGTTAGTTTGAGTCATTTTATTTCACTTTTAATTAGTTGTATTATTTTTTTAGGGGTCCATATTAAACACACACACATCACCTAAGTCACTCACGCCTTATTTCCTACACCACAAACACACCCAAATAACTTATCCTACACCATCTCCCATACCCTAACAAGCCTACACCCACCTACACCCTATCCTCACCACTTCATCTTCTACCACCAAACCCCCTCTCTCCTCTCTTCCACCATTTTCAAACCCACCAACCTTTATCAAAACCCAATACCACAACAAAACCTTATACCACCTGATCGCCATACCCTCTATTCCCGGTCGCGATCGCAGAAGACCCGACCGCTAGCCCAGCGATCTGCCCTGCAGCACTACGCCGACGACCACTCCGACCACTCTCTTTCTCAGTCGACGCCCCTTCCCTTCCCCTACCCGATCGCGACTTGTCCTACCCCTGAACCCGACGGCACTGCTGGTCCGACCCACCGAAACCCCCTCTCCCTACCATGGCTCCGACCGACCCATTCCCGCGTCGCCAACCCGAGCAGCAACCCTGAGAACTCCGACCACCTGCTCGCGAGTCCAACCTGGATCCTCACCTCCATCCATACCTGAGCCACCATCCAACTAACCATCAAGCCCCGATTTCATTCTCCAACTCATTTCCATACCCATTTCAAGACCCATGTCATTTCCAAAGCCACAATTTTAAAACCTCCTGCCAAAACAAATAAAAGCCAAAGACCCAACAACCAAATAAAAGCCAAGACATATAACCCATGTGTTTTAATGCCATTAACCAACTTATCCTCTTTTTACCCAAATACCCCCAACTACCAACTTTAACCCCAATACCCATTATACCCTCTAAACCAAATCTGATTGTGTCACCCCATTTAACCCACATGACCTCACACCTCACCATTCCCATGCACACTCAAGCCAATTCCCATTATACCCCCATGCTCCATGTGCCTACTATAAATGAAGATGAAGACCCCATTTGAATGAGAAGCTTTTTAGATAGGAATTTTTAGAGAGAGAAAGTTTAGGGTTAGAAATAAATTAGGATAAACACCATTTTGTAAATAGTTTTTATTTTTCTTTTTTTTTTAGATTATTGAGTGATAAATGTGTGAGTATTAATTTGAGTGAAATTTTTATGTAATATTGTTTGGATCACTCAAGTTGATGGATTATGAATTTCAACTCATGGATTGAAGATCAATTAAGCATCAAGAGATTGGGGTTTGATTATTCTTTTCTCATCTCATTTATTTTATGCCTTTGATTATTAATTTGTCATATTTCATATCATGTTAGGCTAAATTCCCTTTCAAAGGGTGGAATAAAACCCTTATTTGATGTTATTTTATTTTTATTAGTTTATTTACTTGGAAAGTCCCTTTGAATGTTAATTTTGTTCCCTCACCCTTAAATTTACGCCTCGAGAGAGGTAAATTATTTTCGAGAGAAAATCGAAATTCTAGTTATAATACCCATTTTAGATTCGAACTAGAGATAGGGGTTTCTTAAGTGAGGTATTATAACTTGAATTTCAACTCTAAAATTCTTTTCTAAGATTTACATGAATTTAAATCGATCGATCCTAGCGGGTGATTAATTAAAAGGAGTGTAGATCTATTTTTCTAGAGTTGTGGGGTGTTAAACTTAATTTTCTAAAAGATTACTATTATAATTACACTTGCAACGAGAGTTGGTTTGTAATTTTGATATTAATTTGGGAGAATTCAAATAATTATATTAATTAATTAGAATAACTAAAATTTGTGGTGTAATCTCACTCCTTGATTGTTCTCACAATTATTTACCTCATTTATCTCTTATTTTTAGTTTAGACTTTATTATTCAATTTAGTAATTTTCTAGTTAGTTGTTTTTATCTCACATTTAATTTAGTTTAGTTTAGTTTAAATCAGCACCTCACCCATTTGTTTTAATATTTGAAAAAGCTAAAAAAAGTAGAAAAAGTAAAAAGTCCAAAAATAAAATAAAAGTGAATTACAATTTTGTTCCCTTTGCTTTACAACCTTGAAAGTGGATTGATACCCTTACGGATGGTATCAGTCCATCAGGTTCTAGTGTCCATAGGATATGTGGGGACGTACTACATTTTCAATGTTGCTTTGTATTTGATATAGAGCCCTATGCGTAGGATTGTTGATTCCTATTGTGAGATTTCGTTCTCCTGCTATGATGTGTTATTATAGTGAATCTTATGCACATTCGGGTGTGCTACGTAAGTCGAACAATGAAGGACAACCAGTGAATACAGTTGGGAGGACAGTAGGAAGCGGGGATCAATTGGAGCTATGGAATGTTATGGGGACGATGACCGTAGTCAAGGTCACCCCTAATAATGCTTTGGAAGTTGATGCTGGAATGACTACTAGGGTACGACAGACTTTCCCAGTACCACTACGGCGAAAAGTGGTACCAAAATAGACTCGCCCAGCGCAGTTAAAATGGTAGAGAGTCAGAAAGGCCTTGAAGATTAATATTTGCTATAGTTTTCTAAGTGCAGATGTTGTATGTGTCGACCAACGGTAAAGGAAATCCATGGCCATTGACTTATAATCAGGTTTGGTAATGCCCGGAAGTGAAAATTTGGAAAAATTTCTGAACTTATCACTTGAGGATCGGGTAGAGGCCAAGTGTGAGAAAGAAAATATTTGTTTGATGAAACTTTGTACTCGACAAGGTAGGTACAATAGAGAAAAGAGTCCTTAAGATTGAATAATGGGCTCACGAGTAGGAGTCCCCAGCACTTATGGGAATTTTTTTCGCGTAAACGACCTATGTATATTGGTGATACTGATGCTTCTATGTGAACGAAGCTAAAAGAATTAAAGAATTTATTCAGGAGGACAATATTGGATGAAATGGTGCTAGTAAAACACCACAGGGGGAGACCCATGAGGGGACCCATTTAAATTATGTAGATAATGGAATTTTTACCGAGTATTGGTGGATTCGGTCGAAACTGGTAAGACCAGTAGTATGTTTTCCTTAGGGCCAACAGAGCTAAGGGAACAGTGAGGGTAGCCATTAGGCTTAAAGCTACCTAAATCTGAGAGATGGACAACCCTAGTACGGCCAGTGTGTCCAGGAATAGGGGATTCTATAGAGAGATATCTTCATGTAGAGAGTATGACCACATGCACTGATCTTGGTCGAAGTGGGGAAAAAAGGGCAAGAGCATGGTTCCCAGTAGGGGCAATTATTTAAAATAGTGTTTGTGTTCAGTTGGGACAAGCATGAAATGTCCAGGAACCATTTGAGCAACCAATGCAGTTGGCAAGGTAGAGGTATGAGTTTTATCCTCGAGTGAATGAGGTACGTTTTGTGTGAGATAGGTGAGTCTCAGGATTTTATTATCACTAGATTCGCGTGTGAGATGATTTTAGTGGTTACATCGATAACATTATTATGTGTATATTTTTTTTTTTTGGGTAGCGGGGTTATCTTGGGTTTCATCCACGAGGGATCGGGTGTTGACAATGGAGAGATACTTCATAGAAATTACTCATTCTAGTGATGTGTTATACGAGTATGATAGTATCCTGGGTATGGACTGGTTAGCGATGGTCGGTACGATAGTGCTCGGTTAGTGAAAGGCTATCGTGTTTGCTGTTCTCGAGAAGGATGTGTTGTTTTAGCGATGCCTCACCAGAAAGAGGGTCGAGAACGCATTTATTTGATATTATAATGGAGGTTTCGAAGAGTATAGTTGTCTTAAGATATTTGATCCCAGTGTGTGAGGACTTCACCAATATGGTGCAAGGTATATCGGGTTTATTGTCGATTGGTGAGATTAAACTCATTATGGTGATTAGCGCGAATGACTATTCATAGCTAGAGTGGGGTGTAATATGACTCCTTTAGAGATGTGGGAGTTGAGAGTTATATTTAAATGTCTTGGGATAGGATTTTGAGTGTCCAGTTATGTGCTTTAGGCTTATAGAACTCGATCTCCGACAATGCTAGTGATGATGCATTAGGGGAGGAAGATCCTTGTTTGGGTGTCATTGAGACATGAGATACGCATGGACCTTAATAAAGAGTGAAGAGACGTTGATGGATGCTAGGGGCATCTATCTCAAATGTTAATTGTTATACGTGTGAAGAAAACACTTTAACCTGAGAGATATTATACGAGTAAAGACAGTAAAGCTGTAGAAAGGCACTGAAATGTTTTTTCACTACGAGTTAAAGGGTGGGATATTGTCGAGAAGAATTCGATTATAGGATATAGAGTGATTGAGAAGACCCATGTGTTATTGCCAAGTCGAGAATGGGAGGCCAATTTTGAGAAATATGTGTTATGTATGAGACGTTGGTAATGTTTGTGCAGAAATGCATGGGACATAAGGTGTATGGGCACCCTGGCTAGTGGTTTCGAAGTCGTCCGAGAGTGGAAAGGAATTTGTGGAAAATATGCCTGAAGGGAAGTTATAAACAAAATTAAAGTGGTGTGATGGACTGAAAATTGGCAAGAAAGATGATAATCCGAGCATATATGTACAACGGGAGATAGCACACCCGAGATGGGTTAAAAGGCTGTGGAAATCCATTTCAAAGGATATCTATTGAGGAGAGGAAATCCAACTATTGTGGGGAAGTCGAGCAGAGTCCTACTCAGTCGATTGTTGAGAGTGGCTTACGCGTAAATGGAATATTGATGGGTAAACCCCGGGAGAAAGGGGAGTAAAAGTGCCACTTAATGTGAGAGGTTATAAGTGGAAGTCGGTGTTGAGCGGGACATAGTGAGGTTGTCTCCGGATGCACCACTCGTAAATGGGAATAATTTTTTATCAAATTGACAATTTTAATGATGGAATGGGAAGGCGGGCTAGTAGATTTCATTGATGGGTTGCCAACATCATGACAAGGTCAAGAATTCCTTCGAGGGTGTGGAATAGATTGCCTGAGATGAAGTGATTGTTATTTTCTTGGAAAATAAGGGTTGCACCGGTGTAGGGTGTCGCCCAATACAATTGTGAGTGAGGATGAGATCCTTAAATCCCACTGTTGATAGGGATTTTCAGGAAGCGGTGGGGATGGCATTTTATTTTGGGCATGTTGCATCACGTTTAGCCCATGAGTATACGGGAGGTGATTTACAATATTGATTGAAGTGAACGGTAAACATTATGAACTATAAGGTAATTGGAAGGAGAAATTATCGATAGGTAGACTTTTGATCGTACTTATGACACTCGTACCTGTTTGTAAAGGATTGAGTGACTTTTTGAGGTTTTTGCGTGGTAAGCCTTATCGTTCACCCTATGGGTGATCCAAAGTGAGAGGATAACTAGACTTTTGATCGGACATGATTTGGAATCCGTTGGCAAAAAGTGGAGTAACCCCAAACTATTTTAGATAACTTTTAAAAGTCATAAGACTTACGTTGCAACGAACCGATGTTTCGAGGACGGACATGAGCGGTGCATATTACCGATCCTAAGTTTTAGTACCGGTCTTGTCTTAATTTCGAGGACGAAATTCCTTTGTAAGGGGGGAAGTATGTAATACCCCGTATTTCTACATATTTATGATTTAATTAATTGGAAAAATACGTTTTAGTTAAATTACATGTGTGACGTAATTTAATGTGATTAAATAATAAATGTAATAATTAAATATTAATCGAGAGACAGAGACTGATTAATATTATATTATTAGATTTACTATGTGTGTGAATAGTAAATATCTACAGTAAATTTGATATACGTCATAGCGAGTGATATGGACGTATTTGTTATTGTCTCATCGGGAGTCGTGTGTAAACTATTTTGAGGTGAGAAATGAGAAATATATTTCAGTGACTCAAATGATAATTTAGAGGTCACAGATGAGTCTATAAGGGTCAAAATAGTCAAAACGATATAACCGGGGGTACTAGTCGGGTACCGGGGCATTTTTGAGCTAAACTGGGACCATATGGGGGCATTTTAGTCTTTTAGAATATACGAATGAGGAGACCTACGAATTAACAAACTCTAAATCAGATTATAAGAGTTGGAGGCTAAGGTTGGAGGAGAGAAAAATACATAAAATCCATTAGAGAGAAGAGAGAAACAATTCTCAAAGCCTAAGGAAGAATTGGTGAAGAATTCAACAAACTAGTTGGAAAGGAAGATTGGAGGAGGAAGACAATCAATCACCAACAACAATCACGAAATCAGATCATCTCTGAATAAGGCAAGTGGTGATAAAAAGAAAAATTGCCTCTGTTAAGTATTTTTTTTGTCGTTGTTGCAACTTCTTTCTATCAAAAATTCCCTTGAACCTACAAAATTATAACAAAACTAGTGTAGAGGGTAAGTAAGGGAGTCAATCCAAATCTAAGGGTGAAACACAAAATTGGAGAGGACATATATAGAATCGTTTGCATTTTATTATATTTTCTATTTTTACTTTTTCTATTTTTTATGGATTTTTCAAGGGAATATTAATTAACTAACTATATACTAATTTTTAAAGTACTACTAAGATGTAAAAGCTAATAACAAAATTAGGTAAATAAAATTGTGCTAAAAAGTAAACTAACTAAATTGGATTCATGAGGGCTTCAAAATTTCATCCCATGAATGGAAGATTAGCCCTCAATAATCATCATCCACAAATGTAAGATAAACGAATAAAATCAAAAAAAGATTAAACTAAAAGTAATAAGAGAGGAATAAATCAAACCCATTTAAGCCTTGAATTGACATGATATCTTCAATTACATCATCAATCTCTCAATTACAATTCCTCACTCATGTATTTATTGAATCTAAACTAAAAATTACAAAATAAAAATAAAAAGGATAGTGGATGAATTAATAATGGACAATTAAATAACAAAAGAGATTTGCTAAAATGCAAATCCTAAAATTATAAAATTGTACATTATAATTCACCCAAAGAAATAAATTCTAGATCATTACTTTATATTGAGATAATTGCTAAAAATGCAAAATCTCAACATAAAGGAATGGATTAGAATTTACCTCCCATAAGGGATGAATTTCACTACATCAATCTATTTTGAATTAATCGCTAAAAATGCAAAAATTCATAATAGAGGGGTGGGTTGAAATTTATCCTAGAGATAATTTTCACTACACACCTCTATATTGAGGTATTTGCTAAAAATGCAAATACTCAACATAGAGGGGTGGAGAGAATTTTATCACACCAAGCTTAAAACTAATTTTGAGATCCTCTTGCAAATGGCTCAAGTCTTCAATTTATATGGTGCACATGGAGGCTAGGGGTATATTGGATAATTGACATGAATGTGCATGGAAATGATGAGAGGAGCATGTGGGTTGAGATGATATAAAAATCTGATATGGGTGAGGGTATTTATGGGAAGTTGGGTTAGAATTGGTAGTTGGGGGTAAAATGGGTATTGGGGTTAAAAGAGGTTTAATTGGCATGTGGGGTTTTGTTTTTATTTTTGGTTTGGCTTTGGCAGATCATGGCTTGAAGATGGGAAATGGGGTAAATGGGTTTTGTGCTTGATCCGAGTTTATAGCCTTGGATGGATTCGGGTTCGGTAGCCAAGGGTCGGATATGAACTCAGGTGGGTTGTCGTGGAGTCGCCGGAATGGAGGAGAGGTCCGGGGCGGGTTGGTGGCGAGAGGTCCAGCCGACGAGGGGTGGATCAGCGGGAACGAGGGCTTGCCGGAGCTGGGTCGGGGTCGCGCCAGGGCAGGGGGTTGGTGGTCCGGCGACGGGGTTGGGGGGATTGGGTCAGGCGCAAGGGTTGCGTTGGGTTCGCCGGCGGTAAGAGAGAGAGGAGAGTGCGCCGGAGTTGGTGAGGGGGTGGGGTGAGACGTCGCAAGAGAGGGGCGGCGGCATGGTTCTCCGGTGGGGGTTGCCGGACGGGGTTAGGCTGCCGCCGTCGGGTATGGGTGCTGGGTTAAGCTGAGGGTAAGAGAGAGAGAGATGGGTGTGTGAGTTTGGTTATGGTGAGTTTTGTGTTTTGGAGAGAGGAGAGAGGGTGAGTTGTCGGGGAAGATGAAGTTGGGGTTTATTGTGTGGGTGAGGGTATAGGATAGTTGGGTGTGGCTTAGGGTGAAAAGTGGTTTGTTGTGTATGGGTGTTAGGTATTTGTGTGTGTGTGTTTAATTTGAACACCAAAAAAAATAACACAATAAAGATTAATAAAAATAAAATGAAAACCTAAAAAATGAAATCCTATTTCTAAAATAAAACAAAGACTAAAACTAAAAAAAAGAAATAAAATAAAAAATAAAAAAATAGAAGTCTATTAAACTAAAAAATTAAATCCTAAATAAATGTAAAATCAAATAAAACTAATAAATGAAATCCTAAAAAAAATCTAATCCTAATAAAAATAAAAATAAAACTAAACTGAATAGATAAAATGTTTCTAAAAGAAATGGGGCGACATGCCCAACTGATGAGGAAATCTACTAATAGAGTCAAGATCGAAAGTGGAGGCGTCTACTGACAAGATCCTGTAACTTTCACAGCAGCTACAGTACGTCACCTGAATGGAACTCCTATGCTTGGTGTCCTTGTGGCTGGGCACCTAAAAGGTTTTTACAAGAAAATATATTTGAAAGCAAACGGGTCAGAGCCCGATTGTGGAAAACAGTTTAAAGTACAGCAAGTGTTTTAATGACAATAAAACAATGAATGCAAAATACATGTTAGGACGTGCTCTCACATGAAATACTCACCTCTCAACTATTTGTGCACTCCTAATGTACCCATACCCATTCTAGTTATTTTCGTATCCAACTAGCCCAAAATAAATTTTAACCTTACTATACGATTCACGCTTAAATTCCAACATCTTCATTTAAATAGAGAGCTTTACATTTATACTCGGTTTCCCATTATTAGTAATACTAATTACTAAAGATCATTCATTTTATCTTTACAGAACGTTGTTATTATTATACTCACAACTAAACATGACAGTTCATTTCCATTAACAGTATATTATTCTCATCATAAAAATACATTACTAGCACCCCGAGACTAAGCTGCGGTGCACACATACTCTTCTATCCAATCCCGGTACATCACGTACGTAAGGATCACGCATTCCGAATCTCTCAGGAATCGTTTTCAGATAACAACAATCACATAAAATGGAGGCGAACATAGTTCACATAACATGGGTCACGCACATACCTACGCTCCCATGATCAGCAGACTTATTAACTTCTCAATAAGTCCTCCTCTGACCTATGTCCTCGAGGTACCAATTTAAATCCCCCCGTAGGCACACAAAGATTAGATGGCCCTAATCGAACGCAAACCCCCCATAATAGCAAGTATGGTAGGTATGTTATACACATAAAACCACATATACTAAGCATCCGCACATCTTAGATATCTCGTATTATAAATATAGGTATACATCTCGTTCTTATACCATCATTTAATGTTAAACGATTACAATCCCCCGATTTGTATATTAACGTTATTAACCCTTCTCACGTCGTAATTAGGTACTCGTTTCCTACTCCACAATTGACATCCGATTTTATTATAAGGTTCTAAGTTCTACTCCTCAACGTACCCCAATTCTCATAATTATACCCACTAATCAATAAGGGAAGGTTAATACTCCAATTAAATAAGTCTACGGAACGTTTGAAATGAAATCAGGCCAAAAAGGCCATTATGTCAACTCGTTAGAAGTCTCGTTCGAACGAAAGGCTTCGAACGAACTACCAACTCGTTAGAAGGGATACTGTCATCTCGTTAGAAGCTCGTTCGAACGAGGTCGTTCGAACGACCTGGGTAGGTCTTCTAACGAGATGGCAGATTGCGCCCAGAAATTCCCCCAATTCGTTTTTCTTCAAATTTCTCTTCTCTAAATCCCTACTAAGATCATCCCAATCAAGTTTTAACGTTATGAAACTACTTTAAGTCTTCCTAGGTCACTCTTTAACATATATTTGGGGTCAATGCTTCCTAAATTAACATGTAATCATCAAAATTCCCAAACCTTGTCCCAAACCCTATAAACATGAACCCAGAATTTAATGTCTACAATTTCTCCTTAACAATCCGTTTTCACGTCCTCAAAAGATATATTTTGTATATGACATTCATCCAATAACATTCTACATGCAATCCCTATATCATATTATGAATTCTACCTCCAATTTCATGGGTTTTCATCAAACTTCCAATATAAGACAAATATTCAATTCTAAGCATGGAAGAAACATTCGCTTGAAATTAATGTAATTAAACCACTTGCCTTATGTTCTGACTTGATGTTTAAGGATTGAAGGTTGATTCTCCTCTTCCTCTCTACAGATTTCTTCCAAAGATGGTGATGGTGGCTAGGGGTTTCTTTTGGAACTTCTTCAAACTCCCCCTATAACTCTCGTAGCCCTCTAACTTACCAAATGCTGAAAATGGGCTTAGTGGGTTCTTTCCTAATATAAAAATAACCTCTAAAATTCGTGGGTTTTCATTCCCCTATTTTTAAAATTACCAAACTACCCTTTTGGGTTGCCGGTATGGCCTAAAAATGCCCCCGGACCCAAACTAAACCCCCGGCTAGTGTTTTCTGACTATTTCGACCCTTCCGGACACGTTGACGCACTCAAAATCACCATTCGGTTGATAAAAATAAAATTCACTTTTTAATTCGATTAATTACGTTCCTGACACGACTGACACGCGCGTCCCAACTAAATTTTCCAAGTTAATTTAAATATCATCAATACTCATGTATTACCATACATACTCGGAAATAATAAATTTTTAACAACATAATCAAATACTAACTCACATCTCGTTAGTATTTATATCCGGATTAATTCCCATTTAATTTAATTAATCCCTTAAATAAATATCGATAAAATTATGGGGTATTACACCTAGAATTCAACGTGTGTAGTGTGAATCAGTCAAAACGAGTCGAGTATCACAAGAGTAATTCCTAGATTGCCTTGTCGGAATCAACGCTTCAACTTCAAATCTCACTGGATATAACTCTCTCAAACGAACTCTCGAGATATGGGTCAGTGTATCGCTCTTGTGTGTGAGGAGGTAAGTAAATGTAAGCAAGTTCAAACGTCTCACACACATATGAGAAAGAACAAACATTAAGAAAGAAAATTGATCTCATGAGAGAATGATAATCACTATAGTGAGAACGTTGAGTTATTCACCACGTCGAAATCCATTTTCCCTCGAAAACTGATTCGAAGGCCCCAGGGAACTCCTAGGCTCCATTTGACTCCTGTCAAGTCTTCATCTCAAATAATATTGAATGAAACTTTAAAGGGCACTGAATACCCTTTCCAACAGTCCCTTCTGTGCACAAATAACCTTACGGTACAAACGAATGACTCGTTTTACTCCGAAGGGTCATCGGGCGCTTTCGGGCCCCATCTAAGTAAGGTCAAATACCCAAACCAAACAAGACTAAATGAATCTTAGAATGCATATGAATACCCTTTCCAATGATCTATCCCATGCACAAATTGGACTTATGATTTGGACGAATGATCCGTTTTCCTCCAGGAATATCCTGTCCAAAAAATTGTCGGGCGATTTCGAGTCCTGTTTGACTAAAGTCAACTATCGAACCTTGGAGTGACCCTATGGATTCTTAAAGGTCTCTGAATACCGTTTCCAACTTTATTCCCCATGTGTGATCCAAATTTACGAATTTCATTTTATAACCATTTTTCTAAGAAATTTGCATGAGGTTACCGAATGGCAAACCCATTTCCCTACCTACTGATAGTGTATCAGGGGATTCCTATCGATAGGTAGGTCAAGTAAAATGTCAATTGGCACCCCCTTGTCCTTATATGAGGAGATCATGAGCTCACTTTGAAAGGGACCTTCGAAACATCCCTCTTAGTGATCTCAGTAACGTTCTCTCAAACTCAGCATGGTTTCTCTATTAAATTCTTTCCTCCACATTCCATCCCCATCCCTTTCACCCCCAATTTAGCAAAATCATTTCCCTCTATTCCTACAACCTGCATCCACTAATGAGGTCAGCCTTTTCAACAATCAAGATCAATCTTCAAGTTTCCAAAGAAGGTCCAAACATTCTTCTCTCTTTTAATTTTCTTATTTTCTCATTAGTTATCTAATCCTTGCTTTAGCATTTAATCTTCATTAGTCCACATACGTATTAATAATATCACTTTTTATTAGTAGTATTGCACATAACATATTTTCTATAAAAAAACGAAGAAAAAAAAAGGTTTACTCATACGATTCTGCACCACATTTTCTCAAATCAAAACATCATTTTTCTACAAATAAATATCTAAATAAAATCCTGGTTACACCAACCTAGTGTTGCATGCGAGCTACATGGACATTGATGCATTTTTAGGCTACATAGGTGTTTCGGGTTGAAACCCGAGACTCGAGTCCTCCTTTCTTATTTTTATTCATGTATTATTTCTATCTATTATACTTTTGATTCTTATTTGCGTTTATCTAACACATATCATCATTTCACCATAACGAACGATATCCCGATGATCGCACATATTATGTTTTTAATTATTATATCGAGAACACTCCAACGGATGATATCACTCCGCCTTTCTTCATGACATGATTTGAGAAATTCCATTTTCCATTTATCTATACATGCGCACACACTTCATAGAGTTTTTAAAGGAGAACAACACTTGCCCGTGAGAGACCAAAAGGGCAGGATGGGTTCCTAACACCTTCCCATAACTTAGCCCCCGAACCTTTAAACTATTGGTTTCGTAATCATTGGTATATCTTTGATGCCATTCTCTAGAGGTAGTAATATGTTTTTGTCCTTTTTTGTGAAAAATAGGTTTGGGACTCTGTCTCTTTACATCATCCCGCATCGACGACGGTCGAAGCGCTCCCTGAAAGGGTGTGAAACCTTCTCCCTCCCTCCAAGACGCGCGCCCGAGCGTCGACACCCCCAGGGAGGAAGGTAGCGAGGGATAGCCACAGTTATAAATCACAAAAGTGTATATACCTAAACACACATACAAAACAATCACATCAATGAAGTGTTTTGTTTAGGGTCACTATTGAATTTTTTTATTTTTGAGTTTCATTGTGTTAAATATGTTAGAAAAATGGTAATTAAAGATCTCATTTTAAGTCAACTTAAGCCTACATGAAAGTGGGAGTCATGCATCATATTGAGCGGGTTCACATGCTGAAGTGTTCCTCTCTAGAAGGAATAAACATGATATAATCATGTGCTCAGGATTATATACACATAATTGAGAAATTTACCTTAAAGTACACCATTTGAAGTGGGTAAAATATTGTGTGGTTAATTAAAATGGGTTTGTCTCATATCGATAAATTAGAAGTAATATGAGTATGCATATTCCTTAAATGGCTCGGAACTCTTTGAGGAGAAGAGGACGTCTTCCAAACTTTATTGATGATATGGATGAATCCCTCTCTTCATCCAAATGTTCAAAAAATCCTAATCGGACTTAAAAGCTGAGTACTCTACCATTTTCTCAGAATTTTTCAGAGACCTCTTTAAGATAAATAGTCTTTTTGTGCAATTCCAAATGTGAAGTAAGTATCCTTATTTTATTCGTGAAAAGAGGGAATTGGGCAAATTTAGCAACCGGACCGACAAATGATAGAATGACACAAAATAACAAATAACAAATTAATCTCATTATTAGAATTCAAGTTATTGAATGATGCATGACTTGAACTTTGGGCTAAATTCCCACATGCGCACCCTGTCACATCTTGTCCCGCCCCTAGACACGGCCTTGTCAAATTTTTAACCGAACTTTTTCCTAATTAATTTTTTTGTTAATTTTTGTTCGTAAAGTTTTGTATTTTTTTAACATACTTAAATATTCTAAAAAAGGTCACAATTCTCCTCTATATGTGTGTGTGTGTGTGTGTATTCTAGAAAAGGTCACTATTCTCCTCTATATGTGTGTGTGTGTGTGTGTGTGTGTGTGTGACATTCCTTCATTTGAATAATAAAAGGATATCAAACACCGTGATTGCCTTAAGGGCATACGTTCGAAAGACATCGCAATCAAAGTAATAAAGTCAAAGTCTTGCATTTATATATCCAATCACTTCAATTTTGTAAGTGTGGTTATTGTGATTGTAGTATAGTTATCAATTCTTAATAACTTTTAGTTTATATATTTAATTTAATATTTGGTTTAAATAATTTCTTTCACAAAATATGTTCACACATTACAACAAATATTAAGGAATTTATGTTTCTTTGTGCGAATCAGATTCATAGAAACCATAAACCCTCCTAAGAACCATTATGAGAAATAGAAGACATTTAATGAAACAAACTTCAAAAGTTTGAAACAAAAGATGTTTTCTTTAACAATATTAAATTTGTAACAAAATATTTTACCCCTTAACTATTGGGCGGCTTTCAAATGCCCAATCCGTTAAAAACCATTAGTTTTTGGATGGAAATACAAAATTAATTTTAAAAAATGTGAGTTTACCAAAATACCCCTTAAAAGGGTAAACTTAAAAAAATAAAAATCTGCACTTTTATTTCTCCTCTCAATCACACACACACACACACACTTACACACCCATAACACTTACTCATAAATTCGGCAACCCAATGCCCACCACCCAAGCATAAAATCATCCACCCCCACCGCCCAACCTTAGCATTATACGTACCACTCTGTGATAGCATTACCATCACTACATCTCCCCTCCCTCTTCAAGAGGCATTACACACACACACACACACACACACACATATATATATAAGCACATATATGTTTATGCACACACAGACATAGATACACAGTAATACACATACATGATTACATGCTACTAGGGTAATTTCCTTCCTCGACAAAGCTCCCAACCTTAATTCCAAAACCAAACACCGATCAAGGTTACTAAATTACCAAACCAGCTTAACTGGCATCGCACCTATAATTGGCCACCGAAAAATCACAGAGGATTGGTGATGTCAACCTTCCCAAAACAATCGAAAATGGGTTTGATTAATAGATGGGTTTGTTAGTTTCATAGGAAAATGATATGGGTTGGTGGGTTCGGTGGTTTCGCCAAAAATAGGTGGATTGGGTAGTGGATGTGGGGTGAGCTTTCCTTGAGGGATACTGGGTTTGTGAGTGCATGTGTATGTGTGACTATGAGAAATATGAGAGCGTGAGAGAGAGTGAATATTTTTTAAAATTTACACTTTTGAGGGTTTTATTTTCGTAAACTCACATTTTTTTAAATTTATTTTTGTATTTTCATCCAAAAACTAACGATTTTTAATACATTGGGTGTTTTAAAGTCGCCAAAAAGTTAAGGGGGTTGTTGACGCCATAAATAAACTACCTACGTGGACCAATCAGAAGTAAACACGTGTCTTCCTACCTGGCCAAAATCCTATTTAATTGAAAGTAAATATGTCGACCACAAAGAAGGCCGAGCAACAAGACAACGAAGCGTCATTATACCAAGGGTCATACTACACATGGTTTATACAACCAATCGTCATATTCATTATGTAAGGATGTAAATGTTTAATTATATAAAAGCATTCCATCTCTTGACATTCCAACCCTTGACCTCCGGGTCACTATAAATACATTTTATCCCTTTCATCAAGGGCAAGGCATAACGAATTCTAGGGCAAGATACCTAGCTTTCCATAGTCTTTGAAATCAATACAAGAATAGTGGACGTAGGCTTTTTGACATAGCCGAACCACTTTAAAAACTCTTACTTTCTTGCTTTTATTTATAATTTACAATTGCACTTATACATTTTATCCATGATCATAAAAAATAGATGAAGTCTAGTTTTTTACATCAATAGATTGGTGTCATCTTTGGGAACGAGTTTCTAATTTCCATTGTCACTCTTTCATACTCTTGTCTGAAGCATGATGAAATGAAGGCCAACTTCTTGTTCCTCTGCTCCGCTTATGGAAACAAACCTAACTAGAATTCTTGCTAGTATTACCAGAGGACAAGAAGCCATGCAGAAAACGATGAGGAAATTGGCTTAGTCATTACAAATGGCTCCCTCGTCTAGAAGAAAAATGTTGCCTACACCTCCAAGATGCATCAAACATAGCTATTTTAGGTCTTCGCGAGACACCTCTTATCGACCAGGAGTAAGTTCATCGCTCAGGTCCACAGAACCCTATGATATCAAATAAAAATCCTCCTAGGGTATTATCTAGGAACACTCAACATCCACCTGACCAACATGAGGCCTCGGTCAGATCAAGATCGAGTGTCTAATGATCTGTATGCACCGAGAAAACCTCTCAGGAGGAGAGTTCAGTGCAGACACATGGTCGCAACAGCCGAGTTATTTCGCATAAATCTGAGGCAGACAATCCATTGTGGAAATGATCAATTTAGAGGTTGGAAGATCGGTTGGGTGAAATGAAGAAAGAAAAGAATCCTATACAACGAAATTTTGTTTAAGGATCCCCTTTTGTTCAAACAATTTTGGACTTTCCTACTCCAATAAAATTTAAAGCTCCTGTGGTCACTCCTAAATATGATGATAAGATTGATCCAGTTCTCCATATCGAACAATATCAAGTTGCTGCTGATATTTATTCAGTCCCTGATGAAATGAGGTGCAAAGCATTTTCAAGTACCATTACAGGTTCAACCCAAATATGGCATAATAACTTGCCCCGAGGATAAATTGCCACCTTCAATCAACTTGTCGATCTATTCATTAGCAACTTTCGTTTTTGGAGTTAAGCCAGTGAAAAGAGTAGCTCATCTTCCAAGTATAGGGCAACAAGTGGGGGAAAGTACTAAGGAATACATTACGCATTTTAATAATGAAAAGTTAGAGGTGATTAATTATGAGGATAAAACAACCACCACTGCTCTTATGAGTGGCTTGATTCCTGAGAAACTATATTATACTATGGCTAAAGATCCTCCCAAAACTATGGTTGAACTCATGGCGAAGGCAACAACAATAATGAATGCTAAGGAAGTTATGGACGCAAAACAGAGTCAAGCCATGAAGTCTGACCCGAAGCCTGAGAAGGAGAAAAAGGAGAAGAAGTCGAAGAAAGAAGACAAGCTCATAAAGTATGGAACCTACACTCTATTCAGTGTTAACATTCACCATATCCTGGAAGAAATCAAACATAATAAGGATTTGAGATGGCCTGAGAAGTTAAGGGCGCCTCCTAACAAGAGGGATAGGTCCAAATATTGTGAATTCCATAAGTATCAGTCATACAACGGATAATTGCATCGCTTTGCAAAATGAGATAGAATCCCTTATCTGCCGAGGAAAACTCAAAAAATTTGTTGATCGACACGATGGTAGAGAACCTAGAAGAAGGTCAAATTCTCCATGCAGGTCTAGAGATGATAGGAAGAGAAATCATGGAGATGATACAGACTTGTCGAAGAAGCCCAAATAACCAAAACGTGAGGTAGCTATGATCAGTTTTGGTTCATTTGATTGTCATATGATTATAAGTGGCGATGCAAGAGGAGGTGATCCCACTACCGAAAGGAAATCTTACTTGAATGAAGCTCGGGCTTGATCATATATCTAGAGGATTAATCTGAATGAAGATGATCGGCCAAGGAAGGCCAACAAAAATAAACTGGTGATTAGTTTTTCAAAAAATGATCTCTCTGGGGTAGTTTATCCCCATGATGACTCATTGGTTGTCAAATTCAGAATCCAAAATATTATCATCGCTAGAGTTTGATTGATAAAGGGAGTTCAACCGATATTATGTTTTATCCTTGCTTTCAGAGTTTGGACTTGAAGCTCAGACATCTGGAACCCTATTATAGGCCATTAATAGGTTTTTTTGGTGAAAAAGTTTATCGTTTGGGAACAATCAAGCTAGAAGTATTAATCGGCACTTGGCCAGTAAGTCACACAGAGAAAATATGTTTCTTCAAGATGGATAAGAACGAATAATCTACCTATAATGTGCCTCGACAGGGTAGGATTGAAGAAGTTTGAAGTTGTACCATCAACAGTCCATCAATGCTTGAAGTTTCTAACTCATTTTGGGGCAGGTGTTGTAAAAGGCGACCAAAAGGTGGCTAGAGAGTGTTATTACTCATCAGTCGAGCAAGAGCATCTGATCAAATTAAAGAAGAAGCCTATAACTTACTAGGTAGATACTACTGAGCCTAATGGTCAATCTGAGGTTGAAACCTTAGATCCACGAGATAAAACAGAATTGGTCAAGGGAAAAATTATAGAAGCAACTGAAAGTATCATTCTGGATTACGACAAACAATAAAGGACTATGCAGATCGGCTCAAAATTAGATGGCATCCTTAAATAGGAATTGGTTATGTTCACGAGGTAACGGAGATATGTATTTGCTAGGATTAATAAGGATATTCATGGTATTGATCCAAATTTCCTATGTCACGAGATCAACGTCAGCAAGGATGCCAAGCCGATCAAGCAGAAAAATCGAGTTTTCAATCCTGAAAAGAATCAAGCTATCCAAGAGGAAGTAGAGAAGCTTCGAAAAGTTCGATTTATTGAAGATGTGAAGTATCCAGACTGATTGACCAACGTTGTAATGGTAAAAAAGAATAATAATAAATGGAGGATGTGCGTAGATTTCACTGATTTAAATAAAGCTTGTCCAAAAGATCATTTCCATTTGCCTAGAATTGATCAGTTGGAGGATGCTACATCAGGACATGAGATTTTAAGTTTTATGGATTCTTATTCTGGATATAACCAAATAAAAATGAAACCTGAAGATAGGGGAAGTACAACCTTCAATACCCCCCGAGGAACTTATTGCTATAATATAATGTCATTCAGACTAAAAAATGCAAGTGCAACGTATCAAAGGTTGGTTAACAAAGTCTTCGAAGAACAAATAGGCAAAAACATGGTGCTTTATGTGGATGATAAGTTAATAAAGAGTAAAAGAGCTTCGGATCATATCGTCGACCTCAGTCAAACTTTTAATCAGTTGGAGAAGCATCGGATAAAGTATGCGCTTGGAGTACAAGAAGGGATGTTCCTCGGCTTTATAGTTAATAAAAGGGGAATTGAGGCTAATCCAGAAAAGATAAAACTGTAATTGAAATGTAGTCGCCGACCAGAAAGATGTACAGAGGATCACTGGAAGAGTGGCAGCCTTAAAAAATTTGTTTCCCGAGCAACATAAGGTGCTTACCATTTTTTAAGGTGTTGAGAAAAACTATTGTGTGGAATGAAAAATGTGAGTAAGCATTTCAAGATTTAAAGAAGTATCTGGGTCACCACCATTGCTCTCCTGACAAGTATTGGGGGAGAAATTTTACTTGTATCCAGTTATTTTTGAGTCAGGAGTGAGCTCGGCATTGGTCAGACATGACAATGGAATCCAAAAACCAGTCTAGTATACCAACAAAGCATTTAGAGGAGCTGAAATCAGGTACCCACATTTAGAAAATTTTGCCATAACACTTATTGAGGCTTCCATACGTATGAAACCCTATTTCCATGTGCACACTATAGTTGTGTATATAGATCTGGCTCTTCGGCAAGCTCTCTACAAACCTAATAAGTTAGGAAGATTGATGTAATGGACGGTAGAATTAGGAGAGTATGGCATTGTCTATGGACTAAGATCTTTATTTAAAGGCCAAGCTTTGGATAATTTCACTACTAAATTTACTTATCCGTAGGTTCTCGACCAACAGAGCTTGCCTACCAAGCAGACTTCGAACGAAGAGAGCTCAGCTTAAAAGCAAGCCGAAGTAGCCACTGATCAACCTAATCCGTCCAAAATTCAAGAAATGGCTCAAAAATATGCAAAAGAGAGTAATAAGATATTCCAACAAGGATCATTGATAGCAGAAAGCTTCTACGATGATGTTCCGTTATGGAATTTATACGTAGATGGATCTTCATGTGTAATCGACAGTGGAGCCGGTATAATACTTAATACTCCTGATGATATTGATATTGAATATGCTCTCAGATTTCAGTTAAAGTATTAAATAATGAAGCAGAATATAAAGGCTTAATAGTTGGGCTAAATTTAGCTCATTCATTAGGCATCGAGCAAGTAGTGGCGCATAGTGATTCACAGCTGACTGTTTACCAAGTGTTGAATCTGTATGGAGCCAAAGTAGAATTGATGAACAGGTATCTCGCTAAGGCCATGGAAATCATCGCCAAATAGCCATCCAAGTGAATAAGATACCAAGAATAGAGAATGCCCGAGTTGATACACTTAATCAACTAGCATCAACCATAAGAATTGAGCTTGGAAGAACAATCCCAATCGAGCTCCTGGTTAATCGAAGTATTGACGAAGACTTAATGGTTGGTTTCATTGTTGTAGATTTGGGACCTTCCTGGATGGATCCCATCAAAGCTTATATTGAATATGGAACCTAACCACCCAATCCTAAAGAGGCCAAGAATATACGATACAAAGCAGCAAGACACTACACTAAAAATAGTAATCTGGCATGGTTTAAAACTGTGTCAGATCAAATCCGGCACGAATTTGAACTGTGCCAGAATCAGGTGTTCCAAACTGACATTTTTTTCTGGCACGGTTTAAAAGTGTGCCAGATTCTACCAAACAGGTTCAATTATGGCGCACTTTTAAATAGTGCCAGAATTTGATATTTCTAGCACACTTTTGACACAGTTTCTAACTGTGCTAGATTGAGTACATTTTGCTACACTTTTGGAACAGTTAAAACCATGCCAAAATTTGATACACTTTTGGCACGGTTTTGAACGGTACCAGATTTTTGAATTAGTAAAAAAAAAATTATAAATAATATTATAAAAAAATTAATTAATCCTGCATATCGAGTAACAAAGAATTAATGAGTAACTTTAGCTAATTAATTTTTTATAGAAAACTCGAAGAGACAAATTTATTAAAACAAAAAGAAGAACAAGCAGACAAAAAATCCCTAAAATGAAAATAATGAAAGAACCTAAAGCCTTATAGCGATGGCTACAAGAAACTAAAGTCTTCGGTTGAGTATTAAACCAATGATAACCAAGCCAAGGATAATCAAAAAAGGAAAAGTGGGGATTTTTTAAGATGCGAATGAAAAAAATACATATAAGGAGCCCAAGTAGGGATCCTAGAAATTCGTTGGTAAAAAAGTTTGTAACTTTCCATTATCCAAAACAACATGAGCTCTATGCAAATAAAACGCTCTTCCATTAACTTCACAAGGCTTTGTCAACATGATTTACACACTGCAAAATAGTACCAAAGGTAAATACCACGGAAGTGATGAGCGCGAGAAAAACAGAACTCACATAAAGGTTTTACGAAGTGTCTATTTAGAAAAAAATGGACATAATCTCCTTTGTTTATTGGACTATCCACCCTCTTAAGGTATAACAATCAATCCAACAATATTCAATGATCTCAAACTCATCTAACAAACACTTCAACGAAACAAACTTCGTAAAAAAAATCACATATATATCAACTTAGGTTCAAGGGCTTCAGACGGTTCTTTAAATTTTTTAGTCTACCTTCCGCATACCAACTTAGAAAAAAAGATACCTTTAAATTTTGTAGTCTACCTTCCGCACACCAACTTAAAATTGCAATGGTTTAAGATTGAATACACAAAAAGGAGAGAAAAAAAATCAACACTGGTCGAAATGGAATCAATTAGTGAAACAACATGGAATGAACAACACAAAATGTCGTTTATCTAGGATATAACAGTAGTGCTGTTCGGTTCATATCAATAAAATAAAATAAAATAACATAAAAGGGGAAAACAAAAGATATAACAGCACCGCTGTTCGGTTCGATTATCTAGGATTATATATATATAACAGCAGTGGCTGCTATATAAAAGCAGGTAGTTATATAACAACGTTGTTATATATATATAACATATATATATATATATATATATATATATATATAGAGAGAGAGAGAGAGAGAGAGAGAGAGAGGTACACGCCAGCGGCAGCGTACACGCATGTGACACGCGCACACGCGCATGCATTTTTTTTAATATACACCCCCCCAACGCACACCACATACCTGCCAAATGTAGAAGCATACAATTTCACCAACCTTAAAACAAGGTCAGCCCCACTAAATTTAGCCTTGCTCATTTGAATCGCTATTTGCTCCACTGTTTTCTCCATCAACGTACAAATTAAAGTCAGATTTCTCCTCATAATTCCTCCACCGTCCATTTTCACACCAGGAAATGTAACAGTTGCAGCCTGAAAATGAAATCAAACCAAATTCACCTCAAAACTAAACAAATACAAAAATCTAAGAATCCGTTTTGGTTGGTGAGATTCGAATTATAGGCAGATTCGAATGATGGATGTTGAACAAAATATATGAAGTGAAGAGATTTGGAAAACTGACTGGGAAAAGATCTGTTCAGCGACCCACATCCAGAAATGATCTTTTTGGGCGCGGACCAATTACAACGTAGAAATTAATGTTTTATTGGGTTATTTTTTAATGTTTTATTTGGTTCGTTAAAAAGTTCGGTTTTTAGGTTCACTAGAGAACCTTTCTCATATATATATATATATATATATATATATATATATAGCAGCTCTAAACAGAAACATTAAGTGGTGAGAGCCCTGCCCAAGTAAAAACAAAATAATAATCTACTTCTAGGTTGAATGCCTCTTTTCGGTCATCCAACCGTTGGCCGAAACCCACACCTGTAGCATCAACTTCTAACCAGAAATCTGGCAGGCCAAACAAGGTGCCTAACAGCCCCTGAAGTTTTTGAAAACCAATCCCATTACAAAAAATTCAGCCCCGCCCTCCTATTGAGCTCGTGCGATCGAGTCTCCATATAAGGGAGCTCCGGAACTTCCAAATCAGCGACATTTTTGTGATTGATTCTTCTATGTACATTTTTGTGAGATTTTTTCAAATCATCGCATACCAAGTCATTCTAAGTGAGGAAAATTGTCTAAAATGGCATGCAAGCCATTATTTAAAATCTGATTTCCAATCAGTATAAGGTGGTGTAATCTGACTTCCAATCAGTCAGCATATCAATTGAATAATTAAAATTTTAATGACGAATAGAATAATTACAAACAACCATTTAACATACCAATTGAAGGAATCATCGACAATCCTTTTGCAACCATGGCATATTCTTTGGATTGCCAAATTCACACCTCAAACCTACAAAAATATTTGACAAAAGTGAGAAAAAATAAGGGAATAGTTTAATCAACTTTAAATCAGATCAACAACCTCACCTCCTACTAATCGTAGAGTGGAGTGGAATCTGTCGCAAAGTCTTCGAGCAGTTGTAATGCTAACACTGGAGATAGGACTCCATGTCACAATGCCAATAAATAATATGCATAGAAATCAGCTAAAATCAGCTACTGATCTGATTCTCTTGATCACGTGGGAGCCATAGGAGCCTGACATGTGGGTATTTTTATATTAGTGCTGCATAAAAATTTCATCAAATCCATCAGGACCTGGGACTCCATCAGCATTAAAGCTCTTGATAGCAATCAACATCTCATCTTTAGAAGGAAAAGCAGTTAAGGATTTATTGAAATCTGCAGAAAAAATATTGGGAATAACATCTAGTAACTCACAGTTATCAAAGATAGGTTCATAGGAAATAAGATTTTGAAAATATGAAATTCAGTCTTGTTCAATTTCATTTTGTGAAGAGGTCCACTGCTATTCTTGTTTTTGAATTGTACGAATACACAAACTTTTCCTCTTTGACTTAATTAAAGAGTGAAAAATTTTAGTATTTAATTGACCTTTCAATCACATAATGCAATTGTTGCATTCTGGTTTCCAATACATTCCAACTCATAAGGTAAAGAGGGGGAAAATGGCATAAAACATAACAGAACAGGAAAAAAACATAACAAGAACTGTGTAATCTTGAGTCAAACAAGATCCATGTAAACAACCTATATAGTGAGTGCTTTGTGTAACATTATAAACATGTCGCACAAATATCTTATTAAGAACACACCAAGGACTTGTAAGCGCATCAAATAAACTCTGCTATATGAGACACGTGCTCAGAATGACTGCAGTATTTAAAACAAAAACATACGATGATGTAAAATGAAGGATCACAGCAGTCAATTTTGCTAAAGAATTTTATGAAGGTTGTATTGTGCTGAAATCTTAAGGAACAAACAACTTTATACTGATTGAATATTGATAAGAACATGTTTGAGACATCTGACTGTGTCTTCTTTTTCTTATCATGATAACATGTAATATAAGTATTAGAGGATGAAATTGATAACTCATGAAGCATGCAAAATTTAGTGAACAATAAGTTATGTTACAGATGGAGGCACAAAAATATCTAACTTAAAATGGACATGAATCTAATAGACATGATAGGCAAATCCCTTAAATTTGGAGCCTTAACTTTTAGTCATACCTAGTACAGCATCCTTACCTGAAAACTAATAGACATGCTGCACTAATATTGGAATATTAAATAACGTACCAGTATAATTTAAGAAACAATTAATAAACTGACTGGAGAAATAACTTACCAGACCATAAACTTTACGTTCATGCATTGCTCGAAACACCTCGGAAGCCATCCAACGATGCTCTGAATTTCCATGTAATGACAAAAACCACTTAGAAGATATCTAATGACCAAAAATTTCTACTAGGAATTCGTCAAAGCATTTAAAATTCTTATTTCCCCTAAACAGTTGAATTATTATTTCCACACTTCTAAGGAATGCACTTGCTGAAAAGGATAAGTTAGGTGTGTCACATAGGATGCTTCAATACATTAAGCATGATAGTGATGTGAATCGGGATGCTGATGCAAAAACATATGCTTACAGAAGTCTTTATTAAAATTTGACGCCATATATCTTGTTTACGCTACTAGCCAGGAGAATCCTAATTAGATGAAGATGCTAATTGACTTTCAAATGAGAACTCTCAATTTAGGACCGGGATGGGGGAATAATGTAGTATGTTATTAGCAAGTTTTATACGTTGTCTTACTATATACAAGTAATATATATTTATGTAAGTTTAAAGTTAATGCACATGTGTCATAGTGGTCATTTCTTATGTATGTCACAAGACAAAATGACTGTAACAACAAAAAATTAATAATCAATGATAGACAACGAAGTTGCATAACAGTTAAATAACAGTTATGACACTTCTTGACGGCTATATTTATACTTATTGCACGGCTACATTTCTACTTCTTGATGGCTAAAATTTATACTTCTTGGACGAGTGATATACATTTTTGAAGCATCAAGTTTGAGAAGAGAACCTACCATTTGGGCAATAGAGTAGAGAGAGGATTTTACGAAGAAGTGGATTGGTAATTGGGGGAAAGAAATCCACACTAGGGGAATATTGTTTTCTATATCTACTCTAAAATTGGGTGTCTATTTAAATGTACGCATTGGATACTTACCAATATACCATGCATCTTGTATCCGCATCCGAATAAAATCATCTTCACAGGTAAAATGAATCAGAAAGTGTTTTGGATTAATTAGACCAATAGTGTATGCTTCTTTGAGTAACATTAGATTGTTTATTGGACCCATCACAATCATCATTGCCCTATGTGCTTAGTTTTACTACAAGAAGTTTCCCGATAACAAGATGTTTCTCATCGGATGCATCATATTGTATTGTTTATTTAGTGGAATATTACAGCTCATCGTATTTACTAAGGAAAATAATGAAATTTTGTTTACGTATCCTCCTACGGGATCCTTTAACAGTACTGGTTTGGTAGTTCCTTCCAATTTGCCAAGATTCTTCGATATGTATACACTTAATGTAGCAAGTGCTTATCCCCAATCAATATCTGCAAAGCCAACGGTGGAATTTACCAAAAGTGTTACTAAGTGGTTCACCAAGGAAGAAGTTTTGGTGGAAGGTCTGTTATGGAAAGACATTAAAGGGCTAATAAATGATTATGCTAAAGAAGAACATGCGAGACGTTCCATTAAGATTGAACATCGATATTTTTTCTTGTCAATCATACAATTTTCTAAGCAATGACATAAACGTTATTTGTCACCTACTGCATATGGATCCCGAGATATTCGCTTATCAAGTAAAAGCCTAACAAGTCAGCTCTTAAGAAGGTTAAGGAAATTGAAAATGAAGTTAAGAATATACTCATATTAATGTACCATTAATATGGGTTTTTGAGATCCAAGGCCTATTCATGTTGTTTACAGTAGCATACACAAATAGAGAAGTAACAAGATACTACACTATGTAACTTCAATTTGTGACAAAAGGTATTAGTTGAATGTATTTGAAATACCGACATTAACGACATTAAAGATGAGAGTATCACCTTTGCACCCAGAGTTCTGGTGACAAGAGGTATCAATCCTTGTTCCAAAGTGGATCAACTCTATTTATACAAAACATAAACAAATAAATTCATACACACAAATCAGAAGAATATAGATTAAAATTACAAATATGGTTTCAAGAGTCGTATACAAAAAAAGCCTCATACATACTATAATATTATTTCAACAGTCATATAAAAAAAAGCAACTAGCAATTGCGTTCTAAGTTTGAATCACAAAGGTAGCAACAATCAAG
The DNA here is from genome assembly GCA_949130495.1 of Sambucus nigra. Classification (NCBI taxonomy): domain Eukaryota; kingdom Viridiplantae; phylum Streptophyta; class Magnoliopsida; order Dipsacales; family Adoxaceae; genus Sambucus; species Sambucus nigra. The sequence continues at coordinate 576,825,614 of OX422208.1, read as the reverse complement.
TTCACACGAATAAAAGGTATATTATCAAAACATCCTCTAGATCTAACCCATGCCAGTGCCACGTTTATAACTATTTATGTGTATTTGTTACACCAACATTGGTGATGTGTACAAAATAGATCGTGTTGCGACAACGACACAAGGGGTGCCAATAAAAACTAATGTGGTGCCTACAATGTGTTAATAAAAAATCACGTCTTGCTTCCATTCCGCTTGTTGTTGTCAAGGAAAACTATAAATATAATGCTTAAAACTATAAATATAATGCTTCAATGTCTAAGAAGTACTAATAATTGGGTACATATCCAAAAGAAGTTATCGATTATTTAAAGTTTATCGAATCCCAAACGCAATAATATTAGCCACAGACACAAATAATAATAAAAATATATAGAGAAAAATAGTCTTATTTAGCTAAATGTTTTTAAATATCAAATAGTTTCATTAAAAAAATGATGTGAAATCCAAGACCCTGTATATTATAGTCCCTAAATTTTTCTTCTCAATATAAGTTTCTTCTATAGTTATATAAACTACCAACTCTACCTCATGAAGATTTGTAAAACTCGATTAGGCATCAATAGCTGGACTTCCACCTCTTCCCTAATGCCTCACTTGATAATCAGAGGATATCTAACACCAATAATCGACACATGCATGCTTATAATTATTCTTAGCTTCCACACATAATTAATGGATGGTGATTTTCACATTGACCCATTTGGTAGTTTATGGATTGAAAAAAAAAACTCTAAAATAACATGTTGTAATATTATATTACAAGTAAACGTTTATCTAACAAAAAATGTTTTATTCTTTCAACAAAAATCAAAGTTCGTACCTTTCTAATTGCCTTTGTAAGACAACTCCTCCCAAATCAACAGCGTCCTTAAGCTCTATCTTCTACTCATGCAAATTTCACAGTTAGCATGTTGAAGTTCAATCTTACGTAAATTTTGTATTTGAATAACTTAGCTCAACTAAATGCTGGTGGAAAATCTACAAGTGACCTGAGTCTTAACATCACACGAATAGTAAATCACACACCCAAAAAGATAACATAGAGAAAATCCATACCTTCGAGAACCCACTTCAAATCAAACAAAACCTAATTCAAGATCACTCCTCATCACCTGTTTTGTTCGATTTTGGAGTTGGAGCATATGGTGGAGTTTCGATGATGGAGTTTCGTAGATAATGGTGGTTCGTGGAAGATGGAGCCGCCAATTAGTGTGGATGTGGATGTGGATGATGGAAGCACGCAAAAAAAAAGAGGGATGAGCGGGAAGAGAGGGCGGGATACGAAAGTCAGAGTGTAGTGAATTTTTGGGGGGTTTATATTTTAACATAGTGTACTAAATTTTGACACACTTTAAAACAATGTCAAATTTTGGTACTATTTTAAAGTATGTGAGATTGTCATTATACTGCGCCAAATTGTTGTTTTTAGTGTAGTGAGAAATGTGTTAGAGAAAGGAGTTTTATACAGAAGGGGAGTAACGATTTCCTTGCAGCGTTGTGTTCATCCAATGGAGGTGGAATATTTGATCAAAGAAGTGCATGAAGGATCTTGTAGAGCTCAATTAACTAGAAGACCATTGCTCCAACGCATCAACACTCAGGGATATTACTGGATGATCATGAGGGTCGATTATACAGCCTTTGTGAGAAAGTGTGATAAGTGCTAGAGATTCTTTACTGTTCATAGAACACCTAATAATGCTCTAACACCAATAACGTCACCTTGGTCGTTTGCTATATGGGGAATTGACTTGATCGGTCCACTGCGGACCACCAGAGGCTGGTTCAAGTACTTAGTTATAATTATGGATTACTTCACCAAATGGGTAGAGGCAGAGCCATTGGTTGATATGCCTTATGAGAAAGTGTATCATTTTATCTGGAAGAATATTATCTCCCCCCCAAAAAAAAACCTTACGGAATGGACTGAAAGAGAGACTTAATGTTGCTAAGGGCAACTAGATTAACGATCAACACTTTGTTCTTTGTGCTTGCAGAACAACATCGAGAATAACAACATGAGAGACACCATACATGCTTGCGTTTGGGACTGTAGCAATGGTACTAGCCGATATCGGCCTACCTACTCACACGGTACTGAATTTTAATTCTCCACTTAGTGACTTGATGAGACGATTAGATCTCGACATGTTGAAGGAGGTACGAGAAGAGGTAGCTCTGAGAAATGCTTCCTACCAATACAGAACTGCTCGCTTTTATAATAAAAGCGCCAAGCCGACTAACCTGAAAAAAGGTGATTATGTTCTTAAGAAAGTTATCCAAAAGAATAACAAGCTTGAGGCCAACTGGCATGGCCTATATCGCATATCAGCTGTCATCTGACCAGGGACCTATCAGATAGAGACTTTGGATGGTGCAGAATTCAAAAATCCTTGGAATGCCGAGCATCTTCGCAAGTATTATCAGTAATTCAAGGGATTTCCATGATTGTATCTCTTTTGATTTTATTTCAGTATTAACAAAAAGATGTTTTCAGTCTCTTCAATTTTTTGAATTTTTTTCGGAGTATGGTGATGATATACATCTCCCAAAATAAAGATAACTTTTGATTTCCATCTCCAACCAAGTCAAAACAAGATTGCAACCCTCAGCACTTGGTTGATAATAAGAAAAATAATAACCAACCAAGTCAAACTAGGATTATAATCCTCATCACTTGGTCGGCAACAATAATTTACTTCACGTATGACTTTGTCAAAACAAAATCATGAACAAGAGGTTGATAACTCCATGTATGATTTTGTATAAACAAGTCAAGAACGAGAAGTGTAAAACTTCGTATAAAATTAAAATAGTTATAAACTAGATTTACCCGACTAAGTTAAATGCGAGAAGACATGTAAAAATTCCTAGATACTGGAATATAAACATACATTCCTCATACACTTAATCACCACTGATAACTAATGCTAAATTTGGATCAATATATCTAAGTGCATTAGTAGAATCAATGGCATAAACAGTGGTAACTAATACTAAATTTGGATTGATATATCTAAGTGTATTAGTAGAACTAATGGCATTACAAGCACAAGTTAACTGAATGATTAAAATAATAATAAGTTGACAAAAACAAACACATTTTATTCATACAAACTGTATAACATTCAAATGAATTACAAAATATAAGATAGTCATTCAATTAGACATTTTCCCTCAACTTTGGAAGATGATTGCACTTTTTCCATACCAGGAGGAGGAGGATCCAGCGTATCAGGAGAATTGATAAAGTTGAAATCCTGAAGCATCAATCTGTTGTTGCAGCTCGACCTGTTGGTCAGATGAGGAGGTCGAACTATTTCAAGTTCATCATGTAACTCATAATCCCCTAAATATTTCGATATCAAGCCTTAGGGAATCGACTCAACAGGAATCCAGTTGACATCCAACTTGAACGGAGGTTATTGGCAGTCTAAGAAATTGGAATCATGCCAATACTAGAATTTGTTATCTTAATCAATCTTCATTACAGTCAAGCAATTGGTTCAACCCCATTTATAACCTTCATGATGATTTTAAGAGAGGTGATCATCTATATGTCCCAAAGCTTCATTATAGCCATCAATCCATACCTCTCTGGGTTATTTATGAAATTGGAAGGTTAATCTTTTAGCTTGATGTTGAAGTTTCTTCAAAACCTCATCCTTAACCTTCAATTGAGAGGATTCTTCGGTAAGGGCTTTGCCTTTATCTTTTAGTCTTATGGACAAATCGGTAATGGTTCGACTCTTTGTCTTAGCTGGGCAGCTTGATTGGCTAAAATTTTCCTAGTCTTAGTGTCTTCTACAGTTGGTCGGATAGCTTTTTGTCTAGAAGAAGATGCAGGTTTAGATTTTGTCAAAGATTCAGGCTCTGACCTCAATTTGGAGTTTTCCTCCTCCAAAAAAGAAGCACCTTCATTTGCATCAGTAGAAGAAGACTATTTTAAGGGCCCAAGTTCATTGCTCAGCCTATTACTTTCCTCATACAGAAGTTTAGATATCTCTCTGGCTTCATCAACTTCACGGTTCAATAAAAACTACTTTTTTCTATAAGCAGAGGCATATTTCTCCAACTTCTCTTCAAATCCTTAAGCTTCACTCAAGGTCTTGTACTTGGACTCATAATCAGTAACAAAGATTTGACCTCATTATGCTCAGCTTGTAATTCTTCGATCATCTCATAGTATGCAACATTGTTGGCCAAAGGCTGATTAAGGAGAAAGTTAAGATAAATGTAGGCATCCTTGGCCTGATCGGAAGCATCTGTGCCGATCAAGTCTATTAACTCTTCATCAGTCAAGTCAAAGTGACCAGCCTTAAACAAATTATTGCAACGCTTGAGTAAGTTCGAATTAGTGGAAGAAATTTATTCCATCTAGGCCAAAAACTATAAGGATAAAGCAACAATTGATCAATAACAAAAGAAAATGAAAAGCTCAGAAGGAAATTGGAAAAAGAGTTCTTTTATTAATAAATGATAATTATACAAGTACATTATGAGAAAACAAAAGGAAAATCTAAAAAGGTGAAAAATATAAGAGGCCGAGAAAGTCTACACCTTCTTCGTATCCTTCTCCACGCCAGGGATCTCTTGCTCAGCATGAGAGATAGTTGAAGTATTTCACTGGTTGAGAAGAGGGGAAACAAAGTCAATAGTCAAGGAATATTCCCCTGAACCAACTTCATCTTTAATCTCATCGTCAAGGTTAGGTGGAGGGCCTGGATAATGCTTGAGGAAGAGCTTAGAATCTTCAGTAGTACCAACTTCCTTCAGTGTCGCCGACCAACCTTCCATGAAATTATTTTCTTGGCATACCTAAATTAAGCAGAAGTATCAGAGATATATTTATCATAGCCCATGTTGAAGTAATCTTCCCTAGCCTTCTTCCTCTTGGCCTTCTCGATAAAAAGGTCTGTGGTCAACTTGGCTACTTGACCTTCAACAGTCTTTGCTCTACGATCAGCTTTAGTAGCAGTCGAGTTAGCTGCAACCAAAGCATTATCGGCCTTTTGTCGAGCTTCTTCAGTAATTTTGATTTTTTCTTCCTAAGCCCTTTTCTCAGTTTCTAGAGACTGTTGGGATTCGAGCAAAGACATCCTCAGACCTCCAAAGGCTTCTTCCACTTCTCCCAAGGAATAATGTAGCTGATCCTCCTTCTCTGGCATTTGGATGTAGTCAACCCAAAACTAAAAAGACATGAATAACAACCGACCAAAGTTAAAAATGGAAACTTATCAAGGCCAGGCTTTAAGAAGCCCTTGCTGATAATTGAGATTGGGACATTGAAGCATCAGCAACTCAGTGGTCTGGGAGTGTCCCAGGCTTGATCAATTTCCTAACCAAGCTAGGACTAAAGGCTACAGATGAGCCAGTAATAGGTGGAACCATGCCGACTAAACCCTGTTGATCGGCATCAATAATTTTCTCAACCTACTTATCGGCGGTACCCATCCTCAATCTTTTCAAAGGAGATTCATCACCCTTATTGGTTGGAGGCTTTTGGGCCAACATCATTGTTCTTCTTCTTCTGGGAAACAGTATCAGATGGTTTCTTAGCACCAGCTGCAGAGTCATCTTCCAAAAGGTTGGGGATTTTTTTCTTGCCCATACTGATAAAAAGTGGAAGATTATAGTTAAAAGAGGTGGAATAACCGTCTTGAGACACAATTCCAAGAGATTCATTGGTGGAGGAAGTAGATACTAGTTCTTTCTCCAAGTCAATTCAATTGATGGAATGCCAAATGTTGGTCAGGATATAAAATCATTGATGGAGGTCTTATATTCCAGTAATGTAAAAGCTGATTGGGGGTGGTCTTCTCTTATTCTTTGGTTCAGGCCCCGAAAGAATTTGAGTTCTTCCAGATTAAAATCACCCGACTTGGGGGACTTTCTCTTGTGATCATCTCCAATAAAGCAATAAATAGTGATATTTAGTACTCATCAGAAAATATATCAGAAAAAAGAGAAAAAATGAAATAACAACCTATCACATTCCCTGATTGAAGGCATCTGGGACTATGATAGGCTACTCCACCATCAAGGGGGCATGTTGCCAATTCTTAACTACAAAAGCACGATTCCAAAAATATTTATAGGAGTCGGGAAAATTCAACACTAAAGCTCTATTATAAGCTCTAGTTTTCAAATAATATGTATTTTTCCCTGCAATGGACCATTTATAATAGAAAACAATCTCTGGAATCCCAATATGGGTCCCACAGAGTTCGTTCAATATGTTTACACCATTGATAATTCTCTAGGTGTTGGGAGCCACTCGTGCTGGGACAACATCAAAATATTGGCAAAAACGAAGAAGAAAAGGGTTTGGTCGAAATGAAAAACCACACTCTGCTATTAACAAAGTGGGAATCTAGTGACCTTCATCCAAGGAGTATACATCTAAAGGACCATTAGGAACTTCTAATTCGACCCAAGATGGAGTTTTATGGTATGCCCTAAATTCCTCTAAAGACTCATCGTCCACTAGATAAACCATGGTTCAAAACATGGAAACGATGAAAATAAAGAAAAGAAAGAATTCTTACAGAAGATTAAGTATTTACCAAGAATTGTCAAAGGAAAGGAGGAACGATGGCAAACAATCGCATGAAAGCTCAGAGATAGCTTTTATAGTTCAAAAATCTAGGGATACGGAAGAACGGGAAAAGCTCCCGCCTTTTATAGGTTTCCTCAAAAATAGTGAACGAAATGATTAAATGTACCAACAATTGACATTCCGACGGCTTCTCAAATCAAATTGTTAAAAATACCCATTTTCCCTTTGGCGGTTTGTTAAATTTCAAATTATTTGCAAAAATTCCATTTTCAAACAATGCCAGTAAATTTTACAAGTGTGGGAGGTCGGTTGTCGACTAAGCATCATGAAAATACTTCGAGTTACTTCTAGAGTCAAATGCTCCATACCTTCACGCAAGCATCAAGAACGGAACATTGGGGGTTCTGTTGATGCTAAAAATTATCCACCTATGTGGACCAATCAAAAGTAAACACGTGTCCTCCTACGTGGCCAAAATCCTAGTCAGTATAAAGTAAATCTGCCTACCAATGCATGGAATGCCGACCAATACAAGCAATGCCGACCAACACAAAAAAGGTTGACCAACAAGATAACGAAGCGTCATCATACTTAGGGTCATCCTACACAAGGTTTATACAACCAATCGTCACATTCATTATGTAAGGATGTAAATGCTCAATTATATAAAAGTGTTCCATCTCTTGACATATCAACCCTTGACCTACGGGTCATTATAAATACATTGTATCCCTTTCATCTAGGTCAAGGCAGAACCGATTCTAGGACAAGATGACTAGTTTTCTGTAGTCTCTGAAATCAATACAAGAAGAGTGAACGTAGGCTTTTTGACATAGCTGAACCACTTTAAAAACATTTTATCTGTGATCATAAAAATTAGATCAAGTCTAGTTTTTTACATCAACTGGGGTAAAGCGAAACAAAAAAAAGAATAAGAGGTGAATTAAAATATGGTAATAGTTAAGGGGGCGTATTTAAAATTTACTCAATGGGTTCCTATACCGAGGTTTTTCGCTCCAGAAGGAGATAGAAGTGAAATAATAACATGTTTAAAATTATATCGAGATGAATGAGAAAATTACCTTAAAGTAAACCATTTGAAGTGGGTAAACTATTGTGTATTTAGTTGAGAGGTGTTTCTCTCATATGAAAAAATTAGAAATAATGTGAGGAATATATATACTCCTTAGATGGTTTAGAAATCTTTGAGGAGAAGAGTACCTAAATGATGCATGGATTGGACTTCAGGATAAAATTCCACATGCTCACCCCGTCACATCCCATCCAACCCCTAGACATGGGCCTTATCACATTTTAACCGAACTTTTTCCTAATTAAGGTTGTGTCCTTTTGTTAATTTTTATTGGCAAAGTTGTGTATGTTTGTAACATACTTAAATTTACTCAAAAAGGGAACAATTCTCATTTTTATATATATTTCTTCGACATCCCTGCATTTGTATAAAAAATAGGATATCGGACACTATGATTTCCTTAAGGGGATACAATTAGATGACATCCTCGATCAAAGTCAGAGTCTTGCATTTGTATCTCCAACCGCTTCAATTTTCTAAGTGTGGAGTTATTGTGATTGTTTTGCAGATATTAATTTTTTAAAAAATTTAGTCTATTTTTCCTTTTATATTTGGTTTAAATAATTTATGTCACAAAATATCTTCACAAATTGCAACAAATATTAAGGCATTTATTTTTATTTGTGCTAATCAGATTTATGGCAGCCATAAATCCTCCTAAGTCTAGTCTAAGAAATTAAAATAGTTCTTTATGAAGTTCGTGTTAAAGGCATGTTTTCAACCAAATTATTTCAAGTCGGGACAATTATAGAAATATTTTAAACATTATTTGAAACATATATAAAAGGAAAGGAAACTTGATGACTTGATTATAGACTTGAGAAGGGAAACAGACAACAGGATGAGCGATACAAAGATAAATGGAAACTCTATTATGGAAAAGGCCAGTGTAGTGGAGGAAAGGCAATCTAAGCCCAAATAATACAACTCTGACAAAAGAATAAATGAATATTTAACCCTACTGGACCAAAGGGAATATATTTAGAGAAATCAAGGGTGAATGCTGATTTTGAAAAAAAAATGGGAAATATGCTCAAGACTGCCATAAGAGCAAAGGGGAATCTTCTAAATCTAAGTCTGATGAAGAGAAAATTACCAAAATTATGGATAATATGGAGAATACTATGACTAAATAGGTGTGATATATCTCATAGCTCATCTATGAGTGTAGCAATGCCGTTTGGTTCTTGAAACTCAATAATTTTCCACCCAATTTGAGTGGTTGAAGATGCTAAAAAATGACACCCTTGATGAGTTTTACCCAAAATTCTCCAACATTATGAACTATCACTTTAATTTAGGTGAGAAGATCCATAATCTAGGGTCATTAGGAAAATCTTTAGATCGCTACCACCTAGGATTCTTCTCCATGTCTCAGCCTCAAACGTTGTACGATATATAAATAACATAAAACTAGTGGAGATCAAAGGGTATATCCAAACCTTCTAGTTTTAAAACTTTCCACTTGAGAGTAATGGAATTATTTTAAAAGTCCACAAGGTTGCGTATCTAATTTTGATATGACCGATACTGAAGAAGAAAATTTGACTAAATTATCCAAGACAATGAAGAAAATTCTCAAATGTAATAAATTTGATATGATAAAAAGGTTTGAGAAATACAATGCCAATAAGGTAACTTTAGGGAACCAGAGGAAGAAAAATCATGGAACTGAAAAGTATTCATAGGTATGCTTTGAATGTTAAAGTGTTGATTAAGAGTCATTCGAGTGTCCCACTAGAACAAGGGGTAAGGGAAATAAGGAGTTAAATGTTAATTATAGTGATAGTGACTCAATATTCACGAGGGAGTTTTTATTATAATGTAATTTCGTTGCTTTCATCGCCATTCGTGACATGTCTAGTCCTAAATTTTCCCTTGTTGAATGACAATGTAGAGGATGATGGCACAAATTCCCATTTTGAAATTCTAAGATGGAGAGTGAGACGTTAACATTAAATTGACTTACTTATACATTTTTGATATTTCACTCAAGATGGAAGAGGTGAGTCTTAGGATTTCCTCTAACCTCAAGAAATGTGAGGAGGAAACTTACGAGACATTTGAAAAATCGTGAAGATACTCTTAATAAGAATCTTAAAACGGGGAATTCTGACATTAAGCTTTTGCATGATAAGGTTGTTAGCCTAAAGAAAGATTTTATTTAGTCTTCCTAGACTTGAAGCTTGATAGAGTAAGATAATTCTAAGATAAATAAGGACATTAAATAGTATAAGAAAGTGAAGGATATCCTTAAAGTGATATACAAGAAGTTGGGGAAAATGCTCCTTGAACCATACCAATCCTCTAAGGAAAATATTATACTTGGATATGACCATTCGAAAGGGTCGATTCCCAAAGTCAAGACTATCTTTGTCAAAAGTTCAAACAAAACTCCTACGCGTAACCCACCTAAGAACAATCCTAAGACAAAGAAGGTGAACAACTCATAACCATAATTTTTACATATATTGCTAGAGAAAAAGTAACCTTAAAGATTTTTATTTTGATCTTAGGAGGGTGTCTATGATGACTAGAACCAACCGTTTCACTAGCTGAAGTTTGTAGTTGAACCACATAGGTCGAAGGATTAGGAATCTCCTTAGAGAATTCAATGATATGACTATGCTATGAAGTTTTTAGGTTTGAATTCTAAGACCATGGCGCCTTATAGGGTTAGAACCAAACCAATTACAACACCTATGTTCCCATTATTATATTTATATGGGTTTAGATAATTTGACTTGGTTGCTCAATCAGTTAATAGGAATGAAGTTTCACACCACATTCCTTTGGATACGTGTAGCTCTGAATCTCTATTAGGTAAGGAGTTTTGTTCGCACGGGTGAGTTGTACTCTTCACTCCACAAATTATGTATGCCTATTTTTTTATTCTTTACCTGTCCAGATGCAATTTTTATTCTACTCTCGGATTTTTAACGCACAATTATTTATAACATTGTTGACATATGTATCATTTTTTCTTTCATATGTTTTTAACAAATCAAAAAAATATGAAAGGAATTTTTTTGTCATTGTCATATTTGTAATGTTTATTGACAATTTATATTTACGGGCTCTATTTCGTTTGGACAAACCTGCTTGACTGTTATGTTAGGGTTTTTATATTTGTGCCTTCAATCCTATGCAATAAGACATAAAGCAACCCGAGTAAATGACATCAAATTCGTGCCAATTGTCCATAACATTGGGATCTCAAAAAGGTATAAAGCTTTATTATGTTGATCCCCAGGTTTTTGTTTTGGGTGTTTAGGTTTTATTAAGGATTCTTAAAAAAAATATTTCCTAGAAAAATATTTAGTTTTATTAAATTCATTTAAACGAGTTAATGGTTTTCATCTAACAAGCTTAATAATATTGTTTAAATGAGTTTTGTCAGTGGTTCGGGCTAGGTTGCATTTTTTTCTCGGAGGACCTTATAATGGACTTCAAACGAGTGCATTATGCCTAAATTTGTAAATTGTTATTAGAAGCTCGCGTGAAGCTCGTTCTAACGAGTTTGATAATTTCATTCGAGCGATTGGTTTTCCTTCGAATGAGATGGCCACAGTCGTTCAAATGGAAGATTTTTTTAATTCGAAGGACTTGCCTCTATTTTCATGTCATCTTTCTTTTCCCCTTTTTAAGTTAAATAGGAACAAGAAAATTTGTTTTTTAAAGGGTTTCGAAAACATTTTTGTACACATAAAAATATAGCCTATTGTACTCTCTTTTTTACACCCTGGTTTAATGATCTAAGAATCAATATAAAATTTTGCATTGAGATCTCATGTTTTGGGTCCCAAAAGTGTTTAATCTTCATTGGTTAGAGTATCATTTGGCACGAAGGATTTTTTGTATTTTGCGAAACGGAGTCTACTCAGATATAGGTGGATATCGAGATGCAAGAGGACTGCGTTGTGAAGCTATTGGGGGATTCAACAATTAAGAACGACCCGAAGAACACAGGGGCTCCGGAGAACTCTAAAAACGAGGCCCATATAGATTTTCTTAAAAATAAGAAATGAGGTTATTATTCATAACAAAGTTAACAATAAAAGCGACACGACGCGACATGATTTGTTTATCGTAAAACGAACACGACCCAAATAAAAGCGACACGACAAAAAATATTTTTTTTTCCATAATATTTTTTTATCAAGCACAACCCAATTGAAACGTGACACAACATGGCGCTATACAAAATTTATTCTTTTAAACTACATGGACATAACCCAAATAAAAGTGAAATGACACAACATATAATGTTTTTTACCAAACATGAACACGAGCCAATTGAAACGTGACGCAAGACGAAATCTAATTTTTTTAACAATACATGAACACGAGACAAATAAAAGAGACAAGATATAATACGAAATGCTTTTTCAACCAAAAACGAACATAGCCAATTTAAAATGCAACATAACACGACAACACACAAAATCTTATTTTTTTACGTAACACGGAGACAACCAACATTAAAGAGACACAACATAATATCTATTTTTTACCGAACATGAACATTACATGGCCCAATTAAAATATGACACGACACGATTTTTTTTAACATAATATGCCCCAACCCAAATAAAACGCGATATGTAAGGAATAACTTAAAATTCAAAATGACCGAAAAAAAATATTATATTTTTATCTTGTGTTATTGTCATTACAAGGTACTAAAAATTATATTTAAAACTATGTATAATTAATAGTAAACTATTTAAAATCTTCCATGATCCTAAATTCTATAATACCTTTAAAAGATTCATTATAATTGATTCCTTGGAAGTTGGACATAAATTTTCTTGAATCAAAACAAAATTTGATTCTACTCGTGGCCAAACAAGAGAGCTCTTTCATCCAATTACGACCAAGCATAACCACTTGGCTTACCAACACCATATGTTACGTTAGTACACTAAAATTTCTTGAAACATATATGATAGGTTTTTATTTTTATTTTTGGTGCCTATAAACCTTATCAAAATTTGGGGGGCTGAGGCGGCCACCTCATTCGCTTACCCTCAGAGCTAGACCTTCATGTGGCTATTGTGAACAAGGTTCAAGAAATGAATACTTCATGAAGCTTGAAGGGAGTCGAGTCCGGGAGTAATATTGTTTGTCATTCTTTTCTAAACCCTATATCATAGTGGCTTTGCGTAGGCTATGCCATCTGAGATTTTTCCCATTATGGGTTTTTCTCATACATGGCAGTATTATGTGATTGATCTTTACATTGTTTATTTTATCCTTCCATGCTCACTCATATGAATGTTCAGGGAAGATAAAATTAAAAAAAAATTGCACAATGTTCGTTTAATCCATGCTTATTTCAAAATTATGGTTATTTCTTACTTAGTTTATTTAAACGGATTAAAATTGAAAATTGATAATTCTATTCACACATGCACTTGCAATAGTAGAATTTTTAAAATGGTACAGGGCGAGTAGCTTTAAGTTATTGTGTTGATATTTAGTTTTGTGTGTTTTAGGGTTTTTTGTGGATATTAGTTATGATGCGAGTTCTTTTACCCGACCTCCTAAGTTTGATTGGTCTTTTACCTGACCTCCTAAGTTTGATTAGTCAAACTATCCTTATTATAATGCGCGGATGGGACTTTTCTTAAAATCAAATTATGAGAACGTTTTGAACTTTATAAAGAAAAGGTAGTCTCCTCCTACTGAAGGCAGTTTGCCTAAACGTACTCCCTTTAGACTAAGACTGAAAAAGATTCATCGACTATCAATTCTGCAAACTTAAGTGTCTATTCACCTAAATAACCTAATGAGCAAGGGAGGGTTGAATAGGTTATCATAAAAATTTTGTTCAATTTTAATTTTTCAATTCATAAGACTTAGATATAAATTAATTTTCCAAATCTCTTGTTAATATAGAGAAATTTCAATCATACTAACACAATCATTCAATAAAAAACATCAAACAATCCCACAAAAATACATAACACTGGGTATAGGAGGAAAAACTCCAAACTATGGCAGCCATAAGAATTTATTGTTAAATATCATTACTCTCCCTCATTCCAATGTGAAATCCAAGTGAAACTCCATCACTTGGACATAAAAGCCCATTCTTCGTACTAGCTCCACACCATGCTCAGACCCTTCATAGCTTGAACATCTCCATTTTAGATCTTGAACTATGGATCAAGTGTAGGATTAGAAGTAGATGTAAATTTGGCTAATTTGTGGTTTTAAATCACTAAAAAACAACTCTCAAATGTAGTTCTTAGCCTAAATCTAGAAAACTTTAAACTTTTAAATAAATTTTAAATTTTGGTTTAGAGAGAGATAAATCTCAAAAACTCAAAAATCTCTTCAGATAAGACATTTGGAAATTAGGGAAAATTATCTCTTTCAAATGGAGGGAAAATGCTATTTATAGCAAATTTTCAAAACTTGGCTTCGCCCTGCGCACGGTGCAATTTTTTCGTTTGCACGATTCTAACTAGTATAGAATTGAGGCCAAGGCCGTGCATGCATGTAAAAATTGGTGTTGTATGAATGCCAACGTACGAATAGTTTAATATCTTGTTGTGCAAACGATCAAGATAAAAAAAACTCCAAAAACGCATAATTTTGTTTTTAAAAGTCAACCTTGATTCCAATTATCAAAATAAATACACAACTCAGAAAAAAGAATTTTTCAAATTTTTTTTATGAAAAATTCTCTCAATTTGGAAATCACGTGAGTTTGTGCAATAGAAAAAATTAAGTTAAACTTTGTAAAATGATATAGTTCATTTTCAGTAATGGAAGGCTTTAAAAAACACTTGAGTGGTCTTCATGTCTTCAAATCACGATGTCCAACAATAAAGGAGAAAGAAACTCTCGCTTATCTATGTGAATCAAGCTTTTGAGCTCGCAGTAGTGTATGCTTTAGTGTTTTGACACAAGGGATAACCAATCTATATATATATTGCAAATTTTTACGTTTTGAAATTCAAAGGGTGTGAACGTTATTTTTTGTGTTGTCATGGCTAAAGATTTTAAGCATATTATAACTTATGTTAGCATGAAGAATGTGTGAGATATTTTGAAATCCACACATGAGGAACTCATACACTTAGAGTGTTTAAGTTGAAAAATGTGATAATAAAATTTGAGATGATTAGAATTAAAGAGTAAGAGACGTTTGATACCTTTCATAATCAACTATATGATACTGTTAATTCATAATTTAACTTAGGTGAACCGATCCCTAAGACAAAAGTGGTAAGAGAAAACTTTTCTTTGACTGAAAGATTTAATGCAAGGGTAACGGTCCTAGATTCTCTTAGCGGTGTTAATAATCTTAGAGTTCGAGAACTTATAGGTGATCTCCAAAACTATAAGATGAATATGTGTCCACTTAAGAAAAATAAGAAAATCCTATCTTTAAAAACTCATAATGTCGATGTTTCACATCGCGAGAGTGAGGGTGATTTATAACCTTAAGAGATTTCTATGTTAGCAAAACAGTTCACAAAATTTCTTAAGTTTAGAGAAGAAAAGAATTCCAATAAGAAGTACAAGAAATTTAAAGGTGACCATGATAGGCTTAAAAAGGATAACCATAAGAAGGCTGATGGCCAAAGAAAGTTCTATAAATGCCAAAGGTTTGGGCATTATACTTTTGAGTGCCGCACTACACTAAGGAAAGAAGGTAAAAATCCTAAAGAATATAATGCAACCCTTAGTGACAGTGAGTTGGAAGAGGAACCCAATTATTTTGTGGAGCATAACTATACCGCTTTCATGGATAGTCATTTGAGCCTAAATGAAAAAGCTTTCGATGATGAATATAATCATATACGTGACATTTTCGAGGTCCGGTCTTATAACCTTATTTTCCATGCCTAGTTGATCTGGTCGAATGCAAAACACAGGGAGCGCTAAACAATTTATATCATCATTAGCATCAAGTTAAATATAAAAAATGACAATAAATAAAAATCATCCATAATAAAAACATAATATAGGAAAACAATAAGAATAACTAAACAAGATAAAACTCACACCCCAATAAAACTAAATCCACTAAAATAAAATCTCTTTATACATATGTCTCAACTGAAATAAAAGATTCAACTGAAACCACCTCGGTTCGAAGCTCTTGAATACAGGCAACTAAAATGAAACAACATCTACTCTAACGATGCTAACTGAATCTTTAACCATTGCAAATCTGACTTCACAACCATACTAATTTTATATAATAATAATAATAATAATAATAATAATAATAATAATAATAATAATAATAATAATAATAATAATAATAATAATAATAATAATAATAACACCTATTGTTATCATCTAAAACAAGTATATTGATTTGTGTAGCTAGTGTATACAAATTATAAGCAAATAAAAGATAAAGAGATATAAACTACATAAATGCTAATCTAGAGAAAATATTAAATAGATGAGAGAAAGAGAAATAAAATAGGATTTACGTGGTTTAACCCGAAGCGGCCTATGTCCACATGTGAAAATATTTGTTATATTAATCACTGAACAAAAGCCATGAACGAGTATAAGATGAATGCTCTCAGTTTTCTTCGGAGTTTAGAACATAACAAAAGGAAGAATAAAAGTGTGGGTGTGTATTATATTCATAGGTTATTGGGAGAGAGTAAAAAAAAGAGTGACATGTGTCCTTCCTTTATAGTCCAGTAGGTACACACTTTACATATTAATGTGGGAATAATCATAAACTTAGTAATTGGTACATGGGGAATATTTTCTTATCTCCCACATGTGCACGTGTAAGTAATTAAACTGACATCATTCCCTCACATTGTATATGCTTGATGTAACGGAATTTCTTAATGGTGTTAGCATGTTGTGAGCTAACGAGATTAATTGAACTATCTGGAATGCTGAGTCCCACCAGATTGCCTAGGCCAACCAGATGAATATTTGAGCCAACCTCATCTTTATGGTTAACAAGTCCAAGTGTCCTCTTCTGATTGATCCATGAGACTTAACATATTTATAGTGTAACACCTGTGGAAAAAAGGTTTTATAAATTTTAATGTCATATAGTTGCAAGAATTGAATTACAGTCTCGAAACAGTAATAATCATGTGACTAATTTACGATAGGCATGTCATCCCGCTGACACTCACATATAAGACATACTACAAGAGTGTCCCAACCCAACTCATAATTAATACTATGAAGTCTCTATCACTAGACTAACAAGTACTATCACATAATGAAAACTACACACACAGAAAGTACCCCAACCCATATATATACTCATTAAGATAATCACAATCCTATAAATGTAACAATTATTTTATTTTAACATCTTTTAAATAAGTATGTCTGTAAATGAACTACAATATATGTACATAATGTGATACCAAATCAACTCCCACTCGTGTCATATGCATAATAAGATATGGGCAATCTCATAAAAAACATATAAATATGACAAGAGGCTTTAAGTAAAATGTCGTCACCAGACTAGTACTATATGTACATGTATAAGTCTCATAATAATAATAATAATAATAATAATAATAATAATAATAATAATAAAAGGCATTTACCTTTGAGGGACCTTCTCATTCTTTTATAGGTAAATCGATAAGAGTCCTTCACCTAAAATATTTGAAAATATACACATATTAACAAGAAAGAGGGATCACTACGCAATCACACCAACAGGTAGCCCCATATCAAAACTTGTTTGATGGAACAAATTATCCGTCTATCTCATCCTGAAACATAGATCGACTGAATGTATTATCTAAATGTGAACACGTACTAAAACCATCACCTATATTACTCCATGGAATGAGCTATTCACATCTCACATCCTAAGGTGGTAGACATCCTGAACGTGTGATCACAACAAATCAATCTCCATAAAATCCCACGTCATCATCCAGGCATGCAGTAAATGGTCACAACCACTTGGATAAAAAAAACCTACCGCTATATTCACAATGAGTGACAAGTATGTTCACATAATCAAAAAAATTTAATATATGTGTGTGTATATATATATATACACACACACACACACACACACACAAACACAGGGTAACTCGTACTCTGAAGCGTAACTAAATCATTATAATCCCCAAATGTTGGATTGTCAATTTAATTACAGGTTTACTATCTCTCAAAACCTTAATTATACCAAACTTTATAACATATCATACATATACCGTAAACTAGGATAATGTGTGATCTCAAGAGTACCCAAGTTATCTCAATCCCCATCGCTAAACTGTCTCTAAACTAAGAGTACACCCCTAGAAATATATATGATATCCCATAATATACATATAATGTCCCACGGGTCCTATAAAAAAAATCCAAATCTAAACCATACTACAATGACCCACGTGTTAGGCTACAGAGGAAGAAATGATTCGGACCAATGATGAATCGATTCAGACCACCAAGGCAGCCTGACACTTCTTCTCTAAAAAGCTTCCAAATTTTTTTAGGAATAGCCCCCAAACTCCAATGTTAACCCACTAAGCTTTCAACCGACGTACACCACTTCACTATAATCGTAACTAATCAAGCATTAATGGTCCTAAATGATTTCCACAATGAATTAAGATTAAAAACATCAATTAAAGGATTAATTCTTGAAATCCCAAATTAAACCACAGTTCTTCCTTTATATAATACAAGATCAATTACACATACGATTACAACTCCAATCAACAAATTAACATAAGGATTCAACTTATAAATAAAATTAAATCCTAAACACGATTTCATATATCAAAACGAATCAATTCATAGTTCCTAACAAATCCCTAATTTTAAGACGGATTATAATCCCAACAATGTTTTAATTCCACAACTCGACTAAACCTTATACAAACATGATTAAGATTATAAATTACAATGAAAGTATAAACAATTTAGAAATTATACATTGATAAAGCAAGAAATTTCTTTTGAGAATGACACAAGCGAGTGATTCCCCCACTTCATCCTTTATTTTTCCTTTCCAAATCTCTTCCTTCGTTCTCTCCAAATCCTCTAAGGCATCTAGGGTTTGTGTTTGTGTGTAAAGTGTCTAACTAATGATGGTTAACACCCTTTAAAATTTTAAAATTGCTTGAATTAAAAGGTCACTAGTTGGCCAAATTTTTGTCTTTTAAATGAGTTCAAAATACGACCCAAACTAGTCCAAAACTTAGTATAAAGGCATATATACCCCGTAGGCCCATCCCAAAGCATTAAAAATATGTATCCAGGCCTCTGTGACGCTCTGAAGTTCAATTCAAATGGTAAAACACCACACATAGTAATACTTCATGGCATAAATAAAATACACACACAATACTATTTTACGCATAACACATAATCCAACATCATATAATTAATATCACCAATTAATTATTTATCACACACGACACAAAACCACATCATATGTAAAATATAATTACCATATAAATTGTGCATTTTATTATTATCAAATCACACAAGCAATAATTAATCCTATTTATTAATTTATTTCTCAATTAATAAATAATACATAAAAATACGAGTTATTACAGGTCTTTTAACTCCCATGTTAGCGATGAGGAGGAAAAAGAGGATATGAGTGATGAGGAAGAGAGTGAGCTTCAAGTTTCCTTTCTTGAGTTGTGTACGAAGTCTTTGAAATTGAAAAATGCTAAATTTAAATTAGAGGACAAGTTAAAAGAAAGTTCCATATAATATAATGATAATTTTATTGGGTATTTAAGGTTATGTGAGGAGATTCTCAGGGAGAAGCCCGCATACATTGAGGAGGAGAAAAATTACT
Source organism: Sambucus nigra (assembly GCA_949130495.1). Lineage (NCBI taxonomy): Eukaryota > Viridiplantae > Streptophyta > Magnoliopsida > Dipsacales > Adoxaceae > Sambucus > Sambucus nigra. The sequence goes on along the minus strand of OX422208.1, from coordinate 576,806,144 downwards.
TTCTAGGAATGGTAAGGTCAAAATTTAGATGATTAATCATCGTCGAAAGTGATATATTCAAAAAAAGGGCAAAAAATGAATATTTATAGTTCTTTAGGGTGTTATAAGGTGATGATCAATGGGTTTGCACAAATGAGTCCTAGTTCATTCTTAATGTTTGACGTTATTGGTTTGAGAATCATCAATATATTCTAGGCTTATATGCATTCAGTTCGTTTGTCCTTTTAAGTTCACTTTATTTGTCATCTTAGGCTAAATCTAAGTTTGATAAATTAAATCTCCTTAGAATATTTTTAGTGTTTGGGACATATTTTTTTTATTTCTTATTTCCACCCCTACAGTCCATGCCACATTATTTTAGATACACACTTATGCCATACGAGTGTGTAAAACTTATTTTTGCGTGTCTTTTATGGTAATACCTATATATATACACACATATACATGTGTGTGTTCATGAGTGTCACTTTATATATGTGTTTATATATGTATATATGGTATTTTTTTTAGTCTTTGAATGAATTTAATCCATGTTCGTCATTGTTTGATCCTTTGGATAGTTTATAATTGTGTTTTCATGTGTTTATTATTGCTATTTCACTTCACATTGCATGATATGATTTTTTTATATATGATCATTCGTATCATATTATGCATTTTCACTATTTTTTATTCCCAAACAAAAGGGGGATAAGTTTAGATTAAGGGGGAGGTTTTTTTATATGAGGGAATATTTTAATAAAATTGTAATACGTGTCATATTGTCTTTGCATTTGAAAGATGTTTTTAAGTGTGCATATTTATGCTTTAATTTGGGAATGTGTCACAAGAGGAAAGCTTCAACAAATAGTGTTGATAAAGTGTCTGTTTGTGCCTTTTTCCTTCAGAAGTTTGTGAATTGGGCATTAGATCTTGATGACCTCGCTTTTATTTTTAGTTTTTCCCCATAATAGTTAAAGGGGAAGATTTGTAAGAACAAATTTTATCATTGTGTCATATTTATTGAAAATTGTATTTATTATCTTTTTTTCATTTGGATAAAAATGTTTGACTCATATGTTACGGGGTTTACGTCTTTTATAAACATATTTTTATTTTGTAAGGTAGCTCAAATGAGTTTATGATTTTTGTTCTAACGAAACAGGTAATGTGAATCAGAAAAATCAATAATGGGAAAATCCTCTTTGAATGTTTTATATCTTGTCATATGTTATGTTTTGGGGAGTGATTGTGTTGTGAGTGTTTGGTTTGTTTGCATTGTGTTTTTACTTATTTAGGAATTTACTTGTTCCTACTTTGGGTGAGTGTTTTATTCATCTTTTTTTAAGATTTTTTGTGCAAGTGGTTCCATTTATTTTGTATACATATTCATTTTAGATCTCTTGATTTGTTCTTGTCTATTTATTTTGAGAAAAATCCAACAACATTTTGAGTATATTAATTTTTTTTTAGAGAATGTGTAGTTACCCATATGTGATTTACTTATCTATTACTTTTGCATATATATACTTTCGTACATACTTTGGCTTTCCCCATACATGAAAATACAAAAATCTTTGTTTGATTAATTTTTTATTTGTGCTTAACCATACAAAAGGTCAATGGATAAATCTTATTAAACAAAGAGAAATGGATAGTTTAATTTCCATGTGTTTGTGTGCTTCATGTAAACAATATCTTAAAAATACCATGAAATTCAATATTTCCAAGTGTAATGCAAATGTTTAGCTTGTATATCACTTACCCCACACTTTCACACTTGTTTTAGTAATTTATTAAGATGTATCATGGTGATTGAGATGAAATTATTTATTATTATCATTGTATGTCTTGATTGTTCAGTTTACATGGTCCATTTTTGTGAGTTTGAGTGTTATATATATTCATATTTGTTAGAAACTAAATGTCTGTTTTTATGCATTGATAGGGAATATCATTGCAATGATGACACTCGACTTGAATTTGGGTGTCACTTGAGTAGGTGTATTTAAGTGTGTGAAAATCCAATCAACGGAACAACACAATATGTTAAAAAGAGCCACGAGCCAAGTGCTTAACCAACATTAAAAATAAGGTTGGGCAATAGTGTAAATTCATTTAGACTGGCTATTTTAGTTTGGAATTAAAATATTCATGTAAAATCTAGTTCATGGAGTTTATGAAGTGGATGGAAACTTCTTGCTTAGTATATAATATGATTTTGTTCTTTTTTTGACTAGTTCTCTCATGATTTGAATTAACGCTATTTAAATAATCTTATGATTCATTTTGTTTCTTTCACATACATTCTAATATGTCTACCATCACAATATAAGTTAAATTTGATGTGAATTCAGATAATTGTCATATGTTATTTGAAAAACTATATATGTATAATCAAACTAATAATTTATATTGTTAAATGATCTTTAAAAGTTAATAGTATATTTTGGTGAGAACAAATCTGGTATTTTTGTATATATGCCCTATATGTTTTACCTTGTCCTAGAATGATATATCTTTACTCATTTATAGTGTTTTTTCATGTTTTGGTTGGAACATTTGATTTCATTTCCCTATTTGGCTTTGATTCAATATTGTGTATCATGCATTTGAGAGTTTTAGTTATTTGTGGGTATTGAGTTTATTATGAGGTTTTGATTGCGCCTTTGCCAATTTTTTTATTTCGGTTATTTTTAGTTGTGTTGAGGTTTGTTTTATTTAGGATAAATTTATTTGTGTGAGAAAGGATGACTACTTAATGAGATGAGATTAAGGAGAATATTTTTTTAAAGGAGTGATAAGTGTTGATGCCAAAAATTATTCATCTACATGGACCAATCAAAAGTGAACACTTTTCCTCCTGCGTGGCCAAAATCTTAGTCATGCTGACCAACATAAGGAAGGTCGACCAACAAGATCAACTAAACATCATCGCTCCAAGGGTTATACTATACATGGTTTATAAAACCAATCATCACATTCATTATGTAAGGATTTAAATGCTTAAATGTATAAAATCATTCAATCCCTTGACATCTGACCATTGACCTTCGGGTCACTATAAATACACTATATCCCTTTCATCAAGGGCACGGTAGAACGGATTCTAGGATATTCTTATTTACAAGAATACTTAGCTTTCTGTAACCTCTGAAATCAATACAATAACAATGGACGTAGGCTTTCTTACATAGCTGAACCACTTTAAAAACTCTCTCTCTCTCTCTCTCTCTCTCTCTCTCTCTCTCTCTCTCTCTCTCTCTCTCTCTCTATTTACCATTACAATTATATATTTTATCTATGATTATAAAATTGGATCAAGAACATTTTTGACATCAACATATTAGCGTCGTCTGTGGGAATGTGTTTCTAATTTTTGGTCTCACTCTCATATACCCTTATTCAAGGTAAGATGAATGACCCTGAGTAAAGTACCGGAAACGAAAGCAACTCGTGTGTTCTATCTGCTCAGCCTATGGCGACAAACTTAACTGGAATCCTTGCTAGTATTGCTAGAGGACAGGAAGCCATGAAAGAAATGGTGAGGAAATTTCCTCAGTCACTGCAATTTAGGTTTCCATCCCTTTTCTGATAACAAATGGCTCCTTTGTCCAAAAGAGAAATTCCACCTCCACCTCAAGATCCATCAGACATACTTATTCCATATCTTCACGAGATACGTCTTATCATCCAGGAGCAAGTTCATCGCTCAGGTCCACTGAACCATATGATATCCATTCTTTTTCTCCTAAAAGGCCAAGTGCCTTAGAAAGTCTAAGAAGACCTTCTCCCTTTGACCGTCTAGGACCCCGAGCAAATAAAAACCTTCCTAGGGCATTATTCAGGAACACTCAACATCCATTCGACCGGTGTGAAGACTCAGTCAGATCAGGATCAAGCGTCAGACGATCTATACGTGTCAAGCAGACTTCTCAGGGAGAGATTTCAGTGCAGACGCATGGTCGGAAAAGCCGAGCTGCTTCGCATAGATCTGATGCAGGAAATCCTTCATGGAAAGGATCAATCCAGAGGTTGGAAGATCGGTTGGGTGAAATGGCAAAAGTAGTGAATCCTTTATAACGGAGATTCGTTAAAGGATCTCATTTTATTCAGGCAATTATGGATTTTCCTACTCCATCTAAGTTTCAAGCTCCTGTGGTCACCCCCAAATATGATGGTAAAACTGACCCAGCTCTCCACATCGAGCAATATCAAGTTAAAACTGATATTTATTCAGTTCTCAATGAATTAATGTGCAAGGCATTTTCAAGTACCATCAAGGGTTCATCCTAAATATGGTACAATAACCTGCCTCGTGGACAGATCGCCAACTTTGATCAGCTTACTGAGATATTCATTAACAACTTATGTTTCGGAGCTAAGCCAGTGAAAAGAGTAGCTCATCTTTTGAGTGTAAGGCAACAAGTAGGAGAAAGTACCACGGAGTATATTACACGTTTTAACAATGAGAAATTAGAGGTGATTGATTATGAGGAGAAAACATCCATCACTGCTCTTATGAGTGTCTTTCTTCTCAAGAAACTATATTATATTATGTCAAAAGATCCTCCTAAAACTATTACCGAACTCATGGCAAAAGTAGGAAAAATAATGAACGCCCGGGAAGCGATGGACACAAAATAAAGTCCCATCACGAAGCCTAAGATGAAGGAGTAAAAGGAGCAAAAGTCAGAGAAAGAGGACAAGATAAAAAAATATGGAACATATACTCAATTGAGTGTTAGCTTTCACCATATCCTAGAAAAAATCAAACACAATTAGAATTTGCGATGGCCTGAGAATTTGAGGGCACCTCCAAATAAGAGGGTGGATCCAAATATTGTGAATCCCATAAGAATCATGGTAATACAATGGAAAATGCGTCGCTTTGCAAAATGAAATGGAATCCCTTACCCTCCGAGGAAAACTCAATGAATTTATGGATCGACGTGATAGCAGGGAATCTAGAAGAAGGTCAAATTCTCCATGTAATCTCAGAGATGATAAGAAGATAAATCAGGAAGATGATTATGAATATGATCCAAAACTACCGAAGAAACCTAAGCAACAAGAACGCGAGGTAGCTATGATCCTTGTTATGTGATTATAGGTGGTGATGTAGGAGGAGGAAATCAAACTGCCGAAAAGAAAGCTTACTTGAATGAAGCTAAAGCTTGCTCTTATATCCAGAGAATTAATCTGACTAAAGATAATCAGCCCAGGAAGGTCAACAAAGACAAATTGGTTATCGGCTTCTCTATAAATGACCTCTCTATGGTACTTTATCCCCGTGATGATCCATTGGTTATCAAATTCAGAATCTTGGATATTTTCTTTGCCAGAGTTTTGATTTACAATGCCGATATTATGTTTATCCACGCTTCCAAAGTTTGGACTTGAAGTTCAGCCAATTAGATCCCTACCACAGGCCATTAATAGGCTTTTCTGGTAAAAAAGTTTACCCTCTTGGGAGGATCAAGCTAGAAATGTTATTTGGCACCTGACTAGTAAGTAGTACAGAGAGAATATGCTTCTTTGTGATGGATAAAAATGTTTAGTCTGCCTATAATGTAATCCGCGACAGGGTAGGGTTGAAGAAGTTTGAAGTTGTACCGTTAATAGTCCATGAATGCTTGAAGTTTCCAACTCATTTTGGGGTAGGTACTGGGAAAGGCGACCAGAAGGTGGCCAGAGAATGTTACTACTCCTCATTCGAGTAAGAGGATTTGATTAAATTGAAGAAGAAGACTACTACTTATCAGGTGGATACGACTGAGCCTAAGAGTGAATCTGAAGTTGAAACTTTATATCCCCGAGATAAAACTAAGTTACTCAAGTGATAGATTATGGAAGCTACTAAAAGAATTATCCTGGATGATGACAAACCAAAGAGAACCACACAGATCGTCTCAACATTGGATCCAGTCCTAAAACAAGAATTGATTATTTTTCTAAAGTAGAGGAGAAATATATTTTCTTAGAGCCATGAGGATATGCCTTGGATTTATCCCAATTTCCCCTGTCATGAGCTCAACATCAGTAAGGATGCCAAGCCAATCAAGCAGAGACACAGGGTTTTCAGTCATGAGAAGAATCAAGCTATCCAAGAGGAGGTCGAGAAACTTTAAAAAGATCAATTTATTGAAGATGCAAAGCATCCAACCTGGTTGGCCAACATTGTAATGGTCAAGAAGAAGAATGATAAATGGAGGATGTGCAAGAATTTCACCGATTTAAATCAAGCTAGCCCAAAAGACCATTTCCTTTTTTCATAGAATTGATCAATTGGTTGATGCTACATTGGGACATGAGCTATTAAGATTTATGGATACCTATTCTGGGTATAACCAGATAAAGATGAAACCTAAAGACAGGGGAAGTATAGCCTTCATCACCAAGAGAGGAACTTACTTCTACAATGTAATGTCCCTTGGGCTAAAAAATGCACGAGCGACGTATAAAAGGTTGGTGAATAAAGTCTTTGAAGAACAAATAGGCAAAAATATGGAGGTTTATGTGGATGATATCATAACAAAGAGTAAAAAAGCCTCAGATCACATCGTCGACCTAAGTCAGACTTTTGATTAATTAGAAAAGCATCAGATGAAGTTGAATCCAACCAAGTGTGTGTTCGGAGTACAAGAAGGGATGTTCCTCGACTTCATAGTTAATCAAAGGGGAATTGAGGATAATCTAGTAAAGATAAAATCTTTTATCGAAATGCAGTCATCGACCTGCAAGAAAGATGTATAAAGGCTCACTGGAAGAGTGGCAGCTTTAAACGGATTTGTTTCCCAAGCAACAGATAGGTTCTTACCATTTTTCAAGGTGTTGAAAAAGACTTTTGAGTGGAATGCAGAATGGGAAGAAGCATTCCAGGAGTTGAAAAAGTATTTGGGATCACTGCCTTTGTTATCTTGTCCAGTTTTGGGAGAAAAGTTGTAGTTATACTTAGTTGTTTTTAAGTCAGCAGTGAGCTCGACCTTGGTCAAACAGGATAATGGAATCCAAAAACCAGTTTGCTACACCAATAAAGCATTCATGGGAGCATAAATTAGATACCCACATTTGGAAAAATTAGCCCTAGCGCTTATTGAGGTTTTAGGCGTATGAAACCTTATTTTCAAGCACATATTATAGTTATGTATACTGATCTGCCTCTTCGACAATCACTCCACAAGCCTGAGAAGTCAAGAAGATTAGTGTATTGGGAAGTATAATTGGGAGAGTATAACATTGTCTACGAACCAAAATCTTCATTCAAAGGCCAAGCTTTGGCAAATTTTATTGCTGAATTTACTTTTTTCGAGGTTCTCGACCAACAAAACTTGCCTGCCGAGAAGACTTCGAAAGAAGAGAGCTCAGCTAAAAAGCAAGCTGAAATTGCTGTCAATTAACCTGAGTCATCCAAACTTTAAGAAATGGACCAAAAATATGCGGAGGAGAGTAAGAAGATATTCCAATAGGGGTCATTAATAGCAAAAAGTTTCAATAATGATGTCCCGTTATGGAATTTGTACGTGGATGGATCTTCATGTGAAACTGGAAGTGGAGCAAGTATAATACTTAATACTCCTGATGATATTGATATTGAGTATCCTCTCAGGTTTCAGTTCAAAACATCAAACAATGAGGCAGAATATGAAGCCTTGATAGTTGGACTGAATTTAGCTCATTCATTAGGTGTCGATCAAGTAGCGGTGCATAGTGATTCATAACTGGTTGTTAACTAAGTACTTCATGTATATGGAGTCAGAGGAGAATTGATGACCAGGTATCTTGCTAATACCATGGAAGTTATTACCAAGTTTCTCATCGTCCATATGAACAGGATCCCAAGAATAGAAAATGCCCAAGTTGTTGCCCTTGCTCGACTAACATTAGCAACAGGAATTGGGCTCAGAAGAATAATCCCAATAGAAATTTTGGTTAATCAGAGTATTGATGAGGACCTAATGGTTAGTTTCATTGCTATAGAGCTGGGTCCTTCCTGGATGGATCCCATTAAAGTTTATATTGAATATGGAAACCTACTATATAATCCTAAAGAGGCCAAAAATCTTCGATATAAAGAAACGAGATATGTGTTAGATAAAGGAGTTTTATACAGAAGTGGATTGACGATCTCCTTGTAGCGTTGTGTTCATCCAATAAAAGTGGAAGATTTGATCAAAGAAGTGCACGAAGGTTCCTGTGGGGCTCATTTCGCTGGTCGATCATTGCTCCAACGAATAAACACTCAAGGATACTACTGGCCAACTATGAGGGTAGATTGTGCCGCCCTTGCAAGAAAGTGTGACAAGCGACATATGTTCTCTAACATTCATAAAGCACCCAATAGTGCTTTAACATCAATAAATTCACCTTGGCCATTTTTTATATGGGGAATTGACTTAGTCGGCCCATTTCTCACCACCAAAGGCAGGTTCAAATATTTAGTCATTAATGTTGATTATTTTACCAAATGGGTGGAAGCAGAGCCATTGGTTGAGATGCCTTATGACAAAGTGTATAAGTTTATGTGAAATAATATAATCTATCGATATGCATTATCGTATGCTTTCATTACGGACCACGACTTCCAGTTCGACAACGAGGAGTTTGAAACATACGTGTCCAGTCTAAAATGTAGAAACTGCATTCTGCCCCAGGCTATCCTCAAAGTAATGGTCAAACAAAAGTAACAAACATGAATTTTCTCAACGGACTGAAGAAAAGGATTGATTCCACTAAGGGCAACTGGATTAATGAGTTATATTATGTTCTTTGCGCTTACAGAACAACGCCGAGAACAACAACTGGAGAGAAACCATACACGCTTACTTTAGGGACTGAAGCCATGGTACCAGTCGAGCTCGACCTACCAACCCGCAGGGTACTGAATTTTGATTCTCCAGTTAGTGATTTGATATGGCGATTAGATCTCGACATGTTGGAGGAATTATGAGAAGATGATGCTCTAAGAAACGTTGCATACCAACATAGAACTGCTCATTTTTATAATAAAAGGGTCAACTCAACCAACCTAAAAAAGGTTGATTATATTCTTAAGAAAGTTATCCAGAAGAATAACAAGCTTGAGGCCAATTGGAATGACCTATATCTTATATCCGTTGTCATTCGACCAGGGACCTATCGGATAGAGACTTTGGATGGCAAGGAATTCAAAAATCCCTAGAATGCCGAGCACCTCCGAAAGTATTATCAGTATTTCAAAGGATTGATATTATTGTATTTCTTTTATTTGAGTATCAATAAAATGTTGATTTCGGTCCCTTCAATTTTTCAAATTTTTTTTGAAGTACAATGATGATATACATTCCCTAGAACAGAAATAACCCAGTACATATGTATCTTGGTCTTCAGCTCTCTGAATGATCAATAATATATACGTAATCTGGTTGAATTCATCAAATTTCAGATGTACCAACAACTTATTGCATGCTCATATTACTTCCTGTATGACTTTTTGTACAAGTCACGAACGAGAAGTAATAACTGACCAAGTCAAAATAGGATTACAATCCTCAGTACTTGGTCGGCAACAAAAATAATAATCGATCAAATCAAAATAGGATTATAATCCTTAGCATTTGGTCGGCAATAATAATTTACCTCATGTATGCTTCGTAAAAACAAACCACGAATAAGAGGTTGATTAATTCACGTATGATTTTGTATAAACAAGTCAAGAACAAGAAGTTGGTAAAACTTCGTATAAAACTCAAACAGTTATAAATAAGTTTTACCTGACTAAGTTAAATGTAGGAAGACATGTAAAAATTCCTAAATACTATAATATAAACATGTATTCCTCATACACTTAGTCACCACTGATAACTAATGTAAATTTGGGTTAATATATTTAAGTGCATTAGTAGAATCAATGGCATTACAATCATAAGTTAACTGATTGATTAAAATAATCATAAGTTAACAAAACAAACATATGGATTTTCATTCACATAAACATTATTACATTCAAATGAATAATAAAATATAGGAAAATCATTCAGCTGGACGCTTCCCTTTAACTTTGGAGGATGGTTGTACTCTCTCCATTCCAGCAGGAGAATTATCCAAGGTATAAGGGGAATTAATAAAGTTGAAGCCTTCCAACATTCTTTTGTTATTGCTTCTTGGGGCATTAATCAGATTTGAAGGATGAACTATTTCATGAACATCATAGAGACTGTAATCCCCCAAGTATTTAGTGATTAAACAATGAGAGATAGATTTGGGAGGGATCCATTATTTATCCAACCTGAATGGAGGCTTGTTATAATCTAGTAGATCAGGTTCATTCCAATTCCGTAATTTACTATTCCGATCATGTTTCAGCAAAGTTAAAAAATTATTCCATCCCCATTTGTACCCTTCATCATGACTCTGGGCAATATGATCATCAATATAACCCAAATCATCATTATAACTCTCCATCCACACCTCTCGGGGCTGTTTGTGAAATTGAAAGGTCAAACTTTCAACTTTTTGTTGAAGTTTCTTCAAAACATTATCCTCCACCTTCAGTTGTGTGGATTGGTCGGCAATGGCTTTACCTTTAGCTTCCAGCTTTGATGACAAGTCGACAATAGCCTGGTTCTTTGCTTTTAGCTGGGGATCCTGATCAACTAAGGTTTTCTTGGTCCTAACCTCCTCAACAGTTGGTGGGCTCATTCTTGATTATCTGGAGGATTGTCCGGGGTTGGATTTCTTTAGAGTCTCAAGTTACTCCACAAGCTTAGCATTATCCTTCTCTAAAAATGAAGCCCCTTCATTAACATCACTAGCAGAAGATTGCTTTAAAGTATCAAGCTCATTTTGAATTCTATTATTTTCTTCTTCCAGGAGCTTAGCAATTTCTCGTGCTTCATCTACCTCTCTGTTTAGAAAGAATTCCCTTTTCTGTAAGTAAAAGCATATTTTTCAAGTTTATCATCAAAACCCCATTCTTCGCTTAATGCCTTGTATTTGGCTTTATAACTAGTGTGTAGTAACACTTTGCTTTTATTATGGTCTTCCTAAAAATCTTCAATCATCTCAAAGTATGAAACATTATTAGCTATATCCCGATTTAGAAGATATTTGAGATAGGTGTATGCATCCCTTTCTTAATCAGAAGCGTATAATTCATCCCTTTCTTGATCAGAAGCGTCTGCGCCGATCAAGTCTGTTAATTCTTCATCTGTCAAATCCAAGTGGATAGATTTGAATGGATTGTTGAAGTGTTTGAGTAGGTTGGAGTTTGTGGAGGTAATTTTTTCCATCTTGGAAATAAACTAGAAAGATAAAGTAATATTTGATCAATAATAAAAGGAGGCAGAATAGTTACTAAGTCTCAAAAAGTGGCAAGTAATTAAAGAAGAAGTTCTTTCATTGATAAATGTCAATGTTACACATACATCAGAATAATATAAAAAGAAAACAAAAAAAAATGTGCAAAATAGAAAAACCAAAAACCAAACAAGTCTACACCATCTTCTTATCATTCTCAACTTCAAGGTTTATACCCTTGTCGGCAAGAGGGGCAGCTGAATCAACAGGAGCAGTATCTTTTTCGGTTGAGGGAATACTGGGTTCAATGGCCAAAGAGGATTCCCTTGAACCTGCATCATCATCAATCTCATCATCAAAATTAGGGGAGCCTGGATTGTGCCTCAGAAATAACTCTGAGTCTTCAGTAGTGCCAACTTCCTTCAAAGCTACCGACCAACCTTCCTTGAAGAATTTCTTCTTAGCATAAGCTATTTGGGCAGAAGTGGCAGAGATGGCCTTATCCCAGCCCTTGTTAAAGGAATCTTCTCTGGTTTTCTTTCGTTGGGCTCTCTCAGTAGAATGGTCAGCAAAAGCCTAACTATCTTCTTTTTAGCAGTCTTTGTCCTACGCTCAGCTTGAGAAGAGGTCGAGGTGGCTACAGACAAAGCATCATCAGACTTTTATCGTGCTTCTTCGACGAATTTGATATTTTCCTCCTAAGCCTTCTGTTGTGTCTCTAGGGAAGTTGAGGAGGGCTTTAAAGGTCTTAGACTCCTCCAAAGACTTTCTAAGACCTTCAAAGCCCTCCTCAACTTCCTCGGAAGAAGAACGTAGATGATCGTCCGTCTCCAGCATTTGGTTATAATCAACCAAAAATTCTAAGAAAAGAATCAAGTCAGTACAAATCAAGCAGGATATGAACAAGATCCGACCAACTTTAAAAATAAAAACTTACCAAGGCTAAACTTTGTGTAGCCCTCTCCAATTGTTTTGATTTGGGCATAGAGGCAGCAACAACTCTATGATTTGGGAAGGTGCCAACCTTGATCAACTTCCTAGAAAAACTAGGACTAAAGGCTACAGAAGAGCCAGCAATAGATGGGACCTTACCGATAAATCCCTGTTGGTCAGTATTAACAACATTCTTATCCTGCTTATCAGCAGGACCTTTCCTTAGTCTCTTAAGAGGAGACTCATCACCTTTGTTAGCTGTGGGCTTCTTACTAGCCTCAACCTTCTTTTTTGGGGCATTAGTATCAAATGGTTTCATGGCCCTAGCAGCAAAATCTTACTCCAAAAGGTTGGGAATTTTCCTCTTTCGTATACTAACATAAAGGAGGAGATCAGAATCAAAAGAAGAAGAAGTTCCAACTTCATCACCAACACCAGCAGATTCAGTTGATGAGGAAGTAGACACTGGATCCCTTTCAAAATTAATTACAGCTGAAGGCATAACAGTTGTTGACCGAGCTATAAAAGAGGTGATGGAAGTTTTATACTCTAGCATTACAGAAGATGATCGGGGGTGATCTTCTCCTGTCCTTTGGTTCAGACACCACAAGAATTTGAGTTCTTTCAAATTCACTTTACCCGGCTTGGGGCAATTTCTCTTACGCTCTTCTACAAGAAACCAATAAGCAGTCGCAGTTAACATAGATCATAAACGAAATCAGTAAAGAAAGGCGAAGTATTGGAATAACAACCTATCACATTCCCCGACTGAGGGAACTTAGGACCATGGTAGGACATTTCATTCTTAAGTGGAGCATATTGTCAATTATTGACTATTAAAGCATGATGCCAATAATCCTTATTAGAATCAGGCAAATTCAATACTAATGCCTTATTGGCTTGTCTGGTTTTTAAGTGATAAGTGTTCTTCCCTGCAATAGACCATTTATAGCAGAACATGATCTCTGAAATCCTAATATGGGTTCCATAGATTTCAGTCATTCTATTCACACCATTAACAACCCTCCAGGTGTTGGGGGATACTCTCGCTGGAACAATGTCAAGATATTGCTAAAAATGAAAAAGAAAAGGGTTTGGTGGAAAGGTAAAACTACACTCAGCTATAAATAAGGTTAGGATCCAATGACCCTCAGCTAAAGAATATACATCTATAGGGTTAGGGGGGAATTTCTAAATCAACCCAAGAAGGAATTTTTTGTTCTTCCCTAAATTCCTTTAAAGAATCATCATCAACTATGTAAACCATGGCTTAGAAAAAAGGAAATGAAGAAAAACTGAGAGAAAGAAAGACTTATTACAGAAGATTAAGGATTCAGCAAGAACTATGGAATGAAAAGAAGAATAATAGCAAATGATTGCGTAAAAGCTCAGAAATAGGTACTACAGTTAAAAAAATTTGGGTCAAGAAAAAATCGAAAAAAGCTTCCCCCCTTTTTATAGTTTGTCTCGAAAATAGTTAATGTAATAATTAAATGTATCAATGATTAACATTCCGATGGATTCACAATACAGAAGGAGAAAAATAGCCATTTACCCTTTGGCGATTCGCTAAAATTCAAATTATTTGCAAAAATGCCATCTTCAAACAATGCCAATAAAATTTTACAAGTGTTGGAAGTCAGTTGCCGACCAAGCATCGTGAAAATATTATGAGCTACTTCCAGATTAAAATGCTCCATACTTTTATGGAAGCATCAAGCATGGAACATTGTGGACTTTTGTTGATGTAAAAAATTATCCATCTATGTGGACCTATCAGAAGTGAACACTTGTCCTCCTACGTGGCCGAAATCCTAGTCAGCAGATAGTAGCTCGGCAGTCATGCCAACTAACATAAGGAAGGCCGACCATCAAGATCAATTAAATGTCATCATACCAAGGGTCATAATACACATGGTTTATACAACCAATCGTCACATTCATTATATAAGGATGTAAATGCTTTAATGTATAAAATCATTCCATCCCTTGACATTCTGATCCTTGATCGTCGGGTCACTACATATACCTTATATCCCTTTCATCAAGGGCATGGTAGAACGGATTCTGGGATATTATTATTTACAAGAATATCTAGCTTTCTATAACCTTTGAAATCAATACAATAATAATGAACATAGGCTTTCTTACATAGCTGAACCACTTTAAAAAAAATCTTTCTCTCTCTTTATTTACCATTGTAATTATATATTTTATCTGTGATTATAAAATTCAATCAAGTCCAGTTTTTTACATCAACAATAAGGTTGGGATTTGATTGGTTAACGATGGATATTGAGGGTGTGGCTTCTGTAAAAAAACATATGCACAATTTGGTATTTGCGCCATTTGTACAGTGACTTTATTTTTTATTCCAAGGATTATTTCTGCCTCGAACCATTTGCACGGCTCCCTTTTATCCCCATTCGAACAGACATGTTTGCATGATTTCATATTTTAACCGTTTTCTTGGTTATGTCTAGTTTTCATATTTTCCTTGGTACTTTATTGTCATTCATCCTATGATTGTACCTACTCATTTAGAAGTATACATATATATAGCCCTATTGTGATTTTGCAGATGATAGTTTTATTGTTAAATCTTTTTGTGGTCTCTAATACTTTATCATATACATTTTTATGTGCTTTATATGCCCTTTGGTAATTTAACTTTAAGGTGACCTTGATCATATTTAGGTGTAATGGATTGAGAAATGTATATTTTAACTCTCTTTAGGTCTTGATAAGATCTATATGTTGAACTTTTGGATTAGTCAATGATTTTATGCTTATCTCGATATTATTCATTAGTTCAACCTTAAATGCGCTTTATCTCTTGGTAGCTTTTATGTCCATTATGATCTCTTATCTTTATTTTGGATAATGCTTGGTAGTTTACCTTTATGACTATCTTTAGTGAACTTATGTGGTTTGAGATAATTTTGGTGATACCATGTGTTGTTTTGGTAGAGATGTTGATATTGATGATATATATACTTACTTATTTATTTTATACCATGTTTCTTATGCATGCGATCTTATTTTTTTTAAGATGCTTTATCTTCATCTATTTTACATGATTCTTGTCATGCTAATTTAGGACTTATATGGTTCTTTTCATAGATTCTCATGTTTTGTCATATATGCCATGTCCATCCCCATATTATTGCATAATTTCTCGTTGTGAAATTCATACTTCCATTATGTTTCTCATGATTTATGCTTTTGCTTTGTCATGCGTTACATGATTTTCTCTTTCAATGCATAACTTTAAAGAGAGTGCTATTTTCTTTAAGGGTATTATTTGTTACTTTATTTGAGATGCGCTTCATTTATGGATTTTGTTATGCTGCACTTTTTAGACGTTAAGATACATATTCATTTATGTTAGTATGTGTTTTGTGGCATATATATAGATATCATTTGGTATTTCTTGCTTTATCATTGACTATATCACCTTAGCTTTAATATCTTGCTTTTTTTTTGGATATCCTACATTTGATTTAAGGGGAGAAAATATTTTTTATATACTTGAAAGATGTTTAATTATCATATTCATATATATGCTACATTAATTTTATTTCTTGCATCTTTTGTGCATTATGGCCTCAATTTTATCTCTTGCATCTTTTGTACATTATGGCCTCACACTACTATTATCCTGTCTACATTTGTCAATTCATGACAAAAAGGGGAGTGAAAATTATTTATGATGTTCGTATAATCGAGGGGACTTTTTATTGAGGGGGATTTACTTTCACATTATGGTTACATGCTTGATGGTTTTGTGTAGTTTATGTTCTGCAGGTATATCATCATTGGTTCAAATGTTTAAGCATCTCATTTTTTATCATACGTCGAGCATGTATGTTTTTCCACTATTAATTTATGTTTTCCCTTTTAGGTTAGGGGTGATGTATGCTGATGATTGGGACTTTATTTTATTCGGTTGGATTTGCATGCATTTTGGGCTATTTTATAATTTTCTGACGAAATAACCAAAAGGGGAGAACAAAAAATGTACATAAGTTATTCTTAGCTTATTTTTCTCAAAATATTTTATTAAATAAAAATTATGGAGTTATTATTTTAGTCCGGGAATAATCCTTGGCAGTCCTTATGTGCCTAGATGCTTTATTTCCTTACGTTCCTTTATTTACATTCGAGCCAAATTTATTGTATCTCTTCATCGGTCCAAAGCATAAAGTGGACTTTTAGGCCTTTGAGGATATGTCATATGACATGTGATACACTTTAGATCCACTCCAATTGGCCACATATTTTATCAGATTTCTTTCACTTGTTCTTAGGATTAAAAAGTCATATTTTGCGAATGCTTGAAAACAACGCCTTTCGATTAGGGCTTAAAAAATTTCATATTCTGCCCAAAACATAGAAAATTTTTTGCTCTGTTTTTATGGTTGTGCACAGGGATATAACCAATAACGTCCATTTTGCTCAGTTTTTATGGTTTTGTTGGCAACTAAAAAACCATTTTTGCAGAAGGACTGTGTAAAAGTAGGAAAATCATTTTTTTCATTATAAATTTACTTTGGCACCACTTTTCATTTATCACTCTTACTTCTTTATAGAAAAAAATTTAAATGTAAGAGGTACTTTTTATTTCTCTAGAAAACCCTAAATGAGATTTAATTATTTCTCACTTTAATTGAAACATTTTGTGAGTAATTTTAACAAATCAACCTTAGAAATTATTTTGCCTTCACTTGCCACTACAAATGGAAATATAAAGTTTTTTAGATGTGTTCTTTAAATAGGATGCGTGGAAGCTAATAGAAGCGAATTGCTATCTTTATATAAAGGAGCTTTGGATGCGAGTCACTAGATCAGGTGGAGTATTAAGGATTAGTGGATTATAAGACCATGTAAGATAATTCAAGCTAGGTAAATGGTAAATCTCTTGTAACATCTTCATTTTTCTAGTTGATTAGTCATAGTGTCCCGAGGTTTTTCCCCTAGGCGAGTTTTTTCCTTGTATATCTTAGTGTTTCACAATTAGTCTTACTCAAACACACAATTATGATGTCCCACAACAACACCAGCTCTAGCAGTCCCACAGCAGCATGGATATATACAGTATGGGTGTGTCTATAACGTCCAAAATGAAATGATGACATATGCACTACATGCGCCTCTTGTAGTCGAGGGTACGTTTCTTATCCATGGGCATATGGGTCGAGTATTATTTGGTATGGGAGCATTGCATTCTTTTATAGCCACTAAATTTTCACGCACGGTTGATTTATTAGAGACAGACGATAGTATCATCATGTTTGTCGATTCACCTTTAGGTTGTGGGGCCTTATTCTCTCCATTTTTAGAGGGGTGGGGATAGATGTTGAGAGATTGTGCTTAGCAACTGACATACTCCTATAAGATATGGAGATGGTATGACGTTATTTTGGGCATGTACCGATGGACAGAGTATAGAGCAATAGTGGAATGTTTTTGTAGGACCATTGTGTTTGCCATTCCAGGATAGGAGATGTTCTTGATGGTGATGCCTCTTCTCGAGGGAAGGTCGAGCACTCACTTGTACTATGTAGAGGAGGAGACCTCGCAGGAGGAGGTTATATCATTGGACTCAATCCAATGGTTAAATAGTTTGCGTACATTTTTAAGAGATACCAAGTTTACAGTCGAGTCAGGAAATAGAGTTTGTTATCGATTTATCGCCTAGGACTAGGCCAATTGCATGTGCATTGTATTGCATGGCCCCATCAGAGATGTGGGATTTGAGGGCCCAGATTTAGTAGTTTTTGGGGCAGGGACTCATTGGATGGAGTACATCGCCGCAAGATGCTCCATTTTTGTTTGTGAAGAAGAAGAAGGACAGTTCACTCAGATTGTGTATTGATTATCGAGAGTTGAAAAATGTCACAATTCAAAATAAATATCCTTTGCCTCGAATTGATGACTTATTTGACCAGTTGAGATGAGAAGCATAGTTATCAAAGATAGACTTGAGATCGGGGTATCACCAGTTACTCATCAGGGAGCAGGATGTCCCTAAAATCTCATTCTTGATGCGGTATGGGTCGTATGATTTCATGGTTATACCGTCTGGGATAACGAATGCCCCAGCAGTATTCATGGATATCATGAATAGGTGTTCAGGGAGTTCCTTAACTAGTTCATGATCATATTTATAGACGATATTCTAATATATTCTCGGACTGAGAATGAGCACACAGAGCACTTGCATATGGTTTTACAGACATTAAGTGACCATCAGCTGTACACCAAGTTCTCGAAGTGTGGATTTTGGTTACGTGAGGTGAAGTTCTTGGGTCATATTATGTCTTATATAGGCATTTCAGTGGACCCAAGTAAGGTTGTAGAGGTGAGGGAGTGGGGTTAGCCCACGACACTGACAGAGATGTGTAGTTTCTTGGGATTGGTAAGATCTTATTTTCGTTTCATAAAGGGCTTTTTGAAGATCATGGGTCCGTTGACGAATCTGACTCGCAAGGGAGTGTTTTTTATGTGGGATGATTACTATCAGTTAGCTTTAGATGAGCATAAGGATAAATTAACTTCAGCACCCGTGCTCGCACTACTTAGGGGAGGAGTGGAGTACATTATATTCATCGGTTCATCCTTACGGGGACTTAGCGATGTGCCAAAGTAGGAGGATCGGAATATATCTTGTGCTTCTCACAAGATTAAGCCTTATGAAAAAAACTACCCCACACATAATTTGGAGCTAACTATGGTAATTTTTTCCCTGAGGAATTAGAGTCACTATCTTGTGGGGGTGAAAGTTAATCTGTTCACAGATCATAAATCGCTGCAGCATTTGTTCACTCGGAAGGATATCAATATGCGAAATTATATACGATTATAATTTGTGAAGGACTATCAGTTTGATATTCAATACCACTCGGGGAAGGCTAACATGGTGGAAGATGCATTTAGTTGATTGCCTATGGGGGAGTTGGCAGCGATCTGGAAAGCTAAGTAGAAAGAGCTTCGCCAGGATGACACAGTTGTTAGGGCTTATATGGCAGTGTTGACTATCGCGCCATAAATTATGATGTGAGTTGTGAAGGTGTAGGTTAGGGATTAATTTTTCCAGGACAGGGTAAGTCAGTTATTGACAGAGGGCACGTAATCTTACTCGATCAGTTTTGAAGGAGGCTTACACTTCAATGGGAGACTTATAGTTCCATAGGATGGGGATTCGAGACATATAGTTATGGCAGAGTCCCATGAGTCAAGATTTATGGTTCATCTCATTGCGGATAAGATGTACCAGGATATGCGCATATAGTATTAGTGGATGGGCATGAAGCATGTCAGTTAGTGAAGGTAGACCACTAGAGGCTAACCTGGATATTGCAGTCGTTAGAGATTCCGATGTGGAAATGGGAGAGTATATTGACGAACTTTATCACGGGTCTATCGACATCACAGAGGGGTCATAATTCCATATAGGTGATCATGGATTGTTTGACCAAGGTGGCTCATATTTTGCTAATACGGACAAGCTATACAATGACACATCATGCCCATTTCTTTATAGCTGAAATAGTGAGGCTACGTGGGGTATCGATTAATATTGTGTTCGACTGGGACAAGATCTTTGTGTCCCATTTTTGGCAAAGTTTCTAGGAAGTGATGAAAATTGAGTTGCAATTGAGTACGACTTATCATACGCAGACCGATGGGCAGACGGAGTGGGTTAATCAGATGTTAGAGCATATACTCAGGATGTGTATACTTGATTTTAAGGGAGGTTAGGAGCAGTACCTTCCACTAGTGGAGTTTGCATATAATAATTCTTACCAGTTTACTATCCGTATGATGCCTTATGAGGCATTATATATCTGACCATTTCGTTTTCTTGCTTATTGGTTAGAGATAGGGGATGACAATCTCCTTGGACTTGAGATGATCGAGCATACTTCTGCCAAGATTGAGCTGATTTAGGATCGCATACGGATTGCTCAAGATAGGCAGAAGATTTATGCAAATGCGGATATGAGTAATGTAGAGCTGGATGTGGGTGACCAGGTATTATTATGGGTGTCTTATATGAAAGGAGTTATGAGGTTTGGTAAAAAGGGGAAGCTCTCATCAAGGTACGTGGGACCTTTACTGATTATCAAAAGGATGGGGCCGGTAGCATATAAGCTCGCTTTCCCAAAACATCTACAGCGAAGTCACGATGTGTTTTATGTCTCATCATTAAAGAATTACCAGCGGAGTGAGAGGGCACATTGGCACATTCTATTGGCTGAGATAGATTTGCAGCCCGACATCTTGTATGAGGAGAGGTCGATTTCAATTTTGGATCGTAGTGAGTGTAAGCTGTGGTCTTAGGTGGTGCCCCTGATTCGTATTCAGTGGGGATATCACAACACCAATGAGTCGACGTGGGAACAGGAGGATGAGATGCGAGAGAAAAATCCCGAGCTTTTTTTTTCCAGGTATTCCCGAATTTCGGGATCAATTTTTTTGCAAGGGGGAAAGTATGTAACACCCCACAATTTTGAGTATTTATAATTTAGCATTTAAATTACACGAGTGCGTGTAATTTAAATAAATCAATAAATAAAGAGAATATAAATAAATATTAATTAAAGAGAAATGGATTAATATTTATGTGTTTACATATTTACTAGTGTGATAAATTAAATTAAATAATGTCAAACGATATACGTCATAAGTGGATAAAAGTGACGGAAATTGATGGTATCTCAACTGGGATACATGTATTGGTTATATTAGGTTGAGATGGGATAGTGACTCAGATGATGATTTCGAGTGCACAGTTGTTTCAAAATAGGTCAAAATAGTCAAAATTAAGTACCTGGGAGTAGTGATTGGGTTTTGGGAAGTTCTTAGACTAAACGAGACCTGCATGGGGGTATACAGGTCATTTTACATTAGCATGTTAACCTACTTTCGGGATTAGAAGTATAAAATGATAGGGTTGGGGTTAGAGAATATCCAACTTGTTATGTCAAGAGTTTAATAGAGAAGTTAGAGAGAAAAGAGAAAGAAAATCAAGAACTCAAGAGGAAACCCAAAGGGATTTAAGAGAAGGTCAATTGGGAGAAGATTTTTGGGAGATTTTTGGGATAGGAGTATCATCAACAAAGGCAAGTTATTAACTTGCTTAGTATTTTATGTTTGTAATTCAATTCATATTAAAGTTAATGACAAATGTTTGGGGTGGGATTTATATGAAAAGGGGTTTGGGATTTAATTTCATAGGATTTATATGTGAACTATATAATCTTAAATTTGGAAAAAGGAATCCACGTAGAAAGATATAATCTAGATTGGAAAGAATTGGAAATTGTGAATTGTTGTGATATTATGAAGAAATTATTCAAATCTTGAATAGATTAGTGAATCCCATGAATTTAATGATGAATACATGAAATTAAATATGAAAATGAGTTGGTTTCATATTTAGGATTGATAGAGAATGAAAATTCATTGTGGAATCGAGTTATATGTTAATTGAATTGATGAACATTTGGATGAATTTTGAAATAGGCAAAACTGGGTTGTTCTGTAGGGGCAAACTGATTATCCCCCAAGTTGAACCGGCTCGGCAGCCCTATTATGCCTAGTTTGGGTATTTTGATGGTTTTGTTAATAGGTTGAATCCGTGTTGAATTAGGACGTTTGTAAATGAGTTAAGACCTTTGGGAATATTATTGTAAAAGTTATAATACTTGGGAAAAAATGAAATAATGAATTTGTGAGGAAAATTCAGTTAGAGGGGACATGAGCTGATTGAGAATGGTTACGTGTCCAGAAATGTTATTGTATGGATAAATTAATTAAATAAGTGACTATTTAATAATTTCGAGTCGGGTTTAGACTCGGGAATTCAAAGGCTAGTGCTATGAGTGACATGCACGATTGGCCGGGTTTATTGTGTATATATATATATATATATATATATATATATATATATATATATATATATATATATATATATATATCGTGTGTATGATACATATTTGAAACATACCACTCTAGTGGGGTGCTATCGATGGTGGTTGTACATCGTGGGCGATCTCTCCTGGCGAATCCCAGCAGGTGTAATATTGGTTCCTAGGGTCATAGGCGTCCGTGCACAACCACCCTATGTAAGTTTGGAGTTCGAGTGGAGTAATTTGGTATGGTTATTACCCACTAACTCAGGACCTATGTCCGCCTCCAGTTATGTTTACGATTTGGATTCGGTTGTGAGATTCTGACCAGGTAGCCCAGGATGTGAAGTGTGTTCCCTGGAGCATAATATAAGACTAGAGATTCGCATCCAATGAGTTATTACTCTAAGGGATGGCAGTTATACGTATATAGTGAGTGATATATATGTGTAATTGAGGTAATATGGAAATACGAATATAAATGTGAAGAAAAATATATACGGGCATGAGATATAAAAGTGTGAAATATTGAAGTAATAACTAGTAAAAGTTATTTAAAATGAATTGATAAATTATAATTATAATTATTAAGCGGATGTGAAAGATACTTATAGAATATACGAATAACACAGGGTAGCTCAATGACTTAAGGCTAGATTGAGACTAGTTAGGCAGAGTAGCATAACTAAGATGTTAAAATGCATACGTTAGGTGTGCACAGTAGATGAGGAGTGAGTATTATCTCATGGGAGTGTGACATCAGTTTAAATATGGAATAATGCACTCATATTTATTAACTCATTTTAATTAATTGAAAAATGATTTCAAAATGATTTGGGCTCTGACCCATATCAAAATATTTTTAAAAACCTTTAGGTGTCCAACCACAGGGACGACAAGCATGATTATCGTTTTCGGGTCATCGGAGTTGTAACCAGTAATTGATTCCTATCTATCATTGAGATTATAGTAGGACTCAATCAGTTATTATCCGAGCATTTCACCCAATGCCATCGTTTATTTGAGTTTTATTTAATTCAGTTTTAATGGATATTGTATTATATTGTAAACTTATAGTTTATTCGGTTAATGGATTTTATTTTATTCTAGCATTGAGATTTGATTATTGAGATTGTGTATGTAATTATTCATTTGGAATGGATTATGGTGAATAGTTTTAATTACGATAATTTAATTAAAGTTTAAAATTGATACAAGGGTTGGATAATAGGTAGTAATTAATTAGTTTTCGACAATGATGCTAAGAATGAACCATTTGAGATTCCTATTTTATTTTATTATAGGGTTAGCCACCCGTTATTTTAAATAAGAGGGGTGTCACAACAACCTCACATTATTTCAAAATTATAATTGATATAGGTTATTAGATTAAGATCTCATATAATGTATATTGAATGGGACTAATTTGGATAGATCTCACCTAATCACAAATTAACTTGAATTTGAAACTAATTAAATATAGGTGTAGATTTCTCATCTTTGTAAGTTGCAATTGACTCAAAGGCTTTTGAACTATATTCTAATGATATTATAATACTTTCCTTGAACTAAAATTGGATATAAGGATTTTAAGGTTGAGTCTTTAATAAATTGCCTAAGTGATTGTGCGTTTGAATTATGTCGTGAAAATTAATTACTATTGTTCGATTTTTAAATAAGAAAACTAAATTGGTCATTAATTTTGAGCATGTCTTATTCACCCCTGTAGGACATTAGTACACCGAATTTTGTGTTTTAACTTACATAATTAAAACAAAAATAATGGCTTCTAACCGTGAGCATTAGGGGCAAACTCCCAAAGAATTTTCCAACCTTGATTAGTAGGTGGAATTGACCCTCAACTGGGGAATTATCGATGAAAGACTTATTCACCTCTTATCCATATGCCAAGGATGCCTCTCAGTCCCCAATTACGGGTTTTGAAAGGGGGAGTTAATTGAAATATTCATCACCTTCATGGACATATCAATTTTTTAGTTCCTCAAACCATCCATTATTGAAGGAAACATACTCAATGTAGTCTAGATGGGAAACCACATCCTTGACCAAGACATCAAAACCTTTAAAGAACTCACTATCAGTGGTCTCCTCATTCTTCTTTTTCTCTCAATCCAGCTTAGCATGAAGATAATCAATCTTCTATCGGAAGGAGGATTTTTTCCACAAGCATAAGAACATAAATCCTGTTTAGCTCCATGAGCTAGGAATTTTCCTTATTGGACATCAACATTATGCTCTCTACTTCTTTGAGGATGTCCTCCTTGATGGGTACATCTCCTTTAGTTATTCGTACAAATTAAAAATCTTGTAGTCGTTAGTTGAAAATTAGTTATACATCTTATTGGTGATGGGATCATCACCACTTACAAATCCATCGCCCAAGGTAGAGCCTTAGATAGTGATGTGAATAAGGAATAAGCATTTGTTCTAGATGAAAGGGCCATATTTTGGTTGTTTTTTCCACTAGGCTTAAGAGTAGCAGGAGGATGAGAGTTGTTGTGTTTCTTTTGATTTTTGACCTTTTCGACCTCTTTTGTCTTATCCTTCTCCAGCTTCTCTAAATTTAAGATCATCCTCCCCTATTTATGGACACCAAAAGTTTCAGTGGGAGGTTTGAGTTCTACTCCTTATTCATATTGGTCTTGACTGCCAAAAGGTCAACCTTTGGGGTATGATGATGGTTGAAAATATTTTCTTCCTAGTCGAAATATATGAGGGTGACTATTTCATGAGAGTTAACCTTTAGCTCTTATAATAATCGACCTGATATGGATAACTAGATTCTTTCAAATGAAAAGAGAGGCTCAAACTCGTCCTCCTATTGGGCATCCTACTGGTGGTCTGAATTTTTGGCCCCCAAGTCACTTGAGATTACATGGGTGAAAGAGTTACTCACCCCCACATAAGTTCCCCAAAAGTCTGCATCCATGATGGGGATGATAGTTAAGGTATTTAAATCCTAGGATTACGTATAGTTAGCCATCGCCATTTCTCGAGTGGTGTTAAATGCTTTTTTATCAATGTTGCAATTATATCGTAAATGAATGATATGCGGGCTTTATCTCATGGGAATTGGATGCCTAGTGGGGTTCTTCTTTTATAAACCTGTTTCAAGTTGATTAAGTTCACCTAGTAGTCTTTAGGTTTGCTTCTTCTAGGTGAACATGCATATAAGAAGGTTGATTAGAAACTAAATAAGAAATCTTTAAATTTAATAAGAAATGTTATAATAAGAGTGTCAGCCATGATACTACGGTGAAACCTTTACAGTCTATGCCCATGCATAGAGGGCTCTAGAGAATACCAATACATCATTTTCAAGCTTTGAAGTGATAGGAATCCGAACTAGCATTGTCTAAGAGATCGTAATAATACCTAATATCATCAATACCTAAATTGGTGCCACAAACCTAGTTGATAGACACTATCCCCGTAATAATTAAGAAAAACTCCAAATTACTTGGAGGGGCCTTACTCCATAGTAATGGAGTGCCTCCACCATCAAAGTGTGTAAGGGGAAATGAATTCCCCCTTTTATCATAACAATGCTTTATATTTCTATATGACCAGTATCAAGGTTGTAAAGGTACTTATCCTCGAGGGAAACCATTGTGTTAATTTTATGGATAATGTATTTTGTATGAAAAATTCCTGAAATAATTTTCATAAGAGACTTCATATTTCCTCAATCATCTTGTCATTGTGATCAAACAGGGAACAAATTTTTAAGAAAAAGATAAAGTCTGAATGAGTAATAAATAAATATGTTCTCAAAATGGGAGGGGGAGAGAGAGAGAGAGAGAGAGAGAGAGAGAGAGAGAGAGTCGTGGAGTACTCGATGAAAATGAAGAAAGAAAAAGGGTATTGTTGATTTTAACCCCTTATAACTTCTATCACCAAAAGGATATTAGAGGGCATTCAAACCTACAATAACTTAAATGACAAAATTAGCCCATGATGCAATGAAAAAAGTAAATAGCACCGAATATACGTGATTGGACCTTAATTTCCCTATATCCAGGGTAAAGAGTTTAGTTTCAGTAGAAGAGAGATAAAAGATTGGGGTGCTAGAGAATGCTTGTTGAGACCCCAATTTTGGAGTCCAAAATATATCGTCAATTGTATGTTAAAACTACCAAACTACCATACCTTGGAGCATAAGTTAGGCCCTAGTCATCCTAATTTGGGTTATCACTTATGCACTTCATCAATTGTGATAGGATGGCGGTGCTCCTTAGAAGTAGCTTCCAATTATCTTATTTTTTTATATATTCCAATCATAATTGGCCTATGCTTGATGTTTAGACAAATAAACCCGAGGGTATTGAAGTCAATAAGTGCCATGTGCCACCTTTTGGATAAATTTAGTCTCATTTCACCTTCATTTACCCCCATTATTAGGAGGACTGATCTTTAGGCCTAGTAGGCCTAATAATGTCTTGCGAGTATACTTTCCTGCATATAATTTAAATCTCCCCACATTACATGTGTCCCACATAGATATAGTGGGTATATAATCATTGAAATGATATGCACATAACCAATAAATATAGGGTTACATGTTCCACATCTACCTTAGTCCATGGTCATTAATGCGCGTGAGCACGTAACCATAGGAGGGAACTAGTGAAACCATCTTAGACAAAGAGCTATTAATTCTCATTCATTGCTATGAAAGGGGATAAAAAGGGACTAAAAATTCTTTTGAGACCTTTTTCATATTTATACTCAAAAGGTAACTCCTCCCTATCTCTCTTTCCTGCATAGCCACATAACCCTCTGTGTTTCTTTATAAAAAAATATTCATTTTTTCTTCATAAATTCCTTCTTTAGCATAAAATTGTCTAAGATGATAGGGAAGAATGACATCTCATTTGATGATAACTTCAGGGATTTTAGAGATTGATGTCACATCCCTAATGATGTATACATCAGAATACCTATAGATGCAAACTTAATAGACCTAGGTCCTAATATGGTTATGTAAGGACATAATTTTATAAATGTCCGGGGTAGAATCTAGGAATTTTCTATTTGTCCTAGATCATAGTATGTATGTCTGATACCGCTACATTCGGCACGTCAACAAGATCTTCCACGACGACCTTGATCCAAATCCATGCATCCACCATCTTTACGTGCATCATGTTACATGCGACGTGCTGCTCAACCGTTCCCACTACTCCATGATGCGTTATTGGTAAAATGGTTTATTGGAGTTGTTAATATTAGCATAAATATTTGGGAATGTATTAAAAAATATTTATCGAAGTAGGATTTGTTTTTAACACAAAAGCATAAATTTTTCCAAGTGTAGAAGCGGACTTTTTTGGTCGTCGGGCTCATTCAAACGACATGAGGATGTCGCACGATCTCGTGTGACCGACACGTGGTCTCGTTCGAGCGACATGCCTATGTCGTTCGAGCGACGGCGCCACCTCAATTTTTGAATAAATACCTGTACCTATTCTGCACATTTTTCCAAGTCTTTTTCATACATGTTTTCGCGATTTACAACCTAGAAAATAGACTTCAAGTTTTTAAGGCTTAATGCCTTTTAATTCACAAAACCATTCATAAATATGTGTGTGAATCTTTAAACCTTCAAAGGATCATTTTTACTCATCTAGAGTAACTTGTGGAGAAGCCGACTCTTTTCCATTGCTTCCCATCTAGAGTTCTTGCGGGAGATTCCAGCCGACGACATCGGAACCGACACCTGAGGGTATTTCATATGTCACTCATGTTTTCACTATAATCCGTGTAAACCGTTCTTTACAAATTATAGTGAAAATAAAAAGGTTTTGACCCTTTGGGGGATTTTTCCTCATTTGCATGTTAGTTTTTGATTGAATGTTCTTAAATGATTATATTGTCTTCAATCACACCTAGATGCATGTTTTAGGTTTTAATTGAAAAAACTGAGTTTAATTAAATAATTTCTTTGTTTGAACAAAAGCGCACTCTCAAATTGGTATCAGAGCGGGTTGCGCTAATTTATCGCGTATTCCTATTTTCTGCAAAATCGTGTGATATTGATTTTTTTTGAAAAATCAATTTTGTGAAAAATCACAATTTTTCCAATGGAACATTCATTTAATAAGGTGCCTATTTTTTATGGGAAAAATTACACCTATTAGAAAGCTCGCATGAAATCTAGTTTAAAAGCCACTGACGAGCGTGTTTGGTTGCTTTGCGAAAATGGATGGACTCCCCCCCACTATAACCGTTGAAAATATCACCTATTCAAAACCCGTGTCGACCTGGACTAAAGATGATTATAAAATTTCTAATTTTAATTATCGTGGTTTGAGTGCTATTTCTAGAGCCGTCACTCCCGACGAGTTCCGCCGAATTATGACGTGCACCATGTCTAAAGAAGCATGGGATGCTTTGAAATTGACACTTGAGGTATGAAAGCAGTTAAAGAATCAAAGTTACAAAATTTGGCCACCCAATTTGAGACTATCACCATGTCTGAGTCTGAATGCTTTGATGATTTTTATGCACGTTTGTCGGACATTGTCAACACTAGTTTTAATTTGAGTGAGGCGATTGATAACAAGCGTGTCATTAAAAAGATTTTGAGATCTCTTCCAAAACGCTTTATTCCTAAAATCAATGTTTTGAACTCTTTGGGAAATTTGAAATCACTTAAGTTGGAAGAACTTGTAGGAGATCTTCAAACCTATGAGATTGACATGTTTCCCCAAACCATTAAGGCTAAGGATAAAGGCGTTGCTTTAAAGACTCATTTTAAGAAAAAGAAAGAAAACGTTTGTGAGTCCGATTCTGAGGAAGATTTTGATTTAAAAGATATGGCCTTGTTTGCGAATTTTTTTAAAAATTTCTCAACATGAACAAAAATAAGTCTTCCAATAAGAGATCTTTGAGAAAAATTAAGAGACCAAAGAAAGGGGTCAGAAAGAAAAGGATAAAGAAAAAGAAAAGGAGAGTGAGGAAAATTTGACGTGTTTTGAGTGTGGGGGTAAAGGGCATAAGGCGTATGAGTGTGCCACTAGACTTAGGAGAGAGGGAAAGAAAGTGGCTATGCCTGCCATACTTAGTGATAGCGACATAGATGTTTTTTATTCGGGTGATGAAAAAGAGCACGGTATGTGTGTCATATTTTTAGCTAGTCGGGTTAACACACCTAGTTTGGATAAAGGTGAGGGGACTAGTTCTCATAAGACCCCCGAGGAGGATGATTTGAGTGTTTCGAGTGAGGGTTAAAGCGAGAGTGAAAGTGGAAATGAAGGTGAGATCCAAAAAGCATTTAGAGATTTGTACACGGAGACCTTAAAAACAAAGAAGTATAATAGGGATTTAGGTCGTCGAGTGTTAGATTTGGAGAGAGAGAAGGAGATTTTAAGAAAGGAAAAATGTGATTTGACCGACATGATGTCTAGTCTGACGACACGTGTTTCCCAACTCGAGAGTGATCTCGAACGTGCCAGGGAGGTCAAAATCAATTTTGAGAACGCGCCTAAGAAGGTTGAAAAGTTGGTTATTAATACCGACAAGGGTATAGTTGACAGGCTAGGAAAAGGTCATGACGATGCTTCAACTTCTTTTATCACACCCGAGTCGATTCCCACTTTAGTGACAGATTCACATGGCCCGAAAATTAACCCACCTAGGCGTTCGTTTCCCGTTAGGAGAGCACGTCCTAGAGTTTTTGAGAGAGGTGTTTCTGGCCTATTTATGTTTGTTCCCATTGCAAGAGGAGAGGACACCTTAGGGAATTTTGCTTTAACTTGGGTTATGTGTCACGTTTTGCTTCTACACGTGTTTATGACACACATGCACCCACACATGATACTTTACATGCTCCTGGAGACTACATGAAAAAGTTTGCACATTTAGGTGAGCAAGTTAAGTTTTTGGATTTTCTCACAAATTTTATCAAAATAAAATCTTTTTGTATTTTTCAATTTTTTTCTAAAAAAATGAAAACATGCAAAAATTATACATACTAGAAATAGGAAAATAATAACATTATGAAAAACATCCTATGCTAGTAAACAAGTCAAACCTCAATCGTTAGGTGTGGAGGGGTTTTCCAAAGGTGGTGCCAACTTATGAAAAACCTCCATAAAATTTTGTGAAGTTTTGACCGGTGATGTCTCATTTTTTACCTACCTAGAGGATCATAAGGAAGGTAGAGTCACCTTTGGAGATGGGAGGAAGTTTAGCATCGTAGAATGAGGTATAGTAGAGTTACCAGGATTTCCTAAGCTAGAGAATGTTTTGTACGTCAAAGGTTTGAAATCAAACCTTCTCGGCATTAGCCAGCGGTGCGACTCTGACTTTACTGTAAAGTTTGACCGAGATGCGTGTAATGTCTATAATT
This sequence comes from Sambucus nigra, assembly GCA_949130495.1. NCBI lineage: Eukaryota > Viridiplantae > Streptophyta > Magnoliopsida > Dipsacales > Adoxaceae > Sambucus > Sambucus nigra. The sequence goes on along the minus strand of OX422208.1, from coordinate 576,775,664 downwards.
AAGTCGATAAAATTTTAGTACAAGGGGTGAGGATAGAGAATAATTGCTATGGGACTGTGCCCAAGTCCTCACTTATCTGCAACAATGCCATGATCATTCCTATGGATCTATGGCACTAACTTCTAAGTCACGTGAACTTTAGAGATTTGTCGCGATTAGTTAAAAAGGACCTAGTACGTGGGTTACCAACACTTGGAAAGCCAACTTCCACGGTTTGTGAACCCTGCCAGTTAGGAAAGCAAATTCGTAGCCCCCACAGGAAGTTAAATTCCGTTACCACTTCACGAGTACTTGAGTTGATACACATGGATTTTATGGGTCCTACTCACACTGAGAGTCTGGATGGTAAGAGGTACATCCTATTGATGGTAGATGATTTCTCCAGATATTTGATTGTAGGTTTTCTGAGAGAGAAATCTGATGCTGTATAGTTTTTAACGACCAAGTGTCGTGTCCTGCAAAACCAATACGGAGTCATTATTAATAGAATGCGTAGTGATAACGACACTGAATTTACGGATCAAAAAGTAGATCTTTACTATGATAGCCTAGGAATCAAACATGAGTTTTCTGCTGTGAAGACTCCTCAGTAAAATGGGATTGTTGAGAGAAAGAACAGGACGATTCAGGAAATGGCTAGATCTATGCGTCTAGGTCATAAAGTTGCTAGGAGATTTTGGGCAGAGGATGTGTCTACTGCATGCCATATGGTTAATAGGGTTTACCTTCGTCCACACACACTTAAAACGCCATAGAATTGTGGACTGGAAAGAATCCCAACCTTGTATATTTTCGTGTTTTGGGGAGTAAATGATATATCCTACGGGATAGAGGGCAATTAGGAAAGTTCGAATCTCGAAGCGACGAGGGAATATTTCTAGGATATTCATCAAATAGTAGAGCGTATTGGGTTTTTAACCTGAAGAGCTTTAAAGTGATGGAGTCGATAAATGTTACTGTGCAAGATGACGAACAATCGGCGTCTGTTGACTCCACCCATTTGAGTGAGGATGACACTCCTTTTTGATGATCCCACTGTATCTCCCACATCCAGGGTGGACCCTACTCCTGTTCTAGGGGACACACCTTCTTGGGTTCGCAAGAGTCATGATCTTTCCGCCATTATTGGCGATCCCACTTTAGGGGTCAAGACTCGTGCTCATCTAGAGAATGTTGTTAGTCATGTCTGCTACATATCTAAAGTCGAGCCCAAGAATCACAAAAAAGCACTCAAGGATGAACACTGGATATTTGCTATGTAGGATGAGTTGTTTCAGTTTAAAAATAACCATGTCTGGGAACTTGTCCCCTGACCTAGTGAGACGAATGTGATAGGTACCAGGTGGATTTTAAGAATAAAATGGATGAAAATGGCACCATAATCAGAAACAAGGCTAGGTTGGTCGCTCAAGGCTATACACAGACAGAGGGTGTAGACTTTGGGGAGACATTTTCTCCTGTTGTGAGGCTTGAGTCCGTCCGCTTACTACTCGCCATCGCCTGTCATTTGTGCTTCAAGCTATATCATATGGATGTCAAGAGTGCCTTTCTAAATGGCATTCTACAGGAGGAGGTTTATGTGGAAAAACCAAAAGGGTTTGAAGACCCTAAGCACCCGGAGAACGTTTACTATCTGAGGAAAGCCTTGTATGGTTTGAAGCAAGCACCTCGTGATTGGTATGAGAGGCTTATTTCCTATCTCTTAGCCCGTGGCTTCAAGATAAGGGGAGTTGATATGACGTTGTTCATCAGGAGAGATGACGGTGTTATTTTGGTTACCCAGGTCTATGTGGATGACATAGTCTTTGGATCCACGTGCTCCCAGCATGCTCATCACTTTGAGGAGGAGATGAAAAGTGAGTTTGAGATGAGCATGGTAGGTGCGCTTACTTTCTTCCTTGATCTCCAGGTTCGTCAGCTAGAGGATGGGATGTTCATCTCCTAATCCAAGTATGCTCGATACCTAGTGAAGAAATTTGGTTTAGACTCCGCTAAGCATGCACGTATACCTATGAGTACTTCTATCAAGCTTAGTAAGGACACTTCAGGTAAGGACGTAGAGCAAACCTTGTATCAGAGTATGATAGGTCGTCTTCTCTACTTGACTGCCAGTCGTCCCGATATAGACTTTAGTGTTGGAGTCTGTGCGCGATATCAGGCGTCCCCAAAAGAGTCACATTTACTCGCTCTAAAATGTATTCTCAAATACGTGAGTGAGACTCTTTCCTACGGTATTTGGTATTCCTTTGATACCGATGACTGTTTGTTCGCCTATTCGAATGCCTATTGGGCTGGGGATGTAAATGGTTGTAAGAGCACTTCTGGTGGGTGTTTCTACTTTGGTTCTGCTCTTACCTCCTGGCTGAGCAAGAAACAAAACTCCATCTCCTTGTCCACTGCGGAGGCTGATTACATCACCGCGAGGAGTTGTTGTACGCAACTCTTGTGGATGAAGCAAATATTAGAGGAATATGGGATTTCACAGGACACCACGTGATAATACGAGCGTGATTCACATATCTCATAATTCGGTCCAACATTCGCGTACAAAGGACATCAGGATACGCGGGCACTTTATACGTCAGTTAGTTGAGGAGAAAGTCGTATCCCTGAGTTTTGTTCCCACCGACCTTAAGTTAGCCGATATTTTCATGAAACCTTTAGATGCCCTTAGATTCGAGAGTCTTAGGAAGTCTTTAGGGATTTTCACAGTTGACCGAGGGGACGGTCCTTGTCTAGGATAGGATGCATTGTCATGTTCATATCATATTATTCATATTACTAGTTTGAATCATTTGTATTCTTATTTTTACTTTTTATATTCTTTTCGAAAATCCAAAAAGATTTTCTTTTTATAAAATTTTTAGAAAAGCACAAAAAGATTTTTGTATTTTGTTTACATCTCTTATGGATGAGCATTTAAGATAGCTGAGTCACAACTTCCATTTCCATTTTTCACGTGACAATTTGATAGTGATTTAAGACATTACATCATTGCATCCATTTGCTTTACATTGTTTGGAGTATTTGAGATGTGATTAGTGATATCATTCTACATGTTTGGATCCTTATCTCCTTATTGTACACATGCATGGCTTTATTTGATTATTGTACTTGTCTATCACATATTGGCTTGAGTGTTTCCATCTCAATTCTATCTATACAGCGAACCATATGCGATAAAACTTGACAAGATTGGAATACATGTAAAAACCAGTTGGTGAGATTGTGTGGTATTTTATCAATGGTAAAGGTCTACAAAAGGTACTTATATATCCTTTGCGATTAATCCGCCGTTTAAATTGGACCTAAAAAATTGAGGAATTTTCATTATCCGGGGTCCAAAGAGGTTAAAAGAGCTCACAAATATTTAAAGGCAATAAAAAGCAATGCATGCCGAATATGAGACATTAGGTTTCACCGTCAATTCTCTAATGTTTGAGAATTTAGATCACCTCTAAACAAAATATAAATCTGAGGGAGTTTGATTGGAGATTTTAAACGGGTTTGTACTTCCTTGAAAGTCCTGAAAAAGCACTAAATAGCGTTGGGCGTTATTGGTGTGGAAATCACTTTGAGCTTTGATTTGTTGATTTGATTGAGTCAATTTCTTATAATTACATCTTTTTACACCTAAGGAAGATGTTAAGTTCATTCGTTAGAAATATACGATATTCATCGTGCACATATGTTATGTTTGTATGCATTGATTTTCCTATCGAATTTGCTGACCCCCCCTACATTTTCGCTATCATCGACTTGGTTGTTTTTGTGTTCTTTCATGGTGTGATTATTTGTTGTATATTTTGTGTGAAAAATTTTGAAAAATTCAAAAATAGAAAAGTTATTACCTTGTGACATTCTCCATTTGCATTTATTTGTTCTTCTCATATCTGTCTATTTGGGGACATCATAAAAAGGGGGAGAATCAATTATGGGGGAGAATTGTTTGGTTGATTAATGATTTACTTAAGCTTAATTGATCTTTGATGTATGCATGTTATTATATTTCAAACTGTTGCGTGTCATGGGTATCAGCCTTTTCTCATGTGTGTAGGTACAAAATTGATGATTATTGGATTACACACCCTGATGAGAAAATCTTTGAGAGTTTCTGAAAAGCTGAAGATTTGAAGATGTTGAAGTTTGATTAATGACATGTCAGTTAGTATTCTCAGTTTGAGGGTTTAATAAGGATGTTATCTTATATGTCATTTGCTTTATGGAGATAGCATAATTCAGATTTTTCATGTATGTACCAATATAGACATAGGGGGATATTTGTAAGGACATAATTTTATAAATGTTCGGGGTAGAATCTAGGAATTTTTTATTTCTCCTAGATCACATTATGTATGTCTGATACTTCTAAATTCGGCACGTCAACACGATCATCCATGACGGTCTTGATCCGAATCCATGCATCCACCATCTTCACGTGCATCATGCTACATGCGACGTGCACTACTCCATGACGCGTTATTGGTAAAATGGTTTATTGGAGTTGTTAATATTTGCATAAATATTTGGGAATGTTTTAAAAAATATTTTTCGAAGTCTGATTTAGTTTTAACACAAAAGCATAAATTTTTCTAAGTGTATAAGCGGACTTTTTTGGTCGTCGACCTCGTTCGAACGACATCGCTTTATCGTTCAAATGACATGAGGATGTCACACAATCTCATTCGAGCGACACGTGGTATCATTCAAGCGACATGCCTATGTCGTTCGAGCGACGGTGTGGCCTCAATTTTTGTATAAATATATGTACCCATTCTGCACGTTTTTCCAAGTCTTTTTCGTACACGTTTCTGCGATTTATAGCCCAAAAAATAGACTTCAAGTTTGTAAGGTTTAATGCCTTTTGATTCACAAAACCATTCCTAAATATGTGTGTGAATCTTTAAACATTCAAAGGATCGTTTTTAATCATCTGGAGTAACTTGTGGAGAAGACGACTCTTTTCCATTACTGCCTATCTAGAGTTCTTATGGGAGATTCCAGCTGACGACATCGGAACCGACACCTGAGGGTATTTCGTATGTCACTCATGTTTTCAATATAATTCGTGTAAACCGTTATTTTCAAATTATAGTGAAAATAAAAAGGTTTTGCCCCTTTGGGGGATTTTTCCTCATTTGTGTATTTGTTTGTGATTGAATGTTCTTGCATGATTAAATTGTTTCAATCACACCTAGATACATGTTTTAGGTTTTAATTGAAAAAGCTGAGTTTAATTAAATAATTTCTTTGTTTGAACAAAAGCGCACTCTCAGGTTAAGATGTATACTATGGGAGTTTTAGAGGGGGGAGTTAGATTACCTCATTACCTTTTACTGGTGGAAACACTCCATCACTATAGAGTTTTCCCTTTCCAAGTTAACATAAGATTTTTTTGTAACATTATGGGACGATTGTCATCAATCAAATTTATAACACAAAACTTGTCTTAAATGAGATTAAGTACTGTTATGACATGCAAAGTAACAGTGGGTCTTGTACATGGCACTTCAAATCCAAATATAAGTAAAAAATGATTGCATGATTGCTAAGTCAACATGGACAAAATCATTCTAGTATTTTCTAGCCATATCTATGATGAGAGTATGGACTATAAGGGTGGAAAATTATCTAGATCATTTCGATCCCTTGGTAATTTTCATTTTGCCTTAAAGTTTGGTGTTTTTACAAATAATTTCTAATCGATATTTTCCTCATCGAGATTGACATAGAAGGAAGAAGCCAAAATATTACCAAGTAACTCTCTAGGATTTCAGAAAAGTTTGGACAAGAAAGACCCCCCAAACAACAGTTTTCATAAATATCAACCCACATTTTGTTAGGGTACGGCTAACGGTGGCATCGTTCAAAAAATTCACAATAGTTCCTGAGGTTACTAATATTGACTATTTAGTAGTCGATGACGACACGATCCAAAATACCCATCCAATCATCAACATTGATGCGGAGGGATGTACGTGGGAGTAAGAGATTTTTTTACCCATATTGTCTCTAGCGATTCAAAGGAGGTCAGATCGGGCCAACAATAAGACAACCAAGAGGAGTATTTACATCCCCTTTATTCCTTTAATGGAGTCGATCCAACTATCTCAGGTCATTATTGGGAAGAAAAAGAGGTCAACTCTCGCACAATAATGAACCTCTCAAATGACATGACTCAAAAACTTCATTCCCTACTGTCCATGGATCTTCAAGCGTCCATGGCTGACCTCTCCAAGGAGAAAGCCAAAACTTCCCCCAAACTACTGTAAAAAATAAATGAGGGAGGATTATGACCTAGAGGGAGGTGGAAGAGAGGGATAAGACAAAAGCAAACGAAAAAGCTAAGAAGCAAAAGACTAGCCAACACCCCTTGGCATGCCAACAAAACTCCTCCCCTAAATTACCAGGGCCATTAGGCCCACCAACACTTCATTAGTGATTTTTCAACTCAGTAGTCTTGCATCTCCATCCCACGCTTCACCGTCCAAGGGTCAGCCTTAGGAGATGCTCTTTATGAAGTCCATATAGCCCATAACTACTAAATATTCCACTTATAGGAATCTTAATGTGGCCTTTGTCTTGAGAAAGATAATTATCCACGCTATAAACATGTCATCCTTCATATCCTTTGGAACATACCAACTTATCGGAAAGGGCACGCAACAATGATTTCTTAAGTCTTACTTTTTCCTTATATAAGTCCTTTAAATCGTACTGGTTGATCTGAATGAATTTTATTTTTATTTTCCATGAAGAATTTAAATGAATGATCAATTTAAATAATTTAAAAACATCCTCCATAATGAGAACAATTATATGAATAATTACATGGTCGTGGTAAATAGGAAGATTATTGATCTCATTAGGATATGTCCTCGTACAAAGAGGACATGTTAAAAGAGGAGGAAGATCTCTAACTAGGTTACAATAGGGCTGGCATTGAGGTCATTAAGTTGAGAAATGAGAAGGTTCAATGGATGGAGAAGAGGGTTGTACTTTAAAGTGACAAGGAAGCCCTGGAGGATCAGTTGAAGAAGATCAATGAGACAACTGTTATTAAGTACTATGGTGCATTTAATGCCAGAGTAAAATAACTAGTAATCGAATTTGACTATATAAAGTTTGTTGCCTTTAATAAAGGTTGGGTTGTTAGGCTTTAGATGGGGAGTGTCCTTAAAGATTATGGAACCTTCAAGGAGAAATCACCATTCCCCAAACCGATAATTATCGAGGGGAATCCTCTTTGGCATGTGCCCAAGATATTGATCAGTCGATCGCTGGTAACCCGATGACTAACAATGATGTTGAAGGTCCATTAAGCTAGATTGATAATAGTGAGCAACGGGGGAAAGTAACCCCTTTCGCTCAAGGCTAAGGGAATTTTCCTTTTTTTTTTCATAAGGCTAATGGATAATTTTGTATCTTTTCATCTATTTTGATGTAGGCTTCTAGCCAGTTTATTAATGAATGGTAAGAAGTACTTCAGTTTATGTTGTCTTTCATTTTTGTTCACTTTTTTTTTAATTGAAAGATTCATTATCATGTAATGATTATGATGGACATGGAAGATAATTTGCCTTATTTAAAGGAAGGGATGGTATGTGACTGATTTCTCATACTTCTGAAATTTTTAATCTATGTACGCTAATGTGCCAATTAACCAACTGGATTATTACAGTTGATCAATGGATTCAATTTGATCATTGATTCATATTTCAATTATTTCAAAAGATAAACAAGGTGCTACTTTTAATTATGACTGAATGATTCCTTATTCCACATGGCAGACATGGATGCCATGCCTCCTAACCCTTGCTCCCCCCAACCACCGCCCATTACTATACCCCTAGCCCTCCATCCATTTCTTCCCGCTCCATGCACCACCCCTCTGTAACGTCCCCGACCAAATTTATAGGTTACTCGTGGGTCAACCCGATCCAACCCCTACGTTAGGTGTGAAGTGCAATGAGGAAATATAAATAATGTTGCTAGTCCAGTTTTATTTAATTAGCGTTTCACTTGTTTAGCATGCAATTTTAATTTACATGAAACTATGTGAGGGACCCGTGGGAAGCGTCCCCGGAATCTAAGAGTACAGAGTTATTAACGTAAAATAAAAAAAGGTACTTACATGTACAATGCTCTCAAAATACGGAACCACAGACAACCTATCAAAAGCCGAATGCCTAGTGAAAAATACAATAATGCAATATATAATCGAATGGTAAAAAGAGACTCTAACACGTTTTACCTACGTGCACATGAAATTACCTTATGTATATGCATATACTTATATTAATGCATGGAATTGTTTTATTCCAAAATTGTTGCTATTCCGATCAAATCTCGTTAATCTTACAAAGAACCCTTTTTTTACTTAACTTAATGTTTAATTCCTGATTTAACGCACTCGGTTAAATACTTTAAACAAAATACCCTTTGTTTGGGGAAAAGCACTTCTTTCACTGAAATTACCGATTTACTCACACCAAATTCACCTTAGTATTTTTCTTGAAAATCACCTTTCACCACACGCACATATCGTGTTAGAAAATACTTATTTTTTCGTTGAAAACCTTTCATAAATACACTCTTGTATTAATTGTGAGTTAAACCTTGTTAGGTTACTTAATTACCCATTTAATTACTTCACTTTACCATTCTTTTATTTTATGGACATTAGCCAATTGTTTACATTACTTGTCCGCATTATCTTTCAACTGGAACATTTATTAATTGTATTCAAGTTAGGTTGTCTTTTTTTATATTTAGCACACAACCCATCTTTTGACATGTTTCACTTTTCATTATCTTTTTCTTGAAATAGTTTAAATAATTGTATACTTTAACAGGCTATACACTGCCAGCTACGCTACCATATGCTCTGGCCAGTATTTTTAGGTCTTTCATCTAAAGACTCCGAGCCCTTCTTAATTATTTTCGATCTCATCCGAGTCCATTTTAATGTATTTTAACATTTTTCAAATGTCCACATTATTTTACTTTTCCCCGATCGAAGCAAAAAATCGGAATTTCACCCCACCTTGTGTTAAACTTTAAAAAATGACCAATTCTTATCCTTTACATACTTGCGTTGATTTTATCTCAAAAATCACCTTCATTTAGGATTGTTCGTGTAACACTATTTCCAACATTTTTATTTCATAAAAATATTCTACTTCACATAAAATTACCATTTAACCTATTTATTTTTAAACTTGCACTTTCCTCCATTTTTCAAGTGTTATTTTCCAAAAATATTATTAAGTTATGCATACAAACTTCTTGAATGTTTTACTAAATAACACTTGTTGTACACTTTGGTGTTAACACACCTTTTAAGTTGGAACCCTCTTTATTTCATTACTTTCTTTATATAAGAAATTATTGGGCATTTTAAAGACTACTTTACAAGAAAAACTATTTTTCTTTATTAACACATGTAGTCTTAAAAGCATACACTTTATCATATTTTCTACATTTATCAACAAACTTTAAGGGTTAAAGTTTCTATTTTCTTTATTTCATGTTAAAACTCATTAAAACACTTACTAAACTTATTTATATGCTTATAATCAAAATACTACAAATTTATACACAGGGGAAGATGGATTTTAAGTCTAGAAATCCACAAAATGAGTTTCACATATGATTATCATATGATATTACATAACATTAGCAAAAACATTCTTTTCAAGATTAGAGATATTTTTGTTCTTGAAAACTTGAATAAATGTCCAACTTCATAAAAATTCCATTTTTACAAGGAAACTTCAAGACTTTGCGTATAAAATATCTTAACAAGATAAATATCATTTCAAAAAATTTATTTCATAAAATATTTAATATCAATTCTTATTGAAGACATCATTTTCTCAACTTTGAAACCATTTGTAAAAACTATTTCACCTAAATCATGAGAAAATTGCTATCTTAAGACATGCATATATTTAACTCTTAAAACTCTAAATACACGACCAAATACTAGGAAATAGAGTTATTAAACTTAAGGAGTAGAGTTTTTCACCTCATTGAAGCTCCAAAAATAGTAGGATGAAGAAGATGGTGATGGCAACCTCCCACCTCCTAAGGTGGCCTCAAAGATAATGCCTACCTCCACTAGTTTTCTTCTTGAAATCTCCAAGAAGACCCATTCAAACTCCATAATTTCTTCTACTTTTATTCTTCAAGAAACCCCTAACAATAACTCTATGAATTTATATATTGCCTAACAAATGGTGTAGATGAGTTTTTTGGGCTTAAATATGGTGGAAAAGGGTTGAAGTATGGTGGTATAGGGTTGGGGGGGGGGGGGGGGGGGGGAGGGGGGATGATTCTAAGGTAATAGAGGGTGGTTTGTGGTTATAGAGCTCTCAAGAGTTAGATAGAGAAAATCTTATTTCTAATGAACCAAAATGGCCTCAACACCTATTAAATACTCCAAAACTCATAGGGGTAAATCCCTAAATTGCCTAAATCCTTACCCCGAATGATTTGCTGTTGTGGGAGCATGACATATATCTTAATTCAATGGTCTAGGTTTTGATACTATTTTTCAAATCTGTAGAAATCTATTTTGACCATCTTGTTTGAGAACTACCATTTTGTTTTAATCGGACTACATCTTCTTCGAACGTGCTTCGAATGAGGTTGGGTTTTCCTATACAGAGATGTTTCGTTCAAATGTCGTTAGAAGAGCGTTCGAATAAGATTTGAATTTCATTCGAACGACTCCGGATGTCATTCGAACGACCCTGAACTTTTCCAATATTAACTTTAAGTCCATTTTAATTCCACTTAATTGTACCAAGGCCACTATATTACCCAAATTTGATCCATAATTCATCTCGCAAGGTCTAAAGCTGAATTGGGTTACATAAAGTCACTGAATCACACGGGTACGGTTAAAGTTGTGAGGGCGAGTGTTACATTTATCAATGGATTTAATTTGATCTTTGATTCACCTTTCAATAATTTTAAAAGATAAACAAAGTGTTACTGTTAATTTTGACTGGGTGATTCCTTATTCCACATGGAAGCCATGCCTCCCAACCCTTGCTCCCCCCAGCCCCCGCCCATTGTTATACCCCTAGCCCTCCATCCCTTTATGCATGCCCCATCCACCACCCCTCACCCTTCTGTTTCTCGTCTCTCAGCACACACATCGTCCATCTTTCCACCTCTATTGATGTCCTCACGGTGAAGAGATTAAAAAAGATGGAGGTTTTTTTTTTGTTGGATCTCAGTTTATAATGTGTTTGATTTTGAATCTTCGTTGGATATGGGTTTATAATAGTTGGATTATGGTTGGATCTAAGTTTGATTTGGTTTTGTAAAAGTTTTTATTAGATTCGGGTGATATGACTATTTTAACATCTCTTGGATTTGGATTTATAGCATATCCATGCTTCATTAAGCTTGAATTGATTTTTTATCGGATTAGAAATATCGATCTAGGTTTACAATGGTTTTATAATTTTTCTATCAAACTTCAAATTAATAGATTTTATTTTTTTAAATGTAATTTCCAGTTTTCAATTTTTTCTGTAATTTTCAATGTGTGGAAGTTTTTAATGTATTTTCCAGACATCAATTATTTCAATAATTTTAGTTTTGTATATAAAAATATTTTAAAATAATCTCCAAAATATTTAATATTATTTCCTTTTTATTAGATTTTTTCACTTATTGGAATTTTTATTTTTGTTTGGAAATCTGTTTTTTTCAATATTTTTCAAAATTTTAAATTTTTTTTTTATTTTGAAAATATATTTTTCCTGAAAATGCTTTTTTTTAGGGGAAAAGGGTTTTTTGTTGGAAATATGTTTTTCTCTTTTGGAAATGTATTTTTCCCTGAAAGTATGTTTTCCTAAATATTTCCATATATTTTTTAAAGTCTTTCAATATTTTCATATTTTCAAAAGTTTTTAGTTTGTTTCAAATTTTTAAAATGCTTTTTTTTGTATTTCCATAGTTTTTAGAAGTTTTTCAGTATTTTTTGTAATTTTAGTTTTTTGTAATTTTGTAATTTTCTACAATTTTTCTATTTTTTAATTTTCTGTAATTTTCATTTTCTTAATTTTTTGTAACTTCATTCTTTACTATTCAATACTTATGTATTTTTCAGTTTTTTCTATAATTTTTAAATTGTTTTTTTTTAGTAATTTCTTGATTTTAAGAATATTTTCCTAAAGTTTTCAAAATATTTAAATGGAGAATCAATGTTTAGTCCATAGGAGCTATGCATATTTTTCATTTAGTCCACCTTATTTTTTATTATGCAAAAAGTCCCGTCTCTATTTTTTTGAGAATTTTTCTTAAAGTTTATGATAAGAGAAAAAAACATTTGTGAGTGTTTTACGTGGTGAATAACTTTTTGAAATACAATAAAAAAAAAATTAAACTATATGCGAATTAACAAATTATCAAGGGATTTTTCGTTAAATGGCCCTTGTATAAATAAAAAATCTCCAATAAAATTTAGTTAGCAAGCCTTTTCAACCAGTATTACGCTAGAAATACTTCTTAAAAGAATAGATTTATTGCATCTAAAGATTCAAAGAATCGATGGCATTTAGTCTTAGAGCAAATACTACATATATTGTTTTCTGTGACCTTTTTTTGTTACCCGGATAATGTGTCTAATATTCACTGGCTGGTATTGTAATTCGCATGGCCCCATTACAAACACCAACTAATATGTGTTTGACATAGCACTGGCTATCAAGCGGGCTGGGCCTATTATGGACGGGGCTAATATGGGTCGGGTTGAATATAGACCAAATCTGTTTGTGGGTCGGGTTTGGGCCGGGCTGGTCCGATTTTTTAACAACTTTTTTTTTAAAGAAAAAACAGCATTCTTTTTAATTAAAAAAAAAAACAACTTTTTTTAACAACTTTTTTTTTTAAAGAAAAAACAACTTTTTTTTAAAAGAAAAAACTCTTTTTTTTAAAGTTTTTTTTAACAACTTTTTTTCCATCTACTTTGGACCGAAATGCGCTTTAACTGTTGCTCTTTCCATCGACATCAAGCAGTTGTTCCAGTGTCAAAACTCCATGGACTGAAATATTGGTTGAAAAGGAAATCTCCAAGATACAAAACACAACTCTCTCACCATTGCCATCTTGGTTAAAGCGCAACTGGAACAACTGGAATAATCTCTAGCTCTACAGCCATCTACAGATACAAAACGCAACTGGAACAACTGAAATCTTAGTTGGAGAGGTGTCTACACTGTAGACTCTATAGATACAAAACGACTAACATTTAGGTTATGAGAAAGAGGTGTCTATGATGGGTTGTGTTTAACTAGGTTTGGACTTATATTTGAGCCAACAGTTTTAAAATATGAGCCCCATATTATTTTATACATCTAAAATATGGGCCCATATTCTAGTGTTTGAACTAATATGGGTCTATATGGTAAATGGGTTGCATATTGCTGGTGCTAGTTTGACACATCAACTAGGTAATAAAAAAGGATTAGAAAAAATGGTATATCTAATATTACTCTTAGTCTTAAGCCCCCCACCCAAAAATTTTGTGCTACCCATTTACTTTTACACTTTTGGTTGCAATATTAAAAGTTAGAGGTATTTTGAATATATATACCAATTAGCTATTATTTAACTTTACCCACCATTTTATTTTTTGTTTTTTGACCTTACCACTCATTTTGACATTTAAGCCCCGTTTGATACGTGATAATATTTGGAATGAATTTTGATTACCGAAAAAGTGATTATCAAGAAACCTTTTATTAAGATTCTAAAACCTAGTGTTATATTTGGTTAACCAATAGATTCCCGTTGTGAATTAAAATTGTGTTTGATTTATGCATGAAAATGTATAATATAAACCAATGATATTTTTTAACATTATATTACTATTACATGCACACACACATACATATACACAATATTATGATTCACTATTTTACATGTATGAACTCAAATATATTTTTTTATAAATATTTTTCAATGTTTAACAAATATGATAATTTATTGTAGATATGTGTGTATTATATTTAGAAAAAAAAAGACTTAACAAAATTTGTTCAACTTTAAATTAAATATAAATTGACATAGAAAAATTGTCTTCACAAAATAAGTATTTAGATTTTAAGGGTAGTTTTTATAATTTATATTTTTAAAGGTATTTTTGTCTTCACAAAAGTTATTTGTAAAGATTCTCTAGGAAGATAATATTGTATATTAAGTCTCTATCTTTATTATAAAGTACAACTTTATACACCGGAAAACTCTACACACTACAATAAGACTAATAGATAGTATGGTAGAAAGAAAGATTCATCTATTTCTTTCTTACCATAACTATTGGATCTCAGAGAATACTACCTATTATAGTCCGCTCATTTCATTTAGTACGTGAAATTGGAATCATTTTCATTTTCGAATTTTGATTTCACCCACTTTTCCACCATAGAGGTTGAGATCCACATTTAAAACACCAAACGCAATAATCTTACATTTTTCTTAAAATGTTTAGAAGGAATCAGAATTCACCCAATTTTACCACGAACCAAACGAAACCTTAATGACATGTTTTTCACTTTTTGCAACGCTTTATCCATCGTTTAAATGTCAAAATGGATTGTCCCATCCCGGATCAAAATATGTTAGGCAACAGTTTGTCATATTAGATACTATTTTTGTTAAGTAATGCCACATGTACCCCCATTTGATACCCTCTGATAAACGGGACTCACAACAACAAGTACAACCTCTTGTTGCCTTGTCTTATTAGAGGGTACTACGGTACCAAATAAGTTTATTCATTTTTGTTAGAGTACTGTACATGTCGTATTAACAATCATTGACGGCACACAAACACATAAAAAGATGTGGGCTTTTGACGAGTTCTATAAAGAATCTTACAAATCAACTTCATTCAATATAATCAAGACCTGTAACCAGGTTCCTTATGAATAATTCACAATCATCACAATCTTGCAACAATCAACAATAAGAGAGAGAGAGAGAGAGACCCTTCACCCAGCCATCAAATAAATAAGTGAAATAAGAGTTTTTAAGCCAAATTAAAGAAGATTCACAATTCGAATCACCCATCTTGTTTCTATTCTTTTCTTCACGAACCTCTTCAAACACACATAGCTTATTTTGTTCTGCTTCCCTTTGATAAGAAACAATCAACTGACCACCCCATTTTCCACACTGTGACTCACAATCAAGCAGCTGTCCACCTTTGGCGGACCTGAATGCCGCCTTGGCCTGGCTGGTGAAGCAGGGAAAGAAAGACGCTTCTTCGCATATCCACCCGACCCTTTTTCAGGTGTTGTCCCATTCTCCATTCCCAACGGACTCTGTAACCGCGATTTAGCCTTTGCCGACCGAGTTGGAGCCATGTAACTCGGTACTGATGGAGAGCTTGCCATGCTCTCGTCATCTCTCACTGACGACCCGGCTATACTATGCCTCCTATTCCGCTCTGACTGCACGCTAAACACGCTCTTAGAGTCATCATCTGGGCTCAACACGCTCCTCGAGTCATCTTCTTTAGCCGGCTTTAATTTCCTGGCTAATTTTGAAGAAGAAGCCTTGGGTGATGGAGTTGAAGGGCAAGGCTTATTGGAATTGAGTTGATGACGGGCGTAAGATTTGGTGATTTCACCTCCAGAAACACTGAGACTTGGGCTTTTAACAGATGAGTGATCATTGTTCTCCCATGGGCGGGCCGCCATATATCGTTCTAACCAGCTCCAACCCCATTGAGGATTAGTGGGGTCCATGAACAATAGGTTTGTCGACCTTCCAGACTTCTTCCAGGTTTTCTGTTCAGTTTGGGAAATTAAACAATAGCTGAAGTTAGTAAAGCTTCCATTTATAATATTGAGGATTTGAGGAGATCCCGAAAAAGATATAAAATTAATAATCTACAGTATTTCCCCCCAAACTATATATGCTGCGTAAGTTAGACCTGATTTTGACAGAAGCAGCTGGTCATGTAAAAGAGCAAATCATGACTTCTCTAACTTAACAGTCACAATATATACACGTATGCATGCGCACTTTAAAAAATCCTATAAAATTCCGTGCATACATAATATGCTGAATTGTATTTACACAGATCATTCAGAAACGAATATGTAGAGAGTATAAAAAGATGTTCATACATATTCTTTTCCTCATAAAGACACTGCTATTACACCAAACACCACCTCATTTTACTCCAGGGTCTGTCATGTATACAATATATAATATTTGCTACATGCCATTCCAAAGTAAACTATAATACAAAGGTGCAGTAAATGAGAGCAAACACCTCCCCTTTGGCCATACTAAATCTCTATTCGATAATCGCAATAATTCAATCCGAAGCTTCAAACTAACTGCGTCTTATTTCCTCTGACCCTCCAGTTGAAACTGCCTTGGGATTTCTTTTTGTTTAACCTACTCAAATCACGTAAAGGGTCACACAAATTTGGCTGGAGAAAATATCCAATATCTATATTTAACTCACAATCAGGCCTCTGGCAGTTGGGCAGGATTTGGACAGGCCATTCATGGCCTGGGTCAGTTTTGGGAGGTCTACAAATGGGCTGTTTCTGGGTGGGCTAGGTTTGGGTTGGGCTACCCCCTTTTTCTTTTGTTTTGTTTCTTATCTAGTTATTTTTTTAGTCTGTGCGTAAAGGGTACCTGTATAACTGCATATATAGGAAATTATATAAAAAAAGTGCTTTGGAAGTCCATAAACCATCATTCCACCAAATCACCATTGAAATGCCCAAAATAAAAAATAAGGGGGTTCAAATATATGAAGTCCAGAGGAATAAAGAACCAACGCAACTTATATGGAAACAAGAACATATATGAACAAATATTATACAAGTTCAATATTTACATATATACAGAGGGAGAGAAAGGAGAGGAAGAAAGGAGTATCTTCGAGCTTTGGTTTTTTCTCAAACCCTGTTGTTTGAGTCGTCTGAGAAACGGATACAGATTTCAAGAGATGGTCAATGGTGAGCGAGCAAGCAGCTAAGAGGTTAGGTCGAGAGATGACACTATATGGTGAGAGATACAAGAGTTAGGTGGGGGGGGGGGGGGAGGGTGAAAGAAGACAGAGACATGGGAGGCCCATATGCTTTGAGGCAATAACCCACACACAGCACGTTTTCAGCCTACGTAAAATTAAACCTGGCTCATATTCAGCCCTTAATGGATTGATGTGGGCGGCCCAAATAATAGGGGTTGTAAAAGCTATTGTTACTCACAATACAAAGGAATATACAATTCCAGTTTATATGGACATTTTGGCCACACCACACGCGGCACACAAAGCAATAGTAGAAGACATCAAGTGTTGTATGTTGAACAACCTTTCATGGCACACAATAAAGGCACGAGTCACAAAAGCAATCGGCCCCACCTTAGTAATTGCAAGCATGTTCTGGCTCAACTTCCTCTTCTCTACCAACGAACAGAAGGGTTCCTCCCCAATGACGTCAAAAAGCACTATGCAACTTCATGATGACTCCCAAAGTCTAGATTCCCACTTCTATAGCTCTAATCTGCTGTAAATTTTAACCCATTATGGCATCTCTTTATATGTTGTAATATTCTGATCAACAGAAATTTCTTTGTATCTAAACAGATATGTTTGATAAAAAGTTTCCCTTTTTATTTCTTTTTCGGTCTAAGAATATGCTACTTTTAAATTCTTAACTGTAGCTTCTATGCTTACAGATCTATTTCGCCTGTATTTATATCACTTACAATTAAACAATTAGCGGTAACACGATTATTGATCAGAAGCACTGCACAAGCCATTCATTAGTGTGATTGTGATGTGAGCAGATGGATGTGAGTCCCTACAGTAAAACAGCTTGTGCAGTGCTTCTGATCGGCTCATTTATTAATATTATTATTATAAATACTGCAATTGCTACTGTTTACATTATTTGATTAGAGTTGAATTAGGATATCCTTTTATTTATTCCCATATTTATCTTCAGGTGTTTCTAGTATGAATATAGGTCTGTGCTACCCTTGTAGGAGAACAATATGTATAATAATATTACAATTTTAGAGATTGTTCTTTATTCTTGCATGCATAAATCAGTGTAGGAGTGGGTATTGAACATAATAGTCTATTTTATTAGTTATTTCTAGCACGTCATCAGTTTATGAAGATGATCGATATATGAAGAACCAATGTACCTCTATGACAAAAGTATGCCGATGTTATATAAAAATAATGAACTAAAGAGAATGCCTCATTTGAATTACGAGAAAACAAATGTCAAAATGAACATAAAAAGTATTTATAAATAAAATTATAAGAAAAAGAACTATCGATTATCCATGACATAAAATCCTCTCTCTCTCTCTCTCTCTCTCTCCATTTTTATTCTCTTATCCATTTTCCTATCTCTATTTAAGAGGGGCTCGGATGTGTGAAGGACACATACCTGATGAGAGAATGAATAAGCCATTGCCTTTTCCCTTCTCATAGTTGCCTCGTACTTGCTCAGTAGCTTTGCTTCAATTTGTTCTTTTGATTGTAGACTGTCATCCCATTCCTCCCCCATCTGTAAAATAAACAGAGATCATTTTTAAGAGAAAATAACAGAATAAAAGCTACCAAACTACCAAACTACAAATTTTTTCTATCAATATCATCTGAGGAGAATTTTCCCGATGGAAACATATATCTTGATAAGATTTTAAACATAGCACTTTTAAAGAAGGGGATACATGTAGATAGTTAACCTGTAAGCTTTCAAGTTCTTTTGCATGTTTTTGTAAGAGCTGTCTCTGGAGAGCCATATTTGCCTCTGACATCCTAATCCTCCTAGACTGGATCTGAGACTGCACATGGGATAGAGTTTGCATGCATCTTAGAGTATTTGTGGTTTGTCGTTTTACTGTAGACCCTTCTACTAATGTTTTCAATCTGACAAGTCCTCTTAGAGCCTGCAATGCCCTCCTTGCCTGCATGCAATGAGTCCAATAGCAAACCAGTTTACAAATAATAAAAGTGACACAAAATTATCATAACTTTACTAAATCTTGGAGCATCCAACCCAAATCAGATTGTTATGGTTGAAGTGTCCAAGGATCTGTCGTTCCCGATGTGGGAGTTAATATTCGCAACGAATTTCATTACCAGTGAATCGAAAATATATCTCTAACCCTTTTAACAAGTAATAGAAATTATAGAATTTACATATAATAAAAAGATAACCTCTGGTGGTTCTTAACAGTGATTTAAAATTCGTAAGTAAGCCTTAACTGCCTTACAATTGTGCATTTTTCAACAAATATCAAAGCTTTTGGTTTGAGATTGAAACTGTGCGGTATATGTTGTGTCATGTCTATAAGTATATCTTGGACTAGGTATAGGGATTAGATACTCATCTTACTCAAAGTTTGGGGTTCATCAGCCTGTCAGATAGTACATTCAGATTTCAGATGTGTACCGGACAGTTTAATCCCTTACGATTCAGGTATATATGTGACTTCGATACTATATATGATCTCACACATATGTTTAATCATATCACCATACCCCCTTGATGCTATTTCATCTCAATCATATTGCTTGATAACATAGTTCGTATCATAGGATTACTAATCCATACTCGCACTACAGTTAACAAGTTAAGTATGTGATATCACAGCAGCACTATCAATCAAGCAAACTTTGTCTGACTTATCGATCAAAATTCTGATCATCTAAATCTCTATATCCATCATAGTAGTAGTCCTTGATCAGATTTTTAAGGGTGGTTAATCAAGTTGAGCATGATTAGTAAATATGTTGATCGATCACCACATTTTGACCTCATTGATCAAAATCCGACAGATCAACCAGATATGCAATTGATATATCCTCACAGCACACATTACCACCTTGGACGTATGTTGCATATGATATATATTGCCTTTGGGTAGTGTAGAGTTGAAAGAATATCTTAAATTACATGCTTGAGGTAAATTTTACAAACATGAGTAAAGTGTTCGTTAATTTGTCCAAAGAAAGTAGTTAAGAAATTGATTGATAAAAATTGAAGACTGTCGCTCTTCTACACAAGTAATTATGTGTTTGTACGTGAACACTTACTTGATGATTTTGTGAGGTGAATTTCACTTATTTGGATTTTGATCGACTTAATTGAGGTTAACTATTTTGAACAAAGTGTTAGGTAACAGGTCTAAGTTCATTCTAATTTGAGTTGAGCTCTCCAAACTGACAGCATTTCTTTAATTCATGTTGGTAACCAGTTAAAATAAATTAATCATGTTTGTTTGTTATGGATGGCTCAGTTGAGTAAAGTTTTCGAGAATATTCTAAAGTGAAGCAATGGGTTCTAAAATTAATCACAATTCCGCCTGCGTCATATTCACACCCCACCCCTTCTAGGACACTTTGGCACACGACATAGCATGTCTCATTCCACAAACCTATTTCAGAATTTTCAGAGATTCTGAAACTTAGCTACTCAGAATGTTTAGATGAACCGTTCCCAAAAAAATTAGTCCCAAAGAAGCTATTAATACAGCCAAAGCTCCTATCTCCCAAATAATTGGATAAATCTACTTACAGAAAGTGGAAGACATTTTAGGTTCAAGTCATTGAATCTGATCTAGTCAAGCAACTTGAGTTTGAACTATTGGAAATTTAAAAGACTCAACATTTCTCACGCAGTCACAAATGTGTAAACTATGATATCAACTGTAAGAGGAAGACAGGGAGAGAGTGGAGAGGATTATTAAGAAAACATTTTTGGAGATTATTTATTGACAAATTATTTTAAATGACATAGCCAAGAAAAGTTATTTCCTAGGCTAGTTTGTTCTTGCATTTCCCGCAGAGAAGCAATAAGTTATTTCCTAGGCTAGTTTGTTCTTGCATTTCCCGCAGAGAAGCAATAAGTTTAGAATTCAAATAAATCAGAACCTGTTCATGTTTTGTTAAGATTACAAAAATGTCACCATTCTGCTAGAAAATAAAAGAATGTAGTAGTAAGAGAAGGGCATCGTTAACTTCAATGACGGCTCAAATACTATAACACCTGTTTGGGAACATGAAATTTCATGCTTTGGAATTGGAAGTAGAAAGTAATAAGTTAAAATTTTGAATAATATAAAATTAACCAAATCCAAGTCATGAATTCCATGCTCCCAAACATGGCTTAATAACCTTGAAATACCTTCTTTGAGCTGCTAATGAATAATAGGAAAGGAAATCACAGTAATGGAAAAAATGGAAAATGCTTCTACATGGTTTACGTTTAAGAATATGAAAGAAACAAGAAAAACTAATTACTCAAATCAAAACAAAGCATGACAAAATAATAATGACCCGTCTCTCAAACAAATAGACCATCAACAAAAAACGTATATAGACATATGTACAAAGATATACCAGGTATCCTCGGAATGCCATTTGAATCTTCATTGCTGCCATTTCCTCCGTTAACTTGCCTCTAAACTGATTAACTTGAGCGATTCCAATTCCAACATCTGATGTTGACTCAGCAGCAACAACAACATTTGCCCCATCAGGAGCCACATCGGCCGAACCTGAAACATCATAGGCATGTTTTGTCTGCTCATTCTCCAATTCAGTCGATACCACCTCTAACGGTTGAGGAAGAGGACGAGATACTGTGACAGTTTCTAAACTCGAGGGATCAGGTATGGAAGATTTTTCCTTCCCAAACCATTTCTTCTTTGATTGATTTGCTTTCTGAAAATAGTTACTAGAAATATTAAAAACCCATTCAAGTTAACAATAAAAGGCTAGCAGTGTGCCTAATCAAGATTGCAATGGGAAATTTAACAACCTGAGCTTTCTTTTCCTTGGAGTCTGGGCTGAGAGCTTTCTTTATTGAAGAAAACCAGCTCCCTTTCCCCATCTTTGTTGTAGCATTCCTCCTCAGTCTATCCTATTTTAGAGACAGACAGACATGTAACATGTATATGCATACACATGAGAACAATTACATTTATCTATTACAATTATAAGTAACTCCACATTTTGTCAGCAACCCAATTGAGCATAAAGGCTAAATTTACTCCGACAGTTCAATTCTATAGAGTCAAACCATGAAATGTAGTGTACAATACCCAGATGATATAATACCTGGAAATGAAGTTGGCAGATCTGTGAGAGGCTTTTACAGGTGGTGAGCAGTGTAGGAAGACCCAAAAGATTACAAGTTGGAGTTGGACCCCTCTCGTTCTAGTTTAGTGAGAGAGCCAGGGAAGATAAACAGATCTTGCCAAGAAGACTTCAATATTCCCCCCAACGATTATCAGGAATTAACAGCTGGTTTTGCTTTTCTGACCCCACACGCAAAAGTGGGTCCAACCTAATTATCTATCCATTACCTTTTTTTATTATCAAATTGAAAATGCAATGAAAAAGATGGGGTGCAAAAGGAATATTAAAAAGTAAAGAGAATTCTTTTATAAAATAGCGTGTAAGTAATGAGGAGCCCTTACCCCATGGGTTACTATGTAAGAGATTTTAAATTAGGAATGAAAATAGATTTTAAAATAGGAATGAATATTCGAGCTAGTATGGGATGGATAATTAAATAGAAAATAAAAAAATAGGAGTGAACATTGAAAATGTGATAATAAAATTTATGATATTTTTTTGGATGTACACAATGTACATCATTAAATGATGGTCTCATTATTATTAAGAAAAAACAACGAAACAAAATTAAAGTGAAGGAAAAGATTACAACTTTGCGATAAGTTAATTGGTGTTGTACTTAGTTGATGTTGACTTGTTAAAATCTTTATTACGAAAACCCAATGAAAAAAAACTTAGTTAAAGGAAATAAGAGTTCACCACGCATATAACTCAAATGCCATGTTCATAGATTATCCCCTTAATAAGATGTCACATTGGCTTTGATGTCTCAAATTGTCTGATGGTTTAGTCAACGCATACCAATTAATCATCCAACCTTATAGAACTTTGACTATGGCAAGACTTTAGTGAATAGGGGTGAATGTCTTCAATTCAGCTAACCTATTTTATTGCAATTTCATGACTCTTTTCGAGTTCAAGTGTGTAAAAAGACTTATGGGAGTTATGCTTGGTTGTATCTTACTTGATGTAACCTCTTTGAGTTTGACTTATATATGCATTGTTTTCTTCATAAGTAGTAGTGGGAGCGTCTGTAATTTGAGGAAAGTAATAAGTCTTTCACATATGTTGAATAAATAATCTCACCAGTACACATTATATACTTACTTCATGAGTGGAAAAGGTTCTACATAATTGAAGGAAGTAGCCATCAATATTTACTTAATTGATCTTGAAGGGGCTATGAGACAGGTAGGACACGTGTCGTTTGGAGGACCGTAGCAATCAGGTCGTCTAAAGATCACAGAGTGGCTAGAAGCAAATCATGGAAGCTGACGTTGGATGTGGTCAAATACAACTTCAATATCATTCAACTACATTAAGGATAAGATTAAAGACAACGATCGATCACTATAAGAAAGACCTAAAACTCTAGGACTCTTGTATCTATAAATAGGCACGACACTAATGGTTTAAGCATCCAATTTCACATTATTGTACCCACGACTTAGACTCTCATCTAGCACTCCAAGTCGTCTTCCTCTCTTCAAAATAATAATAATTTTCTCTCCCTTTCCCCTTCCCCATGGACGTAAGCAAAACAACTTGGCAAACCACGTATATATGTGTGTCAATTTTTATTACAACACTTTAGGGTCAAAGTAGTGTTTAGCATTATTGTAGGATCGATATCCCCTACAATTTGGCGTCGTCTATAGGAAGCTTGCTTGAACCCCCACCTCTATAGAATACCAGTCCTAATTTGATATGAGTGCCCACGAATCTTACTATTTCTATGGTAGAAAGTGTCTTCAATTAAAGGTTTGAATTTTAAGGAGGGAACAAATTCATTCAAGGTCCCCACCACCTCTTAGTAATGCAAGATCTAGGGGGTGAATGAGGTCTGGCCTAAGCCATTGACATAACACTCAATAAATGGAGCCCCTTGTTAGGAATGCCACTTCATGTTGGTCAACCTCTATGAGGAGCAGTTGAATGAACGAGATAAGAAAATTACTCGGTTGAAGAGGTAGTTAATCGAGAAGTCCGAGGAACGTGGGGTTTAACTCCCATAACCTTGAACGCTATAGAAGATGGAGAGTTCCACTAGAATCCCTTGGGCTAGCCATAACGGCAGAGCCTCCAGATCTAGGAGTTCACGAGCAAAGTGATGTAAGATCTCATTTAAACCATTCTTCTGTCAACAGAATTACTAGTTGTGGTCTAGCTTTAGCTCGATTGGCAAAATCGAGTCACAATAAAGTTCGACCAAAACTAGGCCCCCAGTGAAAAACGTTGGTATAGTGATGATCTTTTTGAGAATTCATCAAGAAAGAGTTGGAAAGATGTATATCATTAAGAAAGAGTTGGAAGGATGTATACACCCCAACTTGGTGCGCACTCCAAAAAATCTTGCTAGGAGAGATTTGGGTCAAAGATCAGTATCTCCTTTCACTATTAGCATAGAGTCATCAGAGCTTCCAAAGAAGTTCTCTATTCCCAAGATTACCGCATACAGGGAAAGGCTGGTTCAACTTATCACATCAGATACTACAGACAATCCATGTTCTTTTAAATCCATCATGATGCCCTTATGTGGCGTGTTTTCGCTTCCACATTAGGAAAAATCAGTCTCAAGTGGTTTTATAAGCTAACCCCTAGGCTAATATCTTCTTTTAATGAGTTAATCGAGAAGTTTATGACTCGCTTTATCATCATTAATAAAGTCGTATAGGAAGTTGACTCTCTAATCGCCCTCCAGCGAAAGACATGGGAGTCCACTAGGAAGTACGCCTAGTGATATTGGGAGCTTTTAATGATATTGACAATTACAACAAGCAATTGGCAATATTTCTCTTAAGTTTGGTCTTTACAGGTTAGACAACCTCTTCCAGTCTCTCACTAAGAATTTGATGTCATCCATGGACAATTTTAACAGGCCTTTTGTATATATGTCGTTGAGAGTAAAGACGGTCAAGCAAAAATCTCTTCGTTACCTACAAACACACTAAAAATGTATATTGGCAAGTAAGGGGTCAATCTGCGCTCTCTAATGTAGACAAGAGCAAAATGAAAACAAGTATGATTTTTAAAATAATTATGAAGGGATATATATACTACTAACTATGAATTAAAAATTAAAACTACACTAATAAATAAAGAAAATGATAAAGTGAGCTAAATATGAGGAGAAAATAATTATGAGATAATTTAAGGGATAAAACTTCACCACTTAACTTATTTATTTCCATTAATTAGTTTGTTTATTTGAAATACCCCAAAACATATATAAATTCACAAATGAACTCTCGTTGCAAATGTGAAATTACATATAGTCCTTATAAAAGATTAATATTTAAATTTCACATACTCACAAAATTAGATTTAAACATTTTCTAATAAATCACCCGCTAGGGAAAATTCACTAAAAGTATTTAAATCATAAAAAAATAAGTTTTAGAGTTGAGAAATTCAAACTATAATACCATTCAAAAATTGCATATCTCTAGTTTAATTAATGAATAAATATTATAATATGAATTTCCGATTTTCTCTCGAAAATAATTCACCCCCTCTCGAGGCGTAAATATAAATTGTAAAATTTTAATATTAATATTCAAATGGGCATAATAGATAAACAAACCAAAAAAATAAAAATAATTAAGTTAAGAGTTCCATCTCACCCCTTGAATGGGGTATTTAGCCTCTCATTTTAGTATTATTACATATAAAATGTAATAATAACACAAAAAGAGGCTACACAATAAAATGAAATGGGAAAAAATATGTTGAACCAAGTCTCCTTGAACCAAATAAAAATTCCCAAACATGAACAATAATATCATCCACAAATCTGACTTATTACAACATCTTCAAAAAATGGCAAAACTCCAAAATTTATGTCTCACAATATATTCTGTCTCACTCAAGTCACTATATAGAAAAAATTATAAAAGAAGGAATAAAAATTTGTACAATACTACACCAAAAAATGGAGCTCTTACACTAAACTATTTGCCCTCTCTCTACTGTTGTTCCTGTTTCTTGTCCCCTCTTTTTTTTTCTATCTTTCCTTTTGTAATGTGTCTAGGAGGTAAAATGGATGAGCGTATTTGAGGAAAATGGGGATAAAAGGGTTCAGAGCATGTGATTTTTATTTAGGGAAAATGGCAGATGGCTTGGGATATGGGGATAAAAGGTTTGCATGGATTAGGAAATAAAGCTTGGGTCAATGGGGTATTATTGGAAAAAGGGGACAAAAGTGAACACGTAACACATGTGGGTCTTTTTTTTTACTTGGTCTTTGTTTTTGGTTTTATGCAGATACGATTTGGGAGAAATGGGTCTTGGTTTGAAAAGCTAATACAACACGGGTTAGAACCGAGTTTGTGATGGCGGGTATGGCAGAAGGGCGGTATCCGGGTAGGTGGTGCCGGGGTTGGGGTTTAGAAGCTGGGTGGATCGAATTTCAGGTTGCGGTTCAGGACCTAGGGTCGAGTTTGACTTCGGAGCTCGCGGGTCTAGGGAGCTCGGGGATCGGGTTTAGCTTTTTGACAACGGTAGGCGGGTTGGCTGTTTGGGTCGCCGGCGAGGAACGGGGTTGGTCCGGTCTGGGCGCGGGTTAATAGGGGTTCAGGTGTAGGTGTTGACGCGGGTTGAAGATCCGAGGCTGGGTCGATCGAGTTTTGTAGGTGGCGGGTTGGAACTCAGTTTGGTTATGGTGGTAGAGAGAGTATTGAGTTAATGTCAGTTTTATTAATGGGGGATTGAGGAGAGAGAGTGGAGGTTTGGGGAAGAAGATGGTGGTGGTTTTTATTAGGTGGGTGAGGGTGTAGGAGAGTTGGTGTGTTTGTGAGGGAGTGTTTAGGTGTAGGAGTGTGTGTGTGTTTGTTTGGACCCTTAAAATGAAAATTAAACTAATTAAAACTAAAAATAAAAAGAGTCAATAAAACTAAAAATAAATAAAATTAAATCTATTAAAATTAAATTCTAAAAAAAACTGAAATAATAAAAATGAACTAAAAGGAATAATAAAGATAAAAATCTATTAAAACTAAAAACTAAAATCCTAAAAAAATGTAAAATCTAAAAATAAATGAATTCCTAAAAAAAGTTAATTCTAATAAAATAAAATAAACTTATGAAAATAAAATAAAATAAAAATACACTAATTAAAAAGAAATATAAAAATAGAAAATAAAACCTAGATGTAAGGACATATTTTTAATAAGTTCGTCACAATTAATTATGCCGTATACCGCTATAAGTCGTCGAAGAATTGAAAAGATTGCACCTACAAAAGACGAATCCGAATTACAAGTTGTCTTCAACATTCAAGCCCAGCAATATGAACTTTGGTGAGATAATGTTTTAAAGTTTCATATACATTTCATATTAAGAGTGTTGGGATATTTTTAAAAAGGAGTTTTAAAATTTGTTTATATAAAAATATTTTTATAAATGTTTTTTATAAAAAAAAAATGTGTTAACTGTTTTAGAAAAAAGAATTATTTTGGGAAAATTTCAATGGCATTAACGCATCTCGAATTAGATGCCAAACTCATTCGCGCGAGATCACCATCTCGTTCGAACGACATGTGGATGTCACGCGTAGTCGTTTGAACGACACGTGATCTCGTTCAAGCGAGATGGGGTTCTCGTTCGAACGACCCTGCTTTTGGCTGACACGTCTGACTTCATCCTGATCTTTTGATCGACTCAATTTTCCTATAAAAGGGATCTACCAGCCTTTGTAAAATGTGGAGAACAGGTTCAACTTTAAAGAGTTTTATCTTTTGAATCTTTTTGTGTATCTGCCCAGAATTAATTGGATACCTTTTGGCAGAAAGTTTTTCTCGAATAATTTTAAGGGTTCAAATGTTTTGTTTTTAATTCACAAAATCCCAATTACTTTTATGTGAATCGTTTTGTGAAACTCAAGAACATATTTTGTGTTTGTTCATACTTTTTGGGGAGAGCTCTACAATCGACAGTTGCGTGCTATTGTGGAGGGAGTTTCTACGAAGTTTTATGGCTGCGTGCCATTGAGGAGTGCTGTGGTTCTTCCTTTGCTGATTGGATTGCGGTCCATGTGGGTTCGCTGCGTGTGGATTCATTGCTGATGACACCGACCGACGCCTGCGGGTATTCGTGTGTCACTGTATTTCATTGTAATCCGTGTAAGTTGCGATTTACTTATTATAATGAAATAAAAGGTTTTGCCCTTCGAGAATTTTTCTGAAATCTGTGTCTAAGCATATTTATTGTGTCGCATGCTTTATATTTATTTATGGGTTGACACATGCACTTTAGATACATGTTTAGGGGATGGATTAATTTGGTTTAAAAATAGACTTTAATTAAATAAGGTTTGATTGGAAACTTGCAAATTAGTTTGAAATCGGTATCACACGTTTTACACTAGAAAATTCTAAATAAATCTAAAATAAATCCTAAAAATAAAATGACTCAAACTAAAAATATAAAAAAATTCTAGAAAGAACAACTAAACACACATGGAGTTCATAGTAGGTTTAGGGACAGGTTTAGGCTCGGGTAAGGTTACGGGACTGGAGAATTAACTCCAAATGACTATAAATTTCCTCGAAATAATGCTTTTGACACCGCAACTGCAATCAAGTCTGCACAATGAATATTTAAGCATATAAGACTCAAATTGCCGAGAATTAGCAACTAAAATACTTCTATTCGGGGTATAAAATGTACATTTTTGGGTGCTTATCACACCACCCCTAAACAGAGCGTTGTTAGTCATCGAGCAATAAGATAGAGAGAAATAAAGATAAGAAACCAAAAGTGTACCACTTTCGCGGGCACTTGCGATTGCACTTAGCATGTGCAACAAGCCTTTAAACCTATAGGTTGCCCTACAGGACGAGTTGTGTCTCGTGAGGGTTTGCAGGGAATATACCTACAAAATTCTTTATTTGCAAAGGGAGCCAATCTCTTATTAGACATAAGAGAATCGCACAATCCATCATGAGAAAAATATTTTGAGAAATACAAGTTAAAAGTAAGTTAGCTAAGTAAATACACAAGGCACATCCTTCCTATAACTCAATGTGTGTGGTGTGAATCAGTCAAACCGGGGCGAGTATCATAAGAATAATTCCTAGATTGCCTTTTCGAAATCAATGCTTCAACTTTAAAATCTCACGAGATATATCTCTCGCAAATGAACTCTCGAGATATGGGTAAGTGTATCTCTCTTGTGTGTGAGGAGGTGAATAAATGTAAGCAAGGTCAAATGTCTCACACACAAATAAGAAATAATGAACAATTAGAAAGAAAATGATCTCATAAAAGAATGTTAATCACTATAGTGAAAATGTCGAGTTATTCACCACGTTGACTTTCATTTGCCCTAACACCTAGAGGAAAACATGGATGTATATGGGTGAGGGGAAATGAAATGGGATAAGAAGGATATGATAGGTAGGATGGTGATATGATGGATGATGGATGGATATGAGATGCGTGAGAAGAGTGTTATATACATGAAGAACAAATGTCTTTATTACAAAAGAACGAACTACAAACTCTCTTTTTCTCTTTTCTTTTCTCACTTTTTTTTTTGATTTTTTTTCTTTACTTTTTTTTTCTTTTTTCTATTTTTTGGTTTTTTTTGTTTTTCTCTTTTTCTCTCTTTCTTTATACTAACACTGAAGATATTTTACATTTGGAACAACACTCTTTTACAAAAAATGGTGGATGATATACGAATGGAGTGGGGTATGTATATGGATGATGTGAGGAATATGTGGGAATATGGAAGAGCATGGGAATGTAATGAGTGAAGTGAATGGATGAAAACCTAGTGATCGGGACAAATTTCAAGACACGCGTTTCTTACAACTCGAAAAAGATGTCGTTCTCAGTGATTAAGCCAAAAAATGAAGAATAATGAGATCATACAACGATTTAAAGCGCGGACCCAAAAGAAGTTGAATCAACTTGTGACTCGGAGATTGCGTAAAACTCTTTAAAATGTGAAAGGCACGAATCTCATAAGCTAAAATCTCTACTAGTGATGCTTAAGGTTCTCTTGAGAATTGTAGTACTCCTCAATTCTAAACCGTAGTGACGTGATAAGTGCGCAAATTTTGTTGAGTCTAGAAATTCATAGTGCAAAATGCCTTGTTACGTATTACATAAGCTATTTAAAAAAAATGTTCTCTAGCTTGATTCCTAGACTTAAAAGATGGATGATAGAAAATTCATGTCAGTGGGTGAGATGAAAGAAACTGCACCAAATTTTAAAAATCAGGTTCAAAAATCAATTTTTTTCAAAAGAGGTACGATTTTGATGAAATTCCCCATCCCCAAACAAAAAGGAACATCGTCCTCAATGTTGGGTAAAATAATTTTCAAAATTGAGAGCAGAAGGGAGGAAAGAGATTACCAGAATCTACCGCTAATGAAGTGGACAAATGTAGCCAAAATGAAACCTGAATAAAAGATAAGATAACAAAATTTGTACAATTCTATAAACATGATAAAGCATTGGGTGGTGCGACACACCACCCCCAAATAGGGTAAGACTCATACAAGAAACAACGGGTTGCTTCCCGGTAGCGCTAAATTTAACATCTTCAGCCAGAGCGAACCATTCTCACCCTAAAGATAAGATCTATGAAAGTGATAGGTGACAAAAAAATTGGGTGATGATAATCACCCCCAAACATGACTGAAGCGTCAGTCTTGTTGGATAAAGGCTAAAACGGGTCAATGAACTTGTATGGCAAAGTGCATCACACGATGCAAAGCATCGGTGGACCATGGGCGGGTGGGAAGTATGGTAAGGGTGAAGGTGAATAGGCACCGGTCACGGGCCTTATTGAGCCAAAAGGTGATGTCAACAAGGGCCCTATAAGAATGGTGCTCAAGTTGGATGGGGAGGCGAAATAGAGGGGAAAGTGGAATGGGGTGGGCCTCATAAAAATCACACGACCGTTCTATAAATGGGCGATGATAATGGTCGCGCCGTGACACACCAGGGAGCTGACGATGAGAAAGATAAACACCACAAGAGCGTGGCAGGCATGGGGGAACAAGATCGATGTCACGGAAGTGGAGAGTATCACCACATATACTCTCATGGATGGTGGAGGATGGTTTCAGGTGAGGATCTAAAAATGTAGATGGGAATATGAAATGTGTAAAATCAAGATCCAAATCAGGTGGTGGGGTAGAAAGGGTAATGGGTTGGTCGGGTGGCATAAATGGTGGAGGAAGATGATCCAACTCAAGTGTAGGGGGAACACACTCATAGGGAGGAGTAAAGGAATACTCACAAAGGAGCGTGGTGTCTAAAGATGGAATGGTCAACTTCTCCACCAATGTGTCACCATTCGTAATGGTGAAAGGGTCTAACGAGGCATTAAGATCCGAGATATATGAATCCACATCAATATCAGACTCAATGTGAGCCAAACATCTCTGGAGAGGATCCATAGAAAATGAGATGGTAACCATCTCCGATTCAATCTCGGTGTGTTGGGGAGCACTCGTAGGAGGAGCTAACCTAGGATAAATTGATTCCTCAGGAATACACGTGATGGGATCAATAGGTATAGACTTGGGCATATTTTTGGATATAGTGGAAGTGGGAATATGAACCTCAAGTGTGGGTTCTTTTGGATATGATAGGGAAGGGCGAACCTCGATGTTAGGTTCCTTTGGATCTTCCGGGTATGGATCAGCCTCACATTCTAGGGAAAAGTCAACACAATCGTCAACATGGGGCTCGGACCACGAGGTGGTCGCAACTTCGAGATTCTCGGGGTGGTAGAGTTGGTCACACTCAACATCAGTTGTATAAAATGATACATCATCATCCCATACGGGATCAACAATGGGTGAAGATAAGAGAATATCTGACTCGGTCGCACACTTGAATTCATTTAATCTTTGTTTAAGCCGTTGAAGGGCGGCATTTTGAATTTGAGTGGCGTGCTCTAGCTCGAGGATGAACTTTTGCAAGAGGCTCTCGAGAGTGGAAGTGGATGATGGTGGTGAAGTGGTGGCAGGTGGTGGCGGTTGAGGTGGACACAAGTCACTATTATCATGACTATACGGAGAATACTCAAATGAAGTGTGTGGAGTGGGGCCAAGTTCATCATACACGAAAGGATCGCTTTCATGATGGACAAATGGTTGATATTGAGTGGGTGCATAGTGAGGGAACTGATCGCTATAATGTGCACTAGGTTGCCATGACGACTGTTGGAACGTGTGAGGATCCACAACATCGGGATGAGATTCGTATTGCGTAGAAGGGTGATCAAGCCTCTACGAATAACTAGGGTACGCACACAACTCGGGATTAGATACATCGGGATAGTAGGCCGAGGTGGGTTCCGGAACAGTGTCATATGGATACACTTGTTCCATGGTGTGGGTTCAGATGGATAAGGAAGATATGGTCACTCATGGGACAAGTGATCGACATGAAAGCAATAGGTGCACTGGGAATATGGGAAATGACCAAAGTCGTTCCATAAAGGATTTTCTTCGGCCATGACGGGGTGGATAAGAGAGAAAAAGGTTTCTCCAAAAATATTTTTAGCTTTTTTATTTTTTGAAAAAGAAAGAAAATCTTTTTGGGTTTTAAATTGTTTGAAAAAGAAGGAAAATATTTTTGTGTTTTTTGTAAAAATAAAGGAAGAAAATATTTTTGGATTTTTGTGGAGAGAAAAAATAATAAAAATATAAAATATAAAAAATATTTTTGAATTTTTAAAAAAGGGATAAAAGTGGACTCGGTATGAAACACACTAGGATGGAACACACAAAACCGACTACCAAAGCATTGGAATTAGATACGTACAAACAAAGGAAAAATCCTAACTAGCACGTAACCAATTGTTATCTTCAATTAAGTGAATGGGTAGTCAAATTTTAATTACTCCGCGGGCGAGAAAAAACACGGAATCTTATACGCCGCCTTTGAAAAATTGTGCTCCTACTTGATTTGCTAGTTGATGGATTTTAATTAAGTGATGGTACGGGTTAACAAGTAAGTGGAGTTAAGTGATTGAGTCGGGTGATGAAATTCCCTCTTGTTTCAATGATCAGGTCTAGGTCTTAAGTCCAATTAATTCATCAAACCATTCAAAGTAAGACTATGCAAAAAATAAAGTCACATAAGAGCATATAGTCAAACAATAAATGGACTCACTAACAGGAGATGCGCGAGTGATAAAGAAATGTACCTCCTACGACTTTTACACACGTAGGGTGAAGACCAAGATGAGTCGACCAGGGGGAAGTTCACCTAACTTCAGTCGTCTCCCAGGAGTCCTACGGACCCAAAGTAGAAAGGCTTCTAATCCACTCCAACGATGCTCTCTTTCTACCTTGTCCCGTTTCCCTTTTCACTTTTTTTTAATTAATTATTACAAATAATTGGTGTCCAAAGCACCACAAATAAATGTACAAGGCCTCAATAATCCTAATACAAACAATCTACGAAAAAAAAAAAATAAGATATACAAATGTACAAAGCCTTCAAATGCTCCTCAACTCGAAAAATCGGCAACGGCACTTCGTGAAAAGTCAATTGCCAAAGTTTGAGCAAAGGTCCAACACTTAAAAAGCCTGAAACGACATCATTTGATAACACACATTTTGTGTATATGTCGTTGAGAGTAAAGACGGTCAATCAAAAATCCCTTTAGTATGTACAAACACACTAAAAATGTATATTGGTAAATAGGGGGTCAATCCGCGCTCTCTAATGTGGACAAGAGCAAAATGAAAAAAAGTATGATTTTTAAAATAATCATGAAGGGATATTTATACTACTAACTATGAATTAAAAATTAAAACTACACTAATAAATAATGAAAATGATAAAGTGAGCTAAATATGAGGAGAAAATAATTATGAGATAATTCAAGGGATAAAATTTCACCACTTCACTTATTTATTTTCATTAATTAGTTTGTCTATTTGAAATACTCCAAAACATATATATATATATATATATATATTCACAAATCAACTCTCGTTGCCAATGTGAAATTACATATAGTCCTTTTAAAAGATTAATATTTAAATTTCACATACTCCTAAAAATTAGATTTAAACGTTTTCTAATAAATCACTCGCTAGGAAAAATTCACTAAAAGTATTTAAATCATAAAAAAAAGAAGTTTAAGAGTTGAGAAATTCAAACAATAATACCATTCAAAAATTGCCTATCTCTAGTTTAATTAATGAATAAATATTATAATATGGATTTCCGATTTTCTCTCGAAAATAATTCACCCTCTCTCGAGGCGTAAATATAAATTGTAAAATTTTAATATTAATATTCAAAGGGGCATAATAGATAAAGAAACCAAAAAAATAAAAATAATTAAGTTAAGGGTTCCATCCCACCCCTTGACTGGGGTATTTAGCCTCTCATTTTGATATTGTTACATATAAAATGTAATAATGACACAAAAAGAGGCATACACAATAAAATGGAATGGGAAAAATATGTTAAACCAAGTCTCCTTGAACAAAATAAAAATTTTCAAGCATGAACAATAATATCATCCACAAATCTGACTTATTACAACACTTCAAAAAATGGCAAAACTCTAAAATTTATGTCTCACAATATATTCTGGCTCACTAAAGTCACTACATAAAAAAAATTGTAAAAGAAGAAATAAAAATTTGTACAATACTACACCAAAAAATGAGCTCCAAAAAATGGAGCTCCTACACAAAACTATCTACCCTCTCTCTACTGTTGTTCCTGTTTTCTATCCCCTCTTTTTTCTTCTATTTGTTTTTCCTTTTGTAATGTGTCTAGGAGGTAAAATGGATGAGGATATTTGAGGAAAATAGGGGTAAAAGGGTTAAGAGCATGTGATTTTTATTTAGGAAAAATGGCAGATGGCTTAGGATGTGGGGATAAAAGGTTTGCATGGATTAGGAAATAAATCTTGGGTCAATGGGGTATTATTGGAAAAAGGGGGCAAAAGTGAACACATAATACACGTGGGTCTTTTTTTTTACTTGGTCTTAATTTTGGTTTTATGCAGATACGATTTGGGGGAAATGGGTCTTGGTTTGAAAAGTTAATTCGGTTAGAACCGAGTTCGTGATGACGGGTATGGTAGAAGGGCGGTATCCGGGTAGGTGGCGCCGGGTTTGGGGTTTAGCAGCTGGGTGGATCGAATTTCAGGTCGCGGGTCAGGACCTAAGGTCGGGTTTGACTTCGGAGCTTGCGGGTTTAGGGAGCTCTGGGATCGGGTTTGAATTTTTGACAGCGGTAGGCGGGTTGGCTGTTTAGGTCGCCGGATGGCTGTTTGGGATGTCGACGAGGAACGAGTTTGGTCCGGTCTGGGCGCGGGTTAACAGGGGTTTAGGTGTAGGTGTTGACGTCGGTTGAAGATCCGAGGGTGGGTCGGTCGGGTTTTGAAGGTGGCGGGTTGGGACTCGATTTGGTTATGGTGGTAGAGAGAGTATTGGGTTAATGGTAGTGTTATTAGTGGGGGATTGACGGGAGAGAGTGGAGGTTTGGGGAAGAAGATAGTGGTGGTTTTGATTAGGTGGGTGAGGGTGTAGGAGAGTTGGTGTGTTTGTGAGGGAGTGTTTAGGTGTAGGAGTGTGTGTGTGTGTTTGTTTGGACCCTTAAAATGTAAATTAAACTAATTAAAACTAAAAATAAAAAGAGTCAATAAAACTAAAAATAAATAAAATTAAATCTATTAAAATTAAATTCTAAAAGAAACTCAAATAATAAAAATGAACTAAAAAGAAATAATAAAGATAAAAATCTATTAAAACTTAAAACTAAAATCCTAAAAAATGTAAAATCTAAAAATAAATGAATTCCTAAAAAAATTAATTCTAATAAAATAATTTTTTTTAATGAAAATAAAATAAAATAAAAATACACTAATTAAAAATAAATAGAAAATAAAACCTAGAAAATTCTAAATAAATCCTAAAAATAAAACAACTCAAACTAAAAATCTAAGAAAATTTTAAAAAGCACAACTAAACACACATGGGGTTCGCAGTAGGTTTAGGGACAGTTTTATGCTCGGTTTAGGCTCAGGTAAGGTTACGGGACTAGTAAATTAACTCCAAATGCTGCAAATTGCCTCGAAATAATGCTTTTCACGCCGCAACTGCAATCAAGTCTGCACAATGAACATTTAAGTATATAAGACCCAAATTGCCGAGAATTAGCAACTAAAATACTTATATTCAGGATATAAAATGTACACTTTTGGGTGTTTATCAGACAATCTTTTGTCTAGTATTGAGAAACATGACAAGGTTGAAGATGATCTCCTCAACATCGACGTTTTAGACGAATAACCTTCCAATAGTCTTAGAAAAATGATACAAATAAGGGATTTAAAGGGGGAACCCAACCAACTTCTTCTAAGAAAAGGGAAATAGTTGAGAATACTAGGGGACGATCAAAGATGTCAACCAATGATAACTCTTACTGAGTGGTGGACACTTTCTTCAAGGAGACAATTTACAAACTCAACCCTTTGAATAAAGGACAAGTCGTATTCAAGAATCTGCCCAAGAAGGCTAGCGTTCTAAATCATAAGGGCACAAATCTCAGGTGTACTTATCACTGGGATCATGGCCACAAGACAAAGAACTAAAAGATATCCAAGCTACATCTAAAAGACCTTATCTAGGATGGTCATCTGAATGAGCATATTGATGCTGATAGTATGAAATCCTCAGCACGGGTCAATTCATTATAAAAAAAGGATGACGACGACCTTAATCATAGTCATGTATGGCTACACTGATCCTTCCTAATGCACAGGGAAAATGATGATGGGAATAGTTAGGATTGCAACTTGTGTGCATGAGGCTTTCTAGGTAGAAGTATCGAAGCCTGTCCTTACCAAGCGACAAATTAAGGGCATTGATCTTGATCGGGTGTTCGTGTTCATTGATGATGATCTGCTCAGTGTTAATTTTCCCCATAATGATGCCTTAGTCCTTTGTCTCCAACGTGACACCTCGTATATTTAATACTCGGGTTTATAAAGTCTAACTATTAAACATACTGATTATTGACAATTTAAATACCATTCTTAGTATGAAAGAAAGCAAATGACAATATGAGACAAATATAAGGATGTGATATGAAAGTCCTCTAATATTAAACTCACAAGAAAGTGTTCATACCCATAATAGAGAAATAATAGTATCCAAATATCAACCTTCAATTACAAGTCCTAAACTAAATCTCAGAATGATACATGTCATTACCACTATCCTACAATACATGCCAACCGAAAGTATAATGAAATACACCTCTCTCAACTGAAAATTAATCGAAAGTATAAATAAGGAATGTACCTACATCAACACCTGAATAAATTTGGATGGAACTGAAAATGATAATATGTGCTAGTTGGAGGGAAGAACTCTAAGCGGGAGGTCCATGTATAGCACCTGAAATTCACCACGAATAAAGATGGGTCAAAACCCCCCATCAAGTTAAAAAGATACGCAACTCAAGTTAGTTATATATAAAAATGGTAAACTCACAATTTATAATCAATAATGATAGCCCAAAGTATATCACACAACCTCGTAGTGTATTAGAATTAACCCAATTTATTTCATCAATTAATTATTCTCTTAATTAATTAATACATAACTGACATGTGCCCCTTCTCCCTGACCATATCAAGAACATGCACTACACCCATATAAAACCGTCACACAACCCGTAGTCGCCTGCTTCATAGTGCCGAAAAACTCGTAGTCACCCTATTACGCAGCGCTAGAACTCCATAACACCGTGTGATGTAACAAAAGTCCATATCAAATCATAATCGTCAAGTATATCAATAAAAGGTTGTTCCTTCTCGGCACTCACCCAATAATTCACGTTTCATATATATATTTGTCAATAACATTCTTAATTACAATCATGTCTCATACTCACCGTTATACTATTATTACCTAATTACCCCACCTTAGGGTCAATTTCAAATAAAGCTTGTAGACACGCATTATGCCATTACATTATGAGACAAAGGGATAATAAGTCTAACATGAAACTAGTGAAAAACCGAAGCGTTAAAATAAAGAATGTATTGATTTTTATTAAAGGTTCTCACATCATTACTTCTACCCATATCTAAACTTCATGCGTGGGATGTCTCATAAAAATGAATTCAAACACAGACCCCCCATACACTTTCATTTAAATAAGGTAGTTGTTAAGACAATTAATTAGTTAAATTCTATCATAAGGAATTAAATTAAGAGAAAATATGTCTAAATATCCAATCTCCATATCCAAACCCCAATTTATTCTTCACAAACCACAACAACCATAACCTAACTATAGACACCCTATCCTAGGACCCCCCCAAGCACTTCCTTAGGTCCCTAGCACTCACTCGTTCACCGTAAACCCTAGGTCATACCCCGAGTACCGATCTAGAGGTCACTGGGAGCTCTCGGGCCCCATTGAACTCTGGTCAACTCTGTCGCTTGAGTGAAAGCTCAATGAATTTTTTAAGGGCCCTAAATCCCCTTTCTAATGGCCCGCTCCATACACGAATCGGCCTTACAGTTCGGTAGCCTGAAATTTATCTAAAGGCCATCGGGCGCTCCCAGGGCCCGCTTGACTCTGGTCAACTCTCTTTCTTGAGAGTAATCTCAGTGAATTTAAGGTCTCTAAATACCCTTTCCAACAGTTCATCCCATGTGCAAATCGTACTTACGGTTCGAACGAATGATTCGTCTTATCCCGAACACTGATATAGAGGCCATCGGGTGCTCCCAGACCCATTTGACTCCAATAAACTCTCCATCTTAAGTGAAGCTCATTAAATCTTCTAAGGTATCTGAATCCCCTTTCCAACATTCTACCCCATGCACGAATCAACCTTACGGTACGGACGAATGACCTATTTTACTCTGAAGGGTCATCGGGTGCTTCCAAGCCCCGTTTGACCTTAGTCAGCTCTCAGAACCGAACGAAGCTGAATGAAATCTTGAAGGGCTCGGAATACCCTTTCCAATTATCTATACCATGTGCGAATCGACCTTATGGTACGGATGAATGATCCATTTTCCTCCGAGAATTTTCTATCTAGAGACCAATGGGCGCTTTCGGGCCCCGTTTGACCTCAGTTAACTACCGAACTCGAGAGTGGATCAATGGATTCTTAAAGGGATCTATAGACACCACATTCTAGGACCCTGTAGGTCTCCCCTTAGGTCCCTAACACCTCCCCATCTCACCGTAAACCCTAGATCGCACTCCGAGTATCGATCTAGAGCCCTCCAGTCAACTCTGTCGTCAGAGAAAAAGCTTTTTGAATCTTTAAAGGGCTTTGAATAACCTTTCCAACGGTTCACCCTGGGCACAAATTGGCATAACGGTTCAGACGAATGAACCATTTTGCTACTGAAGATCGATTCGGAGGCCACCGAGCGCTCTCGGGCCCCGATTTGACCCCAATCAACTTCACCTTCAGAGAGAAATATCTTTGAATATTCAAAGGGCACTGAAACCCCTTTTCCAACGGTCCATCCCGTGTGCAAAACAACATAACTATTAAGATGAACGATCAGTTTTCCCCCTAAAATTGATCCGGGCGCTCCCGGGATTTGTTTGACCAAAGTTAACTCTTTAGCTCAAACGAGACTGAATGAATCTACTAAGGGCACTGAATGCCTTTTTTAACGATCCGCCCCATGTGCGATTCTGACCTACGGTACAGACAAACAATCCGTTTTACTTCGAGAGGGCCCCTAGCGCTTCCTAACCAAGTTGACCAAGGTCAAACTTTTGAACTAAGAAAAATTCTTTGGAATGTTGAAGTAAATCTCCTAAACTTTTCAAGGGTCAGCCCCATGAGTGATTCTGACTTACCATGCAGATGAACGATCCATTTGCGTCCGACGATCTCCCGTCCAAAGGATCGACGTGCACTTTCGAGCCACATTTGACCCAAATTCAACTCTTGGACCCTGGAGAAGTCCAAAGGACTCTTAAAAGGTCTCTGAAATACCTTTTTAACGGTATTATCCGTGCATAATTAGGATCAACGATTCGTGTTCTACGATCATTTTCCTAGAAAATCTGCACGGGACTGCCAATTAACAGGTCCTGATCCCTACCAATCGGCACTGTGTCTGGGGGCACATGCCGATAGGTACTCCCTGGGGTAGGCCAATCAGCACCCCCTAACCCTATAAATAGGGGCCATGACCTCATTCCCAGAGAACACACAATAGATCCATCAACATCAGTTATCTCGATAACATTCCCTTGAAATCAGCAAAGTTCCTCATGTGAAGTTTCATTCAAGTTACATTCCTATCCTTTTCATACCCAATTTGGAAAAATATCCTCCTCTCTCATCAAAATTCA
Organism: Sambucus nigra; assembly: GCA_949130495.1. Taxonomy (NCBI): domain Eukaryota; kingdom Viridiplantae; phylum Streptophyta; class Magnoliopsida; order Dipsacales; family Adoxaceae; genus Sambucus; species Sambucus nigra. Next base: position 576,735,165 of record OX422208.1, on the reverse strand, counting down.
TCAACACTCAAGGGATTTCATCCAAGATCAAAGATCAAGTTTTAAAGAAGATCCAATTCCTTCCCTCTCTCTTTAAATTTCTTATTTTTGCATAATACACATTAGATTCGTAATCTAGTTCTTACGTCAGTTCATACATATTAATATCTAAACTTTTATTAGTATATTGCACATACTTTATTTTCTACAAAAATCCCAAAACAAATAAAAGAGGTTTACACTCGTAAATTCCGAATGGAATTACCCATCATACTTTTTTCCAAAATCAAAACAACACACTTTCTACGCATACACATATAATAAAATTCCGTTCGAATTTAGGGGATGAACCCCACCCCTATGCTACATTCGAACTACGTGGACTTTGAGGCCTTTATAGGCTACGCAGGTGTCTCTGATTAAAATTCGAGACCCGAGTCCAATTTTCCAATTTTCCCAATTTCTCAAATTCCCTAATTTTCTAAATCTCCCATTTTCATATATATATATATATATATATATATATATATGTGTGTGTGTGTGTGTGTGTGTGTGTGTGTGTGTGTGTGTGTGTGTATGTATATCACACTTGTTTGCATTTCATCCAACACATATTATCGTTCCCTAATAACTATCAATATCATGATGAACGTATAAATCATACTTTCTACATATGTTATTTTGGAAATATTCCTATGGATGACCTCACTCTACCTTGTCCATGGTATGAGTTGAATAAATCCGATCTTCATTATATAAACACACTCACACACTTCACGGTGATATAAAAAGGAAGATAATAACACTAGCCCATGAGAGACCGAAAAGGCGGGATGGGTGCCTAACACCTTTCCATTCCGTAACTTAGCCCTTGAACCGTCGATCTATTGGTTTTGTATGCATCAGTTTATTCTTGATGCCGCTCTCTCGAAGTGGCAACATTTCTTTTGCCTGTTTTGTGAAAAATAGGCTGGCGACTCTATCTCTTCACATTTACCCCCACACCGACGATGACCGAAGCAACCTTCCTAAGAGGGGTGAGAGATCGCGGCACAGCCTTCCCGAGGGGAGATGCATCTCTATATCTCTCTCTCCTCCCCCCAAAGGTGCCGGCCCGAGATGGCCATAGTGGCGACTCTGCTAGGGACTATTTTTAAGAGGGTTAGACTCTATTTGCATGGGTTTTTACTTTCTTATATATCCCCCCTATTTTTCATGTCCCCCTCATTATTTCCTATACATATGTACCTCATGCTTATGCCACTGTTCACACACTTGTAGAAATTTTCCATCTACACTTCACACCATGTGCACATAGGATCACATATATCCACATGTTGCACACACCATGTAGAAATCCATTCTTAGGTATCACTAACACACACCTCCACTTCTATATATCCATGCTCACTTACACTTAGCACACTCTCAATCTCTCTTATTGTCTCTACTGTTTATACTTTTGCCTCATGCTCGGCTGGGCATGATCAATAAAGATACTCTCTCCATAAGATACTAATCAAAGAATCATGCATGGTACACACAACATCACCAAAGAGCATTGCTATTGACCAAATTTTATCCCGTAACTGGGGAGTCATTTCGTGATGGGCGCTAGTCCGACAAGTCGCAGTTAGCCTAAGTGATAGGACTCTCACCTTCCATTTAGACCTGTCAAAATACACGATAACCCGTTAACACGACACGACCCGACACGAAATTATAAGTTAATGGGTTTACCCTTATTGGGTTTGGGTCATTAACGGGTTGACACGGTAGACCTGTTAACAATAACGGTTCGGGTTTGGAAATTTACCTGTACCCGTTTTAACCCGTTTCTACCCGTTAACACTAACGGGTACTATAGGGTCACACAACCCGTACCCAATAGCAATAACCATTAAAACCCATTATTTCTAAATCTTTAAAGACTAACGGGTGCTATAGGGTCACCCAATCTATACCTAATAAAAATTACAATTAAAACACATTATTTTTAAAGTATTGAAGACTAACGGGTATTATAGGGTCACCCAACCCGTTACCTATTTCGACCCAAAATGATTCGTTAATATTAACGGGTGTTAACGGTTTGGGTCGTGTACCCGTTAATATTAACGGGTCGTTTTTGGGTATTGTTATTAGACCCGTTAGGCTTAACGGGTCGTGTATGGGTTATGGTGTTTTGACCCGTAACCCGTAACCCGTACACGACCCAAACCGACCCGTTGACAGGTCTACTTCCATTGGCCAAGTACCTTCGAAGTATATCGAACGGTTCCTCCGCATCGTACCCCTTGACCAAAGTTATAATGGGAGGTATATCACAGGTAACTCATTCACGTACTTCGAGTATATCGAATTCACTCTCACACGTATCGTCCCCACGAGGTATATAGTGAGGCAATTCACGTACACTCAGGTATATCAAATGTCTTGTCCACATGTACTAATTGCCCTCAAAAGCAAGACGTATATCGTGGAGGTCATGCCAAAGGGGGGAACACCTTCCAATTAACCCAACCAACTGCATACCCGCATCTAGGTGTCAATCCTAAGACACACATGTTAGATTGCCAGTTTCGACCCAAAACTCTGTCGAAATTTCGGGTCGACCTATCGCTTAAATTTTGCACAATTTTTAAAATGGGACCCTGCCCATGAGCCTAGTAACAAGTCCAAACCTAGTTTCTACATATGGTAAAACCCAATTTTTCCAGGTTCGGTTCCCGTTCAACATTTATTTTTTGCATCTAGGCAAACTTAATACAAGTGAGAACCTAATAAATATAATATTCATGCTGACATCTGTCTCTCATCTTTTTCTCTCAGTTTCAAAAAGTATCCAAAACAAACATTTTTCTCCTCATGTTTTCCAAAAATGTCAAAAAATCATTTTCTCCTTTTCTAAAAATAACAAATTCCCCTTCTTTTCTTTTTTGAAAAAAAATCCCAATTTTTCTCCTTATCAGGTCGACTATATAACCTTGGCCTAGCTCCTTATTGGATTCGATTTTCAGTCGAACCACCCGAAGTTCCGCCAGTCCCCTTACTTCTTCTGAGTCTGAGATTCACCGACCTTCCATGGAGAACACAGATCAAGTGCCAAATGTATAGACGAATTTGTTGGCAGTTCTAGCTCAGCTCACTGCCAAAATTGACTACCTTCAAATCGAGGTTCATGAGAGGCAAAGAAACTGGGTCCCTGTCTCCGAAGAGACCGAGGTCCTTTTCCCTCATGCTATGTTTTCGCCTTCACCCGATCCTATTTGGGTTCCCCAGGAATACCAACACGTTCCCCATGCTCCTCCTTCCAATGGGCCGCTGCCAACCTATCTGCCTATGCCAAACCTTGCTCAGCGAGGGGCTAACTTACCCATGATTATTGACCCGAAAGAGGAAGAATTGAACAAGGTCAAAGAAGACCTCAAGATGTTGACCAAGAAATTCGACCAAGTCAGACTCTATGGGAACTACATGGACTACACCCATATGTCTCCCTATCCTAAAGCCAGGTTATCAAAAAAATTTAAGATGGCCAATATAGAGAAATTCGGAGGCAGTGGACCCCCGATCGTTTATCTACGTAGCTATCACCAAGTCGTGACTCTCCTAGGGGATTATGAAGAAATAATGGCCCAGATATTCTAGTAGACTTTGAAAGATAGCGCTCTCCATTGGTTCTTATCCCTTGAGGAATCCAGAATCCGTAGTTGGGAAGAAGTTGCCCGCGAGTTCATGTCATAATATAAGTACAATGAAGAGCGAGAAGTTACCCGCTGTGACTTAGAGCTACTTAAGCAGAACCCTGGAAAATCAATCAACACCTTCATAGTAAGGTGGAGAGAAAAAGCAGCTACCATGATCAAACGACCTTCCGAAGAAGAACATGTCAGTATTGTAAAGAAGCATTTCCTACCCCACGTACGAGCAACAATGGGAGGACAATATTACCCTCATTTACGAGGCCCTTGAGACGCAGGAGTGGAAATTGAAGAAAGTCTTATCAAGACAGAAGTTGAATCGAGGAAAACCTCTGGACTGTTTTCTCCTAGAAAGTTCAAAAAGCCTGCTAGTACCACGGTTTCTACCATCAACAACATCTCTCAGCATGCTGCTTCATGGGCACCAGAAAGTCGCCCAAATTCAGTCCGAAAGGAATACACCGAGTTTCACGATCCTCTCTCTAAAGTCTACTAGGCCCTTTTGAGCCAAAATCTGATCAAACCCTTGGACCCCCGTCCATTACTAAACCCACTTCCGAAAAACTTTAAACCTGATGCCTATTGTGACTTTCACCAAACTGCTGGACATACCACTGACCAATGTTTCCATCTCCAAAATGTGATCTAAGGCCTAATTGACCGAGGTGTCATCGCCCACCAGCTAATCCTAAACTAAACACTACCCGTAATCCACTCTCAAATCATATAAATGCCATCTTCCTAGAAGAAGACTCGAAATTGACCTATCCACCCAAATCATGCCGAGTAAATCACCAGTCATACCCATATACTCTCCCAAACCTCTTCAAACATGCCCATATTTTCTCTTATACCCTACCAGCTTCGCCGACCAAGCCTTATCCCTTTTCACCCAAGCATTCATCGTTGTCCGCACCTGTTCTAGAGGTAAATATATGGAACTGTCAGAAGTGCTGAACCAACTAGCTGAAATTGCCCTCCCAGATGACCATCGACTGTCAGAGATTCGGTGAGTTGTTCTTAAAAGATCGAAAATGGGCCCGAGAGTAAGAAAATTGGGTGGTGCAAATCGACAAAGTCAGTTTAAATGACATGGTCCAGATCTTGGAAGATTCATTTCAACAGAATGGTGATATTTGTAGTGTATCCAAGCTACTCGATGCTTTGAAATTACAAGGGCACCTGGTCCCCTCAGTTTTGCATTTCCCTGCCAAATGGGAGGAATTATACGAAGAAGCCGTGGAAGTTGTGGAGTTCATTGACTTTGCATGTAAAGATAACATTGTTGCCACCGGATGGGGGGGTGACTTCGAAGATTCAGATGAAGAGCAAGATCAGAGAAGACTAGTTTGATAGCCGACATGTGCGGGATGATATCATTTGAGGAGTTGCTAGGAGAAATTAACAAGGTGGCCAAACAATTCGATATCTATAAAGAAATAGGATTTCTATTTTTCCCTTTTTTTATGAACCACATGACTAGATAAGAAAGACATTGCCAAATCCTAAATCTACAACCGTCAGTGAACGATAAAGGAAAGGGTGTCGAGAATCTCCATATGCCAGAATTGACCCTCGAGGAAAGCAAAATCCTTGATCAACTAAAGAAAACCCAAGACAACATCACTTTATGGGGACTCTTTATGTCTTCGTAACTTCACCGAAATGCCCTAATCAAGCTACTCACAGGACCCACAGTTCCTCCCTTAACCACGTCAGAAAAAGTGGTGAACCTAATCGGTTCATTGACATCTACTCGAATGCTCTCCTTTTCTGAAGAAGAAATCCTTAAGATTGGTCCCAGCCACAATCATGCTCCTAATATCTCTGTTGAAGTTATGGGGAAAACCATCCCCTTCACTCTAGTCGACAAAAGATCAGCTCTGAATGTTTTGCCATTAAGAACCATCAATTGTCTGGGATTGAAAGTGAGCGACCTTGCTCTAACCTAGTACGTGCCTACGACAACACCCGTCGAGAAGTAATAGGATCTATCAAGCTTGTAATAGGGGCTGGCCCTATAAATCCTGTTGTTGAATTCCAAGTCATCGACATCCCAGCCTGTTTCAATCTGCTGCTCGGACGACCCTGGCTCCATAACATCAAAGGGATGTCTTCTTCCCTTAACTAGAAATTGAAGTTATTCGCCAACGGGCAGGTTATTACAATTTTAGGAGACAACGACAACACTGAGAATGCAAACACCAATAATCTAGTACTCGAAATACAACAAGGGGTGAATGATATGCTTCTGTCAAGATTCCAAGTTGAACCACTTGTACACTTCAAAGATAACGTCAATGTAATCCAGATGTTCAAGAACATGCACTTTATGCCCGGACTGGGGATAGGGCGAAGACAACAAGGGATAATTAAACCCATTGTGTTGAAGTAGGACTTTCCTCCCTGTGGCTTGGACTAGGGGTGCACAACAAAATCGAAAATTCGATAAACCGAACCAAACCGACTGCATTTGTTCTGCTTGGATCGGTTTTTTTGCTCAATGGTTCGGTTTCGATTCCAAAAAAAAAATCGATACTTCGGTTTGGTTCTCAGTTCCAGGGAAAAAAACCCAATCCGATCCGAACCAATCCGGGATCGAACTGATTTATAATTACATATATATTTATTTTATATATTTAACACTTGTAATTTATATTTTTGTGATTACCTGAGTTATAAACTTATGTTATTGAGGATCAAAATTAATTTTGAACTTAAAAAATTATTTATGAAATACATTAATCTTAAGATTTTACCAACTTTGAAATAGGACTTTGGAACTGAAAACCGATCCGATCCGAGAACTGTTGGTTCGATTTGGTTCGGTTCTGCATAATTATAGGTTCAGTTCCGATTCCAAAAATTCGAAACCGACCCAACTCGGTTCGATTCTCGAATTAGTACCAAAACCGACCCAAACCGAACTGTGTGCACCCTTAGCTTGGACTATCAGCCGTCAGAAGAAGAACTCAAATTGATCCATCAGCCTCACCTAAAGAGGAGGTTAGAATGCACCAGAACCATCCTGGGAGATTCCCTAAATGGAAGATTCATCAGAGAAGGTGAAGATTTCCCCTTCTACGGCTTCCCTGAACCTTGGTATGACCATGTAGACAAAAGGATGAAATCAGGAATGGAGATCTTCTTTCAAGATAGTTACCCATAGGCCGAGAGTTCCCAGCACCGTGTACAACAACGCACTGAAGAAACCATATCTGATACTGGGGATTCTGAAGGAAATGGCTCCGAGACTCTTTCAATTTACAGATACTGGGCCTGACACTCTGCATGATCCACTCAAGGGATACATCGTCTAACCTATCCTGTCTCATTAAAGATGCTGATGTACCTCTTCTCAATTGGCATGTTGCACATGTGCCACCTGCTAATGTCCAACCTACCCCCGATGTTTATCCCCTTTCCCCTTTAATTGTTTCCCCTCACTCTGATGTAATAGAGACCTCCTTTGATGAGGTTCTCAATGTAATTTTTCCTATCAATGAAATAAATGAAGATTTTGAGTATCTTGTTGTGCCTTACATTAATTGTCTTGATTCTAATCAAATTCATGATGATGATGATTTTGCAAATGAACAATTCTTAACTGATTTAAAGAAGGTTAATAACAAACAACATAACCGCGTTCAAGTAAATGAAGATGAAACTGTTGTTATTAATCTCGGTTCTAGTAGCCAAATGCGTGAGATTAGGATAGGGGCCACCCTCAATGAGCATGAGTGTGCACAACTCGAAGTACTACTAAAGTAATTCGTGGATATCTTTTCATGGTCTTATGATGATATGCCCGACATTGACCTTGAGATTACCCAGCATGAGATTCCAACTCTCCCGGACTGCAAAGTGGTCAAACAGAAACAACGAAAGCTCCGCATCGAATGGCCACTCTAGGTTAAAGAAGAAGTAGTCAAGCAACTGAACGTGGGCGTCATTCATGTGATTGAATATCCCGCCTGGCTAGCCAATATCGTACCCGTGCCAAAATCAGGAGGGAAGATTTTCATGTGTGTCGACTACCGAGACTTGAATAAGGTCTCGACATGATTGTGGACAATACAACCAGTCACGGTCTCAAGTCATTCGTTGATGGGTTTTTCGGATATAATCAGATTAAGATGCACCCAGATCACCAAAAGAAAATCGCATTCATCACTCCTTGGGGAACCTTTTACTACAATTTATTACCATTTGGTCTAAAAAAATGTAGGGGATACATACCAGAGGGATTCCACAACTATTATGCATGATCCAATTCACAAGGAAGTCAGGGTCTACGTGGACGATATAATTATCAAGTCCAAGACTAGGGAAGGCCATGTTCCCGCTCTCTAGAAGTTCTTCGCACGAATTTGGCAATAATAGATGCAGCTCAACCCACATAAATGTCTTCAGCATCACTAAAGGAAAACTTTTGGGATTCATGGTTAGCGAGAAAGGGATAGAAGCAGATCCTGCTAAGCTAAAATCCATACTTGAGATGCCACCACCTCGACCAGAGAAGGAAGTTAAGGGATTCCTTGGGAAATTACAGTACATCATCCAATTGACTTCTATCTGTGAACCCATCTTCAAACTCTTCTAAAAAGATTCAACCAAGGTATGGAATAAAGCCTGCCAAGAAGCCTTCGATCGAATCAAGCAATACCTAACCCAACCTACGGTGCTCATGCTGTCGCAACCTGATCTTTATTTACTCCTTTCCCTAACCGTAACTGATACTGAAGTTGGGGCTTTCCTAGCCCAATACCTTGAAGAAACACATAAAGAGAGAGCCGTCTACTATGCCAGTCAAAAGTTGTCCAGTTACGAAGTTAACTACATCTCCTTGGACAAAGCATGTGTCGCTCTTATTCGGGTTACCCAAAAGTTACGGCACTATATGCTCTCCTTCCTTATCAAGCTTATATCACGAATGGATACCATCAAGTACCTACTCAATAAACCCTCCCTATCCAGTCGAATGGCCCACTAGTTAATGATCCTAGCCAAATTCGATATTACCTATGTCATGCAAAAGGCTCTGAAAGGAAGAGTGATAGAAGGACTTTTTGCGTATGGTCGTTGTTGAAAAGCCCTTTCTAATCAAAACCTCACATACCTACAAATATAATAAACTCAAGTGTAGAGGTAAGTAAGGGTATCAATCCACTTTCAAGGGAGTAAAGCAAATGGAGCACATTCACATGTAATTCACTTTTTATTTTCTTTTTGTGCTTTTTCACTTTTCTATTTTTTTTTAGCTTTTTCAATATTAAAACAAAAGGGTGAGGTGAGATCTAAACTAAACTAAACTAAATGAAAATAACTAACTAGAAATTTACTAAAATGAAAAATAAAGTCTAACACTAAAATAAGAGATAAAGTGAGGAAAATAATTGTGAGAACAATCAAGGAGTGGGATTACACCACAAATTTTAATTATTCTAATTAATTAATTTAATTATTTGAATTCTCCCAAATTAATATTAAAATTACAAACCAACTCTCGTTGCAAGTGTAATTAGAATAGTAATCTTTTAGAAAGTTAAAATTAACACCCCACAACTCTTGAAAATTAGATCTACACTCCTTTTAATTAATCACCCGCTAGGATCGATCAATTAGAATTTATGTCAATCTTAGAAATTAAATTTAGAGTTGAAATTCAAATGATAATACCCCACTTAAGAAACCCCTATCTCTAGTTCGAATCTAAAATGGGTATTATCACTAGAATTTCGATTTTCTCTCGAAAATCATTTACCCTCTCTCGAGGCGTAAATCTAAGGGTGAGGGATCAAATTTAACATTCAAAGGGAAATTTCAAGTAAGCAAACTAATTAAACTAAAATAATATCAAATAAGGGTTTCACCCCACACCTTGAAAGGGGATTTAGCCTACCATGATATTAAACATGACAAATTAGTAATCAAGGCATAAACAAATAAAATAGAAGGGTAAGAGGACAAATCTTCAAACAAGTCTCCTTGATTTGCAAAATTGGACTCTAATCCTCCATTGAAATTGAGCAATATCCATTCCAAATGAGCTTTCCACAATATTCAATTACATACAAACACTCATTTGAATCACTCAACAATTAATTTCTCACAAATATCTAAAAAAATAAAAACAAAATTATTTACAAAAATATTCTACCTAATTTATTTTCTAAACTAAACTATCTCTCTCTCTAGAATTTTCTCTCTACTTGATATGATTCCTCTTCAAATGAGCCTTCTCTTTGCTTTTATATTGTAGGCATGGAGCATGGGTCTAAGGGGCAAATTGGTAAATGGGCTTGAGTGAGCATGGAAAGGGTGAGGTCAAGTGGGTGAGGATGAAATCAGATTTAGCTTGAGGGGTATTTTGGGTTTTGGGGTTAAGTTGGTTAGTTGGGGGGTATTTGGGTAAAAGGGTGTTAAAAGAGGTAAATGGGTTAAAAGGTTTATAAACACATGTGAGTTTTTAATGGGTTTTTATTTGGTTTGACTTGGTCATGATTTTTGGCTTTTGCATTTGGCAGGTAGAAAATCGTGACTTAGGAGAATTGGGTATTTGGCAAAGTGGGTCTTACAAATGGGTTTGTGGGTTTGGGTTTTGGTTGAATGGGTTGGAAGAAAGTGGATCAAGGAGAGAGAAAGACCGAATTGGTTTTGGGTCGCGATTTGGTTTGTGGCAAGTCGCCGACGACTACGACACTGGTGGGGGACGGCAGGGTCAAGTCTCGCCGGAGGAGGCGGCGGCGGCGTCGAGATGGAAGGAGGGCGCTGGCGTTAGGAGGGGTCGGATCCGGGGGGGCCGGCGGCTGGTGGACAGCGCAGGTGGGTAGGTCGGTGCGACCGGAGCAGGATATGGAGCTGCTGGTCGAGAGAGAGAGGGGTTCCGCCGGGGTGACGCCGGAGTGACGCCGGAGGTGGGTGAGGTCATGGGTTAAGGGGGGGGGGGGGTTAGATGGAGGATTTGGTTATGGTGGAGAGGAGAGAGAATGAGATGGTGAGGGAAGAAGATGATGGTAGGAGGGATAAGGTGTGGTGGGGTGTAGGGTGTGTGAGTGTGGGTGAGGGTGTAGGATAGGTGTAGTTTAGTGGGTGTGTAATAAGGGTTGTATGTGTGTTTAATTAGAACCCCTAAAAATATAAACTAACTAATAAAATAAAACTATATAAACTAAAAATCTAAAAATTAAATTTCTATTCTAAATAAAATAACAGAAAGACTCAATAAAAATAAAAAGAAATGAAATGAAAATAAAAATAAAAATATAAATCTATTAAATTTAAAAACTAAAGTCCTAAAAAAATATAAAATCTAATAAACTAAAAAAATAAATGAAATCCTAAAAATAACTAATTCTAATAAAATAAAACTAATAATAAAAAAAATAAAGATAAAATAAAAATAAAATATAAAAATAGTAAATAAAACCTACAAATTCTAAATAAGTCTAAAATAAAATCTAAAAAGTAAAACGACACTAAATAAAAATCTAAAAAAATTAAAATAAAAAAAAGGGATCAAACCAACACACACGGGTCTTGGGTGACGGTTTAGGGACAAGTTTAGGCTCAGATTAGGGCTCGGGTGAGGTTCTTGGATAAGGGAGAGGTATTAGCTCCATTTTACTGCAAGTTGCCTCAAATGATAGCTTTTGACACTGCAACTACACTTTTGACCTGCATATTGAACAATTAAGCGCATAAGACCCATATTGTCGAGAAATAGCAACTAAAATATAACTATTCGGGGTATAAAATGTACAGTTTTGGGTGCTTATCAAAGAGCCATCTATGACTACCTTGTTAACTACCCTATGGAAAAGGTCGACATCTGGATCTCTAAGTTCCCAGATGAGAATATCCTTTGTACCTTCCAAGAAGACCTTCGATGGTAAATGTTCTTCGATGGCATTGTCAACAAGAAATGGTATGGCATTGGGATCCTCCTAATTTCCCCTATGACTCTCACACTCCCATTGCCATCAAGCTAGACTTTTCTTACACTAACAACATGACTGAATATGAGGCGTGCACGGTAGGAATAAAAGTTGCCCTCAAGAAAGGAATTTAATACCTCATGTCTACCGAGATTCATCTCTCATCATTGGTCAAGTACTTAGAAAATGGAAAGTCAAGGATGAGAAACTCTTACCCTTCCATGCCCACTTAGAAGAGATAGCTTCCCAATTCCAAGAAATCACCTTCGACTACTTGCCCCGAGTAAAGAATAACCTAGACGACGTCCTTTCTACCTTAGCCTTTATGATTGACACACCCAAGGGAATAACCATGACCCCTTTCCTTGTCCCAAAATAAGACAAACCCACCCACTGTTACCATAATGAGCTTGGCACGAAGGAATATCTCGAGATAGCGATTGCTGATAATATGATATTTGGCGTCTCCTCAAACATGGTAGGTATCCCCAAGGATCTCACAAGAAAGACCGAGCAACTCTCTACCGACTGGCTGAGTACATTGTCAGCCAATAAATACAGGATCTCTTACGCCCTCTGGGGTTATCTCACTTCAGTTCGAACCTCTACTAGGGCTACCCCTTACTCTCTAATCCACGGAATGAAAGCAGTCCTACCCGTGGAGCTGGAAATCCTTCGCTGGGTGTCATGCTTGAAAGGAAGGTTAGTGAGGAAGACTGGCATCGAAGCCGTCTTGACGAGCTGTCCCTCTTGGATGAAAGAAGGCTGAAAGCTCTATACCACATACAAGGGTACAATTGTCACATAGCGTGATCATTCAATAAGAGAATCAAGGACCACGGTGTCCAAGAAGGGGATTTGGCCCTCAAATAAATAGTAGAGCCCATCTGAGACCCCAGTGGGAAATTTAAGCCCAATTGGAGTGGCCCCTACATTGTGAAGAAGTAACTATTAGGCGGCGTCGCTATGCTCACCGATATCGATGGAGAAGAAATGGCTCATCCAGTCAACTTGGACCGTCTTAAGAAATTCTACCCCCAGTTCAAAATCTCGGCGTGCTATGACTCTTCTCATCTCCCTTTTATTCTAAAAAAAAACTCTTCATTTCCCCTAACCAGAACTACGAGGGGACCGATCCTCTAAAAACCCTTTTGCTTTGAAAAAATTGAATTTCAGAAAATTTTCAAAACCCTCAGAGGTATGTAGGCAGCTCATCCGCTATACATGAGCACGACCCCCTTCTTTTTCATAAAATGCTATTCTTTTCTTATCTCCGAGAACGACAATTCATTTTTAACATATACATGGACAAAAGGATTATATATTCCGTAGCTATTGGTATAGATAATTCAAAATGCAAAACTCATAGAGAGGCACAACTAGATGATCAAAAACTTATTTATTTCATTATCTGAAATTTCAGTACGATTACATCGGTATAGATAATCAAACAACTTCCCTTGTCAGCCTACTTCTACCTAAAACCAATCCCCACTACTCCCAAAATCAGCCTCCAATTATTCCCACAAACAACACCCATTACAAAAAGCTTCACAAATCCTACCCGCAGCTTTCAGAGGAACCAAACATCATCACCTGCATCCTAGGCTCCCTAAACCTCCCCCGCCTGAATGGAGTATCGTAAACGTTCCATAGAGCGATAAGCCCAGACTAGCTTCGGGAAAACCACAACGCCTCCCTTCATGGTGTCAGGTATGGTAAACCACATTTGCCCAGTCTCCACTGCCAGCATCCTGGCCACTACCTTCTTCCACAACCACTTCATGTAGTCCCCGGAGATACGCTAGACTCTACCCATAGAATAAGAAGGACGGGTAGACGGATGGCGATTCTCCCACAGAGATCCAAGCCGCATGCTCATATGCTCTGTCAGGTCTTCCATAAGAAAGAAGTTCAGTGTCCACGGTTGCCCAATTTTCTCCCAACTAAATTGGCGTAGCAGCCTCCAGGGAAAGTAGAAAGAGGTCTGTCTCAGGTCAACCAACTGAACATATTGGTTCTTCCCAAGTTCCAGAATGGGTAGCAGCTCCCCCCACCAAGGCACTAACCAACGCAAGCCCCGAGACCCCTTCTCTTCAAACTAGTTCCCCAAATTCTCAATGTCCAGGCCTATGCTAATAAAATAGCACGAGAAGAAGTTTGGCACCGCCAACAAAGGATACTCAGGTGGGATCGCCATACGGAACCTCTCCGACAGCCACATGAATAACATCGTAGGGCTACCCCTCAGAAATGCGGAATGACTTTTCCACCAGGCATCCAGACCATTCAAAGTCTCCGCCAATATCACTACTGTAGGATTATGATGGTACAACATCCAAGAAACGATAATCACAAGTTAAGGGTCCACTAGTGTTTCCCCAGTCAGCAATAACACTTTTGAAACCAAGCTCAGAATAATGGCCCCCGCATGGCTGACATCACCCACATCATGAGAATGCATAAATTGCAGCGCCACCAAAAGAGAAATCATTCCTCATATAACCAATGGACTGGGTACTGAAGGAGAGATATGAAGAAACCCAACCAATAATTCCCTAGGCGAGCGGGAAAACTCAGGCAAAGCCACAGTAATACTGGGATTTATCACCAGCATGGCAGAAAATTCCTCAAAGGTAGAATAAGTTTCATCCAACCCAAAGCAAAATACATGGTCTTCGGGGTACCATAATTCCACTATCGCCATCAGCATATTCCACTCAATGGGTCGGTTACGCCACAAAGAGACTCGTCGCATGTGGAAGGCGTCATAATCAACATTGTAAGAACACATTGCTTCCAAGGCTTCGAGGTAGTTGGCAAACTCAATGCTACCAGGGAAAGCCATCTTGCAAATCAAAGAGATGATAAAAAAGTAAGAATGTGAGAAGGAAAGGAAATGAAAGTGTGAGGAGAAAATCCCCATTCACACCCCTATTTATACTTGAAAACTCTCAAGCAAAGACAAGAAACCCTACAAAAATCGGAGTTAAACTTGCCCCACCAAGTACCAAGTAATTGAAGAAAGTGTAATCAAAGCCTTGGGTTGATTAGACTGGACTGCTGTGCCGATAGGCAGGATAGGGGTCATGACGATCGGCAACCCATGATTTTGGGAAAATTCCCTTTTTCCTCTTTTGTCAAAATAAAAAAACCAATAAAATAATTTTGATCTTAAGGGAATTCCGAATTTCCTCATACTTTTACTTATCCCATTTTAAAATAAAATCCTTCTCAAATTAATTTTTAAATTCTTTTTACGGTCTCAGTATCAAAGTAAAAAGAGCATGTGCATTAATCACTAAAGCAAGAATTAATAAAAACTTCATCTCTATTTGCACATATTTTTCTGTGTTACATTGATATCTTACAGGAAAAATAAAAGAACAAAACAACGGGACTCAGCCCGAACCCTTTTTCTTTCTCTCTCTCTCTTTACCTACAAACTCTCCCCCGTCTCTTCTTTCTCTCTTTTATCTCTCTCTAATAGCCTCTATCCCTATGACCCGCCCTCTTCCCCCTGCGGTGATACGATGTGCCACCACTTCCAGAACACGACCCTTCCCCGAACGAGGCATACGGCACCGAGCTGGAAGGGACCAAAATCATATCCTTAATGTGGGCAGTTAAGTGGTGGATCCCTAATATCCTTCAGCTAAGTGGTGGAGACCTGGATGTTCTTCAAAAGAAAATAAAAAAATAAAATCAGTCAAGTCTGAAAGAAGAAGTCGTGAATCAGGAATAAAAAAGATAAGGAAACACAAAGTGTACCTCACATCAAAGGACCCCCTCTATCAAGCACAACTCCTTCGAGCCCATCGCATTAGGACGATGTTGTAAATGCACTGACCCTCCATCAGCTCGCCGAAAGTTATAACCAGGAGAGAACAACCGTACAAAGGGAGCCTCTGAAGTCATCGCTGCCACTGACGTCGTCGCACCACCCGCACTATGGGAGGACCCCACTTGTCGACTCAAACCCGCGTAAGGAAGAGACATCACATCATATATAGTGGGAGGCATCAAGCAGCTCGATACAAAATCTATATAATCGTACATCACCGTGGTTTCAGTATACACCGAGTACAGCTCTCCCATCATCGCCACCACCCGGGCATCCTCTGATATCTCCCGCACTCGCCTCATGAACATAGGGGGATTCGTCGATGGCACCGCAACCTCATCCTCTATAATATGTCGGACTACCCTCTCCCCGAGGTACAAAGAATAGCCAAACTCATGCGCTAAAAGACACCGCATCTGCACCTGTCCCCCAGTCACCCCAATATGTTGACTGACTGTCCCCAAGGATAAAAGGTCACATGAAAATCCCCAGCAAGAGCAAAAGATCAATATCAACATAAAAAAATCATCAAAGGAAATGATAGTCTCAAGATAAAAGAGGGCTTACCCGCTCGCTCGTCAGGCCATTCAAGACCTGACGCACCGCCTCCAGATATAGATATTTCTTTGACTTTCAGTTGGACCTCCTCCACCAGTACATCCGACAGAGGTCCCCAACAGAGTCATCCTTCAAAGATACCAATTGGGTGTTTAACCCAATCACCTCATAAAACCACGTCTGCAAAGGACAAAGGCCAACATTTAAGAAATCAAGAAAAAACACAAAGGAAAATGTGAATGCATAAAGGAAAAATGCAAAAAAATAAAAAAATACCTCCAGAAGATATGTGGCTCTAATAAAAGACTGTCGGTAGCACCGACTGAATGCATCAAGAGAATAATAAAGGGTCTCCGAGCTTAGGCTCCCCTAATCATAAAGGCGGATATCAGAGAACACCCTTAAAAATGACAAAAACGACAAGTGCACGACGTCGCCACTTGTCGCCACCAGAAAACCTCCCAGCACAAGGAGAATAAACAAGCGGGCCATCTGATGCACCTGCTACCTCTCGCTCTCATCGATCCTCCTCCTTAATAATAGCTCCCTCAGCAGAGACAAACAGAGAGAATACCTAGAGACCACCCTCTCCACATCACCTAAGGCCACCGTCACCGCTTTCGGCATCACCCTCAGCATCCTATCCACCTCAATCTGAGCATGATCACATTCCATCCTTAACATCTACTGCACATTAATGGTAGTCACAGTCATCTACTCAAATCTAAAATGGAAGATGTGGGTAGTGTCCCACCACCTCTCCTCCAGAGCACACAGAACGGCCGTAGAATGAGGCGTCTCATCCAGAGTAGACGCTAATCTCCCAAAGCCAGCTGATGACACCATCCAACGCACCAAAAAGGGAAGGTGCTCCCAAACATCCTTAAGTCATGTCATCCCTCGGGCACGCATAGTCGACATAGAGACGTCAAATTATCGAAGAAACAAAGAAAACCATTATCAAGTTCAAGAAATAAAGCAACCCCCGCAAGAAAAAAGGAAAAATAATACCAAAGGTCATTCGATACTTACATAGCCACCAGGGGTTACCACCCTAGAAGAACGATGATACGAGGGCTCACATAGAATAATTCGATCATCCACCACTGGCTCAAATGCCTCAAATGAGTTCTCGCTGCCCAGTGCAAGGGGCGCCCTAGCCATCCACTCCAACCCTGCCCAATCATCAGCATTAAGCCATACAATGTGAGTCGTGGTACTTGAAAACTCAACCATCTCTTGACTTTGGAACGTCAAAACGATTTGCATAAGGTAATTAAAGAAGAAGGCAAATTGAAAAGCTGTGAAAAATGAGGGAAACCCTCCCCCTTTTTATAGGAGGCTAAGGAGCATGCTGATCGGCATCTCCTTGCCACCCACCGATCGACACTGACCCTCCACCTGCTCGAGGCACCCCAAAAGACTATGCCCCTACCATTTGGCATCCCTTCATCTATGCCGATCGGCACCCCCTTCAAAAGTTTATACAAAAAGTCCAAAAAAGACCAGAAAATCCAAAAAATCCTCGAAAAATTCCTAAAAATCACCAGATTAAGTTTGGGAACCTTTTCACCAAGAAAAAACACTTTTTCTACATCCCCAGCTTTGTTCTAGAAAACGATCCTCCCCAGCAATATCTCCAAAGGACACTCTAAAATTCCAAAAATTCCCCAGCTAAAAATCCTCGGATCATTCCCTCTTCCCCAGTGAAACTTAAAACCAAATGCTTTCCCAAATCGCTATATAAATATCACAAATCCCCATTGGAGTCCCCAAATTTCCCAAAGGAAAAATAAGCCCTCAGAATTGGCTTCGACCCACAAAATTGGTCGCTTCCATCTTAAGCCCTCAGAATTGGCTTCAACCCTTAGAATTGGTCACCCCTATCATAAGCCCGTAGAATTGGCTTAGACCCTCAGAATTGGTGCTTCTACTTAAGCCCGTAGAATTAGCTTCGACCCGCAGAATTGGTCACTTCTATCTTAAGCCCTCAGAATTGGTCACCCCGAATAAGATCGCAGAATTAGCTTTGACCCGCAGAATTGACCGCTTCTATCTTAAGCCCTCGGAATTGGCTTCGACCCTCAGAATTGGCCACCCCTATCATAAGCCCGTAGAATTGGCTTCGACCCTCAGAATTGGTCGTCTGTACCTAAGACCTCAGAGTTAGCTTTGACCCATAGAATTGGTTGGTCCTATCATAAGCTCATAGAATTGGCTTCGACCCTCAGAATTGGTTGCTTCTATCTTAAGCCCTTAGAATTGTCTTTGACCCTCTGAATCGGTCACCCCTATCATAAGCCCGGAGAATTGGATTCGACCCACATAATTGGTTGCTTCTACCTAAGATCTAAAAAATGGCTTTGACCCGCAGAATTGGTCACCCCTAAATAAGCCCACAGAATTGGCTTCGACCCATAGAATTGGTGGCTTCTACCTAAGCTCTCAGAATTGGTTTCAACCCGCAGAATTGGTCATGTCTATTTTAAACCCGTAGAATTGGCTTCGACCCTCAGAATTTATCATTTCTACTTAAGCCCACAGAATTAGCTTCGACCCGCAGAATTGGTCGCTTCTATCTTAAGCCCGTATAATTGGCTTTGAGCCTCAGAATTGGTCGCTTTTACTTAAGCCCTTAGAATTGGCTTCAACCCGTAGAATTGGTTGCAACAATTTAGATCCTCAGAACCAACCTCGACCATAGAATTGGTCACCTCCTTACTCTTCACCTCCTCTAGGTCCTCAGAATCGGCCGCCCCAACACCACCTTAGGTCCTCAGCATCGACCTCGACCCTCTGAATTGGTCATCCTCGTCCTTTAGGTCCACAAGAACCAACTTCTATCATGTTCCAAGCTCACCTGTCGAGGGGTTCTATAGACACCATATTATAGGACCCCCTATGTCTACTTTTAGGTCCATAACACCTCCCCATCTCACCATAAACCCTAGGCCGCACTCCGAGTATCGATCTAGAGCCTACCGGACGTCCTCGGGCCGCATTTGACTCCGATCAACTCTGTTGTCAGAGTGAAAGATCTTAGAATCTTTGAAGGGCTCTGAATACCCTTTCCAACAGTCTACCTCGTGCACGGATTGGCATAACGGTTCTAATGAACGAACTATTTTACTACCGAAGATCGATTCGGAGGCCACCGGGCACTCCCAAGCCCTGATTTGGCCCCAATCAACTTCATCGTCAGAGAAAAATAATATTAAATCTTCAAATGTAACTAAAACCCTTTTCCAACTGTCCACCCCATGCGCAAAACAGCATAACCGTTCGGACGAACGATCAGTTTTCCCCCCAAAATCGATTTGAAGGCCATCGGGCGCTCCCGAGCTCCATTTGACCAAATTTAACTCTTCAGATCGAATGAGACTGTATGAATCTCCTAAGGGCATTGAATACAATTTCTCATAATCTGCCCCATTTGCGATTCTGACTTAAGGTACGGACGAACGATTCGTTTTACTCTGAAAGGGCCCGGGCACTTCCGAGCCCTGATTAACCAAGGTCAACTTTTTGAACCGAGAAAAACTCTTTGTAATATAGAATTACATATCCTAACCTTTTCAAGGGTCCACCCCGTGTGGGATTCTGACTTACCATGCGGACGAACGATCCGTTTGTGTTCGACATCTCCCGTCCAAGGGATCGATATGCGCTTCCGAGCCACATTTGACCCAAAGTCAACTCTCGGACCCGGGAGCAGTCCAAAGGACTCTTAAAGGTCTTTAAAATACCTTTGTAACAGTATTCCCCGTGCACAATTCGGATCAACGGTTAGTGTTCTACAACCATTTTCCTAGAAAATGTGCACGGGACTACCAATTGGCAGGTCCTGATCCCTGCCTATTGGCACTGTGTCTGGGGGCACATGCCGATCGACACCCCCTGACCCTATAAAGAGGGCCCATGACCTTATTCCCAAAGAACACACAATAGATCCATCAACATAAGTGATCTCAGCAACATTCCCTCGAAATCAGTGAAGTTCCTCATGTGAAGTTCCATTCAAGCTTACATTCCCATACTTTTCATACCCAATTTGGAAAAATATTCTTATCTCTCATCAACATTCATCAACACTCGAGGGAGTTCATCCAAGATCAAAGATCAAGTTTCAAAGAAGGTCCAATTCCTTCCCTTTCTATTTAAATTCCTTATTTTTGCATAATACACATTAGATTCATAATCTAGTTCTTACTTTAGTTCATACACATTAATATATATACTTTTATTAGTATATTTCACATAATTTATTTTCTACAAAAATCCCAAAACAAATAAAAGAGGGTTACACCCTTAAATTCTGAACGAAATTATCCATCACACTTTTTCCAAAATCGAAACAACACATTTTCTACACATTCACATGTAATAAAATTCCGTTCGAATCTATGGCCACATGCATTAAATATCCTTTTTAACGGTGCACCCCATGCGTAATTCAGACTTACGGATTGTGTTTTAGGATCATTTTTTTGAAAAACCTGTCCCAGACTACCAAATGTCACCTCAGGACCCTACCTAACGACAATGCGCCGGAGGGGCTATACCGATAGGAACGTCTAGGACCATGCCGATTGGTACCCTCCCTTGGACCTATAAATAGAGGACATTACATCACATTGAAATGAACCCCTTAACATCCCTCGCAGTAATTCAGAGAACATTCTCTTGAATTCAGAGTTGTTCCCTTCCTAAAAACCCATTTCCCATATCCCATTCCAATACTTTCTTACCTCGTTTAGTAAAATCCCCCCCCCCCCCCCCCCCCAATCTCTTCATACAACTTTCATCCCATTGCAAGATTAACATATCTACACTCAAGATCAACATGAAACATTCCTAATGTGGTCCAGTTCTCCACCATTATCTCTATTTTTCTCATTTTAGCATTATTTTCTTTATTTCTACTTTAGCACTTTATTTCGTTACATCACATATATTAATCTCAAACCTTTATTTGTAGTAATTGCGCATACTTTATTTTCATAAAAAAGGGTATATCTATAAATTTCAAAAGAGGGATTCTCACTACACATTCTCACTCTTAGATCACGTTTCTCTCTCCACACACACATAAGAAAAATCCCCCATTTGGATTTATGGATTGAACCCACCCCATGTTATATTCGCACTATGTGGACTTTGATGCCCCCTCGGCTATGTAGGCGTCTTGGGTTAATCCCAAGACTCAATTCCTCCCTTATGCACATTTATAAGATTGTTTTCATATTATATATATTCTTAATGAATGTCATATTCTTGCATGCTTGTGTTGCGTACGATATATACATTCGTTCTTCCATAACCACTTGTGATTCGATAAACACTAATATTATATTTTGAATTATTATTTTTGAGTACATTCCTAAAAATGAATTCACTCCATCCATTTTCATGATGCGAGTTGAATGATTCTATTTCTTCATCTATATTATGCACATAAGCACACACTTCACAAAGTCTAACACGAAAAGATTAACACATGCACATGAGAGACCGAAAGGTCAGGATGGGTTCCTAACACCTTTCAATTTCGTAACTTAGTCCCCGTACCTTTGAACCACTTGGTTTCGCAAGCATCAATATTGTCCTTAATGTTGTTCTCTCGAGGTGGCAACATTTCTTTTGCCTATTTTGTGCAAAATAGGCTGACAACTCTATCTCTACTCATTATCCCATATTGATGACAGTCGAGCGCCCTTAGAAAGGGAGCAATCCCATGCACGCGCCGAAAGGAATCTATGTAAAAGAAGAAGAAGAAGAAGGGGGATGCCTCCCGAGATGGCCACAGTGGCAACTCCGTTGGGGATATTTAAGAGGACTAGAATTTATTTCTGCATGGGTGTTATTCGTTTCTACATGTGTGCATATGCACCTACCTGTATGTTCCCTTTTCTCCTATACCTACTTTTTGTGTAAATCTACCTCATGTATATATCACTTTCCACTCGCTTATACACTTCACACACTTATATATGCTCTCCATCTACACTTCACACACTTACACTTGTATATAGATTCACTTATACTCACATGCTTCACACACCACGTAGAATATCCATGCTTAGGCTTCATTAGAACACACCCACACTTCTTACACTTGTATATATCTCCATTCTCACTCACACATATCACACACCACTTATAGTTGATCCATGTATAGGCTCACTACCACACACACTCATTTGTAAATATTCGCATCACTCACTCACATATATCCATGCTAACTTATCACCATGCCTAGTATAGTCTTCATGCTCCATGCTAGATCTACTTTTCATGATACTTGTATGCGCTCCCTCATTAGTATAGTACTCCCCTTACTCATTATGCAAATAAAAAATACTCTTTCTTCATGATATTCTAATTAAGACTCATGCATTTTTGCACACTACATCACCAAGAGCATTACAATATTGACCAAAGTTTTGTCCCATACTGGGGGTCACTTTGTGATGGGCACTGGTCATGCGGGCCACAGTTAGACTAAGAGATATGACTTTCACCTTCTATTGGCCTCGTACCTTCAATGTATATCGAACGGTACCTCCCATATTGTACCGCTTGACCGAACTCACGACGAGGGGTATATAGCAGGGAACTCGTTCACATACTTTAAGTATATCGAATTCGCTCTCATATGTACCAACCCCATGAGGTATATCGTGAGGCAATTCACATACACTTAGGTATATTAAATCGCTTGTCCACACGTACCGATGAATGATTGCCCTTATAGGCAAGAGGTATATCGTGGAAGTTGTGCCAAATGGGGAAAACCCTTCCACTATCCCGATAATTTCATAAACCTTACATAGGCATCAAACCTAGGGAAATCATATTTATTTTGCCGATTACCATGAGAAACTCTGTCGAAATTCCGGGTCAAAATACCGCCCCAATTTTCGCGCTATTTCGCCTTTTTTAAAAATAGGACCCTCTCCATGAGCTTGGAAATAGGTTAAACCGTGTCATATATATTTTCAAACCCCATTTTCCCCAGGATCGGGTCCTGTTCAATATTTTTTCTTGCATTTAGGCATACCTAATAGAAGTGAAAACCTAATAAATTCGGATCGTTTTCCCTCTCAGGTCGATCTCATGCTCGATTTTAGCTTGGCTCCCTATTGGATTCGGTCTTCTGTAAAACTTTCCCGAAGCTCCGTTGCTTCTTATGCTACTTCGTCCGAGTTTGGGCTCTACCTCCACTCAACATGGAGAACACTTACCAAGTATTGAATGTTCAGGAAGATCTGATGGCAGTCTAAACCTAATTCAGTGCCAAGATATAGAACCTTTAAACTGAGGTCCATGAAATGCAGTGACACCGGGCCTAAATTCTCGAAAAACCCAAGGTTCTTTTCCTTTATACTATAGGCCCCCCCGCTCCTGAGTCTGTCTGGTTCCAGAAGAGGACCAACATATTTCGCGTGCCCCACCAACTAATGAGCCACCACCTGCTTAACTCTGGATTTCGAACCTTGCCCAACCAAGGGATAATCCGTCAGTACATATGGATCCCAAAGAGGAGGAACTGAACAAGGTCAAGGAAGACATCAAACGTCTATCGAAGAAGTTTTACCAAGTTAAGATATCCGAGAACTACCTGGATTAAACTCATATGTCTCCTTAACCCAAAGCGACTGCTGAAGAAGTTCAAGATGCAAGATATCGAGATGTTCAAGGGAAGCGGACCCCCAATTGTTCACTTCGAATCTCTCATCGAGTCATGACCCTTCTTGGTGCATCTGAAGAGATAATGGCCTAGATATTTTAGCAGACCTTGAAAGAAAGCATCTTTCGGTGGTTTTTTATCCCTCGAAGAATTCAGGATCCGTAGTTATGAGGATGTCGCCCAGGAATTCATGTCTTATTATAAGTATAATAAGGAACTAGAGGTTACATGTCGAGATCTAGAGCTTCTTAAGCAAAAACCTGGGGAAACAATCAGTAACTTCATAGGAAGGTAGAGAGAGAAAGATGCCACCATGATCAACATGCCATTCGAGGAGGAACAAGCCAGTATTGTGAAGAAGAACTTCCTGCTTCATATTCGAGCATCCATGGGAGGACAGTATTACCCACACTTTTAAGCCCTTCGAGTGGTTGGTGTAGAAATTAAGGAAGGTATCACCAAAGTGGATTCTGAACCAAATAAAGTGACCGTACAGTTCATTCCTCGAAAGTATGAGAAGCTTGTCAGTGCTATCGTCTCAACCATCAACAACGTTTCACAACCTGCTACCTCTTGGGCACCGAAAATTTGCCCTAATCCTGCTAAAAAAGAATACAACGAGCTCTATGCTCCCCTGTCCAAAGTCTACCAGTCCCTGTTAAGCCCAAATCTCATCAAATCCTTGGACCCCCGTCCATTATCAAATCCACTCCCTAAAAACTTCAAACCCAATGCTCATTTTGATTTCCACCAATCCGCAGGTCATACCACCGACTAATGCTACCACCATAGAAATGTGGTCCAATGCCTAATTGATTGGGGTATGATCGCCCCACCAGCTAATCCTAAACCCAATACCACTCATAACCCACTTCCAACACATACAAATGCCATTTTTCTGGAAACTGACCCAGAATTTGACCCATCTACTCAAACCGTGCCCAGTAAAGCACCCATCATCCCTACAGTCTCACCTAAATCGCTAAAGGTTTACCCACTCCTTCTCCTACACTCTACCTGCTTTGTCGACCAATCTTTTTCACTCCTTACAAGGGTCTGCATCATCGTCCGCACCTAATCTGAGGGGGAGGCACGAATTTACCTCCCGTATTGAACCAACTCTTGGAGTTTGGGCTAAAATTGCCCATCGCAACGTCTGTCGATTATGAAAAATTCAGTGGCTTGTTCATGGAAGCTCGAAAGTGGGCTCGAGAATCAGATGAATGGTTAGTACCTATTAAAGAAGTCACTTTAGATGATATGGTCCAGACCATGGTCGATATGTTTCCATAGATAAGTGAAATCTGTAGCATCTCTAAGTTGCTCACCGCTTTGAAGCTTCAGGGACGATTGGTTCCTTCACTCCTACACTTCCTCGTTGGGTGGGAAGATTTATACAATCCGTTGAGGTTTTTGAATGTATTGATTACTCTCGATAAGAGGACATAGTCTCCACCGGGTGAGGGGAGATTTTGATAACTCAGATGATGAACTAAGTCAGGAAGAAGCCATTCCTGTAGTCATCCTGTGTATAATGATATCCTTCAAAGATCTGTTAGGGGAAATCAATAAGGTATCCATTTAGCTTAAGGTAGATGAAGTCACATGATTCTTATTCTTTCCCATTTTATGAACCACATGACCAAGTGAGGGAGACACTGTGAAGATCTGAATCCTCAGTCACCAGGGTTGGATAAAGGAAAGGAAGTTACCAAATAATTTCCAATGATAAAAATAACCATTGAAGAAAGCAAAGTCCTTGATCAGCTCAAGAAGACTTAAGCCAATATCACCCTATAGGGTATTTTATATCCTCTGAGTTGCACCAAAATGCCTTGATAAAACTCCTCACAGGACCCACAGTCCTTTCTTCCACTACTCCCGAAGAAGTCGTATATATGGTTGGGTCTCGTACTTCTTCTAGACTCCTTTCCTTTTCTAAAAGGCATTCCCACTATCACTTGTTAACAATGGATCTTCTCTCAATGTCTGTCCACTCAGAACCTTTAACTATTTGGGACTGAAAGTCAGTGATCTCACTCCCACCTCTGTTACCGTATGTGCTTATGACAATACTTGTCGAGATGTAATGGGGTCCATAAAACTAACACTAGGGGCTGGGCCTATCAATCCTGTTATCGAGTTCTAAGTCATCGACATACCTGCTTGCTTCAATCTACTCCTTAGTAGTCCAAGGCTCCACAACATTCGAGGAGTATCTTTTTCCCTTTATCATAAACTGAAGTTCTTTGCCAAAGGTTTGGTTATCACCATTTTGGGGGAGGATGATAGTATAGACAATGCCAGCACTAGCAGTCCACTATTAGAGATCCTTTATGGGACCAATGGCATGCTCCTCCCTTGATGTCAGAATTTAACCACTCCCCTCCCAGCAGGGTATAACTTCAAAGACCGGGTTTATTCAAAACACATCCCTCATGGAAATATCAATGTGATTCAGATGTTCAAGAACATGCACTTCATGCCTGAAATGGGGCTAGGGTGATGCCAACAAGATATTCTTGAGTCCATAATACTAAAATAGGCGTTTCCCCCATGTGTCCTAGGTTACCAACCTTCAGCGGATGAATTTAAAGCGCTTCAATGACTAAGTTCGAAAAGAAGCTTGGAAGAAAAAAAGACTATTTCATGAGACTCTTTGAACGGAAGATTTGTCAAGGAGGATGAACACTTCCCCTTCTGTGGATTCCCTGAACCGTGGTACGACCATGTTGACAAGAAAATGAAACCGAGGTTGGAAATATTCTTTCAAGACAGTAACTCTTGGGCCGAAGACTACAAATATGAGGTGCAACCTCTCACCAAGAAAGATGTGATAATTACCGAGGAGTTTCAGGAAAGTTATTTCAAAGAATCATTCGACTTACAGATACTGGGGCTGAGTCTCTTCATGATCTGCTCAGATGTAGCACCGTCGGGCTTGTCTGCTCAGAACAGAGCTACTGACATTCCTGTCCTCAATTGGAATTCCACACCAGTTCAACCTGCTCAGATTCAACCTAACCCTGTTGTTTACCCTAACCAAGTCTCTTTACTTATTGTTGTTTTTCCTTTTCCTGATATTAATGTAACCGAGACCTCTTTTGACGCAATTTTTAATGCTATTTTTCCTAAAAATAAAATAAACTAGGATTTTCATGACACCAAAAATAGGAATCTGGCATGGTTTAAAACCGTGCCAGATTCTGGTGTGCCAGATTTCATGGCACGGTTTAAAACCGTGCCAGTTTCCATTTTTTTGGCATGCTTTTGGCACGGTTATAAAGCGTGCCAGATTATTTTATAAGAGTACTCAAATTTTATAATTTGGTACGATTTTAGGACGGTTTTAAACAGTGCCAAAATTTTCAATTAATAAAAAAAATAATATTTGAAAACAAATCAAGAAAATCAGCAAATTCCAAATCTGGTAGGAAAAATATTTATTATTTGCAAAAAAAAAAAATCAAGACAATTAACAAATTACGAATCTCGCATGTTGTTGATAAACTAATGTACATACAAACTTCAAAATATTACAAGTCTTCATAGTTCATGGATAAAAAAGAAATTGGGCATAATTTCCTCTATTTTCTGGATATTCTAAAACCAAACCTGCGTAATGCAAAGCCCACATGGCCATAAAATATAAAAATAAAATTACAAAAGCCGGCACGACCATAAAAGTTAATAATAGAACTATAAAAGCCTGCACGACCATGACGCGTCAAAAATATAATCCTGAATATTAGTGACATTAAATAAATAATCCCCTATTTTTTAAATCATTGACTTCTTCGTGTGTTCCACGTGGATAAAAGCTAACGACAAAATGTTATCTTGCAAAAAAATAGGATGCAAAAAAGAGATAAAATTAGTAACCAAATAATTTTAAAAAAATCGTATTCAAGATGAAAAATTACATATACGAGTTAAAATTATCATTATATTCTCAAATTGGAAGTCTTGTGACTACGTGGTCAGTTCCTACTAGTTATATTGGTCCCATGCGGGTTAGTGCCTCTTGTGGGGCCGTTCGGGGGCTAGTTTGAGTTTTCACTCTCTAACAACATGTTTTTAAGCATAATCTAGATATTTTCAAATTAGCTTCATATTCTCAAACCGGGAGACCCATGACTATGCGATAAGTTCCTACAAGTTACATTGGTCCTCTGCGAGGTGTTCATGCCTCTTACGGGGCCATTTGGGGGCTGGTTTGGGTTTTCACCCTTAACAGCTTATTTTAAGCCTAATTTAGATATTATCAAATTATCATCTTATTCTCAAACCGAAAGATCCATGACTACGCGATCAGTTCCTACGAGTTACATTGTCCCGTGCGAGGTGTTCATGCCTCTTACGGGGCCGTTTGGGGGCTAGTTTGGGTTTTCACCCTTTAACGGCTTATTTTTAAGCCTAATATAGATATTTTCAAATTATCATCATATTCTGAAACTGGGAGACTTGTGACTACGTAGTAAGTTCGTACGAGTTACATTGGTCTCGTGCGAGATGTTCATGCCTCTTACAGGTCCGTTTGGGGGTTAGTTTGGGTTTTCACCCTTTAAGAGCTTGTTTTTAAGCCTAATCTAGATATTTTTAAATTATCGTTATATTTTCAAGAGCTATATGTGAGTGTAGTTTGGTTTTGTTTTCAAAGATTTTAATGGATTGTACGCTGAGAATTTTGAATTTACAAGTTTTGAGTTCAAAAAACACTTTCGATCGATTTTCCCTTTACATGAACATTCATGGCTTTTCACCATTATACTCGATATCCTTAGGTTTTAATGAGTATATCCATGGCTTTAAATTAAAGTTAAAGGCTAATGAGTTTCACCATTAAAGATCAAGCTTTAATGGCGTTCTTACTGTTTTTCACTACCCTAGACCATTCTACACTTAAAAGCTTGCATATTATGAGTATTCTAACTATATTAACTATGCAAAAAACTACTAGAATTGAAAATGAAGCATAAAATGATGAGTTACCTGAATTGAAAAAAAAAATTAGATTTGAAACTGAACCGTGGGGTGAGTTTTTGCTGCTTAGGTCGAGGGTATTTATACTACTTTAGGTGGGGATTTGATTGGAGCAAAAAGGTGGTGGATTTGAACTAGTCTAGGGGGAATTTTAATTGTGGGTAAATGGAGTGTACATGGGTTCCTAGGGTTTACCATGTGTTTTTGACCTTGCATGCTTATGTGGGGTAGTATGTGGACAGTGGTAAAAACCAAATTTAAGAAGGTTTTGATTTTAGTCCTTTATCATATGTATAATTGCATTTATAGCCATAAAAGTACACTTTTTTTTTGTAAAGTTTAGGGGTTGGGGTATTTTGGAAATTTCATAAAGTTTTCAAGGTTGAAACTATAATTTTATGTTAGTTGAGGTCCAAATGTTTAATTTGATTTAGGGATCCAATATATCTCAAGTTATCTTATTTTGAAAGTTTCAAGGACTCTGTTGTAATTAATTGAAACTTAAAGGGGTTGAAGTTAATATAGCAAAGTTGTAGGTTTTTAAACATAGTTCCCTTATTCTTATAAGACTCTTGTTTTTACCTATCTTATGAGGGTTTAAATAGAGGTCGTAGGAAATTTAGGATTTGAAAATTTCTTGGTTCTTACAACCTACCTACCTAAAAAAAAATTCATCCTCGAATTTTACCTTAAAATATGTCGGGGTATTGATCCTTCATTGCTTGTTTTGGTTACCATGTTGCTTCTTACTGATTCTAGTGTTCCCAAAGTACTATAACTGAGGAAATTTCCTTGTTTATGAGATATTTCACTTAGCAATCAAGAATTTGAATAAGACGTACTTTAAATTCTTGGTTGGGTTCAACTGAAACATCTTTCCATGCGATGGTATGGGATGGATCTGGTATATACTGGCGTAACTATGATACATGAAACATGTTATGGATATTAGATAATTCCACAATTCTAATTTATAGGATACGGAGCTAATTTTTTTAGAAATTTTGAAAGGTCCAATATATCGGGAAGATAATTTTCCTTTCTTTTCGAAACGTAAAATTCCTTTTCGGGGGGATACTTTCAGAAATACTTGCTCGTTTTCTTGAAATTCTAATGGTTTTCTATGATGATAAGCATAACTCTTTTATCGATCTTGGGATGTCTTCAACTTCTCTCAAATATGTTGTATTACCTCGGTGGTTTCTTGAATTATTTCAGGACCTAAGTGTTTACTATATCTTAATTCTATCCAACATATCGGGTATCTACAAGGTCTTCTATATAAATCTTCAAACGGGGCAACTTTGATACTAGTTTGATAGATATTGTTATACAAAAATTCGATAAGGGGCAAATATATATTCCAATGACCAAGCATATATAACGTAAAAGCTTGTAACATATTTTCTAGGGTTTGAATTGTACATTCTCATTATCTATGCATTTGGGGGTGGAATCCAGTACTCAAATGAAGTTTAGTACCTAATGCAGCTTTCAATGTTTGCCAAAATTTTCCTATGAAATGATAATCTCTATCTAATACAATTAATAAAGGGATTCCATCTAATCAAATAATTTCTTGAATATATAACTTGCTAAAATTTTGGAATGAATCGATGGTTTCTAAAGGGAGAAAATGGGCAGATTTAGTAAGTCGATCTACTATCACCCAGATTGAATTATGTCCTTGGGACGTGCGAGGTAGTCCACTGACAAAATCCATTGTAATATGATCCCATCTCCATTCGGGAATAGGTAAGGGCTGAAGAAGTACACCGGGGTATTGGTGTTCTATCTTTACTTATTGATAAGTAAGACATTTCTTTACCAAATTATCGATATCGGTTCTCATGTTTTGGCCACCAATATTGCTTCTTTAAAGCATGGTACATTTTCGAGCTTCCGGGGTGTATCATGATTTTTGAATGATGAGCTTCTTGTAACACTTCTTATCGTAAATATGTATTGTCAGGTACATATAATCTATTTCTAAATCGGAGTCCTGTTTCTATATCGTAGGAAAAATCTGAATTTTTGCACAAAAATTTTTCTACAAATGAATCTTGGGTCTGTTGAATTAATATTTTCTTTCTTAATTCGGGATGAGCAATAATGTTAAAAAATTTGGTGCAAGGTGCAAGTAATAGTAGATCATATTGATCTATGGTAGTGGTAATATCGTATAAATTTAAATTATGAAGTCTTCCTACTGGATTTCAACTTAAAGTGTCAGCTACTACATTACGTTTGCTTGGATGGTAATTAAGTTTAAATCGATAATCTTTAAAAAAATCTATCCATCGTCGTTGTCTTAAGTTCAAGTCCTTTTGGGTAAAGATATACTTAAAACTTTTGTAATCTGAAAAGACTTGGAAACTTACTCCATAAAGGTAACAACACCAAATTTTTAATGCAAAAACTATGGCTGCTAGTTCTAGATCATGGACTGAATAATTACGCTCATGTGTATTGAGTTGTCGTGACCCGTATTCTACTAATTTTTCATTTTGCATTAACACACACCCTGATCCTTGTAAGGAAACATCGATATATACCTCATAACTTACATCATAAGAAGGAATAGTGAGGATAGGAGCAGTAGTCAACTTGTCCTTCAACACTTGGAATGATTGGTTACATTCTTTTGTCCATACAAATGGAACTTCCTTCTTATTCAGTTTTGAAATGGGAAGAGCAATATGTGAAAACCCTTCGAAGAATTGACGGTAATATCCAGTTAATTTGAGAAAACTTTTTATTTCGATAATATTGGTAGGATTTTTCCATTTCAAAATGGCTTGAATTTTAGCTGGATCAACTTGGATTCCATTTTAGAAATCACATGTCCTAAAAATTTAATTTCGTTTATCGAGAAATCACATTTGCTCTTTTTGGCACATAACTGATGAGTTCTGAGAGTACTTAAGACTATTTTTAAATGTTGAATATGCTTTGACAAGTTTTGAGAATATACAAGAATATCGTCAATGAAAACGATAACGAATTGATCCAAAAAAGGTCTAAAGATTCGGTGCATTAGATACATAAAAGTTGTTGGGGGCATTTGTTAAACCAAATGACATCACGGTAAATTCAAAATGTCTGTAACGAGTTCGAAAAGAAGTTTTTGGAATGTCTTCCTCTCTAATGCATAACTGATGATGATCGGATCATAAGTCTATTTTAGAAAAGACCCTTGCTCCTTTAAGTTGATCAAACAGATCTCCTATTAGGGGTAAAGGATACTTATTCTTAATAGTTACAGAATTCAGTTTACGATAATCTATGCACAGTCTAAAGCTTCCACCATGTTTCTTAACAAATAATACCAGAGTTCCCCAAGGTGATGAACTTAATTGAATGAAACCTTTTGATAAAATATCATCTAATTAGGTACGAAGCTCTTGAAGTTCTAAAGGATGCATTCGATATGGGGGTATCGAAATAGCAAGTGTATTGGGATAAAGTTTGATACTGAACTCAATTTCTCTGGAAGGGGGTAATCCTGGTAAATCTTTGGGAAAAACGTCTTCAAATTATTGTAACAGATTTGGAATCAAAGAAGAAATCTCAATTTAAGAATTTGAAGGTTTTGACGAACCTATCCTTTGGAATATAAAAGAATAATTATTTTCATTTCAAAAAATGAATTTTATTAGCTTGACAATTGATATAAGCGTGATATTTAGATAATACATCCATTATGATAATAATATCGAACCCATGAATATCTAATATTATCAAGTTCACAAACAGAGTTCCTAGAACAAGCTGAATTTTACAATTCTTATAACCTTATGTTGATTTATTGATTTCACCCTGTTGGTAATTCAATATCCAATGGACTAATTAAGGAGGTTGGATATAATCATATTAATTTAGCTAGTCTAAGAGTAATAAAAGAATGCGTAGTTCCCGTGTCAAACAAAATATGTGTAGGAATATGCTGAAAAATAATCATACCTTTAATCACGTCATGTGCATTTCGCATAGGCCGTGTGGCATAATTCCTCCCACGATTCAAAATTGGCTGAACTCTCTGAGTTAGCTTGAAGTGATTTTGAGTAGAATAAAATTTTAGATTTTGTGAGGGTTTGTTCAATTGGAGGTGGATTGGAACTGATTTTATCTTATGACATCGAGGTCGAATATGTCCTATGTCATGACATTCGTGACAACGGATCTCGGAACGGTTGTATTGTGATGGATTTGGAAATAAGCTTGTCCATTTGAGTTTGTATATGGATAGGGTCTCAAAGGAGATGGGGTTATGATGATATGGTTGTTCCTAACTCCTGGAGGTGGAGATTGAATCAAGGTTGAAGAATCGCATTCAATAATGGCCGTAACGTCAACTAACTGGGAATACTCATTAATTTGTAACAGAACAATTGAATTCTTAATTCTCAGCTATAGTCCTCTTTTAAACTGCTTACATCTCTTCATCTGAATATCTACATATTCCAGGGCATAACGAGATAGTTCAGTAAATTTAGCCTTGTATTAAGCTACTGAAAGGGTAGCTTATTGAAATTTTATGAAATCAGATGTTCGTTGGTGTCGCTCAGTCTCAGGAAAATACTTTTTGAAAAAATTCTCTTCAAACTGTTCCCAAATAAAATTACCAACATTCTGATTACACGACATTACTTGCCACCAGAAATCTGCTTCACCATCAAACATGTATGCAGCTAAAGTGATTCGGATATTAGTAGCTATACTTACTCCGTTTAAGATTTTCATAATCCAGCGCATCCATTTCTAAGCTTCATTAACACCTGGCTTTGCAAGAAATGATGGCGGCCATTGTCGTAGACATTCCTTAAGAGCATTCATTCTATGAAGTTCTTTAGAAACATCTTTGGGAGTAGAACGAGTAGTCTGCCATTGTCCGGTTAACGTAGTAAGTTTCTAGAGACACTGCATTATTCCTTTAGTCTGAGTCTGTTCAGGTTGAGTTCCAGCAGAGGGGGTTAAAGTACTAACCATCCTAAATTAGCATAGTTTAAATAGCAAGAATTAGAACAATAAATAAAAAATAAGCCTACTTTATATAAGGTTATTTCTACAATATTATTATACATCACTATTCATAATAGTGTGGATAACATTTATATTCTATAATATATAAACAACTGTTAACGTTAGATTCCTTTCTAAGTAGGAACGATTGCATCATCACTAGTTGTAGACTCGAGGCTGACTAAATAATCTCCTGGGTTTACATCGTCCGTCGAGTCACCTGTAGTGCTAGTAGAATACCCTATGTGTCTGTCACCATTTGATTTTGCTTCTGTGTACATTGGTGGAGCTGCCAGTTCATCTGCGAATGCTAAATTTATGGCTTCTTAGAGTATGATCGAATCATTAGCAAAGTCATCCACTTTTCCCATTACCTGCATCTCTCCCAATGCTCTATTAGTCAACACTAACCTCTTAATGTCGTTACTTGAACCTACCCAGGCTTCTTCAACTCCATGGATCATTTCTCCTAGTCTGGCCAAAGCCTCTTTTCTTACCCGCGTTTACCATCGAGATCTAGGTTAAATAGAAACTTATCCCATGCATCCATACTTCAAAATGGATTTACCATATAATAGTAATAAAATAAGTTACGAAAAATCAAATAACTAATAGCTTATCTATTTTTCGCATAGAATGCTAACCCGACGATATGTTTCAGATTTAAAACATGCTCTAATACCAACTTGTCACACCTGATTTTTGGTATGAATGAACAATAAGTACACATAAAGCAATGAATTAAAGTTAAGATGGAATAACATAACCTTTTTTTCATTATTAATATGTTACATAAGGTTGAACCACCGCAAGGGTGAGTTACACGCTTTTAGTACACACGACAATATAGAAAATTAAAAAGCACCACTCTTTGCTCCCATCTGGTTGAATCTCTGCCCATACGGTCACATATGAAAACAGGTGACCGGGTTCTATCTCTATTAGGGAAGATATACTATTTTTTTTTCTCCTGGCACATCTGGATAAGGAAGGAATTAGCATTAATAAGCTAAGCAGATTTTACTAGCTCTATAACAATGATATAAATATAAAGGAGAGTTGGAGTGTGTATAGAATCAGTGTTTAAAACGGCTGACAATAATAAGATGATAATTCCATATTTATCAGATTATAAACATTAAAATGTTTGAAATTCATAATTCAATAGTGATTAATCTGTTTAGGAAAATACGGTACATTACCAGTTTAGTTAGAATCATATTTTGAAGAAAGTCAAGGAATTTGAACTAATACTCCCAGTCTTACTAGTTCACTAAAAGGTATAGAGGAAATTAAGCCATCAATCTAACTTTATCAAAATCCATCCCAAAACTTTTGGAAAAAATAACCTGCTATGCTCACAATTAAAGTGACACTCATACGTATGTAGTATTAATCAAGGATCTTAATAATCTGAGACCAATAGGCCAAGTAAAAAGTTTTGTGGGATAACACGTCAGTCTACTTTCTATTTAATACTGATGCTCATAGTAAAATAATACAAAAGTGCAAGGGTAAACTGAATCAATATGGTACATGATCTCAATTATTAGGTGAGAAGGGTTAGAATTAATTCTAAAATTTTAAATACTGGTGATAATTCAAATACTGATGATGGTTACCAAAATACGTAGTATGTCAGTATAATAACATACACATACTCAGAGTAAATGTGGCTATCACATAGTGATATCAATACCAGTATTTCAAATACGCAAAGTATAATATTGAAAAGGTAGGAAAAACCTACTTTTCTTGGTATTCGATTGAATTGATGTCTCACTGGAATATTCAGAAGAATTGGGTCTTGATTTCCTATTATACAATGTGTGGCATAGGAGTATTATGGCTTAAATAGTCAGTTTTGTAATTAAGAATGTCTTTAGTAAAGTTTCGGGGGCTTATTTGTAATTATATTGGGACTTTAAAATAGGGACCTTAAGCTCATTATTGAACTTTGGTGCAAGATAGTTTTTATCTTAAAATAGTTTGATGTATGTATGGGCAAAGTTTGGGGTTCAAATTCATAAATTGGAAAAGTTTCTAGGGGTTGATTTGTAATTTTAAGTTAATTTCTTTAAAGAAAAACCTTATTTTTACATAACTTAGGCTAGAAATATCCAAACATGGTCTTATTTTATACCATTTTGATAAAAAAAAAATTAAATAAAATTTTTAGGGAAAAAAAGTTGAATTTTATGATTGGCCACGCACCCTCATGTGCGTGGTCAATGTTTCTGACCAAAGTCATCATCTTCAACCTCTCGATTTTGACTTTTTAGGGTTTCAATCTTTGACTGAGGTTTTCTCCTTCGTTATTATACCAGTTGAGATGATTTCTTAACTAACTTAACCGAATTTTTCATAAGGAATCCAAATATATAAGTTTCATGGATCGAATCTCAGTATAACTCAAGTTTCAAAAACTATGTTTTTTCACGAAAATTTGACCTAACATTCATGGATTTATAGAGGATAGAAAGGTCTCTTATGAGTGGGGTTTGGTTTCTGTTATATGTGAGAGTATTTTGGCTTTGGTTTCAAAGATTTTGATGGATTGTACGTTGAGAAGTTTGAATTTACAGGTTTTGAGTTCAAAAAACACTTTCGATCGATTTGCTTTTTACATGAACATTCATGGCTTTTCACCACTACACTCGATATCCTTAGGTTATAATGAGTCTATCCAGGGCCTTCAATCAAATTTTAAGCCAATATAATGAGTTTCACCATTAAAGCTCAAGCTTTAATGGTGTTCTTACTATTTTTCACTATCTCAGGCCATTCCACATGTAAAAGCTTGCATATTATGAGTGCTCTAACTATATTAACCAAGCAGAAAACTACTAGAATTCAAAGAATCGGAAATGAAGCATAAAATGATGAGTTATCTGAATTGAGAGAAAATTTGAGATTTGAAACTGAACTATGGGGTGAGTTTTTACTACTTAGGTTGAGGGGTATTTATACTACTTCAGGTGGGGATTTGATTGGCATAAAAAGGAGGTGGGTTTGAACTAGTTTACGGGGAGTTTTAATTGTGGATAAATGGGATGCACATGGGTTCCTAGGGTTTACCATGTGTTTTTGACCTCTTATGCTGATGTGGGGTAGTATGTGGACAGTGATAAAAACCAAATTTAAGTAGGTTTTGATTTTAGTCCTTTATTATATGTGTAATTGCATTTATAGTCATAAAAGCACACTTTGTTTTGTAAAGTTTAGGGACATTTTCATAATTTCAGAGAGTTTTCAGGGTTGGAACTATAATTTTATGTTAGTTATGGTCCAAAGGTTTAATTTGATATAAGGTTGGGGTTTAGGGGTTCAATATATGTCAAGTTATCTTATTCTGAAAGTTTCAGGGACTCTTTTGTAATAAACTGAAACTTCAACGGGTTGAAGTTAATTGTCAAAGTTTTAGGTTTTTAAACATAGTTCCTTTCTTGTTAGAAGACTTTTGTTTTTACCTATCTTACGAGGGTTTAAATAGAGGTCATAGGAAATTTTAGGGTTTGAAAATTTCCCAATTCTTACAGTAACACTGGGGCTAACCCTCAACATTGCCGAGGATTCCTCGTAGGTAAGACAAAACATGTCCAGGGAAAAATGGAAGATATGGTCCTCGGGGTACCATAATTGTACCTCAATTTCTAGAAAGTTCCAGTTTATGGCTCGATTATGCCACAGAGAAATCCTACGCAAGCTAAAAGTATCATAGTCAACATTATAAAGGCTGATGGCCTCTAAACCTTCAAGATAAGAAGAGAAGTCTTCATACGTTAAAAGATACATTTGGAAAATAGAGAAAGAAGTGCAAGAAAAGAAATGTGTGTGTTGGTAAAGAAAACACACCCTATACCCCTCCTTTTACACCTTAAATTCTTGGAAAAAAATAAAATTTCCGGAAACCCATTTAATTCTCAGACCTACAGAAGTACACAAGTATGCAGAAAAGTGCAATCAAAGCCTATGAGTTATTTGACTTGACCCCTATGACGATAGGCAGGTCAAAGGGTATGCTGATCGACAACCCCCTATTTTAGAGAATTTTATTTTTTCTCTTTTGCCTAAAAATTATTTTCCGAAAATGCATTTCTCGAAATAAATCCCTTTTAAGGGAAAATCTATTTAACCAAGCCTCCATGGCCACCCTTTATTCAAAAAAATTCCAAAAAACACAATTCCCTAACTTTCCCTCAAAAATGAATCTCAACAACAAATTAAAGTGCAAGTAGAGTGAGCCACTAAATTGAGATAATCAAACAAAAGATGCATCTCTTTTTTCCTTCTCGAGTCTCTCTTTCAGGTACAAAAAAGTCTATACATCAAACATAAATATGGTCAATGCCAAGCTGCTCCAGTCACTAGGATAGATCTGCAAAAAAATCTCTAAAGAAAAGAACCAGAAATGGATGTAAGCTCATCTTCCGCATAACCCTCTCCCCTATGTACCAGACGTACCCAAACTCACGTGCTAACAACCTCATTATCTACACCTGCACTCGTAGCCTCCTGCGGCCCCCGAAGGAAGACTCCAAGGGTACAAGATCACCTACATCCCCAACAAAGTGTCAGTTACCACCCAGAAGTAAAAATTCCCCAAAATCCCTAAAAAATATGGAAACATTATCTTCCCTTAAGAAATCAATTTTTAAAGAACTAAGCCCCTTACATCCCCAGCTGAATTAATGTTACACTCTTATCCCCAGCATACTCCACAGTGGAACTAATGATACACCCGTTTCCAAGTCCACTACAATTCCCTAGTCGGAACCTCAAAACTAAACATCCCCCAGTGGAGTTTCAAGACAACACAATCCCCATCGGAACCACAAGTGCACCTGCACCCCCGAGATAATTTAAATTTACCCTGGAGAGTTATTCCCCATGCTATAACTATAGGTCCTCATAATTGACCCCGGCCCTTAGAATTTGTCGTCCTACCTTTAGGTCCTCAGAATTGATATCGGCCTGCAGAATTGATCATAACAACTTAAGGTCTTCAGAATTAACCTTGACCCTCAGAATTGGTCGTCACAACTTTGGGTTCTCATAATTGACCCCGACCCTCAGAATTGGTCATCCTTGCTTTAGGTCCTCAGAATTGAATTCGACCCGCCTAATTGGTTATCATAACTTAAGGTCCTTAGAATTGTCCTTGGCCCTCATAATTTTTCGTCCTACCTTTAGATCCTCATAATTGATCTCAACACACAGAATTGGTCGTCACAACTTAAGGTCCTCAGAATTGACCTCGACCCTCAGAATTGGTCGTCCTACCTTTAGGTCTTCAGAATTTAACTAGACTCGCAAAATTGGTCCCCCTAACTTTAGGTCCTTAGAATTGACCTCGACCCACAGAATTGGTCGCCTTAACCTTTAGTCCTCAAAATTGACCTATGTACGCAGAATTGGTTGTCACAACCTTAGGTCCTAAGCATTGACCTTGGCCCGTAGAATCGACCATCACCAGCATAACTTTAGGTCCTCAGAATTGACCTCGACCAACTGAATTGGTCACCCTAGACCCTTAGAATCAATCTTAATACCTTTTTAACCCATTGAATCGGTTATCCTCATCTCGTCAAGCCCTTATAATTGGCCTCGAACCTCTCAATCGATCACCCTTATCCTCTAGGTCCACATAATTGATCTAAAATCCTCTTCCCCAACATCATTGTGGTGTCTATCGTTCGACGTCCTTCACTTGTTCCAAGCTCCCCATTAAGAGGCTCTCTGTAGACACCCCATTTTAGGACCCCCTAAGCACCTCCTTAGGTCCTTAGCACTCACTTGTTCACTGTAAACCATAGGTTATACTCCGAGTATCGATCAACTCTCTTGCTTGAGTATAAGATCAATGAATCTTTGAAGGGCTCTGAATCCCCTTTCTAACGGTCTACCCCAAGCGCGCATCGGCCTTACAGTTCAGACGAATGATACATTTTACCTCGAAAACTGATCTAGAGGCCATCGGGCACACTTGGACCCCATTTAACTCCAATCAACTATCTCTCTTGAGTTTAAGCTCAATGAATCTTTGAAGGGCTCTGTATCCCCTTTCTAACGGTTGGTCTCGTGCACAAATAGGCCTTATAGTTCGGACGAACGGTCTGTTTCATCCCGAAAACTGATTTAGAAGCCATCGGGCGCTCCTGCGCCCCGTTTGGCTCCGATCAACTCTCCATCTTGAGTGAAGCTCAATGAATCTTCTAAGATATCTGAATACCCTTTTCCAATGATCCACCTCGTGTCAAACCATGCATACGGTATGGATGAACGATTAATTTTACTCCAAAAGGTTATTGGGCATTTCTAAGCCCCATTTGACATCGGTCAACTCTCTGAACGAAATGAAGCTGAATGAAATCTCAAAGGGCTCTGAATACCCGTTCCAACGGTCCATCCCATGCATGAATCGACCTTACGGTACGAATAAACGATCCACTTTCCTCCAAGTATTTCCTGTTCAGAGACCAACGGGCACTTTCGATCCCCGTTTGACCTCGTCAACTCATGATCTTGAGAGCGGATCAATGGATTCTTAAACTTCTCTGAATGCCCTTTCCAATGGTCCACCCTGTGGCCATCCCCGATCCTCACCGCGCGGGCGCGCGAAGGGAAGGATCCTCGGGTCCCGTGCATCCCTCTCGGGAGCGCTTCGACCGACGTCGTTTGAGATTTGGTGTGAAAATATAGAGAGATTCAGAGTCGCCAGTCTATTTTACTCAAAACAGACAAAAGAAAAAGGGGAAGCCTCCCCAAAGGATGGCATCCAAAGACATACTGGTGTGTACGAAACCAAAATTATTCGAGAAGGGTTCGGAGGCTTAGTTACGAAATGGGAAGGTGTTAGGCACCCATTCCGCCCTTTCGGTCTCTCATGAATATTTG
Organism: Sambucus nigra; assembly: GCA_949130495.1. Classification (NCBI taxonomy): domain Eukaryota; kingdom Viridiplantae; phylum Streptophyta; class Magnoliopsida; order Dipsacales; family Adoxaceae; genus Sambucus; species Sambucus nigra. The sequence continues at coordinate 576,694,551 of OX422208.1, read as the reverse complement.
CTATTTTCATTTTGTTTCCCCCCCGTGATATGTGTGCATGTGTATATATAGAATGGAGGTAGGAATCCTCGACTTGTATCATGGAAAAGATAAAGCGAGTCATCCGTAGGAAGATATAAGGATAATATTAGAAAAATAAGATTTACGCGATTACCCCTATGTTGGTCGTTATAATAGAACGATAACGCATATGAAGTAATACGTTACTAAGGGCAAGTATATAGAATATAGGAAGATTAGATTTAGAGAAAATAGAAAATGAGAGAAAAAATGAGAAACTCGAGTCTCGGGTTATACCCCGAGACGCCTACGTAGCCTATAAAGGCATCAAAGTCCACGTAGTTCACATACAACACGAGGGGTGGGGTTTATCCCATAAATCCAAATGGGGAATCTCTTATTTGTAAGTGTGTGTGTGTGTGTAGAAAAAGTGTTTTAGTTATGAGAAAAGTGTGGAAAAAGTGTGAGAATCCCTACTTGGAATTTATGAGCAAACCCTCTTTTTCATATTTTTTGGGTTTTATGAAAATAAAAGATGTACAATAATACGAAATAAAAAGTATATTAGGATGTGTGAGATTAGATAATAAAGGTGCTAAATAAGAAAACAAGTTATTGGGAATTTAAGAGAATTTAAGAGAGAGTTTGAGAAAGTTGGACCTTCTTGAAGATCTTGAGCTTGATCTTGAATGTTGGAGAGCAGCCCTTGCACTTGGATGATGATGGAGAGTGGCTAATTAACCAAGTTTGATGAAAAAGATGATGAAAAGTGGAAGTAAAAAAGGGATTTGGAAGTTGAAATCATGCTACCTTCGAGAGAGGTTTCAGGGATTCGTTCAGAGAGATTTTTATCAGATCTGGGCTCCCTTTGCAAATGAGGTGAAGGCCTCCTTTTATAGGCCCAGGTAACTGCCGATCGGCATAGACCTGTTCCTACCTATCGACAGGTGCCGATAGGCAGGGTCTGAAACTTGCCATTTGGCAGTGCGCTTCAGGCTTTTTCAGAAAATTGGCCGCTGAGGGTAAACCATTGGTCAGAATTGCACACGGGGCATATCGTTGGAAAGGTAATTCAGAGATCTTCGAAAGTCCTTTGGAATGCTCTCGATTAGGGAGTTGACTTTGGGTCAAATATGGCTCGGAAGTGTTTGTCGGTCCATTGGATGGGGGATCGTTCGGACGCAAACGGATCGTTCGTCCGCATGGTAAGTCCGAATCGTGCACGGGGCAGACTGTTGGAAAGGTTAGGAGATGTACAAAGAGTTTGACCCGGTTTGGGGAGTTGACTTTGGTCAACCGGGCTCGGGAAGCATTCGGTGACCCCAGAGTCAAACGGATCGTTCGTCCGCATGAAAAGTCGAAATCGCGCACGGGATGGACCGTTGGAAAGGGTATTCAGTGCCCTTTGAAGATTCATTCAATCTCGATCGAGATGAAGAGTTTGAATTATTGGTCAAACTGAGTCGGGGAACGCCCGATGGCCTCCAGGTCCGTACTCGGGACATGACTTGGGTTTGTGGTGATAAAGGGAGGTACTAGAGACCTAAGGAGAGTTAAGGGGTAACAGAATGGGGTGTCTATAGAGCCCCTCAACGGGCGAGTTTGGAATAAATGATGATCGTCGAATAGACACCACATGATGCCTTTAAGGGAGTATGACCGATTCAGAGGGTCGAGGCCGATTCTGAGGACCTAAGGAGTGTGCTGGGGATGATCAATTCTGTGGGTGAAAGCCGAATCTGCGTGCTTAGGGTTAAGGTCTAATAATCGAGGTCAATTCTGACCCAACTCAGGTGACGATCTAAGATCGAGGTCAATTCTGACCCAAAGAGTGGTGACGACCGAGGTTAATTCTGACCTAACCCAGATGACGATCCAAGATCGGGGCCAATTTTGACCCAAGAGTGGTGACGATCGAGGACCGAGGTCAATTCTGACCTAACTTAGGCGATGAGCCAAGACCGGGGCCAATTCTGACCCAAAAGTGGTGACGGCCGAGGATCGAGGTCAATTTTGACCTAACTCAGGTGAAGATCCAAGATCGAGGCCAATTCTGACCCAAGAGTGGTGACGACCGAGGATCGAGGTCAATTCTGACCTAACTCAGGTGACAATCCAAGACCGAGGTCAATTTTGACCCAAGAGTAGTGACGATCGAGGACCGAGGTCAATTTTTACCTAACTCAGGTGACGATCCATGACCGAGGCCAATTCTGACCTAAGAGTGGTGACGACCGAGGACCGAGGTCAATTCTGACCTAACTCAGGTGACGATCCAAGATCGGGGCCAATTGTGACCAAAGAGTGGTGACGACTGAGGACCGAGGTCAATTCTAACCTAACTCAGGTGACAATCCAAGACCGGGGCCAATTCTAACCCAAGAGTGGTGATGACCGAGGACCGAGGTCAATTCTGACCTAACTCAGGTGACGATCCAAGACCGGGGCCAATTCTAACCCAAGAGTGGATGAAGATTGTATTTTGATTATGCTGAAGAAAGAGTTCTATGATTTTGGTCTGAGCTAGGGAGCTGATAGCTGGGGAGGCCTTTAGGAGACCTCGCAGGGGGAACAACCTATTTTGGGTGCTGTAAGAGAATTCCACTGGGGAAGTGATCAGGTGATCCTTAGGGATCCTCTAGAGCTTTGCCGGGAGGAGTTTTCACTTGGTTTTTGAGGATTCCGCTGGGTAAGAGGGGTTTCGCTCGAGGGAATGCGAAATTTTCTTGGTAGAAAGGCTCTAAATCCTTCCTGGGATTTTCTGGAATTTTTCGGGGATTTTCCAAGGTATTCTGGCATTTTCTGGAAATTTTTGTACGAAATTTAGGGGGTGCCGGTCGACAAAGTATGAGGGGTGCCTTTCGGCAGTGGCACGGACTTTTGGGCTACCTCGAGAAGCCAAGGGGTCAGTGCCGATCGGTATGGTAGGGGGAGGTGCCGATCGGCGTGCCGCTTGGCATCCTATATAAAGGGGGCAAATCCCTTCATTTTTTCACAGCTTCTTTTGCTTTCTCTCTCTCTGCGATTCTTTCGCAAATCGTTCTAGTATTCCGATCTTTAAGAAATGGCCGCTTTTGTGAGCACTGCAGTCCACCGAGAGTGGTTTACCATTGATGATTGGGCGAATGTGGAGTGGAGGGCTAGGGCGCCTCTTGCTTTGGGGAGTGAGAACTCCTTTGATGCGTTTGAGCCTATTGGGAATGATCGGACCTTGCTGCGGGAGCCATCGCGTCATCTCTCTTCGAGAGTGATCCCCAACGGTTATGTAAGTAACCCGACCTTTGGCATTCTTCTCTTTTCGATGATCTTTCTTTCTTGACCTTTGATGAGACTTTTCTTTTTGCCAGTCTGATATTTCTTTGAAGAACATGCGTTCCCGTGGGACAACGGGGCTTAAGGATGTCTGGGAGAATCTCCCACCTGTGGTGTGTTGGATGGTATCATCAGCGGGTTTTGGGCGATTAGCATCGGTGCTGGATGAGACGCCTCGTTCGACAGCGGTCTTATGCGCTTTGGGAGAGAGGTGGTGGGATACTACCCACACCTTTCATTTTGGCTTCGGGGAGATGACTGTGACTCCCATAGATGTGCAGAAGCTGCTAGGAATGGATTGTGATGGAGAACAGATAGAGGTGGATCGCTCTTTACGGGTGAGGCCGGAGGCAGTGCGTGCGGCACTTGGTGATGTAGGGAGGATAGTTTCTGGGGATTCTATCCGGCTGTCCCTGCTGAAGGATGTTCTACTGAGCAGGGTTATTGATGTGGAGGACGGGATGCAAGTGAGGCAGATGGCCCGGTTATTCATTCTGCTGGTGCTGGGAGGTTTCATGGTGGCGTCGAGCGACGACGTCGTTCATTTGTGGTTTCTGCCGTACTTGAGGATGTTTTCGAACATCCCTTTCTATGATTGGGGGAGTCTAACCTTGGCGACCCTTTACTTTTCTCTGGATGCATTCACTCGGTGCTGCCGGCAGACCTTTACTGGCGCCACATACCTTCTTGAGGTATTCTTTAGTTTGCGCATTTCTTTTCATGCATTTGCATGCACTCACATTTTCCTTTCATGCATTCACATTTTCCTTATGCGTCTCTTTTTTCTTATGAATTCAGATGTTGTTCTATGAGGTGATTGGGTGCAATACCCCGCTGATTGCTTTGAAGGATGACACTGTTGGGGACTTCTGTCGCTTGTACCGATGGCGTAGGGACAATTGGCAGTTGAAGGGATCTCTCTCCCTAGAGGCGGTGCGTCAGGTCTTGAATGACCTGACCAGTGGTAGGGTAAGACTCTTTCCATTTCAGTATTAGTTTTTGTACCCTCCGATCTTGTATTGATTTATGCTCGCTTGGAGATTTTTAGGTGACCTTTTATCTCTGGGGGACAGCCAGTCAAGATGTGGGGGCGACCGGGGTGAATGCGCGGATGAGGCATTTGGTGGCGCATGAGTTCGGCCATTCCTGGTACCTCGGGGATAGGGTGGTTCGTCAGATTGCTGAGGAGGGGGTGGTGGTGCCACCCACGTAGCCTCCTACGTCTATGAGGCGGGAGCGACTACTGTCGGGGATGAGAGGATCGCGGTGATGATCGGCGAGTCCTACTTGCTATACACTGATACGGCTGCGCCATATGACTATATGGATTTTATGACGAGCTGGTTGATGGCGTCCAGCATATATGATGAGCTGCCCTTCCCTCCGACGGGTTTGAGTTGGGCGGTGGGATCTTCTCACAGCGGTGGTGGCCCGTCGGCATCTGCGACGGAGACGACCTCAGAGGTCCCTTTTATACGACTGCATACCCCTTCGTACAACATTCGGCGAGCTGATCGAGGGATGGTGCCTATGCTGCACCGTCCTCATGCGATGGATCCGGAGGAGTTGGGTTTGACAGAGGAGGTACTTCGACCCGTGGTATACCTTTCTGTTCTTCTTTTTATTTCTTTTCTGTTTTGGTCATTTCTGTTTTGATACTGATTTCACCTTTCCTTGCAACAAGTTCGGGTGTCGACCACTTGGCTAAGGGACATAAGAGACTGGATATCTTCGGCGACTGCCCATATTCGGGATGCAGTTCCTGTTCTTTCTTGCTTAGTGCCATCTACTTCGTCCGGAGAGGACTCGGGCTGGGGTAGTGGTGGCACATCATCTCGCCGTAGGGGGAAGAGAGCACGCCGCAGGGGTGGAAGCTCTTGAGAGAGAGAGAGAAAATGTGGGTTTGGGTTGAGTCTAGTTGTTTTTGCTTTTTCTTTTTATTTCCTGCAAAATTGATGTAACACATAACAAAAATATATGCAATGCAATGGAGTATTTTATTATCTCTTATTAATGATGAATGAATGCATGCGCCTTTTACTTTGCTGCTGAGACCGTAAAAAGGAATATTTTTGGATTTTTTTTAAGTAAAAAAAAAGGGGGAAATTTTATAAGGAGAAAAAAGGGATTCTTGAAATCTTGTTGAAAATTTATTTTTATTGAGTTTTTTGATTTGATAAAAGAGGAAAAGAGGAAAATTTCTAAAAATGGGGGGGGGGGGGGGGGTTGCCGATCGGCAAGCACCCTGACCTACCTATCGACAATTCAGTCCAGTCCCATCAATTCAAAGCTTTGAATGGTACCCTCTTCAGCCTTTGGTATTTTGTGGGGTAGGATTCCCTCCGATTTCTGCAAGGATTATGTCTCTTGTGAGGGTTTTCAAGTATAAAAAGGGGGTAAGGGTGGAGTGTTTTCATCACACCTTTTGCATTTTCACCTACTTGCCCATCATCTCTTAGCTTTGCAAGATGGCTCTCCCTGGTAGCACTGAGTTTGCCAACTACCTCGAAGACTTGGAAGCTATGTGCTCTTATAATGTCGACTACGATGCTTTCAACATGCGTCGAGTCTCCTTGTGGCGCAATCGGCCTTTTGAGTGGAATGTGCTGACGGCGGCGGTATAATTCTAGTTCCCCGAAGACCACGTATTTCGCTTTGGGTTGGAAGAAGTTTGTCCTACCTACGAGGAATTATCTGCCATACTAGGTGTAAATCCTAGTATTGCTGCGGCTTTGCCCGAATTTTCCCATTCTCCCAGGGATTTGTTAGCCGGGCTTCTTCGTATTTCGCCTTCGGCGGCCAGATCATTGGTTGTTGGAAGAATGATCTCCCTCCCGATGGTACTGCGATCCGTGCATTTGCTGGAAGTAGGTGATGCTGGATATGCTAGAGTCTTTGTTCTGGGCCTGGTTTCAAAATTGCTGCTGGTGACTAGGGAGGTGCAAGTGGACCCACAACTTGCAGCCATTAATTTCTAGATGTCATATCGTCGTAATCCTGTGGCGGTGATACTGGCGGAGACCCTGAATGGCCTGGATGCCTGGAGAGAAGGCCGTTCTGATTTTTTGAGGGGTAGCCCTGTGATGCTGTTTATGCGGTTGTCTGAAAGATTCCGCTTGGCTAATCCTCCAGAATATCCCTTGTCGGCTGTACCCAACTTCTTTTCACGCTACTTCATCAGCGTTGGCCTATATGTTGAGAACTGGGAGAATTAGCTTGTGGAGCATGAGGATCGTGGCCTGTATTGGTCAGTGCCTTGGTGGGGGAAGTTGCAGCCTGTTCTGGATCTAGGAGAGTATTCATATGTGCGACTGGTTGGTCTCAGGCAGACCTCTTTTTATTTTTGCTTGGCGGCTTTTGCGCCAATTCGGTTGGGCACAGATCGTGCCCCCTCGGACCTCAAATTTCTTTCCGGTAGAATATTTGACTGAGTGCCTACGTCTGTTGCTTGGGTCTCTCTGAGAAAATCGGCGTCCATCGACCCGTCCCTCCCATTCTATTGGAAAAGTTTGGCATGTCCCCAAAGATTATATGAAGTGGTTGTGGAGGAAAGTAGTCAGCAAGATGTTGGCAGTGGAGACTGGACAAAGATGGTTTGTTTTATCTAACACCATGAAAGGGGGTGTTGTGGTCTTTTCGAAGATGGATAAGGCTCATCGGTCCATGGAGTGTTTACGACACTCCATCCAGGCAGGGGAGACTTGGGGACCTCAGGATGTAGATGATGAGGGTGCAGGCTCCTCTGGTAGCTGTGGGTAGGACTCTTGGAGAGTTTATTTATGTAATGGGGAATATATGTGGGGGTTTTATTTGGCTTTTATGGTAGTAGGGGGAAGGGGGTTATCCGTTCCTTTTTCTTATGTAATCCGTGCTGAATTTTCTTATTAATGAAATAAATAAGTTTCTGATCACCCAGCTGTGCCTTTGGATGAGTTTTGTATTTTGAATTATCTATACTGATCGCTAAGGCATACATAATCCTTTTGTTCCAATATTTTTAGAATGAACTGCCGTTCTCGGAGGTAAGAAAAGAATAGTACTTTGTGAAAAAGAAAGGTCCGCACTCATGTGAGGAGTATGAGCTGCCTACGTACCTCTGGGTTTTTTTGAAAAGTTTTTATCTGTTTTGAAAAATAGTTTTTGCAGAGGATCAGGCCCACATAGTTCTGGGTAGACTGAAATGAATGTTTTTTTTATAAAATAGAAGGGGGATGAGGAGAGTCGTAGCGCACCGAGATTTCAGACTAGGGGTAGAATTTCATGAGACGGTCCAGATTGACTGGACGAGCCATCTCCTCCCCATCTAGGTCAGTGAGTATGGCGGCACCGCTGGATAATATTTTCTTCACAATGTAGGGGCCGCTCCAATTGGGCTTGAATTTCCCTCTGGGGTCCCAGATGGCTTCTATTATCTCTTTGAGGGCTAAATCCTCCTCCCGGACACCGCGGTCCTTAACTTTCTTATTGAATGATCATGCTATTCGGCGATGGTACACCTGTATGTGGTAAACTGTCTTTAATCTTCTTTCATCTAGGAGGGCTAGCTCATCAAGATGGCTTTGGCACCAGTCTTTTTCAGTAACTTTGCTTTCGAGCATGACGCGTAGCGAGGGTATTTCCAGCTCCACAGGTAGGACTGCTTCCATGCCGTAGACCAGGGAGTAAGGGGTAGCCCCAGTAGAGGTTCAGATTGAGGTTCGATAGCCCCAGAGGGCGTATGGGATCCGATCGGCCCAATCCCTACAACTTTCGATCATCTTGCTAATGATGGCTTTGAGGTTTTTGTTGGCGGCTTCAACTGCACCATTGGTCTGAGGCCGGTAGGGAGAAGATTTGTGTCTCTAAATCTCGTACTCGTTTACTACTTCTGTGACTTCTTCTTCAAAATGCAACCCGTTATCTGATACCAGCTCGTGCGGGACCCCATATCGGCAGATGATATTCTTCTTGAGGAATTTGGCCATTTTCTTGGCGTTCAACACTGCATATGACTCAGCTTTGACCCATTTGGTGAAGTAATCAATGGCGACCAGGATGAACTCATGTTTGTTTGAAGCCTTTGGTGTAACCTTCCCTATGATGTCGACACCCCAGGTGGAGAACGGCCAGGGAGAGGTAATGTTGTATAATTCTCATGGAGGTAGGTGATGAAGATTGGAGAATTGTTGGCATTTGAGGCACCTCCGGACATAGGCGGTGCAATCCTGGATCATGGTGGTCCAGTAATAGCCCTATCGGATGATCTTCTTGGCGATCATGTGACCATTCATGTGGGGTCCGCATTCCCCGTTGTGGATTTTTTGCATTGTTTTCTCAATTTCAGCCCCTGCGATACAGTGTAGATGAGTTCCATCGAAATTCCTCTTGAGTAGAGCTTTATGACAGATGATGTACTGGGCGACCAGTCTTCGTAGGGTTGTTCGATCTTTCTTGTTGGAACCCTTGGGATACCTACCATGTCTGAGGAGGCACCAGATATCATAGTACCAGCAATCGGCTAATTCGGGATCTTCAGTGGAGACAAGCTCAATATGGTAGCAATGGGTCGGTTTGTCTTGCTTTTGAACTAGGAAGGGGGTCATTCTTATTCCCTCGGGCGTGTCGACCATGGAGGCCAAGGTGGCGAGAGGATCGACTAGGTTATTCTTTGCTCGGGGTAGGTAATGGAAGGTGATATCTCGGAATTGGGAGGCTAACTCTTCTAATTGGACATGAAAGGGTTGGAGCTTTTCGTCCTTGACTTTCCACTTTTTGAGCACTTGACCGATGATAACGGCAGAATCCCCGTAGACATCAAGGTATTGAATACCTTTCTTGAGAGAAGTACATGCCTCGTATTCCTTCATATTGTTGGTGCAAGGGAAATCCAATTTAATGGCGATGGGAGTGTGGGAGTCATCTGGGGCGATCAGAAGTATCCCAATGCCATATCCCTTTTTGTTGGCAGCGCCATCAAAGAACATTTTCCATCGAAGGCGGTCTTGAGTGGTGCAGAGGATATTTTTATCTGGGAATTCAGAGATCCAAAAATCTTCTTCGTCTATGGGGTAATTGGCGAGGTAGTCAGAGATGGCTCTTCCTTTAATGACTTTCTGTGTGACGTACACGATATCGAACTCGGTTAGGAGCATCAACCATCGGGCCATTCGGCTGGATAAGGCGGGTTTCTCAAGCAGGTATTTGATGGAATCCATTAGGGATACAAGTTTGATGGGGAAGGCGAGCATGTAGTGTCGCAACTTTTGGGTGACCCAGATAAGTGCGACACATACTTTTCTAAAGCAGTGTAGTTAATCTCATACCCGGTCAATGACTTACGTAATAGATAGCTCTTTCTTTACGGGAGTCCTCAAGGTATTGGGCTAGCAAAGCCCTAGCTGCAGTGTCGGTTATGGTTAGGTATCGGAGTAAAAGGAGACCAGACTGTGGTGGTATGAGCACTGGAGGTTAGGTTAGGTATTGGTTGATTCGGTCAAAAGCTTCTTGGCAGGCCTCGTTCCAAACCTTGGTTGAATATTTTCGGAGGAGCTTGAAGATTGGTTCACAGATGGAGGTTATCTGCTGATGAACCGACTGATGTATTGCAATTTCCCAAGAAAACCTCAGACTTCTTTCTCTGTTCGGGGTGATGGAATCTCAAGTATGGCCTTCAGCTTCGTAGGATCTATTTATATCCCCTTTTCGCTAACCATGGATCCCAAGAGTTTTCCCTTTGTAGCGCCGAAGACACACTTCTGTGGATTAAGTCGCATCTGATACCGTCGCAGTCGTTCAAAGAACCTCCGGAGGGCGGGAACATGACCTTCTCTATTTTTGGACTTGATAATCATATCATCCACATAAGCCTCGACCTCTTTGTGAATCAGATCGTGCAGGATGGTTGTGGCAGCCCTTTGGTAGGTAGCCCCAGCGTTCTTGAGACCAAATGGCATGACGGTGTAGCAAAAGGTTCCCCATGGGGTGATGAATGCGGTTTTTTCTTGGTGGTCTGGGTGCATCTTGATTTGGTTATATCCGGCAAACCCGTCGACGAATGACTTGAGAGCATGTCTGGCTGTGTTGTCCACGATCATGTCGATATTGGGTAACGGATAATCATCCTTCGGAGAAGCTTTGTTTAAATCTCGATAATCTACACACATTTGAACCTTCCCCCCTAATTTCGGCATATGTACAATATTGGATAGCCATGTGGGATATTCGATCACCCGAATGAAACCCATGTTTAACTGTTTGACCACCTCTTCTTTGACCTTGAGCGACCATTTGGTGTGGAGTTTTCTCAATTTTTGTTTAACCGGCTTGTAATCTGGGAGAGTGGGGATCTCATGTTGAGCTATTTCAGGATCGATGCCGGGCATATCCTCATAGGACCATGCGAAGACATCCACGAACTCCTTCAGTAATTCTTCGAGTTGTGCACGCTCATGCTCGTCAAGGGTGGCCCCTATCCTAATATCGCGCAGTTGGCTACTAGAACCGAGATTAATAACAACAGTCTCTTCTTCATTAACTTGAAGGCGGTTATGTTGTTTATTATTAACCTTATTTAGATCAGTTAAGAATTGTTCATTTGCAAAATCATCATTATCAAAAGTTTGATTAGAATCTAAACAATTAATGTAAGGCACAACAAGATAGTCAAAATCTTCGTTTATTTCATTGATAGGAAAAACAACATTGAGAACCTCGTCAAAAGAGGTCTCGATTACATTTGAACGAGGATAGACAACATAAGAAGAAATAGGGTAAACATTGGGGTTAGGGGAGATTTCAAGAGGTAGAACTGGCGCAGCATGCCAGTTGAGGAGAGGTGTATCAGCATCTTTAATCAGATGAGATGGGTCCATTGATGTAGTGCTTAAATGAACCATGCAGAGTGCCAGCCCCAGTATCTGTAAGTTTAAGGAATCTTCGGAATCACTTTCTACAGTCTCTTCGGCATCTTTGATGAGCGGTTGTACGCGGTGTGGGAAACTTTCGGCCCATGAGTAGCTATCTTGGAAAAAGATCTCCATTCCCGGCCTCATCTTCTTTTCTGTATGGTCATACCATGGTTCTAGAAAATCACAAAAAGGGAAGTCTTCGCCTTCTTTAATGAATCGTCCATTCAAGGAGTCTCCTGAGATAGTTCGAATACAGTCTAATCCTCTATTTGCTCGAGACTGGTGGATCATTCTGAGCTCTCGTTCTGATGGTTGCTACCCCAAGCCACAAGGAGGGAAATCTTTCTTTAGTTCGATGGGCTCAAGTATCCCCTAATGCCTTTGCCCTAGCCCTAATCCGGGAATGAAGTGCATGTTTCTGAACATCTGAATCACATTGACATTGCCATGAAGGTCATATTCTGGACAAACCCTTTCTTTGAAACCGTCCCCTGTCGGGAGTAGGAGTGGCTCAACTCAGAATCCTAATAGGAGCATATCATTCGACCCGTGCTGTATCTCAAGGATTGGATTGCTAGTGCTTGTACCCCCGACATTTTCGTCGTTACCCAAATTGGTGATGACTTTCCTGTCGACGAAGAACTTTAATTTCTGATGGAGTGAGGAAGACACACCCTTAATATTGTGGAGCCAGGGGCGTCCGAGCAACAGGTTGAAACAAGTTGGGATGTCTATGACTTGGAATTCAACAACAGGGTTTATAGGGCCAACCCCTATTGCAAGTTTTATGGACCCCATCACCTCACGACGGGTATTATTGTAGGCACGCACAACGACGGAGGTTGGAGCGAGGTCGCTTTCTTTCAGGCCTAAACACTTGAAAGTTCTTAGAGGGCAAATGTTCAAGGAGGATCCGTTATCGACAAGGGAGAGTGGCATGACCTTTCCCATAACTTAGACGGAGATGTTGAGTGCATTATTGTGATTCGGCCCAATTCTGGGGATTTCTTCTTCAGAAAATGACAGCATTCGGGTAGAGGTTAAGGATCCGACCAGATTTACCGCTTCTTCTGGTGTGGTAGAGGGATGAACTATGGATCCAGTGATCAGCTTGATTAATGCATTTCTGTGTAGCTGGGAAGACATGAAAAGTCCCCATAGAGTGATGTTAGCTTGATTTTTCTTCAATTGATCGAGGATCTTGCTCTCCTCGATGGTCATCTCTGGCATTGGAAGGTTTTCAACGCCCTTCCCTTTGTCATTTGCTGGTAGTGAGCTTGGAACCTGGTAATGTCTCCCTGATCTGGTCATGTGATTTACTGAAGAAGGAAAGAACATGAATCCCGTTTCCTCGTCAACCTCAGTTTGTTCTGCTACCCTATTTATTTCTCCGAGGAGTTCTTCAAATGAGATCATCCCACATATGTCGGCTACTGGGCCAGCTCTTCCTAAAGTTTGTTCTTCGCTCGAATCTTTGAATTCTTCCCCCCATCCGGTGGTAATAATTCTGTCTTTCCCTGTGAAGTCGATGTATTCCACAACTTCAACGGCTTCTTCATATAAGTTATCCCATTCTGTGGGGATATGTGTGATTGAAGGGACCAAACTCCCTTGTAGTTTCAAAGTGTCAAGTAACCCGGTGATACTGCAAATGCTGTTGGTTTGCCCGAATAATTCTGCCATAGTCTAGACAACATCATCTAGGCTGACTTCATCAGTTGGTACCACCCATTTGTATGAATCTCGAGCCCATTTCCGTGCTTCCAAGAAAAGTTTACTAAATCTCTGGCAATCGATGACCATCTGTGAGGGCAATTTCAACCCGAACTCTAGGAGTTGGTTTAACACCTCTGACAATTCCATGTTTCCATTTTTAGAACGGGTATGGACAGCGATGCATGCTCTGGTAAGGAGTGACAGTGCCTGATCAATAAGGCTAGTAGAGTGTAGGAGGAAATATGGGCAAATTTGAAGAGGTTTAGGAGAGTATATGGGTGTGATTTGAGTTGAGGGATCAAAATTTGGGTTTTCTTCTAAGAAGATGGCATTGGTGTGATTTGGGAGTGGGTTGTGAGTAGTGTTTGGCTTCGCATTTGCTGGTGGGGCGATGGTACCCCGGTCAATGAGATCTTGGATTATGTTCCAGAGGTGAAAGCATTGGTCGGTGGTATGGCTGACAGTTTGGTGAAAGGCGCAATGAGCATCGGTCTTGAAGTTTCTTGGGAGTGGATTTGGCAATAGACGTGGATCTAAGGGTTTGATGAGGTTTCGGCTTAACAGGGCTTGGTAAACTTTGGAGATCAGTGTATTCCCTTCGGATGGGGGCAGGGCGGCTTTCTGGTGCCCATCATGTGGTTGGTTGAGAGATGTTGTTGATGGTTGAGACTGTATCACTGGCAGGCTTGTCATACTTTCTAGGGATGAACTGTCCGGACACCTTCTTCAGTTCAATATCTATTTTAACGAGGCTTTCCTCGATTTCCACTCCAGCCTCTCTGCGAGCCCGGAAGTGGGGATAGTATTGTCCTCCCATCGTCGCTCTGACATGGGGTAAGAATTTCTTCTTCACTATGTTGACCTGTTCTTCTTCAGATGGCCGATTGGTCATGGTAGCTGCTCGTTCCCTCCACCGAGTTATGAAGTTACTGACTGATTCTCCTGGATTCTGTTTGAGCATCTCTAAATCACGACGGGTGACCTCAAGTTCTTCGTTGTATTTATATTGCGATATGAATTCTCGGGCTACATCCTCCCAGCTATGGATTCTGGATTCCTCAAGAGATAAAAACCATCAGAGGGCACTATCCTTCAAAGTTTGCTGAAATAATTAGGCCATCACTTCTTCAGAAGCCCCTAGTAGAGTCATGGAATGATGATAACTGCGAAGATGAACAATTGGGGGTCCACTCCCCCGAACTTCTCGATATTTGGCATCTTAAACTTCTCGGGTAACCTCGCTTTAGGATAAGGAGACATGTGTGTGTAGTCCAAGTAATTCCCAGAGATACGGACTTGGTCAAACTTCTTGGTGAGCATCTTGAGATCCTCCTTGACTTTATTCAACTCCTCCTCCTTTGGATTAGCGACCACAGGAAGGTTAGCCACAGGTTGGGCAATGTTTGGCATTGGAAGTTGGGCAGGCGATGACCCATTGGCAGGAGGGGCACGTGGAGCATGCTAATATTCTTTCGGAACCCAAATAGGCTCGGGTGGACCCATACAACGAGGGAATAGAGCCTCGGGCTCTTGAGGAATAGGAACCTGGTTTCGTTGCATTTTTCGGACCTCAGTTTGGAGGTTGTTAATCTTGGACACGAGTTGAGCTAGGACTGTCGTCAGATCCGGCTGTATGACTGGTGCTTGATGTGTATTCTCCACGGAAGATGGATGGATTCCGAACTCGAAAGAAGTAGTAGAAGAAAAGATGAAACTCAGGGGTGACTGAAGACCGAAGCCATTAGGGAGTTAGGCCAAGGGCTTGCGATCGACCTGTGAAGGCGTAGGATGAGATTTATTTTTGAGAAAAAGGGGAGAAACTATTTTTGGATTTTTGATAAAGAAGGGAAAAATGTTTTTGGATTTTTTTTTTCGATAAAGAAAGGAGAAATGTTTTTGGAGATGGAACTCAACATGATTATTATGATTATTATGTTCTCACTTGTATTTAATTCTCCTAAATGCAATGTCGGACGGGACCCGAGCCTGGAAAAGTGGGGGTATTAATATATGCAAATCTACGGTTTGGACTTGTAACCAGACTCACGGACAGGGTCCCGTTTAAAAAATGTGCGAAAATTGGGCGGCAGGCTGACCCGAAATTTTGGCAGAGTTTCGAGTTAAAACCGGCAATCTAAAGTACGTGTCCTAGGTTTGACACCTATATGCGGGTATGTAGTTGGTTGGGTGAATCAACATGGGTTCCCCCCTTTGGCGTGACTTCCACGATAAACGTCTTGCTCTTACGGGCAATCGGTACGTGTGGACAAGCCATTTGATATACCTGAGTGTACGTGAATTACCTCACCATATACCTCGTGGGGACGGTACGTGTGAGAGCGAATTCAATATACTCGGCGTACGTGAACGAATTCACTGCGATATACCTCCCGTCATGACTTCGGTCAAGCGATACGATGCGGGGGAATCGTTCGATATACGTCGAAGGTACTTGACCAATGGAAGGTGAGAGTCATATCGCTTAGGCTAACTGCGACATGCCGGACCAGAGCCCCTCATGAAGTGACCCTCCAGTTACTGGGTAAAATTTGGTCAATAGCAATGCTCTTTGGTGATGTCGTGTGAATCATGCATGATTCTCTTATTAATATCTTATGATGAGAATGCCTTTCTTGATTATACTAAACAGGGATCCGAGTACGGGTACCCCAAAAGGTACACCAAGTATGGATGGGTGATTCGTGCAACATGGGGATATACATGTGATCCTCGGTGCACGTGGTGTGAAGTGTACATGGAGAAATTTCTACAAGTGTGTGAACATAAGCGTAAGCATGGGATACATATGAGAAAGGGGAACATGCAGATATGGGGGGAAACATAAGCAAATATAGCATTCATGTATATAGAGTCAAGCCCACAAGAAAAACACACAAGTCCCCAGCAGAGTCGCCATTGTGGCCATCCCCGATCCTCGTCGCGCGAGTGTGCGAAGGGAAGGATCCTTGGGTCCCGCGCATCTCTCTCGGGAGTGCTTCGGTCGGCGTTGTTTGAGATGTGGTGTAAAAATATAGAGAGATTCAGAGTCGCCAGTCTATTTTACTCAAAACAGACAAAAGAAAAAGGGGAAGCCACCCCGAAGGATGGCATCCAAAGACATACTGGTGCATGCGAAACCAAAATGATTCGAGAAGGGTTCGGAGGCATAGTTACGAAATGGGAAGGTATTAGGCACCCATTCCGCCCTTTCGGTCTCTCATGAATATTTGCTATTTTCATTTTGTTCCCCCCCGTGATATGTGTGCATGTGTATATATAGAATGGTGGTAGGAATCCTCAACTTGTATCATGGAAAAGATAAAGCGAGTCATCCGTAGGAAGATATAAGGATAATATTAGAAAAAATAAGATTTACGCGATTACCCCTACGTTGGTCGTTATAATGGAACGATAACACATATGGAGTAATACGTTACTAAGGGAAAGTATATATAATATAGGAAGATTAGATTTAGAGAAAATAGAAAATGAGAGAAAAAATGAGAAAAAGGACTCGAGTCTCGGGTTTTATCCCGAGACGCCTACATAGCCTATAAAGGCATCAAAGTCTACGTAGTTCGCATACAAAACGAGGGGTGGGGTTTATCCCATAAATCCAAATGGGGAATCTCTTATTTGTAAGTGTGTGTGTGTGTGTGTAGAAAAAGTGCTTTAGTTATGAGAAAAGTGTGGAAAAAGTGTGAGAATCCCTACTTGGAATTTATGAGCAAACCCTCTTTTTCTTATTTTTTGGGTTTTATGAAAATAAAAGATGTACAATAATACTAAATAAAAAGTATATTAGGATGTGTGAGATTAGATAATAAAGGTGCTAAATAAGAAAACAAGTTATTGGGAATTTAAGAGAATTTAAGAGAGAGTTTGAGAAAGTTGGACCTTCTTGAAGATCTTGAGCTTGATCTTGAATGTTGGAGAGCATCCCTTGCACTTGGATGATGATGGAGAGTGGATAATTCACCAAGTTTGATGAAAAGTGGAAGTAAAAAAGGGATTTGGAAGTTGAAATCATGCTGCCTTTGAGAGAGGTTTTTGGGATTCGTTCAGAGAGATTTTTATCAGATCTGGGATCCATTTGCAAATGAGGTGAAGGCCTCCTTTTATAGGCCCAGGTAACTGCCGATAGGCATAGACTTGTTCCTGCCTATCGGCAGGTGCCGATAGGCAGGGTCTGGAACCTGCCATTTGGCAGTGCGCTTCAAGCTTTTTCAAAAAATCGACCGCCGAGGGTAAATCGTTGGTCAGAATCGTGCACGGGGCATACCGTTGGAAAGGTAATTCAGAGACCTTCGAAAGTCCTTTGGACCGCTCTCGAGTTAGGGAGTTGACTTTGGGTCAAATATGGATCAAAAGCGTTTGTCGGCCCATTGGACGGGGGATCGTTCGGATGAAAACAGATCGTTCGTCCGCATGGTAAGTCTGAATCGCGCACGAGGTGGACCGTTGGAAAGGTTAGGAGATTCACTTCGACATTCCAAAGAGTTTGAACTGATTTGGGGAGTTGACTTCGGTCAACCGAGCCCGGGAATCATTCGGTGACCTCTCGGAGTCATACGGATCGTTCGTCCGCATGGAAAGTCGGAATCGAGCACGGGACGGACCGTTGGAAAGGGTATTCAGTGCCCTTTGAATATTCATTCAATCTCGATTGAGATAAAGAGTTTGACTTTTTGGTCAAACTGAGTCGGGGAGCGCCCGATGGCCTCCAGGTCAGTATTCGGGACATGACCTGGGTTTGTGGTGATGAAGGGAGGTACTAGAGACCTAAAGAGAGTTAGGGGGTAACAGAATGGGGTGTCTAAACACCCCGTATGCGATTCTGACTTATGAATTTCATTTTACAACCATTTTTCTAAAAAACTTGTCCCAAACTGTCGAATGGCACCCTTAGGACCCTACCTGTCGGAATTGTGCTTGAGGGGCTTTGATGATAGGCAGGTCAAGGACCATGTCAATAGGCATTCCCATGAACTTATAAATAAAGGTCATGACCTCACATTGAAAGGCACCCCTGAACATTCCTCTCAGCAATTAGAACATTCTCTCGAATTCAAAGGTGTTCCCTTACTAAAAAACCCATTTCCCACATCCTATTCCATCACTTTCTTACTTTGTTTAGCAAAATCTCCCCCATCTATTCATACAACTTTCATCCCATTGCAAGATCAACATATCTACATTCAAGATCAACATCAAACATTCATAAGGAGGTCCAGTTCTCCACACTTAACTCTATTTCTCTCATTTTAGCATTATTTTCTTTATTTATACATTAGAACTTTATTTCGTTACATCATATATATTAATCTCAAACACATATTCTATTTTCATAAAGTAACCCCAAAACAAGAAAAAGAGGGTATATCTATAAATTTTCAAAGAGGGATTCTTACGACACATTCTCACTCGTAAAGCATGTTTCTCTCTACACACATACATAAGAGAAATCCCCCATTTGGATTTATGTATTCAACCCCACCCCATGTTATATTAGAACTACGTGGACTTTGATTCCCCCTAGACTACGTAGGTGTTTTGGGCTAATTCCAAGACTCGAGTCCTCCCTTATGTGCGTTTATAATATTATTTTCATATTATATATACTCTCAATTAATGTCATATTCTTGCAAGCTTGTGTTGCATATGATATATACATTCGTTCTTCCATAATGACTTGTGATTAGGCAAACACTCATATTATATTTTGACTTATTATTTTCTAGAAGACTCCTAATGATGAATTCACTCAGTCCTTTTTAATGACGCGAGTTGAATGATTCCATTCTTCATCTATATTATGCACATAAGAACACACTTAACGGAGTCTAACATGATAAGATTAACACTTAACGGAGTCTAACATGAGAAGATTAACACATGCCCATGAGAAACGAAAAGGAAGGGATGGGTCCCTAACACCTTCCCATTCTGTAACTTAGTCCCCAGACCTTTGAACTACTTGGTTTCACAAGCATTAGTATTGTCCTTGATGTCGTTCTCTTGAGGCGAGAACATTTCTTTTTCTTGTTTTATGAAAAATAGGTCGACGACTCTATCTCTACTTATTATCCCACATTGACGACGGCTGAGTGCCCCGACAAAGGGTGCAATCCGATGCATGTGCCAAAGGTAACCACTGTAAAAGAAGAGGAAGGTGGAAGCCACCCGGGATGGCCACATCATCAATCCAATCACAAGTTAATCTCTTACTCCTAAATCATCTACTTGACTAATTTACTTTTAAGAAAATAAAGGGATCAAGATAATTCTCATAGAATTTATTTATTAAATTCCATGAACATATATTAATAATAAGCCTAAATTAACTTTTCAAGGATATAACATGGGGTAAACAAACCTAAATTCTTCTCATCTATAATAGGAATCAATTTTTACATTTCTATACTTAGAATTTCAAAAATCAAGTATTTAATATCAAGGGTACTACTCAAGGAGATAAAAGCACAACTTTACCTTGAATGGGCTCTTTAATTCTCAACTATGCTATAATCATGTTCCAATTTCTCAACATATATAACCAAATTCCATAAACTCAAGACTATATCCAAAACCCTAACATGTCAACTATATTAAAAAGGGTTTTATATATAATTTCTAATAATAAGGGCTAAATTTCAATATAAAGCATGAGAGAAAAATCAATTTCAACTAATCAATGACAAAAACTAAGAACTTTAGAAATCCTATGGGTTTCTAACTCATTTGAATCCTACACATATTTTTATCTTCCCATAATAACAATTTAACCCCACACTTTTATAAAATAAAACTTTAACCCATAAGTCTTTTTCCATTTATCTATTTAACTCTAAAATTCCACGTTAACTTAATTTAACTTATTTTCACATAAATAAATTCCAACTTCTCAGTTTAAATTATTTAATTAATTCAATTTTTCTTTTAATTAATTAAATCACTTTTAATTCATTAATCCATTTAAAATATTAGGTATTACATTCTTCCCTTCTAATAAAAGAAATTATGTCCTCCACATTCACCTATAAAACACATACCCAACTCAAAACAAGTGCATATATTATTGACTCATTGTATCCTCTCACTCCTAAGTGGACTCATCCCCACTATGATGGCCCCACTGAACATGAACTAGGGGTATTTACTTAGTCCTCAAAATATTGATATTACGATCTAAAATACCGTGACACCCTATGAAATTCATAAATAGATTGATCAGGTCTAATACAAAAATCACGAGAATCAAAATATTTGGTTACATTATCAGCACAACAAAACACATAAATTTAAATAAGTAATATAATGGGAGATAAAAAATGTTGAACAAAATAAAACCATCTCTGATACCAAATACAATTAATATAATAATCCAACTATGGCATACCATGTATCTGATACAATCTCTGACATGTGAAAAATAACTGAAATACAACCCATTGCCTGAACTAAAATAAATAACTACAAGATGCAGAGGAGTGACACTACACAATTCCTACAACCTAGGAATGATGGATTGTGATGTCGTTAGAGAGACTGATCCAACGAATATCCTAAGTCTACGATAGCAATAGAGGCCTAAGACCTGTAAAAATCATAATCAACAACAACGTAAATAATAAGTTTACAAAGATTAATAATTTATCCAAAGTTGGCCACTATTATAATACGTCTTATTCCCATTTTAAATGGATTTTAAGTAATTTAAGTTACTGAGGCCAGACAACCTAAAGTAGATATGTGGTTCCACTCCTAAACCCATATGTGGGCCATCTGTTTAAAGTCCATCTCTTAATTCCATATTCTTTATTTTTATAACTCTTAAATAAATATCTTATATTAAGAATCAATTATCTTACTATACTATTTTACTTTAAGCACATCTCGCTAACTAACCAATGCATCTCTAACAGTATCTAGGTAGGATACTAAATATGTGTCTCAAGTCTATAAGTCCCAAATCCATCTCATGCAAATAATGTAGGGTATATATATCTAATATACTCGATGCATAAATCTCGAGTCATAAGTTTATAGTTATCATCTCTAGTATAACTCATATGCTTCTCTTGTATAATATATAAAGCAGTACGACTAACTCAAGTACCGCAACACGTAATCATATTAAATAGTAAAAAAACTATCTCTACATCTAACATTTACATATAAGTATGGTCCCAGTCACATATAATATCAATGGGCTGTGCTAAAGCCCGCACATACCGAAGGCCTACCCCTATCACCTTCGGGGATCACTTTCATTTACTATGAATAGTTATAGGCCGCTTCACACCCGTAACTACGAAGAAACAATAAGGTAAAATAACTACTCCTTCACACTAATCATATGGCCCTATACCCCAAGCTAAATGAGAGGATACACCAATTATATCACCATAGATAGAACGGGTACGTTAGCACATAGTGTTCGGGATAAAACGGCCAAGGTAAAGCTCGTTTTTATCATCGAGGTACCAACGCAGTCAACTTCATATGAGTCGCCATAAAGGATATCCCTGAAACACTCTATATCGTTGACTTACTAGGACTCTGTACCATATAGGTTTTTCAATTATTTTGGATATGAAAACAAAATATTTTTAGTAGATAAGAGCCTCTTTAAAAGGTACTTCAAAATTCAAGATGGGAATTTACTTCAACTGGCAATCCATACGATCTCTAAAGGTATAATACTGCCACGCTATAGGACACACTAGACATACTTGCCTTATATGTGCTAAAATAATTTTCAATAATTCTTAGAAATTTTTTAAAAAAATATTAAAATAATGTTTTAGAATGTAAAATCATTTTTTAAACATTTAATTACATTATTAAACTTGTTTTTAAAACCGTTGAGGAGAAAATTAGAATTTCTTAATTTCCTAAGCTGGTTTCTTAACATGCGTTTGTGAATGTTTCCACATGTCGTTGCTTCATTAGTTAATACTGTGTTTCTTTATACTCATATAACTCGTACATAATCTGCACTGTTTTTTCTATTTTAATCTAAGGCTTAAAATGATTCTTGAGCGATCCACATTATACCCTATTCAACTAATAGGATGGCTTACCATATATCTACCTATATCCGATCATGCTTACTTATAACACCTTATTTTACACCGTTAGATGTAGGTCAAATATGTAGACATAATCTTGGTCATCCATTTCAAACCTATTACCCAGAAACTTCAAGCGTCCTTATAAAACCATACCTCATCCTCAACTTTCTAAAATTTGGCAATTTATAGAAAGAAGATAGACAGATAGAGAGAGGCTAGGTTAAAGAGAGAAAGGAGAGCTTAAAGAGAGAAATTAAAGAGAGGAAAACTTCTTTTCAAATATAGAGTGTTAAATCATTCATATGTTTTTCTCCAAAAATAAAATTTTAAAAACAAGAGTTATTTATGTAAAATCTTTAGGGTTTTCTTATCTGAGTTGAGTTTTTGAGAGATTAAATCGAAGAATCATACAAAACTCCTTTAGATCTAATTTCTTTATTAAAATAAGCATAACACAATTTGGGACTTGATTTTTCTTTATAAAATCAAGTATTTAACTTATCTGAAATATTCTAACACAAAACTAGTTAGATTTGTTTCTATATACGTTATTTTTCTTATATTTTGGTAGAAACATTCTCTATTTTGTGGGTCTCCGTGTATATCTCAAAATAACCTTTAGATCCATAAATGTTTTAGGTCTAAAACCATAAATGTCATAATATAATTTATATCGTTTGGATCCGATTTTATTTTAAAACTAATTTTATTATTGGTGAAATTTGTTTTATGTACTTACATTCTTTTTAGACCTGTTATTTAAAAGACCTAACCATATATGAACATTTTGACTTCTTTGATATTTACAGTCTTTAGATCTGGGCATTTTGAAAACCGTGTGTAATTTGAAGGACTGTTTGTATAAGTGTGGGTGTGTTCTTGCATGTTTATATAAGATTTTAGAAATCAGTTTCACACACTTCATGATTTAGTTAGTGTGGCTATTTTTCTGGAGAGATCTGAACTTGAGTCGACGTAAAGAAAAGCTAAAGGAGTGGAGGTTCAAAAAGTTGATGGGTCAGAGAAGAAGTCCTTAAAGGTGGTGTAGCTCTAGGCATATTAGGTATATTATCTTTCTTGTTTATCATGCTTGTAACTTGTAAACTTGTTCCATTTTTATTAGATTTTCTTTTGTGGCGTAGAGGTCACCATGGATGTTTTCCAGCCTTTGGGGTTTTACCACGTAAAAAATATGTGTGTAAGCTATTGTGAATGATTTTTAAGTCTTGCATGTTACTTCCTATTTAAAAAGGTTAACTAGGATAACTAAAACATATTTAAAACCTGAGTTACCATGATTCTTAAGTTTTTCTGGTTCATACTATTTTAACATTCTTACACATCTTATGTGAAATATTTTTCATAAATAAAAAGAGTTTCTCCAGCGAGTTTCTTCGGACTCTTAACCATACCTTTAACTTTGTTAAAATCTTAGAGTAATTTCAAGTGGTATCTGAGCGATTTTAAAAGTTTTTAATCCTGTAAATCCTGAAAATGTTTTTGCATTTTCATAATCGATGATAAATTTGAGAAACTTGGTAACCTCTCCAGACCCCCAATATTTTATGGGCACAATGTTCCCTACTAGAAAGTTAGGATGATTACGTTTATTCAAGGTACTTTGGGTGTTGAAGTTTGGGAGAATATTGAAAATGGTTACTCTCACCCCACTAAACTCTTAACAGAGAGTAGCTCCCTAAGGTTAACAAAATGCTTAGTGAGTTTACCAAAGAAGAGAAACTGATGACACCATGAAATAATAGGGGTAAAAATGTATATTCATGTCTGTGAATGAACACAAATTCAAAAGAATATCTATGTGCACTACATCTAAAGAGGACTGAATACCCTTATCACTACAAATAAAGGTGATGATCATTTTAAAGCTGGAAAAATCCAAATGGTTGTGCAACAATACAACACCCTTAGGATGGATGAATCCAAGACCTTTGATGACTTTTATATTAAGATCACATACGTTATTACTAAACCGTATTCCAATGGTAATGTCTATGATAGGAAATAAATTGTACTGAAAATACTTAGATTTCTACCTACTAAATTTGATAACAAACGTTATGTGATAGAAGAGATGGATGATCCTAATCTAACTCCATAACTGTTAAGTATCAAATCAAGAATTGTAGAAATGGAGTTAGAGTAAATGAAATGTATGACTTCTATCTAACCTTGTTTTCTCCTCTAAAATGATAGTACCAAAGTCAAACTTACCTGATTATGACGTAGAATTAGATGAAGACTGTGACCTTGAAAGCATTAATAACCAAATAACACTCATGATTAAACATTTCAAAAAGATTATAAAGTTTAGTAATGCTATGGAAAGTAAACAAGGGAAAGATGGTTATCAAAACTTTCAAGCCCACAAAACACATGATGTACATAGTGACAAACAAACCTTCAGTAACAGTCAAAGACCCAAAAAGTACTTAAGTAACATATAGTTTCATAAATGTGGAAACATGGATCATTGGGCTAATAGATGTAAATCCAACATTAGACTACCCCTAAGGCCCATGTGTGTAAGACTTGGGACGACTCTAGTGACTCAGAGGATGGTGAGCTTGAGTTATCTAAAACACACGAATCATGCATGTCCTTTTATGCTAAAATTGTATACACTTAAAGTAAAACATGTTTACCTCTTGATGCTCTTATTGATTCCATACCTGTTGTTTGTGTGAATGAAAATCTAATGTTGTTGTAATTAATAGCTTTAATGAGTCTAGCATGTTCATAAGTCAAAGTGAAAATTATTGTGATAAATTAAATGGGTGTGTGAGTTCCAAACCTAAAATTGAAGCATTAGGGGACAACACACACTTCACTTAGTGAGCCCAATGATGATGATTTACCCGACATTCAGGAATTATACACTAAGACTCTAATGAAAAGTTCCAAACTTGAGAAAATGGTTAAAAACTTGAATGAACGTATCGAGAGCTTAATTAATACTGTTAGGAGAACACTGAGGATTACACTAATAAATGCGTGGCTCATGAGACTGAAACAAAAAACTTTGTTTTAAAATTAATGAATTTTCTGAGAAAAATTTTATTTTAGAAGAAAGATATAAGTCTACTTTGATAGAACTGGAAGATTCCAAACAAAAAGTCTCAACTTTGTTTAATAAATGTCTCCATTTTGATACTAATGCGAAAGCATATGATAAAATAATCAGTTCTAGCAACATGAACTCTCGTGATAAAATGGCCTCGGATTTGACGAAAACCCTTAACGGGAAAAGACTGGTGTTAAAATTGTTCAAAAACTGTCTTTATTTCTTCTAGGACTTTATTAGAATAACTAGGTTAAGAATTTGAAAAACCTCAAAAAAGTATTTTGAAGAGACCAGTCCAACAAGGCACTAAGACTGTGTGTGGTCAAGAGCCGAAGGCTAATAATAAAACTAAGTATGTTTGCCCATGTTGATGTCTGAATTTGGGTTTTATATTTTTGAAAAAATATCAACGTTAGTCACCAAAACTTATAATCACATGTAAATATGTTATAATAAAGAAATAAAGAAATTGTAAAGAGACCCAAGATTTTTACGTGGTTCAACCCAAGAATGGATCTTACATCCACGGGGTAATCACACTATGTTTTTAACGATTGTAAAAGTCTCTTTGTAACATTTTTAGGGTTTAAAACAAAGTGGTTCTCACCCAGCTAAGAGAACTAGTAGTGTATTTATAGTGGCTGGAAGTTAAATAGATGTAATGCCTTTATATACTAAGCATTTACATGTTTATACGATAATATGCAGCGGAATATTTATTCATGTGCATGTGCATGGTGACTGTTGAATACCCCACGTGTGTCTATTCACATTATTAATGATTCATCTTCATGGGTGTGGTCGGTTGGGCGACCGACCAAGTGATTCCTGAGCCGACCAAATTTGCTCGCTATTTGAGGGTCTGGTGGTAATGTTGATAGATGCCACTATTTTATTGGTCCACTTGGCCTAATAATTTTAGGCTACAAAAAAATCCCCCAATAATTCATACTTAAAAGGATGGAGTATCATCTTCAAAGATGTTTGGCACCTTAAAAAAGTGTTGGCTGACAACCGACCGCAAGGACTTGTCATTTTTAGTCAGTCACACTAAGGCGGTGGTAATTTTGTCAATAGTTGGAAAAATAGCGAACCGTCTAGGGGTACATTAGTCATTTGGATGCTTGGGAATACGGGGCACTGTCGATATATTAAATTCTTACTATTTTTAGTCATTTCAAATCTTAAAATTAAGGGACGCCATCCTACCTGTAATAGGTTTCTTCTCTCTCAATCTCATTTCACCTTGAATTTCAAAACTCCCTCTTTCATTATAGAGCTCTTACTTCGTTGTTAAGGAAAGACTTCGACTAGATGTTTGTTGTCACTATAAGGACTTTTTCTTTCTCATATTTTCCTTTTGAGTTTTTAAGATGGTTTATATTATGGATGAAAGTTCCTTGGAAGATTTTAGGGTAAAACGTAAAATCCCTGATTGGGTAACAACCGAGTTAGTTACGGGTCCATGTGACTTATGTGCTTTGGGTAATGGTCAGTGGATTCCCTTTATGTTTATAGCTTAGTGTGGAATTACTTTCCTACCCAATCATTTATTTCTTGATTTTTGCCAATATTTCGATGTGGTCCCGACTCAAGTGGCCCTAAACAGTTAGAGGGTTATAAATGGGGTTCATTGTATTAATGATTTATATAGAACCTAAATAGGAATAACTGAGTTGATGTATTGCTATAGTTGGGGAACCACCGCTGACAATATTTATTACCTGAAGACGAAATACACTAATAGAGCGTTGGTGACGAATTTTCCTGATTCTAATAAAGATGATTGGGGTTATGGCATAGTAGTTAAGAATTGGCAGTATACTCCTGTTCCTGAGGGTACATAATATAATGGGACATGTTACCCTCTGGAAGGGCATGTCATAGGTAGGCATCCTCTTTATTGCATATTCTATGCTGCGCTCATTTTTGACTTCCTCATTTTATTGACTAATATTTTTGTGTTTGTGTTTGACAGATAGAAGAAAGAAAAACTATCCACCTGATTTAGAGGTGAATTTCGTTGACTTGAAGATCATGTAGTCTATCCAATAGAGGCTATGAGAAGTTCATCCCCGCTCAATATCTGTGTTGTTGGATTATCAGAGAACAATCACATCTTTTGTTGCTCGGCCTACAGAGGATATACCTGTAGTACGCATTAATTTGGAAGATCTGACTTCATCCTCATCGATCACTGCTTTAGAGTCACCCTCCCAATAAGAACGGAGCATTGCTGTTAGATGATGAACATCCTCTTTTGAGTCATTGGATATCAACAATGTTCCAACCATACTTTCACCCCTCAAGAAGATAGTCAAAAGAGGAATTCCCAGTTTTCTTACTGGAGCTGAGTCTCCTCCCCCAATCGAGAAGAAGAATAATGCTGATGAGGGTGGTTCCAAATGACCTGTGGTAGTGGAGACAAAGGAGGTTAAGTCCCAAAAGACTCAGTTTAAAAGATTGAAGAAGAGACCAGCCGACTGTCAGGAGTTGGCAAAAAAAAACCCAAGCCGACCAGACCCGTGTGGGTGCTACTTTTGTGGCTGTGAAACCTAATTTGGCTAGGGGTATGATAGGCTCGGGAGTATTGCCTATTGACGAGTCTGTTGTTGCTGCTCTTTCAAGGATAAGATTACTAGAGAGGGCCACCCATAATTTGGACTTGGTAATTATCTCCTCTTTTGGCTTTATTTTACTAATTTGTATTTCTAAGCTATGATTTACTTACTTCTTTGCCTCTAGTTTCTGCAATTTATGGTTAATTATGATGAGATCCTAAGGAAAGATGACCAGCTAAAGGAGTCTTCGTCTAATATTGAAGCCCATTTCAAAGGCTTAAAGGATTCACTGGATGCCTTCTAGAAGACACATATAAAAGATCAAGAAAAATTAAAGGGACTAATGGAGAAGGCCGAGCATGATAAGAAGGATGCCGAGGATGTCGCGAATAAGGCTAATAAGGTCGAGCAGACTGCTGCCGATGTAGAGGACAAGTACTAGGGTCTAAGGGCCAAATTAAAAATGAAAAATGAGGATGCCTATACTCGATGTTGGGAAAAGGCCTTCTTAACTGTGGTTGTGCATGTCTAATTTCTTAAGCAGTTGTCCTTTAAAGAAGGATGGGATGCTGCACTCAAAAAGCTCGGCACTCTTATAGACTCTGAGCTTTTCCAACAATTCAACCCTGGTACTCCTCTCATCATTAATGAAAAATTGGACGATGAGAAGGGAACATTTGAGTCTTCTATGTTTTTTGAAATGGCAATGGTGGTCGCTTGTCCTAAAATGGTGGTGATTCAGGATAAGGAGAAGGTGTAGCCACCTTAGGACCGTTTCTTATATCTTGTTATCTATTTTGTAATTCTCGCTTTTCTATAATCCAGATTAGTCCCATTTTATGTACTCATTTTTACAAAATTTATAAATCTATCCTTTATTTGCCCTTCACGATGTTGATGTTTGTTGATGATGCTGGGATTTAGCACCACCGGATAAGTGATAATGAGCTCAAATAGTAGCAGCTATGGCAGCCATAGAGATGTATGAGTGTATAAGTATGTAGAAGGGGATGAGTATAAGAGGAACTAAGACAATGATGTATATTGGTTCAGCCAATTTGGCCTACATCCACTGTGAGTGTGTGATCCACTAAGTATGGGCACTAATGGCCTTGGATACAATGCACATAACCCTCTCTCTCTCTCCTGTGTGTACAAACAGAGTTTTAGCTAGGGCTACCGTTAATGGATCGATCCCCCGTAGGGTTTTAGGTGACAAGTATATATAGGTCTTGGGGGGTGTAGTGTACCCCCCAAGTATGCATGGTGCATGTGAATCATGATCTAGCCAGTCCCCTGTGGACACCTGTAGATGCCAAATGATGACATAATATTCCCTCACGTGAGGGTGTGATTTTGTTATAACGGTCTCCCCTGTGCCATGTCAGCCTCACGCGCACTGTTCCACGCATCTCCCGAACCACGCGCTGCGATGATGTCACCCTCGGCCTATGGGCCGAGGCCGAGGGCAAAGTTCCCTCCGGTAGTGAGTCTGGTACAATTCTGGTCTCGTACTGTCGGCCCCTCGTAGGGTCGTCTGGAGAGTGGTGAAGGGTCGGCCCCTCGTAGGGTCGGCTTGAGTTTGGCGAAGGGTCGGCCCCTCTGAGGGATCGTATGGAGCCGTTGGAGGGGTCGGCCCCTCGTAGGGTCATCTGGAACATGATGAAGGGTCGGCTCCTTTGAGGGGTCGTCTTGAGCCTGATGAAGGGTCGTCCCCTGAGGGGTCGTCCATTTGGAGGTAATCCTCAGCCAGGCCGAGGATATAAACGGGTATATCAATCACCCCCCAGCCCTTAGCCGTAGGTGTTGTTGAGATGGCTGAGGGATAGTGTTTTAAATGAGATGCATGTATGATCAGTTAGGTGAGTGACACCTGGGCAGACACTCATTGCTATTCCAGTTTCCAAGGCATGGCGGCTGCACACTTTGCTTGGGGCCTTGCACCCTAATGATGCCTTCCTCGTGGGCTGTGTCCTGCCTTGGTCAATGGACCCACTCATTGCTAAGGTATTTAAGAGATCTTCAAACTCTCTCTCCTTCTTCTTCTTCTTCTTCGCACCCAAGTCTTCTCTCTCTAGAGTTTTATCAGTTTTCATCGCCATTTTCTGCGGCCTTCAATCCTTCAAGCCTAGCAACGGACTTGCTCTCTTTATCAGGTAATCTCTTTCACCCAGCGCACTCTTTTGCCTTCATTTCTATTTGCTTTTTAGGGTTGAAGGTTTGCATTTTCTTTGGGTTATCCCATAGCTTTTTCCGGTGTCTTCTCCGGCAACTGTTTCTTGGATGTTCTTGAGTGTTATTGAGTGTTCTTGAGCGTTCTTGAGTGAAAATCATCAATTCCCTTTTTAATCCAAAAGTCTAATTCGGTCAACTAACAACTTGTTTGTAGTTAAGTTACTCAAATTCCTCCAAGTGTAGGGTCTTCCCTTTTAATGCTTAGGAAGCTTTACAGTTTAGCGTCTGAATTCCCATCCTTGAGAGAAAAGCTTTTGCAGAGATCACACGAGTAGAGGAAGAGGAAGAGAGGAGATGAGGGGCCAACCCTAATTGGGTATGACCCATCTTTCCCATTCCTCTTGCCACCATAAAACCATTTGAACCGTCCGAGTCCTGTGGGTCGTCCCATCGTCCAGCCGAGTGTCATTCAAGCGAGATGGATGAGAGAGCGTCCTCGCCAACTGGCGTTGGACCTTCCGGTAGGCGTGAGACATCTGACCTAAGCCCAGGCCGAGAGGCCGAGGGCATGTTCCCCTCCGAGGCAGTCCCTGTAACAACCCTTTCTCCCCATGCCTTCCAAGTGGCTTTCCCCCAGGGCCCTCCGGCAGATGACGGGAATGAGGACGAGGATGATGATACAGATGACGAAGTTGATACCTCCCATGCCTCATCCTTTATCTCCTCTATTAGGGATCGCGACCTTCTGATATGGAGGCATGCCTATGGAGTGCCCCCCAGCGTGACTATGAGGGTTCCCTCTGAGGATGAGAGGGTTTTTGATTGTGGCGAGGGAGAGGTTGCAGTTTATGAACAGATGTTCAAAGTTGGAGTCAGATTCCCTTTGCATACTGCCATCGTAGATATCCTATCTGCCCGTGGTGTTTCTCCCTCTCAACTTCCCCCCAACTCTTGGAGGACGATCCTGGGCTATATTTCCTTGTGGAAGAATGCCTTCACCGACGAGCCCTCGGCTGACCTATTTTTGGGCTGCTATAACATCACCTCCTCGTCCAAACAGCCTGGATATTATCACCTGGGGGCAAGGAGGTCTGAGAAGAAACTCTTCCATGTGGCACAAACTTCCAACCATGATTGGAAAAAGAGATTTTTCTTTATCTCTAGGGAGTGGGAGCCTGTCGCCGATGGTCCGAGGGTCCCCAGGAAATGGTCTAACCCCTCCATGAAGGCCAGATCAGACCCTGGACTTAGCCCGGAGGAGAAGGACATTGTTGATTACCTGAGAGGACGAGGGAGAGAGGGTGAACTTGCAAAATTTGAAGACCTGATGACCCCTAGGTTCCTCAAAGAAGCTGGTCTGAGGGTTGGCCCTCTGACAGAACTATGTGAGTTATACTGAACATTTTCCATTCTTCACTTATTTTTGAAGTGTTTTATCTTTAGATCTGCATTTTTCTAACGTGTCGTCCTTTTATCAGGTCGTCCTGCAGGTACGTCAGACTATCTTTGGGAAATGACTGCTCCCAGCTTATTATCTGGATTGGCCAAGAAAAAAGGAAAGGAGTCTCAGCAGGCTCTGAGGAAGACAAGGGCCGCCGGGCCGATGGTGGTGGAGCCGACCACCGATAATAATAAAAGAAAGGAGCCTGAGGCCCCAGTTGACCCTCGGCCTGATTCTCGGACGAGGGCCAGGGTCGAAGCCTCTGAGGGGACGACCTCTTCATCCAGCATGGGGGCCTTCTGGTCTCAAAACCTGGCACATCTGAGGGCCGAGCCCTCATCACTCATTGCAAACTTGAGGGAAGCCAAGGCCTCAATGTTTTCTGCACCCTCGGCTGCTGACTACGACTTCTTGTCAAAGATGCCTCCAGCCAAAGTGTATGACTACGGTCTGCATGCCCTTGCACAGGTATTGGTCTTGACCCACCTCTTTAATTTCATTCTTTCACTAACTATTCCCTCGACCCCTCTTGACATCTATTTATCTTTCGTGCAGTCTGTTTGTGCCTTCACCTCAGCCACCAAGTGGATGGCTGAGAACCAACAGAAGTTTCATGAAGCTGAGAGGGCCATTCAGCATGAGGCTGACTTGCAGACAGAGCTCGAGACTACAAGGGCTGAACTGGAGAGTCCTAGGACTGAGCATGCCAGGGTCCTAGATGAGCTGACGAGGCAGCATGATGCCGACCAGTAGGCCAAGGACTTGCTAATAAAGGAGAAGGATGAGGCTTTACTCAACATGGAGGTCAAGCACAAGACTGATCTCGCAGAAGCTGTCAGAAAAGCCGAGGCCGATGCTGTTGAGGCTTACAAGGTTTCTGACGAGTTTCAGGGCTTCGGACTTGAATATCTGGAGAGGGGGATCAGGACGGCCTGTCGATGGGTCGTCCTCAGATTTGGTGACGTCGTCTCCTCGGTCCGCCCTTCGATTGAGGCAGTCGGATTGGACGACCCTCTGATCGCCGAGGCTCTATCCCAAGTAGAATCCCAAGTGCAGGTTGAGGGGGTTGGCACGTCTGAGGATCGACCGGTTATGGTTGTTGAAGAGACCCCTTTGGTGGATGTTGAGGCTCTGCCCTCTGACATTGTCCCTTAGGGTGGCTGTCTGTAGCCCACACCCTCATAATGTACCTATTATTTTTGTACTCTTTTTTGTAAAACACTTGGATATCTTGTATCTCACTTTCATTAATATCATATCGTCTCCTTTACTGTCTTCTATACAGCTTCTTGCATGATTTGCTGTTTTTTGTTAGCCACTAACCTTTCCCTCGTCTTTTTTGAGGACAGTGGTGGGGTCGTCCCCTCCACTGGCCCTCATTATAGCCGAGGGATTAAATTACCAAACATGATTTTAACAAAGTCTACCCTCGTCTTTCTTGAGGACAGTGGTGGGGTCTTCCCCTCCACTGGCCCTCATTATAGCCGAGGGTTCAACTTACCAAATTAATGGTTTTTAACAAAGTCTACCCTCATCTTTCTTGAGGACAGTGGTGGGGTCGTCCCCTCCACTGGCCCTCATTATAGCCGAGGGTTCAACTTACATGGTTTTTAACAAAGTCTACCCTCGTCTTTCTTGAGGACAGTGGTGGGGTCGTCCCCTCCACTGGCCCTCATTATAGCCGAGGGTTCAACTTACCAAATTAATGGTCTTTAATAATGTCTACCCTCGTCTTTCTTGAGGACAGTGGTGGGGTCGTCCCCTCCACTGGCCCTCATTATAGCCGAGGGTTCAACTTACCAAATTAATGGTTTTTAACAAAGTCTACCCTCGTCTTTCTTGGTGACAGTGGTGGGGTCGTCCCCTCCACTGGCCCTCATTATAGCCGAGGGTTAAACTTACCAAATTAATGGTTTTTAACAATGTCTACCCTCGTCTTTCTTGAGGACAGTGGTGGGGTCGTCCCCTCCACTGGCCCTCATTATAGCCGAGGGTTCAACTTACATGGTTTTTAACAAAGTCTACCCTCGTCTTTCTTGAGGACAGTGGTGGGGTCGTCCCCTCCACTGGCCCTCATTATAGCCGAGGGTTCAACTTACCAAATTAATGGTTTTTAACAATGTCTACCCTCATCTTTCTTGAGGACAGTGGTGGGGTCGTCCCCTCCACTGGCCCTCATTATAGCCGAGGGTGGTTCTCTGTAGATGTTTCCATGCGTGTTAGAACTGACAACCACAGGATGAGGGAAACACTGATATTTCTCATTAATTTTCCAAAGTGTTCTGTTGGAGCAACTCTCATTACAATTATGGTCTTTCAAGACCTTTCAACATTACTGATAGTATTTCTTCAAATGATCTGCATTCCAGGGGTTGGAAAAAGGTTCCCCTTCTAGGTTTTCTAGTCTATAAGTCCCAGGGACAACTTCATCGATGACCCTATATGGTCCATGCCAATTAGGATGGAGCTTTTTGGGCTTTTGCCAAGTCTTCTTAAGGACCAAGTCCCCCACTGCGATAGGCCTCTGTTTCACCCTCTGATTGTAAAACCTTGCGGTCCTCTGCTGGTAGGAAGCCTGCCTTATCTCAGCGTCCTCCCTCCTTTCCTCAATCAGGTCTAAGTCGAGTCTCCTCTCTTCCGCATTTTCCTGGGGGTCGTACATTTGGACTCTATGAGTAGGAAACTCAATTTCGGTGGGGATGACGGCTTCTGAGCCATAAGCTAGCATGAATGGGGTTTCTCCGATAGAGGTCCTCACTGTCATCATATATGCCCATAGTACGGCATATAACTCCTCGACCCATCTTCCTTTTGCCTCCTCAAGCCTCTTCTTGATTCCATCTAGGATTGTCCTGTTTGTAACTTCGGTTTGCCCATTGGCCTGTGGTCGACCTGGGGTGGAGAAAAATTATTTGATACTTACCCTCTCGCAGTACTTCTGTAGAGAGGCATTGTTGAACTGAGTCCCGTTATCTGAGATGAGGGTGTTGGGTAGACCGTATCTGCATATAATATTTTTCTAGATGAACTGTAAGGTCTTCTGCTCTATAATCGTGACCATCGGTTCGGCCTCCACCCACTTTGAGAAGTAGTCAATCGCTACAATGAGGAACCGATAGTTATTGACCGCTCTCGGTAAGGGTCCTACCAGGTCAATCCCCCACACTGCAAACGGCCAAGGAGATGTAACGGAGGTAAGAAGCTGATGAGGTTGATGAGGGATGGTAGCAAATCTTTGGCATTTATCACACTTTTTTACATATGCTGTGGCATCTTTCCCCAAGGTCGGCCACCAGTAGCCTTGGGTGATCACCCTCTTTGCTAAGGATCTACCCCCAATGTGGCTTGAGCACGACCCTTCATGCACATCTTGCAAAATGGAAGGGACTTCTGAGGGATGTACACACCTAAGTAAGGGGAGCAAAAACCCCTTTTTGTACAAGGTGTCTCCGATGACAGTGAATTTTGCAGCCCTGTACCTCAGCTTTTTCCTTTCTTGCCTTGCTTCTGGCATCTCGCCCTCTTTAATGTATCTGATCAGGGGGTCCATCCACGAAGCTTCTTGAGAAACATTTAGGCAATTGCTAAGTGTTCCCTCAGCGTCCTCAATAGTTGGCCGAAGAAAAATTTCTACTGGGACCGTCCTCCTGATGTCTGTTCTTGTTGCCGAGGCCAACCTAGCAAGGGCATCAACACGGCCATTGTCGAGCCTAGGTACCCTCCTTAATTTCACTTCTCTGAAGCCCTTCAGTAATGACCTCACCTTATCAAGGTACCTTGCCATCCTCTCATCCTTAGCCTCGTAGGCTCCTAGTATCTGATTCACTACTAGCCTTGAATCACTATGGACCAAAATCTGGCCGACACTAAGAGACTTGGACAAGGAGAGGCCTGCTACTAAGGCCTCATATTCAGCCTCGTTGTTGGAGGCTTTGAAGTTAAACCTCAGGGCGTATTCAATGTCTGTGCTATCGGGTGCTGATAGTATCAGTCCAGCTCCACTCCCGCTGTCATAGGAGGACCCGTCAACGAAGAGGCTCCACAGAGTCTTTCCCTCTGAAAAATTTCCCTCAGAGAGGGACCCCTGTATAAAGATGTATCTTCCCTCTTCGTTTTTAGTCGCCTTCCTTCTAGCAGTGCTTGTCTCAGCCCTATCTGCGGGTGTGTCAGCGGGTCTGTCTTCTGTATCCGTCTTCCCGAGGGTCTCACCCTCGGCCTCATCATCTTCCCAAGTGAACTCAACCACGAGGTCTGCCAACGCTTTCCCCTTAATGGCCATCCTAGGCTGATACACAATGTCAAACTCCCCCAGCTCTATAGCCCAGGCCATCAACCTACCTGATTTTTCTGGCTTGTGTAGGACCTGCCTAAGAGGAGAGTCGGTGAGGATGGCCATTGTATGGGACTGGAAGTACGGCTTAATCTTCCTTGAGGCATGGATCAAGGCGTAGGCCAGCTTCTCCATCCTTGGGTATCTTTTCTCTGCCCCCTCGAGTGCCTTGCTGTTAAAATACACAGGCTTCTATATCCCGTCTTCGTCTCTCACAATGGCTGCACTGATGGCTAACTCTGAGACGACGAGGTACACATAAAGTCGTTCACCTTGCACGGGCCGTGACAGCAGCAAAGGAGACCCTAAGTATGACTTTAGGTCCTTGAAAGCCTCATCACACTCTTCACTCCATTCGAAGGCCTTCCTAAGGATCTTGAAGAATGGCAAGCACTTGTCTGTGGCCCTAGACACGAACCTATTCAAGGCAGCAACTCTCCCTGTGAGCCTCTGAACGTCTTTAATGGACTTGGGGGTCTTCATTTCAACAAGGTCCTTTATCTTTTCAGGATTGGCCTCGATGCCTCTTTGATTGACAATGAACCCCAAGAACTTCCCTGCTCCGACCCCGAAGACACACTTGGCCAGATTAAGCTTCATTTTGTATTTGTCCATCGTATTAAAGGTCCTCTCCAGGTCTGCCACATGATCCTCGACCTTTAGACTCTTAGTTAGCATGTCATCTACGTAGACCTCCATAGACTTCCCAATTTGGTCTTCAAACATTTTATTTATGAGGCACTGGTACGTTGCCCCCGCATTTTTGAGGCCAAAGGGCATGACCCTGTAACAGTATGTCCCCTTGTCGGTGATGAAGGCTGTCCTCTCCGAGTCTTCAGGGTTCATGAAGATCTGCTTGTACCCTGAATAGGCATCCATAAAACTCATGAGCTCATGGCCTGCGGTAGCGTCTACCATCTGGTCGATGCGGGGGAGAGGGAAGCTGTCTTTGGGACAGTGCTTGTTGAGGTCTGTAAAGTCCACACACATTCTCCACTTGCCGTTGGCCTTTGGGACAATGACTGCATTGGACAGCCATTCAGGGTAGATGACCTCTCTGATAAATTCAGCGTCTTCTAACTTCCTGACCTCGTCCCTAATGACCTCATACTTTTCTCTAGAGTAAATTCTCCTCTTCTGCTTTACCGGCTTTACTCCCTCTACCACATTGAGCTTGTGGCACATGATTTCAGGGTCAATCCCTGGCATATCTGCATGACTCCATGCGAAGACGCTTCGCCTTCTCCTCAACAGTACAATGAGGTCTTCCTTGATATTGGGACTCAGAGACTTGCCGACTTGGACGGTTTTTTTCGGGTCATCCTCATCGAGGATGATGGATTCTACCTCTTCCGCAGCCTCTCCTTTCTTTAGCTTCGTCTCATCCCTGGGGTCTAAGGTATCAATATTGTAAGTGGTAGTACCCCTCTTGAGTGTCTCCTTTTCTTCAGCGGAGTTGTAGTAACATTCTCGCGCTGTCGTCTGGTCTCCCTGAACTTCCCCCACCCCGTAAGGGGTAGGAAATTTGATCATCTGATGGACCATAGATGGCACAGCTTCAAACCCCTTGAGGGCCACACGCCCCAGTATGATGTTGTAGGCCGAAAACACCTGCTCGACCATCACAAAGAAACTGACCTTCTTGGTGAGCCATCTCGGCCACTCGTCCCCCATCCTCACATCGTCCTCATATACCCCAAGGGGATGAACCTTTTCCCCACTGAACCCAATCAATGGATGATGGTAGGGGACGAGTCTAGCACGGCTGAGACCCAAGGCTTTGAAGCATGGCCAAAACATCACATCTGCAGAACTACCCCCATCTACCAAGATCCTTGGCACCTCGCATCCGTGCACCCTGGTAGTGATGACGAGAGGGTCATCGTGTGGGGCTAAGAGGCCTTTGAAGTCCATTCTTGAAAATCCCACTATCAATGTGTCCATATCAACCTTCTTCCTTTTTTCTGACTTGACCTCCATGGAGGTCGCGTGTACCATCTTTACCACTGCCTTAGCCTCAGCCACATGGGCCTTCTTGTCGGCGACCTCAGACCCTCCCCCTGAAAGACCCCCGGAGATCATTCCCACTCCGAGCGAGATCATATTAAGCCTCTTGACAGGGCCGTGGTCATCTCTCGGCGGGAGGTCAGGGTCGTCCTCATCATCAGAAGGGTCGTCCCCTCTTTTTTGAGGACCTTCTTTGCATGCAGTGCCTCGCTTCCTTCTGGGGTCGTCTCCTCGGCCCCTCTTGAAGGCACCTTTGTCGACGTACTTTCTGAACTTCCCTTCCTTCAGCATCTTCTCAATCTCGTTTTTCAGAGCAAAGCATTTGTCCGTTACGTGGCCGTGGTCTTGGTGAAATTCACACCACAGGTTCTTATTCATCTTGCCCGGGGCTGCCCTCAGCTTCTCAGGCCACTTCAGGGACCGGTCACTCTTAATCTCATTGAGAATCTGTTCACAGCTGACCGTCAGAGGGGTGTATCCAGCGAACTTGTCATCCGTGGACCTCTTCTTCCCCTCTTTGTTCTTCTTAGGATATTTACTCCCACTAGCACCTCCTCTTTCGTCTTCATATTTTGCAGCCATCGCTTCTTCGGCGTTCATCACCTTTCCTGCTGTCGACAACAGTTCGGCCATCGTCCTCGGAGGGCCTTCAGCAAGCTTCCATAACAGCTTCCCCTTTTGGAGTCCTCCAATCAGGGCTGTCATAGCTATGCTCTCCTCATAGTCTTCCACCTCCAGCTTCTCCTTATTGAATCTGGCTATATAGTCCCTCAAACTCTCACCCTTCCCCTGCTTAACATAGAGCAGGTGGGTGGTCTTCTTCTGTGGCCTCACCCTAAAGAAGAAATTATGGATGAACAAGTCTGCCAACTGCTTAAAGTTTCCAATGGAATTTTTTGGAAGAGATGTGTACCAGACATGCGCAGCCCCTGTCAAGGTACCAGAGAAGGCACGACACCTCATATCATCTGAGATAGAGTATATGTCTGCTGCTGACTGATACATCTCCACATGGTGGACGGGGTTGGTGCTCCCGTCATACCTTGGGGTGACCACGGGTGGCTTGAACTTTGACGGCGTGGGGAAGTTGACTATCTTTGCCACAAAGGGTGAGCCTATGGTGTACCCCCTCTGAAGAGGGTCTCGGCTCTTCAGTATATCACCAATCTTATCCTCTAACCGCTGGATTGAGTCATTCCAGGGCCTCACAGGGTCGGCCTGGCCGATGTTATCCCCTGCCGCCTCTCCGAGGTGGACGGAGGGTTCTGCTGCAGCAAGCCTGTGTCGGCTGTTCACTTCCCTTTGGCCGTCGTCTCGTCCTCTTGGCCGGCCATCTGCTGCCTCCTTCCTGGATCTCGTAGCACTTCTTGGCCTGGATAACTGTTCTCGCAGGTCATTTACTGGGCCTAGCCTCTCAAAGGCCGACCCCCTGCTCAAGCGATCAAAAGCAGAGCCCTTCGGGCGATCATCAGGGTTTGGTCTCCCGCACTTTCCTCCACTATCCTGGAGAGGTCGTACAGTATTATTGGAGACCTCATAGGGTTCCCAGCACTCTATAGGGGCCTCCTCTCCCTCCGGATCGTCATACCTGTCCTCAGGGCAAGGGTTTCCTTGCCTCCCTAGGAGCAGACGCCGAGGGTCAGCAACATCCCTACGCCGCTGAGGGGGTGGCAGATCTTTGCGTGGTGCCTGGGGTGGTCCCCTGGCCTCATGCTGTCCTGGAGCTGCTGCCGGAGTAATCATCTCAGGTGAAACTCTTGGTGCCCTTAGTATGTTCTGGCTTAGAGCTGTGAACTGCTCATGCATCATCCGCTGGCTTGCTGCCAGAGACTTTAAGGCTGTCGCTACATCAACCATCTCAGACTGAAGCGGCGGCTGACTGGAACTGGGTCTTCCCCCTTATCTGGTGGGGGAAGTGGTGGTGGTGGCATCTCAGGTGCCATGTGCTTGAGCTAAGAGAAGTTGAACTGAAGAAAAGATTGGTGAGCTTGGAACCTTAGTGGGTCTCTTTCAATGGTGAAACACCTCCTCTCAGGAGGAGTGTTGGTTCACCACCAGAGTGCCCAGTGAGGTCAAGCTGTACAAAGGAAGAGATGTCTTCTCGTTCCCACAGACGGCGCCAAACTGATGATGCTGGGATTTAGCACCACCGGATAAGTGATAATGAGCTCAAACAGTAGTAGCTATGGAAGCCATAGAGATGTATGAGTGTATAAGTATGTAGAAGGGGATGAGTATAAGAGGAACTAAGACAATGATGTATAGTGGTTCAGCCAATTTGGCCTACATCCACTCTGAGTGTGTGATCCACTAAGTATGGGCACTAATGGCCTTGGATACAATGCACATAACCCTCTCTCTCTCTCCTGTGTGTACAAACAGAGTTTTACCTAGAGCTACCGTTAATGGATCGATCCCCCGTAGGGTTTTAGGTGACAAGTATATATAGGTCTTGGGGGGTGTAGTGTACCCCCCAAGTATGCATGGTGCATGTGAATCATGATCTAGCCAGTCCCCTGTGGACACCTGTAGATGCCAAATGATGACATAATATTCCCTCACGTGAGGGTGTGATTTTGTTATAACGGTCTCCCCTGTGCCATGTCAGCCTCACGCGCACTGTTCCACGCATCTCCCGAACCACGCGCTGCGATGATGTCACCCTCGGCCTATGGGCCGAGGCCGAGGGCAAAGTTCCCTCCGGTAGTGAGTCTGGTACAATTCTGGTCTCGTACTGTCGGCCCCTCGTAGGGTCGTCTGGAGAGTGGTGAAGGGTCGGCTGGAGTCTGGCGAAGGGTCGGCCCCTCTGAGGGATCGTATGGAGCCGTTGGAGGGGTCGGCCCCTCGTAGGGTCGTCTGGAACATGATGAAGGGTCGGCTCCTTTGAGGGGTCGTCTTGAGCCTGATGAAGGGTCGGCCCCTAAGGGGTCGTCCGTTTGGAGGTAATCCTCAGCCAGGCCGAGGATATAAACGGGTATATCATTTGTTGTACTTTTCCTTTGAGCTTTTATACTCATATCCTACCTTTTAGTTTAAATCTAAGAGGTCCGTTATAGCAGTTGTAGAGAGCAACTTATATATATGAAGTTTTTAAATTTTTAGGGCAGGTCATGAGGATTTGGAGATAGAGGAGCTGGAAGAACTTCATAGCTTAGATGCCTCTAACCAGGTTAAAGAAACTTATCTTCATATGAACACGTTTTTCAACCAAGCTGTGGCGACCAATGCCTCGTATTATGAAATGATAATCAAAATACAGGAGGATCACAAGGCATCACTTGTTAGTCTAAATGTTAATTACAAAGTGAAATTTTCCCTACTGAGTAGTGAAAGTGGTTTTGACTCTCTTCGACTTATGACAAAAAAGGAGTTTTTAATGAAGTGCGAACTGAACAGTGAGAATAACTTGTTGACGGATGAATTAGAAGGTTAGAAAAAAATTAATAAGTGTGTAAAAGAGTGATGGGGTGTCCTTTCTTGAGCAAGATAATGCTAGATTGATGAAGGAGATTAAAAAATTAAAGAAATTCAAAGGTGGTCAATCTTCCAAGCAGGTAGTAGTTTCTCGGCCCATAGTTGAGGAAGAAAGGGTGAAGAAAAATTTAGTCGACGAGGACAATTTGATACAGAACTAGTGTGATAGTATTAAAAAGATAAACAAGAATGTTGATCGTCTTACCTTCCATTTCCATAAGAAACCACATACTATTTGGATAAACGGATATAATGAATCTCTATCATACATGGGCGATGAACTATAGCACGGTAAAAGAGAAGGCTATAAATGGGGTTAGATAAATGCTTTGGCAATTCTGAAGGTGTCGAAGGAGGATACTTTATGGTATTAAAATGACCCGGGCTATCTAGATCATCCTACTCCTCCATTCAAGATGGACATTAATTGGATTCCCAACGATGCTATCCCCATAAGCTTGTGTAGGCCCCTTTTTCTTTCGAGTGTGTTTTAAGGATGACAAAAACCAACTTCCTTTTTGAAAAACCTTTTTCTAAATTTTAAACCACACCGAGTATGTGAAAAAAATATTAGTTAGGCCCAATTTTATCTTGTTTAATCCTAAACATGCATCTAGGTGATTAAATCAAGTAAAATAAATAAGTTCACAAGAGTGACACCGGATGTACGAGGAAACCACTGAGGGAAAAAATCTCGGACGACCCAAGCCGGACAATCACTATGATGTGGTATTACAGATTACAAAGATAGATTTACTCAACGACTCGATCCCAATAAGTCTTGAAGCTTATCTATATATTCAACCACTCCTCCATAGTGTCCACGCTAATATCATTCCTCGATGCTTGTCCACTGCACACGCATCCACAAATGCCTCTATGTCCACTAATGTAGCTTGGAAACGTCTACGATGCTGAACATAAACTCCTTCCCTTCTTCACCACAAACCCAACGATGTTGAAAGTGTATAACAAAACCACTATCGTGCAAACAAAGATCACTATCGCATATGTGAATGAAAGATTGGATCTTCGAAACTCTAAGGATGTTTTTAGTCTTTGAAATCCTTACAAAACTTGTGCAAAAAATGTACTGTATGTAAACTGATTTTCTGGACTGCACACTTACGAAATTCTGAGAGAAACACGCCATAAATAATAAACTTAAGTCGACGCATCATTCAAACAAAATCTTCCTGTCGCTTGAACGAAATGCACATGTCGTTTGAATGACATGCTGATCTCACTTGAACGACATTCAATGTTATTTGAATCACTGACTTTAAGAGTTTGCAAAATACATAACTCTACACGATCTTTATCTCAGAATAAACGAAGTTAAACCCTTAAAAACTCTTTTAAAAACATTTTAACACTTTAAAAACATTTATATATAAAAATAACATCCTAAAACATTTTCCAAGTTTCATAAACATTACGCATTCCTACATGAGCGATCTCGAAATGCAATGAAGACATGAAACGTGAACCAATAAAATCTTGGCATATTTTATCTTTGAAGCTTGTCTGCAACGTCTTCAATAAACTTTATATCATTGACTGTGTGGGATCGTGATGAATAAAAAATCTATCTATGACTCAAAACATGTTTTGTTCCGGGAATAAGTCAAAAACCTATAAGGGGCTCAATTGGAAATTTTGTCCTTACAAATCTCCCCCTTTGACTATTCCGGGACAAAACCCAAATAGTGAAATGCCTAAGTCGGGTCGCCAAGCTATATATTACCTAAAATCATCCCATAAAACCCAAAATAAAAAATTACAGGACAAGACTAGTAAATGATGGTCCGACAAACATTGACTATCTGAATGTGATGTAGACTTGAAATCTCAAATCTCTTAAGCATGCCTACACACATGAAATAGACAAATGCTAGGGAAGTATGGAGGTACAAATGATATAAAACATTTTGATACCAATATGTAATGCAACAAACATATATGATCATCAAACCAACTCTCCCCCTACATCACATACATATCTCCCCCTTTTTTCTCGGATAGACAATCAGTGAAAAAGATAGACAATTTATCAATATATCTAGAATAAGAATAATCAATGAAATATCTTTAGATAAACATAAACTGCCAGCTAAAAATGATCAAACAATATCAAATCGTAGCTAGCAAACAGTAATCACATGATATAAATAAAAAATTTAAGCAGACGTGACTAAACGAACAATACAGTGTATGAAATAAATAGGAATAATCACTAAGTACTACATAAGAACAACCCAGAAGTACAAAAAAAATAATCGCTCAAACGACACTTCACTGTCTCTCAAACGACAATGCATGTTCCTCTAACCAGCACATCAAGCGACCTCATAAAATGTAAAACACTGTGCTCTCGCTTGAAGTAAATTTCAAACGACCTTTGTGCGACCCTTCGAGTGACCCAACACTGTTACATTTTTTAGCTCGCCAGAACCTCGCTTGATCAAAACATCTCGCGACATCAAATTGTCACTCGAATGAACCAAATTGTCATTTGAACGATAATAAATTTCCTCAATTCTAATTCTAAAAATGATTAAGTTTCGCCCAGTGAAAAAAATTCCTGAAAAGGTTAACTAGAAAGAGAAAACAACAGCAAAACAGTAAAATAAAACAAATGAAAACAATGTGAGAATCATTCCAGCATAGTATCAATGTCCTCAAATATGGATCTAGAGTGAATGGTTGTGAACTACAATAAATGAATCATAAATCCAACGCATTGAAACATTCAAGAAGCTATAATTGATAGCAAGATGTCATCAAACTTAGTTTTAGGCATATATATGACAATTAATATAATGAGCTATAT
Organism: Sambucus nigra; assembly: GCA_949130495.1. Lineage (NCBI taxonomy): Eukaryota > Viridiplantae > Streptophyta > Magnoliopsida > Dipsacales > Adoxaceae > Sambucus > Sambucus nigra. The sequence goes on along the minus strand of OX422208.1, from coordinate 576,650,657 downwards.
GAATTAAACAATCAACATACAAACAAATCCAGAATTTTGACGATTTCTACAAACAATAGCGTAATGATGCAATGTTTCAACACAAGGATTCGTGGTGCAACTTTTAAGTTCTTTTGAGGTTGATAATTTTCTCAACTTAGAGAAATCTTATTGGCCCTATTTTGGCATATGAATCTTTTTATTGCATTAATTTGTTTTCTTCGGCTCTTTTAAACGACATCTTTCACGATGAGTTAATTTTGTACTCTCGCAGCCTTTTCCTATGAACACTCATCATTTTTTTAATGTACGCAATATTATTCCTCACGGTAAACGGTTCTTAAATGCACACCTCCTCCTGAGTCTACTTATGCATAAATGACAAAATTGAGATAAGAATGTCTCACCAAACTCAAATATGCATGAGATGTCAAACATTCATATAAACTCATGCATGTGTGCAAAGATGGAATATATACAAAGTCGAATCCAAATGCATATCAACTTCAAAACAACCCCATTATACAATGGTTAAGACCATTCAATGCATAAATACTTATAACCAAATGTCCTAGCCACGTGGATAACGAAATGATGGGGGTCCAAGCACACCAATATGCCACATCAAATATAAGAAACTTAAGACACAAAATAAATCGAAAATCTTTTTGTGTTTTTCTAAAAAATATTTAAAACCAAAAATCATTTTATATTTTTGAAATTTTTTATCAAAAACAAAATCTTTTTGTATTTTTCAAATAAGACTCAATAAATGAAAATATAATACAAAAGATACACATGTAATAACACTAGAAAAATATTAATCATGATGCAAAGACTAGCATATGACAAACATAGCAAAACAATCATCCTTTAGGTATAGCATGGGAAGAATTAAGTGCAACCAAATAAATATCATGAAGTTTAGTTACTAAAGCCTTTATGTCCGATTTCCTAACCTAAGTAGGCGTGAAATTACGCATGGTTTTTTTGGAAACCGAAACGACTTTATTCCTAAACTTCCTAGGATCATTCCTAAGGCACTAGTAAAAACGTCTAAGGTGACCTTTACTATTGCAATGGGAAAAAGTCTAAACACGGAGAGAATGATTACCAAAAATGTCGACCTTTCCTCATGTTCTTAGTGGGGTCTCTCACATGATTGGTATTGACTTTGGGAATGGGAACAACGTGATCATCGTAGCCTATACCAAACCTATTTTCGTTGACTTCGACGGTGCCTAACATCCTATCCAACTTCTCTGACTTAGCGCCCAAGTCAAATTTCACCTTACTTGAGTCTTTCAACTTCTCCTCTAACTCACTAATCCTAGACTCAGGAAAACTGCTAGACTCCTCAAACTTTAGAATTTCTTTCTTTAGATCTTCCATTAAACCAAAAAGACTATCTCTCTCCTTTTCAACATACTCTAGCTTCTCATTAAGAGTCTTCTCCCATGCCTTAAGATCCTCAATCAAAGCATCATTATTCTCTTTAGCATGCTCATTCAACTTAGATTGTAATTTCAGGTTTGCCTTTTTCACCTTCACCGCTTTCGCATACAACTCACTAAAGGCAACTTGCAACTCTCCTACATTGATCTCCTAAACATCACTAGCTTCACCCTCACTCACTTGGGATTTAACGGCCTCGGAAGTGTAATTCACATGATAATCTTCACGGGAAGAGTTATCATCATTGCTCACATGCCATGCCATGAATGGTACAAAGTTTCACTCAATGGGACCAAACCTATTTTCGTTGACTTCGACGGTGCCTAACATCCTATCCAACTTCTCCGACTTAGCGCCCAAGTCAAATTTCACCTTACTTGAGTCTTTCAACTTCTCCTCTAACTCACTAATCCTAGACTCAGGAAAACGGCTAGACTCCTCAAACTTTAAAATTTCTTTCTTTAGATCTTCCATCAAACCAAAAAGACTATCTCTCTCCTTTTCAACATACTCTAGCTTCTCATTAAGAGTCTTCTCCCATGCCCTAAGATCCTCAATCAAAGCATCATTATTCTCTTTAGCATGCTCATTCAACTTAGATTGTAATTTCGAGTTTGCCTTTTTCACCTTCACCGCTTTCGCATACAACTCACTAAAGGCAACTTGCAACTCTCCTACATTAATCTCCTAAACATCACTAGCTTCACCCTCACTCACTTGGGATTTAACGGCCTCAGAAGTGTAATTCACATGAGAATCTTCATGGGAAGAGTTATCAGCATCGCTCATATGCCATGCCATGAATGCTACAAAGTTTCACTCAATGGGGGAGCTCTCTCCCTCTTCTGGTTCACTGTCACTTAAGGTGGCATCATAAGCTATCGATTCTTTCCCTCCTTCTTAAGTCTAGTGGGACACTCGGCAACCTTGTGACCATACCCCTCACAGCCAAAACACCTATCCAACTCATCCCTATTAACTTTCTCATTCTTATCGTTAGGGGTGGAATCTACCTTGTTGTTCTTAAATTTCTAAATTTTTTTGGCATCTTTCGATTGCTTTTGAAACTTTTGAAACTTTTTGAACTTCTTTGCCAACAAGGCCACATCCTTAAAATTGGAATCAAAATTATCATCCAAAACTTTAGTCTCCTCCTGTCAGGCTTTCAAAGCAATGCCATTTTCTTTCTTTGGCACTTTGTTGGAGGTAAACATATCAAGTTTATAGGTTTGTAAGTCACATATAAGCTCTTCAAGTTTCTTCGATTCAAGCATACCTAAGGAGTTTAAAATGATCATTTTTGTATCAAACCTACTCGACAACGATCTTAGAATTTTCTTTATGACATGGTTGTCGGGTATCGTCTGGCCTAAGTTAAATGACGAGTTGGAAATATTGGACAACCTAGCATAAAACTCAGCAAATGACTCACTCTCTAACATCTTAATCGTCTCAAACTTTGTAGTGAGGTTTTGAAGTTTAAACGCTCTAACCGTGCTAGTGCCATCGTGATTAAGTGTATCCCAAGCCTCTTTCAAAGTTTCACAAGTCATGATTCTATTATACTCTTTCAGTGTGACATGTGAAGAAATAACGTGAGGATCTTTAGAGTTGTAAAGAGCAAGTCTATGTTCGGCTTCGGTCCATGACTCAACGGGTTTTATAGTAGTGGCCTCAGCCTGTCGTGTGACCACTGGAGTCCATCCCTTTTCGACCGCTAACCACACACGCTCATCAATATATTTCAAGGCACTTCTCATTCGAATTTTTCAATAAGCATAATTAGTTCCATAAAAAATAGGAGCACGAAAACTTTCAAAATTTCCGAAATTCATCCTTAAAAACACAAGGGATCAATACACACAAAATTATGTTTCTATCTCTGATACCAATTTGTAGGAACCTTTTTCTTTCAAGTGTGTTTTAAGGATGACAAAAACCAACTTCCTTTTTGAATTTTTTTTTTCCAAATTTTAAATCGCGCCAAGTATGTGAACAAATTTTAGTTAGGCCCAATTTTATCTTGTTTAATCCTAAACGTGCATCTAGGGTATTAAAGCAAGTAAAATAAGTAAATTCACATAAGCGATGCCGGATGTACGAGGAAACCACTAAGGGAAAAACCTTAGACGACCCAAGTCAGACAATCACTATGATGTGCTATTACAAAGTACAAAGATAGACTTACTCAATGACTCGATCCCCACAAGTCTTGAAGCTTTTCTGAATCTTCAACCACTCCTTCACAGTTCCCCATGCGAATATCCTTCTGCAATACCTGTCCACAGAACACGCGTCCACGAATGCCTCGATGCCCACTAATATAGCTTGGAAACATCAATAATGTTGAACACAAACTCCTTCGCTTCTTCACCGCAAACCCAATGATGTTCAAAGTGTAGAACAAAAACACTATGGTGCAAACAAAGATCACTATCGCATATGTGAATGAAAGCTTGGATCTTTGAAACTCTAAGTATGTTTTTAGTCTTTGAAAACCTTAGAAAACTTTTGCAGAAATGTACTGTACGTAAACTGATTTTTGAAACTGTACACTTACAAAATTCTGAGAGAAACAAGCCTTAAATAATAAACTTAAGTCGGCGCATCTTTCGAACGAAATCTTCCTGTCGTTCGAACAAAATGCACATGTCATTTGAACGATATACTGACCATGCTTGAACGACATTCAATGTCGTTTGAACCACTGACTTAAAGAGTTTGAAAAATACACAACTCTAAACGATCTTTATCTCAGAATAAACGAAGTTAAATCCTTTAAGACTCTTTTAAAAACATTTTTAACGCTTTAAAACCATTTATATATAAAAATAACATCCTAAGCATTTTTCAAGTTTCATAAACATTACGCATTCATACCTGAGCGATCTCGGAATGCAATGAAGACGTGAAACGTGCACCAATAAAAACTTGGTATAATTTATCTTTTAAGCTTGGTCGCAACATCTTCAAAAAACTTTATGTCATAGACTGTGTGGGATCATGACAAATAAAAAATTTATCTATGACTCAAAAATATATTTTGTTCTGGGAACAAGTAAAAAAACATACAAGGGAGTCAATTGGAAATTTTGTCCTTATACCTTGTTAGAAAATACCTTGGTGATTATGGCCTTCACAGGGAAGATACTCTCATCTGACCTTTGTACCTTGTGGATAAGCCTAGCTCCAGCAGACAAGAGAGGCTTAGGGAATTGGGATCCACTGTTCTTCCATCTGATCTGTATGTTCCTCATAAAGGGATGGATAAAACCCTTGGAAAGAGTCCAGCTCAATGAAAAGTGTTTGCATTGAATCTGTTTTGATCTTGTATTGATAAATAATAACTTTTAATGGTGTTACATTCTAGTTGTCTTGAATAAAATATAAGTTGTTGCTTATGTTTATTATGTATGATTGTGGCCTCCCAATAGCTTATGATTATGTGGTCGGCCATTAGCTGACTAATCTGATTGACTGGTTACCAATTGGATGAATGTAAGCTATCCGACCTTAGGTTCTACTACAACATTTGAAATTGTCTAAATGAATATTGTCATTTTTTACTAAGTGTTTATATTAGTTACCATTGGTGACCAAATGTTATAGGATTTTTCCTTAATTTAGTCTGGTAGAACTTATTGTTCTTGAGTTTAAGTCATATAGGAAGTTTTAAAATTAGGAACTTCCTGTCCGTGGCTTATCAAAGACGAAATCATACATAAAGTTTGATGAAGATTGATTTCTCTTACTAGTTATGAGATGGCTAATTATTTGTTTTGAGATTCGTTACATCTCCCACTAAAAAAAAAAACATAAAAGGAAGTCAATTGATGATAAAATGATAATTTCTCATTAATACCGAAAAGAGTTGCTACACATTTGTCAAAAACTTCAATTCATAATCATTGGTAATACTTTCTGAGGTGATCAAACTGTTCTCCTTCTAGTGTTTCTAGTCGATAAGTACCTGGTCGGACAACAGAAGAAATGCAGTATGGACCATGATAGTTAGCTTCCAACTTGTTTCCCTTCTGAAGCACGTTCTTTGGAATATAGTCCCCATCTTTTAAGTTTCCTGGAATCATTCTTTTGTTATAGATACTGACATTACGTTATTGGTAGGCAGCTATATAGAGTGTTGCATTTTTCCTCACTTCTTCTACCAAGTCTAAGTCTAGTCTCCTAATAAGATCATTTCTGGGAGAGTCAAAGTTGAGGACTCTATGACTAGGTAATCCAATCTCCATAGGGACCACAACTTCTATTCCAAACGCCAATATGCAAGGAGTTTCACCGATAGCTATCCTCGACGTGGTCTATAAGCCCAAATCACGTGTGTAATTCATTGATCCAGTTCCATTTGGAATCATCTAGCCTCTTCTCTAAAACATCAAGCAATGTTTTATTGGTTACTTCTGTTTGGCCATTGCATTGAGGATGCCCGGATGCAGAATGTAGCTTTTTAATTTTAGACTGAATACAATAGTCCTCAAATTATTGGTTATCAAATTGAGTTATATGATCTTTGATAAAGGCATATGGTATTCCATAATGACGCATGATGTTCTTCCATATGAACGACAAGGCTCTCTCATAGGGAATTTCAAATAGGGGCTTGGCTTCCACCCATTTGGTGAAGTAGTCTATTGCAATGACAAAGTACTTAAACCTTCCTATTGTCTTCGACAAAGGGCCCATTAAATCAATCCCTTATATAAAAAAAGGCCATGAGGATGTGATTGGTGTCAGAGAAGCCCTCGGTCTTCTATGTATGGTGGCAAACTTTTGACACTTATCACATTTCCTAGAATATAAAGCACATTATGTCTTTATCATTAGCCAGTTATATACTTGCTGACCACTCGACATACCAATGATCTTCCTACCGAATGAGCTCCTCATGACCCCTAATGCATTTCTTTAATTAGATCCTGCACTTCAAATAGATGAACGCATCTAAGCAAAGAGATGGTGAATCCCCTTTTGTACAATACTCCTCCTTCTAAGAAGTAGCTATATACTTTGTATCTCAACTTTTTTGCTTATTTTGGGTCTTTGGGCAGAGCTCCTCTTTCAATATATACCTTGAAAGGATCCATTCACGAGGGACCTAAGTCCACTGCAATTAAACTGACAGTTTCTTCATCGATGCTTCTGTTTTCTAAGATTTCCACAGGAATGGTCTTTCTTAGTTTTGTTCTGATCACCGAAGCCAGTCGAGTAAGTGCATCTACTCGGACGTTCTCAATTCTTGAAATTCTAATCATTATGACTACTTAAAATTTGGAGATACTAATTTCAGTTTTGGCTAGATATCTCATCATTAATTCTCTTTTTACTCCATATATCCCTCACACATGATTGACGATCAATTAGGAATCATTGTGAGTTGTGACTTGTTCGGCACCCAATGACAGAGCTAATTTGAAACCTGTAATCCATGCTTCATACTCTCATTTGTTGTTGGAGTCTTGGAATTGAAATTGGAGTGCATATTCCCCATCAATATCATCAAGAGTATTAATTATCAATCCTGCTATTACCAATTGCACATGAGGATCCATCTACATACATCTTCCATATAGGTAGTTCTTTATCAAAATTCCCTTCACTCAAGGATCCTTATTTAAATACCTTTTGTCTCTTCTCCAAGTAGCTATAAACTACCTCTCGTGTGGTGGATATTTCTAGTTTGTCAGCTTTGGAGCTATCTTCCGAAAAAGTGTTCTCTGATGGGTTTGGTATTGAGTTGTCTTCCATGGAAGTCTACTCGGCTAGTTTTACTCTACCCAAATTTTGGTTGGTGGTCTTTTCTTCATAAGTGAGATCAACTATGAAGTCTGCCACCGCTTGACCTTCAAGTGTTGTCCTAGGCTCATAGTGTATATCATATTATCCAAGTTCCACAATCCAAGCCATATGTCTCCCTGACTTCTCTGGCTTATGGATGTCCTGGCACAATGGTAGGTCTGTATAGACCACAATAGTATGTGAATGGAAATACGACTTCATTCTTCATAAAGCTTCAATGAGGGCCAAAGAAAGTTTCTCCAGGTGGGGGTACTGGTTTTCTGGTCCTTGGAAGCCCTTACTAGTGTAGTAAATTAGTTTTTATACTCCGTTTTCAATCGGATGAGTGTCGAGCTAATCACCAACTTGGATACTTCCAGGTACAAGTACAATGCCTCTCCCATGAGTGGTTAGGAAAGTAATAATGGAGATCCCAAGTACATCTTCAACTCCAAGAAGGCATTCTCACATTCTTCATTCCACTCAAAAGTTTTCCTTAGTAACTTGAACACGGGTAAGAATTTGTCAGTAGCTCGAGAGACAAACCTATCAAGGGCAACTACCCTTTCGATTATCTTTTGTACATCCTTCTTATATAAGGGAGACTGCGTATCAATCAATGCTTTGATCTTGTCTGGACTAGCCTCAATTCCTCTCTGATTTACTATGAACCCAAGGAACATTTTGTTTTGTATGGCGAACACACATTTGGTCGAATTGAGTTTCATTTGATGCTTTTCTAAGTGGTTAAATATTTATCCGAGGTCCCTAATATGATCGGTTGACTTCTTGCTCTTAGTAAGCACGTCATCCACATTCATTTCCATGTTCTTTCCAATTTGTTCTTCAAAAACCTTATTCACCAACCTTTGGTATGTTGCTCCAGCATTTTTAAGCTGAAAGGGCATGACTTTGTAACAGTAAGGACCTCGGCTAGTGATGAATGAGTTTTTCTACTTATCTTCTACCTTTATTTTGATTTGGTTGTACCCTGAATAGAGATCCATAAAGCGAAGAAGTTTATGCCCGACCATAACATCAACCAACTGATCTATTCTAGGTAGAAGGAAGTGATCCTTTAGACAAGCCTCGTTAAAATCCATAAAATCAAAACACATGTGCCACTTATCATTTTTCTTTTTCACCATTACTACGTTAGCCAACCAGTCGGGGTATTTGACATATTCAATGAACTTCTTTTTCTACAACTTATTACCCTCTTCTTGGATAGCCAAGTTCTTCTTAGGACTAAACACATTCCACTTCAGTTTGATCGACTTAGCATATTTGGCAATATTCAACTCATGACACATGAACCCCGAGTCATGTCTTCACGACTCTAAGAGAATACACTCTTTCGGTCTTTAAGGAATATTATTAACTTATGTTTGAGGGATAGTTCTAGAGATGAACCATTTTGTGTGGTTATTTCTAGATGACCATCATCCAGGATACTCACTTTTGTAGCTTCCATAACCTTTCCTTTAACTAAATCAACCTCCCTGCGGGTTTTTTTTTTTTTTTTTTTTTTTGGGGGGGGGGGGGGGGGGGGGTTGTCCAGGGTCACAATATAGTAGGTGGTTGTGATCTTCTTTACTTGTTCTTGGTTGGATGAAGTATAATAGCATTCCCAAGCCTCAGTTTGATTTCTCTTATCAATGCCAACCCCATAATGAGTAGGTAACTTTAAACACTGGTGGACACTAGATGGTACTACTTTGAATTTTTTTAAGCCAACCTTGTCGATGATCATATTATAAGCTTATTGGACATTTTTGTCTAGGATGAAGAAACGGATACTTTCAGTCCTACTGGTAGTCCAAGTGCCGATAAGAACTTCCAGTTTGACAATTCCCAAAGAGTACACCTTTTCTCCCGAGAAGCCTATTAGGGGACTGTGATATGGTTCCAACTTGCTATCGCGCAATCCTAATCATCTGAAGAAATTATAGAACATGACGTCAGCCGAGATGCCATTATCTATTAGGATTCTGGCCACCCTTTCTTGATGTATTCTCATAGTGACGAACAAAGGATCATCATGGGGATAAATCACTCCTGATAGATCATTCTTAGAGAAATCGATCATCAATTTATCTTTGTTCACTTTTTTTGGACGACCATCAATATCACCAGATAAGTTGATCTGTCGGATATATGAACATGCTTTGGATTCATTTAAATAAGCTTTTCTTTTAGCTATTTTATCGTCGCCACCAGCATATCCTCCTATAATAAAATGACATCCAAAAGATATCATCTTTACCTCGAGTTCAGGCTCCCAGGGCTTCTTCAGCACGTCTGGGTCATTTTTTGGATCATTGTCTTTGCCTTCCTTGCAAGGGGATTCTGATCTTCTTCTGGTATCTTTTTCCCCTATCCTATCGACAGACTAGGAGATCTTTCTACGTCGAATCAGGCTTTCAATTTCACTTTTCAAGGCAATACAGTTGTCTGTAGTGCGCCCATTATCTTTGTGAAACTCACAATACTTGGACTTATCCCTCGTGTTAGTAGGGGACTTCAACTTTCCAGGCCATTTGAGATACATGCTTCCTTTAATTTCTTCGAGTACGTGACACTTGACAATAGTGAGGGTATATTGATCATACTTCTTGGGATTTTTGTCTTTTTTAACTCTTTTTGATCCTTTTTATCAGAGCTTTTATGACTGTTGGCTTTGGCACCTAGGACTTGCTTAACAACCATAACCTCCTCAACGTTCATGATCTTGCCAAATTTATCCATTAACTCAGTCATGGTCTTAGAGGGTCTTTAGTTAGATCATAATATAACTTCTCAGGGATCAGAATGCTCATTAAATTAGCAAATAGCATTCTTTTCTTCATAATCTACTACTTCCAATTTTTCGTTGCTAGACCGAGTTATATATTTGGGAGTGGTTTCCCCTAGCCGCTAATGAACACTTAGTAAATAGGCGACCCTTTTGATAGGTTTGGCTCCGAAGCAAAATTTGTTGATGAATAGCTCGACGAGTTGTTGGATGCTGGAGATTTTCCCACTAGGCAAATTGTTATACCAAATCTGTGTCGACCCAGTAATTGTTCTTGAAAATGCTCGACAACGCATTTCATCTGGGACTGAATAATTATCGGTTACAGCCTGGTATTTCTCTACATGAAGGTCAAGATCAATTTTTCCATCATACTTCGGAGTAACCATAGGTGATTTGAATTTAGCAGGCGGGGGGAAGTCCACAATAGATGGAACACAGGGTGATCCATTCACAAAACTCCTCTGCAAGGGAAATTTTTCCCAAACAGTCTTCTAGCTGTTGCATTAAACCCTTCCAGGGATAACAGTTTGGATTAGTTTTATGGGAAACAATTTTAGCGTGTTAGCCGTGAATTTGTGCTGAGCTCTCTTCCTAGAAAGTCTGCTCGGCACACGTGAATGCTCGCATGGTGGTTCTTAACACTATAGAAACTTCTCAGCAATCTCGAGATCTGGATGTATCCCTATTATTGTGTTCCCTATTTTCTCGGGACCAAGGTCATCGAAGGCAGAGCCCCTACTTAATCTATACATAGAGCTCGACCGTTCTTGAGATAGGGAGAGTCCATCATAGTAATCAGTCGATCTGATGAGGGACGTTGCACCAGGGCGATAGGACCTATCATTTGAGATTTAGAGTATCTGTATCTACTTATCTCGTTCCTGGGATCTAGGGGTGGCATTTCTCTTATAGAAGATGTAGCGACAACTGTTCGGGCTTGAAGAGTTTGAGTACATTGCCTTATTTTTTCCTGCACCGCTTCTTATCCCTTAGTGATGTTTAGCAAGATTCCGTGAAGGCCTCTTATGTCAGGAGGTGCAAAAGGACTGAAGGCGTTTCCTCCAGCAATACATACCTCTAAAATGCATGTCATACTTAGATAGTATGATCGAAGAGTAGAACTTAAAATAATTTGGTAAGAAATAATAGTAACTTGTCATTCTTATAGACAATGCCAATCTGTTGATGTCTAAATTTGTGTTTTATATTTTTGGAAAGATCTTAGCTTGAGTCTATATCCATGGGGTAATTCCACTATATTTTTAGGGGTTGTATAAGTCTCTTAGTAACAGTTTTAGAATTTAAAATGAAGTGGTTCTCCCTCAGCCAAGAGAAGTAGTAGTGTATTTATAGTAGCTGGAAGTAAAAGAGATGGAATGCCTTTATATACTAAGCATTTACATCTTTACACAATAATATAAAGTTGGATATTTATTCATGTTCATGTGTATGGTTACTGTTGAATATCCCACGTGTGTCTGTTCACATTACTGATGATTTATCTTCCTGGGTATGGTTGGTTGGGCGGACGACCAAATGATTCCTGGGCCAACCGAGTTTACACACTATTTGAGGGTCCAGTGGTAATGTTGACATGTGTCACTATTTTATTGGTTCACTTGGCCTAATAATTTTAGGCTAAAACACCCCCACTAGAGAAGTTGGACAAAACTCAAAAACTGTTGCAATTGGACCTCACTTTCAAAGTACATCTAAGCCTATTTTTAAAGGCTTAGAAGATAGAGTCAATCTAAACTCGCATAAATACTGTAGTTATTGCAATGTTTATGGTAATTCTCCTGCTGAGTGTATTCAAAAGTGTCTATATACACCAGTCTATAGTAACTTTAGCTATCTTAGGAAGAGATGCAATACTTATGTTCTCCCGAGGCACACCAATAAAAACTCTAACTTCAGAAAGAAAAGGAAAAGGTCTTGCACAAAAAGAAAGTCAGTAAGGAGATCACCTTAAACCTTTTCTAAATCAAAGGCCAAGAAACATTTTAAAACCAAGTCCATTTGGGTTTTAAAGGATTACTTGTTACCCCAACTAAAGTGCAGTGTTGTTACAACTGCGTTTAAAGCCTAATGCACCTATGTTGGATGGTACCTTGATTCTAGATGCTCAAAACATATAACCAGGGATGAGACTAAACTAACAAATAAAACAAACTTTTTAGGAGGTAATGTCCTGTTTGGTGATGGAGTCTCATCCCAAACCATTGGAAAAGGAACGCTTCAAAAAAGGGTCTTCCCATCCTTAATGGTGTTCTTTTACCGAAAGGCTTAAAAGTCAATATTCTAAGTATATCTCAATTTTGTGAATCCAATCACATAGTTACCTTTTCCAAAACTGTATGCAAAATTTTAAACGGAGATGTTAACTTTATTCTTACAAGATACAAAACTCCAGATAGCTCCTATACAGTCATTCCCATTAATGAGTTATGTAAGTTAATAAGATAAGATGACTCTGATTTTTGGCATAACAGCTTGGGTCATACTAATTTTGATAACCTACACAGATTGAGATCCCAAGAATTTGTTAGATGTTTACCTAAAATTAAAATTTCTTCAGACATTGTTTGTGGTCCTTGCCATGTGGGAAATATAAGTAAAGCGCCTCACAAGAAGTTTAAATATATAATGAATCCTAAACCTCTAGAACGTATCCACATGGACCTTATGGGTCCTTTTCGTACTGTTAGCCTTTGTGGCAACAATTATATTCTTGTCATGGAGGATGACTTTACACAAATATACTTGGGTAAATATTATGAGAAACAAATTGGATACATTTCAAAAATTTCTTAAAATATTTTTGAAAATAGAAATTGAAAAGGAAACCCAAGTATCACGTATTGAAAGTGATAGAGGTGGAGAATTCAAAGAGACTAGAGTAGTAGAATATTGTTTTGGTAATGGATATCAGTATGAGTTCGATTCTCCTAAGACTCACAGCAAAATGGTATTGCTGAATGGAAAAATCGAACAATCTAAGAAATGTCTAGGGTTATATTACACGCTAAAGGGTTTCCAAAATACTTTTGGATTGAGGCAGTCTAGACAACACGCCACATTGTTAACCATGTATACCTTAGGAAGAATACCAAAGAGACTTCATATGAACTCTCGTACGATAAAAAACCAAATTTGAAATACTTTAGAACCTTCGAGAGTGTTAGTTATATTTGTAAAGATGAAGAACACCTTTCGAAATTTGACACCCGAGGTGATAAAGGAATTTTTCTGGGTTACTCACAAAATAGTAGATCATTAAATACCAAGGTTCTAATGGAAAATATAAATGTAATTAATAGTAACACTGGCATAAGGAGTGGTGGTACTGAGTTAATTGTTAAGGAAGAGTTTGAAAGTCTTTTTAAAACACGACTCTCCTCAAACAGCTGATCCACTGCTGACTTATGTTCCTACGGTGCCAACTTGGGTTTCTAAATATCATCCTCTAGATAAAGTAGTTGGTAACCCTATGGATCCTATGAGAAAAAGATCCCAACTACAAAATATAGCTAACCTTGCATGCTTTGTTTTCAAATAGAACCAAAGAATGTAAAAGATGCCCACAGTGACTCTTACTAGATTGATACAATGCAAGAAGAATAACCAAGTTCAAAAGTCATGATATGTGTTATCATGTCCCACAACCTGAAAATAATAAGGTTAGCAGTAGCCGTTGAAATTTTAAAAATAAAACTAATGAATCTAAGGAAATAATTAGAAACAATGCAAGGTTGGTAGTGCATAAATATTCTTAAATAGAGGGAATAAACTTTGACGAGAATTTTTCTTCGGTGACAAGGCTCGAGTCTATTCGTTTCCTCCTTACTGTTGCATGTAATTTATAATTCAAACTTTTTCAAAGGTATTTAAAATTCACTTTTTTGAATGGTATTCTGACTGAGGAAGTATATGTAGAACAACTTAAAGGCTTTGTCGATCCGTCTCACCTTAACTATGTCTTTTGATTGAAGAAGGCTTTATATGTCTTATAACAAACATCCCAGGGCCTAGTACAAACTCCTCTCAACCTTTTTAGTCAATAAAGGGTTTGAGTGTGGCGGCAATGACCAGACATTATTTATAGGAAAGACAAACAAAGATGCCTTAATCGCACAAATTTAAGTAGATGATATTGTCCTTAGTTCAACTTCCCTGGCACAAGTTGATGACTTTTCAGAAATAATGAATGGGAGTTACAATACTTTTGAGGATTAAAACTTAAACAATTTTCTGATGGTCTCTTTATTTCTCAAACCAAGTACGCGAATGAATTGATTAAAAAATTCGGTTTAGAAAATTCTAAGATTGCATGCACTCCCATGAGTACTACAACTAAGATATCTAAAGATGAAAATGGGAAGAATGTTGATTATACTTTATATAGAAGTGTGATAGGTAGTTTATTATATCTCACTACGTCTAGACTAGATATTATGTATGTGACTAGATATTATGTATGTCGTTTATATTTGTGCATGATACCAATGTGCTCCTATTGAATGTCACTTATTGTGTGTTAAACGTATCCTAAAATATGTTAAAGGCATAGTGGAATATCATATTTAGTATACAAAGGACACTTCTAGTTCCATTGTTTACTACATTGATGCTGACTAGGTAGGGTGCTTCGATGATAATAAGAACACTTCAGGTGCTTGTTACACCGTGGAAAATAATGTAGCTAGTTGGAGCAGCAAGAAACAAAATTGTTTATCATTATCTGCTACTGAATCTGGGTATATTACCGCTTGAAGCTGTTGTGCTCAGTTATTATGGATTAAAAAAATGTTATGTGACTATATCATTAAAGAAAATCAATTAACTTTGATGTGTGATAATAAAAGTGCTATCAATATATCTAAAATTCGGTACAACATTGTCACACAAGACATATTAAGATCAGACAACATTTTATTCGTGAACTAGTAGAGTCTAAAGAACTCATAATTAAATATTTTCAAACCGAAAAACAACTTGTTGATCTCTTTACGAAGCCCTTGGATAATATAATATTTGATTCCTTAAGAAAATCTATAGGGGTGATTATGCTTGATTGATTTCCTACCATAATTAGTCATATCCTCCTATTTATATCTTGTTAATAATATGTCTATGAGGATCTAGGGAAAGGTCGTTTGACAAATGACAAAAGGGGCCTCATTTATCTATTCTATATAGGAGACACTTGATATGACTTAAATTGGTAGCTCATTTTGTTTTATACTCTCTCTCGAAATCTACATATGGTATATTTGAGACAAAATAGGGGAGGTGGTTTTAGTCCATCTTGAGACTATCTATAAGATTTCAATTCAAATTCGACTAACATGCTAGCTTGAGTATTTTTATTACATGCTTTGGAATTCATTCTCATTACAGATATTAGGGTATTGGTATGTATTTTAGTCGAGTTATGTAATTTAATTTGTTTTCTTTACTCTTATTTTCGTCATTAGGACAGTTTGGGTAATTATAATTTTGTATAGGATTATGAAGTTTTTTATACCTACGAGTATCCATGATGTACTCAAATGGATTTTTTCTTCAATATTCAAAGAGGGATATTGAAACACCCTATATGGTCGACTTACTAGGAGTCTATACCCTATAGTTTTTTTAACTAGTTTGGATATGAAGATAAAATATTTTCAATAACCAAGAGCCCCTTTAAAAGATACTTCAAAATTCAAGATAGGCATCTACTTCAATTGGCAATCCATATGATCTCCAAAGGTATAAAAATGCCACACTATAGGACACATTGCACATACTTGCATTTTGTGTTAAAATAATTTTCTAAATTTTTTAAAAATCTTTGAAAAAATTTTAAAATATTTTTTTGGAATGTAAATCAATTTTTAAACATTTTATTAAGTTGTTAAATTTTTTTTCAAAACCTTTAGGGATATAATTAGAATTTCTTAATTTTCTAAGACGATTTGTTGACATGTATTTATGAATGTATGAGTGTACGACACCTGTCTTCCACATGTCGTTATTTCATTAGTTAATATTGTGTTTCTTTATACTCACACAACTTTACACTACACCAAAATGATAAAATTGTCACCTTTCATCCGGCCACCTTTGTCAAGGTCATTGACCGTGATACAAATCTCGCATTTTGTGTCACGATCATTGACCTTGACACGACCGTGATAAAGAATTGTCACGGTCAATGACCGTGACAAGCCCGTGAAAAAGTTACTTTTCACGGGCGTGTCACGCTAATTGACCGTGATAATTCTTTAAATAATTGTCACGGTCAATGACCGTGACAACTTCGTTAGCAAAAACCCTTACCCCTTCTTTTTTTCCCTCGCGCCGTTACCTCCCTCTCTCTCTCTCTCTCTCTCTCAACTTTCAGGTTTATTTCTCTCTCTCTCTCTCTTCCATTTATATATATGTTTGTGTGTATATATATGTGTGTGTGTGTGTGTATATGTGCGTGTGTGTGTGTGCGTGTGTGGGGGTTGGGCAGGTGGGGGTAGGGGGTGGGGGGTGGGGCAGGGGGCTGTATTTGGGGGGTGGGGCAGGGTGGGGGTGTATGTGTGTATATATATATGTTTGTATGTATATATATATATATATATATATATATATATATATATATATATATATATATATATATATATATATATGTGTGTGTGTGTGTGTGTATATATGTGCGCGCGTGTGTGTGTGCGTGTGTGGGGGGTGGGGCAGGGTGGGGGTAAGGGGTGGGGCAGGGGGCTGTATTTGGGGTGTGGGGCAGTGTGTGTGTGTGTGTATGTGTGTATATATATATGTTTGTGTGTATATATATATATATATATATATATATATATATATATATATATATATATATATATATATATATGTGTGTGTGTGTGTGTGTGTATGTGCATGTGTGTGTGTGTACGTGTGTGTGTGTGTGCATGTGTGGGGGGTGGGGCAGGGTGCGTGTG
Source organism: Sambucus nigra (assembly GCA_949130495.1). Lineage (NCBI taxonomy): Eukaryota > Viridiplantae > Streptophyta > Magnoliopsida > Dipsacales > Adoxaceae > Sambucus > Sambucus nigra. Next base: position 576,633,665 of record OX422208.1, on the reverse strand, counting down.
TATGTGTACGCGTGTGTGGTGGGGCAGGGTGGGTGTGGGTGTGTGTGTATTTTAATTAACCCATGAATTTGTATTTTTGTATTTGAATTATCCCATGAATTTGTATTTTTGTATTTTAATTAACCCATGAATTTATTTTTGTATTTGAATTAACCCATGAAATGAATTAATTGTAATTCTCTTAATATCGTGCAAGTACCATATGAAAGTAGGATTGCCCCTCAGTGTAAATTAGTAAATTAATAATTCTATACGTTAATTGTTAGTTTAATTGATGAAATGAATTAATTGAGTAGATGAATTAGAATGAGTACGGGATACACATTTGTTGTTGACATTGCAGTTGAATTTATTTTGTTTAGTTTTAAAAGTGGCATGACCACTGGATTATTGTACATATGGAGGTGGGAATTTTCAACTTTTTTTTGAAAATTACTCTGTATATCGAACAATATATATATAGTATGATAATTAAATGAAACATACTTGAAATTAAATATAGTGCGCATAGATACTAGCCTTCTAGTTCTTATGCGTACGCATTGAATAGCCCTTAGACCCGTTCGAGAGTCATTACCCCTGTAATGAGATCTCTGGAATTGTCCCGTTTGGACAGTTTGAGACTGTATAATTTATGTATAATACTCTTATTGGCTTACAGTTGTTACTTTTGGAGGAAGTTCTGCAGTCGTATCTTATGTTCTATGGGTACATACTAGATTGACAAGTGTGACTGTTATTTCAATTGATCAATTGAAATAACACTCACACCTGCCAATCTACGTCGTGTACTTGGAGAACTACGTGGATATGCTGTCGAATTTTTTTCAAATCGTAACAATGTGCATGAGTTGTTAAGTATATTACAAAAAAATACAGTCTTGAATGGGATAGGACCACTCACCCTTTAATAGGATAATTAAATGATGGGATAATTAAATAAAACATACTATAAATCTAAGTTTTGTTTACCTTTAATAGGTGTTTAGTTGTGGTAGCCGTGATGGGATATCCGAAATACAAAGAGTGGATGGGTGAGACTAATATAATGGGGGATGTGTTTCGCAGAGGTGCTAACGAATTTGTGAAATATGCAAAGAGATGTCATAATGATGAAGAGTTTCTGTGTCCGTGTGCTAGGTGTAAGAATGGTAAGGTATTTGAGTGGAAAACAGTTGAACTACATTTGTTAAGATCGGGTATGCAATATAGTTATCGATTTTGGAGTTTTCACGGTGAATTGAAAGTTCCTTTTATCCCCGACCAACCTTCACAACAACCTTCAACAAGTATAATAGATGTAGAAGGGGACGATGTAGATCATAATATGTTAGAGGATTTAGTTGATGATGCGTACGGAGTTTATGAAGCAGAGGAGAATGAGGTTACTAATGATGTAGAAGACTCAAGTGCTCATGAAGATAACACGATAAAAATTGACGACGACTACCAAAGTTTAAAATTTAAGGCGACCCAACCGTTATACTCTGGCTGTGAGAAAGATCAAACAACTTTACATGCCATGGTTGGTTTGCAAAGTTTGAAGACGCTGTACGGTTTGTCTGGCAATAGCGTGACGGGAATTCTGAAATGGGTGAAGGGCTTATTACCCACGGTGAATACACTTCCAAATAGCTATCCTATTGTGAAGAACAATTTGAAAGATTTGGGAATGAAGTATATATCGATTCATGCTTGTGTGTATGACTGCATACTATACCGAAAGGAGTATGAAAATCTCGATCGTTGTCCGATATGCGATGAACCTAGATATGTCCAATCTACTAGTAAGGAAGGCACAAGCTCAAAAGTACCTCAAAAAGTATTTAAATATTTTCCCGTTGGGCCTAGATTAAAGAAATTTTTCACAGTACCATGGATTACAGACGCAATGACTTGGCATGCTAGGGAAGAAGTAGGGCATAATATCATGCGTCATCCTATTGATTCTACTGCCTGGCGGAGGATGAATTTTGAGTATCCCGATTTTGCTCGAGAACAATGCAACATTCGTTTGGCTATATCAACAGATAGTTTCAATCCATTTGGAAATCTAACCACCAATCAGAGTGTATGTCCAGTGATCCTAGCCCCACTCAACCTCCCTCCTTCACAGTGTATGAGACCTGAATTTTTGATAATGGCTTTGTTGATACCTGGGCCAAAGGCACCAAGTGATGAAATTGACGTCTACCTGGCTCCTTTGGTAGAAGAATTCAATGAGTTGTGGGAAGAGGGTGTTCAATCATTTGACTCTTTTAGAAAAGAAGAGTTTACGCTGAAAGCTATGTTGATGTGGGCAATTCATGATTTTCCAGCTTATGGGACATTATTCGGTTGTGTAGTACATGGGCATTTGGGGTGTCCTATTTGTGGAGAGGAGACTGAATCTCTTCGTCTATCCTCTAGCTTAAAAAATGTATACCATTGCCACAAGAGGTTTTTACGCCCAACTCATAGTTTCAGATCTGAGAAAGGTTCTAATATTTTATTGGGCAGAGTTGAACATAGGCTACCACCGAGACAACTTTCGGGTTCAGAAATTGAAAGTAAATCTTCTGAATGTGGCCCTAATATTCTAGGTAAGAATCCTAAATTTAAGAATGTCAAGCATAAGAAGACCCCAACTAGGAATGAAACTGAGAAAAGAAAGGCATGGTCTCGTAGGTCAATTTTATTTGGCTTGCCTTATTGGAAGATTAACCTGGTGCTCCATGTATTGGATGTGATGCATGCAGAGAAGAACTTCGCTGAACATATTGTGGGTACTTGCCTTGGGGGGAGTCATTCGAAGGATGGATAAAATGCACGAAAAGACCTTAAAACGTTAAAACTTAAGCCACAAATATGGTTGAAAGAAGATAGTAGGGGAAGGACAATAATTCTCCCTGGTGCATTTACTTTGACGAGTGGGGAAAGGAAGGTGCTTCTAGACACATTATATAATTTGTAGGGCCCATCTACTTTTTCGACCAACTTGCAAAGGATTGTTAATTATGCTACTCATGATTTACATAAGTATAAGTGCCACGATTGGCATGTGACCATGTAATTGGTTCCTCTATTGTTTAGGCACTGTTTCTCCAAGCACAAGGATTTGCATAGGGATATTATGAAAATTAGTATTACCTTCTCCCTCTTATGTGAGAAGGTAGTGAATCGAGAACACATAGTGGCTGCAAAATTGGCTGTGATCGAAGCGATTTGTGTATTGGAGAAGTACTTTCCCCCAGCATTCTTTGACATAAGTGTTCACTTGTTGGTACACCTATGTGACGAGGCACTTCTTTGTGGTCCAGTTAGATATCGGTGGATGTATCTATTTGAAAGATTGATGAAAGTTTTTAAAGATTACGTCAAGAATACGCGATACATTGCAGGATCAATTGCAGAGGAATACATCACCATGGAGTCATCAATATATACTCGAGAATATATGCCTGACTCGACCAGCGTTGATGACACTGATGAATTAGTCGATGATGGTGGTCATGTGATGGGAAAATGAGTGAAATTAACGAGTTTGCAACATGAACAAGTAGCTCGTTATCTATTTTACACACATGAAGATGTCGAAGAATGGAAAAAGTAAGTTTCGATTATTATAATGTTTAACATTATTTTAGATTATTTTATACATGATTAATTTTGTAATTTGGAGAAAATATGAAGCCTGTGAGAAAAATAAAAGACGAAAAACAGTGGTACAATCAGACAGCGAATTTAGGCTGTGGTTGACACAAGAGGTAATTATAATGAAAACAGCCATTATATAACGTTACATTACACTCAAATTTTACCACTAATATAATTAATTTATCTATATTCTCAGCTCCTAAAGACGGGTGATGCGACATCAAGACTTGATCGTCTAGCCACTGGACCCTTGTTCGTGGTACAAGAGTATAAAAAGTATCTATTCAACAGTTACATTTTCGGGGCTAAAGTGTACGAGAAAAGTACAAATGTACAGAACTCGGGAATTTCATGCAAAGCTCTTACTATCTTTCGAGTGAGCGCAAAAGATAAAAACCTCGTTGAAGCTAAAATGACTTACTATGGTGTAATCCAAAATATATTTGAATTGGATTATATAAGCTTCAAAGAGGTTGTATTTTACTGTGACTGGGTAAGAGTTGAGGATAAAACTGCTTGTAAAGTTAATCCTGCCACCAATTTGATCATGGTGGACTTGTCCAAGTTGAAGAGCAACGACCACGTGAACGATGAGCCGTTTGTTTGTGCATTTCAAAAGGTTAAGCAAGTGTTTTATTCGGAGTATATCAACAACGAGCCGTGGTCAATTGTCCAACACGCTCCAAGGTGTCTAAATAGTAGTGTGGATGACTTGGCTGATCCTACCGAATATCAATACATTTTTGATGATAACCCGAATTTGAAACAATTTTTCCATTTGTAATAAATATTTCAATTTGTACTGAAACATCCATTTTTGATTCTTTTAATTGATTTGCACTTTATCGTTTTCACTCTTGTGTGGTGTGCGTGTGTGGAGAGGAGATTAATACATAAATATTCCAACTACATCTAAGTTTTCTTTATACTAATCCATGGATATACGCTTCTTACCTTTAATAGGTGATTAGTACATAGTTATTTGGGGTGTCCGATTTGTGGAGAGGAGACTGAATCTCTTCGTCTATCCGAATGCTAAGAAATGCCATAATCCTATGGAGTATGTTCTGCAAATTCCGCCCAACCGTTATGTAGCCAAACATCACCGGTTGAAGTTGTCAATTCCACTTTCCATACCCCACCACTTGGAACCTCTAGCAAAACATGGGAGACCATTGAAAGGTGGAATTGATAACTTCAACTGCTGATTTTTGGCTACACAACGGTTGGAAGGAATTTGCAGCGCATAAATCCATAGGATTATGGCATTTCTTAGTGTTTAGATATGAAGAGAATTATATTTGACACGATTGCTTCGGGTACATTAGTTGGAAGGAGGTTCCATATGAGCTCAAGTTAGTTGTTTGGGTGACACTACAGGTAATGTATTTATATTTATATGTCAATTTCAATTTCGATTTCAATTTATATTTATCTATATTTACGGGACGGATACTAATTTTACTTTATTTCAATTTAGAGGACAGGGAGTGGCCCTGAGGGTAGGCCACATATGCTCGATAGTTATGTGGCTATTCAGACGAGAAGGGAAGGATAAGGAGGTGTCCCCGAGCGTCGCGGTACAAAATCTCTTTTCCAGCTAAATAGTTTGAGATAATTGATGGTGATGTTGTTTCTTCTTAAATAGTTTCTATTTTGAATATATACTTTCATTATCTTTAGTTTGTTTGGATATATGATGTTTGAACAGGTACAACGTTGCAATAACATGTACAAATATACTGCTGGGCAGTGGCAGTGGCCATACTGCCAAGCAGATTTTTTTTAAATTCTGCCCAGAATTGTCACGGTCATTGATCGTGACAAACTCGTGACAAATGTTGTCACGGACTTGTCACGGTCAATGACCGTGACAATTTTTTTTAAAAGGTGACAAGACTTTATCACGGTTATTAACCGTGACAAAACGTGTCACGGTCATGGCCCGTGACACGACCGTGACAATTCTAACGGAGTTGTCAAGGTCAATGACCGTGACACGTCCGTGACAAAAAAAGTTATCTCGCCCCGAATTGTCACGGTCATTGACCTTGACAAGTACAACTTGTCAAGGCCAATGACCGTGATAATATGGCAGATTTGGTGTAGTGTTACACAATCTACACCGTTGATCTATTTTAATCTAAGGCTTAAAATGATTCTTGAGCAATCCACGTGATACCCTATTCAACCAATAGTATAACTTAACCTATAACCACCTGTATCTGGTCAAGCTTACTTAGAACACCTCATTTTACACCGTTAGATTTAGATCAAACAAATAGACTTAATCTTGGCCATCCATTTCAAACCTATTATCGAGAACCTTACAACCTCCAAATAAAACCATATGTCGTCTTTATTTTTCCAGAATTTGGCAATTAGAGAGGGAAGATAGAGAGAGAGAAAAGGCTAGGTTAGAGAAAGAAGGGAGAGCTTAAATATAGAAATGAAAGAGAGGAAAACTTCTTTTCAAATACAGAGTGTTAAATCCTTCGTATGTTTTTTTCCAAAAATAAAATTTTGAACTGAGAGTTTATTTCTATAAAATCTTTAGGGCCTTCTTATTTGAGTTGAGTTTTTATGAGTTCAAATCGAAGAATTATAGAAAAACTCCTCTAGATCTAGTTTCTCCCTTAAAACAGCCATCACCCGGTTAAGGAATTGATTTTCTTTATAAAATCAAGGATCTAACTTCTGTGAAACATTCGCACACACAAATTAGTCGGATCTTATTTACATATGTTGATTTGCTTATATTTTGGTAGAATCATTATCTTTTTGTTGGATCTTAGTGTATAACTCAAAATAAGTTTTAGATCCACAAACGTGTTAGGTCTAAAACCATAATTATTAGAAAAATCATTTATATCGTTTAGATATGGTTTATTTTAAAACTAATTTTACTTGTGGTGAAATTTATTTTGTGTACATACATTTTTTTAGATATATTATTTAAAATACCTAACCAGATCTGAATCTTTTGACTTGTCTGTTATTTGTAGTCATTAGAATAGGGCATTTAGAAAACCGTGTGTAATTTGTAGGACTGTTTGTAGAAGTATGGGTGTGTTATTGCATGTTCATATAAGATCTTAGAAACATGCATCACTGTCAGTTTCACACACGTCACGATTTAGTATGTGTGGTTGTTTTTTGGAGAGAACTGAACTTAAGTCGATGTAAAGAAAAGCTAAAGGAGTGGAGGTTCAAGAAGCTGCTGGGTCAGAGAAGAAATACCTAAAGGAGGTGTAGCTCTTGGCATATTAGGTAAATTTTCTTTTAGCTTTTGATCCTGTGATTGCTTGCTTGTAACTTGTAACCTTGTTCCATTTTTAGTAGATTTTGTTTTGTGGTGTAGAGGTCACCGTGGATGTTTTCCTAGACTTTGACGGGTTTTACCTTATAAAAAATCTGTGTGTAAACTAGACTTACTGTTTAAAAATGTTAACCTGGATAAGTGAAACATCTTTAAAACTTGAGTTACAAACACTCATAAGTTTCTCTGGTTCATACTGTTTTAACATTTCTACACATATTATGTGAAATATTGTTCATAAAAAAAGAATTTCTCGAGCAAGTTTCTTTGGAATCTTAACCATACCTTTAACTTTGTTAAAATCTTGGTTACGTAGTTTCAATCCCCCCTAATACGGATGCCACGAGTACTCACGCACCACTCTGGTATGATTGCACATAAATCAAGTAAACAAGTATGGCCCTATGCTACTAGGTAAAGTAAATAATATAAAACCCTACTCAATTGGGTTACACATAAAGTCTTTTAATAACATGTTAATAAGCACTTTAACTTATAATCGTCTATATATACTATTAGCTAAAACTCCAAAGTGTCACACCCTGCCTAATTCTGGCGTCGGCCGCCACCAAAACTAAGTCGGGTGCGAGTAAATAAATACCATTCTTAGCATGCGACATATATGAGACATTATAAAATCAATCCAGAAGATAAATATTTTAATTAATCCCAAAAGATAATAACCAACTATGAGATAAAAGATCCATCACCATGATAAACTCCAATGATAACCCAATCTCCAATAATTTAAAACTGAATAAAATTCAACTAAGAATATCTGAATAAAATCGTACCACTGTGGAACCGAATGGCCCACCAAAACCATAAACTGTGTCTCAATACAAAAGTGAAGGAATGGAAAACTAACCTAACTACTAAGCATAACCAAAATAACTCCAACTGCGCCTTCAAGATAATTTCCAAAAATCCTGTGCAACTACTCGAGCGCTAACACCTGAAAAAGTTAGCCAACGCACGAGGTCAGAGCCCCGAGCATGAATACACACTACCCCCCCCAAAATAGGGTTCGTGAATCCGGATAGTAGCATTATACGCAATAAATATCACAATAGAATATTTTAATTAAACGCGATAAATATAAATCACTAACCACCCTCAGAAATTCCCATTCCAAAAGTACACAAATATGATTTTAAATTCTCAAGTCCCACGATGTTAATTTAATTAAATTAACCAAATGTATTATTCTTCTCACTTTATTATTAGGTATGACAGTGCTGTCGCGTCGGGTGGTTCTCCCACCAAAATATATTATTATAGTGGTCCTCCCGCCACGGGTGATTTCTCCACCAAAATACACATCCCCTTGTCAAAACGACCACTGATCTGTTTAAACTGTCGATCCCGTAATTTGACAAGGTTCCACACACGACACGATATAAAACGATGGATGACCTATTTAAACTGTCGGCTCTCGCTATTTATGCCACCAATATATTTTAATACCCGTTTTTATCTTAGGCATTAATTCTCAATTCTCAATTCTCAATTTCACAATTATCAAATCACCCCACCCTTTTTATCGATGTGAGATCCTCAAAATACCCCTTAGTACCATACCTAAGGGTTCCCAAAGTATACATACATCCTATCCTACATATAGGATAAATCACCAAGAGAAAACACGTTCTAGTCTCATGTCTAGGCTAGCGAAATGTCGATATAACGTAAAAATCTGCCCCACCCCAAAATATAAAATCTCCACGAATTTACACTAACTAGTACCATATATAAATTTTAACCAAGCCCTACCCACTAGTCCCATACCTAGTAAGCATCCTAAAATAAGGTTGAGCAATATACTATGCCAAAAGCCCCTCGTCCCCATGATGGTAACCATGAATAAAATAAATCACACAAAACACAATTCAATATGCACAACATAGCAATTTAATCATAAAGTCCCAATTCAATTTAATTCAATTAATGACGCCGTTGTTGATTTCCAACATAATAAATCTCGTCCCAAAATGTTAAATTAATTAACATGCAATAATATTCCAAATGGCATAATCGACCTTTTTTTTATAGGCCACATGATTTTATAAGTGTAGGCGTCCTAAATAACTTATAAATAACCCCAAATAGAAAATCTACATGAGTCCTACACCCCAAAAACATAAAAACCCAATAATCTCACCTACGCACCCAGGGGTTTCAAATATTAAATCATATTAAAAAGTTTTATAAAAATAGTCCTAAAATTAATGTCCACTTTCTCTAATTAAGTTTCTAATCGATTTTAATAAAAAACATATGATTAAGGGTTTAGGCGACACTTAAAACGCATAATACTAAAGGAAATGAATAGAGTATTCTTTCTGAATAAAATTTGATTAAGAAATCTGATCTTGAAGATATATTCTTCTCAAAAAGTTGATAAAGATCCGTTCTTGACGCGTCTTGAGAAAATCGAGTTAATCTTGATAAATCTTGAGTTAAAAATTTGAATAAAATTGGGGCAAAGATTTGTAGATGGAAGAGAAATATTTTTGAGAAGTCTTCATGAGGAAGAATTATGGAAAAAGTGATTTGAAAGACCCATCCACGGATTAGTTTTAATTTATAATGATTAGGAGTTCTAATGCTAATAGAATTCTATCTACATTAAAAATATTCGCCCCATTAGTCATGGTCCAGGACCGTGACAAATGTTTTTTTTACTTCGATTTGAATTTCAATTAAAATCCAACCTTTTAATATTAAAACTTACATTTTAAGTTACCAAAAATAATTAAATTCAAAATTTATTTTACTCCAAAAATTCGAATTAATCAAATTATATATGATATAAAACTACGGGGTGTTACACAAAGGCCCTCAAAGTCTAGGTTTCATCTATCCTAATAGCCATATGAATCATTCTAGAACAACCACTATCCTACTTGGTGCCTCACCAACTTATCCTCACCTCATATATAATAAAGGTTATCATTAACCATTATCCGACTTAATAAACTTCGACTCAAATCTTTGTGTCCTTAAACATGGTTTTTGTACTCAAACCTACAGCCTATAAACTCATATCAATTAATTTCAACCCTAAAATAACCCCCCAATTTAAAACCTAACCAACTAAATGCAACACAAAGCCCAACCCAAAATCACCAACCAATAATTTCAGCCTTACGCACCATTGGTAAAATATTCACAATAAATTCATACAAAATATAAAATACGAATTTCAGTGCCTAGGCTCGTAATTAAATTATATACAGTTGGGATGATTCCATTGGAGGGGATCAATCCGAACCCAAATCAGATCGATCCGAAATGCCTTGGCAACCTTCTTCCCCAATGAAATTTCAATGATCATAGTCGTTTCCAACCCAAAACTAAAGCCTCTAAACCATGAAATTTGCCTTTATCCTTTAATTCTAACCAATATATAATCAGTATATACCTATATCTAAAATGTTTTGGTGATTATCAACAAGAATTCAGAATTCAGAATTCAGGTGTAAACTCATATTTGAATCAATAAACCCTATATTCATTCTAAAACCTAATTCCCATAATTAACATATGAATTCTTTTCAAGGATTGTTCAAAATTCAGAGTAATAATAGATTAATATCATTAGATTGCGCAACTAACCTTTTTATGTTCTGAAAATAAGAATTCTTAACTCAATTTAAAGGATTAAATAACTATTTATACTAGTTCATGAACATGAGATTAATATTTAAGCATGTAATTAGTCCATTACATAAATTGATTATTATATGATTACAATAAATATATTTCAATGATAAATTTCAAAATCCAATGGATTACTACTATTATAACACAATCCCACTTAATAATCAATATAAACTTATCTTAGGCCAAATGTGAGAATTCAAGCCTTAAATCTCAAAATCTCTTCTTCCCTTGAGTGCCTCTTCCTTCCTTAGCCTCCTAGGGTTTCTCCAATGTTACAAATGTGTTTTAGGTTAGACTAATTAACCTAAATAACACACTTCCCACCAAACTAAGCATTGACCCAACGTAAGCATCAACCTAATGAGCCCAAATAATCTTCTAAATGGTATACAACTCTACCCAAGACATATATAGACCCAATAGACTTAAAACCTACCGTTTTAAGTCAAAATCAATCTTTCTAATTTTCCCAAAAGCCAACCCAAAATATAATATTAATGAAACTAATATTTATCTGGCATGAGTTCAAATATCAGTTATTTAATTATTTATTATTTAAGCGCGACACGATATTATAAGAAACTACTTAACGATGGGGGGAACCCGACACAGAAGGGATAATACAAACAAGGAAACCCTCGATACAAAATCCCTGACTATTCTATAATCGTCCATAATACTACGTCACTTCCAATTACTTAATTAATGAATTACTGAATATTAAGTCTGATTCATATACAAATAACATAGCACATGTTATTATAAATAGTGACATCACATGTCACATTGAGCACACATAATTAATTTTATAATAAAATAAAGCACATGAAATATGGGGAATCACAAATATGACCTTACTCCTCACTATACGAAACATTGACATCTAACTGAATATCCTCTAAGTCAATGTCCCAATACGTGGTCTTACCTCACAAGAATCATTGAAATATAGATATTTGGAAACAATTATGCACCCGAGTCAGATGGTCTGGAAGTGCTAAATGATACGTGAGTGACCCTACATGATCCTTGATCATAAATAACCCAACATACCTCGGGGCCAACTTCCTTTTCTTCCCAAATCGCATCACCCCTTCATGGGTGAAACCTTGAGAAACACCTGATTATCCACGTGAAACTACATCCTTCTTCTCCAATTAGCGTAACTCTTTTGCCTACTCTGGACTGTCTTGATTCCATTTCGAATCACCTTAATCTTATCAATAGTCTCCTGAATAGACTCAAGTCTCAACAAGTTATTCTCCCCGAGGTCCAACCAACACACTGATGATCTATATGATCGCCTATACAATGCCCCATATGGGGCCACACTAATCGATTTATGATAACTGTTATCATAGAAGAACTCAACCAAAGGTAAGTATGCCTCCCAGCTACCCATGAAGTCTAATACGCACGCAGGAAGTATATCCTCCAACATATGGTTCACCCACTCTATCTTCCCATCTATTTGAGGATGATACGACGTACTAAAGTGAAACCTAGTTCCCATAAACTCCTATTAACTGCCCTAAAACTGAGATACAAAATTCGGATCTCTGTATATGTTGATCGACAAATGTACCACGTGTAACCAAATGATCACAACCATATAAAAATATGCATAATGCTCTACTGTGAAGTTTGTATGGGCAGACAAGAAATGTGTACTTTCGTAAAATGGTCCACTATAACAAAAATAAAGTAGTTCTACCTAGGCGTCGAAGGAAACTTGATGATGAAATCCATCGAAATGTTATCTCACTTCCACTCGGGAATGTGCAAGAGCCGAAGTGTACCCAACGATCACTGGTGATCCACCTTCACTATCCGATATGTTATACATTAGGACACAAACGTAGAAACGTCTCTCTTCATTATAGCCCACTAATATTTTCTCATCATGTTCCGATACATCTTATCCTATTGTAATGAACCAAAAACTTTGATCCATAAATCTCCTGCATAATGGTCCTACACAGATCCTCATTCGAAGGTTTTACTAACCTCCCCTTATAACGTAATCCACAATTCGAACCATCAATTTAAATAGGTACATCGATGGAGAAAATCTCAGCCACTTTATCCTTTCACATCACATCATCTTCTTATGATCTAACCACCCGTAAAAAGATATCAGAAGTCATGGTGAGCATCCGTATAAACGCATTGGTCAACTCGTAAATCACCTGAATACATCCCACATCGATCAATTGAAGAGTAGACAAATAATTATCAGTCATCGACTCAAAGCATCTGTACTATAGTAGTTTTCATCAGGTAATATTAAATTGTAAACTGATAATCCTTAATAAATTTAAACCACCGTCACTACCTCACGTTCAAATCCTTTTGTGTAACCAAATACAGAAGACTCTTATGATCACTAATGATCCAAAACTTCTCACCACACAAATAATGCCTCCAAATATATTGTGTGAACACTAGCCATTAGTCAAAATCATGTGTTGGATAGTTACCCTAGTGGGGTTGTGAATTCCAAGATTCATAGGTAATATGGCGATTCACTCACATCAATAACCCACCTAATCCTTCTAGGGAAGCATCGGTGCGTACCAAATATACAACCCAACTCCTAGGAAGATCCAAAACTGGAGTTGGAGTCAACTTCTCCTTGAGAGTATTAAAGGCATCCTAAAACCTATTAATCCAAATAAAATTTATCCCATTTTGAGTCAACTCGATCAACGGTCCCTCTATCTTTTAAATTCCCCTAATAAAGCTCTGATAATAATCAGCCAATCCCAAAACCTATGAACCTCCATAGGTGTCGTGGGATTTTCCCAATCGAATACGATCGACACCTTATTCGAATCCACCGATAATCCCGACTCCAAAACTACATGCCCCAAAAATTGCACCTATGATCTCCAAAACTCACACTTTTGGAATTTTGCTTACAACTTATGCTCCTACATTGTCTGAAGTTAGACTCTCAAATGCTTGTCATGCTCCTCCTCGGTTCACGAATAAATAAAGATGTCATCTGTGAAGACGATGATAAGATGATCTAAGTCTGGGATGAATATACTATTCATTAAATCCATGAACACGATGGGGGAGTTGGTCATCCTAAACGACATGATCATGAACTCATAAGAACCATAACAAGTCAAAAAAGCACTCTTCAGCAAGTCCTTCTCCCATACCCTTAACTGATGGTACCCCGAACACAAATCTATCATCGAGAAGAACGAATCACCCTATAAGTGATAAAAAAATCATCAATCATCAACAAAGGTATTTATTCCTCATTGTCACCTTGTTTAACTCACGATAGTAAACACACAACCGTAGTGAACCATCTATCTTCTTCACAAAGAGAACTGGAGTTCCCCATGGTGATGTTCTATACTGAATGAATCCCTATTCTAACTACTGATTAATTTTCTCTCACAACTCCCTCATATCCAAAGATCTATACAATAAGATGCCTTAGTAATTAACTTAGTGTTAGGAGCCAAGTCAATCATAAAATCAATCTCTCGAATTGGCATAAACTCTAGAACTTCTTCATATACATCGATAAAATCCCGCACAATTGGTATTAAGTCTAATAAAATAGTAATATGATCATGGGCCTCCTCATTAATAAAATACAAATTCATCATGGGACCACCCACCGACCTAGGCATAATCACAATATACATGTTCCCGCCCCCATTTCATAAAAAGAATAGTCGGACCCCTATAGTGTATATGAGCCTTGTACCTTACCAACTAATCCATACCTAATATGAAATTATAAGAATGGGTATATAAAACCAATAAATATATCGCAAAGTGAAATCTACTGATTTTTATCTCCATTTCAACATAAGTCTCCAAAATATGATTAAATAAACCTAACGGAGTAGCTGTCGATAAAGCTTATCGTACGATCTAGGCAATAAACCAGAAGTATCCACAAAGCTATGTGATACAAAGGAGTGTGTGGTATCAGTGTCAAATAAACCCTAGATAAGGTTCCATAAACATAAAATGTCCCATCCTCTACCTAGACCTTCCCTTGGACCTCCTATTAGGGCTGTTAAATCCGATGCACCTTGCCAAAATTAAGTTGGGGCAACTTCTATGCAATTGAGGGTATGGGTAGTGCTGCTATTGGTTGTGGCCTCAGCACTTGAATCTGTAAAGGGAGATACAGTTGTTCCTACTACTAGGGCCTGAAGTCTTACTGTCCTTGGTGGTCCTACCCCTAACATTAGCCTTGATTACCCTGTTCCTGGCTCAACTAGCCCTATCTCTATTGCCTCAGAGTGAAAATTTGGGATTTATGTCCTTTACCCTCACATATAAAACATACTCCATCAAATGGGGTGGTAAGTGACCCCTGCTACCTTTTTTGTTGCCCCTGCCCGATTTAAGGGGGTCCTTATAATTTTTCCTAGCATATGTCCTATCCATGTCTAAAATGCCTCCACTGACCTTGGCCCTATGGGCCTTTCACCCCACGTCTATCACCTCCTAAACTCGCCTCCATTTTCATCCCACTAGATTTTCCCACCTTCTCTAACTTTCTTTTGTGCTCCCTTATATCTTATAAATGCATAAGTGTGGCATCTACCGCTCGAGTGTAAGTGGGAAGGGATGGATTCCCCATAATAAACTGCTTAATGGGTCATGCTAGACCCTTCACAAACCTAATCATCTTATTCTCCTCTGTATCAAACGCATAAAGTGTAAAAAGCAATAAAAAAGTGAATTCCCACTCATACTCTGTCTCGATACAGGATCCCTACTTAAGGAGAAGCAATTCAGTCTTCTTCTGGTCCCAAATTGACTCTGATAAATACTTGGCATCAAACTATATCACAAATTCTACATAGGTCTACCTCTCTCGAACTTTCACATAAGTTTCACCCTCTTACAACTGGAAAGTGTCCACAACTAAATGAAATGTAGCCTAAGCCTACTTTTGCACCTCAATGTAGTTCAATAGCCTCAAATGTCACTCGATGTGCTAGTGCCATTATTGCACCACTATAGAATCGGTAGAACCTACAAATGGGGGTGGGTTGTTCTTCATAAAGACCCCCGAACCTTTTCCCATCCCATAGTGATGTGTTAGGGGATGAGGCACTAGGGAAGTATCTCTAACCTAACTATCAATAAGACAACCTCGACTTCCTAGATAATCAACTCGGATAACTTCGAGGGACCAAAATGATACTTCCCCTAGGCATCGAGTTCTAGTCATAAATAAATCCCGAGCTACGGTTATTGCGAGCTTAGCCAGCCCCACGGGTGCTCTTTCCTATAAAACTCTCCTCCTCGGTGGCATTTTAAATTCAAGGTAGAACCCTATCAGTAACGAAACATAGATAAGCATATAAAAAATGTCATGTATCAAAGAACATTACACATAAGTCTAAAAGAACCTATAACCCTCAAGGCCTAAGACCATCCTATGATACCAATTCTTACACCCTGTATATTTAATACTCACATCGATCATTTATAATTATTAAATCATGGAGGTTATTAACAATTTAAATACCATTCTCAGTGTGAAAGGAAATAAATGAAAACATGAGACAAATATAAGAATGCAATATGAAAGTCCTACAATATGAAAATGATAATAAAGTGTCCATAACCATAATAAAGAGAAAAACATTATCCAAACATCAACCCTAAAATACAACTCCTAAACTAAATCTCAAAATGATACATGCCAATACCATTATCCCATATACATGCTAACTGTAAGTTCAATGAAATAAACCTTTATCAACTGAAAAGTAATTGAAAGTATAAATAGGGAATATAATTATATCAATACGTGAATGATGCTTAATGGAACTCGAAAGGATTATGTATTCTAGATGGATGAAGGAACTCTAAGCGGGAGATCCAACTCTAACACCTAAAAGTCACCACGAATAAAGATAGGTCAAAACCCCAACAAGTTGCTAAGTTAGGCAAGTGAAATCAATTATATATACTAATAAAAAATTTACGTTTTATAATCAATACTGATAGCCCAATGTATATCACGCAACCTTGTAATGTCTTAGAATTAACTCAATTTATTTTATTAATTAATTATTCTCATAATTATTTAACACATAACTGACATACATACCTTCTACCTGACTATCTCAAGAACATGAGGTATGCCAATACAAAATCATCACATAACCCATAGCCTCTTTCATCATGGTGCTAGAGAACCCATAGCCACCCTGTTACGTAACACCAAAACTCCTCAACACCTTATGATGCAATAACAGGCCATATTAAATCGTAATCATTAAGTATATCAATATAAGAGTGTTCCTTCTTGGCACTCACCCAATAATCCACGTTTCATTTTGTAAGAGAGTAGTGTAGTTATTGTGTTTATGCCTTAACTGAGATATATCAACTATGTGTACGCAATATCTTTTAGTATGTTTCAACTATTTAAATCATCATGTGATCACGTTCAATCTATAGTGTGCGCATATATGAATATATCATTTTCTTGATTGTATATGGATTTGAGGACTATCTTCGTTACCCACTATTTTTTGATTTGGAGGAGTATTTTGTGGATTTCCCCCATTCCTCTCAAATGAAAATGTATCCACAATTTTCTGTGGTTTGTAAATAAATTTTGAAAAATCAACTGCCCGAGTGTACTTATTCTAGCAACCTTTTGGGGCTTATCATAGTACACTTGGATTTGGCACCAATCGCAATTATGGAATTGGTATTTTATATTGGCCAAGTGTACTTATCCGAGAAGCCATTTGGTGATTATCATAGTACACTTGGACTTGGCACCACTCGCATATTATGGGAATTGAGTTTTATATTGGTCAAGTGTACTTGTCTGAGCAACCATTTGGTGCTTATCGTAGTACACTCGAACTTGGCACCAATCGCAAATTATGGGATTGGAATTTTATATTGGCCAAGTGTACTTGTCCGAGAAACCATTTAGTGTTTATCATTGTACACTTGGACTTGGCACTAATTGTAATTTATGGGATTGTAATTTCATATTGGCGAAGTGTACTTATCCGAGCAACCATTTGGTGCTTATCATAGTACACTTAGACTTGGCACCAATCGTAAATTATGGGATTAAAATTTTATATTGTCCAACTGCACTTGGTCGATCAACCATTTGATTCTTATCATAGTACCCTCGGACTTGCCTCCAATCGCAAATTATGGGATTGGAATTTTATATTGTCTAAGTGTACTTATCCGAACAACCAGTTGGTGGTTATCATTGTACACTTGGATTTGGCACCAATCGCAAATTATGGAATTGGAATTTTATATTGGCATTTTAGGTTACTTACCACAAAGATGGTAAGGTTTCTTAGGGATATAATTCACCACATTGGGCGAATTACCACAATGCAGGTAAGGTTTCTCAAATTAATAATGCACCATACTTTGGGAGACTTACCACGATGCTGTAAGGTTTCTTAGAATTGTAATCACCACTTTGGGTATCTTACCACGATGCTTTCAAGGTTTGTCAGAACTATAATGCACCACTTTGGGCGACTTACTATGATTTAGGCAAGGTTTCTCAGAACTATAATACACCACTTTGGTGGACTTACCACAATGCCGGTAAGGTTTCTCAGAACTATAATTCACCACTTTAGGAGACTTATCACAATGATGGTAAGGTTTATATGTGAAATCTTTATCCATTCTATAGGTTTTGCGGGCAATTATTTACCCCTACCACTTTACTGGTAATAATTTCATATAGCTGGTGCCACATATGGGTTGACCGGTGGCTACACTTAACAACTCTGATGCTTCTTTTCGATATGCCTCATCAATGATGGCCATTCTGGGGTCAGATCTGAGCACGCTTATCACCTGGGTTCATGTCTATCTAAAATGATACATCATAAATTACTTCCCCCCTTTTACTTTATTTTATCTTTTATCTCAAGATAAAGAGAAGTAAAGGAGAATAATCATCTAAATGCATTTCACAGGGTGTTATCTCCAATCTAAAAATCTCTGAGAATTTGGCGTTGATGTTTATAAGGCCTGTTATAATTGTTCAAGCCTGATTTGATCATATGCGTTCAATATTTGTAAACATAAAAGATCATCTCTGATTCCGACACAAAACCATTAGTAACTTGTGAGACATATGTATTATAATGCCTTATATAATCACGTGGGGTGTATTTTCGCCCTTTATTTTAAGTCAATAGAATAAAATAAACATAAAATTATGTCTCTTTAAACAAGGAATCATAAAATATATTCTTTTGCACGGTGTCATGATGCCTGTTTTAGCACGAATCAATATTCAACTCATACTTTTTCAATGCAATTTTTATAGAATAAAATGATAAAGCTCGACATATTATATGATAGGCTATTGATCATGCCCCTGTTATTTTATCAAAGCCGAGCAAACTTAGAAATTTTAGGTCTCTTAAATCATATCTAAAAAACACGATGAGTAAGCATATTGAGTCACCGTTAGGTGAATTATAAATACCAAATTGGAATTTTCACATTATTAATATCACGATGTGAATAAATCATATTTCAAAAAAATTTAAATACAAGGTTTATCACAATGTGGATCATAATGGTGAATCACAAGGTGGATCATAGTCAAAACAAGTTATGTGGTTTCTCGACGTAGGCATTTTAGTGGTTTCTTTATCGAACCATAACCGAGTTTCCTCAGAAGGTTACTCTAAGCAACCACGACTGAGATCGTGCAAAAGTTTTCTCTGTGGAACCAGGAATGAGGTTGCACGAAAGGTTACTCTGAGTAACCATGATTGACGTTGTGCGGAAGGTTGCACTGAGTAACCATGACTGAGGTTGTCTGGAAGGTTGCTCTGAGTAATCATGACTGAGGTTGTGAAAAATGTTGATCCGAGTTACCATGACTAAGGTTACATGAAAGGTTGATCCCAGTAGCCATAACTGAGGTTGCATGAAAGGTTGCTCCGCGGGACTATGACCAAGGTTGCATGAATTTTGATGGTTACTCGGATGAAGAAGGCAACATGATGAAGTTTGTACCACGAGTAAGTTTAGGGACCACAACTCTACAACTCGGGGCCTGCAATGCCATAACGGTGACTTTGTTGAGGATAACCCAAGATAACCGGACCAACTTTATGCTTCCTTCCTGATATGCTTAATGTCTCTTTCCTGCATGATTAATTTATGTAATTTTTAAAATTATTTAACGACCTTAGTTTTAGAGTCCCTCATAACATAGATATGTGCTCAAGTCCCCATTTATTGGATTGTACATTTTCCCCAAACATATGGGTACACGATAAGGACCTAGCGGTAAAATAAACATCAAAGTACTTAAAAATAAAGATGACGTATTTTGTATCTTTCACTGTGTTAACGCAAAAATTCTCCATCTATGAGGACCAATCAGAAAAGGACACATGTCATCCTACTTGGCAATATTCGACACCCGAGGAGAGTTGGTCGGCACCCAAGGAGAGTTGGTCAGCCCCTGAGGAGAGTTGGTCAGTACCCGAGGAGAATTAGTCGGCACCCAAGGAGAGTTGGTCGGCCCCCGAGGAGAGTTGGTCGGCATACCAACCAGGAAGATCAAAGGATAACTATGCATTTAATGTGCATTAATGAACATGACAACGCATTTAATGAGCCTTAATGTACATTTATACTGTATTAATAGATGACAACACATAGCATACCAAGCAATTCAACAATTAGATTCGTTGAATGTAGACATAAATGTCTACATACAATGAATCTCTTTATCTCCCATCACTATAAATACATGTATCCCCTTAGCCAAAAGGGGGGAGATCCGGGAGAACCTAGAAACACCATACACCATATACACCTCTTTTCTCTCTCTACACCACATTGTGCTATTGTAAACCCCTGGAAATTAAAATAACAGTGGACGTAGGCTTTATTCATAGTCAAACCACTTTAAAAATCTTTGTCTCTTATGTGCTTGATTGGATTGCTTTCATCTATTTATTTGTGATCATAAAAATGGGATTCGGTCTAGTTTTTTGCATTAACAAATTGGCGTCGTCTGTGGGAAACGTGTTACAAGCATTGTTCTCCATCAAAAGCTAAGTTTTTATTTTCTCTACGTACAATCAATTATATATTCTACATACATCTTTTGATTCAATCATGATTTTTATGTTTATATACATAAATTAATTGTCTAATTTTTATTTGCAAAATATTGCATATCATGATTTTAAAATCATAACTGTTAGATTAATTCTTATTTAGAAATCTGAAAAATAGTGGATTTCATAAATCATAACTTTTTGCTTGATCCTCAAGTTTCAATTTTATATCATGGAATAAATATTTTAAATGATTACATATACCAATATATATGACGGTGGTAAGATTTGATAATTTTCATTATAAATTTTGTATGATCTTTGATGTCTATTCAAATTCCCATCATATTTTTAATCAGAGAATGTGAAAAGGTTAAAGACAATAAAAAGTTTTCTCACAGAAATCATGACCCAGATCTACTTTCTCTCTCTTCAAGTTTGAGTCTCTTTTCATTCATTTTTATGAACTATATTTGGCTCATCTTCCATCTATGTTAATAAAGTCAAATTGATTGATTTTTGATATAAATTTGGTAATAATTTCGATCAGTCACCATATTTTTATCTATGCAAATGGGGAATAGGAAGGGATCAATATAAAAATAATTTTATGTAACCAAAAAAAAATCATTACCCACCTCTTGTAAAAGAGGATCAGTAAAACAATCATGACCATATCAAGACTCTAGGTATAAATTTGATATGTTGGCCCCTCGTTCATAACATCACAAGGTTTCTTTGTCGAAATCACACGATCTAGTGGATTAGATAATTATTCATTTAATTAACATTCTTAATGCTTGTATTTTACATCGAATGTTATTTTTTGGATCTATTGGTTCGAGATATATTGGGACATAGGAATCTCATGAAAAATTCATCACCGCGGCTCATATGGGTGTCCGGAATCATCCACTTACAACCCCTATTTCTAGTCAGCCATACATATTGTTGGTCGGCATCATCTTGGGCCATATTTTATTAAAGAGAAGCTTAACCAGACCCTTTTTGTTTGTCGGAGATAAGATGTGAAGATCCATCTGCAATGTTGAAATAATTTTATCCAACTACGAGGTATCTTATTATTGGTCGGAGCCCCATATTGTAGCTCGGTGGAACCAATTGCAAGTTGACGATCATCTACTTCTTGATCGGCGACATCTCAGTCTTGTTCGGAGGGTTCAATTTACTGGTCGACAACTATCCAACCATCTACTTTTTGGTCGGTGACATCTAATGTTGTTCGGTGCTGTCAATGCACCATTTTTGTTGATCGGCGAAATTGCTCAGCTGGTCGGGGACCATTTGCTTCTTGGTCGACACCATATATTCTATAACTTGAGATATCCTTAAATGTTTGTCGGCAACATCCATGCCGTTTCTCGACAACAGTAGAATCTTGGGGTATTAAAAAATGTGAAGCATCCTAAATATTTTTTTAAACACGAGTTCAGCTCGGGAACAAACATGGGGCTTAAGTTTTTTTTTTAACTTGTGATCACCCCAAAAATATTTTTAAAACCAAGTGATAAATAATTTTCAAACAACAACTTATACCTGATTAGTTGTTGAAGATTAAATAACTTTACAAAAAACTCTATGTCTTATTTATGGCGCATATCTAATAAAAATTTGTCCATCTCACACACATTTGGCACAAAAATATTATATTTTGAAATTTTTATGCTGATACACATCACATATTGTTTGGCTGAATAATTATTCTCATGATAATAATTATTTTCTCTAGTCTCGACAGGTGGTCGGGCAGCCTATTAAAATTTCATAGGGACGAGATTCAATCCCGATGAAAGCTCTCATAAACCTCTAGAAAAGTAGTATTTCTCGACATCAGGCAATTGTGCTTCGACATATCAGCCAACATATATTATTTCATTTTTAGAAATTAATATTTTTATTTCTCAAACATATACCTATCATATATTTATTGAATGATTAAATTATTCTCACGACTAATCAATTCAGCCTACACAAATGGTAGAGCAAGATATTAATTTTTACAGGTACAAGACTCAATGCCAACGAATGCTCGGAAACAATCTGGAAACTATTATCATTGCTTAGCATTATGAAATTTCACCTCAGCAAGGAACTATATATTTTATTATTTCTTTGATTTGTGCTCAAGCACGAATTATTCTATATATCCGTTTGGATTCATATTCTATATTCATCTCTTCATGGAGCTCGGCGAAATACTTATTATCATATTCAGTTCCGAGGAAAAGATACAACAGTTATTATATTTCACCCCCAACGGATAGTTGGTCGGGGAAATTCTTATTTATATTCAGGCCCAGATATCGGCTAAAGCACAAATTATTCTATATATCCCTTGGGATTCATATTCTATATTCATCTCAACATGGAACTCGGCGAGATACTTATTATCATATTCAGCTCCGAGGAGAACTATAACATTTATTATATGTCACCCCCAACGGATAGTTGGTCGGGGTAATTCTTATTTATATGCAGGCCCAGCAAAGTTCTCGGCCATATTCTTATGTTCTGGAAAATATTATTCTTATTCGGCATTATGCAATTGTGCCGCGACAAGATACTTATTCAGCTTTAAGGAGAATTACAACATTCGTTGTATTTCACCCCCAACGGATAGTTGGTCGGACAATTCTTATTTATATTCAGGACTGACAACGTTCTCGGCCATATTCTTATGTTCTGGAAGATCTTATTCTTGTTCGGCATTATATAATTCTACCTCGACAGATCAACAAGGCACTTTATTATTTTTAATTATTCTTTATATCTATTTGGATGCATATTCTATTCTTATTTCAACATGGAGCTCGACAAATATTTATAATCATATATTCAGCTCCAAGGAGGTCTCCAACAATTATTATATCTTATTCCCAACAATCTGTTGGTCAGCTCCGAGGAGGTCTCCAGCATTTATTATATCTTATTCCCAACAATCTGTTGGTCAGCTCCGAGGAGTTCTCCAGCATTTATTATATCTTATTCCCAACAATCTATTGGTCAGCTCCGAGGAGGTCTCCAGCATTTATTATATCTTATTCCCAACAATCTGTTGGTCAGCTCCGAGGAAGTCTCTATCATTTATTATCAAAAATGTATTCCTAAAAATGCCAACTTATGTTGGTTAGGAAGTAAATGTATTCCTCCGGGAAGTAAAACTTGTATTCCTCCGGGAAGTAAAGCTACTTGTATTCCTTCGGGAAGTAAAACTTGTATTCCTCCGGAAAGTAAAGCTACTTGTATTCCTCCGGGAAGTAAAGCTACTTGTATTCCTTTGGGAAGTAAAACTTGTATTCCTCCGGGAAGTAAAGCTACTTGTATTCCTTCGGGAAGTAAAACTTGTATTCCTCCGGGAAGTAAAGCTACTTGTATTCCTCCGGGAAGTAAAACTTGTATTCCTCCGGGAAGTAAAACTATGTATTCCTACGGGCAGTAAAACTATGTATTCCTACGGGAAGTAAAACTATGTATTCCTCGGGAGGTAAAATTATTCCAGAAAGTGTCAAAGTTGCTCGTTAAGAAAAAATCCACCAACTCAGGTTGGTCAGAAATAAGAAGCTGTCAACTACAGTTGGTCGGAAACAAAGTATGAGTATGTGAAAGCGATCAAGCAAGAAGCATTCAAAGTTCACATTCCACACTTGGGGGCTTCTATTACAGATATATTTGTTCATTTGGCGGCACATTCTTATAACATCCTGCAGTCGAGCATCAAGTTCAACTCCACAAACTCACACGGAGGCTATTGAAGTTCAGGAGGTATATTCAGAAGTTCAGGAGGTGCATTCAGAAGTTCAGGAGACATATTCAGAAGTTATTATGCACATGCTATTGAAGTTCAGAAGTCAAAATCAGCATCTACAACACTGAGATCTTTGCTACTACTGTCTCGACCAACATTGAAGAAAAATTTGTATGAAAATGTTTCGAAGTCCACCACTAGCTTGGTACTAATCAGATTGAAGAGTTGGGTTCAAAAGCTAGTATGTTACTCGACAAATTATTCAGAGGATCATAAATCAGAAGAATCAAACACGTGAAGTTAGCACTCAGTTGCTCGACACATGAGGCAGTTGGTCGGCTAGCAAATCAATCAACATACTTAAAGATTATGACAAGCTACAAGCTGCATACTATGGCATGGATGCATCCAAATTCCCAGGGGTGATACATAGCACACAGAGTTCCTCTAAAGAAAGATTAGCAACCATCGATCAGCCTGCATCATATGTCGTCCAGGAGATAATGCACTTTATGTTGAACAAATTAAGAAGGTAGATCAAGAATTTCACGAGCACCGAGCAACACTGCAGAATAAATACTCCATCCTTTCAAGTAAACCATCAAGCATGAAGCATTGAGGGCTTCTGTTAACGCAAAAATTCTCCATTTACGAGGACCAATAAAAAAAGGACACATGTCATCCTACGTGGCAATATTCGACACCCGAGGAGAGTTGGTCGGCACCCGAGGAGAGTTGGTCAGTACCCGAGGAGAATTAGTCGGAACCCGAGGAGAGTTGGTCGGCCCCCGAGGAGAGTTGGTCGGCATACCAACCAGGAAGATCAAAGGATAACTATGCATTTAATGTGCATTAATGAAGATGACAGCGCATTTAATGAGCCTTAATGTACATTTATACTGTATTAATAGATGACAACACATAGCATACCAAGCAATTCAACAATTAGATTCGTTGAATGTAGACATAAATGTCTACATACAATGAATCTCTTTATCTCCCATCACTATAAATACATGTATCCCCTTAGCCAAAAGGGGGGAGATCCGGGAGACCTAGAAACACCATACACCGTATACACCTCTTTTCTCTCTCTACACCACATTGTGCTATTGTAAACCCCTGGGAATAAAATAACAGTGGACGTAGGATTTATTCATAGCCGAATCACTTTAAAAATCTTTGTCTCTTATGTGCTTGATTGGATTGCTTTCATCTATTTATCTGTGATCATAAAAATGGGATTCAGTCTAATTTTTTGCATCAACACACTGCATAGTCTTGATTTTCATATTATTTAAACCCTAAGCCCTTGAGACTCAAAGAGGTTAATCAACAAGATGATCGTACCTTAGAAAAGTCGCTTCACCCTGAAAGTCGCTCTTATTTCACCAAAGTCACTTCTCCCTAAGGGAAGTTCGTACTTTTGAGAAATCGCTTCCTCTATTGAAGTTCGTACGTTAGAAAAGTCTTTTCCCCAGAAGGTTTATCGTTGATGAATTCTAACTCTTTTTGTCCAACTATCTGATATATCGAACAACTTCTCTCTTGATCCTGAGGTATCGATGACATGGAACGTTTGGAGTTTTTCAATGCTGCGGTTTATTGAATAGGCTTTTACAACTATTCAGTACTAGGATAAAGTGGTTTCACACATACCTTAAAGGTTACTTAGTCCAAGTAGCCCAATATATCGTGATCCTTGGCAATGAAAAGTGATCCATCGATCACTGAGTCACATCGCCCTTTTGCATACATAAAAAATCTCTAGGAACACACCCTATTGCACAAAATGAACATATATTTATGGGCTGTAAGAACAATTTTTCTAATATTTTTCATCGCATAGCTTTAGGATAGTTTGACGTATCTCATTACAAATCGCCACGCAACATCATGCTGAATTAAAGTTGAGCATCTCTAAGTTTGAAGACTTCCTGAAATCCCTAATAAGCATCCAAATGTGTACATTTTATACCCCGAATAGACCTATTTTAGTTGCTAATTCTCGACAATAATGGTCTTATGCGCGTAAATGTTCAATGTGCAGGTTTGATTGCAATTGCGGTGTCAAAAACATTATTTTGAGGCAATTTGCAGTCAATTTGAGCTAATTACCTTCCCCGTAACCTCGCTCAAGCATAAACATGTCTCTAAATCTACCACCAAGCCCGTGTTCGTTTAGTTTGTGCCTTTTAATTTTTTTTAAAGATTTTTAGTTTAAATCGTTTTTATTTTTAAAGTTTATTTTAGATTTATTTAAAACTTTTTGGTTTTATTTTCTATTTTTTTATTTTATTTTTATTAGTGTAATATTATTTTATTTTGATTAGTTTTTATTTTTTTGATTAGGATTAGTTTTTTTTAGGTTTTCATTTATTTTTAGTTTTATTAGATTTTATATTTTTTTAGGATTTTAGTTTTTAGTTTTGATAGATTTTTATTTTCATTTCTTTTAGATTTCATTTTTTTTATTTGAGTTTTATTTTTTATATTAGGATTTAATATTTAGTTAATTTTATTTTTTAGTTTGTTAGTTTTATTTTGAGTTAGTTAGTTAGTTTTTTTAGGTGTCCAAATTAAACACACACACCATCACCCAAATCAACTCACTCACACATACCCTAACTCCCCCACACACTAATACACCCAAATTATTCACTCACCCTCACCTAATTTCCTACGACCTCACCACACACAGTAACCCCCCACTCCATCTTCTACCTTCCAACACCCATACTCTCTCTCCTCCATAACTCAAACCCCTACACCATAACACTTCCACTCCCCCCATTCCCTATCAAACCTGCCAACACCACCAGGTGGTGGCTTAACCTCGAATCCACCACAACCCGAATCCAGTAGCCCCAACCAATAAAAACTCGAAATCGGACCCAACACCACCTCCGACGAGACCTTCCGACCGGACCCCTTTAACCCATTCCGAACTTACTCGAGAACCCGATCTCATCCCCGCTACAAACCCTTACCCGAACCTATCTGTAGCCACAACCCGCGGCCAAAACCCCCACCACCCGTACCCATTGCTGGAAACCTTTTACCCGATGACTCAACCCGCCATCTCCGTCCCTTATATCCTCTACCACGCCGACCCAAAGCCACAACCTCGTCCCTACCTGCGAACCAAACCCGACATTTTCAGTCCAAAGTCGGAGCCAACCCGATCCAGCCTTATCCCCTTCACCTTGAAACCCATTTCCTTCTTTCCAAATGCCCTACACGATTTTGTCTACCTGTTAACAAAACCAAATGCCAACAAATTAAACACGTCTTTGTTGGAAACAGCTGGCAAGCCAGCTGTGAGTTACAAAGTTACAAAAGCGTTAAAAACTTTGAAACAGCCTTTAAGGCAGTGTCCCACATCGGTGGGTTCAAAGAAATGGGGTGCGTTAATATATAATTTTTTGGGAACAAAGGTTCAGCCCTTTGGGCATTCAAGTTTTTGTGGGTATGTGGGGCAGACCCAATGGGCCAAGTCGCGCGCGCGCGCGCGCCGCCGCCGTCCGTCCGGCCCGGGTCCGGGGTCATTAAGAATTAATTTTTTGGACAAATAAATTAACGTTTTTTGGGCCTTAAAAATTATTTTTTAACGGTAATTAATTCCGAAAAAATTAAAACGTGGTTTACTCCGTGTTGATTTCTTCAACCGAGTTGCCCACTTCTTCCAGTTTTTTCTCCACGTTGTTTCCAACGTCTCTTTTCTTTTTGCCCCATAAAAGAGCTGGTTGCCTCCGGTTTTGGCAGACAGTTATCCTCTTCCAACACGAAAATTTTCCTCTACAGTTCTGAAAAATTTCTTTCTCCCAGAATGCTATTTCCAGAATAATTAATCTCATTACAGATTAATTATAGAATCGAGCAATTAATACAGAATGGGTGTATACAGACCGGATTAATTCTTGTGCTATCAATCCGTAATTTAATTGGAGGCTGTTTTATCCTGGGGGTGACGGGGCTGCACACTGTCGGCACAATTAGAGGCAGAGCCGCGAAACACCTTAAAGAGAGCGACCTAGTCCGCGACTCAGCCGTGTTCTTCGCTGTCCAGTTTTCGAAATTCTTATATTATTTTTCTGCCCCAGAATTATATGCTCCAATTGGGTAATTTCGTTCCTGAATTTAATTCTGCATTTAATTGTTTATTACTGCAACAACAATTTTAAGGTGTTCTATAATCTGCCATGGACGAAATTAACTCCAGTAACCTAAATAAGCCTTTCAAATATGAAGGCACTCATTTTAAACGTTGGAGCAAAAAATTGCTATTTTATTTAACTACGAAAAAGGTCGCATCATGTGTTCAATTTGACAAACCCGTAGTTAATAATCCACCTACTGTTGAGGAAAGCAAAACAATTAGAACTTGGGAGGAAAATGACTTTTTGTGCAAGAACTATATTCTGAATGCTCTAATGACGAACTTTATGACTATTATGCCAATTATAAAACTGCGAAAGATGTTTGGGACGCACTTTTTAAAAAATATGACACGGAGGAGGCGGGTGCTAAAAAATATGCCGTCAGCCGTTATTTGAAATTTCAAATGACGGATGACAAATCTGTTGTTGCTCAAACCCATGATTTGCAAATGATTGCCCATGAAATTATTTCCGAGGGCATGGCTTTAGATGAGCAATTTCAGGTGGCTGTGATTATTGATAAATTGCCTCCACTGTTCAAAGAGTTTAAAAATATTTTGAGGCATAAGTCTAAAGAATTCTCACTAGAGTCATTAATTACTAAATTGAGAATTGAGGAGGAATCCCGAAAACAGGACTATAAAGATGAAATTCTTGTTGTGTCTAACAACAAAAATCAGAAAAAGAACCACACTCCAGTTGTTTTAAAGGCAAACGGGAAAAATATGAAAAATCAGAAAAAGAGCCACAACCAGAATTTTAAAAATCAGACTCAGACTCAGAATAAGTATAAGAACCCTGGAAATGGACAGTCTAGCAACTCGGGACAGTTTCTCTGTTTCAAGTGTGGCAAGCCTGGCCATATGGCTCGCAAATGTCGCAATGTGCCACAAGCACAAGCGAATTTGACCGAAGAGGACCTATGTGCTATGATTTCAGAAATCAACATGGTTAGCGGTGCCGAAGGGTGGTGGTTGGATACTGGCGCTTCCCGCCATATCTGTTATGACCGTAGTCTGTTTAAGACTTATTCTGAGACTGCAGATAAGAAGGTGTTGTTGGGTGATTCTCACTCCACTGAGGTTGCTGGTACTGGAAATGTGGAATTGAAGTTCACTTCGGGAAAGACTATTATCCTCAAAGATGTTCTTCACACTCCCGAGATAAGGAAAAAATTGGTTTCGGGCTATCTTCTCAACAAAGCTGGCTTTACTCAAACTATTGGTGCTGATTTATTTACTTTGACCAAAAATGGAATTTTTGTAGGCAAGGGTTATGCCACTGATGGGATGTTTAAATTGAATGTTGATGCAATGAATAAAATTTCTCCTTCTGCTTATATTGCTTGTTCATTTAATATTTGGCATGCTAGGCTTTGTCATGTTAATAAACGACTTGTTAAAAATATGAGCACTTTAGGATTATTTCCCGAATTATCATTAAATGATTTTGAAAAATGTGAATGGTGTAGTCAAGCAAAAATCACTAAGACACCACATAAATCTGTTTTTAGAGAATCTGAACCACTTGATTTAATTCATTCGGATATTTGTGAATTGGATGGTGTCACAACTAGAAATGGCAAACGTTATTTTATAACTTTTATTGATGATTGTTCCGATTATTCATTTGTGTATTTAATGAAAAATAAAAGTGAAGCGTTTGACATGTTTAAAATTTTCCTAAATGAAATTGAAAATCAATTTAATCGGAAAATAAAAAGGTTACGTAGCGATAGAGGCACCGAATATGATTCTGGACCATTTATTGAATTTTATAAAACCCACGGTATTATTCACGAAAAAACTGCCCCTTATTCGCCCGAAATGAACGGTAAAGCCGAAAGAAAAAATAGGACATTAACTGAATTAGTAGTGGCTATTTTATTAAATTCCGGGGCTGCCTCACATTGGTGGGGTGAAATTATTTTGACTGTGTGTCACGTGCTTAATAGAATTCCTAAGACTAAAATGAAAATATCTCCTTATGAAATTTGGAAAAATATTAAGCCTAACGTGTCATACTTTAGAACGTGGGGGTGCTTAGCCTATGTACGTATAACCGACCATAAAAGGTCTAAATTGGCAAGTAGAGCATATGAGTGTGTTTTTATAGGCTATGCTATTAATAGCAAAGCATACCGATTTTATGACTTGAAAAATCAAGTAATTATTGAATCAAATGACGTCGATTTTTATGAAGATAAATTTCCTTTTAAATTGAGGAATAGTGGGGGCGAGTCATCCACTAATATTTCTTTAAATAAAAATAAAGAAAATAATGAATCCATTTTAGAAATTCGAAAAAGTAAAAGGGCTCGTGTAGAAAAAGATTTTGGTCCCGACTTTTATGCTTACACCTTAGAGGAGGATCCTAACACTATTCAAGAAGCCTTATCTTCTTTAGATGCCGATTTATGGCAAGAGGCTATTAGTGATGAAATGGATTCTTTGGAAACAAATAAAACTTAGCATTTAGTGGACCTTCCTCCTGGATGTAAAACAATTGGGTGTAAATGGATTCTTAAAAAGAAATTAAAACCTGATGGCACTGTTGAAAAATATAAGGCACGTCTTGTTGCTAAAGGTTTTAGACAAAGAGAAAATGTAGACTTTTTTGACACATTTTCACCCATGACTAGAATAACGTCTATACGTGTACTATTCGCTATAGCTGCCTTAAATGATTTAATTGTACACCAAATGGATGTTAAAACTGCATTTTTAAATGGAGAATTAGAAGAAGAGATTTATATGGATCAACCTGAAGGTTTTATTGTACACGGTTAAGAAAATAAAGTATGTAAATTAGATAAATCTCTTTATGGACTCAAACAGGCACCTAAACAATGGCATGATAAATTTGATAGCCTAGTCATCTCTAATGGGTTTAAAATTAATGAAAGTGACAAATGCATTTATTATAAATATGTTGAGAACATTTGCACTATCATATGTCTTTATGTTGATGACTTGCTTATATTTGGTTCTAATATTCATGCCGTAGAAAATGTTAAATCATTATTATGTGCCAACTTTGATATGAAGGATTTGGGTGAAGCTAGTGTAATATTAGGAATTAATATTACTAGGTCAGAAAATGGACTTTCTTTGGATCAATCTCATTACATTGAGAAAGTTCTAAAGAAATATAATTACTTTGACTGTAAACCTGCTAGTACTCCATTTGACCCTAGTGTAAAATTATTTAAGAACACTGGCGACAGTGTAAACCAAAATGCTTATGCAAGCATTATTGGTAGCTTACGTTATGCTACAGATTGCACTAGACCTGACATAGCTTATGCTGTGGGAGTACTATGTAGATTTACTAGTAGACCTAGTATGGAGCATTGGCATGCTATTGAGAGGGTCATGCGGTACCTTAAAAGGACGATGAACCTCGGATTACACTATAATAAGCATCCCGCTGTCCTTGAAGGATTTAGTGATGCTGATTGGAACACCCTATCTGATGATTCTAAGGCTACTAGTGGATATATATTTAGCATCGCTGGTGGTGCAGTTTCTTGGAAATCTAAGAAACAAACTATTTTGGCTCAATCCACTATGGAGTCTGAGATGATAGCGCTAGCTGCTGCTAGTGAAGAGGCAGGTTGGTTAAGAAACCTCCTGTCAGATATCCCATTATGGGAAAGACCGATTCCAGCCGTTTTGATTCATTGTGATAGTACCGCGGCTATTGCAAAAGTTGAGAACCGTTATTATAACGGTAAGAAACGACAAATACGTCGTAAGCACAGTACTGTTAGAGAATTTATCTCTACGGGTGCTGTGAGGGTGGATCATATACGGTCTGAACAGAACTTAGCTGATCCTTTGACGAAAGGACTAGCTAGGGAAAAGGTGTGGAACACCACGAAAGGGATGGGACTAAAGCCCTTGGATAAATGAGTCATTTGTGATGGTAACCCAACATATAGACTGGAGATCCCAAGAAATATGTTCAAAGGGTAATAACAAGTCACAAGTGATATGGGTTGAATCATGCGATTATTAATTAATATAGAACGGGGTTTTACTCCGAGTCCATCCCTATGGAGCATGATATCCTGAAGCGAGTTGAGGATGAGTTATTATAACTCTCAATGAGATCTATAGCTTTATTTTGAGTGGGGTACTTAGCTACAGGAGTATTCTTGATAGACTCACCTATGTGAATGTGGAAGTGTGGCCGCTTCCTATGGATATTTTGGGCAAATTCCTAAAGCGTTCACTATACTGGGATAGAAGCACATGGCCGTAACGTGCTAGCTATTAGACTTACACCCAAGTAGGGTTGTGTGTGGGATGTTGTCAGAGATAGAGTTCAAAACTACGGTTACTCTAGTATATTCTGAATCATCTTTACTACGTAAAGGTTCAAGTCGAAAGACACCTTTGCTTATGCACAATTCTATAGATTATTGCTCGATAAAATGTTTTCAAGTTTTGCAAGTGGGGGATTGTTGGAAACAGCTGGCAAGCCAGCTGTGAGTTACAAAGTTGCAAAAGCGTTAAAAACTTTGAAACAGCCTTTAAGGCAGTGTCCCACATCGGTGGGTTCAAAGAAATGGGGTGTGTTAATATACAATTTTTTGGGAACAAAGGTTCAGCCCTTTGGGCATTCAAGTTTTTGTGGGTATGTGGGGCAGACCCAATGGGCCAAGTCACACACGCGCGCGCGCGCCGCCGCCGTCCGTCCGGCCCGGCCCGTGCCCGTGTCCGGGTCCTGGGTCTTGGGCTTGGGCTCATTAAGAATTAATTTTTTGGACAAATAAATTAACGTTTTTTGGGCCTTAAAAATTAATTTTTAACGGTAATTAATTCCGAAAAAATTAAAACATGGTTTACTCCGTGTTGATTTCTTCAACCGAGTTGCCCACTTCTTCCAGTTTTTTCTCCAGGTTGTTTCCAACGTCTCTTTTCTTTTTGCCCCATAAAAGAGCTGGTTGCCTCCGGTTTTGGCAGACAGTTATCCTCTTCCAACACGAAAATTTTCCTCTACAGTTCTGAAAAATTTCTTTCTCCCAGAATACTATTTCCAGAATAATTAATCTCATTACAGATTAATTATAGAATCGAGCAATTAATACAGAATGGGTGTATACAGACCGGATTAATTCTTGTGCTATCAATCCGTAATTTAATTGGAGGCTGTTTTATCCTGGGGGTGACGGGGCTGCACACTGTCGGCACAATTAGAGGCAGAGCCGCGAAACACCTTAAAGAGAGCGACCTAGTCCGCGACTCAGCCGTGTTCTTCGCTGTCCAGTTTCCGGAATTCTTATATTATTTTTCTGCCCCAGAATTATATGCTCCAATTGGGTAATTTCGTTCCTGAATTTAATTCTGCATTCAATTGTTTATTACTGCAACAACAATTTTTAACCACCGTTTACCCCTTTACGTAAATACCCCCAACTAACCACTTATCCCTCAATACCCAAAATACCCCTCATTGCAAATTTAATTTTTATTCCCTCACACTCTCATTACCTCACACAATTCATAACACACCCAAACCACATGCACACTAATGCTAATTAACAATTTATCCCTAGCTCCATGTGCCTCAATATAAAATAAGACTCAAGGCCATTTGAAGACCCATCTAGATTTTTGTAGAGAGAATTCTAGAGATAGTTTACTGTAGAAAATAAATTAGGATAAACAACATTTTGTAAATAGTTTTATTTTATTTATTTTATTTTTATTTTTGTTAGAGATTAGTGAGTGAGAAATTCAATTAAGTGTGTTTTTATTATTAAAAATCATTTTGACGCTCGAATTGAATGGATGATGTGCAAATTAAAGGATTGAAGTTCAATTTCACTCAAAGAGATTTGGTTTGATTGTTCTTTTCTCTACTTTTATTTTAATTGCCTAGTTTATTTGATTATCATGTTTAATATGATGTTAGGCCAAATCCCCTTTCAAGGGGTGGGATTATCCATTAATTTGATGTTACTCAAATTTAATTAATTTAATTAAATTAAAATTCCCTTTGATGATTAATTTTGCAATCTTACTTTTAATTTACGCCTCGAGAGAGGGTAAATGATTTTCGAGAGAAAATCAAGATTATAGTCTTAATTTCCATCTTAGAATCGAACTAGAGATAGTTTTTTCTAAAATGTGAAACTATTTCTTTGAAGTTCAACTATAATAATATTTTTATGATTTAAACTAATTTAGTAAATCGATCCTAGCGGGTGATTTATTAGATGATGTGTAGATCTACGTTTTTTGAGTTGTAGGATTGTAAATTTAATCCTCTAAAAGATTATTATTAAAATTACATTTGCAACGAGAGTTGATTTGTAATTTCAATACTAATTTGGAAAGTTTAATTTGAATAAATTAATTAAATAGATTAACAAGAAATTGTGGTATAATCCCATTCCTTGATTGTTCTTACATTTACTTCCTCACTTATTCTCTTATTTTAGATTTAGACTTCGTTCATTATTTTTAGTCAGTTTTTTGTTGTTCTTTACATCTTTGATTTAGTTAGTGTTATTTCACATCCTCACCAAAATTGTTTTAATATTGAAAAAGCTAAAAAAAATAGAAAAAGTAAAAAGTCCAAAAAAGAAAATAAAAGTGAATTACAATTGAATTTGTCTCTCGCTTTAGCCCCTTGATGTGGATTGATACCCTCACTTATATTTACACTAGTCTTATTATCATTTTTTCGTAGGTAATTGAGGGTTTGATTGACTTGGCTTCAACAACGACAAAAACACCAAAAGCCAAGTTATCAAATGGTGCCGTTGCCATTCTTGGGAGCGTGAAGCACTTGGAGCGGATTTCATCTTGTAGTTCATTTATTTTTTGCACTTTGTTATTTTTTTAGTACCATTTTTCTTTATTTTAGAAGGCTTGTATTAGGAGCTTATTACCTTGCTTGTATTGCGGTGCATAGAGACACCACTTAATGTTTATTTTTAAATTTGAAATAAATCGAAGACAAGAGTGATAGGAAAATCGAAGAAGGTAGAGAGAGGGAATCCAAAGGCGAGGATTTAGAAGCCTCTCTACCTTGGGTTGGTAGGACTCCCGGGGCTGACTGAGATTGGCAGGATCTCCCCCCGGTCGACTCAAATTTTTCGGCACCCCACGGCCTAAAAATCATGGGAGGTATATTTCTAAACACTCGCGCCTCTCCTGTTAGCGAGTCAATTATGGTGTGTGCTTATGTTCTCTTACTTGATTTTATTCTCGCATTTATTTTCGAATGGTGTGATTAATTAATTGACTAAGACCTACACCCGGTCACTCACGAAAATGGATTTCATCACCCGACTCACTCGCTTACCATTGTGTGCTACCCTAGCCATCACTAAATTTAAAATCAATCAACTATGTAGCCCATTAGGAGAATATTTTTGACAAGGCGATCACTCAGATAATTCCATGATTTTTTATCGCCCGCAGACTTAATTAAAATTTGACTACTCTTTCACTAGATTTAAAGGTAAAAATTGGGTATGTGCTAGTTATGATTTATCCTTGACTTGTGTGTGTTCCCAATTCAATTCTTTTTGTAGTCGTTTTTTAATTAGTTTGTCCAATTCAAAGACTCCGTATATTTTTCCCCACATTTTCTTCCGAAAAAAATCCAAAAAATATTTTCTTCCTTTATTTTTCAAACAGACAAAAAAAAATCCAAAAATATTTTCTTTCTTTTCATTTTTAGAAAAATTCAAAAATATTTTTTTTCTTTTTCAAAAAAAATTCAAAAATATAAAAAAATATATTTTTCTCCTTATGGCCGAAGAACGTCTTTTACGGGACTACTTTGGTCATTTTCCATTGACACGCGACACGTGTGAGAGTGATCCCGAGCCGTCTCTTTATGATATTCTTAGTGGTTTCACCTCTCTCACGAGTACCGTTGATACTTTTGATACATCCATGCACGCACCTCATATTCCATCACCCTCAGTGTCAAGTGTCGACGTGTCTCGTACTTTGTTGTGCACCCATTGTTATTATGCCGATCACATGTCCCATGAGTGCCCTTACATTCAATATCCATCCAAACCCACCGTGGAACATGTGTATCCATATGATACTCTTCCAGAATCCATCTCAGCCTATTCTCATGATGTATCAAATCCCGAGTTGTGTGAGTACCCAAGCTATTCGTGGAGGCCTGATCACCCTTTCACACAATACGAATCCCAACCCGATGTTGTGGATCCTCACACGTTCCAATAGTCGTCATGGCAACCTTGTACACCCATTCACAATCAGTTCCCTCACTATGCACCCATTGAATATCACCCATTTGTCTCTCACGAAGGTGATCCTTTCGTGTATGCTGAACTTGGCCCCACTCCACACACTTCATACGAGTATTCTCCGTATAGTCATGATAATAGCGATTTGTGTCCACCTCAACCACCCGTCACTCCACCACCACCACCCCCACCCCCATCCGCATCCTCTCTCTAAAGCCTCTTGCAAAAGTTCATACTCGAGCAAGAGCAAGCCACTCAAATCCAAAATCAAGCTCTTTAAAGGCTTGAACAAAGGTTAAATGAAATTGAGTGTGAGCGAGAGTCTGACATCACCCAAAGTCAACCCACTGTTGCACCTGAGTGCGATGATGATGCGTCGTCTTATGCCACTGACTTTGAGTGTGAGCAACCCTATCTTCTCTAGAATCTCGAAGTTGAGACCATTCCATGGTCCGGGCCTCCAGTTGACAATTGTGTTGACTTATCTTTCATTAGTTAGCTTGATATGATCCCATTATATACAAATGAACCCACACTTGAGGTTCACATTCCCACTCCAGTTATATCCAAACATACGCTCGAGCTTTTACCTTATGCCCCAATTACATATGTCTCTGACATGTTCATATCTTTTAGGTTAGCTCCGGCTACGACTACTCACCATTTTCTTGAGATTGAATCCGAGATGGTTTCTACTTCTCCGGGTATGGATGATGTCCCATCATGCATGGCTCCCATTGAGCCTGATATTTCTAATGATTCCTCTATCTCTGATCTTAGTGCCTCATCTTACCCAACCACCACATTCACCGATGCTAATCTTATGGAGAAGTTTATCACTCCATCTTTAGAAACCACACTCCATTATGAGTATTTCTTTACTCCTCCCAATGAGTGTGTGTCTCCCACGCTTGAGTTGGATCATCTTCCTCCACCGTTTATTCCACCCGAACCACCCATTGTCCCTTTCACCCCACCACCTGGTTTGGATCTTAATTTTATAGATTTCAAGTTTCCATCTATATTTTTAGATTCTCACCTGAAACCACCCACCATTCACGAGCATATTTGTGGTGCTACTCTCCAATTTTGTGACAACGAGCTGGTTACCTTTTGCCCGCCATTCTCTTGTGCTAATGATTTTTCCCATCGACAGCTCCCTGGCATGTCACGGTGCGACCATTATCATCGTCCATTCATAGAATGGTCGTGTGCTTTCTATGAGCCTCACCCCATTCAACTTTCTACACCATTACGCCTTCCTCACCAACTAGAGAACTGTTCTTATAGGGCCCTTGTTGCCCTCACCTTTCGGCTCAATAAGGCCCGTGATCGATGCTTTATCACCCATGCCTTCCTCACCCTTACCCTAATACCCACCCACCCATGGTTCACCGATGTTTTGCATCGCGTGATGTACTTTGCCATACAAGTGCATTGGCCATTTTAGCCTTTATCCAACAAGATTGACCCTTTAGTCTTGTTTGGGGGTGATTCTCATTACCCATTCTTCTGCCACCCCGTGCTTTCATCGTTCTCATCCTAATGGTGAGATTAGATCGGTCTGGATGAAGACATTAAACTTAGCGCTACTGGGAGGTAATCCGCATTTCTTGTATGAGTCTCATCTTGTTTCGGGGTGGTGTTTCACATCACCCTATGCTTTACATGCTTTATAGACTTGTACATAATTTTTATCTCATTACTTATTTAGGGTTATTCTTGGTTTCATCTTTCCACTTCATTAGCAGTTGATTCTAGTAATCTCTTTCCTCTGTTCTACTCTTAATTTTAAAAATCATTTTACCTAGCATCGAGGACGATGTTCCTTTTGTTTGGTGGTGGGAAAATTTATCAAAATCATACCTCTTTTGAAATTTTTTGATTTTTGAACCTAATTTTTAAAATTTCATGCAGTTTCTTTCATCTCAAGTCATTGGCGTGAATTTTCTATCATCCATCTTTTTAAGTCTAGGAATCAAGCTAGATGATTTATAATTTTCTAAATAGCTTATGTAATACGTAACAAGGCATGTAGCACCATGAATTTCTAGACTCAATAATTTTTTTTGCGCACGTATCATGTCAATACGGTTTAGAGTTGAAGAGTATTACAATTCCTAAGAGAACCTTAAGGATCACTAGTAGAGACTTTAGCTTATGAGATTTGTGTCCTTCACCCTTTCAGAGTGTTTTACGCAATCTCCGAGTCACAAGTTGATTCAACTTCTTTTGGGTCCGCACTTTAAATTGTTGTATGATCTCATTATTTTTCATAAAATTTTGGCTTGATCCCTGAGAACGACATCTTTTTCGAGTTGTAAGAAATGTGTGTCTTAAAATTTGTCCCGATCACTAGATTTTCACCCATTCATTTCACCCATTACATTACCATATTCTACCCTATTCACACATATTCCCCACACCCTCAC
Organism: Sambucus nigra; assembly: GCA_949130495.1. Taxonomy (NCBI): domain Eukaryota; kingdom Viridiplantae; phylum Streptophyta; class Magnoliopsida; order Dipsacales; family Adoxaceae; genus Sambucus; species Sambucus nigra. The sequence continues at coordinate 576,594,344 of OX422208.1, read as the reverse complement.
CTATCATCTCCATTTATATTTCATCCATTATTTTTTGAGAAAAAGAGTGTTGATTCCAAATGTTAAATGTCTTCAATGTTGAGAGTATAAAAAAAAAGAGAGAAAAAAAAATAGCAAAATAGCAAAAAAAAGAGAGAAAAATAAAAGAAAATTCAAAAAAAGAAGAGAAAAATAAGAAAAGAGAGAAAAGAAAAGAAAAATAGAGTTTGTAGTTTATGTGTTGTGTGATAAAGACATTTGTTCCTCATGTTTACACTCTTCTCACACACCCATCACTCATCCATCATCCGTCCACCGCCATCATACTTCACCTCATATCATCCTTCCCCTCTCATTTACCCTCACCCATTATCATCCATTTTCCCCTAGGTGTTCGGGCAAATGAAAGTTAACGTGGTGAATAACTCGATGTTCTCACTATAGGGATTAACATTCTTCCACGAGATTATTTTTCTTTCAAAATGTTCGTTCTTTCTTATATGTGTGTGAGACGTTTAAACTTGCTTACATTTACTCACCTCCTCACACACAAGAGCGATACACTAACCCTAATATCGTGAGAGAGATATATCCGTGAGATTTTGAAGTTGAAGCATTGATTTCGAAAAGGCAATCTAGGAATTACTCTTATGATACTTGACCCGTTTTGACTGATTCACACCACACACGTTGATTTATAGGAAAGATGTGCCTTGAGTATTTACTTAGCTACACTTTTTGCAATTCTATCTTGTATGTCTCAAAATATTTATCTCATGAGATGGATTGTGTGATTATTCTATGTCTAATAAGAGATTGACTGCCTTTTGAAAATAAATAATTTTGTGGGTATATTCCCTACAAACCCTGACGAGACACAACTCGTCCTGTATGGCAACCTATAGGTTTAAAGGCTTGTTGCACATGCTAAGTGCAATCGCAAGTGTCCGCGAAAGTGGTACACTTATGGTTTCTTATCTTTCTCTTTTTCTCTATCTTATTGCTCGAGGACTAGCAACGCTCTGTTTGGGGGTGGTGTGATAAGCACCCAAATGTGTACATTTTATGCCCCGAATAGACGTATTTTAGTTGCTAGTTCTCAACAATAATGGTCTTATGCGCGTAAATGTTCAATGTGCAGGCTTGATTGCAGTTGCGGTGTCAGAAGCATTATTTTGAGGCAATTTGCAGTCAATTGGAGCTAATTACCTTGCCCTGTAACCTCGCCCAAGTCTAAACCTATCCCTAAATCTACCCTCAAGCTCGTGTGTGTTTAGTTTGGGCCTTTTAATTTTTTTTTTAGATTTTTAGTTTGAGTCGTTTTTATTTTTAGAGTTTATTTTAGATTTATTTAGAATTTCTAGGTTTTATTTTCTATTTTACTATTTTATTTTTATTAGTGTAATACTATTTTATTTTCATTAGTTTTTATTTTATTTTATTAGGATTATTTTTTTTGGTTTCATTTATTTTTAGTTTTATTAGATTTTACATTTTTTTTAGGATTTTAGTTTTTAGTTTTGATAGATTTTTATTTTTATTTTCATTTCTTTTTAGTTTCATTTTTTTTATTTGATTTTTATTTTTTAGATTAGGATTTTATAATTAGTTAATTTTATTTTTTAGTTTATTAGTTTTATTTTGAGTTAGTTAGTTTTTTTTTGGTGTCCAAATTAAACACACCCACACCATCACCCAAATCAACTCACTCACACACACCCTAACTCCCCTACACACTAATACACCCAAACTATTCACTCACCCTCACCACACACAATAACCCCCCCACTCCATCTTCTACCTTGTAACACCCATACTCTCTCTCCTCCATAACTCAAACCCCTACACTATAACACTTCCACTCCAAACCTGCCACCGCCACCAAGTGGTGGCTTAACCTCGAATCCACCACAACCCGAATTCAGTAGCCGCAACCCATAAAAACCCAAAATCGGACCCAACACCACCTCCGACGAGACCTTCCGGTCGGAACCCATTACCCCATTCTGAACTTACCCGAGAACCTGATCTCATCCCCGCTACAAACCCTTACCCGGACCTATTTGTAGCCATAACCCACTGCCAAAAACCCCACCACCCGTACCCGTTACCGGCAACCTTTTACCCGGCGACTTAAACCGCCATCTCCGTCCCTGATATCTACTGCCAGGCCGACCCAAAGCCAAAACCCCGACCCTACCTGCGAACCAAACCCGACATTTTCTGTCCAAACTCGGAGCCAACCCGATCCTGCCTTATCCCCTTCACCTTGAAACCCATTTCCTGCTTTCCAAATGCCCTACATGATTTTGTCTACTTGTTAACAAAACCAAATGCCAACAAAATAAACACATGTATTTTATTCATCTTTTACCCCTTTACCTAAATACCCCCAACTAACCACTTATCCCTCAATACCCAAAATACCCCTCATTGCAAATCTGATTTTTGTTCCCTCACACTCTCATTACCTCACACAATCTATGACACACCCAAACCACATGCACACTCATGTTAATTCCCAATTTGTCCCTAGATCCATGTGCCTCAATATAAAAGAAGATTCAAGGCCATTTGAAGACCCATATAGGCTTTTGTAGAGAGAATTCTAGAGATAGTTTAGTGTAGAAAATAAATCGGATAAACAACATTTGTAAATATTTTTATTTTACTAATTTTATTTTTATTTTTGTTAGAGATTAGTGAGTGATAAATTTGTGAGAAATTCAATTGAGTGTGTTTTTATTATTAAAAATCATTTGGAGGCTCAAATTGAATGGATGATGTGCAAATTCAAGGATTGAAGTTTAATTTCACTCAAAGAGATTTGGTTTGATTGTTCTTTTCTCTACTTTTATTTTAATTGCCTAGTTTATTTGATTATCATGTTTAATATGATGTTAGGCTAAATCCCCTTTCAAGGGGTGGGATTATCCGTTAATTTGATGTTATTCGAATTTAATTAATTAAATTAAATTAAAATTCCCTTTGATGATTAATTTTGCAATCTTACTTTTAATTTATGCCTCGAGAGAGGGTAAATGATTTTCGAGAGAAAATCGAGATTCTAGTTTTAATTTCCATCTTAGAATCGAACTAGAGATAGTTTTTTCTAAAATGTGAAATTATTTCTTTGAATTTCAACTCTAATCATATATTTATGATTTAAACTAATTTAGTAAATCGATCCTAGCGGGTGATTTGTTAGATGCTGTTTAGATCTACGTTTTTTGAGTTGTAGGATTGTAAATTTAATTCTCTATAAGATTATTATTAAAATTACATTTGCAACGAGAGTTGATTTTTAATTTCAATACTAAGTTGGGAAGTTTAATTCGAATAAATTAATTAAATAGATTAACTAGAAATTGTGGTATAATCCCATTCCTTAATTGTTCTCACATTTACTTCCTCACTTATTCTCTTATTTTTGATTTAGACTTTGTTAATTATTTTTAGTCACTTTTTAGTTGTTCTTTACATCTTTGATTTAGTTAGTGTTATTTCACATCCTCACCCAAATTGTTTTAATATTGAAAAAGCTAAAAAAATAGAAAAAGTAAAAAGTCCAAAAAAGAAAATAAAAGTGAATTACAATTGAATTTGTCTCTAGATTTACCCCCTTGATGTGGATTGATACCCTTACTTATCTCTACACTTTAGTTTGATGTTATATTTTGTAGGTATTTTAAGGTTTTGATCGACTTGGCTGTAACAACAAAAAATACCAAATGTCATGTTATCAATCCCGTAAAGGTATAAAATAATTTAGAGTTTAGATTAATTTACAAAATTATGTTTGGGATGTTTTATTTTTATCAAAATACGAATAATGTTTTAAATTTTGTAAAAGAAAAATAATTTTGTTTTCTAAATCTCATTCAAATGAGATTGACATCTCGTTCAAACGAGATAAGATGTCGTTAGAAGGTCGTTTCTCATGTTGTTCAAACGTGCCTCAAACGATAGCCTACCGAGTTAGATGTTTTGATTTTGCTAGAAGCGAAGTTCATATCGTTTGAACAATAACAACTTGTCATTAGAACGATCTTACACTCCCGTTCAAATGACCCACCGAACTAAGTTTCGTTTAAATACTTGTTTTGTGTTCTGATCATTTAAGACTTTTGCTAGTTATGATTCTGCACAACTTTTGCAAAAGTTATTTAAAGTTTTATGTTGCATAAACACTATTTAATTCACAACAAAAGTCCTTGAATATTGTTCTTGTGAATTCGTTTAAACCCGGGATTTTTTTTTATCATTGCATACACCTTGTGGAGAGGTATTGCATGGCTGACGTGTGATATATGTGGGGGCTCATTACCAAATACGAAGGCTGAGGCTATTTCGTAGGACTACGATCTTGTGATTCTTGTGAGGATCATAGTTGTTCATTAGAGGTTTTCAAAGAATATCGCTTTTTACTTTTGGTTGATATCAAGTAATCTGCAAGTCGACTCTCTTATAGATTTCTAAGTGAATAAAGGTTTTTCCCGAAGGTTTTTTTTTCTTAAATCTTGTCTTCTTTGGTTGCTCAGTTTGATTTATCTGTTTTATCACATAGTTGGATTTTAGGATAAAAAGGTAAAATCTGTTTAAAATTGGGTTTTGTATGCTTGGACTTTATATTGATTAAAAATACAAAAATACGATTTTTTTTTGTTTGTGGAACCCCCTTGGGATTATCGCGTTTACAAATTGGTATCAGAGCGTTCTTAACTTTGCAAATTGGTATCAAAGCTGGTTGCACTAAGTTATTGTGTAGATCCTATTTAGTGCTTTTTGGATGGTTTGTTATTTTCTCTCTCCTGTTTGGTTTCTCGATGGATAACCTTAGTTTTAATGACTTAAATCATTTGAATTTGAAGATTGGAAACAGAATTAAAACCATTGAAAAAGAAAATTTTCATTTTAATTCCGCAACGAAACGTTTGCAATCTGTTCAAAATCAAAGAGATTTTTATTATGAGAAACTTGTGGGCATGGACCGTGATTTTAGAAAATTAGAGTTGTCCAAGCAAAAGAGTAAAGATAGAGTCCGATTTTTATAGAAAGAATTAGAGGACTTAAAAAATTCTAGGGTTAATGTTTGTTCCGTTGAGGCTAGTGTTTTGGTTAATGTTTTTAACGCACATGAGAAAACTCTTAGGGATAAGTTTTCTTTCATTGAGGGGGAGTGATATAACCTTTTAGGAATGATTAAAAATATGAAGAAAAAGTCCATAACATTAGAGGAGTCTAATTGTTTCCTTGAGTCTACAATTTTTAAGTTAAAAGACAATTTAAAAGAGTCAAGTAGTGATGGTTCTGGAATCTCTATTTCTAATGTGTCCTTTACTAAAGCCAAAACAATTATTTTTTTAGACGGTCAATCAAATCCAAGGATGTTAGAAAAGGCCAACCCATAGGTAACATTCCTCGCACTTTCACATACTCACATTGTGGTAGGAAAGGTCACCTTAGGGCATTTTGTTTTGATATTGGAAGAGGTCTTAGGAAGTTGAAGTCTAGTGTTCCCTTGATTTTTGAACCCCATCACATTAAGTACACATCTATTTGGGTTAGGAAACCACTTTTAGAGGCACTAGATGATAAACTAGTTGATTCTCGTTTGCTTGCACATGATTCTTCTTTTGCTATATCTTATGGATGATTGTGTTAGCATATTTGTCATATTCTAGTTTTACTTCATGATATATCTTTGCTAATGTTATGACATGTGTATCTTTTGTATTATATGTTTCTTTTATTGAGTCATATTTGAAAAATACAAAAAGATTTTATATTGATAAAATTTTTGAAATACTAAAAAATATTTTCGATTTTTGTGAATTTTAGTTTTACACATTTTGGTATGGCATATTGGTGTGTTTGAATCCAATTCTGTAAGGACACAAATTTCCAATTGAGTCCATATATAGTTTTGGCTCAATTCCGGACAAAAACATTTATTCATAGGATAGTATGTAAATGTAATATTCTCAAGCCTATGAAGTGTTTGTTGAAGACGTAGCGGCAAAGAATATAAAGCTTCATCAAATGTGCCGGTTTGCGTGCCTTGTTTCTACGTCATCAACTATAGTTCCATGCTCCCAAGGTATGAATGCAATTATATATATATATAGGAGCTTGGAACAAAGTTTATTAGGTGTTAGGTTTAATAAAAACTGGGTTTTACTTTCAGAAAAATTTAATTAGAACTTTAAATTAAAGTATATAAAGTTTCTGGGCCAAAATCGAATTTTATAAAAATTCTGGAAGTCGTTCGAAATGTCGTTCGAACGAGTTTTTCGTTCGAACCAGGTTTTGTTCGAACGAGTTTGCCAACGAGTCTAAACTGGTCTGTCGTTCGAACGAGATTGTTCGTTCTAACGAGGTTTCTAACGAGATTCTAACGAAGTCCATACTGGTGCGTCGTTAGAAGTCTCGTTCGAACGAGAGTTCGTTCGAACGAAATGTCGTTCGAACGAGCTGTCAGGCGGGAACAAGTTTTTTGGCAGTTTTTCACCCACTTCCCCACTTGGTTTTTAACCAACTTTTACTGACTCTAATATGTGCGGAAATGACATTTTCCAAACCAACATTTCCATAACTTTTCCAACTTAGTTTATCTCTTAGAGAGAGTTTGAGAGCAAAAATTGTTTTGGAAAATGTTTATGTTTTGAGTGTTAATTTTTCAAAGAGAAAATCCTTCACACTCTAGTTTACACCCAATTGTGTTTAGTCCAAGTTCTTATTTACATATTAAATTTTTTGGAGTTTGGCACCGGTTTATCTCTACCGAATTCAAGAAGAGAAGTTTTGGTTTGCTTCTACATCCATCAAAGAAGAAGACGTTTTTGTTGCGATTCTACCCACTTGGATAAAGGCTCCATGTACGGGTGACGGTGACCTTAGAAAGCCCCATCGGTGGATTCCGAGATCGCGGTGGTGTTCCGAGGTTATCCTCTAGGAAGAGATGTCTACAAGAAGAAGCGTCGATGCTTGAGAGGGATCAAGTCAGTCGTTGTAAGTCTATCTGTCTTGTAATTGTAATTCCGTATCTAGTGGATTTGTGGCTAGGGCCGTCCGAGGTTGTTTCCCGTCTTGGGTTTTTCCTCGTACATCGCGGCGTAGTGTGATTGGTTTATTTTATCTTGCTTCAATAACGTAGAATGCATGCTTAGAATAATTCAAGATAAAATTCGGTTTAAATCATCACACTCACTTTAATTTGGACTTAAATTAAATATTCGGTTATGTTGTTTAATTCAAGTCATTTGCTAAAATTTGGTTTAGCCTAACTTGCTAATTTTGATAAATATGACTTAGGCAAATTCTAGGACTTGGATTAACTTATTTTAATTTGTTTTGAATAAATTAAAATTTGGCTTTGTTTATTTGTGAACCATCATTCAACGCTTCCGCATCATTTATTGAATTTATATAAAAGGAAATTACTTTACACTTACAAATTCACTCCGCAATTTCCATATGTCTAGGATATTTGGTTATGACTTTAAATACTTAATTTGATCTTAACCATGTTTATGGACTTTTTTTGAACATAATTTGCTTTATGGATTCGACTTTGTATATTCCTCCATGCACAGATGAATGAGCTTATTGGATTTTAACTTCATGATGTATATTTGAGCTATGTGAGATGTTCTCCCATCAATTTTGTCATCTACATCACTACACCAAATCTGCACTATTGTCACGGTCATTGACCTTTACAATTTGGACTTGTTAAGGTCAATGACCGTGATAATTCTGGGCGAGACAACTTTTTTTGTCACGGACGTGTCACGATCATTGACCGTGACAAGTTCGTTAGAATTGTCACGGTCGTGTCACGGGCCATGACCGTGACACGTTTAGTCACGGTTAATAACCGTGACAAATTCTTGTCCCCTTTTAAAAAAATTGTCATGGTCAATGACCGTGACAATTCTGGGCAGAATTGAAAAAAAATATGTTGGGCAGTATGGCTACTGCCACTGCCCAGCTGTATATTTGTAGCTATTATATCAACGTTGTACCTATTCAAATATCATATATCCAAATAAACTAGAGATAACGCAAATATACATTCAAAATAGAAACTATTTAAGAAGAAACAACATCACCATCATTTATCTTAAATCTACAAACTATTTAGCTGGAAAAGAGATTTTGTACCGCGACGCTCGGGGACACCTCCTTATCCTTCCCTTCTCGTCCGAATAGCCACATAAGTATCGAGCATATGTGGCCTACCCTCAGGGCCACTCCCTGTCCCCTGAAATAAAATAAAGTAAAATTAATATCTGCCCCACATAAGTATCGAGCATATCTGCAAATATAGATAAATATAAATCGAAATTGACATATAAATATAAATACATTACCTGTAGTGTCACCCAAACAGTTAACTTGAGCTCATATGGCACCTACTTCCAACTAATGTACCCCGGGGAATCGTGTCAAATATAATTCCCTTCATATATGAACACTAAGGAATGCCATAATCCTATGGAGTTATGCGCTGCAAATTCCTTCCAACCGTTGTGTAGCCAAAAATCAGCAGTTGAAGTTGTCAATTCCACCTTTCAATGGTCTCCCATGTTTTGCTAGAGGTTCCAAGTGGTGGGGTATGGAAAGTGGAATTGACAACTTCAACTGGTGATGTTTGGCTACATAACGGTTGGGAGGAATTTGCAGAGCATAACTCCATAGGATTATGGCATTTCTTAGTGTTCAGATAGACGAAGAGATTCAGTCTCCTCTCCACAAATAGGACACCCCAAATAACTATGTACTAATCACCTATTAAAGGTAAGAAGCATATATTCATGGATTAGTATAAACAAAACTTAGATATAGTTGGAATATTTATGTATTAATCTCCTCTCCACACACGTACACTACACAAGAGTGAAAATAATAAAGTGCAAATCAATTAAAAGCATTAAAAATGGATGTTTCGGTACAAATTGAAATATTTATTACAAATTAAAAAATTGTTTCAAATTCGGGTTATCATAAAAAATGGATTGATATTTAGTAGGAGCAGCCAAGTCATCCACACTACTATTTAGACGCCTTGGAGCATGTTGGACAATTGACCACGGCTTGTTGTTGATATACTCTGAATAAAACACTTGCTTAACCTTTTTAAATGCACAAACATGCAGCTCATCGCTCACGTGGTCGTTGCTCTTCAACTTGGACAAGTCAACCATGATCAAATTGGTGACGGGTTCAACTTTACAAGCATTTTTATCCTCAACTCTTACCCAGTCACAGTAAAATACAACCTCTTTGAAGCTTATATAATCCAATTCAAATATATTTTGGATTACACCATAGTAAGTCATTTCAGCTTTAACAAGGTTTTTATCTTTTGCGCTCGCTCGAAAGATAGTAAGAGCTTTGTATGAAATTCCCGAGTTCTGTACATTTGTACTTTCCTCGTACAATTTAGCGCCGAAAATGTAACCGTTCAATCGATACTTTTTGTACTCTTGTACCACGAACAAGGGTCCAGTGGCTAGACGAGAAATCCTTGATGTCGCATCACCCCTCTTTAGGAGCTGAGAATATAGATAAACTAATTATATTAGTGGTAAAATTTGAGAGTCATGTAACGTTATATAACGACTATTTTCATTATAATTACCTCTTGTGTCAACCGCAGCCTAAATTCGCTGTCTGATTGTACCATTATTTTTCGTCTTTTATTATTCTCACAGGCTTCATATTTTCTGCATATTACAAAATTAATCATGTATAAAATAATCTAAAATAATGTTAAACATTATAATATTCGAAACTTACTTTTTCCATTCTTCGACATCTTCGTGTGTGTCAAATAGATAACGAGCTACTTGTTCATGTTGCAAACTCGTTAATTTCACTCGTTTTCCCATCACATGACCACCATCATCGACGAATTCATTAGTGTCATCAACGCTGGTCGAGTCAGGCATATATTCCTGAGTATATATTGATGACTCCACGGTGATGTATTCCTCTGCAATTGACCCTGTAATGTATCGCGTATTCTTGACGTAATCTTTAAAAACTTTCATGAATCTTTCAAACGGATACATCCACCGATATCTAACTAGACCACAAAGAAGTGCCTCGTCACATAGGTGTACTAATAAGTGAACACTTATGTTAAAGAATGCTGGGGGAAAGTACTTCTCCAATACACAAATCGCTTCAATCACAGCCAATTTTGCGGCCACTATGTGTTCTCGATTCACTACCTTCTCACACAAGAGGGAGAAGGTAATACTAATTTTCATAATAGCCCTACGCAAATCCTTGTGCTTGGAGAAACAGTGCTTAAACAATAGAGGAACCAATTGCATGATCACATGCCAATCGTGGGACTTACACTTATGTAAATCATGAGTAGCATAATTCATAATCCTTTGCAAGTTGGACGAAAAAGTAGATGGGCCCTTAAAATTATATATTGTGTCTAGAAGAACCTTCCTTTCCCCACTCGTCAAAGTAAACGCACTAGGGGGAATTATTGTCCTTCCCCTACTATCTTCTTTCAACCATAGTTGTGGCTTAAGTTTTAACGATTTAAGGTCTTTTCGTGCATTTTATCCATCCTTCGAATGACTCCCCCCAAGGCAAGTTCCCACAATATGTTCAGCGAAGTTCTTCTCTGCATGCATCACATCTAATACATGGCGCACCGGGTCATTCTTCCAATAAGGCAAGTCAAATAAAATTGACCTCCGAGACCATGCCTTTCTTATCTCAGTTTCATTACCAGTTGGGGTCTTCTTATGCTTGACATTCTTAAATTTGGGATTCTTACCTGGCATATTAGGGCCACATTCAGAAGATTTACTTTCAATTTTTGAACCCGAAAGTTGTGTCGGCGGTAGCCTATGTTCAACTCCGCCCAATAAAAAATTGGAACCGTTCTCAGATCTGAAACTATGAGCTGGGGGTAAAAACCTCCTGTGGCGATGGTATATATTTTTTAAGTTAGAGGATAGATGAAGAGATTGAGTCTCCTCTCCACAAATAGGACACCCCAAATAACCATGTACTACACAACCGAATAATGTCCCATAAGATGGAAAATCATGAATTGCCCTCATCAACATAGCTTTCAGCGTAAACTCTTCTTTTCTAAAAGAGTCAAATGATTGCACACCCTCTTCCCAAAACTCATTTAATTATTCTACCAAAGAATCCAGGTGGACGTCAATGTCATCACTTGGTGCCTTTGGCCCAGGTATCAACAAAGCCATCATCGAAAATTCAGGTCTTATACACCGTGAAGGAGGGAGGTTGAGTGGGTCTAGGGTCACTGGACAACGATCGAGATTTTCATACTCCTTTCGGTATAGTATGCAGTCATACACACAAGTATGAATCGATTTATACTTCATTCCCAAACCTTTCAAACTGTTCTTCATAACATGATAGTTATTTGGAAGTGTATTCACCTTGGGGAATAAGCCCTTCACCCATTTCAGAATTCCCGTCACGCTATTGCCAGACAAACCGTACTGCGTCTTCAAACTGTGCAAACCAACCATGGCATGTAAAATTTTTTGATCTTTCTCACAGCCAGAGTATAACGGTTGGGTCGCCTTAAATTTTAAACTTTGGTAGTCATCGTCAAGTTTTATCTTGTTATCTTCACGAGCACTTGAATCTTCTACATCATCAGTAACCTCATTCTCCTCCGCTTCATAAACTCCGTACGCATCATCAACTAAATCCTCTAACATATTATGATCTACGTCGTCCCCTTCTACATCTATTCTACTTGTTGAAGGTTGTTGTAAAGGTTGGTCGGGGACAAAAGGAACTTTCAATTCACCGTGAAAACTCCAAAATGGATAACTATCTTGCATACTCGATCTTAACAATTGTAGTTCAACTGTTTTTCACTCAAACACCTTACCATTCTTACACCTAGCACACGGACACGTAAAGTCTTCATCATTATGACATCTCTTTGCATATTTCACAAATTCGTTAGCACCTCTGCGAAACACATCCCCCATTCTATTAGTCTCACCCATCCACTCTTTGTATTTCGAATATCCCATCATAGCTACCACAACTAAACACCTATTAAAGGCAAACGAAACTTAGATTTATAGTATGTTTTATATAATTATCCCATCATTTAATTATCCTATTAAAGGGTGAGTGGTCCTATCCCATTCAAGACCGTATTTTTCTGTAATATACTTAACAGCTCATGCACATTGTTACGATTTGAAAAAAAATTCGACAGCATATCCCCGTAGTTCTCCAAGTACACGACGTAGATTGGCAGGTGTGAGTGTTATTTAAATTGATCAATTGAAATAATAGTCAGACTTGTCAATCTAGTATGTACCCAGAGAACATTAAGATACGATTGCAGAACTTCCTCCAAAAGTAACAACTTTAAGCCAATAAGAATATTATACAGAAATTATATAGTCTCAAACTGTCCAAACGGGACAATTCGAGAGATCTCATTACAGGGGTAATGACTCTCTAACATGTCTAAGGGCTATTCAATGCGTACGCATAAGAACTAGAAGGCTAGTATCTATGCGCACTATATTTAATTTCAAGTATGTTTCATTTAATTATCATACTATATATATATATATATTGTTCGATTTACAAAGTAATTTTAAAAAAAATTTGAAAAATCCCACCCCCATATGGACAATAATCCAGTGGTCATGCCACTTTTAAAACTAACCAGCCAAACATTTACTAAACAAAATAATCCAACAGCAATGTCAACAACAAATGTGTATCCCGTACTCCTTCTAATTCATCTACCCAATTAATTCATTTCATCAATTAAACTAACTATTAACGTATAGAATTATTAATTTACTAATTTACACTGAGGGGCAATCCTACTTTCATATGAAATGGGCCCTAATTATTAATTTACTTTCATTTAAAACTGTATCATTTATTAATTATATTTTAGTGGATGTAATTGTAGAATCTATGTATGGATTCAATTTAATTTTACTATGTGAATGTTTTTATCTACAATGAGTTAACCTTGAAACAATATATATTATCTCATAGAATCATCAAAACACGATATTAAGATAATTACAATGGTACCTTGACTTACCCTCCCTCCCCACCCCACCCCCACCCCCCCACACATAAACAAATTGACAAATTCATGGTTTATTTCCAACATATAAACATCATATACACCTAACAAACATACACAAACATATATTCACGAGTTAGTTTCAACAAAAGTGCAAAAAATTTAAGAACCCATATATATACAAATACAAAAATAAATAACTCGTGAATTTGTCAATTTGTTTGACAAATTCATGGGTTAATTCAAATACAAAAATAAATTCATGGGTTAATTCAAATACAAAAATACAAATTCATGGGTTAATTCAAATACACCCCCCCACCCCCACCTCCCTCCACACCCCCACTCACCACATACACACACACCCCCACCCCCACCCCCACCCCCACCCCCACCCCCACCCACCACATACACACACACACACAATACGCCCCAACCCTGCCCCACCTCCCTCCAAAACCCCACCCACCACACATACACACACACACACACAACAACCCCCCTGCCCCACCCCCCACCCCCACACACACACACACACACATACATATATATATACACACAAACATATATATAAATGGAAGAGAGAGAGAGAGAGAGAGAGAGAGAGAGAGAGAGAGAGAGAGAGAGAAATAAACCTGAAAGTAGATAGAAAGAGAGAGCAGCGTAGAGAGAGAGATGGAGGGAACGGCGGGAGGGAAAAAAGAAGGGGTAAGGTTTTTTGCTGTAGAAGTTGTCACGGTCGTGTCAAGGTCCTTGACCGTGACAAGTCTTTGTCACGGTCATGTCAAGGTCAATAACCGTGACACAAAATGAGTGTTTTTTGTCACGGTCAATGACCTTGACAAGGGTGGCCGGCTGAAAGGTGACAATTTTGTCATTTTGATGTAGTGCATGTTTATGTGACTTAGGGGGATTTGTTAATGTAAGAACTGTTGCCCGCGAGGATATTTATTATTTATTGAAAACATATGAGTGTAGACGAGAAAAGGGCTGGGAGAGATAGGTTGACTCGTCGTGAAAACCACCGTTTGAAAAGAGCTCAAGAACAAAATTAAGGCAATAAAAAGAGAAAATATGCCCAAAAGGTGCTATAATAGTTTAGTTTATTCGATCTTGCAAAAGAAATCACTTCAAAAGAAAAAAAGTAATACAATAGAAAATATGATTATGTTTATCTTTTGAGGGAGTTTAGCTGAAGATCAAGAGGTTTGCACAATGATACCTAGTTTTGCTTATTTTATCATGATGATACTGATTTATAGAATCATCAATATTCTAGGCTTGTGTGCATTGTACTTGTTTTGTTCATTAAGTTTAACTTTATTTTTCATTTGAGGCTAAAGATTATTTTGATAAAGTTTTGCGGTCAATTAGAACTTCTTGAACATATTTGAGTGTTTGGGTTATAATTAATTTTTATCTAGTGCATATCCATTCATTCCATCCCATATGTTTAGACACATCGATACTATGCTACTGTGTAAAACTTATGTGTTTGTGTCATGTTTTGTGGTTGTTTATACCTATATATGTGCGCCGAATTTTCTTTGGTATTTTTTTGCATATATTATATATGGTATTGTGTTGTATTTGTTAAATTTGTTTTTTTTTGGAAAAAATTGAATGTTTTAAAAATAGTTGGTTGTGTTTGCCTTTGAGATGATCATTATACACGCTTGATTTATATCTTTTCGTGATTGTTGATACCAAAAATTATCTTTCTACATGGACCAATCATGAATGACACGTTTCATTTAATTGGGCATTAATCCAAGTTAGCAAGGACGAGTCACCGACCAACCGAAGGAATGCCGGCCAACAGGTTAAAGAAGCCCAAACACCAGGAAGACCAACCAACAATGACAGTAAATCGTCAACAGTTGTACACATTAACATTGTACAGATGTAAATGCCTGCGTTATAAAGGCATTCCATCCTTCTGCATTCTAACTCTTGTACACCCAACAGGGCTATAAATACATTATAAGCCCTACATCCAAGGGACAAGAACAATGAAACAAGAGGCACTTGAACAAAGAAATACACAACAGTGGACGTAGGCCTTTATTTAAGCCGAACCACTTTAAAAATCCTTTGTCTCTTATACTCATTTTTATCTGTGATCAATTAATTAGATTAGTCTAGTTTTTTGCATCAACAGATTGGCGCCGTCTGTGGGAACGTATTTCTTATCGTTCTCATTCATTTAAACACCAAAATGGCTGATATTCCTGAATCAAGTCTCAAGAATGATGGTATTCCACCTGTCCCTTCTGCCCCACCAATAACGAATGAATTAACTGGAATTCTGGAAAGTCTTGTAAGAGGCCAAGAATCTATGCAGGACACTATCAGGCACCTCTCACAAACTCTTAAAGAAGGAGCACCTGCTTTGTCTGCCATTGGAAATATGCCTCCACCACCACCACTAAGAGTTGGCAGTCGAAGTCAGTCAAGGACTACAGGGTATACATCCTATCATCCATGATCAAATTCATTATCCAGGGCATCAGAATCTTTCAATACATAGTCCTACTCTCCAGAAAGGCTAAGCGCCTTTGAAAGGCTAAGGCATGCTTCTCCCTTTGATCATTTGGGACCCATGGGGAACATAAATATTCTTAGGGAAATGTCAAGAAATACTCGACGACCATCTGATCGAAGCGAAGGCTCTGCCTAGTCTAGATCATACGCCCGACGTACTGCTCGAGCCAAGAAACAATCCCAAGAGGAGAGTTGAGTGAACAATAAAACAGCAATGCATAGGTATGATGCTGGTAACAACGCTTGGAAAGGTTCTATCCAGAGATCGGAGGACAGGCTAGGAGACATGGCTAAGGCCAAAAACCCACTACAAAGAAGTTTTGTAAAAGGATCTCCCTTTGTGCAATCAATTGTAGATTTCCCCACTCTAACAAAGTTCAAAGATCCAGTTGTTACACCCAAATACGATGGGAAAACTGATTCAGTCCTCCATATAGAATAATACCAAGCAACCACTAATATTTATACAATTCCCGACAAAATGAGGTGTAGAGCATTCTCTGGAACAATTACTGGATCTGCCTAAATCTGGTACAATAGTCTTTCTCAAGGACATATTTACAACTTCCACTAGTTAGTCGAGATATTTATTAACAACTTTTTTTTAGCCAAGATTGTAAAAAGGGTGGCGCATTTACTTAGTGTACAACAGAAGGAGTGAGAGAGCACCAGGGACTACATCACTCGTTTCAACAATGAAAAGTTGGAGGTCATGGATTATGAAGAAAAACTGCTATAACAGCCCTTATGAGTGGATTGCTCCCTGAGAAACTCTATTATACGCTTGCTAAAGATCCCCCAAAGACTATAGCAGAGTTAATGGCCAAAGAAACCAAAATCATGAATGCCGAGGAAGTAATGGCAGCCAAGAGGAGCTCGGGAGTAAAAGTTGAGGGCAAAAATGACAAGAAGGATCACAAAGATTCCAAGGAGCACAGGGAGTCAAAACAGAAAGGGATTATAGAAAAGCTAAAAAAATATCACAACTACACTCCATTCACCATAGGCATTCATCATGTTTTAGAAGAGATCAAACATAACAAAGATGTGCATTGGCCCAATAAGTTGAGGAGTTCCCCTACCAAGAGGGATAAAACTAAGTATTATGAGTTCCATAGAGGCAATGGTCACACGACGGATCGCTGCATTACCCTTCAAAATGAGATTGAAACTCTCATCTGAAGAGGAAAACTAAATTTATTTCTTGATTGACAGAATAATGAAAGATCTATGTGTAGATCAAAATCTCCTTACAAACCTAGAGAGGAGAAGAAGAGGGCTCATGAAGATGATCAGGATGATGATACCGACTTACCCAAAAAGCCCCGATAACTAGAACGCAAGGTATTCACACTAAGTTTTGGTTCTTTTGATTGCCAAATGATTATAGGTGGAGATGCAGGAGGAGGATGTCATACAACAGAGCGACAAGCTTACCTCAATGAGTCTCAAGCTTGCTCATACATACAAAGGATTAATCTTGTCGAGGAAGATAGACCAAGGAGGGTTAATAAAGACAAATTGGTAATAGGCATTTCTAAAAATGATTTATCAAGAGTAATGTACCCCCTTGACGATCCTCTGGTAACTAAAATCTGAAAGGAAGATATCATCGTCTCTAGAGTGTTAATAGAAAATGGAAGCTTGATAGATATCATGTTTTATCCTTGTTTCAACAGCTTGAACTTTAAGCTCAGCTAGTTAAAGCCCTATCATTGACCGCTAATATTTTTTGAAGGTGAGAAAGTTTTTCCTTTGGGAACCATCAAGATGGAAGTGATGATTGGTACATGGGAAGCAAGCTGAATAGAGAAAATTCGTTTCTTTGTGGTGGATAAAAATATCCATTAAACGTACAATGTAATTATGGGAAGAGTAGGACTGAAGAAGTTTGAGGCAGTGCCCTCTACTGTCCATCAATGCTTGAAATCCCAACCAACTTTGGTATAGGATTTGTAAAGGTAAATAAGAAAGTAGCTCGAAATGCTACTACTCAATTGCCGAGCGGGAAGACTTGGAAGAAATAAAAAGGAAGACTACTACTTACCAAGTGGATAATTCTGAACCTAATAAAGAATATGAGGTTGAAACCTTAGATCCAAGGGAGGAGACAGAGCTGGTAAAGGGTCAGATTATAGAAATAATAGAAATCATTGTGTTAGATGAAAATAAACCAGAGCGCATAACTCAAGTTGGAACAACATTGGATCCTGTTCTTAAACAAGAACTACTGATCTTCCTTAGACAGAGAAAACACGTATCCGCCTGGAGTCATGAAGATATGTTAGGGATTGATCCTAAATTCCTTCTCCATGAGCTCAATGTTAATAAAGAAATCAAGCTAGTGAAGCAAATGCGAAGAGTGTTCAGCCCTGAGAAGAACCAAGCCGTACAGGAGGAAGTTGAAAAGCTTCAGAAAGTAGCTTTCATTAACGAGGTGAAATATCCAGATTAGTTGTCAATGTAGTGATGGTCAAAAAGAAAAATAATAAGTGTAGGATGTGCGTAGACTTCACAGATCATAACAAAGCATGCCCAAATGATCACTTTTCTTTTTCTCGAATAGATCATCTCGTGGGTGCTACCTCAGGACATGAGTTAATTAGTTTTATAGATGCTTACTTTGGCTACAATCAGATCAAGATGAAGCCCGAAGACAGGAAGAGCATCTCTTTCATTACTCCCCGATGAACTTATTATTATATTGTTATGCCTTTTGGTTTGAAAAATGCAGGTGCTACATATCAAAGGCTGGTGAACAAGGTAAAAATATGGAAGTATGCGTGGATGATATGCTTACAAAGAGAAAAAAAGTTTTTAACCATATTGCTGACCTCAGCCAGACTTTTGATCAACTTGAGAAACACCAGATGAGATAAAACCAGACCAAGTGCGTCTTTTGAGTAGAGGAAGGAATGCTCCTCGGGTATATAGTAAATCAGAGGGGAATTGAAGCAAACCCAGACAAGATCAAGGCATTACTTGAGATGTAGTCTCTAACTTACAAGAAGGATGTGCAAAGGATAACTGGGCGAGTAGCAGCCCTGAACAGGTTTGTGTCCCGAGATACAAAAAAGTGCCTACCATTTTTCAAAGTACTCAGAAAGAGTTTTGAATGGAGTGAAGAATGCGAGAAATATTTTTTGGAATTGAAGAAGTATTTAGGGTCACCTCCACTACTTTCCCAAATAATTTTGGGTAAAAAATTATGCATGTATTTAGCTGTTTCTGAAGAAAAGCTTTAATGCTAAAAGCTTGTTTACAAGGTTAATAACAAAATGTTATAAATTGTGTAAACTCCGAATAAAATTTTTGGGCAAAACTCTTTTCGAACAACACAAGATGTGTTGTAAAATCTTTTTGAATGTAAGGATTAAATTCGATAGTTGATTACCTTCATTTTTTAAATTTTAATAAACATCTACTAAATTTGCCATGCAGTCCCAATCACAACAACAATTAGGAACATTCAAAGAAATAGACATATGAATTTTTAACGTGGTAAAACCCTTAAACAATGGAAACATCCACGGTTCCCTTTACGGCACAAAACAAAAATTCAGTAGAATAAAGAATCAAGTTACAACACTTAAGCAAACCACAAAGATCATAACCTAAGTTTAGAATATACCTACTTGAGATTCTCCACTCCAAAGGTAATCTGAATTGGAATGATCTTTTCTTGCTACTTCTTTGCTTTTTCCTTGATCTCCTTCTCTTGGAATTCTGATTCCAGTAACTCTTTCAAAATTCAAAATTCTCAGGAAAAGAACCACAGTGTCTAAGTGTTCGTGTGAGATAGTGTTAGTGATGTGCTACTACATGCGAACATGCTACTCACCCTCTCAAGATTATACAAACATTCCTAACTAATTACAACAGTTCAATCCAAGACTTCTGAAAAACTGTTACTAAAGCCGTTTAATACAAGATTAAACTATTTAAGTAACTCCGAACTGTTTTTTGAAGAAACTCTTTCCTAGAAATCAAATCAGCTAAATCACAAGAGGTGTTTAAAACTTTGCACGAGATCAGTTCAAGAATTGTTAACTAGTTTTGAAAAATAAAACTAAAACAGTTTTAAATCAGCACACCAATCAGAAAGGGATGAGGATATGTAGAAAGATTAATGACAAGATATTTTTAACGTGCTAAAACCTCAACCAACTGAGGAAACATCCACGACTCCCTCTACGGAGTAAAAAGAAAAATCCACTAAAACAAATATAACAGTTACAAACTATATAACATACATGCACACAAATTAGACCTATACAAGTTTAGGAATGTACCCATTGGTATCCTTATAACTTTTCTACAGTTCTGATTGTTGATGTTATTCTCCCAATTTGCTAACTTCACTTTGTTCCAGTCTTTACGTCAAATCTTGTTTCAAGATCTTATTACCAACACTTTCAATGTTATAGTGTGTAAGTGTTTGTGATGGTGATCTAACACATGCATGCACACACTCACGCTTATTTTTACAAACAGTCCTAGCAAATTACAAATCAGATCTATATGATGTGATTTTCAGTTTCTCTCTTCTTAGGAAACTTTGAACCTTATTTGACCTTTAATATTAACCCAGAATCCACGGCTATCTTGCTTAGAAGACGTATCAAGATCTTAATCAATTTTAGGGTTTTGAAAAGATTTTTGAAATTGAAAACTGCCAAGTGTGATTCCAACCAGGTCTAAGGTCTTGTTTCAAATGAACTAGAAACATAAAATTTTATTGTTGATTTTGAGTATGAAAACATTTAAAGAAAAAGAATCAACAATCGATTTCTCAAGATGAGAAATAATACATGTAGATCTTGGTGTGATGTAACATAAAATGCTCAGATCTAAAAAATTTATGAAACATAAATGCAGATCTAGCTTAATGCTTAAGTTGGACACAATTTCTTAAAACGAAGAGGTAATAGCACGAAACCACTATCAAACCACTCTCAAAACTCTCAAACACTCAAGGTTGTGTTTGGTATAAAACTGGTTTTGATAAAAAGGGATTAGGGTTTGAAAAAGGTTTGGATGAATTAGGGTTAGGGTTTCTAATTCAGGCCTCTCTCTTCTCTCTCTAAATAACGAAGTGACCAAAGTCTTCAAATGGCTGAGAGGAACTCTCTTTATATAGGGGGCTGAGAAGGATCCAGAAGGTAGAGGCAAATCGAGGGCGGAGATTAAGTCAAGCTATCTTGACTTTCATCCAACGGCTGAAGGTAAGCGATTGGTTATAAGACTTGTGATTGGATGATAAGGGTTCACGAGGATTGGGACAGGAACGCATGACAATCGTCGATTAACTCAATCCAAGGGCTTATAAAACAAGCTGATTTACTCTCTTAAAAGAAACACAAAATCATCCAATAGGAAAGCAACAAGTATAAGGCAAACACCGGATAACAAACGCGTGTATAAACTTGATTACATAGACACCCTGATTTCTCTAGCGCATTCGGTTCCTACCCAAGGTAACATTTTAGGGAAAAAACCAATAAACAAAATTTATATAATGACCCCAAAACTTTTAATTCCATTTTTTAAATAAGAAAAAAATGTTTAAAAATCATCAAAAATTCCCAAAAAATTATAAAAGATTGTTTTAAGGAAAATTAACACACACAACACACATATAAACAATTTAAATAATGTGTGAATAATGTATGTAGTTCTAAAGTGTGTGTGAGTGATAGTGAATATACCTTGATCAATCAAACAAGAGGAATGAACTGAATTGAAGTGTCTGAGGCTCTTTGGTATCTAGGACGGGGACTCAATTTTGTCTCTATTTTTAAACTAGATGAGCACTTATACATTGTAGACTCATGTGAGTCAAGAGTATAAGGTGCTTCAATCTCCCCCTTTGAAAATATGAGACAAAATCTCCTTTGAGTCGTCTTGGACTCGTAGGGAAACAAAAAAGAAAAGGAAAACCTATTTTTATATAAAAATTCTATCTACCCATTTCCTAGGGGAGAAAATTACATAACTCAACTAATTACAATTCAATACCCTATTACAACTTTGAACATAGCAGAGAATAACCATACAGAATCCTGTAAATAATCACTAAGATCAAGCTCTTTAGAATATGTACAAAATACTCAAATTTCTCCCCCATTTTGTCTCAAATGGACAAAGGGAAAAATAATGTAAATCCAAGAAATTATTCAGCACACACCATTCCAATTGATTTATGCAAAGACATAAATCAATTGTAATCCAAAGGTTTGGTGAACATATCTGCGAGTTGCAAATCAGTAGGAAGATAATTGATTTCTAATTCCTTAGTCTCAACTAATTCGCGAATAAAGTGATGCCTTATATTTATGTGTTTTGTTCGCGAGTGTTGAACAGGATTTTTAGAGATATTGATCGCACTTTGATTATCACAATAGAGATGTAATTGTTCTTCTTTAATACCATAATCACTTAGCATTTGCTTAAGCCAAAGTAATTGAGCACAATAACTGCCAGCGGCTATGTATTCAGATTCAGTTGTTGATAAAGAAGTGCAATTTTGTTTCTTACTACTCCAACCTACCAAGTTATTACCAATATAGTAACATGCGCCTGATGTGCTCTTACTATCGTCAGTACACCCTGCCCAATCGGCATCAGTGTATTATATTATAGTGCTAGGAGTATCATTGGTGTACCATAATCCTAAATTTAGAGTTCCTTTAATGTATTTGATAATTCTTTTAACACAAGTTAAATGGCTCTCTTTAGCATTGTTTTGGTAACGAGCACAAACGCAAACAACGTACATAATGTCAGGAGGCGAAGCAGTAAGATATAGTAAGGTTCCAATCATACTACGATAAAGGGTTGGATCTATGGATTTTCCATTGTCGTCCTTAGACAGTTTGACAGTAGTACTCATGGGAGTTTTAGCATCTTTTGCACTCTCAAGGCCGAATTTTTTAATAATATCTAATGCGTATTTTGATTGCGAGACAAATAATCCTTCTGAATTTTGTTTGACTTGAAGACCTAAGAAAAATTGCAACTCCCCCATGAGAGACATTTGAAATTCTTTATGCATAATTTCAGAAAAAGATTTAACTTCATTAGGGGAAGTTGATCCAAAGATGATATCGTCAATATATACTTGAGCTATAATGATATGTTTGTCAAAATGTTTGACAAAAGGGTTTGATCATTTCCATATCTCTTAAAACCTTTGTCTAAGAGAAAGTTGGAAAGGCGCTCATACCAGGCTCTTGGGGCTTGTTTTAGGCCATATAAAGCCTTTTTAAGACAAAATACATGATTTGGATATTTGGGGTCAATGAACCCTTTTGGTTGTTCTAGATAGGTCTCCTCAGTCAATATTACATGAAGGAAGGCATATTTGACATCCATTTGGTAAAGCGTAAAATGTAAGTAGAAAGCTATGGCAAAGAGAAGACGAACAGATTCTAATCGAGTAACAGGAGAAAAAGTCTCGTTAAAATCTATTCCCTCTATTTGAGAGTATCCTTGAGCTACTAATCAAGCTTTGTTTCTAATGACTATCCCATTTTTATCAGATTTATTTTTAAATATCCAACGTGTGCCAATAACCTTTTTGTGATCAGGTATAGGTATAAGATACCAAACATCATGAATAATGAATTGAAGAAGTTACCAAACATCATGAATAATGAATTGAATAAGTTCTTACTTCATTGTAAAAATCCAATGAGGATCATTTAATGCATCATTTATATTCTTTGGTTCCACAAGGGAAACAAAACATGCATAATGAGCATAGTTTCTTAATTGAGATCTTGTACGCACAGGTTCACTGGGGTTACCAACAACGTTGTCTATGGGATGGTCTTTAGCAACCCAATTAGGTACTTCAGGTGTCTCAATTGGTAAATAATCATCTATTTCTGGTGAGTTGTTTTCTAAAATATTTTCAAACTCTACCACAATAGTTGGTTCTCTAGTCTTACTCTCTACAGTAGTGTCACTTACAATAACGTTTATGGATTCCATTAAGGTCTTAGTGCAAAGATTATAGACACGATATGCTCTACTGTTAGGAGAGTATCCTAGAAAGATGTATTTATCTCCTCGAGTCTCAAATTTGGATAAGTGTTCTCTATCTTTGCAGACATAACACGTACTACCAAAGGTTCTAAGGTACTTACGATTGGGCTTCTTCCCATACAAAAGTTCATACGGAGTTTGTTTATAATTCTTTTTAAGATAGACCCTATTAATAATGTGACACGCAGTATGAATGACTTCTACCCAAAAATACTTAGGTAAAGTCTTGGCATGAATCATAACACGTGCCATCTCTTGAAGGGTACGATTCTTTCTCTCGGCTATACCGTTTTGTTAAGGAGTCTTAGGAGAACTAAATTCATGTTTGTAACCATTATAGTTACAATATTCTATAACACCTGTATCTAAGAACTCTCCACCTCTATCACTACGAATCCTATTTACCTAAGAGTCTTTCTCATTTTCAATTCGAAGTAAAATCTTCAAAAAGGTTTGAAATGTGTCAGAATTTTGTTTTATGAAAGCTACCCAAGTAAATCTGGTGAAGTCATCAACTATAACAAGAATATAACTGTGTCCACAGAGACTAATAGTTCGAGAAGGACCCATAAGGTCCATATGGATGAGCTCCAAGGGTTTAGAGGTAAGAATATCTTTGACTTTCTTATGATGGGCCTTAACAATTTTTCCTTCTTGACAAGAACCACAAATAATGTTAGAAATAGATTTGATCTTAAGAATCCCTCTAACTATTTCTTGAGACGACAGTCTACTAAGATTTTCGTAATTTATGTGACCCATACGATTGTGCCATATCTCATTGTCATCTATTCTGGTAATGTTACAGACCTCAGCACTATTTTGAACAGTATAACAATTTTCCGGAGTCCTGAGTCCTGTAATAATGCACTCGCCTTTTTCATTTAAAATTTTATAATTATTCTTTGAAAAGGTGACAGTATGATTTGAGTCACAAAATTGCGAGATACTGAGTAGGTTTGCCTTAAGCCCTTTTACTAGAAGAACATTTTCAAGTAAAGGTAATCCTTCTTCTTGGAGTGTTCCTTTACCAATGATTTGAGATGATACACCATCACCAAAACTAACTTTTCCTCCAGCAAAGCTGATTTTGTTTAAAAGTTTGGTATCATCCCCAGTCATGTGTTTTGAACATCCAGAGTCTAAATACCAACCAAATGGAGTGTGTTCAGCTTTTAAAGCAGTAATAACAATATTACACTTCATCTGGGATAATAGCTCATCTTTTCTAACACAAACAACTCTTGTTTTCATTTTGCACTTATTTTCTCTTAATTGATAAAATTTGCGAGCATTAAATTTTTGTTGAAAAATGTTTTGCGCATGACGCAGAATTTTATGGAAAGTGAGAGAATTTTGTTTAGAAAAGTGTTTAGGAATCCTTCTTGGAAATGATCTTTTAGGTCTGGTCTTTCTCCTTCTATAGTTAGTGTTTTTGTCTGGTTATCTGGAAGAACATAATTGTTATGGCTTCTCCTAGAATAGTTAAAGTTTTGATACACAAGAGAAGTATAAACAGGGTTGACTATACGTATAGAGTAGCATCCTTTAAAGGAATGACCATATAGATCACAGTATGAGCAATATAGATTGCTCGAAGATGGTATCTCCTTAGGAAAGTCTCTAAACATAGGTTTGATGAGATTTTGAGGTTGAACCTTATTCCTAAGAAGTACAGTTTGAAAGACATAATCACTCTTCCTAATAGGGGCAGACATATTTAGTCTTAGGTGAGATTTTACACTTAGAGTAACTTGATTCCCCAATATCAAACTTAGATTAGTTTTTGTCAAACTCATTTTTCAGAGAATGAAAGTCTGGACAAGTTTCTACATGTCTTTTTCCTCCTAACACAAACTTAATTGGTTCAAAGATTTTAGTTTGAGTCTTTAAATTGGGGCAAAATCCTATTCCAGTTCGATCATCAGAATTGGTTTTGGAATCAGCAACAAATCCATAAAAATAGTTTGAGTTATTTTCAAATTTGTCAATTTTTTTGAAAACTGTTGCTGTCTTTTCTTTAGATTGTTCCAATTCTAATATTGTCCCTTTATATTTTTTCTCTAGAGTCTCATTTTCATCAATCAAGTTCTTCAATTTTTGATCAAAAGTTTTAACTTTATTTTCATGAGCTAGACATTGGGTGGTATACTCTTCAACGTTAAGTCTAACCATCAGACTTAGGTCTTCTAATTTCTTAGTGAGATCTTTCACTATTTTTTCTAGTCTAGTGCTTTTCTTGAGAGTTTTCACATAAAGTGTGTGAATGTCAGGGAGGTCTTCAGTGTCTGAGTCACTAAGTGAAGTGTGTGAAGTGACCCCTAAGGATTCATTTCTTGAACTCACGCACCCATGGACATCGTCATTATCCCATTCCCTTTGACTCACACACCCCATGGTAGAACTAGAAATATTCTCAGAAATTAAAGCATCTAAACTAGTAGCCGCATGATTCACAACAGCAGGAGTAGAGTTACTATCATCATTCTCATACATAGGCATATCATCATTGTATATAATCTTAGTAAATAAGGATATGCAAGGATAAAAAACATTAGATGATTCAGGTTCCTCATTCTTAGAATCACTTGAATCATCCCACGTTTTGCAAATGTTATCCCTAGTATGTTTATTAGCAATGTTTAATTTCACTCTACAATCTTGTGCTATGTGTCCTAATTTTCCACATCTAAAACACTCAATTTTATTGAAGTCTTTGTTGGGTCTCAAGTCCTTGTGATGTTTATCCTGACTTTTCTCATGAGGTTTGTAGTTAGACTGAGTTGAATAATTTAGCTTGCCTTGTGTGTTTGCCAATTTATTTCTAAATTTGACAATTTTCTTAAATTGTTTTGACATACAGGAAATTTGATTATCCAAACTATCTAAATCACATTCCTCATCAGAATCATCAGTGGAAATAGTAAACTCAGGTTTCATCAACTTAGAGGAAAAACTCAAGTTGGAACTAGTCTGTTTCCTATGGGACTGGGTCATTTGTTTCTTAAATTCTAATTCCATTTCCACAGTTCAAAGTTTAGTACTGAGTAATTCAGGAGTGAGATTTTGTTCACACATTTCCTCAATAGCATATCTTTTATTATCAAATTCATGTGGCAATGATCTCAGAATTTTAGATACAATTTCATATCTGTCATAAGTTATCCCATTAGCATATAGTTTGGTCACAATGTTAGTTAATTTCATGTAGAAGTCATCAAAGGTTTCAGAATCAAACATAATTAGGGAATTATACAGCTGAACAAGGATTTGAGTTTTAGCAGCCTTGAATCTAGTGTCACCTTCATGTGCAGTGATCAGTGTATCCCAATCTTCCTTAGAAGTGGCACAAGATGATATATTTTTGAACTCATGTTCATTTATGGACATAAAGATGGCATTTTTGCCATTGTTATTGTTTTGAGAAGTTTGCTTCTCTTCTTATGTGAACTAACTTAATGCTTTCTTAACCCTCTTATTACTTCCTTTAGTGGCTGGTTTTGTAGGATAAGTGTAACCATTTTCAACAATATCCCAGACATCATCTCCCCAGGTTCCTTGTATGAAAGCAACCATTCTTACCTTCCAGTAAGCAAAGTTGTTTTCATCAAAGAGTGGAGGTCTGGTCAAGTTACCAAATCTTTCATTTTTTTTTCGTCCATTGTTTTAATTTTAAGAAAACAATTTCAGAAACACAAGATCTTTTTAAAAGATTTCCAAAGCTCTGATACCAATTGAAAAACTGTTACTAAAGCCGTTTAATACAAGATTAAACTATTTAAGTAACTCCGAACTATTTTTTGAAGAAACTCTTTTCTAGAAATAAAATCAGTTTAATCACAAGAGGTTTATAAAACTTTGCACGAGATCAGTTCAAGATTTGTTAACTAGTTTTGAAAAATAAAACTAAAACAGTTTTAAATCAGCACACTAATTAGAAAGGGATGAGGAGATGTAGAAAGATTAATGAAAAGATATTTTTAACGTGGTAAAACCTCAACCAACTGAGGAAACATCCACAACTCCTTCTACGGAGTAAAAAGAAAAATCCACTAAAACAAATATAACAGTTACAAACTATATAACACACATGCACACAAATCAGACCTATACAAGTTTAGGAATGTACCCACTGGTGTCCTTATAACTTTTCCGCGGTTCTGATTATTGATGTTGTTTTCCTAGTTTGCTAACTTCACTTTGTTCCAGTCTTTACGTCGACTCTTGTTTCAAGATCTTATTACCAACACTTTCAATGTTGTAGTGTGTAAGTGTTTGTGATGGTGATCTAACACATGCATGCACACACTCATGCTTATTTTTACAAACAGTCCTAGCAAATTACAAATCAGATCTATATGCTGTGATTTTCAGTTTCTCTCTTCTTAGGAAACTTTGAACCTTATTTGACCTTTAATATTAACCCATAATCCACGACTATCTTGCTTAGAAGACGTATCAAGATCTTAATCAATTTCAGGATTTTGAAAAGATTTTTGAAATTGAAAACTGCCAAGTGTGATTCAAACTAGGTCTAAGGTCTTGTTTCAAAAGAGCTAGAAACATAAAACGTTATTGTTGATTTTGAGTATGAAAACATTTACAGAAAAAGAATCAACAATAGATTTCTCAAGATAAGAAATAATACATGCAGATCTAGGTGTGATGTAACATAAAATGCTCATATCTAAAATTTCTATGAAACATAAACGCAGATCTAACTTAATGCTTAAGTTGGACATAAGATCTTAAAACGAAGAGGTTACAGCATGAAACCACTATCAAACCACTCTCAAAATTCTCAAACGCTGAAGGTTGTGTTTAGTATAAAACTAGTTTTTATAAAAAGGGATTAGGGTTTGAAAAAGGTTTGGACGAATTAGGGTTAGGGTTTCTAACTCAGGTCTCTCTCTTCTCTCTCTAAATGACGAAGTGGCCAAAGTCTTCAAATGGCTGAGAGGAACTCTCTTTATATAGGGGGCTGATAAGGATCCATATGGTTGAGGAAAACCGAGGGCTGAGATTAAGTCAAGCTATCTTGACTTTCATCCAACGGTTAAAGGTAAGTGGTTGGTTATAAGGATTGTGATTGGATGATAAGGGTTCACGAGGATTGGGACATGAACGTATGCAGATCGTCGATTAACTCAATCCAAGGGCTTATAAAACAAGATGATTTACTCTCTTAAAAGAAACACAAAAGCATCCAATAGCGAAGCAACAAGTGTAAGGCAAACACCGGATAACAAACGCGTGTATAAACTTGATTACATAGACACCCTGATTTCTCTAGCGCTTTTGGTTCCTACTCAAGGTAACATTTCAGGGAAAAAAACAATAACTATAATTTATATAATGACTCCAAAACTTTTAATTCCATTTTTTAATTAAGAAAAAAATGTTTAAAAATCATTAAAAATTCCCCAAAAATTTTAAAAGATTGTTTTAAGGGAAATTAACACACACAACACACATATAAACAATTTAAACAATGTGTGAATAATGTATGAAGTTCTAAAGTGTGTGTGAGTGATAGTGAATATACCTTGATCAATCAAACAAGAGGAATGAACTGAATTGAAGTGTCTGAGGCTCTTTGGTATCTTGGATGGGGACTCAATTTTGTCTCTATTTCCAAACTATATGAGCACTTATACAATGTAGACTCAAATGAGTCAAGAGTATAAGTTGCTTCAACTTCTTGACCTTTTTATTTATCCACAAATCTCAAGGATACTTTTCTCAGAAGACAGTTCAAGGTCTTAAACAATTTCAGTGTTTCGAAAATATTTTTGAAATTGTAAACCTTGAATTGAGATCGAAACTAGACTAGAAGTCTAATTTATTACAATAGATTCAGACTTAACATGCAGAGACTGGTTCAACATATTTTGAGATAAAACTTCTTTTCTTAGATCTATGGTTATGCTTTTAAAACTGTAACAAATCTCTTTGTGTTCTTTTTATTTTTTTACACACGTATTTCATAAAATAAGATATATAAAACCAAAAATACAAGCAACTCACTAAATTTGAAAATATTTTGAAACCCATAAGTTTCTATTTCAAAACTTGTTGAAACAGAATAGATCTATAAAACCAAATCTAAAAAGAGAAACAAAAAACAAATCATGTGATGTTCTCTTTTTAGAAAAACTCAGTTTCAACAATGAAACTTAATTTTCTCTTAGAGATGAGTTCTGAGAGAATCAAGAACTTGATGAGGTCTTCAAACAAAAACTCAACACCAAAAATACAAAAACCCTAAAAATGTCTAACTCTCAAGAATGGGTTTTCTGGTGTATGAAACGTTGAGATTTTTTGGTGTTTGGTTTGGGAGAAATCACTCAGAGGTTGAATTACGAAGAAACTAGGGTTTCTTCTTTCTAATCTATCTCTTTTCTTTCCCTCTCTTCTCCCTTTTTTCTCTTCTCTCTCTACTCTCTATTTACTCTCAGTTTTTAAAAAATGGCAAAAGTATCAAAATGCTGAGGCTTGGTTCCTTTTTATACTGAATGAAGAAGGATCCAGAAC
Organism: Sambucus nigra; assembly: GCA_949130495.1. NCBI lineage: Eukaryota > Viridiplantae > Streptophyta > Magnoliopsida > Dipsacales > Adoxaceae > Sambucus > Sambucus nigra. The sequence continues at coordinate 576,564,145 of OX422208.1, read as the reverse complement.
ATCGAACACAATCCAGTGGATGGGATTGTATCTTGACTAATTGACTTAAATCCAACGGTTCATCACAAGCGGTGGGTTAAACGTATGATGATTGGTTCAAACTGGGATCACAAGGATTGAATCTCAACGCATGCAGATCATTGATGAGGTTGATCCAAGGGCTGAGAAGGTATACATGTTTTGAGTCTAATAGAAAACACAATCTAAGTCGACAGAAACGCAACACGTGTACGAAACAGATGCAATAAAAAACGCGTGTTGAAAGTAATTGAAAAGCACACCTTGAATTCTCTAGGACTTTTTTATACTACCCAGGCAAAAAATCAACAAAGAAAATAACTTTCTGAAATTCAAGTTTTACCCACAACACTTTTTAAAACCATGTTTTAATTAATTCAAAAATCATTTGAAAATTATTTAAAATGACTTAAAAGAATTAAATTAATTTTAAAAGGACTTGAAATGATGTAAAAGACTACCAATGAAAATATGAATGAACTATAATGTAGTGCAGGTGTCCTATAGTGGTTATAAGATAGAAATCACTTCCTTTTATGTTGATCTTTGAGGAATTTTTGGGCCATGTTTTCTTCATTGGACTTATACCTTTGAGGAGATGGATTTCTCATAAAATATAACCTATTTTGTCTAGATATCCAAACTAGTTGGAACTCCTATATGTAAACTCAAGTAAGTCAATATATAGCGTGTTCTCAGTTTTTGAAACAGCCATAAGCTCTGCTTTGATCAGAGAGGAGAATGGAGTTCAAAAGCCCATTTACTACACCAGTAAATATTTTTGAGGAGTAGAAATCAGGTACACTCACCTTGAAAAGTTGGCACTGGCATTGATTGAAGCATATAGATGCATGACGCCCTATTTTCAAGCCCATATAATAATAGTATACACTGATATGTCACTAAGGAAGGCTTTACACAAGCCAGAGAAATATGGAAGATTAATGTATTGGGCAGTGGAGTTGGGGGAGTATAATATTATTTATGAACCAAGGTCTTCTCTAAAAGGCCAAGCAGTAGCAGATTTCATAGATGAATTCCCTTAACCCAAGGTACCCGAGCAACAAAACCAACAGTCCGAGCAAGGATCATGAGAAAATAAAGTGAAAGAGGTTATTGAGAGTCAAGATTCAGAGGTAATTTTACCAGAAGAGGCCATTACCGATCTACCAGATTCCTCTTCCAGAGCAAAGGAGATGTCAAGGAAGTTTGAAGAAGCAGGGAGAAAAACATTCTACTGTGAAAGTTTGACAGACCAAGCATTTGCGAACGATCTCCTAATATGTAACTTGTACATTGATGGATCATCTTGTGCAATTGGCAGTGGAGAGGGTATAATACTTAACACTCCTGATAATATTGATATTGAATTTGCTCTGCGATTTCAATTTTAAGACTTAAATAACGAAGCAGAATACGAAGCTCTCATTGTGGGCTTAAGTCTAGTCCAATCACTGAATGTCGAGAAAGTTATGACATATAGTGATTCCCAGTTGGTAGTAAATCAAATCTTAAGCTTCTGTGGAGCTAAAGGAGAATTAACATTCAAATACTTGTCCAAAGCAATGGAGATAATAGCAAAATTACCAGATGTTTAGATGAATAGAATTCCAAGAGTGGAAAATGCCTAAGCAGATGCTCTAGCTCGGCTAGCTTCAGCAACCAAAATTAAACTCCGACGAACTATTCCTATTGAGATTTTGGCCAACAGGAGTATAGATGAAGACTTGATGATTAATTTTATCGTTGTAGATATGGGACCATCTTAGATGGATCCCATCAAAGCATACATTGAAGAAGGAACTTTGCTAGCGGATATAATTGAAACTAAAACGTTAAAATATAAAGCTGCCAGATATGTGCTAGACAAATGAATTTTGTATAGGAGAGGATTGGCAGTCAATTTGCAGCGTTGTGTTCACCTATTAGAGGTTCCAGACCTAATTTAAGAAGTAAATGAAGGATCTTGTGGAGCTCACATTGTAGGAAGAACACTTCTGCAGCAATTAAGTGCACAAGGATACTACTGGCCAACTATACGAGCAAATTGTGCAGTTTTTGCTAAAAAGTGTGACCAATGCCATAGGTAATCTAGCATTTGTAAGACTGCATAGGCTGCCCTCCCCCAGTAACTTCACCTTGGACATTTTCAATGTGGGGAATAGACTTGTTCGGGCCGTTTCTAACCACCCGAGGAAGATTCAAGTGCTTGTTTATTACAGTGGATTACTTTATAAAGTGGGTTGAAGCAGAACCATTGATAGACATGCCTTATTAGAAGGTCTACCAATTCCTTTGGAAGAACATAATTTGCACGAATGGGCTGCCTTATGCCTTCATGATCGACCATGGAACGCAGTTTAACAACGAAGAATTTGCAGCTTATTGTGCCCAATCCAACATCCAAAAATTACATTCTACTCCAAGACACCCATAGAGTAATGGGAAAACTGAAGTTACAAATAGAACTCTTCTGAATGGGTTGAAGAAAAGGCTTGATAATGCAAAGGGAAACTGGATCAACGAACTAAATTCTATTTTATGGGCGTACTGAATAACCCCGAGGACTACAAGTAGAGAATCCCCATACATGTTGGCATTTGGGACTGAAGCAGTCATACCTGTTAAGTTGGGTCTTCCATCATATATAGTTTTAAATTTTAACTCTCCCATGAGTGATCTAATGCGAAGGTTGGATTTGAATATGCTTGAAGAAGTACGAGAAGACACTGCTCTGAGAAATGCAACTTACTAGCAGCGAACATCACGGTTTTACAATAAAAGAATGAACCCGACCAAATTAAAGGAGGGAGATTATGTGCTAAAGAAGGTGATCCAAAAAAATAATACGGTTGAAGCCAACTAGTATGGGCCCTATTGTAATTCTACAGTCATCTGACCTATAACTTACAGGATAGGGAATTTGGAGGGGGAATAATTCAAGAATTCATGGTTCGCTGAGCATCTTAGAAAATATTACCAGTAATGTAATCAAGTGTCCTCAGTTAAATATCAATTTCTAGTATCAATAAAATGATCTTTCCTCTAATTTTTATTTTTCCAAATTTTTTGGGAGTACTAGTGCTATGCACTACCTATATACATACTTGATCTTGAAGATGCACAATGTTACTCGGCATAAGCAATAAGTTTCTCGAAATAAGATAAACTTGATCAGCATAAGCAATAAGTTGCTCTCCAAATAGATTATTATGACGTCAAGATGGTCAACAGGTATAACGATAAAATAAGATTTTTATCCTATCGGTCAAAGTGCAGGAAGAACGTTGCGAAGATTCCTCAAGAGGAATGTAGGCACATATTCCACATACGCCTGGGCACACCATTGGTAACTAATACATAAAACCTAATTACTTAGGTTTATTAGTAAAACCTTTCGAGACACATGGGTAAATAGCTCCAAATTTAGATTTTAATCTAAGTATGCTAGTAAAACCTATGTATTCATTAGTAATTGATACTAAATTTAGATTTTAATCTAATTGTGTCACTAGAATTAATGAAAAAGAAGAAATCATTCTTATCAAGAAAACAATCACATTCAGAGATTAATAAGATAAGATAATTAAATCCTTTTTCATTCATTTGAATAATGATTACATAACTATGTTTATAACATAAAAACCTGACATTATTTTAAGGGGAGTTTCCCTCATCTTTGTAAATAGGATCCAGGTCAGTTGGAGGATCATCTAAAGTATAGGGAGAATTTATAAAATTAAAGTCTTGAAGAATTATCATATTGATGTCGCTTGGTCGATCTTCCAGATGAGGAGGTCGGACGATTTCCATCTCGTTATGCAACCCATAGTCTCCCAGATATTTAGAAATCAGGGCCTGGGGAATTGTGTTGGCATGAATTCAGTTAACATCCAATCTTAAGGGAGTATCTTTAAGGTCTAACAACCCAGGATCATACCATTTCTAGAAAGGACTATTTTCTTCAACTTTTAACATTGTCAGATAATTAGTCCAACCTTGTAGCCTTCATTCTAGGCTTGTTTAAACCTAGCATCAAAATGCCCCAAAGCTTCATTATACCCTTCCATCCAAATATCTCTAGGTTTCTTGTTAAACTAGAAGGCCAGCATCTCAACTTGATGATGTAATTTATTCTTCACTCCATCCTTTGCTTCTATTTGATAGGACTGAGTGGCGAGTTGCTCGGTTTGAGTTTGAAACTTCTAGGACATCTCAACAAGGGCTTAGTTTTTGGCCTTCAACTGGGCATCTTGGTTAGCAAGAGTTTATTGAGTTCTAGCCTCATCTGTAGTTTCTCGGCCAGTTCTAATTCTTGCTCGGGAAAAAGAGGTAGACTTAGTCTTTTTTAGTACCACCAATTCTTCCATTAATATAGCATTTTCAGCTTCCAAGAAAGAAGGATCTTCGTGGATAGTAGCAACATCAGTAGAAGAAGACTTCAAAGTATTTAGCTCATCTCTTAAATTGTTATTATCCTCCTTCAGCAGCTTGGCAATGGCTCTGGCTTCCTCTACATCATGATTGGGCAAAAATTTTTATCTTCAAAAATCAGAAGAAAATTTCTCCAACCTCTGTTCAAAGCCCCAGCCTTCACTCAAAGCCTTGTACTTCGTTTCATAATCATCATGCAAAAGAACCTTGAACTCTTTATGGTCCTCCTATAGCTCTTGAATCATTTTGTAGTAGGCAACATTGTTGGTCACTGCCCGATCAAAAAGGCATTTTAGATGAAGATATGCCTCATTGGCTTGCTCAGACACACCTTCCTCGAGCCACTTCAGTAGATCTTCCTCAGTCAGAGATAAATAACCATCTTTAACCACTCCTCCACAATGCCCATATAGAAATCCTTCCACGATACTCTTTCATAGCATATGCGTCCACGAATGCCTCGGTCTCCACCGACGCATTTTTGCAATCGTCTATGATTCAAAACATGAACTTCTTTGTTTCTTCCCCGCAAAACCCAACAGACAATGTTCAAAATGATGAACAAACCCCCAATGGTGCAAACAAGATATCTATGGAAATTGTATGTGAAAGCTCGGATCTTTTAAACACTAAGGATGGTTTTTATCTTTGAAAACCACAGAAAACTTTGTGCAGAAAAATGAAACTGTATTTTGGTTTTACTCCCTTCGAAATTCTGAGAGAAAACTGTCTTACATAAAAAACTTAAGTCGGCAAGTCGTTCTAGCGAGATCCATATGTCGTTCTAACGAATGTGAGATGTCGTTCGAATGAAATCACATGTCGTTTGAAGTCTCGAAAACTAACGTGAAAATTCACATGACTCTAAACCGTACTTATCTCAGAATAAATGAAGATAAAATCTTTTTAAATCATTTTAAACATTTTAAATAAAGTTTCCATCTTTTAAAACTTTTTCGAACTCCATAAACATAATGCGTTAATACCCGAGGCATATTCGAAATGCAATCTGAATGAAAATGAAAAACGTGCACCAATAAAACTCAGCATGATATATCTTTGAAGCTTTGCTGCTACGTCTTCTAAACAAACACGCCATAGACTTTATGGGAATCGTGACGATATAAAATCTATCTACAAGTCACATAAGTTTTGTTCCGGGAATAAGTCAATTACTTACAAATTGACTCAATTGGAAATTTTGTCCTTACAAATGTCCCCCTTTGACAATTTCGGGACAAAACCCAAACAGTTAAATGCCTAAAACGGGCCGTCAGGCCGTATGGCACCTGATAAGCACCAAAAAGTGTACATTTTATACCCCGAATAGACATATTTTAGTTGCTAGTTCTCGACAAATTGGGTGTTATATGCTTAATTGTTTAATGTCCAGGCTTGATCGCCATTTGTGGAGTTCAAATGCTTATTTCAAGGCAAATTTGCGATTTATGAAGCTAATTCTCCAGTCACGTACGAAACCCGAGCCTAAACCCAGGCCAAACCTTCACCCGAGCCCCGTGTGTATTTAGTTTGTGCTTTTCAGACTTTTTAGATTTTTATTTTTTATTTTTCAATTTTTAGCTTTTATTTTTTATTTATTTAGAATTTTCTAGAATTATTTTCTATTTTTTTTCTATTTCTTTTTATTTTTTATTTATTTTTAATTTTACTCGTTATTTTTAGTTTTGCTATATTTTATATTTTTAGGATTTTAGGTTTTATTTTTATTTCATTTGTAGTTTTTATTTTTTGTTATTTGGTTTTTATTTTAGAGATTTAGGAATTTATTTTTTAATAGATTTTATTTATTTTTAGAGCATTTATTTTTTATGTTTTATTTTAGTGCGTCAAGTATTTGTTTTTATATTTTTCTTTATTTTATTTTTATATGTTTATATGTGTGTTTTTAGTTTTTAGTTAGTTTAATTTTGTCTTAATTATTTTGTTTTATTTTATTTTATCAGTTTTATTTTTAATTTTTATTTGAGTCGTGTTTATTTGTTCATAGTTGTATATATTAGGGTCTGTGTGTTTTTAGTTTGCGTGTAGAGTTTTTATTTTTTTTTTGTTTTTAGTTTTTAGTACTTTATTATTATTTGTTTCATTTGTTTTTTTAGTTAATTTGATTCTATTTGAGTCTTTATTTTATTTTTAGATTATGATTTTATTTTTATTGATTAGTTTTATTTTTGTAGGTAGTTTTAATTTTCTTTAAGTGTCTAAATTAAACACACTAACTATCCATACACCTAACCTACACCTAAAACAAATCCCCCCCCACACCCTAACTCCCATAAACCCTATCTCATCCAACTATTACCACACCTTCTTAAACCTCCATCATCACCATTTCCTCTCTCCTCTCTCACCTCCATTAAATCACCACCTTCTCTCTCTTCCCCAATAAACCAAACCCCTTTACTCCATCACTCGTATTCTTTAACCGAAAACTCGAAAACTATGAACTCCGGACAAAACTCGAAATCTCACACCCATCAAACCAGGGAACAAACCCACCTTAATCCTCATCCCTCGACCTACCCGAGAAACCCTCACCTAAACCCAAACTCATCTCGTCCAACCTACAAACCCGCTGCCCACAGTCGGCGAAAACCCAATCCACTTCTCTGGTATGATCCGACCTCTTGCCCGGAATCATATCCGGGCCCAACTCAAGACTTGATCGACCTAACGAATACAGATTTAACCAGGAACCTTTAACCTGACATCCCCTTCCCATACTTGTAAACCTCCTGCCATATCCATTCACCAACTCGACGATCTCCATGTCTCAGATCCGACTTCCCTACCAAGATCTATCTCTCGCCTCATGTCTAACTCGCGACCCAAGACCCATTTGTCCCAAGCCAAACTCGTACCTTCTTAAACCAAGGCAAACAAACAAAACCCAAATAAAACCAAATAATAAAATCCATGTATTTTAAAACCCATTTTACCCCATATACCCATTTTACCCCCAACTCATCCTAACTACCACATCTCCCACATGCACAATTAAAGTTCCCCAAAATACCCTCACCACCAAAATCTGATTTCTACCACACCCCATGTACATGAACGCCTAGCCCATTTTCCCATTTGTGACCCCTAGCGCCATGTGCCACACTATAAATGAAGACCCAAAGCTCATTTGGGGGATCATTTAGGTTTTAGAGAGAAAATTTGTGAGAGAAACACTTTTTATTTTTTTTAGAGTACTTTTTATTTTAATTTTAATTTTCTTTTATTTGACAGATTACTGTGAAATTAAATTTGTGAGATTCAAGTTGAGTGAATTTTTTCATTTATATTTTTGTTCATCACTCACTTGGAGGGTTGTATGCTTCTCATTCAAGTATTGAAATCAATTGAATTCAAAATATTAGTTTGATTGTTCTTCTCTCTACTCTTTTATATTAAATGCCTATTGAATGTATGTTTATCATGTTTGATATCATGTTAGGCTAAATCCCATTTCAAGGGATGGGGTCACCCATTATTTGATATTAATTCTAATTTAATTAATTAATTTAAATTAAATATCCCTTTGGTGATTAACTTTGCACTCTTACATTTCAATTTATTCCTCGAGAGAGGGTAAATAATTTTCGAGATAAAATCAAAATTTTAGTTACAATACCCATTTTAAATTCGAACTAGAGATAGGGGTTTCTCAAGTGTGGTATTATTCCTTTAATTTAAACTCTCAGCTTACTTTTATGATTTAAACTAATTTTATAAATCGATCCTAGCGGGTAATTTATTAAATGATGTTTAAATATACTTTTCTAGAGTTGTAAGAGTGTTAAATTTAATTTTTTAAAATGTTATTATTAAAATTATATTTGCAATGAGAGTTGATTTGCGATTTTGATACTAACTTGGGACAATTAATTTTAATGAATAGATTAATTCTGATTAACTAGAATATATGGTGTCATCCAATCCTTTGTTACTCCTCACTTTTCTTTCCTCACTCATCTCATATTTTAGATTTTTATTTAGTTAGATTTACTTAGTTTCTTCTCTTACTTTCTAGTTAGTAATTGGATCTTTCATTTAGTGTAGTCTTATTTCACCTCATCTCCAAATTGTTTTAATATTGAAAAAAGCATAAAAAATAGAAAAAGCAAAAAAGTCCAAAAAGAAATTAAATAAAAATTGAATTACATGAGTTTTCCCCTCTTTTCACTCCTTTGATTTGAATTCATACCTCACTTACCACTATATTCTAGTTTGTTATATATATATATATATATATATATATATATACATTTTTTTTGTAGGTAATTGAATTTTTTTATTAGAGGAGCTTTACACAACGACAATACTAAAAGTACTCTATCAATGCCGAAATCCCATCCCATAAAATCCAAAATCCAAAATACTGGACAAGGACTAGTATATGCAAAGTCTTGAAATTTCGAATCTCTAAAGTATACCTACACATATGAAATAGATAAATATCCAGTGAAGTATAGAGGAGCAAATGATATAAAAATACTAATATGTAAAACAAACCATATGTTAAACATGTGAGCAAAACATGACCAATATCTGCAATACAACATGATACCAATAAAATATGAACATATGAGCAAAAATGATACCAATTTGTAATGCCAAAAAGAATACGAACTCATCAAAAAATACTCCCCCTACATCACATACATCTCTCCCCATATTGTCTTAAATAGACAATAAGTGAAAAAAGATAAACATTAAATCAAATATCTAGAATGAGATAATCACATGAAGCGTATCTAGATAAACATGAAATGCTAGTTAATAATAATCAAAATGTACCAAATCGTAGGTAGCAAATAGTCACAAAGAATGAATCATCAATCTAAGCAAATATGTGACAAAAAGAATCAATGCAGTATAATAATCAACACATGAATAATCAATATCAACTGCATGTAAATTGTCCGAATGAACCCAGAAGTACCAAAACATAATGAAATCATCTCATATATAAAGTAGGTACTGAAACAAAACACGAGCTCAAAAATTCAGGAAACTATGCCATGTCGTTTGAACGGCATTGGCAAGCCATTTGAATGAGGTAAAAGAATGACCCAAAATAGTAAGGTCTCGTTTGAAGCACCTATCTAACGACATTACAAACGACCCTTCTAACGACCATATCTGACAAAATTAGCGCCTCAAAAAATGTGTCGCGAGAAGAAGACTTCGAATGACCTATGTATGTCGTTCAAAGGACACGCATAAGTCGTTTGAAAGACTTCAACAATATTTGTACTCCAGTGATAAAAATTGCAAAAATTTTCCCAGTGAAAAAATTTCATGAAAATTGGTACTGGAAATACTAAACACTAGCAAAACAGACTCAAAATAGAAAAACAAAATAAGTAAAAAAAATGTGAGTTTCATGCGAACATAGTATCAATGTGCTCAAACATTGATATGGAGTGAATTGGCGTGAACTACAACAAATGAATCACAATATGAACACATCGAAACGATCAAAAAGCTCTAATTGATAGTTAAATGTCATCAAACTTAGTTTTAGCCATATTTGACAATTAATATGTTGAGGTAAATGAACTAAACAAACAACATGCACACAAATCTGGAATTTTGACGATTCTACAAACAATAGCGTCAAGACACGATTTTCAACATAAGGATTCGCGATGCAAACCCGTTATATATCCATCCAAACTCCCTCAAATATAATCATATTTTCTTATCGTTTGAATGAACATATCAAACTAAACTAATTGGCCCATTTTGGCATGTTATTCTTTATATTTCCATGATTTTTTTCGTGCTCTTTAAAATTGTGTCTTTCACAACATGATTATTATTCACTCGCAGCCCTTTGTTGTGAATAGTCATCTTTTTTTCAATTATCAATCCTCACGGTAAATGGTTCTTACATGCACACCTCTTCCTAAGACTTATTACGCATAGATGACAAAATTGAGAGAGAATGTCTCACAAAACTTTAAATATGAATGATATGTCAAACATTTATATAAACTCATGCATGTGTGCAAAGATGACTATATACAAAGTCGAATCAAAATGCATATCAACTTCGAAACAATCCCATTAAGACAATGGTTAAGATTATTCAACGTGTCAACAATTATGACCAAATGTCTAGCTATATGGATAATGAAATGATGGGGGTACAAGCACACCAATATGCCACATTAAACATGAAAAATCACGACACAAAAGAAAATCGAAAATATTTTTGTTTTTTTTTTCTAAAAAATATTTTTTACTAAAAAAGTAAAATCTTTTTGTATTTTTCTCAAAAATATATGAAACCAAAAATCGTTTTGTGTTTTCCAATAAGACTCAAATAAATGAAAAAATATAATACAAAGAGATACACATTTCATAATACTAGCAAGATATATATCATGAAGCAAATACTAGCGTATGGCAAACATGATTAACATAATTATCCATAAGAAATATAATTTGTAACATCATGTGCTATCATGTGAGAATCAACCAAGGAATCATTTAGCATCTCCAAAATATATTTCCTAATCCAAACAGTTGTATACCTAACAAAAAAGGTTTTTGGAACTGACGGAGCACTATGTTTAAACTCCCTAGGGTCTTATTTAAGATCATAGTAAAAACGCCTAAGGTGACTTTTCCTACCACAATGCAAACATGTGTAAACACGACAAAGAACGGGACCTTTAGGTTGACCTTTTTTAACACTCCCGGATGTGGTTGATGTCCTAAAAAAACTATGGTTTTGGCTTTAACATTCGTAGCACTATAACAAGATAATCCACTACTATCACTACTTGAATTGCTTATATCATTTTTCAACTTCAAAATTTTGAACTCAAGCAAAGAATTGGACTCCTCAAACTTTTGGGACTCATTCTTTAGATTTTCAATTACCCCTATAAGGTTATCTCACTCAATGTGAGCAAACTTATCCCTAAGGGTCTCCTCACGTGCCACAAAATCATTAATCAAAATATTTTCCTCAACGACACAAAGACAAGATTTCTTAAAATCCTCTAACTCTTTTTTTTAAACAAGTATTCTACTATCACTTTCTTCCTTGGCAAAAATTAAAGATTTAAAGTTATCATACAAATCTTCAAAGTTCTCACGAATGATATCTCTTTGAGTTTGAAACGTTTGTAAATATTCAATCATACGTTTAAAACGAGAATTTTCTTCTTTAAGAATTTCAATTTATTTTGAAAACTTCAAATTCAAAAGATTTAATTCGTCAAAACTTTGAGAATCCATCAAGAGAAAAATAAACCAAGAGTGATAAATAAATAATCACCAAACAAGCACAAAATAAGGATCTGCACAAAAACTAAATGCAACCCGCTATGATACTAATTTGTACATTTGAGTAGTCAAAAGGTATCAGATGGAAAAACTTTTTAAAAACTCAGGATCATTCGATAATTTGGAGTAACCAACTCTGATACGAATTTATAGGCCCTTTTTTTCAAATACGCTTTAAGGTGACAAAATAATTTTTCTTCAAAAATCTTTTTCCAATTTTAACGCGCACCAAGTTTGTGAACCAAATTCAATTATGCCCAATTTTGTCTTGTTTAATCCTAAACATGCATCTAGGTGATTAAAGCAAGTAAAATAAACAAGTTCCCACCGGATGTACGAGAAAATCACAAAGGGAAAATACCTCGGACGACCCAAGCCAGACAATCACTAGGATACGATTTTACAAAGAAAGAAAGAGAAACTTACACAATGACTCGATAACCATAAGCCTTGACGTTATTCTTCTCTTTAACCGTTCCTCCACAGTGCTAATGCAGAAATCCTTCCATGATAATCGGGCACTGCACACGCGTTCACGAGTGCCTTGGTGTCCATCGATACAACTTGGCAACCGTCTACGATTCGGGACACGAACTCCTCCATTTCTTCACCGCAAAACCCAGCAAACAATGTTCAAAGTGATGAACAAACCCTAGATGGTGCAAACAGGATCTATATAGCAATTGTATATGAAATATCAGATCTTTTAAACACTAAGGATGGTTTTTATCTTTAAAAACCTTAAAAAACTTTGTGCAGAAAAATGAAACTATTATAAACTATATTTTGATTATGTACCCTTCGAGATTCTGAGGAAAAACTACGTTAAACAAAAAATTAAGTCGGCAAGTCGTTCTAACGACTGTGAGATGTCGTTCGAATGATATCACATGTCGTTTGAAGTCTCGAAAACCAAGGTGAGAATTCACATGAATCTAAATCGTACTTATCTCAGAATAAATGAAGATAAGACCTTTTAAAATCATTTCAAACATTTTAAATAAAATTTCTATCCTTTAAAACTTTCTTTCTAACTCCATCAACATAATGTGTTCATACATGAGAGATATTCGGAATGCAATCTGAATGAAGATGAAAAATGTGCACCAATAAAACTCGGCATGATATATCTTTGATGCTTTGTCGCTATGTAGAATCGCTACAGTGGAAATATTGCGACTTCTCAAATAAAATCCAATTTTAATTAATCCCAAATTTTAGTTAAACCCTAAAACATGCATCTAGATGATTTATCCAATAAAATAAAGCATGTAGGATAAAATGAACAATTTCAGGAAAAATCCCCCAAAGGGGCAAAACCTTTTATTTCACTATAATTTGTAAGAAAAAGGCTTACATGGATTACAATGAAATAGGGTGACATATGAAATACCCGCAGGTGTTGGTTCCGATGTCTCGACTAAAATTTTGCCTTTCTAGGTGGGCAGCAGTGAAGAAGAAGACGACTCCTCCACAAGTTACGGCTGGAATTTTTCCTTTCCAGGAGGGAAGCAATGAAGAAGAAAAACGGCTTCTCCACAAGAGTGAACTTTATAAGGACTCCCTCCACAATAGCATGCAACTGTCGGTTGTAGAGCTCTCCCCACAAAGTATAAACAAGAGGAAAGCATGTTCTTGAAAACCAAAACAATTCATTAAGGCATATGGGAGTTTTGTGAATTGAAAACAAAAAGGGATTAAAACCCTAAAGGAAGAAGTCAAAAAGGATTCTTCTTTCGCAGTTTTTCTGTTCGTCAAAATGCTGTGACTTCTTAATGAAAACGAAACCAGAGAATAAGATTTTATTGAAAATTGCATCGCCTCGAAAATAGAGCTCGTTCGAACGAGATCAGCAAGTCGCTCGAACGAAGGACAAATGTTGTTCGAACGAGATCTAATGACATGCTATGTCGTTTGAATGACAATTTTAGATCTTTTGAATGACCTATCAAACGAGATTCAATGCGGGCCTATAGAAAATTTTGATACGAACGCGTGGCCGCCAGTTTCGTGTCTTTCTGATTTTTTATGAATTAGTTATGTTTTTTCTACGAAAAAGTGTCCGAGAACAAAATCTTTAGAAAAATCTTTTGTAAAAAATATCCCAAAAGCTCTAAGTGAAAAGTTAAGGTATTTAAAACATAACCTTACCAAAGTAAACCTCGCGGAGTCTTGAATGATGAAGAACTTGAGTAATTCGGATCCGTCTTTGATGTAGATGTCTCTTGAATGCTCTTCGACGGTGTAGCGGTATATGACACAATAAATTGATAATGGACCTATGAAAATATGTCCTTACAAATATCCCCCTATGTCTATGCCGGTACATACATAAAAAACCGAATTATCAAAAAAAAAATGCCTATACAAATCTACCCTCCCATGAATAAATTTTTAAGACCTCAAACTGTTCTTCAAAAATCTTCATCAAATCTCAAAGCTTTTTTCATCAGGGTATGCAACATCATAATCTTTAGTATTTGTACCTACACACATGAGATAAAGCAAAATACCTTCGTGACGCATCTAGTTTGAAATGATATAAGAATAAAGCATTAATAATCAAATCTCCCCCATAATGCAAAAAACTCCCCCATAACATGATAATTCTTTCTCCCCTTTTTATGATGTCCACAAATAGACAGATAAGAAGAAAAAAATCAAAATATGGAGTGTCATGATAAAATTTCATAGTAAATATGAATCAATCAACGCGCATGCAAAGGAGTATCTCACAAATTTCACAAAGTATTTTTGAATTTTCAATTTTTTATACAAAAATGAGATACAAAAAAAATCACACCATGGATTTAAACTCAAAGAACCAAGTCATGGAAATGGAATAAATGGGTGTGAAAACATTCGATAGGTAAATAAACTCAAACAATCATATGTGCACGATGCATACGTATACTCCTAACGAATGAGCATCAAAAGTATCCTTAGGTGTAAAAATTTGTTGAATTTAAATAACATCGTCTTATACAAATCAACAAATCAAAGTCAAATGATTTCCACACAAATAACGTCCAAAACTATTTAGTGCCGTTTCGAGAACTTTTCAAGGACGTGCAAACCCATTGATATAACCATCCAAAACTCCCTCATATATAATAATGCAATTCTTTATATCTAGAGAGGTACTAAATTCTCAACTTAAAGAAAACCTATTAGCCCAAAATTTTGGCATATTTCATCTTTTTATTGCCTTAATTTTTTTTTTGTGTGGGCTCTTTTCAAACGGTGGCTTTCATGACGTGATTATTATTCACTCGTAGCCCTTTTCCGTGTTCACTCATCATTTTTTCAAACTAAACAAAAACCTCACAGGCAATGGTTTTTACATGCACTACTTTTATTACTATCGTATTATTGCACTTGGTTCGTTTTAAGGACAGGATTGAGATGAAAACACCAAACCAACATGTGATAACTCAAGAACAATAATAAAAAAAATCCGTGCATGTGTGCAATAAATGAGATTATGAGTCAAACATGTAGGAAGTAACACTTAATTACATCTTAATGACTCCAAACATTATAAAGCACATGGATGAATTGGCCTATTGTCTCAAAACACTATCAAATAGTCACATGGATAAATGGAATGAAATTGTGACTCGGTCATCCTAAGTGTCTATCCATAAACGGTGTAAACAAAATACAAAAATCTTTTTGGATTTTTAAATTTTTTATCAAAATAAAATCTTTTTGTATTTTTTTAAAAATTTTGAAACAGAAAAAAATATTACTACAAAATGATACAACCAGCAATATGCATATAATATCGATATGCACAACATCCTATGCTAGCAAACAGTAATCACACAAGAGAATCAACAATGAAAGCGTATGTGATAAATGAGCAATGCAGTGTTATCAATTAAGCATGGATACCAAGAATAACTGCATATAAATTGACCAGAAGCAAACCCATCAGTACCAAAAATCTAAGCATATGAACACCGGGTACTGGAATCAGAAGGGAAGCAAAAATAGAATTTTCAGACAGGTCGCTTAAACGTTATCACTCTGTCGCTCGAACGACAAGGGCATGTCGCGAGATGCGACTTCGCGTGAGATAGAGATGTCGCTCAAACGACAATACATCTCGCTCGAACGAGAAAATAAAAAATTCCCAATATTCCCAAAAAATCATACAGTTTTGCCCAGTGCAAAAATTTTGTGAAAACAGTACCTGTAAGGGGAAAACAGATCCAAAACAGTGCTAAATCATTAGCAAAACACACAAATGCAACAAATATACCAATGTGCGCTACATCAAAGTGAGTCATAACACTAGAAAGAATATAACATGATGCGTCGCTAGTGTATGATAAACATCCAATACAATCAGCCAAACGATCTCACACGGGGTGAATCACGTGCAAGCAAACAGGAATCGTGGACAAGTAAACCATAAGCCTCTAAATCCGATTTACTGACCCAAATCGATGTGTAACGAGGTGTGGGGGTGTGGGGAATCGAATTTATTCTTCTATTAATCTTCCTAGGTCCATTTAAAAGCATGTAACAAAAGCGCCTAAGATGACCTTGCCTATCGCAATGTGTGCAAGTGTAAATCGGGTGGTGTGTGTTACCTAAAGGTGGCCCTCTCCTCAAATTTCTCGGTTGCTCTCTCCGAATTTGCCTAGGTGGGTCTCTCCTAATGATCCTAGGAGGTTCTCTCACGATGTTCCTAGGGGGATCTTTCCTAACAAACTTAGGTGCCTCTTTCTTAACAATCCTAGGAGGCTCTCTCACACGTGTGGGAATGGGTGCAACATATTTTTCAAGACCAATCCCACCCGTGTCCTTTTTTATCTCGACAATGCCTAAAATCTTATCAAGTGTTTCAGACCTAGACTCCAAATCAAATTTCACTTTACTTGAATCTTTCAACTACACCTCAAGTTCACCTATCCTAGATTTAAGTACACGTCTAGAGTCCTCAAACTCTAAAAGATCCTTTTTCATAGTCTCCATCAACCCTCTAAGACTATCTCTCTCACCCTCGATGTATCCTAATTTCTCTTTAAGCATCTCTTCACGTGCCCTAAGATCCTTAATCAACGCATCAGTATTATCATTATCTAAAGCACGTTTCTTCAATTCAGCTTTAAGTTTCAAGTTTACCTTTTTTGTCTTTAAAGATTCAAAATACAAATTATTGTAGGCAACTTGCTACTCACTCAATTCTTCTTCTTCATCCTCACTCTTTTCACCCTCACTCTCATCACTAATCACACGGATGTAAAGCTCTCGCCTAGAAGCATAAAAGTCTTCTTCTTCTGAATCACTATCACTAAGGGTAAAAAAATGAGAAATCGGTTTATTCAATTTCTTCTTTAAATTTGTGGTACACTCATCTAACGTGTGACCAACACCCTCACAACAAGGACACCTCTCAGATTCGTTTTCAACAGAAGATTTAAAACAAGCGTTCGTGTGAATTTTCCAATTAAATTTTTCAAAAATTTAACATCGAAGATCATCAAAACCATCAAAAGCCATTTTCGTGCCAAATCAGGATCAAAACACAATGACTTAGTGCAACAGGCTCTGATACCAATTTGTAGAATCTCTACAGCGAAAATATTGCCACTTCTCAAATAAAATCCAATTTTAATTAATCCCAAATTTTAGTTAAACCCTAAAACATGCATCTAGATGACTTATCCAATAAAATAAAGCATGTAGGATAAAACAAACAATTTTAGGAAAAATCCTCCAAAGGGGCAAAACCTTTTATTTCACTATAATTTGTAAGAAAACGGCTTACACGGATTACAATGAAATAGGGTGACATACGAAATACCCGCAGGTGTCGGTTCCGATGTCTCGGCTGGAATTTTCCCTTTCCAGGAGGGCAGCAGTGAAGAAGAAGACGGCTCCTCCACAAGTTACGGCTGGAATTTTCCCTTTCCAGGAGGGCAGCAATGAAGAAGAAAAACGGCTTCTCCATAAGGGTGAACTTTATAAGGACTCCCTCCAAAATAGCATGCAATTTTCGGTTGTAGAGCTCTCCCCACAAAGTATAAACAAGAGCAAAGTATATTCTTAAAAACCAAAATAATTCACTAAGGCATATGGGAGTTTTGTGAATTGAAAATAAAAAGGGATTAAAACCCTAAAGGAAGAAGTCAAAAAGGATTCTGCTTTCACAGTTTTTCTATTGGTCAAAATGCTGTGACTTCTTAAGGAAAACGGAACCAGAGAATGAGATTTTATAGAAAATCATGTCGCCTCGAAAACAGAGTTCGTTCGAACGAGATCAGTAAGTCGCTCGAACGAAGGACAAATCTCGTTCGAATGAGATCTAACGACATGCTATGTCGTTTGAATGACAATTGTAGGTCGTTTGAACGACCTATCAAACGAGATTCTTCTCGAGCCTGTAGAAAATTTTGATACGAACGCGTGGCCGCCAGTTTTGTGTCTTTCTAATTTTTTATGAATTAGTTATGATTTTTCTACGAAAAGGTGTCCGAGAACAAAATCTTTAGAAAAATATTTTGTAAAAAATATCCCAAAAGATCTAAGTGAAAAGTTAAGGTATTTAAAACATAACCTTACCAAAGTAAACTTCGAGTAGTCTTGAATGATGAAGAACTTGAGTAATTCTGATCCGTCTTTGATGTAGATGTATATTGAATGCTCATTGACGGTGTAGCGGTATATGGCATAATAAATTGATAACGGACCTATGAAAATATGTACTTACACGCTACACCTTCTAAATAAACACATCATAGACTTTATGGGAATCGTGACAATATAAAATCTATCTATGACTCAAACATGTTTTGTTCTGTGAATAAGTCAATTACATAAAACTAGACTCAATTGGAAATTTTGTCCTTACACGCTGGGGCTGAACCTCTGCATAATCAGCCAGGAGGTCGCGCTGTCTAACCCATCTAAAAAGATTGCCACTGCTGAAACACCTCTCCTTAACTAGCATGACGTTCCAATCGAACTTGCTCTAATCAGTTTAAGCCATGCTATCCACTCTCTTCAAGAGATCCCTGAGCCTGTTAATATTTCTCCTATTTTTGATATCGTTGTAAACAAGGCCTCCTTTGATGAGCTCCTCAATGTTGTATTTCTTGAAAATCCCTTTAATGAAATAAATGAATATTTTGAGTATCTTGCTATGCCTTATATTAATTGTCTTGATTCTAATCAAAATTTTGATGGTGAATTAGTAAATGAACAATTCTTAACTGATCTTAATAAGGAAAAAAATAAAAAAATATAATCACATATAAACTAATGATGATGAGAATGTTGTCATTAATCTTGGCTCTGGTAGCCATTTGCACGAGACTAGGATAGGGTCCACCCTCGGTGAGCATGAGCGGGATCAATTCAAAGATCTTTTTTAAGATTTTATGGACATATTTACATGGTCCTATGATAACATGCCTCATACTGATCCAAATATAGCTCAGCATGAGATCCCCACATTCCCAGAGAGCAAGACCGTTAAGAAGAAGATGTGGAAGCTCCAAACAGAATGATTCCTCAAGGTCAAAGAGGAAATGGTGAAATAATTAAACGTAGACTTCATTCGCATAGTCGAATATCCTACATGGATCGTAAACATCATCCCCATGTCGAAATCGGGAGGGAAACTCCACATGTGCATCGACAATCGAGATCTGAATAAGGCATCCCCAAAAGATAATTACCCTCTGCCAAATATCGACATGATCGTAGATAACACGGCCTTCCATTTTCTCAAGTCATTTTTTGATGGTTTTATCGGTTACTATCAGATTGAAATGCATTTTAACCATTAGGATAAGATCGCTTTTATCACCCCATGAGTAACCTTCTGCTACACAATCATGCCATTTGGGCTCAAGAAGGCGGGGCTACCTGCTAAAGGGATTCCATAACCATCATGCATGAACTCATTGACAAAGAAGTTAAGTTCTATGTAGAAGACATGATTATGAAGTTCTACACTCGGGAAGGTCACATTATTGCTTTGAGGAAATTCTTTGAGCGACAACGATAGTATCATGTGCGACTTAACCTACATATATGTGTCTTTGGCATCACCAAAGGAAAGCTCCTAGGGTTCATGGTTACTGAAAAAGGTATTGAGTCTAACCTTGACAAACTCAAATCCATACTCGAGATGATATCACCCCGGACAGAGGAGGAAGTGCATATATTCCTGGGTAAGCTGTAATATATCGATCGGTTCATCAGCCAACTGACCTCTATCTACGAACCCATTTTCATACTTCTCCAAAAGGATTTAATCAAAGTTTAGAATGAGTCATTACAAGAATATTTTTATTAGATCAAATGATATCTCACCTGAACTTTAGTGCTCATGCTTCTACAGCCATGTCTTCCATTCCTCCTATACTTAACTGTCTCCAATACTGCAATAGGGCCTTTGCTAGTGCAATACATCGAGGAATCTCATAAGGAGAGAGTAATATACCATGCTAATCTAAAGTTATCTAGGTATGAAGTCAACTACATTGAATTTGAGAAGGGGTGTGTCTCCCTGATTTAGGCCATGTAGAAACTACGAAACTACATGCTTGCATTTCCCATCAGACTAGTATCCCTAATGGATCCCATAAAATACCTGCTAGAAAAAATCACTTTGTTTAGTTAAATGGATTGCTGAATAATGTTACTATCCGAGTTTGAAATTATGAACTTCATGCAGAAATCTATGAAGGGGACAACCATCTCCAATTATCTTGTTGACCATCCCATGGAAGGGAATGAAGTTTGGGTCTCCGAATTTCCAAAATGAAGAAATCCTCTGCACCTCTCAAGAGGATCTCAGGTGGAAGATGTTCTTCTACGGAGCTTCTAATAAGAAAGGGTATAGTATTGGGATAATACTAATCTGTTCCAATGATTACCACACCCCATTGACCTTAAGATGAATTTCCCTTATACTAATAATATGGAGAAATATAAGGCATTCACCGTAGGGATCACGATCACCCTCGAGAAAAGAATTAAGCACATTGACATCTTTGGAGACTTAACCCTCATTTTCGAACAAATTCTAGGGAAATGGAATGTCGAATGGTCAAGGCTAAAGTATCTGACCAGGATTATGGGTCACGGCCAAGCACCGTGACCATTTCGAGCGTGACCAATTTCATGGGTCGCGGCCAAAATCCCTGACCAAACAAAGATGGTCACGGACTATAACTGTGACCCACACATTACTGGTCACGGTTAAAGGCCATTACCCATCCTTTGTTATATGGTTTTGGTCATGGCTCTGGTCATGGATGAAGGTTGTGACCCATCCTTTGGTATATGATTTTGGTCACAACTTTGGTCACGACTCAAGGGCGTAACCCATACTTTGGAATATGATTTTGGTCACAACTCTCATCACGGTGCAAGGTCATCACTTGGACTTTTGTATATTATGTTGGCCACGGCTCTTATTAAGGCCCTAAGCTATGACCTATACTTTGACATGACCAAAATAGTCGCCTCTTTAGGCCGTGACCCTATTTATGCATGACAAAAAATAGAGATTGTCATGGAATTTGTCCATAACCATTTTTAAAAATAACTAAAAAATAATTGGGTAGGTTTTACTCTATTTTATGGACATTCTAAAACCTACATAATGTAAGCCCCACACGACCATAATGTTAAACAATAAATTATAAAAGCCGGCAATTTTTTTTTTTGGGGGGGGGGGGGGGGGGGTTCGGCGTTTCTCACTTTAACGACATGTTTTTAAGCCTAAGTCTAGATATTCTCAAATTATTACTCTGTTCTCAAACCGGGGGTCCCGTGACCACACGTTTAGTTCCTACGAGTTCCATTGTCCCCGTGCATGGTGATGGTGCCTCTAACGGGACGTTTGGGGTGGTGTTTCAGGGTTTCGCCCTTTAACACCATGTTTTTAAGCCTAAGTCTAGATATTTTCAAATTATCGTCGTGCTATCAATCCGAGGGTCCTGTGACAACGCAGTCAGTTCCTATAAATTGCAATAGTCCCCTGCGAGGTGTTATTGCCTCTCATGGGGTAGTTGGGGGGTGTTTCTTTTTTTTCATCAAACGACATGCTTTTAAGCCTAAGTCTAGATTATCAAATTATCGTTGTGATTTCAAACCGGGGGTCCGATGACATCGCGATTAGTTCCTATAAGTTACATTGGTCCTATCCGAGGTGTTGGTGGCTCTCACGGGGTCGTTAAGGAGGTGTTTCAGGGTTTCTCCCTCTAACGACATGTTTTACGCCGAAGTCTAGATATTCTCAAATTATCACTGTCTACTTAAACAAGGGGTCCCGTTACCACGCGGTCAGTTTCTATGAGTTACATTGGTCTCGTGGCTATCCACGGTACAGTAAAAAAACATTTTAACCGTGGCCCAAGTGGAAAATACTTCAAAACCTTTTTTGGGACTTACGAGCACTTGCGATTTTTTTACAACTTTGTCCTTTCCATTATGACAAACCACATATCTAGGCTCGTTGCATACAGGACATTCATCCTTCTCTTCGTGCTCATTACGGTACAATATGCAATCATACTTGCATGCATGAATATATTTGTATTTAAAACCCTGACCCTTCAATCTTTTCTTTATGGTAGGATAATTGTCTAGTAATGTGTTCTCTTTTGGGAGAATATCTTTGACCCACTTAAGAATTTTGGTTACGCTGTTCTGAGACAAACCAAATTGACTCTTCCAATTATGCAAACCAATCATTGTATATAATACCGAGTTATCTTCATCGTAACCTTTATACAACGGTCTAGACGCATCGACTTTCAACCGTATGTATTCCCGATCTCCTAGAAGTTCAACATCAAAATTTTCATTTAGTTGGCCATAATGCAAATTATCAGTATCCATAGGTTGGTGATTTTAATGGTTATGGAGTCTGTAAGCATCATCAATTAAGTATGTCAATGGATGATGTGTTGGTGAATCATGTACCACTTCCATTCGTTGGGCTTCCATTACATGGCTGGGTACCGGCATTTCTTTCGATATATAAGGTATATTTTTTTCACCATGGCATGTCCATATTTTATGGTCTCGAAAAATTCCCCACTTTATTAAATATAACTCAACGTATTTCCATGACTTATATTTTTCGTTCATAAAATGGGTGCATAGACACCTAATCTTATCACTTTTAAGATTTTTTGAAGCATATTTAACAAATTCTTGAATGCCATTTACATAATTATCTATCATTCGGTCAGTCTCTCCCATCCATTCTTTGTATTGTGGGAAATCCATGTAATAGTATTCAAATTTCAGTCTTGTGCTAATAGGTTAAAAAATATTATTACAACTGAAATAAAAACAATATTCTTACATCTGAAACAAAACCAATATTCTTACAACTGAAACAAAACCAATACTCTTACAACTAAAACAAAAAATGTTATTACAACTGAAACGGAAAAAAATATTATTAGAACTTGGCCAACAAAAAAACTGGACAAGCAATATAAGAGTTTGTATAATTCCTCAATTCCATCCCTTCCCTGCTTTCAACGTGCACAGGTACATCTCCGTAACCGTTGTGTATTTGATCAACCAGTATTTGATCCTCACCCCTCTCTAAAGTTCGGCCATGTATTGTAGTTTCAACAACTATGGAGATGAGTGTGCACACCTTAACAACCCTCTTATTGTTCAGATCTTTGATATAGAACTTTTCTCCATAATCACCGTGAGTTGTTGATGATGATCCAAGTCCCATGACAGGTGGAGGCATGGGGAAGGGGAATGTTGAAGGATTCGACATTTTGGAGGGTAATGTTGGATGAGGCAACATTTGGGAGTTGGATGAGCCAACATTTGGGGATGGAAAATTGAAGGGGAAAGAATAAGGGAAACCTTGAGGAGGAGGGTAAGGGTAACCTTGAGGAGGCGGCATTGGGACCCCATTATTTTAAAAAAGGAACACAAGTTTACCAATTTGATTCGCCAACATTCCCAGGTTAGTTTTGATATCCTGGACATCCTCATCAGTCTTGAACTATTGTTCCTCATTAGACGAGACACAATTATTGATGGAAGAAAACTTGTCCACGAGAGGTGCGATTTGTTGAAATTTTATTTTTGACATATGTGAGCCAACACATCTTGTCCTCCCCCTTTTGTCCTTTCCAAAGGTTTGGGTCAGGGCATCAGTTTGAAGGTCAAAGTCATCATTAGGGTTCGAATCAGACTGACTGCTGATGGCCTCTATTGATTCTAGTGTCTTAGACAAGTGCGACGAGAATTTATTATCTTTGTCCCGTCAAGCATGAACGAATAAGTTTAATCGATTTATTTTTTACCTACATCTGGATTATCCTTTGTCCCACTCACCCATTTATTCTTCAAATCCTCATATGATTTGGATCCTAACCTGTGGATATCAGTTTTTTAGGCCCTATTTTTTTATTTTCCTCCCTTTGGACCAATTTTTTATCCTTCACCTCATTCTCCAAAAATTTATTTAACTGCTTCAGTGGCATTTCAACATTAGGAGGCACTCTTTGTTTTAAAGGAAAAATAACGGAGCTCGCTACCTCCTTCGAGAAATGCTTATTTCGAAGTTTTCTCATGTATATCCTCAATGATTCAGCAACCCAAGATATAACCTTATTCTTGGAATAATTGAGAAATAAGAAATACTTGCAGAGTTGATCGTATATGTCATCTTCGACGACTTAATCTACTAGTTTCCAATCGTCTGGTCCACCGATGCCCACATTCATTTTCTCAATGATAAACACTAGGCATTAAAGTTCAGCATATCATTCATCACTCGTCGGGCTATTCCCAAGAAAGGAGAATCTAATGGGATTCTTTTGGGTTGAGGGAAAGGTGTCGAGAGCGTTTGATGGGGGCGGTGGACCAACAGGAGTGCTGGATGAGGGCTTCGGAGCACTTGAAGTTGGAATTGGTAAGGAGGGAACCAATAGTGGAGATGTGAATTGCTCATCCATTAGTGTTGAGAATTCGGGTTGTGCATGAGATGGTGAACCTCGTTGCGGTATCACCTTGTCACTTGGTACCCTTGGGTTATTTCTTCCAAACATTAACCACAACAATGAAGAGCCATAAGTGGCTAAATAATTATAATAATATGAAATTATAACTAATTAAACAATCTTATGACTATATATATATATACACCTTTTCAGAGAAAGACTTTAGAATATGTTCCATCCACCCGGTATTAGTTTTTAAGTGTAGATACCACATTCTAGGACCCCTTAAGTACTTCCTTAGGTCCCTAGACCTCCCCATTCAACACAAACCCTAGTCCACACTCCGAGTACCGATCTAGAGGCTATTAGGCGCTCCTAAACCTCGTTTGACTCCGGTCAACTTCATCGTCAGAGCAAAAGCTCAATGAATATTCAAAGAGCTCTGAATCCCCTTTCCAATGGTTATCCCCATGCACCAATCGGCATTACGATTCAGACAAACTGACTATTTTACTATCGAAAACCATTTTGGAGGCTACCAGGTGCTCCTGGGCTCCGATTTGAGCCCAATCAACTTCATTGTTAGAGAGAAAGATCAATGAATATTCGAAGGGCATGAAAACCACTTTCCAACGATCCACCCCATGTACAAAATGGCATAATCGTTCGGACAAACAATTCATTTTCCCCTAAAAACCGATCCAAAGGCCACTAGGCGCACTCGGGCACTATTTGACCAAAGTCAACTCTTCAGCTTGAACGATACTGAATGAATCTTTAAAGGACAATGAATACCATTTCCAACGGTCCACACTGTGCATGAATCAACCTTACGATATAGACGAATGACCCATTTTACTCTGAAAGGTTACCGAGCGCTTTCGGGCCCCATTTGACCAGGGTTAACTCTCCAAATCATGTGCACAAGAGCCGGACCCCGAGATGGAGGAAATTCTGAGGGATGGACACAGTGGCGGCTCCCCTGGGGATGTACTTATGATAAGAGGGATAGACTCTATTCGCATGGGTGTTATCATTTTTTGCTATGCACCTACATGCATGTCCTCTCTTTTCTCCTCTATTATTTCTTGTATATATCTACCTCATGCTTATATCACTCCTCACTCATACACTTATAGATACTCTCCATGTACACCTCACAGTACATACATGTAGGATCACTTATATCCACATGTTGTACACACCACTTAGAATATCCATCCACTTACCACACTTATCCATGCTCACTTATCACACACCACTTGTAGTTGATCCATGCTTAGGTTCATTAGCACACACTCACTTGTAGATATTCACACATCACACACGCTCACGTATCCATGCTTAGTGTAATCTTCACGCTAGATTTACTTTTCATGATACTTGAAAGCTCTTCCTTATTACTATAATGCTCATCATGCCAAAAAAATACTCTCTACATAATATACTAATCAAGAATCATGCATTTCTCACACCACATCACCAAGAGCATGGCTATTGACTAAATTTTGTCCCATAATTGGGGGGTCACTTTGTGATGGGTGCTGGTTCGGTAGGTCGTAGTTAGCCTAAGCAATATGACTCTCACTTTCCATTGGCCAAGTACCTTCGACATATATCGAACGGTTTCCCCCGCATCGTATTCCTATACCGAAGTCATGATGGGAGGTATATAGTAAGGAATTCGTTCATGTACATTGAGTATATCAAATTTTCTCTCATACGTATTATCCCTACGAGGTATGTAATGAGGCAATTTACGTACACTCATGTATATCAAATAGATTGTCCACACGTACCGATTTCCCTCAAAAGAAAGATGTATATCGTGGAAGTCACGCCAAAGGGGGGAACCTTTCCACTAATCCAATAACTCCATACCCTCATATAGGCATCAAACTAAGGGAAATCATATTTATTTTGTCGGTTACTAAAACTCTGTCGAAATGCTGGGACGGCATATCACCCAAATTTTCACGCGATTTTATCGTTTTTCAAAACGGGATCCTGTTCACGAGCCTGGCAACAAGTCAAATTGTGTTTTACATATTTTCCAAATCCAATTTTTCTAGGATCAGGTTCTGTCTGGTATTTTTTGTTTGCATTTAGGTAAACCTAATACAAGTGAAATAAACATAAATAATAATCATGCTGAGACCGTTCTCTCATTTTTCCTCCTTTCTTACCAAAAGTGTCAAAAACAAATTCCTCTCTTTTATCAAAATACCAAAACCATTTTCTTTCCTTTTATCACAAATGTCAAAAGACATTTTTTTCCTCCTTTTGTCAAAAATATACCGAAAATATTTTGTCCTTCCCTTTCCAAAAATTGTCAAAAACATTTTTTTTTCAATAATAGGATTTTTTTCCCTCCTCTCTTTCAAAAATAAATTATTTCCTTCTCAGGTTGATCACATATTCGACCCATGTCCTGGATCCCTAATGGTTTTGGTCTTTCATCTAATCGCTTCGAGGCTCCGTTAATTCTCCCGTTACTTTCTCAGTTACTGAAATTCGCCTGCACCCACTCTCCATAGAGAATGCAGACCCAATACCGAATGTGCAACCTGATTTGATGATGGTCATAGTCCAATTTACTGCCAATATTAAAAATCCTAAAATCGAAATTCATAAGACATAGCGAAACTAAATCCCAGTTCTCGAGGAGCCCGAGGTCCTCTTCCCTCTCACTATGGGTCCACTTGCACTTGAGCCTATTTGGGTCTCAGAAGAATATCTGCATGCTCCACGTGCCCCTCCTGCTAATGGGACACCACCAACTCATCTTCCTATGACAAATCTTGCCCAACTAGGTGTTAACCTACCAATACCCATCGATCCGATGGAAGAAGAGTTGAATAAGGTCAAGGAGGACATTAATCTGTTAAGCAAGAAGTTTGACCAAGTCCGAATCTATGGGAACTACATGGATTACACCCATATATATCCCTACCCTAAAGCAAGGCTGCCAGAAAAATTCAAGATGCATAACATTGAGAAGTTCGGGGGTAGCGGGCCCCCAATTGTTCATTTTCAAAGATATTACCGAGCCATAACTCTCCTAGGTGTCTTTGAGGAAATAATGTCCCACATGTTCCAACAAACTATGAAAGACAATGCTCTTTGTTAGTTCCTGTCCCTCGAAGAATCTAGAATTCGCAATTGGGAGGATGTTGCCCGTGAATTCATGTCGCAGTACACATACAATAAGGAGTTAGAGGTTACACGCCGTAATTTAGAACTTCTCAAATAGAACCCTGGAGCAACTGTCAGTAATTTCATAAGAAGGTGGAGGGAGAAAACAGACACCATGACCAATCGGATTTTTGCAGAGGAATAATTTAGCATTGTGAAGAGAAACTTCTTACCTCATATCCAAGCGATGACGGGAGACAGTATTACCCCAATTTTAGATCTCTTCGGGAAGCAGGAGTGGAGATTAAAGAAAGTATTACTAAGATAGAGGCTGATCCAAAGAAAGTATCTGTACAGTTCACTCCATGAAAGTATGAGAAGCCTGCCAATACCACAGTTTCGAACATCAATAATATCTCTCAGCCTGTCGCTTTATGGGCACCATAAAGACATGCTAACCCCTCATAAAAGAATACACTGAGCTTCATACATCCCTTTCTGAAGTCTACTAAGCCCTATTGAGCATAAATCTCATTAAGCCATTGGACCCTCATCCATTACTAAACCCACTTCTTAAAAATTTTAAACTCGACGCCCATTGTGATTTTCACCAAACTATCGGCCATACCACTGATAAGTGCTTCCATCTTCGAAATATTCCAAGGTCTGATTGATCGGGGTACCATCGACCCACCACCTAACTCATACCCCAACACCACTCGCAACACATTACCAAATCATGTGAATGCCATTTTTGTAAAAAAATGATCTAGAATTTGACCCATCAACCCAGATTGTACCCAGTAAATCTCCCATCATACCCAGATATTCACCTAAACTCCTGAAAGTTTACCCATATTTTCTCCTACACCCTAGTTGTTGTGCCGACGAGGCTCTATCACTTCTTTCATGAGCAAGCATAGTCGTTCGTACTCGTTCTGAGGGAAAGATATGGAATTGCCAATAGTACTAAACTAGCTCCTAGAGTTTGGGCAGAAATTTCCCTCTGTAATGACCATTGACTATCAGAAGTTCAAAATCTTATTCATGGAGGCCCTAAAGTAGGATTGCGAGTCAGATAACTGGGAGGTACCCGTCGATGAAGTCAGTTTAGATTATGAAGTCCAGATCATGACAGACTTATTCCGATAGACTAGTGAAATTTATAGTATGTCTGAGCTACTCGATGCTTTGAAACTACAAGAGTGGTTGGTTCCTTCACTTATGCATCTGCCCCATTGGGTGGAGGGATCTATATAAAGAAGCCATTGAGGTTATGTAATGAATTGACTTCTCATGGAAGGATGACATTATTGCTATCGGTTGGGGGGATGAATTTGATAGTTCATATGAAAAACCACGTCAGGAAAAGGTTAGCCGAGTAATCAGTGTATGTGGGATGATATCATTTGAAGATCTGCTAGGAGGGTACAACCCAAAGTAGATGAATAAAGGGGTTTTTTATTCTTCCCCTCTTCTGTTAATCATATGACAAGCTCTGGTAGGCACTACCAGAGTTTGAATCATCCATTAACAATAATAGATAAAGGAAATGGAGTCATTAAGGAACTCCCCTTTACATAAATGACCATCGAGGAGAGAAAGATCCTCGACTAGTTGAAGAAACCTCAGGCTAACATCACTTTTTGGGGACTCTTCACGTCTTCCCAGCTATACTGAAATGTTTTGATTAAATTGCTTACCGGGACTATAGTCCCTCCTTCCACCACTCCAAAAGAATTAGTGAAACTGCTCGAATCCTTAACCTCTACTAAAATGCTCTCCTTCTCTGAGGAAGAAATCCCTAAGTTTGGTCCTAATCATAACTATCCTCTCAACATCTCTGTTGAGGTAATGGGGAAGACGGTCCCACTTTCGCTCATCGACAACGGATCAACACTCAATGTTTTCCCGTTAAGAACATTCAACTGCCTGGGTTTAAAGTAAGCAACCTTGCTCCAACTTCCTCCCTAGTGCATGCCTATGATAACACTCACCAAGAGGTGATGGGATCCATAACACACACAGTAGGGGATGTCCCTATCAATCCCATTATTGAATTCCATGTTATCAACACCTTTTGTTTCAACCTATTGCTTGGTCGACCATGGCTTCACAAAATCAAGGGAGTATCTTCCTCTCTCCATCAGAAACTGAAGTTCTTCGCCAAGGGGAAAGTCATCACCATCTTGGGCAATGATGATAATACGAAGATTGCAAGCACAAGTAATCCGGTACTAGAAATACATTATGGGGGGAATGACATGTTTCTATCTGGCTCTGAAGTAGAACCACTTCCACTTCCAATATGGGATGATTTCAAAGATTTATTATTCCCAAAGCATAGCCCTCATAGTACTGATAACATGATACAGATGTTCAAGAGTATTCACTTCACGCTCAGACTGGGGATGGGATGACGACAGTAGGGGATCCTAGAGCCCATAGTGCTGAAAAAGGCCCTTCGTCCATGCGGCTTGGGTTATCAACCATTATTAGAAGAACTCAGAATGCTCTACCAACCTTGATTGAAGAGAAGGACATAAAGTGCCAAGACTGTTTTGGTGAATTCCTTGAATGGGGGATTCATCAAAGAGGGTGAAAATTTTCCCTTTCCTAGCTTTCTCGAACCGTGGTATGATAATGTGTACAAGAAAATAATTCCAAGAATGGAGATCTTTTTCCGAGATAGCTACTTATGGTCTGAAGATTCCCAGTATCATGTGAAATAACTCGTTGAGAAGACTACATCTGTTATTGAGGTTTTAGAGGGAAGTGACTCCGGGGACTCATTAAATCTGTAGACACTGGGGCTGACACTCTGCATGATCCACTCAGGCACTATATCATCAGACCCGTTCATCGTAATCAAATCTACTAATAAATCCCTCCTTACCTGGAATGTTGTACCAGTTCCACCTGCTAAAATGCGACCCAACCCATATGTTTATCCTATTTCTTCCTCTTTTATTATTCCCCATTATTCTAATCATAATGTAATCGAGACCTCCTTTAATGAGGTTCTTAACGCTATTTTTACCAAGAATGAAATAAACGTGGATTTTGAGTAACTTGTTGTGACTTACATTAATTGTCTTGATTCTAATCAAAGTCTTTATGATGATGATTTTCTAAATAAATAATTCTTAACTAATCTCAATAAGGTTAATAACAAACAACATAATCGCATTCAAATTAATGAGGATAAAACTGTTGTTATTGATCCCGATTATAGTAGTCAACAGTGCGAGATTAGGATAGGGTTCAACCTTGATGTGAATGAGTGCACATGACTCGAAGAATTATTGAAGGAATTTATGGATGTCTTCGCATGGTCTTATGATGACATATACTACACTGATCCCGAGATCTCTCAACATGAGATTCCAACTCTCTTGAAATGCAAACTGATCAAATAGAAACTGTGAAAGTTTCACACCGAATGGTCGCTTAAGGTTAAAGATGAGGTGGTCAAACAGTTGAACGTAGGCTTCATCTGGGTGATCGAATATCCCATATGGTTAGACAACATTGCACTCGTGCGGAAATTAATAGGAACGATCCACATGTGCATTGATTACCGAGATTTGAATAAATCCTCTCCAAAGATGATTAACCGCTACCCAACCTCGACATGATCATGGATAACACGTTCAGTCACTCTCTCAAGTTATTTGTTGATGGGTTTGATGGATACAATTAGATTAATATGTACCCAGATCAACAGGGAAAATTTTCATTCATCACCCCTTGGGGAACCTTTTGTTACTTAGTCATGCCATTCAATCTAAAAAGTGCAGGGCTACCTACCAAAGGTCTTCCACAACCGTCTTACATGATTAAATACACAAAGAAGTCGAGGTCTATGTGGACGATATGATCATTAAATCCAAGACTTGATATAGTCATGTTCCTGCTCTACGAAAGTTCTTCAAATGACTATGGTAATATAGATGCGACTTATCCCTCATAAATGTGTCTTTGGTGTTACTAATGGAAATATTTTGGGATTTATGGTTGGTGAGAAGGAAATTGAAGGAGATCTTGCCAAACTAAAAGCCATACTCAAAATGCCACCACCTCTAACGGAGAAAAAAGTTCGGGGGTTCTTGGGAAGTTTACTGTATATCAGCTAGTTCATTAGCCAGTTGACTTACATTTGTGAACCCATCTTCAAACTCCTCCAAAAAGATTCCACCAAAGTTTGGAATGAAGCCTGTCAAGAAGCCTTTGACCAAATCAAGTAATATCTAACTCGACCTCCAATACTCATGCCACCGCAGTCTTATCTCCCTCTACTCCTATACTTGACCATAATGGATACCGTAGTTAGGGATTTGATAGCCCAATACCTTAAAGAATCCCACAAAGAAAGGTCCATCTACTATGCCAGTCAAAAGTTGGCCGGGTATGTAGTCAACTACACTGCCTTGGAGAAAGCATGTGTTGCCCTTGTCTAGGTCACTAAAAAATTATGGCACTACAAGCTCACTTTTGCTATTAAACTTGTGTCCCAAATGGATCCTATCAAATAACTTCTTGAGAAATCGACCCTCTCAATCCATTAAAGGGAGAGCCATCTTCGACTACCTTGCTGACTACCCTATGGGGGAAGACGACGTTTGCATCTCTAAATTCTTGGATGAAGATATACTTTGCACCTCTTAAGAAGACCTTAGATGGAAAATGTTCTTTGACGACGTTGCCAACTAAAAAGGATACGGCATTGGGATACTCCTGATAGCCCCTGATGATTCCCACACTCCCATTGCCATCAAGATTGACTTTCCCTGCACCAACAACATGACCAAGTACGAGGCATGGACCATAGGCATCAAAATCGCTCTAAATAAAGGTATCCAATGCATAGACGTCTACAGAGTCTCTGCCCTCATCATTGGCCAAGTTCTTAGAAGATGGAAAGTTAAAAATGAAAAGCTTTTACCCTTTCACGCCCACCTTGAGGAGCTGGACTCATAACTATGAGAGATCACCTTCCATTATATTGCCTGAACAAGAAACATCTTGGCCAATTCCCTTGTTATGTTATCCTGCATGCTCGATATGCCCGGAGGAATAACGATAACCCCTTTACTAATCCAAAAACAAGCTAAATCGAGCCACTGCTACCACATTGAGCTTATCACAGGAGATGACTCTAATATGACCGAGTTATGGTATTACGACATTTGGCACCTCCTCAATCATGGTAGGTACCCCCAAGATGCCAATAAGAAATACCGAGCGAACTTTCGTAAATTGGTTGTCGAATACATTATCTGCGATAAATCACTATTCAAGAGAAACTTTGGCGAAACCCATTTACACTGCATTGCATGGGATGACATTAAAGAAATGATGCAAAAAATCCATAGTAGGGAATACGAACCCCATATTAATTTCAATATGCTCGCCAAGAAGATTATCCAATAAGGTTACTTATGGACTACCATGGTTCAGGATTACACCACCTATTTGAGATGATTCCTCAAATGCCAATATTTTTCGATTCTCCAGCACTTGCCTACGTGAGAATTCTACAACATGACCTCTTCCCTGTCGTTCTCCACCTGGGGCATCGATATCATAAGGAAAGTCACACCCAAAGCCTCCAATGGGCATGAGTTCATCGTGGTTTCCATTGATTACTTCACTAAATGGGACGAAGCTGAGTCATATGCAATGCTGAATGCCAAAAAGATAACTAAGTTCATCTGAAATAACATCATCTACCGATATGGGGTTCCGTATTAGTTAATGTCAAATAACGGGTTACATTTTGAGGCAGAAGTTACAGAATTGGTCAACAAGTATGGGACATAAAGACACAAATCTTCTTCCTACCAACCACAAACCAATGGTGCATTTGAGCTCGCCAATAAGAATCTCAAAGCAATCATCAACAAGATGATTGAGAGTTGTCAAGATTTGGATGATCGGATCCCTTACACCCTCTGAGGCTATCGCACTCCTGTCCTAGAATCTACTAGGGCTACCCCTTACTCTCCAGTATACGACATGGAAGGAGTCTTAACCATTTAGCTAGAAATACCTTCATTATGCATCATGTTTGAAAGTAAAGTCACCGAGAAAGACTGGCATCATAGTCGACTTGATGAGTTGTCACTTTTAGACAAAAAGAGTCTAAAATCTCTATATCATATATAAGGGTGATATCGCAATCATTCAACCAAAGAGTCAAGGATTGTGGTGTCCGATAAGGGGATTTATCCCTCAAAAAGATCATAGAACTCGTCTGGGACCCCAAAGGGAAATTCAAGACAAACTGGAGTGGCCCCTACATTGTGAAGAAGATCCTGTCCGGTGGAGCCTCTATGCTCACTAACCTCGACGAAGAAGAGATGGCGCGTCCGTTCAATATGAACAACCTCAATAAATTCTTCCCCTAGTCTAAAATCTCGATGTGTTATAACTCCTCTCATCCCCCTTCTATTCTAAAAACAAAAATCTTCATTTCCCTCCACTTAGAAATACGTGGATCTTGATCCTTTAAAAATGAAACTCAGAAATTTTTTAAAACCCCCAGAGTTACGTAGGTAGCTCATACGCTTTACATGGGCACGATCCCTTTTTTTTCACAAAATGATATTCTTTTCTTACCTCCAAGAATGACAGTTCATTTTATCATTTATATGAACAAAAGGATTGTGTATGCCTTAGCGATTGGGATAGACAATTCAAATGTAAAACTCATCAAGAGGCACGATAATATGATTAAAATCCTTTTTATTCCTTTTTGGGAAATTTCAGTACAATTACACGAAATATCATCATAAGGAGTCAAACAACTTGCCCCGCTAACCTGACTATCCTAAAAACAAAACAAAACAAGTTACTCCTAAGAAAATTGACCAAACCTTCCAAAATTTATTCCCATGAACAAAAGACAAAAATAACTAAATACGTCCCCTCCACATGAAAGCTTCACAAATATCGCCATCTTCACAAATGACCCTACCCGCCGCAAACAAAAGATCTAGCACCATCATCATCCACATCTTGAGGACCCCAACTTCCCCTGCTTGGATGGTATGCCTCAGGCGCTTCATGGAATGATAAGCTCGGGATAGCCTAGAGAAAACCACTACGCCCCCTTTCATGGTGTCAAACATGGCGAACCATCTCTGACCAGTCTCCTTAGACAAGATCTTAGCCACAACCCTCCTCCACAACCACTTCATATAGTCCCCATAAATTTTCCAAACTCTACCAAAAGATTGAGAAGTACGGGTCGACGATTAAGGATTCTGCTGCAGAGAGCCCAACCGTATTCGTAAGCCTTAAATTAAATCCTCTACAGGAAAGAAATCAAGGGTACGCGAAGGAACAATTCCCCCTCCCCCCCCGAATTGACACATGAGTTGATAGGGAATGTAAAATGAGGTCTACTAGAGACCGACTAATTGAACATACCGGTATTCCCCTAGTTCTAGAATAGGCAGCAACTCCCCCCACCAGGGCACTAGCCATAAAAAACATGGAGCTATGTGCTCCACAAACCAGTTTATCCAGTTCTCTATAGTTGAGCCAAAGTTGATGAAATAATGAGTAAAGAAATTCGGCACAGCTGCCAATGGATATTCAGGAAGGACCGCCAAACGGCATCTCTCAGACAACCATATGAATAGCATAATCGAGCTAACTCTTATAAAATCACTATGGCCTTCCCGTTAAGCATCTAGACCGTTTATGTTCACCGCCATAGGATTGCGACTATATGACATCCATAAAGTAATGACATCAAGTTGAGGGTCCACCATTAGGTCCCCAGTCACCAATAATCGCTTCGAAGTTAAGCTAAGGGCAACGGCTCCAGCATGGCCCACATCACCAACATCCCGTAGATGCATGAAATATAGTACAGGTGGGAGGGAGATCATTCCTCCAGTAACCAATGGCTGATATGCCGAAGGGGAAATGCG
The DNA here is from genome assembly GCA_949130495.1 of Sambucus nigra. NCBI lineage: Eukaryota > Viridiplantae > Streptophyta > Magnoliopsida > Dipsacales > Adoxaceae > Sambucus > Sambucus nigra. The sequence goes on along the minus strand of OX422208.1, from coordinate 576,528,348 downwards.
TAGAAGTCCTGTTAACAATTACCAAAGAGATCAAGAGAATTCAGGCATGGAAGCCTCCACAGTGGAATTTACCCCAACATAGCAGAGAAATCCTCTTAGGTCGAGAAGATCTAATCCAAGAAAAAATAAAAAAATGATCCTCGGGGTACCAGAATTGTGCTACCTCCATCAGAATGTTCTATTCAAGGGGATGATTACGCCATAAAAAACCCCAATGTAGGTTAAAGGCGTCATAGTCTACATTGTACGAACACATGGCCTCTAAATTCTCAAGATATGAAGTAAATTCCTCACTTACGGGAAGAGACATGTTGGAATTAGTAATACAAAAAGCAAGAAATAAGGAAGAGAAAGAAAATGAGAATGTATGAAGAAACCTCACCACCTTACCCCCTTTTTATACTTAAAAAATTGTCTAAAGACAAGGAGACTGCAAAATCCGAATGGAAGATTACCTAATCAAGTACAAAGTAGCTGAAGAAAGTGAAATCAAAACTTTGGGGTGATTTGTCTGGACTGAACGGTCGATAGGCAAGATAAGGGGTATGCCGATCGGCATCCCCCCATTTTTAGAAAATCCCATTTTCCTTTTTTTGTCAAAATCAAAAACTCAATAAAAATAAGCTTTATTCCAAAGAATTCAGAATTTTTCTCCATATATTTGTACTCATCTTGTCTTAAAATAAATTTTCTTTTAAGTACTTATAATCGTTTTTACAGTCTCAGTAAATAAAGTAAAAAGTTCATTAAGTCATTTAAAGCAAAGATAATCCCATTCATTTCATATATATGTGTTTCCATCACTACACTTCTTTTTAGAAAAGAAGAAAAATAATGGGACTCAGTCTGAAACCCCACTCTCTCTCTCTCTCTCTCTCTCTCTCTCTCTCTCTATGATCCCCTGTCCCTACGACACACGCGCTTTCCTCGACGATGAGCTGAGGAGCCTCCAGTACCTAAACCATATCACTCATTAGAAGAAGCAGATGGCACAAAGCAAGAAGAGATCGAGATCAAATCTCGAATATGAACCATCGAAAAAGACACCCAGTTTTGGATGTCCCACAACGAGATAGTCGACACCTAGACATGTTGTAAGAACAATGAAAGGGAAAATTAGTTAGTCTGAAGGAAAAATAAGAAATTATAAAGGCAAAGGACAAAAAGATGAAAATATATACCTATGGATGGAGGACATCCTCCGTCAGCCCCAACACTGCCTGGTTCATTATAGTAGGGCAGTGCTTCATACTCATCGACCCCCCTTGAGGCAGTCTGATATTGTAGGAAGGAGGATCAAGCTTAAGAATTGGATCCTCCGTCGCTGCCGTTGCCACTGATGTCAACGCACCACCACTGTCGTGGGCAGACCCCACTGGCCGACTAGTCCCCCTTCTTGAAGTCGCAGGAGGCGGAGACATATTAACCACACCATAAATTCATAACGGCATCAACCAGCTCGTTACAAAGTTAGGATAATTATAGGTTTCCACCGTACCAGTATATGATGAGTAGGGATTGCCAATCATCGCCTCTGCTCTAGCCTCCTCTAACATCTCTTAAACCGGCCTCATATACGTCGAGGGCATCACTGGTAAGACCATCACCTCTTCCTCCACTACCTATACGACTAATCTCTCTCCTAGTTACCTGGATTAGACAAAATTGTGTTCCAATAGTAGGTGCATCTGCGTATTGCCCCAGGTTACCCACATATGCTGAATGGTCGTCCTCCTGGGATAAAAGGTAACATGGGTTTTCCAAAAAAAAGTCAATACTTGCACAAATAAAAAGAAAATGTTGAGAAGAATACTCAAAAGAGAAAAGAAGGGAAACCTGGTTACTCGTCAGGACATTCAAGACCTGATGCACTGCAGCCAAGGAAAAAGATTGCTTCGACTGCAGGTTGGACTTTCGCCATCGATACATTCGACATAAGCCCCCCACCGACTCATCCTGCAAACTAATCAAATGGGAATTGAGCCTAACCACCTCATAAAACTACATCCACATAAAGTAGAAGAGTTTATTAGAAGAATTCAGAACGGAAATAAAATGAAATGCTTAAAGGAAAAATGCAAAAAGGAAAATACCTCTAGAAGATATGTGGCTCCAGTAAAAGTCTACCGGCAGCACCAGCTAAAAGCATCCATAGACGAATAAAGGGTCGCCAAAGTTAGGCTCCCCCACTTAGAGAGAGGGATATTCGAAAATACCCCTAAAGTATGGTAAAAACCATAAGTGGACGACGTAAAGATCGACGCCTCCAAAAACCCTCCCAATAGAAAAAGAATAAATAAATGAGCCATCTGATGAACCTGCAGCCTGTTAGTCTCTTCGATCCATAGACTTAGCAAAAGATTTTGAAGAAGAGATATACGGATAAATTCCCCTGAGACTATCCGTCTCATATTTGAATTATTAATACTAATCACTAAATCATATATAATCCTTTTATTCATGTAAATGATAATATGAATTGTCGTTCTCGGAGGTAAGAAATAAATAGTATTTTGTGAAAAAGAAGGGGATCGTACCCATGTAAAGCGTATGAGTTGCCTATGTACCTCTGGCATTTTGAAGATTTTGTGAGTTTCAGTTTTGAAAGAAAAAAGTTTTTTAAAGGAACAAGCCCCACGTAGTTCTGAGTAGAGGGAAATAAAGATTTTTTTTTAGAATAAAAGGGAGATGATAGGAGTCGTAGCGCGTCGAGATTTCGGACTAGGGGTAGAATTTCTGAAGATGGTTCATGTTGACTCGATGCGCTATCTTTTCTCCGACAAGGTCAGTGATCATAGTGGCACCGTCGAAGAGGAATTTCTTCACGATATAGGGCCACTTTAATTGGGCATGAATTGCCCTTTGGGGTCCCAGACGGGTTCTATAATTTCTTTGAGGGCCAAGTCCCATTCTCGGACACCACAGCCGTTCACTCTTTCATTGCATGATCGTGCTATCCGGTGATGGTACCCTTGTATATTTTATAGAGCCTTTAGCCTTCTTTCGTCCAAGAGAAATAACCCGTTAAAATGAATCTCATGCCAGTCTTCCTCGTTGAATTTGCTTTTAAACAAGACAGGTAGTGAAGGTATTTCTAGTTCAACGAGTAGGACTGCTTCCATGCCGTATACCATAGAGTAAGGGGTAGCCCCATTAGATGCTCCAATTGAAGTGAGGTAGCCCTAGAGGGCGTAATGGATCGGATCGACCTAATCTCAATAACTCTTGGTCATCTTGCTGATGATTTCTTTGGGGTTCTTATTAGCAGCTTCAACTACACCGTTGGTTTGTGGTCAGTAGGGAGAAGATTTGTGCCTATGGATTCCATACTCGTTAACCAATTTTATGACTTCTGCCTCGAAATATAACTCGTTGCCTGACACTAACTCATGGGGAACCTCGTATTGACAAATGATATTTTTTCCAGATAAACTTGGATACCTTCTTAGCATTCAGCACTGTGTATCACTCGGCTTCGACTAATTTGGTGAAATAATCAATGGAAATAGGATGAACTCATGCCCATTGGAGGCTTTGGGTGTAACTTTACCTATGATATAAATTCCCCATGTGGAAAATGGCCAGGGATAGGTCATGTTGTACAATTTTGGTGGAGGCAAGTGTTGTAGATCGGAAAACTCTTGGCAAGTAAGGCATATACGGACATAGGCGGTACAATCTTGAACTATGGTAGTCCAATAGTAAACCTATTAGATAATCTTCTTGGAAAATATATGGCCATTCATGTAGGATACGCATTACCCACTGTGGATTTTCTACACCATATCTTCAGTTTCAGCCCCTGCAATCCAGTGTAAGTAGGTTCCATCAAAGGTTCTCATGAAGAGTGCTTTATCGTAGACAATATACTAGGCAGCCAGCTTATGGAGGTTTCTCAGTTTTTTATTGGCATCGAGGGGGTTCTTACCGTGCTTCAAGAGGCGCCAAATTTCTTAATACTAACACTCGGCCATATCGGAATCCTTTTCTATAATGAGCTCAATGTGGTAGCAGTGGGTTGTTTTAACTTGTTTTTGGACTAGAAAAGGGGCCACCATTATTCCTTCGGGCATATCAAGCATGGAGGTTAAAGTAGCAAGGTCATTAGCCAAGCTATTTTATGTTTAGGGCCAATAGAGGATGGTGATATCTCAGAACTGGGAGGCTAGCTCCTCTAGGTGAGCATGGAAGGGTAAGAGCTTCTTATCGTTAACTTTTGATCTTCTAAGAACCTGGACGATGATGAGGGCAGAGTCTCCATAGACGTCTAGGCATTGGATACTTTATTGAGAGTGACTTTGAGGCCTACTGTGCACACCTCGTATCCGATCATATTGTTGATGCGGGGAAACTCTAGCTTGATGGAAATGGGAGTATGGGAATCATTAGGGGAGATTAGGTTTATCCCAATGTCGTATCCTTTATTATTGGCGGCATCGTTAAAGAACATTTTCCACTGGAGGTCTTCCTGAGAGGCTAAAAGGACGTCTTCATTCGGGAATTCAGAGATCCAAATGCCAGATTCTTCAATGGGGCAGTCAATAAGGTAGTCAGAGATAACTATCCCTTTAATAGCTTTATATGTGACATACACCATATCAAACTCGGCTAGTAGCATTTACCATCGGGCCATCCGACTAGAAAAGGCAGGTTTCTCGAGCAAGTATTTGATAGGGTCCATTTGGGATACAAGTCTGATGGGAAAAGCGAGCATGTAGTGCGTAATTTTTAAGTGACCCAGACAAGGGCAACACATGCCTTCTCCAAGGAAGTGCAGTTAACTTCGTATCTGGATAACACATGCCTTTTTAGACGAGTTTGAAGATGGGTACACAGATAGAAGTCATATGGCTGATGAACCTACTCTAATTTTCCCCAGAAACTTCGAGCTTCCTTCTCCGTTCAGGGTGGTGGCATTTTAAGTATGGCTTTTAGTTTGGAAGGATCTCCTTCAAATCCCTTCTCGCTAACCATGAATACCAAAAGCTTTCCTTTGTAATGCGAAAAACACATTTCTATGGATTAAGTCGCATTTGGTACTGCCTCAGTCATTCAAAGAACTTTCGAAGAGTGGGAACCTGACCTTCCCGAGTATTAGACTTGATAATAATATCGTCCACGTATACCTCAACTTCTTTATGCATCAGAGCATGCAAGATAGTTGTGTCTGCCCTTTGGTAGGTAGCCTATACATTTTTGAGATCGAATGGCATAAATGTGTAATAGAAAGTTCCCCAAATGGTGATGAATGTTATTTTTTCTTGATGATTTAGGTGCATCTTGATCTGATTGTATCTGAAAAAACCATCAACGAATGACTTGAGAGCGTGACTGGATGTATTATCCACAACCATATCGATATTGGGTAATGGATAATCATTTTTCGGAGAGGCCTTGTTCAAATCGCAGTAGTCAATCCACATACAAACCTTCCCTCCTGATTTAAGCATGGGTACAATGTTTTCTAACCATGTGGGATATTCAATCACCCGGATGAAGCCTACGTTTAAATGTTTGACCACTTTTTTCTTAACCTTGAGTGACCATTCGGTGCAGAGCTTTCATAGTTTCTGTTTGACCGATTACATTTCGAGAGAATTGGAATCTCGTGCTGAGATATTTTGGGATCTATAGCGGGCATGTCGTGGTAGGACCATGCAAAAACATCCACAAATTCCTTTAGTAGTTCTTTGAGTTGAATGCGCTCATGCTTGTCAAGGGTGGATCCTATCCTAATCTCGCCTAATTGACTACTAGAATCGAGATTAATAACAACAGTTTCATCTTCATTAGTTTGAACAATATTATGTTATTTCTTTTTAACCTTATTTAGTTCAGTTAAGAATTTTTCATTTACAAAATCATCATCATCATCATCATCATCATCATCATCATCATCATCATCATCATCATCATCATTAATAGTTTGATTAGAATCAAGATAATTAATATAAGGCATAATAAGACACTTAAAATATTCGTTTATTTCATTCTCAAGAAAAAAAACGTTAAGAACCTCATCAAAGGAGGTCTCTATTACATTATTATCAAAATAAGGACGAATAATAAAAGTGGAAGAAATATGATAAACATTCGGGTTGGGCTGCAATTTTGTGGGTGGAACTGGTACATCATTCTAGTTGACGAGGGGTGCATCAACAACTTTAATTAGTATGGATGGATCCAATGATGTCGTGCCTAAGTGGATCATGCAGAGTATCGGCCCTAGGGTCTGCAAGTTGAATGAATCCTCAGAGTCACTTCTCTCAGAATCTCCGACAGCAATAATAGTTTTCTTAACAAGAGGTTGCACATCATGATGGGAACTTTTGGCCCATGGGTAGCTATTTTAGAAGAAGATATCCATCCCTGGCTTCATTTTCTTATCCACATGAACATATCATGGTTCGGTAAAGCCTTAAAAGGGGAATTCTTCATCATCTTTGACAAATATTTCATTCAAGTAATCCCTTGAGACAATTTTAGCACTCTATAGCCTTCTTTTTAATCGATCTTGGCAGAGAATTCTAAGTTCCTCTGATAAGGGTTGATAACTCAGGCCACATGGAGGAAAGGCCTTATTTAACACCATGGGTTCAAGTATTACCTGTTGTCATCTTCCAAGCCCCAGTCTGGGCATAAAGTGAATATTCTTCAACATCTATGTCACGTTGACATTACTACGAGGGCCATGCTATGGACATACGCTATCTTTGAAATCATCCCCTGCAGGGAGTGAAAGTGGTTCAACTCGGAATCCAGATAACATTATATCATTCTCCCCTAGTTGTATCTCTAGTACCGGGTTACTGGTTCTCGCATTATCGATATTATCATCGTTACCCAAGATAGTGAGTACCTACCCATTGGTAAAAAACTTCAATTTCTGATGGAGATAGGAGGATACCCCCTCGATGCTGTGAAGCCAAGGTTGGCCGATCAAAAGGTTAAAACAGGCTAGTATGTCCATGAATTGGAATTCATATCCCATCACTTCTTGATGATTATTTTCATAAGCATGCACCGCATCAAGTCCAGATAGTTAAGGTTCTTAATGGGCAAACATTAAGTGTTGATCCGTTGTCGATGAGCGAAAGTGGGACTGCCTTCCCCATCACCTCAACAAAGATGTTGAGAGCATAATTATGATTAGAACCAAACTTAGGGATTTCTTCCTCGAAGAAGGAGAAAATTCTAGTAGAGGTTAGAGACCTGACAAAGTTCACCACTTCTTCTGAAGTTATGGAAGGAAGGATTGTGGTTCCGGTAATCAATTTAATCAATGCATTCCAATTTAGTTGGGAAGACATAAAAAGTCCCCACGGAGTGATGTTAGCCAGGGTTTTCTTCAACTAATTAAGGATATTTCTCTCGTCGAGGGTCATTTTTGTCAAGCGGAGTTTCTCGATAAAAAAATTCCCTTTATTTAGTCGTTGCTGATTGAGGGGTCAAAATATGATAATGCCCCTAAATCTTATCATATGATTCCTAAAAGAGGGAAAAAATTGAAACCCTGTGTTGATGTAAAAAAATAGATTTGATATAATTAACTAAACACAGATAAATATGAATAAAGAAATAAGATAAAGGATTTTTAAAGGGGTTCAGCCTTAGGAAAATGGCCTACGTTCACTGTTTTGTATTACTGGGTATTTGCCTTAATCTTCAGTATGTTCTTTTATGGAAGCTTGCCCCGCTAGGGGGGTGTTACAAAGTATTTATAGCCCTTTGGGCTCTTAGTATGAATAGACAATATGCCATTATTTAATAGACATATACATATGTACATGATAAGAATGTTCATTGAATATTTTTTTATCGTTTGATCTTCCTGACTAGATGCTCGGTACACTGATTAGCTCGGCGTGTTGAGTAGCTCGACGTGTTGAGTATCTTGGCACTATAAATTGCTCGGTAAATATATTTTATGACACGTAGGATGACACGCGTCTTCATATAATTGGTCCACGTTAGGCGACTAATTTTTTTATCAAAAGAAGCCCTCAATGTTTCTCAGTTGAGGTTAGATATGGGAGTGTGGAATATTATGCCCAGAAGTTGCTCGGCCATGTTTACCGAGTCTTGTTAGATTACAGATCTCCAACACTTGTGATATTTAACGGTTTTGAGCACGAAATGGTAAACTCGTAAATATTTTGAATCTTTGATAGACGCTTGGGTATTTGTGTCTTTTTCATCATTTAGCCACCGAAAACGCAAACGTCGTCTCTAGTGATCATTACTTTTCGCGTTTCTCAAAGCAATGCATTTAAAGGCGATATAATCAAATTTTCTTCTACCTTTTTCCTTTTAGATTTCCAAACTCTTTGTCTTCTTACTTTTTCTTCTTACGATCGTTCCTTCTATCATCCGCCTTAGCTGAATCCTTGAGTTTCTGTAAGAATTTCTTCTTTCTTCTTTCTATGCTTTAGCCACTATGGTTTACCTTATCGAATCATTAGATAAGTTTAGGGCTAATTTTGCGATTCCTCCTTGGGTTATTCTAGAAGAACATACTTGCCCTTATGATTTATTTTCTCTAGCTGAGGGACATTGGTTCCCTTCCATTTTTGTAGTTGAATGTGGTTTTTCTTTCCCGCCTAACCCCTTGTGTTTGGAATTTCGCCACTATTTTGATATTGTTCCTGCAAGAGTAGTTCCAAATACATGGAGGGTAGTTAATGACATACATAGGTTGAATAAAATAATGGAACTCATTTAGGGATTCCTAAAATTATGTATTGTTATAAATGGGTTACTAGCGATACCAACTTTTATTTAAAAACTAGGTATTCTAACAGAGCTTTAGTGGTCAATCTCCCTGATGCTAATAGGGATTATTTTGAAAATGGGGTTGTGATGAAAAATTGGCAACACCTCCCATTAAAAGGGAAATATGTGTACCAAGGTCCCAGATGTCCACTTTATGGCAATGGGATAGGTTGTTTTTAGTTTTTCAATTTAGCTCTATTTTTATTTGATCAAATGCATCACTGAATTTTATTTTTAATTTGTTTCAGATGACAGTAAAAGGAAATCCCCAAAAGAGAGTGACGTTAATATAAAAAGATTTAAAATTTATCTCGAGGTTGCATCGAGCAATAGCTGGGGAACACATGAGGTCCGCTTCCTATCTGCTACAATACAAGAACACCACTTCTTCTTTTATTGCTCATCCTCTTATTCCTCCCTTGGAGATTGACCTTGATCAAGCTCCCACATCTTCTTCATTTATTGAAGAAGCTTCCCCTCACTTGGGTACTTCTATTGCTGACCTGATGATGAAGAAGAGGAAAGTGCCTGACCTATTTGCCAAGTCTTCTCCTGGTACTGAAGGGGCGAAGAAAAGTAAAGACGACACTCCAACTGAAGGAACTAAGAAAAAGGATGTTGTTCCTTCTGCTAAAGATATTATCAAGAATCCCCCTATTGCCCCTAAAGAGGAAACACCTTTGATTGAAGGGGTTATCTTTATTCAAGAAGAGACAACACCTTTGATTAAAGTTGCTCATTTCAGGAGATTGAGAAGGGTTCTTGCTGAAAAAACTGTAGATGCTGTTGCCTAACCTACTAGGGTCAAGCTTCCTTCTTTAAGGGCTAATTCTCCAACCATCATTACTCCTGGCTTGGCCAAGAAATTGATCAGGTAGGGGACTCTTCCTGATTGTCGACCTGCTAAAACTTCAACTCCTTAGGACAAAGTTAACGATTTGGCAGCCCAAAACCTTGCATCAGTAAGTGTCATCATACTTGTTCGTCTGATTCTTCATTCCCATATTCATACTCTGATTTTTTCCTTTTTTCTTATTCCAGTTTTTGGTGTACTTTGATAATATTATGGAGAAGGATGAAGCTATAAAAGCTTCTACCTCATCCAGTGGAGTGGAGGGAGCCCTTGCTGGGTTATCTAAGTCTTTGATGGAGTCCCGACAGAAGTTCAAGGAGGATAAGGCTACCTGGGAAAATCCAATCCAATCTACTGAGACAGCTCAACAATAAGCTATTAAAGTGGCCAAAGATGCTGAAACAACTCTGCAAGAGGCTATAATAGCTCGACAAGAGGTGATTACAGCTCGACAGAAAGATGAGACAGCTCTGCAAAAAGCCATAAATGTTTCCAAAGAGGTGGAGGAGAAATTGAAAGTCATCATTTCTAGCAAAGTGGAAGCTGATGGCAAGCTTGAAGAGGCTGAACGGCGTAAGAAAGACCTTGAGAAGAAGGTAAAGTTTACCGAGGAGCTTTTAAGGGATAAAACCTCCTCGAAGAGGGTGAAGAGAAAAGCTACTGTGAAAAAGTCCTTTAGCTCTGGCTGGGATAAAGGATAGAACAAAGCTTTAGCTGTTGTCTCTTCTTAGTTGGATTATGTGAGTTTGAAGTACTTCAGAGATGGATGGGTTACATCTTTGAAGGAGTTGAATGTTACTAATGATTCTGAACTGTTTTAGAAACACACTCATGACCATCCTTCTACTATTAAAGAAGAAGAAGAAGAAGAAGATGAAGCTGGATCTGATGAATCTTCTATGTTGATATTAGAATAAACACATGATGCTACCATTTCTCAATCCTCAGAATAAGTTCAGTAAGCAACTCCTTCTACCGAGCAACGTCAACTGCCTTTAGAGCAACGGATTCCTTCCTCCAAATTTCCTGATGATGTTATAGGGAATAAGGAGAAGGTGTAAAGTTGTTCGGCTCTTTACTAGTATTATTTTTTTGTTTTCCCCTTTTAATATAACTTTGGTTGTACCCTCTTCTCCTATGATAAAAAAATGGACTTTGTTATTTATTATGAGTTTCTCCTTTACTTGCTCGATATAGCTATATCATTGTTGATATATTTTTACTTTTCCTTGCTAGTTTATTGCCAAGACGGAACTCTTGTCAGCTCGGGATACAGAGTTGATGAAAAAGTGTACTAATTACTTCAAATCTGGTCGTACGGACTTCACTAAGGTACAAATAGTTGATGTCCTGGGGTCTGATGCTTCTGAGAGAGAAATTATTGCGTATCAATATTTAAAGTGCTTGCTTGATCGGGTTGTGGCCAATAATATGGCATATTATGAAATGATTGAAGATATTCAAGGAATGATCGAAGAACTTCAATTGCAGCATAAAGAAGTCACTACTCTTTTGCATGAGGGTTATGAGAAAAAATACCAACAATTGAGTGCTGATCAGGGTTATGACAAGTTCATTTCATCCCATAATAAGAGAGAGTGTGTCCTAAAGCTTGAGATTGAAGATCATAGAAACATCGCTAAGTTACTCAAAGAGGAAAATAATGCTTTGAGAGAAGAATTGAGACAACTAAAATCTGCCTCTTCCTCTGGATCTCTGGTCCCAGTCAGTGATAAGGGCTTTTCATTTTCGAAAACTGAAAATGCTTTACTGAGACAAGAATTGGAGGCTTTGAAAATATCAAGACCTATATCTTCCTCTCGTGGCAAAGGAAGAGCTGGTCGAAGCAGTATTGAAGAGATGAGGACTCAACAGGCCTTAGCAGATCAAGCTGTTCAACTAAAGGCAAAAAATCAAGCCTTGGCTGAAATGTCCCAGAAAATTAAAAGTCTTACCGAGCAGCTTTCCAATCAAAGTTCTTCATTGGAGAGTAAAGAAAACTTGGTTAAGAGGCTTCATCAAAATGTTAAGAGATTGACATATCAATTCCACAAGCAGCCTCGAGAGTTTTGGATGGAGGGATATAATGAGGCTTTATGTCATCATGACTCCAGGTTGAAGTAGTCAAACAATGAGGGGTATAAACAGGGATAGTTGAATGCTCTAGCTGTGATGCGTCTTGAGAGAGGAAATTCCTTATGGGATTGGTATGAACCCATATGTCTTGATTTACCCATTCCTACTTTCAAGTTGGATGCTAGTTGGATTCTTGCTCGCTCCATTCCTCAGTATTTGATCTCTAAGTACCTCGGTGATTACAGTCTTCATGGAGATTTTGAGATATCTCGACCTCCTTATCTACTTGAACGGCTAAGTTCGAGCAATACCAGGATGCTCCAAGATTTGAATTTTATCAACTCTTCCTTTGCTTTAGATGACCCTCCATCTAGAATGGAGCCTTTACCTAAATCTGAAGGAAAGAAACCAATAGAATAGGATATTTGTATTTTGGTAATGATCATTTAATTAATAAAAGTTCATCGTGTTGTAATTTTCTTCCCATGGAAATAATTAAGATGTTTTTCTTATCATGCTATATTTTGATGAAGGTATGTATCTATGATGGGAAAATTGGTCCCGTGTTGATTTGATTTGATTGGATAGACAATGGAACATTGCCCCATTTATTTGCCTAGTTGTAGTGACTTATCACCCATAAGTGCCTAAGCAATGGAATTATTTTCATCCCATATTCCTGCTTAGTTATAGCAATCTTATCTAGATTGCCTTCGTGCCTAGGCAGTGGATATTTTACCCATCTTCGTGCCTAGTTTTAGATGCCCCTTGAGGTCACCCATAATCAAATAGGCCTTGCCTTGTATGATTGTTGTGCCAACTTTGTTGGATACCGACCAACCGTAGTTGGTGGTTGTTGATATGCCTAATAAGCACCCAAAATTATACATTTTATATCCCGAATAGACGTACTTTAGTTCCTAATTCTCGGCAATATGGGTCCTATATGCTTAAATGTTTATCTTGTAGGACAAATGTCCGTTTGCGGTGTCAAAAGCTATATTTCAAGGTAAATGCGCGTTGAATGGAGCTAAATACCCTTGTCCCGTATCCTAGCCTACCCTAAACTGAGCCTAAACCTAGCCTAAACCTACCCCAAACCATGTGTGTGTTTCGTGTTTCCCTTTTTAATATTTTTTAGATTTTTTGTTTGAGTCGTTTTATTTTTAGTATTTATTTTTTATATATTTAGTATTTTCTCGGTTTTGTTTTCTATTTTTCTATTTTATCTTTATTAGTATAATTTTATTTTATTTTGATTTTTATTAGTTTTGAGTTTTTATTAGGATTAGATTTTTTTAGGATTTCATTTTTTTTTAGTTTTATTAGATTTTACTTTTTTTTATAGAATTTTAGTTTTCAGTTTAATAGATTTCTATTTTTTCTATTTTTATTTTTATTTTTTTTGAGTCTTTATTTTATAATTAGAAGTAGAATTTTTATTTTTAAAATTTTTATTTTTATTAGTTTTATTTTTATGTTATTTTTAGGTGTCCAAATAAAACACACACACAAACTCCCCTACACCTAAACCCACTCACATCCACCTTACCTACACCACAAATACACCGAAACTCTTCCCCACTCACACCTTAATACCCAACACCCTAACCACACCCAATACCTTCCCACTTCATCTTCCACCCTACACCTCTTTCACTCTCTCTCCTACCTCCATTAACACACCCCTTTAACTACTCTCTCTCATCCCACCATTACCAAACATAAACCCACAATCTAACCCCTTTATTCACCTTCTTCCCAAACCAAATAATCCCAGCATCCTCCTCCGGCTACCCCTATATCCCTTCCTAAAATCTCCCAATAAAACCCGACCTCCACCAACCTCCGATCACACCTATCGCCGGCGACCGCTAAACACCCTGCCGGAACACAACGGCGAAAGCCGTCCCCGTCGACCCCTAGACCTCCTATGACCCATCCCCTTTCCAGGCCAACCCGAGATCTCCCGACCCGAAATCGAGACCCTCGACCCCCACAGCCCTGCCGGTGACGAAACTCACAGCTTCCGGCTGACCTTTGCTCCTTCGGTAAACAAACACCACCCCACGCCGAAACCTGCGCGGTCCAACCCTCGTCCCATCCGTCCGGTCGACAACCTAACCTAATCCAACTTTACTCCCGACCTAAATCTGTGACCTACGACAGCCCAGCCCCGGTGACCTACCGATCTCCACCTATCTCCGGTAACCCGATTTCCTTACCTCCGACAAACCCATATCACCCATTACCCATTCCCAAAAAGCCACCTACGATTTGTTACCTGGCAAATTCAAAGACCAAGTCAAACAAATGCCCACATGCTTAGTATTCCCCATTTAACCCACTTATACCCATTTTACCCCCAACTACCTATTTTAACCCAACTTCCCATTGTACCCTCTAAACCAAATCAAATTTTATCACGCCATTTAACCCACATGACCTCACACCTCTCTTACATCATGTTCACACACCCCATTTCCTTTCACACTAAAGCCAATTCCCAAAAATACCCCTTAGCCCCATGTGTGCCATGCATCTACAAGAAAACAAGACTCAAGACCCCATTTGGGAGGATCATCATCAAATAGAGAGAGAAAATTCTAGAGAAAAGTAGAGAGTTAGTTTAGTGTAGAAAATAAATTAGGATAAACACCATTTTTAAATTGTTTTATTATTTTTATTTTTGTTAGTTATTTGTGAGGTTAAATTTTGTAATAGAGTTAATTGAGTGGATATTTAATTTCAAATCACTTGGATGCTCAATTAGAGGGATTGTATGCTTCAAATTGGAAGATTAGAGTTCAACTTTCTCAAAGAGATTTGGTTTGCTTGTTTTATTCCCTTTTATTTTATTTTAGTAGCCTTGATTATTTGTTCATCATGTTTAATATCACGTTAGGCTAAATCCCCTTTCTAGGGGTGGGGGGAAACCCTTATTTGATGTTATTTTAGTTTAATTAGTTTGATTACTTGAAAATTCCCTTTGAATATTAATTTTGACCCCTCACCCTTAAATTTACGCCTCGAGAGAGGGTAAATGATTTTCGAGAGAAAATCGAAATTCTTGTTATAATACCCATTCTAGATTCGAACTAGAGATATGGGTTTCTTAAGTGGGGTATTATAACTTGAATTTCAACTCTAAATTTATTTTCTAAGATTTAGATAAATTTTAATTGATCTATCCTAGCGGGTGATTAATTAAAAGGAGTGTAGATCTATTTTTCTAGAGTTGTGGGGTGTTAAATTTAATTTTCTAAAGGGTTACTATTATGATTACATTTGCAACGAGAGTTGATTTGTAATGTTGATATTAATTTGTGAGAATTCAGTTAAGTAAATTAATTAGTTAGAATAGCTAAAATTTGTGGTGTAATCACATTCCTTGATTGTCCTCACAATTATTTACCTCACTCTATCTCTTCTTTTAGTGTTAGACCTTATTTTTCACTTTTAGTCACTTTTTAATTAGTTGTTTTCATCTCACATTTAGTTTAGTTTAGTCTAAATTATCACCTCACCCAATTGTTTTAATATTTGAAAAAGCTAAAAAAAGTAGAAAAGTGAAAAAGAACAAAAAGAAAATAAAAAGTGAATTACAATTGTGTTCCCTTTGCTTTACCCCCTTGGAAGTGGATTGATACCCTTAATTACGTCGTCACTTGAGATTGTGTTATTTTTGTAGGTATTTTAAGGTTTTGACTAACTTGGCTTTCAACAACAACGACATACAAAAAGCAAAGCTATCAAATGGCGCCGTTGCCATTCTTGGGAGCGTGAAGCACTCGGAGCAGATTCAATTTTGTAGTTCATTTATCTCCTATATCTTGTTGCATTTTAGTTCCATTTTTTGATTTTATTAGAAGGCTTGTATTAGGTTTATTTTATCCTTTCTTGTATTGCGGTGCATAGAGACACCTTTATTTTATTTTTCATTTTAAATTTGTAATAAATCGAAGACAAGCGTGATTGGGAAACCGGACAAGGTAGAGTGAGGAAGTCCAAAGGCGAGGATTTAGAAGCCTCTCTACCTTGGGTCTGTCGGACTCCCAGGGACGACTGAGATAGGCATAATCTCCCCACAGTCGACTCAAATTTTTCGGCACCCCACGGCCTAAAATCCGTGGTAGGTACATTTCTAAATCATCACGCCTCTCAAGTTAGCGAGTCAATTATTGTGTGTACTTGTGTGCTCTTGTGTGATTTTATTGTCGCATTTATTTTTTTGAATGGTGTGATGAATTAAATTACTAAGACCTACACCTGGTCACTCACGAGAAGGGATTTCATCACCCGACTCACTCGCTTACCATTGTGTGCTACCCTAGCCATCACTAAATTTAAAATTTATCAACTAGGTAGCCCAATAGGAGAAAATTTTGCAAAGGCGATCACTAAAATATTTTCGTGATTTTTGATCGCCCACGGACTTAATTAAAATTTGACTACCCTTTCATTAAATTTAAAGATAAAAAATTGGCTATGTGCTAGTTAGCAAATTTTCTTGGCTTGTGTGTGTGTCCAATTCCATTTTTCGGTAGTCGATTTTAGTTGGTTCGTCCAATTCAGAGAGTCCATATTTTTTCCCACCTTTTCTTCCAAAAAATCCAAAAATATTTTATTTCATTTTTATAAAAAAAAAATCCAAAAATATCTTCTTTCTTTCATTTTAGAAAAATCCAAAACTATTTTCTTTCCTTTTGAAAAAATTTACAAATCCAAAAAAATATTTTCTCTGCTCATGGCCGAAGAATGTCCTTTACGGGACTACTTTGGTCATTTTCCATTGACACGTGACACGTGTGAGAGTTATCCCGAGCCATCTCTTTATGATATTTTTAATGGTTTCACCTCTCTCACGAGTCTCGTTGATACTCTTGACCCGTCCATGCACGCACCTCCTATTCCATCACCCTCAGTGTCAAGTGTCGACGTGTCTCATCCTTTATCGTGCACCCATTGTTCTTATTCCGATCACTTGTCCCATGAGTGCCCATACTTTTCATATCCATCTGATCCCACCATGTAACATGTGTATCCATATGACACTGTTCCAGAACCCACCGCGGCCTACTATCCCGATTTACCTAATCCCGAGTTGTGTGAGTACCCTAGTTATTCGTGGAGGCCCGATCACCCTTCCACGTAATACGAATACCAACCCGATATTGTGGATCCTCACACGTTCCAACAGTCGTTATGGAACCTTGTGCACACATTCACGATCAGTTCCCTCAATCTGCACCCACTGAATTTCAACCATTTGTCCATCGCGAAAGTGATCCTTTCGTGTATGATGAACTTGGCCCCACCCCACACACTTCATTTGAGTATTCTCCATAATACTCATGATAGTAGCGAGTTGTGTCCACCTCAACCACTGCCACCACCCATCACTCCACCACCACCTCCTTTCACATCCGCTCTCTAAAGCCTCTTGCAAAAGTTTATAATCGAGCAAGAGCAAGCCACTCAAATACAAAATGAAGCCCTCCAACGGCTTGAACAACGATTAAATGAATTTGAGTGTGCGAGAGAGTCGGACATTCCTATGGATCCACCCATCGTTGCAATCGAGTGTGATGATGATGTGTCCTCTTGTGACACCGATTTTGAGTGTGACCAACCCTACCACCGTGAGAATCTCGAAGTTGAGACCATTCCATGGTCCGAGCCTCAAGTTGACACTTGTGTTGATTTATTCATCCATAGTGAGCCTGATCAAATCCCACCATGTCCACATGAACCCCACTATGAGGTTCACACTCACTTTCCCGTATTATCTAAAAATACTCCCGAGCTTTTACCTTATGCCCTAATTGCATATATCTCTAACATGCCCATATCTTTTAGGTTAGCTCCGGCTACGAGTGCTCACCATTTTCCCGAGATAGAATCCGTGATAGTTCCTAACTATTCGGATATGGATGATGACCCACCATGCATGGCTCCTTTTGAGCCCGATATTTCTAGTGATTCCTCTATCTTAGATCTTGGTGCCTCGTCTTACCCACCCACCACATTCACCAACGATATTCTTCTGGAGAAGTTGACCACTCCATCTTTAGAAACCACACTCCCTTGTGAGTATTCATTTACTCCATCCAATGAGTGTGTGTCTCCCACGCTTGAGTTGGATCATCTTCCTCCACCGTTTATCCCACCCGACCCACCCATTATCCTTTCTATCCCACCACCTGGTTTGGATATTGATTTTACACATTTCAGGTTTCCATATACATTTTTAGATCCTAACCTGAAACCATCCACCACCCATGAGAGTATATGTTGTGCTACTCTCCACTTCCGTGACACCGAGCTTGTTTCTCCATGACCACCACTTCCTTGTGATGTTGATTTTTCTTCTCAACCTCTCCTTGGCGTGTCACGGCATGACCATTATCATCGCCCATTCATAGAACGATCGTGTGATTTCTCTGAGGCCCAACCCATTCCGCTTACCAAACCCTTTTGCCTTCCCATATAACTTGAGCATCATTCTTATAGGGGCCTAATTTCCCTCACCTTTCGGCTCAATAAGGCCCGTGATCGGTTCCTATTCACCCTCACCTTTACCTTAATACCCACCCACCCATGGTCCACTGATGCTTTGCATCGCGTGATTCACTTTGCCATATAGGTGCATTGACCATTATTAGCCCTGATCCAACAAGGCTGATACTTCAGTCTTGTTTGGGGGTGATTCTCATCACCTAATTTTTATGCCACCCCGAGCTTTCCTAGTTCCTATGTTTAGGGTGAGAAGTGATTCGATCTGGATGAAGACATTAAACTTAACGCTATCGGGAGGCATCCCGCATTTCTTGTTCTAGTCTCATCATGTTTAGGGGTGGTGTTTCACATCACCCTATGCTTTCTCATGTTTATAGACTTGTACACATTTTTCTCTTTTTACTTATCATTTCCTCAGGTTTATTCTTGGCTTCATCTGGCCACTTCATTAGCGGTTCATTCTGGTAATCTCTTTCCTACCTTATGCTCTCAATTTTAAAACTCATTTTACTTAACATCGAGGACGATGTTCCTTTTTGTTTGGGGGAGGGGAATTTTATCAAAATCGTCCATCTTTTAAATTTTTTTGAGTTTTAAACCTGATTTTTAAAATTTCATGAAGTTTATTTTATCTCACTCATTGATGTGAATTCTCAATCAACCATCTTTCAAAGTCTAGGAATCAAGCTAGAGAATATTTTTCTAAATAGCTTATGTAATACGTATCAAGGCATGTTGCACTATGAATTTCTAGACTCAACACAAATTTGCGCACTTATCACGTGACTGCGATTTAGAGTTGAAGAGTACTACAATTCTCAAGAGAACCTTAAGGATCACTTGTAGAGGCTTTAGCTTGTGAGATTTGTTCCTTTCACCCTTTTTGAGTGTTTTACGCAACCTCCGAGTCACAAGTTGATTCAACTTCTTTTGGGTCCGTACTTAATTGTTGTATGATCTCATTATTCTTCACTAAATATTTGGCTTGATCACTGAGAATGACATCTTTTTCGAGTTGTAAGAAATGTGTGTATTGAAGTTTGTCCCGATCACTAGATTTTCATCCATACGCCTACCACTTTTCCATATCATATTTCCATTTACTCACCGATTAAATTCCCATGCTTTTCCATATTTCCCCACACCATCACCTATCATCTCCATATCATCTTTCATTTTCAAATAAAAGAGTGTTTTTCCAAATGTTAAATGTCTTCATTTTTGGTTTGAAAAGAGAGAAAAACAAAAAAAAAGGAAAAAATAACAAAAATAGAAAAAAAAGAAACAGAATTAGAGAGTTGTGTAGTTAGTTCTTTTGTAATAAAGACATTTGTTCTTCATGTATAGTACACTCTTCTCAATCTTATCACTCATCACTCATCCATTACCCATTATATCATTATCCTACCTACCTCATCCCATCCATCCTACCTATCATATCCTTCTCATCCCATTTCATTTTCCTCTCACCCATAAACATCACTATTTCCCCTAGGTGTTCGGGCAATTGAAAGTCAACGTGGTGAATAACTCGACGTTCTCACTATAGTGATTAGCATTTCTTTCACGAGATCACTTTTCTTTCAAATTGTTCGTTGTTTCTTATGTGTGTGTGAGACGTTTGAACTTGCTTACATTTACTCACTTCCTCACACACAAGAGCGATACACTGACCCTAATCTCGAGAGTTCATTTGAGAGATATATATCCGTGAGATTTGAAGTTGACGCATTGATTCCGAAAAGGCAATCTAGAAATTACTCTTGTGATACTCGACCCATTTTGACTGATTCACACTACACACATTCAGTTCTAGGAAGGATGTACCTTGAGTATTTATTTAGCTAAACTTTCTACACATTCTAGTTTGTATTTCTCAAATTGTTTCTCTCATGATGAATTGTGTGATTATTCTATGTCTAATAAGAGATAGACTGCTCTTTGCAAATAATAATTTTGTGGGTATATTACCTGCAAACCCTCACGAGACATAACTCATCCTGTAGGGCAACCTATAGGTTTAATGTCTTGTTGCACATGCAAAGTGCAATCGCAAGTGCCCGCGAAAGTGGTACATTTCTGGTTACTTATCTTTCTATTTCTCTCTATCTTATTGCTCGAGGACTAGCAACGCTCTGTTTGGGGGTGGTGTGATAAGCACCCAAAAATGTGCATTTTATACCCCGAATAGACGTACTTTAGTTGCTAATTCTCGGCAATATGAGTCTAATGTGCTTAATTGTTTATCTTGTAGGTCAAATATCCGTTTGCGATTTTAAAAGCTATATTTCACGGCAAATGCGCATTGAATGGAGCTAAATACCCATGTCCGGTATCCTAGCCTACCCTAAACCGAGCCTAAAACTAGCCTAAACCTACTCCAAACCATGTGTGTGTTTTGTTTATCCCCTTTTAATGTTTTTTAGATTGTTTGTTTGAGTCGTTTTATTTTTAGTATTTATTTTTGATTTATTTAGTATTTTCTAGGTTTTGTTTTCTATTTTTCTATTTTATCTTTATTGGTATAATTTTATTTTATTTTGATCTTTATTAGTTTTTAGTTTTTATTAGGATTAGATTTTTTAGGATTTCGTTTTTTTTAGTTTTATTAGATTTTACTTTTTTTTGTAGAATTTTAGTTTTTAGTTTAATAGAATTCTATTTTTTATATTTTTTTGAGTCTTTATTTTATTATTAGAAGTAGAATTTTTATTTTTATTAGTTTTGGTTTTTTATGTTATTTTTAGGTGTCCAAATAAAACACACACACAACCTCCTCTACACCTAAACCCACTCACACCCACCTTTCCTACATCACAAATACACCCAAACTCTTCCTCACTCACACCTTAATACCCAACACCCTAACCACACCCAATACCTCGCCACTTCATCTTCCACACTACACCTCTTTCACTCTCTCTCCTACCTCCATTAACACACCCCTTTAACTACTCTCTCTCATCCCACCATTACCAAACATAAACCCACCATCTAACCCCTTTATTCACCTTCTTCCCAAACCAAATAATCCCAGCAACCTGCTCCGGCTACCCCTATATCCCTACCTGAAACCGTCCAATAAAACCCGACCTCCACCTACCTCTGATCACACCTATCGTCGGCGACTGCTAAACCCCCTGCCGGAACACAATGGCGAATCTCGTCCCCGTCGACCCCTACACATCCTCTGACCCGTCCCCTTTCCAGGCCAACCCGAGATCTCTCGACCTGAAACCGAGACCCTCGACCCCCACAGCCCTGTCGGCGATGAAACTAACAGCCTTTGGCCGACCCTTGCTCCTCCAGTAAACCAAAACCACCCCATGCCAGAACCTGCGCGATACAACCCTCGTCCCATCCGTCCCGCCGACAACTTAACCTAGTCCAACTTTACTCCCAGCCCAAACCGCCGACCTACTACAGCCCAGCCCCGGTGACCTACAGATCTCCACCTAGCTCCAGCGACCCGATTTACTTACCTCCGACAAACCCATATCACCCATTACCCATTTTCAAAAAGCCACCTGTGATTTGTTACCTGCCAAATTCAAAGACCAAGTCAAACAAATTTCCACATGTTTAGTATTCCCCATTTAACCCACTTATACTCATTTTACCCCCAACTATCTATTTTAGCCCAACTTCCCATTATACCCTCTAAACCAAATCAGATTTTGTCATCCCATTTAACCCACATGACCTCACACCTCTCTTACCTCATGTGCACACACCCAATTTCCATGCACACTCAAGCAAATTCCCAAAAATACCCCTTAGCCCCATGTGTGCCATGCATCTACTATAAAAGAAGACTCAAGACACCATTTGGGAGGATCATCATCAAATAGAGAGAGAAAATTCTAGAGAAAAGTAGAGAGGTAGTTTAGTGTAGAAAATAAATTAGGATAAACACTATTTTGTAAATAGTTTTATTATTTTTATTTTTGTTAGATATTTGTTAGGTTAAATTTTATAAGAGAGTTAATTGAGTGGATATTTAATTTCAAATTACTTGGATGCTCAATTAGAGGGGTTGTATGCTTCAAATTGGAAGATTAGAGTTCAAATTTCTCAAAGAGATTTGTTTTGCTTGTTCTATTCCCTTATATTTTATTTTAGTAGCCTTGATTATATGTTCATCATGTTTAATATCATGTTAGGCTAAATCCCCTTCAAGGGGTGGGGGGAAACCCTTATTTGATGCTATTTTAGTTTAATTAGTTTGATTACTTGAAAATTTCCTTTGAATATTAATTTTGACCCCTCTCCCTTAAATTTACGCCTCGAGTGAGGGTAAATGATTTTCGAGAGAAAATCGAAATTCTAGTTATAATACCCATTTTAGATTCGAACTAGAGATAGGGGTTTCTTAAGTGGGGTATTATAATTTGAATTTCAACTCTAAATTTATTTTCTAAGATTTAGATAAATTTTAATTGATCGATCCTAGCGGGTGATTAATTAAAAGAAGTGTAGATCTATTTTTCAAGAGTTGTGGGGTGTTAAACTTAATTTTCTAAAAGTTACTATTAAGATTACATTTGCAACGAGAGTTGATTTGTAATGTTGATATTAATTTGTGAGAATTGAATTAATTAAATTAATTAGTTAGAATAGCTAAAATTTGTTGGGATTTCTCACAATTATTTACCTCACTCTATCTCTTATTTTAGTGTTTGAGCTTATTTTTCACTTTTTGTCACTTTTTAGTTAGTTGTTTTCATCTCACATTTAGTTTAGTTTAGTCTAAATTATCACCTCACCCAATTGTTTTAATATTTGAAAAAGCTACAAAAAGTAAAAAAGTGAAAAAGCACAAAAAGAAAATAAAAAGTGAATTACAATTGTGTTCCCTTTGCTTTATCCCCTTGGAAGTGGATTGATACCCTTACTTACCTCTACACTTGAGATTGTTATATATTTGTAGGTAATTTGAGGATTTTGATTAGAAGATCTTTTCAAGCAACGATGAAAAATACATGCAAAAGTTCTCTCTATTAATGCCGACTAACCTTAGTTGGTGGTTGTTGATATACCGACCAATCGTAGTTGGTGGTTTCTAATGCCGACCAACTCTGATGTAGACCAACTGTAGTTGGTGGTTTTTGTGCAGTGTGTAGCACTAGTACTTCGAAACAAAAATTTGAACCAAAAAAGAATATGGGGAAATTATCATTTTTATTCAAATTGAAAGAATGGAATACATGTGAATCTTCATTACTGATAATATTTACACAGGTGCTCTGCATTCAATGAATTTTTGAATTATTCCCCCTCTAAAGTTTCTATTATGTAGGTTCCAGGTCGAACAATCACTGTAACACGATAATGCCCATGCCAGTTGGCCTCCAACTTATTATGCTTTTGAATGACTTTCTTGAGCACATAATCTCCTGCCTTAAGATCACACTTCCTTACGCGTTTATTGTAGAACATGGCAGTCCGTTGCTGATAAGCGGCATTTCAGATTGCTGCGTCTTCCTGAACTTCTTCGAGCATATCCAAATCTAAGCGCCCATCAAATCGCTTATTGGAGTGTTGAAATTAAGCACCCTGTGAGTAGGTAGTCCCATTTCAGCGGGTATGACTTCTTCACTTCCAAAGGCTAACATATAAGGAGATTCCCCAGTTACTGTTCGGGGAGTTGTTCGATAAGCCTACAACACATAATTCATCTCATTAATCCTATTCCCTTTCGCATCATCCAACCGTTTCTTCAACCCGTTCAAGAAAGTTCTTTTTTTTTTACTTCCGTTTGCCCGTTACTTTGGGGATGACCTGGAACATAATGGACCTTTTGGATGTTAGACTGTAGACAGTACACTGGGAACTCCTCATTATCAAATTGGGTACCATGGTCAGTGATAAAAGCATGTGGCAGACCATATCTACAAATAATAATCTTCCAGATGAATTGATAGACCCTTTCATATGCCATATCGATGAGATGCTCAACTTCTACCCATTTTGTGAAATAATCAACAGCGACCACCAAATATTTGAATCGTCTTCTTATAGTTGGCAGAGGCCCAACCAAATCTATTCCCCACATAGAAAATGGCCAAGGGGCAGTGATTGGTGTTATCAATGCCTGAGGAGTTCTTCGTATAGTAGAAAATTGCTGACATTTGTCGCATTTCTTGGCATAAGTTGTACAGTCAGCGCAGATTATTATCCAGTAGTATCCCTGCGTCATTATCCTCTGCAAAAGAGTTTGACCTGCTACATGAGCTCCACAAGATACTTCATGAATTTCTTCAACTAGATCGTGAACTTCTGCTGGGTGAACACATCTTTGTAGACCTGCGATCATACCCCTTCTATACAAAACTCCATTGTTTAAGACATATCTAGTAGCTTTAAATTTTAACCTCTTGGCCGCAAGTTGGTCGGCTGGTAAAATGCCTTCTTCGATGTAAGACCTGATGGGATCCATCCAGGAAGGTCCCATATCCAAAGTGATAAACTTGACCATAAAATCTTCATCGATACTTCTACTAGCCAATATCTCAATAGGAATTGTTCTTCGTAACTCAGTACGTGTAGCTGAGGCTAACCCAGCTAGTGCATCAACGTTTGCATTCTCCAGTCTCGATATCCTAACCATTTGTACATCTTCTAGGTTGGCTATAATCTCTAAACCTTTGGTGTGATACCTAGACATAAATTCTTCTTTTGCTGCGTACAGCCCGAGCATCTGATTTACCACTAGTTGTGAATCACTAAACACCGTAACTTGATGTGCATTTAGTGATTTAGCTAAACTGAGTCCCACAATTACGACTTCATACTCAGCTTCATTGTTGGAAGCTTTGAATGAGAATTACGGAACATATTCTATTTCTAATCCATCTGGATTATTAAGATTTGTTCTAGCTCTGCAGCCTGTGGCACACGAAGAACCATCAACATACAAATTCCATATAGGGATACAATTATCAAATCCTTGGTCTGACAAAGTCCCCTGGTGGAATATTTGATGCTTTCTTTTATCATTCCACAACTATGGGCTTTTATTAGAGGATTCTTGTTGCTCGATCATTGTCCTTTCCAGCAGGTCTGCTGATGGGAGTTAATCGGGGACAGTTTATGATGATCCTCTAACATCCGTGAGTTTTTATACATTAGACCCTTGTTGGTTGGAGGTGTCTGGGTAAGTGAATTCAGTAACAAAATCTGCTACTGCCTGTCCTTTGAGATAAGTCCTTGGCTCATAGATAAGGTCATATTCACCTAACTCCACTGCCCAATACATCAATCGTCCAGATTTTTCTGGCTTGTGTAAAGCCTGTCTGAGTGGCATGTCAGTATATACCACTATTGTATGGGCTTCAAAATATGGCTTCATTCTCCTGCTCGCCTCAATTAATGCCAATGCCAATTTCTCCAATTTTGTATATCTGATCTCTGCTTCCCTGAATGCCTTGCTTGTATAATAAACTGGTTTTCGCACTCCACCATCCATTCTTATCAAAGCTGAACTGACTGCATTTTTTGAGACAGCCAAGTACAAGTATAACGTTTCTCCCAACACTGGCCTGGACAGTAAAAGAGATGTCCCCAGGTATTTCTTTAACTCTATGGATGCCTTATCACACTTGCCATTCTACTCAAAGGTCTTTCTGAGAACCTTAAAGAATGGAAGACACCTATTAGTTTCTCGGGAGACAAACCTGTTGAGAGCCGCTACACGCCCCGTGAGGTTTTGTACTTCCTTTTTAGTGGTTGGAGATTGTAATTCTAGAAAGTCCTTTATCTTTTCAAGGTTTGCTTCAATTCCTCGTTAGTTTACAATATAACCAAGGAACATGCATTCCTGTACGCCAAAGACACACTTGGTCGGGTTAAGCTTCATCTGGTACTTCTCTAGCTGGCCAAATGTTTGGCTTAGATCAGCTATGCGGTTAATAGCTTTCTTTCTCTTAGTCATCATGTCGTCGACGTAAACCTTCATATTTTTGCCGATCTTCTCTGCGAACACCTTATTCATCAGCCGCTGGTATGTAGCACCTGCATTTTTAAGACCAAAAGGCATCACATTGTAACAGTATGTTCCCCGTGGAGTAATGAAAGAGGTACTCTCCCTATCTTCTGGTTTCATCTTAATTTGGTTATATCCAGAATAAGCATCCATGAAGCTCAACAATTCATGCCCCGAAGTAGCATCTACCAGCTGATCTATTTTGGGTAGAGGTAAGTGATCTTTTGGTTAGGCTTTGTTCAGATCTGTGAAATCCATTCCCATTCTCCATTTATTGTTCTTCTTTTTTACCATAACCACGTTGGCTAACCAATCAGGATATTTGACATCCTCAATGAAAGAAGCATTTTGCAGTTTCTCTACTTCCTTTTGAATGTCTTGGTTCTTCTCTGGACTAAAGACCCTTTTTAGTTGCTTCACCGATTTTATCTCCTTATTAACATTGATCTTGTGGCACAGGAAGGTTAGGTCTATCCCCGACATATCTTCATGACTCAACACGAAAGCTTTCTTTCTATGCCTTAAAAATGCCACCAACTCTTACTTTATTATCGAATCAAGTGAAGCACCAATCTGAATTGATCTTTCTGGTCGTTCATCATCCAAAATAATGTTCTATATTGCTTCCATGACTTGACCCTTCACGAGCTTTGATTTGTCTCTGGGGTCTAATGTTTCAAACTCCGACTCCTCCACTTGGTAAGTGGTGGTTTTCTTTCCGGTATCCTCTAACTCCTCTTGTTCGGCAGATGAGTAGTAGCATTCCGGAGATACTTTTTGATCACCCTTCACAAGTCCCACCCCAAAGTTGGTCGGGAACTTTAAACATTGGTGTATAGTGGATGGCACTGCTTCAAACGTTTTCAGGCATACTCTTCCCATGATTATATTGTAGGACGATTGGACATTTTTGTCCATCATAAAGAATCGTATCTTTTCCGATCTGCAGGTGGTTCAGGTACCAATCATCATGTCCAACTTGATCGTGCCAAGTGGAAAAACCTTTTCACCAGAGAAACTGATAAGGGGCATGGGAAACGGCTCAAACTGGGCGAGTTTCAGGTTCAAACTGTCAAAGCAAGGGTAGAACATGATGTCCGACGAGCTGCCATTATCCACCAATACTCTTAAGATGATTACATCCTTCATCCTCATCTTAATCACCAAAGGGTCATCGAGAGGATACAAGACACCTTCCAGATCATTTTTAGAAAAATCGATGACCAGTTTATCTTTGTTAACCTTCCTCGGACGATCCTCTTTCGCCAAATTTATTCGCTGTATATAGGAATAAGCTTGGGCCTCATTGAGGTAAGCTTTCCTTTCAGCGGTATGATCACCATCTCCTGCATCTCCACATGTTATCATATTACAGTCAAATAAACCAAAATGTATTGAAAATATCTCACGTTCTGGCTGTCTTGGCTTTTTGGGGAGATCGGGGTCTTCCTTTGGTTCATCTTCGTGATCCATTTTCCTGTTATTTCTTGGTCGGTGAGGAGATTTAGACCTTTGCCATGATTCGGTGTTCGTTTTCTCATTATTTCGGCGATTAACAAATCGATTCATCTTTCCTCGCCTAATGAGTGTTTTTATCTCATTTTGGAGAGCTACGCATTGCTTGGTCGTGTGACCATGGTCCTTGTGGAACTTGCAATATTTGGACTTATCTCTTTTCTTAGGAGCTGTCCTTAATTTTCCTGGCCAATTTAATTCCTCGCTGTTCTTGATCTCTTTCAGAACATGGTTTATATCCACCTTTAGCGGGGTATAATTGGCATATTTCCTCTAGTGCTCCAATATTTCCTTGACTTTTGATTGCTTATTCCCCCCATTTTGCTTGTGATCTTTCCTCTCAGACCTACCTTTAACTCTAGTCTCTCCTTTTGCCTCACCATTCTTCTTCGCAGTCATAACTTCTTCAGCGTTCATAATCTTGGCTTCTTTAGCCATCAATTCCGCCATGGATTTGGGGGGATCCTTGGACAGAGTGTAGTAAAGTTTGTCTGGTAGAAGACCGCTCATGAGGGATGTAATAGTGGTTTTCTCCTCATAGTCAATGACTTCCAATTTCTCGTTATTAAAATAAGTGATATAATCCCTTGTGCTCTCTCCTGCCCTTTGCCTTACGCTCAACAAATGTGCTACCCTCTTGACTGCCTTCACACCAAAATGGAAGTTTCCTATAAAGAGCTCTGCCAATTGATGGAAGGTAGCAATTTGTCCCCAAGGAAGGTTGTTGTACCATATTTGGGCAGATCTAATCATAGTCCTCGAGAATGCCTTGCACCTCATCTCATTGGGAACTGCATAGATATTTGCAGCAGCTTGGTATTGCTCTATGTGGAGGACAGGATCAGTTTTTCATCGTACTTTGCTGTAACTACAGGAGATTTAAACTTCGACGGTGTGGGAAAATCCACAATTGCTTATATGAAGGGTGATCCTTTGATAAAGGTTCTTTGGAGAGGATTTATAACCTTAGCCATTTCCCCTAACCTGTCTTCCAATCGCTGAATAGATCCTTTCCATGACTCTTTTCCAGCTTCGAATCTATGGATGCGAGAAACAAATCGCGTTGTGTTCTCCTCGTGGGAACTTCTTGGGCGAGCTGCAGGCTTGATATTTGGACGTGATTGGGCAGATCCTTCCCTTAACTCATTTGGTCATTGAGAATCTCTCAACGCAATTCGAGGAGGATTTCTATTCCTCCTGGGGCCCAATCGGTCAAAGGGGAGACTCTGCTCAACCTTTTTAGAGCGCTCGTTCATTCCGGAGTCAAAGTGATGTTTTCTTGAGACTCTACAATTCTTATAGGAGATGTCAGGCCGAGCTGATAGGATGGATCAGTTGAGGTTCCAGTACGGTGAGGTTCAGGACGCCTAGTTCGTGAAGATGGTGGTGGCATAACACTTAACATTTTGAAAAGTCTAGATGAACTTTCGCATAGTATCTTGCATGGCGGTTTGCCCCTGGCTAAACTAGCAAAGATTCCCATGATATCGTTTGCGTTCGGAGCAACGAAAGGGTTAAGAGGAATCCCATCATTGTTCCTGTTGCTAAATTCTGGGACTTCGACCATTTATGATGAGTTTTGGGTGAAAACGCTATGTATAGTCATCTCCCACAGACGATGCCAATCTGTTGATGTAAAAACTAGATTTGATCTAATCAATTAATCACAAATAAAAATGAATAAAGAAATAAGACAAAGGATTTTTAAAGTGATTCATCCTTAGGAAAATGGCCTACATCCACTGTTTTGTATTGTTGGGTATTTGCCTTAATCTCCACTATGTTCGCTTATGGAAACTTGCCCCGCTAGGGGGTGTTACAAAGTATTTATAGTCCTTTGGGCTCTTAGTATGAGTAGAAAATATGCCTTTATTTAATAGACGTAAACATCTGTACATGATAAGAATGTTCATTGAATTTGTTTTTGTGATTTAATCTTCCTGACTAGATGCTCGGTATGCTGAGTAGCTCGGCGTGTTAAGTAGCTTGGCATGTTGAGTAGCTCGACACTATGAATTTCTCAGTAAATATATTTTATGCCACGCAGGATGACACGTGTCTTTATATAATTGGTCCATGTCAGCTGACTAATATTTGTATCAACACCCTATTTCTTTATCTATCTCGGTGTGTTTTTCCACTTTATTGATCTCCCCTAGTGGATCTTGAAAAGATATCATCCCATATACACTGATCATCGGACTAATCTTTTCCTAGCTTGGTTCTTAATCTGAACTATCAAATTCGTCCCCCCATCCGATGGCAGCAATGTCATTCTTCCACGAGAAGTCAATGCATTCTACAACCTCAACGACCTCTTCATATATATCCTCTCACTCAACGGGGAGATAAAAAAGTGAAGGTACCAATCTCCTATGTAGTTTCAAAGCATCGAGTAGTTCAGACATACTGCAAATTTCATCGGTTTGTCAAATTAAGTCTGCTATAATTTAGACGACATCATCTAAACTGACTTCATCGGTGGGTACCACCCAATTATCTAACTCTCAATCCCACTTCCGAACTTCCAAGAACAATGTTCTGAACTTCTGGCAGTTAATGGTCATTTCTCTTGGCAATTTCAGCCCAAACTCTAAGAGTTGGTTTAGTACTTCAGGTAATTTCATATCTTTTCCCCTGGAGGGAGTACAAATGAAAATGCATGCTTTTGTAAGAAACGACAGGGATTGGTCGGCAAAACAGGTAGGGTGTAGGAGAAAATATGAGGAAACTTTGAGGGTTTTAGGTGAATATACGGGTATGACGGGTGATTTTACTGGGTACAATCTGGGTAGATGGGTCAAATTCTGGATCATTTTCTAGGAAAATGGCATTCGCCTGATTTGGGAGTGGGTTGCAAGTGGTGTTGGGTTTTGGGTTGGCTGGTGGGGTGATGGTACCCTGGTCAATAATACCTTGCTTGGCTGGTGGAGTGATGGTACTCCTCCATTTTCATCTACAACCTTCGATACAAGATTCACTAATAGTTTAGATTTATATTCACAAATGGACCTCTGTCCGACCCTCCTGTGATGAGTTCAGAACAACGTTCATATCTTATCCTGGACATTTGATGAAGGAACCCATGGTCAAACTTTACCTAAGATCCTTCTATAGACATAGCATTCCACTTCTAAAAGTGGTGGCTGACTCCCACCACTATAACTTCGTTCCGACGAGCCAAGAAAATTTTACCCCAAATTTTCACTTTCAGTTAGCCACACTCCGTCATATGCCCAAGCCTTTAAATATTTTCCCTCATTTGGATAACACACACAATCCCCGCGTTTCTAGAATTTCCACCTATGGTTCTCCTAAATGCTTCGTCTGACTCTTTCCCAGTCATACCACGTTGGGTGAGTCTACTTTTGCTTCAATTTCGACTATAGCAGTACATGCAAATCATAGATTGCGCCCTAGACATCTTTACAGCCCTAGCTTCTCATGCCATAATAGGGGTGCACTTAACTACGGTCATCATTCTTGATTATATCCTCTAACCTAACCTGAGCGCTGCCTCCTTCTGTCCGCCCAAAAGCCCTCGCCCGTCATACTTCATCGTTTCATACACGCACACATCCCAACGCAAATAAGATTCACTAATATACATACATTATAGCAGGAGAACGGAATCTCACCATAAGAAATCAACAATCCTAAACATAGGGCTCTACATCAAATGAAGCAACGCTGGAAGCATAATAAGTCGCACACATCCTAAGGACACTAAAACCTGATGCTCTGATACCATCTATGGCACCTCGCCTAATTAAATACCGAATGATCAGTCCTTTATTAAATAAACATCAAAGTGTCCTGTTGGTTCATTCTTAGCATCACTGTCGAAAGATAATTTTCTTTATTAATTACCTAATAAATAATTAAGATAAATGTCAAAACATTTAATCTTATGAATTAAGTCCGATTGTTATTATTAATTACGAAACCATTTTCATGAATACAATTGATAGTATTAAAACCAAACCATTCAAATGAAAGAACATGCTAGAAAACTCAATCCAAATAAAATATCCCAAATCGCAGGACAAAGCGATAATCACAAGTAATCCCAACTACAACAGAATACTGAAATAAATCAAAAGTACAAATCTCTCTGAGCTAGATAAAACTGGAAATGGGTGACACATGCCCTACCTAAGGAGAACTAAATGAAAGACTGAGGAGACAAAGATGAAGTCGTCTACTGCAAAGACCTGCAACTCCCACACTAGATGCAACACGTCAATAGTCTAAAGATCCAAGCCTGACACCCATGTGGCTGGCACCTGTAATCCATATATATATATACAAGAGAGAGGAAAGATGACAGGAAACGGGACAGAGCTCGAGTGTAAAACATCTTGAAAATAATTTAGCAAGTATTTAAAAGCTTTCCAGTTTATATTACATACATGTTAGTACTCGAAGATCTCTTGGAAATTATTACCTCTCATCTAGTGTGCACACCTATCGTACTAATAAAATGACTCGTAAGCCTAACCTAATTCACCTCCCATAGATTCGGATTCGCGAGACCGTATGTCTATGATTTAATAAAATAATATATTATTAAAGATTAGTTAAGTTAATTTTGTATATCTCAATACTACTATGAAATCTCAAGCATTTACTATGATTAGGAGCGTTTATTCAATATTTATCTACTTACACACACAGTACAAGAAATTCTAGGTATATATATATTATTCACTCATACAATATATATACTAATAGTCACCCCACATAAAATCTAGGGTGCTGGCATACTCTGCTATCAAGTCCCCGTATCTCTCATACTTAGGAAAATACTTGTTCGGAATCACTCTCGAAGTGTATTAACACAATACACACAAAATGGAGGCGAAGCATAGTTCCAAGTCACTAAGAGGTCATCAAATACCCTTCATGTCTCTTAGCACCGTTTGACTATCATTCTTGGATAGCCTGTACCAAAGAATCTTATGTTCTAGGGTACAAGTCAATAAGGTCCCAGCGAGATAAGACTGTCTCGGCGTGGCAACCTCCGTGATAGCAAGTAGCGCGGGTATGATTATACACAAATATAGGATAGATATATACACATGCACTCGGTCATATATAAATATTCTCATTTTTCAATTAGGTTCGCCCACGACCCATAATAATATTTTAACCGTACGTAATGCAATTTTACCTAATCTTTACGCATAAAGAACTCATCTCTTTTTATTCTCAATTATAATTACTTCATAATTACTTCTCGTCCCCCAAAGCATTCTCTCTCCCTAAAGGTAAATTTAGTAGGTACACCCTCTTTAACATACTGGTCTAAGTCATTCGCGAATCTCTCAATTCCTTAGTTAACGTACGAACGATTTCCAATATGTGTCAAACCCTCATTAGCCCAAGGTTACATCCCATATAAAATTATATTCAACGGAATCCACTTAGACCCAACTGGTCCTCTTTATGACCCATTATGTTCTTTAAATCATATTCAAGGGTTCCTATTCATTTTATTCTGAATTAAATAAAAAAGGGTAAAAACATGCAGTTTTCAGGAGGGGTCGATCGATCAATCAATCGATCGATCGAGCAGGTACAACCCATATATTACTTTTACTCATCTAGTAATGTTCAACATAATGCTTACTAATAATTACTAACTCTCTTCACGCTAGTAAACATTCAATTTAAAATCCGAATTAATATTAAATTAATTTATCCCAATTAAATTTAATTAATATCACAATTAAAGGCCATAAAAATACGGGGTATTACATACTTCCCCCTTATAACGGAATTTCATCCCGAAATTCAAAAAAGAAGTCCTACCTGCTAAAATAATTTTATATACTTTATTAGTACTCAAAACTAACTTCAGAGTAAGGCGTTGAATCACTATAGCCCCCGCCTCACAGTAAGCTTATTTAACACTCTCAACACTATCAGTTATAGAGTCACACCTTAATAACGACACTTCACATTGTGCTCCAATCCGTCGATATTCGAATAAGACGAGCCTATAAATCATTGACTCCTATTATTTCAATATCATTAGGACGCACCTCACTACACGTCAACTGCTTGTATTTATCTAAACACGAAACTCCCATTCTGAGAAAAACCATACGAACATTTGACCACTCTTGTCAGTTCTTCGAATCTCGATTTTTGGGTGACGTAACTCTTACGGAAGTCAAAAGTCACCTAAAATAGTCTGTGGTAATTCCACCTTAGCCATTGGATTATTCTTGACCAATCCAAAATTCTGATTATCCGCTCACCTCTTAACATCCAGAGTGAGAAAAGTTAAGGGTTTTCCACACCAAAACCTCAATAATCACCTTGTTTACAATAAACAGGTATGAGTTCTTCCACAGAACCCTACCCTTAGGTAATCTCCTCTCCCAATTACTGTAATATACTTCACTTGCTAGTTATGTCCATTGTGGAAATGAAATGATCACAATGAATCCAAAATTACTTTCACACGGCTCCACTAATTGTTAATTACCGTTCGCCTACTCCCGGGGCTATGGGTGATACAACCTGCTTAAAATGCAGTGTTATCCCCGTTGCTTCCCAAAACTCCATATTGAAGGTGAAATTAAAAAATCTTATCCTAATTCAAAACAATACCCTGTAGGATCACGTACCGGCTCGATTCTTCTTTTAAAAGTAAGACTGGGGCACACTAGTTAATATTGTAGATCACCTTAAAGTAATATCAATCACTTCCTTCTTGGGAAACTTGTTCCACACGTTCGAAAGAACCATTGATCTTACTTTGAGGTTAGCAACCCATCAAATAAATTTTACCGACTTAACTGCCTTCTTCCATTACCGAAATCGTCGTCTTGATACAAAGTTTTCTGGCTGAACCTCTTGCTCCAACCAATTTCTATCTATGAGCGGTGCACGCGGATACCACTCTCTATGTCCCACTCAACGTCGACTTCCACTTGTAATGTCTCACATTAAGTGACACTTAATATTTCCCTTCTTTCCTCTGCGTATACCGAAATTTTGACCCATGAACTTTTCTCCATGATGTGCACTTCTGGACCTTTTATACCTTACTAAAATCATCACTCAACCCACGCATAAGTATCTCTCAACATTTGACTAGGTAAAACTCCGCCCCGAGTGTTTTCTATAATAGTTAAATTTTACCCTTCTTAAGGAATACCCCTTTTAAATGGCTTCCCACAGCCTTCCAACCAAATTTGGGTGTGCTACTCTGATCGCACACGTATATATGGATTATTGTCCTTCACATGACGCTTAATCCACTCTACCCCTTCCACTTCGTTATGTTAATCCCACAAATATATATTCCACACGTCTATTCCCACGCCACTTCAACTTGGACGATTCTAACATCAGCTAACCAGGATGCCCACACACCCTATAAATCATGGATACTTGTGTAAGCATTACATACGCTTCACACATAACACCCAATTATTTATTTATCTTGTTCTCACAACGTGGTTACAACACTTGGGTACTCTCAATCACCCTAGAAATCGAAATTTTAAATCCTCCTTATCATCGTTCCACCCTTCAACTCATGGTAATAAAATAAAACTTTCAATGCTTCCTTGTCACACAACTGGCTCCACTGGCCTTAAATCATAGTTTAACTTCCAACTTACAGTTATAATTACATGCTCCTATAATGATCGAGGTATCAGACTCATGGAATAATGACCAAACATCTCCCAACTTCTAACCTTACGGTAAGTTTCATGCGTGGGATGTCTCTCAAAGCGAAATCCAAATAAGGAACCCCCCCGATACACTAATACCTAGAATTATCAGTTATCGAAATTTGTTAGGCCCTCCGTTCATAACATGTACCCCTATATTCTGTCTCTTGACAGAAAAGCTACATCTCCTCCCACAATTGTACTAAAACAGAGAACTTTTCACCATTGCACTATCGCTCAGCATTGGTGGTAATCACATTCCGTAAACCCCATAAACATACAATCGGGACTCTCAAAATCCTATTCCCAAACATATGAATATAAGTATTAGCTTTCACGTTTCTAAAGTATAAATATAACAATGCGCTCCTCCTATCACTATGTCCTGAGCGCTAAACATAATAACGAGTTAAATCTCTCCGCTCAACGGTAAACCCAATACACACTAAATCATAACAACAAAGTCCCTAAACACACAGGAATCGAATATCTTGAGACCACGATACCCTTCAAAGTCTCTATAATATATAATATAAGTGAAGGCCCGGCCCTCTCGCAGGTGAGGTCTCTACAGAGAAAAACATGAATCACTAGGGCAACCACCCCGATAGCCTTACAATAACAACCTACTATCGTTCTAACCAATACTAATAAATCGTAACCAGGATAATATCATACTCGTACATCACATCACTAAAACGAGTAATCTTGATAAAGTATATACCTCGAACAATGCACCCATTTATCCTCCGCGGATAACACTAAAGATAACCCTGATATACCAGGGAAAAACATACACATAATAATAACGTTGTCGATATACACACTAAACTCGTCTCACCTGTGAATCTAGCAATAAAAAAATTTAGTGACTTGCTCGTGTCACATAAAACATGCCTCATCCTCCGAGGATAAAACTCATACTTCTACCTTGCCAATCGCCTTGGCTGCTCAAATGGTCTCCGGACGTAACACACCTGTCTAAACCAAAACAAAAATACTTTAATCATTGCCCTTTACTAGGCACCATATTCTTGTCCCCTTTACTCACTTCGGGAAAAATTAACGCACGTGGTTTCACTCTCCATAAAATACTTCTATGCATAATCCCCTTACCACTGGTCATACTGACCATTTCGGGTTATTCATCGCTCGGACTTGGGTATGATCGATCCTGATGGCTACCCCCATTGTTCCCTTAGCTTTGTTGGCCTAAAGGAACATGCTATTGTCTTCAATAGTCCTTAATGAGTTCACCATCACTTGGTAAGAATTCAGCTACCCGAATCATTTAAATGGATCCCTTGATGGGTCTCCCCCTTTTGGTGCTTCACTACCACCATTTCATCCGGTCTTATTCTTGACTAAATTCTTTGATTCTTTTAGCTTCCCACACAAAAAAGCATTATCATCTCCATTGACAAAGCACGAAATTGTCACCCTCTGAATTGGCCAACCAGTAGGATTCCCTTTAAGTGTTATTCACTATTCTTACGAGTCGGTCTCCCACTTGAAATCCTCTCCTTTATTTGTATCTACATCCTCCGATATAAGATTTGCTAACCGTTTAGATTCATATTCACAAATGGACCTCTATTCAGCCCTCCAATGATGAGTTCAGAACAATGTTCACATCTCATGAAGGAACCTTCGGTCAAACTGTACCTAAGATCCTTCTAAAAACATGGCATTCCACTTCTAAAAGCGGTGGCTGACTCCCACCACTATAACTTCATTTCGACGAGCCAAGAAAATTTTATCCCAAATTTTCACTTTCAGTTAGCCACACAACGTCATATGCCCAAGCCTTTGGATATTTTCCCTCCTTTGATTAACATACACAATCCCCGCGTTTTTAGAATTTCCACCTACGGTTCTCCTAAATGCTTTGTCTAACTCTTTCCCAGTTATACCACATTGGGTGAGTCTACTTTTGCATCACTTTCAACTATATCAGTACTTGGAAATCATAGGCTACGGCCTAGCCATCTTTACAGTCCTAGCTTTTCATTCCATAATAGGGGTGACCTTAATTACGGTGATCATTCTTGATTATATCCTCTAACCTCAACTGAGCTCTGCCTCCTATTATCCGCCCAACGGCCCTTGCCCACCATACTTCATCGTTCGGCACACACACACATCTGAATTTGAATAAGATTCACTAATATACATACATTATAGCAGGAGAACGGAATCTCACCATAAGAAATCAACAATCCTAAACATAGGGTTATACATCAAATGAAGCAACGCTGGAAGCATAATAAGCCGCACAGATCCTAAGGACACTAGAACCTGATGCTTTGATACCATTTGTGACACCCCGTCTAATTAAATACGGGGAGATCAGTCCTTTATTAAATTAACATCAAAGTGTCTGATTGGTTCATTCTTAGCATCACTGTCGAAAGACAATTTTCTTTATTAATCACCTAATAAATAATTAAGCTAACTGTCAAAACATTTAATCTTATAAATTAAGTCCGATTGTTATTATTAATTACGAAACCATTTTCACGAATACAATTGATAGTATTAAAACCAAACCATCCAAATGAAAGAACATACTAGATAAATCAATCCAAATAAAATATCCCAAATCGCAGGATAAATCGATAATCACAAGTAATCCCAACTACAACAGAATACTGAAATAAATCAAAAGTACAAATCTCTCCGAGCTAGATAAAACTGGAAATGGGCGACACATGTCCTATCTAAGGAGAAATAAATGAAATACTGAGGACACAAGGATGGAGTTGTGTACTGTAAAGACCTGCAACTCCCACACTAGCTGCAGCACGTTAACAGTCCAAAGATCCAAGCCTGGCACCCTTGTGACTGGGCACCTGTAATACATATACGTATATATAGGAGAGAGGAAATATGACAGGAAACGGGTCAGAGCTCGAGTGTAAAACATCTTTAAAATCGTTTAGCAAGTATTTAAAATGCTTACCAGTTGATATTACATACATGTTAGTACTCGAAGCTCTCTTGAGAATTCTCACCTCTCATCTAGTGTGCGCACCTATCGTACTAATAAAATGACTTATAATTCTAACCCAATTCACCTCCCATAGATTATGATTCGCGAGACCGTATGAATATGAGTTAATAAAATAACATCTTTCTAAGGATTAGTTAAGTCAATTTTGTATGTCTCAATACGGCTATGAAATCTCAAGCATTTACTATGATTAGGAGCGTTTATTCAGTATTTACCTACTTATACACACAATAGAAGAAATTCTAGGTATATGTATACATATATTAATCACTCATACAATATATATACTAATCGGTACCCCATATAAAATCTATAGTGCTGACATTCTAATCGGTACCCCATATATACTAATCGGTACCTCATATGATTTGGATCCTAACCTATGGATATCAGTTTTTTAGGCCCTATTTTTTTATTTTCCTCCCTTTGGACCAATTTTTTCTCCTTCACATCATTCTCCAAAAATTTATTTAACTGCTTCAGTGAAATTTCAACATTAGGAGGCACTCTTTGTTTCAAAGGAAAAATAACGGAGCTCGCTACCTCCTTCGAGAAATGCTTATTTCGAAGGTTTCTCATGTATATCCTCAATGATTTAGCAACCCAAGATATAACCTTATTCTTGGAACAATCAGGAAATAAGAAATACTTGCAGAGTTGATTGTATATGTCATCTTTGACATCTTGATCCTGTAGTTTCCAATCGTCTAGTCCACCGATGCCCACATTCATTTTCTCAACGATAAACACCAGACTTTAAAGTTCAACACATCATTCATCACTCGTCGGGTTATTCCCAAGAAGGGAGAACCTAATGGGATTATTTTGGGTTGAGCGAAAGGTGTCGAGAGCATTTGATGGGGGCGGTGGACCAATGGGAGTGCTGGATGTGAGGGCTTCAGAGCACTTGAAGTTAGACTTGGTAAGGAGGGAACCATTAGTGGAGTTGTGAATTGCTCATCCACTAGTGTTGAGAATTCAGGTTGTGCATGAGATGGTGAACCTCGTTGCGGTGTCACCTTGTCACTTGGTACCCTTGGGTTATTTCATCCAAACATTAACTACAACAATGAAGAACCATAAGTGGCTAAATAATTATAATAATATGAAATTATAACTAATTAATCAATCTTATGACTATATATATATATATACACCTTTTTAGAGAAAGAATTTAGAATATGTTCCATCCATCCGTTATTAGTTTTTAAGTGTAGATACCACTTTCTAGGACCCCTTAAGTACTTCCTTAGGTACTTAGAACCTCCCTATTCAACACAAACCCTAGGCCCCACTCTGAATACTGATCTAGAGGCTATCAGGCGCCCCTGAACCTCGTTTGACTCCGGTCAACTTCATCTTCAGAGCAAAAGCTCAATGAATATTCAAAGAGCTCTGAATCCCTTTTCCAATGGTTGTCCCCATGCATGAATCGGCATAACGGTTCAGACAAACTGACTATTTTACTATCGAAAACCATTCTGGAGGCTACCGGGTGCTCTTGGGCTCCGATTTGAGCCCAATCAACTTCATTGTTAGAGAGAAATCTCAATGAATCTTCGAAAGGCATGAAAACCACTTTCCAACGGTCCACCCCGTGTGCAAAATGACATAACCGTTCGGACAAACAATTCATTTTCCCCCCAAAATTGATCCAAAGGCCACTAGGCGCTCTCGGGCACTATTTGACCAAAGTCAACTCTTCAGCTTGAACGATACTGAATGAATCTTTAAAGGACAATGAATACCCTTTCCAATGGTCCACACTGTGCATGAATCAGCCTTACGATATAGACGAATGACCCATTTTACTCTGAAAGTTTATCGAGCGCTTTCGGGCTGCATTTGACCAGGGTTAACTCTCCAAATCATGCGCACAAGAGATGGACCCCAAGATGGAGGATATTCAGAGGGATGGACACAGTGGAGGCTCCGTTGGGGATGTACTTTTTATAAGAGGGATAAACTCTATTTGCATGGGTGTTATCATTTTTTTCTTTCTTGCATATGCACCTACATGCATGTCCTCTTGTTTCTCCTCTATTATTTCTTGTATATATCTACCTCATGCTTATATCACTCCTCACTCATACACTTATAGATACTCTCCATGTACACCTCACAGTACTTACATGTAGGATCACTTATATCCACATGTTGTACACACCACTTAGAATATCCATCCACTTACCACACTTATCCATGCTCACTTATCACACACCACTTCTAGTTGATCCATGCTTAGGTTCACTAGCATACACTAACTTGTAGATATTTACACATCACACACTCTCACGTATCCATGCTTAGTGTAATCTTCATGCTAGATTTACTTTTCATAATACTTGAAAGCTCTTCCTTATTAGTATAATGCTCATCATGCCAAAAAATACTCTCTACATAATATACTAATCAAGAATCATGCATTTCTCACACCACATCACCAAGAGCATGGCTATTGACTAAATTTTGTCCCATAATCGGGGGGTCACTTTGTGATGGGTGCTGGTCCGGTAGGTCATAGTTAGCATAAGCAATATGACTCTCACTTTCCATTGGCCAAGTACCTTCGACATATATCGAACGATTTCCCCCGCATCATACTCCTATACCGAAGTCATGATGGGAGGTATATAGAAAGGAATTCGTTCATGTACGTCGAGTATATCGAATTTTCTCTTATACGTACTATCCCTACGAGGTATATAATGAGGAAATTCACGTTCACTCATGTATATCAAATAGATTGTCCACACATACCGATTGCCCTCAAAAGCAAGATGTATATCGTGGAAGTCACGCCAAGGGGGGGAACCTTTCCACTAGTCTAATAACTCCATACCCTCATATAGGCATCAAACTAAGGGCACTCATATTGATTTTATCGGTTACTACCTGAAACTCTGTCGAAATGCTGGGTCGGCATACCACCCAAATATTCACGCGATTTTATCATTTTCAAAAACGGGATCCTGTTCACGAGCCTGGAAACAAGTCAAATTGTGTTTTACATATTTTTCAAATCCAATTTTTCCAAGATTAGGTTCTGTCTGGTATTTTTTGTTAGCATTTAGGTAAACCTAATACAAGTGAAAACGTAAACATAAATAATAATCGTGCTGAGACCGTTCTCTCATTTTTCCTCCTTTCTTACCAAAAGTGTCAAAAACAAATTCCTCTCTTTTATCAAAATACCAAAAACAAATTCCTTCCTTTTATCACAAATGTCAAAAGACATTTTTTTCCTCCTTTTGTCAAAAATATACCAATAATATTTTGTCCTTCCCTTTCCAAAAATTATCAAAAATAATTTCCTTCTTTTTTAATAATAAGAGTTTTTCCCTCTTCTCTTTCAAAAATAAATTATTTTCTTCTCAGGTTGATCACATACTCGACCCATGTCCTGGATCCCTATTGGTTTTGGTCTTTCATTGAATCGCTTCGAGGCTCCGTTAATTCTCCCGCTACTTCCTCAGTGACCAAAATTTCCCTACACCCACTCTCCACGGAGAATGCAGACCCAATACCGAATGTGCAACCTGATTTGATGATGGTCATAGTCCAATTTACTACCAAGATTAACAATCTTCAAACCGAAATTCATGAGATACAGTGAAGCTAAATCCCAGTTCTCGAGGAGCTCGAGATCCTCTTCCCTCACACTATGGGTCCACCTGCACTTGAGCCTATTTGGGTCTCGGAAGAATATCCGCATGCTCTACGTTCCCCTCCTGCTAATGGGCCACCACCAACTCATCTTCCTATGACAAATATTACCCAACTATGGGTTAACCTGCCAATACCCATCGATCCGATGGAAGAAGAGTTGAATAAGGTCAAGTAGGACATTAAGCTGTTAAGCAAAAAGTTTGACCAGGTCCGAATCTATGGGAACTACATGGATTACACCCATATATATCCCTACCCTAAAGCAAGGTTGCCAGAAAAATTCAAGATGCATAACATTGAGAAGTTCAGGGGTAACGGACCCATAATTGTTCATTTTCAAAGCTATCACCGAGCCATAACTCTCCTAGGTGCCTCCGAGGAAATAATGTCCCACGTGTTCCAACAAACCATGAAAGATAATGCTCTTTGTTAGTTCCTGTCCCTCGAAGAATCTAGAATTCGCAATTGGGAGGATGTTGCCCGTGAATTCATATCGCAATACACATACAATGAGGAGTTGGAGGTTACACGCCGTAATTTAGAACTTCTCAAATAGAGGGATAAACTCTATTTGCATGGGTGTTATCATTTTTTCTTTCTTGCATATGCACCTACATGCATGTCCTCTCGTTTCTCCTCTATTATTTCTTGTATATATCTACCTCATGCTTATATCACTCCTCACTCATACACTTATAGATACTCTCCATGTACACCTCACAGTACTTACATGTAGGATCACTTATATCCACATGTTGTACACACCACTTAGAATATCCACCCACTTACCACACTTATCCATGCTCACTTATCACACACCACTTGTAGTTGATCCATGCTTAGGTTCACGAGCATACACTCACTTGTAGATATTTACACATCACACACTCTCACGTATCCATGCTTAGTGTAATCTTCATGCTAGATTTACTTTTCATAATACTTGAAAGCTCTTCCTTATTAGTATAATGCTCATCGTGCCAAAAAATACTCTCTACATAATATACTAATCAAGAATCATGCATTTCTCACACCACATCACCAAGAGCATGGATATTGACTAAATTTTGTCCCATAATCGGGGGGTCACTTTGTGATGGGTGCTGGTCTGCTAGGTCATAGTTAGCATAAGCAATATGACTCTCACTTTCCATTGGCCAAGTACCTTCGACATATATCGAACGATTTCCCCCGCATCATACTCCTATACCGAAGTCATGATGGGAGGTATATAGAAAGGAATTCGTCCATGTACGTCGAGTATATCGAATTTTCTCTCATACGTACTATCCCTACGAGGTATATAATGAGGCAATTTGCGTGCACTCATGTATATCAAATAGATTGTCCACACATACCGATTGCCCTCAAAAGCAAGATGTATATCGTGGAAGTCACGCCAAAGGGGGGGGGGGGGGGGGGAACCTTTCCACTAATCTAATAACTGAAAAACGTCGCTAATGCCGTTTAATACAAGATTAAACTGTATAAGCAACTCCGAAATGTTTGTTGGAGAAACCCTTTTCTTTTGAAAATAAAAATAATAAACAAGATGTGTTTACAAAGAAACTTATGTACGAAAGTAATTAAGACTGTGTAATCAGTTTTTAAAACTAAGGCAGCTTCAAAAATTCAGCACACTTATAGAATGAGATGAGTAGATTAAGATAATCAACACACAGTTTTTAACTTGGTAAAACCTCTCCCAACAGAGGAAACATCCACGGTGACTTCTAAGTCACAAAAACAAAAAATCCACTAATAACAAATAATAGTTACAAACAAT
This sequence comes from Sambucus nigra, assembly GCA_949130495.1. NCBI lineage: Eukaryota > Viridiplantae > Streptophyta > Magnoliopsida > Dipsacales > Adoxaceae > Sambucus > Sambucus nigra. The sequence continues at coordinate 576,484,467 of OX422208.1, read as the reverse complement.
ACAACATGCAAGCACATAAATCAACCTATTTTAAGTTTAGGAATATACCCCACTTGGTGTCCTTCTAACTTCTAATAGATCTGATTTGTTGATGATGTTCTTCCAGTTTGCTAACTTCCTTTGCTTTAGCTTCCTTATGTCGACTCAATGATCTCTGATCTTATACACAACACTTCCAGTGTAGTAGTGTGTTAAGTGTTTGTGAAGTGATTCCTATTCACATGCATGAACTCACACACACTTAGATTTACAGACAGTCCTAGTAAATTACATATAAAGTCTATATGCAGTGATTTTAGTTTATTTCTTTCTCACAGAACTTGAACCCTTTTTTACCTTTATTCTATCCCAGATTCCACGGATATCTCGCTTTTAAAATCGGTCAAGATCTTAATCAATCTCTTTTTGAAAACATTTGTGAGATTGAAAATCTCCAAGTGTGAATCCAACTAGGTCAGGGTTAAGTTTCGTAAGAATAGAAACCACAAAACATTTTCAAAACCAAATGAATAAAGATTTTCTTAAATCCAGTAAAAAATATGCAGATCTAGTGAAAATGTAACATGCAGAGTGTAGATCTAACGTTTCTATGAAAAAGAAACAAGATCTTCACACGAATGTTTAAGTTGTGAACAAGATCAAGGCCAAGGAGGTTACAGCTTCGATATGAACAAACCACTCTCTCTCTCAAACACTCAAGGTTGTGTTTGGGGTTTAATATACGAAGGTTTGTTTCAGAGGTGAAGTATTTAGGGTTAGGGTTAGGGTTTGGCTAACAGTTTCCCTTTCTCTCTCTTCTCTTTTTTTTTTTCTCTCTTCTCTCTCACTTCTCTCTTCTCTCTATTTTTTTCTCTCAGAAATGACGAATGCCCAAAAGTCTTCTAAGGATGAGAAGTGGAGGGTATTTATAGGGCTGAGGGAAGGTTCTGGATGTTCGAGGGAAATTAAGGGCTGAGACCAAGTCTTGCAAACTTTGACTTGATCAAAAGGTTATAAAACAGCGGTGATTAAAAATGATTGTGATTGGTTCATATGGATAGCACCGGGATTAACTAAGAACACATGCAGACCCTCGATTAGTAATGATCCAACGATCAGCAATCAACCATCCAACCTTCTCACAAAAAAAACACAAATAGGTACACCCGGAGGATGACAAGTGTTGGCTTGTGAGTGGCTCTCACACGCGCGTCTAAAATAATTACTGAAGGTACCCTGAAGTCTCTAGCGCTTTGAGATTCTACCCAACCAAACATTCGAGTGAGAAAAGAATTTTACAAAATAGAATATTAACCCCACAAATTTTATAATCCCATTTTATTAATAAAAACATTTATTTAGAAAAAGTTTAAAAATGTTTAAAAAATATTTAAAAATTCCCAAAAAATTATTAAAGCTCCAATTCAAGGGGAATTAAACACACACTCAATTTTAAGCAATATGAACACATGTATGCACTTCTAATTGTGTGTAGTGTGATTCAATTTTTACCTTCATGGATCATTGAAAAGGATTAGAGAGAAAAGATCTGAGGCTCTTTGGATTCTAGGTTGGACAACCAATTTTGTCACTATTTTCAAACTAGTTGAACACTTATACAGTATAGACTTAAGCAAGTCAAAGATATAAGGTGCTTCAATAACTCCATACCCTCATATAGGCATCAAACTAAGGGCACTCATATTGATTTTATCGGTTACAACCTGAAATTCTGTCGAAATGCTGGGTCGGCATACCACCCAAATATTCACACGATTTTATCATTTTCCAAAACGGGATCCTGTTCGCGAGCCTGGAAACAAGTCAAATTGTGTTTTACATATTTTTCAAATCCAATTTTTCCAAGATCAGGTTCTGTCTGGTATTTTTTGTTAGCATTTAGGTAAACCTAATACAAGTGAAAACATAAACATAAATAATAATCGTGCTGAGACCGTTCTCTCATTTTTCCTCCTTTCTTACCAAAAGTGTCAAAAACAAATTGCTCTCTTTTATCAAAATACCAAAAAAAAATTCCTTCCTTTTATCACAAATGTCAAAAGACATTTTTTTCCCTCCTTTTGTCAAAAATATACCAAAAATATTTTGTCCTTCCCTTTCCAAAAATTATCAAAAACAATTTCCTTCTTTTTTAATAATAAGAGTTTTTCCCTCTTCTCTTTCAAAAATAAATTATTTCCTTCTTAGGTTGATCACATACTCGACCCATGTCCTGGATCCCTATTGGTTTTGGTCTTTCATCGAATCGCTCTGAGGCTCCGTTAATTCTCCCGCTACTTCCTCAGTGACCAAAATTTGCCTACACCCACTCTCCACGGAGAATGCAGACCCAATACCGAATGTTTAACCTGATTTGATGATGGTCATAGTCCAATTTACTGCCAAGATTAACAATCTTCAAACCGAAATTCATGAGATACAGTGAAACTAAATCCCAGTTCTCGAGGAGCTCGAGATCCTCTTACCTCGCACTATGGGTCCACCTGCACTTGAGCCTATTTGGGTCTCGGAAGAATATCCGCATGCTCTACGTTCCCCTCCTGCTAATGGTCCACCACCGACTCATCTTCCTATGATAAATATTACCCAACTATGGGTTAACCTGCCAATACCCATCGATCCAATGGAAGAAGAGTTGAATAAGGTCAAGTAGGACATTCAGCTGTTAAGCAAAAAGTTTGACCAGGTCCGAATCTATGGGAACTACATGGATTACACCCATATATATCCCTACCCTAAAGCAAGGTTACCAGAAAAATTCAAGATGCATAACATTGAGAAGTTCAGGGGTAACGGGCCCCCAATTGTTCATTTTCAAAGCTATCACCGAGCCATAACTCTCCTAGGTGCCTCCGAGGAAATAATATCCCACGTGTTCCAACAAACTATGAAAGATAATGCTCTTTGTTAGTTCCTGTCCCTCGAAGAATCTAGAATTCGCAATTGGGAGGATCTTGCCCGTGAATTCATGTCACAGTACACATACAATGAGGAGTTGGAGGTTACACGCCGTAATTCAGAACTTCTCAAATAGAGGGATAAACTCTATTTGCATGGGTGTTATCATTTTTTTCTTTCTTGCATATGCACCTACATGCATGTCCTCTCGTTTCTCCTCTATTATTTCTTGTATATATCTACCTTATGCTTATATCACTCCTCACTCATACACTTATAGATACTCTCCATGTACACCTCACAGTACTTACATGTAGGATCACTTATATCCACATGTTGTACACACCACTTAGAATATCCATCCACTTTCCACACTTATTTATGCTCACTTATCACACACCACTTGTAGTTGATCCATGCTTAGGTTCACTAGCATACACTCACTGGTAGATATTTACACATCACACACTCTCACGTATCCATGCTTAGTGTAATCTTCATGCTAGATTTACTTTTCATAATACTTGAAAGCTCTTCCTTATTAGTATAATGCTCATCATGCCAAAAAATACTCTGTACATAATATACTAATCAAGAATCATGCATTTCTCACACCACATCACCAAGAGCATGGCTATTGACTAAATTTTGTCCCATACTCGGGGGGTCACTTTATGATGGGTGCTGGTCCGGTAGGTCATAGTTAGCATAAGCAATATGACTCTCACTTTCCATTGGCCAAGTACCTTCGACATATATCGAACGATTTCCCCCGCATCATACTCCTATACCGAAGTCATGATGGGAGGTATATAGAAAGGAATTCGTTCATGTACGTCGAGTATATCGAATTTTCTCTCATACGTACTATCCCTACGAGGTATATAATGAGGCAATTCACGTGCACTCATGTATATCAAATAGATTGTCCACACATACCGATTGCCCTCAAAAGCAAGATGTATATCGTGGAAGTCACGCCAAAGGGGGGAACCTCTCCACTAATCTAATAACTCAGTACCCTCATATAGGCATCAAACTAAGGGCACTCATATTGATTTTATCGGTTACTACCTGAAACTCTGTCGAAATGCTGGGTCGGCATACCACCCAAATATTCACGCGATTTTATCATTTTCCAAAACGGGATCCTATTCACGAGCCTGGAAACAAGTCAAATTGTGTTTTACATATTTTTGAAATCCAATTTTTCCAAGATCAGGTTCTGTCTGGTATTTTTTGTTAGCATTTACGTAAACCTAATACAAGTGAAAACATAAACATAAATAATAATCGTGCTGAGACCGTTCTCCCATTTTCCCTCCTTTCTTACCAAAAGTGTCAAAAACAAATTCCTCTCTTTTATCAAAATACCAAAAAAAAATTCCTTCCTTTTATCACAAATGTCAAAAGACATTTTTTTCCTCCTTTTGTCAAAAATATACCAAAAATATTTTGTCCCTCCCTTTCCAAAAATTATCAAAAATAATTTCCTTCTTTTTTAATAATAAGAGTTTTTCCCTCTTCTCTTTCAAAAATAAATTATTTCCTTCTCAGGTTGATCACATACTCGACCCATGTCCTGGATCCCTATTGGTTTTGGTCTTTCATCGAATCGCTCCGAGGTTCTGTTAATTCTCCCGCTACTTCCTCAGTGACCAAAATTTGCCTACACCCACTCTCCACTGAGAATGCAGACCCAATACCGAATGTGCAACCTGATTTGATGATGGTCATATTCCAATTTACTGCCAAGATTAACAATCTTCAAACCGAAATTCATGAGATACAGCGAAACTAAATCCCAGTTCTCGAGGAGCTCGAGATCCTCTTCCCTCGCACTATGGGTCCACCTGCACTTGAGCCTATTTGGGTCTCGAAAGAATATCCGCATGCTCTACGTTCCCCTTCTGCTAATGGGCCACCACCAACTCATCTTCCTATGACAAATATTACCCAACTATGGGTTAACCTGCCAATACCCATCGATCCGATGGAAGAAGAGTAGAATAAGGTCAAGTAGGACATTAAGCTGTTAAGCAAAAAGTTTGACCAGGTCCGAATCTATGGGAACTACATGGATTACACCCATATATATCCCTACCCTAAAGCAAAGTTGCCAGAAAAATTCAAGATGCATAACATTGAGAAGTTCAGGGGTAACAGGCCCCCAATTGTTCATTTTCAAAGCTATCACCGAGCCATAACTCTCCTAGGTGCCTCCGAGGAAATAATGTCCCACGTGTTCCAACAAACTATGAAAGATAATGCTCTTTGTTTGTTCCTGTCCCTCGAAGAATCTAGAATTCGCAATTGAGAGGATGTTGCCCATGAATTCATGTCGCAGTACACATACAATGAGGAGTTGGAGGTTACACGCCGTAATTTAGAACTTCTCAAATAGAGGGATAAACTCTATTTGCATGGGTGTTATCATTTTCTTTATTTCTTGCATATGCACCTACATGCATGTCCTCTCGTTTCTGCTCTATTATTTCTTGTATATATCTACCTCATGCTTATATCACTCCTCACTCATACACTTATAGATACTCTCCATGTACACCTCACAGTACTTACAAGTAGGATCACTTATATCCACATGTTGTACACACCACTTAGAATATCCATCCACTTACCACACTTATCCATGCTCACTTATCACACACCACTTGTAGTTGATCCATGCTTAGGTTCACTAGCATACACTCACTTGTAGATATTTACACATCACACATTCTCACGTATCCATGCTTAGTGTAATCTTCATGCTAGATTTACTTTTCATAATACTTGAAAGCTCTTCCTTATTAATATAATGCTCATCATGCCAAAAAATACTCTCTACATAATATACTAATCAAGAATCATGCATTTCTCACACCACATCACCAAGAGCATTGCTATTGCCTAAATTTTGTCCCATACTCGGGGGGTCACTTTGTGATGGGTGCTGGTCCGGTAGATCATAGTTAGCATAAGCAATATGAGTCTCACTTTCCATTGGCCAAGTACCTTCAACATATATCGAACTATTTCCCCCGCATCATACTCCTATACCGAAGTCATGATGGGAGGTATATAGAAAGGAATTCGTTCATGTACGTCGAGTATATCGAATTTTCTCTCATACGTACTATCCCTACGAGGTATATAATGAGGCAATTCACGTGCAATCATGTATATCAAATAGATTGTCCATACTTACCGATTTCCCTCAAAAGCAAGATGTATATCGTGGAAGTCACGCCAAAGGGGGGGGGAACCTTTCCACTAATCTAATAACTCCATACCCTCTTATAGGCATCAAACTAAGGGCACTCATATTGATTTTATCGGTTACTACCTGAAACTCTGTCGAAATGCTGGGTCGGCATACCACCCAAATATTCACGCGATTTTATCATTTTCCAAAACGGGATCCTGTTCACGAGCCTGGAAACAAGTAAAATTGTGTTTTACATATTTTTCAAATCCAATTTTTCCAAGATCAGGTTCTGTCTGTTATTTTTTGTTTCCATTTAGGTAAACCTAATACAAGTGAAAACATAAACATAAATAATAATCGTGCTGAGACCGTTCTCTCATTTTCCCTCCTTTCTTACCAAAAGTGTCAAACACAAATTCCTCTCTTTTATCAAAATACAAAAAAAAAATTATTTCCTTTTATCACAAATGTCAAAAGACATTTTTTTCCTCCTTTTGCCAAAAATATACCAAAAATATTTTGTCCTTCCCTTTCCAAAAATTATCAAAAACAATTTCCTTCTTTTTTAATAATAAGAGTTTTTCCCTCTTCTCTTTCAAAAATAAATTATTTCCTTCTCAGGTTGATCACATACTCGACCCATGTCCTGGATCCCTAATGGTTTTGGTCTTTCATCGAATCGCTCCGAGGCTCCGTTAATTCTCCCGCTACTTCCTCAGTGACCAAAATTTGCCTACACCCACTCTCCACTGAGAATGCAGACCCAATACCGAATGTGCAACCTGATTTGATGATGGTCATAGTCCAATTTACTTCCAAGATTAACAATCTTCAAACCGAAATTCATGAGATACAACGAAACTAAATCCCAGTTCTCGAGGAGCTCGAGATCCTCTTCCCTCGCACAATGGGTCCACCTGCACTTGAGCCTATTTGGGTCTCGAAAGAATATCCGCATGCTCTACGTTCCCCTCCTGCTAATGGGCCACCACCAACTCATCTTCCTATGACAAATATTACCCAACTATGGGTTAACCTGCCAATACTCATCGATCCGATGGAAGAAGAGTTGAATAAGGTCAAGTAGGACATTAAGCTGTTAAGCAAAAAGTTTGACCAGGTCTGAATCTATGGGAACTACATGGATTACACCCATATATATCCCTACCCTAAGGCAAGGTTGCCAGAAAAATTCAAGATGCATAACATTGAGAAGTTCAGGGGTAACGGGCCCCCAATTGTTCATTTTCAAAGCTATCACAGAGCCATAACTCTCCTAGGTGCCTCCAAGGAAATAATGTCCCACGTGTTCCAACAAACTATGAAAGATAATGCTCTTTGTTAGTTCCTTTTCCTCGAAGAATCTAGAATTCATAATTGGGAGGATGTTGCCCGTGAATTCATGTCGCAGTACACATACAATGAGGAGTTGGAGGTTACACGCCGTAATTTAGAACTTCTCAAATAGAGGGATAAACTCTATTTGCATGGGTGTTATCATTTTTTTCTTTCTTGCATATGCACCTACATGCATGTCCTCTCGTTTCTCCTCAATTATTTCTTGTATATATCTACCTCATGCTTATATCACTCCTCACTCATACATTTATAGATACTCTCCATGTACACCTCACAGTACTTACATGTAGGATCACTTATACCCACATGTTGTACACACCACTTAGAATATCCATCCACTTACCACACTTATCCATGCTCACTTATCACACACCAATTGTAGTTGATCCATGCTTAGGTTCACTAGCATACACTCAGTTGTTGATATTTACACATCACACACTCTCACGTATCCATGCTTAGTGTAATCTTCATGCTAGATTTACTTTTCATAATACTTGAAAGCTCTTCCTTTTTAGTATAATGCTCATCATGCCAAAAAATACTCTCTACATAATATACTAATCAAGAATCATGCATTTCTCACACCACATCACCAAGAGCATGTCTATTGACTAAATTTTGTCCCATACTCGAGGGGTCACTTTGTGATGGGTGCTGGTCCGGTAGGTTATAGTTAGCATAAGCAATATAGTCTCACTTTCCATTGGCCAAGTACCTTCGACATATATCGAACGATTTCCCCCGCATCATCCTCCTATACCGAAGTCATGATGGGAGGTATATAGAAAGGAATTCGTTCATGTACGTCGAGTATATCGAATTTTCTCTCATACGTACTATCCCTACGAGGTATATAATGAGGCAATTCACGTTCACTCATGTATATCAAATAGATTGTCCACACATACCGATTGCCCTCAAAAGCAAGATGTATATCGTGGAAGTCACGCCAAAGGGGGGGAACCTTTCCACTAATCTAATAACTCCATACCCTCATATAGGCATCAAACTAAGGGAACTCATATTGATTTTATCGGTTACTACCTGAAACTCTGTCGAAATGCTGGGTCGGCATACCACCCAAATATTCACGCAATTTTATCATTTTCCAAAACGGGAACGTGTTCACGAGCCTGGAAACAAGTCAAATTGTGTTTTACATATTTTTCAAATCTAATTTTTCCAAGATCAGGTTCTGTCTGGTATTTTTTGTTTGCATTTAGGTAAACCTAATACAAGTGAAAACATAAACATAAATAATAATGGTGCTGAGACCGTTCTCTCATTTTTCCTCCTTTCTTACCAAAAGTGTCAAAAACAAATTCCTCTCTTTTATCAAAATACCAAAAAAAATTTCCTTCCTTTTATCACAAATGTCAAAAGACATTTTTTTCCTCCTTTTGTCAAAAATATACCAAAAATATTTTGTCCTTCCCTTTCCAAAAATTATCAAAAACAATTTCCTTCTTTTTTAATAATAAGAGTTTTTCCCTCTTCTCTTTCAAAAATAAATTATTTCCTTCTCAGGTTGATCACATACTCGACCCATGTCCTGGATTCCTATTAGTTTTGGTCTTTCATCGAATCGCTCCGAGGCTCCGTTAATTCTCCCGCTACTTCCTCAGTGACCAAAATTTGCCTACACCCACTCTCCACGGAGAATGCAGACCCAATACCGAATGTGCAACCTGATTTGATGATGGTCATAGTCCAATTTACTGCCAAGATTAACCATATTCAAACCAAAATTCATGAGATACAGCGAAACTAAATCCCAGTTCTCGAGGAGCTCGAGATCCTCTTCCCTCGCACTATGGGTCCACCTGCATTTGAGCCTATTTGGGTCTCGGAAGAATATCCGCGTGCTCCACGTTCCCCTCCTGCTAATGGGCCACCACCAACTCATCTTCCTATGACAAATATTGCCCAACTATGGGTTAACCTGCCAATACCCATCGATCCGATGGAAGAAGAGTTGAATAAGGTCAAGTAGGACATTAAGCTGTTAAGCAAAAAATTTGAGCAGGTCCGAATCTATGGGAACTACATGGATTACACCCATATATATCCCTACCCTAAAGCAAGGTTGCCAGAAAAATTCAAGATGCATAACATTGATAAGTTCAGTGGTAACGGGCCCCCAATTGTTCATTTTCAAAGCTATCACCGAGCCATAACTCTCCTAGGTGCGTCCGAGGAAATAATATCCCACGTGTTCCAACAAATTATGAAAGATAATGCTCTTTGTTAGTTCTTGTCCCTCGAAGAATCTAGAATTACCAATTGGGAGGATGTTGCCCGTGAATTCATGTCCCAGTACACATACAATGAGGAGTTGGAGGTTACACGCCGTAATTTAGAACTTCTCAAATAGAACCCTGGAGAAACTGTCAGTAATTTCATAGCAAGGTGGAGGGAGAAACAAGACACCATGACCAATCGGATTTTCGAAGAGGAATAAGTTAACATTGTGATGAGAAACTTCTTACCTCATATCCGAGCGATGGCGGGAGACAGTATTACCCCAATTTCCAATCTCTTCGGGAAACAGGAGTGGAGATTAATGAAAGTATTACTAAGACAGAGGCTGATCCAAAGAAAGTATATGTATAGTTCACTCCATAAAAGTATGAGCAGCCTGCCAATACCACAGTTTTGAACATCAATAACATCTTTCAGGTTGTCGCTTTATGGGAACCAGAAAGACGTGCTAACCCAGTCATAAAAGAATACACTGAGCTTCATACACCCCTTTTTAAAGTCTACTAAGCCCTATTGAGCAGAATTCTCATCAATCCGTTGGACCCTCGTTTATTACCAAACTCGCTTCTTAAAAATTTTAAACCCGCCGCCCATTGTGATTTTCACCAAACTACCGTCTATACCAGTGATAAGTGCTTCCATCATCGAAATATTCCAAGGTTTGATTGACGGGGGTACCATCGACCCACCACCCAACTCATACCCCAACACCACTCGCAACGCATTACCAAATCATGCGAATGCAATTTTTTTAGAAAATGATCTAGAATTTGACCCATCTACCCAGGTTGTACCTAGTAAATCTCCCATCATACCCATATATTCACCTAAACCCCTGAAAGTTTACTCATATTTTCTCCTACACCCTACTTGTTGTGCCGACCAGGCTCCATCACTTCTTTCATGAGCAAGCATTGTCGTTCGTACTCATTCCGAAGGAAAGATATGGAATTGCCAACAATACTAAACTAGCTCCTAGAGTTTGGGATGAAATTGCCCTCTGTAATGACCATTGACTATCAGAAGTTCAACATCCTATTCATGGAAGCCCTAAAGTGGGATTATGAGTCAGATAACTGGGAGGTACCCGTCGATGAAGTTAGTTTAGATGATGAAGTCCAGATCATGACAGACTTATTTCGATAGACTAGTGAAATTTGTAGTATGTCCAAGCTACTCGATGCTTTGAAACTACAAGAGCGGTTGGTTCCTTCACTTATGCATCTCCCCCATTAAGTGGAGGGATCTATATAAAGAAGCCGTTGAGGCTGTGGAATGAATTAACTTCTTGTGGAAGGATGACATCATTGCTATCGGGTGGGGAGATGAATTTGATAGTTCATATGAAGAGCCACGCCAGGAAAAGGTTAGCCGAGTAATCAGTGTATGTGGGATGATATCATTTGAAGATCTGCTAGGAGGGTACAACCCAAAGTAAATGAATAAAGGGTTTTTTTGTTCTTCCCCTCTTCTATGAATCATATGACAAGATTTGGGAGGCACTACCAGAGTTTGAATCCTCCATTAGCAACAATAGATAAAGGAAAGGGAGTCATCAAGGAACTCCCCTTTCCAGAAATGACCATCGAGGAGAGAAAGATCCTCGACCAGTTGAAGAAAACTCAGGCTAACATCACTTTTTGGGGACTCTTCATATCTTCCCAGCTATACCGAAATGTTTTGATTAAATTGCTTATCGGGACTATAGTCCCTCCTTCCACCACTCCAAAAGAAGTAGTAAAACTGCTCGAATCCTTAACCTCTACTAAAATGCTCTCCTTTTATGAGGAAGAAATCCCTAAGTTTGGTCCTAATGATAACTATGATCTCAACATCTCTGTTGAGGTAATGGGGAAGATGGTCCCACTTTCTATCATCGACAACTGATCAACACTCAATGTTTTCCTGTTAAGAACATTCAACTACCTGGGTTTAAAAGTAAGCAACCTTTCTCCAACTTCCTCCCCAGTGCATGCCTATGATAACACTCACCAAGAGGTGATGGGATCCATAACACACACCGTAGGGGATGTCCCTATCAATCCCATTATTGAATTCCAAGTTATCAACACCTTTTGTTTCAACCTATTGCTTGGTCGACCATGGCTTCACAAAATCAAAGGAGTATCTTCCTCTCTCCAACAGAAACTGAAGTTCTTAGACAAGGGGCAAGTCATCACCATCTTGAACAATGATGATAATACTGATATTTCAAGCACAAGTAACCCGGTACTAGAAATACATCATGTAGAGAATGACATGTTTCTATCTGGCTTCGAAGTCGAACCACTTCCACTCCCAATATGGGATGATTTCAAAGATTGATTATTCCCAAAGCATATCCCTCATAGTACTGTTAACATGATACATATGTTCAAGAGTATTCACTTTATGCTCGGACTGGGGATGTGACGACGACAATAGGGGATACTAGAGCCCATAGTACTGAAAAAGGCCTTTTGTCCATGTAGCTTGGGTTATCAACCATCATTAGAAGAACTCAGAATGCTCTGCCAACCTTGATTGAAGAGAAGGCTAGAATGTGCCAAGACTGTTTTGGGGAATTCCTTGAATGGGAGATTCATCAAAGAGGGTGAAAATTTTACCTTTCGCAGCTTTCCCGAACCGTGGTATGATAATGTGTACAAGAAAATAAATCCAAGAATGGAGATCTTCTTCCGAGATAGATACTTATGGTCCGAAGATTCCCAACATCATGTGAAATAACTCGTTGAGAAGACTACATCTGTTATTGAGGTTTTAGAGGGAAGTGACTCCGAGGACTCATTCAATCTGTAGACACTGGGCTCACACTATGCATGATCCACTCAGGCACTATATCATCAAACCCATTCATCCTAATAAAATCTACTGATAAATCCCTCCTTAACTGGAATGTTGTACTAGTTCCACCTTCCGAAATGCATCCTAACCCATATGTTTATCCTATTTCTTCCTCTTTTATTATTCCCCATTATTCTAATCATAATGTAATCGAGACCTCCTTTGATGAGGTTCTCAATGCTATTTTTACCAAGAATGAAATAAACGTGGATTTTGAGTAACTTGTTGTGACTTACATTAATTGTCTTGATTCTAATCAAAGTCTTTATGATGATAATTTTATAAATAAACAATTCTTAACTAATCTTAATAAGGTTAATAACAAACAACATAATTGCGTTCAAATTAATGAGGATAAAACTATTGATATTGATCTCAATTATAGTAGCCAACAGTGTGAGATTAGGATAGGGTCAACCCTTGATGTGAATGAGTTCACATGACTCGAAGAATTATTGAAGGAATTCGTGGATGTCTTCGCATGGTCTTATGATGAAATAAACTACATTGATCCCCAAATCACTCAACATGAGATTCCATCTCTCTTGGAACGCAAACTGATCAAATAAAAACTGTGAAAGTTTCACAACGAATGGTCCCTTAATGTTAAAGATGAGGTGGTCAAACAGTTGAACGTAGGCTTCATCCGGGTGATCGAATATCCCATATGGTTAGAAAACATTGCACCCGTGCAGAAATTAAGAGGAACGATCCACATATGCATTGATTATCGAGATTTGAACAAATCCTCTCCAAAGATGTTACCCGCTACCCAATCTCGACATGATCATGGATAACACGTCCAGTCACGCTCTCAATTCATTTGTTGATCGGTTTGCAGGATAAAATTAGATCAAGATGTACCTAGATCAATAGGAAAAAAATTCATTCATCACCCCTTAGGGAACCTTTTGTTACTTAGTCATGCCATTCAAGATAAAAACTGCAGGGCTACATACCAAAGGGATTCCACAACCATCTTACATGATCAGATACACAAAGAAGTAGAGGTCTATGTGGACAATATGATCATTAAATCCAAGACTCGATATAGTCATGTTCCTGCTCTACGAAAGTTCTTCGAATGACAATGGCAATATAGGTGCGACTTATCCCACATAAATGCGTCTTTGGTGTTACTAATGGACATATTTTGGGATTTATGGTTGGCGAGAAGGGAATTGAAGTAGATCTTGCCAAACTAAAAGCCATACTCAAAATGCCACCACCTCGAACGGAGAAAAAAGTTCGGGGGTTCTTGGGAAGATTACTGTATATCAACTGGTTCATTAGCCAGTTGACTTCCATTTGTGAACCCATATTAAAACTCCTCCAAAAATATTCCACCAAAGTTTGGAATGAAGCATGTCAAGAAGCCTTTGATCGAATCAAGTAATATCTAACTCGACCTCCAATACTCATGCCACCACAGCCTGGTCTCCCTCTACTCATATACTTGACCATAATGGATACCGAAGTTGGGGCTTTGATAGCCCAATACCTTGAAGAATCCCACAAAGAAAGGTCCATCTACTATGCCAGTCAAAAGTTGTCCGGGTATGTAGTCAATTACACTACCTTGGAGAAAGCATGTGTTGCCCTTGTCTAGGTCACTCAGAAATTTCGGAACTAGAAGCTCACTTTTGCCGTTAAACTTGTGTCTTAAATGGATCCTATCAAATACCTTCTCGAGAAACCAACCCTCCCAATCCATGAAAGGAAGAGCCATCTTCGACTACCTTGCTGACTACCCTATGGGGGGAAGACGACGTTTGAATCTCTAAATTCTTAGATGAAGATATACTTTTCACCTCTTACTAAGACCTTAGATGGAAAATGTTCTTTGACAACGCTGCTAACTAAAAAGGATACGGCATTGGGATACTCCTGATCGCCCCTGATGATTCCCACACTCCCATTGCCATCAAGATAGACTTTCCCTGCACCAACAACATGACCAAGTACGAGATATGCACCATAGGCATCAAAATCGCTCTAAATAAAGGTATTTAATGCCTAGACGTCTATGGAGTCTCTGCCTTCATCATTGGCCAAGTTCTTAGAAGTCGAAGAGTTAAAAATGAAAAGCTTTTACCCTTCCACGCCCACTTTGAGGAGCTGGCCTCATAACTATAAGATATCACCTTCCATTATATTGCCCGACCAAGAAACATCTTGGCCAATTCCCTTGTTATGTTAGCCTTCATTATCGATATGCCCGGAGGAATGACGATAGCCCTTTTACTAATCCAAAAACAATCTAAATCGAGCCACTGCTACCACATTGAGCTCATCACAGGAGAGGACTCTAATATGGCTGAGTTATGGTATTACGACATTTGGCACCTCCTCAATCATGGTAGGTACCTCCAAGAAGCCAACAAGAAAGACCGAGCGAACTTTCATAAATTGGTTGCCGAATACATTATCTGCAATAAATCACTATTTAAGAGAAACTTTGGCGAAACCCATTTACACTGCATCGCATGGGCTCACATTAAAGAAATGATGAAGAAAATCCATAGTAGGGAATACAAACCCCATATGAATTTCAATATGCTTGCTAAGAAAATTATCCAATAAGGTTACCTATGGACTACCATGGTTCAGGATTACACCACCTATTTTTGAAGATGCCTCAAATGCCAAAAATTTTCAATTCTCCAGCACTTGCCTCTGTGAGAATTCTACAACATGACCTCTTCCCAGTCGTTCTCCACCTGGGGCATCAATATCATAAGTAAAGTCACACCCAAAGCCTCCAATAGGCGTGAGTTCATCGTGGTTTCCATTGATTACTTCACTAAATGGACCGAAGCTGAGTCATATGCAATACTGAATGCCAAAAAGATAGCTAAGTTCATCTGAAAGAACATCATCTATCGATATGGGGTTCCCTATTAGTTAATGTCAAATAACGGGTTACATTTTGAGGCAGAAGTCACAGAATTGGTCAACAAGTATGGGACATAGAGACACAAATATTCTTCCTACCAACCACAAACCAATGGTGCAGTTGAGCTCGCCAATAAGAACATCAAAGCAATCATCAACAAGATGATTGAGAGTTGTCAAGATTTGGATGATCGGATCCCTTACGCCCTCTGAGGCTATCGCACTCCTGTCCGAGAATCTACTAGGGCTACCCCTTACTCTCCAGTATACGGCATGGAAGGAGTCTTAAACATTGAGCTAGAAATACCTTCATTATGCATCAAGTTTGAAAGTAAAGTCACCGAGAAAGACTGGCATCAGATTCGACTTGACGAGTTGTCACTCTTGGACAAAAAGAGGCTAAAAGATCTATATCATATATAAGGGTACCATCGCCGGATATCTCAATCATTTAACCAAAGATTCAAGGACCGTAGTGTCCAATAAGGGGATTTATCCCTCAAAAAGATCATAGAACTCGTCTGGGACCCCAAAGGTAAATTCAAGACAAACTGGAGTGGACCCTACATTATGAAGAAGATCCTATCCAGTGGTGCCACTATACTCACTGACCTTGAGGAAGAAGAGATGGCGCATCCGTTCAATATGAACAACCTCAGGAAATTCTTCTCCTAGTTTAAAATCTCGATGTGTTACAACTCCTCTCATCCACCTTCTATTCTAAAAACAAAAATCTTCATTTCCCTCCACTTAGAAATACGTGGATCCTGATCCTTTAAAAATGAAACTCAGAGATTTTTTAAAACCCCCAGAGTTACATAGGTAGCTCATACGCTTTACATGGGCATGATCCCCTTTTTTCACAAAATGATATTCTTTTCTTACCTCCAAGAACGACAGTTCATTTTATCATTTACAAGAACAAAAGGATTGTGTATGCCTTAGCGATTGGTATAGATAATTGAAATGTAAAACTCATCAAGAAGCACGATAATATGATTAAAATCCTTTTTATTCCATTTTTGGAAATTTCAGTACAATTACACGAAATATCATCATAAGGAGTCAAACAACTTCCCCCGCTAACCTGACTATCCTAAAAACAAAACAAAACAAGCTACTCCTAAGAAAATTGACCAAACCTTCCAAAATTTATTCCCATGAACAAAAGACAAAAATAACTACATACATCCCCGCCACATGAAAGCTTCACAAATATCGCCATCTTCACAAATGACCCTACCCGCAGCTACCAAAAGATCCAGCGCCATCATCATCCACATCTTGAGGACCCCAACTTCCCCTGCTTGGATGGTATGCCTCAGGTGCTTCATGGAATGATAAGCTCGGGATAGCCTAGAGAAAACCACTACGCCCCCTTTCATGGTGTCAAACATGGAGAACCATCTCTGACAAGTCTCCTTAGCCAAGATCTTAGCCACAAACCTCCTCCACGACCACTTCATATAGTCCCCAGAAATTTTCCAAACTCTGCCACAAGATTAAGAAGGACGGGTCATCGATTGACGATTCTACTGCAGAGAGCCCAATCGCATTCGTAAGCCTTCAATCAAATCCTCTACAGGAAAGAAATCAAGGGTACGCGAGGGAACAATTCCCCCCCCCCCCCCCCCCGAATTGACACATGAGTCGCTAGGGAAAGTAAAATGAGGTCTACTAGAGACCGAATAATTGAACATACCGATATTCCCCCAGTTCTAGAATAGGCAGCAACTCCCCCCACCAGGGCACTAGCCATAAAAAACATGGATCTCTGTGCTCCATAAACCAGTTTATCCAGTTCTCTATAGTTGAGCCAAAGTTGATGAAATAATGAGTAAAGAAATTCGACACAGCTACCAATGGATATTCAGGAAGGACCGCCAAACGACATCTCTCAGACAACCACATGAATAGCATAATCGAGTTACCTCTTATTAAATCACTATGGCCTTCCCGTTAAGCATCTAGACCGTTTAGGGTCACCGCCATAGGATTGCGACTATATGACATCCATGATGTAATGACATCAGGTTGAGGGTCCACCATTAGTTACCCAGTCACCAATAATCGCTTCGAAGTTAAGCTAAGGGCAACGGCTGCAGCATGGCCCACATCACCAACATCCCGCAGATTCACGAAATATAGTACATGTGGGAGGGAGATCATTCCTACAGTAACCAATGGCTGAGATGTCGAAAGGGAAATGTGTAGAAGTCCTGTTAATAATTACCGAAGAGATCAAGAGAATTCAGGCATGGTCGCCGCCACAGTGGAATTTACCCCCAGCATAGCGGAGAAATCCTCATAGTTCGGGAAGATCTAATCCAAGAAAAAATAAAAAAACATGATTCTTGGGGTACCAGAATTGTGCTGCTTCCATCAGCATGATCTATTCAAGGGGATGATTGCGCCACAAATAGCCCCGATGTAGGTTAAAGGCGTCATAGTCTACATTGTACGAACGCATGGCCTCTAAATTCTCAAGATATGAAGTAAATTCCTCACTTACGGGAAGAGCCATGCTGGAATTAATAAGACAAAAAGCAAGAAATAAGGAAGAGAAAGAAAATGAGAATGGATGAAGAAACCTCACCACCTTACCCCCTTTTTATACTTAAAAAAATTGTCTAAAGACAAGGAGCTTGCAAAATCCGAATGGAAGATTACCCAATCAAGTACAAAGTAGCTGAAGAAAGTGCAATCAAAACTTTCGGGTGATTTTTCTGGACTGAATGGTCGATAGGCAAGATAAGGGGTATGCCGATCGGCATCCCCCCATTTTTAGAAAATCCTATTTTCCTTTTATTTCAAAATCAAATCCTCAATAAAAATAAGCTTTATTCCAAAGAATTAAGAATTTTTCTTCATATATTTGTACTCATCTTGTCTTAAAACAAATTTTCTTTTAAGTACTTATAATCGTTTTTACAGTCTCAGCAAATAAAATAAAAAGTTCATTAAGTCATTTAAAGTAAAGATAATCCCATTCATTTCATATATATGTGTTTCCATCATTAAACTTCTTTGTAGAAAAGAAGAAAAACAATGGGACTCAGTCCGAAACCCCACTCTCTCTCTCTCTCTCTCTCTCTCTCTCTCTCTCTCTCTCTCTATGATCCCATGTCCCTATGACACACGCGCTTCCCTCAACGATGAGCCGAGGAGCCTCCACTACCTGAACCATATCCCTCGTTAGAAGAAGCATATGGCACAAACCAAGAAGAGACCGAGATCAAATCTTGAATATGAACCATCGCAAAAGACACCCAGTTTTGGATGTCCCACAGCGAGATAGTCGACACCCAGACATGTTGTAAGAAAAATGAAAGGGAAAATTAGTCAGCCTGAAGGAAAAATAAGAAATTACAAAGGCAAAGGACAAAGAGATGAAAAATATATACCTATGGATGGAGGACATCCTACGTCAGCCCCAACACTGCCTGGTCCATCATAGTAGGGCAGTGCTTCATACTCATCGCCCCCCTTCAGGCAGTCTGATATTGTAGGAAGGAGGATCAAGCTTAAGAAATGGAACCTCCGCCGCTGTCGCCACCACTAATGTCAATGCACCACCATTGCCGTGGGCACACCCCACTGGACAACTAGTCCCCCTTCCTGAAACCGTAGGAGGCAGAGGCATATTCACCACATCATAAATGCATAACGGCATCAACCAGCTCGTCACAAAGTTAGGATAATTATAGGTTTCCACCGTATCAGTATAAGATGAGTAGGGCTTGCCAATCATCTCCTCTGCTTTAGCCTCCTTCGACATCTCTCAAACCTGCCTCGTATACCTCGAGGGCATCACCAGTGAGACCACCACCTCTTCCTCCACTACCTATATGACTACTATCTCTCCTAGTTACACGGAGTAGACAAAATTATGCGCTAACAGTAGGCGCATCTGCATATTTCCCCCGGTTACCCCTTATGCTGAATGGTCGTCCTCTTGGGATAAAAGGTAACCTGGGTTTTCCAAAATAAAGTCAATACTTGCACAAATAAAAAGAAAATGTTGATAAGAATACTCAAAAGAGAAAAAAAGGGAAACTTGGTTGCTCGTCAGGACATGCAAGACCTGATGCACTTCCGCCAAGGAAAAATATTGCTTCGACTGCAGGTTAGACCTTCGCAATTGATACATTCGATAGAAGCCCCCCACTGACTCATCCTGCAAACTAATCAAATGGGAATTGAGCCCAACCACCTCATAAAACTACATCCACATGAAGGAGAAGAGTCAATTAGAAGAATTCAGAACGGAAATAAAAGTAAATGCTTAAAGAAAAAATGCAAAAAGGAAAATACCTCTAGAAGATATGTGGCTACAGTAAAAGTCTACCGGTAGCACCAGCTAAAAGCATCCATAGACGAATAAATGGTCGCCAAAGTTAGGCTCCCCCAGTCAGAGAGAGGGATATTCGAAAATACCCTAAAAGATGGTAAAAACCATAAGTGAACGACGTAAAGATCGACGCCTCCAAAAACCCTCCCAATAGAAAAAGAATAAATAAATTAGCCATCTGATGAACCTGCAGCCTGTTAGTCTCATCGATCCGTAGACTTAGCAAAACCTTTTGAAGAAGAGATATACGGATCAATTCCCCCGAGACTATCCGTCTCATATTTAAATTATTATTACTAGTCACTAAATCATATATAATCCTTTTGTTCATGTAAATGATAATATGAAATGTCGTTCTCGGAGGTAAGAAATAAATAGTATTTTATGAAAAAGAAGGGGATCGTGCCCATGTAAAGCGTATGAGTTGCCTACGTACCTCTGGGGTTTTGAAGATTTTTTGAGTTTCATTTTTGAAAGAAAAAAGTTTTTTAGAGGAACAAGCCCCACGTAGTTATGAGTAGAGGGAAATAAAGATTTTTTTAGAATAAAAGGGAGATGATAGGAGTCGTAGCGCATCGAGATTTCGGACTAGGGGTAGAATTTCTTAAGACGGTTCAGGTTGACTCGATGTGCTATCTCTTCTCCATCAAGGTCAGTTATCATAGTGGCACCACCGAAGAGGAATTTCTTCATGATATAGGGCCACTTTAATTGGGCATGAATTTCCCTTTGGGGTCCCAGACGGGTTCTATAATTTCTTTGAGGGCCAAGTCCCATTCTCGGACATCACAGCCCTTCACTCTTTCATTGCATGAACGTGCTATTCGGTGATGGTACCCTTGTATATTATATAAAGACTTTAGTCTTCTTTCGTCTAAGAGAAATAACTCATTAAAATGACTCTCATGCCAGTCTTCCTCGTTGACTTTACTTTTAAACAAGACATGTAGTGAAGGTATTTCTAGTTCAACGAGTAGGATTTCTTCCATGTTGTATACCATAGAGTAATGGGTAGCCCCATTAGATGCTCCAATTGAAGTGAGGTAGCCCTAGAGGGCGTAAGGGATCCAATCGGCCTAATCTCAATAACTCTTGGTCATCTTACTGATGATTTATTTGGGGTTCTTATTAGCGGCTTCAACTACACCGTTGGTTTGTGGTCAGTAGGGAGAAGATTTGTGCCTCTGGATTCCATACTCGTCAACCAATTTTGTGACTTCTGCCTTGAAATATAACCCATTGCCTGCCACTAACTCATAGGGAATCTCGTATTGACAAATGATGTTTTTCCAGATGAACTTGGATACCTTCTCAGCATTCAGCAGTGTGTATCACTCGATTTCAACTAATTTGGTGAAATAATCAATGGCAATAGGATGAACTCATGCCCATTAGAGGCTTTGGGTGTAACTTTCCCTATGATATCAATGCCCCATGTGGAAAATGGCCAGGGATAGGTCATATTGTACAATTTTGGTGGAGGCAAGTGCTGTAGATTAGAAAATTATTGGTATTTAAGTCATCTACGGACATAGGCGGTACAATCTTAAACTATGGTAGTCCAATAGTAAACCTATTAGATAATCTTCTTGGAAAATATATGGCCATTTATGTAGGATCCGTATTCCTCGCTGTGGATTTTCTACACCATATCTTCAGTGTCAGCCCCTGCAATGCAGTGTAAGTAGGTTCCATCAAAGGTTCTCTTGAAGAGTGCTTTATCGTAGACAATATACTAGGTAACCAGCTTGTGGAGGTTTCTCAGTTTTTTACTGGCATCGAGGGGGTTCTTACCACGATTCAAGAGGCGCCAAATTTCTTAATACTAACACTCGGCCATATCGGAATCCTTTTCTATAATGAGCTCAATGTGTTAGTAGTGGGTTGTTTTAACTTTTTTTTGGACTAGAAAAGGGGCCACCGTTATTCCTTCGGGCATGTCAAGCATGGAGGCTAAAGTAGCAAGGTCATTAGCCAAGCTGTTCTATGTTTGGGGCCAATAGAGGATGGTGATATCTCGGAACTTGGAGGCTAGATCCTCTAGGTGAGAATGGAAGGGTAAGAGCTTCTTATCCTTAACTTTTGATATTGTAAGAACCTGGACGATGATGAGGTCAGGGTCTCCATAGACGTCTAGGCATTGGCTACTTTCTTGAGAGTGACTTTGAGGCCTACTGTGCACACCTCGTATCCGATCATGTTGTTGATGCAGGGAAACTCTAGCTTGATGGCAATGGGAGTGTGGGAATCATTAGGGTAGATTAGGATTATCCCAATGCCGTATCCTTTATTATTGGCGATACTGTCAAAGAACATTTGCCACTAGAGGTCTTCCTGAGAGGGTAAAAGGACGTCTTCATTCGGGAATTCGGAGATCCAAACGCCAGATTCTTTAATGGGGCAATCAATAAGGTAGTCAGAGATAACTATCTGTTTAATAGCTTTATACGTGACATACACAATATCAAACTCAGCTAGTAGCATCAACCATCGGGCCATCCGACTAGAAAAGGCAGGTTTCTCGAGTAAGTATTTGATAAGGGTCCATTTGGGATACAAGTCTGATGGGAAAAGTAAGCATGTAGTGCGTAATTTTTAAGTGACCCAGAAAAGGACAACACATGCCTTCTCCATGGAAGTTTATTTAACTTCGTATCTGGACAACTTACAGCTAGTATAGTAGGTATCCCTCTCTTTATGGGATTCTTCGATGTATTGGGATAGCATAGTTCCATTTGTATTATTTATCACGGTTAAGTATAGGAGTAGAGGAAACCAAGTTACAATGGCATGAGTACCAGAGGACGGGTAAGGTACTACTTGATTCGGTCAATGGCTTCCTGACAAGATTCATTCCAGACTTTGGTGGAATCTTTTTAAATGAGTTTGAAGATGGGTTCATATATAAAAGTCATATGGCTGATGAACCTACTGTAATTTTCCCCAGAATCTTTGAACTTCCTTCTCCGTTCAGGGTGGTGGAATTTCAAGTATGGCTTTTAGTTTGGCAGGATCTCCTTCAAATCCCTTCTCGCTAACCGTGAATACAAAAGCTTTCCTTTGTAATGCTAAAAACACATTTCTATGGGTTAAGTCGCATCTGGTACTGCCTCAGTCATTCAAAGAAATTTCGGAGAATGGGAACCCGACCTTCCTGAGTATTAGAATTGATAATCATATCTTCCATGTATAACTCAACTTATTTATGCCTCAGAGCATGCAAGATAGTTGTGTCAGCCCTTTGGTAGGTTTCCTCTGCGTTTTTTAGATCAAATGGCATAAATGTGTAATAGAAAGTTCCCCAAGTGGTGATGAATGTTATTTTTTCTTGATGATTTAGGTGCATCTTGATCTGATTGTATCTGGAAAAACCATCAATGAATGACTTGAGAGTGTGACTAGATGTATTATCCACAACCATGTCGATATTGGGTAATGGATAATCATTTTTCGGAGAGGCCTTGTTCAAATCTCGGTAGTCAATGCACATACAAACCTTCCCTCCCGATTTCATCACGGGTACAATGTTTTCTAACCATGTGGGATATTCAATCACCCGAATGAAGCCTACGCTTAAATGTTTGACCACTTTTTCCTTAACCTTGAGTGACCATTCGATGCGGAGCTTTCATAATTTCTGTTTCACCGATTACATTCTGGGAGCATTGGAATCTCGTGCTGAGCTATTTTGGGATCTATAATGGGCATGTCGTGGTTGGACCATGCGCTCAAGCTTATCAAGGGTGGATCCTATCCTAATCTGTCGCAATTGGCTACTATAATCGAGATTAATAATAACAGTTTCATCTTCATTAGTTTGAATACGATTATGTTATTTGTTGTTAACCTAATTTAGTTCAGTTAAGAATTGTTCATTTACAAAATCATCATCATCATCATCATCAATAGTTTTACTAGAATCAAGATAATTAATGTAAGGCACAACAAGACACTTAAAATATTCGTTTATTTCATTCTTGAGAAAAAAAACATTGAGAACCTCATCAAAGGACGTCTCTATTACATTATTATCAGAACAAGGACGAATAAGAAAAGTGGAAGCAATATGATAAACATCCGGGTTGGGTTGCATTTCAGTGGGTAGAACTGGTACATCATTCTAGTTGAGGAGGGGTGCATCAACAACTTTAATCAATATGGATGGATTCGATGATGCGGTGCCTAAGTGGATCATGCAGAGTATCGGTCCTAGGGTCTGCAAGTTGAATGAATACTAAGAGTCACTTCTCTCAGAATCTCTGACAGGAGCAATAGTTTTCTTAACAAGAGGTTGCACATGATGATGGGAACTTTTGGCCCATGGGTAGCTATTTTAGAAGAAGATCTCCATCCCTGGCTTCATTTTCTTATCCACATGAACATACCATGGTTCGGTGAAGCCATAAAAGGGGAAGTCTTCATCATCTTTGACAAATCGTTCGTTCAAGTAACCCCTTGAGACAATTTTAGCACTCTCTAGCCTTCTTTTTAACTGATATTGGCAGAAAATTCTAAGTTCCTATGACAAGGGTTGATAACCCATGCCACATGGAGGAAAGGCCTTATTCAACACCATGGGTCCAAGTATTACCTGTTGTCATTTTCCAAGCCCCAGTCTAGGCATGAAGTGAATATTCTTCAACATCTATGTCACGTTGACATTATTACGAGGGACATGCTCTAGACATACCCTATCTTTGAAATCATCCCCTACTGGGAGTGGAAGTGGTTCAACTCAGAATCCAGATAACATCATATTATTCTCCCCTAGTTGTATCTCTAGTACCGGGTTACTGGTGCTCGCATTATTGATATTATCATTGTTACCCAAGATGGTGATGACCTGCCCATTGGTGGAGAACATCATTTTCTGATGGAGATAGGAGGATACCCCCTTGATGCTGTGAAGCCAGGGTTGCCCGATTAAAAGGTTAGAACAGGCCAGTATGTCCATGAATTAGAATTCATATCCCATCACTTCTTGATGATTATTATCATAAGCACGCACCGCGGAAAGTCCAGACAGTTAAGGGTTCGGGCAAACATTAAGTGTTGATCCGTTGTCGATGAGCAAAAGTGGGACTGCCTTCCCCATCACCTCAACAAAGATGTTGAGAGCATAATTGTGATTAGGAGCAAACTTAGGGATTTATTCCTCAGAGAAGGAGAGCATTCTAGTAGAGGTTAGAGACTTGACCAAGTTCACCACTTCTTCTGGAGTTATGGAAGGAAGGACTGTGGTTCTGGTAAGCAATTTAATCAAGGCATTCCACTTTAGTTGGGAAGACATAAAAAGTCCCCACAGAGTGATGTTAGCCTGAGTTTTCTTTAACTAGTTAAGGATATTTCTCTCATCGAGGGTCCTTTTTGGAAAGCGGAGTTTCTCGATAAAAAATTTCCTTTTATTTAGTCATTGCTGATTGAGGGGTCAAAATCTGATAATGCCTCCTAAATCTTATCATATGATTCCCAAAAGAGGGAACTAATCACAGATAAATATCAATAAAGAAATAAGACAAAGGATTTTTAAAGGGGTTCAGCCTTAGAAAAATGGCCTACATCCACTGTTTTGCATTACTGGGTATTTGCCTTAATCTTCAGTAGGTTCGCTTATGGAAGCTTGCCCCACTAGGGGGTGTTACAAAGTAATTATAGCCCTTTGGGCTCTTAGTATGAATAGACAATATGCCGTTATTTAATAGACATATTCATATGTACATGATAAGAATGTTCATTGAATATTTTTTTATTGTTTGATCTTCCTGACTAGATGCTCGGTACACTGAGTAGCTCGACGTGTTGAGTAGCTCGGCACTATGAATTGCTCGGTAAATATATTTTATGCCACGTAGGATGACATGCGTCTTCATATAATTGGTCCACGTTAGCTGACTAATTTTTGTATCAAAAGAAGCCCTCAATGTTTCACAGTTGAGGTTATATATGAGTGTGTGGAATATTATGGCTAGAAGTTGCTCGGGCATGTTTACCCAGTTTTGTGAGATTACAGATTTCCAACAGTTGTGATATTTAACGGTTTTGAGCGTGAAATGGTAAACTCATAAATATTTTGAATCATCGATAGACGCTTGGGTATTTGCATCTTTTTCATCATTTAGCCACCAGAAACGCAATCGTCGTCTCTAGTGATCATTACTTTTCGCATTTCTCGAAGCAATGCATTTAAAGGCAATATAATCAAATTTTCTTCTACCTTTTTCCCTTTAGATTTCCAAACTCTTTGTCTTCTTACTTTTTCTTCTTACGATCATTCCTTCTGTCATCCGCCTTAGCTAAATCCTTGAGTTTCTGTAAGAATTTATTCTTTCTTCTTTCTTTGCTTTAGCCACTCTGGTTTACCTTATCGAATCATTAAATAAGTTTAGCGCTAATTTTGCGATTCCTTATTGGGTTATTCTAGCAGAACCTCCTTGCCCTTCTGATTTATTTTCTCTAGCTGAGGGACATTGGTTTCCTTCCATTTTTGTAGCTGAATGTGGTTTTTCTTTTTCGCCTAACCCCTTGTGTTTGGAATTTTGCCAATATTTTGATATTGTTCCTGCAAGAGTAGTTCCAAATACATGGAGGGTAGTTAATGGCATACATAGGTTGAATAAAATTCATGGAACTCATTTAGGGATTCTTGAAATTATGTATTGTTATAAATGGGTTACTAGCGATACCAACTTTTATTTAAAAACTAGGTATTCTAATAGAGCTTTAGTGGTCAATCTCCCTGATGCTAATATGGATTATTTTGAACATGGGGTTGTGATGAAAAATTGGCAATACCTCCCATTAAAAGGGGAAGATGTGTACCAAGTTCCCAGATGTCCACTTTATGGCAATAGGATAGGTTGTTTGTTGTTTTTCAATTTAGCCCTATTTTTGTTTGATGAAATTAGTCACTGAAACTTATTTTTTATTTGTTTCAGTTGATAGTAAAAGAAAATCCCCAAAAGAGTGTGACGTTAATATAAAAGATTTATAATTGATCTAGGGGTTGCATTGATCAATAGTTGGGGAACACGTGAGGTACGCTTCCTATCTACTACAATACAAGAACACCACTTCTTCTTTCATTACTCATCCTTTTATTCCTCCCTTGGTGATTGACCTTGAGCAAGCTCCAACATCTTCTTCATTTATTGAAGAAGCTTCTCCTCACTTGGGTACTGCTATTTCTAACCTGATGATGAAGAAGAGGAAAGTGCTTGACCTATTTTCCAAGTCTTCTCCTGGTACTGAAGGGGCGAAGAAAAGAAAAGACAACGCTCCGGCTGAAGGAACTAAGAAAAAGGATGTTGCTCCTCCTGCCAAAGATATTAACAAGAAGCCCCCTGTTGCCCCTAAAGAGGCAGCACCTTTGATTGAAGGGGTTATCCTTATTCAAGAAGAGACAACACCTTTGATTGAAGCCACTCCTTTTAGGAGATTGGGAAGGGTTCTTGCTGAAAAGACTATAGATGCTGCTGCCTAACCTACTAGGGTCGAGCTTCCTTCTTTAAGGGATAGTTCTCCAACCATCATTACTCCTGGCTTGGCCAAGAAATTGATCAGGTAGGGGACTCTTCCTGATTGCCGAGCTGCTAAAACTTTAACTCCTTAGGACAAAGTAAACGATTTAGCATCCCAACACCTTGCATCAGTAAGTGTCATTGTAAAGGCCCGTGGTTTATGGATCCCCGGATTTTAAATAATCTAAATCAATTAAAAAAATATTTAATTTCCTTTTTAATGTAAACTCAATATAGATGATGCGGAAGCGTTATAAAACATGTGATGGTTCAATCTTCCAAAAGATTAACAACAACAAGTTTTAATTAAATCCAAGTCCTAGAATTTGCCTAAGTCATAATAAACAATTATATCCAAAGTTAGGCGAAACCAATTTTAGCAAATGACTTGAATAAACCAAAATTTCCCAATATTTAATTTAGTCCCAAATTAAATGAGTGTGATAATTAAACCAAATTTTATCTTGAATTTATTCTAAGCATGCGTTCTAAATTATGATGCAAGATAAAATAAACAATATCACACTACGCCGAGATGTACGAGGAAAAACCCAAGACGGGAAACAACCTCGGACGGCCCTAGCCACAAGTCCACTAGATATGGAATTACAATTACAAGACAGATAGACTTACAACGACTGACTCGATCCCTCTCAAGCCTCGACGCTCCTTCTCGTAGAAACCTCTTCCTAGCAAACAACCTCGGAACACCACCGCGGTCTCGGAATCCACCGACGGGACTTTATATGGTCACCGTCACCCAAGCATGGAGCCTTTCTCCAAGTGGGTAGAATCTCAACAAACGTCTTCTTTGTGATGGGGTGTAGAAGCAAACCCGAAACGTCTCTTCTTGAATTCGGTAGAGAAAACTGGTGCCAAAAATTCCAAGTAAAGATATGTATATGTAGAACTTGGATAAACAACTAATGGGTGTAAAGTAGAGTGTGTATGAATTTTTCTTTAAAAATTAACACTCAAAACATGAACATTTTCCCTAAATAAATTAGCTCTCAAACTCTCTCTAAGAGATGGATATGGAATGGAAAAGTTAATTGGAAAAATGTGTTTCCCGAACATATTAAGTCATGAAAAAGTTGGTTTAAAACCAAGTGGGGAAAGTGGGAGAAAACTGCCAAAAACTGCTCAAAACTGTTCCCGCCCTGGCGTCTCGTTCGAACGAACTTGACTCTCGTTCGAACGAGCGACCAGCCTGGGCTCGTTAGAATCTCGTTAGATACCTCGTTAGAACGAAAAACTCGTTCGAACGACATATCGAATGACTGACCAGTTTAGGGTCGTTGGCAAACTCGTTCGAACGAAAACTGGTTCGAACGAAAAACTCGTTCGAACGAAACCTGGTTCGAACGAAAAAACTCGTTCGAACGACATTTCTAACGAACGACCAGAAAGTTTGTAAAATTCGATTTTGGTCCAGAAACTTTTATATACTTATTTTAAAGTTCTAATTGATTCTTTCTGAAAATAAAATGCAGTTTTTATTACACCTAACACCCAATACATATTGTTCCAAGCTCCTATATAAATATAATTACATTCATACCTTGGGAGCATGGAACCTT
The DNA here is from genome assembly GCA_949130495.1 of Sambucus nigra. Classification (NCBI taxonomy): domain Eukaryota; kingdom Viridiplantae; phylum Streptophyta; class Magnoliopsida; order Dipsacales; family Adoxaceae; genus Sambucus; species Sambucus nigra. The sequence goes on along the minus strand of OX422208.1, from coordinate 576,455,550 downwards.
AGTTGATGACGTAGAAACGAGGCACGCAAACCGACATTTTGATGAAGCTTTAAATTCTTTGCCGCTACGTCTTCAATACATACTTCATAAGCTTGAGAATATTACAAATAAATACTATCCTATGAATAAATGTTTTTTGTCCGGAATTGAGCCAACACTATATATGGACTCAATTGGAAATTTGTGTCCTTACAAACATTATACTTGTTCGTCTGATTCTTCATTCCCATATTCATACTTTAATTTGTTCCATTCTTCTTATTCCAATTTTTAGTGTACTTTGATAATATTATGGAGAAGGATGAAGCTATAAAAGCTTCAACCTCATCCAGTGAAGTGGAGGGAGCCCTTGCTGGGTTATTAAAGTCTTTGATGGAGTCCCGATAGAAGTTAGAGGAGGATAAGGCTGCTTGAGAAAATTCAATCCAATCTACTGAGATAGCTCAACAACAAGCTATTGAAGCGGCCAAAGATGCTGACATAGCTCGGTAAGAGGCTATAATAGCTCGACAAGAGGTGATTACAGATCGACAGAAAGATGAGACAGCTCGGTAATAAGCTATAAATGCTTCCAAAGAGGTGGAGGAGAAATTGAAAGTCACCGTTTCTAGAAAAGTGGAAGCTGATGGCAAGCTTGAAGAGGCTGAATGGCGTAAGAAAGACCTTGAGGAGAAGGTGAAGTTTGCTGAGGAGCTTTTAAGGGAGAAAACCTCCTCGAAGAGGGTGAAGATAAAAGTTATTGTGAAGAAGTCCTTTATCTCTGGATGGGATAAAGGATAGAACAAAGCTTTAGCTATTGTCTCTTCCTATATTGATTATGTGAGTTTGAAGTACTTCAGAGATGGATGGGTTACAGCTTTGAAGGAGTTGAATGTTGCTGATGATTCTGAACTGTTTCAGAAACACACTCATGACCACCCTTTTACTATTGAAGAAGAAGAAGATGAAGCTGGATATGATGAATTTTCTATGTTGATAGTAGGACAAACACATAATGCTACCATTTCTCAATCCTCCGAATAAGTTCAGCAAGTAACTCCTTCTACCGAGCAACTTCAACTGCCTTCAGAGCAACCAATTCCTTCCTCCAAATTGCCTGATGATGTTATAGGGAATAAGGAGAAGGTGTAAAGTCGTTCAGCTCTTTACTTGTGTTATTTTTCTATTTTCCCCTTTTGTTGTAACTTTGGTTGTACCCTCTCCTCCTATGATAAAAAAATGGACTTTATTATTTATTCTGAGTTTTTCCTTTGCTTGCTCGATACAGATATATCATTGTTGATCCGTTTTTACTTTTCCTTGCTAGTTTATTGCCAAGATGGAACTCTTGTCAGCTCAGGATACAGAGTTGATGAAGAAGTGTACTGATTACTTCAAATCTGGTCGTACAGACTTCACTGAGGTATATATAGTTGATATCCTGGGGTCTGATGCTTCTGAGAGAGAAATTAATGCGTATCAATATTTAAAGTGCTTGCTTGATCGGGCTGTGGACAATAATATGTCTTATTATGAAATGATTGAAGATATTCAAGGAATGACCGGAGAACTTCAATTGCAGCATAAAGAAGCCACTACTCTTTTGCATGAGGGTTATGAGAAAAAATACCAACAATTAAGTGCTAATCGGGGTTATGACAAGTTCATTTTAGCCCATAATAAGAGAGAGAGTGTCCTAAAGCTTGAGATTGAAGATCATAGAAATATCTCTAAGTTACTGAAAGAATAAAATAATGCTTTGAGAGAAGAATTGAGACAACTAAAATTTGCCTTTTCCTATGGATCTCTATTCCTAGTCAGTGATGAGGGCTTTTCATTTTCGGAAACTGAAAATGCTTTACTGAGAGAAAAAATGGAGGCTTTTAAAAGGACAAGACCTATATCTTCCTCTTATGGAAAAGGAAGAGCTGGTCGGAGCAATATTGAAGAGATGAGGACTCATCAGGCGTTAGCAAATCAAGCTGTTCAACTAAAGGCAAAAAATCAAGCCTTGGCTGAAATGTCCCAGAAAATTCAAAGTCTTACCGAGCTGCTTTCCAATCAAAGTTTTCATTGGAGAGTAAAGAAAACTTGGTTAAGAGGCTTCATCAAAATGTTGAGAGATTGACATATCAATTCCACAAGCAGCCTCGAGAGTTTTGGATAGAGGGATATAATGAGGCTTTATGTCATCTTGACTCCAGGTTGAAGCAGTCGAACAATGAGAGGTATAAGCATGGATGGTTGAATGCTCTAGCTTTGATGCGTCTTGAGAGAGGAAATTCCTTATGGGATTGGTATGAACCCAGATGTCTTGATTTACTCGTTCTTCCTTTCAAGTTGGATGTTAGTTGGATTCTAGCTCGCTCCATTCCTCAATGTTTGATCTGTAAGTACCTCGATGATTACAGTCTTCATGGAGATTTTGAGATATCTCGACCTCCTCATCTGCTTGAACGGATAAGTTCGAGCAATACCAGGATGCTGCAAGATTTGAATTTCATCAACTCTTCCTTTGCTTTAGATGATCCTCCAGCTAGAATGGAGCATGTACCAAAATCTGAAGGAAAGAAACCAATAGAATAGGATATTTGTATTTTGGTAATGATCATTTAATTAATAAAAGTTCATCGTGTTGAAATTTTCTTCCCATGGATATAATTAAGATGTTTTTCTTATCATGCTATATTTTGATGAATGTCTGTATCTATGAAGGGACAATTTGTCCCTTGTTGATTTGATTTGATTGCCTAGACAATGGAACTTTGCCCCATTTATTTGCCTAGTTGTAGTGACTTATCACCCATAAGTGCCTAAGCAATGGAATTATTTTCATCCCATATTCCCGCTTAGTTGTAGCAATCTTATCTGGATTGACTTCGTGCCTAGGCAGTGGATATTTTACCCATCTTCGTGCCTAGTTTTAGATGCCCCTTGAGGTCACCCATAATCAAACAGGCCTTGCCTTGTATGATTGTTGTGCCAACTTTGTTGGATGCCGACCAACCGTAGTTGGTGGTTGTTGATATGCCTAATAAGCACCCAAAATTGTACATTCTATACCCCGAATAAACGTACTTTAGTTCCAAATTCTCGGCAATATGGGTCTTATGTGCTTAAATGTTTCTCTTATAGGTCAAATGCCCGTTTGCGGTTTCAAAAGCTATCTTTTCAAGGCAAATGCGCATTGAATGGAGCTAAATACCCTTGTCCCGTATCCTAGCCTACCCTAAACTGAGCCTAAACCAACCCCAAACCATGTGTGTGTTTTGTTCGTCCCTTTTTAATATTTTTTTGATTTTTAGTTTGAGTCGTTTTATTTTAAGTATTTATTTTATATTTATTTATTATTTTCTAGGTTTTGTTTTCTATTTTATCTTTATTAGTATACTTTTATTTTATTTTGATCTTTATTAGTTTTTAGTTTTTATTAGGATTAGATTTTTCTAGGATTTCATTTGTTTTTTTTTAGTTTTATTAGATTTTACTTTTTTATAGAATTTTAGTTTTTAGTTTAATAGATTTCTATTTTTTATATTTTTATTTTTTTAGACTTTATTTTATCATTAGAATTAGAATTTTTATTTTTATTAGTTTCAGTTTTTTATGTTATTTTTAGGTGTCCAAATAAAACACACACACAAACTCCCCTACACCTAAACCCACTCACACCCACCTTACCTACACCACAAATACACCCAAACTCTTCCTCACTCACACCTTAATACCCAACACCCTAACCACACCCAATACCTCGCTGCTTCATCTTCCACACTACACCTCTTTCACTCTCTCTCCTACCTCCATTAACACACCCCTTTAACTAATCTCTCTCATCCCACCATTACCAAACATAAACCCACCATCTAACCCCTTTATTCACCTTCTTCCCAAACCAAATAATCCCAGCAACCTGCTCCGGCTACCCCTATATCCCTACCTGAAACCGTCCAATAAAACCCGACCTCCACCTACCTCTGATCACACCTATCGTCGGCGACTGCTAAACCCCCTGTCGGAACACAACGACGAAACTCGTCCCCGTCGACCCCTAGACCTCCTCTGACCCGTCCCCTTTCCAGGACAAACCGAGATCTCCTGACCCGAAATCGAGACCCTCGACCCCCACAACCCTGCCGGTGACGAAACTCATAGCTTCCGGCTGACCCTTGCTCCTCCGGTAAACCAAAACCACCCCATGCCGAAACCTGCATGATCCAACCCTCATCCCATCTGTCCAGTCGACAACCTAACCTAGTCCAACTTTACTCCCGGCCAAAACCGCCGACCTTACCGATCTCCACCCAGCTCCGGTGACCCGATTTCCTTACCTCCGACAAACCCATATCACCCATTACCCATTTCCAAAAAGCCACCTACAATTTGTTACCTCCAAAATTCAAATACCAAGTCAAACAAATGCCCAAATGATTAGTATTCCCCATTTAACCCACTTCTACCCATTTTACCCCCAATTACCTATTTTAACCCAACTTCCCATTCTACCCTCTAAACCAAATCAAAATTTATCACCCCAATGAACCCACATGACCTCACACCTCTCTTACTTCATGTGCACACACCCCATTTCCATGCACACTCAAGCCAATTCCCAAAAATACCCCTTATCCCCATGTGTGCCATGCATCTACAATAAAAGAGGACTCAAGACCCCATTTGGGAGGATCATCATCAAATAGAGAGAGAAAATTCCAGAGAAAAGTAGAGAGTTAGTTTAGTGTAGAAAATAAATTAGGATAAACACTATTTTGTAAATAGTTTTATTATTTTTATTTTTGTTAGATATTTGTGAGGTTAAATTTTGTAAGAGAGTTAATTGAGTGGATATTTAATTTCAAATCACTTGGATGCTCAATTAGAGGGATTGTATGCTTCAAATTGGAAGATTAGAGTTCAACTTTCTCAAACAGATTTGGTTTGCTTGTTCTTTTCCCTTCTATTTTATTTTAGTAGCCTTGATTATTTGTTCATCATGTTTAATATCATGTTAGGCTAAATCCCCTTTCAAGGGGTGGGGGGAAACCCTTAGTTGATGCTATTTTAGTTTAATTAGTTTGATTACTTGAAAATTCCCTTTGAATATTAATTTTGATCCCTCACCCTTAAATTTACGCCTCGAGAGAGGGTAAATGATTTTCGAGAGAAAATCGAAATTCTAGTTATAATACCCATTTTAGATTCGAACTAGAGATAGGGGTTTCTTAAGTGGGGTATTATAACTTGAATTTCAACTCTAAATTTATTTCTAAGATTTAGATAAATTTTAATTGATTGATCCTAGTCGGTGATTAATTAAAAGGAGTGTAGATCTATTTTTCTAGAGTTGTGGGGTGTTAAACTTAATTTTCTAAAAGGTTACTATTAAGATTACATTTGCAATGAAAGTTGATTTGTAATGTTGATATGAATTTGTGAGAATTCAATTAATTAAATTAATTAGTTAGAATAGCTAAAATTTGTGGTGTAATCCCATTCCTTGATTGTTCTCACAATTATTTACCTTACTCTATCTCTTATTTTAGTGTTTAACCTTATTTTTCACTTTTAGTCACTTTTTAATTAGTTGTTTTCATCTCACATTTAGTTTAGTTTAGTCTAAATTATCACCTCACCCAATTGTTTTAATATTTGAAAAAGCTAAAAAAAGTAGAAAAGTGAAAAAGAACAAAAAGAAAATAAAAAGTGAATTACAATTGCGTTCCCTTTGCTTTACCCCTTTGGAAGTGGATTGATACCCTTACTTATGTCTACATTTGAGATTGTGTTATTTTTGTAGGTATTTTAAGGTTTTGATTAACTTGGCTTTCAACAACAACGACATACAAAAAACAAAGCTATCAAATGGCGTCGTTGCCATTCTTGGGAGCGTGAAGCTCTCGGAGCGGATTCAATTTTGTAGTTCATTTATCTCCTATATTTTGTTGCATTTTAGTTCCATTTTTTGTATTTTATTAGAAGGCTTGTATTAGGTTTATTTTATCCTTTCTTGTATTGCGGTGCATAGAGACACCTTTATTTTATTTTTCATTTTAAATTTGTAATAAATCGAAGACAATCGTGATTGGGAAACCGGACAAGGTAGAGTGAGGGAGTCCAAAGGTGAGGATTTAGAAGCCTCTCTACCTTGGGTCGGTCGGACTCCCAGGGACGATTGAGATAGGCGTAATCTCCCCCCGGTCGACTCAAATTTTTCTGCACTCCACGGCCTCAAAATCGTGGTAGGTACCTTTCTAAACCATCGCGCCTCTCATGTTAGCGAGTCAATTATTTTGTGTACTTGTGTGCTCTTGTGTGATTTTATTATCGCATTTATTTTTTTGAATGGTGTGATGAATTAAATTGCTAAGACCTACACCCGGTCACTCATGAGAAGGGATTTCATCACCCGACTCACTCTCTTACCATTTTGTGCTACCCTAGCCATCACTAAATTTAAAATTAATCAACTAGATAGCCCAATAGGAGAAAATTTTACAAATGCGATCACTACAATATTTCGTGATTTTTTATCGCCCGCGGACTTAATTAAAATTTGACTACCCTTTCACTAAATTTAAAAATAAAAAATTGGCTATGTGCTAGTTAGGAAATTTTCTTGACTTGTGTTTGTGTCCAATTCCATTTTTCGGTAGTCGATTTTAGTTGGTTTGTCCAATTCAGAGAGTCCATATTTTTCCCCACCTTTTCAAAAAAAAAAAAAATCCAAAAATATCTTCTTTCTTTCATTTTAGAAAAATACAAAAATATTTTCTTTCCTTTTGAAAAAATTTACAAATCCAAAAAAATATTCTCTCCTCTTGGCCGAAGAAACGTCCTTTATGGGACTACTTTGGTCATTTTCCATTGACACGTGACACGTGTGAGAGTGATACTGAGCCGTCTCTTTATGATATTTTTAATGGTTTCACCTCTCTCACAAGTCTCGTTGATACTCTTGACCCATCCATGCACGCACCTCCTATTCCATCACCCTCGGTGTCAAGTGTCGACGTGTCTCATCCTTTATCGTGCACCCATTGTTCTTATGACTATCACTTGTCCCATGAGAGCCCATACTTTTCATATCCATCTAAACCCACCATGGAACATATGTATCCGTATGACACTGTTCCGGAACCCATCGCGGCCTACTATCCCGATATACCTAATCCCGAGTTGTGTGAGTACCCTAGTTATTTGTGGAGGTCTGATCACCCTTCCACGCAATACGAATACCCACCCGATGTTGTGGATCCTCACACATTCCAACAGTCGTCATGGAAACCTTGTTCACCCATTCACAATCAGTTCCCTCAATCTGGACCCATTGAATTTCAACCATTTGTCCATCACGAAGGCGATCCTTTCGTGTATGATGAACTTGGCCCCACCACACACACTTCATTTGAGTATTCTCCATATACTCATGATAGTAGCGAGTTGTGTCCACCTCAACCACTGCCACCACCCGTCACTCCACCACCACCTCCTTCCACATCTGCTCTTGAAAGCCTCTTGTAAAAGTTTATACTCGAGCAAGAGCAAGCCACTCAAATCCAAAATGAAGCCCTCCAATGGCTTGAACAAGGATTAAATTAATTTCAGTGTGCGAGAGAGTCGGACATTCCTATGGTTCCACCCATCGTTGCAATCGAGTGTGATGATGATGTGTCCTCTTGTGACACCGATTTTGAGTGTGACCAACCCTACCACCGCGATAATCTCGAAGTTGAGACCATTCCATGGTCCGAGCCTCAAGTTAACACTTGTGTTGATTTATCCATCCATAGTGAGCCTGATCAAATCCCACTATGTCCACATCAACCCCACTTTGAGGTTCCCACTCACTTTCCCGTATTATCCAAAAATACGCCCGAGATTTTACCTTATGCCCCAATTTCATATGTCTCTAACATGCCCATATCTTTTAGGTTAGATCCGGCTACGAGTGATCACCAGCTTCTCGAGATAGAATCCGTGATAGTTCCTAACTATTCAGATATGGATGATGTCCGACCATGCATGGATCCCTTTGAGCCCAATATTTCTAGTGATTCCTCTATTTTAGATCTTGGTACCTCGTCTTACCCACCCACCACATTCACCAACGATATTCTTGTGTAGAAGTTGACCACTCAATCTTTAGAAACCACACTCCCTTGTGAGTATTCATTTACTCCTCCCAATGAGTGTGTGTCTCCCACGCTTGAGTTGGATCATCTTCCTCCACCGATTATACCACCCGACCCACCCATTATCCTTTTTATCCCACCACCTGGTTTGGATATTGATTTTACACATTTCAAGTTTCCATATACATTTTTAGATCCTAACCTGAAACCATCCACCACCCATGAGAGTATATGTGGTGCTACTCTCCACTTTCGTGACACCGAGCTTGTTCCTCCATGCCCGCCACTTCCTTGTGATGTTGATTTTTCTTCTCAACAGCTCTCTGGCGTGTCACGGCGTGACCATTATCATTGCCCATTCATAGAACGGTCGTGTGATTTCTCTGAGGCCCAACCCCTTCCACTTACCAAACCCTTTTTCCTTCCCATACAACTTGAGCATCATTCTTATAGGTCCCTAGTTTCCCTCACCTTTCTGCTCAATAAGGCCCGTGATCTGTGCCTATTCACCCACACCTTTACCTTAATACCCACCCTCCCATGGTCCACTGATGCTTTGCATCGCGTGATGCACTTTGCCATACAGGTGCATTGACCATTATTAGCCCTGATCCAATAAGACTGATGCTTCAGTCTTGTTTGGGGGTGATTCTCATCACCTAATTTTTCTGCCACCCCGATCTTTCCTAGTTCCTATCTTTAGGGTGAGAAATGGTTCGATCTGGCTGAAGACATAAAACTTAGCGCTACCGGGAGGCAGCCCGCATTTCTTGTACTAGTCTCATCAAGTTTGGGGGTGCTGTTTCACATCACCCTATGCTTTCTCATGTTTATAGACTTGTACACATTTTTTCTCTTTTTACTTATCATTTCCTCAGGTTTATTCTTCGCTTCATCCGTCCACTTCATTAGCGGTTCATTCTGGTAATCTCTTTCCTACCTTATGCTCTCAATTTTAAAACTCATTGTACTTAACATCGAGGACGATGTTCCTTTTTGTTTGGGGGTGGGGAATTTTATCAAAATCGTACATCTTTTGAATTTTTTTGAGTTTTAAACCTGATTTTTAAAATTTAGTGAAGTTTCTTTTTTCTCACTCATTGATGTGAATTCTCAATCGTCCATCTTTCAAAGTCTAGGAATCAAGCTAGAGAATATTTTTTCTAAATATCTTATGTAATACGTATCAAGGCATGTTGCACTATGAATTTCTAGACTCAACACAAATTTGCGCACTTGTCACGTGACTACGATTTAGAGTTGAAGAGTACAACAATTCTCAAGAGAACCTTAAGGATCACTTGTAGAGACTTTAGCTTGTGAGATTTGTTCCTTTCACCCTTTTGAGTGTTTTACGCAACCTCCGAGTCACAAGTTGATTCAACTTCTTTTGGGTCCTCACTTAATTGTTGTATGATCTCATTATTCTTAACTAAATATTTGGCTTGATCACTGAGAATGACATCTTTTTCTAGTTGTAAGAAACGCGTGTATTGAAGTTTGTCCCGATCACTAGATTTTCATCCATACGCCTACCACTTTTCCATATCATATTTCCATTTACTCACCGATTACATTCCCATGCTTTTCCATATTTCCCCAAACCATCACCTATCATCTCCATATCATCTTTCATTTTCAAATAAAAGAGTGTTTTTCCAAATGTTAAATGTCTTCATTTTTTGTTTGAAAAGAGAGAGAAAAAAAAGGAAAAAATAGCAAAAAAAGAAAAAAAGAAAAAAAAAATAGAGAGTTGTGTAGTTAGTTCTTTTGTAATAAAGACATTTGTTCTTCATGTATAATACACTCTTCTCAATCTTATCACTCATCACTCATCCATTATCCATTATATCATTATCCTACCTACCTCATCCCATCCATCCTACCTATCATATCCTTCTCATCCCATTTCATTTTTCCCTCACCCATAAACATCATTATTTCCCCTAGGTGTTCGGCCAAATGAAAGTCAACGTGGTGAATAACTCGACGTTCTCACTATAGTGATTAGCATTTCTTTCATGAGATCACTTTTCTTTCAAATTGTTCGTTGTTTCTTATGTGTGTGTGAGACGTTTGAACTTGCTTACATTGACTCACCTCCTCACACACAAGAGCGATACACTCACCCTAATCTCGAGAGTTCATTTGAGAGAGATATATCCGTGAGATTTGAAGTTGAAGCATTGATTCTGAAAAGGCAATCTAGGAATTACTCTTGTGATACTCGACCCGTTTTGACTGATTCACACTACACACGTTGAGTTCTAGGAAGGATGTGCCTTGAGTATTTACTTAGCTAAACTTTCTACACATTCTAGCTTGTATTTCTCAAATTATTTCTCTCATGATGGATTGTGCGATTATTCTACGTCTAATAAGAGATAGACTGCTCTTTGCAAATAAGAATTTTGTGGGTATATTACCTGCAAATCCTGACGAGACACAACTCATCCTGTAGGTCAACCTATAGGTTTAAAGGCTTATTGCACATGCTAAGTGCAATCACAAGTGCCCGCGAAAGCGGTACATTTATGGTTACTTATCTTTCTATTTCTATCTATCTTATTGCTCGAGGACTAACAACGCTTTGTTTGGGGGTGGTGTGATAAGCACCCAAAACTGTACATTTTATACCCCGAATAGACGTACTTTAGTTGCTAATTCTCGGCAATATGGGTCTTATGTGCTTAAATGTTTATCTTATAGGTCAAATATCTGTTTGCGGTTTCAAAAGCTATATTTGAAGGCAAATGCGCATTGAATGGAGCTAAATACCCTTGTATGGTATCCTAGCCTACCCTAAACCGAGCCTAAACCTACCCCAAACCATGTGTGTGTTTTGTTTATCCCTTTTTAATATTTTTTAGATTTTTTGTTTGAGTCGTTTTTTTATATCTATTTTTTATTTATTTTGTATTTTCTAGGTTTTGTTTTCTATTTTTCTATTTTATCTTTATTAGTATAATTTTATTTTATTTTGATCTTTATTAGTTTTTAGTTTTTATTAGGATTAGATTTTTTTAGGATTTCATTTTTTTTAGTTTTATTAGATTTTACTTTTTTTATAGAATTTTAGTTTTTAGTTTAATAGAATTCTATTTTTTATATTTTTTTCAGTCTCTATTTTATTATTAGAAGTAGAATTTTTATTTTTATTTTTATTAGTTTTAGTTTTTTATGTTATTTTTAAGTGTCCATATAAAACACACACACAAACTCCCCTACACCTAAACCCACTCACACCCACCTTTCCTACACCACAAATACACCCAAACTCTTCCTCGCTCACACCTTAATACCCAACACCCTAACCACACCCAATACCTTGCCACTTCATCTTACACACTACACCTCTTTCACTCTCTCTCCTGCCTCCATTAACACACCCCTTTAACTACTCTCTCTCATCCCACCATTACCAAACATAAACCCACCATCTAACCCCTTTATTCACCTTCTTCCTAAACCAAATAATCCCAAAAACCTGCTCCGCCTACCCCTATATTCCTACCCGAAACCACCCAACAAAACCCGTCCTCCACTTACCTCCGATCACACCTATTATCGGCTACCGCTAAACTCCCTACCGGAACACAACGGCGAAACACGTCCCCATCGACCCCTATACCTCCTCTGACCCGTTCCCTTTCCAGGCCAACCCGAGATCTCTCGACTTGAAACCGAGACCCTCAACCCCCACAGCCCTGCCGACGACGAAACTCACAGCCTCCGATCGACCCTTGCTCCTCCCGTAAACCAACACCACCCCACGCCAGAACCTGCATGATCCAACCCTTGTCCCATCCGTCTGACCAACAGCCTAACCTAGTCCAACTTTACACCCGGTTGAAATCGCCGACCTACGACAGCCCAGCCCCGGCGACCTACCGATCTCAACCCAGCTCCGGTGACCCGATTTCCTTACCTCCGACAAACCCATATCACCCATTTCCAAAAATCCACCTACGATTTGTTACCTGCCAAATTCAAAGACCAAGTCAAACAAATGCCCACATGCTTAGTATTCCCCATTTAACCCACTTATACCCATTTTACCCGCAACTACTTATTTTAACCCAACTTCCCATTATACCTTCTGAACCAAATCAGATTTTTTCATCCCATTTAACCCACATGACCTCACACCTCTCTTACCTCATGTGCACACACCCAATTTCCATGCACACTCAAGCCAATTCCCAAAAATACCCCATAGCCCCATGTGTGCCATGCATCTACTATAATAGAAGACTCAAGACCCCATTTGGGAGGATCATCATCAAATAGAGAGAAAAATTCTAGAGAAAAGTAGAGAGTTAGTTTAGTGTAGAAAATAAATTAGGATAAACACTATTTTGTAAATAGTTTTATTATTTTTATTTTTGTTAGATATTTGTGAGGTTCAATTTTGTAAGAGAGTTAATTGAGTGGATATTTAATTTCAAATCACTTGGATGCTCAATTAGAGGGATTGCATGCTTCAAATTGGAAGATTAGAGTCAAATTTCTCAAAGAGATTTGTTTTGCTTGTTCTATTCCCTTTTATTTTATTTTAGTAGCGTTGATTATTTGTTCATCATGTTTAATATCATGTTAGGTTAAATCCCCTTTCAAGGGGTGGGGGGAAACCCTTATTTGATGCTATTTTAGTTTAATTAGTTTGATTACTTGAAAATTCCCTTTGAATATTAATTTTTATCCCTCACCCTTAAATTTACGCCTCGAGTGAGGGTACATGATTTTCGAGAGAAAATCGAAATTCTAGTTATAATACCCATTTTAGATTCGAACTAGAGATAGGGGTTTCTTAAGGTGGGTATTATAACTTGAATTTCAACTCTAAATTTATTTTCTAATATTTAGATAAATTTTAATTGATTGATCCTAGTGGGTGATTAATTAAAAGGTGTGTAGATCTATTTTTCTAGAATTGTGGGGTGTTAAACTTAATTTTCTAAAAGGTTACTATTAAGATTACATTTGCAACGAGAGTTGATTTGTAATGTTGATATTAATTTGTGAGAATTCAATTAATTAAATTAATTAGTTAGAATAGCTAAAATTTGTGGTGTAATCCCATTCCTTGATTGTTCTCACAATTATTTACCTCACTCGATCTCTTATTTTAGTGTTAGACCTTATTTTTCACTTTTAGTCACTTTTTAGTTAGTTGTTTTCATCTCACATTTAGTTTAGTTTAGTCTAAATTATCACCTCACCCAATTGTTTTAATATTTGAAAAAGCTAAAAAAAGTAGAAAAGTGAAAAATCACAAAAAGAAATAAAAAGTGAATTACAATTGTGTTCCCTTTGCTTTACCCCCTTGGAAGTGGATTGATACCCTTACTTACCTCTACACTTGAGATTGTTATATATTTGTAGGTAATTTGAGGATTTTGATTTGAAGAGCTTTTCAAGCAACGACGAAAAATACACGCAAAAGTTCTCTCTATTAATGGCGACTAACCGTAGTTCGTGGTTGTTGATATACCGAGCAACCGTAGTTGGTGGTTTCTAATGCCGACCAACTCTGATGCCAACCAATCGTAATTGGTGGTTTTTGAGCAGTGTGTTGCACTAGTACTTCAAAACAAAAATTTGAACCAAAAAATAATATGGGGAAATTATCATTTTTATTTAAATTGAAAGAATGGAATATATGTGATTCTATATTACTGATAATATTTGCAAAGGTGCTCTTCATTCAATGCATTTTTGAATTCTTCCCCCTCTAAAGTTTCTATTCTGTAGGTTCCAGGTTGAACAATCGCTGTGACACGATAAGGCCCATGCCAGTTGGCCTACAGCTTATTATGCTTTTGAATGACTTTCTTGAGCACATAATCTCTTGCCTTGAGATCACACTTCCTTACGCGTTTATTGTAGAACATGGCAGTCCGTTGCTGATAAGTGGCATTTCAGATTGATGCGCCTTCTCGAACTTCCTCGAGCATGTCCAAATCTAAACGTCTCATCAAATAGCTTATTAGAGTGTTGAAATTAAGCACCATGTGAGTAGGTAGGCCCAGTTCAGCGGGTATGACTGCTTCACTTCCAAAGGCTAACGTGTAAGGAGATTCCCCAGTTACTGTTTGGGGAGTTGTTCGATAAACCTACAATGCAGAATGCATCTCGTTAATCCAATTTCCTTTCGTATCATCCAACCATTTCTTCAACCCGTTCAACAAAGTTTTGTTTTTTACCTCCGTTTGCCCGTTACTTTGGGGATGACCTGGAGCATAATGAACCTTTTGGATGTTAGACTTTAGACAATACACTGTGAACTCCTCATTATCAAATTGGTTACCATGATCAGTGATAAAAGCATGGGGCAGACCATATCTACAAATAATATTCTTCCAGATGAATTGATAGACCATTTCATATGCCATATCGATAAGAGGCCCAACTTCTACCCATTTTGTGAAATAATCAACAATGACCACCAAATATTTGAATCGTCCTCTTATAGTCGGCAGAGGCCCAACCAAATTTATTCCCCACATGGAAAATGGCCAAGGGGGAGTGATTGGTGTTAGCAATGCCTGAGGAGTTCTTTGTATAGTAGAAAATTACTGACATTTGTCACATTTCTTAGCATTAGTTGTATAGTCAGTGTGCATTATTTGCCAGTAGTATCCCTGCGTCGTTATCCTCTGCAAAAGAGTCTGACCTGCTACATGAGCTCCACAAGATCCTTCATGGATTTCTTCCACTAGATCGTGAACTTCTGCTGGGTGAACACATCTTTGCAGACCTGCGATCATACCCCTTCTATACAAAACTCCATTGTTTAAGACATATCTAGTAGCTTTAAATTTCAACCTCTTGGCCGCAAGTTGGTCGGATGGTTAAATGCCTTCTTCGATGTAAGACCTGATGGGATCCATCCAGGAAGGTCCCATATCCAAAGTGATAAAATTGGCCATAAAATCTTCATCGATACTTCTACTAGCCAGTATCTCAGTAGGAATTGTTCTTCGTAACTCAGTACGTGTAGTTGAGGCTAACCGAGCAAGTGCATCAGCCTTTGCATTCTCCTGTCTCGATATCCTAACCATTTGGATAGCTTTTAAGTTGGCTATAATCTATATACCTTTGGTGTGATACCTAGACATGAATTCTCCTTTTGTTGCGTACAACCCGAGCATCTGATTTACCACTAGTTGTGAATCACTAAACACCGTAACTTGCCTTGCATTTACTGATTTAGCTAAACTGGGTCCCACAATTACAACTTCATACTCAGCTTCATTGTTGGAAGCTTTGAATTGGAAATGCGGAACATATTCTATGTTTAATCCATCTGGACTATTAAGAATTATTCTAGCTCTGCAGCCCATGGCACATGAAGAACCATCAACATACAAATTCCATATAGGGATACAATTATCAAAACCTTGGTCTGATAAAGTCCCCTGATGGAATATCTGGTGCTTCCTTTTATCATCCCGCAACTCTGGGCTTTTATTAGAGGATTCTTGTTGCTCGGTCATTGTCCCTTCCGGCAAGTCTGCTGATGGGAGTTGATCGGGTACAGTTTCTAATGATCCTCTAACATCCGTGAGTTTTTATGCATTAGACCCTTGTTGGTCGGAGGTGTATGGGTAAGTGAATTCAGTAATGAAATCTTCCACTGACTGTTCTTTGAGATAAGACCTTGGCTCATAGATAAGGTTATATTCACCTAACTCCACTGCCCAATACATCAATCGTCCAGATTTTTCTGGCTTGTGCAAAGCCTGTCTGAGTGGCATGTCAGTATATACCACTATTGTATGTGCTTGAAAATATGTCTTCATTCTCCTCCTCCCCTCAATTAATGCCAATGACAATTTCTCCAATTTTGGATATCTAATCTCTACTCCCCTGAATGCCTTGCTTGTATAATAAACTGGTTTTTGCACTCCACCGTCCATTCTTATCAAAGCTGAACTGACTTCATTTTCTAAGACAGCCAAGTACAAGTATAACTTTTCTCCCAACACTGGCCTGGACAGTAAATGAGGTGTCCCCAGGTATTTCTTCAACTCTATGGATGCCTTATCACACTCGTCATTCCACTCAAAGTTCTTTCTGAGCAGCTTACAGAATGGAAGACACCTATCAGTTGCTCGGGAGACAAACTTATTGAGAGGCGCTACACACCTCGTGAGTCTTTCTACTTCCTTTTTAGTGGTTGGAGATTGTAATTCTATAAAGGCCTTTATCTTGTCAAGGTTTACTTCAATACCTCGTTAGTTTATAATATAACCAAGCAACATGCCTTCCTGTACAGCAAAGACACACTTGGTCGAGTTCAGCTTCATCTGGTACTTCTCTAACTGGCCAAATGTTTGGCTTAGATCATCTATGTAGTTAACATCTTTCTTTCTCTTAGTCATCATGTCGTCGACATAAACTTCCATGTTTTTTCCTATCTTTTCTGCGAACACCTTGTTCATCAGCCGCTGGTATGTAGCACCTGCATTTTTAAGACCAAAAGGCATCACATTGTAACAGTATGTTCCCCGTGGGGTAATGAAAGAGGTACTCTCCTTATCTTCTGGTTTCATCTTAATTTGGTTATATCCAGAATAAGCATCCATGAAGCTCAATAATTCATGCCCCGAAATATCATCTACCAGCTGATCTATTCGGGGTAGAGAGAAGTGATCTTTTGGGCAGGATTTGTTCAGATCTGTGAAATCCACGCCCATTATCCATTTATTGTTCTTCTTTTTTACCATAACCACGTTGGCTCACCAATCAGGATATTTGACATCCTCAATGAAAGAAGCGTTTTGCAGTTTCTCTACTTCCTCTTGAATGGCTTGGTTCTTTTTCTGGACTAAAGACCCTTTTTAGTTGCTTCACCGGTTTGATCTCCTTATTGACATTGAGCTTGTGGCACAGGAAGGCTGGGTCTATCCTCGACATATCTTCATGACTCCACGCGAAAGCTTTCTTTCTATGACTTAAAAATGCCACCAACTCTTGCTTTATTATCGAATCAAGTGAAGCACCAATCTGAGTTGTTCTTTTTGGTCGTCCATCGTCCAAAATAATTCTCTTTATTGCTTCCATGACTTGACCCTTCACGAGCTCTGATTGAGCTCTGGGGTCTAGTGTTTCAATCTTCGACTCCTCAGACTCATCCACTTGGTAAGTGGTGGTTTTCTTCTTGGTATCCTCTAACTCCTCTTGTTCGACAGATGAGTAGTAGCAATCCCGAGCTACTTTCTGATCGCCCTTCACAAGTCCGATCCCAAATTTGGTCGGGAACTTTAAACAATGGTGTACGATGGATGGCACTGCTTCAAAATTTTTCAGGCATACTCTTCCCATGATTATATTGTAGGACGGTTGGACATTTTTGTCCATCACAAAGAATCGTATATTTTCCAATCTGCAGGTGGGCCTGGTACCAATCAGCATGTCCAACTTGATCGTGCCAAGTGGAAAAACCTTTTCACCAGAGTAACCGATAAGGGGCATGGGATACGGCTCCAACTGGGCGAGTTTCAGGTTCAAACTATTAAAGCAAGGGTCGAACATGATGTCCGCCGAGCAGCCATTATCCACCAATACTCTTGAGATGATTACATCCTTCATCCCCATCTTAATCACCAAAGGGTCGTCGTGAGGATACAAGACACCTTCCAGATCGTTTTTAGAAAAACCGATGACCAGTTTATCTTTGTTAACCTTCCTCGGATAATCCTCTTCCGCCAGATTTATTTGTTGTATATAGAAACAAGCTTGGGCCTCTTTGAGGTAAGCTTTCCTTTCAACGGTATGATCACCATCTCCTGCATCTCCATCTGTTATCATATTACAGTCAAATGAACCAAAATGTATTGAAAATACCTCACGTTCTGGCTGTCTTGGCTTTTTGGGGAAATCGGGGTCTTCCTCTGGTTCATCTTCATGATCCGTTTTCCCGTTATTTCTTGGTCGGTGAGGAGATTTAGACCTTTGTCGTGATCCGGTGTTCATTTTCTCATTATTTCGACGATTAACAAACCGATTCAGCTTTCCTCGCCTAATGAGTGTTTCTATCTCATTTTCGAGAGCTACACATTGCTTGGTCGTGTGACCATGGTCCTTGTGTAACTTGCAATATTTGGACTTATCTCTTTTCTCAGGAGCTGTCCTTAATTTTCCTGGCCAATTTAATTCCTCGCTGTTCTTGATCTCTTTCAGAACATGGTTTATATCCACCTTTAGCGGGGTATAATTGGCATATTTCCTCAAGTGCTCCAATATTTCCTTGACTTTGGACTGCTTTTTCCCCCCATTTTTCTTGTGATCTTTCCTCTCAGACCTACCTTTAACTTTAGTCTCTGCTTTTGCCTCCCCATTTTTCTTCACAGTCATAGCTTCTTCAGCATTCATAATCTTGGCTTCTTTAGCCATAAATTCCGCCATGAATTTGGGGGGATCCTTGGCCAGAGTGTAGTACAGTTTGTCTGGTAGACGACAGCTCATGAGGGATGTTATATCGATTTTCTCGTCATAGTCAATGATTTTTAAATTCTCGTTATTAAAATGAGTGATATAATCCCTTGTGCTCTCTACTGCCCTTTGCCTTACGCTCAAAAAATGTGCTACCCTCTTGACTCACTTCGCACCAAAATAGAAGTTTCCTATAAAGAGCTCTGCCAATTGATGGAAGGTAGAAATCTATCCCCGAGGAAGGTTGTTGTACCATATTTGGGAAGATCCAGTGATAGTCCCCGAGAATGCCCTGCACCTCATCTCATTGGGAACTGCATAGATATCTGCAACAGCCTGATACTACTCTATGTGGTGGACATGATTAGTTTTCCATCGTACTTTGGTGTAACTACAAGAACTTTAAACTTCGACGGTGTGGGAAAATCCACAATTGCTTGTATGAAGGGTGGTCCTTTGATAAAGGTTCTTTGGAGAGGATTTCTGACCTTAGCCATTTCCCCTAACTTGTCTTCCAATCGCTGAATAGATCCTTTCCATGACTCCTTTCCATCTTTGAATCTATGGATGCGAGAAATAGATCGCTTTGAGTTCTCCTCCTAGGAACTTACTGGGGGAGCTGCAGGCCTGATATTTGGACATGATTGGGCAGATCCTTCCCTTAACTCATTTGGTCATTGATAATTTCTCGACGCAATTCGAGGAGGATTTTTATTCCTCCCGGGTCCCAACCGGTCAAATGGGGAGACTCTGCTCAACCTTTTTCAGAGCGCTCGTTCATTCTAGAGTCAAAGTGATGTTTTCTTGAGACTCTATAATTCTTATAGGAGACGTAAGGTCGGGCTGATAGGATGGATCAGTTGAGGTTCCAATACGGTGAGGTTCAGGACGCCTAGTTTGTGAAGATGGTGGTGGCATGACACTTCGTTGACCGGACTGGATGGAAGCTCCATTTTGAAAAGTCTGGATGAACTGTCGCATAGTATCTTGCATGGTTGTTTGCCCCTTGGATAAACTAGCAAAGATTCCCATTATATCGTTTGCGTTCGGAGTAGTGAAAGGGTTAAGAGGAATCCCATCATTGTTCATGTTGCTAGATTCAAGGATTTCGGCCAT
Source organism: Sambucus nigra (assembly GCA_949130495.1). Taxonomy (NCBI): domain Eukaryota; kingdom Viridiplantae; phylum Streptophyta; class Magnoliopsida; order Dipsacales; family Adoxaceae; genus Sambucus; species Sambucus nigra. Next base: position 576,435,883 of record OX422208.1, on the reverse strand, counting down.
TTATGATGAGTTTTTGGGTGAAAACGCTACGTATAGTCGTCTCCCACAGACGACGCCAATCTGTTGATGTAAAAACTAGATTTGATCTAATTAATTAATAACAGATAAAAATGAATAAAGAAATAAGACAAAGTATTTTTAAAGTGGTTCAGCCTAAGGAAAATGGCCTACGTCCACTGTTTTGTATTGCTGGGTATTTTTCTTAATCTTCAGTGTGTTTCCTTATGGAAGCTTGCCCCGCTAGGGGGCGTGTTACAAAGTATTTGTAGCCCTTTGGGCTCTTAATATGAATAGAAAATATGTCATTATTTAATAGACATATACATCTGTACATGATAAGAATGTTCATTGAATCTGTTTTTGTCGTTTGATCTTCCTCACTAGATGCTCGGTATGCTGAGTAGCTCGGTGTACTGAGTAACTCGGTGTGTTGAGTAGCTTGGCATGTTGAGTATCTCGGCACTATGAATTGCTCGGTAAATATATTTTATGCCACGTAGGATGACACTTGTCTTCATATAATTGGTCCACGTCAGCTGACTAATTTTTGTATCAACACATTGTTTCTTTATCTATCTCGGGATGTTTGGCCACTTTATTGATCTCCCCTAGCGAATCTTCAAAATATATCGTCCCACATACACTGATCATCGGAATAATCTTTTCCTAGCTTGGTTCTTCATCTGAACTATCAAATTCGTCCCCCCATCCGATGGCAGCAATGTCATTCTTCCACAAGAAGTCAATGCATTCTACAACCTCAACGACCTCTTCATATAGATCCTCTCACTCAACGGGGAGACAAAAAAGTGAAGGTACCAATCTCCTTTATAGTTTCAAAGCATCGAGTAGTTCAGACATACTGCAAATTCCATCGGTCTATCAAATTAAGTCTGCTATAATTTAGACGACATCATCTAAACTGACTTCATTAGTGGGTACCACCCAATTATCTAACTCTCGATCCCACTTCCTAACTTCCAAGAACAATGTTCTGAACTTCTGGCAGTTAATGGTCATTTCTCAGGGAAATTTCAGCCCAAACTCTAAGAGTTGGTTCAGTACTTCTGGTAATTCCATATCTTTTCCCCCGGAGGGAGTACAAACGACAATGCATGCTTTAGTAAGAAACGACAGGGATTGGTCGGCAAAACAAGTAGGGTGTAGGAGAAAATAAGAGCAAACTTTCAGGGTTTTAGGTGAATATACGGGTATGACGGGTGATTTACTAGGTACAATCTGGGTATATGGGTCAAATTCTGGATCATTTTCTAGGAAAATGGCATTCGCCTGATTTGGGAGGGGGTTGCAAGTGGTGTTGGGTTTTGGGTTGGCTGGTGGGGTGATGTTACCCTGGTCAATAATACCTTGCTTGGATGGTGGAGTGATGGTACTCCTCCATTTGTATCTAAATCCTTCGATACAAGATTCGCTAACAGTTTAGATTTATATTCACAAATGGATCTCTGTCCAACCCTCCTGTGATGAGTTCAGAACAACGTTTATATCTTATCCTGAACATATGATGAAGGAACCTGAGGTCAAACTGTACCTAAGATCCTTCTATAGACATAGCATTACACTTCTAAAAGTGGTGGCTAACTCCTACCACTATAACTTCGTTCCGACGAGCCAAGAAAATTTTATCCCAAATTTTCACTTTCAGTTAGCCACACTCCGTCATATGCCCAAGCCTTTAGATATTTTACCTCCTTTGGCTAACACACACAATCCCCGCATTTCTAGAATTTCCACCTACGGTTTTCCTAAATGCTTCGTCTGACTCTTTCCTAGTCATACCACGTTGGGTGAGTCTACTTTTGCATCAATTTCGACAATAGCCGTACTTGGAAATCATAGGTTGCGCCCTAACCATCTTTACAGTCCTAGCTTCTTGTGCCATAATAGGGGTGAACTTAACTATGGTCATCATTCTTGATTATATCCTCTAACCTAACCCGAGCTCTGCCTCCTTATGTCCGCCCAAAGGCCCTCGCCCGTTATACTTCATTGTTTCCTACATGCACACATCCGAATGCAAATAAGATTCACTAATATACATACATTATAGCAGGAGAACGAAAACTCACCATAAGAAATCAATAATCCTAAACATAGGGCTCTACATCAAATGAAGCAATGCTGAAAGCATAATAAGTCGCACACATCCTAAGGACACTAGAACCTGATGCTCTCATACCATCTATGACACCTTGCCTAATTAAATACCGAGTGATCAGTCCTTTACTGAATAAACATCAAAGTGTCCGGTTGGTTAATTCTTAGCATCACTGTCGAAAGACAATTTTCTTTATTAATCACCTAATAAATAATTAAGATAAATGTCGAAACATTTAATCTTATGAATTAAGTCCGATTGTTATTATTAATTACGAAACCATTTTCATGAATACAATTGATAGTATTAAAACCAAACCATGCAAATGAAAGAACATGCTAAATAAATCAATCCAAATAAAATATCCCAAATCGCAGGACAAAGCGATAATCACAAGTAATCCCAACTACAACAGAATACTGAAATAAATCAAAAGTACAAATCTCTCTGAGCTAGATAAAACTGGAAATGGTCAACACATGCCCTACCTAAGGAGAACTAAATGAAAGACTGAGGAGGGAAAGATGAAGTCGTCTACTGCAAAGACCTATAACTCCCACACTAGTTAAAACACGTCAATAGTCTAAAGATCCAAGTCTGACACCCATGTGGCTGGAACCTGTAACACACACACACACACACACACACACACACACACACACACACATATATATATATATATATATATATATATATATATATACAAGAGAGAGGGAAGATGATAGGAAACGGGTCAGAGCCCGAGTGTAAAACATCTTGAAAATAGTTTAGCAAGTATTTAAAATGCTTTCCAGTTTATATTACATACATGTTAGTACTCGAAGCTCTCTTGGGAATTCTTACCTCTCATCTAGTGTGCACACTTATCGTACTAACAAAATGACTCATAAGCCTAACCTAATTCACCTCCCATCGATTCGGATTCACGAGACCGTATGTCTATGATTTAATAAAATAACATATTATTAAGGATTAGTTAAGTCAATTTTGTATATCTCAATACTACTATGAAATCTCAAGCATTTACTATGATTAGGAGCGTTTATTCAATATTTATCTACTTGCACACACAGTATAAGAAATTATAGGTATATGTATATATATTATTCACTCATACAATATATATACTAATAGGCACCACACATAAAATCTAGGGTGCTGGCATACTCTGCTATCAAGTCCCTGTATCTCTCATACTTAGGAAAATACTTATTCGAAATCACTCTCGAAGTGTATTAACACAATACACACAAAATGGAGGCGAAGCATAGTTCCAAGTCACTAAGAGGTCAGCAAATACCCGTCATGTCTCTTAGCACCGTTTGACTATCATTCTCGGATAGCCTGTACCAAAGAATCTTATGTTCTAGGTTACAAGTAAATAAGGTCCCATCGAGATAAGACTGTCCCGGTGTGGCAACCTCCTTGATAGCAAGTAGCGCGGGTATGATTATACAAAAATATAGGATAGATATATACACATGCACTCGGTCATATATAAAAATTCTCATTTTTCAATTCGGTTTGCCCACGACCCATAATAATATTTTTACCATACGTAATGCAATTTTACCCAATCTTTACGCATAAAGAACTCATCTCTTTTTATTTTCAATTATAATCACTTCATAATTATTTCTCGTCCCCCGAAGCATTCTCTCTCCCTAAAGGTAAATTCAGTAGGTACACCCTCTCTAACATACTAGTCTAAGTCATTCGCGAATCTCTCAATTCCTTAGTTAACGGACGAACGATTTCCAATATGTGTCAAACCCTCGTTAGCCCAAGGTTACATCCCATATAAAATTATATTCAGTGGAATCCACTTAGACCCAACTGGTCCTATTCATGACCCAATATGTTCTTTAAATCATATTCAAGGGTTCCTATTCATTTTATTCCGAATTAAACAAAAAAGGGGAAAAACATGCAGTTTTCAGGAGGGGTCGATCGATCAATCAATCGATCGATCGAGCAGGTATAACCCAGATTCTGCTATTGTTAACTACGGGTTTCCTTATTAAAACTCAACCAAAACTCCATAAACGAGTCCTAAACTCCCAACCAATTAAACCAATGATTATATATACCTATCTACATGATTTTCTACGTAAAGCATGTACAAATTTCATCAAAGACATAGGATTAAAAGGCCAATTCACCATATTTGTCAAGAACCCTAGTTTCATCATAATTTTCAACATTCTAACTCTTTTTACATAATTCTTTCTTCTAAACCATTATAATTTCATGGGTAATCCTTTACATATGACAAGGCTTCCAGAATACATGTATTACTCCTAAAACATGTGATTCAAATCACCTAATTCATGAAATTCTTCAATAAGACATATAATTATAAATCATGTTCTAATATGGGGGAATTATCAACTAGGAATGAACAAGATAAATACTTGTCTTAAGATCGTAGGTCTGATTCCACGAAGTGGACAGGTATAGACTTGATCCCTTTGTTTCGATCTGCATTTTAGTGGTGGTGGTGGTGCAATCCGGTTAGTTCTTGGGCTTGAATTCTTAAAAGACTTTTCTCCTTTCTTCATCTCACTGCCGTTCTAGACTTTTAAGAATGTTAACCCTAGAAGACTCTCCCAATATCTGATATTAATTCTCAATTTTCGTCATTTAACTAAGGCCGAATTTGGAAATGACTAAATCGCCCTCCCGAGGTGCCGGTTAGGCCTAAAAATTCCCCGAGACCCAAACTAAATCCCCGGGTACACTTTTCTGACTATGTTGACCATTCCAGACACGTTGGAGCACTCAAAATGACCATACGGGCAACTTATAATTTATTCACTTTTTATAATAATAATTTAGTCCAACACGACACAGGTGCGTCCCGACTTAATTTTCATAATTATCATATTATTCACTCGTGATAATTTTTAATAAATTCAATCTCATATATTACTTTTACTCATCTAGTAATGTTCAAAATAATGCTTACCAATAATTACTAACTCTCTTCACGCTAGTAAATATTCAATTTAAAATTCGAATTAATATTAAATTAATTTATCCCAATTAAATTTAATTAATCCCATAATTAAAGGCCATAAAAATATGGGGTATTACATACTTCCCCCTTATAACGGAATTTCATCCCGAAATTCGGAAAAGAAGTCCTACCTGGTAAAATAATTTTATATACTTTATCAGTACTCAAAACTAACTTTAGGGTAAGGCGTTCAATCACTATAGCCCCCGCCTCACAGTAAGCTTATTTAACACTCTCAACACTATCAGTTATAGAGTCACACCTTAATAACGACACTTCACATTGTGCTCCAATTCGTCGATATTCGAATAAGACGAACCTATACATCATTGACTCCCATTATTTCAATATCATTGGGAGGATGCACCTCGCTACACGTCAAGTGCTTGTATTTATCAAAACACAAAACTACCATTCTGAGAGAAACCATACGAACATCTGACCACTCTTGTCAGTTCTTCGAATCTCAACTTTTGGGTGAAATAACTTTTACGACAGTCAAAAGTCACCTAAAATAGTCTGTGGTAATTCCACCTTAGCCATTGAATTATTCTCGACCAATTCAAAATTCTGATCATCCGCTCACCTCTTAACATCCAGAGTGAGAAAAGTTAAGGGGTTTTCATACCAAAACCTCAATAATCACCTTGTTTACAATAAACAGGTATGAGTGCTTCCACTGAACCATATCGTTAGGTAATCTCCTCTCCCAATTACTGTAATATACTTCACTTGCTAGTTATGTCCATTGTGGAAATGAAATGATTACAATGAATCCAAAATTACTTTCACACGGCTCCACTAATTGTTAATTATCGTTCGCCTACTCCCCAGGCTATGGGTGATACAACCTGTTTAAAATGAAGCGTTATCCCCGCTGCTTCCCAAAATTCCATACTGAAGGTGAAATTGAAAAATCTTATCCTAATTCAAAATAATACCGTGTAGGATCACATACCGGCTCGATTCTTCTTTTAAAAAGAAGACTGGGGCACATTAGTTAATATTGTAGATCAGCTCAAAGTAATATCAATCACTTCCTTCTTGGGAAACTTGTTCCACACGTTCGAAAGAACCATTGATCTTACTTTGAGGTTAGCAACCCATCAAATAAAGTTTACCGACTGAACTGCCCTCTTCCATTACCGAAATCGTCGGCTTCATACAAATTTTTCTGGCTGAACCTCTTGCTCCAACCAATTTGTATCTATGAGCGGTGCACGTGGAGACCAATCACTATGTCCTGCTCAATGTCGACTTCCACTTGTAATGTCTCACTTTAAGTTACACTTAGTATTTCCCTTCTTTCCTCTGCGTATATCGAAAGTTTCGACCCGTGAACTTTTCTCCATGATGTGAACTTCTGGACCTTTTATACCTTACTAAAATAATCACTCAACCCACGCGCAAGTATCTCTCAACATTTGACTAGGTAAAACTCCTCTCCGAGTGTTTTCTATAATAGTTAAATTTTACCCTTCTCAAGGAATACCCCTTTTAAATGGCTTCCCACAGCCTTCCAACCAAATTTGGGTGTGCTACTCTGATCGCACACGTATATATGGATTATTGTCCTTCACACGACGCTTAATCCACTCTACCCCTTCCACTTCGTTATGTTAGTCGTACAAATATATATTCCACACGTCTATTCGCACACCCTTTCAACTCGGACGATTCTAACATCAACTAACCAGGATGCCCACACACCCTATAAATCGTGGATAGTTGTGTAAGCATTATATAAGCTTCACACATTACACCCAATTATTTATTTATCTTGTGTTCACAATGTGGTTACAATACTTGGGTACTCTCAATCACCCTAGAAATCAAAATTTTAAATCCTCCTTATCATCGTTCCACCCTTCAACTCATGGTAATAAAACAAAACTTTCAATGCTTCCTTGTCACACAACCGGCTCCACTGGCCTTAAATCATAGTTTAACTTCCAACTTATAGTTATAATTACATGCTCCTATAATGAACAAGGTATCAAACTCATGTACTAATGACCAAACATCTCCCTACTTCCAACCTTACACTAAGTTTCATGTGTGGGATGTCTCGCAAAGTGAAATCCAAATAAGGAACCCCCCCGATACACTACCACCTAGAATTTTCGATTATCGAAATCCGTTAGGCCCTTCGTTCATAACATGTACCCCTCTATTCTGTCTCTTGATAGAAAATGTACATCTCCTCCCGCAATTGTACTAAACAAGAGAACTTTTCACCATTGCACTATCACTCAGCATTGGTGGTAATCACATTCCGTAAACCCCATAAACATACAATCGGGACTCTCAAAATCCTATTCCCAAACATATGAATATAAGTCTTAGCTTCAACATTTCTAAAGGATAAATATAACAATGCGCTCCTCCTATCACTATGTCCTGAGCGCTAAACATAATAACGAGTTAAATCTCTCCGCTCAACGGTAAACCCAATACACACTGAATCATAACAACAAAGTCCCTAAACACACAGGAATCGAATATCTTGAGACCACGATACCCTTCGAAGTCTCTATAATATATAATATAAGTGCAGGCTCGACCCTTTCGCAGGTGAGGTCTCTCCAGAACAAAACATGAATCAATAGGGAAACCACCCCGATAGCCTTACAATAACTTCCTACTATCATTCTAACCATTACTAATAAATTGTAACTAGGATAATATCATACTCGTACATCATATCACTAAAACGAGTAATCTCAATAAAGTATATACCTCTAACAATGCACCCATTTATCCTCCGCGGATAACACTAAAGATAACCCCGATATACCAGGGAAAAACATACACATAATAATAACGTTGTCGATATAAGCACTAAACTCGTCTCACCTGCGAATCTAGCAATACAAAATATAGTAACTCGCTCGGGTCAAATAAAACATGCCTCATCCTCCAAGGATAAAACTCATACTTCTACCTTGCCAATCGCTTTGGCTGTTCAAATGGTCTCCGGACATAACACGCCTATCCAAACCAAAAAAAAAATACTTTAATCGTTTCCCTTTACTAGGCACCATATTCTTGTCCCCTTTACTCCCTTCGGGAAAAATTAATGCATGTGGTTTCACTCTCCATAAAATACTTCTATGCATAATCCACTTACCACTGGTCTTACTAACCATTTAGGGTTGTTTATCGCTCGGACTTGGGTATGCTCAATTCCTGATGGCTACCCCCATTGTTCCCTTAGCTTTGTTGGACTAAAGGAACATGCTATTGGCTTCAATAGACCTTAATTAGTTCACCATCACTTGGTAAGAATTTAGCTATCCGAATCATTTAAATAGATCCCTTGATGGGTCTCCCCCTTGTGGTGCTTCACTACCACCATTTCATCCGGTCTTATTCTTGACTAAATTCTTCGATTCTTTTAGCTTCCCACACTAAAAAGCATTATCTTCTCCATTGATAAAGCACGATATTGTCACCCTCTGAATTGGCCATCCAGCAGGATTCCCTTTAAGTGTTATTAACTATTCTTACGAGTCGGTCTCCCACTTGAAATCCTCTCCTCCATTTGTATCTACATCCTCTGATATAAGATTCGCTAACTGTTTAGATTCATATTCACAAATGGATCTCTATCCATCCCTCCAATGATGAGTTCAGAACAACGTTCACATCTCATGAAGGAACCTTCGGTCAAACTGTACCTAAGATCCTTCTAAAAACATGGCATTCCACTTCTAAAAGTGGTTGCTGACTCCCACCACTATAACTTCATTCCGACGAGCCAAGAAAATTTTACCCCAAATTTTCACTTTCAGTTAGCCACACTCCGTCATATGCCCAAGCCTTTGGATATTTTCCTCCTTTGACTAACACACACAATCCCCGCATTTCTAGAATTTCCACCTACGGTTCTCCTAAATGCTTTGTCTAACTCTTTCCCAGTTATACCACATTAGGTGAGTCTACTTTTTCATCACTTTCGACTATATCAGTACTTGGAAATCATAGGCTACGCCCTACCTGTCTTTACAGTCTTATCTTTTCATGCCATAATAGGGGTGACCTTAATTACGGTGATCATTCTTGATTATATCCTCTAGCCTCAACTAAGCTTTGCCTCCTGCTGTCCGCCCAACGGCCCTCGCCCATCATACTTCATCGTTCGGCACACGCACACATCCGAATGTAAATAAGATTTAGTAATATACATACGTTATAGCAGGAGAACGGAATCTCACCATAAGAAAGCAACAATCCTAAACATAGGATTCTACATCAAATGAAGCAATGCTGGAAGCATAATAAGCCGCACAGATCCTAAGGACACTAGAACCTGATGCTCTGATACCACCTATGACTCCCCGTCTAATTAAATACGGGGTGATCAGGCCTTTATTAAATTAACATCAAAGTGTCTGATTGGTTCATTCTTAGCATCACTGTCGAAAGACAATTTTCTTTATTAATCACCTAATAAATAATTAAGCTAACTGTCAAAACATTTAATCTTATAAATTAAGTCCGATTGTTATTATTAATTACGAAACCATTTTCACTAATACAATTGATAGTATTAAAACCAAACCATCCAAATGAAAGAACATACTAGATAAATCAATCCAAATAAAATATCCCAAATCGCAGGATAAAACGATAATCACGAGTAATCCCAACTACAACAGAATACTGAAATAAATCAAAAGTACAAATCTCTCCGAGCTAGATAAAACTGGAAATAGGCGACACATGTCCTATCTAAGGAGAACTAAATGAAATACTTAGGACACAAGGATGGAGTCATATACTGTAAAGACCTGCAACTCCCACACTAGATGCAGCACGTCAACAGTCCAATGATCCAAGCCTGGAACCCCTGTGACTGGGCACCTGTAATACATATACATATATACAAGAGAGAGGAAAGATGACAGGAAACAGGTCAGAGCTCGAGTGTAAAACATCTTTAAAATCGTTTAGCAAGTATTTAAAATGCTTACGAGTTGATATTACATACATGTTAGTACTCGAAGCTTTCTTGAGAATTATCACCTCCCATCTAGTGTGTGCACCTATCGTACTAATAAAATGACTTATAAGTCTAACCTAATTCACCTCCCATAGATTATGATTCGCGATACCGTATGAATATGAGTTAATAAAATAACATCTTTCTAAGGATTAGTTAAGTCAATTTTGTATGTCTCAATACTGCTATGAAATCTCAAACATTTACTATGATTAGGAGCATTTATTCAGTATTTACCTACTTATACACACAGTAGAAGAAATTTTAGGTATATGTATATATATATATATTAATCACTCATAAAATATATATACTAATCGGTACCCCATATAAAATCTATAGTGCTGGCATACTCTGCCATCAAGTCCCCGTATCTCTCGTACGAAGGGAAATACTAGTTCGGAATCACACTCGAACTGTATTAACACAATACACACAAAATGTAGGCTAAGCATAGTTCCAAGTCATTAAGAGGTCAGTACATACCTGTCACATCTCTTAGGACCATTTGACTATCATTCTCAGATAGCCTGTACCAAGGAATCCTATGTTCTAGGGTACAAGTCAATATCCCCCATAAAGGTCCCATCAAGATAAGATTGTCCTGGCATGGTAACCTCCGTGATAGCAAGTAGCGCGGGTATAATTATAAACAAATATATGATAGATATATACACCTGCACTCGGTCATATATAAATATTCTCATTTTTTAATTAGGTTCGCACATAACCCATAATAATATTTTAACCGTACGTAATGAAATTTTACCCAATCTTTATGCATAAAGAACTCATCTCTTTTTATTGTCAATTATAATCATTTCATAATTACTTCTCGTCCCCTGAAGCATTATCTCTCCCTAAAGGTAAATTCAGTAGGTACACCCTCTCTAACATACTGGTCTAAGTTATTCACGAATCTCTTAATTCCTTAGTTAACGTATGCACGATTTCCAATATGTGTCAACCCCCCGTTTGCCCAAGGTTACATCCCATATAAAATTATATTCAACGGAATCCACTTAGACCCTACCGGTCCTCTTCATGACCCATTACGTTCTTTAAATCATATTCAAGGGTTCCTACACATTTTATTCGAATTAAAGAAAAAAGGGGAAAAACATGCAGTTTTCAGGAGGGGTCGATCGATCGATCGAGCATGTATAACCCAGATTCTGCCATTGTTAACTACGGGTTTCCTTATTACAACTCAACCAAAACTCCATAAACGAGTCCCAAACTCCCAACCAATTAAATCAATAATTATATGTACATATCTACATGATTTTCTACATAAAGCATGTACAAATTTCATCAAAGACATAGGATTAAAGGGCCAATTCACTATATTTATCAAGAACCCTAGTTTCATAATAATTTCCAACATTCAAACTCTTTTTCTAGAATTCTTTCTTCTAAACCATTATAATTTCGTGGATAATCCTTTACATATGACAAGGCTTCCAGAATACATGTATTACTCCTAAAACATGTGATTCAAATCTCCCAATTCATGAAATTCTTCAATAAGACTTATAATTATAAATCCTATTCTAACATGGGGGAATTATCAACTAGGAATCAGCAAGATAGATACCTGTCTTAAGATCATAGGTTTGATTCCACGAAGTTGATAGGTAGAGACTTGATCCCCTCATTTCGATCTGCGTTTTGGTGGTGGTGGTGGTGCAATCCTGTTAGTTCTTGGCCTTGAATTCTTGGAATACTTTTCTCCTTTATACCTCTCACTTCCGTTCTATACTTTTGAGAATGTTAAACCTAGAATACTCTCCTAATATCTGATATTAATTCCCAATTTTCGTCATTTAACTAAGGCTTAATTTGGAATAGACTAAATCGCCCTCCCAGGGTGCCAGTTAGGCCTAAAAACGCCCGAGACCCAAATTAAACCCCCGAGTATACTTTTCTGACTATCTCGACCCTTCCGGACACATTGGCGAACTCGAAATGACCATACGGGCGACTTATAATTTATTCACTTTTTATAATAATAATTTAGTCCCGACACGACACATACGCGTCCCGACTTAATTTCCATAATTTTCATATTATTCACTCGTGACAATTTTTAATAAATTCAATTGCATATATTAAGTTTACTCATCTACTAATGTTCAACATAATTCTTACCAATAATTACGAACTCTCGTCATGCTAGTAAATATTCAAGTTAAAATCTGGATTAATATTAAATTAATTTATCCCAATTAAATTTAATTAATCCCACAAGTAAAGGCCATAAAAATACGGGGTATTACAACATGTCCCTCACAATTCACCCCCGTTTTAAAATAAAGAAGAAGCTAACAAACTTTCAAACCAACAGAGGTACGTAGGCAGCCAATAAAATACACATGGGCACGGTCCTTTCTCTGTCACCAAATGTTATTATTTTCTCCGCCCCGAGAATGACGATCTCTCTCATCATTTAAATGAAAAAAAGGATTATGTATGCCTTATTGATTGGTTTAAACAGTTCAAAAACGAAATTCATCGAAGACACAATAAAATGTGTCAAAATCACTTTTCTTTTATTTAAATCAGGAATGTGGCTATCACATGCAGTGTTAGCGATGGGAGTCAAACAAACCACTCCCTTCCTAACCCCATATAACATATAAGCCCCTACCATTAACACCTTCATAAAAAGATGCAATTACCTGCCAAAAACTTACCCAAAACTAAACACAAACGTCTAAGCAAAAATCTACACCAGCTTCTCAAACATTATCCTCAACTACCAGACGGGCCGACCTCATCATGATTACTTGTGCTCGGAGGCATTCAAGAATCCCACTCCTAATTATGGCTACGGATGATCTCCATGAGATAGTGGGCGTTGATGAGATTAGATAAGAATACTACACCCACTTTCAAGGTATCAAACATTACAAGGCATTTCTTCCCAGTCTCCTCCATTAGGATATTCTCAACCACCCATTTCCGTAACCACTTCAAATAGTCCCTTTGTATGATCCTAGCCTCTTTAATAGATTATAACATATGGTAGATGACCTATGGCATTACTATAAGGCCCCCAATATTTTCCTTAAATACTCGGTCAAATCCTTCATCGAAAAGAAGTGGGGAGGAATAATCTGCTCCCATCTTACTTGGCGCAAGACCCACCATGGAAAGTAAAAAGAAGCTTGGTGAAGGCCAACCAACCTCACATACCGGTAGTCCCCCAACCGCGGAATAGGCTAAAACTTCCCCCACCATGGTATAGACCAGTGAAGGAATTGGAACCCTTTCTCCACAAGACAATGAACACAATTTTCCGTTGATGGTCCAAAGATGAAGAAGGGGCTAAAAAAGAAGTTAGGAATGCCTGATATAGGATACTCAAGAGGGGTTGTCAGGCGCATTCTCTCAGACAGCCTTATAAATAGCATGATCGGTCTCCCCTACAAGAAGCCAACCCAACCCTCCTTCCAGGCATCTAATCCATTTAGAATCTCTGCTAATGCCAACACATAAGGAATATAATGGTAAGACATCCATATCACTATTGTGGCCATCTAAGGGTAAGCCTCTAGATCACCCATCACCAACAAAAACTTGGAAGTCAAACCCAAGGCTACAGCACCGAAAAAGCCATTATTAGCAAAATCCCTTAGGCATAACAAATTCATGATAGTCGGGAGAACGTAAAAAGGATTTAAATGACTCGAGAGAAAATTTATTTTAAAACAGGATGAGTAAAAATATATGGATAAGGAAATTCTGAATTCCTTGGAATAAAAATTATTTTTATTGAGTTTTTGATTTTGACGAAAAAGGAAAAAGGGAACTTTCCAAAAATAGGGGGTCGTCGATCTACATACCCAGTGTCCTACCTATCAGCATGTCAGTCCAGTCTAATTACCCTAAGGCTTTGATTGCACTTTTTTCAATAACTTGTTCCCTGATGGGGAAGGGTTTCCTTCGGTATTTGTAGGACTTTTCCATATCTCACCCTCAGTGGCTCGATCATTAGTCATGTGAGGAATGATCTCTCTCCCAGTTGTGCTGCATTCCGTGCATCTACAGGATGTTGGTGATGCGGGCAATGCAAGAGCCATTGTTCTTAGCATAATTTCAAAGTTATTATTGGTGACCGAGGACCTGTTGGCAGACCCACAACTTGCAGCCATCACTTTGTGGATGTCATACCATCACAATCATGCGGTGGTGATATTGACAAAGACCCTGAATGGTCTACATGCTTGGCAGTAAGGCCATGTTGACTTCCTAAGGGGTAACCCAATTATGTTGTTCATATGGTTATCGGAGAGATTACGTATGGTGGTCCCTCCTGAATAACCCTTGGTAGCTGCACTAAACTTCTTTACTTGCTACTTTATTAGCGTGGGCCTGGATATTGAGCGTTGGGAGAACTGGTTTTTGGAGCACGAGGCTCGAGGTTTACGTTGGTCAGTTCCTTGGTGGGGAGAGTTACAACCCACTCTAGAACTATGGGAATACTAGTATGTTCGATTGGTTGGTCTCAAACAAACTTATTTCTACTTTCCCTATAAGCTCTTGCATTAATTTGGGTGGGAGCATATTGTGCCACCTCGTACACTAGACGTCTTTCCTGTGGAGGATTTGAGAAAGCGTTTGTGCATGAGATTAGGCTCTCTATGGGAGAATCATCGACCGTCGATCCATCCTTCCCAGTCTATTGGTATAATTTGACATGTTTTGAGGGATTACGTGAAGTGGTGTGGAGGAGGGTAGTTGCCAAGATACTGGTTATGGAGACTAGGCAAAGGTGGTTTGCCATATCTGACGTCATGGAGGGAGGCGTTGTTGTTTTCCCAAGGATGGTCTGGGATTACCGTTCCATGGAGTGCCTGTGGCATTCTATTTAGACAGGGAAGGTTTGGGGACCCCAGGATACAGATGATGACGGGGCCGGTTCCTCTGGCAGCTGCGGGTAGGATCTCTGGGGCATTTTATTTGTGAATCTTTTGTGATATGTTTGGTTATGTATATGGTAATTTTTTGGTAGGAATAGCTTTGGGAAGGTTTCCTAGGAGTATTTCAGCTTGTTTTTGTGTTGTTTTAGGAGAATAAGGTTAGGCTGGCGGGGGAAGTTGTTTGACTCCCTATGCCGATGTAATTGTAACGACCTTTTTCATCAAATGGAATAAAAGAAGATTTTAATTATATTGTTGTGCCTCTTAATGAGTTTTTTAATTATAAATATCTATACCAATCACTAAGGCATACATAATCCTTTTGTTCATGTAAATGATAAAAATGAACCTTCGTTCTCTAAGATAAGAAAAGAATAGCGTTTTGTGAAAAAGAAGGGGTTGTGATCATGTGAAGCATATGACATGCCTACACACCTCAGGGGGGTTTGAAAGATTTTTAGAGGATCAGGCCCCACATAGTTTTAAGTAGAGGGAAATGAAGATATTTTTTTTAGAATAGACAGGAGATGAGAAGAGTTATAGTGTACCAAGATTTAGGCCTAAGGGTAGGATTTCTTGAGACGGTCTAGGTTAACTAGATGATCCATCTCTTACCCATCGAGGTCGGTGAGCATAGAGGTGCCATCAGATAGGATCTTTTTTACAATGTAGGGGCCTCTCCAATTGGGCTTGAATTTCCTCTAGGGTCCCATATGGGTTCTATGATTTCTTTAAGGGCTAAATCCCCTTCTCGGACACCACAGTCATTAACTCTCTTATTGAATGATCATGCTAGTCGGCAATGGTAACCTTGTATATGATATAGATATTTCAGTCTCCTTTAGTCCAAGAGTGACAACTCGTCAAGACGGCTTTGATGCCAGTCTTCTTCACTTACTTTAATTTCAAGCATGACAGGGTAATGAAGGAATTTCTATCTTCACGGGTAGGACTGCTTCCATGACATGTACCATAGATTAAGGGGTAGCCCTAGTAGATGTTCGAATTGAAGTGCGATAGCCCCATAGGGCATAAGGGATCCGGTTAGCCTAATCTCTACAACTCCCAATCATCTTGCTAATGATGGTTTTGAGGTTCTTATTAGAAGCATCGACTGCACCTTTAGTTTTAGGTTGGTAGGGAAAAGATGTGTGTCTTTGAATCCCATACTTTTTGACCACTTTTGTGAATTCTGCTTTGAAATGTAGCCCGTTGCCTGACACTAGCTCATGCAGGACGCCATATCGGCAGATGATTTTTTTTCGATGAACTTGTCCACCTTCTTGGCATTCAGCACTCTGTATGATTCGTTTTTGACCCATTTAGTGAATTAATCAATGGCAAACATGATGAATTTATTCCCATTGGAGGCCTTGGGTGTAACTTTCCCTATGATATCAATGCCCCATGTGGAAAATGTCCAGGGAGAAGTCATGTTGTATAATTCCCGTGGAGGCAACTGTTTGAGATTGGAAAATTATTGGCATTTAAGGCATCTTCCAACATAGGCGGTGCAATCTTGAACCATGGCAGCCTAATAGTAACCCTGTCGGATGATTTTCTTGGTAAGCATATGGCCCTTTATGTGGGGTCCGCATTCTTCGCTATGGATTTTCTGCATCATCTCTTCAATTTCAGCCCCTGCGATGCAGTGTGAATGGGTTGCATCGAAGTTTATCTTGAACAGTGCTTTATCATAGATAAAATATTATGCAGCCAGTTTGTGAAGGATTTCTCGGTCCTTCTTATCATAATTATTGGGATACCTACCATGCTTGAGGAGGCACCAAATATCGTAGTACTAGCAATCGACTATATCAGGCTCTTCTTCTGTGACTAGCTCAATGTGGTAGAAGTGGGTAGGTTTAGCTAACTTTTGGACTAGGAAGGGGGCCATATTTATTCCTTTGGGACTATCAACCATGGAGGCTAAGGTAACAAGGGCATCAACTAAGTTGTTCTCTTATTGGAGCAAGTAATGAAAGGTGATATCATAGAATTAGGAGGCCAGATCTTCTAGGTGGGCATAGAAGGGTAAGAGTTTCTCGTCCTTGACTTTCCATTTTTTGAGTACTTGACTGATGATGAGGGTTACATCCCCATAGACATCTAGGCATCGAATTCCTTTCTTAAAAGCGACTTTGAGGCCTACAGTGCATGCCTCGTATTCAGTCATGTTGTTAGTGCAGGGAAAATCCAATTTGATGGCAATGGGAGTGTGAGAGTCATTAGGGGCGATTAGGAGTATCTCAGTGCCATACCCTTTCTTGTTGGCGGTGCCATCAAAGAACATTTTCTATTGGAGATCTTCCGGGATGTACAAATGATATTCTCATCTGCAAACTATAAATCCAAACATCGGTTTCTTCTATAGGGTAGTCAACGAGGTAGTCAGAGATGGCTCTTCCTTTCATGGCATTCTACGTGACATACATAATATAAATTTTGGCTAGCAGCATCAACCATCGGGCCATTCGACTAGACAGGGCATGTTTTTGGAGCGAGTATTTGATAGGATCCATTCGGGATAGAAGTTTGATGGGAAATGTGAGCATGTAGTGCCGTAGTTTTTAGGTGAACCAGACAAGGGGGGCACATGAATTTTTCAAGGTAGTGTTGGTAACTGCGTACCCAAACAACTTAATATTGGCTTAATATATGGCTCTTTCTTTGTGGGTTTCTTCAAGGTATTGAACCATAAAGCCCCAACTACGGTATTCGTTACGGTCAAGTATAAGAGTAGGGTAAGACTAGGCTATGGTGGCATTAGTACTGGAGGTCGGGTTAGGTATTGCTTTATTTAGTCAAAGTCTTCTTGCAAGCTTCATTCCAAACCTTAGTGGAATCCTTCCAGAGGAGCTTGAAGATGGGTTCACAGATAAAAGTTAACTGACTGATGAACCGACTGATATACTGCAATTTTCCCAGGAATCCCCGGACTTCCTTCTCCGTTCGGGGTGGTGGAATTTCCAGTATGTCTTTTATCTTAGCAGGATCTTCTTCAATACCTTTTTCTCTAACCATTAATCCCAAGAGCTTTCCTTCGATAAATTCAAAATCATATGGGTTAAGTCTCATATGGTATTGTCGTAGTCACTCGAAGAACTTCCGGAGAGAAGGGACATGACCTTCCCTAGTCTTAGACTTGATAATCATATCATCCATATATACCTTGACTTCTTTGTGTATCAGATCATACAAGATGGTTATGATAACCCTCTAGTAGGTAGCCCCTGTATTTTTTATACTGGCATGACGGGGTAACAGAAGGTTCTCCAAGGGGTGATAAATGTGGTTTTCTCTTAATGATCTGGGTGTATCGTGATCTGATTATATTCGATAAAAGCATTGACAAATGACTTGAGAGCGTGGATAGCTATATTATCCATAATCATGTCAGTATTGGGTAGTGGCTAATCATCCTTCGGAGAGGCGTTGTTCAAATATCGGTAGCTAATGCACATGTGAACTTTTCATCTGAATTTTGGCATGAGTATGATGTTGGCTAGCCATGTGTGATAGGAAATCACACGAATGAAACCCACATTCAACTGCTTGACCACTTCTTCTTTACCCTTGAGCGACCATTCGCTGTGGAGTTTTCGTAATTTTTGTTTGATCGATTTGCATTCTGGGAGAGTTGGAATCTTGTGTTGAGATATCTTGGGGTCAATGATGGGCATGTCATCGTAGTACCATGTGAATACATCCACAAATTCCTTTAATAATTGTTTGAGTTACCCGCGAGCTCATGTTCGTCAAGGATTGTCCCTATCCTAATCGCGCGCAGTTTCTTACTAGAATCGAGATTAATAACAACAGTTTTATCTTCATTACATTGAACATGGTTATGTTATTTTTATTAACCTTATTTAAACTAGTTAAGAATTGATCATATGCAAAATCATCATTATCAAGAGTTTGATTATAATCAAGATAATTAATGTAAGGCACAAGAAGATACTCAAAATCTTAATTTATTTCATTATTGGCAAATACAATATTGAGACCCTCATCGAAAGAGGTCTCGATTACATCAGAATAGGGAAGAACAACAAAAGAAGAGGAAATATGATAAACATCAGATTTGGGTAAAATTTTAGCGGGCAAAACCGGTACATCATGCCAGTTAAGGAGAGGTGCATTAACATCTTTAATCGGGTGGGATGGATATGATAATGTAGCACTTGAATGGATTATGTAGAGTGTCAGCCTTGGTATCTACAAGTTGAATGAATCCTCAGACTCACTTCCCTCGGAATCTCTGGTAGCAGCTATTGTCTTCTCAATGAGTGGTTGCACATGATGCTGGGAACTTTTGGCCTATGAATAGCTATCTTGAAAAAAGATCTCCATTCCTGGTTTCATCTTTTTGTCCACATGATCATACCACGGTTCGAAAAAGTCACAAAATGGGAAATATTCACCCTCTCTGATGAATCTTCCATTCAAGGAATCTCTTCAGACATGCTTGGCATTTTCTAGCCTTCTCTTCAATGGAGGTTGGTGAAGCATTCTGAGTTCTTATGTTGATGGCCGATAACCTAGGCCATAAGGAAAAAAGGCATTTTTTAACACTATGGGTTGAAGTATCCCATGTTGTCATCATCCCAGCCCCAATCCGATCACAAATTGCATGCTCTTTAACATATGTATCACATTGACATTGACATGATGGATATACTCTGGACAAACCCTGAATTTGAAGTAGTCCCCTGCTAAGAGCAAAAATGGTTCGACTCGGAAACCTGATAGAAGCATATCATTTTCCCCATGCTGTATCTCTAGTATCAGATTGCTGGTGCTCACATTATCAGTGTTATCATCATCACCCAGGATGGTGATAACTTGCCCATTGGAGAAGAATTTTAGTTTCTGATGGAGGGAAGAAGACACACCCTCGATACTATAGAGTAATAGTCATCCAAGAAACAAATTAAAATAAGTCGGGATATTGATGCCTTAGAATTCAGTAATGAGATTTACGAGGCCAACCCTTATTGTAAGCTTTAAAAATCCCACACTTCTAGACTGTTATTATCATAAGCGCGCACCGTGGCAGAGGTTGGAGCAAGTTCACTCACTTTCAGTCCTAAATAATTAAGGTTTCTCAATGGACAAACATTAAGAGCTGATCTATTATAGACAAGTGAAAGTGGGACGGTCTTTCCCATGACTTCGATAGAGATATTAAGAGCATAATTGTGATTTGGACCAATCTTAGGGATTTCTTCTTCGGAGAAGGAGAAAATTCTTGTAAAGGTTAGGGATATAAACAAATTCACTACTTCTTCTAGCGTGGTGGAAGGAGGTACTTTAGTCCCGATGAGTAGTTTGATCAAGGCATTCTGGTATAGTTGGGAAGACATAAAGAGACCCCACAAACTGATGTTAGCTTGGATCTTCTTCAACTGATTGAGGATTTTGCTCTCCTCTAGGATCATTTTCGTTATAGGAAGAATCTCAACACCTTTTCTCTTATTGATCGCTGATGAGTGCATGCTTGGAACTTGGTAATGCCTCCCTGACTTAGTCATATGGTTCACAGAAGAGGAGAAAACATAAACCCTGTTTCCTCATCTTGCTCAGGTTTCTCATCCACCTTGTTGATTTCTCCCAGTAACTCCTCAAACGATATCATTACACATATGATGACTATTGGGTTAGTCTTTTTTGGGCTTTGCTCTTCGTCTAAATTATTGAATTCGTCCCCCTATCCAGTGATAACGACATCATATTTTCATTAAAAGTCAATACATTCAACAACTTCAAAGGCCTTTTTGTATAGATCCTACCATTCAACGAGGAGATTTAGAAGTGAAGGAACTAGGCGCCCTTATAGTTTCAAAGCATTATGTAACTCGAACATGCTGTAAATTTCATTGGTCTGTCAGAATAAGTCTGCCACGATCTGGATGACGTCATCTAAGTTAACTTCATCGGTGGGTACCATCCAATTATCTGACTCTCAGGCCCACTTTTAAGCTTCCAAGAATAGCGCACTAAATCTCTGGTAGTCAATAGTTATTTTGGAGGGAAATTTCATCCCGAACTCCAGAAGATGGTTCAACACTGCTGATAGTTCCATATCTTTCCCTCCGAAACGGTACGAATAACAATGCATGCTCTTGTAAGGAGTGACAAAGCCTGATCATCAAAATAAGTAGGATGTAGGAGAAAATATGGGCAAACTCGGAAGGGTTTAGGGGAATAAATGGGTACGATGGGTGATTTAATGAGCACGATCTGGGTAGATAGATCAAATTCTGGGTCTTCTTCTAGGAAAATGGCATTTGTATGATTAGGGAGTGGATTGTAGGTAGTGTTTTGTTTAGGATTGGCTGGTGGGGCGATAATACCCCGATAAATCAAACCTTGGATTACATTTTAGAGGAGGAAACACTGATCAATTGTATGGATGATAAGTTAGTGAAAGTCAAAATGGGCATCTGGTTTGAAATTTCTGGGAAGTGGGTTTCGTAATGGGCGAGGCTCCAATGGCTTGATGAGATTTCGGCTTAAAAGGGCTTGGTAAACTTTGGAGAGGGGAGCATAAAGCTTGGTGTATTCCTTTTTTACTAGGTTAGGGCATCTTTCTAGTGCCCATGAAGTGGAGAGGTCAAAGATGTTATTGATGGTTGAAACTATGGTATTAGTAGGCTTCTCATACTTTCTAGGAGTGAACTGTCCGGATACTGTCTTTGGTTTAACTTCTATCTTGGCAAGACTTTCTTCGATATTTACTCATGCTTCTCAAAGGGATAAAAAATTATGGTATTACCATCCTCCCATCGTCGGTCGGATATGGGGTAAGGAATTCTTCTTCATAGTACTGACTTACGCCTCTTCGAAAGGTCGATTAGTCATGGTGGATGATTTCTCTCTCCACCTTACTATAAAGTTACTAACTGATTCCCCAGGATTTTATTTTAGAATTTTGAAATCACGATGAGTAAACTCCAATTCCTCATTGCACTTGTACTATGACATGAATTCATGGGTAACATCCTCCTAACTGTGGATCCAGGACTGCTCGAGAGATAACAACCAAGGAAGAGCGTTGCCCCTCAAAGTTTGTTGGAACATTTGGGCCATTATTTCCTCAGAGGCATCTAGGAGGGTCATGGCTTGGTGGTAACTTCAAAGATGAACAATTGGGGGTCCACTACACACGAACTTCTCGATTTTGGGCATCTTGAACTTTTTTGGCAGCCGTACTTTAGGATAGGGAGACATATGACTGTAATCCATGCAGTTCCCAGAGATTTGGACTTGTTCAAAGTTTTTTTCAACAACTTGAGATCTTCTTTGACATTTTTCAAATATTCTTCCTTTGGATCAGCGGTTACGGGTAAGTTATCCCCTGGCTAGGAAAGATTAGGTATAGGGACTTGGGATGGTAATGACCCATTAGCAGGAGGGGAACGTGGAGCGTGCTGATATTACCCGGGGACCCAAATAGGTTCGGGTGCATGCAGACCCATAGCGCCAGGGAAGAGAACCTCAGGCTCTTTGAGAATAGGGACCCTATTTTGTTGCATCTCATGAACCTCAGCTTGAAGGTTGTCAATCTTGGTAGTGAGTTGGGCTAGGATCGTCTTCAAATCCGACTGCACATTCGGTGCTTGGTGTGTGTTCTCTATGGAAAGTGGATGAACATTAATTCCGTACTCAGAGGAAGTAGCGAGGGAACTGACGTAGCCTCGGGGTGTCTCGACGGAAGACCGAAGACAATAGTGAGCTAGGACAAGGGTTGGGTATACGATCGACGTGAGAAGGGGAAAAATTCAAATTTATTTTTAAAAGAGAAGGGGAAAACTGTTATTATTGAAAAAGGGAGAAAAATATTTTTGACATTTTTGGAAAAGAGGAGAACAAAATGTTTTTGGGTAAAAGGGAGGAAAAATATTTTTGGTATAAGGAAGAAAAAATTCTTTTGATATTTTTGATAAAAGAGGGGAATTCTTTTTTACACTTTTAGTAAAGAAGGAGGAAAAATGAGAGAAGGGTATCAGCCTGATTATTATTATGTTTATTATGTTCTCACTTGTATTAGGTTTACCTAAATGCAAAAGGAAATGTCGGACGAGACCCGAGTCTGGAAAATTTGGGTTCGAAAAATATGTAAAAACATGATTGGACTTGTTGCCAAGATCATGGACAGGATCCCATTTAAAAAAAGACAAAATCGTGCCAAAATTTGGGCGGCATGCCGAGCCATCATTTTGGCATAGTTTTGGGTAGTAACGGGCAAACTAAATATAAGTGTCCTAGGTTTGACACTTATATGAGGGTATGGAGTTATTGGGTTAATTGGAAGGGTTCTCCCCTTTGTTATGACTTTCCCAATATATGTCTTACTTTTTAGGGCAATCGGTACATGTGGACAAGACATTTGATATACCTGAGTGTACATGAATTGCCTCACTATATACTCTGTGGCGAAAGTACATGTGAGAGAGAATTCGATATACTCGACGTGCGTGAATGAGTTCCCTGCGATATACCTCCCGTTATGACTACGAACAAGCGGTATGATTCTAGGAACCGTTCGATATACGTAGAAGGTACTTGGCCAATGTAAAGTGAGAGTCATATCACTTAGGATAATTACAACTCCCATCACAAAGTGTCCCCTAGTTACAGGACAAAATTTGGTCAATAGCCATGCTCTTTGGTGATGTAGTGTGCAAAATGCATGATTCTTGATTAGTTATATGGAAAGAGCTTATTTATTTGGCATGACGAGCATTATGCTAATAGGGGAGAATGCACTAGTATAAAAGGAGTAAATCTAACATGGATCATGAAGATTATACGAAGCATGGATATATGAGAGTGAGTGATGTGTGAATATCTACAAGTGAGTGTGTGGTGGTGAACCTAAGCATGGATCAACTACACGTGGTGTGTGACAAGTGTGAGTGAGCATGGATATATACAAGTTTGATAAGTGGAAGTGTGTGTTAGTGACACCTAAGCATGTATATTCAAAGTGGTGTGTGCAACATGTGGATATAAGTGATCCTATGTGTAAGTAATGTGAAGTGTACATAAAGAACATCTACAAGTGTGTGAGTGAGTAGTGATATAAGCATGAGGTATATATGTACAAGAAATAATAGAGGAGAAAAAGAGAACATACAGGTGGGTGCATATGCACACAAGTAGAAAAAAACACCCATGCAAACAGAGTCTAGCCCTCTAATGAAAATCGTCCCCAACGGAGTCACCACTGTGGCCATCCCAGATTCATCTCCTCTCTTGGGGGGAAGCTCTCGCACCCTCTATACTCTCTTGGTGTGCTTCTGCCATCGTCGGTGTGGGGAAAATGTAAAGAGATGGAGTTACCACCCTATTTTTCACAAAACAAGCAAAAAAACATGTCGTCGCCTCGAGAGAGCGGAATTGAAGACAAACTGATGCTTACAAAACCAATAGTTTGAAGGTCCGAGGGCTAAGTTACGGAATGGGAAGGTGCTAGGCACCCATCATGACCTTTCGGTCTCTCATGGGCTTGTGTTACTGTTTTCATTTATTTCTCCGTGAAGTGTGTGCGCGTGTATATATAAATGGAGATCGGAATCGCCCAACTCATACCATGGAAAGGATATAATTAGGTCATCCATAGGAATGTCCCCAAAATAATATTTAGAAAAAATATGATTTATGCATTTATTGAAATATTGATCGCTATGATGAAATGATAATATATGTTGGATAAAATACTAATAATGATCACAAACATAATACGTATTAAGATCATGTATGGATGAAAAGGATAAAAATGTGAAAATGGGGAAGATTGGAAAAATTAGAAAATTAGACTTGAGTCTCGGGTTTTAATCCGAAATGCCTACGTAGCCTATAAAGGCATCAAAGTCCATGTAGTTCTCATACGACATAGGTTTCGGGTTTATCCCATATATTCGAGCGTGATTTTATTATATGTGTGTTTGTAGAAAATGTGTTTTAGTTTTGAGAAATTGTGATGGATAATCCCGTTAGAATTAATAGGTGTAAACCTCTTTTTTTTTAGAAAATAAAGTATGTGAAATATACCTAATAAAAAGATGAGATGTTAGTGTGTATGAACTAAAGTAAAATCTAGAATTTGAATTTATTTAATGAATGCAAAAATAAGAAATTTAAAGAGAGAGAGAAAGATTTTGGACCTTCTTTGAAGAATTAAAGCTGGCTCTTGATCTTGGACGAACTTTCTTGAATGTTGAGGTGAATGTTGGATGTGAGAGAATGAGATTTTGCCAAATTTGGTATGAAAAGGATGGGAATGTAAGATGGAAAGGAGTTTCACATAAGGAAACTTCGTTGATTACAAGAGAATGTTGCTCATATAACTGATGCTGCTGGATCTGAGGTGTGCTTTGGGAGTGAGGTCATGCCCTTTATTTATAGGTTAAGGGGGTGCTGATTGGCATAGAACTAGACCTACCAATCAACAGGTAAACCAAGGCACACTGCCGATA
This sequence comes from Sambucus nigra, assembly GCA_949130495.1. Classification (NCBI taxonomy): domain Eukaryota; kingdom Viridiplantae; phylum Streptophyta; class Magnoliopsida; order Dipsacales; family Adoxaceae; genus Sambucus; species Sambucus nigra. The sequence continues at coordinate 576,410,328 of OX422208.1, read as the reverse complement.
GGTAGGGAAATGGACATGCCAATCGGTAGTCTCATGCAATATTTTTTGAAAAATTGCTATAGAACGCAATTCGTTGATCCAAATCGTGCATAGGGAACACTGTTAAAAAGGTAATTCAGATACCTTCAATAGTCCTTGGGCCATTCTCGTGTCTGGGAGATGACTTTGGGTCAAACGTGGCTCCAAAGTGCGCATCGGTCCTTTGGGCAGGAGATCGTCGGACGAAAATGGATCGTTCATCCGAACAATAAGTTAGAATCGCGCATGGGGTGGACCGTTGGAAAGGGGGTTATGCGAGGTACTTCGACATTCCAAATATCTTCACTTCATTCGAAAAGTTGACTTTGGTCAACCAGAGCCCGGAAGCGCCCGATGACCTTTCGGAGTAAAACGGGTCGTTCATCTGTATCGTAAGGCTTATTCACGCATGGGGGCAGATCATTGGAAAGGGTATTCAGTGCCTTTCGAAGATTTATTCAGTATCATTGGAGCTGAAGAGTTGACCTTGTTCAAATGGTGCTCGAGAGCACCCAGTGGCCCTTCGAATCAATTTTCAGAGGAAAACAGATGATTCATCCAAACAGTTATGTCGTTTCACGCATGGGGTAGACTGTTAGAAAGGGGTTATAGTTCTTGTAAGGACATTTTCCATCACAATTTAGTATGTCATATATATATATAGAAGTTGCTACAAGTCGTCGAAGGATTGAGAAGATTACATCTTTACAAGACGAATCCGAATTTCAAGAAGACTTCAACATTCAAGACCAACAAGGATGAATTTGGTAAAATGTGTTACAGTTTTATTCACATTTCACATTAAAAGTGTTGGGATATTTTTATAAAAGTTAAAGTGGTTTTTGGAATTTCTAATAAATGGTTTTTATTTTTCAAAAACATTTTATCATAAAAGTTTTTAGATAAATGTTTCTGATCTCGTAAACAGTCTTAAGTTTTGAGGTTTCCAAGATATTTAAAAGATTGAAGTTTTTTAGGACACATGCATGCTGTTGTTTGGACGACACCGTACATGGTTCGAACGAGATTGTATCTCGCTTAAACGACAGCGTATGTCGTTCGAACGAGATGTGTTTTCACCGCCTTAATTTTTAGTGTAACTAAGGGCGTTAGGCAACTGCTTTTTGTGTGGAGAAACATCGATTTTAAACAAAATACGATTTTGAGTGTTTTTGTTTTTTCTCTAACATTTTAAGGGTTCAGTCTTTTGTTTTCACAATTCACAATCCCAATAGCTTTTGTGTAAGTTATTTTGCGAAACCCAAAGCATACTTTGATATTATTCAACCTATGTGGAGAAGGCATCTCCATATATGATCGATGGATACCGAGGGTAGATATTCTGCACATTGAAGGCTTAATGAAGACACCGTGCATTACACGCGTGGGTTATTATCAGGTTGTATGTAAGTTAATGGTCTTGTAAACTTTTCAAAGTGTTATAAAAGGTTTTACCCGAAAGTTTTTTTTCCTGAATCGATCGTCTTTATTTTACATGCATGATTTGAATGTTTATGTCACTTAGATTCATTTTTGGGGGCTGAACTAAAATTAAATTTCAGTTGTTCAAATTTAGTCACCTAATTAAATAAGTTTGTGATTTGGAAATTTGCACATCTATTCGAATCAGTACCACAAATAAGGTATTCTCAAATTGGTATCAGAGCATGTTACGCTAATTTACCGCGTATTCCTATTTTTTGCAATCTTGTGTGATATTGACTTCATTTTAAAAAAAATATTTTGTTCAAAATCGCATGTTTTTAAATGGATCACTTATATAATAGGGTGCCCATCTTTGACGATGATAATTATGCCTATTGGAAAGCACGCATGAGATCTATTTTAAAAGCCATTGATAAGCGTGTCTGGTTGTTGGTTGAAAATGGTTGGACTCCTCCCACTATGACTGTTGATAATGTCATGTCTTTGTAACCTGTGTCAAACTGTATTGAGGACGATTATAAATTTTCTAACTTTAATTCCCGTAGTTTAAATGATATTTCTGAAGCCATCACTCCTGACGAATTTTTCCATATTATGACGTGCACCACATCTAAAGAGGCGTGTGATGTTTTAAAATTGACACACGAAGGTACTACCGCCGTTAAAGAGTCAAAATTGCAAAATCTAGCCACCCAATTTGATACCATTACCATGTTAGAGTCCGAGACTTTTGATGAGATTTACGCACATTTGTAGGACATTGTCAACAGTAGTTTTAATTTGGGTGAGGTAATTGATCAGACGCGGGTTGTGAAAAAGATTTTGAGATCCTTTTAAAAACATTTTATTCCAAAAGTCACTATTTTAAACTCGATGGAAAATTTGAGCAAACTTCAGTTAGAAGAGTTGGTAGGTGATCTTCAGACTTACAAGTTAGATATGTATCCCCAAACTATCAAACCTAAAGATAAAAGGGATTTCACTTAAGTCACAGTGAAGATCAATTGAGGGTGATGAGGAAGATGAGGGAGATGAGTCCAGTAAAGGTTTAGCACATGGAATGTGTTCAGATTTTTCGAGTCGTATGAGCACACCCACTTTATCTCATGATGATAGTGTGAACGAGAGAGATGATGATGACTCAAGTGTTTCTAGTGGAGTTGAGAGTGAGTTTGACAGTGGAGATGAAAGTGAGCTCCAGAAATCTTTTAGGGATTTGTACACTGAGACCTTGAAAATGAAGAAGTATAATAGAGATTTAGGTCATCGGGCTTTAGATTGGAGAGAGAAAGAAGTTCTAAGGAGGGAAAAGTGTGACTTGACTGACACGGTGTCTAGTCTGATGACACGTGTATCCTAACTCGAGAGTGATCTCCAACATTACCAGGAGGTCAAAGTCCCTTTAGAGAACGCATCTAAGAAATTTGAAAAGATGATTCTTAATCCTATTTTGGGTGGTGGTGAGAATTTAGGAAAATGTCATGACTGTGTAGTCACTTCTACTGTTGCACCCGAGCCGGTTCCCACTTTAGTGACTCGACCCAACCCACCTAGGCGTCCCGTACCTGTCAAGAGAGCACATCCTAGAGTTGTTGAGAAAGGCGTACCTAGGACAGTTTATGTTTGCTCCAATTTCAAAAACAGAGGACACCTTAGGGAGTTTTCTTTAAATTGGGTTATGTGTCACGCTTTACTCCTACACACCCACCCACAATACTTTGCTTGCACATAATGATAGAGAATTTGCACATATTTGAGAGCACGCAAAGTTTTTGGTCAAGACTTCTCATGATTTGATGGAGTTGTTTCAAAAGATCTCATCGTCTTTGGAAAACTCCACTGCACCTACTGGAAGAGGTCTCGACATGTTTGCTAGCATAGGTTAATTTGCATGTCGTTATATTTTGCCTATTGCTAGTATGTACCATTTGTTTTATAGTTTCTTAGCATTTTTGTTTTCTTTTCTTATTTTTGGTACTTTTTTAGCACTGTTTTGGATCTATTTGCCCATTCCAAGAACTATTTTCACGAAATTTTTTCACTGAACAAAACTACATGTCATTTTGGGAATCCTGTGAAAATTGTTTTTCTCGTTCAAGCGAGATGAGTTTTCGTTCAAATGACATTAGTTGTCACGCAAAACTGTCGTTCTAACGACATGAAATCTCGTTCGAGCAACATTGATTCTAGTTGGAACAACTTGTGTGGTTTTCTGGATTTTTCTGTTTGTGGTCCTCTATCTCATATTGATATAATATTTGGTTCGACTGGGTTGTTTTTGAACAGTGTTCGAAAAAATACAAAATGATTTTATTTTGAAAAATACAAAAAGAGTTTTTTATTTTATTTTTCACCTTATATGAATGCTCACTTAGGACGACCAAGTCACAATTTCATTCCATTTATCCATGTGACTGCTTGATAGTGTTCTGAGACAATATATTGTGTCATTCAGGTGATTTACAAAGTTTGGAGTCTTTGAGATGATATAGTGTTGCTACCTACATGATTGACTCTATTTGTCCTTATTACAGACATGCACGGATTTGTTTGACTTTTGTGCTTATCTATCACATATTGGTTGAGTGTTTCCATCTCCATTCTATCTATACAAAGAACCAAATGCGATAAATTTTGATAAAAAGCAGTGCATGTCACAACCGTTTGTGAGCTTATGTGTTTTTATTTTGATCAACGGAAAAGGGTTGCGAAAGGTATTTAAATTTTCCCTTTTTGATATAGCCACCATTTAAATGGACCTAAAAAGTGAGGAATTAAAAATTATCCCGGGTCCAATGAGCTTTAAAAGATCCCGAAAAAATTGAAAGGCAATAAGAAGAAAATTATGCCAAAAATGGGCCAATAGTTTTTTAGTTTCATCACTCCATAAGAAAAATAAAAAGCATTATCTTTTACTGAGGGAGTTTGGATGGAATTTTCAATGGTTTGCACGTCCTTGAAAGTCATGAAAAATCATTACATAGTTTTGGACGTTATTGGTGTGGAAATAATTTATACTTTGATTTGTTGATATGATTAAGACGATGTCATCTACATTCAACAATTCTAAACCTAAGGACTATTTTTATGTTCATTCGTTAGGAGTACACTTATTCATCGTGCACTAATGATATGATTGAGTTGATTTTCCCATCGAATTTTTTCACACCCATTCATTCCGTTTACATGATTTGGTTGTCTTAGTGTAAATTCATGGTGTGCATTTTTTTAACGTAATTTTTGCATTTTTGTATGAAAATTTTGAAAAATTCAAAAAGAGTTTGTTTGCCTTTGTTTACCATGACACCCCGATTTGCTTTATGTGATTTACTCTTTTCCTTGTCTATTTCGAAAAAATAAAAAGGGGGAGAACAGATTATGATTTTTTGGGAGAGTTTATGCATGGGGGAGATTTTATTATGTTTTCATGTTTATGGTTATATCATTTCAAACTCGATACGTCGTGAGGTATTTTTCTTTGTCTCATGTGTGTAGGTACAATTAAAGATTCTTTGGATTGCACACTCTGATGAGAAAAGCCTCGCGATTTGAAAAAAAGTTGATTATTGAAGCAAAGTTTGAAGACTTGTCAGTTAATCCTTCCACTTTTGAATTTATGGGAGGGTAGATTTGTATAGGTCATTTGATTTTGATAATTTGAATATTTTTATTCTGTACCGGAATAGACATAGGAGGAGATTTGTAAGGACATTATCTGTTACAATTTAGTATGTCATATACCGATACAAGTTTCTACAAGTCGTCGAAGGATTGAGAAGATTACATCTTTACAAGAAGAATTCGAATTTCAATAAGACTTCAACATTCAAGCCCAACAAGAATGAATTTGGTAAAATGTGTTTAAGTTTCATTTACATTTTACCAAATTCATCCTTGTTGGGCTTTAATGTTGATTTCATATTTTAGGTTATATCATTTCAAACTTGATACGTCACGAGGTATTTTACTTTGTCTCATGTGTGAAGGTACAATTAAAGATTCTTTGGATTGCACACTCTGATTAGAAAAGCATGGAGATTTGAAAAGTTTATTGTTGAAGCATTGTTTGAAGACTTGTCAGTTTATCTTTCCACTTTTGAATTTATGGGATGGTAGATTTGTATAGGTCATTTGATTTCGATAATTTGAATATTTTTATTTTGTACCGACATAGACATAGGGGAGATTTGAAAGGACATTGTCTGTCATAATTTAGTATGTCATAGGATTGAGAAGATTACATCTTTACAAGACGAATTCGAATTTCAAGAAGACTTCAACATTTAAGCCCAACAAGGATGAATTTGGTAAAATGTGTTTAAATTTCATTTATATTTCACATTAAAAGTGTTGGGATATTTTTATAAAAGTTAAAATGGTTTTTGGAATTTCTAATAAATCATTTTTATTTTTTAAAAACATTTTATCATAAAAGTTTTTAGATAAATGTTTCTGATCTTGTAAACAGTCTTAAGTTTTGAGGTTTCCAAGATATTTAAAAGACTGAAGTATTCTGGGACACGTGTATGTTGTCGCTCGAATGACACCGTACATGGCTCGAACGAGATCGTATCTCGCTCAAACGACAGCACATGTCATTCGAATGAGATGTGTTTTTAGCTCTCACGTCACCGCCTTGATTTTTAGTATAAATGAGGGTGTCAGGCTACTGATTTTTGTGTGCAGAAACACTAGTTTTAAACAAAATACGATTTTTGGTGTTTTGGTTTTTTATCCAACATTTTAAAGGTTCAATATTTTGTCTCTACAATTCACAATACCAATAGCTTTTGTGTGATTTATTTTGCGTAACCCAAAGCATACTTTTATACTGTTCAACCTCTGTGGTGAAGGCATCTCCATATCTGATCGGTGGATACTGATCGGTGAAATAAAGGTTTTTCCCTAAAACTTGGCCTTGTCGTATTTGCATGGATTGACATATGTATTTTATCACCATAGATGCATGCTTAGGATAAAAAGATAAAATCAATTTAAGATTCTCTTTCGCATATAAAAATTGGTGTGGTAATTTTTTAAATCACCCTTTGCGATTATTTCACACTAACACTACCCGTATAGGATGAAATACAATTAGATATCAATAATATAATGCCCAACATTAGTGGGTTTATTATTGATATTAAGGATACACGTGTTATTGATACTAAAATACAAGTGGAGTCACGTCGTAGTGGGATGTTCAAGCGTTATCCTGATAGATTTGTGTATTTGGACGAAAACTTAATGAGCTCCTGAGTTAATACAAACCAGATCACATGAATTACAATGAGCACTCCAAGACAAAGGCTCTAATATTTGGCTTAAGGCTATGCATATTTAGATGAATTCGATGTATTCGAATCATGTTTGGGAACTTATAGAATTTCTTGATGGGATAAAATCCATTGGTTTGGGGAGGTCTACAATAAGAAAAGAGGGATAAATGGGAAGCTTGAAACATTAAAGGCAAGGCTTATTTCCAAAAGGGTTTAATCATAAATAGGACATTAACTATGAGGAACCATTTTCATCGGTAGCCATGCTAAAGTTTATTCGAATTTTTCATACGTTGTGGCTCATCTGAATTATGAGATTTGTCAAATTGGCGTTAATAGTGTGTTCTTGAATGGTTGTCTTAATGAGTGCATCTATATGATGCAACCCGAGGGGTTCATAGCTAGTAGTCAAGAAATCAAGGTCTGAAAGCTCAAGAAATCCTTTTGTGGACTTAAGCAATCATCAAGGCATTGAAACATCTGGTTCGATGAGGTGATCAGACATTTTGGTTTTAATCCATGCCCACATGACACTTGTGCATATAAAAATCATGAAAAAATGTAGTGCTATTTTTGGTACTATATATGGATGATATTCTCCTAATGAGGAACGAAGTGGGTATGTTATTAGTATAAGAATTTGGTTATCTGGTAAGTTTGATATAAAGGACTTAGGAGAACCCAATTATGTGCTTGGGATCAAGATTTTGTACGATAAAAAAATAGGTCATTTTTTTATACCAAGATACTTAATTCGATGATGTGATTAAAACTTAGCATGCAGGATTCCAATTTTTTTTATACCTTTAAGGAAAGGAATCGCTTTGTCTAAGGATCAGTGTCCAAAGATACCTGATTAGATAAAGAGGATGAGGAATATACCTTATGCTTCGATATTGGACAACCTCATGTATGCTATGTTGTGCACAATGCTGGATGTCTTATTTGTTGTTGGCATGGTCACTAGATTTCAATCTAACCCAGGAGAGGAGTGTTGGATTGTAGTAAAGCCCATTCTCAAGTACCTGAAAAGGACTAGAGATTATGTATTGGTTTCCTCAATAAATATTCTTGTACATTTTTTGTTCAAATACTTATAACTTCAATCAGGTAAGGCTTATGAGAATTCAACCTTAGGATACTAAGGTGTTGCAAGACTCGATTTACTGAAGAGATGGAGGGATGGAAGATAGATGCCTGCGTCTATCCATGGACAGGTGAGAGATCGTGTCTCTCCATCTTCATTTCTCTCTGAGGTCAGTTTTGTTATTCCATTGGAAGTTGATATACACCAATTTTAATTTTATGCAACGCCCTATTCGCTTAATCCTTTCTCGCGCAAGGTTTTTTTTGGTTGTTCAGAGTCACTAGTTTGTTTTACATAAAAAACCAAATGGGTTAGGATATCCCTTCAGGGCTTAACCTAAGTACTGTAGTGGCTTACAAATGTTATAGATTTTATTTTTGTGGTATAGGGAATTGGGTTATGAGTGTAGAAGGTATTAGGCACCCACTTGTTGTTTATGCTTCCTTATCAATGTATTTAGTACCACATTTTACTTTATAATTAATATCAGTTTTATTTTAGAACATAAAAAGTGACCTTTTTTTTAATTAGAATCCCTTTTAGTGTATACATATGCTTAGGTATTAAAAAGGTGTTTGTGAGAGGTATGGGAACATGACTAATAGGTATATAGGTAAACAAGCGCACGTGTGAATGACTATGTAAACGAGTAACATGATGCCGCTAGTGTATTTGTAATAGGAGATCGTCAATATGTGTACGAGTAATAGGAGGCCATTAATATGTATATATGTGTATGTGTGTGTGTAATAGGAGGCTGTTAGCGTGTGTGGGTGTATAAGAAGGCCATTATTGTGTTGATGGTGTAAGGGAAGTCCGTTAGTGTTTCGAGGCTCGTGATAATGCGGGTAACCTCGATATTGTACCTATGTGATTGTATAGACACCATATAAAATACTATGTAGTTCATGATATGGTTTTTCCACATGTAATGTGTTCTAATATGGTGCATGTGCAAGTGTGGGGACTTGTCTTTGGACGGCGAGTGGACATTTTAGACATATTATAAAGTTTTTGTAGGATACAAGGCTAGGGAGTTGATTGAAGGATTATATGTTTTTGAGACGGGAGGCCAACTCAAATATGATGTTTCGGAAGGGGAGTGGACCGTACGTCACTAACAATGATCTTTATATCCCTTAAGAGATGACTTTTATGTCTCGAGTTGGTCTATGATGGTTAAGATGAGTATCTTGTATGGGGCGTTGGACTAGATATTGAGACATCCATAAATACAATACTCCATGAGACGTATTATGAGTCTTGGGCTCATGAGTAGGACTCGATATTGCTTTTACGTAGACATGGAGGCCTAGGATTATAGACTAGATAGTTCAAATAAGGGGGTTTTATTTACGTGTATGGGATTTTGGATACCTCTTATAAATGATACATCACTATAGTATTTAAGGAGCCCATTCTTCTGTAAAACATTAGTTATGAACTGGAACACTATATTCGCATGTCTAAAAGTACATAATCAAAGAAAGGTGTTTGTGGGTGTTGCCATTGAGACGAGAAAATTTTCACGTAAAAGTGGTGAGGATTATTTCGACTTTCGAGTTTAATTTTGGCAAAGAGTCCGGAGTAATCTTGTTCACTAAAACTTTCTTAAAAACAAATTGAAATGTAGGAAAGAGGATGTTTTTGTGTAGTAATTAATTTTACCTATTTTGTTTATTCTTTTTAGGGTGAGAACATAAGGATTAACTCGATGATGAGAGCTTCTGGAGAAATACCATGCTTTGAAATATAAATGTTGTAAATTGCATACTTGGTCCTCTGGTTAGGGGAGAATTATATTATTGTACAAGTATAGGCGATTTTAGGTCCTAATATTTATTTAAAATGTGGGTTTAGGATTTCCTCGAAATATTTTGGAGCATGAGCCAAGATTTTGGTGGGGGAGTTACCCCAGCGAGGTGGTACTGTTAGATAGAGTTTTGCCTTGGAAATATTTGATTTTTGAATTTGTGCATAGGTACCACTCTCTTTAGTTGGCGGAGCTGACTCTATCGAACAGTCAAAACATTTCTACGTATTCCTGGGACAATGCCCATGGATAGAGGACTTTAGAGCACCTAATCAACATTGGGTTTTGGGGTCCTTATCCTAATGGGATATGTCCCCTTTTATAGGGACAAATTTATAACTTTAAATCGTATATTTAATTATGGTTTAAACTGTGCAGTTAAAAAATTTAACTGTCTAGGATATCTACTTTTGATTTGGTGAAAGGTGTTCCACTCATTTAACTGTGCAATTCAGTGGTTAGCCTCACGGTTTAATCCAAAAAGATTTGTTTACAAGTGGTTAAGATACGCACTGATGAATGAGATAGTTGATCGTGCAGTCAACCATTTAACCACGTAGTTTAATTCTTGAGGCGTGTTATCTTCCTGGATAAGATTGATGCTCCAAGGTTGTCACCGGAGTGGGTATTTTTGGGAGACCATATTGATATGGTTTGGGAGGCCGCTGGATTATTCAAGTCTATTGCATAAACTAAGAAAATGATACATAAGTGAAGTTTTAGGTGTCCACGAAGGCAATCGATGGGAATGTGCACGTGTAAATACTCTTCATCAAAATATGGGATGATAAGGGAGTTCCTATTTTGTCTTTTTGGGATTGAGTGCAAAAGATAACTTTTTCAGGGGTAAAAAATGGGAATTTGAATTTTCAAGGCGGAGGAATTAACTACGAGGTTAATAATTTGACTACATAGTTAACTATTTGACTGTGCAATTGATATTGTCAGTGGACCGTGTAGTTAATTGACTCGTGGAGAAATTAGCCTATAAATGGGAGTCCATTGGATGTTTTTTGAATTTTCAAACATTCTTTCAATGACACTTTCATCAGTTTTGTCGCAAAAAAGCCATTTTTATTTTTATTTTTCTTAATACTTTCTAGTTCACCTTGGATACTGGTAGCGGGGTTAACTTTAGTGTTCCTGATTTTCCCTTTATCTTTCCATGGAAAGGATGATCCCATTAGGGGGACAACTGTCTACCTCTATGTTATTGGCTCCCGTTGGTGTTGGAGAGGTGGGGGGGGGGGGGGGGGGACAACATTGCCTTCAGGGTCCACTTTAATGCATCCTCCTTTCATTTGAATAGACTGGTCCCATTTTTCGATAACACATGTGCCTGAGATTTGTACCTCATTTCCTTTAATTTGTATGACATTGGTCTATGAATTGAATATAATGGATGGATGTTAAATTTGAACTATCCTTATTGCCTTTGTGGAATTTGAATTAGGATTTGATGGCTTGAAGTTAGTATGTAGACTTGTGGTAGTTGTTCGAATGAGTGGCCATGTCATTCGAACAAGGAAAGGCATGTTCTTCGAATGAGGTTTGAACGACCATTTAATGACAAAGAGGTAAACAATTTTCATCATTCTCTGGAATCTTGTTGGAATGCGCTAGTTCGAATAAGGAACATCATCATTCGAATGAGGGGTACTTTATGGTTCAAACGAATTGATGTTTTATGCTATTTTAGCCTAAGTTTGACCTTTGTTATAACTCTCTTTAGAACTCTCCTTCGAATGAGAGGGGATCTTATTTGAATGAGGTCCAAAGTCATTCGAACGAACGAACAAAATCAAAATTTTCTGGACATTTTAATGTGTTATCGTGATGTGAATCGTTGGATTTGGTGAGCTGTTGATCTCTCAATGACTCATATCAAAATGTGGATCAATAGGGGGTTGGACTATTGGTTAATGGGTTAATGTGTTTGTGAGTTTAAATGGAGGGCATAGGGGATGGAGAGGCCATTCTTATCAGATTTTTGAGCTATCTCTTTCTTACTTTCTCTCTCTCTCTCTCTCTAACCTACACTCTTCCATTTCCAGCCTGTTTCCACCATCCATAAGGTTTCTCCTTTCATCCCAAGCCTATTCCTATCTATTCCAAGGATAAATATACACATTTCAATCCTATTTTGAAGAAGAAATTAGGTAGAAGAAGCCATTGTTGGTGCTCTCTTGAAGAAGTTGGGGCTTTCTTAGAGATTTGGCATTTTTAGGAGCTTCCAAGTCATTCCCTTTAGTTTCTCCTCCTAAAATCCAAAATAGGGTTTTCTTTAAAAAATATTCAAGATTAAAAGCTATCAGGTTGCGTTTAAGAACAGTTTATTTTTGGTAATAATATTTTATAGTATGTTTATTAAAACATTTTCTTGGAAAAAAAGGATTTTTGAGAAAACTAAGTGTAAATGGATTTTCGAAGAAAAAATGGTATTTTAATCTCGAAATATGTGGAAGTAAGAACAAAAAATATGTTCCATGCTAAAATCATGTTTAAGTTGCATATTTAAGGATTTTCAGGCTTTAAATCCTTTCAAAATGTATAAAATGTTGTAATATGTTGAGGAAGGACTTATAAACATGGTATATGTAATTAAAATGGGGTTTCTCAATGAAATAAAGAAGTTGGAAATATCAACCCTAAATATGTTGTAAAGTCACATTGAAATGAAGAAGATATGTAATTTAGTACAACATATGCATGTGAGGATAAAGTAGATATTTTGGTAAAAATGGTCTTTATGATATTAAATATGTTTCTTGAAAGGAAATATAAAGAAACGGGATTTTCTTGGAGAAAAAGGATAAAGTATGATTTTTGAATATAAAATGATGATTGGTGATGCCATAATGAAAAAAATATGTTTTTCATAAGATTTTGATAAACGAAGGGTAAAAAGGTCTAGTGGGTCCTGGTGGTTGGACTTCCTCATTTAACCATTTCGGTCAGTTTTGTGAAAAAAAAAAAACAAATGATTGAAATGGAATGAAAATGGTGAAAGTAAAGGAATAACATGGACGTTGGTAAAAATGTTAAACACATTAATATGGACTCGGGTGAAATCGAAAAAGAATTAAGAAGTGTGGTTCGGAGCCCTGGGATAAAAGACCCAAAATCATTGGCCAGAGCATATGTTATTGTAGCTGGAGGTGTGGAGCCCATTAAACTATGCAGTTATTTAGATAATTTCGAGAAAAGATAATGGAAACTAATATGAAATTGGTTGTGCTTAAGGAATGTAAATAAAATAACATAATGAAAATAGTAAAAGGAGACTAAGGAATAAAAATGGTTAGATAATCTTTAAGTATATTTCCACACAGTGTCACCTCAATCTTTGCCAAAGAATATGGATGGAATTGATGGAAGACTATAATATTTCCTTAGAGTATCATCACGGCAAGGCCAATGTGGTGGTTGATGCTCTTAATCAAAAGTTTGGGCTTACTCTAGCAGCAACGAAGTGTTACCAAGAAAATATGTTCGACAAACTACAGAAGTTTGACCTTCATGCCCAATGGGATTATGACACGGCATACTTTTGGGGTGTGGTAGCTAGGCCACTCATTCAGCAGAAAGTTCTAGACGCGCAATCGTGTGATCTCGAGTTCGCACTTTCTCATGACCGCATTCAGAGCGGGGAGGTGTATGACAATATTATTGTGGACAAGGATAGTGGTGTGTAGTATAAGGGAAGGTTGATTATTCCAATTATTAATGACCTTCAGGATAAGGTGATGACGGAGGACCATCACTCATGCTTCAACATACATATTGGTGATACGAAGATGTATAAGGACCTATGTAGAGAGTTCTGGTGGTCTGATATGAAGAGGGATGTGGAGATGTACGTATCCAAGTTCTACACTTGCAGCAGGTGAAGGAAGATCACCTGAGGCCGACAAGGTCGTTACAATTACTACCTGTAGCTGAGTGGAAGTGAGAGCACATCACGATGGACATTGCCAAACTTTACTACAGTTTGACCATGGTCATTACACTATATGGGTTAGATTTGATTGGCTCACTAAATCCTTACACTTCTTGCCGATTAAGGTCACTGATAACATGGCTAAGTTGGGAAAGTTTTATGTACGAGAGATAGTCCAACTTTTTGGTGTTCCACTCTCAATTATCTCACATAGGGATCTACAATTCGTGTCCCGAATCTGAAAGAATTTTCAATCAGAGCTGGGCACCGAGTTGATTATAAGTACAACATATCACCTCGAGACAGATGGGATATCGTAACAAACCATCTAGATCTAGGAAGACATCTTGAGGACTTGCGCACTTGATTTTTAGGGTAGTCGGGCAGAGAATATGCATCTGGAAGATTTTTCCTACAATAATAATTATCAGGAAAGCACTGGTACGGCTCCCTATAAAGCTTTTTGTGGGACGTCATTCCGCACTCCAGTTTACTAGGCAGAGGTGGGTGAAAAATACCTCACCAATTTGGATTTGATCAGGGAGATGACCGATAAAGTTTAGGTAGTTCGACAAAGGCTTATGATGGTTCAGAGTCGACAGAGGAAATATGATGATAATGGGTGAATACCTTTCGAGTTTGAGGTGGTTGACCACATGGTACTGAAGGTTCGAGCTAGGACAAGTAGTCAGCGGTTCGTCCATAAGGTGAAGCTTTCCCCTCGTATATCAACCCCTTTGAGATCCTAGAATGGGTCAGAGACGTATTGTACCGCTTGGCATATCCTCTTCAGTTATATTTTGTTTATTGTGTGTTCCATGTTTTCATGTTGAAGGAGTATCTTTTGAACCCCTGGCACGCCATCAACTGGAACCACATTGAGTTAAAGGAAGACATTACATTTCTAAATCGACCCTTATTCATCTTCAACCATGAGGACAGAGTCTTATGCAAAAAGATCATCCCGTTAGTGAAGGTTCTTTGGGAATTCCGAGTATTAACGGTGCAACTTGGGAGCGCGAGATGGAGATGCATAAGAAACACCTAGATTTCTTTTCTTAGCTTGGCTATTTTATTTTGGGGACGAAATCTCCTAAGGAGGGAAGAATATAACACCCATACCTGAGATTTGTACCTCTTTCTCTGTAATTTGTATGCCTTTGGGCCATGAGCTGAATATAATGGATGGATGTTAAATTTTAAATATCCTTATGGCCTTTGGCAATTTGAATTGAGATTTTATGGATTGAAGTTGGTATGTAGAGTTATAGCAGTCGTTCGAATAAATGGCCACTTCGTTCGAATAAGTGCCCATGACGTTCGAAGGAGGAAGGGCCTGTTATTCGAACAAGGTTCGAATGACCATCTAATGACAAAGAACTGAGTGATTTCCATCATTCTCTAGAATCTAATTGGAATGCCCTCGTTCGAATGAGGGGAAGTTTCATGTTCGAATGAATTGATGTTTTACTCAATTTATCCTACGTTTGACCGTCGTTAGAACTCTCATTAGAACGAGAGGGGATCTTATACGAACGAGGTCCAAAGTCATTCAAATAAACGAAGGAAAATAATAATATTTTACACATCTTAATGTGTTGTCGCAATGTGGATTGTTGGATTGGGTGAGTTGTCGAGCTCTCACCAGCTCAGATCAAAATGTGGGTCAGTAGGTGGTTGGACCATTGGTTAATGGTTTAAGTGTTTTTTAATTTAAATAGAGGGTGGAGGGGATGGATTGGCCAATACCATCAGATTTTTGAGCTCTTTGTCTCTCTTTAAGCCACACTCTTCCATTTTCAGCCCATTTTCACCATCCCCCGGGTTTCTCCTTCAATCCCAAACTTTTTCCTAGATATTTGAAGGATAAATACACCCATTTCAAACCTAGTTTGAGGAAGAAGTTGGGTAGAAGAAGACATTGTTGGAGCTCTCTTGGAGCTTTAGAGTTTTTAGGAGCTTTCAAGTCATTCCCTTTAGTTTTTACTCTTCAAATTTGAGGTAGGTTTTTCCTCCAAATGTTTATCAAGATTAAAATATATTATGATGCATGCTAGAATGATTTACTTTTGGTAATAATATTTTCTAGAATGCTTATTAAATGTTTTCTTGCAAAAATAGGATTTTTAAGAAAACTAAATATAAATGGATTTTTGAAGAACAAATGGTATTTTAATCTTGAAATATGAGGAAGTAAGAACAAAAAATATGTTCCATGCTGAAATCATGTTTAAGTTGCATGTTTAAGGATTTTTAGGCTTGAAATCCTCCCAAAATGTATAAAATGTTGTAATATGTTGAGGAAGGACTTATAAACATGATATATGGAATTGAAAATTAGCTTCTTAATAAAATAAAGAAGGTGGAAGTATCAACCATAAATATGTTGTAATGTCAAGTTGAAATGAAAAAGAAATAGCATTTAATACAACATATGCATGTGATGATAAAGTATACATTTTGGTAAAAATGGTCTTTATGATGTTAAATAGGTTTCTTAAAAGGAAATATAAAGAAACGGGATTTTCTTGAAACAAAAGGATAAAATATGATTTTTGAACATAAAATGATGATTCGTGGTGCCATAATGGGAAAAATATGTTTTTCACAAAAATTCGGTAAACGAAGAATAAAAAGGTAATTTTGGTAAATTGAGGATTGAAGGAGGGTGAATTGCATCACTAAATGTACCTTTCGATTATGTTTCCGACTTTTGAAAGTATGAGATAGAAATTAATCTTTCGAGTTAAATTTGCATTTTGCCCAAAAAATAAATTGAACTCAAAAAGATTCCATCATCTATGAAGCGTCTTTCAATTCTTAAATATCATTTTCTTTCAGGTTAATTCTCAAGAGCCCTTATTATTTATGTTCGTAATTATTTTTTGAAAATAAAAGTTGGCGATTACGGAAATGAAAACCACATAAAATTCTACTTATGCTCATTTTTTTAAACTTTGTGCATAAAACACAAAATATAGTTGTGCTACTTGTTTCTTATTAAGTGAATTAACTAAAAATTTAATTTAACACTATACTTATTAGAATGTGGGTTATTTCTTAGACTAATTTTTTCAATTGTTTATATACAAAAAGAAATTATACAATGCCTTTTGCAAACTTTTACTTCAATATCAAGTAACCACAACCAAAGATTTTTACATTTTCGTACAATTGCAAGAGTTTAATTTTGGGGAAACTAATAAGTTTAGATATGTATGAACATGTTCGAAATCCTATACGATTGAGGAGTTTGTACCGTTTCTCACTCTGACTCTTAACTCTAACTTTCACTTGCACTCTCCTCTCCACTCCTATATATAAGAAAATACCTAGATTCCTGCGCGGTGTTGAGTAACCAAGCCTTAGAGAGAGAGAGCATTTAGGTATTTTGAATGTTTGTTTGTTTCTTATCTTGTGTCATACATATATAGAGAGCGAACGAGAGAGAGAGAGAGAGTGTGTGTGTTAAGCATGAAGGAGGACATGTCGTATGGAAAAGGTGGGCATCTGTTTGGGCTGATTCAGTATGGCATTATATCGGCAACATTAGAGTATCCACATGAGTTCTTGATTCAAAGGAATCGCTTAGCCGAAATGCTCTTCACATTGCGAAACAAGTAGCAGCACACGTCAACAATAATGGTTCCGAAGAAACTTTTGCATGCTTTGATAAGTATGATGATGTTGTTTCAAAATCGGTTATTAATAGTAAAGAAGTTGTCTTAGAGACTTGTGCAAAATCCATTGATGCACTCAATCAGGGACAAGCAACTCTTGTACCGGGGGCTGTCCAAAAATAAGAAATTAAACTACGGCCCATCGTAAAGATAAAGCCAAGGCATGACAAAAGGGAAGAAGGGCAAAGTGATCAAGCAAGCAACGCATGTTCAGTACCACCCAAGATATCTCCATAAAATATTGTCAAAAGCAAAGTGAAAGTAGATAACGAAATGAAGGTTGTTAAGAAAGCAGAAGGGTATTTAGATAAAGGAGCGTCTGAAATGAAACTGGAAGCCACTAAGAGAAAATTGGAACAAGGATACCGGCGTGCTCATGAAGCCAAAGAGAGAAAGAAGCCAATATTTCTAGGGTTGGATGATCTTCCACTTCCTCCCCAACAACACAAACATATTAAAGGACGTCCTTTCCCTACCGCCAACATGGGCGATAAGCTTGGAGTTCGTACCGTAACTGGACGTGCT
Source organism: Sambucus nigra (assembly GCA_949130495.1). Taxonomy (NCBI): domain Eukaryota; kingdom Viridiplantae; phylum Streptophyta; class Magnoliopsida; order Dipsacales; family Adoxaceae; genus Sambucus; species Sambucus nigra. The sequence goes on along the minus strand of OX422208.1, from coordinate 576,392,540 downwards.
TTTATTTATTAGATAGATATAGTTTTTCCATTATGGGCGATAAGCCTCAGTTCATTTGTGTTGGTCTTAGATATTCTTAATACAATATTTTTTTTTTTTATTACCAATACAATTGTGATTATAATGAATACCTTTTCAGTTTGTGTTCATTTTATCAATAGCTCAATATTACCTCTGTTGACTATTGATAGATCAATTGCCAAATATTGTAATTGTCTCTAACATAATACGTTTAGGCCCAGACCAATCCATTTACTACCCATCCCTTATACGGTGGCAGGAGTAACACACACACACTCCCTCCCTCCCTCCCTCCCTCCCTTCTTGTTTCATTTCCAATTCAAATTTACTAGAAGAGGAGCATGATTCTCTCTAAGAAAACTCAGGGCCTTTTTGATTTGCAGCTATAATTTTGTTTTTTGTGTTTAAATACAATTATAATAAAAATATTCGTTTGACATACTTATTTTTAAACACTGAATTATTATATATTTGTGTTATAATTAAGTTTTTTTAAAATCAACAAAAGGGTGTTTTATAATTTTTGTTTTTTATTTTTCAACTCAAAATTATTTATTCTTAATATTTTAATCCATTTATACCTTAATATATAATATAAATATATAAGACATTAATATGTGTGCAAGTCTTATAAATAAAAAGTATATATGGACATGTACACAAAATTACGTATATTTATATTGTATTAAATTATGTAATATACTAAGATCCATATATCAAATAATATTATAAATAGACACATGATACTTGTATATAGTTTTATACATGTATTATCAATGCATAAAATAATATAAAATATACACATAGTATATATGTATTAAAATAGACATATAAACTCACTTCTTATTTCACCCACTTCTTTGTTGAATGTTTAGGTTGTATAATAATATGTATATATTCATGTATGTATGAAAGTTTTATGTATGTATATATATATATATATATATATATATATATATAGATATAGATACAATTTTTGTCAAATTTTCAAAAAACTGTATTTAAAAACTAGTTTACCAAACGTGCACCAATATTTATAAACACAAAAAACTGAATTTTAAAACTGAATTTAAAAAAGTGTTAAATCGAATTTTCTGACTATAGAACCAAATGCGGCCTCAAAATGCCCTTTCCTAGATTTATAATCTAATTGTACTTTCCTTTACAAATTTAAAATATTTTATTGTTATGAAAAGTTGAAAAGGCAATGGAAAATCTAATTAGCGACTTCATAGTTTTTTGGTTCATAGAATCCAATTCTTTTGGGGATACGCAATTAATGGAAGAGTTCCGACATTAATTTAATAGGACACAAATACTCATGTTGAGATTTCATACTTACTATTTTTAGGGTTAAATCATGTGCCCTTGGGGCACATGTTAACATTTTTCTTGAAGGAATAATGTTGTGAGTCCCAACAAAATCACTAAAAGTTGAGAATGTTTTGGGGATATTTTTTGAGGATGTAGCATTACTCTAATGGAAAACTAGGAAAATAGGGAGAATATGTCACATTTAATGCTATTGTTCCCGTAGAATGTCAAATCAATCACCACAAAAGTTTAATTTCTTATCATTGTTAATAAAGTGCTCCTGTTTTTATAGGGAAAATCACAAAGCTAAGCACACATTTAATTCTTATGCATCACATTAAAGTGATTTGTAGGAGTAGCCCTTTAAGATCAATCATGCTTGTTGTGACCTGAGATCCATAAAGATGATTTCAATAATAAGTTTTGTTGGCCGAAATAATTTCAAGAGAGGAGATGAATTGGGATTATGACGTTTATTTGACTTTTCTCAAATTAAGATTTATTTATTTATTTTCAATGTCATTTTATAAACTTTGCAACTTAGTAATTTTTTTCTTATCTAATAATATATTCGCATTCAAATTCAAGCAGTATAATAATTAAGCATTTTAAAGTAAAGCATGAATGTAAATAAAGTAAAATAGGTGAGAAAATTTAAAGGAACTTTTCAAACTGAAGTTTTTAACTTGGTTCGAACTTGTCTACGTCCAAGCTCGAAGTGGTACTCGAGAAATTCACTATCTTTGGTTCACTTATGGCGGAACCAAAACCTCAGAAGGAAAGGCACCTTCCAAAATCATAATGAACAAGATGATACCCTCTTCCTTGCCCAAGTGGTACCCATTCAATCAAAAGTGGATTTAAATCACTTTTAATCAAAAGTGGATTTTCGGTATAAATATTTGTCTTGGGAGATTTGTAGTTTAATCTCTAAGAAAACATGGTGGTTTGGGTATCTTGGTTCAAGAGTGATTTTATGATGAAATCACTTTGAAACACAAGAGGGTTTGGGTATGGAACTTGTCTAGGGAGAGTTTGGATATTGGAATTCGGCTCATATAGGTATGTTATTTAAAAGCAATCTTTTAACATGGGTGAAACTTTCTCTTTCTAGAAATGCAACAATTTTAGGATTATCAAGAACTTGGATTAAATGTATTTGGGGTGTGTAATATTTTGATGATAGGTTTTTATGGGTGCTAAACCACGAAGACCCAATTTTCGACAACCCAAATAGGCCCAATACACTACCTTAGTCAAATTCAATTTTTCATGGATAAACACAAGAGTATATATTGTGGATAATTGAAGACTCATTTGGTCTCAAAGGAGATAAACAGAAACCACCAGTGAACCAATGAGAAGTTAGGAGAGTTTTTCATACAACTCAACTACTTTTTAACTACTATAAATACAACCATCACCCATGGGTAATGGGACGTGTAATTATGAACCTTTGACGAATTAATAAAAACTGAGAAACCCCTCCATGGACGTAGGCAGTTGCCGAACCACGTTAATATTCCGTGTTACGCCCATTTCTTTATCTTTCAATCCTTTTTCTCTATAGAAATATTTAATTATAATTTCTTTCACTCACAATTGACGCCGTTTGTGGGAAACATTTGAAAAAAGAAACTTATAATCAAAGAGTGAACACAATATCTCATCACCCAAATAGTGCACCCCTCGCTGGCGATCTACGAGACGATCTAGCCCCACTCAAAGTTAGATATGTGGTTCATCATGACAAAAATCCTAAATTTTATTTAGAAGAATTTCTTTCTGAGCAGAGCAATGAGCATCCTAGATCAACACAAATCTCACGACTGGTCGATGCTTATGAAGAACTACTCCACCACTAAGAGGAGGCAACTCTTCTCCAAATGGACGAGAATCCACGTCTCTAGCGACGATTAGAGAAGATAGAGAAAGAAATTCCTGAAGGAGATCGCAAACGCCATTGTCGGACCGCTAGCCCTCAGCCGAGAAAAACACGCAGTTGAGGAAGGAGTATTGGAAGTGAGCGGGATTGTTTAAAGAGAAAAGTCATCTAAAGAGACGAACCCAGGGTTTCATCATGTACTCGTCCATAGTATCAAAAGTTCGCTCAAGATCGGCCACACGAGTGTCGCCCTTGAGGCTCTTTATCAACATATTGTCGACATAAACTTCCATTGTCTTCCCAATCTGCTCCTCGAACATCTTGTTGACCAACCTTTGGTATGTTGCCTCGAAAATTTTCAATCTGAAAGGCATGACCTTGTAATAATAGGTCCCCTTATCAGTTATGAAAGTTGTCTTCTCTGCATCGGCTAGATCCATGAATATTGTCAAACCCTCTTTTGTAGAGTTAGCCTCCATAAATGATGAGTTGAGCCTCTAATCGTCTCAAGGTGATTCAATCGGTTGGAGTGTCACTGGATGGGTAACGATGTTTGTCCAATATGTTCCATATGTTAAAGTAACAGACTAAGTGTTTGACTATCATTTTGGCAACGTCATTGATCTCTAAATAGTAGAAAGTCATGCTTTGACTTTTTATGATAAAAGTGATCTCCGCGGTTCCGCTGTGTATGTCTATCATTGAGGCTAATGTGCAAAGTGCATCTTTAAAGTTAATTTTTGACTAGGGAGAAAGTGTAATATGAGGCGCTTGAATCACAAGGCTACTTCCTCTAGGGAGGAATGGTAAGGTTAAATCTTATCGTCCCTTATCTTTTATTATATTAATATTCGACTGATGACTTAAGAGTGAGTCTCTGAAATATTTTAATAATGTGATTTATATTTTTAAAGAAATTTAAAGACCCATGATGCAAGCCTCATACTCAGCCATGTTGCGGGTACACTCGTAGGTGAATTTGATAATTGTGGGCAAACATAGGGAATTTAGGGATATAAGGAGCATCCCGATGTCATAGCCCCTTTGGTCGGTAGCCCCATCGAAGTAGAGTTCTCATATTTATCCATCATTTATTTCGAAGGGGTATTTGTCTAGAAATTTTGAGGCGTATTCTTCTCTGTTAGTGCTAACTTGTTATAAAGTCTGAGATGGATCTCCCTTTAGTGTATTTATGTGCGATGTAGATGATCTAGAAATTACCTAGTAATAATAACCATTTGTCCATTCAACTGTAGAGAGCGAGTTTCTGAAATAGGTACTTTCGGGGGTCAATTCTATTGAATAAATCATATACTGAATGTCTTCATATATGGTGGAGCTTGTGGGTTATCCATACTAGCGTTATACATACCTTTTCTAAGGTGGCGTACTTGAGCTCGTAGGCATTAAAGCTTCCTAATTGAACATCTTGGTGTATTACTTGAGGGTTTCCCCTTGCCTTTATTTAAAGTTGAGAGATATGTGACTCGTCTATGCATCTTTGGAGCTCCTATGAAGTGACCCACAAAAGACCTATCCAGGTCCATGAAAATCCTATTGATCCCTGATTTGAGTTTATCAAACTAGTGTCTAGATGTTTCCCTCAAGGTGTTGAGAATACTTTTCATAACACCTCGTTTGGGGTGTCTTGTAGGTGAATTAGTTACTTGTGAGTCTCTAGGTGGTTGATGGGGTATTTGGACCCATCAAAAGGTTCTATGGTAACATTTTCCATTTTGGGAAAGGGAAACTCATTACATAATGGTGATAGTTAGTGCATGTACATAGGGGCTACCTGAATTAAAAATTATTACCAAAATGAAGGTAATGTTTTCCTTTAATCCAAATTCGAGCAAAAGTTAATCCTAACGTCTAAGTGACCAAGTAGTGATTTACAGGTTGATTTAACTTAGAAATATATGTTCATGGGGGATATAGGATAATAAAAATACATAATAGTAAATCACGCACTTGAGACGAAGATTTACATGAGGAAAAAACCCTCGCAAGAAAACCTCGGGCCAAACCTACACCTTCTACTAAACAGGTAAAGATATAAAAAAGGGAGAAATGACTTATAACCCTAAACCTTTATTACACTCAACAACTCACGACTTGAACAAGACACTTTTTCCATCTCCTAGTTTGGAAAAATTGGATGTGGAAAAGGATGCCAGCGACAAACTTACGGTGCAGTGAGACAAGTCACTGCGGTGTGGCTGAGGCGAGGCATTTTGTAACTTTGTTCAAAGATTTTTTGGTCTTTGGATAAAAGGGACCAACAAAGTTCTTTCACTGCAATGATAGATAGTGTCATTGTGGCAAAACTGCGACGAGGCGCCCTTCTCCAAAAAATATGAATCAGTATTTTTCCTTTAAGGATTTTGAAAATCTTTTGGCAAAAAAAAAATCTATGTTTTTTGTCAACAAAGAACACTGATATTTAAGATACACACATAAGAATGTGATTTTTATGAAAATAGTTTTTCTATAAGAAAATTATATTGCATAGTGTATTTGTTCGAATAGTCCAAACAACTCAAACATATTTAACACATTATACAATTTAAGAAAATCTTAATTTTAAGTTATGTCAAAACAAGGGTGGGAAAGTTGAGTCATTCTAAGTCCTTTACCTTATCCTAAAGCGGAAATATCATTGATCATGGCATGTAGTAGCTTTTTGGATGAAGAAATCCGTTCTTGATGTCTTCATCATTAGGCTTTTCGGTATGACTTAGACAGTGAATCTTATATGTTTTGGAATGGGATAAGACAATTGAATCCTTTTGGAGCTTTTGAGAATAAATTTTCTTCTTACAATCTCCCCCTTTGTCTATTCTGTGACAAAACATATAAAAAATATTAAAAATAAATGGATCAAATCTATCACCTATGACACGACTCGCCCAACCAAAGGCATTACAAGGATAGACACGACTCAACCGTTTAAAACTCTTGCAATCTATTTTCCCATCAAAACACTAGCAATGACACCAAGATACCAATGCAAAAATATTGACAAGATAAAAAGAGTAATAAGATGAATACAAGATATACTCAATGTAAGCACGGATCATATATAAAGTTTAATTAATATCTCAATGTTTCAGTGTTTGTATTAGGGTCATCTTTGATTTATCTTTTACGAAATCCATTTTATATAAACTAGATCATAATATTATAATAATACTTGCGTTTGATCATCCTATCTCTCCCTTATGGAATATTCTCCCGCTGAGTTAAGTCTCTCCCCTTAAAAAAATTCCAAGTAAACATTCCCCATAGGAGGAGTCTTATAGTCGCCATTCCTTTCACATGAAGGAGAATCATTATCTCCCCTTTTGCTATGGAATGGACAAAGGCAAGGATAATATAATTAAGAAGTAACATTATTAAGATTACAATGAAAAAGTCTTTATAAAAGTGATTTTATAATAAATAATTAAATGATTTAAATTAATATATTAATTTTTTAATTGAGACAGGAGTTGAGCTAAGATATGATTAAATAAATATGTGGTAACAATATATATAAGGCATAAAAGATAACACAATTAAAAGCATGTCCAATATATTTGTAATCACAATCCCATTAATGTATTTATATCACAAAAACTCATTCTAATATAGATCTAGAATTCATCTAATATGACAAAATGTTACATATTCCTTCATTATAATCAATTTCCGTTGTTTTTTGTTCTTAAATTTCTTGACCACTTTATTTGCAGCGTGATGTGGAAAATAAATACAGGAACACAAAACCAAAAGAAACATAGTTATATGAAATCACTAGAGAACACAAGTCCTAAGATACGAAGAACATGCTAAGTGAGCATAATAGGTGCATTGAGTAATTATGAGCTATGAATCATATGATATAAATATCATAACTGATATATCATGTACGATATATGAGTATAGGAAGCACAAGAAGTTGGTAGCGACGTATTCGTATTGCAATCCTAAAACTCATGATATGTAAACACTATTTCTAGACAACTAAAGATATTACAAGGTAAGTATATAAGGAATTTGTTCACAAAATCCAATGGTGAAGTATGGGTCCTAACATGGGTAGTAAATACCAAGGAAATAAGGTATACTAATCGATGTGTTATTCTAATCTAGAATCTTATCACATAATATCAACACAAGTGATGACAAAAAAACATTTGGATAATTTACAATGTTTATCCTAATGCGATAACAAAGATATCAACATATATGGAAATGTCTGTTCAAATATCAAATTTAAAGTCAACACAATCTACACTAGAACATAAATAAGAAACACCAGGTATAGAGTCAAACAATGACGCTATTCGTGAAAAAATATATAAAAAAAATTCATCACTCAACAAAGGTGATATCCCTAATCATGCATTTTCAAATAAATATTTTAAGGTATTTGCAAGATATACTAGAAGGGAAATAAGAATAAGATGCGAGACAAGTAATGCTAATTGAGTTTCCAACATCTTATCTCAAATAAATGGTTTTACATGGCATAGCCAACATTTATACAATAAGAGAACAACACCAAAACCCATTTTTCGTAAGTAAAAAAAATAGTCATTATTATCCCACTTACCAAAGTTCGAGAGCTACGTCCAATGTTAGTAATCAAGAAAAGATTATCCATAATGTCTAATAACATGATGCGAGTTTTAACCAAGAACATAAGATAATTGCTTGAATGTGCAAAAGTAAAATAAAATGAACATCATCGAAAGAAAGGTCAAATCTCAAGTTCAATTAAGTTATTGAATCATAAAACAAAGAAGGCAAAGCTTCGACTCAATTGAAATCTGCAAAAACCCCATTTATGATCATTTTCAACTACCATTTTTTCCACCTCAAAATTAGTAGTTTTGGTTAAAACATTTTTGTCTCATATATTTGGTGTTACCCAATTCAAAATAAGTGAAAATCTTTGAACATATGCTATATTCAAATTGTTTTACATGTGGCGATTTTCACTCACTCATTACTAAGATGGGACATTATTCTCAATTTTTAAAGATAGCACCATTAGTTCATAGTTGTAACCCCAACCACATCATCATTCATGATTTTTTAAGAAACAACATAAGATTTTTCAACTTCTCCAAATCATGGTAAAAAATCCTCACATACACGTATAGGAGTTAGACACTCTTTCACAAGTATTGAAGCTTTGAATGTTTTGTAAAACATCTAACATCTATGGAATTCCTTATAAAGTGGCATCAACTCAATGTGTAATGCGGTGTAAAGTGCAACAAGATATGATAATGTATTCTCGAAGTATAACATTTCTCAAAGTTTATAAGACTTAAAAGAAAATCGAATTCATCTCATGAATTACAGGTCATATTCCCAAATAAACGAATAAATGATCAAATACGCCATTTTGATATATAAAATATTCCACGGAGTATATCATCTAAAATGAAAAAATGTGGTCGTACCAAAAAATATATTTTTAAAATTTTCCATTGAAAAATATGTACTACAGAAAAAGTGCATGATATGTGACTAAAAGATATACATGAAGAAAATGATCCTAAACATGTTGCAACATGCTCAAATCCAAGGATTATAAACAAGTGCAAGAAATATATCCAAGGTAAAGTGAGAATACTTTTAATGTGCATAAGAACAGAACTTACATGGATCAAACAAAATATCAACTAGATGTGACAATCCTAAGCATATCTTTGGAAATCCAAAAGAAGGTATTCTAAAAAACAAAGCCTTTCCAATTTATTCAAGAAATAAATCATGAGAAAATTTAGAAGACAAACAAATTACACGTGAGTTATGAAGAATGATAAGTGTGGGTGTAAAATCATAATGACCTAATTTTTGAAAGCCTAAACAGTCCCAACGTGTTGTCCAAGTCAGATTTAGTATCACATGTATAATTATGATACTTCATATGGATAATTATGAAGACTTGTCCTTGTTACATAGGTTCTCAGGGGAGACAAACATGGACCATCCAATGAATCAATAAAAAGATGTAAGAGTTCATGCACAACTCAACCACTGTTATCACTATAAATAAAACCCTAACTCGGGGCAAAGGGTAATGTAACTATAAACTCTAAAAGAATTAATAAAAAATTGAAAAACCCTCAATGGACATAGGCAGTTGTCGAACCACGTAAATCATGTGTGTTGTGATCTTTATTTTCTCTTTAAATTACTTTTCTTTTAGAATTATTAATTGTGATTTCTTGGACTCACAATTAGTGCTATCTATGGGAATAATCCTCTTTTCTAAAAGAAACTTGAAACCAAAGAGTGAAAATAATGTCTCACCCACAAAGTGCATCCATTGTTGGTGACATACGAGTGTAGTTTCCCTTACTCGGAATTAGATATGAAGTTCATTAAGATAGAAATCTAAGATTTTTCCTAAGGAAGAAAGTTTCTGAGCAGAGAAATGAGAAGACTAGATCAACATTGATCTCATTGCTAGTCGACGCTTATGAGGGAAACTCCACCAATAAGAGAGGCAACACGTCTCCAAATGGAAGAGAACGCACATCTTCATATACGTATAGAGAATATGGAAAAAGAACACTGTGAGGGAAATTATAAGCAATGTGGTAGAACACCTAGTCCTCATGCTAATAAAACTCGCAACCGAGGAAAGAGTACTGGTCACGAATAGGATCGTTAGAGCATGGGAGTTATTAGGAAAGGAAAGAATGAGATGAAGAATGCTGTAGATATATGAAGTCTGGTTAAAAGAGAAATGGATCAATACCCAGGTCATCATGGGTCTAAATCCATAAAAGAGCTGGCCAGGGGGGCAGTCATGAACCAGATGAAATCCCCCTTTTCAAGGGAAATTGAAGAGGATGAGCTTCCAAAGAATTTCACATTCCCATGGTTCAAGATATAAGAAGGAAAGACCGATCCCATAGACCATGTGTGCCAGTATAGGCAAGAAATGACTTTGTGGAACCACAATGACGCTCTCATGTGTTATATATTCCCATCCAACCTTAAAGACGTCGCTTAGAAGTGGAACGAAAGACTTTCGCATAAGTCAATCAAGAAATTTAAGTCTCTTGTAGAGGCCTTCACAGCTCACTTTATTACTAGTAGCTCACATCCGAAGTGGATGGATTCTATCCTCACTATGAGGAAGAAACCACAGGAGACATTACGAGAATATGACAAACGTTATTGGGAAACATTCACTGAGGTTTAAGATTGCTCGAACCAGGTTGTTGTAGCATCATTTATGATTGGCTTTGCCCCTAACTCCATGTTGCATCAGTCCCTCATCAAGAAGGAGGCAGAAACAATCGATGATCTCATGTTACGCATTGAAAAGTATGATACCATGGAAGAGGCGGTCATCTAAGGAGACTAGTCGTGCAGTGGTGACCAAAGAAAATAATAATGAAAATACCCCAAAGAAGGGTAATAAAAATTAAAATGGAGGATCTAGAAATGAGAACAAAGCAAACTCGTCCAAGGCATTCAAGGTAGTTAATACCATTTTTAAGGAGTTAATTTAAAAAATCTTAAGTAAGATCAAGGAACAGAAATTCCTCAAGTGCCCGAAGAAGATGGGTACTGATTCGAGAAAGAGGAATAATGCACTCAGATGTGCCTACCACAAGGAGAATGTACAGAAAATTACAAAGCCCTCAAGTCCATTTGGAAGAGTTACCCCAGGTGGGTATTTGGTTGAGTACAAAGAAAAGAAAATTGATTAGGTCGCCACCAGTTTGCCATTATTCACAGGGCATTAGACCCTAAGAAGATCTAGGAAATGCAGTTTGGATGGAACTCAATAAGGTCAAGGTAGTGATGGAGTACTTCCAAATTGACCTTACGAAAAGCTAAGCTAGTAAATTTAGGCGATCAGAGGATGTGTACTACAACAAGCAGGAACTCTTCATCGATGATAATTTGATTGCAGTAGTAATCACTCTCAGGCTTATAAATTAGGATGTGAATAATCTACTAGTGGATCAAGGTATCTCTTCTGAGGTAATGTACTTGGATTTTTTTTATAAGCTTAAAATGAAAATGACATACCTAATGGAATAGACTGTCCCTCTTGTTGGCTTCAATGGAAAGATGACCATGCCGCTTGGTAAAGTAGTTCTTCCAATAAGGGCATGAGAAATCTTTAAACTAATTGAGTTTCTGGTGGTATACATTTACTTTCCCTACCACGCCATCCCTGGAAGAGGATGGTTGCACGCCATGAGGCCAGTGCCCTCAACCTACCATAAAAAACTCAAGCGCATTATAGAGTGAGGAATAATGGAGATCAGGGTCGATAAGGTCATTGCTCGGAATTGTTTCATTACTTCCATTAAGCTTAAGCAAGAAAATAAGAGAAGGAAGTCATCCTTTAAACATCTCAGGACTCAGCCACTCCATCCAAATAAAAACTAAAATATAGCAGGCCAGGGTTAGAAGAGATAAGAGTTAACCCCGCAGACAGAGTCGTGGAGATATTGCCGGAAGTATCTTTTGGTGAGAGCCAACCAAAAAGGAAATTTCTAATCTACACCACACTATTCAACCCAGAATGGAAGCAATTAAATTCTTTTCTAAAGTAAAACCTAGCTGGGTTTGCATGGGAACCATATGATATGCATGGGATTGATCCCACAGTCACCTTTTACAACCTTCACGTTGACCCAACATTTTCGTTGATGACATAAAAGGCTCGCCACACTACCCCAAAAATGTCCAAAGCAGGGGAAAAGGAGGAAGCGAAACTTCTAGAGGCAAGGTCCATAAGAGAAGTTCAATTCCCAAAATCACTCCCAAAATCGGTGTTGGTATGAAAGATCAATGGTAGTTGGAGAGTATGAATGGATTTCACCGAGTGGATGAGCTTTTTGTATGGTTATGAGCGGATGAGCTTTTTGGATGACTACTAAGGGTACCACCATATTCCATTATTCGACCCCAACCAAGATAAGACTTCATTTATCACTCCCTTGGGCTTATATTGTTACAGGGTCATGCCATTTGGCCTAAAAATGCTAGAGCCACGCACAAGATATTAGTCCCTAAAATGTTTAAGAAACAGTTGGGAGAATTAATGGATGTGTAAATTGACGATATGCTCGTCAAAAGAAAGAACAAAGCTGATCATTAGAATGACTTGGCATTACCTCTTACTAGCGAAATTGGCCTGCTATTGGGTTATCGCATCTCACAAGATAAAACACTACTTTGAGGCTCATTCAGTTATAGTCATAACATCTTGTCCACTTAAATCTATTCTTCACAAGGCTGACCAATCTTGACGTATGTCCAAATAGTCAATCGAACTTGGGAGGTTTAATATATACTATAACCAAAAACAATGATTAAGGGTAAAGTGCTAACTGATATTATCGCATAATTTGTAGGGGAAGAATCACCTAGTGACCAAAAAATTGTCGATCAATTGACATGAAATGGTATTAACAAATCTAGAAAATGAACGTTGTATATAAATGGATTCTCTAACTATAATGGCGCTGGAATAGGAATTTTACACATCACACCGGAGAAATTCCATGATCGAGCAAGGAATCAGGTTGGGCTTTGAAGCATCTAATAACGAAGCTGAGTATGAAGCTCTCAAAGTAGAACAACATAAGGATCATTTATTGGGGATAAATCATCTTGTTGTATATTGCCATTCAAAGTTGGTATCCAATCATGTCACTGAGAATCTCAATGGTAAGAATGAAAGGATGGCAACATACCTTATGTTTTTGTAATTCTGTAATTTTTATTTTCAAAGTGAGGAAGTCTTACGACAGAACCATTCTTGTAAAGGGATTTATTTGAGCAAAAAAATTATTTTTATAAGGGTTTTGATTTTTTGAACAATCATTTGATTGACATATCCACCGCACGAAGTTCACTTTGCATAGATATTATTTTAGCAAATAGAGGACCGTATATGAATTTCAACTTATAAAGAAAAAATCTCTTGAGAATTTAACTTTGCACGAGGACTATTTATTTGTATATAGAACTCCTCGAAAGAGAAAAACCAAGTTCCCCTATACAAAAGTTTCATTTGAAAGAGGTATCCCTAGTTCTAATGAGAATTTATTTTCTCCGAAATCATATTCGTGTATTCCTCTGCCACTAATGTGTAAAAGAGTTATGAAATGTGTTTGCAGAGAGAAGCAAAATTATTTTACAAAACCTTAAACCAAGGTTTTGAGATAGATTTTAAAGAATACCGATCTTGTCAAATCCATGCTTTCCCCATAAGATTTTGTTTTATGAATCCTCTACAATCTTCCACCTGAACACTTTTGCAAAACCAAATATGCTAAAAGTAATAAGATATGAAAAATAACACTAAATTAATAAAGTTGGATGGATAAAGTTTGGACCTTCTAAATGATTTGAATTCTGGTTTTTTGAAGTGTTGTAAGATGATTTGGAATGGGGGTGGAGTGGTGGAAAATGGTGAGGTATGGAAGATGTAAAGGATTATAGAGAGAATATTTATAAAATGATGTAATGAAAAGCTCCCGCGCTGATTTTGAAAGTGATATAATGTGGGAATGTTAGGATTGGGGATAGAGGCATCCCTAGTAGAAAATATATCGTGGGACGTATTATAAGGCTTGGTCTTCACGAGTTTAGCGCGATATAGTACCTATGTACCCAAGGGGACTCGAGATCAAAGACAACCTTGCTCCAATAATGAGGTTGGATAATATATAGGGGTTTGGATAATTTATAATAGTGTAGATGAGAGATGGAGTCATTCATAGGAAATAATACGCCGAGAGACGTATTATGAGTTTTGGGCTTCACGAGTTTTGCTCGGTATAGCGACTACGTACCCAAAGAGGCTTAGAATCAAAGCCAACATAATTCTAACATAACATGACATATTTGTAGGTGTAGGCACCATAATAATTTGTATACAAGGTACAATAATACAATTAATATGTAGGCTAGTCCTTAATATATGAAAATACATATTCAGGGTGTCGTCCAGTGAAGGGATTTTTTCTCTCGAAGATATGGTGAGTGGAGCCGAATTTTAGACTTTGGCCGACAAAGTTTTGAGTTGAGTGCAACTCAATGGCACTCTCCTCAGAAATTATTGTGAATAGTATGCTTTTATGTTTGTATTTTAGAATAATGAAATTTGATTTGTATTAATTTACGTTATGACTATGTCAATTCATGACAGAAATGAAAGTATTGGGTTAAAAATGTAAAAGAAAATATTTTAAAATTTCTCATAGCTTAGGCTCGTAATTGCATTTTGACACATTTGGCATAACCCATTATAAACTGACACGCACTGACACATTGAACCGAACCCCAATATCTCCAAGTTCAAGACTCCTCTACATCTCATGAAAGTCTAATTCTCTTAGGAGTTCATAATTATTCATATTTATATTTGGAATGTATTTTTTATAAAAAATCGAGGTTGGATTGTTTTTAAGATTTAAAAATATTTTTTTGTCCTTGTTCAAATGAGATGGAATCTCGTTCGAACAAAATATCTAGTTTCCTAAAAGGTCATTAGATCTTTATGTCGAACGAATATCATGGCCTTTGTTAAAAGCTCGTTAGATGTAGACATCGAACGAACTTTCTTTGTCTTTTGAACTACATGTCTTTCTAGTTCGAACTAAATGACATATCATTCGAATGACCTTGATTTTCATTCAAATGAGCCACCGTATCAAATTTTGTGTCAGATCTTTAAATACCTATTTCGAAAAAAAATTGCCAGACATTTGAAAAAACAAAACCTATATATCTGCTTCAAATGTTTTCATCTTTTGTGTTTCTAAACACCTTTTTATTCACAAATTTACATCCCATATATGAATTATGAATCCTTTTGAAACCATAAAAGTTTCAAATCCTACATACACCAAGTGGAGTTCATTCTCTACGGTTGAATTTTTGACCTGCTGAAGGAAGAAGAAAGGTTGATTGATGGATACCAAGGGATAGATGAATGACTTTGGACTGAGTCATTTTCTTTAGAAGTTTTTTAAAGATTTCGTGTCGTACTTAGTAATTTTAAGGAGTTGTAAGTCGACTGTCTTGCAAAATGTTCTAAACTGCTGAATATAAGTTTTGCCTTGTAAAGGTATTTCTCCTCATATTTGTGTAATTGCACGCATAGTTAATTTTTGTGATTGGAACAATTATCATATGCAGCCTAATTTAATTAGAAATTAAAATTTGGTGAAATTGGACTTGTGTTTAGGTCATTTAATTAAATAAGTTAATCCATTAAGATCATTCCCACTCTCAAAAAATGAGTTTTAAAAAATATAAATGCTATAAATTGCATACTTGGCCCCCTAAACGGGGACCGGATTAGAGAAAGTACACAAGTAGGTATATTTAATAATATATATATATATATATATATATATATATATATATATATATATATATATATATAGATATAGATATATATAGATATATATGTATATATATGGGGGTGTTGTCCCAAAATTTCGGTATAGGCTCTTTACCCTCGTGGCGAAAGTCAACTTTTAGCTTTGAGGGAATCCCCGCTTTTAGTATTTTTAGTCGAGCTGAGCTTCGGCTAAAAGTGTTGACTTTTATGGAATTTTGAAGTGGTTTGATTCTATTTATCTCTCAGAGGTGACTTTTCAGGAGTATGAACCTCTTTTGGGGCAACTCTACGTATGCCAGAGCTTTTCCTTTTGGAAAAGTGACTTTTCTGAAGTACGAGCCCTTCGATACTTCTCAAAAACTGAGCTCGAGTATCTCGGGCCATTGGGATTAAGAAATATAGAGAACCAAATTAACGTTGTGTTTTTTCTCCGGATGGAAGTGGGATTCCTTGAAATGGTGGGTGGGGACCTTTATTTATAGGGGTTTTGGAGGGAGGTTTGGTCGATCGGCTAAAGGTTTAGGGCTGTTGATTTTTGTTCAACGACTCAAAAAAGATTTACATAAGATTTGTGTGTCTGAATCGTTGGACAATCGAATATTTCTTGAGGAACTTTTAGATGATCGGCTAAAGCCCCTGAAGGGCTGTTTGTTGGGTTCTTTAATGGATTAAGTAAGTTTTTGGTTTTTTAGTTATTTATACTTTGGCCCCAGATACTCAGGTTCCTTGTGTTTATGACACTCGAAACTTTAGTGTAGGTTTGGAATTTGAGTTTTATTGGGATTTCACTCGTGGTACATGCCTAGTGTTTATTTAGAATAGGACGAAGTGTCCTGAAACCTTGATTACAAATTCAGGCGTCCATAGAGGCAGTTGACTAAAAGTGTGCGCATGTGGATACTCATCATCGAAATAATAGCTCAACAAAATAGGTTTGCCTATTATGGAAATGTTAGGGGACTGTGGGTGGTGGTTTGAAATTCTAGGGGAGGAAAGTGTGATTTTTGGAAAATCCTTAGGGTTAGTTGATTAGCTTAAGGGAAAAGGGGAATAGGTTAGCCGATCACTTAACTATTGGAAATGAATAGCCAATAGTTTAAATGTTTCGGTTGCCCAAACTTATAAATTTGGCCAACAGTGCTCTATTCTTCAGTTTCCTATCCATTCTCTCTTTTCTCTCTTCCTCTCCAAGTGTTAGAGTACTCTGTGTGTTCTTTTTTGTTTATTTCTCTTGACTATGGACGCACACCAAATATTGTTATGTAGGTGGAGGACGTTCTAGTGTTAGATCCACCTGTGGAGGCCGTGGGGGAGTTTATGCAGGCATTAAGACCGTGGTTGTAGGGGATGTCGAAGAGTGGCTGTTAGTGTATGAGGCTCCTCTAGAATCGAGGGGACATCAATGGTTGACCATGTAAGTGGATGATTGAGTGGGTGTAGATTGGAGGGGTGAGAATGTTATTCCCAGGGTGCGGATGTTAGTGTATGAGTATCCTCTTTCTATGAATGTGGATGACACCGAGGTGCTCATGAGGGAGTGTGATATTTATCGAGTGTTGGGGGTGCACCCTAAGGATGCTCCACAGGTAAGATTCACCTTTTTGACGTATATTTTTTGAGGTTTATCACATGTTTGCGTGCTTACATGGTACTGTGTATATATGTATATATATATAATGATATATAATAGAAAATAGAACCACAGTGATAATATAATTCTTTTTTATGTAAAAATAGGGTGTGTCCCCAAAAATAATAAAATATGCACCGCTTAGATGTGATCTATCATGAGGATATATGTATATACATTTTATGAAAATTGATGATGAAATGATAATAATGATTAAAAAAATTATGGATGTTAATCTCTGGATGCTGGTAATAATAATAATGATAATGAGGGTAATGTGATAATGTGGTATAAAAGTGATAATAACAAAATAATGATCATTATGATGATAATAATGAAGTAATGATAGCAGAGTGGTATTGTTGACGTTTTTAATAGAGAAATGATAATGATATAATGTGGGGAAAATCATAATAGTGGTAAAATTTGTAGTAATCTATATTTTACACTTTAAAATGCTATACAAAAGAGTTAAGACTTCTATTTATTTAGAGTGTACACGTGGCTCATTTCTTTATATCACGATATTATCATCTACCTCTATCTCACATATAAGCAAAAGAATCTATTTTTCATATGCCCTCTCACATTCTCATTTATTCCCATCCTCTCATCCTCTTCATTGAATTGTCAAATTAAATCCATCCCCTCATTTCCCATTTTTAGACTACACGGCTCCTCATCATAATTGTTGAATTCCCTCCATTTCCTTTGTTCTCCTTATATAAATACCTACGTCGGTGTATACATCCGCCTTATCCTTCATTCTAAAAGATTACGCGAATCCATCGGAAAGATCTTCTGATCTATTAGAGCCGTATGTGGACACCATTGTAGAAAACCAAACAACGGATCACTAGAATTTTGGTGAAAGTCCGATTTCTAGTTCAGAATTTGGATTTGATGGGCTTAAAGGGGCATAATCATTATCGTTGAAAGTTCAATTTGAATTCCAAGATGGGTTATTGATAAGCACCCAAAACTATACATTTTATACCCCGAATAGATGTATTTTAGTTGCTAATTCTCGGTAATTTGGGTCTTATGCGCTTAAATTTTTATTTTGTAGGTCTAATGTGCATTGCAGAGTTCAAACGCTTAAATCAAGACAATTGCGCGTTTTATGGAGCTAAGACCCTTGTCCCGTATCCCAACCTACCTGAAACTGAGCCTAAGCCTAGCCTAAACCGTGTGTGTGTTGATTTTGTGCCCTTTTATCAATTTTTAGATTTTTAGTTTGAGTCATTTCTATTTTTAGGATTTATTTTAGATTTATTTAGTATTTTATAGGTTTCATTTTCTATTTTTCTATTTTCTATTTTATTTAGTATAATTTTATTTTATTTTGATTTTTATTAGTTTTCGGTTTTATTTTATGTTATTAGGATTTTAATTTTTAGGATTTCATTTATTTATTAGTTTTACATTTTCTTTTTAGGATTTTAATTTTAAGTTTTATTAGATTTTATTTTTATTTTTATTTTATTTTATTTTTTTTAATTTCATTTTTTTTAGTCTTTATTTTATTTTTAGAATAGGAATTTTATTTTTAGATTTTTAGTTTTTATAGTTTTATAATTTTAATTAGTTAGTGTCATTTTTAGTTGGGTTCAAATTAAACACACACACAAAAACACACCATTTACCCACAAACACTCATCTTACCCTCACCTAACTTTCCTACACCCTACTACACCTAATCATCACCACTTCTTCTTCAACCTCCAACCATCTCCTCTGTCCACTTTCCACCATAACACACACCCACCAACACCTTCATTCTCTCTCTCATAAACCCATATCTAACCCTCATACTGCAACCCCCATCTCCAATCATCTCTCACTCCCCACCGCCGATGAATCCACCGCCGGAGTAACCCTTCCCCCTTCGTCGGCGACAAACCTCCGGCCTGGCGCGCTGCCGACGCTCCCCTCCGACTGCAACCCCCGGACGAAATGGCGATCCAACCCCGGCGACCTGCCTCTCCGGTGACCCAAACCCAATCCGGTCTCTCTCTCCTCCCGCTGGCATCGTTACCCCTTTCACCTTCAACCCAAACCCAATACATCCAAGACCCATTTCTCATTTTCACCCATTTTCTCTTCCACGATTCTTTTCTCCTGCATAAGCCAACAAAGCCAAATACCAATTAAACCACCTCCCAACAAACAAACCAAAACAAAACAAAATGCCACTTAATTCCCCATGTGCCAATAAAACCACTTATTCCCATTAAACCCATTTAACCCCTTTTTTCCTATTTTAACCCAACTTCCGATTTTTTATCCTAAGCCACGACCTCTTCAAAACCAAAACCAAACAAATACCCCATATGTCACTTACCCCTTCTAAACCAATTCCTTTTACCCTTTTCCTATTCTACCCCCAACTAACCATTATCCCCTTTTTTCCCAAACCACCCCCATGTGCACACAAATCAGATTTTTATTCTCACCCACATGACCTCACATCCCATGCTTCCCTCACCATTCTCATGCACACCCAAGCCAATTCCCAAAAATACCCCCATGCTCCATGCCTTGTATTTAAAGAGAGTTGAAAACTCATCATCAAAGAAGAGAGAGCTTTTAGATAGGAATTTTAGAGAGAGAATTGTAGAGAAAATTATCCTTTGTAAATAGTTTTATTTTTTCCTTTTATTTTCGTAGATATTTGTGAGAAATTAATTGTTGAGTGATTAAAATGAGTGTTTGTATGTAATTGAATATTGTGGAAAGCTCATTTTGAATGGATGTTGCTCAATTTCAATAGAGGATTAGAGTCCAATTTTGCAAATCAATGAGACTTGTTTGAAGATTTGTCCTCTTACCCTTCTATTTTATTTGTTTATGCCTTTGATTATTAATTTGTCAAATTTTATACCATGTTAGGCTAAATCCCCTTTCAAGGGCTGGGGTGAAACCCTTATTTGATATTATTTTAGTTTAATTAGTTTGATTACTTGAAATTTCCCTTTGAATGTTAATTTTGATCCCTCACCCTTAGATTTACGTCTCGAGAGAGGGTAAATGATTTTCGAGAGAGAATCGAAATTTCTAATTATAATACCCATTTTAGATTCGAACTAGAGATAGGGGTTTCTTAAGTGAGGTATTATAACTCGAATTTCAACTCTAAATTTAATTTCTAAAATTGACATAAATTTTAATTAATCGATCCTAGTGGGTGATTAATTAAAAGGAGTGTAGATTTATTTTTCTAGAGTTGTGAGTGTTAAACTTAATATTCTAAAATGTTATTATTAAAATTACACTTGCAACGAGAGTTGATTTGTAGTTTTGATATTAATTTCGGAGAATTCAATTAGTTAAATTAATTAATTAGAATACTAAAATTTGTGGTGTAATCCCACTCCTTGATTGTTCTCACAATTATTTTCCTCACTTATCTCTTATTTTTAGTTTAGACTTTAATTTTCATTTTAGTAAATTTCTAGTTAGTTTTCATCTCACACTTTAGTTTAGTTTAGTTTAGACCTCACCTCACCTTATTGTTTTAATATTGAAAAAGTAAAAAGCCCAAAAACAAAATAAAAAGTGAATTACAATTGAATTTATCTCTAGCTTACTCCCTAGAAAGTGGATTGACATCCTTACTTATCGCTACACTTGAGTTTATTATATTTTGTAGGTATATGAGGATTTTTGACTATCTTGGCTTTCAACAACGACACACACAAAAAAGCGTGTTATCAGTTATTTTTAGAAAGTGTGATCAGTCATTAAGTTACTTGCGGGTTGTCTGCTCACCTTTTTAGCTATACTATGGGTTGTTTTCAGATATTGATAAGATTTGGATTGGTTCATTTTTTGATGGTTTGTATTCTTTCTTACTAATTTTGTTTTCATTGTATGATATCGTAAGTTACCCGTGTATTTATATATTGCATATATGTTGTCTGTCTTATGTTAATAGACAATAAAACCAACTTGACAGGGAGGGTTGGCCTTCAAAGTACAGGATACTTCCACAATCTTTGTTTCATTACCAATTTGATATTATTTTATGGTGCCTGGACCTTGATATCACATGTCAGTATTGAAATTGATGAAAAAAATAGAAAAAAATGTGTTATTTAATTATTTATTTGGTAATATTTCCCCTTGAATATTTGTCTTATTTTGGACTTGGATGGGAATTTTGTAAAATGGTAATTTGAATATGGTGATTTACATTTTCCCTTTTTTTAATAACAAGTATGTTAGATATGTATTAGAGTATAAAAAGCCCCCACTTTAAATAATTAAATGTCATTACATTGCGCGAGTTGGAAACTATTAATATATAAAAATTAAGGATTGTCCACGTGTCCAAATTAAAGGAGCATCTATATAAAAATTATAAAATGCACTACATCATTCAAGAGTATGGAAACACAACAACCATTCTTGCTTTAAAGTTTTTTATTAGTTCGTATGGAGATTTAAAGGGATGAATTTATATTAGTTCATAAGTAGGTTTAAAGGGATGAATTTATAAACAAGGTGCATGAGTCTTTGGATTTGCAAGGTAGTTGCATTTTCATATTATATTTCATAGTTTAGCAGAATGAATATAATTCATTTGATATTTATGGAACATTATATAAGCCAAAATTGATTGTAGTCTTTGGTTTTGTAATATTATTATAGACTAATGTGGTATCGCATCTTTAAATTGAGATTCAAATTGTTTATTTATTTTCCCCCAATCTCATTATATTTACTTTTTGACATCACCTTTTTATTTTAAAAAGTAAATTTTTGGATTCTCTCTTCATTTTGAAATGTTAAAAATCAAAGAAAATATTCCATTTATTGATTTCAGTATTTTATATTACACCAGTATTATTACAATTACACAATTTGTACTCATTGAAAATATTAAGCTATTGTTAAAGAAAAGAACACAAAACTATTGTGAAGGTCCGGAGGCTAAGTTACGGAATGGGAAGGTGTTAGGCACCCATCCTGCCCTTTCGATCTCTCATGGGCTTGTGTTACTATTTTTCTTTATTTCTCCATGAGGTGTGAGCGTGTGTGTGTGCGTGTGCGTGTATATATAAATAGAGATTGGAATCTCCCAGCTCATACCAAGGAAATGATAGAGTGAGGTCATCCACAAGAATGTTCCCAAAATAATATTTAGAAAAATTACAATTTATGCATTTATCGAAATATTGATCGATATGATGAAACGATAATATATGTTGGATAAAATGTTAATGAGGATCACAAACATAATACATATTAAAATAATGTATTGATGAAAAGGAGACAAATGAGAAAATGGAGAAGATTGGAAAAATTGGCAAATTTAAAAAATTGGACTCGAGTCTCGAGGTTTAATCCGAAATGCATACGTAGCCTATAAAGGCATCAAAGTCCACGTAGTTCGCATATGGCATCGGGGTGGGGTTTATTCTATAGATTCTAACATGATTTTATTATATATGCATGTGTAGAAAATGTGTTTTAGTTTTGAGAAATTGTGATGGATAATCCCGTTGGAATTTATAAGTATAACCCTCTTTTTTTTATATAGAAAATAAAGTATGTGCAATATACCTAATAAAAAGTTATATGTTAATGTGTATGAACTAAAATAAAATCTACATTATGAATTTATGTAATTAATGCAAAAATAAGAAATCTAAAGAGAGAGGGATTTTAGACCTTCTTTGAAGAATTGAAGCTTGATCTTGATCTTGAATGAACTTCCTTGAATTTTTAGCTAAATGTTGGATGTGAGAGAATGAGATTTTTCCAAATTGGGTATGAAAAGGATGGTAATGTAAGATGGAAAGGAATTTCACATAAGGAAACTTTGCTAATTGTAAGAAAATGTTGCTGAGATCACTGATGCTGATGGATCTGAGGTGTGCTTTGGGAGTGATGTCATGCCCTCTATTTATAGGGTAAGGGGGTTTCAATCAGCATAGACCTATCCCTGCCAATCGGCAGGTAGCCATAGCCACACTGTCGATAGGCAGAGAAATGTACCTGCCAATCGGCAGTTTTGTGCATTTGTTTCTCGTAAAATAATCGTAGAACGCAATACGTTAATCCAAATCATGCATGGGGCATATCATTAGAAAGATAATTTAGATAACTTTAAGAATTCTTAGGGTCGATCCTAGGTCCAAGAGTTGACTTTGGGTCAAACGTGGCTCTGAAGCGCTTGTCGATCCTTTGGGCGGTAGATCGTCTGATGGAAATGGATCGTTTGTCCGAACGGTAAGTCAGAATCTTGCACAAGGAGGACTGTTGGAAAGGTTATGAGAGGTAATTCGACATTCTAAAGATCTTCACTCGATTAGTAAAATTGACTTTGGTCAATCGAGGCTCAAAATTGCTCGGTGACCATTCAAAATTAAACGGGTCGTTCGTCTATAGTGTAACGCTGATTCGTGCACGAGGCAAACCGTTGGAAAGGCTATTCAGTGAACTTAGAAGATTCATTGGTATCATTTGAGTTGAAGAGTTTACCTTTGTCAAACGGAGTCAGGGAGTGCTCGGTGGCCTCTAGATCAATTTTGGGGGGAAAACAAATCGTTCATTCGAACGGTTTTGCCATTTCATGAATGGGGTTTTAGTGCCCTTCGAAGATTCAAAGAGCTTTCGCTCTGACTATAGAGTTGATTGGGGTCAAATCATAGCCCGGTGGCCTCTAGATAAATTTTGGGTGGTAAAATGGTCCATCCGTTCGAATTATTATACCGATTTGTGCACATGACAGATTGTTAGAAAGGGGATTCAGTACCCTTAGAAGATTCATTGAGATTTTTCTCTGATGATAGAGTTAATTGGAGTCAAATGGGGTCGGAGAGCACCCGACGGCCTCTTAATCAGTACTCGAAGTATGACCTAGGGTTTATAGTGAAATGGGGAGGTTCTAGGGACCTAAGGAGAGACTTAGGGAGTCCTAAAATGCGGTTTTTATAGAGACCCTTGACGGGTGATTTTGGAACAAGTGAAAGTCGTCGAATAGACACCACATGATGTTTTGGAAAAGGGTTGATCATGCGGACCTCAGGGACGAGGATGACCACTTCAAAGGGTCGAGGCCAATTTATAGGACCCAAGGAAATACTGGGGTGGATAATTTTATTAGCCGAGGTCAATGAGTACCTGGGGGTAGGGAGCAACCAATTCTAAAAATTAAAGCCAATTCTAAGTGCTTAAGATGGGAGCAACCGATTCTGCGGGTCAAAGCCAATTCTAAGGGCTTAAGGTGGAAGTGACCGATTCTGAGGGTCAAAGTCGATTCTAAGGGCTTAAGGTGGAAGTGACCAATTATGTGGGTCAAAGCCAATTCTGAGGGTTTGGGTAGAAGTGACTGGACAATTCTGAGGGCTTAAGTTATAGAGACCAATTCTGAGGTATTAAGTGGGAGCAACCAATTCTGAGGTCTTAAGTGGGAGCGACCAATTCTGAGGGTCGAAGACAATTCTGAGGGCTTGAGTAGAAGCGACCAATTATGAGGGTCGAAACCAATTTTGAGGTCTTAATTAGTAGCGACCAATTTTGAGGGTCGAGGTCAATTCTGAGGACCTTGAGTAGGAGCGACCAATTCTTCGGGTCAAAGCTGACTCTGAGGGCTTAAGTTGTAGTTATCGATTCTGAGGGTCAAAGCCAATTTTGAGTGCTTAAGTTGCAGCGACCAATTCTGCGGGTCAAAGCCAATTCAGAGGGCTTAAGATGTAGCCACCAATTCTACGGGTCAAAGCCGATTCTGGGCTCAACTACACAAAATCTGTCGAATTGTCATGGTCAATGATCATGATAATTCTGGGGGTGATAACTTGTTTTGTCACGAACTTGTCACGATCATTGATCGTGACAAGTTCATTATAATTGTCATGGTCATGTCACGGTCTATGACCGTGAAAAGTTTTATCACGATCATAAATCGTGACAAATCCGTGACATTCTTTAAAAAATTATCACAGTCAATGACCGTGATAATTCTGGGCAAAATTAAAAAAAAATATGTTGGGCAGTATGGTCATTTCTAGTGCCCAGCAGTATATTTGTACCTGTTACGTTGTACATGTTCAAACATCATATATCCAAATAAAATAGAGATAATGCAAATATACATTCAAAACAATATGCATCACGATATAATCCAAATATAATTCAAATGTAACAACTTAAAATAATTCAATTCAAATAATGTCACTACATGTCTGGGGTAAGGTTAGCTCAGAGGAGGTGAGTAGGCCAAATAATATACGAATTGACACACCCAGTAATATACATCGTGCCACATTGTTCGTGCAACCACAAGGGGGAGTTCTCCTTTCCGGGTATCACATGCGTGATAAGCACCTTAGACTCGATGTCTTGAAGAAAACGTCCATGAAATGGCATACCCTGGATGGTATTCAGGTCCCTCAACCCCCGACCTATTCGCTGGCCATCAAATATGTCTAGTCTAAACACGCTCGACCAAACAAGTGTCGACATCAATCTGTTGAAGGGAGCCAAATAGGGGAGTGGATAATCAAAGTCCGCACGTATCGTCGATTAAGCAACGAGGGACACATCCTCATCATCATGCACCTCCTCCTCCACAACCTTCTCCTTCCCTTTCCCCTTATGGTTTTCGCCCATTGAACGCTTCATGAATGAGAACATATCTTGGACCGTTTTCTCCAAATAGGACAGCTTCGCCTCATGCGAGTGCACTGTTCAAGCCAACCCGGTGTCCCTCATCTCTAATCCGATGATCCTAGATTTGGCCACCCGTGAGCTCACCCCCTTATCTTCCCTTGCGATCAGCGCCAAGCACTTGGATGAGTGCGTGTTTGGACAAATATGCCTTGTCGGCATCAGACTGAGACTCATGCACTTCCTTAAGCTTTTCCTGAAACGATAAAAAGCACATGATTAGTAAAATAAGTCAATAAAAAATTATAACGTAATTAATAAAAAGTAAACTGTCGGATTACTTACAATAGTGGCCGCGACGCTCAGGGACACCTCCTTATCCTTCTCCTTCTTCGTCCGAATAGCCACATAAGTATCGAGCCTATGTGGCCTACCCCCAGGGCCTCTCCCTGTCCCCTAAAATAAAATAAAGTAAAATTAGTATCGACCCCGCAAAGTAAAATAATGCAGAATAATATATTTCTGTAGTTATAGAAAAATTAAATCTTACCATCATCCTATGCTCCACCTCAGCATAAGACATCCGTCCGGAGTAGTGCACGTCCGTCTTTTTTACCCGATTTTCCCTCCCTGATTGGCGAGATGCCAATTGTCGCTCCCCGATCTCATTATCAATGAACTTTTGCCATTGTACCAATGAGATCGGCTCCTTCGGCGGGATGGATTCATGCATTCGAATAACGGACTCTCGGGTCTTCCCAAAGTATCGGGTCCGCATATTTTTCTTCCACGTCTTGTGTTTCTCCCTCAACTGTTCCAAGACGGAATCACGTAGCTTTGGATCCAGGCTGAATTGTTCCTGTCCAACAAATATAATGTTAGTTGCGAATAAATATAAATATAAAATGAAATTGAAATTAAAATTAAAAATGAAATTGAAATTAAAATTAAAATTGAAATTGAAATTGAAATTGAAATATTCATATAAATATAAATTTAAATGCATTACCTGTAGTGCCACCCAAATAGCTAACTTGAGCTTATTTGGCACCTCCCTCCAACTAGTGTACCCCGAGATGATAATCGTCTTTACCAGCTCGAGAGATCTCGCTAATAGCCCCGTCTTGTTCTCGATGGCCATCACCAATTTGTCATATTTGGGGAGCCTAGGCTCCTTAATACCTGAAGGAGACATTTGTTGTTAAAAATGTTGTTATTAATACAAATCAAAATGAATTAGAAGGAAACATGCAAATATGTACAATTACTACAAATTCAAATGAATTGATACTGTTTAACACGTCAATTCTAAATTCCAAAATAATAACATCTAGCTCATAATATGTACAATTACTAAAAATCTGAAACATCCCCACCCCCACCCCTACCGCCCACACACACGCACACTACACAAGAGTGAAAATGATAAAGTGAAAATCAATTAAAAGCCTTAAAAATGAATTGATAAAGTACAAATTGGAATATTTATTACAAATTGAAAAATTATTTCAAATTCGGTTTATCATAAAAAATGGATTGATATTCGGTAGGAGCAGCCAAGTTATCCACACTACTATTTAGACGTTTTGGCGCGTGTAGGACAATTGACCACGGCTCGTTGTTTATACACTTCGAGTAAAACACTTGGTTAACCTTTTGAAATGCACAAACAAACGGCTTATCGCTCACGTGGTCGTTGCTCTTTAACTTGGACAAGTCAAACATGATCAAATTGGTGACATGATCAACTTTACAAGCATTTTTATCCTCAACTCTTACCCAGTCACAGTAAAATACAAACTCTTTGAAGCTTATATAATCCAATTCAAATATATTTCGAATTACACCATAGTAAGTCATTTCAGCTTCAACAAGGTTTTTATCTTTTGCGCTCGCTCGAACGAAAGTAAGAGCCTTGTATGAAATGCCCGAGTTCTTTACATTTGTACTTTCCTCGTACACTTTTGTGTCGAATACGTAACCGTTCAATCGATACTTTTTGTACTCTTGTGCCACGAACAAGAGTCCGGTGGCTAGACGAGCAAGCCTTGATGTCGCATCACCTGTCTTTAAGAGCTGAGAATATAGATAAATTAATTAGATTAGTTGTAAAGTTTGAGTGTAATGTAACGTTATATAATGACCATTTTCATTATAATTACCTCTTGTGACAACCACAACCTAAATTCGATGTCTGATTGTACCATTGTTTTTCGTCTTTTATAGTATGTTTCATTTAATTATGTCTTATTTATATTCAATTTTTAAATTTCAAATTCAAATTCAAAATTAGATTTATAGTATGTTTCATTTAATTTCTATTTCCTCCATCTCCTCTAAAGGGTGAGTGGTCCTATCCCATTCAAGACCGCATATTTCTGTAATATACTTAACAACTCATGCACATTGTTATGATTTGAGAAAAATTCGGCAGCATATCCGCATAGTTCTCCAAGTACACGACGTAGATTGGCAAGTGTGAGTATTATCTCAATAGATTGGCAAGTGTGAGTGATGATACGAGAAATCGTCCACAAGGCGTTCTCATACCAGCAAGTCAAGAGTAGAGTGGGTGATGAACAAGTAAAGTAAGTGAATAGAGAGAAGACAAGGTATAGAGTGGTTCAGCCCTTAAAATAGGCCTACGTCCACTGTGTTGCTCCGTTCTCATTATATACGATGCACTTTACTATATAAACCTGCCTAGAGAGGCGTACAAGTATGAGAAATAGGGAGAATACATGGTTGTCGAGGTTCCGGGTGTGCCGGAGGTCAGGCCACGTAGCCCCCAAGTCGTATGTTGAGGTCGTACGGGGAGAGCCGTGCGAGGCTTAAGCAAACGTTGTAGAGACTGTTCCAGAGGAGAGGAAATCCATCCCTTATTTCGAGGTGCGGTCCTCTATTTATAAGAGTGATGTGAGGTGTCACGTGCTATGAGCACATGGTCCGTGGTTGGTTGTAGTGGAGAGGGATGCGGCCTATAAGATAGATGATAAGTGCGGCACCATATGCTGAATAGAAGGTGTCGCGCCCTCCAAGGGAGGGGCCGCGGCCTGTGTATGTAACGCGAGTTGGTTAGGGCCGCACCCTGTTGGTTAGGGCCGCGGCCTATAAGCCCGCCCATGTATGAGTACCTATCCGCGGCGGGGTGCTATATTTGTCATATCAATAAGCCCCCAAGCCGTAGTGCCAATTGGTAGAATGTTGGGGCTGCGGCTGAATTATGTACCAACCGCGGATGCTGAGAGATGTTTCGTGCTTATTGAATTATGTTGCGGCCTGTTTGATCCCAGGCAGCGGTGTTGCATAACGTGCCGCGGCCTGATCGAGGCGACGTTTCATCTTCCGCGTTCCCTTATATAAATGGCTTCTGGCCGTGGACTTCTTTACATTTTCAAAACCTTGAGAGAAAATTCTGTTCCTCCTTGTTCTTGCGTTTTCCGGCGACTTTCGAAAGCGGTGTGTGGCGGTTCCGTGGTGGTTGAAGGCTGAGCACCGCCGGTTTCTTCATTAAAAGGTAACTTTTCCACCCATCAACCTTTTAACAGTTCTTTAACTTCTGCATTCGTAAATATCTCAACCTAGAATCATGTATTCTCCTTCGTATTAGATTTGCCATGCTCTTTTCTGCATAGTTGTTTTGGGATTTGTATTGGGTAATAGGTTTTGAATAGAACATCAATGTTGCAGTTTAGGGTTAAACTTTAGGGCTTCTGAGTTCCCATTGTGTTCTAGGGTTTTGATCTTCGGATTTACAACTGTTGAAGTAATTACCTGTTTGTGTTTGAGGCCGCGGAGTGAAATAATTTCTTAAATAACTTAGAGCTGCTCAGTCAACATATCCTTCATTGCTTAATAAAAATCATCTGCGGCATGTAGTAAATAAGGGTTGTAACCAGTATTAAATAAAGGTTGCAGCCTGTAGTGACTCAGTTTTAGATTAGGTTCCGCGGCTACCCAGAATTTGTCTTCATCTCAATAACTTTAGTCCGCGGCTACAAACATCCTTTAGGGCTCTAGAACCCAACACTTGGCATGTTTAGCCCATCTTGCTACTCCACTTTAATCATATTAATAATCCTGCCGCGGCTTCCTAGGAGCTTTTTAGGACCATATTGGCTGCGGCACCTAACTGCGGTCTCTGCTTTTCAGGTACTGCTGCAGCCATATGAGCTTTGACCCAGACAACTTTCTGAAGGGCTTTTGGGCAAAGCACTTTGGGACTTCTCCTCCTGAACTCTCTTTCGTGCCCCCCTTAAGATCAATAGGGTCTTGCCAATTGAAGGATTGCCCCAACTGCATAACATTAGATTCTGATTCCGCGGACTCTGATTCTAAGCTTGATTTTCAGTCCGTGCCGATGGAGGATGAAGCCAATTCGAGCAATCATCCACTGGGGGCAGGAGGTACTGCCGCGGAATCTAGAGACCCCCCAGCTGGTACGTCTGGGAGGGCTGAGCGACCCTTAGCTGCTCTTGGCATCCACAGCATCATGACCCAAGATTGGGTCGACCAGGTAGCGGAGTCCTTCGAATTTCCATCAAATTTGATATGCTCAGCTCCTGCCGCGAACCAAAGGCCGTGCACGGCACTCACTGATGGGATATGCTTTCCACTTCATGCATTTATTTACGGGCTGCGGTTGCCTGTTCCTGTTCCCATCCGTCGACTTTTTCAAACCATGAAACTGGCCCCAGCCCAGTTAGATCCCAACGGCTGGAGAGCTGTTCTTGCCGCGGTCGTTCTTTGGGAGAATTTGTTCAAAAAGGACATTACTCCCGCGGAGTTTTTCCATTTCTACCGCCCGAAAGAGAACTCAGTAAAGATCGCGGGCTACTACTACTTTTCCATCCGCGGCAGGGATGAGACCCTATATACTGGGAGGCCAACCAGTGTAAAGAACTGGAAAGGGAAGTACTTTTTCCTTTCTGGAGAGGGGTGGGAGTTCCACCCTGAAGAGAATGAGAGGGAGAGGTCTTTTCAAATGCCGCAGCGATGGGGGACCCCATCCAAACTAGGTATCTTTTTAATAGCCGCGTCCCCTATTTATAACTTGCCACTTTTTTATACTAACCCTTGTAATGTCTTCTGCAGTCCTTGACAATTTGCAACTCAACCCGCGGCAGGAGAGGAGAGTTGCCGAGGCCGCGGCTGTTTCTGCTGATAAGAAGAGATTCAGCACTCTAGTGACCTCTGCCACTATATTCAACGCAGGCTTCTTCCCTAATAAGTCGATCCCCCTGAAAATGGCCGTGGAAGGTAACTTTTAATCTGCGGATTACAACTTGATTTTTGAGTTCTTCAAATGCTTGTGCTTAACATTGTTTCTCCCTTTCAGGTGAGGAAGTGGACAGGGAGTTGCTGAACGCACAATTGGCGGAGATGGACGAGGACGCGGTGGTCCTCAATAATACTGCGCGGAGCAGAAAAAGGAAGAGATCCAAGGCCAAGGGACCTGCCACTGCTCCCTCCGAAGAAAATAATGCTGCCCAAGCCGCGGTCACTGCAAATAAGGCGACTGATCCTGCCGCAGAGCAGGTGGTTAATGACGGCCTTCCACATGACCAATTCGATGACGACATAGGGGAAAACCTGGCTGCGGTGGGCTTGATGTCAACCGATGTGCCCCTTCATCCATCATCTCCTCCACCGCCAGCTGTTGTGGGGGTTAACGCTAACTTGCCGCCCCCACAATTCCGCGGAGAGTCCGGGCCTGATGGAAGACCAAGACCCCAATTGAGGCAGCCCGACCCCAATTCCTCTTGGGACACCACTGCAAAGGCTGCACGGAGAATGAAGCGTGCACTGGATGCCGCGGACCTAGATAGGTTAGTTGGCGAAGATCATGAAGACCTAGAGGACTGCGGCCTCCACAGCCTTCTGAGGGTACGTACCTGTCGTCATTCTTTCAACTTTTGCACCATATGTATTTTTCATATTTCCTCTTTATTTCAGGCCGCGGATGTGATTGTTGTTCAGAAGAGGAAGTACGAGGCCTTGTACAGGCTGAAGGAGATCGAGAAGAGTGCTCATGCCGCGGACTTGCAGGCTGCACGGACCTCTTCATTTGAAGCTGGGAAGAGTTCTGCTGCCGCGGCTCTTCGGGCGGTAGAAATGAACTTGGAGAAGGCAGACAAGGAAAGGGAGGAAGCGGAGCAAAATTTCATACAAGCCGCGGAATCCCTAAAAGCCTCGCAGGCTCAAACCGCGGAAGCTGCCCAAGCTGCAGAGATTGCCAATAACAAGCTTATATTTCTTCAAAAGAAATATGAGGAGCTGGAGTCCAAGTCTGCCCAGGATGCAGCAAGCCACGCCGCGGAAATAAAAAGATTGGAGGCTGATCATGGTGAATCCCTCCAGCTTGCCATAGATCACGCCGTGGAGTCATTTAAAGGCTCCAAGGACTTCTTTATTGTCAACAACAGGGCCTACCTTCGCGGCTACCAGGAGCTGCGGCAGAGATTTGTAAAGAACTTCCCCGAAACCAAGGAGAGGGTCCTGGCCTGGAAGTTGAGCGATGCCGAGCATCATGAGTGCATCGCTGAGCTTAAGTCCGCGGCGGAAGAGAGGGCAAGGATGAAGGCGGAGGCCGAAGCAGCGGCTGTGGAAGGAGTGACAGAGTCTGCCGCGGATGGAGAAGATGATGATGAAGATGATGACGCAGCCTCTTAAATTCAGTCCATTTCTGGAGCTCATCATTAATTCAGGGCTGCGTCCCTTCTTTTTGTAATCTGCATTTGTGGCTGCGGCCTCCTTTCTGTAATCTTGAATATTAATATCAAGGCTGCGGCCATATTGACTACTTTGTACATGATTGTTATCTTTCCATTCCTTGCTCTCTTACATTGCCTGTTTATAATGAATGATTCATCGTAACTGCCGCATATTTGAAAACGCATCCGTGTCCAGATAAACATAATATTTTAAGTCCGCGGACAGAGATCGAATTCGTATATTGATTAAAATCCCATTTCCGCAGACATATAGATAGTGCGACGTCTTTGAAGTATAAGGATTTAGCGGTCACGAGGTAGCTGTGTGCAAGACGCGGCTCTTCATTATGCCATGCCATATAAATGTCTTCGCCTGGTTGCCGCGGTCCTGATTTCAAGGCTGGGACTTGCTGATTGCATGCGTCTCCATCCGCCTTCATTGCACCCAGTTGTCTGAACTGTTTGCCTTTTGTTGTCCCACAATCAACATGAATCATGAAGCAAACTCTTCCCTTAGACTTGGTACAATTGATTCTCTTCCACCGTGGCATTCGACATTGTAACCCTCTCATGCCTCTAGATGTTAGTGTCTCAGCGCTTTCACGGATGAGTGGCTCTTAGAGCTCTGCAACCGTACCGGTGGGGTGCGGCACATTTCCGGTTCATCTGAACGATGTACCTTTGTAGACATATGCTGGTGTTTCCCAATCTTCTCGCGCTGGGTCATGTCACCAAGCACTAACATGTGAGACACTATCAAACCTCTCCCAGCTGGGTTACGTTATGAAGCCACCCACAGCTAATGTGTGAGACACTGTCAAGCCTCTCCAGGCTGGGCTATGTTATTAAGCCGCCCACAGCTAATATATGAGACACTATCAAGCCTCTCCAGGCTGGGCTATGTTATTAAGCCGCCCACAGCTAATATATGAGACACTATCAAGCCTCTCCAGGCTGGGTTATGTTATGAAGCCACCCACAGCTAATGCGTGAGACACTATCAAGCCTCTCCAGGCTGGGCTATGTTATTAAGCCGCCCACAGCTAATATATGAGACACTATCAAGCCTCTCCAGGCTGGGTTATGTTATGAAGCCACCCACAGCTAATGTGTGAGACATTATCAAGCCTCTCCAGGCTGGGTTATGTTATGAAGCCACCCACAGCTAATGTGTGAGACATTATCAAGCCTCTCCAGGCTGGGCTATGTTATTAAGCCGCCCACAGCTACTGATATACACAAAGCCCTCCATAGCCAGAGATTATAAGCCTCCCGGCTTGATGACGCGTCCCAAGAGATGAGAACAGGCATTGTAAGCCCCCGTGGCTAATAAAAGCTCCTTGAATCCTCGGACGCTTTCATGATTGTAATCATCATATGATAAGATACAGTTGCACATCGTGAGGGGAACTTTTGAGCTAATTAAGACCGCAATCCCTCCATAGGTGCATCCCAAAATAGTAATAATCTTCCAAGATAATGTGTTATTCTTCCCTTGGAATCTGTTTAAGACAAAAGGTCTTTTTGTGAGATGACAAATTATGAAAACAAGAGAGGAATGAGATATGGCAAAATTTGCTAATCCATATATTTATATATGTATGTTTCAGCTGATGACTTTGCTAATAAAACATAAAATCTTGAAGATAAAGGCTGTAATGAGCTTCCTCAAACATAAACAGAAAGATCTGAAAAACAGACAAACTAAGGGAGAGATGTGGCCTGCGGCCTATGTTAGGTCTGGCTGCAGCCTTTAATCATTCTTGAGGAACCTCCTCAGCATCCCTTGCCCAATTAGTCTTTCGATCTCATCCTTCAGAGCGTAGCACTGCTCCGTTTCGTGGCCATGGTCCTGATGGAATTGGCACTGAGCGGCTTTGTTTCTCTTGTGGGGCGGAGTTTTCAGCTTTTCTGGCCACCTCAAAAGTTGATCTTCCTTGATGTACTCAAGTATCACTTCAATCGGGTAGGCTAGCGGGGTGTAGGGCCCTGACTTCTTCTCTGCCTTCCTCTTTTGGCCGCTGATTGCCTCTACAGCTGCATCCTTTGAAGATGCCGCGGCCGTCAAGCACGCGGGTTCTGCTGAGATGAGTGCCGCGCCCGTATTGGGTGAGGCCGCGGCTTCTAGCATGAGTACCCTCTGAGTTAGGTAGTTGACCTGGGTCTGGAGCGAGGCATGGCTGTCATACAGATGGTTGAGATGGCTGTACAGCTGCACAATTTCGTCTTTGACTTCTGTGCTTTGACTGGACTCTCCTTCCATCCTCTGCTTTTGTTAGTCTTTTACAAAATATATATATAATCTGAGACAAAACTAACAGCAGTAAGTAATCTCACAAATAGTGGAGTAACCAAGTAGAAAAATGGGGATGCAGCGTTTGCACTGCCACATGGGCTTACTGCCGCGGCCGCCGGCCATAGCACATAGATATACTGCCGCGGCCTAAATTGATTCCAATTTAGAGCCAGTGCTCCTCCGATTCCGCTTCGCAATGTTTGAAGCTTGTTAAACAGCTACGCTGGTAGAGGCCGCGGCCATAAGACATTTTCACTGTCTAGTCGCATCCCCTCATAGGCAGCAAGGAGCAATCACACTTACTCCTGAGGGCCGAGTTTTCCTCCCGGCACTTACAGAAAGCATACCTACTAGGGTTTGTTCATGAGGACATAACCTCTCGATGCACAAAGTGGCACAGCTTGAACGATAAACCCTAGATCACAGGCCATGTACAATAAAACAGGAATAGGTACAATCCTTCCCTAATCGTTCATCTTTTTGGGGTTAAAACCCATCGTGCTTTTCAGCACCATCTAGGTGGAACGATATCATCGGGGAATGCAAAACAGATTTAAAGTTATGAAACAGAGGTCCAAGAGTAGATCTGGACTTGAGAAATAACCATCAAAGGGGTGAATATGAAACAGAGCTCAACTAACCAAAATTCACACATGAGATTCTGATCCAAAGGATCCCCATGTGTAAGATAAGGTGTTTATGAACTCAAAATGTAGAGAAACAAGATTGAAATATCTCGTTCCCACAGACGGCGCCAAACTGATGATACGAGAAATCGTCCACAAGGCGTTCTCATACCAGCAAGTCAAGAGTAGAGTGGGTGATGAACAAGTAAAGTAAGTGAATAGAGAGAAGACAAGGTATAGAGTGGTTCAGCCCTTAAAATAGGCCTACGTCCACTGTGTTGCTCCGTTCTCATTATATACGATGCACTTTACTATATAAACCTGCCTAGAGAGGCGTACAAGTATGAGAAATAGGGAGAATACATGGCTGTCGAGGTTCCGGGTGTGCCGGAGGTCAGGCCACGTAGCCCCCAAGTCGTATGTTGAGGTCGTACGGGGAGAGCCGTGCGAGGCTTAAGCAAGCGTTGTAGAGACTGTTCCAGAGGAGAGGAAATCCATCCCTTATTTCGAGGTGCGGTCCTCTATTTATAAGAGTGATGTGAGGTGTCACGTGCTATGAGCACATGGTCCGTGGTTGGTTGCAGTGGAGAGGGATGCGGCCTATAAGATAGATGATAAGTGCGGCACCATATGCTGAATAGAAGGTGTCGCGCCCTCCAAGGGAGGGGTCGCGGCCTGTGTATGTAACGCGAGTTGGTTAGGGCCGCACCCTGTTGGTTAGGGCCGCGGCCTATAAGCCCGCCCATGTATGAGTACCTATCCGCGGCGGGGTGCTATATTTGTCATATCAGTGAGTATTATCCAAGTACACGACGTAGATTGGCAACTTGTCAATCTAGTATATACCCAGAGATACGACTGCAAAATTTCCTCCAAAAGTAACAATTTTAAGCCACTAAGAATATTATTATACAGAAATTATGCAGTCCCAAACTGTCCAAACGAGACAATTCGAGAGATCTAATTACAGGGGTAATGACTCTCGAACGGGTCTAAGGGCTATTGAATGCGTAGGCATAAGAACTCGAAGGCTAGTATCTATGCGCACTATATGTAATTTCAAGTATGTTTCATTTTATTATCATACTATATATATATATTGTTCGTTATACAAAGTAATATTAAAAAAAAGTTGAAAAATCCCACCCCCATATGGACAATAATCTTTTTTTTTTTTACCAAAATACTATTTTTTTTTTGGAAAGAGGACTACACCCCAAATTTATTAATAATATGGAGAAAAACAGCCTTTCTACGGAGTCTTACATTCAAAGCATAGAAATAGTGAAATCACCAATATAAGAGTTGAAAAATATATTTACGGGACCCGAATAAGGTCTCACTCTAAAGGAAAGCATAATGTCATTATGGATCTCCTTAATGATAGAGTGAGCTTTCATTTGGATATTCTCAAAAGGACAATAATCCAGTGGTCATGCTACTTTTAAAATTAACAACCCAATATCGATCCACTATAATCCAACCGCAATGGCAACAACAAATGTGTATCCCGTACTCCTTCTAATTCATCTACTCAATTAATTCTTTTCATCAATTAAACTAACAATTAAAGTATACAATTATTAATTTACTAATTTACAATGAGGGGAAATCCTACTTGCATATGAAAGGGGCACTAATTATTAATTTACAAAAGCAAATAACAACTAATCAATATTAAATCAATCAATTTTTTATAAGGGGAACTACAATCTGAGGGGCAATATCTAATAAACGAATAAAAATTTAATTAAAAAAAACACACACACGCACATATACACCCCTGCCCTACCCCTTCCCCCACCCCCCTGCCGACCACATGCACACACACATATATACACATGCACATATACGCACACACGCACATATACACACACACGCATATATACACACAAACACACACATACCCCCTCCCCCTACACCATACACACGCATATATACACCACACACACACACACACATATAAGCACACACGCACATATACATACACATATACATAAATGGAGGAGAAATAGAGAGTAAACATACCAAAGTTCTAGAGAAAGAGAGAGAGCATCCACTAGAGAGAGAGAGAGAGAAAGAGAGAAATGGAGGGAACAAAATTGGTGGGAAAAAAGAAAGGGGAGGGTTTTTTACTGACATAATTGTCACGGACGTGTCACGATTAATGACCGTGACAAGTTTGTCACGGTCATTGACCATGACAAGCCTAGCCGTT
The DNA here is from genome assembly GCA_949130495.1 of Sambucus nigra. Lineage (NCBI taxonomy): Eukaryota > Viridiplantae > Streptophyta > Magnoliopsida > Dipsacales > Adoxaceae > Sambucus > Sambucus nigra. The sequence goes on along the minus strand of OX422208.1, from coordinate 576,354,830 downwards.
AAAAAGGTGATAATTTTACCATTTTGGTGTAGTGGTCTTAAGTTGTAGAAACCAATTCTACAGGTCAAAGCCGATTTAGAGGTATTTAAGTTGGGAGCGACCAATTTTGTGGGTCGAAGCCAATTTTGAGGGCTTAAGTGGGAGCAACCAATCTTGAGGGTCAAAGCCAATTCTGAGGGCTTAAGTTGGAGCGATCAATTCTGAGGTTCAAAGCCAATTCTGAGGGCTTGAGTAGAAGCGACCAATTCTGCGAGTCGAAGCCAATTCTGAGGGCTTGAGTAGAGGTGACCAGTTCTGTAAACCGAGGTCGATTCTCAGGACGTTAAATAAAGATGACCAATTTTGAGGGCGAAGCCAATTCTGAGGGCTTAAGTTGTAGTCTTCGTTTGGAGACTCCACCAGGGAAAAGGTATTAATCCGAGGATTGGATGTATCCTTATTGGGTAATTTTTCTTCAATTTATGCGATGTGCTTTGGAAATGTTGCTGGGGAGATATCCAATTAATTTTGGGGATTAATGTTCCGTTGGGGACATAAGTGTGGTATGAAATGTTTTTCTTTGTGAAAAAAATTCTAAAATTCATTTGATAATTTTAAGAATTTTTTGGGCATTATTCAGGATTTTCTAGCATTTTTGGGGAATTTTTGTACAAACCATCAGGGAGGTGCCAACCGACTGAGGTTGGTGGTGCCGAACGGCAGTGACACGGTCTTTTGGGCTTCCTCGGGCAGGTGAAGGGACAATGCTGATCGGGTAAATTCTTTTTTCCTCTTGAGACCATTTTTCCTTTAAGATCTTTTCAGATATTGATTTTTCGCTGGGGTTTTCACAGGTGACCTGGGGACGATTATCCAACACTCGAGGGTGACCAGGGGGAATGCGCAGCTGCGTTGTCTGCTAGTTCATAAGTTTGGCTACTCCTGGTATTTAGGGGAGAGGGTAGTCCGACATGTGGTGTAGGACGAGGTGATGGTGCCACCTGCGAGGCTCTCGATGTACATGAGGCGAGAGCGGGATATGTCACAGGGGGCAAGGGTGACGGAAATAGTCAGCGAGCCTTATTCGTTGTATACCGACACGGTGGTGACCTATGATTACTTGGATGTCGCGTTGAGATAGATGATATTGCCCATTATATATGACGTTATGCCTCTTCCCCCCACGGGATCTGGTAGCGGCACGAGTCGGCCAGTGGAGTCTACGCATAGTGCAGGTGGCGCGTCGACATCAGTGGCGGCGATGACATCATAGGTTCCATTTTTTTGGTTGGCTTCTCCTTCCTACAACATTCGACGATCTGACAGAGGGTGGGTGCATATGCACCATCATCCCAATGCAATGGAACCGGAGGAGTTGGGGACTGACAGAGGACGTTCTTCAGCCGGTGGTATACCTTTTACTTCTTTGACTTTTAATTTTTTGATTTTTTTTTTGCCTTAGACTGACTGATTTGCTCTTTTCTATTTTTTTGCCAGCACATTTGAGATTAGGTGGCTTCTGTGACTGCTCATATTTGGGAGTCGATCCCGATTTTGTCTTTCTTAGTGTCCTCTGCCTCGTCTAGGGAGGGGTCTAGTTCAGGGAGTGAAGGCTCGTCATCTTGTCATTGGGGAAAATGCGTACGTCGCAGGGATGGAGGGTCTTGGAGAGAGAGAAAGAGAAAATTAGAGAAATAATGTAAGTGAAGGTAAGAGAGAGAGAGGGAGTTTGGGTGGTTCGGGCAGAGTCCCATTATTTTTGTGTTTTCCTACAAGATAAATGTAATAAAGCAATATACATGCAATGAAATGGTATTTTGTTAAAAAAAAATTTAATGACTTAATGCATATGCACTTTTTACTTTGCTTCTGACACCGTAAAAAGGATTTAAAATGACTCGAGACAAAATTTATTTTAAAACAGGATGAGTAAAAATATATGGAGAAAGAAATTATGAATTCCTTAGAATAAAAAATATTTTTATTGAGTTTTTGATTTTGACAAAAAAGGTAAAAGGAAACTTTCCAAAAATAGGGGGTCGCCGATCGGCATACCCCTTGTCCTACCTGTCAGAATGTCAGTCCAATCTAATTACCCTAAGGCTTTTATTGCACTTTCTTCAACTACTTGATCCTTAATGGGGAAGGGTTTCCTTCGAGATTTGTAGGACTTTTCCACATCTCACCCTTGGTCGCTCGATCACTAGTCATGTGAGGAAAGATCTCTCTCCCAGATGTGTTGTATTCTGTGCATTTGCAGGATGTTGGTGATACGGGCAATGCTGAAGCCATTGTTCTTGGCTTAATTTGAAAGTTAGTTTTGTTGATTGAGGACATGTTGCCAAACCTACAACTTGCAGTCATCACTTTATGGATGTCATACCGTCGCAATCATGTGGTGGTGATATTGGCGGAGACCCTGAATGGTCTAGATACTTGGAGAGAAGGCCATTCTGACTTCTTGAGGGGTAACCCAATTAGGTTGTTCATGTGGTTATCGGAGATATTCCATATGGTGGTCCCTCCTGAATATCCCTTGGTAGCTATGCCAAACTTCTTTACTCGCTGCTTGATCAGCGTGGCCCTGGATATCGAGAGTTAGGAGAACTGGTTTATGGAGCACGAGGCTCGAGGTTTACATTGGTCAGTTCTTTAGTGGGTAGAGTTACAACCCACTCTATAATTTGGGAAATACTCGTATGTTCCATTGGTTGGCCTTTGACAAACTTCTTTCTACTTTCCCTGGAAGCTCTTGCATCAATTTGGGTGGGAGAAGATTATTTCACCTCGCACACTAGACTTTTTTACTGTGGAGGATTTGACAAAGCATTTGTGCATGCGACTAGGATATCTGTCAAAGAATAATCAGTCGTCGACCCGTCCTTCCCAGTCTGTTGCTAAAATTTGACATATTTTCGGGGATTACATGAAGTGGTGTGGAGGAGGGTAGTTGCCAAGATACTGGTTATGGAGACCGGGCAAAGGTGGTTCGCCATATCTGACACCATGGAGGGAGGCGTTGTTGTTTACCCCAGGATGGTCAGGGATTATCGTTCTATGGAGCTCCTGCGGCATAATATTTAGGCGAGGAATGTTTGGGGACCCCAGGATGTAGATGATGACGGTGTCGGCTCCTCTGGCAGCTGAGAGTAGGATCTCTGGGGTGTTTTATTTGTGAAGCTTTTGTGATGTGTTTGCTTATGTATCTGGTTATCTTTTGGTAGGAATAGCCTTGGGAAGGTTTCCTAGGAGTATTTAATCATTTTTTTGTTTTGTTTTAGGAGAATAATGTTAGGCTGGCGGAGGAAGTTGTTTGAATCCCTATGTCGATGTAATTGTAACGACCTTTTTCATCCAATGGAATAAAAGAAGATTTTAATTATATTGTTGTGCCTCTTAATGAGTTTTTGCATTTTAATTATATATACCGATCACTGACGCATACATAATCCTTTTGTTCATGTAAATGATAAAAATGAACCTTCGTTCTCTAAGATAAGAAAAGAATAGCGTTTTGTGAAAAAGAAGGGGCTGTGCTCATGTGAAGCATATGAGATGCCTACATATCTCAGGGGGGTTTGAAAATTTTTTGAGTTTCATTATTGAAAGATTTTTAGAGGATCAGGCCCCACGTAGTTTTAAGTAGAGGGAAATGGATATATTTTTTTAGAATAGACGGGAGATGAGAAGAGTCATAGTGTACCAAGATTTAGGCCTAAGGGTAGGATTTCTTGAGACGGTCTAGGTTAACTAGATGATCCATCTCTTACACATCGTGGTCAGTGAGCATATAGGTTCCATCATATAGGATAGTTTTTACAATGTAGGGGCCGCTCCAATTGGGCTTTAATTTCCTCTGGGGTCCCATATGGGTTCTACGATTTCTTTAAGGGCTAAATCCCCTTCTCGGACACCACAATCATTAACTCTCTTATTGAATGATCATGCTAGTCGGCAATGGTAACCTTGTATATGATATAGATATTTCAGTCTCCTTTAGTCCAAGAGTGACAACTCGTCAAGACGGCTTTGATGCCAGTCTTCCTCACTGACTTTAATTTCAAGCATGACGAGGTAATGAAGGAATTTCTAGCTCCACGGGTAGGACTGCTTCCATGCCATGTACCATAGATTAAGGGGTAGACCTAGTAGATGTTCAAATTGAAGTGCGATAGCCCCATAGGGCATAAGGGATCCGGTTAGCCCAATCTCTACAACTACCAATCATCTTGCTAATGATGGTTTTGAGGTTCTTATTAGCAGCATCGACAGCACCGTTAGTTTTAGGTTGGTAGGGAAAAGATTTGTGTCTTTGAATCCCATACTTTTCGACCACTTTTGTGAATTCTGCTTCGAAATGTAGCCTGTTGTCTGACACTAGCTCATGCAGGATGCCATATCGGCAGATGATATTTTTTTGGATGAACTTGGCCACCTTCTTGGCATTCAGCACTCTGTATGGTTCGGCTTCGATCCATTTAGTGAATTAATCAATGGCAAATATGATGAATTCATGCCCATTGGAGGCCTTGAGTGTAACTTTCCCTATGATATCAATGCCCCATGTGGAAAACGTCCAGGGAGAAGTCATGTTGTATAATTCTCGTGGAGGCAAGTGCTTGAGATTAGAAAATTGTTGGCATTTAAGGCATCTTCGAACATATGCGGTGCAATCTTGAACCATGGTAACCCAATAGTAACCCTGTCGGATGATTTTCTTGGCAAGCATATGGCCATTCGTGTGGGTTTCGCATTCCCCGCTATGGATTTTCTTCATTATCTCTTCAATGACAGCCCCTGCGATGCAGTGTAAATGGGTTCCACCGAAGTTTCTCTTAAATAGTGCTTTATCATAGATAATGTATTTGGCAGCCAGTTTGCGAAGAGTTACTCGGTCTTTCTTATCAGAATTTTTAGGATACTTATCATTCTTATGGAGGCGCCAAATACCGTAGTACCCGTAATCGGCTATATCAGGCTCTTCTTCTGTGACTAGCTCAATGTGGTAGCAGTGGGTAGGTTTAGCTAGCTTTTGGACTAGGACGAGGGCAATTGTTATTCCTTCAGGCTATCAACCATGAAGGCTAAGGTAAAAAATGCATCGACTAGGTTGTTCTTATCTCGGAGCATGTAATGGAAGGTGATATATCGGAATAGGATTTTTGGGGTGTTTTTTGAGTACTTGACTGATGATCAGGATTGAATCTCCATAGATATTTAGGCGTCGAATTACTTTCTTGAGAGCAAATTTGAGACCCGCAGTGCATGTCTCGTATTCAGTCATGTTGTTAGTGCATGGAAAATCCAATTTGATGGCAATGGGAGTGTGAGAGTCATTAGGGACGATTAGGAGTATCCTAGTGCCATACCTTTTTTTTTTAGCGGTGCCATCAAAGAACATTTGCCATTGGAGTTATTCCTAGGATGTATAAATGATATTCTCATCTAGGAACTCAAAAATCCATACATCGGTTTCTTCCATAGGGTAATCAGTGAGGTAGTCAGAGATGGATCTTCCTTTCATAGGTTTTTACGTGACATACATAATATAAAATTCGGCTAACAGCATCAACCATCAAGCCATTCGACTAGACCAAGAAGGTTTCTTAGGCGAGTATTTGATGGGATTCATTCGGGATAGAATTTTGATGGGAAAAGTGAGCATGTAGTGCCATAGTTTTTGGGTGACCCAGATAAGGGTGACATATGCCTTTTTCATGGTAGTGTTGATAATTTCGTACCCGAAAAACTTACGATTGGCATAATAGATGTCTTTTTCTTTGTGCGTTTCTTTAAGGTATTGATCCACAAAGCCCCTGATACGGTATCCATTACAGTCAAGTATAGGAGTAGGGTAAGACTAGGTTATGGTGGCATAAGCACTGTAGGTCAACATCCTTCTCCGTTTGGGGTGGTGGCATTTCCAGTATGTCTTTCAGCTTAGGAGGATCTTCTTCAATCCCTTTTTCTCTAACCATTATTCCTAAGAGCTTTCCTTTGGTAACTTCAAAATGATATTTCTGTGGGTTAAGTCGCATCTGGTATTGCAGTAGTCACTCGAAGAACTTCCAGAGAGCGGGGACATGGCCTTCCTTATTCTTAGACTTGATAATCATATCATCCATGTATACCTCGACTTCTTTGTGTATCAGATCATGCAAGACAGTTGTGGCAACCCTCTAGTAGGTAGCCCTTATATTTTTTAGTCTGGCATGATGGTGTAACAGAAGGTTATCTAAGGAGTGATAAATGCAGTTTTCTCTTGATGATCTGTGTGTATCTTGATCTGATTATATTCGACAAAAGCATCAACAAATGACTTGAGAGAGTGGATAGTTGTATTATCCATAATCATGTCAATATTGTGTAGCGGGTAATCATCCTTTGGAGAGGCCTTATTCAAATATCGATAGCCAACGCACATGTGAACTTTTCCTTTGAATTTTGGCACATGTACGATGTTGCCTAGACATGTGGGATATGCGTTCACATAGATGAAACCCACGTTCAACTGCTTAACCACTTATTCTTTACCCTTGAGCGACCATTCGGTGCGGAGCTTTTGCAGTTTCTGTTTGGTCGGTTTGCGTTATGGGAGAGTTGGAATCTTATGTTGAGCTATCTCGGGATCAATGTCGGGCATGTCGTCGTAGTAACATGTGAAGACATCAAAAAATTCCTTCAATAATTATTCGAGTTGTGTGCGCACTCATGCTCGTCAAGGGTTGAACATATCCTAATCTCGCGCAGCTGCCTACTAGAACCGAGATTAATAACAACAGTTTCATCTTCATTAAATTGAACGTGGTTTTGTTGTTTGTTATTAACCTTATTTAAATCAATTAAGAATTGTTCATATGAAAAAACATCATCATCAAGAGTTTGATTAGAATCAATACAATTAATGTAAGGCACAACAAGATACTCAAAATATTCATTTATTTCATTATTAGGAAATACAACATTGAGAACCTCCTCGAAGGAGGTATCGATTATACCAAAATAGGGAAGAACAACAAAAGAACAGGAAATATGATAAACATCAGAGTTGGGTTAAATTTTAACGGGTGGAACCGGTACAACATGCCACTTGAGGAGAGGTGCATTAATAACTTTAATCGGGTGGGAAGGATCTGATGATATAACGCTTGAGTGGATCATGCAGAGTGTTAGCCCTGGTGTCTATAAGTTGAATAAATCCTCGGAGTCACTTCCCTCGGAATCTCTGGTAGCATCCATTGTCTTCTCAGTGAGTGGTTGCACATGATGCTGAGAACTTTTGGCCCATGAATAGCTGTCTTGGAAAAAAATCTCCATTCCTGGTTTCATCTTCTTATCCACATGATCATACCACGATTTAGGAAATTCGCAAAAGGGGAAATCTTCACCCTCTCTAATGAATCTTCCATTCAAGGAATCTCTTGAGATAGGCTTGGTGCTTTCTAGTCTTCTCTTTAATCGAGGTTAGTGGAACACTCTAAGTTCTTCTGCTGATGGATGATAACCTAGGCCATAAGGAGGAAAGGAATTTCTCAATACTATGGGTTTAAGTATCCCCTGTTGTCATCGTCCCAGCCCCAATCCGGGCATGAAGTGCATGTTCTTGAACATCTATATCACATTGACGTTTTCATGACGGTTATACTCCGGACAAACCCTGTCTTTGAATTAGTCCCCTGCTGGGAGCAAAAGTGGTTTGACTCGAAAACCTAATAGAAGCATATCATTTGCCACATGTTGTATCTCTAGTATCATATTGTTGGTGCTCACGTTATCACTATTATCATCATCGCCCAGGATGGTGATAACCTACCCATTAGAGAAGAATTTCAGTTTCTGATGGAGGGAAGAAGAAACACCCTTGATACTATAGAGCCATAGTCATCCAACCAACAAATTGAAACAAGTAGGGATATCAATGACTTGGAATTTAGTAACGGGATTTATAGGTCCAGCCCCTATTATAAGCTTTATAGATCCCATCACTTCTCGGTGGTTATTATCAGAAGTGCGCATTGTGACAGAGGTTAGAGGAAGGTCTCTAACTTTCAGTCCTAAACAATTAAGGGTTCTCAATGTACAACCAATAAGAGCTGATCTATTATCGATAAGTGAAAGTGGGGCGGTCTTTCACATGACTTCGATAGAGATATTGAGAGCATAGATATGATTTGGACCAATCTTAGGGATTTATTCTTTGGTGAAGGAGAACATTCTAGAAGAGGTTAGGGATCCGAACAGATTCAATGCTTCTTCTAGCATGGTGGAAGGAGGTACTATAGGCCCGATGAGTAGTTTGATCAAGGTATTCCGGTGTAGTTGGGAAGACATAAAAAGTCCCCACAGAGTGATGTTAGCTTGGATCTGTAACATCCCGCCTAATTAAATACCGGGTGATCAGTCCTTTATTAAAATAAAAATAAAGGTGAACGGTGTGGTTTATTCTTAGTTTCACCGTCGAAAATACTTTTTCCATTTTAATCACCCTAATTACTTAAGCTAAGTGTCAAAATAATTTAAATTATTTTATTTATTAAATTCCGTTGTAAAAACCATTTTAAGTATAAACCAGTTAATGAATAACACAGTTGATAAAGATAATAAAGATACCAATCATCCAATGAAATATGCCAACTAGATTACTCAAATCCAAATAAATAACCACAACCACTGAAAATACGATAGATAAAATAATCCTAAATGAAAATATAATACTGAAATAATAGAAGTGTATGAAATCCCTATCAAGTCTAAAAAAAAGTCTGGAAATGGGTGACACGTGCCCTAACTAAAGGAACTAAATAGAAATCTGAGGAGCCAAAAAGAGGAAGTGTCTACTGCAATGCCCTGCAACCCCAATAGAAGTTGCAGCACGTCCAATCTAAAGAAACTACGCCTGACGCCCCTGTAGTTGAGCACTTGTAATATATATATATATATATACACACACACACTAGGGTATGCCCGTGCCTGAAGGCACGATACAAATTTTTGAAAATGTACGTCGTTGATTGGACCATATGTCATTTACTTCGCAATACATAAATAATTTTTGAAATAACCAATTGTACGAACCTATTAGTATGAAAAAATGAAAAAAAAAATCGTAAGTTTTTTTACATACATACACCGTGTTTTACAAATGATTCAAATAAGTCAAAACTTTTCAAAAATGGGCAAAGTTTCATGTAATTACGGGACTATCGAACTTGCTTAAAAATAATTACAAAATCACACCAATAATTAGTCCATTTTGGACCTGCTCTAAACAACATTGTCATAACTAATCTATGATTATTTTATTAATTTCCACAAAATTACACTAAAATCCATAATGGGAATTGGGGAAATGACTACGAAATGTATTCAAACGATCATCAAGTGTCTTCACCGTTGATAACAAAGATAAAAATGAAAAACATTATGTTGGCACCAATACGATCGCAACATCCCAACATAGCATATTGTAAATTCCAGTCCTAACATCATATATATGTGAAACTGCATTCAAACAAAATCCCGTATCAACCACAAATAATTCGTGTATCATTTAATGTAAAAATACCCATTAATGGGTGCATACCCGACAATGAATAAAACTATCACCATGAACCACGGAGAGACCAACTGTAAATCATCAAATAACATGAAAATGTTTAATAATATAATCAATTCAAAATCAAAAGATCAAAGGAGAGACAAACTATTTCATAATTTTAATATTTATTACAATCATAGATTCATATATCAAAACACCCAATTCCATGCCTAAATAAAAAAAGAGGATCATGAGTAGGTTTTTATCTCTAGAATGAAATTTCCATGATTAGGGATTAGTTGCGTTTAACAAATTGGTAACAATTGAGGCGAGTTGGAAAATGATCATGTGGCAACAGCGACGATGAACCTATAACAATGGTCATGACGAACCTGTTGACCAACAATTATAGAAAAACATCTCAGTGTTAATAATTCAATAAACCTAATTTGAAAGACAAATTGAACTCTAGATACAACATTATTAAACCAAGAAAAGTCGAATAAAAGAGTGGAAATAACACAAACCAAAAAACACCACATCACAGAATGAACATGAAAAAAAGAGAGGTCACAGTAGGGCATGAACATGACTGTTATAACAGTGATCATTGAGACCGAGGCTAATCAAATTTATGGTGTAAAAGTTTGGTGCAAAAACTATATAAATAAAATGAAGGTGGAGAAACTATGTCAATGTCTTCATAATCAGCATAAAAAATAGCCTAATCTATTATAAAGAGTTGAAAAAAATTAAAAACAGTTCATAATAAAGACAGAAAACAAATAGCCTAATCGATTGTGGTGTTTAGACGTGAACGTTGTGGGACATGAAGGTTGTGGTGTTTCGACATATAGCCTAATATATTAAAACGTTGGAAAGAAAGACATGAAATAAGCAGTGCCAATAGGATTTTACAGAAAGAAACTTAAAATATCTCAAAGCTTGTATAATTACTGATGCTGTTTGGGATCGGTCCAGTTAGGTTATTGCCTCTAACACCACTAAATTCAACACCAGAAAAAGTCTACATTGAATAAAATAATAATTCGACTTAAAACAGATTAAAAGACCAATTCCAAAACAACATGGACACATACAAATACCACAGGCCCGTCAACTGGCACATATCAGGAGAGAGCGTCCCTGACAATGAATTGCCGCGTAAACCACAGGCCCGTCAACTCTCTGTACTTCATATTCAGCATCTTCAGTGCCCCCTTCAGGAGTTATAACATCTAGCTCTTCGGAACTAATCATATTGTTGACTGATTTATTGAAAATAAACAAACAACCTTGGACATGTTGATAATGTAGCTTTGTACAAAATAAGAAATAAAAAACAGTGTAAATAAAAGCTTAAGGGCTAAGAAGACCAAGAGTAATAGCAAATCACCACAACCTTCATACATTAAATAGAAAATCACCACATCATGCACATCTGTAATATCAAATCTTGAATCACCACAACCTCCATATCACCTCCGCTTTTACACCACCACCATAAGCAAAATCTCTACAAAAATTAAAATTCTAAAAAAATTTGTTCAACATCTACAAGCAAAACGAAATTAAAAAAAAAAGAACTTATTGAATAAGTGAAAATAAAAAGAAGAAAATACTAAATAATTGAACAAATAAAGATCCTAAAATAGAAATCTATTGAAATCAACCAGTAGTGGCGATGTAAATGTATATTCCACATCAATGGCGATGTTGTTGCCACTGATTGTATCTGTGTTCTTATTGGTTGATGATATATTTGATATTGTTCAAGCAACCATGAGCATGAGCATTTACTGTTGCGTTCAATCAACTAGGCAAGTCGTACTTTTTTTGCGGCAATCAAATTAACAACAGAGTATCATATTTATATGACTCACAATGGTCGTCAAAGTAAAGGCATAAATTAATTAAGGAAATGTTGAATATTTAGCGAATGCCATTCATGAGGTCACAAAATCAGCGTAGCATCTCAACGTTAAAATTTAAAAATTTGCAAACAATAAAGGGGAGGACATGAAGACTTGGTGAGGCTTAATAAATACATAGTGAATTTTTTTCCCTTTTAAAATTAGTTCCCCTCTAATAAAAATGATCAAGGCTTCAACATTCAACATATTTTCTGTTTTCATTTCTAAATTCGAAGAAAATGAAGATAAGTGGGAGATTGAGGGCTCATATTGTATTTAGATGATTGAGGACTATAGTTGGTGGTTAATGATTGTGCATTTCAGCAGTTATTAACTGAGAGTACCTTCTATTATTTATCTATTATTTAAAATAATTTTAATGGAAGGTTTTATATACCTATAGTTCATATCTGGAAGAAATAGATATCATTTATAAGCAAACATCACTTGTGTAATTTTGAAAGAGGATGTGTATGCATATACCTTGGCATTGGGAAAATTGATTCTTGATTGCAATAATTGCACCAAAATGTCTTGGTGCATTGCTCTAGTCTTGTATGATAGTGTTTACAGGTAATATAATACCATCTCTATAGTGTATCGATTCCAATAATTTTTGCAGTGCAAGTGGAGTACACACAACTGTGTTGGCTACTGCAAGTGGAGCCCACACAACATTGCAAAATAATTAGTATATTATGTATTTATGAACCAAAAAAGAAAAAACACAAAAAATATAACATTATATAGATCAATGAAGAGGAGTCTCAACTTGTTGCTATATGAAGAGGAGTCAAACCACTAGGACCAATCGTGTCAGCTCTAAATAAGTTAAAACCCTTATCCAAATGTTGATTTTCAGATTCATAATAATTAAAAACTTTGTTTAGAGAGTAACTCAGTAGCACTTCTACTATAGGTCTGGAGTTTCTACACACAACTCTATGGAGGAGGCCAATGTCCACCAATGCAACTTCAATCGACTGGTGTCCTATTATATCTACAATACTATAGAACAAAGCATCTAATAGTTTCTTAGCCACAACTCATCAGTCGTGGTCGATGGAGAATTCTATCAACCACCTGAACCATTTTAATGGGAATCTGTTTAAATTCGAATCCAAACAAACTAATTTTGATTTGAGGTGGATTCTATGGAGAATCGAACCCATTTTGTGTATAGAGTCCAAATCTTAGTTCTTGGCTTCCAATTTCTTATTTTCTAATTGTGTGTGGTCAGCAGTTTTAGCTGCCTCTATAGAACTCTCCAATGTACAAATTTTAGAGCAAACATCCTTCTCAGCGACTATGAAAGGAAATAAGTTAGTGTTGAGACCTTTATCCACGACCTAATAAAAATAAATAGCAATAACAATTTAAAAATGCGAAGAAAAAGTGTGAATCCAATTAGGATTCTTATGGGACCAAAAAAGTAAATTTTCCATTCCACGTACACATAAGAATCAATAATTATGCATTATGCATTATTTCGGGCAAAGGTCCAAAAGTTTTAGAGCTATTGATATACTGCATAAGATAATACTTCATGTGAATAAAAGTATTGTCATAATTGGAAAGACTTCCCAGAGATGTAGTCGGTCACCAAACATTCCCAAAAAGTGCATTTCGAAAGACTTCAATGGATATCAATATATTAGTCAAATTATGACAATGTATTTTCAGCACCTATAATAAATAAGTGAGGAAATTAGATCCAATATAATTCAATGCCACAAACAAACTATTGGCACCCAAACTACTTTAAATGCACACAATAAGCCAAAAATGGCAATGACTTATAACATTGCACACCTATGGTTCTTGCATTTTAAACTATAGCAGGTAATTTTGATAAGAAACTCAGCATCCATACACACTTCAAGCCCCAAAACTTGTAATGTCAAAAATGGTGGGTAAATACGATCTCATAAAGGACATTTCTCATATATAATAGTTGTGTATTATGCATAACTAATTGGGTCTATAACACATCCTAGTGAATGTAAATACCAAAGATGTCAAAAATTTAAAAGAACTATAATTGCTGCCATACCAAAGTGAGAAAAGTTATAATGTGATTGTAGATATAGACTACGTAATTGCTTAGAATATGATAGTAGATTCCTTTCTCCATGAAATGCTTGGATAAACGATTCTTGCGATACAAAATGCCCTCGAGAGCTGCATAATTCGAGTATCCAGAAGCACCGAGAACTGTGTCTGTGTTTAAGGGAATGAAGCAACTATGTCTATGTGTGTATCTGCTGCACATAGGTGTTCACGTAGGCGTTCAGGAAGGAAATGAAGCAACTATTCAAGTATCCATGTAGGTGTTCAATAACAGACATTGCTGCTGTAACTTCCTTCCCCAATGTTGCCACGTTTGATTTCAGGTCTTAAGAACCTCCTCGCGTACTCTGTTTGGTTAGGTGGTGACACATCAGAATGCTACTCTTTATTTGTCGGTCATATAATGCTCGTAAAGGGTTGTTCTATTGTAACACCCCGTATTTTTAACGATTTAAATAATTATGTGATTAATTATTATTATTATTATGGGAATAAGTATGTAATTAATTATCGTTGTTAGATTAAACAAATTAAAATGCGAGAAATTAATTTGTTATTAATCCGGATTAAAATAATTATTAACTAGCGTGCCAAGGGTTAATACTTATTCTTGATAATTATTGAATATTATTGTGTGATATGTAATATGGAATTATGATACTTGATAAATTGTCGGAAGTGAGAAATACGACAGTTTGGTAATTTAAGTCTGACACGCGTGTGAGTCGTGTCGGGACTAATTGAATCGAATAAAAAGAGAATTTATTTTTATTAACTCGTATGGTCATTTCGAGTGCGCCGTTGGGTCCGGAAGGGTCGAGATAGTCAAGATATATACCCGGGTGTTTAGTTTGGGTCTCGGGGCAATTTTAGGCCTAACCGGCACCCCGAGAGGGCATTATGGTAAATTGTATTTTATGGGCTAAATTAATGGACAAACATTAAGAGTAATTATATCAGCCAAGGAGAGTCCATTAGGGTGAAAAGGTTACAGGAAGTTAAGAACGGCTATAGGAGGTGTGAGGGAGAGCTCATTCCAAGCGAAAAAGGGCCAACATAACAGCACCTTGCACAATCACCATCACCACCGTGTAGATCGGGACAAGGGGAACACACCCATACCAATATCACCAACGGATCAGACCGTCATATTAGAGGCAAGTGTTTATTACTTGTTTTCTTTTAGCAATAATCATGCTCATGTTAGTGTAGGCGAAATTAATCATGATTTACATATGAATTGGGTGAAAATTAGAAATTTAAATTATGATTAAGGATTGGTTTAATTAGTGGTTGAAATTCCTTCATGTATGTAGAGGATTAATCACGGAATTTGATTATATATTGATGAACGAATCTGGGTTGATTAGGTTCTTTAAATCAAAATTTGGAAACTAGGATTCATATGAATTAATTTGGGGATTTTAAATAATTATGATGTTTAATGACGAATTAATGATCCTAGGATGTTGGGAACGATTTATAATCCATTAAGTGTTGATGGGTATTGATGATGAGGCGTTGGGTGTTGAATCTTAGAGGTTTTTAGGTCCAAAAATGGTAGAAAACGCTAAAATTTGGTGAAGAAGACGAAACAGTGGGTCTCGCACGAAGTTGCGCGAAGTGGTTCAAACGAGATGGGGATCTTGCGCGAAGTGGTTCGAACGACATGTGGAAGTGGGTCGAACGACATGTCATTCTGGTTGGAACGACATGTCCTTCTGGTTCGAACGACATGTCATCTGGTTCGAGCGACATAATGAATATTTGGGAATTTTTCTTAGAGTCCAGTTTTGAGTTTATCGGTTTATTGGACTGAGAGAAACCGCCAAATAGTAAATTTAAATAAGACGCAATTTCGGAAAATTACGTGAGAATAAATACTTTAATTATTTTGGTATAGAGAGAATATACCTTGGAGATTTCGAGAGAGATAGTAATCTAAATATTTATACTATACGTAGAGATGAGATTAAAATACGTATGAGGAGTATATATGTAGTTTGGAGAGATACCTATAAATTATAATAGGATGTGTGTATGCCTATTATGGGAAATTATTGTTAAGAGCACTAATGGGTGATAACCTGGGGGTGCAAGAATCTTATAGTTAAGCGCATTAATGAGTGACAACTCGGGGGTGCAAAAATTCTATTGTTAAGTGTACTAATGGGTGATAACCCGGGGATATAAGGATGATTATTGTTAGGCACACTAATGGGTGATAACCTGGGGGTGCTGGATTATTGTTGATATGTGCATTAATGGGTGCTAACCCGGGGATGCAGGATTTTCTTAATTGGTGCATAATGGGTCTTAGCCCGGGGGTGCAGGATTACTATTAATATATGTATAGGGATGATGTGACTATACACACACACACACACACACATATATATATATATATATATATATATATATATATATACATATATATATATATAAACTTGTGAATATTTCTACTGTGTGAAATTAGTAGACTTGGTAATAATAATAATCATTACTTTGCATCGAGTGGTCTTAACCTAAGGGTTCAGGATTAGTGTATATATATAGTGATGATGAGACTATATATATGTATAAGTGTACTTGGGTAAATTTCTACTTTGTGAAACTATTAGATAAAATGGAAATGAGAAATAAAATAATCTTAGTGGTTAAAAGATTAACAATTCAAACGGTGAATAATGAAACTTAGTGTGTGAGATAAACTATCTAATTATCGCATTGTATAAGCGATACGGGAATACTACTAGTGAGCATAGTTAGTATTAGTATGGTTTCTGACTACTTAGACTGGGAGGTATAACTAGGATGAGATTAGATGTACGTTAGGCGTGCACAATAGACGAGAGGTGAGAAACTCATGTGAGAGTTCGATAACTAACATGTGTATAAGACTTGTTTTAAGAACCTGTTTTAAATACTTGCTAAATCATTTTTACACATTGGGCTATGACCCGTTTCTTGTATCTCTTCTCTCTTTTGCTATATGTATGTATTATATCAGGTGCTCATCCACAGGAGTATCAGATTTAGAGATTTAGATTGCTTGACGTGCTGCAGCTGTTGTGGAATTTGTAGGTACTTGTAGTGGATGCATATATCTTTTCATTCAGTTTCATATAGACTTCTTGTTTAGGGCATATGTCGCCCACTTCTGGTTCCTTCATCGGAGATATTGTATTTAGTTTAGTTTATGGTTTGGAGTTTTGAACTGGGAGTTTGACCCAGTCTTATTTAGTTCAGTATTTGATTCTTGTTCAGTACTTATTATATTCCTGTGTATGTTGATGTTTTATAATTTATTCTTGAATTGTTATGAAGTTAAATGGTTTATATTTTAAGATTTAATGAAAATGGAATTTACTTGGTTTTACTAAATGGGAAATGTTTTGACACCTAGCTTAATTTTATATTAGGTGATTAATATGTTAAAAAAAAATTCGACAGTGATGCTAAGAATGAACCAACTGAATATCCTGTTTTGAATTAGTAGAGGACTGGTCACCCTATATTTAATAGGGCGGGGTGTAACAGGTGGTATCAGAGCATCAGGTTCTAGTGTCCTTAGGATCTATGCGGCTTATTACGTTTTAGCGCATCGTTCTTTGATGTAGAGCCTTATGATTAGGTTGTTGTGTTCCCTTACGTATGCGACTTACGTTCTCCTACTACGAATTATAATGGATGTGACTCATTATATGAATTTTTGTGTGATTCGAACATCGAACATTTTAGGACGACCAACAGGGGTCGTAAAAAGAACTGCGGGAGAAGAAACTCAACATAAGAGATAGAGAAATCGGGAAAGAGTGATTGGGACAAAAATAACCATGAGGATTACTTAAGCGAGAGGTAGTAAAATCATCACTCGGGAACTATGGGTTCCCAGGACACAGTCATAGATAACGGTGGAGTGATTTCAAGACCACCTAGCTTAGTCGATAAAGGGGAAATTAGAGGGACCCTTTTGAAAACCACCGGTGAAGATGCGGAGAAGAAAACGAGAAAATGTAATAGACCAACGGAAGTGGGAAAATCCGAAGGCAGTGGTGTAGAGTGGGGTGTGACGACACTCAGAATTAAATTTGGAATTAAAAGATATAGCTCTTAGGAGCATCATGTAGTGATTAAAGACAATCACCATATTTGAAGAAGTGTGTTTGAAATTTAGAAAGAAATTTGGGTACGATTTGACTATGAGGTCTTCCATTCGATGTGGTAACAAAATGCGAGTGAAATTTTAATGTTTAGCACAATGGGTAAGATAGAAGGCGATCGTGAGAGAAAGGTTAAATTACATAATGAACTTTGTACCTAGCAGAGGGGAATAAATTATCAAAAGGGTTTATAGTTGATAAAGAACCCGTGAGTAGAACACAAGCATAGATGAGAAATCCAGCAAGGATGACTAATGTTCATGTCATCAAGGTTATACGGTGACTAGTTCTTGCGTTCTTTCCAGATGAAGCAAGCCAGGAAGGTTAGAAAATCTGGCCGAAAAGAAAAACTGAACTTAACGATGTTAGTGAAACCCCACATGAGAGTATACCCAATAGGGAACACGATTAGATGATTTTAAGTTGATTAACTTCCTACAAAGTGACAATGAAGTTAATCAGGGCCGTGGAGGCCAATCATAGTTTTGAAAGGCAAGTGTATCCAGCAAGTTAAGACTACTCGATCCGAGAGAAGGACATTCCCAAAATGGTCAGTGGGACCAGTGACGGGGAAATGGTTTGTGAAGTTTTCCTTAAGAGAAGGAAGTAGAACTATAAGTATTGAAGGTGTCCATAATTGAGAAGTGAGACCGAAGAGATTAGAAATGGTAAACCATGCCAGTTAAGCATAACAACAGTAGGAGCGAGACTTCCAACGAAATAAATTGGGGTCAAGAGAATTAGGCCCAGGAAATTTATAACCCGAGAGTGATGGGTTCAGGTTAGACGAGTAGAGTCCTAGTTAATAGTGCAAATAGTATGTCAGGGTTTATGGGACTCGAGATGTAAAAGGGGAGTTCAATAAATCTATAATTGAGGCCTAGAGAGTTTGGGCCAACGTTTCAATAGTGGGCGCGAAATCCACATGATGAAATAAATTGTCCATGATGAAATAGGACAACTATAGTATGAAATCGTAGGATGTATGACGATTGCAGATGTTCATGGGTCGTGATGGCAACCACGTGCTAAGACCCTGTGATTTGGTGAGACCGACGAGGTTTTGCTTCTTCCTTGTGAGTAAAGGATAGATTCTAGTGACATGGGTGTGGCATAACTTTTATGTAAATTGGAAACCCTAAACTATGCGTGCGGGTCGAGTTTAGTGGGAACATTAGTTTTAACATTCTTGTTACAAACGTATTTCTCATTGTTAGCAGGGCATTTTGATGATTACCCTATGAGTGAATCGGGTGGGCCCTAAGAATATGTTTTGTTGTTATAATTTACTACTGCATTGAGTCAGCTTTAGTAGAGTTTATTATGGTAATGTGGAGTGATTAATTTTCGTATGGTTAAACGATAGTAAAAATCTAGTGATATGACTGTCATGTCGGATACTCCGGGAGAAGTGATCTTAGTTCTGTGCGACGCCACCTGAAATTGGGTTGGGCCCAGATATGAGTATATATGAAACTTTCATGGTATTATAGACCTCGACGAGTATAGTGTCTAATTACATGTGATTACTGAGCATAGGAATTTATTTGTCTGTTAAGACTTAGAATACATTGTGTTCTTATCGAGCGGCGAAATATAGCTCGTTATATATTTATAGCGCCAAGTACTTGGGATAGTAAGGGCTCCAAGGTTCATGTTACATTTTTAGGGACATGAGAGTGGACGAGTAAACTTTTATGTCACAATACGTAGATTGTGGGAAAGTACATGAAGGCCTTACGGACCTCGACAACCGGCTAGGTTATATAGTAGTGTATTGGGGGGGGGGTTCCTTGTTTGGATTTCGCTTTGCGAGACATCCCACGCATGAAACTAGAGAATTTCGGGAGTTGGAGAGAAGTTTGGTCGATAGTACATAAGTTTTGTATGTGGATTATTATACATATAAAGGAATATAATTGAGAGTTGATAATTCTTTTATGACTTATGGCCAATAAAGTCGCCTAGTCTCAGTATCATTCTGAATAGATCAATGATACCATTGAAGGATTGATTAAGTTTTGACTAGTGGGGTGGTTGAGTGTACCCCTAACACATCAGCATACCGAGTGTGCAAGCATTGAAGTAAGAAAATTTTATGTCATTTGTATAATGGTGCGCGAGGCATGGGGTGTATGGGCACCCTGGGTGATTGAATCAAACGGTGGATTATGATTATCTTGTGAATTCGATAACATGTAGTCGGGTTAGCCGAAGATTACTCCATAAGATTTGTTACAAAATAAACTGAGATTTTTGAGCGGGAAAAGAGACTTGTGTCACACGATTCGACAAAGTCACACGTATCCTGATTAGAAGTACATTCAAGAGAGTATAAAATGTATCAGGATACAAATAATAGTGGTAATGGGTTTAATGTAGAGTAATTTTAAAAGTTAGTCTTGCAGTGGGTCAGCTGACTGTTAGAAAAAAAAAGGCAGACAATTCGAAACCAGTAGGGGCTCCTTCCACTAGATAATGGAAGAGTATCCCCAAGTATCTTCTCATGTATTTGAGATAGTAAGATTATAGGTACTAAGATGCGATCGAGTACGACCTCATACCCACAGAGGGATGGTCATGACAAGCGATCTAATCGGATGCGGGAGACAAAATTTTATGTGGACCCTGAGATCTTAGGGGAGGACGAGAGTAGTACCTTCCACTAGTGGATCTTGTATCCAAATAAATCCTATAAGTTCACGTTAGGGCAGAGTGCTAGTAGAATTATTGCACGATAAACTTTGTTGTTGTCCTACTTGAGAGTTAGAGGTGGGGGACCAGTTATGATTTAAAATGTCGGAGAAGGATTGATATTATCGTATATATTGTGTGTGAAATATTTATTGCTCAGCCAATTTACTTGTGTGAACGACACAAGATGAAGTCGTGTGTATATGAGAAGAGGATAAATCTACTAAGGTGCAAATAGTAAAAGGCTAGATAGTGAATATCTAAAATAAAGTTGAAGTAGTGAAACTTAAGCAGAAAGGCTTGGGCAAGAGCCTATATGACAGGGTAACCAGGAGTTTAAAGCAAACATGTGAAGTGTTCATTATTAAGGATATTCGATAGCGTACTATATGGGTGGTACGGAGTAGCTTACTTGTGAGCGCCGAGATGCGATGCGTAATAATTTTTACAGCATTGTCTGTACCTGTTATACTTTTTTCGAATTTCAGGACGAAATTTCGTTATAAGGAGGGAAGTATGTAACACCCTGTATTTTTTACGATTTAAATAATTATGTGATTAATTATTATTATGGAATAAGTATGTAATTAATTATTGTTGTTGGATTAAACAAATTAAAATGCGAGAAATTAATTTGTTATTTATCCGGATTAAAATAATTATTAACTAGCGTGCCAAGGATTAATACTTATTGTTGATAATTATTGAATATTACTGTGTGATATGTAATATGGAATTATTATACTTGATAAATTGTCAGAAGTGAGAAATACGACAGTTTGGTAATTAAGTCTGACACGCGTGTGAGTCGTGTCGGGACTAATTGAATAGAATAAAAAGAGATTTTATTTTCATTAACTCGTATCGTCATTTTGAGTGCGCCGTTGGGTCCGAAAGGGTCGAGATAGTCAAAATAGTATACCCGGATGTTTAGTTTGGGTCCCGGGGTGATTTTAGGCCTAACCGACACCCCGAGAGGGCATTATGGTAAATTGTATTTTTGGGCTAAATTAATGGACGAAAATTAAGAGTAATTATATCATCCAAGGAGATTCCATTAGGATGAAAAGGTTAAAGGAAGTTAAGAACGGCTATAGGAGGTGTGAGGGAGAGCTCATTCCAAGAGAAAAAGGGTCAACATAACACCACCTCGCACAATCACCACCACCACCACCGTGTAGATCGGGACAAGGGGAACACACCCATACCAATATCACCAACGGATCAGACCGTCATATTCAAGGCAAGTGTTTATTACTTGTTTTCTTTTAGCAATAATCATGCTCATGTTGGTGTAGGTGAAATTAATCATGATTTACATATGAATTGGGTGAAAATTGGAGATTTCAATTATGATTAAGGATTGGTTTAATTAGTGGTTGAAATTCCTTCATGTATGTAGAGGATTAATCACGAAATTTGATTATATATTGATGAACGAATCTGGGTTAATTAGGTTCTTTAAATCAAAATTTTGAAACTAGGATTCATATGAATTAATTTGGGGATTTTAAATAATTATGATGTTTAATGACGAATTAATTATCCTAGGATGTTGGGAATGATTTATAATCCATTATGTGTTGATGGGTATTGATGATGAGGCATTGGGTGTTGAATCTTAGAGGTTTTTAGGTCCAAAAATGGTAGAAAACGCTGAAATTTGGTGAAGAAGACGAAACATTGGGTCTCGCGCGAACTCGTGCAAAGTGGTTCAAACGAGATAGGGATCTCGCGCGAAGTGGTTCGAACAACATGTAAGTGGTTCGAATGACATGTCATTCTGGTTCGAATGACATGTCCTTCTGGTTCGAACGACATGTCATCTGGTTCGAGAGACAGAAGGAATTTTTGGGAATTTTTCTTAGAGTCTAGTTTTGAGTTTATCGGTTTATTAGAGTGAGAGAAACTTTCAAATAGTAAATTTAAATAAGACGCAATTTCGGGAAAGTATGTGAGAATAAATACTTTAATTATTTCGGTATAAAGAGAATATACCTTGGAGGTTACGAGAGAGATAATAATCTAAATATTTATACTATACGTAGAGATGAGATTAAAATACGTATGAGGAGTATATATGTAGGTTGGAGAGATACCTATAAATTATAATAGGATGTGTGTATGCCTATTATGGGAAATTATTGTTAAGAGCACAAATGCGTGATAACCCGAGGGTGCAAGAATCTTATAGTTAAGCTCACTAATGAGTGATAACTCGGGGGTGCAGAAATTATATTGTTAAGTGTACTAATGGGTGATAACCCGGGGGTACAAGGATGATTATTATTAGGCGCACTAATGGGTGATAACCCGGGGGTGCTGGATTATTATTGATAGGTGCATTAATGGGTGCTAACCCGGGGATGTAGGATTTTCTTAATAGCTGAACTAATGGGTCTTAGCCCGGGGGTGCAGGATTAGTATATATATATATATATATATAAACTTGTGAATATTTCTACTGTGTGAAATTAGTAGACATGGTAATAATAATAATCATTACTTTGCACCGAGTGGTCTTAACCTAAGGGTGAAGGATTAGTGTATATATATAGTGATGATGAGACTATATATATGTATAAGTGCACTTGGGTGACTTTATACTTTGTGAAACTAGTAGATAAAATGGAAATGAGAAATAAAATAATCTTAGTGGTTAAAAGATTAACAATTCAAACGGTGAATAATGAAACTTAGTATGTGAGATAAACTATCTGATTAGCGTATTGTATAAGCGATACGGGAATACTACTAGTGAGCATAGTTAGTATTAGTCTGACTAGTTAGACTGGGAGGTATAACTAGGGGAGATTAGATGTACGTTAGGCGTGCACAATAGACGAGAGGTGAGAAACTCATGTGAGAGTTCGATAACTAACATACGTATAAGACTTGTTTTAAGAACCAGTTTTAAATACTTGCTAAATCATTTTTACCCATCGGGCTCTGACCCGTTTCTTGTATCTCTTCTCTCTTTTGCTATATATATATGTATTACATCAGGTGCTCAGTCACAGGAGTATCAGATTTGGAGATTTGGATTGCTTGACGTGCTGCAGCTGTTGTGGAAGCTGTTGGTCCTTGTAGTAGACGCATCTATCTTTCTAGTCAGTTTCATCTAGACTTCTTCTTTAGGGCATATGTCGCCCACTTTTGGTTCCTTCATCGGAGATATTATATTCGGTTTAGTTTATGTTTTGGAGTTTTGAACTGGGAGTTTGACCCAGTCTTATTTAGTTCAGTATTTGATTCTTGTTCAGTACTTATTATATTCCTGTGTATGTTGATGGCTTATAATTTATTCTTGGATTGTTATGGAGTTAAATGGTTTATATTTTAAGATTTAATAAAAAGGGAATTTACTTGGTTTTACTAAATGGGAAATGTTTTGACACCTAGCTTAATTTTATATTAGGTGATTAATATGTTAAAATGTTTTTCGACAGTGATGATAAGAATGAACCAACTGAATATCCTGTGTTGAATTGGTAGAGGACTGATCACCCTATATTTAATTGGGCCGGGTGTAACATCTATTAGCTGGTAAAGATGTCACACATGTTGGAATACAGAGCGTAGAGGGCGTATTATCGGAGATTTGGACTCAACGTCAGTTAAGCTACCAAGAGAGAGTGATGGGTTAAAAATGATGAAGATATGTGAGCATGTGAGAAAATTGAAATAATAGGAAACAAATCCCATAAAGTCACTATGGACCCTATCAATCCAAATGTGGGTGAAGAATGTATATTGCCTATCAAGCAAGTGGAAACTATTAAATAAATAAGTTCAATCAAGCAGGCATGTATTTTTAGTAAAATATAAAATTCAGCACTCCATACATGAAGGTTACGTTGGTGTTTACGACTAAGAATTTGTTGTAATCTCCTCAACCATCCCAGATCTGGTTGTCTATTTACCCCACAAAATAGCTTTCAAAATCGAGGAGAACTCGTTCATGTTCAGCAGTTTTAATTGATACCATATCATGGAGATAATAGTAGCAGCAACCGTTTTAGTTGATATCATAATGTACTAAGATCAATAGGTTATTCTAATGTACGAAGATCAATAATGGCATAAATAGTTGTAGCAATAGAAATATGAAAGACAACCAAAAAAATTGGGAAGAAAAATGAAAAAAATGATTGGTAAAGAATGATTCCTAATAAATTAAATAACCAAAAAGAGTGAGTAGGAGAATATATAAAGCTTTAGAATTGAAATATTGAACCTAAAAACTCAAATGAACTATCATTAACAACAAAGTGGGTGGGTGGGTGGGTGGGTGTTGGGGGGGTGTTGGGGGGGGGGGGGGGGGAAGCATTTTCTCTCTCTCCTATATTAAACAACAAACACTCAAGGGGATTTATTATTATCAACCATGAACATTAAAAGAAGTCCCAATGTTTTTCGCTGATAACTCATATCCTTTTAGTAGAAAAATCATGAGTTGCACACAGATGATAATAAGTTCATAATTGAACATTAATACAACCAATCATGTTCTGTATTAATTAAAATAGAATTGCATATGTAGTTTTTGCACCAAATTAGGTACTTAATAATAGGTCATCATGTTAGGAAAAAAGTTACATCTATGCGTATCATAAAATACGAGCATCAACTGTTCTTACTACACAACCATCATATTATGCTTGTATTTTCATTACAATCAAGAATTTCAATGTCATTTACCTTTAGAGCAATCTAGCTAACATATCATTTACCTTTAGAGAAGAAAATTCCTCCACTTTTAAGCGGAACCCCAATGTGGCATTAAAGAAATCTAGCTACCAAAGTTCCTGCATATCATCCAATTATTAAACTAAAATGAGTCTTGGGATTCGAACAAACAAAAAGCTGGGTTGGAAAAGGAAGTTAATAAGTCAACAACATAATTCGCATAGAAATCGTAATTGAAATTTATATATAGAAATTGAAGAATTAAAATTTCATTACTCCAACCATCAATTTACATTCAAAACTACCATTTTAGAAAACCAACCATGACCACAAATAAAAAAAAAATCTAAAACTTGATAAATGAATGTGGGATATGCCACTCCCAAAATTGATTTACATTCAAAACTATAATTTTAGAAAGTAAACCAAGACCATAAAATACACAAAAAATCTAGAAAGAATTTAAAATAAACAGAGGCATTTTAACCTCGACTGTAAAGTGAATGTGGGATACACCACTCCGAGAATTAATAAATGAACATGTACAATATAGCCATGCCCATTTTCATCCGCTAATTCTTCAACTTCATTTAGTATGATACAAATTATGTCTGACTTTCCCGCTAAGTTTTGGAAATATATGTTACTATTAACTGAGGATTCTCCTCAAAGACATTCACTGGGGGCTCAATTAACTGCAAAAGAAAGCATCATAAAGGAATGACATTGTTGTTAACTATCAAAAGAACTCGAAGATCAATTTTTACTGGCACAACAAATCAAGGGGCGCATTCAGAAAGACATTGCACTACAAATGATACAACTAAAACACAAAAATTCAATGTGTAAAAATAAAAAAAAGATACAACGTATGTTCTCGTTCGCATTCACATATGCATTTTTGAGCCAGAATGGAAGCATAAACTGAATTCATGGTTCTATAGAACAATTACAAAAAAAAAAAAAAAAAAATAGAATCTATTTATAATAGTGATAAATCACGAAAATGGGAAAAATATACCGAGCCATGTGGTTAGTTCTCATTCCATGAACGCCATATTTTTCCCCTGTGATGATCATCCCTGCAAATTTAAATCTGGTACATAATCAATATATATAGTTTATAGTTGATAGTGTTCAATTGTCCCTAAACTATTTGAAGAGAACATTATCAAATGAACTCCTGCACACTGAAAATATATATAAAATGATGTCATAGCATTAAAAGGCACGAAAATAATTTCATGGTCATATTTAAGGGTGTTCAAAGGTTGAGTAATGGATTTGGTCGGTTAAAAATAATAGACGTGTTTGATTTCTCCTCACTGGCATTTTATCAAACATGTGAAGGTCAGCATTAGTACACCATTATAACACATAATCAATAGCAATAAAAAAGTAAACTAACATGTGAAATTAGGGCATGATACAATGTGATAAAATTATAAAGATCATATAAACACAACTCTAAGAAAACAAACATAATATTCAACATTTAAGCCCCGACAATCAGAGTGTTTTGCACCAAATACTTACCTTTATAATCATATCTAGAGAACGCACTTGTATTCATACTATGGCATTCCATCTTAATCACTATGGAACTTCATCAAACACATAGTATATAAACAACATCGTACTTTCTCTATATTAATACAAATATAAATCATCAAGGAAAAATAAACCATTATTTGCAAAAACAACATGAACTTATAAATATAAATAAAATATTGTCCAACTAAGTATACCTGGTGCATTGCAATTATACATTTGAAACCTTCAATTAACATTAACAAAACTAAACAAAAAAACAAATATCCATTTGAAAGACCTAATTTGAAACAAATCAAAAGTTCCATGTGAAACATAAAATTGAAACTAAACGATTTAAGAACATCAAACATAGAAAAAAGCAATGATAAGTATACCTGAATCTGCAAACCCTGAATTTCTCCTAAAATACATATCATCGATCTAAGTGAGAGAGAGAGAGAGAGCAAAGAGAGTTACCCGCTGAAAGGAGACAGAGTTGAAAATCGATCGATTGAGAGAGAGAACGGGGTGTAGTGTTTGTGTGTGGTGGACCAAACGTGTGTAATTTCCTATTTTACCCATGCTTTTGAATTTTGAGAAGATGGGGGAAGGAAATCAAGTGTTAAAAAAGTGGGTAAAAGGAAATAATAAAGGGACAAAAGAGGAAAATAAGGTCTTTTAATCTTCACCCTTGATTTCTTGCCTTGTTGGCTTCGATCTGAACCGTGAAGTGTCTCCCCATCTTATGAATAGTGAAAACACCATTGTAACTTATTATATATATATAAGAGAAGGAAAATAATAGGAAACGGGTCAGAGCCCGAGTATAAAACAGTTTTAAAAATAGTTTAGCAAGTATTTAAAATGCTTGCTAGCTAATATGACAACCATGTTAGTTCACGACTCTCTCTTCAGAATTTCTCACCTCTCGTCTAGTGTCCATGCCTACCGTACTACTAATATAGCTCATAAGTCTAACTCTATACTCCTCTCATAAGTTCTGATTCGCAAGATCATAAGTCTATGATTAAATTAAGATAATATCTTATTAAAGATTATTTAAGTCAATTATGTATTTCTCAATATTGATATAAAGGTTCAAACACTTACTATAATAAGGAGCATTTATATGATTACTTATCTACTTATGCACACAATAGAAGTATCAAAGGTATAGGTATATGTATTAATCACTCATACAATATATATGCTAATCGTTACCCCACATAAAATCTATGGTGCTGGCATACTCTGCTATCAAGTCCTCGTATACCTCGTACAAGAAAAATACTAGTTCGTAATCACTCTCGAACTGCATTAACATAATACACACAAAATGGAGACCAGTCATAGTTCAAATTCACTAAGAGGTCAGAACATACCCCTCATGTCTCTCAGGACCATTTTACTATCATTCTCAGATAACCTGTAACAAAGAATCCTATATTCTATGGTACGAGTTAATATCCCCCATAAAGGTTCCATCTAGATAAGACTGTCCCGTCTCGGCAACCTTCGTGATATCAAGTAGCACGGGCATGGTTATACACAAAGATATATTTAATATATACACAAGCACTTGGTTATATATACGTAAATATTCATATCTTTCAATTAGGTTCGGTTGCGAACCATAACAACATTTTAACCGTACATAGTATAAATTACTCAATTCTTATGCATAATGAACTCATCTCTTTTTATCCTTAGTTATAACCATTTTATAATTACTTCTCGTCCCTAGAAATTTTTTCTCTTCCTAAAGGTAAATTCAGTAGGTACACCCTCACTAACATATTGGTCTAATTCCTTCATGAATCGCTCAATGCCTTATTTAACGTCCGCACAATTTCCAATATGTGTCAAACCCTCGTTATCCCACAGTAACATCTCGTATAAAATTATATTTAACGGAACCTAATTAGACCCTACTAGTCCTCTTCATTACCCATTATGATCTTTAAATGATATTCAAGGGTTCCTACTCATTTTATTTGAATTAGAAAAAAAAGGGGGAAAATTCAGTTTCCAGGAGGGGTCGATCGATCGATGAAGAAGGTCGATCGATCGATCAACCGATCGATCAACATTCTTGATTTGATCGATTGATCGACCAGTTCTTTCCCAGATTCTCCTATTCCAGCCTACGGGTTTCATCACCTTTCAACCTCTAGATCATGCTTAATTCATCCCAAACTCCCAAAAAATTAAACCAAGAGTTATTTCAACCTATCTACATGATTTCCTACGTAAAACATGTACGAATTCATCAAAGGCGTGGATTTAAAGGGACGAATTAAGTTGAATTATCAAGAACCCTAGTTTTCTGATAAATTCCAAAATTCTCAATCTTTTTCCAGATTTCTTTCTATTAAATCGTTACAATTTCGTGGTTGATCCTCTACATATGCCAAGGGTTACAGACTACATGGATTCCTCCTCAAACATGTGATTTAAATTTTCTAAATCATATAATTCTTGATTAAAAACATGTATTCACCATTCCTAATCTAACATGGGTGAAATATTAACTAAGAGTCAGCAAGATAGATACTTGCATTAGAGATGGAAGCCTGATTTCCAGGTATTGATGGGTATGGTTGCGATCCTTGTTCCTCGATCTACGCGACGGTGGTGGAATCCGGTAAAAATGTTATGAATTGGTGGTTCTCCTCCTTGGAAGGTCTCCCTCTTCTCTCTAATCTAGCCCCTTTGTAACTTTCCAACTCCCTAACCCTTGAGGACTCTAAATTCATCCGACATAAACCTACCCCATAATTAAACCTAAAAATGGCTAATTACTAAAATTCCCTCTTGGGTTATCAGTTAGGCCTAAAAATATCTCGAGACCCAAACTAAACCCCCGGATGTACTTTTCTGACTATCTCGACCCTTCTGGACACACTGGCGCACTCGAAATGACCATACTTTTATTATAATAATTTAGTCCCGACACGACACATGTGCGTCCTGACTTATTTTCCCTAATTATCGTATTATTCACTCACGATAATTTTTAATAAATTCAATTCTATATATTACTTTACTCGTTAAGTAATATTCAACAAATTTCCAATAATTACTAACTATCATCATGATAGTAATTATTTAAAATAAATTTCTAGATTAATATTAAATTAAATTATCTCAATTAAATTTAATAAATTCCCAATTTAAAAGCCATAAAAATACGAGTATTACATACTCCCCCCCTAATAACGTAATTTTGTCCCGAAATTCGAAAAATAAGGCGTACCTGGTAAAAATAAATCTAGGTATTTTTTGCGCATATTTGCCTCGTGTTCCCAAGTGGACTCTTCCACGTTATGATGTTCCTACTGGACTCGTACAAGTGGGACTACCTTCGACCTCAATCTTCTCTCGCTATTGTCTAGGATAGCCACTCATCTCTCCTCATAAGAACTGTCGACCTGTAAATCAATCTCCTCTATCATGATGTGCTTGTGGGCCATATCATCCCGCAGATATCGTTTCAATGATGATATGTGGAATACATCGTGAATACGGTGCAAATGCTCTGGCAACCCCAATCTGTATGCCACCGACCCTATCCTCTCGATAATTGGAAATGGACCTACGTACCTCAGAGCCAACTTTCCTTTCTTCTCGAATCTCATTACTCCTTTCATAAGAGACACGGGCAGTAATACATGGTCCCCCATGCTAAACTCTCAGAAGAACTTCTTTGCATTGGCGTAGCTTTTTTGCTTGTCCCGGGCTACCCGAATGTGACTCCTGATTAACTCTATCTTAGTTGATGTCTCCTGAATTACCTCTCGTCCGAGCAACTTATTGTCCCCCACTTCTAGCCAATAATCGGGAGAACGATAACGTCTGCTATACAACGCCTCAAATGGGGCCATGCTGATCGTGAAATGATAGGAGTTATTATAAGAGAACTCCACCAATGGAAGATATGGCTCCCAAGCTCCTCTAAAATCAAGGACACACATGCGTAGCATATCCTCCAGCATCTGATTGGTACGCTTTATCTGTCCATCTATCTGTGGGTGATAAGCTGAACTCAATCTCAACTCTATACCCATAGCCTCCTGAAAGCTCTACCAGAAGCGCGGCACAAAAATCTTGTCTCTATCATACACAATATCCAAGGGCACCCCATGCAATCTCACTACCTCAACAATAAACAATTGCGCATACTGGGCCATAGTGTAGTCTGTTCGCACTGGCAGGAAGTGAGCTACCTTGGTCAACCGATCCATTATTACCCATATGGAATCGTGACCCCGTTGTGATGTAGGAATCCCAGTAATAAAGTCCATGGAAATGCTCTCTCATTTCCACGTAGGTATCTCCAACGATAGAAGTAACCCTGACGGTCTCTCGTGGTCCACCCTCACCATCTGGAAGGTAGTACATTTGGACACAAGTTCGCAATGTCCTTCTTCATCCCACTCCACCAGTACTGCCGCCTCATATCCTTATACATTTTATCCCCTTTGGGATGTATCGCAAATATAGACCCGTGAGATTGTGTCATCACTGCATGACATAAATCATCTCCCTCCGGGACCACCAATATCCCATTAGACCTCAAACCCCCATCATAACACACTGAATAGGACTCAGCACCCTCAGCTAAGAGCCATACAATCTGATCTTGACAAAATGTATCCGCTGCTTGGGCTTGTATCACCATTGTAACAATCTCGGGTGTGACTATCATAACAGATATAAAGGAATCGACTATCACGTCCTGGTGTCCCAACTCTTTCCCCTTCTCTTTTTATACTTCTACTACCTCGCCTACCGGCCTACGGCTTAATGCATCAGCAACCATGTTACCCTACTCAGACGGTACTGTATCTCAAACTGGTAGTCTTTTACAAACTCCATCCACCTGCGCTGACGCATGTTCAAATCTCGCTGAGTGAAAAAGTATTGTAGTGACTTGTGGTCTGTGAACAAGAAAAACTTCTCCCCCAACAAGTAATGCCTCCAAATCTGCAATGCAAACACGATCACTGCTAGCTCTAGGTCATGGGTGGGGTAATTATTTTCATGAGGCTTAAGCTTACAGGAGGCATAAGCTATAGCATGCTCCTCCTGCTGAAGTAATCCACCGAGTCCCTGTAAGGAGGCATCAGTATACACCAGGTACTCCAGTCCCAGACTGGATAAATCAAGAATTGGCACCGAAGCCAGCTTATCCTTCAGCTCGTCAAAGGCCAATTGACAAGTGTCATCCCATATGTACGATACTCCTTTGAGAGTCAAATTCGTCAATGAACCTGCTACTTTCAAAATGCCTCGAATGAACCGTCTATTGTACTCACCTAACCCCAAGAAACTACGCACCTCTGTCGGTGTCGTGGGCTGTCCCCACTCCCTCACTGCCGACACTTTACCCGGGTCAACTGATATTCATGATTTCGACACAATGTGCCCCAAAAATTGTACCTCCCGTAACCAAAATCCTCATTTCTCATACTTAGCATACAATTAATACTCTCATAGAGTCTGAAGAACCTGTCTCAAGTGCTCGGCATGCTCCTCCTCAGTCTGTGAATAAATCAGGATGTCATCTATGAAGACGATGATAAATTGACCCAAGAAATCTCTGAACACTCGATTAATCAAGTCGTTGAACATGGATGGAGGATTTGTCAACCCAAATTTCATGACTCTGAACTCATAGCACCCATATCTCGTTAAGAAAGCAGTCTTCGACACATCCTGCTCCCTAATCCGTAGCTGATGTTATCCCGACCTCAAATCTATTTTCGAAATGAAGGCAGCTCCCCTTACCTGGTTGAACATGTCATCGATTCAAGGAAATGGATATTTATTCCGTATCGTGACATTGTTCAACTCCCTGTAGTCCACGCACAATCTCAACTAACCATCTCTATTTTTCACAAACAACACCGGAGCGCCCCAAGGTGAGGTGCTCCTACGAATGAAGCCCTAACCTAATAGTTGCTCTATCAGATCTCGTAACTCCCTCATCTCAGTTGGAGCCATATGGTATGGTGCACGTGCTATTATTAGAGTGCCCGTCATCAAGTCTGTGACAAAATCTATCTCTCGACAGGGAGTTAGGCTCAACATCTCCTGGAACACATCCAAAAACTCACGAACAACTGGAATCGAATCCAGGGGAATCACAATCTCCTTAGAGGTCTCCTCCTCTATGTAATAGAAATGGGTGTAATATCCTCCCTCTGGGCGAGGCATAGCCACCAAAAACATCTCCTGGCCAGGAATGTCAAAGTTAATACTCCTACCGAAACAATCTATCATGGCACAGTAGCAGTGAGCCAATCCATGCCAATAATGACATCATGCTCATACATGTCTAAAACTAGCATGTCCATAGGTAAAACCAAGCTACCAATCTCTATGCCTACTCCTCGGAATATAAAGAAAATTAAGGACCCATTTTCCAGTGGTGATTCTACGCATGTCACTGTACTCTCTGTCGTGTCTAATAATCGCGTGGCCCACGGAAAGCTAGTAGCTATAAAATAGTTTGATCCCCTAGTATCAAATAAAACACGCCCCATAGCGACATGAATAGGAAACATACCCTCTATCACGGGCGGGGCCTGCGGTGCTATTGGCTTGTGGATGTTATAGACACGTCCATACTGTAATTGCCCTTACTGGATTGGGGCTATTGGGATGGCTGGTAGGGATGTCATCTGAGCTGGCGTTGGGAGGGAGGCTAGAAAGAGTGGCCTCTACGGATCATTACGGGCACCCTATTGCTGTGGGGCCTTATACCCCTCTAGGCAATCCTGGCGCCTATGGACATTCTTGACACATCCAAAACACCTTCCCATGAAATTTCCTCCCCTCTCTCCTTGCTGTCCATGGCCATATTGGATGTTACCACCCAATCACTGGCTCTGCTAGCCCTGCTAAAAACGTATTTGACCCTTCTACTGACCATGCTGCAGACGGTGTTGGCACTGTTGACTAAACTGGCCCTAATGGCCATGTCTAAATCCCCGAAATCCCTGCCTGGAATCGCTGGATTGGAACCTCTTGGCAGGGTCCCCCTGATGGGAACTCTGCTCACTGTGACGGGTCTACCCCTGAGCTGATAGTGCTCCACCGAAACCACTACCTCCGGTTTACCCCTGCTGGATGGAATCCCCTACTCGTTTGCTCCCCTCCTGATGGAAGCGGTGATCCTGGCATTGCAACAAAGCAGTGTTGAGTACATCAGTGTAAGTACCCAATGATAGGTTACCTACGAGGTGCTGACAAATCCTCCAGGCCAATCCAGTCAAAAACAGTGAGATCTTCTTCTCCTCAGTGGGTGCCTCATCCAGCACTATAGTGAGAAGTCTCGTGAACTCCTCATCATACTCAGTAATGGTCATACTCTCCTTCTTAAGATTCAGTAACCTCTTCCTCATCTCAGTTTGTAAGGCGGGTGGGAATCATTTACGGTCAAACCGCACCCAAAACGACTGAATCGACATACTCGCCCTCTCCTCCAAGGTGGTGATGGACTCCAACCACTGCAAAGAGGCCCCCACTAGCTTGAAGGACACCAATAACTGTCTATGCACATCAGTGCACTCATACATATGTGGATGCCTCTGCATGTTCGTATTCCATTGGATGGCATTCACGATGTCCGAGCTATACGAGAACTCCGGGGGATGCACCTTCTGAAAGGCATCCCTGACCCTCACCCATGCCGTGGGAAGCTGTGTTGGCACTGGCACTACAGCCTGTACCTGGGGTGGATCCTGCTGCACCACCACTAATGCGACATTCACCCCCTGAGCAACAATGGTTGCTACATCAGTTGCATTCATCATTCCCTGAGCCGGAGCTGCTGGCTGCTCGGGCTGGGCATTCCTATCTCGGGGTTCTCATCTCAGAGGAATCTGAAATGATAAGTAAGCTTATTAGCCTATAGTTATTATTAACTCTCAAATAGTTGAGGACATAATCATAAATACAAAAATACAACATTCCTAAAAATAGGGTTCTATATCAAGGACGCTAAGCTGAAAGTGCAATAAGTCGTACATATCCTAAAGGAAACTAGAACTTGATGCTCTGATACCACCTGTAACACCCCGCCTAATTAAATATCGGGTGATCAATCCTTTATTAAATTAAAAATCAAGGTGAACGGTGTGGTTCATTCATAGCATCAGTGTTGAAAATATTTTTTTCTTTAATCACCCTAATTAATTAAGCTAAGTGTCAAAACAATTTAAATTATTTTGTTTATGAAATTCTGTTGTAAAAATATTTTTAAGTACAAACCAGTTAATGAATAACACAGTTGATAAAGATACCAATCATTTAATAAGACATTCCAACTAGATTACTCAAATCCAAATAAATAACCACAACCACTGACAATGCGATAGATAAAAAAATCCCAAATGAAAACAGAATACTGAAATAATAGAAGTGTATGAAATCCCTATCAAGTCTAAACAAAAGTCTGTAAATTGGCGACACATGCCCTAACTAAAGGAACTAAATAGAAATTAGAGGATCTAAAAAGCAAAAGCTTCTACTACAATGACCTGCAACCCCCCCTCCAAGCTGCGGCACGCCAATCCAAAGAAACTATGCCTGACGCCCCTGTGGCTGAGCATTTGTAATATACAAGAGAAGGAAAATAACAGGAAACGGGTCAGAGCCCGAGTGTAAAACATTTTTAAAAATATTTTAGCAAGTATTTAAAATGCTTGCCCTAATATGACAACCATATTAGTACACGACTCTCTCTTGATAATTTATCATCTCTCGTCTAGTGTGCATGCCTATCGTACTACTAATATAGCTCATAAGTCTAACTCTATACTCCTCCCATAAGTCTGATTCGCAAGATCATAAGTCTATGATTAAATTAAGATAATATCTTCTTAAAGGTTATTTAGGTCAATTATGTATTTCTCAATACTGCCGTGAAGATTCAAACAGTTACTATAAGAAGGAGAACTTATTCGATTACTTATCTACTTATATGCCCAGTACAAGTATCTCAGGTATAGCTATATATATTAATCACTCATACAATATATATACCAATTGTCACCCCACGTAAAATCTATTGTGGTGGCATACTCTGCTATCAAGTCCTCGTATACCTCGTACAAGGGAAATACTAGATCGGAATCACTCTCGAACTGTATTAACACAATACACACAAAATGGAGGCCAAGCATAGTTCCAAGTCACTAAGAGGTCGCACATACCCTTCACATCTCTTAGGACCGTCTAACTATCATTCTCAGATAGCCTGTACCAAGGAATCCTATGTTCTAGGGTACGAGTTAATATCCCCCATAAAGGTCCCATCAAGATAAGATTGTCCCGGCGTGGCAACCTCTGTGATAGAAAGCAGTGCGGGTATGATTATACACAAAGATATATTTAATATATACACAAGCACTCGGTTACATATATATAAATATTCACATCTTTCAATTAGGTTCGCTCGCGACCCATAACAACATTTTAACCGTACGTAGTACAAATTACTCA
Source organism: Sambucus nigra (assembly GCA_949130495.1). Lineage (NCBI taxonomy): Eukaryota > Viridiplantae > Streptophyta > Magnoliopsida > Dipsacales > Adoxaceae > Sambucus > Sambucus nigra. The sequence goes on along the minus strand of OX422208.1, from coordinate 576,318,741 downwards.
ATTCTTACGCATAATGAACCCATTTCTTTTTATCCTTAGTTATAACCATTTTATAATTACTTCTCCTTCCTAGAAATGTTTTCTCTTCCTAAAGGTAAATTCAGTAGGTACACCCTCACTAACATACTGGTCTAAGTCCTTCATGAATCGATCAATGCCTTATTTAACGTCTTCACAATTTCTAATATTTATCATACCATCGTTATCCCACGATTACATCTCGTGTACAATTATATTTAACGGAACCTACTTTGACCCTACTGGTCATCTTCATGACCCATTATGATCTTCAAATGATATTCAAGGGTTCCTACGCATTTTATCCAAATATGACAAAAGGGGAAAAACATTTAGTTTCTAGGAGGAATAAATCGATCGATGAAGGAGGTCGATTGATCGATCATTCGATCGATCGACATTCTTGAGTCGATCGATGGATCGAGCAGTTCTTGCCCAGATTCTCCAATTCTAGCCTACAGGTTTCATCACCTTTTATCCTCTAAATCATGCTTAATTCATCCCAAACTCCCAAACAATTAAACCAAGAGTTACGTCTACCTATATACATGATTTCCTATTTATAACATGTACGAATTCATCAAAGGCATAGATTTAAAGGGACGAATTCAGTAGAATTATCAAGAACCCTAGTTTTCTCATAGATTCCAACATTCTCAATATTTTTCCAGATTTATTTCTATTAAATCATTAAAAATTTGTGGGTGATCCTATACATATGCCAAGGGTTACAGACTACATGCATTCTGTAATACCCCGTATTTTTATGGCTTTTAAAATTTGAGATTTATTGAATTTAATTGAGATATTAATTTAATATTAATTCGGCATTTTATTTTAAATATTTACTAGCGTGACGAGAGTTATTAATTATTGGGAATTTGTTGAATATTACTGGATGATAAGAGTAATATATGAGATTGATTTAATTAAAATTGTCACGAGTTAATAAAATGGCAATTGTGAAAATTTAATTCGGGACGCGCTTGTGTCGTGTCAGGACTAAATTATTATTATTAAAGTGAATAGATTATAAGTCATCCGTATAGTCGTTTTGAGTGCGCCAAAGTGTCCGGAAGGGTCGAGATAGTCACAAAAGTGTACCCGGGTGTTTAGTTTGGGTCTCGGGGCATTTTTATGCCTAATTGATACCCCGGGAGGGTATTTTAGACATTTGGTATTTTTGGGTAATTAAACCCACGAATTTTCTTAGTATATATTAGCCATTTAGAGTTATCTCTTAGGTTTAACAAACACAAAGACTAAGCGAGCCATTAGAGAAGAAGGTGAAGTGATTAGAGAAGAAGGTGAAGTGATTAGAGAAGCATGTGAAGAGATTTGAGAAGAAGGTGAAGAGTCTTCAAGCAATCCAAGGCCTAGAACTCACCCGATTGCACCGCCACCACCACCAAAACGTAGATCGCACGATGAGGAACGCAACCATATATTTTTCAACAATAAATCAGACCCTTGAATCTTATGAAAGTATCTATCTTGTTGATTTCCATGTTAATATACCTTCCATGTTAGTCTAGGAATGAAAATCATATGTTTTAATATAAAAATTATATATTTTGGAAGAGAATTTATATGTGTTGTAGGGAGAACCCATGCAGTCTAAAATCTTGATCATATGTAAAGGATTACCCATGAATTTATTATGATATTTAGGAAGAAAATCTTGATTAAAATAGAGGGTGGTGATTATTCATGCAAAATTTGGTTTTATAAAGAGATTTGAGATTAAACCCCTTTTTGATTGATTCGTTGAGGATTTATTGATGTCGTTATGTTAGAACTTGTTTATGTACATTGCTTATACACTTGGATTACTTTGATGGGAGTTTGGGATGAAATTATAGAGGTTTTGAGGAGTTAAAATGGTTGAACCCGTAGGTTGAATATTGCAGAAAACTGGGCAAGAACTGCTTGATCGATCGATCGACCCCCTTTCCTCGATCGATCGACCCCTCCTGGAAAACTGCATATTTTCTCCCTTTTTTGTTTAGTCCGGTTAAAATGCGTAGGAACCCTTGATCATCATTGATAGAGTATAGAGGGTTATTAAGAGGACCAATAGGGTCTAAGTATATGCCGTTGAGTGAAATTAATATGAGATGAAATTGTGGGTTAATGGGGAGTTATTCATACATTGGAAATTGTGCGTACATTTACTAAAAGATTGAGACTCATGAAAGATATAGACTAGAAGGTAAGTGAGGGTATACCTACTGAAATTTATACTTAGTGAGAAAGAATACTTCGAGAGATGATAAGTAAGAACGAAGTAAATAATAAATGAGAATAAAAGAGACGAATCCGTTATGAGAAATAATTGAGTAAAATTTGTGTTCAGAATGGATAATAACAATTATGGGTTGTGGGCGAACCTAATTTGGAACATATGAATATTTATATGTATGACTTTGTGATTGTGCATATATTATGTATATGTGTATGACATACCTAGCTTACTTGCTATCGACGGGAGTTTTGCGCGTGAGGGCAATCATATCCTGATGAATCGAGAGGATTTTTTATTTGTTTCTCGAGAACATAGGACTATGAAAGACTTATCGATAAGTTTATAAGTCCACTGACTATGGGAATGTAGGTATGTGCGTGACCCGTGGGTATGAGAACTATGTTCGCCTCCAATTTTTGTGTTGATATTTGTGGTTCGAGGAATCTTTACCGAACCTATAGTCCCATATACAGCGACGTGATGTATTGGGACAAGATAGTAGAGTAATGCAACACCGCAGCTGTGTCTTGGGGTGCAATATAATATATATTTAATATAGTGAATATATATATACATGTGATGATATCTACTATGTGGCTAAAGTAGAAATGTAAGATAGTTATGTATGAAAACACTTAGTTGAATTGAATTAATAAGGGACTTATCCATGTTGAATCTAAATGGATATATATATATATATATATATATATATATATATATATATATATGTTTATAACATCATTATATGTATTATAAGGTTAATATGTGGGAATAATTTGGGCTATAAAGAATGGATACATGTGGTTAATCTAGTTAGCGTGGGAACTATAACTAGGATGTCCTAGAGGTACGTTAGTTGTGCACACTAGATAAGAGGTGAAGATTCTCAAGAGAGTGTCGCATACTAACATGGTTGTGATATTAGCCGGTAAGCATTTCAAATACTTTCTAAACTATTTTTAAAATTGTTTTACACTCGGGCTCTGACCCGTTTTCTGTCATTTCTTTCTCTATTGTGCATATATATATATATATATATATATATATATATATATATATATATATGTGTGTGTGTGTGTGTGTGTGTGTGTGTGTGTGTGTGTGTGTGTGTGTATGTATTACAGGTGCACAGCCACAGGGGCGTCATGCTTAGGTTCTTTGGATTGGACGTGCTACAGCTTATGTGGAAGTTGCAGGCCCTTGATTTAGACGACTTCGTCATTGAATCAGTTCCTACTTTAGATCTTCATAGTTAGGGTATGTGTCGCTCGATTTCCTATTACAGTTGTATTTGTCAGAGATTTAGGATATTTCCAGTATTCGGTACTCCTCGGGAGTTAACTCTTGTTAGAATGATTTCATTTATGGTTCTTATACTTGGTTTGGATTATATAGATGGTTTAATTCTTGTGTGTTAATTTCCACCCTTAGTATTTATGTGATTCTTAATCGTTGGGTATTAAAATGGTTTATATTGGTACTTAAGAAAGGAAAAATGAGACTTCAAATTGTTTTGACACTTAGCTTAATTATTTAGGGTGTTTAAATTGGAAATATTATTTTACGACAGTGATGCTGAGAATGAACCAACCGTTCACCTTGATGTTAATTTAATAAAGGACTGATCACCTGGTATTTAATTAGGCGGGTTGTTACACATTCCTCCTAAAACATGTGATTTAAATTTCTTAAATCATATAATTCTTCAATAAAGGCATGCATTCGCCATTCCTAATCTAACATAGGTGAAATATTAACTAGGAATCAACAAGATAGATACTTGCCTTGGAGATGGAAGTCTGATTTCCAGGTATTTATGGGTATGGTTACGATCCTCGTTTCTCGATCTACGCGACGGTGGTGGAATCCAGCAAAAAGGTTGTGAATTGGTGATTCTGATCCTTGGAAGGTCTCCTTCTTCTCTCTAACTTAGCCCCTCTGTAAATTTCTAACTCCCTAACCCTCAAGGACTCTAAATTCATCAGATATAAACCTACTATTTTCGTACATAATTAAACCTAAAATGGCTAATTATTAAAATGCCCTCTCGGGTTGTCGGTTAGGCCTAAAAATATCCCGAGACCCAAACTAAACCCCCGGGGATACTTTTCTGACTGTCTCGGCCCTTCCAGACACGTTGGCACACTCGAAATGACCATAACGGAGACTTATAATTTATTCACTTTTATCATAATAATTTAGTCCCGACATGACACATGCGCATCCTGACTTAATTTCCATAATTATCGTATTATTCACTCGTGACAATTTTTAATAAATTCAATTATATATATTACTTTACTCGTTAAGTAATATTCAAAAAATTTCCAATAATTACTAACTCTCATCATACTAGTAAATATTTAAAATAAAATTTTAGATTAATATTAAATTAATTTATCTCAATTAAATTTAATAAATCCCCAATTTTAAAGCCATAAAAATATGGGGTATTACAGGATCTTCTTCAACTGATCAAGGATCTTGTTCTCCTCGAGGCTTATTTTGGGCATAGGAAGATTCTCAACACCTTGGAACTTAGTAATGCCGCCCTGATCTAGTTATATGGTTCATAGAAGAGGAGAAAATAGAAACCCCATTTCCTCATCTAACTCAGGGTTCTGAGCCACCTTGTTGATTTCTCCTAGCAACTCCTCAAACGATATCATTCCACATATGCTGACTATTGGGGTAGTCTTTTTTGGGCTTTGCTCTTCGTCTAAACTATCAAATTCGTCCCCCCATCTAGTGACAACGACATCATCTTTCCATAAAAAGTCAATACATTCCACAACTTCAATGTCCTTTTCGTATATATCCTCCCTTTCAACGGGGAGATGTAGAAGTGAAGGAACTAGGCACCCTTATGGTTTCAAAGCATTATGAAGCTCGAACATGCTGTAAATTTCACTGGTCTATCGTAATAAGTCTGCCATGATCTAGATGACGTCATCTAAGTTAACTTCATCGGTAGGTACCACCCAATTATCTGACTCTCGGGCCCACTTCCAAGCTTCCAAGAACAATGCACTAAATCTATGGCAGTCAATAGTCATCTTGGAGGGAAATTTCATCTTAAACTCTAAAAGCTGGTTCAACACTACTGACAGTTCCATATCTTTTCCTTTGGAGCTGTACGAACAACAATGCATGCTCTTGTAAGGAGTGACAGAGCCTGATCGTCAAAATAGGTAGGATGTAGGAGAAAATATGGGCAAACACGGAGAGGTTTAGGGTAATATATGGGTACGATGCGTGATTTACTGGGCATGATCTGGGTAGATGGATCAAATTCTCAGTCTTCTTCTAGGATATGGCATTTGTATGATTAGGGAGTAGATTTTGGGTAGTGTTTTGTTTAGGATTGGCTGGTGGGGCGATAATACCCCGATCAATCAGACCTTAGATTACATTTCGAAGGTGGAAACACTAATCAATTTTATGGTAAAAAATTTAGTGAAAGTCATAATGGGCATCTGGTTTGAAATTTTTAGGAAGGGGGTTTGGTAATAGATGAGGGTCCAATGGCTTGATAAGATTTCGGCTTAAAAGGGCTTGGTAAACTTTAGAGAGGGGAGCATGAAGCTTGGTGTATTCCTTTTTTACTAGGTTAGGGTGTCTTTTTTATTCCCATGAAGTGGTGGGATCAGAGATGTTATTGATGGTTGAAATTATGGTATTGGCAGGCTTCTCATACTTTATAGGAGTGAACTTTTCGGATACTTTCTTCGGTTCAACTTCTGTCTTGGAAAGACTTTCTTAAATCTCTACTCATGATTCTCGAAGGGCTAAAAAATTGTGGTATTACTGTCGTCACATCATCAGTCGGATATGGGGTAAGAAATTATTCTTCACAGTACTGACTTGCTCCTATTCAGAAGGTCGGTTAGTCATGGTGGTTGATTTCTCTCTCCACCTTGCTACGAAGTTACTAACTGACTCCCCGGGATTCTGTTTGAGAAGTTTTAAATCATGATGAGTAACCTTCAATTACTCATTGTACTTGTACTATGACATGAATTCACGGGCAACATCCTCCTAACTATAGATCCTGGACTCCTCGAGAGATAAGAACCAATAAAGAGCACTTCCCTTCAAAGTTTATTGGAATATTTGGGCCATTATTTCCTCTGAGGCACCTAGGAGAGTTATGGCTCTGTGGTAACTTCAGAGATGAACAATTAGGGGTCCACTACACCCGAACTTCTCGATTTTGGGCATTTTAAATTTTTTTGGCTCCCTTGCTTTAGGATAGGGAGACATATTAGTGTAATCCATGCAGTTCCTAGAGATTTGGACTTGGTCAAACTTCTTATTCAATACCTTGAGATATTCCTTAACTTTTTTCAACTCTTCTTCCTTTGGATCAATGGTCACGGGTAGGTTAGCCCTTGGCTAGGCAAGATTCGGTATAGGGAGTTGGGTTGGCAATGACCCATTAGTAGGAGGGGAACATGGAGTGTGTTGATACTCCCTGGGGACCCAAATAGGTTCGGGTACGGGTGGACCCATAGCGTGAGGGAAGATGACCTCGGGCATGTTATGAACCTCGGTTTAAAGGTTGTCAATATTAGCAGTGAGTTGGGATATGAACGTCATGAAATTTGATTGCACATTCGGTGTTTGGTCTGTGTTCTCTATAGAAAGTGGATGAATATTAATGTCGTACTCGGAGGAAGTAGCGAGGGAACTCATGAAGCCTTGGGGTGGTTCAACGAAAGACCAAAGATAATAGGGAGCTAGGCCACGGGTTGGGTATATGATCGACCTGAGAAGGGGAAAAATTCAAATTTATTTTTGAAAGAGAATGGGAAAAACTGTTATTTTTGAAAAAGGGAGGAAAATATTTTTGAAATTTTTGGAAAAGAAGAGAACAAAATGTTTTTGGGTAAAAGGTAGGAAAATATTTTTGGTAGAAGGAAGGAAAAATTCTTTTCGCATTTTTTATAAAAGATGGGTATTTTTTGACACTTTTAGTAAGAAGGAGGGTAGACGAGAGAAGGGTCTCTGCAGGATTATTATTATGTTTATCATGTTCTCACTTGTATTAGGTTTACCTAAGTGCGAAAGGAAATGCCGGACGAGACCCGAGACTGGAAACATTGGGTTCGAAAAATATGAAAAAACATGGTTGGACTTATTACCAGGCTCATGGACAGGATCCCATTTAAAAAAAGACAAAATCATGCAAACATTTGTACAGCATACTAAGCCATAATTTCGGCATAGTTTCGGGTAGTAATGGGTAAACTAAATATAAGTGTCCTAGGTTTGACACCTATACGAGGGTATGGATTTGTTGGGTTAATTGGAAGGGTTTCCCCCTTTGTTATGACTTTCACAATATACGTCTTGCTTTTAAGGGCAATCGGTACATGTGGACAAGACATTTGATATACCTGAGTGTACATGAATTGCCTCACTATATACTTTGTGGGGAAAGTACGTGTGAGAGAGAATTCGATATACTCGAGGTGAGTGAACGAGTTCTCTGCGATATACCTCCTGTCATGACTTCGATCAAGCGAGACGATGCGGGGGAACCGTTCGATATACGTCGAAGGTACTTGGGCAATGTAAGGTGAGAGACATATCACTTAGTCTAACTATAACGCCCATCCCGAAGTGTCCCCCTAGCTACGGACAAAATTTGGTCAATAGCCATGCTCTTTGGTGATGTAGTTTGAAAAAAGCATGATTCTTGATTAACATATTATCGATAGAGTTTCTTTATTTGGCATGATGAGCATTATGCTAATAGGGGATAATTTACAAGTATAAAAGGAGTAAATCTAACATGGATCATGAAGATTATATTAAGCATGGATATATGAGAGTGAGTGATATGTGAATATCTATAAGTGAGTGTATGGTGGTGAACCTAAGTATGGATCAACTACACGTGGTGTGTGATAAGTGTGAGTGAGCATGGATATATACCAGTGTGCTAAGGGGAAGTGTGTGTTAGTGACACCTAAGCATGGATATTCTAAGTGGTGTGTGAAACATGTGGATATAATTGATCCTATGTGTAAGTAATGTGAAGTGTATATGGAGAACATCTAAAAGTGTGTGAGTGAGTAGTGATATAAGCATGAGGTATATATGTACAAGAAATAAAAGAAGAGAAAAAGGGAACATACTAGTGGGTGCATACGCACACAAGTAGAAAAAAAACACCCATGAAAGCAGAGTCTAGCCCTCTTATGAAAATTATCCCTAGCGGAGTCACCACTGTGGCCATCCCGGATTCATCTCCTCTCCTGGGGAGGGGGGAAGCTCTTGCGCCCTCTATACTCTCTTGGTGCACTTCGGGCATCGTCGGTGTGGGGTGAATGTAAAAATATGGAGTCACAAGCCTATTTTGCACAAAACAATCAAAAGAACATGTCGTCTCCTCGAGAGAGCGGCATCAAAGAAAAACTGATGCTTACAAAACCAATAGTTCGAAGGTCCGGGGATTAAGTTACGGAATGGGAAGGTGTTAGGCACCCATCCTGACCTTTCAATATCTCACGGGCTTGTGTTACTATTTTCATTTATTTCTCCATGAAGTGTGTGTGTGTGTGTGTGTGTATAAATAGAGATCGGAATCGCCCAACTCATACCATGGAAAGGATAGAATGAGGTCATCCATAAGAATGTTCCCAAAATAATATTTAGAAAAAATACGATTTATGCATTTATCGAAATACTAATCGCTATGATGAAATGATAATATATGTTGGATAAAATACTAATAGGGCTCACAAACATAATACGTATTATAATAATGTATGGATGAAAAGGATGCAAATGCAAAAATGGGGAAGATTGGAAAAATTGGAAAATTAGACTTGAGTCTCGGGTTTTAATCAGAAACGCCTATGTAGACTATAAAGGCATCAAAGTCCACATAGTTCTCATACAGCATAGGCTTGGGGTTTATCCCATAGATTCGAACGGGATTTTATTATATGTGTGTGTGTAGAAAATGTGTTTTTGTTTTGAGAAATTATGATGGATATTTTCATTGGAAGTTATAGGCGTAACCCTCTTTTTTTGTTTTTATTTTTTTTATAGAAAATAAAATTTGTGAATCATACCTAAAAAAAGTTGAGATGTTAATGTGTATGAACTAAAGCAAAACCTAGAATTTGAATTTATGTAATTAATGCAAAAATAAGAAATTTAAATAGAGAGAGAAGGATTTTGGACCTTCTTTGAAGAATTAAAACTTGCTCTTGATCGTGGATGAACTTCCGTGAATATTGGGGTGAGTGTTGGATGTGAGATAATGAGATGTTTCCAAATTGGGTATGAAAAGGATGGGAATGTAATATGGAAAGGAGTTTCACATAAGGAAACTCTGTTGTTTGCGAGAGAATGGTACTCATATAACTGATGTTGTTGGATCTGAGGTGTGCTTTAGGAATGAGGTCATGCCCTCTATTTATAGGGTAAGGGGGTGCTGACTGGCATACCCCTTCCAATCAGCAGGTAACCCAAGGCACACTGTCGATAGTTAGGGAAATGGACATGCCAATGGATAGTCTCATACAAAATATTTTTGAAAAAATGGTCGTAGAATGCAATCCATTGATCCAAATCGTACACGTGGAATACCATTAAAAAGTCAATTCAGATACCTTCAAGAGTCCTTTAGGCCATTCTCAGATCTGGGAGATGACTTTGGGTCAAACGTGGCTCAAAAGTGCTCGTTGGTCCTTTGGGCGGGAGATCATCTGACAAAAATGGATCGTTCGTCTGAACGATAAGTCAGAATCATGCATGGGGTGGACCATTGGAAAGGGGGTTATGCGAGGTACTTTGGAATTCTAAATATCTTCACTCGGTTAGAAATTTTGACTTTGGTCAACTGGGGCCCGGAAGCGCCCGATGACCTTTTGAAGTAAAACGGGTCGTTCGTCTGTACCGTAATGCTTATTCTTGCACGGGGCAGACCGTTAGAAAGGGTATTTAGTGCCCTTCTAAGATTTATTCAGTCTCATTTGAGCTTAAGAGTTGACCTTGGTGAAATGGAGCCCGAGAGCGCTCGGTGGCCTCCGAATCAATTTTCAAAGGAAAACGAATCATTCATCGAGACAGTTATTCCGTTTCACACATGGGGCAGATTGTTGGAAAGGGGTTATAGTTCTTGTAAGGACATTGTTAGTCACAATTTAGTATGTCATATATCGATACAAGTTGCTACAAGTTGTCGAAGGATTGAGAAGATTACATCTTTACAAGACGAATCTGAATTTTAAGAAGACTTCAACATTCAATCCCAACAAGGATGAATTAGGTAAAATGTGTTTCAGTTTCATTTGCATTTCACATTAAAAGTGTTGGGATATTTTTATAAAAGTTAAAATGTTTTTTGGAATTTCTAATAAATCATTTTTATTTTTCGAAAACATTTTATCGTAAAAGTTTCTAGATAAATGTTTCTTACCTCGTAAACAGTCTTAAGTTTTGAGGTTTCTAAGATATTTAAAAGACTAAAGTTTTCTGGGACATGTGCATGTTGTCATTCGAACGACATCGTATATGGTTCGAACGAGATCTTATCTTGCTCAAACGATAACGTATGTCATTCGAACAAGATGTGTTTTCAGCTGACGCGTCACCGCCTGGATTTTTAGTGTAAATAAGGGTGGCAGGCTACTGATTTCGTGTGGAGAAACACTTGTTTTAAAGAGAATACGATTTTGAGTGTTTTGGTTTTTTATCCAACATTTTAAGGGTTCAATCTTTTGTTTTTACAATTCACAATCCCAATAGCTTTTGTGTGAGTTATTTTGCGAAACCCATAGCATACTTTTCTATTCATCAAGCTCTGTGGAGAAGGCATCTCCATATGTGATCAGTGGATACCGAGCGTAGATATTCTGTGTGTGGACGAGCAGAAGATGATGAACCGACACCTGGAGGGTATTTCACTGTCTCTCGTAGCTTTGAAGACACCGTGTGTTACACTTTTGGGCGATTATCAGGTTGTATGTTAGTTAATGGTCTGGTAAACTTTTCAATGTGTTATAAAAGGTTTTACCTAAAAGTTTTTTTTTCATCAATCGGTCGTTTTTATTTTACATGCATGATTTGAATGTTTATGTCACTTAGATGAATTTTTAGGGGCTGAACTAAAATTATATTTGGGTTGTTAAAATTTAGACACCTAATTCAATAAGTTTGTGATTTGGAAATTTGCACAACTATTCGAATCAGTAGCACACATAAGGTATTCTCAAATTGGTATCAGAGCAGGTTAAGCTAACTTATCGTGTATTCTTATTTTTCGCAATCTTGTGTGATTTTGATTTCGTTTGAAAATTTTGATTTTGTTTAAAATCGCAAGTTTTTCAATGCATCACCTATATAATAGGGTAACCATCTTTGACGACGATAATTATGCCTATTGGAAAGCACGCATGTAATCTGTTCTAAAATCCATTGATGAGCGTGTCTGGTTGTTGGTTGAAAATGGTTGGACTCCTGCCACCATGATTGTTGATAATGCCACCTCTTCAAAACCTGTATCAAACCGGACTGAGTACGATTATAAATTGTCTATCATAAAATTCCATGGTTTGAGTGTTATTTCTAGAGCTATCACTCCCGAAGAATTCTGCTGTATTTTGACATGCACCACATCTAAAGAGGCATTGGATGTTTTAAAATTGACACACGAAGATACAACCGATGTTAAAGAGTTAAAATTGAAAAATCTGTCCACCTAATTTGAGACCATTACTATGTTAGAGTCCTAGACTTTTGATAAGTTTTACGCACTTTTTAGGACATTGTCAAAACTAGTTTTAATTTTAGTGAGGTAATTTATCACACGCGGGTTATGAAAAAGATTTTGTGACCCTTTCCAAAACATTTTATTCTGAAAGTCACTGTTTTAAACTCTATGGAAAATTTGAGCACACTTCAATTAGAAGAGCTGGTAGGTGATCTTCAGACTAACGAGTTAGAGATGTTTCCCCAAACTGTCAAACCTAAAGACAAAGGGATTGCACTTAGGTAACAGTCAAGATCGGGTGAGGGTGATGAGGAAGATGAGGGAGATGAGTCCAATAAAGGTTTAACACATGGGATGTGTGTAGATTTTTCGAGTCGTGTGAGCACACCCACTTTATCTCACGATGATAGTGTGCAAGAGAGTGAGGGTGATGACTCAAGTGTTTCTAGTGGAGATGAGAGCGAGTTTGAGAGGGATTTGTACAGCGAGACCTTGAAAACGAACAAGTATAATAGAGATTTAGGTCGTCCAGTTTTAGATTTGGAGATAGAGAAAGAAGTTCTAAAGAGGGAAAAATGTGATTTGACCGACACGGTGTCAAGTCTGATGACACGTGTATCCCAACTCGAGAGTGATCTCGAACGTGCCCGGGAGGTCAAAGTCTCTTTAAAGAATGCATCTAAGAAATTTTAAGAGATGGTTATTAATACCGTTTTGGGTGGTGGTGAGAATTTAGGAAAAGGTCATGACAGTGTTGTAACTTCTACTGTTGTGCCCAAGCCAGTTCCCACTTTAGTGACTCGACCCAACCCACCTAGTTGTCTCGTACCTGTTAGGAGAGCACGTTCTATAATTATTGAGAAAGGTGTACCTACGCCGGTTTATGTTTGCTCCAATTGCAAAAAGAGAGGACACCTTAGGGAGTTTTTCTTTAAATTGGGTTATGTGTCACGCTTTACTCCTACACATGTTCGCATACATGCACCCACCCATGATACTTTGCTTGCACACAATGATAGAGAATTTGCACATATTCAAGAGAACGTAAAGTTTTTGGTCAAGACTTCTCATGATTTGATGGAGTTGTTTCAAAAGATGTCACTATCTTTAGAAAACTCCACCGCACCTACTGGATGAAGTCTCGACATGTTTGCTAGCATAGGTTAATTTGCATGTCATTATCTTTTGCCTATTGCTAGTATGTACCATTTGTTTTATACTTTGTTAGAATTTTTGTTTCCTTTTCTTATTTTTGGTATTGTTTTTGCACTGTTTTGGGTCGGTTTGCCCATTCCAGGAACTATTTTCACGAAATTGTTTCACTAGAAAAAAATGCATGTCATTCTGGGAATCCTGTGAGAATTGTTTTTCTCATTCGAGTGAGATGAGTTCTCGTTCAAACGACATTAGTAGTCGCGCGAAGATGTTGTTCTAACGACATGCACTCTCATTCGAGCGACGTTGATTCTCATTGGAACAACTTGTGTGGTTTTCCTGATTTATCTATTTGCGGTCCTATGTCTCATATTGATATAATATTTGGTTCTGCTGGATTGTTTCTGAACAGTGTTCAAAAAAATACAAAATGATTTTAGTTTGATAAAATTTTGAAAATTCCAAAAATAGTTTTATATTTTTTTTGCACCTTATATGAATGATCACTTAGGATTTCATTCCATTTATCCATGTGACTGTTTGATAGTGTTTTGAGACAATATATTGTGTCACTCATGTGCTTTTCAAAGTTTGGAGTCTTTGAGATGATATAGTGTTGATACCTACATGATTGACTCTATTTTTCCTTATTATACACATGCATGGATTTGTTTGACCTTTGTGCTTGTCTATCACATATTAGTTGACTGTTTCCATCTCAATGATATCTATACAACGAACCAAATGCGATAAAACTTTATAAAAAGTAGTGCATGTCACAACCGTTTGATAATTTGTGTGTTTTATTTTGAAAAATGAAAAAGGCCTGCGAAAGGTATTTAAATTTTCCCATTGCGATAAAGCCACCGTTTAAATGGACCTAAAAAAGTGAGGAATTGAAAATTATTCGGGGTCCAATGAGGTTTAAAAGACCTCGAAAAAATTGAAAGGCAATAAGAAGAAAATTATGCGAAAAATGGGCCAATAGTTTTTTTTAATTTCATCACCTCATAAGAAAAATAAAAAGCATTATCTTTTAATGAGGGAGTTTGGATGGAATTTTCAACGGTTTGCACGTCCTTGAAAGTCATAAAAAATCATTACATTGTTTTGGACGTTATGGGTGTGGAAATCATTTATAATTTGATTTGTTGATATGATTAAGACGATGCCATCTAAATTCAACAATTCTACACCTAAGGACTGTTTTGATGTTCATTCATTAGGAGTACACTTATGCATCGTGCACTTATGATATGATTGAGTTGATTTTCATATCAAATTTGTTCACACCCATTCATTATGTTTCCATGATTTGGTTGTCTCAGTGTAAATTCATGGTGTGTATTTTTTTAACATCATTTTTGCGTTTTTGTATGAAAAAATTGAAAATTTCAAAAATAGTTTGTTTGCCTTGGTTTACCGTGACACCCCAATTTGCTTTATGTGATTTATTCTTTTCCTTGTTTATTTCAGATAAATAAAAAGGGGGAGAACAAATTATGACTTTTTGGGAGAGTTTATGTCTGGGGGGAAATTTGATTATGTTTTCATATTTATAGTTATATCATTTCAAACTCGATACATCACGAAGTATTTTTCTTTGTCTCACGTGTGTAGGTACAATTGAAGATTCTTTGGATTGCACACTCTGATGAGAAAGGCTTGGAGATTTGAAAAAAAGTTGATTATTGAATTAAAGTTTGAAGACTTGTAAGTTTATCTTTCCACATTTGAATTTATGGGAGGGTAGATTTTTATAGGTCATTTGATTTTGATAATGAAGCAACTGGGCGTATTGTATGTGCCAATTGCCATTTAGCTAATAAGCCCGTGGATATTGAGGTTCCACAAACGGTACTTCCTGATACTGTATTTGAAGCAGTTGTTCGAATTCCTTATGATATGCAACTGAAACAAGTTCTTGCTAATGGTAAAAAGGGGGCTTTGAATGTAGGGGTTGTTCTTATTTTCTAATTGATTCGGAACATAAAAATGAATAGATCAGATTAAAATACAAGAAATTCTCCGATAAAAGAAAAAGATAGATAAATGTCAAATTTAGAGACCACCTATTATCTTTACTTTACGTTATCCGCTTTACTTTTTCAATATTTTTATTTTGTACCGACATAGACATAGGGAGAGATTTGTAAGGACAATGTTCGTCATAATTTATCATGTCATATACCGATACAAGTTGCTAAAAGTCATCAAAGGATTGAGAAGATTTCATCTCTACAAGACGAATTCGAATTTCAAGAAGACTTCAACATTCAAGCCCAACAAGGATGAATTTGGTAAAATGTGTTTAAGTTTCATTTACGTTTTACCAAATTCATCCTTGTTGGGATTGAATTTTGATTTCATGTTTATGGTTATATCATTTCAAACTCGATACATCAAGAGGTATTTTTCAAAATAAAGTTTTTGTCTTTCTCTCTCTCTCTCTCTCTCTCTCTGGCGAACCATAAACCCTAGTGCATGGCCTCACATGCAGCCTCCACCTTAGAGGTTGGCACGTCTATCCCTAATCAGCATGGAACACTAGTGAAGGAGAACAATGTTAACAAGTTTTTTGCTGAGATTGTTGGCAAGGTAGCAACGAATACAATAGTGCAATTAAAGGACGTGGAATCTTATAGAGGGGAGCCAGCCATTTTCTTTTCTATGGAAGACATTACAAAGCTTTCAGAACCTTTAAAGTATACTCTCATTAGTAAGTTTTCACATGGCCGTCCATCCATCGATAATATAAGGAAGGTTTTTGCTTCAATGGTACTCAATGCTGCTTATAATATTGGAGTTATTGATGCAAAACATATACCGATCAGATGTTATAATGAAGAAGATTTTTTAAGACTTTGGCTACGCGAATTATGGATCATTCAAAGATACCCCATGAGAGTTTTCAAATGGTCTTTCAATTTTCATCCAGATAAGGAATCTTCAATAACTCCTGTTTGGATCACATTACCACGTCTCCCTATTCATTTGTATAACAAAACTAGCATATTTTCAATAGCAAGTGCTTTTAGAACTCATTTGAAGCTGGATAGTCCTACTGTGGCCTTAACACGACCAAGTCTTGCAAGGGTGTGTATTGAATTGACCTAACCAAAACTCTAACCAATAGAGTCTGGATAGGGTATGGGAAAGAAGGAAAGGGTTTCTGGCAAAGATGTGAATATGAAGATATCCCTATATTTTGTAATATATGTTCAAAGAAAGGGTATGAGAGCAATAAATGTTTGATGAAGAAAAACCAAGAAGCAGCGAAGAAGCAAGTCAGTCAAGAGAAACAACAAAGGATAGAAGGAGAAAAGGGAAATAAAGCTAAAGAACCAACAAAAGAATGGGTAAAGAAGACTTTTGAGAAGGAAAATATGGCAAATAATCTGATCATAGTGGAGGAAGAATTAGAAGAAGGGCAAATAGTTCCAATCTAAGATGTTAATGCTCCTCAAGAAGAAACACCTCAAGAAGATAATAACATTCAACAGAATATAGTCACCAGGGAAGAAAATCTTAGAGCATATATAGAAAATACAGGAGCAGGTATGGTGAAGGAGTCTATGGAAGTAGAAAAGGTTGATCAAAATGGCAGTCTTCAGAATAATGTGGTATCGATGAATTTGAATTTATCCCCTAGGAAAACTCCAATGGATGAAGGGGATAAAACAATAGAGGAATGGACTCAAGTAACTCATAAAAGTAAGAAGAATTTGTTGCAGAAAAGTTTTTTATCAACAGAAAAAAGACTATTAAGGTCTGCTTCTAAGAATCACCCCAAACCATGCTTTAAATGATGAAGATTATGATTTGGAATGTGAGGGGTATTGGGAAGAAAGGGGCTGTGAGAAGGATTAAAAATTTGGTGAAGATGCACAAGCTAGTAATGTTAGTTTGTTTAGAGCCTAAAGTGGATGTTTCTAGGTTGGAAGAATTTCTAATTAAATTTGGTTATCAGAGGGCTACATCTAATGATGCAAATATTATCTGGGGTTTTTTCTCCTCTGTCATTTAAGTATCTATTGAATCTCAAATGTCTCAGTGTTTGAATTTAAAGATGTCTTATCCTACTTTCCCAATTTCTATTCAGATTTGTTTAGTGTATGCTAAATGCACTAGGAGAGATAGAATAGAATTATGGGATTTCTTAAATTCAATTCACACTACGGATCCTTGGTTTGTAGGAGGGGATTTTAATACAGTTGCTTCTTCTAGGGACAAGGTTGGAGGTTTGCCATTTGACATAAATGCTGCAGAAGATTTCATCCAATGTATAGAGGCTAATGGGCTGCTAGATTTGGAGTATTTGGGTTCTCGATACACTTGGTGGAATAAAAGAGGTACAAGTGCTTCTATTTGGGAAAGTATAGACAAGATGCTTATGAATATTAACTGCCAAAAATGTTCTCTAAAGTGATAGTTGAGCACCTGAGTAAAGTTGCATCAGATCACTCTCCTTTGCTTCTGTCGTTGTCCACTAACTTTGATCAACACCCTACTAGATTTGTGTTTCAAAATTTTTGGACATCAAAATCTTCCTTTACCTCAGTCATTCAATCTAATTGGAAGTTTTTTAATGGAGGGAACCCAATGTATAGTTTGGAATCGAATTTGAAGTCTCTTAGACCAGCTTTGAAAGCTTGGAATAAGATAACCTTTGGTAATGTGTTTCAAAATACTATCAATACTGAAGATGAGTCCCTGAGGAGTGAAATCCAATTTGAAAATGACCCTACAGATGTAAATAGAGTAGAGATAAACAGGTGCTCAGCTAATTTATCTCATCATGTGAAGCTTGAGGAGGAATTTTGTAGACAAAAAGCTAATTATAAGTGGGCTAAAGAAGGGGATGTTAATTCCAAATATTTCCATAAATCAGCTCAGGCCAGGAGACAAAAGAGCTACATTCATAAAATAAAAAATTCTAGAGGTGTGTGGATGGAAGATCAACAACAAATTAAAGAAGAAGGTTTATACTTCTTCAATAATTTGTTTGGCAGTGACTATATCAGATATAATGATGAAGAGTTCATGGATGTTATCCCCGAGTAGTTCAAGATGAAGATAACCTTATGCTATCTGCTATGCCCAGTAGAGAGGAGATAAAAAACATGCAGTTTGGGACCTAAGTGTCAACAGTTCTCCAGGTATGGATGGTTTCATTGAAAGTTTCTTCACTTCTGCAAGGGAGATCATTAGAGTGGATGTATGTATAGCAGTGGAAGGCTTCTTTTCTGGTATGGAAATTCCCAAATTCTTCACCTCTACTGTTATTATCCTTATCCCCAAAACAGATAATCCCCAATCTTTTGCAGATTATAGACCTATAAGCCTATGCACCTTTTTTAACAAAATTATTTCCAAAATCCTTTCTTCCAAACTCTCGAAAATATTGCCTAAAATTATATCTCCTAACCAAAGTGGGTTTGTCAAAGATAGAGGTATTGTTGATAATATCCTCCTGACCCAAGAGATGATTTCCATGATCAATTCCAAAAATAAAGGGAATAATGTCGCCATCAAGATTGATATACATAAGGCCTATGATAAAGTATCCAGGCTTTTTTTAATGCAAGTGATGAGGAGATTTGGTTTCAATGAGACCTAGTTAGAATTAATTTGGAGTATCATCTCAAATAACTTCTTCTCAATCATGGTTAATGGGGAGTCTTGTGGTTTTTTTAAATCTGCTAAAGGTTTGAGGCAAGGAGATCCAATTTCCCCAGGTTTATTCATTATTTGTGTAGAAGTGCTGATTAGAAATCTTGATAAAAATTTTCATAATTCTAACATCATCAATTTTAAATCCCCTATTAGTTGTCCTCTTGTTTCTCACCTTTCTTATGCAGATGATTTGATAATCTTTTCATCTGGGAATATTAAAGCTATCAAAAGCATCAGGTCTGTCTCGAAAAAATTATGAAGGGATCTCTGGTCAAGAAGTGAATACAACCAAGAGTTCTTTATTTTGCTCCAAGAAGATGGATCAAGCTAAATCAAAGAAGATATCATCAATTCTGCTGATTCCCCATAAGAAACTTCCTGTTGTGTACTTGGGATGTCCAATTTATTTTGGGAGATTGAAATGTTATCTTTTTGAGAAGCTTATTAGCAAAATAAGGGGTAAATTGGAAGGCTGGAAATCAAATTTACTGTCAATGGGTGGCAAAATTATCCTCATAAAACATGTGCTTAAGTCTACTCCCACATTTACCTTAGCTGCTATGCAACCCCCAAAAAAAGTCATTGCCATTATTGATCAAATAATGGCAATTTTTTTATGGGGATCATCTGAAGGAACAAATAAGTACCACTGGATTGCATGGAAATATTTATGCAGACCTATTGAAGAAGGGTGATTAGGATTCAAAGACTTGGAATGCTTGGTGGAGGCTTTCAGTATTAAATTATGGTGGAATTTCAAAAAGCAAAACTCTCTATGGGCTCAGTTCATGTATAAAAAATATTGCAGAATCGACCATCCTACTGTTTCAAATGTGTTTGGAGGATCTCATGTTTGGAAGAGAATGGCAAAGATCAGAGATTTGGCAGATCAACATTGTAAATGGTTAATTGGTGAGGGAGATATATCTGTCAAATGGGATAACTGGTCAGGAGATAGTAATTTTAATTCTTCATTGATTCCCAATCAGTTAAAAATTTCAGACCTGCTTACTTGTAATGGAGAATGGGACTTTCAAAAAATTAATCAAAAGATGCCACAAAATTCAATGTCTATTTGCTCTCAAGTAGAGGTGATGGGAAATATACATAAAGACATTCTTATCTGGATTCCAAATTCAGATGGGGAGTTTTCTTTCAATTCAGCTTGAAATATTGTGAGAGAGCATAAAACTTCATCTTGGACAAATACTTTCATTTGGAATAATAAGATCCCTTTAAAAATCTCTTTCTTTCTCTTAAGGCTTCTTAAAGACTGTTTCCCAGTAGATGAAGCTATTAAGAGAATAGGAATTAGATGCCCTTCTAAATGTGGTTGCTATTCATCTCCTAACATAGAGTCTGCTAATCATCTTTTTGGTCGTAGTGATTTTTCTTGCTATATCTGGAGGCACTTTGAAAATATGTGTGGGATTCATAGTCTTAACTACTCTATTAGAGGTAGATTAGTTTCTTGGTGGTCAGAATCATCAAACTCTAATTGGGGTTCAGTGCTAAAAGTTATTCTAGCTTTCATCTGTTGGGGTATTTGGAAGGCTAGAAACAAATGGAGATATGAAAATCAGAAGATGCAAGGGTCCAGAACTATTCATGAAATTAATTCTCTCATTTATATGTATACGGGTACAGATCTATTAAAGTCTCCCTCTATTCGGATGAATCAGGTTCCTAAAGCAAATTCTATTCGAGTAGTCAGATGGAGGCCTCCTGAAGGAACATATCTAAAGCTCAATGATGATGGTTGTTCTAAAGGTAATCCTGGGCAAATGGGAGGAGTAGGTTTGTTAATAAATGATGAAGGCATTTGTCTTAAAGATTTTACTTTTAGCTTTGGGTATGGACCTAATGTCTATGCTAAAGCTCTAGCTATTTTAAGAGGGATTGAGATGTGTGATCCTATAATGATTGAAGGTCTTACAATTGAATCAGACTCCCTCACTGTGATTAAAGTGTTGAATGAGAATATAAAATGCCCTTGGAACATTATGCCTATGATTGCGAAGATTAGAGATAAGATTCAAGGTTTCAATGTTACTTTTTGTCATATTCTCAGAGAAGGTAATAAATGTGTTGATCTTCTTACTTCTTATGGAGTTTCCTCACAAAAGTAAATTGTATCAAGCTCTCTAGATCTGTTCCCAAAAGGATTGAAAGGTCTCATCTCCATGGATGCTTTGGGTTTCCCCAATTTCAGATATTCTTAGTGTTTTTCATTCCTTTTTGTAAAGGTGGCTAGTTTATAAAGTCATCAGTTCCTCTTGTAAGGTTTTGATATTTCATGTCTATCAATAAAATCAGGAGTTTCCTCTAAAAAAAAAGAGGTATTTTTCTTTGTCTCATGTGTGTAGGTACAATTAAAGATTCTTTGGATTGCACACTCTGATGAGAAGAGCTGGGAGATTTGAAAAGTTGATTGTTGAAGCAAAGTTTGAAGACTTGTCAATTTATCTTTCCACTTTTGAATTTATAGGAGGGTAGATTTGTATAGGTCATTTGATTTTAATAATTCAGATATTTTTATTTTGTACTGGCATAGACCGGGGGAGATTTGTAAGGATGTTGTCTGTCACAATTTAGTATGTCATATACCCATACAAATTACTACAAGTAGTCGAAGGATTGAGAAGATTATATCTTTACAAGACGAATTCGAATTTCAAGAAGACTTCAGCATTCAAGCCCAACAAGGATGAATTTGGTAAAATTTGTTTAAGTTTCATTTACATTTCACATTAAAAGTTTTGGGATAGTTTTATAAAAGTTAAAATGTTTTTTGGAATTTCTAATAAATCTTTTTTATTTTTCAAAAATATTTTATCATAAAAGTTTTTAGATAAATATTTCTGATCTCGTAAATAGTCTTAAGTTTTGAGGTTTCCAAGATATTTAAAAGACTGAGGTTTTCTGGGACACATGTATACTGTCATTCGAACGACACTGTACATGGTTCTAACGAGATCGTATCTCGCTTAAACGACAACTCATGTCGTTCGAATGAGATGTGTTTTTCAGCTGACACGTCACCGCCTTGATTTTTAGTATAAATAAGGGTGTCAGGCTATTGAATTTCATGTAGAGAAACACTGGTTTTAAACAGAATACGATTTTGAGTGTTTTGGTTTTTTCTCCAACATTTTAAGGGTTCAATATTTTATTTTTACAATTCACAATCCCAATAGCTTTTATGTCAGTTATTTTGCGGAACCCAAAGCATACTTTGCTATTGTTTAACCTATGTGGATAAGGCATCTCCATATATGATCGGTGGATACCGATCGTAGATATTCTGTGTGTGGACGAGCTGAAGATGGTAACTGACACATGGAGGGTATTTCGCTGTCTTTCGTAGCTTTGAAGATTTGACGAAGACACCATGTGTTACACTTGTGGGCGATTATCAGGTTGTATGTAAGTCAATGATCTTGTAAACTATCAAAGTGTTATAAAAGGTTTTACCCGAAAGGTTTTTTTTTCCTGAATCGGTCATCTTTATTTTACATGCATGATTTGAATGTTTATGTCCCTTAGATGCATTTTTAGGGGCTGAACTAAAATTAAATTTAGGTTGTTCAAATTTAGACACCTATTTAAATAAGTTTGTGATTTGGACATTTGCGCAACTATTCAAATCAGTACCACACATAAGGTATTATCAGTTCCCTTCAAAGATTCAAAGAGCTTCACTCTGATGATAGAGTTGATTGAGGTCAAATCGGAGCTAGGGAGAGCCATGTGGCCCCGGATCGATTTTTGGTGGTAAACTGGCTCGTTCGTCCGAACCGTTATGCTGATTCGTGCAAAGGGTAGACCGTTGGAAAGGGGAATTGTTTACCCTTCAAAGATTCATTCAGTTTTTGCTCTGATGATAGAGTTGACCAGAGTCAAACATGGTCCGGGAGCGCTTGATGGCCTCTAGGTCGGTACTCGGAGTATGACCTAGGATTTATAGTGAAATGGGGAAGTGCTAGGGACCTAAAGATAGACTTAGGGGGTCTTAGAATGTGGTGTCTACAGAAATATCAACGGCTTTTCACAATGACAATGTATCATAGTTATCTTTATTATCATAACACTATTGATTTGTAGAATCATTAATAGTCTAGGCTTGTGTGCATTGTGCTTGTTTTGTTCATTAAGTTCAATTTTATTTGTCACTTGAGGTTAATTCTTAGTTTGATAAAATTTTGTATTCAATTATAACTTCTTGAACATATTTGAGTGTTTGGGTTATAATTATTTTATTTCTAGTTCACACTCATGCATTCCATTCCACACGTCGAACACATCGATACTATGCTAGTGTGCAAAGCTTACGTGTTTTATGTCATGTTTTGTGGTAATTTATACCTATATATGTGTGTTAAATTTTCTTTGATATATTTTGCATACATTACATAAGGTATTTCATGTTGTATTTGTGAAATTTGTTTGGTCTTAAAAAAATTGAAAATTTTCAAAAACAGTTGGTGTGCTTACCTTTGAGATAATCATTACACATGCTTATTTTACTTCTTTTGTGATGATATCTTTTCGTCGTCGTGATGTGTTGGGCTTAATATTTTTTTATTTCTACTTCTTTGTCTATTTCGATAAAAACAAATGGGGAGCAAATTAAAATGGAGTTTTGATGAGTTTGAATTATGGGGGAGTATTTATTTATATTTACTTTGTTTCAAATTCGATGATTCACGAAGGTATATGTTTTTGTCTCATATGTGTAGGTATTCATTTGTTGATTTCAAGACACATGGATGATGACAAAGTTTTCAAGGAAAGAAGATGAATTTTGGGGACAAAGAGACTTATGTCGTTCCGTTCTAGTGTTGGGAAGGGTGTTAGTACTTTTTGTAATAGAAGATTTTGATTTTAATTTGGTGTTCGGTTTATTTTTTTTCGGTATCAAAATATCCATCGGGGGAGATTTGTAAGAACAATTTTTGTGTCATTGTTCATAGCATAGCATTAGGCTAGTTTGGCGTATCCCGTTACAAATTGTCATCGAGAAAACAAACCGAACTCAAGCATCTCCAAGTTTAAAGACTTTTCGACATCCCGAACGGTATAAAATGATTTAGAGTTTGAATTAATCCATATAATTATATTTGGGATTTTAAGATTTTTCAAAAGACAAACATAAATGTTTTACTTTGTAAAAATATGTTTTTGAAGACCTGTAGGTGGAATTTTTAGGAAAAAGATTTTTGTTGTATTTGTCATTCAAACAACATTAACCTATCATTCAAAAGACACTACATTATCGTTCAAACGACATTGTAAGTCATCCAAACGACATACACTTGTCGTTCAAACGTCATGTTATGTTGATCAAACGCAATGTTTAAGTCGTTTGAACGACCCGTCAACTTAAGTTCGTTATAAATACCTGTTTCGTGGATTATTTTGTTTAAATAATTTGCCAACATGTTTCTGCATATCCGAAGACAAATTTCTTCAAGTTTTGTGTCCTAAAACACTATTTTAATTCACAAAAGCATCCATGAATATTGTTCTTGCGAATTAGTTTGGAACTCTAGAAATGTTTGTATCTTTACATACACCTTGGTAGAGAGGATCTCCATTGCAAACTTATGATACCTGCGGGGATTTACTGTTGAAGATGAAGGATGAGGCTGACGAAGGGTTATGGTTCATAAGGAATACTCAAAGGTGGTTATTGCTGAGAAGAGCTGAAATTCTCGTGGGTTCTTGTGGGAGTCCATCGCTGATTTAGGCTGAGATCTTATGGGTTTGTTACGGTAAATTCATTGCAGATTTCATTGTGTAATTTATAAGTTGCGATTTACTTTATAAAGTGAAATAAAGTTTTTTTTTCTAAAACTTGGCCTTGCTGTATTTGCATGGTTTGATATATGTATTTTATCACCATAGATGCATGCTTAGGATAAAAAGATAAAATCAACTAAAAATTATCTTTCGCATATTAAAATTGGTATTGCAATTTTTGAAATCACCCTTTTGCGATTATATCACACTAACACTACCCGTATAGGATGAAATACAATTAGATATCAATAATATAATGCCTAACATTAGTGGGTCTATTATTGATATTCAGGATACATGTGTCATTGATACTAAAATACAAGTGGAGTCACGTCGTAGTGGGATGGTCAAGCGTTATCCTGATAGATTTGTGTATTTGGTTGAACACTTGATAAGATCCTGAGGCAATACAAACCAGATCCCATGAACTACAACGAGCACTCAAAGATAAGGACTCTAATATTTGACTTAAGGCTATTCATATTGAGATAAATTTGATGTATTCGAATAAGGTTTGGGAACTTGTAGTATTTCTAGATGGGATAAAACCCATCGGTTTCGAGGGGGTCTACAATAAGAAAATAGGGGTAAATGGAAATCTTAAAACATTAAAGGTAAGGCTTGTTACCAAAAGGGTTTAATCATAAATAGGGCATTGACTATGAGGAACCATTTTCATCGGTGGCCATGCTAAAGTTTTTCCAAATTTTTATACGTTGTGGCTCATCTGAATTATGAGATTTGTCAAATTGGCATTAATAGTGTGTTCTTGAATGGTTGTATTAATGAGTGCATCTATATGATGCAACCCAAAGGGTTCATAGCTAGTAGTCAAGAAAGCAAGGTGTGGAAGCTCAAGAAATCCATTTGTGGACTTAGGAAATCATCAAGGCATTGAATCATCTGGTTTGACGAGGCGATCAAACATTCTGGTTTTAATCCATTCCCATATGAAACGTGTGCATATAAAAAGCATGGAAAAAATGTGGTGGTATTTTTGGTACTATATATGGATGATATTATCCTAATGAGGAACGACGTGGGTATATTATCTAGTATAAGAATGTGGTTATCTAGTAAGTTTGATATAAAGGACTTAGGAGAAGCCAATTATGTACTTGTGATCAAGATTTTGTATGACCGAAAAATAGTTCATTTTTCTCGTACTAAGAAACTTATATCAATGATGTGCTTAAAATTTAGCATGCATGCATGGAATTTCTTTGTCTAAGGATCAGTGTCCAAAGAGACCTGATTAGATAAAGACGATGAGTAATATACCTTATGCTTCGATAGTGGACAACCTCGTGTATGATATGTTGTGTACAATACTGGATGTCTTATTTGCTGTTGGCATGGCCACTAGATTTCAATCTAACCCAGGGGAGGAGTGTTGGATTGTAGTAAATCACATTCTCAAGTACCTGAAAATGACTAGAGATTATGTTTTGATTTCCTCAATAAATATTCTCGTATATTTGTGGTTCACATACTTATAACTTCAATCATATAAGCGTTATGAGAATTAAACCTTAGGATACCGAGGTGTTGCAAGACCCGATTTACTGAAGATATGGATGGATGGATGGATGGATGGATGGAAGATAGATGCATCCGTCTATCCATAAAGAGGTGAGAGCTCTTGTCTCTCGATCTTCATTTCTCTCTGAGGTCAGTTTTGTTATTCCATTGGAAGTTGATAGACACCAATTTTAATTTTATGCGAGCCCCTATTCGCTTAATCCTTTCTCGTGCAAGGTTTTTTTGTTATTGTTCAGAGTCACTATTTTGTTTTACATAAAAAACAAAATGGGTTAGGATATCCCTTTAGGGCTTAACCTAAATACTGTAGTGCCCTACAAATGTTATAGAGTCTCTTTTTGTGGTATCGAGATTTGGGTTATGAGTGGGAAAGGTATTAGGCACCCGACTTGTTCTTTATGCTTCCTTATCAATGTATTTAGTACCAAATTTTACTTTATAATTAATATCAATTTTATTTTAGAACATAAAAAGCGACCTTTTTTAATTAGAATCCCTTTTAGTGTATACATATGCTTAGGCATTAAAAAGGTGTTAGTCAGAGGTATGGGAACATGACTTATAGGTATATAGGTAAACAAGCGCGCGTGTGAATGAATATGTATACGAGTAACAGGATGTTGCTAGCGTATTTGTAATGGGAGACCGTCAATATATGTAAGAGTAATAGGAGGCCATTAATATGTATATATGTGTACGTGTGTGTGTGTGTGTGTGTGTGTGTGTAATAGGAGGCTGTTAGTGTGTGTGGATGTATAAGAAGGCCATTATTGTGTTGATGGTGTAACGGAAGGCTGTTAGTGTTTCAAGGCTCATGATAATGAGGGTAACCTCGATATTATGCCTATGTGCTTGTATAGACACGAGATAAAATACTATGTAGTTCATGATATGGTTTTTCCACATGTAATGTGTTCTAACGTGGTGCATGTGCAAGTGTGAGGACTTGTCTTTGGATGGAAAGTGGACATTTTAGAAATATTATGCAGTTTTTGTAGGATACAAGGTCAGGGAGTTGATTGAAGGATTATATGTTTTAGAACCGGGAGGCCAACTCTAATATGGTGTTTCAAAAGGGGAGTGGACCATAAGTCACTACCAATGATCTTTATATACCTTAAGAGATGACTTATATACTAAATATTTTTTAGGTCTCGAGTTGGTCTAAGATGGTTAAGATGACTACCTTATATGGGGTGTTAGACTAGATATTGAGACATCCATAAATATAATACTCCAAGAGACGTATTATGAGTCTTGGGCTCATGAGTAGGACTCGATATTGCGCTTACGTACACAGGGAGGTCTAGGATTAAAGACTACATAGTTCAAACGAGGGGGTTTTATTTACGTGTATGGGCTTCTGGATACCTCTTATAAACGATACATCATTATAGTATTTAAGGAGCCCAGTCTTCTGTACAACATTTTTTATGAACTCGAACACTATATTCACATGTCTAAAAGAACATAATCAAAGAAAGGTGTTTGTGGGTGCCGCCATTGAGACGAGAAAATTTTCACGGAGAAGTGGTGAGGATTATTTTGACTTTCGACTTTGATTTTGGCAAAGAGACTGGAGTAATTATATTCACTGAAACTTTCTTGAAAACAAGTTGAAATGCAGGAAAGATGATGTTTTTGTATAGTAATTAATTTTACCTATTTTGATTATTCTTTTTAGGGTGAGAACATAAGGATTAACTCGATGATGAGAGATTATAGAGAAATACCATGTTTTGAAATATAAATGTTGTAAATTACATACTTGGTTTTTTGGTGGGGGGGCGAATTATATTATTGTACCAGTATAGGCGATTTTAGGTCCCAATATTTATTTAAAATGTGGGTTTAGGATTTCCTCGAAATCTTTACCCTTGGAGCATGAGCCAATATTTTGGTGGGGGAATGACCCCAGCAAGGTGGTACTGTTAGATAGAGGTTTGTCTTGGAAATATTTGATTTGTGAATTTGTCCATAGGTACGACTCTCTTCAGTTGGCGGAGATGACTCTATCGGACAGTCAAAACATTTCTGGGGATTCCTGGGACAATGCCCAAGGATAGAGGATTTTTAGAGAACCTAATCAACGTTGGGTTTTGGGGTCCTTATCTTAATGGGATGGGTCCCCTTTTATAGGGACAAATTTAGAACTTTAAATCTCATAGTTAATTGAGGTTTTAACAATGTGGTTGAAAAATTTAACCGTCCAGGATATCTACTTTTGATTTGGTGAAAGGTGTTCCACTCATTTAACTGTGCAATTATATGGTTAGCCGCACGGTCGAATCCAAAAAGATTTTTCTACAAGTGGATAAGATACACAGTGATGAATGAGATAGTTGATCATATGGTCAACCATTTAACGACGTAGATTAATTCTTAAGACGTGTTATCTTCTTGGATAATATTGATGCTCCAAGGTTGTCACCGGAGCTGGTAATTTTGGGAGACCATATTGAGATGGTTTGGGAGGCCGCCGGATTATGCAAGTCTATTGCATAAACTACAAAAATGATACATAAGTGAAGTTTTAGGTGTCCACAAAGGCATATTTCCACCATCACTAAGGTTCCTCCTTTCATCCCAAGCCTTTTCCTAGCTATTCCAAGGCTAAATACACCCACTTCAAGCCTATTTTGAAGAAGAAATTAGGTAGGAGAATCTATTGTTAGTTCTCTCTTGAAGAAGTTGGGGCTTTCTTAGAGCTTTGACATTTTTAGGAGATTTCAATTCATTCCCTTTAGTTTCTCCTCCTCAAATCCAAAATAGGATTTTCCACCAAAAAAATTCAAGATTAAAAGCTATTAGGATGCATTTTAGAACGGTTTATTTTTGGTAATAATAGTTTATAGTATGTTTATTAAAACATTTTCTTGTGAAAATATGATTTTTGAGAAAACTAAGTATAAATGGACTTTTGAAGAAAAAATGATTTTTTAATCTTGAAATATGAGGAAGTAAGAACAAAAAATATGTTCCATGCTAAAATCATGTTTAAGTTGCATATTTAAGGATTTCTAGGCATGAAATCCTTTCAAAATGTATACGATGTTGTAATATGTGGAGGAAGGACTTATAAACATGATATATGGAATTAAAATGGGGTTTCTCAATGAAATAAAGAAGTTGGAAATATCAACCGTAAATATGTTGTAAAGTCACGTTAAAATAAAGAAGAAATGTAATTTAGTACAAAATATGTGTGTGAGGATAAAGTAGACATTTTGGTAAAATTGGTCTTTATGATTGTTGATACAAAAATTAGTTAGCTGACATGGACCAATTACATGAAGACACGTGCCATCTTACGTGAAAAAAAACATACTCAGCGTACCGAGCTATTAAGCGTACCGAGCTACTCAGCGTATCGAGCTATTCAACGTATCGAGCTACTCAACTTGACGAGATACTCAACGTGCAGAGCATTTAGTCAAGAAGATCAAGCGACAATTACAGATTCAATGAACATTGGAACCAATGAACATTCTTATTATGTATCGATGTATATGTATATTAAATAACGGCCTATTGTCTATTCATATTGACAGCCCAAGGGCTATAAATACATTGTAATCCCCTCTATAACGGGGCAATTGATCACTTGCGATCATTATTATGACCAAGGCAAAATACCCAGCAATACAAATAGTGGACTTAGGCCATTTTCATTCAGGCTGAACCACTTCAAAAATCTTTTGTCTTATTTCTTTATTCATAATTATCTGTGATTAATTAATTAGATCAAATCTAGTTTTTTACATCAACAGATTGGCGCCGTCTGTGAAAAACGACTATACTTAGCGTTTTTGACTAAAAATCCATTATACATGGCTGAGCTCCCAGAATCTAGCAATAAGAACAGTGACGGAGTCCCTCCCAACCCGTCTATTCCTCTAACTGTCAATGAACTCACTAGAATAGTGGTCAGCTTAGCTAGGGGACAAATAGCTATGCAGGATACCATGCGACAACTCATACAAACTATTTAAAATGTAACGCCTGCCCAGTTTGGCCACCGAAGCATTCATAAAAATACTCACCTACCGTCTTCGAGATCCAAACGTACTCTGTTTCCTCATGCTTCCTTGTCCAGACATACTGAATCGCGTGATACTTAGAGGTCCGACGATCCTTCCTATCAGCCTGGTCGGACATCACCCATAAGAGTCATGGACTCTCGAGAAAATGTCACTCTAACTCCGGAGTGAACAAGTACCATGGAAAGGTTGAGCAGAGTCTCCCCCTTTGATCATTTGGGCCCCAGGAGGAATAAAAAATTCCTCGGATTGCATTGGGAAATTCTCAACAACCAAATGATCTAAGGGAAGGTTCTTCCCAATCACGCCCTGTCGCTCGAACAGAGAGATCCCAAGAGGATAATTCTGTGTGATCTGTTGCTCGAGAAAATAGATCAGACGCTAGTAATGACCCATGGAAGGGATCCATGCAGAGGTTGGAAGATAGGTTAGTGGAAATGGTTAAGGCCAGGAATCCTCTCCAAAGAATCTTTGTCAAAGGATCACCCTTCGTACAAGACATTATGGAATTTCCCACACCCTTAAAGTTTAAGACTGCTGTAGTTACGCTGAAGTATGATGGAAAGACTGATCCTGTTCTCCATATAGAACAGTACCAAGCCACTGCTGATATCTATGTAGTTCCCGATGAGATAAGGTGCAGGGCATTCTCAGGAACTATCACTAGGTCAGTTCAAATAAGGTACAATAACCTTCCTCGGGGACAAATTGCTACTTTTCATTAACTGGCAGAGATCTTTATAGGAAATTTTTATTTTGGTGCGAAGCCAGTCAAGGGGGTAGAACACCTGCTGGGTGTAAGGCAAAAAATAGGAGAAAGTACCAGGGATTACATCACTCCTTTTAACAATGATAAATTGGAAGTAATCGATTACGAAGAGAAGATAACCATTACAACTATGATGAGTGGCCTTTTACCGAAAAAGTTGTACAATACTTTGGCCAAAGATCCCCCAAATCCATGGCAGAATTAATGGCTAAAGCTGCCAAAATAATGAAGGCTAAAGAATCTATGGCTACAAAGAGAATGGTGAGACCAAATAAGAGACTAAAGTTGAGCGCAGGTCAGAGAAGAAAGATCAAAAGAATAATGGGGGCAATAAGCAATCTAAAGGCAAAGAGACGATAGAGCACTTAAGGAAGTATGAGAATTATACTCCCTTAAAGGTGGATATAAACTATATTCTGGAGGAGATCAAGAACAGCGAAGAACTAAATTGGCCAGAGAAGTGGAGGATAGCCCCTGAAAGGAGGGATAAATCCAAGTATTGCGACTTCCACAAAGACCATGGCCATACGACCAAGCGATGCATAGCTCTCCAGAATGAGATTAAGGCACTAATTCGACGAGGGAAATTGAGCAGGTTTATTGATCACCACAATGATGGGAAGACCGATGATAGAGCAAGGTAAAGGTTTAAATCTCCTCGCCGAACAAGAGATAATAAGAAAGAGACCATGAAGATGATCCGGAGGATGATCCCAACCTCCCCAAAAAGCCAAGGCAAACAGACCGTGAGGTATTTTCAATCCATTTTGGTTCATTTGACTGTAATATGATTACATGTGGAGATGCAGGAGAAAGGGATCATACTGCTGAGTGGAAAGCTTACCTCAATGAGACCCAAGCTTGTTCCTATATACCGCAAATAAATTTGGCAGAAGAGGATCGCCCGAGGAAGGTTAACAAGGATAAACCGGTCATTATTTTTTCTAAAAGTGATTTGGAAGGAGTTTTGTATCCTCCCGATGACCCCTTGGTGATCAAGATGAGGATGAAGGGTGTGATCATCTCAAGAGTATTGGTAGATAATAGTAGCTCGACATATATCATGCTCTACCCTTTCTTTGACAATTTAAACTTGAAACTAGCCCATTTGGAGCTATAACACAAGCCCTTCCTCGATTTTACCGGTGAAAAAGTCTTTCCACTTGGGACGATCAAGTTAGACATGCTTGTTGGTACCTGGCTTGCCTACTGAACAGAGAAAGTACGCTTTTTTATAATGGACAAAAATATCCAATCAGCCAATAATATAATCTTGGGAAGGGTAGGCCTGAAAAAGTTTGAAGCAGTGACATCCACGGTACATCAATGCTTGAAGTTTCTGACCAACTTTAGTGTGGGACTTGTGAAGGGTGATCAGAAACAGTTTGGGAATTTTACTATTCATCTGTCGAACAAGAAGAGTTGGAGGAAGCTAGGAAGAAGACCACCACTTACCAAGTGGATGAGTCTGAAGATGCAGAGATTGAGACATTAGACCCTAGAGATGAATCAGAGCTCGTGAAGGGTCAAGTTGTGGAAATAACGGAAAACATCATTTTGGACAACGAACGACCAGAACGAACACCTCAAATTGGCGCTTCACTAGATCCATCAATAAAGCAAGAGTTAGTGGCATTTTTAAATCATAAAAAGCAAGATTTTGCGTGGAGTCATGAAGATATGCCGAGGATAGACCCAGCCTTCCTGTGCCAAGAACTGAATGTTAATAAGGAGATCAAATCGGTGAAATAACGACGAAGGGTCTTCAGCCTTGAGAAGAGCCAAGCTATTCAGGAGGAAGTCGAGAAACTACAAAAGGCCTATTTTATTGAGGATGTTAAATATCCTGAGTGGTTGGCTAATGTGGTGATGGTTAAAAAGAAGAATAATAAATGGAGGATGTGCGTTGATTTCACAAATTTAAAAAAATCCTGCCCGAAAGATCACTTCCCACTTCCCCGAATAGACCAGCTGGTAGATGCCACCTCGGGGCAAGAATTATTGAGCTTTATGGATGCTTATTCCGACTATAACCAGATTAAGATGAAACCAAAAGACAGGGAGAGTACCTCTTTTATTACCCCAAGGGGAACATACTGCTATAATATTATACCTTTTGGTTTTAAAAATGCAGGTGCTATGTACCTGAGGATAATGAACAAGGTGTTCGCAGAGTAAATCGGCAGAAACATGAAGGTTTACGTCGACAACATGCTGACTAAGATAAAGAAAGCTGCTAATCACATAGCTGACCTAAGCCAAACTTTTGACCAGCTCGAGAAATATCAGATGAAGCTGAACCCGACTAAGTGAATATTTGGCATACGAGAAGGCATGTTCCTCGGGTATATTATGAATCAACGAGGTATTGATGCAAATCCTAAGAAGATTAAAGCTTTGTTGGAACTACGATCTCCAACTACGAAGAAGGAGGTGAAAAGACTCACAGGGCGTGTTACAGCTCTCAACAGGTTTATTTCACGAGCAACTGACAGATGTCTTCCATTCTTCAAGACACTCAGAAAACTTTCGAATGGAATGATGAATGTGAGAAGGCATTTTAATAGTTGAAGAGATATTTGGCAGTACCTCCATTGCTGTCCAGGCTGATGATGGGAGAAAACTTATACTTGTACTTGGCTGTTTCAAAAAATATAGTCAGTTTAGCATTGATAAGAGTAGAGGATAGAGTGCAAAAACTAGTGTATTATACAAGCAAAGCATTCCGAGGAGCAGTGATCAGAATACTAAGATTGGAGAATGCGAAGGCTGACGCACCAGTTCGGTTAGCCTCAGTTACTCGCACTGAGTTACAAAGAACGAATCCTATTGAGATATTGGCAGACTGGAGCATTGATGAAGATCTGATGGTGAGATTCATCACTTTGGACATGGGACCTTCCTGGATGGATCCCATCAGAGCGTACATCGAAGAAAGAATTTTACCAGCTGACCAACTTGCAGCCAAAAGTCTAAAGTTTAAAGCTGCTCGGTATGAGTTGAGCAATGGAATTTTGTACAGAATAGGAATGATAGCAGGACTACAGAGATGTGTTCATCCATCGTAAGTTAAAGATCGAATAGAAGAAATTAATGAAGGCTCTTGTGGAGCTCATGTAGTAGTTCGGACCCTCCTGCAGAGGATGATGACGCATGGATACTATTGGCCAACGATGCGACCTGACTATCAAGATTATGCCAAGAAATGCGATAAGTGTCAACGGTTCTCTACTATACAAAGAAGTCCACATGCATTATTAACCCCAATTACTTCCCCTTGGCCATTTGCCATACGGGGAATAAACCTGGTCGGGCCTCTGCCAACTACTAAAGAACGATTTAAATATTTGTTAGTCGCTGTTGATTATTTCACAAAGTGGGTGGAAGTTGAACCTCTCATTGACATGGCTTATGAAACGGTTTATCGGTTCATTTGGAAGAGAATTATCTGGATATATTTCCTGCCGCATGCTTTCATCACTGATAATGAGGAGTTTGCCACGTATTGTCACCAGAATAATGTCCAGAAGATCCATTCTACACCAAGCCATCCCTAGAGAAATGGCCAAACAGAGGTGACAAATCAAACTCTGCTTAACGATTTGAAGAAGGGATTGGATGACGCGAAAGGGAACTGGATTAATGAACTGCATTATGTATTATGGGCTTACCGAATAACTCCCTGAACAGCAACTGGGGAATCTCCTTATATATTAGCCTTTGGAAGTGAAGCAGTCATACCAGCTGAACGGGGGCTACCTACTCATCGGGTGCTTAATTTCAACTTTCCAGTAAGCGATTTGATGAGAAGTTTAGATCTGGACTTGCTCGAGGAAGTAAGAGAAGATGCGGCTATCCAGAATGCAGCTTATCAACAAAGAACTGCCATGTTCTACAATAAAAGAGTTAAGAAATGTGATCTTAAAGAGGGAGATTATATACTCAAGAAAGTCATTCAGATGCATAATAAGATAGAGGCCAACTGACATGGGCCTTATCGTGTAACAACGATTGTTCGACCTAGAACCTACAAAATAGAAACTTGAGAGGGGGAAGAATTAAAAAATGCGTGGTTGCAGAGCATCTATGTAAATATTATCAGTAGTGTAGATTCACATGAATTTCGGAGTATTAGTTCTACACACTACACTTGAATTTTTCAAGAAGGCATCAGTAGCCACCAACTACTGTTTGTCGACATATCAGCAAACACTAACTACGGTTGGTCGGATATCAGCAACCGCCAACTAAGTTTGGTCGGCATCCATAAACTTGACCAAAAATATTGGCATAACAATCATACAAGGCAAGTCCTGTTTTATTATGGGTGACCTCAAGGGGCATCCAAAACTAGGCAAGAAGATGGGTGGCCTCAAGGGGCATCCACTGCCTAGGCACTAAAGTAATCTAAAAAAGATTGCTACAACTAAGCAAATCATTCTAATGCTTAGGTACTTATGGGTGAAAAGTCACTACAACTAGGCAACAAATGGGGCAAAGTTCCATTATCTAGGCAATTAAAACAAAACAGGACAAATTGTCCCTTTATAAATACATATACCCATCAAAATAAAATTACAATTTATTTCCAAGGAACGAGAATTACAAAACAATGAACTTTTTCATTAAATATAAATATCCTATTCTATTGGCCTTTTTCCTTCTGATTTTCGTACAGGTTCCATTCCAGCGGAAAGATCATCCAAAGCATAAGGAGAATTGATAAAATTCATATCTCGTAGCATTCTGATGTTGCTCGAACTCGATCAATCAAGCAAATGTTCAGGTCTAGATATCTCAAAGTCTTCATGAAGATGGTACTCGCTAAGATACTTGGAGATCAAACATTAAGGAATGGAATGTGCTGGAATCCAACTGAGATCTAACTTAAAGGGAGGCACATACAGATAAAGTAACCCAAGATCATACCAGTCCCATAAGGAATTTCCTTTCTCAGTTTTTATCACAATCAAGGTGTTTAGACAACCTTGTTTTTATTCCTCATTATTTGATTGTTTCAACCGGACATCAAGATGGCATAGAGCTTCATTGTATCCCCCCATCCAATATTCTTTGGGTTGTTTGTGAAATTGATAAGTCAATCTCTCCACATGCTGATGAAGTTTTTTCACTAATTCTCTTTATTTTCCAATTCGGACCTCTGGT
The DNA here is from genome assembly GCA_949130495.1 of Sambucus nigra. Taxonomy (NCBI): domain Eukaryota; kingdom Viridiplantae; phylum Streptophyta; class Magnoliopsida; order Dipsacales; family Adoxaceae; genus Sambucus; species Sambucus nigra. The sequence goes on along the minus strand of OX422208.1, from coordinate 576,282,598 downwards.
TTGATAATTTCTCAGTAAGACTTTGGATTTTCTGGGACATCTCAACCAGAGCTTGATTTTTGGCTTTCAGCTGAACAGCTTGATTTGTTAAGGCTTTTTGAGTCCTAGTTTCTTCAATGCTGCTTCGACCAACTCTAAATCTACCCCGCGAGGAAGATGTAGGTCTGGCTCATTTCAAAGCCTCCAATTCTTCTCTCAATGCAACATTTTCAGTTTCCAAAAATGAAATACCTTCATCATTAACCGAGACAAGAGCTCCAACAGAAGAAGTAGATTTCAACTATTTCAGTTCTTCTCGCAAGGTGATATTTTCCTCTTCTAACAGTTTGGCAATGTTTATGTGCTCTTCAATTTCAAGTTTAAGCACACTCTCTCTCCTTTTTTGGGATGAAAGGAACTTGTCATAGCCCCAATCAACACTCATCTATTGGTACTTCTTCTCGTAACCCTCATGTATCAGTTTAGTGGTTTCTTTGTGTTGAAGTTGAAACTCCTCGATCGTTCCTTGAATATCTTCAATCATTTCATAGTAAGCAGCATTATTGGCTACAACCCGATCAAGCAGACATTTTAAATATTGGTAAGCCTCAATTGCTCGCTCAGAGGCATCAGGATTAACTATATCTGCTTTAGTGAAATTTGTATGATCATCCCTGAAGTAATCGTTACATTTCTTCATCAACTCTGTATTAAAAGTTGACAATAGTTCCATCCTGGCAACAAACTAGCAAGGAAAATATGAATAAATCAACAACAGTGCAACTACATATCGAGCAAGTAAAGGAGATAACTCATAATAAATAACAAAGTTCATTTTATTAATTATAGGAGGAGAAGATACAACCAAAGTTAAAATGAAAGTGAAAACAATATAATTAAAGAGCCGAACAACTCTGCACCTTCTCCTTATTTCCTACAATATCTTCAACCGATTTGGATGAAGGAGTTGGTTGCTCAGAGGGCAGTGAGGTTGCTCGGAAGAAGTTGTTGCATGATGAACTTGCTCAGAAGATTGAGGAAGGGTAGTAACATGTGTTTGTTCTACTATTACCATAGAATATTCATCAGATGCAACTTCATCTTCTTCTTCTTCTTTAACAGTAGGAGGAGGTCCATGAGTGTGCTTCTGAAACAATTCAGAATCATTAGTAACACTCAACTCCTTCAATGCTACAACCCATCCATCTCTGAAGTATTTCAAACTTGCATACTCCATCTGGGAAGTAACAATAGCTAAATCTTTATTCCATCCTTTTTCCCAGCCAGAGCTAAAGGACTTCTTCACAGCAGCTTTCCTCTTTGCTCTCTCCAAAAAAGATTTCTCCCTGAGCAGCTCTTCAGTAGACTTTACCTTCTCCTTAAGATCTTTATTACGTCGTTCAGCCTCTTTAAGCTTGCCATCATCTTCCACTTGGCTGGAAAGAGCAACCTTTAATTTTTCCTCCAACTCCTTGGAGGCATTTACAGCTTATTGACGAGCTGACTCAACTAATCGAAGTTTATTCTCCCACGTAGCTTTGTCCTCTTCGTACTTCTGACAAGACTCCCCCAAAGACTTTAATAACCCAGCAAGGGCTTCTTTTACTCCACTAGATGAGGTTGAGGCTTTAATGGCTTCATCCTTCTCTACGATATTATCAAAGTACACCAAAAATTACAAGAAGAAGAAAGGCATGAATCAGAGCATAAATATGGTAATGAAGAATTAAAAAGATAAGTATAATGACTACTTACTGAGGTAAGGAGTTGGGAAGCCACATAGACAACCTTATCCCGAGGAGTTGAAGTTTCAGCAACTCGGTAATCAGGGAAAGTCCCCGGCTTGATCAATTTCTTGGCCAATCCAGGGGTAAAAACAACTAGAGAGCTAGCCTTCAAAGAAAAAATCCCAACTTCAGTAGGTTGGGCAACATCATCCACAGGTTTTCAGCAAGACCCCTCCTCAACCTTCTCAAAGGATCACCTTCAATCTCAGGTGCTGCCTCTTCTTCAATCAAAGGTGCTGCCTCTTTTGGGATAATAGCTTCAATCAAAGGTACTGCCTCTTTAGGGGAAACATGGGATTTCTTGATGATATCTTTGGTAGGAGAAATAGCATCCTTTTTCTTAGTTCCGTCAGCTGGAACATCGCTCTTGTTCTTCTTCACCCCTTTAGTACCAAAGGCAGACTAGGCAAAGAACTCATGTACCCTCCTCTTCTTCATCATCAAATCAGTGATAGAGTTACCCAAGTCAGAAGAAGATTCTCCTACAGTCACTGGAGATGCCGGTACTTGGTCAATATCAATTACCACAGGAGGAACGAGAGGTCGGGCAATAAAAGACGAGGTGGTATTCTTGTATCTCAAAAAATAAGAAGCAGACCTCACGTGCTCCCCATCAATGGATTTATGCAAACCCCGGATAAGTGGATTCCTAAGCGAGTTCCATGTATTTGGCTCAATCTATATACGCCATTAACTACCCTCCATGTATTTGGAGCTACTCTTGCTTGGACAATATCGAAATATTGGCAAAACTCCAAACACAATGGGTTAGGTGGAAATGAAAACCCACATTCTGCTACAAAAATGGAGGGAAACTAGTGTCGCTCAACTAAAGAAAATAAATCAAAAGGGCAAAGAGGTTCCTCTAGGATAACCCAAGAGGAAATTGAAAAATTATCCCTAAATTTATCGAATGCTTTGACAAGATAAACCATGTAACAAACGCAAAGAAAGAAGAAGGAAGAAGTTCTTATAGAAAACTGAGAAATCTGCTAAAACGAACCACAGAAAGAACGATCGTTAGAATATAATGTGAGAAGGCAAAGAGTTCGGAAGTCTAAAAAGAGAAAGGTGGAAGATGATTTGATTCTATCACTTTTAAATGCCCTGCATCGGGGAGAGAGAAAAGAAATGATTACTAGAAAAATGATTGCGTTTCTGGCAACTAAATGATGAAAAAGACGCAAATACCCAAGCGTTTGTCGAAAATTTAAAATATTTACAAGTTTGCCATTTCGCGCTCAAAATCATTAAAAGTCAAATGTTGTAGATCTGTAATCTAACAAGACTGGGTAAAAGTGCCTGAGAAACTTCTGGGCATAATGTTCCACACTCTCATACTTAACCTCAATTGTGAAACATTGGGGGCTTCTGTTGATACAAAAATTAGTCAGCTGACATGGACCAATTACATGAAGACACGTGTCATCTTACGTGGAAAAATATATACTCAGCGTACTGAGCTACTAAGCGTACCGATTTATTCAGTGTATCGAGCTACTCAGCGTACCGAGCTATTCAACGTACCGGTCTACTCAACTTATCGAGCTACTCAACGTGCAGAGAATCTAGTCAAGAAGATCAAGCGACAATTACAGATTCAATGAACAATGAAATCAAGGAACATTCTTATTATGTACCGATGTATATGTCTATTAAATAACGGCGTACTGTCTATTCATATTGACAGCCCAAGGGCTATAAATACATTGTAATCCCCTCCATAAAGGGGAAATCGATCACTTGCGATCATAATTGTTACCAAGGCAAAATACCCAACAATACAAAACAGTAGACGTAGGCTATTTTCATTAAGGCTGAACCACTTTAAAAATCTTTTGTCCTATTTCTTTGTTCATAATTATCTGTGATTAATTAATTAGATCAAATCTAGTTTTTTACATCAACAATGATATTAAATATGTTTCTTGAAAGGAAATATAAAGAAATGTGATTTTCTTAGAGAAAAGGATAAAGTATGATTTTTGAACATAAAATGACGATGCATGATGCCATAATGAAAAAAATATGCTTTTTATAAGATTTTGATAAACTAAGGGTGAAAAGGTCTAGTGGGTCCTGGTGGTTGGACTTCCTCATTTGACCATGTCGGTCAATTTTGTGAAAAAATAAATAAATTAATGAAATGGAATGAAAATGGTGAAAGTAAAGGAATAACATGGACGTTGGTAAAAATGTTAAAACACATTAATATGGACTCGGGTGAAATTGAAAAAGAATTAAGAAGGGATCAAAGCCCTAGGATAAAAGGCCCAAAATCATTGGCCAGAGCATGTTAGTGTAGCTGGAGGTGTGGAACCCGTTAAATTATGCAGATATTTAGAGGATTTCGAGAAAAGATAATGGAAACGAATATGAAATTGGTTGTGATTGTTGATGTAAAAAATTAGATTGCTCTAATTATTCAATCACGGATAAATAAATAAGACAAAGATTTTTAAAGTGGTTCGGCTAGGAATAAAGCCTACGTCCACTGTTATGTTATTGCTGAATGTTTGCAGAATTCTTGATTACAAGTTCTCTCAAGAAATTCCGGTCTCCCTTGAATGAGGATGATACCTGGTATTTATAGCCTTTAGGCTGTTGATGAAAGGGTCGATACATTAAATGACATACATATGAAAGGGTAATACATTTAATGTAGCGTGGGCGTCAAGAATATAAACATTCAATGAATAATTGAACAGTTGTCCGTCTGGTAATTAATGATACGACCGAGATGCAGCTCGGACCGCCTTAGTTGCTCGTTGATCAAGAGTACCTCGGGGTGCTAGAGTTCCTCGGAGAGAACATGAATTGGTCGAAGAAAATGAACTTCCTTGCTGCTATTGTGCCACGTAGATTGACACGTGTCTTCGTATTATTCGTCCACATCAGCATATTAATTTTGGTATCAACAGAAGCCCCCAATGTTTCATATTTCGAACTTTGAGGAGTATGGGACATTCTTTCTCAGTATATAGCAATATTAAATGACTTTCCTGGGTTTCAGGAACATTGTATTCAAATTTTCTTCTCATTTCGCAGCTTCCGCCTCTTTTTTTTGAATTTTTTATAAGCGCTTCGATCTCCGTGCAATTTTTGTCCTTTTAGCCGCCGGAAGTTCAGTAGTTTCTTTTTGGTAATCATTTCTTTCGCCGCTTCCCAATGCAGAGTATTTAAACTTCTTAGGTAACCATACCGTCTTCTACGTTTTCCACTTTCTTGCATTCAAGCTTTCTATTTTCTTCTTCTCTCTTGTGCGTTCATCCTTGTTTTCGTTCGTTGTCAACATACGTCCTTTCTTCCTGTAAGATCTTCTTCCTTTCTTCTGTATCTCTTTTATTCAATATGGTTTATATTGTGGAGTCTGTTGAGAAATTTCGTTCTGATTTTTCCATTCCTTCCTGGGTAACTCTAGAGGTTCTTTCTGAGCCTTTAGATTATTTTCGATTGGCTGAGGGACATTGGTTCCCCAGTCTTTTCATTGCTGAATGTGGTTTTTCCTTTCCACCAAACCCATTGTGTCTTGAGTTTTGTCAATATTTTGATCTTGTCCCTGCAAAAATAGCCCCCAATTCATGGAGAATAATTAATGGGGTGTTCAAATTAAATTTAACTCATGGGACTCGTATAGGGATCCCTGAAATTATGTACTGCTATAAGTGGGCCACTTTAGATAATATTTATTACTTAAAAACTAGGTTTCTGAATAGGGCTCTTGTAGTTAACCTCCCTGACTCAAATAGAGATTATTTTGAGCATGGGTTGGTCATAAAAAATTGGCAATATACCCCTTTAGCTGGAAATGAAGTATACAACGGTCCCAGATGCCCCCCATATGGCAATGGGATAGGTTTATTTTTCATTTTATTTTACTTATAAAATTATGTTTTCATCATGTTTGACAAAATGTATGACTGATATCTCATTATGTATTTATTTGCAGTTGATAGCAAAAGAAAAACTCCAAAGGAATCAGAGGTTAATATCAAGCATCTGAAACTTATCTGGGGTTTGCATAAGAACGTTGCAGACGAGCATATCAGGTCTGCATCATATTTGCTGCAGTATAGGAGCTATACAACCTCTTATACTACTCGCCCTGTTGAACTAGCCTCAACCCCAGAAGACTCTTCTTCAGACTCTCATCTTCCTTTAAGTCAAAGAATGGGTAAGAAAAGAGCTCCTCCTGCTCTCTTTGATGACATTACTTCTGCTGCTGGGGCCAAGAGAGGTAAAACTGATGTTCCAGAGGGGACTAAGAAAGTGGATGCTGCACCCTCTAAAGCTACCGAGAAGCCCCCAGTGGCTCCGAGAAAAAAAGTTGCTCCTGTAGAAGTAATTACTATCCCTTCGACCAAGTCTTCTTTGGTTGAAAGTGCTGAACTCCCGTTGAGGAGATTGAGGAAATCATCCTCCGTTAATCTGGCTGAAACTGCCTCCTCTCTACCTGCTGGTGGTACTGATGTTCCAAACATCATTCTTCCAAGTTCTGCAATGAGCTCGGTCATACCCGAGGTCCATGGAATTGATGAAAAAATTCCTAGGGATATGCTGACATCCCTAGCTGCTCGTCACCTTGCTTCAGTAAATTTCTCATACTTTTGGTTTTTCTTTCTTTCTCTGAATGCTTGCATTTTGTATTGACTTTACTATTTTTCTCATCTTTCAGCTGGTGAACTGTTTCAATAATATTATGAAGAAGGATGAATCTATTAAAGCTTCAAGCTCCTCGTCAGGTGTAGAGGATGCTTTGCTGGGTTTGACCCAATCCTTGAAGGAATCTCGCCAACAGTATGTTGAGGAAAAAGCTGTTTGGGAGAAAAAATTGGTTGTGGCTGAAGCTGAGAAGGTGAAGATGGCTGAAACCTCCAAGAATTTGGAGGATAAAGTAAAAGGTTTAGAGGTTGAACATCAGGAATATGATGGCAAGCTGAAAAAGGCAGAGGAAGAGTTATCTACCCTGCGAGATATCAAGGTCAAAAAAGAGGAATTGGATGTAAAACTTTCCTCGGAGAAATTAAGAAGAAAAGTCGCAGTCAAAAAATCCTTCAGCGCTGGCTGGGAGAAAGGATGGGATAAGGGGATTGCTGCTATGACATCCCAAGTCCAATATGGGAAGTTGAAATACTTCCACGATGGCTGGGTAGCTGCTCTGCAAGAGTTGAAGGTCAAAGACGATTCTGAGCTATTCCAACGACACCTCCCTGGTCCTCCTCCAGCAATTGTGGAAGAAGAAGAAGATGAGCCTGTCTCTGATGAATCTTCTATGGCTATAGGTGATCCAGTCTCTGCCTCTCAACCTTCTGTCACCGAGGACATTTCTTCCATGCCTCCTCCTCCCGAGAAGATTCCTGCCGATCAAGCCGTTGTTACCGCCGAGCAACCGAGCTCCTCGTCCCAGCCTCCCGAGAAAGTTTTGGGAGATAAGGAAAAGGTGTGAAGTTGTTCGGCATTAATTCTATCTTTCATTACTTGTAATCGAACAATGTAATCCTTTTGTGATCTAATAAAATACATCTTTGCTCATCTCTGTTGTTGATGATTTGTTTTTGTTGATTGTTGTCTTTTTCTCGTCTTTAGTTTGTTGCTAGAATGGAACTGATATCTTCACATGATACTGAGCTGATGCAGCAATGTCACCAATATTATAAGGCTGGTCATACAGCCCTTAGTACATCAGAAATTTCTGACATTCTCGGCCATGATGCCTCAGAACAGGCAATTGAGGCTTATCGGTACCTGAAGGATTTACTTGATAGATCTGTGGCCAACAATGTGGCATACTACGAATTGATCGAGGAACTTCATGGTTCCATAGAGGATCTTCAAAATCAACACAATGCATCAATGGCTTCGTTGCACAAGGATTATGAAAATAGATATCAACAACTTTCTTCTGAAACAGGCCATAAAAAGATCCTTGCTGGATATGATATTAGGGAAAGAACTTTAAAAGGTGAGGTTGAGGCCTGCAGGCAAATTGCTGAGTTGTTGGAACAGGAGAACAATAATTTGCAGAAAAAATTGGCTCAGTATGACTCTGCAGCATCATCTTCCACTGCTTTAGTGCCAGTTACTGATGAAGGTTTCTCGTTCTTAGAGGTCGAAAATGCCAAATTAAGGCAAGAACTGGATGACTTAAGAAGATCTGCTGCTTCTGAACTGCTCGGGGACGAGGTAGAGGTTCTCGAGGGCGAGGAAGAGCTGTTCAAAATGTTGTCGAAGAACAAGGTTCTCCAGTCGCTTCTCGGAGCCGATCAAGAGTTCTTAGTCGCAATGTTGAAGAGGCTCGTACCCAATCTACTTTGGAAACTCAGGCATTCCAATTAAACGTCAAAGATCGAGCTCTATCAGAAATGTCCAAGAAAAATCTATCCTTGGAAGATCAACTTACTGCAACGAAGTCTGCTCTACATACTAAGGATCTTTTTGCCAAGAATCTTCTCGAACAATTGGATAGATTAACCTTTCAATTTCATAAGCAGCCCAGGGAATTCTGGATGGCAGGATATAATGAAGCTCTTGTTCATTTGGATGCTCGTATTGAACATGCCAACAATGAAGGTTATAAGCAGGGATGGTTGAACGCCCTGGGTGTATTAAAATTAGAGCGAGGGCATTATTTATGGGATTATCATGCTCCTGGATTGTTAGACTTGCCTGTTCCACCTTATAAATTAGATATGGCATGGATTCCTGCTCGTTCCATTCCTCGGAGTTTGATCTCTAAATATCTTGGTGACTACAACCTTCATTCTCAGGTTGAAGTATCTCGTCCCGAGCACCTATTGGACACTCCTACAATAATGAATGTCAGAATGCTGAAGGACTTGAACTTTATTAATTCTCCTCTTTGCTTGGAAGATCCTCCTGCTGGCGAAGAGCCTGTCTCAAAAGATAAAGGAAAGAAACCAATAGAATAGGTTTTTCAATGTAATAATTAGCACATATGTAGAGTTTGTAATACATTTTTATCTTAATGAAAGAATTTCATTTTCTGTTTTGCCAATTAGTATAGCTATTTTTCTGTTTGCAAATTGTATGGTTCATCAACCAATCTTAAAATTTACAAGTATTAGGAATGTTACTTGATCACTCAATAATAAAGTAATGAGTATAAATGTTTAAAATGTTTCCAACCAAACAAGGTTGTTAAATAATGTCTGTCGACCAACTACAGTTGATGGGATTTTATCCCCGACCAGCCATACTTGGTTCAATTTCAAATATTTTCATAAAATGTGTCCGACCAACCAAGGTCAATAATTTTACTCCTCATCGACCAACTACAGTTAGTGGGTTTTTATCCCCGACCAACCATACTTGGTTCATTTTGGAATATTTTGCTCTTCAAATAACTTTTTGTAATAATCTTACCTCCCGACCAACATAAGTTGTAATGTGAGAGTATATTTTTATCTTACCAACCGTAATTGATCATGCTGGTTTACACCTCTTAACCAAAGGAGTAGTAGTGGTTCTTTCGAACTGTATGTCCACTAGATATCTTACCAACCGTAGTTGGTCACACTAGTGTCGCCTCCTAATCAAAGGAGTATTTTTTTTGGTTCTTTCGAACTGTCCACTAGATATCTTACCAACCGTAGTTGGTCACACTAGTGTCGCCTCCTAACCAAAGGAGTATTTTTTTTGGTTCTTTCGAACTGTCCACTAGATATCTTACCAACCGTAGTTGGTCACACTAGTGTCGCCTCCTAACCAAAGGAGTATTTTTTTTGGTTCTTTCGAACTGTCCACTAGATATCTTACCAACCGTAGTTGGTCACACTAGTGTCGCCTCCTAACCAAAGGAGTATTTAAATTGTTCTCGCCCTTTTATCAACCGGAGTTGATCGTGGGTCTGAACTATAGTCTTCTTCTTGTTATCAAGCAGCGTAGTGTACAACACTAGTATTCCCCGAAAAACTTTCAACAGAAAGAAAATGGTGAAACATCCTCGTTTTATTCATAATGAAGGAAATGCTTTACATTTTACATTACTGATAATACTTGCGCAGGTGTTCAGCATTCCATGCATTCTTAAATTCCTCTCCTTCTAGAGTTGCTATTCTGTAAGTTCCTGGTCGAACAACCTCCACAACTCGATAAGGTCCATGCCAGTTTGCTTCGAGTTTATTGTGCTTCTGAATGACCCTCTTCAGCACATAATCTCCTTCCTTTAGATCGCATTTCTTCACCCTTTTGTTGTAGAACAGAGCTGTTCGTTGTTGATAAGCAGCATTTCTTATGGATGCCTCTTCTCTAACCTCCTCGAGCATATCCAAATCCAGTCTTCTCATTAAATCGCTGATTAGGGAATTAAAATTCAGCACTCTATGTGTTGGGAGACCCAACTCGGCAGGTATTACAGCCTCACTTCCAAATTCTAACATGTATGGTGATTCTCCAGTTGCTGCTCGGGGAGTTGTTCGGTAAGCCCACAAAACTGATTGTAGCTCATTAATCCAATTTGCTTTAGCTTCACTTAACCTCTTCTTCAAACCATTTAGTAATGTTCTATTTGTCACCTCAGTCTGTCCATTGCTTTGAGGATGGCCTGGTGCTGAATGAAATTTCAAAATGTTCGACTGATGACAATAGGCAGCGAATTCTTCATTATCGAATTGTGTTCCATGGTCTGTGATGAAAGCATGGGGGAGACCATATCGACAAATGATGTTCTTCCAAATGAATTGATAAACCTTCTCGTACGTCATATCAATCAGTGGTTCAGCTTCCACCCACTTAGTAAAATAATCTACTGCCACGACGAGGTACTTGAACCTTCCTCGGGTCATCGACAATGGTCCAACCAAATCAATCCCCCACATAGAAAATGGCCAAGGTGAAGTTATGGGTGTCAACAATGCTTGTGGAGTTCTTCGGATGGAGGAAAAATGTTGGCACTTGTCACACTTCTTGGCATAGGCTATACAATCAGCCCTCATCGTCGGCCAGTAGTATCCCTGTGTCATCACCCTTTGCAAAAGTGTCCGACCTGCTACATGAGCTCCACAGGATCCTTCATGGATTTCCTCAACCAATTCCTTAACTTCTGATGGATGTACACATCTCTGCAAACCTGCCATAATTCCTCGTCTATACAAAACACCATTAATTAACACATACCGAGCAACTTTATACTTCAATTTCTTAGCGGCTAGCTTATCCTCCGGTAATTCTCCTTCTTCAATGTATGCTCTGATAGGATCCATCCAAGATGTTCCTAAATCAAGGGTTATTATATCCACCATCGGGTCTTCTTCTATACTCCGACTTTCTAATACTTCAATGGGTATTGTTCTTCGTAGCTCGGTGCGCGTAGCTGACGCTAATCGGGCCAATGCGTCTGCTCTAGCATTCTCCATCCTCGGTATTCTCATCAATTGAATGGCATCAAATTCTACCAATAATTCCATCACCTTTGCATGATACTTCGCCATTAATTCTTCCTTGACTGCATATACTCCCATCATCTGATTCACAATTAATTGAGAATCACTGAACACCATTATTTGTCGTGCTTCCATAAATTTCACTAAATTTAAGCCTGCTATCAAGGCCTCATACTCAGCCTCATTATTGGAGGCTTTGAATTGGAATCGCAAGGCATACTCCATGTCAATATCATCGGGGGTGTTTAAAACAATCCCTGCTCCACAACCAGCGGTGCAAGACGACCCATCCACGTATAATCTCCATGTAGGTAACTCGTCTTCAAATTTCTTATCTGTCAGAGCTCCTCGGTAAAATATCTGCTGTTTTCTTTCATCATCCCCTGGTATCTTTCGCTCCTCGTCGATCATCTGTTCGCGCCCTTTTACCAACCGTAGTTGGTTTGGGTTTGAGTATGATGATTTTTCTACATCCACGAGTCCTTTTACCAACCTTAGTTGGTCTGGACCTGTGCCTGTTGATCCTGTATCGTCCACAGGTTGGTCAGCAAGTACCTTTTGTTCCTCGGGGGTATCAGGGTATGTGAATTCTGCTATAAAATCTGCTACAGCTTGCCCCTTTAATGATGATCTGGGTTCGTACACAATATCATATTCACCGAGCTCTATTGCCCAATACATCAATCTTCCTGATTTTTCTGGCTTGTGAAGGGCTTGTCTTAATGGCATGTCAGTATACACAATGATTGTATGGGCCTGGAAGTATGGCCTCATTCTTCTACTTGCTTCGATTAATGCCAGTGCCAATTTTTCTAGCTTTGGGTACCTGATTTCTGCACCTCGGAAAGCTTTACTTGTGTAATAGATAGGTTTCTGGACTCCATTCTCCAATCTGATCAATGCTGAACTAACTGCATTCTCTGATACTGCCAGATACAAGTACAACTTTTCTCCAGTTATTGGCCTGGACAACAATGGTGGTGCTCCCAAATACTTCTTCAAGTCTTGAAAAGCCTTTTCACATTCATCAGTCCACTCAAAACTTTTTCGCAGTGTTTTGAAGAATGGGAGACATTTATCAGTTGCTCGGGATACAAATCTGTTGAGCGCTGCAACTCGTCCTGTAAGACTCTGTACTTCTTTCCTCGTCGTTGGGGATCGCAGCCCTAAAAGAGCTTTGATCTTTTCTGGATTTGCCTCAATACCTCGTTGGTTGACGATGTATCCGAGGAACATTCCTTCTCGTACTCCAAAGGTACACTTAGTCGGGTTGAGCTTCATTTGGTATTTGTCCAATTGATCAAAGGTCTGGCCTAAGTCAACTAGATGATCAGTAGCTCTCTTGCTTTTGGTGAGCATGTCGTCGACATAGACTTCCATGTTGCAACTGATTTGTTCGGCAAAAACCTTGTTCATCAGCCGCTGATATGTTGCACCTGCATTTTTTAAACCAAAAGGCATAACATTATAATAATAAGTTCCCCTTGGGGTAATAAAAGAAGTACTTTCCCTGTCTTCAGGTTTCATTTTGATTTGATTGTAGCCAGAGTATGCATCCATGAAGCTGAGCAGCTCATGTCCAGAGGTCGCATCCACTAGTTGGTCGATTCTGGGCAATGGAAAATGATCTTTTGGTCATGCCTTGTTAAGATCAGTGAAATCAACACACATTCTCCATTTATTGTTCTTCTTCTTTACCATTACCACATTTGCCAACCAATCTGGATATTTTACATCTTCAATGAATTGGGCTTTCTGGAGCTTCTCGACCTCCTCTTGTATGGCCTGGTTCTTCTCGGGACTAAACACTCTTCTCCTCTGCTTCACAGGCTTGATCTCCTTATTCACATTGAGCTCATGACATAAGAAGTTTGGATCTATTCCTGGCATGTCTTCATGACTCCAAGCAAAAGTATTCTTCCTATTTCTCAAGAAAGTTATCAACTCCTTTTTTATTGAAACATCCAGCGACGATCCTATCTGGGTTACTCCCTCAGGATGCTCGTCGTCCAGAATAATATTTTCTGTAGATTCCACCACCTGTCCTTTTACAAGTTGAGATTCATCCCTAGGGTCAAGAGTTTCAATTTCTGTACCTTCATCTACTTGGTAAGTAGTGGTCTTTTTCCTTGATTCTTCAAGTTCCTCTTGCTCGGCAGACGAGTAATAGCATTCCCGAGCTACTTTTTGATCACCTTTCACAACTCCTACTCCAAAGTTTGTTGGGAATTTTAAGCACTGATGTACTGTAGATGGAACTGCCTCGAACTTCTTCAAACCAACTCTTCCCATGATGATGTTGTAGGCTGACTGCACATTCTTATTCATCACGAAGAAGCGTATTCTTTCTGTTCGACAAGCAGGCCAGGTTCCAATGAATATATCCAACTTGATCGTCCCAAGTGGAAAAACTTTCTCGCCAGCAAAACCCAGAAGGGGCCTATGATAAGGTTCCAATTGAGATAATTTCAAATTCAGGCTATCAAAGCATGAATAGTACATTATGTCTGCCGAACTACCGTTGTCTACTAACACTCTTGAAATCACCACCTCTTTCATCCTCATTTTGATCACCAAAGGATCGTCATGAGGGTAAAGAATACCTGCCAAGTCATTTTTTAAAAATCCAATGACTAGCTTCTCTTTGTTTACTTTCCTCGGACGATCATCCTCGGCCAGATTTATCCGCTGAATATACGAACAAGCTTGAGCCTCCCCGAGGTAAGACTTTCTTTCTGCAATAAGGTCTCCTCCTCCTGCATCTCCTCCTATAATAACATTACAATCAAATGACCCAAAACGTATGGAAAATACCTCTCGTTCAGGCTGCCTTGGCTTCTTAGGAAGATCGGGGTCATCATCTGGATCATCTTCATGGTCCCTCTTCTTTTTCTCCTCGGCACGACGAGGAGATCTAGATCTTTCTCTAGTTCTATCATCATTCTTCCTCTCACCCCTGCGATCTACATATTTTGACAATTTTCCTCTTCGGATGAGTGTTTCAATCTCGTTCTGAAGGGCTATGCAATTTTTGGTCATATGGCCATGATCTTTGTGAAACTCGCAGTATTTGGCCTTATTCCTCAGATCAGGATTTGTCCTCAGTTTTTCTGGCCACTTGATTTCCTCGCTGTTCTTGATTTCTTCTAGAACATGATTAATACCCATTTTCAATGGAGTATAATTATCGTACTTCTTTAGGACTTCCCATGACGTCCTATTATTCTTGGAGTGCTTGTCACCACCATTACCTTTCTGATCTTTCTTCTTAGACTTGTCGACCTCCACCTTAGTTTCTTTATCCATATTCTTCTTCGCAGACATAGCCTCCTCGGCATTCATGATTTTGGCTGCTTTTGCCATCAATTCGGACATAGTTTTAGGTGGATCTTTGGCCAAGGTGTAGTACAGCTTGTTAGGTAGTAAACCACTCATCAAAGCAGTGATCGCTGTTTTTTCTTCGTAATCTATGACTTCCAACTTCTCGTTATTAAAACGAGTTATGTAATCTCTAGTACTTTCACCTGATTTTTGCCTAACACTTAGCAAGTGTGCTACTCGCTTTACTGGCTTTGCTCCGAAACAAAAATTGCCAATGAACAATTCGGCTAACTGAATAAAAGTTGAAATCTTACCCCGAGGAAGATTATTGTACCATATTTGTGCAGATCCGGTAAGAGTTCCCGAGAATGCTCTACACCTCATCTCGTCGGGGACGGCATAGATGTCGGCAGCAGCTTGGTATTGTTCTATATGAAGTACAGGATCTGTCTTTCCATCGTACTTAGGGGTCACTACAGGTGCTTTGAATTTCGATGGTGTTGGAAAATCCACAATGGCTTGCACAAAAGGTGTCCCTTGAACAAAGTTCTCTGTAAAGGGTTCCTCGCTTTAGCCATTTCTCCCAATCTCTCCTCCAACCGTTGAATGGAACCTTTACATGCTTCATTCCCTTCCTCAGGCCACCTAGTCCGAGCAATTGATTGTTCTGACATAGCTTCCTGAGATTTATCTCGACGAGTAGCTGGTCGTGATTGTGCTGATCCTTCTCTCAAACCTGATGGTGGCCGTAAACTTCTCGATGGAGCTCTAGGTGGACTCATATTCCTCCTTGGTCCTAATCGACTGAAAGGAGACACCCTGCTTAATCTTTCTAAAGCGCTAGTTCTCTCCGAAGAGAGAGTGATACGTTGATCTGTATCCGTGGCCCGTATTGATGAAGTTCGCCCAGGTTGATAAGAAGAATCATTAGATTCCTCATTGCGATATGACCCAGTGCGTCTGGATCGCGATTGGCCATGATCACTCCTTTGCCTTGAATAGGTAGGTGCACCGCCTTGAAGAGTTTGAATGAGTTGCCTCATAGATTCTTGCATGGCGGTTTGTCCTTGAGCCAGATTTGTCATAATTCCGGCCAGATCTGGAGATGCAGATGGATTTGGAAGATTTCCAGTATTTCCAGCATTTCGATTACTGGATTCTGGGTTATCTGCCATTGATGATAAATGATTTTTTATGAAAAACGATAATAACAGTCGCTTCCCACAGACGGCGCCAATCTGTTGATGTAAAAAATTAGATTGCTCTAATTATTCAATCACAGATAAATAAATAAGACAAAGATTTTTAAAGTGGTTCGGCTAGGAATAAAGCCTACGTCCACTGTTATGTTATTGCTGAATGTTTGCAGAATTCTTGATTACAAGTTCTCTCAAGAAATTCCGGTCTCCCTTGAATGAGGATGATACCTAGTATTTATAGCCTTTAGGCTGTTGATGAAAGGGTCGATACATTAAATGACATACATATGAAAGGGTAATACATTTAATGTAGCGTGGGCGTCAAGAATATAAACATTCAATGAATAGTTGAACAGTTGTCCGTCTGGTAATTAATGATACGACCGAGATGCAGCTCGGACCGCCTTAGTTGCTCGTTGATCAAGAGTACCTTGGGGTGCTAGAGTTCCTCGGGGTGCTAGAGTTCCTCGGAGAGAACATGAATTGGTCGAAGAAAATGAACTTCCTTGCTGCTATTGTGCCACGTAGATTGACACGTGTCTTCGTATTATTCGTCCACATCAGCATATTAATTTTGGTATCAACAGTGATTAAGGAATCTAAATAAGAAAACCTAATGAAATGAGTAAAAGGAGACTAATGAATAAAAATGTTTAAATAATCTTTAAGTATATTTCCACGCAGTGTGACCTCAATCTTCACCAAAGAATATGGATGGAATTGATGAAAGACTATAATTTTTCCTTAGAGTATCATCACAGCAAGGCTAAAATGATGGTTGATGCTCTTAGTCGAAAGTTTGGGCTTACTCTAGCACTAATAAAGTATTACCGAGCAAATATGTTCGACAAAATGTAGAAGTTTGACCTTCATACCCAGCGGGTTTATGACAGGGCGTACTTTTGGGGTGTGGTAGCTAGGCCACTCGTTTAGCAAAAAATTCTAGACGCGCAATCATTTGATCCTAAGTTCACACATTATCGTGCTCATTCAGAGCGGTAAGTTGTACGACACTCTTACTGTGGTCAAGGATAATGGTGTGTGGTACAAGGGTAAGTTGATTATTCCAATTATTAATGAGCTTCCGGTTGAGGTGATGGCGGAGGACCATCACTCATGCTTCAACATACATATCGGTGCTACGAAGATGTATAAGGACCTATGTAGAGAGTTATGGTGGTCCGATATAAAGAGGGATATGGGGACGTATATATCCAAGTGCTACACTTAGAGCAGGTGAAGGAAGATCACATGAGTGCGTGCGAATCTCATGGCAATGAAACAATGTATAATAAACCAAGAGTGCTCTCGGCGAATCTACACAAGTAACCGTGCTCTCGGCGGTGTCTAATAACCCAAGAGTGCGTGCGAATCTCATGGAAATGAAACAATGTGTGGCCCCCGTATCAAATAAAATACGCCCCATAGTCCCCTGAATAGAGAACATACCCTCAATGGTCGGTGGATCCTGTGGGGCTGCGGCATGCTGAAGCTGATACACTCTCCCATACTGAAGCTGTCCCTGCTGAACTGGGACTGCTGGAATGGGTGGTAATACTGCCATCTGTGGTGGTGCTGGGAGGGCGGAGGGAAACATAGGCCTCTGTGGCTCGTGTCGAGCACCCTGCTGCTGCTGTGGTGGGGCCCTGCCCCTGTCAGGACAATCTTGGCATTTTTGGCCCGTCTTGCCACAAATAAAACACTTCCTCTGGAAGTTTCCCCCTCTTTGTCCCTACTGCCCCCGGCCCTGATGACCGTTACCATTCCTACCTTGGCCTTGCTGGCCCTGCTGAAACTGTTGCTGTTGACCCTTCTGACCCTGTTGGCCCTGATGGCCCTGTCTGAAACCTCCTTGTCCACTTCTGAAACCCCCAGATCTGAATCTCTTAGATACCCCCTGTTGGGAACCCTGGTCACCCTGCCTGTGCTGTCCCTGAGAAGATTGTGCCCCGCTGGAACCATTTCCCCCGATCCTGCCCTGTTGGCTGGACTCCCCTGATCTCTTGCTCTCAGACATGTGGAAGTGATGATCCTGGCAGTGAAGTAATGCAGCGTTAACCACATCAGAGTAAGTGGCCAACGAGAGATTACCCAACAAGTGTTTATGGATCCTCCAAGTCAATCCATCCGTGAACTCTTGAATCTTCTTCTCCTCAGTCGGTATCTCATCGGGAACAATGTTCAAGAGATTGGTAAACTCAGCCTCATACTCGGCTACGGTCCTTCCCTCCTCCTTGAGGTTAATCAATTTCCTCCTCATCTCCGTGTGAACAGCTGACAGAAAATATTTGCGGTCGAACCGCACCCAGAACTCCTGTATAGAGAGGGTGTCCCTCTCCTCTGCGGTGGTAATGGAATCCCACCACTACAATGCCGATCCTACTAGCTTGAAAGTAGCCAGTATTTTCTTCTGAATATCCATGCACTCGTACATCCTTAAGTGCCTCTGAATATCCTTCCTCCACTAACTGGATACCATAACATCGGAGCTACCTGCAAACTCCGGAGGGTGTGCTTTCTGAAAAGCATCACGAACGCGTTCCCAAGCAGACGCGAGTGCATGAGCCTGAATTGACGCAACTACCGGCGCCTGGGGTGGTGCCTGCTGTACAACGGCTAGGGCGTCATTTACCGCTTGGGCTACAATAGCTGCAACCTCGGCGGCATTCATAGTGCCCTGAACTGGTGCAGGCTGTGGCTTTGGCTGTGCATCCCTAGGAACTCGCTGCGCACGTCGTGGAGGCATCTGAAATGAGAGTAAAGTCTTATAAGTTCGCAGTTGTTATCTCAAAATAGCTGAAGAGCGATACATACACAAAAGATTACAACAGTCCTAAAATATAGGGCTCTACATCAAAGAAAGCTCAGCGAAAACATAACAAGCCGTACAGATCCTAAGGACACTAGAACCTGATGCTCTGATATCACCTGTGACACCCCAACTAATTAAATACCGGGTAGCTACTCCTTTATTAAATTAATACAAAATGCCAAGTTGGTTCAGTTCATAGCATCACTGTCGAAACATTTTAATATTAATAACCACCTAGTATTTAAAAAGTAGGTTGTCCATTTTAATTAAAATCAATTAACATGCAATAAATGAATTATGAAAAGTTAACATAACCAACAATATAGTCACAATAGAATAACCATCCATTAAATAATGAGTCAGGAGGAAAACTCCTCAAAACAAACCGAATTTCGAAATAATTAAATACAAAGTCCGCATCACTAAAATTAATTACAACCCAGAGTCTGAAATAACTGAATAAGTAAAATGTCTATAAAAGGAATGGGCGACATGCCCAACAAATGATAAAAACTGATAATGGAGTCAAGATCAGAAATGGAGGCGTCTACTGTCAAGGTCCTGTAACTTCCACAGTAGCTACAGCACGTCACCTGAATAAAACTCCTATGCATGGTGTCCTTGTGGCTGGGCACCTAAAAAGGTTTTTACAAAAATATATTTGAAAGCAAACGGGTCAGAGCCCGAATGTGAAAATAAATTTTAAAAATGCAAGTGTTTAATATCATTAAACAGTGAATATAAAGTACATGATAGTGTGTGCACTCACATGAGTTCCTCACCTCTCAACTAATTGTGCACTCCTATCGTAACCGTACCCATTTCTAGTTGCTCCCATATCTATCCAGTCCAATGCTAAATCTAACATTTCTATATGATATCCAAATCAAATCCCAACATCTTCTATTTAATAGAGTATTGTACCTTATTACACAGTTTCCCCACTTTAGTATTTCAATATTATAAATTTTACATTTTCACTTTACAAACCGTTGCTATTACTTATACCCACAATTATTCACGACTATTCATTTCAATTAACAGTATATTATTCTCACCATAAATACACAATACTAGCACCCCGAGGCTAAGCTGCGGTGCTCACATACTCTGCTATCAAATCCCGGTACATCACGTACATGAGGACCACGTATTCTGAATCTCTCAGGAAACATTTCATTAACAACAATCACAAATAGTGGAGGCGAACATAGTTCACATCACATGGGTCACGCACATACCTACGCTCCCATGATCAGCAGACTTATTAACTTCTCAATAAGCCCTTCTCTGACCTATGTCCTCGAGGTACCAATCTAAATCCCCCCCCCCCCCCGTAGGCACACAAAGATTAGATGGTCCTAAACGAACGCCAACCTCCCATGATAGCAAGTATGATAGGTATGTCATACACACATAACTACATATACTAAGCATTCACACATCTTAGATATTAAAATATTTTATTAGTGGTATACTTCTCGTTCTTATACCAACACTTAGTGTTATACAAATCACATGTCCCCGGTTTATATGTATTTAAGTTATCAATTATTCTCACTTCGTGATTAGTTACTCGCTTCCCAATCCACAAATGTCATCCGGCTCAAGACACTATTCTAAGTTTTACTCCTCAATGTACCCCAATCTCCCAACTATACCCACTAGTTAATAAGGGAAGGTTATCTCATCATTTAAATAAGTCTACGGGATACTAGAAATCAATTCAGGCCAAAATGGCCATTCTGTCAACTCGTTAGAAGTCTCGTTTGAACGAGGTCGCTTGAACGAGGTCGCTCGAACGAGTTCGTTCGAAAGAAGGGATTCGAACGAAATACCAACTCTTTAGAAGTCATACTGTCATCTCGTTAGAAGTTCGTTCGAACGAGGTCGTTCGAACGACCTGGGCAGGTCTTCTAACAAGATGGCAGTTTCAGCCCAGAAAATCCCAATTCCGTTTTTCTCAATTCTTCTCTCCTCTAAATCCACCCTAAGACCATCCAAGTTGTGTTTTAACGTATATAAATCATTTCTAATCACCCTAGATCATTCCTTATCATATTTAAAGGGTCAAATCTTACAATTTTTCATGGAATTAATATGAATCTTCAAATATTTCTCCAAACCCTATGTACATGAACTCCTAATTTTCTTTATGCCCAATACTCATCATAAATCCATTTTTAAATCATCATATGTAACTATTCAAGTATTAAATGAGTCCCTTATCATACTATATGCAAATCCTAACCCAAATTCAAAGTTCCTTCAATAAATTTCATGGGTTTTCTTCAAAAAGATCAATATAAGATAATTCCTACACTAAGCATGGAAGACATATTCAATGCATTAAGGATACTAAATCACTTGCCTTAGATTGCTCTTCAGAATTTGATGTTGAAGGTTGAGGGTTGATCTCTCCCCTTTCTCTACAGATTTTCTTCTAAGGTTGAAGATGGTGGTTATGGGTTTTCTCTTGGGAACCTCTTCCAACTCTTCCTATAACTCCCGTAGCCCTCTTACTTGTCAAATGCTGGTAATGGGCTTAGTGGGTTACTAATAATGTATAATTAACTCTTAAAATTCGTAGGCTTTAATTCCCAAAATTTCAAAATTACCAAAATACCCTTTTAAGTTGCCGGTATGGCCCAAAAATGCCCCGGGACCCAAACTAAACCCCCCGCTAGTGTTTTCTGACTATTTCGACCCTTCCGGACTCGTTGGCGCACTCAAAATGACCATTCGATTGATAAAAATAAAATTCACTTTTTAATTCAAATAATTTCATTTCTGACGCGACTGATACGCGCGTCCCAACTAAATTTTCCAAATTATCGTATTTCAGTCTCGCGACAATTTTAATATTTCCAAAATTCATATATTGCCATATATACACAACATAATCAAATAACAACTCACATCTCGTTAGTATCTATATCCGGATTAATTCTCAATTAATTCACATTTAATTTAATTAATCCCTTAAATAAATATCAATAAAATTACGGGGTATTATAGTAGTTCCTAGAGATTCTGACCTGGTCGAATTCATGGTTAGCATCTTGAGGTCTTCCTTGACCTTGTTTAGTTCTTCCTCTTTTGGATCAATAGTTATGGGTAAATTAGCCCCGGTCTGAGAAAGATTTGGCATGGGAAGTTGGCCTAGTGACGGACCATTAGTAGGAGGTTCACATAGAGCATGATGGTATTCTTCAAGAACCTAGATAGGCTCAGGTGCAGGCGGATCCATGGCGCGAGGGAAAATGACCTCAGGATCTTCGGGGATACGGACCCTGTTTCTTTGCATCTCATGAACCTTTATTTGAAGGTTGACAATTTTGGCAGTGAGCTGAGCCAGAACCGTTAACAAATCCGGCTATACATTCGGCACTTGATCCGTATTCTCCATGGAAGGCGGGTGAGTCTCGGACTCGGATGAAGTAAAGGGACTGACAAAAATTCGAGGTGGTTCGACTGAAGAACGAAGCCAATAGGGAGCCAGGCCAAGGCTATGTCATCGACCTGAGAAGGAGAAAAATTGGAATTTATTTTCGAAAGAGAATAAGGGAATTTTGTTATTTTTGAAAAAGAAGGAAAATATTTTTTGATTTTTTTTTGGAAAAGATGAGGACGAAAATATTTTTTGTATTTTTTATAAAAGAGGGAAAAATGTTTTTGGACACTTTTTTGGGGAAAAGAGATAGGAAAAGACTAGAGACGGGTCTCAGCATGATTATTATACTTATTAGGTTCTCACTTGTATTATGTTCTCCTAAATGCAAAATGAAATGTCGAACATAACCCGAGCTTGGAAAACTTGGGTTTGTAACATACGTAAAGCTATAGTTGGACTTGTAACCAGGCTCACGGACAGGGTTCCGTATTAAAAATCGAGCAAAAATTTGGGCGGCAGGCCGACCCAAAAGTTTGGCAGAGTTTCGGGTTGAAACTGGTAATTTAACATGCATGTCCTAGGCTTGACACCTATACACGGGTATGCAGTTGGTTGGATGAATTGGAAAGGGTTCCCCCCTTTGGCATGGCTTCCACAATATACGTCTTGTTGTTGAGGGCAATCGGTACGTGTGGACAAGCCATTTGATATACCTGAGTGTATGTGAATTGCCTCACCATATAACTCGTGGGGACGGTACGTACGAAAGAGAATTCGATATACTCGATGTACATGAACGAGTTTCGTGTGATATACCTCCCGTCATAACTTCGATCAAGCGGTACGATGCGGGGGAATCATTCGATATACGTCTAAGGTACTTGGCTAATGGAAGGTGAGAGTCATATCGCTTAGGCTAATTGCGCCCTGCCGGACCAGCGTCCATCACGAAGTGACTCTCCAGTTACGGGACAAAATTTGGTCAATAACAATGCTCTTTGGTGATGTCGTGTGAATCATGCATGATTCTCTTATTAGTATCATATGGTGAGAGTATCCTTTTCTTGATTATGCCAAACAGGGAGCAAAGTACAAGTACCCATAGTAAAGCCATACCAAGCATGGATAAGAGATGTATGAGTGATGTGTAACTATCTACAAGTGGGTGTGTGATGAGTGAGCATGGATATATATAAGTACAGGTGTGTGTTAGTAACACCTAAGCATGGATTTCTAAGTGATGTGTGCAACATGTGGATACACGTGATCCTAGGTGCATATGCTGTGAAGTGTACATGGAGAGTCTTCTACAAGTGTGTGAATAGTAATAAAAGCATGAGGTATACATGAATAATAAAGGGGTATCATGCAAGTAGGGGAATATACAAGAAAATAAAACACCCATGCAAATAGATTCTAGCCCTCTTAAAAATATCCCCAGCGGAGTCTCCACTGTAGCCATCCCAGTCGGCGCGGCGTTCGTTCCGGGGGAAGAAGGAGGAGGATCCCCCGAGGAAGTGTTGCGCTAAAGCAAGACTATCTCTAGCGACCAAGACGATAAAACTCACTCGGGAATTTTATCAAACACTTGGTGTGCGGAAAACACCCAAGACCTTGTTCCCAAAATGAACTAGTGTGCAAACTCCCAATCAATTCAACCAAGCATCAATGAAGAGACAATAAGAACATACAAGCAATCATCAAAGCAAAACAACAACGATATACCGTGGTTCACCCAAATTTTGGGCTACATCCACCAAGGAGGATTTCTTCTTTCTATAGATAAATGGAGGAACCCAAAGGTTATACACACACACAATTTATCTCTCGTAGAAAGTCACTCACAACCTCACAAGAACTCACCCCTCAAATGGGAGCTCTATCTCTCTTTAGCTTTGATAACTCACAAAATAGCTCTCAAACTTGTCCTCTTTCAAAACCTAGAAATAACACTTGTATTTATAGATTTGAGCCAAAATGGCAAATTTGTAAATAAACCAAAACTGAAAAATAGGAGAGCCAAAATCAACAAACTCCACCTTGGCGATCCTGACGATCCAACCAATCTCTAGAATGCTGAAATTGAACCCGCTTGAAGACTGTCCCACCATCTACCAAGCTAATGCGATTCCCCCAGGTGATCCTCACGATCCAACCGAACTCGGAATGCAAACATCAAATCCGCTCTAAGATCATCCCGACATCTAACAAGCCAATACGCTCCACCCGACGCTAAGCCACCTCAAACTTCAACCATGAAGTGAGATACCACAAGTCTTCACTCCAAGACTCCAAACGACTCCACCCGCTGAGGAACCAAGTTCTAAACTAAGAACTCCCCTGAATGCTTCCCATGTAACCATACGGTGAAGCTCGCTCCTCATGTAACCCGGTGAGTACACCTCCACACAATACATATAGCATACACCTTCTTTACACGAAACATTCAAACACATCAACACCATCTTCCACCTTGAGAAATAACCACGGATGAGAGGGAAAATTCCTCACCTCTCATACCCTCCAAATCTCACCCTCGAAAGATATACCAAGTCTTTGTCACGAAAAACTCCCGTTTGCCAATGCTCCCAAACAATAACTCATCGGCCTTCCTTGAACTAGCTACACACACCTCGAATCCATCACAGTCCTACACCTCCTCGATTCGAATCGGCCAATGCATGTGTGTGCAACTAAACCGGGTCAACATCACCCGTTGGCCCTGGAGGGGGACTTCGATCCATCCCCTCCACGAGTAGGTATTCTCCCATCACTACCGTCTACTCTTGGAAAGCTAGCACCCAATGTCTCCGCTTTGTTCACAAACGAGACATGCCTCGAACGTTCGATCACTTGTGCACACCGCTTCCCAATCTTCCTCGAAGTTTCATTTAGACGATACAACCCCTCTCTCTCCTCTCCCCTCGCTAGGACCATACAACCGCGTGTGACTTTCAAGACTCCACCCGCCACCGACACCCGGCAACCCTTGGAATCCAAACGGCTAATGGATATCAAATTCTTTCGCAACTTTGGGACATAGGCCACACCACCCAAAGTGCGTTCCACCCCATCGAACTTGAGTTTCACCGTCCCGACACCCTCAACGAAAACCTTCTCGCCGTTAGCCAAAGACATGGAACCTTTTCCATTTTCTGTGAAAGTCTCAAAATATTCCCTCTTGGAGCAAACGTGATCCGACGATCCCGAATCTAATATCCAATCATCTTGGAAAAGAGAGTTAACCTTGGAGATTGTGAGAAGTTCTCCAAGTTCATCTTCATAATTCGCACTCGCTACCGTTGCCCTCTCGGAATCAACCTTGCCCTTAACCTAGTCGTTCCACAAAGGACATTCTCGGATCATATGACCCCATTCCCGGCACTTGTAGCATTTCGGCCCTTTACCACCAACACCTCTCGATCTAGACCTACTACCGTCATTAAATCCCCGGTTGGAGTTCCTCCCGCCATTTTGCCCACCTCCATCTCTCGCCATAAGGCCTTCATTATGGGAATACCCGTCACCTCCAGCTTCCTTCTTTCTCATCGTGACATGAGATTGAATATCTTGCACAACCTCGTTGCACCGGAGCGTAGACTTCCCAAACATGAGCATGGTCACAAAATGCTCGTATGAATCGGGTAATGATGCAAGCAACAACAATGCTCGATCCTCCTCAATGAATTGAACGTCTATCCGATTCAAGTCATTTATCAAGGCATGAAAAACGTTGATATGCTTCATCATATCCTCACCCTCCTTCATCTCAAGCTTGAAGAGTTTCTTCTTGAGGAACAATTTATTTGACGACTTTCCCAAATAAATCTCTTCAAGCTTATCCCACATGCCTTTAGCCGTGGTCTCCGCTATCACGTTATTCAACACATCATCCGTGATAAGCATCTCAATACACGAAGCCGCTCTTTGATCAATGTCAATCCACTCGGCATCGGTCATGCCTACCGGTCGTCCCTCTACCCCCAACAATGCTAATTGCAACCTCTGTTGGACAAGAACGCCTCGCATTCGTCTTTGCCATAACCCGAAATTGATCTTCTCATCAAAAGCCTTCATGTCCGTCTTCATTGAGCCACTCGATCCATAACTCGGATCCCATCTCTTAGAGCCTCTGCTCGTAGAGGTTGATTCTCGAGTACTCTCCACATTTTCCGTCATTTGGAACAAAAGCAAAAGCTATGACAAAATTGCCAAAATTGATTCAACCTCGAACCAAAATACCGGGCAAACAATGCAACCAAAGCTCTAATACCACTTGTTGCGCTAAAGCAAGACTATCTCTAGCGACCAAGACGATAAAACTCACTCGGGAATTTTATCAAACACTTGGTGTGCGGAAAACACCCAAGACCTTGTTCCCAAAATGAACTAGTGTGCAAACTCCCAATCAATTCAACCAAGCATCAATGAAGAGACAATAAGAACATACAAGCAATCATCAAAGCAAAACAACAACAATATACCGTGGTTCACCCAAATTTTGGGCTACATCCACCAAGGAGGATTTCTTCTTTCTATAGATAAATGGAGGAACCCAAAGGTTATACGCACACACAATTTATCTCTCGTAGAAAGTCACTCACAACCTCACAAGAACTCACCCCTCAAATGGGAGCTCTATCTCTCTTTAGCTTTGATAACTCACAAAATAGCTCTCAAACTTGTCCTCTTTCAAAACCTAGAAATAACACTTGTATTTATAGATTTGAGCCAAAATGGCAAATTTGTAAATAAACCAAAACTGAAAAATAGGAGAGCCAAAATCAACAGGAAGAACTGCATCACGGTCTCACAACCTTCTCTTCGAAAAGGGGGCTTCGGTCATCGTCGGTGTGGGGTGAATGTGAATGGATAAAGTCACCAGCCTATTTTGCTCAAAAAAGGCAAAAGAAAATGTTGCCACTATGAGAGAGCGGCATCAAGGACAAACTGATGCATTCAAAACCAATAGATCGAAGGTCCGGGGGCTAAGTTACGAAATGGGAAGGTATTAGGTACCTATACCACCCTTTCGGTCTCTCATGGGCAAACGCACTGTTCTAAAAAACCCGCCTAGGCTCCGCCTAGGCACGCCTAGGCTTAAGGCTTGGGAGAAACGCCTCGCCTTAAGTTTTTCACGCCTTATTCTTGGTAAAACCCTTAAGGCGCACTTTTTTCTAAAAACAACAATGCTTTAGTGAAACGATATCGCCTTTTAAAGAATTTTTTTACTAACCGGACATTATTTCATCCAAAATAATCCAATAGTATTTTAATTTGCATATATTCGGACATATTTTTATAATATGTACAATTTTAGTATTTTATTAGCCTTGTTATGGTTTAAAAATATTAAAATATATTAAGAAGGCCTAAACGCCTTTATACGCCAAGGCCCGCCTAGGCTTCTAAGGCTTAAGGCTTGGCCTCCACGCCTCGACCAAGCCCCGCGTTTTTTAGAACCTTGGGCAAACGTTATTATTTTTCTTTATCCCCGTAAAGTGCGTGTATGTGTTTATATAATGGAGATTGGAATCATTCAACCCATACCATGGAAAAGATAGGGAGAGGTCATCCATAGGAATATACCCAAAATAGTAATGAATGGAGAAGATAGAATATGAGCGTTCATCGAGATATTGATCGTTATTGGGAAATGATAATATATGTGGGATGAGACGCAAATGATATATGTATGATAAAAATGAGTGATTTTGAGAAATTTGGAAAATAAGAGAATTTGGAAAATTGAAAAATTGGACTCAAGTCTCGAATTTCAATTCGAGACACCTACGTAGCCTACAAAGGCATCAAACTCCACGTAGTTCGAATATAGAATAGGTATGGGATTTATCCCATAGATTGGAACGGAATTTTATTAGGTATGTGTGCGTGTAGAAAATATGTTTCTAGTTTTGAAAAAAGTGTGGTGGATAATTCCGTTCGGATTTTACGAGTGTAACCCTCTTTTAATTGTTTTTGAGTTTTTATGAAAAATAAAGTATGTGCAAAATACTAATAAAAGCGTAGATAATAATAGGTATGAACTAAAGTGAAACTATATTATGAATATAAAATAACTTATGCAGAAACAAGAGATTTAAAAGAGAGGGAGAAGGAATTGGACCTTCTTTGGATATTGAGCTTGGATATTGGATGAAATCCTTTGAATGTTGGTGGATATTGATGAGAGAGAAGGATATTTACCAAATTGGGTGTGAAAAGGATGGGTATTTAGGTTTGAATGGGGTTTCTCATATGGAACTTCGCTCATTTCGAGAGAATGTTGATGAGATCACTGATGCTGATGGGTTTGCTCTCCTTTTTGGGGTGAGGTAATGGACCCTATTTATAGGTTCAGGGGGTGCCGATCGACGTACCCCAGGGGGTGCCGATCGGCAGATCACCCTTGACACTGTGCCGATAGGCAGGGTTCAGGCCTGTCAATTGGCAGTCTCGTGCGGACTTTTATGGAAAAATGACTGTAGAGAACAAACAGTTGATTCGAATCTTTCACGGGGCATACCATTAGAAAGGTATCTTATAGTCCTTCAAGAGTCCTTGGAACCGCACCCGGGTCCGGGAGTTGACTTTGTATCAAATGTGGCTCGGAAACGCACGTCGATCCTTTAGACGGGAGATCGTCGGACGCAAATGGATCATTCGTCCGCATGGTAAGTCACAATCATGCACGGGGTAGACCGTTGGAAAGGTTAGGATGTGTACTTCAACATTCCAAAGAGTTTTGCTCGGTTTGGATGGTTGACTTTGGTCAATCGGGGCCAGGAAGCGCCCGGTGACCTCTCAATGAATCGTTCGTCTGTACCGTAAGTCAGAATTGCGTATGGGGCGGATCGTTAGAAAGGGTATTCAGTGAAATTTGGATATTCATTTAGTCTCGTTCGAGATGAAGAGTTGACTTTGGTCAAACGGAGTCCTGGAGCGCTCGGTGGCTTTCGAGATAGATTTTTAGGGGAAAACTGATCGTTCATCCGAATGGTTATGTTTTTTTGTGCACGGGGTGGACCGTTGGAAAGGGGTTTCGGTGTCCTTGGAAGATTCAAAGAGCTTTAACTCTGACGGTGGAGTTGATTGGGGTTAATTCGGGGCCTAGGAGCGCCCAATGGCTTCTGAATCAATTTTCGATAGTGAAATGGTCCGTTTGTCCGAACCATTATGTTGATTTGCACACGGAGAGGCCCGTTGGAAAAGGGTATTTGGAGCCCTTCAAAGATTCAAAGAGTTTTCACTCTGATGAAAGAGTTGAACGGAGTCAAATGGGGCCCGGGTGTGCCATGTGGTCTCTAGATCGGTACTCGGAGTGTGACCTAGGTTCGTTGTGGAAAGGGGAAGAGCTAGGAGTCGAAGGAGAGACTTAGGGGGTCCTAGAATGTGGTATCTACACATAAATTAGGATTTATGCCTCATTTTCTTCCTTTCTTGACATGGGTTGACTTGTAAGGAGGTCGGAGATGGATCGTCCTTTTGTAGATTCCTGTATGATATATGTGATCTCAAACTCTGATAGCATGAGAAGCCAGTTGGACATTCTTCCGAAGAGAGTGGGTTTCTCAAATAGATACTTTAGGGTATCCATTATCGAGATGAGTTTTATGATGGGTGACATCATCTAATGTCAGAGTTTACGAGTGACACATATGAGGGACACACAAGCCTTTTCCAAGGCAGTGTATTTAAGCTCATAGGATACTAGTTTTTTACTGAGATAGTAGATGTCACATTATTTTTGGGATCTTTTAACATACTGTACTAACATGGCTCCAAAATTCGTGTTTGTTATAGTCACGTTGAGCAAGAGAGGTTGTCCTGGTTGAGGAGGAACTAACAATGGTGGATGGGTGAGGTATTTTTGTATCTTCTCGAATGCTTCTTGGCATTGAGAGTTCCACTCTTTTAGTGGTGATCTGGTTGATGGACTGGCTTCTGAATTATACCTGATCCAGAAGGCCGCGTACTTCCTTTTCTGCTGTGGGTCGGGGCATTTCCCTTATGTCTTTGACTTTAGAGGGTTCTACCTCGATTCCGTTTTTGCTGACGATTAAGTCAATCACTTTCCCTTTAATCACTCTGAAACACACTTTTGCTGGTTTAGACTCATTTTGAAGAGGCATAACCTTCGGAACAATTTTTGGAGCGTGAGGGCATGTCCTTCTCAGCCTTTGGACTTAATGATCATGTAGCAGACATATACTTCCACTTCCTTATGTATAAGGTCAGGTAGGATGGTTGTGGCTACTCTTTAGTAAGTTGCACCAGTGTTTTTGGGAGCGAAAGGCATAATTGAATAAAAATATGTCCCCCAGGGGGTGATGGACCTGATTTTCTCTTGATGATTAGGATGCATTTTATCTGATTGTATCCTGCAAATTTGTCAACAAAGGACTCCAGCACATTGCTGGTTATACTATCTACCAATAGGTAGATATGGGCTAAGGGGAAAACATCTTTAGGGAGAGGAGGTTGAGGTCCTAGTAGTCTAAGCACATTCAGACTTTGACATTGGTTTTGGGTACTGGTACAATGTTGGCTAATCAATATCGTCATTTTAATCTATCTCATTCTCTCTCTCTCCAACCCTAATTAGGGTTGCATGGCAGCCCCTACGTCCCTACCGTTACCAGCTGATCCCAATCCCCCCAACCCTCCACTTGCATGGAATAAATCCTTCGAAAGTGTATTGGAAGAATCCATTGCACCAAAAGACATTCCTCTTATCAACATCTCTTCATTTAAAGGGGAACCAACCATAAGATCCTCTTAAGAAGAAATCAAGAAACTTGCAGAATCATTCAAATATTCCCTCATGGGAAAGTTCTCCCTTGGAAGACCTGCCTTGGAATTCATCAGAAAGACCCTCCATTCAATGAGTCTTAAAGCTTCTTTTAGTGTGGGACTGTTGGATCAAAAGCACATAATCATCAGTCTATTCAATGAAGAAGATTTTACAAGATTATGGTTGAGGAATCAATGGTTCATTGAAAGATAGCCCATGAGAACATTCGAATGGTCTCTAGAATTCAGGCCTGAAAAGGAAAGTTCGATAGTCCCTATTTGGATTTCATTCCCTTCCTTACCCATTCGCTTTTTTCTCAAAAACTTCTATATAGTCTATAGCTCAAGTTTTAGGTAAGCCATTAAAAATAGACAGCTTAACAGCTGCTATCAACCGTCCAAGTGTAGCAAGAGTTTGTGTAGAATTTGATCTTTTAGGAAGTAAACCAGAAAGGGTATGGATTGGATGTGGCCAAGAAAGTTTCTGGAAATCAATAATTTACGAGGATATCCTTACCTATTGTACTGAATGCTATAAATTGGGACGTGTTAATGATAAATGTATTATTGCTAACGTAGGTCTGGTTCCAGAAGATTTAAGACTTTCTAAAACCAATTCCATAAATAATCACAACCCCAAATCAAAAACTCGAGAACTGAAAAGCAATCTGCAATTCAGACCCAAACAAATATTCTCAATCCAAAAAATTATTCCCCCAACCCGTTATCAAGGTGAGTCCTCTAAAACTATCACCAATCAAAAGTCAAAAAAATTCCATCCAGCCACACCTATTGAAGCCCGCACTCCTAAAGAAATGAAAAACATGTTTCATACAATTGTTTAAGTTCCCCACCCTTCCAACCAAAAGATCTCAAACCAAACTCTTGATATTGTTCCTTTTAATTACTAACTCAAATCTCCTTTCAATGAAGACTTTAGTATTCCCAACCACTCTTTTCAATCCTAAACAATCCAAGAAACCCCACCTCCTTCTCCTAAACTTATTCCCCTAGCGAGTGAAATCCAAGAAAATTTGAACAAAATCCAAGAAGATGAATTAGACAATATTAATAGGCTGCCATTACAGCAGCTCATGTTGTCCCCCAAGGGAAGAGACTTCACTAAAGTGAGCAAAATTGACTTTCATAATCCCCTTGTAGCCTCTAATGATAAAGATATCATGAGGATTACCTCCCTCTTATAGAGGAACTTATCTTATTTTCAAGAAATATGGATAATAAAATTGCAGGCATCAATAAAATATTGGTTGGATCCAAATCAAGCAATCTGGTTCCTGTAGCTAAGACGGTGAGGAAAACACACCTGCTGATCCTATGTTCAAAAGAACGACTAGAGACGTTTCAAAATCTTCTAAAGGTATTGCTGCTAAATTGAACCATGATAAAATTTCTTATTTGGAATGTTAGAGGATTATCAAATAATCCCTCTAAGAGACGAATAAAAAATTGTGCATATTATACAACCTCTCATTTGTTACTTTTTTAGAGCCTAAATCTGTTCAAGGTAAGCTTGAATACATGAGAAGATTTTTATGTTTTGAAGGTATCTTAGCTAACTCTAACAATAAAATATGGTTTCTTTGGAGATTTAATGTCAAATTTTATATGCTGCTTAATGGAGATCAGATCATCCTACTCAAAACATTTCACCCTCATTTCCCATCATAAGTTTACTTATCCATTGTCGATGCAAAATATACTCGAAAAGATAGAATGCCACTCTGGGTCACTCTTAATCAACATAGGCTTATCACTGATGCTAAACCTTGGATGGTCATGGGTGACTTCAATGTTGTTTCTAGCAGTGAAGAAAAGTTGGGAGGTAAAGATATTGACTTCTATTTAGTGGAGGATTTCAACAATTTCATCTCCAATGCTTCTCTATTGGAAATTAAGTACACTAGAGCAAAGTTCACATGGAACAACATTAGCAATAAGGATAAAATCTGGGCTAGACTTGATAGAGGGCTGGCCTCAATTGAATCGAGCAATCAATTCCCTAATTTTACTCTTAATCATCTTAATAAGACATGCTCAGACCACTCCCCTCTCTTATTTTCAATTATTACCCAACTTAACCACATTTTAAAAGCTTTCAAGTTCCAAAATATGTGGTTTAAGCATAAGGATCTTAAGGGTATTGTTGAATCTTCTTGGAATGGTCATATAACTGGTAATCCTCTTAGAAGTTTGTCTCTAAAATTACAAAGACTAAAGGCTGCCCTAGTCTCTTGGAACAAGAATTCCTTAAAAAATGTCTGTGAGGAGATTAAGCAGCTTAAAAATGAGGCTCTCATTTATGATAAAAGCAACATGAAGAGAATAAAAGCAACATGTCCAAGTCAAAAGCTTTGTGCTTGAAGCTCTTAAAAATGAAGAAGAATTCTAGGGTAAAAAAATAAGGAGTAAATGGTTGATTGATGGTGATTCTAACTCCAAGTTGTTCCATGCTTCAGTAAAGGCCAAGAGGGTTCAACAAATGATTCATAAAGTAAAGAAAAGGGATGGATATTAGATTGATAAGATTGAAGGCGTTAAAGAGGGATTTGTGGGATTTTTCCAGAATTATTTCCAGGCTAAAGCTATTGAAGGTGAAGATGAGTTATTGGAAGTTATTGATAAGGTCATCACTCCAGACCAATCGAATATGCTAAATGCTTATCCTGATGAAGAAGAATTTTGGCAAGCAATTCAAAATCTTAATGAAGCTATCTCAGCAGGCCCTGATGGATTTCATGGTGTCTTCTTCAGAAAATATTGGGATATAATTAAAGTTGACCTTGTTAATGCTATTTCATTCTTTTTTGCACGTGGAGATATTCCAAAAAGCTGGACCAGTACAAATATTATTCTTATCCCCAAATCTTCTTCAAGTTCTAAATGTTCTGATTACAGACCGATCAATCTATGTAATTTTTGCTTCAAGATCATCACCAAGATTCTTGCATCTAGATTATTATTAATTCTTCCTCAAATTATAGGCTTCTCCTAAGCTGGTTTTATTAAAGGAAGGAGATCTCAGATAATATCCTCTTGGCTCAGGAACTCATGCATTCTATAGAGAAGAAAATCAATGGCCCAAATGTTGTTGTCAAATTGGGCATGTCTAAAGCATATGATAGAGTTTCTTAGATGTTTCTCATAAAAACTCTTAAGGAAATTTGGCTTCTCTGAAACTTGGATTGGTAAAACTTGGAGATGCATCTCAAACAACTTGTTTTCAATAATTGTGAATGGTCAGACTGCAGGTTTCTTCAAATCTTATAAAGGTCTTAAGCAGGGGGACCCATTATCCTCTGGCCTCTTTGTTCTTGTAACTGAATCCCTCAATAAAGGTCTTCACAAGCTTTTCCAAATTGGTAAAGTAACACCTTTTTCTCCCCCTAGACATAGCCCCTTAATTAGCAACATTAACTTTATTGATGACACCATAATTTTTACAATGGGAACCATCATAGCCTCAAAAATCTCATTCCCTTTCTAAAAAAATTTGAATTAGCCCCAGGTCAAGAAATCAATTTTAGCAAGAGCTGCTTTACAGTTCATCACTCAATCCCTATCAATATAATTAGAGCCATTGCTAAAACCACTGGTTTATCTTTGAAAAATTCCCCTTTGAAATACCTGGGATGTCCTATATTTTATGGCAGGAGCAAACACATTTATTTTGAGGATTTAGTTCAGAAGATTAGGAACAAAATCTATTCTTAGCAAACTAAATTTATTTCCTTTGCTGGTATAAGAACTTTAATTCTTTCAGTCCTATCTTCAATTCCTATTCACACCATTGCATCCCTAAAGCCTCCTAATAAAACCATTCAGCTTATTCAAAATCTATTCAGTAAATTTTTGCGGGGATCTTCCAAAGAGTGTGGATCAAAACACCATTGGGAAAGTTGGTCAGACCTTTTCATTACTGTTGAAGAAGGAGGTCTGGGGTTCAAGCTAATTAATGACCTCTGCAAATATTTCAGTTTAAAGTTATGGTGGAATTTAAAAGCTACTCCAAATCTCTGGTCAGAATTCTATTGGAACAAATACAGTACTACGACTTTAAGAGGTGGATCTCAAACTCACAAGTGGGTTCAAGATATTTCAGACTCAGCAGACCTGTTAGCTACTCAAATTGAAGGCACCTGGTATTCGACCCCCACAACTGATGGTTCTTTCTCAACAAAATCATCTGGAATTGTATCAGAGAGTCCAAACCTACCTACCTCATTTACAAGTTCATTTAGAGCTCCTCTCTTCCTCATAAAATTCCATCTTTCTCTGGAAATGCTATCATCAAGTAGTGCCTCATGATGAGTCAGTTCAATCTATAGGCATACATTTGAGCTCAATTTGCTCCTTCTGCTACAACCATTAAGAAACTTTTGATTATTTGTTTCTTCATGGTCCTATTGCCAAAAAGACTTGGATTTATTTTGCTAATTTGTTTGGTTTGCAGATTTCATTCACTTCTTTTCATCTAATGCTTGTGTCTTTGCTCATTAGAAGACCTGTTATAGATTTCATTCAAGCTCTTCTTTCCATTATACTTAGATTCATTGTGTGGGAATTGTGGAAGAACAGAAACCATAATAGATTTGAAGGTGGAAAATCGATCATAAAATGGTTATCAGGTAGGTTATTGACATAAAAAATTCTTCTCCAAAGCCAGTTCTTTTGAACATATCATCCACTTATTTAAGATTCAAATCTCAGCCTAAGCAGCCTTCTTTTCTTCTGATTAAATGGTTGAGACCTGATGAAGGGGTCATCAAATTAAACTTTGATGGGTCATCGAAAGTCAATCCTGGCTTTGTTGGATCAGGTGGCATCATCAAGAACAACAAGGGTATTCTCATTGAGGCTTTCTCTTCCTTTGAAGGTATTTGTTACAATAACAAAGCAGAACTTATGTCTATCCTTAGAGGTCTAAGGCTCTGCATAAGCCTCAACCTTCTATTTGTTGAAGTGGAATCATACTCCAAATTCTCTATAGATATCTTAAATAGCCTTATTAAAGCGCCCCCCCTCCCCCCCTGGAATTTAATAGAGGTTATTTCTTCTATAAGAGACATTCAATCATTTTTCTCTGTGTCCTTTTTCCATTCTTGGAGAGAAAAGAATAATTTGGCTGGCAGTTTAGCTTCCTATGGAGGTCAAACTCAAAAGTTCTCTAGTTTCAAGATTCCCAAAAATCTTCCTTTTAGTGCTAAAGGCCATTATAGAAAGTATCTCCTTGGCATTCAATCAATCAAAATCATTAGATAGTTTTATGATGTTGGCTAGACAAGTGGGTTACTCTAATACTCGGACAAAGCTGATGCTGATTTGTTTCCCCACCTCCTCTCTACTTCCAAAGACCATTCAGGTATGAGCTTGCGGAGCCTCTGTTTTATGGTTCTAACACCAAGGAGAGTAGGTTTTACAATCTCAACACTCACAACACTCGCCTAATATTGGGGTGAATTTGGATGAACTACCATCAGATCCCGGTTTGAGGAAATCTATTTCGGAATATGGTGACTCTAAACAAATGGAGTTAGTTCGTCGAGCATATCTTACTAGGGGCCCTTGTCAACCAAAAAATCACAATTTCCCATGGATACAATTTGGAATAGGCAAACGTAGATTTATTCCGGCATGGTTTGAGGAGTTTGGGAGATGGTTAGAGTATAGTGTGGCGAAGGAGGCTGTGTTTTGTTTGTTTTGCTATTTGTTCCGACCAAATACAGGGGGGCAAGGGGGTGGGGGTGTATTTGTTACTGGAAGCTTTTCAAATTGGAAAAAGAAACAAGTGTTTAAAGATCATGTTGGCCCCCATTCAAGTATTCATAACAAATGCATGAATGCTTGTGATGACTTGATGAAACAAGATCAACACATCGAAGTGTCTTTGTCTAACCATTCTGATAAGACAAGAGTTGATTATCATATTCGTCTGACTGCATCCTTGAATTGCCTCAAGTACTTACTACGCCAAGGTTTGGTGATGCGAGGGCATGATGAATCTGTGGGGTCATCTAACCGGGGTAATTTTCTTCAACTTTTACAGTTCCTTGCCCAGCAAAATGAAGATATAAACAAAGTTGTCTTGAACAATGCCCCCGAAAACCACCAAATGATAGCTCCATCAATTCAGAAAGAGCTTATTAATGCCGCTGCCTCTTTGACCACTAAAGTCATAATTCGAGAAATTGGGGATAAGGTATTCTCCATACTAGTTGACGAGTCCCGTGACATCTCTGCGAAGGAGAAAATGGCAGTGACTTTACGTTATGTGAATAAAAAAGGCTATGTGGTTGAACATTTTCTTGGCATTGTACATGTTCTTGACACTACATCTTTAACACTTAAGGCAAGCCTTGAGTCACTTCTCTTGAAACATGGGTTGAGTATGTCAAGTATTCGTGGGCAAGGTTATGATGGGGCGAGCAACATGAAAGGGAAGTTCAATGGGCTGAAGAGTTTGATTCTAAGGGAAAACAGTTCAGCTTACTACGTTCATTGTTTTTCTCATCAGCTACAGTTGGCATTGGTAGTGGTCGCAAACAATCATAAACCAATTGGTTCTTTCTTTCTCAAAGTTTCAATTTTGTCGAATGTTGTTGTTGCATCTTCCAAGCGTAGAGATATATTTCGGATGAAGCAGTGTGATGATATACTTGAAGGAATATACACTGGTGATCGGGAGACGGGTCGTGGTTTAAACCAAGAAGAAGCATTCACACGAGTAGGGGACACACGGTGGGGTTCACATTACGGTACACTTTTGAGTTTAGATCATTTGTTCTCTGCTGTGATTGGTGTACTTGAGGTGGTTCAAGTTGATGGTGATGTAGGTACTCAGAGAATAGAAGCATATGATCTGATTAGCTATTTGCAGTGCTTTGATTTTGTGTTCAAATTGCAGTTAATAAAAGCAATTTTAGGGATTACCAATGACTTGTCGCAATCACTACAACGGAGGGATCAAGATATTGTGAATGCAATGGATCTTGTTAAAATAGCTAATATGCGTTTACAAAAAATGAGAGAGCATGCATGGGATAAATTGTTGAAAGTAGTCTCTTCATTTTGTAGTACACACGACATTGTAATCATAAATATGGAAGATTATTTTGTGGCCAGTGGAAGATCACGTCGAAACGTCGAAGAGAGGACAAATCTTCATCACTGTCGGGTTGAATTGTTCTATTCGATGATAGATATGCAACTACAGGAGTTGAACCATCGGTTTAATGAGGTGAATACAGAGTTACGTTTATATATGGTATGTCTTGATCCAAGTATGAACTTCTCCAAATTCGATGTGGAAAGATTAGTTCGATTTGCGGAGTTTTATCCGAATGATTTTGATCCAATTGAACTCACAGTCATTGGGGAACAACTTGAAAATTATATATACAGTGTGCGTGATAAGGAAGAATTCAAAGATTTGAAAAGGATTGGTACTCTTTCTCAAAAGATGGTTGAAACTCAGAGGGATCGGTTATTTCCATTAGTGTACTTGCTTATAAAACTTGCCTTGACATTGCCGGTTGCAACTGCAAGCGTGGAACGAGCATTCTCTGCAATTTAAATCGTGAAGAGTACATTACGTAACCGAATGGGAGATGATTTTACAAATGATTGCTTGGTGGCGTACATTGAACAGGATATTTTCAAAACTGTTGATACGGAAGATATCATTCAATATTTTCAGAATATGAAGCCGCATAGGGGAATATTGTAAACAATCTCATTGTATTTGCAATTTCTGGTTATGTATGGATGAATTGATATGAAATTTTGGCATATTCAGTATTTATGTTTTATTGGTTGTTGGTTTTTATGAGTATATTATTTATTAGTGTCGGCAAAAAAATATTTGAATCGATTTGGCCCCGGTTGAACTAAAATCCTGGATCCGCCACTGATCCCATATATGATGATAATGGGGTCGATATTGATCATGTCGGAATAGGACCAAGTGAAAACATCCATAAAGTTGTCAAGGAGATTTGTGAACTCCTTTTGTTTATTCTTATCTAGGGAGGACCATATTTGTAACTGCTTAGGGTTTTTCAAAGTACCCAAGTTTATGGTGATTGTGTCATCCTCACTGGGAGATGTACGACTATGTTAACTTTAATTAAGTTTTTACAAATGTTTTAAGTATTTTTATGTCCGTAGAGTTATCATTATTAGGAGTGATTTATGATCCATTGTTGGATTCATTATCATTGTATGTAACACACACAGGAAGATACTTGAAAACTTCATTTATTATGCCATAAAAATGAGGAAGGACAACATTGATAATAGAAGAAAAGTATGCTTTATAGAGGGATATATTAGGATATGGGATAGGGGATCTTTAGCTAATAGGACAGACTCAAAGGGGCCTTAGTATGATGGGTGCTAGGATGCATCCGATAGAGGTCGACTTCTTCAGTGGTGGCATTCCCTTAATGTTATAGATTGGGTAAGAAAGGTTCTGCCAAGGTACTTTTGGAGTGACCTTTAGGAACTTTGTGATCTCCGTAGTGATAGCAGGTTGGGGTAGGTGATGTTTCTAGGGATAAGACCTTCTTCCCTTGGGGGCATATTTAGGGTCTTTATCAGAGTCCGCTACAGGGAGGTGCCTCAAAGAGGGATTTCATTAAGTGCTGATAATTTTCCTCGTTCCAATGATAGTCCTATGGGGCTTCTCTGATGTGTCATAAGGTTTGATCGAAGGTGGTGTTTAAAGGGGGCGAATGGTGGAATTTGGTACATGGAGGTGGATATTGAGTTCATACCAATGCCCTTTACCTACAGTGTTGTTTCGATCAATTGAGACGGTGTACCAATCACGGAAGCATTTTGATGGGGTTTAATTGGTGGAGCTCAACATAGCTATCAGGATAGTCTTATCGGGAAATAGTACGAGTAATCCCCATTCGAACTCTGGCTTAGGGGTTTCTCTATCTTCTTTGGTAACCCATAATATGTTGAATTCTCGTAGTTGAATAGATTTTCCCAAAATCCACATACAATCCTTCCTTGTAGAGGATCTCCATTCAGGGCCGTCGGGAATTCTGAGTCTTATCCCACCATAGCTTTATGAGTCCTCTCCTTGGACATGGAAGTGACCATTCCACACTTGATGATGTCAATCTGCTAGGACTTTGATGTTGGGGGTATACCCAATACCGACCTTTCCCTTATGTTTTATAGAGGCGACAGACTCAAGAATTCCCTGCTATTTTTTTCGAGACCGAACCCTTGCATGTATCCCATATTTTGAATTATTCAAGTGGTTATTTTGTGGAAAACTGCCTCCTCCTTTATTTTATGTTAATAAGTGGAATAATCTAGAATCCGCTAAGGTAAATATGGCTACTATCGTGAAGGGTGTCTAGGAGAAGCGTGGTTCTAGTATTGGCTACAATGGTTAAACTATCATCTCTCATAATAGTGATGACCTTAGTGTCGAACGTGAATCGAAACTTCATGTGGAGTGATGAGGGTAATGTCCCCAACACCTCCTACCCCTCGAGTAAGAGGTTGAAATTTGTCGGAACTTCGAGTACTTAAAATTAAACATTAAATTTGATAGGCCCTATTATGAGAGTAAGAGTGATGGCCCCAAGGACCTCTCGACAAGTGTTATTATAGTCTCTAATGGCCATAGAGGATGGTGTAAATTCCTAACAGTGTGAGGAATGCATATGTTGATGGTGAAACCATTTTCTATGAGTACCAGGGGTACCATCTGCCTACGATCCTCAGTAGTGATTTGTACTGCAAACCGGTGGTTACGACCTTATATCGGTAGGTCCTTGTAAGAGGGTAGTCCCCTTGAAGGCTGGGAGTATGATGATACAGACAGAGGCATAACTCTTATAGATATGGTGATAAAACAGTAACCCAAATATCCTCAACTATCACAGATGAATGCAAAGTATTGTATATAATAAACACTCATATTGGACTCACAAATCTCTCGTGTATAACTCAAATAATAATAAAAGAACTCCAGGGATAACTCATTCAAAGGTAGAGAGCAGTAAGAAATAGACCTTGGCAGGTATCCAACACACCAACAACCTCTGATATCTCCCTAGTTAGCTAATAAAATCTTTACAATAAATGTCGATGGTGGGTAGATAAAACTATGGTTTATAGTAACCCTCTTGCTCTCAATGTTTATTTCTCTCTCTAGCAAGAACTCTTTGGAAAGAAATCTCTATTCTCAGAAGTTATTGAGGCCAATAAATAGACACACACCTTTCCCGAGATGTCTCGGTCCTCCTTAGTGTGAAAGACATTCCTCTCATACTTTAAGTCACAAGGATTAAATGTTTGATGGGTCAGCACACCCTACGTCATAATCATTTCAAGTGTGGATTGAACAGTGGGTAGGTGGATAGTGACATCAGCTAAAGTAGATGTGACATATAGTAAAGGGTTGTTTGACTCAAAGCTCAGTGTAAGATGGAACTCAAGATTAGTCTGCACAACCTTCCACGGTAAAAGGTCTCTCAGTGTTTTACCAGGTGTATCTAAGATGGTCAAGACAAGCCTTAATGCTTTCTCACTTCTCCATCCTCCAAACCAAGTCCCTTTAAAGTTCCCAGAATGAGGTTATTTGATAGATCATGTAATATCTCCCAAGCCCTGCCAGGCCTGGTCTCTCGCGAGTACCGTTTGACCTCACACTTAGTATTACAATCATTACAGCATTACAATCAATGTAATTAAAAGGATACAATTTGACTAAGTAAAAATGAAAGATAAAGAGGATCTCTCTCGACAAGTTTCCTCGTTAAGCTTTATCGCCTCGCTGCCTACATGCTACTTCCTTCTATTGAGTCTCTTATGTTAAATGGGGAAGCTATATCTAATTTAGAGATTACCTTCAATCCCCCCTACATTTACCCTTTCGTGTAGAGATTTGTTGTGAGCGCAAGAAATGTCTGCAGGAAAACTTCTCAATCCGATAAACCACCTTCTATTGCGGGAAAGAATTCTCCCTGATTCGCCTTTATTGCGACTACTGCCTTTATTACTGTTAGAAAAAAAGTTCAATTCTCCCCAATGTACCTGAGCCAAAGATCTTCAAT